>CM071926.1:92629503-95256661 GCA_016081115.2 Rehmannia glutinosa
GTGTTGTAGATCCCAAAAAATTCGAGAATATATCACGGGTGGTGCGTATAAGCGCGAGCTACCCCTGTGCCATGCGGGCGTAGGCTCAAACTTCCTTTCTTGAGGGCACACGGGTGGTGCCTATAGCACGCCCAACCCGTGTGCTCTCTGTATTATTCTTAAACGCCTATCTTTCGCTCCTTCACGCTTCACTTTCCGTATATTCACTCCATTTCCGATGTTTCCACTTTGCAAGGTTCACATTTGTACTCAATTTGCTTCAAATATCATGAAATTTCTATAAAACAAGCAAGGTGTAATATCTTTTCCAAAAGGAGTGAATACGTAACATTTCACACGAGTATATGCATGTTTGCCCATCAATTTAGTCATAAATATGCTCCAAAATACATGCAAAACTCACACTTATCAGACAGCAGAGGAGAGACTATGAGGTTTAGGAAAAAGAAATTTCAATTATGTGTGATAACACAAGTGCAATTGCAATCACTCAAAATCCTGTGTTGCATTCAAGAACAAAGCACATTGATGTCAGATATCACTTCATAAGAGATCATGTTGAAAAGAAGGATTGAATCAGCTAAGGAGTAAGCTGAGTCATTTATGAGCAAAGTGACAAAAACCCGGTCGTTTTTACTGAGCGGGAATATTTTTAAGAATGACGTCAGTATAATTATGACGTGTACAGTCAAAAGCTGCACACCAAGCTTATGATTGGATATAAATGCTGCCGCATTAAATGCGAGAACTTAAATGCTAATCGGCGTGCAAGATCTAAGCCGTTGATCTTGATCAAATTTCAAAAACCACCCGCACGTCCTTTCATAAACCATACTTAAACCATTTAGTCTATTTCTCACTCACTTTACCCAAAACTGTTCATCTCTCTCTCTTGAAAGCAAAAGCAAAATTTTCTCTCAAAATCCTATCAATCCTCAGCTCAGTTTTCAAGTTTCGTTCGGTAAAACATCTCGAAATGGCATCTACTCATGATTTTGTCAAGCTAGGAAAGCAAATCCACACTGGGTCTACTGTGGACTTCGATGGTATGGTTAAACAAGGGTCCGACGACACCCTCGTGAAGAAGATAGCTGAGAAACTGGAAAAATCTGGATTAAGACCATTTTTGACGATGGAGTTCCCAATGACCTACGTAGAAGAGGTCGCACAGTTCTACGTGAATGTTGAGGTTCACGATGAGGGCATCAAGTCCTCTGTTCATGGAAAGGAGTTCACCATTACGCCAAGAGATCCGCGAACACTGCTTGTTACCGGTGGAAGGAGTCTTTGAAATTTATGAAGATGTCGACATGGCTTTGCTTGGAAGGAAGTAGCCAAGTCCGCTGTCTTTGCGAAAGTAGTCTATCTGACTAATAAGAGGCTGCTGAAGGAGGACTACCACAAATTGCTGGACATCGTTGCCAAATGCATAGACATCAAATTTGGGAGCTTTGACCGATTGTCCAAAGCAAAGTTGATCTTGATGGCTGCGATCATTGAAGAGAAGAAAATGAACTGGCTGAGTTTGTATACAGCAGACTATGCCAGAATGTTGGGAATAAATCCTTCAAGGAGGATGGTACATTTGGAGGTTCCCTGGGATACGGCCTGGTGATTGGCCGAATGATGGAAGTAAAGAAAGTCCCTCTTCGACATGGAAAGGCGTTCCATGTAAACAAAAGGATGTTTCGATCAAACCTCTCTGGCGCACAGAAGATAGCCTATGCTAAAAGAGCTGATACGAGTGAGAGGGAATCAACTCGACCACGATGATACAACTGTCTCCCCTCCTCAAAAGAAGGCATTTGCTCCTGCAGCTGCTAAAAAATCACGCCCCTGCAAAGAAAGAAGAAAAATCTCTCCCGCCCACTCGTAGCCGAGTCACTGCTCCCACACCGTGTCTCTCTCCCCCCTGAGCCGCGTGGAGAAGGAATCTCAAATATCTTCTCCGGTCATCAAGAAAAGGAGAACTGATAAGCCACGACGGCCAGCTCCTCAGAAGAAGATGACGGCACTGGCCCTCGCCGCCCAGGACTCACAAGAAACCTTATCCGAACCAAAAGTCCCTCTCGGTACAAACAAAGAGAAGAAGAAGAATCTTCAAGCGTTAGAGCTTGAGAAATCTGGTGAGTCGCCACTCACCAAACAAATACCTGGAGATCTGGCTGGGAGAAGTAGAGTCTCCGGAAATTGTTGATGAAACAACCAAGTCTGTTGAAGGCAATCAGCAGAGGCAAACTGAAGACACATTTGTAGTTCAAACAGCTGAGACACAAGAGGTAGCTAAGAAAGCAAACCCGCTGTTGACGGGGTTATATCCCCTCCTACAAATGAGGCGTAGGCGGCGGTATGGAGCACCAAAGCTTGCTACCTTCTATCCCCGAGAACGAGGGACAACAAGGAGAAGATCTTTGGAGATGATGATGATGTGATGATCCTATCCCCACCTTATCCGCACATCCAAAATCGCGTCTGCGAGAGTGAAGGAAGTGGAAGTTGAGTCGATCCAGGGAACAGTTTCCAAAGACTGTTGAACTTTCTCGGATTGACCAATGTGGTGCAAGCTCTTGATGAAGAAAACTGTTTGGACATTCTAAATATCTTTAAAGAGAAGGAGAACGAAAGGTTGGTAGAAGAAGGCCGGCACGTGAGAAGGCCAAAGATCGCCTCTCACCGGCACCACAAAACATACACATCCTCACCTCGACATTCTATCGAAAGTGATGAGGATCTCAACCTGTTCTTTGCCACGAGTTGCAAATGCAACAACCAATGCAAGAATCCGAGAATCCTACATGAGCAAAGAATGACGGAGGGACCAGGGAGTCATCCAAATCACACCGAGATAGATCCTATGGGAGTGGTGCGAAATATTACCACATCTTGTTGTGCCACCACTTCCCGGCTCATTCGGAGGAAGGTGTTAAGAGAATTGGTGTTGGGAAATTTATTGTTTAGATTTTGATGAATGCCATGTAAAACTTAGAATAGGAAGTTGGCACCCCATTTTTGTTGTCAATCGCATTGTAATGAATAGGGCTGGTCAAGCCGAGTTAAGTCGACTATGCCTAATCATGCAAGAAGACAATCGAGACTAGAAGGAAGACTCACGCAAAGACAAAATGAGTATGGCAAAGAAGAGAAGACGGAACTCGATCAAGGAGCAACGAGATGCAACAGTAGAGTATCGGTCAAGTCAACTCAAGATAGCCAAGTCTCAAGTTGAAGTGATAGAAGAGTCATCCAATGATTGGAAGGTGACTCTAAGTCACCTGGGGAAAGCAAGGAAATGCGATCAAGTCGAGATAATCGGAAGAGATCCGTTGCCGCGTAAATCAAGTGAATTACTTAAACAAGTAATACCTCCACACTACCTTTCTCGAAGTGCTCGACCCCGAAGCGTGCAAAAGGAATAAACCAATGGGAAGCACTCGCACCATGTCGAAACTCGAAAAGTCAAGAACAATTAAATGCGAGGAAGTGGAAATTCCAAGGATCGCAACAAGACAAGCCAACGACCACAAGTGACTTTCAAAAATAAGCCTATCTCTTCAACGGGCGATTTTTGAAAGATCACTATAAAAGGCGAGGAATGACTGAGAAAAGGTAACTTTGAACCACGAATATTCAAGTATACAATTGAATCAAACCTAAGATATTCTCAAATCATTCAAGATTAATCCTCAAGCCTACATTACGAAGAAAATCAATCCAAAGACTCACCGTGAAGGAAAGATAACTTCAATCGGTTGAAGAGGAAATTGTTGAAGAATCAAGGGGTCTACATTCCACGGAGGATTGTAGGAAGGTTCAAGGTCGAACCGCCTCAAGTTTTTGGAGAGCTTCGTGATCAAATCCAAAGAGCTTGAGCAAGTGAGTCAGCTATGAGTAGCAAGACAAACGCCTGTGAAGAAGGTGAGTCGTCGAGAAGAAGCCACCGTGACCAAGGCATCTCCAGATCGAGTCCCAAAGGATCAAGTCACCGTGTGATCAAGACTTGTATCTGACTTTGTTACCACTCAGTATCTTGATCAATACCTAGTGGATTCCTCCGGGGAGTTGGAGAAGAGAGGAGTAGAAGAATTACCCCATCTTCGAACCTCTATAAAAACTTATCGTGTCATTTACATTTCAACACTTTAATTTCTGCATCATATTTATTTAACTCTGCTGATAAATTTGCTATCCACTTGATAATCTCTAAGTACTAAACCAAATTTAAGGGTGTAAAGTCTTCCGCTGAAAACAAACTACAGTTGAGCTAAGTCTTCAGACTTAACAACTGAGTTATTCTATCAACAGCTCGAGTCAGTGCTTGAGTGACTAACTCTACTGATTAACTAAATTAGCTGTCCACCAAGGACATAGCTTTGTAGTATCAACTCTGAACTTTTAAAAGGACTAAATCGAAAAGTTGGTAAGGTTTATTCAACCCCCCCTTCTAAACCTTACACTCACACCCCTTGGGACCTACAAGTGGTATCAGAGCGGTTGGTTCATTGAGCCTTCCGCACTGGTTACTGAACTAGATCTCCAATTTTTTTTAAAAGTCTATTTTAGTACTTAAGTTTTCAAAACTCTGTTTATCATCAAAAGTTATTATCATGGAAGTAAATTTGACACGCATCCCTATGTTCACAATTGAAGAATTTGATGATTGGAAAATTCGTATGCGGGCTCATCTATCGGATTACATGATGAGATGTGGATAGTGATAGAGGATGGGCCACTGCAAATTTTAAAAGTGAACACAAATTTGTAAGGAGAGCCGCAATCGAAGGTGAATAGGATGTTGCTCCTAGACCAACTATGGTTGAAAAACCAAGACCTGAATGGACAAATGATGACAAAAAAAGATATAATCTGGACAATGTGGCTAAGGACATTCTTTACAAAACTTGGACAAAGCCATGTTCAATAAAGTCAAATCATGCAAAACGGCTAAAGAAATGGGACAAGCTAACATTGATTTGTGAAGGCTCGGAGCAAATCAAGGAAAATAAATTATCGGTGGTTGTACGAAAATTTGAGAATTTCAAAATGATCGCAGGAGAGACCTTGGATCAAATGGATGCTCGGTTCACGAAATTATCAACGAGCTATCGCACTTGGAAAAGAATATACACGAAGGAAATGTGTATGAAGATTCTAAGAAATCTCCCAACTGAGTGGGATATGAAAGTCATGGCCATGAGACACTCCATGGACCTATCCAAGACATCCAACCATGAGCTATTCTCAGATCTCAAAGCCTACGAATTTGAGCTGAGAAGAAAAGACCAGGAAGAGACAGCTGTACCCAAAACAGCTGCTCTAATTGTTAAGGATGACAGATGATGACAAAAAAATATATAATCTGGACAATGTAGCTAAGGACATTCTTTACAAAACCTTGGACAAAGCCATGTTCAATAAAGTCAAATCATGCAAAACGGCTAAAGAAATCTGGGACAAGCTAACATTGATTTGTGAAGGCTTAGAGAAAATCAAGGAAAATAAATTATCAGTGGCTGTACAGAAATTTGAGAATTTCAAAATGATCGCAGGAGAGAACCTGGATCAACTGGATGCTCGGTTCACAGAAATTACCAACGAGCTATCTCCACTTGGAAAAGAATATACACAGAAGGAAATGTGTATGAAGATCCTAAAAAGTCTCCCAGCTGAATGAGAAATGAAGGTCATGGCACTAAGACATTCCATGGACCTATCGAAGACATCCAACCATGAGCTATTCTCAGATCTCAAAGCCTACGAATTTGAGCCGAGAAGAAAAGACCGAGGAAGAGACAATTTGTACCCCAAAACAATTGCTCTCTAATTGTTAAGGATGGCAAGAGAGCCGAGGTCAAAGAAATCATTAACCCGGAGGAAATAGCCCGATGGTTAAAGGTTCAACAAGTTCTTCAATAAGAACTACAAAGAGAGAGGCAAGGGCGAATCCTCCAGAAGACACTCGGCTCCCCCAAGTCAAGGAAGATAGGCCAACCAAGAGAACATATCATCAAAAAGGTGAATATCAAAGGGTGACAATCCAAGAATGGAAAGAGTGATCAAAAGATTGAAAATCTATCTTGAGCCGTAGGCAACCAGGTCACTATGCCATTGATTGCCCATATCCTGTAGTCAACAAATACAGGAATGAAGAAGAAAGAAAGGTCTTCAGAGAAAGAAGACAAGAAAAGAAAAAGGCAATGTTGGCTGCAGAGACTGCTGAGACATAGCTGATTCAGAGAGTAGTGAAGCTGACTACTCAAGTGACTCTGAAGAAGAAGCCTTGATCTGTTTGATGGCCAAGGAACAAGACCAACCTGACCAAGAAGATAAGGTACACTCTGACTCATCACACTCGATTCTAGTGATAGTGACTGTGACACACACACTTCATCACCCACTGATCTTTATGATTCATTAGGCAAAATGATGAAAGATTTTGAACACATTAAATCCTCACACACACTAAGTCAAATAGCTGATGAGAATGAAAGTTTAAAGACTGAAAATGCTAAGCTAATAGCAGAAATAACTGCTATAGAAAAGAGGGAAAATGACCTCAAAAATGTGATTGCCTCATTCACTAAGGCATCTAAATCATTGGATGATCTTATTATGAGTCAAAGAGAATGTGGAGACAAGACAGGCTTATGATTTAATTCCTCCGTGCTATGTCAAGCTCCAAAATTGATTTTGGAAAAAGGATCTTCAAGCAATGAAGTATTTCAAAATTCCAAAACTCCAAATGGTGCACACACATTTATTCCAAAGCACAATTACAAGCAAACTGGCCTTGGTTATAAAGGAAAAGGAAAACAACCAGTTGAGTGTCTTTGAGAGGACATCGAGAAGAAATTCACCGAGTTCCTCAAAAACTCCAAACAGAAATACTCAGAAAGAAGAAACATAGCTACCAAAAACCCTTAAGTTCTATAAAAGAAACACATATAATGGGAATGGTAGAAAATACCCAAGCCAAGCTGATTGGAATAATGTGAACTATCAGCAAAGACCTATGGAATATAAGCCAAAATGGCAAAGGCCTAGAACTCAAGAAAGGCCATTCCAAAGGTATAAGAGTTTTCATCAAAGACACATATGCACCTAGGCACTACATACGAGAGATATCACAACTACCCAAAGAAGGCAATTGCTAAAACATATATACAGGCATACGACAAAAGAGACAAATCGTATGAACCTAGAATCCCCAAGCAATTTGCCAAAATTAATTATGATTATGGCAATGATAGATGGCAACCCCTTAGAGCCAAATCATTTGGTCATAGTCTGGTTGGATCATCTTACAATACTAACCCCTCGGGACCTAGACAAGTATGGGTACCTAAAACTTAATTTCCTTGATTGCGGTTCAAGGAACAGTGAGTGCCAAGGAACCGGTACATGGACGATGGTCATTTTTCCGGACATATGACAGAAACAGGAAAAATCACAAAATTCAAGGAAGTCAAAGGAGCAAAAGTCATATTTGGAGGAAATGAAGCTCCAGGAGAAATAAGAGGCATTGGATCCATCAAGAAAAACGGATTAGAAATCACAGGATGTTGCATATGTTGAAGGACTCAATTTCAATCTCTGAGTATTAGTCAACTCGTGACAAAGGCTATAATGTTGGATTTAACATGGGTATATGCCAAATCAAGGATCTTGAATCAAATGAAGTTGTGTTGCAAGGATGCGAGACAAAAGAATATGTATATCGTGGATTGGTCAATCGCAACACCCAAAGACTGTCTATTAGCAAAGAGCACAATTTGAATCAAGTTGGGTATCGCACAAGAAGCCGAGTCACCAAATTTCAAAACGATTAACAAGCTTGCGGAAGCAATCTTGTGGAAGGACTTCGAGACTCGATTATACAAGAAGGAGAGTATATGCGATGCATGTCGGAAGGAAAACAAATCAAATCATCATTCAAAGAAAAGACATGTCCATCTTCAACAAGAATATTGCATCTGCTACATATGGATCTATTTGGTCCATTGAACAAATGCTAGCATAAGTGGGAAGAAATACACCTTGGTGGTAGTATATGACTACTCAAGATATACATGGACAATATTCATGTGTAAGAAGAAAGAAACTCTACTAAACTACCACAACCGATGAAGAGGATTCAAAATGAGAAGAGCCAAACCATTATCAAAATAAGATCTGACAGAGGAATTGAGTTTGTAAATGGTATAATAACTCAGTATTGTATTGAAAATGGCATTGGTCATGAATTGTCTGCAGCAAGGACTCCACATCAGAATGGAATTGCAGAAAGAAGGAATAGAACTCTCAAAGAAGCAGCAAGGACCATGTTAGCTGAAGCAGGGCTACCTAAAAGATTTTGGGCTGAAGCAATAAACACAACATGCTACACTCAAAATAGATGCATGATAAACAGACAGCTGACAAAGACTCCATATGATATTTGGACAGGGAGAAAACCAAATGTTGCATATTTTAGAATATTTGGATGTGAATGCTTCATCCATAACAATGGAAAAGATAATCTAATCTAAAGGCTTTTGATGCTAAATCTGATGAAGGTATCTTCTTGGGATACTCAGCTAAAAGCAAAGCCTACAGAATACTCAACAAGAGGACTATGGTTACAGAGCAATCCATTCATGTGGTGTTCGATGAGCCAAATGCAAATGGAGAAGACATTGAAGAATCACCGATAAGTGAATCAATCAACCATGCGAAGAGTCCCTACGCTGTTGGCAAGCCGAATTATAAACTCGGATGAAGATGAGATAGTTGAGTCTCAAAAACAATGGAAAATTTGCGGCTAAGTGATTACGCGAGAGCCGATCAAAGCAACACACAAGCAAGACGAGTGAATCCGGCTAACTTACTCCAACTTTGATGTAAGATGGTGAGAGACCATCCACGAAACTTGTCATTGGAGATATAAGAGAAGGTGTCAAAACAAGATCCAGAACTCAACAAGAAGCTATGTTCACATGCTTTATCTCACAAATAGAGCCTAAAGATGTGTCACAAGCATTGGATGACACACATTGGATTCAAGCTATGCAAGAAGAGCTGAATCAGTTTGAAAGAAATAAAGTATGGGAATTAGTTCAAAGACCCACCCATCAAAATGTTATTGGCACTAAATGGGTGTTCAGAAACAAGATGAACGAGGAAGGTTCTGTGGTAAGAAACAAAGCAAGATTAGTAGCCAAAGGATATTGCCAAGAAGAAGGGATAGATTTTGATGAAACATTTGCCCCTGTAGCAAGATTGGAAGCTATAAGGATGTTTCTTGCCTATGCATCTCACAAGAATTTTATTGTATATCAGATGGATGTAAAGAGTGCATTCCTTAATGGTTTATTGGAAGAAGAAGTGTATGTTGAACAACCTCCAGGATTTGAGCAAAAGATTCTTGGAGATAAGGTATACAAACTCAAGAAAGCTCTATATGGATTGAAACAGGCACCCAGAGCATGGTATGATACTTTGTCACAATTCCTGACTGAGAATGGATTCACAAAAGGCAAAGTGGATAGAACACTCTTCAGAATTCAAGATGCGAAGAGTATATTACTTGTTCAAATATATGTGGATGACATTATTTTTGGATCCACAAACAAAGAGCTGTGGGATAAATTTTCAAACCTCATGCAAAGCAAATTCGAAATGAGCATGATGGGAGAGCTGCCATTCTTCCTTGGACTCCAAGTAAAACAAATTGAAGGATGGAACCTTCATAAGTCGGACAAAATACACCGAGATTTAATGAAGAAATTTGGTATGGAAGAGAAGTCTTACGAAAATACCAATGAATACATCGATCAAAAGGGATATGGATGCGATGGCAAGCTTGTAGATCAAACAAGATCTGAGCACTTATTGGATCATTGCTTTATCTCACGGCAAGCGGGCGGACATCACCTTTCTTTGTAGGTGTATGTGCAATATTTCAATCTGCTCCAAAAGAAAGCCATATGATGACCAAGAGAATCTTAAGATATTTGAAAGGAAGCCAAGAAGTTGGTTTATGGTATCCAAAGGAAGGTGGATTCAAGCTAATTGGCTATTCGGACTACGACTATCTTTGGATGTAGAGTTGACAGGAAGAAGAGCACCTCGAGCACATGTCAAATGCTTGGAAACAAGCTAATTTCTGGTTTAGCAAAAAGCAAAATTCAATAGCCACATCTACAAACAAGAAAGCGAGAATACATAGGCTGCGGGGCAAATGTTGTGCCCAAGTCCTATGGATGAGACAAAGAATGAGAGACTATGAAGTTGAAGAAAAAGAAATTCCAATCATGTGTGATAACACAAGTGCAATTGCAATCACTCAAAATATCCATAACTCGGGCATTCATCCTTCCTTCCACTTCCTCCATGCCCGATTCAACTGTCTTTCTCTTGTCGGCCATAGGTACAAAGAGTGTTGCGATGGCGAGAGTCATCGAGTTTCTTGATAATATCACCGTGACAAGACCTTGTTGGGGTTTGTGCAATCATCAAGGTCACATCTCTCGATCCTTTCCCCCTCAACAGACTTCCCTTTCTTTTCTCTTGAAACTTTTCTCACTTGTCTTTCCCTTCACAAACGCTTCTCCCTCCTTCTCAATTTCGGATCTCTTGGTAGCTTTTAGGTATTCCTCTTCCCCCTTTTGGCATCATCAAAGGAGAGAGGAACCCTAAAACAAACTAGTGAGTAGGAAGTCGAGTCTGATAGTCAAGTTACGCCGAGTCTGCTGCGGAGTATGTGGCGCGAAACTCGGAGCGAGTAGCGTTGGATTCACTATAATTAACTTCATCTCGGTAGTGAGAATGGCTGAATTTTCGATCCATGTTTTCTCCCATACGCAGGAGCTCATTCTTATTTTGCTCACGCAGCGACTTGATCTCGGAGTGTGAGATTCATGCATGTGCTCAATGTGTTCTCTCAACTTTGTCTTTGCATCGGCATTCTCATTTCGCCATACCAACAATGCTTGTTGAACAATGTTACGAAATATCTAGCTTGTTCCACGCGCATTGTTTCTTGTCTTTGTTGCCACCACTCCCGATTCTCACTATTATGCCTTTCAAGTCGGTAGAGGGTTGGCATCTCGTTATCCAATCTCATGTCCATCGAGGCCTGATGCCTCTCCATCCGTTCAATTTCAGCAAATAATGCTTTGAACACCTCCCGAACTTCATTGTTTCCTCTTTTGCGGTGACGGCCAAGCGGCGTCAAAATCATAGTCACCGAACGATGGTATCCGATGGAATGACAGGATCTTGTCTGTGGAAGCGCGCGAGATCTCTCTCTGACTCTTCAGGGAGGTCGGGTACCTCTAGAGAGAAGGGAAATGATTCTACAAAGGGATCATCACGAGTAATTGGAATTTGTTCAATGATGAGTGGTGCTCGTGAAGTTCCTTGTGGAGTCGAACCTGCTGCGGCTTGGGAGCCTGCGCAGATGGACTCTGTTTCACTGGGTCTGTTGTGAAGTTGACCCGCTTGCGAGCCTCAATCTCAACAGCCGTTGGTCTCAAATGGTTTTCCAAGTGAGTTGGTGGTCCTCGGCCTTTATCGGCGTCATCGGATGATGATGAGATTTCCATTGGTGGCTCATCAAAGTTGAAAGTTTGACGAGTAGTCTTGAGGTCAGACTTACTCGTGGTTGGAACATCCTCAGCTGAGTCTTTTGGATTAGTCATGGGGGATGACTCAGCTTCATCGTCTCCTTCCGATCCCGAGAAAAGGTTACATCGATTATCCTAGGAATCGTGAAGCGCACTTATCTCCTTTTCTCGATGGATCAATGATAGCAGGAGGGATGTTACGTACTTCACCTTCTTTACCCCCGGAAGTCTCAACCTCCCGTTGGCCTTCATTACCTCCTGCGCAGCTCAACTGCGGCGAGGCCTGGACATCCCTTTCGACGATGTCGATTGTCTTAGGGTCTTCTGCGGTGGCATCCATTGGAGTCTCAACTCCATGGATTGCACTTTCGTCGCCCCAGTGTTAACTCCCGGGCTGTTCCTTCCCATGCCTCGATCGCATCGGCGTCGTCATTAGCCTTCGAGCGATTGGCACCTCACCGAGACAGTCTCAACTGTCTAAGCCTCGTTGATGACAACTTGTTGTGTACTTTGTGTTTGTTCCTTCTCCACTTCGCCTCCTAGATTCATTGTGGAGTCACCGCATCATCCTCCGACCTCGCCGCAGGTGGAGGTAGTTTCCCCCCGGCACACCACCGAGTGACTTGGATTGGGGTCACTCGTCTCTAGACTCCGGTTGTTTCAGCCGAGTGTTCACCATTGGGGCGGTGGTAAGACACCTTCACTAGGGGTTGGCTCGACTCGGGTCCCCAATATCCCGGTTTCATCGCCAATTCCCTTAGTTCCTTCTTCCGAGTGAGTGGGAAGTGGTGGCAAAGAACAACAACAATGGCAATATCTTTTGCACCACTCCCATTGGGTCTATCTCCACCGTGTGTGTTTTGGAGGACTCTCCTGGTCCCTCCATCATTCTTTGCTCATGAAGGATTCTCGGATTCTTCCATTGCTTGCTTTGCATTTGCAACTCTTACGTGGCGACAAGAGGGTCCAGTCCTCATCACTTTCGATAGGGCGTCAATGTGAGGATGTGTATGCTGCTGCGGGTGCGGTGATAGAGCGCGGATGCTTGCCTTCTCACGTGCCTCTGCGTCTCACCGCTTTAGCCGATTCATTTTCTTTTCGAATTTCGGTATATGTATGCAATTATCCTCGTCAAGGGCTTGCGATCTGTGTCCACCTCAAGAAATCAAAGAGTTCTTCTTCCTCGAAGAATGAACTCGGATTCTCAAACCGCACTGGATAGGCTCGACTTCCATTTCTCCACTCTCGCACCATTTTCGATGTCCGGATACAATGGAGAGTGCATGATTAAATCGTCTTCATCATCCTCTTGCCGGCCCTCGTTTCCGGTATTGAAAAGTAGCGAGACTTTTGCTCAACCCTTTCAAGACCTCTGTTATAGGTGGAGAAACAACCACATCAACAGTGACTCGGTTGCCTCGGCCGTGCCTTGTTCCTCACTGTGCTCGTGTCTCTGTGGGCCATCGAGTTGCCTCTCACGATCGGCCTCAGAGACTTGGCGTTTCATCAATCACGCCCGGAGACTCTATTTCTCTAGCGAGTCTCGGGTATCTTTTCCAGTGAGTGACGGGACTCGGCCCGACTTCTCAAGCTCGGGCGCTTGAAAATTCTTCTCCTTCTTATTGTTTGAACCGGAGGGATTTCTGGTTCGACAAGGTTTCTTCGAGTCTTGGCGGCGGGGGACCGTCTTTGTTTTTTCTTCGAGGAGTGGTCGCCTTGGCTTATCCGTTCTCCTCTTCTTAATGACCGGAGAAGGTATATGGGATTCCTTCTCTTTGTGGCTGCGGGGGGGAGACACGATCAAGGCGGGTGACTCGGCTGCGAGGGGCGGGAGCGAGGTTTGTTTTTCTTTGCTTGCGGAGCAACAGATCTTCTTAGCAGGCAGAGAGCAGCCTTCTTCTTTTTGGTGGAGAGGAGACATTTGTATCTTCAGGGTCACCGATTCCCCCTCACTCGTGACGCCTCTCTTAGCGTAGGCTCTCTTCGTGCACCGAGAGGTTTGATCTCAACATCCTCTTGTTTACATGGAACGCCTTTCCATGTCGAAGAGGGGCTCCTTTTACCTCCATCAGCCGGCCAATCACCAGACCGTATCCCAGAGAACCTCCAAACATTCCGCCCTCCTTGAAGGATTTATTTCCTACATTCTGGCAGAGTCTGCTGTAGACAAACTCAGCCCAATTCACTTTCTTTTCTTCAATGATCGCAGCCATTACGATCAATTTCGCTTTGGACAGTTGGTCAAAGCTGCCAACAGTTTGTGGTAGTCCTCCTTCAGCTGCCTCTTGTTGGTTGTGTAGACTATCTTTTTAGCATAGTCGGTCTTGGCTATTTCCTTCCAAGAAGCAGCCAAGTCAACATCAGCTTCGTTGATTTCTGGTGCTCCTTCCGCCGGTAATGAGCAGTGTTCTGCCAAATCCTTGGCAGTGATGATGAACTCCTTCCCGTGAACAGAGGATTTGATCCCCTCATCCTGAATCTGAGCATTCACGTAGAACTGTGCGACCTCTTCCACATAGGTCATTGGAAAGTCCATCGTCAAAAATGGTTTTAGCCTAGTCGTTTTGAGTTTTTCAGCGATCTTCTTTAAGAGGGCGTCATCGGACCCTTGTTTGACCATACCCTCGAAATCCACAATAGACCCGGTGTGGATTTGTTTACCCATCTTGACAAAATCATGAGTCGATGCCATCTTTCAGTATTTCACCGAATGAAACTTAGAAGGTGATTTGAAGATTGATAGGGTTTTTGAGAGAGTTTTTGCCTTTGCTTCTGAGAGAGAGAGAAATGAACAGTTTTGGTAAAGTGTGAGAGAAACGGACGAAAATGGTTTAAGTATGGTTTCTGAAAGGACGTGCGGGTGGTTTTTGAAATGTGATCGAAATCAACGGCTTAGATTTTGCACGCCGATTAGCATTTAATGTCTCGTATTTAATGCGGCAAGATTTATATCCAATCATAAGCTTGTGCGCGCACTTTTGCCTGTACACATCATCATTATGCTTGACGTCATTCTTAAAAACATTTCCGCTTAGTAAAAACGATCGCATTTTTGTCCCTTTGCTCATAAGTGACTCAAACTTATTCCTTAGCCGATTTAACTCTTCTTCTCACGTTCTCCTAGTGACTCACCGTTTGCCTAACTCCTTCGGTACAACTTGTCTTTCCGATATGGCTGATTCACTTAGCTGATTTGAGAGTTTGGCTCTTTTCGTGTTTCATTTCTTTTCTTTGAGTTTTCTGAGTGTCAGCTCAACTCAATTAACCCTAACTCATTCTTGAGTTCTCCAAATCTTGACTCACATAGTGGTTTTGTGAATATGCCAGCCAACTGTTTATCAGTTGAAATATATTCCAAGGTGATGTCCTTCTTTTCAACATGATCTCTTATGAAGTGATACCTGACATCGATATGCTTTGTTCTTGAGTGCAAGACAGGATTTTGAGTGATCGAGAGATGTGACCTTGAGGGGGAAGGATCGAGAGATGTGACCTTGATGATTGCACAAACCCCCCAACAAGGTCTTGTCACAGCTGATATTATCAGCAAACTCCTAGTGACTCTGCCACTCCAACACTCTGCTGTACCTATGGCTGACAAGAGAAAGACATTGAAGCGGGGATGGAGGAAGTGGAAGGAAGGATGAATGCCCGAGTTATGGATATTTTGAAACAACATGGAGGCATTCTAGTGAGACAGAGACACTTATGCCATCTCGATGCCGAATCGAGCCAAGATCGAGTTGATGAATTTAAAACGCGCTCGCATCCAAGGATACTTCGCAAACATGTCCATGGCTCAAGCCTGGGACTTGTCTTGGGAAAAGGGTCTCACACTATGTGAAGAAGGACAGCAACAAACTACCGGATCGCTCTGCTTTGGTCACTCCGCTAGTCACTCACCGGGAAAAAGAAGGCCCCAAGACAATACACGCCCGAGAGGAAGAGGTATAAGAAGAAGCGAGCAATGGTGGAGGAAGAGGTTTGGACCTGACCTCCGCCCAAAAACATTGAGTACATAGATCCAGGCAAGAAATGAGGGATCTCTTGGGTTGGTTTTGACGAAGTAGCCAATCTGCAAGTGGCTAAGAACAATGCTGAGTATTTGAAAAGAATTGAAGAAGAAACTAAAAGACAAACTCAGCTATGGGAGGAGAGACAAAAGAGACTAAGAAGAGATGAAGCTGCCCGGAAGGCATATGAAAAGAAGAAGAAGAAGGCAACAAAAGATGAGAAAAAGAGAAGAAGATCGAGAAGATGACAGAACTGAAGAAGATGAAAGAAGGAGGCAGCGAAGGAGATGAAATGTTGCTATCCACCCCTTCATGTATCTTACTATGTAAGTACATTTTATGTAAGTCTTCTGTAATAAATCTGTAAATTCTCTATTTTTGCGTAGACATAGATGGTTGCTCTGATACACCTTGTAAACAGTTGTGTAAAGGACAAAAATGTTATGATCAATAAAAGGATTGATTCTACGCATACATTCTCTGTGAATGCACTATCTGTATGTATCTTTGCTATTTACATTTTGAATGTTTTAAGTTTTGGCATCATCAAAAAGGGGGAAATTGTTGGGAAATTTATTGTTTAGATTTTGATGAATGCCATGTAAAACTTAGAATAGGAAGTTGGCACCCCATTTTTGTTGTAAACTCGCATTGTAATGAATAGGGCTGGTCAAGCCGAGTTAAGTCGGCCTATGCCTAAACATGCAAGAAGACAACTCGGAGACTAGAAGGAAGACTCATTGCAAGACAAACCGAGTATGGCAAAGAAGAGAAGACGGGAACTCGATGAAGGAGCAACGAGATGCGGTGAGTAGAGTATCGGTCAAGTCAACTCAAGATAGCCAAGTCTCAAGTTGAAGTGACAAGAGTCATCCAATGATTGGAAGTCGACTCTAAGTCACCTGGGGAAAGCAAGGAAATGCGATCAAGTAGAGATAATCGGAAGAGATCCGTTGCCGCAAATCAAGGGAATTACTTAAACAAGTAATACCTCCACACTACCTTTCTCGAAATGCTCGTCCCTTAAGCGTGCAAAAGGAATAAACCAATGGGAAGCACTCGCACCATGTCGAACTCGAAAAGTCAAGAACAATTCATACGAGGAAGTGGAAATTCCAAGGATCGCAACAAGACAAGCCAACGACCACAAGTGACTTTCAAAAATAAGCCTATCTCTTCAACGGACAGATTTTTGAAAGATCACTATAAAAGGCCGAGGAATGACTACGAGAAAAGGTAACTTTGAACCACGAATATTCAAGTATACATTTGAATCGTAACCTAAGATATTCTCAAATCATTCAAGATTAATCCTCATCCTACATTACGAAGAATATCAATCCAACACTCACCCGTGAAGGAAAGATAACTTCAATCGCTTGAAGAGGAAATTGTTGAAGAATCAATTGGTCTACATTCCACGGAGGATTGTAGGAAGGTTCAAGGTCGAACCGTCTCAAGTTTTTGGAGGGCTTCGTGATCAAATCCAAAGAGCTTGAGCAAGTGAGTCAGTAGTAGCAAAGCGCACTGCCTGTGAAGAAGGCGAGTCGTGCGAGAAGCCAATCTGTGACCAAGGGCATCTCCCGTGAGTCCCAAAGGATCAAGTCACCGTGTGATCAAGACTTGTATCCGGACTGTTACCACTCAGTATCTTGATCAATACCTAGAGGATTCCTCCGGGAGTTGGAGAAGAGAGGAGTAGAAGAATTACCCCATCTTCGAACCTCTATAAAAACTTATCGTGTCATTTACATTTCAACACTTTAATTTCTCGCATCTTATTTATTTAACTCTGTGATAAATTTGCTATCCACTTGATAATCTCTAAGTACTAAACCAAATTTAAGGGTGTAAAGTCTTCCACGAAAACAAACTACGCTTGAGCTAAGTCTTGGACTTAACAATTGAGTTATTCTATCAACAAATCGATCAGTGCATTGAGTGACTAACTCCACGATTAACTAAATTAGTCTGTCCACCAAGGACATAGTTGTGTAGTATCAACTCTGAACTTTTAAAAGGACTAAATCGAAAAGTTGGTAAGGTTTATTCAACCCCCCCTTCTAAACCTTACACTTACACCCCTTGGGACCTACAATTGGCGATGAAACTGGGAGTGTGGGGACCCCAGTCGAGCCAACCCCTAATGAAGGTGTCTTACCACCTTCCCCAACGACGCATACTCAAATGGGAACAGTGGGTCCGGAGACGAGTGACCCCATTTCAAGTCACTCACCGGTGTGTGCCACCGAGGGGAAACTCCCTCCACTGCAGCAAGGTCGGAGGATGCTACGGTGACTCCACAACGAATCTCGGAGGCGAAGTGGAGAAGGAACAACAACGAATACACAACAAGTTGTCATCAATGAGGCTCGAGGCAGTTGAGACTGTCTCTCGGTGAGGTGCCAATTGCTCTGCGGCCAATGACGCGATGATGCGGTCGAGGCACAAGAAGGAATCGCCCGGGAGTTAAAACTCGGGCACTTAAAGTGCAATCCATGGAGTTGAGACTCCAATGGATGCCACCACGAAAGACCCCAAGACAGTGACACTATGGAAGGGGATGTCCAGGCCTCATTGCGATTAAGACTGCGGGAGGTAATAAAGGCCAACGGAGGTTGAGACTTCCCGGGTAAAGAGACAGAGGCACGAACATCCCTCCCGCCATCATTGATCCATCGAACAGGAGATAAGTGCTCTTCATGACTCCCGGATAATCCCGATGTAACTTTTCCGGGATCCGGAGGTGAAGATGAAGCCGAGTCATCCCCTATTGCGCATCCAAAAGACTCGGTGAGGGTGTTCCAACCACGAGTAAGTCTGACCTCAAGACTACTCGCCAAACATTCAACTTTGATGATGAGCCACCCATGGCAATCTCGTCATTGTCCGATGACGCTTCGGATAAGGCCGAGGACCAGTCAATTCATTTGGAAAAACCAGCTGAGACCGATGAAGCTGTTGCGACAGCTGAGGCTCAGCAAGCTGGGTCAACTTCACAATAGACCACAACTGAAACAGAGTCCACTGCGCAGGCTCCCCAAGCTGCAGCAGGTTCGACTCCACAGGGGACTTCACGAGCACCATTTATCATTAAACAGATTCCAGTTGCCCGTGATGATCCTTTCATCGAATCATTTCCTTTCTCTCTGGAGGTACTCGACCTCCCTGAAGAATCAATTAGAGATCGCGAGCGCTTCCACAGACCTGACCCTGTTATTCCATCAGACACCATTGTTCCAAATGACTATGACTTTGACGTTGCTTGGCCGTCGGTGAAACAGAGAGACAAACTAAAGTTCGGAAGTCTTCAAAGCCTTATTTGCTTTGAGATTGAAAAGATGGAGAGGCACCAGGCCTCACCGGACATGAGGCCGATAACGAGACGCGCAACCTTCTGGCGATTTGCGAGGCATACTAGTCGAATCCGGGAGTGGTGGCAACAACAGGAGAATGCAATGCGTGTGGAACAAGCTCGATATTTTAGGACATTGTTCAACAAGTTGCTAGTCCAAGGGGTGAGAATGTCAAGCAAAGACAAAATTTCAAGAGCACATCGAACAAATGCATGAATCTCACACCACGGGATAAAGTCAACTGCGTGAACACAATAAGAACGAGCTCCTACGCGTGGAAGAGAATATGGATCGAAAATTCAGTCTTCTCATGGCTGAGATGAAGTTGGTAGCAGCTGAATCCAACGCCACCCGCACTGAGTTCCATGCAGCATACCCCACAGCGGATTCAAAGCAGAACTCGGCTATCAGCAGACTAGACTTCTTGCTTGCTAGCTTGTTTCCAGGGGTTCCTCTCTCCTTTGATGAGGCCAAAAAGGGGAAAGAAGAATACCTAAAGGCGCTGAAGGGATCTGAAGCTGAGAAGGAGGAAGCAGCTGTGAAGGGAAAGACAGCTGAGGAAGTAATAAGAGAGAAGAAAGGGAAGTCTGTTGAGGGGGAAGGTTCGAAAGATGTGACCTTGATGAATGCTAAAACCCCTCAACAAGGTCTTGTCACAGCTGATATTATCAGCAAACTCCCAGTGACTCTGCCACTCCAACACTCTGTTGTAGCTATGGTGAAAAAAAGAAAGACATTGAAGCGAGGGATGAAGGAAGTGGAAGGAAGGATGGATGCCCGAGTTATGGATATTCTCAAACAACATGGAGGCATTGCAAAGAGAGACACCTATGCCATTTCGAATCTTTGGGAACCGAGCCAAGATATGTTGATGAATTCAAGACGCTCGCATCTAAAGGTTACTTCGCAAATATGTCCACGGCTCAAGCCTAGGATTTGTACTGAATAAGGTCTCACACTATGTGAAGAAGGCGACAGAAGCGGACTACTAGCGCCTCTCTGTGTCACTCTGCTAGTCACTCACCGGTGGGATAAAGAAGACCCCATCAAGACACGCCCGAGGAGGAAGAAAAAGAAGCGAGTGGAGGAAGAGGTTTGGACCTGAGACCTCCCCAAAAATATTGAGTATATAGATCCAGGCAAGAAAGCGAGGATCTATTGGGCTGGATTTGACGAAGTATCCAACCCAAGTGGCTAAGAACAATGCCGAGTATGTGGAGAGAATTGAAGAGGAAAATAAAAGACAAACTCAGCTATGGGAGGAAAGACCGAGAAAGACCGAGAAGAGATGAAGGCGCCGGAAGGGCGTATGAAAAGAAGAAGCGGTGAAGATGAGAAAAAGAGAAGAAGGTCGAAGATGACAGAGTCAAAGAAGATGAAAGAAGGAGGCAACGAAGGAGATGAAGTGTTCTTTGTCCACCCCTTCGTGTATTTTACTATGTAAATACATTTTTATGTAAGTCTTCCGTTAAATTGAAAAAAATTTTACAATTTCTATACTGGTGAGGAAAAGGAACAACAGGGTTACTTTAAGGTCCATTTATGCTCGATACATTTTCTTTTGATTCAAGCTCGATACACTTTGTAAACTATATGTGAAGAACAAGAATGTTATGATCAATAAAAGATCGATTCTAAGCATACATTCTGTGATTCTACATTTGCTGTATGTATCTTTCTTTGTTTAATTATTGATGTATGTTTTAAGTTTTGGCATCATCAAAAAGGGGGAAATTGTTGGGAAATTATTTTGTAGATTTTGATGAATGCCATGTAAAACTTAGAATAGGAAGTTGGCACCCCATTTTTGTTGTAAATTGCATTGTAATAGATAGGGCTGGTCGAGCTGAGTTAAGTCAGCTATGCCTGAACATGCAAGAAGACAACTGGAGACTAGAAGGAAGACTCCGCTGTGAGGCAGCTGAGTATGGCAAAGAAGAGAAGATAGGAACTCGACTGAAGGTGCAGCTGAGTGAAGTATCAGTCAAGTCAACTCAAGATAGCCAAGTCTCAAGTTGAAGTGACAGAAGAGTCATCCAATGATTGGAAGGCGACTCAAGTCACCTGGGAAGCGAGGAAATGCGGTCAAGTCGAGATAATCGAAAGAGATCCGTTGCACAGAAATCAAGAGAATTACTTAAACAAGTAATAATTCCATACTACCTTTCTTAAAGTGCACAGCCCCAGAAGCATGCAAAAGGAATAAACCAATGGGAAGCACTGCACCTGTGTCAGATCTCTGAAAAGCTGAAGGATCATTTATACGAGGAAATGTCAAGTCCAAGAACTGCAACAAGACAAGACAACGACCACAAGTGACTTTCAAAAATAAGCCTATCTCTTCAACGGTCAGATCTTTGAAAGACCACTATAAAAGGCTGAGGATTTTATTTGAGAAAAGGTTACCTTGACCATCTGAGAATTGAATACAAGCAAGAAAGAAACATTTGTAACCTGAAACATTCTCAAGTTATTAAACGCTCAATCCCCAAGCCTACATTACGAAGGAAATCAATCCTACACTCACCTATGAAGGAAAGACGACTTCAATCAGTTGAAGAGGAAACATTTGAGGAATCAAGGGGTCTACATTTCACAAAGGATTGTAGGAAGGTGCAAGGTCGAACCAGGCTTAAGTTATTTGGAGGGCTTCGTGATCAAATACAAGGAACTTGATCAAGTGGGCTGTAGTAGCAAAGCACGCCTGTGAAGAAGCCGAGTCGTATGAGAAGCCACCGTGTGACCAAGGCATCTCCGATCGAGTCCCAAAGGATCAAGTCACCGTGTGATCAAGACTTGTATCTGGACTGATTAACCACTTTGTATATTGATCAATACTTAGTGGATTCCTCCAGGAGTTGGAGAAGAGAGGAGTAGAAGAATTACCCCATCTTTGAACCTCTATAAAAACTTATTGTGTCATTTACATTTCAGCACTTTAATTTCTGCATATTACATTTATATCTGCTGATAAATTTGCTATCCAATTGATAATCGACAAAGTGCTAAAACCAAGTATTGAAACAAACTTAAACCAAATTCAAGGGTGTTAAGTCTTCCAATAAAACATATCACGAGTCAAGTTAAGTCTTGATCAAAACAATCGAGTTATTCTATCAACATCTCGATCCGAGTCTACATTGAGTGGCTAACTCACGATTAACTAACTTAGCTGTCCATCAAGGACTTAGCTGTGTAGTATTAACTCTAAACATTTAAAAGGACTAAATTTGAAAAGTTGGTAAGGTTTATTCAACCCCTCCCCCTTCTAAACCTTACACTCACACCCCTTGGGACCTACAAACATTCTACAAGAAAACAACAAAAAGCATGGAAAATGCTTACAAATATGAGAGAAAGCAGAAAATGTATCACTCCAACTGGAAAAGTGTCATATACCTCACGAAGGCAACAAATATCTCAAATATAAAATACGAAATATCCAAAGATAAGCCCTACCATGTGAGCAGAGATAAAACATAGTCTAGTACTAGTCAAAGCAATAAAGTGCTCTAGTCTAGGGGGGCTCCATCGTGATCATCTGCATCCCCATATCCGTCTGCAGCATCCTCTGGAATGTCCTGCAAGGTCTCAATTTCACCCTCCTCCTCGTCGGAAACTATGAAATCCAGAAGAATCACTAACACATAGCGAGCCTTTCCGCTCTCCCTAAGCATCTTTTGGAAATGGTGCACAACCCTATCATAATAAGTCGAAGACTCATTCACTAACGCCGACTTATAATCCACAGAGAGGCCTTGTAGGCCTTCACAGTGCTAGACTTCGCCCCAGCCAACCACTTAAACTTGAGGAACTCCTCACGGGACTTGACCTCGTGGTCATATGCACCTTTGCCCACTCATACTTCTTGGCAAATCAACCATCTTGCCCTCATGCTTGCTCGCGGAATCCTTGATCTTTTTCAACTCACTTCTAAAGCGGCGATTCTCCGCTCCAGCACACCGCTCCATTAGATCGAAGTAGCCGAAATGTTCACAATCTGCGAAAATTTCATATAAGTCCCAATGAACAGAAGAAATAAAAAGATATCTACAAAGTGGAATGTAGATGACAAAGAACCTTACCCTAGCTACATTGCCGCTGCGATGAGTGTTTGCCAAAAAATATTTGGATCTTACAACTGCAAGTGTACAGTGTAGTTTATAGAGTAATGGCAAGCAAGGTCTTCCAACTCGATACAACTATTATTAACTCCCAAAAGATCTATGAACTGAATGACTTCCCACAAACAGTTGTAAGTCTTCTGACTCAATACACCCGTTTATGTCTGATTTGATTTCGGTCTTTGTTTAAACTCCTCTTCTGAATTTTACACTCATGCTAATTATTGGCCAAATAAAAAGAAATTAAGAACAAGCACTCAAATTCATAAACTGGAACACATGAATTAATTAAGAAAAAATTAAGCAAGATTTAACATGAATCCATAGTTCTTATTATGCCCTTAAGATCCAAAAGATAAGTCAAACATTGATAACAAATTCATAGACAAACTTGAAATCAATATTGTGACATCATTTAAGTACATACAAGAGAACTAAACTAAGAAAGAAAATCCCTTCGTGTCAGGATGGATTCTTCTTCCAAGCCTTCGAGCTATTGTGCTTCCGTAGATGCGAAAGGCCTTGTAGTGTTCTTCGCGACCTAGCCCTCCTCTCTCAAAATACCTTTGATCTTGTGTTCCTGTGAAATTTGATGTATTGTATTGTGTATTGATGTTGTTATTTTTGTGCAGCCCTTGGGTCCCTTTTATAGATGTTTGGAGAGATCACTTGTAGAGTTTGAGTAGGAAAAGGATACAAAAATCCAAAACAGTGAATCACACGGTCTGGCCGTGCAGTCTCACACGGCCACTCCACACGGCCGTGTGGTCTCAAATGGTCCGGCCGTGCGGCTTGATTTCGTCCCCTATTTCTTCCCAACTTCACACGGACATGTCTTCATCGCACGGGCAAGCCACACAACCATGTGGTCCCACACGGTCTGGCCGTGTGATGTATTTTTATCCAGTTTCTTCGTCTTTTCGATCTTCTCTTTGCACCCGTCAATCCTATTCGGGCTTTCCAATTGATATTCCTTCAATTAAGCTCTGTTTCCTGTAAAAAGTTACAAGAATATGCAGTATCATGCCCTTTTAAGGAAACCAAGTAAAAACGCACTGAATATACATACAAATGTATCAATTATATACCATTTTAAGCCCCTAAATGCACGTATATTTTACACGTATCAAAATTCCCCAAACTTAAAGCATTGCTCATCCGCGAGCAAATTAAGAAAAAATAATACCAAGGGGTATAAAGAACACACAAGAACATTATAAACATTTAATCTCATTTGACTTCATATTCAAGTAAACCTTGTAATTCATTATCAAGAAGTCATCTTTCATAATATCGACATAATTAATACTCTTTTGGGTACTTGACATCGCGAAGTAGTAGTAGTGTATCACTCAACTCTCAAAGTGTATGGAAAGTGTTTTCACTCAAATTCAATTCAGTGAATGTAGAACTACCATAAGCTTGCAAATCGTCTAACATCTCGACCACTTTTGTGTGCACAATTTAGTAAAAAAGGACTTTTCATTTGGTTGTAATGTAGGCTCTTTGGTAAGGGTGGGAAAATTTGGATTAAGTGACTTCACTTGAGCAAATAGAATTTAAGCATACAAACTTGCAATTCACCAACCCATTTTCAGCATAATACTCATTTTCAAAATATTTTCTTTTTCAACTCAACTCCACCCTTATTTCTCATTTTTCATTCTTAGACCTTTTTGCCTTCTTTTCTTTTTTTTTAGCCTCAAACTCTCAATTTTCTCAAAATTTTCAGAATTTTTCTTCCTTTTGCTTGATTTTCTCTATATATTTTTCAGAGATTTTCTTTTTTTTTTCGAGCTTTATTCTTTCTTCATTCACCTAGATACTGCTCATCCCTCTTTCTTTTGCAACTTTCTCTGTTTCTTATATAAATTTTCACCACATCTCTCCCAAACTTGTTCCTTTTCTATAAGCTCAAGAAATTTCAGGGATAAAATTATTTTTTCAATTTTAAAGATCAATGTGGCTAACAATAAAAAGTTTTGGCTCAAAATTGGCTAACTAGGAAATCATGAGTTCGTATGTAGGCTTTTTAGGCTAAGTAGGCTAAAACAAAGATGGTCTTAAACCATTTTCAAAACTTACACACACATGGCTTCAATGAAGATACCAGAGCAAGTTCTAAAGTTTTGTCAATCATGAATGACACACTCAAGAAAAAATAAGACTGCATCAGATAAAGCAGTTTAAGGCACAAAATCTCACAGGCTTATTTTTCCCAACATGCTCATATACCCAATTTTTTTAATCTAATGCCAAACAAATAAAGGACATCTCCTTAATCATTCATCACATTATTCATGTAGGTCCCAAGGGGTGTGAGTAAGGTTTAAAAGGGGGGGTTGAATAAACCTTACCAACTTTTCGATTTTAGTGCTTTAAAAACTATTACAGAGTTAACTCAAACAACTGTGTCCTTGAGGGACAACTAAGTTGGTTATTCAGCTGAGTTAGCCACTCAACAGACTCGATAGATCTGTTGATAAAATAACTTGGCTGTTTAACCTGAACTTTAACTTGGCTGTATTGGTTTTATAAGCGGAAGACTTAACACCCTTTAAATTGTTTTAAGTTTGTTTTAACACTTGATTTTAGCACTTGGTTATTAATCAGTTGGATAGCAAATATGAGTTTATCAGCAGATATAATGTAAGTATGCAGAAATATAAATGTGCTGAAAAATAAATGACACAGTTAATTTTTATAGAGGTTCGAAGATGGGGTAATACTTCTAATCCTCTCTTCTCCAACTCCTGGAGGAATCTACTAAGTAACAGATCCATTTACAAAGTGGTGAACGGTCTAGAGACAGCCTTGGTCACACAACTGGCTTCTCTTGCGACTCAGCTTCTTCACAGGGCAGCTGCCTTGCTACTTCAGCTCACTTTCTCAAGGTCTTGGATTTGATCATGAAGCCCTCCAATAACTTGATACTGGTTCGACCTTGAACCTTCCTACAATCCTCCTTGGAAAGTAGACCCCTTTTGGTTCTTCAAAAGTTTCCTCTTCAACAGATTTGATGTTGTCTTTCCTTCACAGCTTTTGTTGGATCGATTTCCTTCGAGTTTCAGGCTTGAGGATTTGGTTGAATATGCTTGAGAATATTTCAGGTTAATAGCTTGAATAATGCTTGCTTGTTCGTGGTTCAGGTAACCTTTTCTCGATGACTTTCCTCAGTCTTTTGTAGTGAACTTTTGAAATTTTGCCCGTTGAAGAGATAGGCTAATTTCAAAAGTCATTTGTGTTCATTGGCTTGTCTTGTTGCAGTCCTTGATGTTGACATTTCCTCGTACTTAATGTCTTGCAAAGCATTGCGATGTTTCGACACTTGTGCGATCTTCCCATTGGTTTGTTCCTTTTGCACACAACTGGAACTAACACTTTATCTTTGACAACTTTAACATGTTACCATTCTGAGTAACATTCTTGACTTTTATCAATAGATCTCGTTCAGTTGTCTTGACTTGACTACAGTCTTTTATTCCCCAGGTGACTTGAGTTAGCTTCCAAACTTTGGATGACTCATCTGTCACTTCAACTTGAGACTTAGCTTCTTGAGTTGACTTGACTGACTCTTCACACAGCTGATTTACAGCTGATACACCTTCAATCAAGTTCTTGACTTTCCTTCTTCGCCATACTCAGCTGTCTCGCAGCAAAGTCTTCATTTCAATCTTCAGTTGACTTCTTGTATTTGTAGGCATATCTGACTTGACTCATCTTTTCTAGCCCTATCTATTACAATACAAATTACAAGGAAAATAGGGTGTCAACTTTCTTGTTTAAGTTTTACATGGTATCATCAAAATCTACAAAATAAATTTCCTAACAATTTCCCCCTTTTTGATGATGCCAAAACTTAAGAACATTCAACAAAAATATAAACAACAAAGAACATACAGACAATGCAGTAACAAAGAATGTAGGCTTGGAATAGATTGTTTTATTGATCATAGCATTCTTGTCCTTTACATAGATGTTTACATTTGGTATCATAGCATTCTTTATCAAGGCAAAACATATATCTACGCTAAGATTCAAGAGTAAATACAAAGTGAAAAATTACATGGAAAATCACTAAGTATTACAGATGACTTACAAAAATGTATTTACATAAGTAATATACATGAAGGGGTTCGCAGCAACACTTCAACGCCTTCGTTGCCTCCTTCTTTCTTCTTCAGCTCTTTCGAAGTCATCAGCTCTCTTTATTTTTCTTTCTTCTTCTTTAGGTGTCTTCTTCTTTTCATAAGCTCGTTTAGAAGCATCATCCCTTCGCTTCCTCTCGAGCCATTGTTGTGTTTGTCTTTGGTTCTCTTCTTCTTATCTTCTTACTACCTCTGCGTGTTTTCTTGCAACTACCAGATTGGCCACTTCATCATACCCAGCCCAGTAGATTCTCCCTTTCTTCCCAGGATCTACATATTCAATATTCTTGGGTTTTGGTCGAGGTTGGGAACCCCTTCCACCACCACTTCTTCCTCTTTCTCTGGGTGTGTACTGCACGAGAGTCTTCTACGCATGCACCGAGTGATCGCTTTGAAGTCTCCTCGCTTTTCTTCTTCACACAATGCAAGACCTTTCTCCCAATCATGCATCCCGGCTTGGGCTAGTGTCATTCCTTGGAAATAGCCTTTGGATTTGAGTGTTTTGAATTCTTCAACTGATCTAGGCTCTGACCCATTGTCAGGGTCAACATCGTGATCCTTCCCTGCTGGAATACCACCATACTGTTTCAGCACTTCCTGAACGCGGGCATCCTGCTTTTTGGAAAACTCCTGAATCCCTTTTTCAATGATTTTTCTATTCTCCAATATTGGCACAACAAAGTGCTCAATGGGTAGGGTTACGGGGAGTTTGCTCTGGATGGAGGCAATTTTGACCCTGATGAGGGGTTTCAGCTATCATCAAAGTAAGATCTTTCGAACTTTCCCCCTCAGCTGCTTTTCCCTTCTTCTCAGCTGCAGTTTCCTTCAGCTTTTCTTCTTTAAATTTCCTTAGGGACTCCTCTTCCCCCTTTTTGGCATCATCAAAGGAAAGAGGGACCCCAGGGAACATGCCTGCGAGCATGAAGTCGAGTATGCTTAGAGCTGAATTTTGTTTGGACTCAGCTGTTGCATAAGCTGCTCAAAATTCTGAGCGAGTTGCCTTGGACTCGACCGCCACCAACTTCATTTCAGCTATGAGTAGGTTGAATTTGTCATTCATTGTGTTCTCAAGGCGCAAAATTTATTTTCTCTGGAATTATTGCAACAACTCCATTTCAGTCTTGTGAGACTCGTGTAGCCTTTCAATGTAAGCCTGCATCCTTTGCTTGATATCATCATTGTCAGCCATCCAGACGAGCATTCTGCCATATAATGCTTTGAAATAAAGAACTTGTTTGAGTTGCATGGCAGTTTACTGTTGAGACCATTCATGGATCCGTACTACTATCCCTCTCAAGTCGCCTGTGAGGGTAGCATCCCTGTTGTCCAGTCTTAAGTCGAGTGAGGCCTGATGTCTTTCAATCTTATAAATCTCTTGACAGATTTTACTGAAGACCTCAAAAATCTCAGTTGTCTCACTTGATTCAGTTGTATGCCACTCTTCATCAAAGTCAAAATTGGCTGGAACAATGGTGTCAGTGGGGGTGATTGGATCGTCTCTTATAGTGAATCTTCACTGTTCAGCAGCCGTCTCATCTTCTAACTCTGGTAGGATCTTGGTGAAAGGAAACACTCCTGAAAGGCATCACCGCGCACGTATGGGATGGTTTGCGATGTTTGTTCATGCGATGACAGAGCTGGTGTAGTCGTTCGCTGCAAAATGTGGAAGCCTCTTGTGATTGACTCGATTTAACCGAGCTTTTGGATTGCTTTTCCCAGCTGACTGAGCCTCAGCTGTCTTAACAACTTTCTCGGTTCTCAGTAAATTTTTCTAAATGAATTACCTGGTACTCTGCTGCATCATCAACATCATCAGATGATGACGAGACTTG
Organism: Rehmannia glutinosa; assembly: GCA_016081115.2. Classification (NCBI taxonomy): domain Eukaryota; kingdom Viridiplantae; phylum Streptophyta; class Magnoliopsida; order Lamiales; family Orobanchaceae; genus Rehmannia; species Rehmannia glutinosa. The sequence goes on from CM071926.1 coordinate 92,658,580, forward strand.
TGGGCTTGGCTCATCATCGAAGTTAAATTTTGTACGAGCCACTTTGTCACTTAGCTGGCTCTTTGTTTTGAGAACATCCTCAGTTGGGTCCTTAGGATCTGCAATCGGAGTGGACTCAGCTTCATCTTCTGACCCCAAGAATGATACATCAAGGTTCTCCTATGAGTCATGAAGTGCGCTTATCTCATTTTCTATTTCAGCACTGTGAACTGGAGGAATGTTCTATATCTCTTGACCCTTACCTAGGGAAGTCTCAACCTACCTTAGGCCTTCAGCAGACTCAACTGCTACGAGGCCTTTAGTGTTTCCTTCGACAGTCTCAACTTTTTAAGGTCTTCTACATTCTCTTCGACAGTCGCAGCTCTCTTACGGCCTTCAACCATGGCATCCATAGGAGTGTCAACTCCTTGGATTGCACTTTCACTGCCCATAGTGTTAACTCCCAGGGCATCTCCATCATGTGCCTCGACTGTAAGAACAGTGTCATTAGTCTTCAAAGCAGTTGACACTTCAGTTGGGACAGACTCAACTATCCGAGCTTCGCCAATGTCACTCTGTTGCGGTTATTTTTCTATTTCCACGTCACCTCCTTTCTGCAAGTTTGAGTCTTCCACAACATCCTCCAACCCTGCTGTGGTGGAGAGAGCTTCCCTCTCAACTGGCGAACAGTGGGGTCACTCTGCTCTTGACTCGCGGCCTTTTCCTTTAAGTGCTCAGCTGCTGGGGCATGTGGTAAAACACTTTCTTCAGAGGTTGGATCAACTTGGGTGCCCAAATCTCAGTGTCATCGCCAGTGCCCTTAGATCCATCCTTCGATCGTACAGGGGATGTGGCTGCAGCGACGACTGAGGTAATGTGTTGTGCCACTCCCAGAGGATCGGTCTGTAGGAGAGATTGAGATGACTCTCCTGGTCAATCAAACAATTGCTTCTCTTGCATTAGCCTGGATTCCCTCAGAGCCTGCTGCATTTCTGACTTCTCTGCTGCAGCAATGGGATCCTCATCACTTTCAGAGTACACATTGAGATGTGCATGATTGTGATTGTGAGAACCAGTAAACTCACACATCTTGGCTTTCTCAAGTGTTTTTGCTTCCTCGGCTGCTTTTTCTTTTTCTTTCTCCCTGATGATGTGAAGAATATCCATGCAATTTTCTTTATTTTTTGAATAAGTTCGAATATATATATAAAAATGAAAAAAGAGTATTCCTGATCACAGGCTGATCAGGTAACCAAAGATAATCCTGGAAATAATGTCAAAAACCAAAAGAAATGGTCACAAGCCGACCAAATGGCTGAATGCTTGGGGCCTCGTTAAAACCTTCCAAGGTAAAACCTACCCTTGTGAGAAAAACCCTTGGAAGGAAATGGAGTACCCCCCAGGAAAGAGAAGGTGCCTAAAAATGGGAAAAGAAACTTGAAGCAGTGGCGCACTAAATAACAAACCTATAGTTGGATTTGCCAACATAGTCATCTGTGAGGTAGTGTAGGAGCTCCATGGGCAGGACGCCCCACCATGTGCCGCACTGCATCTTCTTGCTCAGCATGTCCGCAACTCGATTGTCTTCCCGAAAAATATGTGAGACTACGAGATCCATGTGCTCGAGAAGGTGAAGTGTGTGGTGCCATTAGCTAAGATGGCGCCATGGGACTTCCGTCGATCTTTTCTCCAGCAAGTTCACCACATACATTGAATCTGACTCCAGCCAAAGTTGTGTCCAGCCCTTAGCAAAAGCATACTGAATCACCCACATTCTTGATCCACAAAGATGAACAAAGCACCCTCGAAAGAAACCTCTACAATTCCCAGTGCCCCTGAGGCACTGCCATCCGTGTTAACCTTGATCCAACCCGGGAGGGGTTTTTGCCAATGAACCTCCACAATCCTTGGACCTTGTCTAGCCCTTTTAGGAACTCGCAATCTGCGCAAGATAAATAAGTCTTGTTGATCATTTTGCATGGATCCCCGATCCAAAGATGATGATTCTACAATGAGAACTTTTAGATGAATGATCGCCGCCTCCAATGTCCATAATTTGTTGTTGAAAGTTAGCTCATTCGGATATGCCATATGAGCCAGATGCAGGAAAGTATCGCCACACGCCAAAGGAAAGCAACCTGGTCACTGAAATGAAAAGACATTAACCGCACCAGTAACTCATTGAAGCTATAAGTCTGAAAAGGGTGAACGTAAAAAGCATGGAAGATCCATCGCCATATATTTCCTGCAAAAGCATAAGAGACAAATAAATGATCAACCGATTCTTCTGATTCTTTACAAAGAACACAAACCGAAGGGCCAGTAAAACTTCCCCTAGCTCGTAATGAATCCTGGAAAGCTAGGCGGTTGTGTATGGCCCTCCATGCTACCACCGATCTCTGTTCCGGTATATGATGCGACCAAATCCAAGAACCCCATCTAACTGCCAGGCCGTGGTTGCGTACATGGTTGTAAGCCTCCTTTGAGGTAACCAAACCATCCGCCAAGTTCATCCAAACACATGTATCCCAGGAATCTGGCACGATTGGGACGCGCACGATGACACGGACCAGCACCAGATAGGCCTCCACGAAAGAGAAGGTGAAGTGCGAGGACCCATCATAGAAGTAGTCAGAAATGCGTTGATAAAATAAGTATCTATATTCCTCGGGATGCCAATTGCATGCCTCGCTATAGTGTAGCCCAACCAATTATCAATCCAGAATAGAACCTCGGAATTAGCACCTGGGATCCAACAAGCATCATCCAAGCAATCAGAAATGCGGGGTTTAATCCCAGCCCAGATTGAAGAAGGAATAAAGGACCTCCGAATCTCCCCATCCCTTGTAAAGTACCATTGTCTGAGGGTTCTGTAAACCACCGAGTCCGAGTTCAAAACCTTCCAACCCAATTTCATCAAGAAAGCCGTGCTAGCAACCACAATCGAGCACACGCCTAGTCCCTCTTCCGCTCTAGGCGCTCAACATCTATTCCAATTGACCACCACCTTTCCCTTGGAATTCACATCCGTGGTCCAAATGAAGTTACGCATGGCTCTTTCCATTTTCTTGAGCAACTAACCAGGCCATTTATAAACCATCATGGTATGCATGAAAGAGCTAGTAATCACCGAGTTAACAAGACAAACTCTACCAGCAAGGGAAAGAGACGAAATCCGAGATATCTGCATAATGAGTGAGAATCTGAAGTAAGGCCCAAGCATTGGTAGAAGAAGCCCCACACATAATGACAATATCATCCGCGTATAAGATGGATGATGGAAATATGATACCCCTGGGCGCTGTGAAGGGGAGTAAACGAGACTGATCCATCGACACTTCAATAAACCGACCCAGAACCTCCTCCGCAATGCAAAATAATAACGGTGATAAAGGATCCCCTTGTCTGACTCTTCTGAAACAGGGAAAGTAACCCACCGTTGTCCCATTCAATAGCACTGATTTCCTGGACGACCGAAGGACCACCTCAACCCAACGCACGAAGACCTCTGAGAAACCGAAATGGCGCAAGACGTATAGTAAGAAATCCTACCTCAATGTGTCAAATGCCTTTCGGATATCGATTTTCAGGATCATATTCGAATCTTGCGACCCTGTAAAACATTGAATCCTTCAGATACCATGGCAATACAATCAAGAATCTGTCTGCCGGGGATAAAACCAAACTGCATCGGTGATAAATAGTCTGAGATAATCGAACCCAATCGCGTAGCCAGTATCTTCGTGATGATCTTGAAAAGGAAATTGCTCATAACAATCGGGCGGATGTTTTCAATAACATTCGCATCCTTGGTCTTTGGGATGAGCGCCATAAAACTGGCATTCAATCCCAGCGGTAGTGACGAACTACTGAACAAAAAATGAACAGTTGCAGTCACCTCGGCGGAGATGACATCCCAAAAGTGACGATAAAAAGTCCCATTGAACCCATCTGGCCCCGGAGAATTATCTGAATCCATATCAAAAACCGCTTCCTTAATCTCTGAGTCCAAGGGAATGGCTGATAGATTGGCGTTATCGTGCGCCCTAACCCTTGGAGTAATAGCCTGGTCGATTAAAGAGTAATCCGAGGTGGAACGCCCAGTATCCGCGAAGAGCATCTTGTAGAAAGAAATGATATGATCCCCAAGGATCGCGGTATCATCAATGTAACTGCCTGCCACTATAAGTCCCTGTATCCCCACGCGCCCCACACGAACCTGGGTACGCCGATGAAAAAAAGCTGTATTACGATCCCCGTCCTTAAGCCACGCAGTTCGGGCCTTTTGCTTAAGGAATTCGGATTGGAATTGCCAACGTCTGGGAGAGCCTGAGTTGGGCGTCCAGCTCCTTATCCCTCAGAGCAGCGGAATAACCCAAAGTCTCAATGTCTGCCTAAATCTGACGCACTTGCTTAATCTGGAATGCCACCTTCCGGTTATCATCCCCAAACACTTCTCTATTCCAGTCTTTGATAACATGTCGCAGCCGTTTGAGCTTCCACATGACACGCAGCAAGGGGTTGGGCGTGTCGCATGAAGAAGCCCAAGAAGTGGTAACCAAATCCTGGAATGAATGATGATGCACCCACATACGCTGAAAACGGAATGGGACCGGCCCCCTGCTAACTGAAGAAGAACAAGAAACCAAAATGGGGTGGTGATTGGATCCAATATGTGGAAGAACTAAGCCCTTGACAGTTTGCCAAAAAGAGAAAAATTGACAACTGGCAAGAGCTCGGTCCAACTTAGCTTGAATTAAAGATAGAGGCCTTCGGGGCGAGCACCAAGTGAATGAGTTCCCTGTAGTCAGCACCGCAAACAGACCAGCATCCACCATGAAATCCCCGAAATCCTAACATGAGGCTTGGGAGAGAGTATCATTGCGCGAGCGCTCATGATGTCCCAAGACCGCGTTAAAAATCCCCAACAATCAACAGATCAGTAAGACCCAAATTCCTCAAATCCAACAAAAGCGCACGTTGTGCAATGTAATCACACAAACCGTGAGCAAAAGCAACATGATAAACCAAAGTACCAAATTGAACTTGCAAGACAATGCATTAGGTAGAAGACCAAACCTGGTTAAAAATTGTGATGGTGGAGTCACGAAAAACCCAAATATCTTCCCGTCCATTTCCCTGAAAAGTTTGAGTTACAAAAGTCAGCCCCAAGCTCTGCCAATAAGAATCAGAAATTGCCGAAATGTCCACCTTGGGCTCACATATAGCGGAAATAGAAGGTTTATGCTGCTGGCATAAAGCCTTAAGAACATTGTAAGAAGCAACGTTCCCAATCCCCCGGATGTTCCAGAAGATGCAATTCATTGAGGCGGTGGGGGGGTGGTGCCCGTGACGACCTCACGGTAAAGACATGAGTGTGATGGGATGCAGAATCCGACAGCTGGGAGTTACCCACTTCCTCTGCGTAATCAGCCCATCTCTTGTTTGCTGCAACATCCATCTCATTTGGCCCTGGGCGCTCTCTCTTAATATCAATGTCGTGAATCGGAGGTGATGGACCCGTAGTAACACTCTGAAGTAATTTAGATTTAGCCGTCTCCAGGGAGCTGTTCCGGAAAGTATGGTGGAGAGCTTGAATAGGCTTACCCAACGGATGCTGAACCGTAATAGGCAAGATATTGGAGATGGAATCAGTGTGAGAAGAAGAAGCCATAGGGACCCGATCCCTTGCTGGGTAATCTGCCTGAGAAGTCGTGGATGGTTGATCGTTGACATCCACTGAATCAAGAGCCTCAAAAGAATTGACGAGTTGCATATCTGAAGGGCAAGTGACGATTGCGCGGATAGGGGATCCATCATGCATCGTCGAACCCGTATTTCCCATTGAGTCATCAACAGCCTTGCCCTTGTCCTGCTGCACAGGACGGTAAACTTTGCGAACCCTGGAGCGTCCTCTTTGAACTGAATTCTGACGTGTTGCCGGTCCACTAGAGCGTCCATGGTCGGGAGATGCGCGCCGTTCCATGTCCATATTTCCTGCATTGTTTAGACGACAAAAACCATCGAGTGTCCCATAACATTACACCTAGAACAAAATTATGGGAGTTTCTCGTAACTGACTGATACAAACGAACATTGTCCAACTCTCTCCACCATAATGTGTTCCTCCAGCGGTTTTGCAAGGTCAATATCAACCAATACCAGAACAAAATGTCCCAACGAACCATCAAGCAAGCGTTGATCGATTTGTAGTGGATTTCCAATAGCACTAGCTATCCCTAGGATGGTATTGGGGTCTTAGTATTCCAGGCTGAGCTCGAAAATACGAACCCAAATGCTAGCCACCGAGGTTTGCACCTTATAAGGAGTGAAGTCTGGGACCCATGGAGAGAGGCGAATAGTACCCGGATTAAGTGCCCAAGTGGTGCAAAGGTGAGAACGAGCACGGTCCTGCGCATTAAACAATTTAACACAAAAAATCCCTTTCGCAAGGGGATTAGTTTCCAGTCATTCTTAATACCTCAAAGCTCAGAAAGCCTTTTGTGCAGAAGCATAGTAGCCCATAGCTTGTTTCCTTTTCCAAAAATAACTCGCCCGATCAGGGAGTACGAAAATTCAGCAAGGCGTTCTTGATAAATATTGTCATCAATAGTAACTGAATAATAATCCCCTTTCTTAACAGGTTTAGGGACATAGTGCATTTTACTAGAAATCGTATGAGAAAATGAGGCGATATTACCTGGGGCCTGTGGAAAAGTAGGGTTCGAAGGATGGGGATTTCCCGAAACCACCTTAGCAAAGGAATTAACCTATGGAACTTGAGGACCAATGTTATGAGCCGATTATCGGAGGTTCGATGCATGGGCGATGCCCATGGTGGTAGAGCATCCAGCCGGGTGAGAATCATCTGGGGGAGGGCATGCAGGAGGAGAGTCCTGAGGGTTGGAAGATGTGGCCCAGGGGACATCACCCCCTGGGAGGGGACCACTCCAGACAGCAGAGTGGCCGTCGGCACCCCATAGGACAGAGGAAGGGGGCTAGCCCCCCCATGGTAGGCAGCCATGGGGGTAAAAGAGGCAGCGGTGGCCATATGTGATGGGGGCACCCCCCACCATGAGCAAACCTCCATGATCGTCGAGTTTCCAATTAGAGGGGGACCATTATCAACCTTAGTGGCCACGTCATCATGGGTACTTGCAGCAGACCCAATCTTGCATGGAGTGGAAGGATGACTCACCTTGGGGGGACCACCACCATGCAACAACTTGGAGTTAGACGTAGCCATGTTATGTGAAAGTTGAGGCAAATATTGGGCCGACGGAATCAGCCCAACAACATCCATCATCATTGAAGACGGAGACAATGATGCAGCAACGGGGGCCACCTTCTCATGTGGGATGAAATTTGATGGGAGACCAAAACATAGGGGATGAGTATGGCGTGAAGAAACTCCATAAGTTGCAGACTTAACCCCATCATCAAAAACCCTAATGTCGAAGGGATTAGGGTTTTGGGATTGTGGATGGCCTGCGACAAAGAAGACATTACAGAGTCTGAAAACACAACCTCATCTACGCGCTGGAGTTCCCCGCTGCAATCGAGAGGATACGGAGTTTGACGTCGTGACGTTCGTGTGCTCCTCCGTAGGCGAACTATTGTGTTGTCTAGTATGTGAGGAAGGTGCGAAATTTGAGGTATAACCGTACCAAGGAGGCTCCGCCATAGGAGCTTCCAGAGATGACAACCGGAAACTCACGAGATGTTGCCGGCGATCGTAAGAGAAAGGAGAGTGAATTATTTTAGAGAGAAAATTTTTCTAATCTTCCTCCTCCTAACTGTGAAGCTCTAAGAATTCATCTTGTTTGATGATGCAATTTTCTTCATTAAAGGCCTGTGAATTGTACCCTTGAGTGATCAAGTTTCCATGCCCTCCACTCTCGTAGGCATCGCTGGATGTCTGGACACAGTGGAGAGTACATGATTATATCATCGTCATCATCCTCGTCTTCTTGTCTTCCTTTTTCAGGAATTGAAGGCAAGAGACTCTGCTCCTCCTCGCCTTCAGCAGCATCAGTAGTAGGTGGGGAGACAACTTTTTCAACTATAGGTTCAGTTGTCTCTGCTGCTTTACTTCCCTCACTGTCTCGTATGCTTTGTGTCTTGGTCATCGTATCTCTGTAAATCATCGATGACTTAGCCGTTTCATCGATTATTTCAGGAGACTGCTCTTCTTGATTTCCAGCAGCCTCTTCTTCCTTTTCCAGCTGAGTGGCAGACTCAGCTGTCTTCTCAAGGTGGGATTTCTTGACCAACCTTCGTTTTCTAGATGGGAGCAGTGGAACCTCTGGTTCAACAACCTCAGGTTCCTCAAAGGTGAAGGCTTTCTGAGTTTTCTTAGAAGCAGTTGCCTTTCTTATCGTGGCAGTCCTCTTCTTCCTTATGGCTATAGAAGGGATTTGAGGTTCCTTCTCGGCCTCTGCTATAGGGGCAGGAGTCTCAGCTGCATGGGCAGGTGACTCGGCTGCACGGGCAGGGGACTCGGCTGCAGGTGCAGATGCATCGTTTTTCTTAGCTGCAGGGCAGCCTTCTTCTTCTGAGCTGCAGGGCCAGCTTTCTTTTTTGGAGGAGGGGTAGCAGTTGTGTCTTCGGGGTCAGCTGATTCCCCCTCACTTGTGTCAGTCCTCTTGGCATGGGCTCTCTTCTGGGCACCTGAGAGGTTTTCCCTAAACATCTTTTTGTTTGCATGGAAGGGTTTACCATGACAAAGAACAATACCCTTCACTTCCAGCAGATGGCCAATCACAAGGCCATATCCGAGAGAACATCCAAAGGAACCATCTTCCTTGAAGGTCTTGTTCAAAACAATTTGGCACAGTCTGCTGTAGACGAACTCAGCCCAGTTAACCTTCTTGCCCTGCATGATCGCAGCCATGGCGACCAGCTTAGTCTTTGACAGCTGGTTGAAGCTGCCAAACTTCATATCTACACATTTGGAGACGACATCCATTATCTTATGATAGTCGTCCTTCAGCAATTTCTTGTCAGCTGTGTAGACTAACTTAGCAGCACACTCAGGTTTGGCTACTTCTTTCCATGCAGCAGCTAAGTCTACATCAGCTTCATGTATCTCCTCTAGCCCTTTAGAAGGAAATAAGCAGTGCTCAACAAGGTCCTTAGCACTTATTTTGATGTCCTTGCGGTGGACACAAGACTTGATTCCTTCGTCCTGCATCTCAGCGTTGACATAGAACATTGCTACCTCCTCAAGGTAGATAAGGGAATATTCCATGGTTAGAAAAGCCTCGAGACTTTACTTTTCTAGCATCTCAGCGATTTTCAGAACAAGGGTCTCATCAGCACCCTGCTTCACCATTCCGTCAAAGTCAACTGACAATCCTGAGTGGATTTGCTTTTAGAGCTTAACATAGTCAAACTTTGCTGCCATTTTCACTGATTTTTACCGATCGAAAAGTGTAGAATGTGCTTGAGAATACTTAGGGTTTTCGAGAGAAAAGAGAACTTTGGTTTGCTTTACTTTGAAGATGAACAGTTTCAGTAAATGAGAGAGAAGATTAAAAAACCGTATATAAGGGTTATGAAAGGACATGTCTTCGGATTTTCAATTTTTGACCGAGATCAACGGCTCAGATTAAGACGTCAAACCACATTTAATTTCTCACATTTAATATGGCAGCATTTATATCCAATCATATGCTTACTGTGCAGCTTTTTACTATACCCGTCATTATTACGCTGACGTCATCCTTAAAAACATTCCCGCTAATTTAAGACGGTTGCGTTTTATCACTTAGTTCATAAATGACTCAGCTTATATCAAATATGACTTAACTTTGCTTCTCTCTTTTCATTAAGTTATTCAGTTGTCAACTAACTCGATACAGCTGACTTTCCGATATGGCTCTTTCACTTGGCTGATGTGTGAAATTTGCTCTTTCCACATTTTCTCATCTTCTATCTCTGCCGATTGAGTCTTCTGAGTGTTAACTCAGCTCAATTAACCCTAGCTCATTCTTAAGCTCTTCAAATCTTGATTCACATAGAGGCTTAGTGAATATGTCATCTAACTGCTTATCAGTTGAGATATATTCCAAAGTGATGTCTTTCTTTTCAACATGATCTCTTATAAAACGGTATCTAACATCAATGTGCTTTGTTTTTGAATGCAACACAGGATTTTGAGTGATTGCAATAGCACTAGTGTTATCACACATAATTGGAATCTCTTTTTCTTCAATCTCATACTCTCTCAGCTGCTGCCTCATCCATAAGAATTGGGCACAACAACTGCCCGCAACTATGTACTCTGCTTCAGTTGTGGATGTGGCTATTGAGTTATGTTTTTTGCTAAACCAGGAAACCAGTCTATTTTCAAGCATTTGATATGTACCTGAAGTACTCGTCCTGTCAACTCTACATCCAGCATAGTCTGAGTCTGAGTAACCAATAAGCTTAAATCCACCTTTCTTTCGATACCATAAGACACCTTCCTAGCATCCCTTCAAATACCTTAGGATTCTCTTAGCTGCAGTCGCGTGGCTCTCCTTTGGTGCAGATTGAAATCTTGCACATACACCTATAGCAAAGGTGATTACAGGCTTGCTGGCTGTTAAGTAGAGCAATGATCCAATAAGTGCTCTATATCTAGTTTGATCTACAGCATTGCCATCTGCATCCATGTCCATCTTGACCGATGTGTTCATTTGTATTTCCACAGAAGACTTATCTTCCATACAATATTTCTTCGTTAAATCTCTGGTGTATTTTGTTTGACTTATGAAGGTTCCATCCTTCAATTTATTGAGTTGAAGTCATAGGAAGAAAGTCAGTTCTCCCATCATGCTCATCTCAAATTTACCTTGCATGAGGTTTGAGAACTTATCACACAGCTTCTTGTTTGTGGATCCAAAAATAATGTCATCCACATATATTTGAACAAGCAGTATACTCTCACCATCTTGAATTCTGAAGAGTGTTCTGTCCACTTTGCCTTTGGTGAATCCATTGTCAGTTAGAAATTGGGACAATGTATCATACCAAGATCTTAGTGCTTGTTTCAATCCATATAATGCTTTCTTGAGCTTGTATACCTTATCTCCCACAGTTTTCTGCTCAAAACCTGGAGGTTGTTCAACATAGACTTCTTCCTCTAGCAGTCCATTTAGAAATGCACTCCTCAAATCTATTTGATACACAGTGATGTTCTTATGTGCAGCACAGGCGAGAAACATCCTTATTGCTTCCAATCTTGCAACAGGAGCAGAGGTTTCATCAAAATTTATACCCCCTTCTTGGCAATACCCTTTGGCTACCAATCTTGCTTTGTTTCTCACCACAGACCCTTCCTCATTCTTCCTGTTTTTGAAAACCCATTTTGTGCCAATAACATTTTGATGGGTTGGCCTCTGCACCAATTCCCATACTTTGTTCCATTCAAATTGATTCAACTCTTCTTGCATGGCTTGAATCCAATGTGTGTCATCCAATGCTTGAGACACATCTTTTGGCTCTATTTAGGAAATAAGACAAGTGAACATTGCTTCATGTTGTGCTCTGGATCTGGTTCTTATGACATCTCTAACATATCCAATAACTAACTCTGGTGGATGGTCTCTCAGCCATCTCACATCAGGTTGGAGCAAGTCAGCTGGATTCAGCCGTCTCGCAACTAAGTTGTCTTGAATAGCTCTTTCATCTTCATTCAGCTATAGACTTTCCAGCTGTCTTTGAGATTCAGCTATTTCATCTTCATATGGGTTGATTGCTCTTACTTCAGCTTCAACATAAGGACTCTTCTACACAGTTGGCTGATTCATCTTGTCAGCTAACTCTTCAATGTCTTCTCTATTCACATTAGGTTCATTAAAAACCATATGGATAGACTCTTATGTGACCATAGTCCTCTTGTTCAGCACTCTATAGGATTTGCTCTCAGCTGAGTATCCCAAAAAGATACCTTCATCAGCTTTAGCATCAAAAGCCTTCAAATTATCTTTGCCATTGTTATGGATGAATCATTTGCATCTAAATATCCAGAAGTACCCAACATTTGGCTTTCTCCCCGTCCAAATCTCATAGGGAGTCTTGGTTAATTGCCTGTTAATCATACATCTATTTTGAGTATAGCGTGCTGTATTTATGTCTTCAGCCCATAATCTCTTAGGTTACCCAGCTTCAGCTAACATCATCCTTGCAGCTTCCTTGAGAGTTTTGTTCCTTCTTTCAGCTACTCCATTCTGCTGTGGAGTTCTTGCTGCAGATAACTCATGAGCAATACCATTTTCAACACAATACTGAGTAATTATCTCATTGACAAACTCAGTTCCTCTGTCAGACCTTATCTTTATAATGGTTTGGTTCTTTTCATTTTGAACTCTTTTTTAATCAGCTGAGGTCACTTCTGCAAAGTTTCCTTGTTTTTGCACGTGAAGATTGTCCATGTATATCTTGAATAATCATCTACCACCACTAAGGTGTATTCTTTCCACTTATGTTGCCTGGTTCAACTGGACCAAATAGATCCATATGCAACAGATGTATTATCCTTTCTGAAGAAGGACTTGGCTTATCCTTGAATGAAGATTTTATTTGTTTTCCCATCTGGCATGCATCACATAAAATTTCTTTCTTGTACACTGAGTGCTCTTTGCTAACAGACAAGTACTTGGTGTAGCAGTAGACCAATCTACGACATACATATTCTTCTGTCTTGATCCTTGCAGCACTATTTCATTTGATTCAGCATCTTTGATCTGGCATACTCCGATATTGAATCCAACATTGTAGCCCTTTGTCACAGAGTTGGTTGATGCTTAATAGGTTGATGTTGAGGCCTTCAACATAAGCAACATATGTGCTTTCCAATCCATTCTTCTTGATAGATCATGTTCCTTTGATTTCCCCTGGAGCTTCATTTTCTCCAAATATGACTTTTGCACCTCTAATCTCCTTGAATCTTGACAGATTTTTCTTGTTTCATGTCATATGTCTGGAATAGCCACTATCCATGTACCAGGTTCCTTGGCACTCAGCTGTTCCTTGAATTTGGAATCAAGGAAATTTAGTTTTTAGGTACCCATACTTGCCTGGGTCCTGAAGGGTTAGTGCTATAAGATGATCCAACCAACCTAAAGCCAAAGGACTTGACTCTAAGAGGTTGCCATCTATCAGTGCCATAATCATAGTGCACATTAGCAAATTGCTTGGGGGTTTTAGGTTCATACAACTGTCTCTTTTGTCTGTATGCCTGTGTGTGTGTTTTAGCAATTGCTTTCTTGGGATAGTTGTGATATTTCTGAGTGTAGTGCGTGGGTGCATATGTGTGATGATAATAGCTCTTTTCCCTTTGGAATGACCTTTGCTGAGGTTTAGGTCTTTGCCATTTAGGCTTGTATTCCATTGGTCTTTGCTGATATTTTACATTGTACCAATCAGCTTGGTTTGGATAGTTTCTACCATTCCCATCATATGTATTTCTCTGATGAAATTTCTTGGGTTTCTGGTTGTTCTGTTTGCTTTTCATAGAGTATTTTATGTTTGGAGTTTGCTGAGGAACTCTGCTGGATTTCTTCTCAGATGTCCTCTCAGCATACTCAACTGGTTGTTTTCCTTTCCCTTTATATCCAAGGCCAGTTTATTTGTGAATGTGCTTAGGAGTGAATGTGGGTGCAACATTTGGTGTTTTGGATTTTTGAGATGCTTCATTGCTTGAAGATCCTTTTTCCAAAATCACTTTTGGAGTTTGACTGTGCACAAAAGAATTAAATCATATGTCTGTCTTATCTCCACATTTTTTTTTACTCATGATAAGATCATCCAATGATTTGGATGCCTTTGTAAATGAGGCAATCACATTTTTGAGGTCTTTTTCCCTTTTTACAATAGCAGCTATCTCTGCTATCATTTTGTCATTCTCAGCCTTCAGCTTTGTGTTCGCATCAGCTATGTGACTTAGAGTACTCGGCTCTAAGTCACCGTGAGTTTTAGCTTCCGAGAAATGGTCATTTTTTTCCTCATTTAGAAGTGTGTGTGAGGATTTAATGTGCTCAAAATCTTTCATCATTTTTCCTAATGAATCATAAAGATCGGTGGGTGATGATGTGTGTGTGTCAAAGTCACTATCACTTGAATCTGAATGAGATGATTTAGAGTGTACCTCATCTTCTTGGTCTGGTTGATCTTGTTCTTTAGCCATAAGACAGATCACAGCCTCTTCTTCAGAGTCACTTGAGTAGTCAGATTCACTACTCTTTGAGTTTGATGCTTCTTTAGACTTAGTTGTCTCAGCAGTCTCAGCAGCCAACATGGCTTTCTTATTTTCCTGTCTTCTTTCTCTGAAGACCTTTCTTTCTTCTTCATTCCTATATTTGTTGACTGGTGGATAGGAACAATCAACTGCAAAATGTACTTGTTGTCTGAAATTCCAACACAGATTCTAAGCTCTTTCTGTTCTTGGGTTATCATCTCTCTGATACTCTACCCTTTGATGTTCAGCTCTCTTAGGTGGCCTATCTTCCCTTGACTTTGAGGGAGTTGAATGTCTCCTGGAGGTTTCACCCTTGTTTCTTTTATAGTTCTTATTGAAGAACTTGTTGAATATTTTAACCATTAGGGCAATCTCCTCCTGGTCTATTGGTTCAGCTCCCTTTCCATCATTGACTACCAGTGCAGCTGTCTTGGGTACAAATGTCTCCTCTTGCTCTTTTATTCTCAGCTCAAACTCATAGGCTTTGAGGTTTGAGAATAACTCATGGTTAGATGTTCTTTAGAGGTCCATGGAGTGTCTCAGAGCCATAGTTTTCATTTCCCATTCAGCTGGGAGGCTTTTTAGGATCTTCATACACATTTCCTTTTGTGTATATTCCTTCCCAAGAGCTGAAAGCTCATTTGTGATTTCAGTGAATCTGGCATCCAGCTGATCCATGGTTTCACCAGCAAGTATTTTGAAATTTTCAAATTTTTGACCAGCAATAGACTATTTATTCTCTTTAATTTGTTCCGATCCTTCACAAATTAAAGTCAGTTTATTCCAGATTTCTCTTGCAGATTTGCAAGATTTGACTTTGTTGAACATTGCTTTGTCCAAAGTCTTGTAGAGTATGTCCTTGGCCACATTGTCCAAGTTTTATCTCTTTCTATCTTCATTTGTCCACTCAGTCCATGGTTTTTCAACCATGGCTGGTCTTGCTTCAAGAATAAATTCTTCTCTCCTTCAAATTGCAGCAGCTCTTATTGCAGCCGTTTTCACTTTCAATATTTGCAGTGGCCCATCCTCTATCACAAGCCACATTTCATCGTGTAGAGCAGATAGATGAGCCTGCATACGAATTTTCCAATCATCAAATTTTTCAACAATGAACATAGGAATGCGTGTCAAATTTTCTTCTACTATAATAACTTTGCTAAAAATAAAAGATTTTGAAAATGCAAGTGTTTAAAACCTTTTGAAAAGATAAAGATCTAGTTCAAGAACTGGTCATGGGAAGGCTCAATGAACCAACGCTCACGATACCACTTGTAGGTCCCAAGTGGTGTGAGTAAGGTTTAGAAGGGGGAGTTGAATAAACTTTACCAACTTTTCGATTTTAGTCCTTTTAAAACTATTACAGAGTTAACTCAAACAGTTGTGTCCTTGAGGGACAACTAAGTTGGTTATTCAGTTGAGTTAGCCACTCAACAGACTCGATAGAGCTGTTGATAGAATAACTTGGTTGTTCAACCTGAACTTTAACTTGGTTGTATTGGTTTTATCAGCGGAAGACTTAACACACTTTGAATTGTTTTAATCTTGTTTTAACACTTGATTTTAGCACTTGGTAATTAATCAGTTGTATAGCAAATATGAGTTTATCAGCAGATATAATGTAAGTATGCAGAAATATAAATGTGCTAAAAATTAAATGACACAGTTAATTTTTATAGAGGTTCAAAATGGGGTAATTCTTCTAGTCCTCTCTTCTCCAACTCCTGGAGGAATCCACTAAGTAATGTGATCGTTTACAAAGTTGTGAATAGATCTAGAAGACAGACCTTGGTCACACAAATTGGCTTCTCTTGCGACTCAGGCTTCTTCACAGGCAAAATTGCCTTACTACTTCAGCTCACTTTCTCAAGCTCTTGGATTTGATCACGGAGCCCTCCAATAACTTGATATTGGTTCGACCTTGAACCTTCCTACAATCCCCTTGGAAAGTAGACCCCTTTTGATTCTTCAAAAGTTTCCTCTTCAATAGATTTGAAGTTGTCTTTCCTTCACATCTTGTGTTGGATCAATTTCCTTCAAGTTTCAAGATTGAGGATTTGCTTGAATATGCTTGAGAATATTTAAGGTTAATAACTTGTATAATGCTTGCTTGTTCGTGGTTCAGGTAACCTTTTCTCAATGAGTTTCCTCAGCCTTTTATAGTGAACTTTTGAAATTTTGCCCGTTGAAGAGATAGGCTAATTTCAAAAGTCACCTGTGTTCATTGGCTTGTCTTGTTGTAGTCCTTGATGTTGACATTTCCTCGTATTTAATATCTTGTAGCATTGCAGCGTTTCTGGCACTTGGTGTAGTGCTTCCCATTGGTTTGTTCCTTTTGCACACAACTGGAACTAACATTTTATCTCTGACAACTTTAATATGTTACAATTCTAAGTAACATTCTTGACATTTATCAACGGATCTCGTTCAGTTGTCTTGACTTGACTGCAGTCTTTTATTCCCCAGGTGACTTGAGTTAGCTTCCAAACTTTGGATGACTCATCTGTCACTTCAACTTGAGACTTGGCTTCTTGAGTTGACTTGATCGACTCTTCACACAACCGATTTACTGATTGATACACCTTGATTAAGTTGTTGATCGTCCTTCTTTGCCATACTCACTGTCTCGCGAGTCTTCACTTCGATCTTGATTGACTTCTTGTATTTCAAGGCATAGCTGACTTGACTCAGCTTTTCCAGCCCTATCTATTACAATACAAATTACAAGGAAAATGGGGTGCCAACTTTCTAGTTTAAGTTTTACATGCATGGTGTCATCAAAATCTACAAAATAAATTTCCTAACAATTCACAAAAATATGTCATCTCATAAAATTAAATGCTCATAGTAAAAATTATATGGAAGTCGGGACTATTTTCAAAATCTTGATTAAAACACACATGAAAGCAATTATACGTGGTAAAGCGATAAACGTGCTAAATATAAAAAAATAAAACAAAAATAAAAAACTTTTATGTAAATTTTTATGCTCTACATGCAATCCTAATTGCATGCAAAATGCAACTAAATTACGCATTCTTGAAAAGCTTTACAAACTTAAAATATGCTTCGTCCCGAACATATGAGGAAATTATCAAAAGTAAAGAGGAATGCGTAATAAGTACTTACATGGATCACTGTAGTGGTGGAAGTGGAGGGTAGTGGCCTTGTGAAATATGCCACTCATCCATATAAGACATCATCTCGTACAAGTACTACTGCTGCTGGGTGATAGTATCGAACTGTTGTAATTCCTTTTTGTGATACTCATCAACTGTAGCTGTCAACTAATAAGTATCGTCTATCAACTTGCTCACATCGACTTCCACCCTTTCAAGCCTATCACTCATGCTAAATGGCCGGTTACCCCCTTGTCTAGAGGATTCCGGCGCCTCCTTCATGGGCTCATCTTGCTCTTATTGAGCAAAGACCCCTGTCCACCTCTTAATAACCAATTATCCCTATTTCTTATAGATGTAGCTTATGGGTTAGGAAGCCTAACTTTTTCTATTCGCCGATTTAGACAAAGATATCACGCCCTTCGAATTGAATCATTTTCATAGCGAGATAAAACAATCAAATCAATCGGTTTTGGTCTTGCGACCTCAGATACCCTTCAAAACTAACATTAAAATATTCGGCAATAGGAGTAATCATCCCCCCAATGAAAATTCATCCCCTATCAGACTTTCTTACCGTATCAAACTGTGGGGCTATCATAGCCCTAGCGTTTGGCACAACCTCCATCCCCGATGCCATACACCAAATAATAAATAACTCATCTACCCGCAAGGCCCCTTTACTCTCCTCTCAGGTTTTGATAAAAATCGAAGATTAAAGAAAAATAAATAAATTTTTGAACCCCACAAGTATTTTCAACAACCATGGAAGCAACCCTGGACACATAATCTCAACATGTTTTTTCAATATTAAATCCAATTAAAGTTTCAAAAACAAATTCATGCAATTCTATGGGTTCAATTCCTAAGTTAATCTACCCATTTCCCCCCTCCCCTCGGGCAGCGCATAAACAGTAGATTAATAACAATTGTTGGTCTCCCGACTCGATACAACTGTTATTAAATCCCAAAAGATCAATGAATTAAAAGACTCCCCATAAACAGTTTTAGGTCTCCCGACTTGATACACCCGTTTATGTCTGAATTCGATTTATGTTTTTGTTAGAACTCCTCTTCCGAATTTCGCGCTAACAAATATGACATGCTAATTATTGGCCAGATAAAAAGAAATTAAGAATAAGCACTCGAATTCGTAAAATAGAACACATGAATTAATTAAGAAAATAATTAATCAAGATTTAACATGAATCCACAGTTTTGATTATGCCCCAAGATCCAAAAAATTAGCTAAACATTGATAACAAATTCATAGAAAAACTTGAAATCAACATTGTGACATCGTTTAAGCACATACAAGAGATCTAAACTAAGAACGAAAACCCCTTTGTGTCAGGATGGATTCTCCTTCCAAGCCTTCGAAGCTCTTGTGTTTCCGTAGATGCGAAAGGCATTGTGGTGTTCTTCGCGACCTAGCCCTTCTCTCTCAGAAGACCTTTGATCTTGTGTTACTATGAAATTTGATGTATTGTATGGTGTATTGATGTTGTTATTTTCGTGCAGCCCTTAGGTCCCTTTTATAGATACTTGGAGAGATCGCTTGTAAAGTTTGAGGGGGAAAAGGACACAAAAATCCAAAACAGTGCATCACACGGTCTGGCCGTGCAGTCTCACACGGCCGTGTGGTCTCACACAGTCCGATGGGGGAAAGAAATCCCGTCATAAACTTACACTAGTGGTGGGGGAAAAAGTAAAAGAAAGTCTCGAAAGTCTTCTTAGCATAGAACAAAGATTGAAATCCCTCACAAGTGGGCAAGAACTCCAACTTGTTCATAGCAAATTCATAATCCCTTAGACACACATATGGCTGGATAATCATCTGGCCAACACACACCCCGAAGGACCTAAGAATCTTAGCCAAGAAAAGGTCAGGGGAATGGAGAAGCTGCTTGATAAGCTATACAAGTAAATGGTGATATAGCCTAGGGGAGGCTATGTAAGCCTATCTTCGGGACCAGGAGCCAACATACGGAAAGCCAAAGGCAAACCCAAACGCTCCTTACACCTACAAAGACACATAGATGTGACTCAATTCCCTAACGCCTCCGGTGCCAAAGCCATACTTCCCGCGAGAGGCCCATGTTGATACTTGGGCTTAAGATCCCCATGCGAACTCCCTTTCTCGGATCACACTTGCTCTCCTCATTGCTCAGGTTCGATTCTAAGGAAAACTTGACAAACTCACCAACATCATGAAGACTTGGCGCCAACGGAGGAATGCCAAGTCCCATAGGAGAAATAGGGGTCATACGTATTGAACTAGAGACGGACTGGCCGGTAACTCTCCTACCATTAAATTGAGCCAATAGAACCCTATAACCCGAATTGGCTCGAAAGACATCAAATATTGGTGAAGAAGACATAGCAAAGTATGAATTATGTGAAAATTGAAACTAAAAAACTTTAATTCTTTAAATTAAGAAAATATAAAAGTTGTTTTCAAAATAATTTTACATTAATAATTAGAACTTATCCAACCTAGCGAAAATTTAAACATTTTTAGTGCATGTTGTTGACATATTTAAATTACCATTTTTCCAATTATAATTCAATATTTTCCTAATTTAGAAAGGTGAAATAAGAGGGAAAATTTTGAACTACTATTTTCATAGTCTTCTCTTTATATATATATATATATATATATATATATATATATATATAAAACTCATGTCAGACAGTCTAATGGGACAAAATCCATTAGACGGATCCCAAAAAATGACCAGATGATGTTTTTACTTTATTAATAGGGACCGGTAATAGTAGTCCATGTGAAAGGTATTATCACTCCCTCTGAAATATATTAGTATGTCGTTCACTTCAAAGTATTAGTTTTTATAATACTGGACAGTAATATACTATCACGAGAGTGCTGAAAAGTATTAGATTTTCATCATTAGTAGTCCATGTGAAAAGTATTATTACGTAGTTCACTTGAAAATATTTAATAACCCCCTAAAAAGTATTAGTTTTTCCATCAAAAGTATTAGTAGTCCCCGTGAAACGTATTAGTAGTTTTCCTGAAAAATATTAGGTTTCTCCTGAAAGGTTTTCAGTAATTCACCTGAAAAGTATTAGTTTTTCTAATAAAAATTGTTAGTAGTATCATTGAAAAATAATATTAGGTACTCTAAAATGTATTGATATTATGCTGGGTCACTGGGTCGTTGGGCCGATGTGTCTGCGGGTCAGGTATATCCATTAGGCTGGATCCATCTAACCATTAGGCTATCAAACAAGAGACTACCTCATATATGTATAGATAGATAGATGACATGATCTTGAAGGTAAGCAAAATAGAAGAAAGAAAAAGGCAAGAAATCGCGTAAAACAAAGGCATTCAAATTGATTTTCTAATTTGGGGATGGGAGGGAATTAGTGTGTTATATATACATGAGAAAAAAGTGGGAATGAACAGTAAAATGAATCTTGATCAATTGTTCTGCTGATACAAATTAAGTGAATACTGGTCTCTAGGGGTGTGCACGGTCCGATCCGGTTTGGAGATTTAGAAATCTCCAGAACCGTCCCAAAGTTAGGAGATCCCAAAATTAAATCTCCAGAACCGAACCATAAAAAAAATCTCCATCCCGAACTGTCCCGAAAGTTCGGTACGGTTCGGGATGGAGATTCAGTTCTAATGGGATGGTACAGAATGGTTCGGGATGGTTCAGAGAAACGGAGATTCAAATATTTAACAAATAAAACACACAAAAAAAATGAAAAGAAAAACCAGTGAAAATCATTAAACGGTTATACTTTCAATCTTTTTTTTAGTTCAATTTCAAAAAATACATACTAAAACTATTAGTACTAAACGAGCTTAACTTTTTGATATTTTTATAATTAACTTATACATAAAAAATAATTAAATCATATTTAAGTTCTAAATTTTTAATATTGTAATTCTAAGTCTTTCTTTCATGGTATAGACTATACTACATACTAGTTTAATATCAATTTAACTTTTAAATCATTTTCATCTAATTTATAGTTTAAAATATTGATTTTTCTTTTTGGATTTTCACATAATATGTTTCAGATATTATGTCATTCGTATTAGTAGTAAAAGTGTACAATCTGAAAGAATGACAAATTTAGTAGCCTCTATTACACAATAATATTCTTTAATCTTGGCAAACTGTCGTGGGCTATTGACTTTATTAAAATATTACTGACTAATAATTTTGAAAAACTAATACGAAACAAAAAACTATAGTCTCAATGTCTTAATTTCTTGGTTAGACGATTACTCCAGTTTATGTGCATTATACTAATCATTTAACTAGTTTTAATTCAATTAATTTTCATGATTAGAGGATGAGCCTAGGTATGATCCTTAATAAGTAAAATATCATAATATTTAAATAATTTCTACAAATTAAATATAATTTAATAATTTTATTTATTGGGTTCATTTAAATAAGTTAATATGACGTAACTATTAGTGAATTAAATATATATTTAATTATTCATTTATTATATTGATAAAATATGCCAAATTTTTAATTTGATAATTTTTAGTATTATATAGTATTGAATTTCAAATGAATGTCTAGTTAATTCAATATCAAAATCTAAATAAGATAAAATATTATATATATATATATAAAATTTATTTTAAAATCGGTTCTAGTTTCTGATATTTGGTTCGGTACGGTTCGGTACGGATATTTGAAAAATTTCCAGAACCGTACCATGAAAATTTTCGGGACGGTTCAGTTCGGAGAAAGTCAAAAAGTCAATGGATATTTTATTTTTAGATATCGGTTCGGGTTTGGTGATCTCCAAGTCCCGTGCTCACCCCTACAATGGTCTACTTTAGTTTTCTTTGATTTGTTTTTTTCCAAAGAAATCTGAAAAAATCCAAAAGAATAATAAATCCATTATATCACAATCAGAGATCCATGACGCAAAACCTCGAGCTTTTGAGGTTGTTCCCATTTGGGTAAGCATTGGTTTCCAAATGATTGGCTTTGACGGGTTTGGTCCGACCAAGAGAATGCACAGCCCCGTGAACCATTGGCATAGCTAGCCCATGAAAGAATGGGACGACACGCGAAAATGGAGTGGATCGACACACAAATTTTAAAATAATTTACATAAACTAGAACTTAAATTTTTTATTTTTTTATTTCATAATAAAATAAGTAAAAATAAATAAATGGGGGGTCTGGGCCCAAGTTGGTCCCTTATCTTCTCCACTGCCATGAACATGTACAAGATGATCCAAGTACTTTTAAGGTAAGGAAAATGCATAGACTGTAACTTGCCAAGTTTACAAGCTTCATAGAAGCTGAGCTTATTACAAGAAAAATGAATGAAGATGATTCATGACACTAACAAAGGTAGAACATCATGGATGACCTAGACGGCTGTGCCATACATCAGGATTATTAGAAGTAGTAATAATATTACAGTTATTAAAAGAGGCAGAGCTGTGTAAGTTGGAAGAAGAGACTTTGGCAGGAACAAAGAGATGACTGAGATCAAACTGATAAAGGCCCTCCTTGAGAGCACCATTCAGAAGGACTTGATTGGTGATCTTGTCCTTGACAAAACAACAAGTGTCATGAAACTCAACAATAACATTGTTATCTTTAGTAAACTGAGAAATGCTTAACAAGTTTTTGGTTATATCAGGGACACAAAGAATATTATGGCGAGTAAGGGAATGATGGGTAAAGAAATTAGGAAAGGAAGAAGAACCAGTATGAGATATTGAGAGTTGAGAACCATTACCTACTGTAAGCTTATCATAACCATGATATGGAGACTTAATACTCAGATACCCAAGCTGAGAAGTGAAATAAGCAGAAGTTTTACTGTCAATGTACCAAGATGGATCAACAGCGTGATAAGAAGAGGAGGCAACCACAGCCTGTGCTGAACCAGAAGATGGAGGATGAGAGACCTCAGAAACATGAGCTATAACACCTGTACGTGGAAAATCATCCAAACCAACATGGCTAATATCAAATATTTTAAAACATTTAGCAGCAAGATGATTAGTTTTGCCAAAAGTCTGACATGGAGGCTTATTTCGCCCAAAGCAACCTCGACCACGACCTCTATGACCACAAACACTCATATGACCGAAATACTCAAGAAAATAGATTTTATATTAGCAATGTGAGTAGGGGGAGGGATACTAGGATAGGAAACAGATGAGAGATGAGCCAATCGCATTTCATGAGACTGAAGAGAAAATTGAACCTCTTGACGAGTAAAAGTATCACTGCGATTTGTCCAATTAACAACCACATTTTTAAACTTAGATCCAAGGCTAGCAAAGATGTAAATTATCAGATCATCATCACTAATAACCTCATCTGTAGCAAGCAAACTACCCGCAATTCCTCGCATTTTCAAGACATGATCCTCAATCGAAGGATCACCCTTCTTAGTTGATGCTGCTTTTTAGGACAGATCATTCAAATGATTAGGTTTCTGAAAAAGTTCTTCTTCCCAAGGGTGCAGTCTTCAAGTTTTCTTCTCCGAGAGCTGGAAGTTCTTCAAATAGGAACTTGTCTGCACACACGTAAACATTAGATGGTCTCGGGGTTGCCTTAGGGAGACCCCTTCGACGCTCAAGTCAGCACCGTGATCGAGAGAGAATAAAACAGTAACTGAATACAGAATAATAGACTTATGAGTCAGATAACTCACAATGAAGAGGAGGTACCTTTTATACATGAGTAGTGGACCTCATGGGCCGCGTAAGAGAAATCGGCTTATGGGCCACTCCCGGACTTCTTTGTGCCCGGTTATTCCATTAATAGCCCAATGGGAAATTAATATTAAATCAATATATAAATTAAATTATATACACAATTATTAAATGTTATTTTTGCCCCCAACATATGCCTCAGCTCTGGTGTTATGGAGGTATGAAACAGTGCGGGAGCTAAATTGGTATCATGCCTGGCTTGTCTTGTTATATATCTTGTGTTGTCTTGGAAAATGTTTGATCACTCTTGCGCAAGGACACTTTGGAGGGTATCTTTTGATCATGTCTTCCAAAGGTAATATTTTTCTCTTTACTCTTTAACTTTGAACTTCTTTGATTGGTCGAACACTTAGAAAAATCTCTTGAAAGTTGAGGAGAGTGCTCATGGAGAAATGGAGTGATGAGTGGAGTGTATCAGATGAGGGGAGAGATGAGGTCCCGAGATAAGAAAAAGGGCACCCCAAGACGACTCCCCGGAGTGGGCAAGGACGCCATCTTGGCTCCCTCTTGGGATGGCCACAAGGGTGCGCCCGTGCACCCTCCTAGGCGGGAAGAACGCATCCCCAAGAGGCGGACCGAGCCCCACGGTTTATTCTCCCTTCCACGTTTCTTCGTCCTCTCTGGAATTTTCACAGATTTTGGGCTGGATTTCATATTATAGTCCTTTTTCACTTCCGTTCGGGGGCCGAGGTGTCACTAACTATTCAGTTTCCAGTTATGTTATTCTGTTTCCACCTTTACCATTGGGCTTTGAGATTCCCCCTGGCTCCTGAGTTGTGTTATGATGATGGTGAGGGGGAAGTAGATTTTGAGTCGGACTCGAGTCTGAGTGATGAGTCTTCTAAGGAGAAGTCTAGGGGAGATAGTCCGGAAAAGGTTCATTGGTTTAAGTAATAGCATAGGCCTTCTCCTGGGTGTCAAGCAATTGTCCCAGGAGAGTTGGTTAGCTGAGTTTCATCTCTTTGTCTTCGTAGGTCGTGGGAGCGACTAGAGCTTCCTTTGACATTTCGGATATTGGCCCCGGGCTCGGGCAAATGGACTTACTCATCCTCCCGAGGGATTTATTATGGTGTATCTTTATAGTTTCTCTATTGGTTTTGTTCTTTCTCCAAATCATTTTCTAGCTGCGATTCTTAGATCCGTGGGAGCATGCATTGGACAGATTGTTCCTCAGCTTACGCATGCATATGGGGATATGAGTATTCTTTGCGGAGGTTGGATATGTCTCCGACTATGGATGGGTTCCACTCTTTATTTTACGCCACGACGTCTTCTGGCGATGTCTTCTTCCATTTCTTCCCTCATCCCGAGTGCAAGTTTCTTACAAGACTTCCTTCTCCTGGCAGGTTGTGGAAGGAGAACTACTTCTATGTGAGGGATAATGGTTGGGAGCTCCCTCACGAATGGGTCTCGGAGGCTATGTTGGCCCGAGGAACTCCTGATTCCCACAAGGAGATGGCAGAAGTTTATAAGTCTAAAGCATTATTTAAGAGTCTTCTGAATGTTAGGGGTTTGTTGGGTACTCCACTTTGCTTTACATCTTTGTATTTCTTCTCTCTTTACATGTGTATTTGACTGCTTCTGTTATCTGATATTGCTTCTTGTTTGCTTTCTCAGTTAAGGAGAGTTATAACATTGCGGAGTTGATGGCCATCAAGAAGAAGAAGAATGAGAAGGTCAGGGGCATGTCTGTTGCTCGCAGGAACTCGAACATCCCGCTTCGGGGTTTTGGTGAGAGAGGGTCGTGCCCTCTTCAACTGGATGGAGACCAGCGCCCAGAGTTTCATTCCATGGATGGTGTTTGTAGGTCCCAAAGGGTGTGGTGTAAGGTTTAGAAGGGGGGATTGAATAAACCTTACCAAATTTTCGATTTTAGTCCTTTTAAATAATTCAACAGAGTTGACTCATATCAGTTGTGTCCTTGGGGGATAGCTAAGTTAGCTATTCAACTAAGTTACTCACTCAACAGACTCGATAGAGCTGTTGATAGTATAACTCGGCTGCTTAAGCCAAATACTTAACTTGGTTGATTTGGTTTTTTAACAGCGGAAGACTTAAACCCTTTGATTGATTTAAAGATTGTTTTAAACACTTAGTTTTTAGCACTTAGTTATTTATCAGTTGGATAACAAATATAAACTAACAGTAGATATAGAATAGATATGTAGGAAAGTAATTGCTGAAAGTAAATTGACACAAGTATTTTTATAGATGTTCGAAGATGGGGTAATTCTTCTAGTCCTCTCTTCTCCAACTCCTAGAGGAATCCACTAAGTAACAGAATAGTTTATAAAGCGGTTATCAGTCTGGAGACAACCTTGATCACATAGCTGGCTTCTCTTGCTACTCAGCTTCTTCACGAGGCAGCTGCCTTGCTATTTCAGCTCACTTCTCAAGTTCTTAGATCAGAAATCCCTCCAACAAACTTGATACTTGGTTCGACCTTGAACCTTTCTACAATCCTTCAACTTGGAAAGTAGATCCTTTTTGTTTCTTCAAATGCTTTTCTCTTGAACTGATTGAAGTTGTCTCTCCTTCACAGCTTGTGTTGGATCGAGTTTCTTCAAGTTTAAGGCTTGAGGAATAGCTTGTAATGCTTTGAGAATATTGCAGGTTAATTTCTTGAATAATGCTTGCTCTTGCTAGGTTCAGGTAACCAAGGTCACTTTTTCTCAAAGTGCTTCCTCAGCCTTTTATAGTGCACATTTGAAATTTGTCCCTTGAAGATATAGGCTAGTTTCAAATGTCACTTTATGTTCGTTAGCTTGTCTGGTCTTGGCCTGCAGCTTTTGTGATGTTGACCTTTCCTCGTATTAAATGGCATTTCAGGTTTGCAGGTTTTGACACAAAGTCCAGTGTTTCCCATTGGTTCCCTCCTTTGCACAATTCTCGGCCAAACACTTTAAGACCTAGCAGCTTGACATATTACTATATCGAGTAATATTCTTGACTTTATTCCAACAGATCTAAGTCAGTTGTCTTCACTTGACTGCTGTGTTTACCCCAGGTGACTTGAATCTGCTCCAACCATGGGATTGACTCAACTATCAGTTCAACTGATAGACTTAGCTTCTTGAGTAGACTTGACTGACACTTCTCACAATTGTTCCTCACCTGACTCTCCTTCAGTCGAGTCCTTGACTTCCTTCTAGGCCATACTCAGTTGACACACATCAGAGTCTTCATCCCAGTCCGCAGTTAACTTCTTGTAATCTTTGACATAGCTGACTTAACTCAGCTTTTCCAGTGCTATCTATTATAATACATAATTACAAGGAAAATGGGGTGCCAACTTCCTAGTTTAAGTTTTACATGGTATCATCAAAATCTAACAAATAAATTTCCTAACAATTTCCCCCTTTTTGATGATGCCAAAACTTAAAACATATAACATAAATAAACAGCAAACGTACAAGCAGTGCAGTAACAAAGAATGTATGCTTTGAATAATCATTTTATTGATCATAGCATTCTTGTCCTTTACAAAGTTGTTTACAATAAGTATCAGAGCCTTATATATAAATATGACAATACAATGTATATCTAAGCCAAGATACATGGAGAGTGAAAATTACAGGGAAATTCACAGATCTTATTACAGAAGACTTACATTAATGTATTTACAATAAGTAAAATACACGAAGGGGTTCGCGGCACACTTCAATGCCTTTGTTGCTTCCTTTTTCTTTCTTCTTCTTCAGCCCTCTTCCTGTCATCCTCTTACCTTCTCCTCTTCTTCTCATAAGCTCGTTTAGCAGTAGGGTCATCCCTTCGCGGCCTCTCAAGCCATTCTCTTGTTGATCTCTCATTCTCTTCCTTTTGCCTTTTCTTGGCTTCAGCTAGCTTGCGTGCAACCTCAAGATTTGCAAGTTGATCATGTCCAGCCCAGTATGTGATCCCTTTCTTCTGTGGATCAACCTCAAGTCTTGGTCGTGGTTGAGAACCTCTTCCACTGCCACAATTTCTTCCCCGTCCTGACTCAGCTCCTCTTTCTCTTAGCGTATAATGTACTAGGGCCTTAGACATTCTGGCTGAGTGACTGCTGGAAGTCTGCTGCTTGTCAGCTGATGTGCATACATCCAATCCTTTTTCCCAATACACATCCCAAGCTTGAGGCAGAGTCATCCCTTGAAAATAACCTTCAGCTACTAGAGTTTGAAACTCATCTAGAGATATGGGCTCAGATCTAGCATGAGGCATAGTTATGTCTTTCTGGGGCTTGATCGCAGCATAGTCCTTTCCGGCTGGAGGACCACCATATTGCTTCATAGTTTCTTCCACGCGAGCTGACTGCTTCTCAGCTACTTTCTCGAATACAGCTTCAGTGGCATTCCTTTTATCTTTCATGGCCACCTCAGCTTTCTCAATGGGTAGGTTCTAGGGTAGCTTGTTGAGAATAGAGGCTGTGAATTCACCTAGCTGTGGGATTTTAGCATACGTCAATTTTAAAGGAAGATTTTTCGAACTTCCTTCCCCATCAGCTTTGTAACCTCCTTTCTTCATCTCTTCATTCAATCCCTTCAGGGCCTCATCTTCCCCCTTTTTGGCAACATCACCAAATGAAAGGGTTAGCCCAGGGAATAAACACTAAGTATAAAATCCAATCGGCTATTGGTCGAGTCCTGCTTGCAGTTTGCTATAAAATAGGGTTTGTGAAACTCTGAGCGAGTATCCTTCGACTCGGCTGACACTAACTTCATTTTAGCCATAAGGAGATTGATCTTATCATTCATGTTGTTCTCGAGTCGAGTGATCTCAGTCTTGTGAAAGTGCTGAAGCAGCTCCATATCCGACTTGTGAGAGGTTTCCATCCTCACCATGTATTCCTTCATTCTTTTTTGATACATCGAAGTGTCCGCACTCCACTGTAACATCTTTGCAAATAAGGCCTTGAAGTGGCAGACTTGCTCAGATCGCATGGTTGTCTGATGTGCAGCCCATTCCCTTATACGAACAATGATCCCTCTTAAATCAACTGAGAGGGTAGCATCCCGATTGTCCAGTCTAAGATCTAGGGCTGCCTGGTGGCATTCCATCTTCTCAATCTCTTCACAGATAGTCTTGAAGGCTTTACGGAACTCAGCTGCTGAGGCTGACTCGGTTGCTGGCCACTCTGCATCGAAATGGAAGTTCATTGGCACAATCGTATCTATAGGAATGATGGGCTCTTCTTGCACGGTATATTTCTTTAGTTCTCCAGCTGATTCAGCTTCCAAATCTGGCAATTCGATGGTGAAGAGAATCATGTCCTCAAAAACATCATCACTAACAAATGGAATCTCAGAGTTTGTCTTCTGTGGAGCCGTCCCTTCTTCTTGATGCAAAACACCAGCTCTCTGTGCCTCGGCTATGACAGCGTCATCGATAGTTGTCACAACTGTAAAAGCCTACGACGGAGCTATTGAAGTCATTACTGCTGCAGTTGTGGAAGCTTGTGCAGTTGACTCTGGTCCAGCTGGAGCAGTTGAGAGTGTTTGCTCAACTGTCTTAACAGTGTCTTTGGTCTCAGTGTGTTTTTCCTATTGAGTTACCTGGTCCTCAGTTGTATCATCAGTGTCATCGGAGTCTGATGTGGCCTTTGGAGTTAGCTCATCATCAAAATTGAATTTTATTCGAGTTGTCTTATCACTGACATAAATCTAAGATTGAAGAACATCCTCATCCTTGTACGTCAAAGAATCTTCAGGGTGAGTGGACTCGGCTTCATCCTCAGATCCCAAAAATGATGTGTCTATGTTCTCTTGGGAATCGTGATGGGCGCTGATCTCCTCTTCTGCAGCAGCTCCTTCAAGTTGAGGAATGTTCTGTTCACTTTGCTCTTTATCTAGGGAAGTCTCAACCTCCCTTAGGCCTTCATTACCCCCCGCAGTCTCAACCAATGTAGGGCCTTCTACAATCCCTTCGACAGGCTCAGCTGTCTTAGGGTCTTCGACGGTGGCATCCATCGGAGTCTCAACTCCTTGGATTGCACTTTCATGACTCAAAGTCTCAACTCCCAGGGCCTCTCCATCCTTTGCCTTAGCTGCAGCAGCAACTTCATTGGCCTTCATAGCACTTGACATCTCAGCGAGACAGACTCAACTGTCCGAGCGTCGTTAACGCCACTCTGCTGCTCAATGATATTCTTTCCTTCGCCTCCTAACTTCTTTGTTTGGTCTCCCACATCATCCTCCAACCCTGTTGTGGTGGAGAGAGTTTCCCCCTCAACCGGCGCACTAGCTGAGTGAACGATGATGGGGTCACTCTACTCCTGAGACATGACTATTGTGTCCTTCGAGTGTTCAACCATAGCGGCAGGTGTCTCAACACCTTCTTCAGGGTTAGGCTTGGCTTGGGTGCTCAAATTCCCAGCTTCATCGCCAGTTCCCTTGGAGCCATCTTCAGACTGCACGGGGGATCTGGTCGCAGCAATAGCTGAGGCAATATGTTGTGCCACTCCCAAAGGATCAGTCCTAGGAGAGACTTTGGATGACTCTCCTGGACCTTCTTGAAGACTTATCTCGTGCATGGCTCTTGATTCTCTGATAGCCTGCTGCATCTCGGAGTTCTCTACTGCTGCAGTTGAATTCATCACATCATCATCGCTATTAGTGGACTCATATAGATGCTCATGTGTCCCTGTATGCAAACACATCTTCGATTTCTCCAAGGCTCTGGCTTGATCCTCGGCTTTCTCATTCTCTTCTTCCTTGATGAGTCGGAGGGTTTCCATGCAACTCTCTTCATTTAGAGCAAATTGGACAGTTGCATGTCTAATGAATCTGAGTAACTCTTCCTCCTCCTCAATAAATTCAGGGCGAGCAAACTGTTGCCTTGAATAATCCAGCTCACATGCCCTCCATTCTCTTAATCTTCACTGAATGTTTAGGTAGACTGGAGAATACATAATAAGGTCATCATCATCATCTTTTTCTCCGGTCTCCTGAATGGTGGTGAGAGGGGCTTGCTCCTACAACTTGTTCTTTCATGGTCTCAGTTGTCTCACCGTTCTTGATCTCCACACAAGTTTCCCGCACAGTTGGGTCTTCTACGCTCTGCTGATCAACATCAGCAGTCTTCTCGGGTAAATTTACTATCTCTGGAGACTGCTCCTCTTGAGCATCAACAATCTCTTCTTGCTTCTCTAGATGAGTGTCGGACTCGGCTGTCTTCTCTAGCTCAGATTTCCTGAACAGTCGTCTTCTTTTAGTGGCAACCAATTGGATTTCAGGTTCCACCTCTTCAGGCTCTTCAGAGGTGAATGCATGTGTTTCAATAGAAGTTTTAGCAACTGTCTTCCTCGACGTGGAAGTGCACTTCTTATTCACGACTGTTGAGGAAATTTTGGGTTCCTCCACAGTCTCGGCTGCGGGGGCAGGGGCATGGGCTACTTGGGCAGGAGCATCGGCAGCATGGGCAGGAGCTTTGGTTTTGGCTGCGGGGGCAGGTGATTGCTTTGACTTGGCTGCTGGGGCAGGGGGCAGGCTTTGATGTAGCATCTCTCTTCTTAGATATTGGCTTGGGAGAGAGAGTTGGGGAGGTCTCAGTTGTGTCTTCAGTAGGGTCAGCTGATTCCCTTCACTTGTATCTGCCTTTCCTACATGGGCCTTCCTTTGCGCACCAGAAAGGTTCGCCTTGAACATCCTCTTGTTGGCATGGAACGACTTTCCATGGCGCAGTGCGATCCCCTTCACTTCCATCAAATGGCCAATGACAAGGCCATATCCCAGCGAGCATCCAAAGGTCACATCCTCCTTGTAGGACCGGTTGATCATGTTCTGGCACACTCGGCTGAAGACGAACTCAGCCCAGTTCACCTTGTTATCTTGCAAGATAGCAGCCATCGCAATCAGCTTAATTTTGGACAACTGATTGAAACTCACAATCTCCATGTCAATGCACTTGGACACAATGTCCATCCACTTATGATAGTCTTCCTTCAGGAAGTCATTCTTAGATGTATACACAGCCTTAGCAGCGTACTCTGGTTTTGCAACTTCAGTGGGTAAAAAGTTGTAACATCCTTACCCTTGTAACACATATTTATATCGTATAAATATATAATTCGTAGGCAGCACCGCTGCATTGCGCATGATATTAATATATTAACCATCAGCTATAACCTTTTCGGTTCAAGTGGAAGTATTTACTCAAAACGATTTAGCAACACTCATTCACATATGTGCATTCATCCATATTACACAACATTAACGACCGTGGCTTTTTATATACAGATCAAAATAAAACTCCATATATGATATGCAAATGATGAGCTGAGGGAGAAGGATGGGAATCCAGCCGGCCGACCTTTGATCCATGCTTTCAACTTCTGTCACACCTCACGGATCAACTTTTATCTACAGCAACTAAAAATTGGTGAGTTGCAAGCTCAACAAGTATAATCCAATAACCAGTTATTTAACATCACACAAGCACATTATCACAACCATTTCATATCATTTGTTCATAATATTCATAACCACATAAATGCACGTGCTTAGTCATATTCTTTTACTGTTATGACCCAGCTAATGCCAAGAATAAATCGTGATCATGAAGATTGTCATGGCACTCTGTAATTCTTTTTTTCACGTAGAGTTCAGTGAACTCGGGGTGGCCGTACGGTACTCTGTGATCCATAATTTCTGGATATCTGTAATTCTTTAACACATGATTCAAGGTCATTAGCGGCCATAATATAATCCATTAATCTCTGATGAATGCACTTTCTGTAATCACATCTCATTTTCGTATCTACAACATCAGTAGAGATTGCATATCTCATTTCCATGTCAATAACATCAGTGGAGATCACATATCTCAATTCAATTTCAATCTCATAACAGAGAATCATGCAATTCATGTTAGGGCACGATAAGCTACTAGTCATTGTAGCCAAATAAGTATACAATTCATTCCAACACGTTAATCATATAATCACACAAGTCAAATAACAAGCTAAAAGATTATACTTACAAGTGGTGCCCTTATTTCGATGACCTTGCCTAATTGGCCTTGTTAGCTTTCCTGTCAAGATTTTGACCTACTGACACATCTGAAATACAATCATTTGAAAATATCATATATTTAACATTACAATGTCTTGTGTATTTTATTTATGACATACCCGTACAAAGGAAATGTTTGATGATATGATTATTATCTTGATTAGAGGTATATGTTATTCGATTTCATTATCTTTCTATAGCATAAAGATGTATTGTATAAATTTACAATTATGATTATCTCACATATATATATATATATATATTTCATTTTGTATTATTATTATAATTTTATCTAAACCAGTTGTGCCTAAATGGAAAATCTAAAATGCAATATCTTAACCTTTTGGCACTTAACCATTAATGCTAGTCAGACTATTATATATATGTGTTACATTTAGAAATCAACAATTTCGTATATGTATTGTTTCATTTCATTTTATTATTATAATCATTATCTTAATACTCAAATTAGTAATTAATCACATAAGCAATGAAAGAGAAATTTAATGAATTAAGTTGGAACAGCTTTCTCCTTAACTAATTTTCTACGCAAGTCTGCAACTAGATTCATTAAGTAGTCAAATAAGGTTTTTAGATCATTAAATTCATAATCAAAATAAGAATTGTTATCTTAATATCATTAATCTAAAAACTATTCAAAGTCCTTTGCCCAGAAATCAGTTCATAAGCCAAATTAAACTAATTATTATCTTTCTTTTTTTTAACATTAAATTTAGGGTAATATTTAATGTTTCACTCATTTCCAAATAATTATAACACCTAACTTCCTCATATAAGCCTTAGCTTCTGGTTCTACAGATGATAAACTTTATATAACATAAATTAAAACAATTAAAGATGGTTGAATCAAGTTTGAGAAATCATGGAGGAATTACTTTACCTATTTTGAGGTGGAAACCGTGTACATCCATTCTCCACTTTTGTTCGATATATGTGTGTGTTCTTGTATGAAACTGATATATGTGGCCCTTATGTATATTTACGTGGCTTGCTATTAGAAGTAAGGCGGTTACCCGATAATACTTATCCATTGTTGGGAAATTTATTGTTTAGATTTTGATGAATGTCATGTAAAACTTAGACTACAAAGTTAGCACCCCAT
This sequence comes from Rehmannia glutinosa, assembly GCA_016081115.2. NCBI lineage: Eukaryota > Viridiplantae > Streptophyta > Magnoliopsida > Lamiales > Orobanchaceae > Rehmannia > Rehmannia glutinosa. Next base: position 92,692,754 of record CM071926.1, read on the forward strand.
TTTCCTTGTAATTTGCATTGTAATAGATAAGACTGTTCGAGCTGAGTCAAGTCAGCTATGCCTGGACATACAAGAAGTCAACTGGAGACTAAAATGAAGACTCAGCTGTGAAACAACTGAGTATGGCAAGGAGGAGAAGTTAAGAACTCGATCAAGGAGTATTAGCTGATACATACGGTGTGTGAAGTGTCAAAAGTCAACTCAAGAATCCAAGTCTCAAGTTGAAGTGACAGATGAGTCATCCATTGATTGGAAGCTAACTCGAAGTCACCTGGGGAAGTTAGAGAACTGCAGTCAAGTCAAGACAACTGAAAAAAATCCGTTGCACAGAAGTCAAGAAGTTTACTTAAATAAGTAATACTTCCATACTGCCATGTTTGAAAGTGTTCAATCCCAGAAGCGTGCAAAAGGAATAAACCAATGGGAAGCACTGCACCGCGTGTCAGACTCTGAAAAGCTGAACATTCATTTAATGCGAGGAAATGTCAACATCAAGGACTGCAACAAGATAAGCCAACGAAGACAAGTGATTTTTGAATATCAGCCTATCTCTTCAACGGGCAGATTTTTAAAAGTTCACTATAAAAGGCTGAGGAATCACTTTGAGAAAAAGGTTACCTTGCATACCTGAGCATTCAAGCAATTATTCACACTGTAACCTGCAAAATATTCTTAAGTTATTCAAGCAAAATCCTCAAGCCTAACTCTCGAAGGAAATAAATCCAACACCAAGCTGCGAAGGAAAGACAACTTCAAACTGTTGAAGAGGAAACATTTGAAGAATCAAAAGGGGTCTACATTCCAAGGAGGATTATAGAAAGGTTCAAGGTCGAACCAGTCTCAAGTCATTGGAGGGCTTCGTGATCAAATCCAAGAAGCTTGAGCAAGTGAGCTGAAGTAGCAAGGCAAAACCCTGTGAAGAAGCTGAGTCGGACGAGAAGCCAGCTGTGTGACCAAGGCATCTCCAGACTGAGTCCCAAAGGATCAAGTCAGGTGTGTGATCAAGACTTGTATCTGGATTGATAACCACTTTGTACTCTGATCAATACTTAGTGGATTCCTCCAGGAGTTGGAGAAGAGAAGAGTAGAGGAATTACCCCATCTTTGAACCTCTATAAAAATTATTGTGTCATTTACATTTTAGCTTTTTTATTTCTGCATATTACTTTATATCTACTGACAATTTGCTATCCAACTGATAATTAACAAAGTGCTAAAACCAAGTGTTAAAATAAACTTAAACCAAATTCAAGGGTGTTAAGTCTTCCGCTGAAAATCTCATCACAGCCAAGTTAAGGTTTAGACTAAACAGTTGAGTTATTCTATCAACAGCTCAGTTGAGTCTGTTGAGTGGCTAACTCTGCTCGTTAACTAACTTAGATGTCCCTCAAGTACTTAGCTGTGTATTTAACTCTGTATTATTTTAAAAGGACTAAAATCGAAAAGTGGGTAAGGTTTATTCAACCCCCCTTCTAAACCTTACTCACACCCCTTGAGACCTACAAGTGGTATCAGAACGGTTGGTTCATTGAGCCTTCGGCACTGGTTACTAAACTAGATCTCCAATCTTTCATAGAAATTTTTAACACTTGTTCTTTCAAAAGCCATTTTTAAAACACCGAAAGTTATTATCATGGAAGCAAATTTAACACGCATTCCTATGTTCACCATTGAAGAATTTGATGTGTGGAAAATACGTATGCAGGCCATCTATCAGCTTTACATGAGGAGATGTGGATAGTGATAGGGGATGGGCCACTGCAAATAATGTAGGTGAACACAGCTGCAAGGAGAGCTGCTGCAGCTGAAGGAGAAGAGGTTGTTGTTCCTAGACCAGCTATGGTTGAAAAACCAAGAGCTGAATGGACAAATGATGACAGCAAAAGATACAACCTAGACAATGTGGCCAAGGATATATTTTACAAGACTTTTAACAAATCAATGTTCAATAAAGTCAAATCATGCAAAACAACAAAAGAAATTTGGGACAAACTAACTTTAATTTGTGAAAGATCAGAGCAAAATTAAGGAAAACTAATTATTTGTTGTCATTCAAAATTTTGAAAATTTTAAAATGCTTGCAGGTGAGACAATGGATCAACTGGATGCTAGATTCACTGAAATTACAAATGAGCTCTCAACACTTGGAAAGGAATACACACAAAAGGAAATGTGCATGAAGATACTCGGAGCCTCCCAACTGAGTGGGAAATGAAAACCATTACTCTAAGGCACTCGATGGACCTATCAAAAACATCCAATCATGAACTATTCTCAGACCTCAAAGCTTATGAATTTGAGCTGAGAAGAAAAGATCAAGAGGAGATAGTTGTACCCAAAACAGCTGCACTTATAGTAAAGGATTGGAAAAGAGCTGAGGTTAAGGAAGCCATTGACCAGGAGGAAATTTCCTTGATGGTTAAAAGATTCAACAAGTTCTTCAACAAGAATTACAAAAGAAACAAAGGTGAATCCTCCAGAAGGCATTCAGCTCCCTCCAAGTCAAGGGAAGATAGGCCACCAAAGAGAGATGAGTATCAAAAGGTCGAATATCAAAGAGCTGACAACCCGAGAAATGAGAGAGCTGACCAAAAAGTTGAAAACATGTGTTGGAATTGCAGGACGTTTTGCTATTGACTGTCCATATCCTGTAGTAAATAAATACAGGAATGAAGAAGAAAGAAGGGTCTTCAGAGAAAGAAGACAAGAAAAGAAAAAGGCAATGTTGGCTGTTGAGACTGCTGAGACAGCTAAGTCAAAAGACACAGCAGAATCAGAGAGTAAGGCATCTAAATCATTGGATGACCTTATTATGTGCCAAAAAGAATGTGGAGATAAGACAGGCACATGATTCAATTCCATTGTGCACAGTCAAACTCCCAGAGTGATCTTGGAAAAAGGATCTTCAAGTAATGAAGCATCTCAAAAACCCAAGTCACCAAATGTTGCACCCACATTCACTCCAAAGCACAACCACAAACAAACTGGCCTTGGTTATAAAGGAAAAAGAAAACAACCAGTAGAGTATGCTGAGAGAACAGCTGAGAAGAAATCTAGCAGAGTGCCTCAGCAAACTCCAAACAGGAAATACTCTGTGAAGAAGAAACAGAGCTACCAGAAACCCCTGAAGTTCTATCAAAGGAACACATATGATGGGAATGGTAGAAATTACCCAAGCCAAGCTGATTGAAATAATGTGAAATATCAGCAAAGACCTATGGAATATATGCCAAAATGGCAAAGGCCTAGAACTCACAAAGGTCATCCCAGAGGCAAAAGAACTATCATCAGCACACATATGCACCCAAGCACTACACTCACAAATATCACAACTACCCAAAGAAGACAATTGCTAAAACTCACACCCAGGCATACAGACAAAAGAGACAGTTGTATGAACCTAAAGCTCCCAAACAATTTGCCAAAGTGAATTATGATTATGGAACAGATAGATGGCAACCTCTTAGAGTCAAATCATTTGGCTATAGGTTGGTTGGATCATCTTATAGTACTAACCCCTTAAGACCCAGACAAGTATGGGTACCTAAAAACTAATTTCCTTGATTGCAGGTTCCAGGAACAGCCGAGTGGCAAGGAACCTGGTACATGGATAGTGGTTGTTCCAGACACATGACAGGAAATAAGAAATATCTATAAAAAATTCAAGGATATTAGAGGCGCAAAAGTCATATTTGGAGGAAATGAAGCTCCAGGGGAAATAAGAGGCACTGGATCTATCAAGAAAAATGGATTAGAAATCACAGATGTTGCATGCGTTGAATGCCTCAACTTCACTTGTTAAGCATCAGCCAGCTCTGTGACAAGGGCTATAATGTTGGATTCAATATGGGAGTGTGCCAAATCAAATACTCAATCAAATGAAGTAGTGTTGCAAGGATCCGCACAAAAGAACATGTATGTGGTAGATTGGTCGATCGCCACACCAAGCACTTGTCTCATAGCAAAGAGTACACAACCGAATCAAGTTGGTTGTGGCACAAGAAGCTGAGTCACCTGAACATCAAGACAATTAACAAGCTTGCAAGGAGTAATCTTGTAGAAGGACCGCGACTCAAAGTGTACAAGAAGGAAAGTGTCTGTGATGCATGCCGATGGGAAAGCGAGATCAAATCATCATTCAAAGAGAAGTCAAGTCCATCTTCAACAAGGATATTTCATCTGTTACATATGGACTTATTTGGTCCAGTTAAGCCAGCTAGCATAAGTGGAAAGAAATACACCCTAGTGGTAGTGGATGATTATTGAAGATATACATGGACAATCTTCATGTGTAAAAAGAAGGAAACTTTGCAAAAGCTACCTCAACTAATGAGAAGAGTTCAAAATGAGAAGAGTCAAACCATTATTAATATAAGATCTGATAGAGGAACTGAGTTTGTCAATGGAATAATAACTCAGTATTGTGTTGAAAATGGTATTGCTCATGAATTATCTCAAGCAAGGACTCCACAAAGAGAATGGAGTAGCCGAAAGAAGGAAATGTAAACTCTCAAGGAAGCTGCAAGGACCATGTTAGCTGAAGCAGGTCTACCTAAAAGATTTTGGGCTGAAGCTATAAACACTGCATGTTGTACTCAAAATAGATGCATGATAAATAGACAACTGACAAAGACTCCCTATGAGATTTGGATAGGGAGAAAGCCAAATGTTGCATACTTTAGAATATTTGGATGTAAATGTTTTATCAACAACAATGGAAAGGACAATCTGAAGGCTTTTGATGCTAAAGCTGATGAAGGTATCTTTTTGGGATACTCAGCTGAAACCAAAGCCTACAGAGTGCTGAACAAGAGGACTATAGTTACAGAAGAATCTATCCATGTGGTTTTTGATGAACCTAATGTAAATGGAGAAGACATTGAGGAGTTAGTTGTTAAGCTGAATCAGCCAACTATGCAGAAGAGTCCCTATGTTGAAGCTGAAGCTGGAGCAATAAACCAAGATGAAGATGAGATAGATGAATCTCAAAGACAGCTGGAAAATCTGCAGCTAAATGATGATGAGAGAGCTGCTCAAGACAACACAACTGCAAGACAACTGAACCCAGCTGACTTACTCCAACCTGATGTGAGATGGTCGAGAGACCATCCACCAGAGCTAGTTATTGGAAATGTAAGAGATGGTGTAAGAACCTGATCCAGAGCTCAACAGGAAGCTATGTTCACTTGTTTTATCTCCCAAATAGAACCAAAAGATGTGTCCCAAGCATTGTATGACACGCATTGGATTCAAGACATGCAAGAACATCTGAATCAGTTTGAAAGAAACAAAGTTTGGGAATTGGTGCAAAGACCAACCCATCAAAATGTTATTGGCACAAAATGGGTATTCAGAAACAGGATGAATGAGGAAGGTTTTGTGGTAAGGAACAAAGCATGATTGGTAGCCAAAGGGTATTGCCAAGAAGAAGGAATAGATTTTGATGAAACATTTGCTCCTGTTGCAAGACTAGAAGCAATAAGGATGTTTCTTGCCTATGCTGCTAACAAAAACTTCATTGTATATCAAATGGATGTGAAAAATGCATTTCTAAATCGATTGTTGGAAGAAGAAGTCTATGTTGAGCAACCTCTAGGTTTTGAGAAGAAGACTCTTCGAGATAAGGTGTACAAGCTCAAGAAAGTTTTATATGGATTGAAACAGGCACCTAGATCATGGTATGATACATTATCTCAATTTCTGACAGATAATGGATTCACCAAAGGCAAAGTAGACATAACACTCTTCAGAATTCAAGATGGAGAGAGTACTGCTTGTTCAAATATATGTGGATGACATCATTTTTGGATCCACAAACAAAGAGCTGTGTGATAATGGAGAGCTGACATTCTTCTTAGGACATCAAGTTAAACAGCTGAAGGATGGAACCTTCATAAGTCAGACAAAGTATACCAGAGATTTAATGAAGAAATTTGGTATGGAAGAGAAGTCTTCTGTGAAAATACCAATGAATACATCAGTCAAGATGGACATAGATGTAGATGGTAAGCTTGTGGATCAAACCAGATACAGAGCACTAATTGGACCACTGCTCTATCTAACAGCAAGTAGGCCAAACATCACCTTTGCAGTAGGTGTATGCGCAAGATTCCAATCTGCTCCAAAAGAAAGCGACATGACTGCAACTAAGAGAATCCTGAGATATTTGAGGAGATGCCAGGAAGGCAGCTTATGGTATCCAAAGGAAGGTGGATTCAAACTTATTGGTTATTCAGACTCTGACTATGCTGGATGTAGAGTTGACAGGAAAAGTACTTCAGGTACATGTCAAATGCTTGGAAACAGACTGGTTTCCTGGTTTAGCAAGAAGCGAGACTCAATAGCCACATCTACAAAACCGACGAGAATACATAGTTGTGGGAAGTCACAGCCCAAGTCTTATGGATGAGACAGAAGCTGAGAGATTATGATGTTGAAGAAAAATAGATTCCAATTATGTGTGATAACACAAGTGCTATTGCAATCACTCAGAATCTTGTGTTGCATTCTAGAACAAAGCACATTGATGTCAGATATCACTTTATAAGAGATCATGTTAAAAAGAAAGGCATCACCTTGGAATACATCTCAACTGATTAACATTTAGCTGACATATTCACAAAGCCATTATGTGAATCAAGATTTGAAGAACTCAAGCATGAGCTAGGGTTAATTGAGCTAAGTTGACACTCAGAAGACTCAAGGAGAAGAGAAGGAACGAGAAAAGATGAAAATAGAGCAGAGCTCGTGAATCAGCCGTATCGGAAAGTCAGCTGTATCGAGTTAGCTGACAACTGAGTCACAATGTGAATAGAGAGAAGAAGAGTTGAGTCAGTTAAGGCGTAAGCTGAGTCATTTATGAGCTAAGGGACAAAAACGCAGTCGTTTTTAATAAGCGGAAATGTTTTTAAGAATGACGTCAACCGAATAATGACATGTACAGTCAAAAGCTGCACGACAAAGCATATGATTGGATATAAATGCTGCTGCATTAAATGCGGGCAATTAAATGCTAATCGGCGTACTAAATCTGAGCCGTTGATCTTGATCAAAATTTCAAAAACGAAAGCACGCCCTTTCACGCCCTTTATATACTCAATCGCTCGATTTTCTCTCTCTCACATTACTCAAAACTGTTCATCTTTCCCAAGCAAAGAAAGCATTTTTCTCTCAAAACCCTACCAGTCTTCAAGGCAAGTTTGTCAAGGTTCGTTCGGTAAAACTCAGAAAAATGGCATCAACTTATGATTTCACCAAACTAGGGAAGCAAATCCACACTGGTTCTACGGTGAATTTCGAAGGAATGGTTAAACGGGGTTCTGATGAAACCCTTGTGAAGAAGATAGCTGACAAAATCGAGAAATCTGGACTGAAGCCCTTTCTCACGATGGAGTTTCAGATAACTTACGTTGAATTGGTAGCCCAGTTCTACGTGAACGCTGAAGTTCATGACGAGGGCATCAAATTCTCTGTTCACGGGAAGGATCTTACAATCACTGCTGAAGATCTAGCGGAGCATTGTTTGCTGCTGCCGGAAGGTGTGCCGGAGATATTTGAGGCTGACATAGATTTGGACGCTGCATGGAAGGAAGTGGCCAAACCCGTGTGTCTTGGCAAAATGTTGTCTACACATGTGACAAGAAGGCGAAGGATGATTATCCACAAACTGCTGGACATTGTTGCCAAATGTGTAGACATAAAGTTTGGAAGCTTCAATCACCGTCCAAAACTGCCGATCGTCATGGGCCGCGATCATGGAGGAGAAGAAGGTCAATCGGGCGGGTAATTCGTCTATAGCGCACTCGCCAAAATGTTGCAAATAAGTCCTTCAAGGACGATGGATCATTTGGAGGATCTCTGGGCTATGGCCTTGTATTTGGTCGCTTGATGGAGGTGAAGGGTGTTCCACTTCGACAGGGAAAATCATTCCATGTTAACAAGAAGATGTTTCGGGCCAACTTATCTAGAGCCCAGAAGAGAGCATACGCCAACCGAAGCGATACTAAATGAGGGGGAATCGCTTGATCCCGAAGAAACAGATTGTCACTTCCCCTCCAAAGAAGAAAGCGCCCATGCAACAAGGAGAACCCAAATTTGCCCGCCAAAGAAAGAAGAAAAAAACCGCACTGCCCTCGCAGTGAGGCGAAGAAGGAACCCCAAATACCTTCTCCAGCCATTAAGAAGAAGAGGACTGCCAAGCCAAGAAAGGCAGCTCCTCAGGCAAAGAAAGATGCACCGGCCCCCGCCGCCAAGGAATCTGAGAAAGCCGCATCCGAACCAGAAATTCCCCTGGTAAGGACAAAAATAAGAAGACTCACCAAGCGTTCAAAGCTTGAGAAGACAAATGAGTCGCCACTCACCGAAAATATCTTCGAGACTCGCCGGAGAAGTGCGGTCTCGGATATTATTGATGAAACAGCCAAGTCTGCAGAGGTCGATCAGTAGAGCAAATCGAAGACCCAGCTGTGGACAGAACAGTTGAGGAACGAGAAGCAGCAGAGATAGTTGAATCTCCTGTCGACAGGACTGTGTCTCCACCTGCGACAGATGCTGCTGAGGGTGAAAAGCAGCAAAGTTTGCTACCCTCCATTCCTGAAAAAGAAGGACAACAAGAAGAAGATGAAGATGATGTGATCATGATCTCTATACCATATCCAAACATCCAAAATTGTCTGCGAGAATGGAGAAAATGGAAGCTGAGTCGCTCGATGGAACAATTCGAAAGACCTGAATTCATTGGAGAAGAGAAAGAACTGATGGAGTTCCTCGGGTTGACCACAGTGGTACAGATACTTGATAAAGATAACTGCCTAGATATCTTGCAGATCTTCAAAGAAAAAGAGAATGAGAGATTGGCAGAGGAAGCTGAAGCTCGTGAGAAGGCCAACATTTGCCCTTTCACTGGAACCACCAATCACACCCATCCTCACTTCGATGCCTTCTCAGGAAGTGACGAGGACTTGGATCATGTTGCTGCGATGGAGGAGTTGGAAATACAACAAGCCATGCGGGAATCCAGGATGATGCTGAGCAACAAACCGACGGAAGGACCTGGAGAGTCTTCCAAATCTCAGCTGGAGATTGATCCGTTGGGAGTGGTACAACAGATCGCCACTGTTATTGCTGCAACCACTTCCCCAGTTCACTCAGAAGACGGATCTGAGGGACTTGGGGATGACACTGGGAATTTGGGCAACCTAGTTGAGCCAACCTCTGCTGAAGGTGTCTTACTACCTGCCCTACGGCAGACCACTCATTTGACAAAGCCGGGAGTCTGGAGCAGAGTGACCCCAAAATAAGTCACTCAGCTGGTGAGCCAGCTGAGGGAGAACCTCACTCCACTGCAGCTAGGTCGGGTGATGCTGCAGCTGACTCCACCCTGAATCTAGGAGGCGAAGTGGAGAAGGAACAAGAAAAGGAAACACAAAGAAGTTGTCACTTGACGGCTCTCGGACATTGAATCTGCTCACTGAAGTGCCAATTGCTCTGCAGGCTGAGGACGCTGCTGATGCAATCGAGGCACATGATGGTTCTGCCCCGGGAGTTAACACTCTGGGCAATGAAAGTGCAATCCACGGAGTTTTAGACTCATGTGGATGCCACTACAGAAGACCCTAAGACAGCTGTACCTGTCGAATGGATTGAACAAGGCCCAGCTGCAGTTGAGACTGCAGTAGGTAATGATGGCCTAAGGGAGGTTGAGACTTCCCTCGGTAAAAATCAAGGAGATAAGAGCATTCCTCGGACCATAATTTCGATCTGAGAGGAAAATCGGTGCTCTTCATGACTCCCAGGATGATCCTGATACAACCTTCCTGGGGTCTGCAGATGAAGCTGAGTCTACCACAACTGCACATCAAAAAGACTCAGCTGAGGATGTTCTCCCTAATACGAGTAAGCCAGACTTCAAGGCTGCTCGACAAACATTTAGTTTTTATGATGAGCCAAGCCTTCAAGACTCATCATCTTCTGATGACGCTGATGATGCAGTTGAGGAACAGCAAATTCATTTTGCAGAATCTACTGAGACCGAAGAAGCTGTCAAGACAGTTGAGGCTCAGTCAGCTAGCCAAACCACTCATCAAAGCCCAGCTGAAACTGAGTCATTTGTGCATGCTCCCAAAGCTGCAGCAGATTCAACTCAACCGGGCACATCACAGGCAGGAGTTACGGAGTAATATATACCATATGTCCGTGATGATGCATTTGAAACTTTCCCTTTCTCTATTGAGCTGCCTGATCTTGATGAAGAAACAACTCGAGAGCAGCGACGTTTATTTGTCGGACGACCGATCATTCCTACGATACTATCATCCCAAATAGATTTGATTTTGATGCAGCTTGGCCGCCAGCTGAGACCGAGGTGACAACTGAGGTACGGGAGGTCTTCAAGACAATCCTTGCAGAGATTGAGAAGATAGAACGGCACCAGGACACATTGGATATGCGGCTGGACAACAGGGATGCAAATCTTACAGCCGATCTGCACGGAATAGTGATTAGAATCAGGGAAGGGTGTCAACAGCAGCGTACAATGCGACTAGAACAAGTCAGATATTCAAGGCATTGTACAACAAAATGTTGATCTGGAGCGCTAATAATGATGATATGAAGAGGAGGAGAAAATATTGACAGAATGCATGCGTCCCACAACACTGAAATGGAACTGCTGCGTGAATTTCATCACAAAGAGCTTCTGCGCGTAGAGGAAAATATGAATAACAAATTCAGCCTTCTCATGGCTGAAATGAAGCTGGTGGCAGCCCAATCCAAAACCAACCGCTCAGAATTTCATACAGCATACTCCGCAGCAGACTCCAAGCAAAACTCAGCTATCAGCCGCCTCGATTCCATGCTGGTTGGCATGTTCCCAGGGGTTCCTCTCTCCTTTGATGATGCCAAAAAGGGGAAAGAGGAATACCTTAAGATGTTAAAAGGGTCAGAAGTGGAGAAAGAAAAGGACGCAGTTGTTGAGAAGAAGAAGAAAACAGTTGAAGAAAAGGGAAAAGCACTTGAGGGGGAAGGTTCAAAAGATATGACTCTAATGTTTGCTGAAACCCCTCAACAAGGCCTTGTCACAGCTGACATAATCAGCAAACGTCCAGTAAATCTGCCGCTCCAACACTCTGATGTACCTATGTCTGAGAAGAGAAAAATCGTAGAAGCAGGGATGGAGGAGGTCGAAAGAAAAATGGATGCCCGTGCGATGGAAATATTGAAACAATACGGAGGCATTCCGGTAGGAAGAGACACTAATGCCATTTAAGACGTCGAAAACGAGCCTAGATCAGTTGATAAATTCAAAACGCTCGAATCCGAGGGATATTTTGAGAACATGTCAATGGCCCAAGCCTGGGACTTATATTGGGAAAAAGGCCTCAAGCTGTGTGAAGAAGCTGACAGGCAGCAGACTACTAGCAGTCACTCTGCTGGTCACTCTGCTGGAAGGAAGAAGGCTCCAGTACAATTCACGCCCAGAGGAATAGGAATGTTGGGAAATTTATTGTTTAGATTTTGATGAATGCCATGTAAAACTTAGAATAGGAAGTTGGCACCCCAATTATTGTTGTAAACGCATTGTAATAAATAGGGCTGGTCAAGCCGAGTTAAGTCGCCTATGCCCAAACATGCAAGAAGACAACTGGAGACTAGAAGGAAGACTCACTGCGAGACAATTTGAGTATGGCAAGGAAGAGAAGACGGAACTCTATCAAGGAGCAAAATGAGATGCAACAGTGGAGTATCGATCAAGTCAACTCAAGAAAAGCGAAGTCTCAAGTTGAAGTGACAAGAGTCATCCAATGATTGGAAGCTGACTCTAAGTCACCTGGGGAAAGCAAGGAAATGCAATAAGTCGAGATAATCAAAAAGATCCGTTGCACGTAAATCAAGAGAATTACTTAAACAAGTAATATCTCCATGCTACCTTTCTCGAAGTGCTCGATCCCTTAAGCATGCAAAAGGAATAAACCAATGGGAAGCACTACACCGTGTCGAACTCGAAAGCCGGAGAACAATTCATACGAGGAAATGGCAATTCCAAGGACTCGCAACAAGACAGGCCAACAACCACAAGTGACTTTCAAAAATAAGCATATCTCTTCAACGGGCGATTTTTGAAAGATCACTATAAAAGGCCGAGGAATAACTCGAGAAAAGGTTACGGAGATTACATAGGTTACCTTGACCATACAAGCAAGAAGAAAACATTTTGTAACCTGAAATATTCTCAAGTTATTAAACGCTTAATCCTCAAGCCTACACTACGAAGAACATCAATCCAACACTCACCGTGAAGGAAAGATAACTTCAATCGAGTTGAAGAGGAAATTATCAAGAATCAAGGGGTCTACATTCCATGAAGGATTGTAGGAAGGTTCAAGGTTGAACCAAGTCTTGAGCTTTTGGAGGGCTTAGTGATCAAATCCAAAGAGCTTGATTAAGTGGGCTGTAGTAGCAAAGCAAACCTTGCCTGTGAAGAAAAGCCGAGTCATACGAGAAGCCACCGAGTGATCAAGGCGTCTCCAGATCGAGTCCCAAAGGATCAAGTCAATTGTGTGATCAAGACTTGTATCCGGACTGTTACCACTTTGTATACTTGATCAATACCTAGTGGATTCCTCCGGGAGTTGGAGAAGAGAGGAGTAGAAGAATTACCCCATCTTCGAACCTCTATAAAAACTTATCGTGTCTTTTACATTTCAAAGACTTTAATTCTGCATCATATTTGCTTAATTCTCACGACATATTTGCTATCCATTAGATAATTTCTAAGTACTAAATCAAACTTTAAATCTCTACTAAACCAAACTTAAGGGTGTTAAGTCTTCTCAATAAATCAAACCACGATTGAGCTAACTCTGTCTTAACAATTGAGTTATTCTATCAACAAACAATCGATCGAGTCTGTTGAGTGACTAACTCTACTGATTAACTAAATTGGTTGTCCACCAAGGACACAACTGTGTAGTATCAACTCTGAACTTTTAAAAGGACTAAATCGAAAAATTTGGTAAGGTTTATTCAACCCCCCCTTCTAAACCTTACACTCACACCCCTTGGGACCTACAAGTGGTATCGTAGCGGTTGGTTCATTGAGCCTTCCGCACTGGTTACTGAACTAGATCTCCAAACTTTTCAAAGTCTGCTTTAGTACTTAAATTTTCAAAACTCCTTTTATCATTAAAATTTATTATCATGGAAGCAAATTTGACACGTATTCCCATGTTCACAATTGAAGAATTTGATGATTGGAAAATTCGTATGTGCTCATCTATCAAAGATTACATGATGAGATGTGGATAGTGATAGAGGATGGGCCACCGCAAATCTTAAAGGTGAACATAGTCTGTAAGAAGAGTTGCAAAATTTGAAGGTGAAGAGGATGTTGCCCTAGACCACTGACTATGGTTGAAAAACCAAGAACTCGAATGGACAAATGATGACAGAAAAAGATACAACCTGGACAATGTAGCCAAGGACATCCCGTACAAAACCTTGACAAAGCCATGTTCAATAATGTCAAATCATGCAAAACGACTAAGGAAATCAGGACAAACTAACATTGATTTGTGAAGGCTCGTGAGCAAATCAAAGAAAAAAAATTATCAAAAGGGTCGTACAAAAATTTGAGAATTTCAAAATGATCGCAGAGGAAAAACCTGGATCAACTGGATGCTCGGTTCACAAATCACCAATGAGCTATCTCGCACTTGGAAAGGAATATACACGAAGAAATGTGTATGAAGATCCTAAAAAGTCTCCCACCGAATGGGAAATGAAGATAATGGCACTAAGACATTCCATGGACCTATCGAAGACCTCCAACCATGAACTATTCTCGGATCTCAAAGCCTACGAATTTGAGCCGAGAAGAAAAGATCGGAAGAGACAATTGTACCCAAAGCAAATGCTCTAGTTGTTAAGGATGGAAAGAGAACGAGGTCAAAGAAGTCATTGATCCGAAGAAATAGCCCCTCGATGGTTAAAAGGTTCAATAAGTTCTTCAATAAGAACTACAAGAGAGGCAAGGGCGAATCTTCCGAAGACACTCGGCTCCCTCCAAGTCAAGGGAAGATAGGCCAACCAAGAGAACAGATCATCAAAAAGTGAATATCAAAGGGCCGACAATCCAAGAATGGAAAGAGCCGATCAAAAGGTTGAATATCTATCTTTGAACTGTAGGCAACCAGGTCACTATGCCGTTGACTACCCATATCCTGTAGTCAACAAATACAGGAATGAAGAAGAAAGAAAGGTCTTCAGAGAAAGAAGACAAGAAAAGAAAAAGGCAATGTTGGTTGCAGAAAATGCTGAGTCAAAAGACATAGCTAAGTCAGAGAATAGTGAAGTTGACTACTCACACACACTATTGAATGAGGAAAACAGCCTACTCAAAAGTCAAAACTCAAAGCTGACTAAGGAGCTGAGTACCCTAAGTCAAATAGCTGATGAGAATGAAAGTTTAAAGGCTGAAAATGCCAAGCTAATAGCAGAAATAGCTGCCATAGAAAAGAGGGAGAATGACCTCAAAAATGTGATTGCCTCATTCACTAAGGCATCTAAATCATTGGATGATCTTATTATGAGTCAAAGAGAATGTGGAGACAAGGCAGGCTTAGGATTTAATTCCTCTGTGCTATGTCAAACTCCAAAAGTAATTTTGGAAAAAGGATCTTCAAGCAATGAAGAGTGTAAAAAATCCGAAATTCCAAAGGGTGCACACACATTCACCCCAAATCACAATTACAAGCAAACTGGCCTTGGTTATAAAGGAAAAGGAAAATAGCCAGTTGAGTGCGCTGAAAGAACAGCTGAGAAAAGATTCAGTCGAGTTCCTCAGCAAACTCCATACAGAAAATACTTTGTAAAGAAGAAACAGAGCTACCAAAAACCCCTGAAAATCTATAAAAGAAATACATATGATGGGAATGGTAGAAAATATCCAAGCCAAGCTGATTGGAATGATGTGAACTATCGGATAGACTTATGGAATATAAGCCCAAATGGCAAAGGCCTAGAACTCAAAGAAAGGCCATTCCAAAAGTATAAGAGCTTTCATTAGCACACATATGCACCTAGGCACTACACTCAGAGACACCACAATTACCCAAAGAAGGCCATTACTAAAACATATACACAAGCATACGGACAAAAGAGACAGCTGTATGAACCTAAAATCCCCAAGCAATTTGCCAAGATTAATTATGATTATGGCACTGATAGATGGCAACCCCTTAGAGTCAAATCATTTGGCTATAAGTTGGTTGGATCATCATACAATCCTAACCCCTCGGACCTGCATAAATATGGGTACCTAAAACTTAATTTCCTTGATTGCGGGTTCAAGGAACAGGTTGAGTGCCAAGGAACCTGGTACATGGATAGTGGTCGCATTCCGGACATATGACAGAAACAAGAAAGATCTGTCAAAATTCAAGGAAGTTAAAGGAGCAAAAGTCATATTTGGAGGAAATGAAGCTCGGTGAAATAAGAGGCATTGGATCCATCAAGAAAAATGGATTAGAAATCACGGATGTTGCATATGTTGAAGGACTCAACTTCAATTTGCTAAGCATCGCCAACTCGTGACAAGGGTTATAATGTTGGATTTAACATGGGTATATGCCAAATCAAGGATACTTTTGAATCGAATGAAGTTGTGTTGCAAGGATGCGGACAAAAGAACATGTATGTAGTAGATTGGTCAACCGCTACACCCAAAGACTGTCTATTAGCAAAGAGCACAAATTTGAATCAAGTTGGTTGTGGCACAAAAAGCCGAGTCACCCGAATTTCAAAACGATTAACAAGCTTGCAAGAAGTAATCTTGTGGAAGGACTTCCAGGACTCGAGTATACAAGAAGGAGAGTATATGTGATGCATGTCGAAGGAAAACAAATCAAATCTTCATTCAAAGAAAAGACATGTCCATCTTCAACAAGAATATTACATCTGCTACATATGGATCTATTTGGCCCAATGGAACCAAATTAGCATAAGTGGAAAAAATACACCTTGGTGGTAGTAGATGACTACTCAAGATATACATGGACTATATTCATGTGTAAAAAGAAAGAAACTCTCTGAAAACTCGCCACGATTAATGAAGAAAATTCAAAATGAAAAGAGCCAAACCATTATCAAAATAAGATCGATGACAGAGGAACCGAGTTTGTCAATGGGATAATAACTCGATATTGTATTGAAATTGGCATTGGTCATGAATTATCTGCAGCAAGGACTCCACAAAGAATGGAGTTGCGAGAAAGAAGGAATGAACTCTCAAAGAAGCGAAAGGACCATGTTAGTCAAGCGGGGTTACCAAAAAGATTTTGGACTAAAGCAATCAACACAACCTGCTACACTCAAAACAAATGTATGATAAAAAAGACAAAATGACAAAGACTCCCTATGAGATTTGGACCGAAGAAAACCAAATGTTGCATATTTTAGAATATTTGGATGTAAATGCTTCATCCATGACAATGGCAAAGATAATCTAAAGGCTTTTGATGCTAAAGTCGACGAAGGTATCTTCTTGGGATACTCACCAAAGCAAAGCCTACTGAGAATACTCAACAAAAAGACTATGGTTACAGAGGAATCCATTCATGTGGTGTTCGATGAACCAAATGTTAATGGAGAAGACATTGAAGAATCAAAATGATAAGTCAATCAACCAACCATGCGAGAAGAATCCTTATCTTTGGTCAAGTCAAGCTCGAATTATAAACTCGGATGAAGATGAGATAGCTGAATCTCAAAAACAAATGGAAAATTTGCAGCTAAGTGATTACGAGAGGGCTGATCAAAGCAACACACCAAGCTAGACAATCGAACCTACTAACTTACTCCAACCGGATGTAAGATGGCCGAAAGACCATCCACGAGAACTTGTCATTGGAGATATAAGAGAAGGTGTCAAAACAAGATCCGAACTCAACAAGAAGCTATGTTCACATGATTTATCTCGCAAAATAGAGCCCAAAGATGTGTTACAAGCAATCGGATGACACACATTGGATTCAAGCTATGCAAGAAGAGTCAATCGGTTTGAAAGAAATAAAGTATGGGAATTAGTTCAAAGACCCACCCATCAAAACGTTATTGGTACTAAATGGGTGTTCGAAACAAGATGAACGAGGAAGGTTCTGTGGTAAGAAACAAAGCAAGACTAGTAGCCAAAGGATATTTCCAAGAAGGAATATATTTTGATGAAACATTTGCTCATGTAGCAAGATTGGAAGAAATAAGGATGTTTCTTGCCTATGCAGCTCACAAGAATTTCATTGTATATCAGATGGATGTAAAACGTGCATTCCTAAATGGTTTATTGGAAGAAGAAGTGTATGTTGAACAACCTCCAGGATTTGAGCAGAAGACTCTTGGAGATAAGGTATACAAACTCAAGAAAGCTCTATATGGATTGAAACAGGCACCCAGAGCATGGTATGATACCTTGTCACAATTCCTAACTGAGAATGGATTCACAAAAGGAAAAGTAGATAGAACACTTTTCAGAATTCAAGACAAGAAGAGTATCTGCTTGTTCGAATATATGTGGATGACATCATTTTTGGATCCACAAACAAAGAGCTGTGTGAAAAATTTTCAAAACTCATGCAAAGTAAATTTGAAATGAGCATGATGGGAGAGCTGACCTTCTTCCTTGGAATCCAAGTGAAACAACTGAAGGATGGAACCTTCATAAGTCAAACAAAATACACCAGAGATTTAATGAAGAAATTTGGTATGGAGGAGAAGTCTTCTGTGAAAATACAAATGAATACATCACTCAAAATGGACATGGATGCAGATGGCAAGCGTGTAGATCAAACAAGATACAGAGCACTTATTGGATCATTGCTCTATCTCACATCAAGCAAGCCAGACATCACCTTTGTTGTAGGTGTATGTGCAAGATTTCAATCTTCTCCAAAAGAGAGCCATATGACACCAGCTAAGAGAATCTTGAGATACTTGAAAGGAAGCCAAGAAGTTGGCTTATGGTATCCAAAGGAAGGTGGATTCAAACTAATTGGCTATTCGGACTCGACTATCTTTGGATGCGAGTTGACAGAAAAGCACCTCGAGGCACATGTCAAATGCTAGGAAACAGGTTGATTTCTGGTTTAGCAAGAAGCAAAATTCAATAGCCACCTCTACAAATGAAGCGAAATACATAGGCTGGCAGGCATATTGTTGCCCAAGTCCTATGGATGAGACAAAGAAATGAGAGACTATGAAGTTGAAGAAAAGGAAATTCCAATCATGTGTGATAACACAAGTGCAATTGCAATCACTCAAAATCATGTGTTGCACTCAAGAACAAAGCATATCGATGTCGATATCACTTCATAAGAGATCATGTTGAAAAGAAGGACATCATCTTGGAATATATCTCAACCGATAAACAATTGGTGACATCTTCACAAAACCATTATGTGAGTCAAGATTTGAAGAACTCAAGCATGAGTTAGGGTTAATTTAGCCGAGATGACACTCGGAAGAATCAAAGAAAAGAAATGGAACACAAAAAGGGAAAAAGAGTCGAACTCACAAATCGCTAAGTAAATCACCGTATCGGAAAGACAATTTATACCGAGTCACCGACAAATTGAGTCACAAAGAGAACTATGAGAAGAAGAGTTAAACCAGCTGAGCGTAAAAGCTGAGTCATTTATGAGCAAAGTGACAAAAACGCAGTCGTTTTTACTAAGCGGGAATGTTTTTAAGAATTACGTCAGCATAATTATGACGTGTACAAGCAAAAGCTGCACACCAAGCTTATGATTGGATACAAATGCTGCCGCATTAAATACGAGACACTAAATGCTAAATCGGCGTGTAAAATCTAAGCCGTTGATTTCGATCACATTTCAAAAACCACCCGCACGTCCTTTCATAAACCATACTTAAGCTTTCTTTCTTCTCTCTCTCATATTACCAAAACCGTTCATTTCTCTCAGAAGCAAAGGCAAAACTCTCTCAAAACCCTATCTATCCTCAAATCAACCTCTAAGTTTTCTTCGGTGAAATCCTGAAAAATGGCATCAACCTATGATTTTGTCAAGTTAGGAAAGCAAATCCACACCGGGTCTACTGTGGATTTCGACGGCATGGTGAAACAGGGGTCCGACGACACCCTAGTGAAGAAAATTGCTGAGAAATTGGAAACGTCCAGGCTGAAACCGTTTCTGACGTTGGAATATCCGATGACCTATGTGGAGGAGGTCGCACAGTTCTATGTGAACGCTGAGATTCACGATGAGGGGATCAAATCCTCTGTTCACGGAAAGGAGTTCCTCATCTCTGCCAAGGATTTGGCTGAACACTGCACTCACTACCGACGGAAGGAGCATCGAAATCAACGAAGTGATGTAAACCTTTCCGCTGGAAGGAAGTAGCCAAGCCCGACTATCTTTGATAAAATAGTTTACACAAAGAAACAAGAGGGTCTTGAAGGAGGATTATCACAAGTTGTTGGACATAGTTGCGAATGCATAGACATCAAATTTGGCGGCTTTGACCAATCAAAAAGCAAAGTTGATCGTAATGGCCGCGATCATTGAAGAAAGGAAAATAAATCAATTTGAGTTTGTCTCACAAAGGACTATGCCGAATGTAGGGAACAAATCCTTCAAGGAAGATGGTGCATTTGGAGGATCCCTAGGATATGGCCAGTGATTGGCCTGATGGATGGAGGTGAAAGGAGTCCCTCTTAGACATGGAAAAGCGTTCCATGTAAACAAGAGGATGTTCGAGATCAAACCTCTCCGGCGCACGAAGAGAGCCTACGCCAAGAGAGCCGACACGAGTGAGGGGGAATCACCGACCACGAAGATATCGTTGTTTCCTCTCCACCAAAGAAGAAAAGCTCGCCCTGTAGTCGCTAAGAAGATCACTGCTCTCCGCAAAGAAAGAAAGTCAAACCCGCTCATGCCCCTGCAGGTAGTCACCCGCCCGCAGCTCGTGTCTCCCCGCCCAGCAAAGAGCGCCGGTCGAGAAGGACTCTCAACTAACTTCTCCAATCATCAAAAAGAGGAGATCGACGGCCAAGACGGCCGCCTCCTCGAGAAGAAAGCACCAAGCACGGCCCCGCCGCCCAAGACTCGAAGATACTCTCTCCGAACCGAGAAATCCCTCGGTACAAACTAGGAGACGAAGAAGAATCATCAAGCACTCCGAGCTTGAGAAACCAAATTGAGTCGACCACTCACCGAGCAGATATCGAGACTACTTTGGAGAAGTAGAGTCTCCGATATTATAGATGAAACAAATAAGTCTGCTGAAGGCGATCAGTGAGGGCAAATCAAGACACAAACATGTAGTTCGCACAAATTGAGACACAAGAAGAAGGCCGATAGAGATGATAGTGATGTGATGATCCTATCCCTACCTTACCCGGACATCCAAAATCGTCTGCGTGAGTGGAGGAAGTGGAAATTGAGTCGATCAAGGGAACAGTTCCAATGGCCTCGAGTTTATCGAAGAAGAAGAGGAGTCTGCTGAACTTCTTTGGACTAACCTCTGTGATCTCAAGATCGGATGAAGAAAATCGCACGGATATCCTGCAGATCTTCAAGGATAAGGAGAAGGAGAGACTGGCGAGAGGAAGGCGAGGCAAGAGAGAAGGAAGGCCGATCTCGCCCTCTCACTGGCACCACATAACATACACATCCTCACTTCGACATTCTATCGAAAAGTGATGAGGATTGGGACCTGCGATGTCACGAAAGAGTTGCAAATGCAAAGAAGCAATGCGTGAATCCCGAATTCTTCATGAGAAAAGTATGATGGAGGGACCAGGAGAGTCCTCCAAAACACAGGTGAAATCGATCCAATGGGAGTAGTGCGAGAAATCGCCACCGTTGTTCTTGCCACCACTTCCCAACTCACTCGGAAGAAGGAATTAAGGAAATGGCGATGAAACTGGGTTAGTGGGGACCCCAGGATTGAGCCAACCCCTAAAGAAGGTGTCTTACAACCCGCCCCAACGGCTGAACACTCGGTAGAAAACAGCCGGGAGTTTGGAGACGAGTGACCCCATTCCAAATCACTCACCGGTGCGCCACCGAGGGGGAAACTCCTCCACTGCAGCAAGGTAGGAGAATGTTGCGAGATAACTCCACAACGAATCCGGGAGGCGAAGTGGAGAAAGTACAAACACAAAACGAACAGCAAGTTGCCATCAACGAAGCTCGGGGCGATTGAGACTGTCTCGGTGAGGTGCCAACCGCTCTCGAAGGCTAATGACGCTCGCGATGCGATCGAGGCACGAGAAGGAACAGCCACGGGAGTTAACACTGGGCGATGAAAGTGCAATCCATGGGGTTGAGACTCCAATGGATGCCACCACGAAGACCCTAAGGCGGTGACACTTTGTCGAAAGGGAGGTCAAGGCCTCGGCTGCGCTTGAGACTGCAGGAGGTAATGAAGGCCCACGAGAGGTTGAGACTTCCCGGGGTAAAGAAGGTCAAGTAGAGAACATCCCTCCTGGCCGATAGATCCAAAAGACTCACCGAGGATGTTCCCGGACGAGCAAGTCTGATCTCAAGACTACTCGTCAAACTTTCAATTTTGATGATGAGCCACCAATGGAAATCTCATCATCGTCCGATGACGCTTCGATAAGGCCGAGGACCAGTCCACTCAATTGGAGAAACCATTGAGACCAACGAAGCTATTGAGACAGTGAGGCTCGGCAAGTCGGGTCCACTTCACAACAGACCCCCAGTGAAAACAGAGTCCATCATGCGGGCTCCCCAAGCTGCAGCGGTTCGACTCCAAAAGGAACTTCACGCGCACCTCTCATCATTGAACAAATCCCGATTAGCCGTGATGATTCCTTTGTAGAATCATTTCCTTTCTCCCTGGAGGTACCCGACCTCCCAAGAGTCGAGAAACGAACTCGACGCTTCCACAGACCCCTCCTGTCATTCCGTCAGTACCATCGTTCAAATGACTATGACTTTGACGCTGCGTGGCCATCACCGAACGGAAAGAAACAAGTTCGGGAGGTGTTCAAAGCATTATTTGCTGAAATTGAATAGATGGAGAGGCACCAGGCGTCTATGACATGCGGCGACAACAGAGATGCCAACCTTACTTTGTTGACTTGCGAGGCATAACAATCGAGATAAGGAATGGTGGCAACAAAGAAGAAAACAATGCGTGTGGAACAAGTTAGATACTTCAGACATTGTTCAACACGTTGTTGGTATGGCGGTGAGAATGCGATGCCAAGACGAAATTGAGAGAACACATTGAGCACATGCATGAAGCTCACACTCCCGAGATAAAGTCTGCTGCGTGAGCAAAATAAGAGTGATCTCCTGCGTCTGGAAGAAAATATGGATAGAAAATTCAGCCTTCTCATGGCTGAAATGAAGCTAAGTTCAACAGAGTCCAACGCTACTCGCTCCCGAATTTCGTGCCGCATACTCCGCAGCCACGAGACTCGAGACAGAACTCGACTATCGTGAGGCTCGACTTCACCGCTTGCGATATATGTTTCAGTGTTCCTCTCTCCTTTGATGATGCCAAAAAGGGGAAGAGGAATACTTTAAAGCGCTAAAGAGATCTGAAGGCGAAAAGGAGGAAGCGGTTTGTGAAGGGAAAGACAAATTGAGGAAGTGTCAAAACAAAAGAAAGGAAAGTCCGTTGAGGGGGAAGGATCGAAAGATGCGACCTTGATGATTGCACAAACCCCCAACAAGGTCTTGTCACACGGTGATATTATCGCAAAACTCCCTTTGACTCGCCACTCCAACACTCTGCTATATCTATGGTTGAAAAGAGAAAGACAATTGAAGCATGGATGGAGGAAGTGGAAGGAAGAATGGATGCCCGGTTATGAACATCTTGAAACAACATGGAGGCATTCCAAAGAGACAGAGACACTTATGCCATCTCGGATGTCGGGACCGAGCCACGATCGGTTGATGAATTTAAAACGCTCGCATCCGAAGGATACTTTGCAAATATGTCTATGGCTCAAGCTTGGGACTTGTCTTGGGAAAAGGGTCTCACGTTATGTGAAGAAGGCCGACAGCAGCGAGAGACTCGGCGATCACTCTGCTGGTCACTCCGCTGGTCACTAAGTTTGGAAAGAAGAAGACCCCACACAATACACGCCCGAGAGGAAGAGGAAGAAGCGATGGTGGAGGAAGAGGTTTGACCTAGGCCTCTGCCCCCAAAACATTGAGTACGTAGATCCGGGCAAGAAAGGAGGGATCTACTCGGGCTGGTCTTGACCAAGTAGCCAATTTGCAAGTGGCTAAAAGCAATGTTGAGTATGCGAAAAGAATAGAAGAAGAAAATAAGAGACAAACTCAGCTATGGG
Organism: Rehmannia glutinosa; assembly: GCA_016081115.2. Classification (NCBI taxonomy): domain Eukaryota; kingdom Viridiplantae; phylum Streptophyta; class Magnoliopsida; order Lamiales; family Orobanchaceae; genus Rehmannia; species Rehmannia glutinosa. The sequence continues at coordinate 92,716,101 of CM071926.1, forward strand.
AGGAAAGACAAGAGAGATTAAGAAGAGATGAAGTCGCCTTGGAAAGCATATGAAAAGAAGAAGAAGCAAATTGAAGATGAGAAAAAGAGAAGAAGACCAAAGATGACAGAATCGAGAAAGATGAAAGAAGGAGGCGTGAAGGAGATGAAGTGTTCTTTCCACCCCTTCATGTATTTTACTATGTAAATACATACTATGTAAGTCTTCTGCAATAAAGTCAGAAATTGTTTTTGTAGACAAATGTTTGCTCTAATACACCTTGTAAAATGATTGTGTAAAAGAACAAGAATGTTATGATCAATAAAAGAATTGATTCTACGCATACATTCTATGTGAATGCACTATCTGTATGTATCTTGGCTATTTACATTTTGAATGTTTTAAGTTTTGGCATCATAAAAAAGTGGGAAATTGTTGGGAAATTTATTGTTTAGATTTTGATGAATGCCATGTAAAACTTAGAATAGGAAGTTGGCACCCCAATTATTGTTGTAAACGCGCATTGTAATAAATAGGGCTGGTCAAGCCGAGTTAAGTCAAATACGCCCAAACATGCAAGAAGACAACCGGAGACTAGAAGGAAGACTCTGTGCGAGACAAAATGAGTATGGCAAGGAAGAGAAGACGGAACTCTATCAAGGAGCAAATGAGATGCGGTGAGTGGAGTATCGATCAAGTCAACTCAAGAAAAGCCAAGTCTCAAGTTGAAGTGACAAGAGTCATCCAATGATTGGAAGGCGACTCTAAGTCACCTGGGAAAGCAAGGAAATGCGGTCAAGTCGAGATAATCAAAAAGATCCGTTGCACGTAAATCAAGAGAATTACTTAAACAAGTAATATCTCCATGCTACCTTTCTCGAAGTGCTCGGTCCCGAGAAGCGTGCAAAAGGAATAAACCAATGGGAAGCACTACACCGTGTCGAACTACGAAAAGGCCGGAGAACAATTCATACGAGGAAATGGCAAATCCAAGGACTGCAACAATTTGACAGGCCAACAACCACAAGTTACTTTCAAAAATAAGCCTATCTCTTCAACGGGCAGATTTTTGAAAGATCACTATAAAAGGCTGAGGAATAACTCTGAGAAAAGGTTACGGACATTACATAGGTTACCTTGACCATACAAGCAAGAAGAAAACATTTTGTAACCTGAAATATTCTCAAGTTATTAAACGCTTAATCCTCAAGCCTACACTACGAAGAACATCAATCCAACACTCACCTGTGAAGGAAAGATAACTTCAATCAGTTGAAGAGGAAATTACTGAAGAATCAAGGGGTCTACATTCCACGAAGGATTGTAGGAAGGTTCAAGGTTGAACCAAGTCTTGAGCTTTTGGAGGGCTTAGTGATCAAATCCAAAGAGCTTGATTAAGTGGGCTGTAGTAGCAAGGCAGCTGCCCTGTGAAGAAACTGATTCGTACGAGAAGCCACCGAGTGATCAAGGCGTCTCAGGATCGAGTCCCAAAGGATCAAGTCACCGTGTGTGATCAAGACTTGTATCTGGACTGTTACCACTTTGTATACTGATCAATACCTATTGTATTCCTCCAGGAGTTGGAGAAGAGAATAGTAGAAGAATTACCCCATCTTCGAACCTCTATAAAAACTTATCGTGTCTTTTACATTTCAGCACTTTAATTCCTGCATCATATTTGCTTAATTCTGCTGACATATTTGCTATCCATTAGATAATTTCTAAGTACTAAATCAAGCTTTAAATCTCTACTAAACCAAACTTAAGAGTGTTAAGTCTTCCGCTGAAATCAAACCACAGTTGAGCTAACTCTGTCTTAACAGCTGAGTTATTCTATCACCAGCTCAGTCGAGTCTGTTGAGTGACTAATTCTACTGATTAACTAAATTTGTTGTCCACCAAGGACACAGCTGTGTAGTATCAACTCTGAACTTTTAAAAGGACTAAATCGAAAAATTTGGTAAGGTTTATTCAACCCCCCCCTTCTAAACCTTACACTCACACCCTTTGGGACCTACAAGGAAGAAGTAGTGGAGGAAGAGGTTTCAGACCTAGACCTCTACCCAAAAACATTGAATACATAGATCCAAGGAAGCAAGGAGGGATCTATTAGGCTGGATATGACGAAGTATCCAACATGGAAGTGGCTAGGAAGAATGTTGAGTATGTCAAAAGAACTGAAGAAGAAAATAAAAGACAAGATCAGCTGTGGGAAGAGAATCAACAGAGGCAAGAAAGAAGGAGAAAAGACGAAGCTGCCAGAAGAGCCTATGAGAAAAAGAAAGCAACTAAAGAAGTAAGGAAGAGAAAAAGAGCAGAGGACGACAGAACTGAAGAGGAAAGAATGAGACAGTGAAGGCGATGAAGTGTTGCTATCCACCCCTTCATGTATTTTACTGTTGTAAATACATATGTATGTAAGTCTTCTGTACGATGAATAAAAATTGTGTAATTTCTATATTTGCGTAGATATAGTCTGCTATGTTTGCTATGATACACATTGTAAACAGCTTTGTAAAGGACAAGAATGTTATGATCAATAAAAAGATTGATTCTACGCATACATTCTCTGTCACTACATTGTCTGTATGTATCTCTGATGCTTACATTTTGTATGTATGTTTTAAGTTTTGGCATCATCAAAAAGGGGGAAATTGTTGGAAAATTTATTGTTTAGATTATGAAGAATGCCATGTAAAGCTTAGACTAGAAAGTCGGTACCCCATTTTCCTTGTAATTTGCAATGTAATAGATAGGGCTGTTCGAGCTGAGTCAAGTCAGCTATGCCTGGACATACAAGAAGTCAATTGGAGACTGAAATGAAGACTCTGCTGTGAAACAGCTGAGTATGGCAAGGAGGAGAAGTCAAGAACTCGACTGATGGAGTATCAGCTGGGATACAGCTGTGTGAAGTGTTAGTCAAGTCAACTCAAGAATCCAAGTCTCAAGTTGAAGTGACAGATGAGTCATCCATTGATTGGAAGCTAACTAGAAGTCACCTGGGGAAGTTAGAGAACTGCAGTCAAATCAAGACAACTGAAAAGAATCCATTGCACAGAAGTCAAGAAGCTCACTTAAATAAATACTACTTCCATGCTGCCATGTCTGAAAGTGTTCAATCCCAGAAGCGTGCAAAAGGAATAAACCAATGGGAAGCACTGCACCGCGTGTCAAACTCTGAAAAGCTGAATATTCATTTAATACGAGAAAATGTCAACATCAAGGATTGCAACAAGACAAGCCAACGAACACAAGTAATTTTTGAATATCAGCCTTCTCTTCAGCGGGCAGATTTTTAAAAGTTCACTATAAAAGGCTGAGGAATCACTTTGAGAAAAAGGTTACCTTGCATACCTGAGCATTCAAGCAAATATTCACACTGTAACCTGCAAAATATTCTCAAGTTATTCAAGCAAAATCCTCAAGCCTAACTCTCGAAGGAAATCAATCCAACACCAAGCTGTGAAGGAAAGACAACTTCAAACTGTTAAAGAGGAAACTTTTGAAGAATCAAAAGGGGTCTACATTCCAAGGAGGATTGTAGAAAGGTTCAAGGTCGAACCAGTCTCAAGTCATTGGAGGGCTTCGTGATCAAATCCAAGAAGCTTGAGCAAGTGAGTCAAGTAGCAAGCGCAACCGACCGAAGAAGCTGGCCTCGGACGAGAAGCCACCGTGTGACCAAGGCATCTCCAAACTGAGTCCCAAAGGATCAAGTCATCTGTGTGATCAAGACTTGTATCTGGACTAATAACCACTTTGTACTCTGATCAATACTTAGTGGATTCCTCCAGGAGTTGGAGAAGAGAGAAGTAGAAGAATCACCTCATCTTCGAACCTCTATAAAAATTATTGTGTCATTTACATTTCAGCATTTTTATTTCTGCATATTACTTTATATCTGCTGATAATTTGCTATCCAACTGATAATTAACAAAGTGTTAAAACAAACTTAAACCAAATTCAAGGGTGTTAAGTCTTCCGCTGAAAATCTCATCACACCCAAGTTAAGGTTTAGACTAAACAATTGAGTTATTCTATCAACAAATCGGTCAGTCCTGCATTGAGTGGCTAACTCTGTTTGGTTAACTAACTTAGTCATCCCTCAAGGACTTAGCTATGTATTTAACTCGTATTATTTTAAAAGGACTAAAATCGAAAAGTTGGTAAACTTTATTCAACTCCCCTTTTAAACCTTACTCACACCCCCTTGGGGCCTACATCCATGTTTACTCTTTTCCTTTTTTATTTATTTGTAAGTGATGTTTTATAATATAAATTGGTCATTCTTTTAGTTCATGATATATATATATATATATATAATATACAATTGATGTATCTGTACCCATGTATATACTTCAAGTAGCCCATTAAACTAAACCTTATCATATATATATATATATATATATATATATATATATACGTATATACATTAATATAATCACATTATTATTATATAACTTCTATATATAATTAAGATATTCTGCATGTATGTTTGGACTAGTTTATCTTATTTCCAAATTATGAACTAATGCCCCCCTTTAGTTTTATATACTAATTATTGTGATTAACATTATAATCATTTTTTTTAAATAAAATATTGATCTCACATATCAAATACACACATCAAATACACACATCGATGCTACCTCTCGACTCTAAATTTACCATGTGTATCATATCAATGATAAAATTGTGATAGCTAATGTGATTATGCTAAAATTGAAGATTTCACGATTTTACATGCACTCTAATGTGAATATGAGATGTCAAAAATTTGGGCAATTATGCTTATGAATAACTAACCCTACGAATTAAAATGCAAAAGTTATGGGTTATGACAATTCTCCCCCCCCCTCCTTAAAAATTTCGTCCTCGAAATTTGTACCTGTATTAGTAAACAACCACGGATATTGCTCTCTCATATGTTGTTCCGTTTCCCATGTAGCTTCTTCTCTAGAATGATTTCTCCACAACACTTTTACCAATGAAATCACTCTGTTTCTAAGTTGTTTTTCTTTGTATCCCACTATTTCAACTGGTTCTTCAACATAACTCAAATTATTAGCAATTTCAACTGGTTCATCTCGAAGAACATGTGACGGGTCTGATCTGTATCGACGAAGCATACTAACATGGAACACATTATGAATATGGGACAACTCAGGTGGCAAAGCAAGCCTGTAAGCTAATGGTCCAACTTTTTCAAGTATTTCATACGGGCCGATATAACGAGGACTCAGTTTACCTTTCTTTCCAAATCTGAGAATACCCTTCCAAGGTGAAACACGAAGAAATACTTTCTCACAAATTTCATATTCCATTTCTCGCCTATGTTGATCAATATAACTCTTTTGTCTATCTTCAGCTGCTTTTAATCGACTTTTAACAATTTTTACTTTTTCAACTATATCTTGAATAAGATCTGGACCTTCCAGTAATCGTATTCCCTCTTCATCACAATACACTAGACTCCTACATTTCCGACCATATAAGGCTTCATAAGGTGCCATACCAATACTGCTATGATGTTGATTATTGTATGCAAATTCCATCAATGCAATGTATTCATCCCAAGAACCTTTAAATTCGAGAACACAAGCACGAAGCATATCCTCTAGAGTTTGAATAGTCCTTTCTGACTACCCATCTGTCTGTGGGTGAAATATTGTACTAAAATGTAACTTAGTGCCTAATGCCTATTGTAAGCTACCCCAAAATCTAGACGTAAAACGAGGATCGCGATCTAACACAATAGACAGAGGTACACCATGTAATCTAACAATCTCATTTACATATCATTTCGCCAGATTTTCCAGAGTAGAACCCCATCTAAATGGTAAAAAGTGCGCTGACTTTGTTAGTCGATCAACGATAACCCAAACTGCATTATTTTTTCTCGGTGTTATAGGCAAACCATAAAGAAAATCCATTGTAATACGCTCCCACTTCTGGAATAGGTAATGGATGCAATTTACCTACTGGTGCTTGATGTTCTGCTTTAATATGCTGGCAAGTTAAGCATTTTGAAACATACTCGGCTACATCTTTCTTCATTCTGGGCCACCAATAATGGCTTTTTAAAGTCTGATACATTTTTGTACTACATGGATGCATGGCATATGGTGCAGTGTGAGCTTCTTCCATTATCTCGTGCCTTAAGCCATCAACATCAGGGACACAAAGTCGATTGTTGATTGTCAAACTACCATAATTATTCAGAACAAATGACGTACTATTTTGTTGTTTCACTTTTTCTGCGATACCGGTTAGTTTATCATCATGAAATTGTGCTCGTTTAATTCTTTCAATCATCACAGGATGAACACCAAGTGAAGCATATAAAACACCCATGTCATTTACATTTAATTCAACATTCATCTTCCTCATATCTAGTAGATAAGGTAAAGCATGCACCGAGAGATAAGAAATAGTACCATAAGATTTTCGGCTCAAAGCATCAGCAACAACATTAGCTTTCCCTGGATGATATTCAATAGTGCAATCATAATCCTTAAGCAATTCAAGCCATCTTCTTTGACGCATGTTCAACTCTTTCTGACTTAATAAGTATTTCAAGCTTTTATGATCAGTGAAAAATTGAAATGTGGCACCATATAGGTAGTGTCTCCATATCTTTAATGCAAAAACAACCGCAGCTAGCTCAAGGTCATGAGTAGGATAAGACATCTCATATGGTTTAAGTTGTCTAGACACATAAGCAATAACCTTACCGTGTTGCATTAAAACACATCCTAAACTTTGGTAAGAAGCGTCATTGTAAACAACGAATCCATCGGTACCTGAAGGAATAGTCAAGACTGGGGCAGTGGTAAGCCTCTTCTTCAACTCTTCAAAACTATTATGGCAACCATCTGTCCATTTGAAAGGAACATTTTTTCGTAGTAATTTTGTCAGTGGAATTGCAATAAGCGAAAAATTCTCAACAAATCGTCGATAGTATCCAGCTAAACCTAGAAAACTATGAACTTCTGTAACATTTTTTTGGTTTTCCCACTTGACCACTGCTTCGATTTTATGTGGATCAACTTTAATCCCATCACCAGAAACAACGTGTCCCAAAAAGATTACTTGATCTAACCAAAATTCGCATTTACTAAGTTTTGCATACAATCAAGTTTCTCACGCAAGGTTTGCAAAGACAATTCTCAAATGTTGTTCGTGTACCTCAGCAGATTTAGAATATACCAAGATATCATCAATGAAGACAATAACAAATTTATCTAGATAGGGACTAGACACATTATTCATCAATGCCATAAATACAACGGGTGCATTAGTCAGTCCAAAAGGCATTACCAAAAACTCGTAATGGCCATACCTAGTCCGAAATGCTGTTTTTGAAATGTCACTCTCTACAATCTTCAATCGGTGATATCCCGATCTCAAATCAATTTTTGAGAAAACTCTAGCACCTTGCAAATCGATCAAATAAATCATCTATTCTAGGCAATGGATATTTATTCTTCACTGTCGCTCGATTCAGTTGTCGATAATCTATACACAATCTCAGTGTACCATCTTTCTTTTTAACAAACAACACAGGTGCACCCCATGGCGAAACACTTGGTCTAATGTACCATTTATCCAGTAATTCTTGCAATTGTATTTTTAGTTCTTGTAGTTCAACAGGTGCCATTCGATAAGGAGGAATAGAGATTGGCGTTGTACCAGGTTGTAGTTCGATGGTGAACTCTATATCTCTATCTGGAGGTAATCCGGGTAAATCATCTGGAAACACATCGGGATACCTCTAACCACTGGAGTGTCTTCGAGTTTCAAACCACATAAACGTGTGTCTATTACGTGGGCTAGGTAACATTCACAACCTTTCTTAATCATTTTGAAAGTCAGAGATGCAAATATTATACATGTAGGCAAAATTTCTCTTTCCCCTTTAAATACAACATGCGTCACGATCGTCGAAGCTCCAACACGATTTCTTTAGTAAAACAATCCAGTTTAGCATGGTGTTCGGTTAACCAATCCATACCCAGAATTGCATCGAAATCTCTTAAGGGCATAACAAGCAAACTCGCACTCTGTTTCGATTTACCGATCAAAATTTTGCAGTCACGATATATAGTATTTACAATCACAACACTTCTTATTGGGGTTCGAACCAGTAAATCATAGCCTAATGTTTCCGGTTTATTACCCAATTGTGATGCAAATGATTGTCAAACAAATGAATGTGATGCTCCTAGATCAAATAAAACATAAGTATTTGTATCAGAGATTGAGAGATTAGCAGTAACTACGGCTGGTGCAGCTTTATCTTCTTCTTATGTCATAGCAAAAAATCAACCTGGACCTTGTTGTTTGCTCGCTTGTCTTTCTTCTGGACCAACACCTCTTCCTATATCTAATCTTCCTCGACCTCTACCTCTATTAGGATTGAAACCACTAAATCTAGTTTTCTCAACTAGGGGTTCCTCGCATGGTTTTGTGCAATTCTTTGCTATATGTCTAGGTTCGCCACATCTAAAACATTTCCCTGTAAGCAATCTACATTCTCCATAATGATTCTTACCACAATGTGCACATGTGGGAACTGGTGATGTAGAACCAACACTCTTAATGGCTAATGTTGCACTCCTAAAACTACCACTTTTTGAACTGCTTGGAAATATCCTCTGTGCAGGCATAGTAAATTCCTTTTTATTTCTAAATCCTCCAATTTCGTCACCCTGCCTCTTCTTATTATACTGAAAGTTTTGTTTTGATTCAACCTCCAATTTCTCAGCACGTATTACTGCAGCTTTCAGCTTACTATAAGACTCCATATCTGTGGGTGTAATACAATTTCGAATAGCAAACCAGAGTCCAGATTCAAATCTAGTACATTTCTTCTTTTCCGTGGCTATCATATGTGGGGCATAATGAGAAAGATGATCAAACAACACTTCATACTCGGCAACTGATCGATTTCCCTATTTAAGTTCAAGAAACTCATTTTCTTTCTGATCACCGTAAACCTCTGGCAAGTATGTATCATGAAATTCTCTAAGAAAATCCTCCCATGTCAATACAGGTGGTTGAACAATACTATGAGGTATAGTCTCCCACCAATCATACGCATTTCCCTGAAGGAGTGATACTGCATAAACAAACTTTTCTTCAGGAGTACATTTCATCAAATTCAGAACCCTTTCGATTCGTTTCAGCCATGTTTCTGCTTCTGCTGGATCAGTAGTACCCACAAAATCCACAGCTCCCATTTTTCTAAGTTTATCATACTTTCGTTCCCGTGGTTCAGGGGGATTTACCAATGGATAAGGTGGATACCCAAAATGAGCAGGTATTCCATGCACATGATGCGTAGGTGAATGAGATGAGTGTGACTCTGGCTTGGCTACTCCTTACCCTCCGTGAACACTTTGCTCATCATTATGTATATGTGCTTCTTGACTCACAATCCTTTGCCTTTAATATGACGAAAATTGTAACTTTCGTATAACATTTAATGATAATGCACATGTCATACAATGGTCTACAGAACCCTTACTCGGGCTCTGATACCAAACTAAATTGTAACACCCTTACCCTTGTAACACATATTTATATCGTCTAAAAATATAATTCATAGGCAGCACTGCTGCATTGCGCATGATATTAATATATTAACCATCAGCTATAACCTTTTCTGTTCAAGCGGAAGTATTTACTCAAAACGAATTCGCAACACTCATTCACATATGTGCATTCATCCATATTACACAACATTAACGACCGTGCCTTTTTATATACAGATCAAAATAAAACTCCCTATATGATATGCAAATGATGAGCTGAGGGAGAAGGATGGGAATCCAGCCGGCCGACCTTTGATCCATGCTTTCAACTTCTGTCACACCTCACGGATCAACTTTTATCTACAACAACTAAAAATTGGCAACATTGCATTTGGTGAGTTGCAAGCTCAGCAAGTATAATCTAATAACTAGTTATTTAACATCACACAAGCACATTATCACAACCATTTCATATCATTTGTTCATAATATTCATAACCACATAAATGCACGTGCTTAGTCATATTCTTTTACTGTTATGGGCCAGCTAATGCCAAGAATAAATCGTGATCACGAAGATGGCCATGGCACTCTGTAATTCTTTATTTCACGTAGAGTTCAGTGAACTCGGGGTGGCCGTACGATACTCTGTGATCTAGAATTTCTGGATATTTGTAATTCTTTAACACATGATTCAAGGTCATTAACGGCCATAACATAATCCATTAATCTCTGATGAATGCACTTTCTGTAATCACATGTCTCATTTTCGTATCTACAACATCAGTAGAGATTGCATATATCATTTCCATATCAATAACATCAGTGGAGATCACATATCTCAATTCAATTTCAATCTCATCACAGAGAATCATGCAATTCACGTTAGGGCACGATAAGCTACTAGTCATTGTAGCCAAATAAGTATACAATTCATTCCAACACGTTAATCATATAATCACACAAGTCAAATTACAAGCTAAAAGATTATACTTACAAGTGGTGCCCTTATTTCGATGACCTTGCCTAATTGGCCTTGTTCGCTTTCCTGTCAAGATTTTGACCTACTGACAAATCTGAAATACAATCATTTTAAAATATCATATATTTAACATTACAATATCTTGTGTATTTTATTTATGACATACCCGTACAAAGGAAATGTTTGATGATATGATTATTATCTCGATTAGAGGTATATGTCTATTCAATTTCATTATCTTTCTATAGCATAAAGATGTATTGTATAAATTTACAATTATGATTATCTCACATATATCTATTTCATTTTGTATTATTATTATAATTTTATCTAAACCAGTTCTGCCCAAATGGAAAATCTAAATTGCAATTTCTTAACCTTTTGGCACTTAACCATTAATGGTAGTCAGACTATTATATATATGTGTTACATTTAGAAATCAACTATTTCGTATATGTATTGTTTCATTTCATTTTATTATTATAATCATTATCTTAATACTATAATTAGTAATTAATCACATAAGCAATTAAAGAGAAATTTAATGAATTAAGTTTGAAGAGCTTTCGCCTTAACTAATTTTCTACGCAAGTCAGCAACTAGATTCGTTAAGTAGTCAAATAAGGTTTTTATATCATTAAATTCATAATCAAAATAAGAACTGTTATCTTAATATCATTAATCTGAAAACTATTCAAAGTCCTTTGCCCAGAAATCAGTTCATAAGCCAAATTAAACTAATTATTATCTTTCTTTTTTGTTAACATTAAATTTACGGTAATATTTAATGTTTCACTCATTTCCAAATAATTATAACACCTAACTTCCTCATATAAGCCTTAGCTTCTGGTTCTACAGAAAATAAACTTTCTATAACATAAACTAAAAGCAATTAAAGATGGTTGAATCAAGTTTGAGAAATCATGGAGGAATTACTTTACCTATTTTGAGGTGGAAACCGTGTACATCTATTCTCCACTTTTATTCGATATATGTGTGTGTTCTTGTATGAAACTGATATATGTGGCTCTTATATATATTTACGTGGCTTGCTATTAGAAGTAAGACGGCTACCCGATAATACTTATCCATGTTTACTCTTTTCCTTTTTCTATTTCTTTGTAAGTGATGTTTTATAATATAAATTGGTCATTCTTTTAGTTCATTATATATATATATATATATATATAATATACAATTGATGTATCTGTACCCATCTATATACTTCAAGTAGCCCATTAAACTAAACCTTATCATATCTATATCTATTATACGTATGTACATTAATATAATCACATTATTATAATGTAACTTATATATATAATTAAGCTATTCTGCATATATGTTTGGACTAGTTTATCTTATTTCCAAACTATGAATAATCCCCCCCCTTTAGTTTTATATACTAATTATTGTGATTAACATTATAATCATTTTTTTTAAATAAAATATTGATCTCACATATCAAATACACACATCAAATACACACATCGATGCTACCTATCGACTCTAAATTTACCATGTGTATCATATCAATGATAAAATTGTGATAGCTAATGTGATTATGCTAAAATTGAAGATTTCACGATTTTACATGCACTCTAATGTGAATATGAGATGTCAAAAATGTGGGCAATTATGCTTATGAATAACTAACCCTACGAATTAAAATGTAAAAGTTATGGGTTATGACAAAAGCAGTGCTCAGCAAGGTCCTTTGCAGTGATTGTAATGGCCCTGATGTGGACGGATGAACGGATTTCATCGTCGGGCATCTCTGCGTTCACGTAGAACATAGCCATTTTTTCCAGGTAAGTGTGTGTGAACTGCATCGATAAAAATTCCTTCAGGTCGGACTTTTCTAGTTTCTCAGCTATCTTCTTCACAAGGGCACCATCAACGCCCTGCTTGATCATACCAGCAAAGTCCACAGACGCTCCGGTGTGGATCTGCTCAGATAACAACACGAAATCTTGATTTGCTGCCATTTTTAGAACTTTTAACCGATTGAAACTATGAAAACTGAGCTTGAAGAACTATGGTTTCGGACTTGGTTACAGAGAGAATAAGCTTTCTTGCTGAAGACGAGTAAGTTTGCGTGAGGAGAAAAAATGAAATTTTGTATTTATAGGATGTGAAAGGACGGTTTTTGGAATTTGAAAAATTTTGATCAAAATCAACGGTCAAGATTAAGCCTTCAAAACCGCATTAATTTCCCCACATTAAATGCATCAGCATTTATATCCAATCATATGGTTTACTGTGCAGCTTTTGTGCTAACAATCATAATTACGCTGACCTCATCCTTAAAAACATTCCCACTCAATTAAAACGACTGCGTTTTTGTTACTTAGCTCATAAATGATTCAGCTTTCTTCAAATTGACTTAGCTCTGCTTCTCTCTACTCATATCGTAACTCAATTGTTAGCTAACTCAATACAGCTGACTTTCTGACTAGACTATTTAACTTGGTTAAAATGTGAAACTTGCTTGTTTTCCATTTTCTCATCTTCTTTCTATGTTGATTGAGTCTTCTGGGTAACCTAACTCAGCTCAACTAACCTTAACTCATTCTTGAGCTCTTCAAACCTTGATTCACATAATGGCTTTGTGAATATGTCAGCTAACTGCTTATCAGTTGAGATGTATTCCAAAGTGATGTCTTTTTTTCAGCATGATCTCTTATAAAACAATATCTGACATCAATGTGCTTTGTTCTTGAATGCCATACTGGATTCTGAGTGATTGCAATAGCACCAGTGTTATCACACATAATTGGAATCTCTTTCTCTTCAATATCATAATCTCTCAGCTGCAGTCTCATCCATAAGACTTGGGCACAACAGCTGCCCACATCTATGTACTCTGCTTCAGCTGGGATGTAGCTATTGAATTTTGTTTCTTGCTGAACCAAGAAACCAACCTATTTCCAAGCCTTTGACATGTACCTGAAGTACTCTTCCTGTCAACTCTACATCCAGCATAGTCTGAATCTGAGTATCCTACCAGCTTGAATCCTCCTTCCTTTGGATACTATAAGTCGACTTCCTGGCATCCCTTCAAATATCTTAGGATTCTCTTAGTTGCAGTCATGTGGCTCTTTTTTGGTGCATATTGAAATCTAGCACATACACCTACTGCAAAGGTGATGTCTAGTCTAATTGCTGTTAAATAGAGCAATGATCCAATGAGAGCTCTATATCTGGTTTGATCAACAGCTTTGCCTTTTGCATCCATGTCCATCTTAACTGATGTATTTATAGGAATCTTCACAGAAGACTTCTCTTCCATACCAAATTTCTTCATCAAATCTTTTGTATACTTGGCTTGGCTTATGAAGGTTCCATCCTTCAATTGCTTGACTTGAAGTCCTAGGAAGAAAGTCAGCTCTCCGCCATCATGTTCATCTCAAATTTGCCTTGCATGAGGTTTGAGAACTTGCCACACAGCTCTTTATTTGTGGAACCAAAAATAATGTCATCCACATATATTTGAACAAGCAGTATACTTTCTCCATCTTGAATCCTGAAGAGTGTTCTATCAACCTTGCCTTTGGTGAATCCATTGTCAGTTAAAAATTGAGACAATGTATCATACCATGCTCTTGGTGCTTGTTTCAATCCATACAATGCATTCTTGAGCTTGTAGACCTTATCTCGAATAGTTTTCTGCTCAAAACCTGGAGGCTGTTCAACATAGACTTTTTCTTCTAATAGTCCATTTAGAAATGCACTTTTAACATCCATTTGATATACAGTAAAGTTCTTGTGTGCAGAATAAGCAAGAAACATCCTTATTGCTTCCAATCTAACGACAAGAGCAAAGGTTTCATCAAAATCTATACCTTCTTCTTAGCAATACCCTTTGGCTACCAATCTTGCTTTGTTTCTTACAACATATCCTTCCTCATTCATCTTGTTTCTGAAAACCCTCTTCGTACTAATAATATTTTGGTGGGTTGGCCTTTGAACTAATTCCCATACTTTGTTCCTTTCAAACTGATTCAACTCTTCTTGCATAGCCTGAATTTATTGTGTGCCATCTAATGCTTGAGACACATCTTTAGGGTCTATTTGGGAAATAAAATAAGTGAACATAGCTTCATGCTGTGCTCTGGATCTGGTTCTTATGCCATCTCTAACATCTCCAATCACTAACTTTGTTGGATAGTCTCTCAGCCATCTCACATCAGGTTAGAGTAAGTTCGCTGGATTCAGCCATCTCGCAGCTAAGTTATCTTGAACAGCTCTTTCATCTTCATTCAGTTGTAGACCTTACAGCTGTCTTTAAGATTCAGCTATCTCATCTTCATCAGGGTTGAGTGCTCTTACTTCACCTTCAACATAAGGACTCTTCTGCATAGTTGGCTGATTTATCTTATTCGCTAACTCATCAATGTCTTCTCCATTCACATTAGGTTCATTAATAACCACATGGATAGACTCTTCTGTGACCATAGTACTCTTGTTCAGCACTCTACAGGTTTTACTCTCAGCTGAGTATCCCAAAAAGATACCTTCATCATCTTTAACATCAAAAGCCTTCAAATTATCTTTTCCATTATTATGGATGAAGCATTTACATCCAAATATCTTAAAGTATCCAACATTTGGCTTTCTCCCTGTCGAAATCTCATAGGGAGTCTTGGTCAGTTGCCTGTTAATCATTCATCTATTCTGAGTGTATCATGCTTTATTTATGGCTTCAACCCAAAATATCTTAGGCAATCCTGCTTCAGCTAACATAGTCCTAGCAGCTTCCTTGAGAGTTTTGTTCCTTTTTTCACTACTCCATTCTCATTGAGTCCTTGCAGCTGATAACTCATGAGCAATACCATTTTCAACACAATACTGAGTTATTATCTCATTGACAAACTCAGCTCCCTTGTCAGATCTTATCTTTATAATGGTTTGAATCTTCTCATTTTTAACTCTTTTCATTAGCTGAGTAACTTTTGCAATGTTTTCTTATTTTTACACGTGAAAATTGTCCATGTATATCTTGAATAATCATCCACCACTACTAAGGTGTATTTCTTTCCAAGATGCTAGCTGGCTCAACTGGACCAAATAAATCCATATGCAACAGAAGTAATATCCTTGTTGAAGAAGGACTTGGCTTATCCTTTAATGATGATTTGATTTGCTTTCCCATCTGACATGCATCACATACACTTTCTTTCTTGTACACTGAGTCTGGCAATCCTTCTACAAGATGACTCCTTGCAAGCTTGTTGATTGTCTTGATGTTCAGATGACTCAGCTTTTTGTGCCACAACCAATTTGATTCGGTTGTGCTCTTTGCTAGCAGACATGTGCTTGATGTAGCAGTAGACCAATCTACCACATACATATTCTTTTGTCTTGACCCTTGCAGCACTATCTCATTGGACTCAGCATCTTTGATTTGGCATATCCCCATGTTTAATCCTACATTGTAGCCCTTGTCACAAAGTTGGCTGATACTTAACAAGTTGAAGTTGAGGCCTTCAACATAACCAACATCTGTGATTTCCAATCTAAATTTCGTGATGGATCATATGCCTTTGATCTCCCTTGGAGCTTTATTTCCTTCAAATATAACTTTAGCACCTCTAATCTCCTTGAATCTTGACAGATTTTTCTTATTTCCTATCATATGTCTGGAACAGCCACTATCCATGTAACAGGTTCATTGGCACTCAGTTGTTCCTTGAACCTACAATCAAAGAAATCAGTTTTTAGGTACCCATACTTGTTTTGCTCCTGGGGGGTTAGTGCTATAAGATGTTCCAACCAACCTATAGCCAAATGATCTGACTCTAAGAGGTTTCCATCTATCACTGCCATAATCATAGTGCACATTAGCAAATTGCTTGGAGGTTTTAGGGTCATACAGCTCTCTCTTTTGTCTGTATGCATGTGTGTGTCTTAGCAATTGCTTTCTTGGGGTAATTGTCGTATTTTTGAGTGTAGTGCTTGGTTGCATATGTGTGCTGATAAAAGCTCTTTTGCCTTTGGAATGACCTTTGCTGAGGTTTAGGTCTTTGCCATTTTGGCTTGTATTCCATAGGTTTTTGCTGATGTTCCACATTATTCCAATCAACATGGTGTGGATAGTTTCTACCGTTCCCATCATATGTGTTTCTCTCATGAAATTTATGGGGTTTTTGGTAGCTCTGCTTGCTTCTTACGGAGTATTTCCTGTTAGGAGTATTTTGAGGGACCTGTCTGAATTTCTTCTCAGTTGTACTTTCAGCATACTCAGTTGGCTTCTTTCTTTTTTCTTTGTAACCAAGGATAGTATGATTGTGATTGTGCTTTGGACTGAATGTGGGTTCAGCATTTGGTGTTTTGGGTTTTTGGAATGCTTCATTGCTTGAAGATCCCTTTTCCAAAATCACTCTTGGTGTTTGACTTTGCACAAAGGAATTAAATCATATGTCTGTCTTGTCTCCACATTCCTTTTGGCTCATAATAAGTTCATCCAATGATTTGGATGCTTTTGTAAATGAGGCAATCACATTTTTAAGATCTTCTTCCCTCTTTTCTGTAGCAGCTAACTCTGCTATGAACTTGACATTTTCAGCCTTCAACTTAGTGTTCTCATCAGCTATGTGACTCAGATTACTCAGCTCTTTTGTCAGCTGTGAGTTTTGGCTTTTAAGCTGGTTGTTTTCCTCATTTAAGATTGTGTGTAAGGACTTTATGTGTTCAAAATCTTTCATCATTTGGCCTAATTAATCATAAAGATCTGTGGGTGATGAAGTGTGTGTATCACAGTCACTATCACTTGAATCAGAATGAGATGATCTTCTTGATCTTGTTCTTTGGCCATGAGGCAGATCATAGCCACTTCCTCAGAATCACTTGAGTAGTATGCTTCACTACTATCTGAGTCTGTTGCCTCTTTGCACTTGGCTGGCTCAGCAGTCTCAGCAGCCAACATGGCTTTCTTCTTTTCCTGTCTTCTTTCCTTGAAGACTTTTCTTTCTTCTTCATTCCTAATTTTGTTGACTGGTGGATAGGAACAGTCAACTGCAAAATGTCCTGGTTGTCTGCAATTCCAACACAGGTTCTCAACTCTTTGATCAGTTATGTCTGTTCTTTGATTATCAGCTCTCTGATATCAGCTCTTTGATGCTCAGCTCTCTTGGGTGGCATGTCTTCCCTTTCCTTGGAAGGTGTTGAATATCTTCTGGAGGTTTCACCATTATTCCTTTTATAGTTCTTGTTGAAGAACTTGTTGAATCTTTTCACCATAAGAGCAATCTCTTCCTGTTCAATGGTTTCCTTTGGCTCAGCTCTTTTCCCAACACTGGCCAACAATGGAGCTGTCTTGGGTACAACTGTTTTCTCCTGCAATTTCCTTCTCAGCTCTAACTCATAGGCTTTGAGGTCTGAGAATAGCTCATGGTTAGATGTTCTTGAGAGGTACATTGAATGTCTCAGGGCCATGACCTTCATTTCCCATTCAGCTGGGAGGGCTCTTAAAATCTTCATACACATTTCCTTCTCTGTATATTCTTTCCCAAGAGCTGAAAGCTCATTTGTAATCCCCGTAAATCTGGCATCCAGCTGATCGAGAGTTTCACCTGCAAGCAATTTAAAATTTTCAAATTTTTGAACAGCAACAGTTAATTATTCTCCTTGATTTGTTCTGATCCTTCACAAATTAGGGTCAGCTTATCCCAAATTTCTTTTGCATATTTGCAAGATTTGACTTTGTTGAACATGGTTTTGTCCAACGTTTTGTAGAGAATATCCTTGGCCACATTGTCCAGGTTGTATCTCTTTCTATCTTTATTTGTCCATTCAGTCCTTGGTTTTTCATCCATGGTTGGTCTTGCTTCAGCATCTTCTTCTTCTTCAGTTGCAGCTTCTCTTCTTATAGTCGTATTGACTTTGAGTATTTGCAATGTTCCATCCTCTATCACTAGCCACATTTCATCATGTAATGCTGATAGATGAGCCTGTATGCGAATTGTTAGGAATTTTATTGTTTAGATTTTGATGAATGCCATGTAAAACTTAGAATAGAAAGTTGGCACCCCAATTCTTGTTGTAAAATGCATTGTAATAAATAGAGTGGCCAAAGCCGAGTTAAGTCGCCTACGCCCTAACATGCAAGAAGACAAATCAAGACTTGAAGGAAGACTCACGCGAGAGACAAATTGAGTATGGCAAAGAAGAGTAGATGGGAACTCTCTCAAGAAGCGGCCGAGATGCAAAGAGTGGAGCATCGGTCAAGTCAACTCAAGAAAAGCCAAGTCTCAAGTTGAAGTGACAAGAGTCATCCATGATTGGAAGGCGACTCTAAGTCACCTAGGGAAAGCAAGGAAATGCAAAAATAAGTCGAGATAATCAGTAAAGATCCGTTGCCGAGAAATCAAGAGAATTACTTAAACAAGTAATATCTCCATACCACCTTTCTCGAGTGCTCAATCCCGAGGAAGCGCAAAAGGAATGAACCAATGGGAAGCACTACACCGTGTCGAACTCCGAATAGGTGAAAGAACAATTCATACGAGGAAATGGCAATTCCAAGAACTGCAACAAGACAAGCCAACGATCGAAAGTGACTTTCAAAAATAAGCCTATCTCTTCAACGGGCAAATTTTTGAAAGTTCACTATAAAAGGCTGAGGAGTTTGTTTGAGAAAAAAAAACATAGATGACACATATGTGAGATATACAAGCATATTAGAAAAACTCAAATATTCTCAATCCTCAAGCCTACATTACGAAGAACATCAATCCAACACTCACCGTGAAGGAAAGATAACTTCAATCGGATGAAGAGGAAAATACTCGAAAACAAGGGGTCTACACATTCCGGGAAGGATTGTAGGAAGGTTCAAGGTTGAGCCAAGTCTTAAGCTTTTGGAGGGCTTCGTGATCAAATCCAAAGAGCTTGAGCAAGTGAGTCAGAGTAGCAAGGCAAAATGCCTGCTGTGAAAAAAGCCGAGTCGTCGAGAAGCCACCGAGTGATCAAGGCGTCTCGGCATCGAGTCCCAAAGGATCAAGTCGGCCGTGTGTGATCAAGACTTGTATCCGGATCATTACCACTTTGTAAACGATCATTACCTAGTGGATTCCTCCAGGAGTTGGAGAAGAGAGGAGTAGAAGAATTACCCCATCTTCGAACCTCTATAAAAATTTCATTGTGTCATTTACTTTTCAAAGACTTTAATTCTTGCATTTTTAATCGCTTATACCGCCGACAAATCGCTATCCACTTGATAATTTATAAGTACTAAATCAAGCTTCAAAATCTTGCTTAATCAAACTTAAGGGTGTTAAGTCTTCCGTAAACAAAACTACGATTGAGTTAAAATCAACAAATGAGTTATTCCATCAACAAATTTCCGTGAGTCCGTTGAGAGACTAACTCTCTTGATTGACTAAATCGACCGACCATCTAGACACAAATGTGTAGAATCAACTCGAATTTTTAAAAGGACTAAATCGAAAATTTGGTAAGGTTTATTCAACCCCCTTCTAAACCTTACACTTACACCCCTTGGGACCTACAAGTGGTATCGAGCGGTTGGTTCATTGAACCCTCCACACTCGGTTACCGAACTAGATCTCTAAACTTTTCAAAGTCCGCTTTAGTACTTAAATCTTCAAACTCTTTTTATTATTAAAAGTTATTATCATGGAAGCAAATTTGACACGCATCCCTATGTTCACTATCGAAGAATTTGATGATTGGAAAATTCGTATGCGGCTCATCTATCGATTACATGATGAGATGTGGATAGTGATAGAAGATGGGCCTCTGCAAATATTAAAGGTGAACACAAATTGCATTTAAGAGTTGCGGTGAAGGAGAAGAAGATGTCGCTCTCATCGGACCATGGTTGAAAAACCAAGAACGAGTGGACAAATGATGACAAAAAAGATATAACCTGGACAATGTAGCCAAGGACATCCTCTACAAAACCTTGGACAAAGCCATGTTCAATAAAGTCAAATCATGCAAAACGGCTAAAGAAATCGGGACAAGTGACATTGATTTGTGAAGGCTCGTGAGCAAATCAAAGAAAACAAATTATCGGTGGTCAGTTGTCAGAAATTTGAGAACTTCAAAATGATCTCGGGGAGAGAACCTGGATCAACTAGACGCTCGGTTCACGAAATCACAAATGAGTTGTTATGCACTTGGAAAGGAATATACACGAGAAGAAATGTGTATGAAGATCCTAAAAAGTCTTCCAAATGAATGGGAAATGAAGGTCATGGCACTCGAGACATTCCATGGACCTATCAAAGACATCCAACCATGAGTTATTCTCGGACCTCAAAGCCTACGGGTTTGAGTGAGAAGAAAAGACCAGGAAGAGACAATTTGTACCCAAAACAAATTGCTCTCTAATTGTTAAAGATGGGAAGAGAGCCGAGGTCAAAGTAATTGACCCGGAAGAAATAGCCCGATGGTTAAAAGATTTAACAAGTTCTTTAATAAGAACTACAAGAGAGGAAAGGGTGAATCTTCCGGAAGACACTCGGCTCCCTCCAAATCAAGGGATGATAGGCCAACCAAGAGAACAGATCATCAAAAAGTTGAGTATCAAAGGGCCGACAATCCAAGAATGGAAAGAGTCGATCAAAAGGTTGAATATCTATCTTTGAATCAGACAACCAGGTCACTATGCCATTGATCGTATCCATATCCTCGTAGTCAACAAATACAGGATGAAAAAGAAAGGAAGGTCTTGAGAGAAAGAAGACAAGAAAAGAAAAAGGCAATGATGGTCGCAGAGATCATTAAAACACCAAGTCAAGAGAGACACTGATTCGAGAGAGAGCAAGAAGCCGACTACACAAGTGACTCACGAAGAAGAAGCCCGATCGCTTGATGGCCAAAGAACAAGATCAACTCCGACCAAGAAGATGAGGTACAATCTAACTCAACAAACTCGGACACTAGTGATAGTGACTAGTGACACACACACCTCATCACCCACTCGATCTTTATGATTCATTAGGCAAAATGATGAAAGACTTTGAACACATTAAATCCTCACACACACTATTGAATGAGGAAAACAGCCTACTCAAAAGTCAAAACTCAAAGCCGACTAAGGAGCCGAGTACCCTAAGTCAAATAGGATGAGAATGAAAGTTTAAAAGGCGAAAAATGCTAAATTAATAGCGAGATTGCTGCTATAGAAAAGAGGAGAATGACCTCAAGAGTGTTATTGCCTCATTCACTAAGGCATCTAAATCATTGGATGATCTTATTATGAGTCAAAGAGAATGTGGAGACAAGACAGGCTTAGGATTTAACTCCTCCGAGCTATGTCAAACCTCAAAAGTAATTTTGGAAAGAGGATCTTCAAGTCATGAAGAATCTGAAAAATCCAAAACTCTAAATGTTGCACACACACTCACTCCAAAGCACAATAACAAGCAAACTGGGCTTGGTTACAAAGGAAAAGGAAAAACAGATCGAGTTGAGTGTCTTTGAAAGGACACCGTGAGAAGAGATTCAAACCCGAGTCCCTCGGCAAAGAAACTCCAAACAGAAAATACTCAGTAAAGAAGAAACAGAGCTACCACAAACCCCAAAAATCCATAAAAGAAATACATATGATGGGAATGGTAGAAAATATCCAAGCCAAGTTGATTGGAATAATGTGAACTATCGGCATAGACTTATGGAATATAAGCCCAAATGGCAAAGGCCTAGAACTAAGCAAAGGCCATTCCAAAAGCATAAGAGTTTTCATCAAAGACACCTATGCACCTAGGCATCACACTCAAAGTCACCACAACTACCCAAGAAAGGCAATTGCTAAAACACATATGCAGGCATACGAGACAAAAGAGACAATTTGTATGAACCTAGAATCCCCAAGCAATTTGCCGGATTAATTATGATTATGGCACTTATAGATGGCAACCCCTTAGAGTCAAATCATTTGGCTATAGGTTGGTTGGATCATCTTACAATTCTAACCCCTCGGACCCGCAAGTATGGGTACCTAAAACTTAATTTCCTTGTTTGCGAGGTTGAGCAGTGAGTGCCAAGGAACCTGGTACATGGATAGTGGTGCTTCCCGGACATATGACAGAAATAAGAAAAATCTGTCAAAATTCAAGGAAGTTAAAGGAGCAAAAGTCATATTTGGAGGAAATGAAGCTCCCCGCGAAATAAGAGGCATTGGATCTATCAAGAGGAATGGATTAGAAATCACGGATGTTGCATATGTTGAAGGACTCAACTTCAACTTATCGAGCATCACCACTCTGTGACAAGGGCTACAATGTTGGATTCAACATGGGTATATGCCAAATCAAAGATATCGAATCAAATGAAGTTGTCTTTGCAAGGATGTAGACAGAAAAAATATGTATGTAGTGGATTGGTCAACAAAGAACACCCAAAGACTGCTACTAGCAAAGAGCACAAATGAATCAAGTTGGTTGTGGCACAAAAAGCCGAGTCACCCAATTTCAAAACAATTAACAAGTTCGGCAAGAAGTCATCTTGTAGAAGGACTTCCGACTCAATATACAAGAAGGAGAGTATATGTGATGCATGTCGAAGGAAAACAAATCAAATCGTCATTCAAAGAAAAGACATGCCCATCCTCAACAAGAATATTGCATCCGCTTCATATGGATCTATTTGGCCCAAATGAACCAAACAAAGATAAGTGGAAAGAAATACACCTTGGTGGTAGTAGATGACTACTCAAGATATACATGGACAATATTCATGTGCAAGAAGAAAGAAACTCTACAAAAACTACCACACGGTGATGAAGAGGATTCAAAACGAGAAGAGTCAAACCATTATCAAAATAAGATCGGATAGAAGAACCGAGTTTGTCAATGGAATAATAACTCGATATTGTATTGAGAATGGTATTGGTCATGAACTATCACAGACAAGGACTCCACAAAGAATGGAGTTGCGAAAAGAAGGAATAGAACCCTCAAAGAAGCGGCGAGGACCATGTTAGTCAAGCGGGGTTACCAAAAATTTTGGGTGAAGCAATCAACACAAAACTGCTACACCCAAAACAGATGTATGATAAATAGACAAAATTGACAAAGACTCCCTATGAGATCCGGATCGAAGAAAACCAAATGTTGCATACTTGAGAATATTTGGATGTAAATGCTTCATCCACAACAATGGCAAAGACAACCTAAAGGCTTTTGATGCTAAAGTCGATGAAGGTATCTTCTTAGGATACTCAAATTTGAAAGCAAAGCCTACGGATACTCAACAAAAGAACTATGGTTACTGAAGAATCCATTCATGTAGTATTCGATGAGCCAAATGTAAATGGAGAAGACATTGAAGAGTCACCGATAAGTCAATCATCCAACCATACGAAGAATCCCTATGTTTGGTAGCCAAGCCGAATTATCAATTCGAGAAGAAGATGAGATTGTTGAATCTCAAAAAAAATGGAGAATTTGCGGCTAAGTGATTACGAGAGAGTCGACCCAAAGAACACAAACCGCAAGTCGATCAATCCGGCTAACTCACTCCAACCTGATGTAAGATGGCCGAGAGATCATCCACGAGAACTTGTAATTGGAGATATAAAAGAAGGTGTCAAAACAAGATCCGAACTCAACAAGAAGCTATGTTCACTTGCTTCATCTCGCAAATAGAGCCCAAAGACGTGTCACAAGCATTGGATGACACACATTGGATTCAAGCTATGCAAGAAGAGTCGAATCGGTTTGAAAGAAATAAAGTGTGGGAATTAATGCAAAGACCCATACATCAAAATGTTATTGGCACCAAATGGGTGTTCGAAATAAGATGAACGAGGAAGGTTACGTGGTAAGAAACAAAGCAAGACTAGTAGCCAAAGGATATTGCCAAGAATAAGGGATAGATTTTGATGAAACATTTGCCATTGTAGCAAGATTGGAAGCTATAAGGATGTTTCTTGCCTATGCGACTCACAAGAATTTCATTGTATATCGGATGGATGTAAAAAGTGCATTCCTAAATGGTGTATTGGAAGAAGAAGTGTATGTTGAACAACCTCCGGGATTTGAGCGAGAAGACTCTTGGAGACAAGGTATACAAACTCAAGAAGGCTCTATATGGATTGAAACAGGCACCCAGAGCATGGTATGACACTTTGTCACAATTCCTAACCAAAAATGGATTCACAAAAGGAAAAGTAGATAGAACACTTTTCGAGAATTCAAGACAAAAAGAGTATCTTTGCTTGTTCAAATTTATGTGGATGACATCATTTTTGGTTCCACAAACAAAGAGCTGTGTGAAAAGTTTTCAAACCTCATGCAAAGTAAATTTGAAATGAGCATGATGGGAGAGCTGACATTCTTCCTTGGACTCCAAGTGAAACACCAAGGAAGGAACCTTCATAAGTCAAACAAAATACACCGAGATTTAATGAAGAAGTTTGGTATGGAAGAGAAGTCTTCGTAAAAATACCAATGAACACATCACCAAAATGGACATGGATGCAGATGGCAAGCCTCGTAGATCAAACAAGATACATAGCACTTATTGGATCATTGCTCTATCTCACAAAGAAGCGGACCGGACATCACCAATGTTGTAGGTGTATGTGCAAGATTTCAATCTGCTCCAAAAGAGAGCCATATGACAAAGAAATGCTAAGAGAATATTGAGATACTTGAAAGGAAGCCAAGAAGTAGGCCTATGGTATCCAAAGGAAGGTGGATTCAAGCTAATTGGCTATTCAGATTCTCGACTATCTTTGGATGCAGAGTGGACAGAAGAGCACTTCGAGCACATGTCAAATGCTAGAAACAGATCGATCTCTGGTTCAAAGAAGAAGCAAAACTCAATAGCCACCTCCACATGAGGCGGAGAATACATAGGCTGCGGGCAAAAAGTTGCCCAAGTCCTATGGATGAGACAAAGAAATGAGAGACTATGAAATTGAGGAAAAAGAGATTCCAATCATGTGTGATAACACAAGTGCAATTGCAATTACTCAAAATCTCGTTTTGCATTCAAGAACAAAGCATATTGATGTCGGATATCACTTCATAAGAGATCATGTTGAAAAGAAGGACATCATCCTGGAATATATCTCAACGATAAACAACTAGCCGACATCTTCACAAAACCATTATGTGAGTCAAGATTTGAAGAACTTGGGAGTTGGGACTAATTGAGTTAAGTGACACTCGGACGAATCAAAGAAGAGAAATGGAACAGAAAAGGGGTGAAAAAGAGTGAAAAAGAGGCAAACAAATCACTCAAGAAATCGATTGTATTGGAAAGACAACTACACCGAGTCACCGTGATAATTTGAGTCACTAAAAGAACTGTGAGAAGTAGAGTTAAATCGGCTAAGGGATAAGCCGAGTCACTTATGAGCAAAATGACAAAAACGCAATCGTTTTGACTAAGCGGGAATGTTTTAAGGAATACGTCGGATAATGATGATGTGTACTGGACATAAAAATGCACACCAAGCTTATGATTGGATATAAATGCTTTGCCGCATTAAATACGAGACATTAAATGCTCAATAGGCGTGCAAAATCGGCCGTTGATTTCGATCACATTTCAAAACCACCCGCACGCCCTTTCATAAACCATATTTAAACCATTTTCGTCCGTTTTCTCTCTCACACTTCTAAAAACTGTTCATTTCTTTCTCTCAAAAGCAAAGGCAAAATTCTCTCGAAACCCTATCTATCTTCAAGTCAATTTCTCGAGTTTTTCTTCGATATAATCCCGAAAAATGGCACCAACTTATGACTTTACCAAGTTAGGAAAGCAAATCCACACCTACGGCTCTACGGTGGATTTCGACGGAATGGTGAAACAGGGGTCCGACGACACCCTAGTGAAGAAAATCGCTGAAAAGTTAGAAACGTCCGATGCAAAACCGTTTACGACGTTAGAATACCCGATGACATATGTGGAGGAGGTCGCACAATTCTCGTGAATGCCGAGATTCACGATGAAGGAATCAAGTCATCTGTTCACGGAAAGCGGTGACTATCTCTCGCCAAGGATTTGGCCAAACATTGCTCACTACCAGCGGAGGGCGCATCGTAGATTAACGAAGCCGATGTAAACCTGGCCGATGCTTGGAAAGAAATAGCCAAGCCTGACTTTGCTTGATAAAATTGTGTTTACAAAAACAAGAGATCACAGGATTATCCAAGCACCAAATGTATCACATCAGTTTGGCATTGACCAATGGATTGTAATGGCCGCAATCATCGAAGAAAAGATAAGATAAACTGGCTGAGTTTGTCTACAGCAGACTCGCTGCCCGACGTGGGAACAAATCCTTCAAAGAAGATGGCACATTTGGAGGATCCTCAGGATATGGCCTAGTGATTGGCCGGCTAATGGAGGTGAAAGGAGTCCCTCTTAGACATGGGAAGGCATTCCATGTTAACAAGAGGATGTTCAGAGCAAACCTCTCTCGGCGCACAAGAGAGCTTACGCCAAGAGAGCGACACCGGTGAGGGGGGAATCGGTGACCCCCTAAAGATACAGATTGTTTCCTCTCCACCCAAGAAGAGAGCGCCCTACTAAGAAAAAAGATCCGCCCGCAAAAAAGAAAACCAAACATGCTCCTGCCCAGCCAGTCACCGCCCTGCCGTGTCCCTGCCCTGCGGCGGGGTCGAGAAGGACTCACAAATACCTTCTCCGATCGTCAAAAAGAGGAGAACCGAGAAGCCACGACGACCGCTCCCCGAAAAAAGACACCGGCAAGACGCCCGGCCGCCCAAGACTCGAGAGGACACCGTCTCAACCGAAAATCCCTCGTACAAACTAGAGACGAAGAAGAATCGTCAAGCGATCTGAATCGGAAAACCAGCAGTCGGTTACTCGGCTAGAGAAGATACCGGAGACTACCGGAGAAGTAGAGTCTCCGGATGTAATTTATGAAACAGCCAAGTCTCGTGAAGGCGATCGCCAGAGGCAACCAAGACACAACACGTTGTAATTCACACAAACAAGCACAAGAAGAACCTGCTAGAGCGGATAGTGATGTAATGATCCTATCTCCACCTTACCCGGACATCCAAAATCGTCTGCGTGAGTGGAGGAAATGGAAGTTGAGTAAGTCGAGGGCAGTTCCAACGGCCGAGTTTATAGAAGAAGAAGAGGAACTTCTAAATTTCCTTGGACTAAAAATCAGCCCCGGCAAAGACTTGATGAAGACAATCGCTGCTTAGACATCCTGCATATTTACAAGGAAAAGGAGAGAGAAAAGCAAGGCGAGGAAGCCGAGGCACGTGAGAAGGCAAGTATCCGCCTCTATCTCCCGCACCACGAACACACACATCCTCTCCTTGATGTCTTCTCGACAAAGCGATGAGGATCCGAGAATGCTTCCGCCACGAAAGAGTTGCAAATGCAGCAAGCATTGCACGAATCAAGAATCCTTCACGAGCAAAGATCGATGGAGGGACCAGGAGAGTCCTCGAACACACCGAAATTGATCCAATGGGAGTGGTTCAAAGAAATCGCCATCGTTGTTGATGCCACCACTTCCCCTGACTCACTCGGAAGAAGGCAATAAGGGTCTTGGCGATGAAACGGGACAATGGGGACCCCAATGAGCCAACCCTATTGAAGGTGTGTTACCACCGCCCCAACGGTGAACAATCAATCGAAATAGGCCGGGAGTTTGGAGACGAGTGACCCCATTCCAAGTCACTCACCGTGGTGCGCCCCGAGGGGAAACTCCTCCACCGTAGCAAGGTCGGAGGATGCTTTGCAGATGACTCCACAACGAATCAAGGAGGCGAAGTAGAGAAAATACAAACGCAAGAAGAACAACAAGTTGCCATCAACGAAGCTCGGGGCAGTTGAGACTGTCTCACCGAGAGTGCCAACCGCTCGTAGGCTAATGACGCTGCCGATGCGGTCGAGGCACGAGGAAGGAATGCGACTGGAGTTAACACTGGCGATGAAAGTGCAATCCATGGGGTTGAGACTCCAATGGATGCCACCGCAGAAGACCCTAAGACAGTGACACATGTCGAAAGGGAGGACCAAGGCCTCGCCTGCGGCAGAGAGACCGCCGGAGGTGCAAGGCCCACGGGAGGTTGAGACTTCCTGGGGTAAAGAAGTCAAGTAGAGAACATCCCTCCTGCTATAATCGACCCATCCGAGAAGGAGATAAGCGCACTTCATGATGTATCCTTTCTCGGGATCGGGCGCAGGCGAAGAAGAAGGAGTCATCCCCGTGCAAATCCAAAAGACTCGATTCTGCGGATGTTCCAAGCACGAGCAAGTCTCGATCCCAAGACCACTCGTCAAACCTTTAACTTTGATGATGAGCCACCAATGGAAATCTCATCATCGTCCGATGACGCTCTTGATAAGGCCGAGGACCGCTCACGCAATTGGAAAAATCACCGAGACCAACGGTTGTTAAGATAAAATGAGGCTCAAGAAATCGAGACCAACGGTTACGTTGAGAGCAAATGAGCTCAACAAACCGGGACTACTTCACAACAAAACCCACCAACCAAAGATCCACTACGCAGCTCCTCAAGCCGCAGCGGCAGATCGATTCCTAAAAGACCTTCACGCGCACCGCTCATCATCGAACGCATCCCGGTTGGCGGCGATGAATCTTTTGTAGAATCTTTCCCTTTTTCACTGGAGATACGAACTCCACGAAGAGTCGAAACGAACAAACACGCTATCACAAACCAGCTCTGTTCTTCCATCGACACCATTGTTCCAAATAATTATGATTTTGATGATGCATGGCCATCGGCTTCAAAAGAATCACCAAGTTCGAGAAGTGTTCAAGGCACTATTTTGGTGAGGTTGAACGGATGGATAGGCATCGTGCCTCTTTGGATATGCGATCGACAACAGAGATGCCACCCTTACAAATGGTGACTTGAGAGGCATAACAAAATCCGAATCAGGGAATGGTGGCAACAAAGAAGAAACAATGCGTGTGGAACAAGTGAGATACTTCAGACATTGTTCAACAAGTCTAGTGTGGAGAGTCGAAAATGCTTTGATGCAAAAACGAAGCTGAGAGAACATATTGAGCACATGCATGAAGCTCATATCGCCGAGATAAAGCTCTGCGTGAGCAAAATACGAAAGATCTACGACGTTTGGAAGAACACATGACTAGAAAATTCAGCCTTCTCATGGCCGAGATGAAGCGATTTCAAAGAGTCCAATGCTACTCGATCCGAATTCGTCTTACAACGCAGACTTGAAGCGAACTCGACTATCCGTAGGCTCGACTTCATGCTTGCCAAAGATGTTCCCCTGGGGTTCCTCTATCCTTTGATGATGCCAAAAAGGGGAAGAGGAATACCTTAAAGCAAAGAAAATCTGGAAGTGAAAAAAAGGAGCAAATGAGAAGGAAAATCACCGAGGAAATTCTCAAACAAAAGAAAGGAAAATCTCTTTGAGGGGGAAGGGTCGACACATGTGACTTTGATGATAGCACAAACCCCTCAACAGGGTCCCACGGTGACATTATAAGCGGCAAACTCCTCATGACTCGCCACTCCAACACTCTCATCGTATCTATGGTGAAAAGAGAAAACAATTGAAGCGGGGATGAAGGAAGTGGAAGGAAGAATCGATGCCCGGGTCATGAACATCTTGAAAGAACACGGAGGCATTCCAAAGAGACAGAGACACTATGCCATCTCGGATGTCGGGACAGAGCCACGATCAGTTGATGAATTTAAAACGCTCGAATCGAGGGATATTTTGCAAATATGTCCATGGCTCAAGCTTGGGACTTGTATCTTTGAAAAGGGTCTCACGTTATGTGAAGAAGGCGACAGCATGACTTCCAAAGCGATCACTCTGCTGGTCACTCCGTAGTCACTCACCGGAAAGAAGAAGACCCAAAGACAAAGATACGCCCGAGGTAGAGGAAGAAGCGATGAGTGGAGGAAGAAGCTTGAGACCTAGGCCTCCGCCAAGAATATTGAATACGTAGATCCGGGAAAGAAAGGAGGGATCTCTTGGGCTGGGCTTGACCAAGTGGCAAATTTGAAAGTGGCTAAAACTAACGCCGAGTATGCAAAAAGAATAGAAGAAGAAAACAAGAGACAAATTCAAATGCTATGGCGGGAGAGACAGAAAGAATAAGAAAAGATGAAGGCGCCGAGGAAGGCATATGAAAAGAAAAAGAAGCGGTGACGACGAGAAGAAGAGAAAGAAGAGAAGAAGATCTTTGAAACAAGATGAAAGAAGGAGACAAATGAAGGAGATGAAGTGTTCTTTGTCCAACCCTTCGTGTATTTTATTATGTAAATACATACAATGTAAGTCTTCGTAATAAAGCTTTAAATTCTTTATTTTTTTGTGAAGACAATTATATGCTCGATACACCTTGTAAACAAATTGTGTTAAGTACAAGAATGATATGATCAATAAAAAGATTGATTATGCGCATACATTCTATGTCAATACACTATCTCGTATGTATCTTTGTTATTTGCATTTTTGTATGGTTTAAGTTTTGGCATCATCAAAAAGGGGGAAATTGTTAGGAATTTTATTGTTTAGATTTTGATGAATGCCATGTAAAACTTAGAATAGAAAGTTGGCACCCCATTATTGTTGTAAAATGCATTGTAATAAATAGAGTGGCCAAGTGAGTTAAGTCGCCTACGCCCTAACATGCAAGAAGACAATCAAGACTTGAAGGAAGACTCATTGCGAGACAATTTGAGTATGGCAAAGAAGAGTAGATGGGAACTCTCTCAAGAAGCGGTGAGATGCGATGCAGTGGAGCATCGATCAAGTCAACTCAAGAAAAGCCAAGTCTCAAGTTGAAGTGACGGAAGAAGTCATCCATGATTGGAAGGCGACTCTAAGTCACCTGGGAAAGCAAGGAAATGCGGTCAAGTCGAGATAATCAAAAAGATCCGTTGCCACGAAAATCAAGATAATTACTTAAACAAGTAATATCTCCATACCACCTTTCTCGAGTGCTCGGTCCCGGAAGTGTGCAAAAGGAATGAACCAATGGGAAGCACTACACCGTGTCGAACTCGAAAAGGTGAAAGAACAATTCATACGAGGAAATGGCAATTCCAAGAACGCAACAAGACAAGCCAACGATCGAAAGTGACTTTCAAAAATAAGCCTATCTCTTCAACGGGCAAATTTTTGAAAGTTCACTATAAAAGGCTGAGGAGTTTGTTTGAGAAAAAAAAAATACATAGATGACACATATGTGAGATATACAAGCATATTAGAAAAACTGAAATATTCTCAATCCTCAAGCCTACATTACGAAGAACATCAATCCAACACTCACCTGTGAAGGAAAGATAACTTCAATCAGTTGAAGAGGAAAATACGAAAACAAGGGGTCTACACATTCCGGAAGGATTGTAGGAAGGTTCAAGGTTGAGCCAAGTCTTAAGCTTTTGGAGGGCTTCGTGATCAAATCCAAAGAGCTTGAGCAAGTGAGTTGTAGTAGCAAGGCAATGCCCTGAAGAAGCGAGTCGCATTTGCGAGAAGCCACCGAGTGATCAAGGCGTCTCGGATCGAGTCCCAAAGGATCAAGTCGGGCCGCGTGTGATCAAGACTTGTATCGGATCATTTACCACTTTGTAAATCGATCATTACCTAGTGGATTCCTCCAGGAGTTCGAGAAGAGAGGAGTAGAAGAATTACCCCATCTTCGAACCTCCATAAAAATTTTATTGTGTCATTTACTTTTCAGCACTTTAATTCATGCATTTTTAATCGCTTATACCTATCGACAAATCTGCTATCCACTTGATAATTTATAAGTACTAAATCAAGCTTCAAAATCTTGCTTAATCAAACTTAAGGGTGTTAAGTCTTCCGCATTTGTAAACAAAACCACGTTGAGTTAAAATCAACAAATGAGTTATTCCATCAACGGCTCAAATGAAATCATGGAGAGACTAACTCTCTTGATTGACTAAATCGATTGTCCATCTAGGACACCGTGTGTAGAATCAACTCGAATTTTTAAAAGGACTAAATCGAAAATTTGGTAAGGTTTATTCAACCCCCCCCCCTTCTAAACCTTACACTTACACCCCTTGGGACCTACACGAATTTGCCAGACATAAAACTCTTCCACAGTAATCATTGGAATACGAGTTAGATTTGCTTCCATGATAATAACTTTGCTTAAAGGATGAAAGACTTTGAAAAACACAAGTGTTAAAACCTTTTGAAAAGATAGAGATCTAGTTCAGTAACCAGTGCGGAAGGCTCAATGAACCAACCACTCTGATACCATTTGTAGGTCTCAAGGGGTGTGGTGTAAGGTTTAGAAGGGGGGAGGGTTGAATAAACCTTACCAAATTTTCGATTTTAGTCCTTTTAAATAATTCAACAGAGTTGAATCAAATCAGTTGTGTCCTTGGGGGACAGCTAAGTTGACTATTCAACTAAGTTACTCACTCAACAGACTCGATAGAGCTGTTGATAGTATAACTCGGCTGCTTAAGCCAAATACTTAATTTGGCTGATTTGGTTTTTTAACAGCAGAAGACTTAATACCCTTTGATTGATTTAAAGCTTGTTTTAAACACTTAGTTTTTAGCACTTAGTTATTTATCAGTTGGATAACAAATAAAAACTAATAGCAGATATAGAATAGATATGCAGGAAAGTAAGTGTTGAAAGTAAATTGACACAAGTATTTTTATAAAGGTTCGAAGATGGGTAATGCTTCTAGTCCTCTCTTCCCCAACGCCTGGAGGAATCCACTAAGTAACATATCAGTTTACAAAGTTGTTATCAGTCTGGAGAAATCCTTGATCACACAGCTGGCTTCTCTTGCTACTCAGCTTCTTTACGAGACAGCTGCCTTGCTACTTCATCTCACTTCTCAAGTTCTTGGATTTGATCACGAAGCCCTCCAACAAACTTGATACTTGGTTTGACCTTGAACCTTTCTACAATCCTTCAACTTGGAAAGTAGACCCCTTTTGTTTCTTCAAATGTTTTCCTCTTCAACTGATTAAAGTTGTCTCTCCTTCACAGCTTGTGTTTGATCGAGTTTCTTTGAGTTTAAGGCTTGAGGAATACCTTGTAATGCTTTGAGAATATTGCAGGTTAATTTCTTGAATAATGCTTGCTCTTGCTAGGTTCAGGTAACCAAGGTCACCTTTTCTCAAAGTGCTTCCTCAGCCTTTTATAGTGCACATTTGAAATTTGCCCATTGAAGAGATAGGCTAGTTTCAAATGTCACTTTGTGTTCGTTGGCTTTTCTTGTCTTGGTCTGCAGCCTTTGTGATGTTGACCTTTACTCGTATTATGATATTTAATACAAGGTGCAGTGTTTACCTATCCAAACCATGTTGTTTTGGTATGCAGGTTCTAACACAAAGTTCAGTGTTTCCCATTGGTTCCTTCCTTTTGCACATTTATGGGCCAAACACTTTAAGACCTTGCATCTTGACATATTACTATATCGAGTAATATTCTTGACTTTATTCCAACAGATCTAAGTCAGTTGTCTTCACTTGACTGTTACCTATACCCCCGGGGACTTGAGTTTGCTCCAATCATGGGAATGACTCAACTATTATTTCAACTGATAGACTTGGCTTCTTGAGTTAACTTGACTGACACTTCTCACAGTTGTTCCTCAGCTGACTCTCCTTCAGTCGATTCCTTGACTTCTTTCTAGGCCATACTCAACTGACACACAACAGAGTCTTCATCCCAGTCCGCAGTTAACTTCTTGTAATCTTTGACATAGCTGACTTAACTCATCTTTTCCAGTGCTATCTATTACAATACATAATTACAAGGAAAATGGAGTGTCAACTTCCTAGTTTAAGTTTTACTTGGTATCATCGAAATCTAACAAACAAATTTCCTAACAGTGTTGATGTTCTTTCTGCTCCGCGTCCCCTCTATGGCTCTTCGGGGAGGAAAATGTTTGATAAATGGTTTTATCCTGATTTTGATGATTTTGATTTTACACCAAAACAATGGTTTTAAAGGTTGTCCAAATACTCCAAAATGTTTCAAAATGGTTTTAATACTTTCCGGAGTATTTCTTCAAGTTTATTTTGGACAAAATTGGACAACACATTTATATGATTTTTTGTTAATGTATTTTTACACCAAAACAATGTTTCTACATGTTGTCCTAATACTCCCGATCGGTCTAAAATGTTTTTACTATTTTTTGGAGTATTTATTGAAGTTTATTTTCGATATAAAATTGGACAACATTTTTGTTTCAGTGCCAAACTAGTCGCCTCTATAGGGCATCCCGTACTGAAAGTTGTGAAAAACAGTGTATAAGCCATTTGCTGAAAAAAGGCTGGTAGACCGGTCAACTGGGTGGTAGATCGGTATGGTCGACCGATCGACCGGGGCATCGACCGGTGGGCGTCGACCGGTCGACCGGGGTATCGACTGTTGCCTGGGAGCAATTTCTGAAACAGAACCTCCTGGACTTGTTTTTGGGTTTTGTTCGACCGGCTGGACACAGGGTCGGCCGGTCGGACCCCCCGTCAACCGGTCGCCCTGTGTAAATGTGTTTTCTCATTTTCAAACGTCTATTTGTGCGCGACCGGTCGCCCTCAAGTATGACAGCAAAAATCTGACCGTTTGACAGCAGACAACATTTCCTTAAATCATGGAGTTGATTTCTAACAGCTATATTCTTCATTTGTCTTGCAATATTTTACAGATTTCAATCTCCTAGGAGGAGCCTATCATGTCCAAGACATCTTCTATAAATAGATGAAGAATTGAAGCAACACAAAATGAGAGAACAACACAACACAACAAGATATACTCAAGCAAACACTTGGTCTTTCATTGTTATTACTCTTGTTGTAATTTGCCTAGCTTATCACTTTCACATCCTTGAGGTCTAGGATATTCTTGATTACACTTGCACTCTATTGTATAATTCATTATCGAGTTGTAATCTTGGATTTTTGGGTAATCATTCAACACAAGATATCCTTGTGAGTGTTCTTGTGGTAAGAACACACTTGTGTGATCTAGGTGTTAGGTGTGAGAAGATTGTGGTAATCTTCTTGTTGAGGTGTTGAAGAATTTGGTATTCTTCAAGGTTGAAGATTGTGGTAATCTTCACAAGGTGCCGTTGGAGATTGTGGTAATCTTCAAGAGAGATTGTGGTAATCTCAAAGGTGGTGTTGAAGAAGAGTGTGGTGCTCTTCAAGGTGTTGTAAGTTGAATTTGTATTAATTTTGGTAATTAATAAAATTATTTTTCTTTTTTTGAAATCCATCCGGATATCTTTGGGGTGGTAGTAGATTAGGCCCTAGGTGGGTTGAACTACTATAAATTGACGTGTGTTGTTTACATTCCGCACCTTTATTATCGTGTTTGAGTATTTGGTTCGAAAAAGATGGCGAAATCGAAAAGATGGAGATAATCTATTCACCCCCCTCTAGATTATCGTAGCCGCTTGGACTTACAAGTGGTATCAGAGACAAACTCTTTGGCAAGCTCGTTTCACATCGCGAGTGAAGAGGAACGATCGTCGGCTATGAACGAAGCTCTTCTTACCGGCGCCTCCACCACCAAGCCACCTCTATTTGATTCCAAAAATTACACATTTTGGAAAGAAAGAATGGAATGCTATTTACAAGGTTGCGGGTTTGACATTTGGAACACCGTCATAAATGGAGAATCCATTCCAATGAAAGATACACCACACACCTCCAAAGGCTTCAAAGAGCTCAATGATGAAGAGAAGAGAATCATCTCCTTAAATGGTAAAGCTCTTAATATTTTACATTGTTCACTTACCACTTTGGAATTTGATCATGTTGTAGGTATTCGATCGGCACATGAAGTATGGCAAAAATTAGAAGCCATCTATGAAGTATATGCAAATAAAAGGAGCAACTCAAAAGCATCTACTTCTCAAATGGATACAACATCAAATCCAACAATATGGGATGAGCCTCTTACAAATTCCGATGATGAAGTCGAAAAATGTCTTATGGGCTTCGAAGAAGAAAACAAGGTAAGTCTTAAACCCTCTACTTCCTATGGTATTGTCATACAAAATGATTATAGTGATTTGCAAAATGATTATGATGAACTTCAAAATGAATTCCAAAGCTTACTTGTTAAATACAAAAATTTGAAAAAGGAATTCAATGTTTTGAAAAATGATAAGGATAGTTTATTTACTTCCTATGAATCACTATCATATGCTCACACCACCACTCTTTGACAAGGTTAGAAACCTTGAGAAAGAAAATAGTACTCTTGTTGAGGATATAAATTGCTTGAAAAATGATTTATCTAAATCCAACTTGAGTGCCGATAGAATGACCAATATTGTTAATTGTTGTGATAATTCGAAACTAGAACTTGATCATAAGCCTAAGGGTGTCAATCACATGAAAAAGAATCAAGTCTCTAAGCACGTTGGTCATTATGCTCCTAGAATTATTACATGTTTTTATTGCGGTAAAAAGGGTCATACGGTAAATACTTGTCGGGCTAGAAATAGCTCTAATTATTGTTGGAGACCTAAAAGTCTCAAGACTAATCCCAAAGGACCCAAACACATGAGGGTACCATAAAACAATGTCATATTAGTTACCCGGCGAAATAATGATCGAAGAAAATTTATACCGCCAAGAAGACATCAAATGACCGTTTCATTTGATCAAAGAAGGAGAAACTATTTTCGACAAAGCCAATTTCCAAGAAGAGGATATAATCAAAAATGGGAAGAACACAATCCTTGGAAATGGCAAAGACATCATCAACAAGATGATTTTCAAAGAAGAAGAGACTATCAACAATGGGAAGGACAAAAATCTTGGAAATGGAGTAATCAAAGGAGCCATCATCAACAAAGTGACTTCTCAAGGGGAAGATATCATCAACAATGGGAACGGCACAACCCATGAAAATGGCGTAATTGGTAACCCGTATCTCCCTAGTTAAATATGCATTTTATTTTGGTATTATGCATGCTTTTATTTGTGTCTTAATTGGAAAATGAGTTTTCAAGTATTTTTTTAAGGTCTTCAATATATATTTATGCTTTTAAAATATTTTTTTTTTTTAAAAAAAAAGGACCTTATATGATGTTTTTAAAACTCTTGTGCATTTTTGTAAGACTAAAGAGTGTTATCATCTCTTATGGATTTTTATGGCATGAGCCTACTTGTGATATCTCTTAGCCTACACTTTTATCATTATGATTTGTGCTAGATTTGTTTTAAGAATTGTGTAGGAATTACATATTTTCACAAATGGCCATTTACGTCATTATTTGTCAAGAAAGGCATAAATTATCGAGGTACGTTTACTTGTGTTATTCTTACTCTTATAGACTCGATATATGTATTGCCATATGCCTATGTGCTTGTTTTTCATAGTATTTAATAAAAGTGCCATTAAGAGGACTTTTAGATTTTTTGAAAGGCACTATTCAATATTTGATTGCACATATTTGCTTTATCAACTCTTGTTCAAATACTTCTTTTTAATGAGGTCTCAACTATATGCTATCGAATTTTCAAATTTCCAAAGAGACCTTTTATAGCTTTCTTAAGCTTATTTGAACTTGCATGATTTATTAGATTCTTGATGATCTTCTAAATGCATAGTATGTGTTTCTTGCTTCATGGTCTATATATATAGTGTCTATTCATACTATGCTCTTTTGCAAGATATTTTGTGATTGATGATTGAGGCATGTTTTTACACTTGGGCTATTTTTTCTTGCTTATATAAGCGATGCCGTTAATGAGTTTGTTAAGTTGTGTAGATGAGAAATGAAGTACTCCAAATATTAGTTACCTCAAAATATTTGAATGTAAATGTTCTATTGTGAACACCCTAGACCAATTGGATGCCCTATGATGATAGTAATGAAGTAGACAAAAAGGGTATTCCGGAACAAACTCGATGACCAAGGCAACATTGGTCGAACTAAGGCGAGGTTAGTAGCTCGAAGGTATTTTCAGGAAGAAGGTAATTGAATTTGATGTAACATTTGCACTCATAGCACATTTAGTAGCTATTTGCATTTTACTTGCCCATTCTTGTTTTAAGAAAATTTCAAGCTTTACCAAATGGATGTTAAATCCAATTTTCTCAATGGGTTTATTCAAGAAGAAGTCTATGTAAAACAACCTTCGGGGTTTTAAATTTTTCTAGGCCAAATGATTTTTTATAAAAGGCCTTGTATGGTTTAAAACAAGTACCCCATGTATGGTATGATAGACTTATCTATTTTTTGCTAAATGATTTTACAAGAGGTAAAGTTGATACTACTCTCTTTGTTTTTGAAAAAGGGCAAGATTGTTTACTTGTGCAAATTTATGTTGATAATATTTATGGTACTACTAATAAATATTTGTGCAAGATATTTTTCCGAGTCAATGCAAGGTAAACCTAAGATGATCATGATGAGGGAAGCTCAAATTTAATCATTGGAATTCAAATTACTCAATGCCAAGAAGATAGTTATATTTCAAAAGAACTCTTGAAGGAGTTAAGCATTGAAGAAAGAAGAACTATCTCAACCTCTATGGCTAAAGA
Source organism: Rehmannia glutinosa (assembly GCA_016081115.2). Lineage (NCBI taxonomy): Eukaryota > Viridiplantae > Streptophyta > Magnoliopsida > Lamiales > Orobanchaceae > Rehmannia > Rehmannia glutinosa. The sequence continues at coordinate 92,755,082 of CM071926.1, forward strand.
TTGACAAAGGTTGAGAAAGGCATATCGGCCGACAAACAAATTCGAGGTATGTTTTCTTGTATTATTTCTATAGACTCGACATTCCATATGCCTTATGTCTATATGCTCGACTTCAAAAACTATCCCAACGAATCTCATTAAAGTGTCGTTAAAAGAAATTTTCAAATATTTGAAAGGCACTTCTTCTTATGACTTGTTGTATCCAAAGCTTTAAAACGTTCTTATTTTTCGGGATAACAAGTTCGGTCAAAATTATTCAAACTATGGATCGTCATAATCGAACTAAACATATTGAGATTCGATATAATTGTTAAGGGATTGCATGTTTTAACAAAAACTTGAGATGTGTTTAATTCCGTCTCAAGGATAACTCGCGGACTTTTTAATCACTCACCGCCGAGTATTTTATCTCATTTCAAGCTTGATTATAACATAATGTATATTGAATGATGTCTACGTTTGCATTTTGCACGTTTTTAAAACTTAGGGGCGAAAAATCGGATTTTTGGTTCAAACTTCGGTTTTTGCAAAACGAAATGGACAGTGGGCTGACTGGAGGAGGAACAACCGGTCGACCATCACCTCGACCGGTCGCCCATACCTCCAACCGGTCACCCACTGTTGTTTGTTGGATTAAAACGTCTCTGTTCCTATACTTAGCCTTTTTGGCACCTCCAACTCTATTTTCGTCCCCTTTGCAAATTTCACACACAACTCACTTCAAATGAGTTTTGTTGCATATATTACATATGTTGGGGAGTATAAGGCTCAATTATCATCATCGCTCATCTTTACCGTTCGAATGGTAAGAATTCTACTTCTTTAGCTCAATTGGGTTGAACCCTTGAGAACTTGGTTTAAATGTCAAATTCTTGATGCTAATTGTATATGTTTGAGATGAGCTTATTGATTGTTGATGAATGATATTTATTAAATTGCATTTGATGATGAAAAACTTGGCTTGTTTTCTTTTACAAGGGCAATATATATCTTTTTCAATTTTTGACGCCCGCCAAGTGTTCGATAAAACGTTTCAATGAAAAATTCATCACCTACATGATTCTCTCGTTTTCAAAAGTCTTATATATTTATGGAGATCATGTTTTGCTTATCAAATGAGTTTTCATAAGCTTCTTCAAGTCGTATGATTCGACTTTTCCCTCCTATTTGGTTTATAAGCTTCAATGTTCAAATAGCTCGGTACATCGGTTTAGTTGCGAACTTTGATATGAATATATGATGTATTTATCATGCTAACATTCTTTTTGATGATTCCAAAGGGGGAGAAACAGGTTATGAGCTCTTTAGCTCAAAGAAGCTAAGATAAGCTCAAACGAAAAGAACTCTTTAGCTCAAAGAAGCTAAGATAAGCTCAAACGAAAAGAAGCTATAAGCTATGGCTTCCTAAAGCCATAAGTTGTGTATGACTCTTGGTCCATTGGTTGTAGTATGGACTTATATATGATGTCTCTTTGACAGGGGGAGCTTTTAAGTTATTGATACTTAAGCTCTATATCGAAAAGCTTATGTTTAAGTTGCTTCTATATAACTCTTGTTGTGCATGTTGATAGGGGGAGCATTTGCTATATGTGTTTGAATATCTCTACTCCCATCCTTGTGTTTTTATTGCATGGAATGTTGTCGCTCACAACGGATAGTTCTCTTTAACCGGTAAAATTATTTTGTTTTCAAAATCGACCTCGTTAAAATTGTTTTGGTTTGTAATCATCGAAAAGGGGGAGATTATTTGATAAATGGTTTTATCATGATTTTGATTTTACACCAAAACAATGGTTTTAAAGGTTGTCCAAATACTCCAAAATGTTTTAAAATGGTATTTTCGACAAAATTGGACAACACATTTATATGATTTTTTGTTAATTTATTTTTACACCAAAACAATGTTTCTAAATGTTGTCCTAATACTCCCGATCGGTCTAAAATGTTTTTACTATTTTTCGGAGTATTTATTGAAGTTTATTTTCGATATAAAATTGGACAATATTTTTGTTTTGTGGCCAAACGGTCGCCCTATAGGGCATCCCATGTACTGAAAGTTGTGAAAAAGCAGTGTATAAGCCATTTCTTTGAAAAAGGTCGGTAGACCGGTCAAACAGGGTGGTAGATCGGCATGGTCGACCATCGGCCGATCAAGGCGTCGACCGATCGACCGGGGTGTCGACCGGTACCTAGGAGCAATTTCTGAAACATAACCTCCTGGACTCGTTTTTGGGTTTTGTTCGACCGGCCGACACAGTCGGTCGACCGGCCGGACCCGACCGACCGCCGCCTGTAAATGTGTTTTCTCATTTTCAAACGCCTATTTGTGCGCGATCGGTCGCCCTCAAGTTTGACAGCAAAAATTTGACCGTTTGACAGCAGACAACATTTCCTTAAATCACGGAGTTGATTTCTAACAGCTATATTCTTCATTTGTCTTGCAATTTTTTACAGATTTCAATCTCCTATGAGGAGCCTATCATGTCCAAGACATCTTCTATAAATAGATGAAAAATTGAAGCAACACAAACAGAGAGAACAACACAACACAACAAGATATACTCAAGCAAACACTTGGTCTTTCATTGTTATTACTCTTGTTGTAATTTGCCTAGTTTATCACTTTCACATCCTTGAGGTCTAGGCTATTCTTGATTACACTTGCACTCTATTGTATAATTCATTATCGAGTTGTAATCTTGGATTTTTGGGTAATCATTCAACACAAGATATCCTTGTGAGTGTTCTTATGGTAAGAACACACTTGTGTGATCTAGGTGTTAGGTGTGAGAAGATTGTGGTAATCTTCTTGTTGAGGTGTTGAAGAATTTGGTATTCTTCAAAGTTGAAGATTGTGGTAATCTTCACAAGGTGCCGTTGGAGATTGTGGTAATCTTCAAGAGAGATTGTGGTAATCTCAAAGGTGGTGTTGAAGAAGAGTGTGGTGCTCTTCAAGGTGTTGTAAGTTGAATTTGTATTAATTTTGGTAATTAATAAAATTCTTTTTTCTTTTTGAAATCCATCCAGGATATACTGGGGTGGTAGTAGATTAGGCCCTAGGTGGGTTGAACAACTATAAATCGACGTGTGTTGTTTACATTCCGCACCTTTATTATCGTGTTTGAGCATTTCGTTCGAAAAAGAGGGCGAAATCGAAAAGCTGGAGATAATCTATTCACCCCCCCTCTAGATTATCGTAGCCACTTGGACTTACAGAAAAGGCCAAGGACAGAGCCTGGAGATGTTGCTTCTGGGACCATTGGTCCTTGGGTTATCTTATCTGGTAGGGTGAACCTCCGTGAGGGGATCCAGTCCCATTGGGACTTCGCAGATTCTTGCATGGGAAATGTTAATACAAGAGGAGCTATGTCTGCCGATGATCAGTCTTGACTTTGGTCTTTGTCCCTCAAGGACATTGAGACACACCTTTGTGGGGCTATCATTCGGGTAAGGTTTCGTGGTTACTTTACATTTTCATTCTTCATTCTTTGCCTCTTTTCATTCAGTTAAGACTTGTGTAAATTTTGGTTTAGATTATGAACCTCATGGCGGCTTCGAAACATTGAAGGAGGCATGGAGGCGGGGAACCACCAACTTTGGAGTGAGGTGAAAACCCTCAATAAGGGCGCTAGTCAGCATGAGAGCCAGATATCGGACATGTCCTAGAAGTACGCATGGGCGAAGGATCAGCTTGGTCATGAGGTGAAGATGGGTGAGTTGTTCTTTCAGTCTCCCGTCGGTGTTGAGTTATTCTTGGTGGAGGTTTATAAGGCTTCCTTGTATTACCGGTCGGACTTGATGTGGGATAATTCTTCATTCTTTGATAAGGCAGTGCACCATTGTCGGAAGTTGTTGCGACGGAGTGGGGAGGCCTCCCACGAGGTGATAGATATCTTGGATTGCAATGTTTACGATGAGAAGGAAGATGAGGAGATAGAAGCCTTGTAGGACTTTCCTGATGGATCCAATAGTGCGGGAGGCGGCGATGGAGAGGAGCCCAGAGGAGTCGATGCTGCTGAGGGAGACATAGTCCACTTGCTTGATTATTGATAGTTATTTTCTGGCCCAGACGGCCTTTGATTCCTGCCCACCTGTTTAGGGCTTGCTTTTCGTGCTTGGATATTTTTGCTTTCTCTTTTTTGTTTTAGTTGTTTCTTTGCCCCGAGGGGCCGGATAATACTTCGTTGTCTTTATGCTACATTGATGTTCTTTTTTATGCATATTTGTTTTCTTTTATCATGCTCTAGTTGTAATATTTGCATATGACTTCTTGTTGTGGAAGACCAATTCATATTTGTGAATAAATGGATCATTCTCTTCAGAAGGAAGCCTTAATTCATCTGGAATTGCCGGAGGCACTTATGTTTGATGTTTAGGGGATGTCATTCCGTATCCCAGCATGGGGGTCCTTCCGAAGACCCAAGGAGCGCCCTTCTAGAGCTTGGAGAGGGCGCTCTTCCGAAGCTCGAAGGGGGCACCCTTCCAGAGCTCTCCCCAAGTTCTTGTTTCATTTATCAGTTTGATATTGTATTGATTCTTTCCCTTCATGTGTTAGCATTTTTGCCTTCTTTTTGTGGCACATTCTTGGCGAGGAAAAAAAATTTACAGGGACCCCTGTGATGAGTCCCCTCCCCTCCAGGGTCTTAGCCGGAGGAGGGAAAACTTACTAGAACCCCCTCAGGAGGAGGCCCCTCCCATCCAAGGTCTTAGCCGAATGGGGTCTTCCTACTCGGGGTCTTAGCCAAATGAGGTTAGTTACTAGGACCCGCGTGAGGAGGCCTCTTCCATTCGGAGTCTTAGCAAAATGGGGTCTTACCACCCAGTGTCTTAGATGGGTGAGGTCTTCCTCTTTGGAGTTTTAGCCGGAGGAGGTTAATTACTAGAATCTCTGTGAGGAGGCCCTTCCCATCTGAGTTCTTAGCCGAAAGGGGTCTTCCCACACGAAGTCTTAGCCAGGTGAGGTCTTCCCCTCTGGGTTTTAACCGGGAGGTTATTTATGAGGACCCCTGTGATGAGGCCCCTCCCATTTGGGGATTAGCCGGATGGGGTCTGCTGAGGAGATCGCCCAAATTCTCATTGATCGCGGCCATATTTGGCAATTAGCTACATGATCAAGATTATAGTAGAAATATGAAAGTAATTTATTCATTATTCGATAATAACAAAATGTTATGCCCTGTCGGCGGAAATAATACTGAAATGTAAATAAACATGTTTAACGCCTCAGGGGCAGAAATAAACTGAAAGTAGAAAAATACAAATACTAAAGCCGCTAGGGAACGGATGAGAAGCGATGTTTAGGGCTATGTGGTGCTCTCTTCATTCGGTCGGGAGCTTGTCGATAAGTGTGAAACATATATGCATTTAGAGATTTATTTGAGCATATATTTGATACATTTGAATGGATATTTAGTGTATTTAGGTTAGTTTCCTTTGTTGAAGTGTGATACTGCATATTCTTGTATACTTTTGCAGGAAACAGAGTTTACTATGAAACGATATCAGTGGAATGACACGGACTGGAATGTTGAATGCCAAAGGATGATCAAATACGCGAAGAAAATGAAGAAGTACGAACCACACAGAACCTGTCATTTCACACGGTCGTGGGTCTTGTCCATAGGTATTATTACACGATCGTGCAATCTGCAGAAGATATAATTTTCAGAGACCATTCGCACGGGTAGACCATGTAAATTCACACGGTAGTGGATCTTGCTTCGTGCAAAAATAGAGAGTTGATACACTTTACACAGGCTGACTGTGTGCTTTGCACATGACCGTGCAATTCGTCCCTCGTCGAAGATTTTATTTTCTAATTTCGTCGGGACTCTACAAGAGATCTCACAAGGCAACTAAGAAAGGAGGATTTACCCTAAAGTCTGATATAACAAACTTGAGAGAGAAATACACATAAGAGAAAAGAAACAACACAATGAAGAACGATGCGAGACTTCTACCAACCATGAAGGCACGAAGGTTCGAGATTTTGAAGACGGATCCATCTATACAAGAGGGTTCTATTAACATAGTCTAGGGCTTTTGTTCTGTACTTAATTCCGTGTTTGACTATTTATTTTCATTTTTGTTTATGAATTTGCGAACAAGTATGTTAGCTAAATCTCTTGATTCTAGGACATGATCGAAACTGTGAATTCATATTAAGTCTAATTTGAATGTTTCTTCTTAATTGGTTTCTTGTGTTCTATTTATGAATTTGTGTGCTTATTTCTTGTTGATTATCTAGCCAATAATTTACATGTTTTTTTGTTAGTTCATAATCCGAAAGATGAAATCTAAAAGTTGATAAATAAATTCATAACATAAACGGGTATATAGTCCGGAGGCTTATAACATTAGTGGGGGTTTAATTCTATTCTATATATTTTTGGGAGTTGATATTAATTGTTGAGTAGGGATACTAGCAATTCTTATTAATATACGGTTTTGATGGAACGTTAATTGGAAGTAAATCTCCACAAATGGTTTCTTCAATAGATGGAGGTCATGATTGGTTTGGTTTCCCAGACCTACAACCCAGGTTGGGCAGAATCATTCGAACTTTAGTTGGGGCAATTCATAAAATCCATCTCTAATTTATTCGAGGCCACCACAACCCCAAAAACAACCACCAAACCAACCACGGCCTCCATCTATTGAAGAAAGCTTGAGTTCATTCATCCAAGTTAGTAAGAAACAAGAGTAGTATCTAATTAATCCTAAAAGTTTTAACTAAAAATTGTCTAAGTACTATAAATCACCAAACTTCACAAGATTCCAACAATTACAAAAAGCAATCCTAGGACTATGATCTTAGCATACTTCATCAATATTAATTCCAATTAACGTTTCATCAAAACTAGTTCCATGTATCTATGCTTGGGAGAGGGAATAAACTATCTTAGGAGTTGAACCTATAGATACATGGAAACTAGTTTTGATGAAACGTTAATTGGAATTAATATTGATGAAGTATGTTAAGATCATGTCATAGGATTGCTTTTCGTAATTGTTGGAATCTTGTGAAGTTTGATGATTTATAATACTTAGACAATTTTTAGTTAATAATTGTAGGATTAATTAGATACTACTCTTGTTTGTTTTCGATAACTTCAACAAAATTGGAATATGAGATTTACTATAATTTATGTGATTTGTATCAATCTCTGTGGAATACGACCTAGCTTAGTATTATCTATAAACTACACCGTATACTTGCGGTTTAGGCTAAAAGATTTTAGCAATCACCTGCTCATCTTCAAGGTGTCCATATAACACTCCCAGGTCGTCTTGCTATCTCCAACAGTTTCACCTATTCTAGAGTTTGTGGGGAACTTTAGCTTGAGGTGAACTAAGGAAGGGATGGCCCCAAACTGGGAAGGAGCGCTTACAATGAGGAAATGGACCATCTTTGTAACTTGGTTTGGGCGTCCATTCCTAATGTGAGTGGTAGGTTGATCTCGCGTGAGGACTTGGTCACATCTCTGGTAAAGCCAATAAGTGCTACAGAAATGGGAACAATATGTGCCGGGTCAATCTTCATCTTGTCAATATAACATCCACAGCACTTCCCGTATCCACCCATGACCCTCTTGACCACAAAGTTGGCCAGCTTGACAGATATAACAATGGCGTCCGGGTGGACCTAGGTTTCTGGGATTTAATCTTGAATGCCAAATGTGATAGACATTTTCTTGGGTTGTTGTGATTCCACAATCCTCTTCTTGGACGGGGCTTCTTCCGGGCATCTTTTGTTTTTGGTCCTCTGGAGATTATATTGATGACTCGGCTACGTGAGTGTCATGCCTTTATTCTCTGCGGGGATCTAATCGGCATTGGTCCTATTGAGTTCTTCTTCGTGTGGCCTCGGATCACACAAAAATTGCTCTGATCCATGTAGTCCTTTAGGTGGCCCTTCCGGATAAGTCGCTCAATTTTCTTCTTCGGAACAAAACAATCCTCAGTTGTGTACCCCCAGTCTATATGATACCGACAGTACAGATTGGAGCATGCTCGTGAAGGATTACTCCTCAGCGACTGCGGCAGATCAATGATCCCTTATCTCTAGGCAGTGTTCGACCGCTAAGCATCCAAATTAATTTAGCAATGCCCGCAAGAGCACGAGATCAATCGTAGAGTAGCAAGTTGACCAAAGTTGTCCCTCGCGAAAGATTTAGCCAGCAGAGAATTATTATGCAACACAATTCACAAAAAATAAATCCTAAACACTCAAACTAAATTTGTGATTTTAATTAACTAAAGAAAAATAAATAAAAAGATCAATTAAAACTGAACACAATTAAACCTGGAGAAAATGATATGGATAAAACATATAGGATTTCGGAATCATCTAATCAAACTTGCAAGCAGAATATCATCTAATTGATCATGCAATTAACAATTATAACAGACTGGTAAAAACTAGGCCTAGATCTAATAACTCACGTATTCACAGATTAGGTCTATCCATAACCAATTTGCTATTTTCATTAACCAAGTTAGATAATACATCTTTGATTTATATCTAACCTCCTGAATAAATTTAGGCCAAGAATAATATATTCTCTCGATCTCAATTATTCCATCAAAACAATCAAAAGTTAGCCAAACAATCAATTAGTTAATACTCATGCTTATTTTTTTGAATCAAATCATCCTAATCCTAGAACAAAGAAATTAGTTCATGCTTGCGGATATGATCAAGATTTCAGTTCAAAGAAAGAAAACAATCAGAAACATCATTATGCAATAATAATAATCACCAAACAATTGAAATCTAAGAAAATCGATGAAGAAATATTAAGCTTTCATTAAGCCGCAAACTAAATTCAATGGGAAGAACCCAAGCAATCCCAATGTTGAAAAGTAAGAGAAAAAAGAGAAACTAGAGTCTAAAAGTGCTAAGAAGTAAAACGTGTCAAAAATAAGGGCTCCCCAAGTCCTATTTATAAGTCTAGAGTCCTAAACAATGTGGAAGAGCCAAAAATTGGAAGTAAAATCGAAAATTTCATGTTCATCAAGCCATTACGCGTGCCTGTGCATGTCACTGTGCGCCCTCACGTGCCCGCACACACATGTGTCTGCTGCCCTGCGTGCGCCCGCGCGCCAATCTGCTCCCCTGCGCCTCTTCCATCACGCCTGCGCGTCAGCCTGCGCACTGTTCAATCGGCGTGCATCGTTGTTGCCCATTTTTCTCATTTTTACCCACTTTCGAACCTCTTTTCACCGTGACCAATAAAAATGACACAAATACCCTATGTAACACTCGACACTATAAACAATACATAAAGCCACATAAATATGCATGATCACACACAAAATAAAATGAAAAAACACACAAAAATCATACTAAAAAACATGCATGTATTTCTAGTTGTCGGGGAAGGCTTTAGGCGGAATAATTATTGTGTTTGTTTTTCATGTTTCAAGATCGTGATTCTTTTTGTTTGCCTTTTGATTTTTATTCTATTCCACAGGTGAGTTTGATCTGTCTTTCTGGTGTTGTTTATGCAAAGACGTAGAAATCTCAATCGGGACCTTATTTCTTTCGTGGACAACATCCATCGAGTTGCAAGACGTACAAGGAAAAAAATGGATGATTCTACGTATAGTAGCAAGGATTCTCATGATCATGTTCCAAAAGAAGAACAAACAGACTACGAACCAGAGATGGGTGATAATCAAAATGGAAACAATGTAGAGGCACGTCAGTCTTTGAAGCGTGAGTTTGCATGCCCTGTCATTGGGACTACGACCTCTTACATTATTTTAGGACAAGCAGCACGGAACTATGAGCTCAAAGTTATACACTTTAATCAGTTTCCATCATTCTAGGGAGGCCTAATGAAGATCCTCTTAACTTCATTCGGGAATTCTATTCCGTCATCCAAACTTTTCCTCTACAAGATTTGGATGACGATCAGCTTCGGATGGTTGTTTTCCATACACTCAAGGACCGGGCAAAAACATGGATTATGTCTCTACCTCCCAACTCTCTTACTAATTGGGAGGCGACGTACAATAAGTTCATGGGTATATATTATTCACATCATAAGACTTTAGATCTGCGAGCTAAAATAGCCATTTTTAGTCAAATAAATGGCAAGCGTTTTCATGAGGCCTGGGATCGCTTTAAGGATTTATAGATTAAATGCCCACATCATCACTACCCAATGGAATTGTAAAATCAATTTTTCTATGATGGGCTATCACATAATTATCAATATATGGTCGACAATGCCGCAGGGGATGACATGTGTAAACACACAGCCAAGAAATTTATGATCTTCTAGAGATGATAAGCACTAATTTACAACAAAAGAGTGCTAGAGGCAAATAGGCTACCGTGAATGAAGTAGCCCCAAGCTACGATGTGACAAAACAATTGGTTGAATTGACTAATCAAGTGCAACTGTTGGCTACAAGGGGGCATCCACCAGCCACCCTTCCCTCTACCGAGTCATGTGGGATTTGTGGCAAATTTTGTCATGGGGAAGATGTTTGTAATGTTATGTTTGAACAACAGGTTGCGGATGTTAATGTTATCCAGGGATATCAATAAAGGTCTCGTAATGATCCTTTCTCTCGGGCCTACAACCCAGGTTGGCAGAATCATTCGAACTTTAATTGGGGCAATTCACAAAATCCATCTCAAATTTATCTGAGGCCACCGCAACCCCAAGAACATCCACCAAACCAATCAAGGCCTCCATCTATTGAAGAAAGCTTGAGTTCATTCATACAAGTTAGTAAGAAAAATCAAGAGGTCAACAATCAACTGTTTGAATCCATGGAAGCCTCGTTTAAGTATATTGAGATTAAAGTTGGTCAATTGGCCACCCAAGTCGGTGAAAGCGCTCAACATGTAGTTCATTAAAGGGAAGCTACCCAGCCAACCAGAATAATCCCAAGTCTTCACCGTGTTATGAAGTGGTAAGGTTATTGATAATAAAGTTGAAATTCCATTTAGTACTACTTTGACTAACCATGTAGGTGATGAAGAAATAGTGAAGGCTCCGGATTCGAAAGACAAGAAAAAGGTAGAAGAGGGTAGTAAAGTATCTGTCTTGCACAAAACCGACAATCCTTACAAATCTCATATTCCTTTCCCAAGTCGCCTTCGGAATGAAAATAGGATAAATAGTTCTTAGATTTATATAACATGTTATCTAAGGTTAATGTTAATTTACTTTTGCTAAATGTTATTTGAAATGTGCCAGCATATGTTAAATTCTTTAAAGAATTTGCATCCAACAATAGGAAGTTCGGTGACAATGAAAAGGTAATAGTTTCAGAAGTAGTGAGTGCGATAATTCAGCACCAATTGCCCCCAAACAACGAGATCCATGTAGTTTTGTATTTCAAAATTGCAATGGGAAATCGTAAAGAATCATCTGGGATGCTTGATTTAGAGGACTTCAAGCCCAGTAGAATGTGTCTTCAACTTGCTGATAGGTCCATTAGGTATCCTAAAGGTATTGTGGAAAATATTTTGGTAAACATGGGTGGTCTCATTGTTCCTATTGATTTTGTTATATCACAAGTAAGGGAAATGCAGAATCATGGTAATGAGCACACACTTCTGTTGGGCCACCCATTTATGGCTACAATGCACACACTTATTGATGTTAAAAATGGACGCATGACTATGATTGTGCTTGGTGAAATTATAACTTTTTTCTATTTCTGACACAACCCCATTCCCTTGCATGCATCACTTGAAAATTGCTCTTTCGTTGATTTCATTGATGATGCAGTTGAAAATACATTTTTGCATGATTATAGACTTTATACTTTATATCTAGTAGACAAGATCAAAGAAGATTGAACCCCATTATGATGGAAGTAGTGCAAAAAGAGGTATTGAAACTCCTAGCTGAAAGGATGATATACCCAATTACTGATAGTGAATGGGTAGTTCGGTGCATGTTGTACCAAAGCAGAGTGGGATAATAGTTATAGAAAATAAAAAAGGTGAAATTATTCCCACTAGGATCACGACTGGGTGGAGGATCTGCATAGATTATAGGAAATTGAATGCTGCTACTAAGAAAGATAACTCCCCCCCCCCCTTTATTGGTCAAATGTTTGACAAACATGCAGGACATAGTTTCTATTGCTTTTTAGATGGTCTGTCAAGTTATTATCAAGTGGCCATCGCAACGGAGGATCAAGCCAAAACTACTTTCACTTGCCCGATTGGGACTTTCACATTTCGGCAGATGCCATTTGGACATTGTAACGGACAGGTGACTTTTCAAAAGTATATGTTTTCAATTTTCTCTGACATGGTAGAGGACTTCATTGAGGTATTCATGGATGATTTTTTTCTGTATTTGGGTCCTATTATTCTAATTGTCTCAATAAATAGGCTAAAGTTCTTGAACGATGTATTGAATGTAACTTAACCTTAAGTTGGGGAAAAAACCCATTTTATGGTGACAAGCGGAATTATTTTAGGCCATGTGGTTACGAAAAAGGGGATTGAGGTTGACAAGGCTAAAATGATGTTATTGAAAAATTACCCCCTATTAATGTTAAGGGCAATAAGAGTTTTCTTGGGTATGTTGGCTTCTATAGAAGGTTTATTAAGGATTTTTCAAAATTACTTGCTCAAGATATTCCTTTCGATTTTGATGAAAAATATTTAAATGCTTTTAACATATTGAAAGAAAAATTGATTACTGCTCCTGTTGCTGTTGCTCCTGATTGGTCATTGCCTTTTGAAATTATGTGTGATGCATCTAATCATGATGTGGGGGTCGTTTTAAGCAAAAGAATTGATAAAGTACTCCATGTGATTTATTGTGCTAGTTTGACTCTTAATGATGCACAAGTAAATTACACTACCACTGAAAAAGAGTTGTTGGTTGTTGTTAATTTAGATCTTACATAGTTGGGTCCAAGGTAATTATCCATAGTGACCACGCAGCCCTGTGATATTTGTTGAGTAAGCCACAAGCTAAACCTAGATTGATTCGGCGGATTTTGATATTGCAAGAATTTAATGTTGAAAAAAAAGATAGAAAAGGGTGAGAGAATGTAGTCGCGGACCAGTTGTCTCGTCTTACTCTTACTGATGACAATATTGCATTCCACAAACACGAGCACATAATTGATTCTTTTCCCCATGAGGAGTTGTTTGAGGTTATTTCAATTCCTTGGTATGTCAACATTGTGAACTATCTTGCATGTGGAATTTTAAGAACTAACCTTTCATTTTAGGAGAAGAAAAGATTCTTATCTACTTGTAGGTTCTACTTTTGGGATGACCCATACTTGTTTAGAATCTGCAAAGATGAAATTATCCAGAGATGCATTCCTGAAGACGAACATAATGATTTCTTGGCCTTTTGTCATAAAATGCACTGTTGTGGCCACTTTGGAGGCTCTAAATCAGCATTTAAGGTTCTCCACTCAGGTTTTTATTAGCCATCATTGTTCAAAGATGCACATAATTATGGGCTTGCATGTGATAGATGCCAAAGGACTGGAAAGATTAGTAGGAGGAATGAGATGCCTTGGAATAATAACTTGGTAGTTGAAATATTCGATGTATGTGGTATTGATTTTATGTGCCCATTTCCTAAATCTTTGGATATGAATATATACTTGTTGTTGTTGATTATGTGTCCCGGTGGGTTGAGGCAATCCCCCTAAGGACCTGCGATGCTAACACTGTCATCAAGTTTGTGCAGGAACAAATCTTAAGCAGGTTTGGATTCCCTAGAGTTATCATAAGCGACGGGGGACAATATTTTTGCAATAAGTTATTTTAGAAACTGATGAAGAAGAATGGTATCACACATAAGGTAGCCACAACTTATCATCCTCAAACTTCCGAACAAGTGGAGACAACCAACAAGCAAATAAAAGGAATTTTGGAGATGACAATAAATCCTACGAGAAAAGACTGGGCTACCAAGTTAAATGATGCGCTCTGGGCATACAGAACAGTTTATAAGATGGTTTTGGGAATGAGCCCCTATAGCCTAGTCTACGGAAAAGCGTGTCATTTACCAGTTGAAGTGGAGCACAAGGCATATTGGGCCATCAAAGTGACAAATTTAGAATTGGGTGCAGCAGGGACCGAAAGGAAGTTGCAACTGTCCGACTTGACGAGCTTCGCAACGAAGCATATGAAAATGCGGATATACAAGGACAAAGTCAAACAACTTCACGATAAGAGAATTATTCATAAAAATTTCGAACCAGGTATGAAAGTCCTATTATTTCATTCACGATTGCGTTTATTCGGGAAAAATTAAAATCAAGATGGAGCGGACCTTTTGAGATTGAATAGGTATACCTTTATGGCAAGTTTAAATTTCTTAATCCAAGAACTCATGAATCCTTCAAGGTTAATGGTCAACGGGGTAAGCCATACTATGAAGGGGTATCTCGAACTGAAGGAGTCGCGAGCATGGTGCTCGATGAGGTCACTTAAAATCGTGGTCAGGTATCGTCAAGCTAACAACATTAAATAAGCGCTTCTTGGGAGGCAACCCAAGCTTTTGTCCTGGTTTATTTTTCTTTTCCTTCTTATTTTCTTTCGACTAACCGTACCTAATGTTTTGTTGAATATTTATTTTTGTTGTATATATATATATATAATATTTATTGAACTTATATAAATATTAAATAAAACAAAACAAAACAAAAAGAAATTTTTCATGCCCAGGCCCAGGCGCGTGGGCGTGCGACAACTCAGCACCAAGCACATGGTCACGCGCGAGACCATTGACAAATTCATTAAAAGACGCGAATTGGGGTTTTTGAGGGTTAAATTTTCACACTCAATTCAAAAATCCTCCCCTCGCTTCAAAATTCACTCTACCAAATCACATGATTCAACCATTAAAACCACATTCCGCTCTAATTAATCATTTCTACTCAAAAATCATGCATAGAAGGACCAAAAGGGCTTAAAATCAAAACCGGATGCAAGAAGATGACCCCATGATTCCGATGGATTTTTAGCCAAATAATTCAACGCCCATTTTCCGATTTATTCTAAGGAGGACGGCCAAAGGTACACTAGCCTACTCTCTCGTGAGTTACCTCTGTCTACCTTCTTATCTATGAAAACGTTGCAAGAATTGGAGTTGCTTGATGAATTTATGGGTTTTGTTAATTTATTTGGATGGAAAAAATTTGCACCATTTACTTCTAGGGTGTTGATAAAGTTGGTACTTGAGTTTTATACGACATTGCATTTTTCGGATTCTCATCTTACGGATTTTAAGTGTCGTTTTTTTGGGAAAGAATGTGAGGTGAATTTTAGGGTGATGAAATCAATTTTTGGGCTATCTAGACATGGTATTCGGGCGGTGCCCAATTCGTTTACCAGCTGAATTTTGGGTAGAATTGACGGGTTATAATAATTTTTCTACAAAAAGAACCTCGAATAGTTTTATTACAGAGCCCGCCTTATACTTGTTTCACAGAATCATTGCTCATTGTGTTTTTCGAAAAGATGAGAGTAGTCGAGTAACTACCCCGAAATTATTTTTTCTATGGTGCCTTTCTTATAACACCAAAATTTACACCACAACATTCATTTTCGACACTTTCTATCAAAATCTACGAAATCGTAAACATAAACTAGGTTTGGGGCACCTAATTTCTCAATTGGCTATTCATTTCAACATGGTACCCGACCATCTCGACCACCTTGTTGAAATTCCTTGTGGGTCCTTGAACATGGCTTTGCTGAAGAATACGAATTTCCTAACTAAGAAAGGCACCTTAAAGGACCCCGCATACCGAAAATATTTCCATTGTGAAGTATGGAATCCGATGGGTATTCTACCGCAATGAAAGGAGCCGGCAGGCGAGCATTTGGGACATATTGTCGAGGAGCACGGGGCCGTTCCCGATATTTCTCCTACAGATGAGGGATTACCACCACGAGTTGATCCATCTACAACCGTCCCTAGGGTTGCAAATGAACCAAGCCGCTCGTGAACTATTCGAAGCTCGATTTGATAAAAGATTGTTTGAATTCGTTTAATGAGGCTCGTTAAAATAAATGAGTCAAACTCAAACTCAGAGATATTTGGTTTGTTATCTCCTGAATAGGCTCGTTAGCAAGCTTGTGAGTAGCCTTTGTTAATAAGATCATATAAATTAAACTAATAATTTGACTTCAATTTTAATTTTTATATGTTTAACTTATGAAATATATAAATTTATTTGAATAAATTTATTTGTTTTAATAAAAACATAGGTTTTAATAAATACATTATGCGTTTTTATATATATAATTTTATTTTTTTGTAATAAATTAAAGAATAATTTAATTTATAATTAATAATTCTAAGCTCGTTCAGGCTCAATTAAGCTCGAAAAAGTTCATTAGCCATCAATATTTCGATAAATTCAGGCCCAAGTTCGACTCGATAAGAAACGAGCCAAACTCAAACTCTTCAAAACTTGGCTCATTTTGGTTTGATTGCAGCTCTAGTCGGCCCCTCTACTAGCACTAGTCAGAGCCACGCAACCGATTAGGAGGCCGTTATGGGACATCTCGATGCTATACAGAGCTAGTTTGTCTATTTTTAGCATTAAATGGTAGACGCACAAGAACAAATGACCGGTCTTCGCTGACTTATGCAAGACATGAATGTGCAAGTTGAGTCCATTGACATTCGAGTCCAAAATACTGAGCAAAATTGGGTTAACATGTCTTTCTCGCCTTTCTCGCCTCCACCTGCACCGGATGATCTGTAGTGACATTTTAGAGTTTGTTTTCTTTTTGTTTTCCTTTCTTTTGTGTGTGTTGTGTGCGTGTTAGTGTGTTTGCAATTCTTGTTTGTCATTACTATAGTTCTAGTTGTTTCTATTTTGTTATTGTGTTTTCTTCCACATATGGCTTTTGCAGAATTGTAGGCGGATGTGACTATGGTGCCATTTATCAATCATCGCATTTTTCAGGGACGTATCTTTTTCCTTCTCTTTTATTTTTAGGCGTTGAGGTCATTGCGTGATGTAAGTGTGAGGGGGACAGTTAGTCATTGTTAAGATATGATGATTGCAATTGGTTATATTTTTACTTGTCTAATAATTATCCCAAATTTAATAATGGTGTTGCTTAGTCGATTGAAACAGATGTATTAATTTGAGCTTCAATTAGGAAATGATATTGTGAACTTGAAACGTAGGATTTTACCAAATATTAAATTAACTTTTGTGATGAACGAATTAGGTGATGGTTAAACAATAGTCCGGTTGTGGGGCTTGAATTATGAGATTTCATTGATGTGAATTAAGTTAAAACCCTATTTTGATTTGTGTGTGTACACAAAATTGCTAGCCTTGCAAATAACAAAAATCATATATATGAAAAAAAAGGAACAATCGAGATTATACTCTGTTGGTTGAGCCGCTTACTAACAAGGAGTATTCATGAGCCCCATGTTTATCTTTTACGTAAAATGGCGGCCCAAACATGAGTATGGGAAACCACCCTAGGAGCTTTTGGAAAACATCCGAAGTTGATACCTAGTGGAAGAATATCCCGAGATTTGTAGCAAAAAAAAACAAAAACAAAAACAGAAACAACAATAGCGAAAAAAAATTGTTCATGGCTAGTATTTGCGTGATTTGTTGTGTGTGTGAGAGGGTTGCAACTTTTGACACGAATTTGAAATTTAGTGGAGAAAATCAAACACATTAACTAGTTTTTAACTTTAGCCGAGTGAGCCTATTGCTTAGGTTAGGAATCGATGAGGGATAATATGAAGTGGATAGAACATGGTGTTATGGATAAGTTGATTCTCAAATTGGACATAATATTTCTTATTTGGTTTATTGGCATTATTATTTACTTGAGGACGAGCAAAAGGCTAAATGTGGGGGAGTTGTTTTACATGTTTTTTTATTATGATTTTTGTGTGTTTTTTCGGTTTCTTTTGTGTGTGATTATGCATATTTCTGTGGCTTTATGTATTGTTTATTGTGTCGAGTGTTACATAGGGTTTTTGTGTCATTGTTATAGGTCACGGTGAAAAGAGGCTCACAAGCGGGTAAAAATGGGAAAAATGGGCAACAACGACACACGCTGGTTGAAGAGTGCACAGGCAGAAGCGCGGGGGAGCAGACTGGCGCGCATGGGGCAGTGGCCACATGGGGACGCAGGCGCGCGCGATGGGTTTCTGAACACAAAATTTTTTATTTTACTTCCGATTTTTGGCTCTTCCATATTGTTTAGGACTCTAGGCTTATAAATAGGATTTCAGGAGCCCTTATTTTCGACATACTTTACTTTTTAGCACTTTTAGAATCTCGTTTTCTCTCTTTTCTCTTGCTTTTCAACATTGAGATTGCTTGGGTTCTTCCTATTGAAGTTATTTTGCGACTTAATCAAAGTGTAATATTTCTTCATCTCTTTTCTCTGATTTCAATTGTTTGGTGATTATTATTATGGCATGATGATGTTTATGATTGTTTTCTTTCTTTCAATTGAAATTATGATCTCATCCCCAAGCATAAACTAATATCTTTGTTCTAGAATTAGGATGATTTGATTCAAACAAACAAGCATGAGTATTAACTAATTGAATTACTTTCCTGAATAAATTGTTTTACTTGATGATTAATTGTTTGGCGAACTTTTTATTATTTTGAGGGAATAATTGAGATCGAGAGAAGATATTATTTCTGGACTAATTTATTCAGGGGGTAGATATAAATCAGAGATGTATTATCTAACTTGGTTAATGAAAATAGCAAATTAGTTATGAATAGACCTAATCTGTGAATACGTGAGTTATCAAATCTACGCCTATTTTTTATGTGTTTGTTATAATTGTTAATCGAATGATCAATTAGTTGATATTCTGCTTGCGAGTTTGATGAGATGATTCCAAAATCCTAGATGTTTTATCCATATCATTTTCCCGGGTTTAATTGTGTTTAGTTTTAATTGGTCTTTTTATTTATTTTTCTTTAGTTAATTAAAATCACAAATTTGGTAAGAGTGTTTAGGATTTATTTTCTGTCAATCGTATAATCGTATTGCATAATAATTATTTACCAGCTAAGTGTTCCACGAGGGACGACTTTGGTCAACTTGCTACTCTATGATTGATCTCGTGCTCTTGTGAGCGTCGCTAGATTAATTTGGATGTTTAGCGGTCGAACAAAATTTTGGTCATGCGGGTGACCCAGGTTCGATCCTCGGCAACGACACCAAAATTTTATTTTATTACTTTGTTCTTCCTCCAGATGATTTCCTTATTGTGATCCTTAGATCCATGGGAGACTGTGGTGGACACATGGTTCCTCAAGCTTACGCATGCATACGGGAATACGAGTATGTTATGTGGCGGTTGGGCATGTCTTCGACTGTGGACGGGTTCCACTCTTTGTTCTATGTCAGGAAATCTCTTGGTGACACCTTCTTCCATTTCTTCCCCTGTCCCTAGTGCAAGTTTCTCAAGGGACTTCCTTCTATGTGAGGGACAATGGTTTCGAGCTCCTTCACGAATGGGTCTCGGAAGCTATGTCAGCCCGAGGTACTCTCACTTCCCGAAAGAGGATGGCGAATATTTATAGATCTACGGGATTGTTTGAGAGTCTTCTGAATGTTTGGGAGTTCTTGGGTACTCCACCTTATTTTACTTCTTTGTATTGCTTCTCGCTTTACTTGGATATTTGACTGCTTCCATTATCTGATATTGCTTCTTGTTTGCTCTTCAAGTAAGGAGAGTTATAGCATCGCGGAGCTGATGGCCTTAAAGAGGAAGGAAAAATGAGAAAGCTAAAGAAAAATATGTTGCTGGCGGGAGCTCAAGCACCTCACTCCGGAGTGATAATGAGCGAGGTCGCTCCCTCACCGTCTAGAGAGTGATCGGTGCTCAGGTTCTCGCTCCAAGGACCGTGTTGATGTTGTTCCTGCTCCCCGTCCTCCTTCTGGCTCTTCTGGGGGGAAATAATGACCAAGGATGGAGCCTGGTGTTGCTGCTTCTGGGACCATTGGTGTTAGTCCAAGTGGCTATGAAAATCTAGAGGGGGGATGAATAGATTTTCCAATTTTTCGATTTACGCCCTCTTTTTCGAATATGAAGATGATGAACAAATAAAAGTGCAGAAATATAAACACACAAGTTGATTTATAGAGCATCACCCCACCTAGGGAATATGTGCTCTACCACCCGGTATGTCCAAATGGATTGTGAAAAGGAAAAAGTTTTTTAATAGATACCAAATTATTACAACATTTACCTTGAAGAGTATCATACTCTTCTTACAATACCACCTATGAAGATCACCACAATCTTCCAACTCGAAGAGCACCAAACTCTTCTTCACCTTGAAGAGCTCCAAACTCTTTTTCACCACGAAGAGCACCAAACTCTTCCAACACCTCGAAGAGCACCAAACTCTTCAACATGAAAAGCACCAAGCTTTTCAATCAACAACCTCTCATTAACCAAACGTGTTATTGCCAAAAGAACACTGACAAGAATTTTTCGTTTTGGATGACGTTACAATTATAATCAAGATTACACTTTAAATTGAAATATTACAACTCAAAAGTGCAAATGTAATCAAGAAGGAAAGCCTAATAAATAAGATGTGAAAGTGATAAGCTTAGGCTAATACAACAAGAATGTTGAAAGTGAAGAACAATATATTTGCAGAGATTTTTCTTGTTGTGTTGTATGATATTATCTTGTTGTGTTGCTTCAAGCCTTCAACTATTTATAGGAGAGCTCTTGGATTTGATACCAGCAATAGGCTCCTCCTTGGAGATTGAAATATGAAAAAAATTGCAAATCAAATGGAGAAAATAGCTGTTAGAAATCAATCCCACAATTTGATGAAATGTTGTCTGCTGCAACGGATAGTTTCTGCTGATAAAATCTTAGGTCGAACGGTCAACCTCTTATATGAAAAATACATTAAAAATTGAAACACTTTGAAAAATCAAAGCTTGGACCGGTCTAATAGGGGTTGGACCGGTCGGCCTTGCCTTCAAACGGTCGTGTAACGCCCTAGAATTTCTTTAATAAAATAAACGAGCATACACTTCATTTTAACTATGAAAATGAACTTGGATAATTTAAAAATAAAATTAAACTGAGACAATTGTAGCGGAAGCAAAATATTTTATAAATAAAATTTAACCATCGTCTATGAACTGGAAAATAAAACTAATAACTTAAAAATAAGTAAATAGTTCAACATTTTTTTAAATAAACATTTGTAAATAAATTCCTAGGTCTTGTCATATCCACCGCTCTTAGCCAGCGCCATCTCCTTCACCAGAAATGTTTGTTATATGTGCGGTGAACGACACAGCTCAGTGGAATATAAATTGTCCAAGCTAAATACAGAGATATTTCACATAGGCATGCAAATACAATTCAATAGGACATAGCATAGATCTTTTAAAAAACCGTAGACATAGACATGGGTAGCACTGCAGGGGTTCCACCTGAGGGATACATCGACCCCGGACCTCTTGAGTCCCTGGTTCAATAGGGCCTAAGAATCTTCTGGCACATTCATGCAAAATAATCTAAGCATTTAACAAGGACAATAAAGTTTAGAAAACAAACCCCACATTGAACGTAGCTTTGAAAATTGAGTAGAGCCTAGAAGTGTCAGATGCAAGCACGCCTAATCCTCGCTCGATAAATCGTCTAATCAATAGAAAATAATACTAATCAAAATACTCGAATATTCTAAACTTAAACTTAAAAATAATAATCAAAAAATTATAATTTAGGGGCTTAATAGAATATATATATATATATATATATCAATAGAATTGAAGGCTAAAATGGAATTGAAAATAAAAATTGGAATAAAAGGCTAATTTGGATGGTTTAAGGGTCGAAGAAAATTCTGTCAATAGTTTATGGGGACCACATCCCTAAAATTCATCCCTATCCCTTTTCCCATACGTAAACTCTCATTCTTTCCTTCTCCCTTTTCTTTTTCTCTCACTTTCTTTTTCTTTTTTTTTCTTTTCTTTTTTTTTTTCTCCTTTTTCCTACTTTTTCCTACTCTTTTTCTACTTCCCCTACTCGGTCAAACCCAGCAATCCCCACCCTCTCTCTTTCTTCTTTCTTTTTTTTTCTTTTTTTTCTAATTCCTTCCTAATCGGTCAAAGCCATCCCCCCCAAAATCCCATTTTCTTCTCTCTTCCTTTTTTCCTTTCCTTTCTTCTTTCTCTTTCTTTCTTTTTGTTACTTTGAACCAGGCACACCCCCTTTTCTCTCTGTGTTTTTTTTCTTTTCTTCTCCTAAAATCAATTCCTCCCTCAAACTATCTCCATATTGAACTAAAATCAACCCCCGCCAACCAACGTCTGTACATCTCGCTCTCTCGCTCTCTGTTTCCGTCTTTTTTTTAAAAGCTGATGCGCGCAGACACACCGGCAACGATGGGCGGGCGAGGCGGCGGCAATTTTCAGTGGCTTTGGACAGAGGGTGGTTGATTTCGGGCTGAACCGGAGACCTTTCGGCAAATTCGTGGGTTTGAATTTTGGGCAGTAACAAATTGGGTTTTTTGGGTGTTCGATGGGTTACGGGTTTCGGTATTCTGGCGACAACGTCGGGGTGAGGCTTATGGCTGCCGCTCGGCTAGATAGTTTTCGGGGTCCGGGACGTGATTTCTGGGTTTTTGGAGGGTGACCGTGATCTTAAGTGAAGATGGAATTGAGGATTGAAAATTTTACCTTATTTTCTTAAGTAGGAGAGTCGTAGGTTTTTGGTTGGACTGTTGATTTATTTTATAGGCTTAATTCGGTTAAGAGTCTTATTTCACAGGATTCAAAAAAAAAATCTGGTAAAGATATATCAAAATTCGATATATATGGAAATTTGAAATTAGCATCTTGATATTCTATAATACTACTGGAATTGGAAATTTTAATGAAATTAAATTGGTAATGGGTTCACATTAAATGGGTTTGTTTAAAAACTTGGGCTTGACAATGGACAATTGACTTGAAAGATTGGGCCGGAAAAAAAATATAATTAGCCCCTAAATAAAAATAAACTAACTAAAAATCTAAAATTCACAATTCTTAATAAAAATCTAAAATTCACAATTCTTCTTCAGGCACGGGATGCCTTCTAGGACGACCGATTGGCCTTGAAACGAAAGTGTTTTCTGATTTTTGTCAAAAATAAACTTCAAGAAATACTCCAACAAATTAGTAAAAATCATTTAAATCAATTTGAAGTATTTGGACAACATTTAGAGACATTGTGTTGGTGTAAAACTCAATAATATGAAATCATAAAAATTATGATAAAAATATTTATCTAACAAAGTCCCCCTTTTTGATTATTACAAACCAAAATAATTTTAGGAGGTGGATTTTAAAAACGAAATAAGTTTTTCCTGTCAAAAACAACCATCCATTTTTGGCGACACTTTTCAAGATTAAGAATCATAAGTGTAGGAGCAAAGATTTTTCAAAATATTTTGTAAAAGCTCCCCCTATCAACATGCTAAACAAGAATAGGCATAGAAGCCATCATCTAAAAGCTAAAAGTTCAGCTTTTAAAAGTATATCTTGATGTTCAGGAGCATAAAAGCTCCCCCTGTCAAAAAGAATTCATAAGTCACAATTAAAAGTCCATTATGCATCCATTGGACCAAATTTCATCCACGCCTTTGGCTTTTTCATCCGCAGCTTATAGCTTTTTTCGCGAGTTTTTTCTAACTCATTTGATCTAAACATAAGCTTATCAGCTTATTCCATTTTTCTCCCCCTTTGGAATCATAAAAAAGACTATTAACACGATAAAAACATCATAAAAATATATATCAAAGTACGCATCGAATCGAATTGTCATGCTTTTGAATGGAAAGCTTTAAATTCCAAATAGTAAGGGAAATTTTTAGAAGAAAGATTGTAGAAGCTCATTTGATGGATAAAGCATGATCTCTATAAACATATAAGACATTTGAAATCAAGATATTCATGTAAAAGATGAAATATTCACTGAGATATTTTATCGAACACTTGGCATGCATAGGATAAAATCGAAGTTGTATATAACATTTTTAAATGTAATCATGCCCAAAAATCCAATACCAATCCTAATTTTACAATCATAATCCATCAACATAAATAATTTCCATCACAATCATACAAGAATTATACCAATTCATAAAGTAAAACCACATTCTCAAGGGTTCAACCCAATTGAGATTAAAAAGGGATTTAGACTTATCAGTTGATCGGAGAAGATGAATAATCTGGAAGATATAGACATAATACAAGCCCAATATAGTAGAATTTCCAAAAGAAAATTATTTTTAGTGATTGCGTGTGTAATGGGCGAAGGGATGTGAAGGAAATACGAAATAAGGTAATAGACGAAAATGAGAGGACATGAAGTACTTAAATCCCAACTCAGCCTTGGTCGACCGATCGACCACCTGTCCAACCGGTCCAAGACCAGGTCGACCGGTCGACTACATAGGTCAATTGGTACATGTAATGCAGCCCAGTTTCTATCCGAATTTTGAGTTAAAAATGCGATTTTTCACCCCTAAGTTTTAAAAATGCACAAAATGCAATCATAGACCTTATTCGATATGCATTATGCCTAATCGAGCTATAATTGAAGTAAACGACTCGATGGCTAAAGATTTTGTAAAAATATCCACTAGTTGATCTTGAGATCGAACAAAGCACATCTCAATTTTTCGTTTAGAAACAGAATCCTTTAGAAAATGGTGTTGAACTTCAATATGTTTTGTTTGGTTATGATGAATTGAATTTTTACCAATGTTTATAGCGGACGTATTGTCACCAAATATAGGAACATTTTCGAATCAACATTTGTAATCCGCTAAAGTTTGTTTCATCCAAAGAAGTTGAGTACAACAAAAGGCCACGGAAATATATTCGGCATAGTCCGAATCACTATATCCTTTTAGAGAAAAATTGTCATTCTTTTGATAAAACAAGACATATGAAATAGTGCCTTTCAAATATCGAAAAATTCTTTTAACGGCACTCATATGAGATTTTTTGGGATTGCTTTGAAAACAAGCATATAGGCATACGACATGAAGAATATCAAGTCTATGAGTAGTAGGATAAGATGGTGGACATACCTTGATTTTGTTTGACGAACAATTTACCATATTCATTCTTGTCCAATTTTATGTAGAAAAGCATTGATCCCTTTGCTATCCTTTATTCTTTAACACCAAAATATCTCCTACAAAGTCTTAAGAAAAATTCAAGCACAAAAGTTTAGTAGTATCAGATATGCAATTTAAAAATTAGACAAGTAGCACATACTATGCTTATGTAATAACCTTCAAGAGTTTAACAAAATATGCAAGTTCTAATGTGCTTATAGAAAGGTTATATAAGGTCTCTTTTGAAATTTGAAAATTCGAGAATATAGTTGAGACCTCATTTTTAAGACACATTTTGAAAAAAAAAATTTGACAATCAAGGCATAAATAAAGACACGAATATGTGCAGTAATTATAAAAGACAAAATAAAATGCATAATTCAAGAAGAGGAGAAGAGTTACCAATTTCGCCATTGCCAAGGTATGTGTCTTTCCCATTGTTTATTATACCTTCTTCTTGGAAAATGATTTTGTTGATAATGTCTTCTCCTTTAATCAAATTGCGTGAACATTTGTTGTCTATTTGACGATTTGAATTCCTTTGACTTTTATTGCGCCGAGTACCTAACATGAAATTATCTTGTGGTACCCTCAAGTGTTTGGGTCCATTGGGATTAGCTTTGAGACTTTTAGGTCTCCAACAATAGTTTGAGCTATTTCTAGCCCGACAAGTATTTGTCATGTGAACACTTTTACCACAATAAAAACATGTAATAGATATAGAAGCGTGATGATTGGCATAAACAAAAGTCGCTACTTGATTCTTTTTCGTAGGATTGATAGCATTTGGCTTATAACCAAGTCCTAGTTTCAAATTATCACAACGTTGAACATCAAGAATTTTTGTCATTTAATCGATACTCAATTTAAACTTCGTCATATCATTTTTCATGCAATCAATATCCTTAACTAGAGATTCATTTTATTTTTAAAAGAGTTTTAACCTTCTCTTGTTAGTAGTGTGAGCACAAGAAAGTGATTCATATGAAACAAGTAAACTATCCTTTTCATTTTTCAAGGTGTTGAATTCCTTTTTCAAATTTTTTTATTTAAAAAGCATGCTCTGGAATTCATTTTGAAGCTCATCAAAATCACTTTGTAATTCATCAATAAAAAAGATGGAAGAATTAGAGCGTGCCCCATTGTCTTCTACGATGCCTATTAGATATTGCTCGGCTTCTGCATCATCAGATGTTGCAAAAAACTCATCCCACGTTTTTGCTTTGGCTTTGGTATTCAAGGCTTTGTGAAAGTGCGTTTTCTTCCTTTGTTCTTCTTCCTCTTTTGGACAATCGGCAACATAGTGTCCGGGTTTTCCGCATTTAAAACAAGACTTATTTTTTGCTTTTCTCTACTTGTTGTTATTTAAAAATTTTGTAAATTTTCTAATAAGTTCCTCATCTTCATCTTCTTCTTCATCTTTCTCGTCACTTGAATAATACTTTTTTGATTTTGAGGCAAGACCTTTGGAGTTGATCTCATATCCGGTTGAGAAGTCGATGCCTTGAATTACTCTTTTCAATTTTATAAACTTCACAGAAGAGAAGATTGCCAATAAGCTCATCAAAATTTAGAGTTTCTAAATTTTGAGCTTCCGTAATAAGCGTAACGTTTTTACCAACCAAGAGGAGGAAGAGCATTTAGAACTTTGGTGACTTTATCCTCTTTGGAAATAATTTTCCCAAGTGCAGCTAGAGGATTTACAATGTTGTCAAGCCTTTCAACTATTTTGGAAATATTATCTCCAACATTTATAGTGATTTTCGAACTCTTAGACAAACATGGTCTTTCGAGTTTGTTTCACTTTCTTTGTGCCTTCATAGATAACTTCTAATTTTTTCCATACATCATGAGCGGATCGAATTCCTCTAATACGATTATATTCTGTAGCACTAAGAGAACAATGAAGAATGTTAAGAGCTTTACCATTTAAGGAGAATATTTTCTTGTCTTCATTATCGAACTCCTTGAGTGCTTTGGGAATTTGAGTTTTGTCTTCCTTTTTATTCATCGGGATGGATACTCCATTTATAACCGTGTTCCAAATATCGAACCCACAACCTTGTAAGAAGTACTCCATTCTATCTTTCCGAATGCATAATTATTGAGTCGAAGAGAGGTCTCTATTGAATGAAGCACCGGTTGGAATATAGCTTTCGTTCGTAGCCATGGATCTTTTCTTTTTACTCGCAATGAAAAACGAGCTCGCCAAAGAGTTTGGCTTTGATACCACTTGTTAGTCCAAGTGGCTATGAAAATCTAGAGGGGGGAGAATAGATTTTCCGATTTTCCGATTTACACCCTCTTTTTCGAATATGAAGATGATAAACAAATAAAAGTGCAGAAATATAAACAACACACGTTGATTTATAGAGCTTCACCCCACCTAGGGACTACATGCTCTTCCACCCGATATATCCGAATGGATTTCAAAAAGGAAAAAGTTTATTAATAGATATAAAACTATTACAACCTTTACCTTGAAGAGTACCACACTCTTTTTACAACACCACCTATGAAGACACCACACTCTTCCAACTCGAAGAGCACCAAACTCTTCTTCACCTCGAAGTGCACCAAACTCTTCTTCACCATGAAGAGTACCAAATGCTTCCAACACCTCGAAGATCACCAAACACTTCAACACGAAAAGCACCAAGCTTTTCCATCAACAACCTCTCATCAACCAAACGTGCTATTGCCAAAAGAACACTAACAAGGATTTCTTATTTTGGATGATGTTACAATTATAAACAAGATTACACTTTAAATGAAATATTACAATTCAAAAGTGCAAGTGCAATCAAGAAGAAAAGCCTAATAAGGAAGATGTGAAAGTGATAAGCTTAGGCTAATACAACAAGAATGTTGAAAGTGAAGAACAATATATTTGCGGAGATTTTTCTTGTTGTGTTGTATTGTGTTGTCTTGTTGTGTTGCTTCAAGCCTTCAACTATTTATAGGAGAGCTCTTGGATTTGAATCCCAACAATAGGTTCCTCCTTGGAGATTGAAATCTGTAAACAATTGCAAATCAAATGTAGAAAATAACTGTTAGAAATCAATCCAATAATTTAATGAAAAGTTGTCTGCTATAATTAGAGGTTGGACCGGTCGGCCTTGCCTTAGACCGGTTGCCCCCCATGTGGACTGGTTGGCCATGCCAATATGTAAGACATAAATGATTTTTGCAATTTTCCAAACTTCAGAATCGGCCCACTGGTCAACCTCATGGTCGACTGGTCGATCTCCCTTATATTATCTCTTGTTTCGATTCTGTCTCAGTTTTCTTCTTCAGGCACGGGTTGCTCTCTAGGGCGACCGTTTGGCCTTGAAACAATAGTGTTTTCCAATTTTTGTCAAAAATAAACTTCAAGAAATACTCCAACAAATTAGTAAAAATTATTTAAATCAATTAAAGCATTTGGACAACATTTGGAGACATTGTTTTGGTGTAAAACTCAATAATATGAAATCATCAAAATTAAAGTAAAAACATTTATCTAACAAACTCCTCCTTTTTGATTATTACAAACCAAAATAATTTTAGGAGGTCGATTTTAAAAATGAAATAACTTTTTCGGTCAAAAACAACTATCCATTTTAGGCGACACTTTTCATGATTAAGAATCATAAGGGTATGAGCAAAGATATTTCAAAACATTTTGAAAAAGCTCCCCCTATCAATATGCTAAACAAGAATAGGCATAGAAGCAATCATCTAAAAGCTAAAAGCTCAGCTTTTACAAGTATATCTTGAAGTTCAAGAGCTTAAAAGTTCCCCCTGTCAAAAAAATTCATAAGTCACAATTAAAAGTCCATTATGCATCCATTGGACCAAATTTCATCCACAGGTTTTGGCTTTTTCATCCGCAGCTTATAGCTTTTTCCGCGAGGATTTTCTAACTCCTTTGATCTAAACATAAGCTTATCAGCTTATTCTATTTTCCTCCCCCTTTGGAATCATCAAAAAGACTATTAGTACGATAATAACATTATAAATATATATATATTATCAAAATACGCATCGAATCGAATTATCATGTTTTTGAATAGAAAGCTTAAAATTCCAAATAGTAAGAGAAATTATTAGAAGGAAGAATGTAGAAGCTCATTTGATGGATAAAACATGATCTCTATAAACATATAAGACATTTGAAATCAAGAGATTCATGTAAAAGATGAAATATTCAACAAGACATTTTATCGAACACTTGCTATGCATAGGGTAAAATCGAAGTCGTATATAACATTTGTAAATTTAATCATGCCCACAAATTCAACACCAATCCAAATTTAAAAATCATAATCCATTAACATTCATAAATCCCATCACAATCATACAAGAATTATACCAATTCATAAAGTAAAACCACATTCTCAAGGGTTCAACCCAATTGAGATTAAAGAGGGATTTAGACACCAATTGATCGGAAAAGATGAATAATGTGGGAGATATGGACATAATACAAGCCCAATATAGTAGAATTTGCAAAAGAAAATTATTTTGAGTGATTGTGTGTGTAATGGGCGAAGGGGTGTGAGGGAAATACGAAATAAGATAATAGACGGAAATGACAGGACAAAAAGTATTTAATCCCAACTCAGCCTTGGTCGACAAGTCGACCACCTGTCCGACTGGTCCAAGACCATCGACCGGTCGACCACATAGGTCGACTGGTACCTGTAATGCAGTCCAGTTTCTGTCCGAATTTTGAGTTAAAAATGCGATTTTTCACCCTTAAATTTTAAAAACACACAAAATGCAATCATAAACCTTATTCGATATGCATTATGCCTAATAGAGCTCGAATTGGAGTAAAAAACTCGGTGGCTAAAGGTTTTATAAAAATATCCACGAGTTGATCTTGAGACAGAACAAAACACATCTTAATTTTTTGTTTAGAAACACAATCCCTTAGAAAATGGTGTTGAACCTCCATATATTTGTTCCGTTATGATGAACCGGATTTTGAGCAATGTTTATAGTGGACGTATTGTCACAAAATATAGGAACATTTTTGAAAGAACATTTGTAATCCGCTAAGGTTTGTTTCATCCAAAGAAGTTGAGTACAACAAAAGGCCGCAGAAATATATTCAGCTTCAGTCGTAGATAAGGATACACAATTTTGATTCTTTGAAAACTTAGATACTAGCCAACCGCCTAAAAATTGACATGATCCGGAGGTACTTTTGCGATCATAAATATTTCCCGCATAGTCCGAATCACTATATCATTTTAGAGAAAAATTGTCATTCTTTGGATAAAACAAGCCATATGAAATAGTGCCTTTCAAATATCAAAAAATTCTTTTAAGGGCACTCATATGAGATTCTTTGCGATTGCTTTGATAACGAGTACATAGGCATACGACATGAAGAATATCAAGTCTATGAGTAGTAAGATAAGATGGTGGACATACCTCGATTTTGTTTGACGAACAATTTACCTTATTCATTCTTGTCCAATTTAATGTAGAAAAGCATTGATCCCTTTGCGATCCTTTGTCCTATAACACCAAAATATCTCCTACAAAGCCTTAAGAAAACTTCTTGCACAAACGTTTAGTAGTACCGGAAAATATTGATAATTATGATATAAAGCAATTTAGAAATAGGCAAGTAGCACATACTATGCTTATGTAATAACCTACAAGAGTTTAACAAAATATGTAACTTCTAATGTGCTTATAGAACGGCTATATAAGGTCTCTTTTAAACTTTGAAAATCCGAGAGTATATAGTTGAGGCCTCATTTTTAAGAAACATTTTGAAAAAGAAATTTGACAACCAAGGCATAAATAAAGACACAAACATGTGCCATAATTATAAAAGAGGATAGGAGTTACCAATTTTTCCATTGCCCCGGGTTGTGTCTTTCCCATTGTTGATTATACCTTCTTCTTGGAAAATGATTTTGTTGAGAATGTCTTCTCCTTTGATCAAATGGCGCAAACATTTGTTGTCTACTTGACGATTTGAATTTCCTTTGACTTTTATTGCACCAAGTAATATGAAATTATCTTGTGGTACCCTCAAGTGTTTGGGTCTGTTGGGATTAGCTTTGAGACTTTTAAGTATTCAATAATAATTTAAGTTATTTCTAGCCCGACAAACATTTATCTTGTGACCACTTTTACCACAATAAAAATATGTAATAGATCTAGAAGCATGATGATTGGCATAAACAAAATTAGGTACTTGATTCTTTTTCGTATTATTGATAGCATTTGGATATACAGTTTCAAATGATCACAACGTTGAAAATTAAGATTTTTTGTCATTTTATCGGTACTCAATTTAAACTTCGTCTTATCTTTTTTTGTGCATTCATTATCATTAACTAGATATTCATTTTCTTTTTCAAGAGTTTTAACTTTCTTTTGTGTAGTAGTGTTAGCACAAGAAAGTTATTCATATGAAACAAGTAAACTATTCTTTTCATTTTTCAATGTGTTGAATTCCTTTTTCAAATTTTTATATTTAAAAAGCATGCTTTGGAATTCATTTTGAAGCTCATCAAAATCACTTTGCAATTCATCAATAAAAGAGAAGGAATAATTTTAGCGTACCGCATTGTCTTCTTTGATGCCCATTAGACATTGCTCAGCTTCTTCATCATCGGATGTTGCAAGAAGCTCATCCCACGTTTTTGCTTCGGCTTTGGCATTCAAGGCTTTGTAAAAGTGCTTTTTCTTCCTTTGTTCTACTTTTTCTTTTGGATTGGCAACATAGTGTTCGAGTTTTCTGCATCTAAAACAAGACTTGTTTCTTGCTTTTCTTTCCTTGTTCTTATTTACAAATTTGGTAAATTTTCTAATAAGTTCCTCATTTTCATCTTCTTCTTCATCTTCCTCATCACTTGAATAATAATTTTTTGATTTTGAGGCAAGACCTTTTAGAGTTGATCCCATATCCGATTGAGAAGTCGATGCTTTGCATTACTACTTTCATTGGTATAAACTTCATAGATAAGAATATTGTCGATAAGCTCATCAAAATTTAGAGTTTCTAAATTTTGAGCTTCCGTAATAGCGGTAACGTTTTCGGACCAAGAAGAAGGAAGAGCATTTAGAACTTTGGTGACTTTATCCTCTTTGGAAATAATTTTCCCAAGTTCAACTAGAGGATTTACAATGTTGTCAAGCCTTTCAACCATTTTGGAAATTTTTGACCAATATGGTCTTTCGAGCTTGTTTCACTTCCTTTGGTGCCTTCATAGATAACTTCTAATTTTTCCCAAACATCATGAGCGAATATATTCCTCTAATACGATTATATTATGTAGCAGTAAGAGAACAATGAAGAATGTTAAGAGCTTTACCGTTTAAGGAGAATATTTTCTTGTCTTCATCATCGAACTCCTTGAGTGCTTTGGGAATTTGATTTTCGTCTTCCTTTTTCTTCATCGGGATGGATACTCTGTTTATAACCGTGTTCCAAATATTGAACCCGTAACCTTGTAAGAAGCACTCCATTCTATCTTTCCAAAATGCACAATTATTGGAGTCGAAGAGAGGTGGTCTATTGAATGAAGCACCGGTTGGAAGATAGCTCTCATTCGTAGCTATGGATATTTCCTCTTTACTCGCAATGGAAAGATAGCTCACCAAAGAGTTTGGCTTTGATACCACTTGTTAGTCCAAATGTCTACAAAAATCTAGAGTGGGGTGAATAGATTTTTCGATTTTTCCGATTTATGCCCTCTTTTTCAAATATAAAAATGATGAACAAATAAAAGTGTAGAAATATAAACAACACACGTTGATTTATAGAGCTTCACCCCACCTAGGGACTACGTACTCTACCACCCGGTATGTTCGAATGGATTTCGAAAAGGAAAAAGTTTATTAATAGATACCAAACTATTACAACATTTACCTTGAAGAGTATCACACCCTTCTCACAACACCACCTAAGAGGATCACCACAATTTTCCTACTTGAAGAGCACCAAACTCTTTTTCACCTCGAAGATCACCAAACTCTTCTTCACCACGAAGAGTACCAAACACTTCCAACACCTCAAAGAGCACCAAACGCTTCAACATGAAAAACACCAAGCTTTTCAATCAACAACCTCTCATCAACCAAACATGCTCTTGCCAAAAGAACATTAACAAGGATTTCTTGTTTTGGATGATGATACAATTATAATCAAGATTACAATTTAAATGAAATATTACAACTCAAAATTGCAAGTGAAATCAAGAAGGAAAGCCTAATAAGCAAGATGTGAAAGTGATAGGCTTAGGCTAATACAACAAGAATGTTGAAGTGAAGAACAATATATTTGCAGAGATTTTTCTTGTTGTGTTGTATTGTGTTGTCTGGTTGTGTTGCTTCAAGCCTTCAATTATTTATAGGAGAGCTCTTGGATTTGAATCCCAGCCATAGGCTCCTCCTTGGAGAAATCTGTAAAAAATTATAAATCAAATGGAGAAAATAGCTGTTAGAAATCAATCCCACAATTTCATGAAAAGTTGTCTACTGCAACAGATAGTTTCTGCTGATAAAACCTTAGGTCGGCCAGTCGACCTCTAATATGAAAAATACATTAAAAATTGAAACACGCTTGAAAAATCAAGGCTTGGACCTATCCAATAGGGGTTGGACTGGTCGACCTTGCCTTCGACCGGTCGCCCCCATGTGGACCGGTTGGCCAAGCCAATTTGTGAGACATAAGTGATTTTTGTAATTTTTCAAACATCAGGCACCAATTGACCAGGTGGTCGGCCCACCAGTCGGCCTCCTGGTCGACTGGTCGAGCTCCCTTATATTATCTTATGTTTCGATTCTGTCTCAATTTTCTTCTTCAGGCACCAGTTGACCTTGAAACAAAAGTGTTGTCTGATTTTTGTCAAAAATAAACTTCAAGAAATACTCCAACAAATTAGTAAAAATCATTTAAATCGATTTGAAGTGTTTGGATAACATTTGGAGATGTTGTTTTGGTGTAAAACTCAATAATATGAAATCATCAAAATTACGATAAAAACATTTATCTAACAATTGGTCCCCGAGCTATCTTCTTTGGCGGAGTGAACCATCGTGAGAGGATCTAGTCTCATTGGCTCTACACATATTTTGGCATGGGCTATGCTAGTACGAGAGGAGCTTTATCGGCTGATGATCAATCCCATCTCGAGTCTTTGTCCTTCAAGGATATCGAGACACACCTTTGTGGGGATGTCGCTTAGGTGAGCTTTCGTGGTTACTTTGCATCTTCGTTCTGCATTCTTTGTCTTTTTATTTGGCTAAGACTTGTACAAATTTCATTATCGATTTTGAACCTCGCAGCGGCTTCAAACCGTCAAGGCGAGGTGACGTAGGTGAAGAACCATCAACATTGGAGTGAGACAAAAACCCTTAAGACGGGAGCTAGTCATCATAAGTGTCATATGTCAGATTTGTCCAAGAAGTATGTCCGAGTGAAGGATCAGCTTGCCCAAGAGGCGTAACCGGGTGAGTTGTTAGTCCAGTCTCCCGCTGGCATTGAGTTATTGGCCAAGGAGATGTTAGATAAATGTTTTTATCATGATTTTGATGATTTTGTTCAAATGAGTTTTTAAACCAAAACAATGTCCCTAAATATTGTCTAAATACTTCCGATCGATTTAAAATATTTTTACTATTTTTCGGAGTATTTCTTGGAGTTTATTTTCGATAAAAAATTGGACAACACATCTGTTTCAGGCTCGACCGGTCACCCTATAGGGCAACCCGTACCTGAGTTGAGTTTTTGAAACAGAAAAAGGGACGTAGGAAAAATTATGGAGGGCGACTGGTCGACCCCTGGGCGACTGGTACCTAGGTGCCCTCCTGAAGATGTTTTCTCTGTTTCGATTTTTTAATCAACCCCAACCGGTCAAGATCAAGGGCGACCGGTCGCACCCCCCTCCGACCGGTCCCTTGTGTAAAAATCTCAGAAAACCTATTTCAAACTTATCTCTGCGCGACCGGTCGAACCCCTGTTTTATCAGCAAACTATCCGTTGAATTTTCAGATAGCTTTTCCCTAATTTGTGGGATTGATTTCTAACAACTATATTGATGATTTTAAATGGTTTCTTTTGCAGCAAATCACTCCCACAGGAGGAGCCTATGTCTGGAAATCAAAGCCAAGACCTCTCCTATAAATAGAGGCTTCATTCAAACAACAAGATACAAATCATCACACAGGCAAAGAGCAAACAAGCAAACACTTTCATATATCTTGTTGTATTAGCCTTAGCACTTTCACTTACACACATTTGAGGTCTAGGCTTTTAATTCTTGATTACACTTGTACTCATATTGTATCATTCACTATTGAGTTGTAATCTTGATTTTGGTCATCATTCAACACAAGACATCCTTGTGAGTATTCTTGTGGTAAGAATACACTTGGGTGATCTAGGTGATAGGTGTTTGGAGAGTGTGGTACTCTTCAAAGGTGGTGAAGGGAGATTGTGGTAATCTCCTTGAAGGTGTTGTAAGAGGGTTGTGGTAATCCTCAAGGTGTTGTATTAATTTTGGTAATTAATAAAATTTCTTTTTCTTTTTCGAAACCCATCCCGGATATACTGGGGTGGTAGAGCACGTAGTCCCTAGGTGGGGTGAAGCTCTTTAAATCAACGTGTGTTGTTTATTTTCCGCATTTAGCTTTCATCTTTGCTTGATTATTCGAAAAAGAGGGCAAAATCTGAAAACTGAGATAATCTATTCACCCCCCTCTAGATTATCGTAGCCACTTGGACTTACAAGTGGTATCAGAGCCAAACTCTTTGGCTAGCTCGTTCCGAGTAAAGAGGAAAGATCCATGGCTACGAATGATGCTCATCTCACCACCGGCGCCTCCACCAACAAGCCACCACTATTTGACGCCAACAACTACGCATTTTGGAAAGACCGTATGGAGTGCTTCCTACAAGGGTGCGGGTTCGACATTTGGAATGTGGTTGTTGAAGGAGTTGATCAACCAACCATGAAATTGGAGGATGGTACCTCGGCTCCTAAGCCTTTCAAGAAATTCGATGAAAACGACAAAAAGGTTTTCTCTCTAAACGGTAAGGCCTTAAATATTTTGCATTGTTCTCTTACCGCCACCGAGTATAATCGCATAAGAGGCATAAGGTCGGCACATGAGGTTTGGGAAAAATTGGAGACTATATATGAAGGGACAAAGAAGGTCAAGCAAGCAAGAAAGACCATGCTTGTTAAAGATTTCGAAAACTTTAACATGTATGATGGTGAAAGCATCTCTAAGATGGTGGAAAGGCTTGACAACATTGTCAATCCTCTTGTGGCCCTCGGTAAAGTCATCTCCGAAGAAGATAAGGTGACTAAGGTATTGAATGCTCTTTCCGGCTCATGGTCCGAAAGGGTGACGGCTATCACGGAGGCACAAAATCTTGAGACACTCAAATTTGACGAGCTCATCGGGAATCTCCTCATCTATGAAGTCTATCTCCAGGAGAGGAAAAATTCCAAACCAACCATCAATCAATCGGGTATGCAAAATATTCCTAAAAGTCTTACTTCTTCTTCTAATAATGCATACTATGATAATGATGATGATGATGAGGAGACGGCCGCACTTGTTCGAAAATTTGCAAAATTTGTGAATAAAAATAAGGCAAGAAAACCGAGAGATAATGCTTGCTTTAAATGTGGAAAACCCGGGCACTTCATTGCCGATTGCCCAAAACTCGATGAGGAGGAACAAAAGAAAAGAAGCATTTTTCGAAAAAGAAGGCTCTAAATGTGGAGGTCAAAACTTGGGATGAATTACTTGAAACAACCGATGAGGAAGGAGAAACCGAACATGGTCTTATGGCCATAGACGATGAAAATAATGAGGTACACTCTAACTCTTCTACCTCCTCCTTAGTTGATGAATTGTAATGTGATTTTGATGAATTGCAAATTGAATTTCAAAATTTGATTGTTAAATACAAGACCTTGAAAAAGGAGCATAAAGAGCTTAAAATTGAAAAGGATAAATTATTTACTTCTTATGAATCTCTTGATAAAGCTCATGCTATTACTCTTACTCAAGTTCATACTCTTGAAACCGAAAAAGGAATTGCTCACAAAAAATCTTGAATGTTTGAAAAATGATGTGCATCGTTTTAACATAAGCACGGATAAAGTTACAAAAATTTTAGATGCACAAAGAGGTGAGCATTCCAAATTGGGACTTGGTTATAAACCATTTCAAAGTGTTTTTAAGAAAAATAACCAAGGTCCAACTTTTGTACGTGCTAGTAGCTCTAATACTCCTACTTGTTTTTATTGTGGCAAAGTTGGACATTATGCTAATAATTGCAAATTGAGAAATAGCTCTAGTCATGTTTGGAGACCCAAAGGTCTCAAGACTAACCCCCATGGACCCCAAAATTATAGGGTACCTAAAAGAAATTCTTTTGTAGGTAATAGGGGCTATAACAACAATGGAAGATTCAAAATGGCTCGTGGACAGCGGATGTTCACGCCATATGACCGGGAGGAGAGAACTTTTTACCAACATCAAGCTCCAAGAAGAGGGTATGGTCATGTTCGGCAATGGCAAAGGAAGAATTCTTGGAAATGGAGAAATTGGTAACTCTTCTTTCTCTCTTAGTAATGTTCTTTTAGTAGAAGGGCTTAAGTTTAATTTGATAAGTGTTAGCCAACTTTGTGATTCAAATTATGATGTTTCTTTCAATAAAGAAAAATGCCTTATACTTAAAAATGGTAAAATTATTTGTGAAGCAAATAGAAAAGGCAATCTTTACAAAATTTGTACAAGTGATTTGGTTAGTCAAAATGTTTCTTGTTTAGCCGCCAATAATGATTTAACTAGTTTATGGCATAGGCGACTTGGACATGTTGGATACAAGAATTTGAAAAATATTTACAAAAACCAACATGTGAAAGGACTACCCAAATTGAATTTTGAAAATCTTGGCTTATGTGACACTTGTCAAAAGAACAAATTAGTTAAAAGTAGTTTTAAGCCCAAAAATGAAATTTCCACAACCAAACCCCTACAATTGCTTCACCTTGATTTGTATGGGAATATTGGTACGGCAAGTCTAAGTGGAAAACATTACACTTTCGTTATTGTCGATGATTTTTCTAGATATACTTGGTCTCTTTTTCTTACCAACAAAAGTGATGTCGTTAATGAGTTTGTTAAGTTGTGTAGACTTATTAAGAATGAAAAGGAAGATACTATTAAGTCTATTTGAAGTGATCGAGGTAGAGAATTTGATGGTGAATTAAGAGTCTTTTGTGAAACTAAGGGATATGCTCATAATTTTTCGGCTCCAAGGACACCTCAACAAAATGGAGTAGCCGAAAGGAAAAATCGGACACTACAAGAGATGAGTCGGTCCATGCTCAATGAATTTTCACTTCCAAAATATTTTTGGGCCGAAGCTGTAAGTACCGCTTGCTATGTCATTAATCGAGTTTACATTCGTCCTAAAATGAATAAAACTCCATATGAGCTTTGGAAAGGAAGAACTCCAAATATTAGCTATTTCAAGATATTTGGTTGTAAGTGCTTTATTTTGAATACCAAGGATCAATTGGACAAACTTGATCCTAAGGCCGATGAAGGGATATTTATGGGATATTCAACAAAGAGAAAGCATATAGGGTTTACAATAAGACTAGTGGGGTTGTTGAAGAATCCATCCATGTTAAATTCAATGAAGCTTCGGGTGTTGAAAGAATACCCAATGATGAAAGTGATGAAGAGGATATTATTGAACTCATTGTTCAAAATGATGCTCAAAATGATCAACCTACTACATCAAATGATCAACCATCCACATCAAGTGTTCCTCAAGAAGACAAAGGTGATACTTCGGATCTTCCCGTGGCATTGAAATTTAAAGGAGATCACTCAAAAGATCTTATTATTGGTGATCCCCTTGATAAAGTGATGACCCGAAGAAAATTTGCTGAAAAAGCTCTTATATCTAAAAAAGAGCCTAAAAATGCTAAGGAGGCTATTGAGAATGAGGATTGGTTTTTGGAGATGCAAGAGGAATTGAATCAATTTGAAAGAAATGATGTATGGGAATTGGTACCTTGTCCTCCTTCTCAAACTATTATTGGTACAAAATGGGTATTCCGGAATAAGTTTGATGATCAAGGCAACATTATTCGAAACAATGCAAGGTTAATAGCTCAAGGGTATTGTCAAGAAGAAGGTATTGATTATGATGAAACTTTTGCACCCGTAGCACGTTTAGAAGCTATTCGTATTTTACTTGCCTATTCTTGTTATAAAAAATTCAAACTCTACCAAATGGATGTTAAATCTGCTTTCTTAAATGGTTTTATTCAAGAAAAAGTCTATGTAAAACAACCTCCGGGGTTTGAAAATTTTTCTAGGCCTAATGACGTTTATAAACTTAAAAAGGCCTTGTATGGTTTAAAGCAAGCACCCCGTGCATGGTATGATAGACTTAGCTCTTTTCTTTTGCAAAATGGTTTTACAAGAGGTAAAGTTGATACTACTCTCTCTGTTTTTGAAAAAGGGCAAGATTGTTTACTTGTGCAAATTTATGTTGATGATATCATCTTTGGTGCTACTAATAAATCTTTGTGCAAGAAATTTTCTATGTTAATGCAAGGAGAATTCGAGATGAGTATGATGGGGGAGCTCAACTTCTTTCTTGGGCTTCAAATTAAACAATGCCAATAAGGTATATACATTTCGCAATCAAAATATACAAAGGAACTTTTGAAAAAGTTCGGCATTGAAGAAGGAAGAACCGTGTCTACTCCTATGGCAACCAATGTCAAAATTGACAAAGATGAAAAAGGCAAGTCCGTGGATGAATCAAAGTATCGAGGTATGATTGGTAGTTTACTTTATTTTACCGCTAGTAGACCGGACATTCTTCATGCATATGCCTATGTACTCGTTTTCAAAGCAATACCAAAGAATCTCATATGAGTGTCGTTAAAAGGATTTTTCGATATTTGAAAGGCACTATTCAATATGGTCTATTCTATCCAAAGAATGAAAATTTTCTCTTAAAGGTTATAGTGATTCGGATTATGCGGAAAATATTGATGATCGGAAAAGTACTTCCGGATCATGTCAATTTTTAGGCGATTGCCTAGTTTCTTGGTTTTCAAAGAAGCAAAATTGTGTTTCACTTTCAACGGCCGGGGTTTAATATATTTCCGACTTTTTGTTGTACTCAACTTCTTTGGATGAAACAAACCTTAGCGGATTACAAATGCTCTTTTGAAAACGTTTCTATCTTCTGTGACAATATATCCACTATAAACATTGCTCAAAACCTGATTCATCATAATCGTACTAAACATATTGAGATTCGACATCATTTTCTAAGGGATTGTGTTTCTAAACGAAAAATTGAGATATCTTTTGTACCATCTCAAGATCAATTGGCGGACATTTTTACAAAACCGCTATCTTCCGAGACTTTTGCGTCCATACGAGCTCGGTTAGGCATAATGCATATTGAATGAGGTTTACGTTTGCATTTTGCATGTTTTTAAAACTTAGGGGCGAAAAATCGGATTTTTGGTTGAAAATTCGGATTTTAATAAAATTGGCAAGACAGTGGGCTGATGAGGTTGAGGGCAACCGGTCGCCCTTAGCTATTTTTTGGATTAAAACCGTTCTGTCTCGTGCCTTAGTAATTTTAACCCATTTTTGCCATTTTTCGTCCCATTTGCCAAATTCACACAAATTTCACTTAATATTTGTTTTCATGCATTCAATTCATATCTTGAACCTAATATAGCATGTTTATCATCATCATCGCTCATCTTTACCGATCGAATGGTAAGAATTTTCCTTTCTTTGCTCAATTGGGTTGAACCCTTGAGTTTGTGGCTTTCTTGTATATTTCTTGATGAAATTATCTTATGATCATGATGAGCTTAGTTGTTATGTTGTATTGTATGATGTTTGGTATGATTTGGTGATGAAAATTTTTGGCATGATTCATTTACAAGGGCTCTATACAACTTCTTTTAATTTTTACGCCCACAAAGTGTTCGATGAAATGTCACAATGAAAATTTCAACTTCTACATGATTATCTTATTTTCAAAAGTCTTAAATACTTATTGAGATCATGTCTTGGCAAACAAAACGAGCTTATGAATTTTTTCATAATACATTTCTCCCATTTCTTCGGATTTTAAGCCTTCTTCTTTCAATGGTTGATAAATCGTATTCTAGGCGCACTTTGATATACTTGTATAATGTTTTTATCATCCTAACATTCTTTTTGATGATTCCAAAGGTGGAGAAACAGGAAATTGGCTCGTTAGCTCAAAGAAGCTAATAAAAGCTCTCAATAAAAGCTATAAGCTATAGCTTCCTTAAGCTAAGTATACCTAGTCCATGGCTTGTATTATGGACTTAATTGCAATAGATTATAAGTATTTTGATAGGGGGAGCTTATTAGCTCATGATGTTTATGTGTATCCCGTAAAAGCTTGTAATAGCTTATGCTTATGCTTATGCAATATTTCTTGTTGATGTGCTTATCTATAGGGGAAGCTTTTTATAAAATGTTTTTAAACGGATAGTTCACTCGTAAAACCGGTAAATTATTTTTGTTTTCAAAGTCGTCCTTGTGAAAATTATTTTGGTTTGTAATCATCAAAAAGGGGGAGTTTGTTAGATAAATGTTTTTATCATGATTTTGATGATTTTGTTCAAATGAGTTTTTAAACCAAAACAATGTCCCTAAATGTTGTCTAAATACTTCCGATCGATTTAAAATGTTTTTACTATTTTTCGGAGTATTTCTTGGAGTTTATTTTTGATAAAAAAATTGGACAACACATCTGTTTCAGGCTCGACCGGTCGCCCTATAGGGCAACCCGTACCTGAGTTGAGTTTTTGAAATAGAAAAAGGGACGTAGGAAAAATTATGGAGGGCGACCGGTCGACCGGGGTGGTCGACCGAGAGGGGTGACCGGTCGACCCCTGGGCGACCGGTACCTGGGCGCCCTCCTAAAGATGTTGTCTTCTCTGTTTTGATTTTTTAATCAACCCCAACCGGTCAAGATCAAGGGCGACCAGTCGCACCCCCCTCCGACCGGTCCCCCGTAAAAATCGCAGAAAACCTATTTCAAACTTATCTCTGCACGACCGGTCGAACCCCCGTTTTATCAGCAAACTATCCGTTGCATTTTCAGACAGCTTTTCTTTAATTTGTGGGATTGATTTCTAACAACTATATTGATGATTTTAAATGGTTTCTTTTGCAAAAGAAATCACTCCCCAGGAGGAGCCTATGTCCGAAATCAAAGCCAAGACCTCTCCTATAAATAGAGGCTTCATTCAAACAACAAGATACAACTCATCACACAAGCAAAGAGCAAACAAGCAAACACTTTCATATATCTTGTTGTATTAGCCTTAGCATTTTCACTTGCACACATTTGAGGTCTAGGCTTTCAATT
The DNA here is from genome assembly GCA_016081115.2 of Rehmannia glutinosa. NCBI lineage: Eukaryota > Viridiplantae > Streptophyta > Magnoliopsida > Lamiales > Orobanchaceae > Rehmannia > Rehmannia glutinosa. The sequence goes on from CM071926.1 coordinate 92,797,641, forward strand.
CTTGATTACACTTGTACTCATATTGTATCATTCATTATTGAGTTGTAATCTTGATTTTGGTCATCATTCAACACAAGACATCCTTGTGAGTATTCTTGTGGTAAGAATATACTTGGGTGATCTAGGTGATAGGTGTTTGGAGAGCGTGGTACTCTTCAAATGTGGTGAAGGAAGATTGTGGTAATCTCCTTGAAGGTATTGTAAGAGGGTTGTGGTAATCCTCAAGGTGTTGTATTAATTTTGGTAATTAATAAAATTTCTTTTTCTTTTTCAAAACCCATCCCGGATATACTGGGGTGGTAGAGCACGTAGTCCCTAGGTGGGGTGAAGCTCTTTAAATCAACGTGTGTTATTTATTTTCCGCATTTAGCTTTCATCTTTGCTTGATTATTCAAAAAAGAGGGCAAAATCTGAAAAACCGAGATAATCTATTCATCCCCCCTCTAGATTATCGTAGCTACTTGGACTTACAGGAGAGTTCTAGTTCGGTTGAGGCTTAAAAGGGTTCCTTGTCCTATCGTTCGGATCTGATGAGAGAGTCATTCTCCTACTTCGATAAGGTGGTGCGCCATTGCCGAATACTTCTACAACACAGTGGAAAAGCCTCCAGTGAGGTGATAGGCATCCTTGACTGTAATATTTCTGATGAGGAGGAGAAGAAGAAGGTTGAGGCTTCGCAGGGTCTTTCGGACGGAGTGGACGATGCTGCTGAGGGAGATCCCCCCATGCCTGATTATCGATGATTGTATCTTAGCTTAGACGGCCTTCTCACTCATGCCCACATGTATAATGCTTGCTTTATGTACTTGGATATTTCTTTCTTTCTCTTTTCATTTTGAGATGTTTCTTTGCTCCATGGGGCTGGATGATATTTCGTAGCATTTACGCTACATTGATGCCTTTCCTTATGCATATATGATTTCTTTTATCAAGATCTATTCGTAATGTTTGCGTGTGACTTCTTTATGTGGAAGACTTGTTCATGTTTTGTGCGGAGATGGACCCTTCTCTTCGGAAGGAAGTCTTAATTTCTCTGGAATAGCTGGAAATAATTGTGTTTAATGTTATTGGATGTCATTCCGCAACTCATCGAGGGCGCCTTTCTGGAGCTCGGAGGGGGCGCCCTTTTGGAGCTCGGAAGGGACACCCTTCCGGAGATTTCCCAAAGTTTTTTTGCTTTATCACTTCGATCTTTTCCCCACTTGTGTTAGCATTTTTGCTTTTTTTCTTCTTGCACATTCTCGTCGTGGAGAAGAATTTACAGGGACCCTTGTGAGGTGGCCCCTTCTCTCTGGGGTCTTAGTCGGAGGTGGGAAAACTTACTAGGGCCTCTCCTGTGAGGAGGCTTCTCCTATCCGTGGTCTTAGCCGGATGAGGTTAATATGTTGGAGGCCCCGAATAACGTAACACTACCTCACTAGGGGCATTAATGAGGATCCTTGGATAGCATAAAGCTACCTCAATATGGGCGACCTCTGGGAACCCAGGATATCTTGAAGCTACCTCACTATGGGTGTTAATGAGGGGCCCTAGATAGCGTAAATCTACCTTAATATGGGAAACTTCTGGGAACCCTGGATAGCGTGAAGCTACCTCACCATAGGTGTTAATGAGGGGCCTTGGATAGCATGAAGCTATCTGACTATGGGCGACCTCTGGAGCCCTGGATAGCACAATGCTACCTCACTATGGGCATTAATTAGGGGCCTGGATAGTTTTAAGCTACCTCACTATGGGCAACCCCCGGGAACCCTGGATAGCATGAAGCTACCTCACTGTAGGTGTTAATAAGGGGCCCAGGATAGCGTGAAGCTACCTCACTATGGGCGACCTCTGGGAATCCTAAATAGCGTGAAACTACCTCACTATGGGTATCCCCTAGAGCTCTGGATAGCGCAATGCTACCTCACTATAGGCATTGATGATGGGCCCTGGATAGCATGAAGCTGCCTTACGATGGGAACACTCTGGGAACCCTGGATAACGTGAAGCTACCTCACTATGGGTATCCCTCGATGTGGTTGTGAACTGAATGTTTGCTGCTTAGCTTCAGGGAGGTCCCTATTCATAAGTTATTAGTTACCATCCATGTAAGTGTGTTGCACATGCTTAGATAGAAAACAAGTAGTTTATTCATAATTTGATTGCCTTGGCAAAGAAAGAAATATGTAGATACGTGGCTCGTATGCTGAAAAAATAAACTAAGTAGTCTGGCATCTTAAGAGACACTAAATAAAGAAAACATAAATGAAATATTGAAGCCCCTCGAAGGGGGTCTAGGCGCACTGAGGGCTGGAGAGTGAGGGGAGTTCAAACTCCTTTCATTTCTGGTCTTGGCTGCTGCCTTCTATGGCGAAACTTGCTCTGATCCACGTAGTCCTTCAGGTGGCCCTTCTGGATGAGTCGTTCGATCTCTTTTTGGAGATGGAAACACATTTCCGTAGTGTACCTTTAATCTTGATGGAAGTGGCAATATTCATTGGATTGAGCTCGTTTGGGATTGTCCTCATCCATCTAGGAGGTTCTATGATTCCTTGCCTTCGGTCGCGTACATGACTTCAACCAGGGGCGCATTCAACGGGGTGTGTTTATGTTTGACTTCCTTTCTGCTCGAGTCCTTCTTGTTGTCCCTCTTGGGACTTGATTTTTCTTCTTCTCTTATCTATCTCTTCTGGCCTACATCAGGCTTGGCGGATTCTTCTCGGCCCAATCAAGTAAATCTTCCAAATAGGCAAAGGGTTTGCCTGCTATGGACTCCTTAAATATTCATTGACGGAGGTTCTATTGCAAAATCCCCGACAGAGTTTCGTGCTGCACATTCGCTACTTCATTTACCCCTTCCACAAAATGCTTCATGTAGCTTCTCAGGGGCTCTTCCTCCTTCTGCTTTATCTGGAAAAGATGGGCCATGGTCTTCGGGCATTTCCTATTGATGGAGAATTGATGCATGAAGCTATCAGTGAGCTTGTCCATCCCCTCAATAGATCCAATCGGGAGTTGCTTGAACCAAGAGATAGCTCTTTTTGTCAGGGTGGTCCTGAAAATCTTGCAATAGACCGCATTTGTCATGTCATACAAGTTGGCCTTAGCATAAAACTTGTCCAAGTGTTCTTGTGGGTCTCCCGTGCCATCGTATTCCGGGAGATTGGAAGTCTTTATCCCTGAAGGGAGAGGCTCCGCTAGCACATTTGGGATGAAGGAACTTCTTCTCATTACAACTATTACGCTGGAGTTGGCCTCACTAATGTGGGGGCTCTCGACTCCCCTGCTTGAGGGTGATCGCACGCATGCGGGGGTTCCAGCTGGTGTCTCGGGTCATTCCTCGTTGTTGCCCATCCATCCTCTGTTGAATCTACCCTCAGTCCGGGGTTATCATTCTCACCTAATCCTCCCACGGAATGTTGATTGTTGTCCGCCGGTGGAGCATGATGTGGGGGTGCTCCAGCTGCAGCTACTTGTTCTCTCAATACGTCTTGGGCTATTTTCCGGGCAGTCTCTTCCAATAAAGCTTGTAAGGCCTCTCGAGTTAGGCGAATTTCTTCGGCGGGTGGAGCCCCTCGGAAGGAGGGGGCGGCTCCCCTCTGGCAAACGAATGAGGGGGTGGCACTCCTCCAGGAGGAGGAGGGCTGACCCCTCGTCTTTCAGGCGGTCGATCTTCTTGCTGGTCTCCGGCCCCATGGCCTGCAGCTTGAGATCCGACTTCATGTGCTTGCGAGCGAGTTTGAATCTCCATGTGCTTTGGCTATTTCCCACATAGACGCCAAAATGATGTTGTTTTTTAAGGCAGATCACTCCAAGTCAACGGCGCTGATAAAAGTCAAAGTCTCATCTTTCCAGGGGGGAAAGTCTTCTTCTCCATGAGCTGGAAATTCTTCAATTAGGAACTTGTCCGAACATGTACGCAAATATTGGGGGGTCCCTGGGGGTTGCCCATCGACGCTCAAGTCAGCATGGTGACCGAGAGAGCATAATACAGTAAACGAATATTGAATTAAATGCATAGGAGTAATTATGAGTTAATTGTGAGAATGTACTTACAAATGAATAGGAGGGAATATGATGGACCTTTTTATACAAGGGAGATGGTCCCGGTGGTCCGTGTAGGAGAAATCGGCTTAGGGTCAATCCGTGTAGGAGAAATCAACTTATGGGCCAGTTCAGGACTCATTTGGGTCGAGTTATTTTATTAAGTGCTCATTGGATAATTAATATTAAATTAACATATAAACTGAATTATATATTAAATAATTCAATATCGTTTTTGCTCCCAACAACTAGCCTTAAGTTTTTGGTATTTTTTCTTAAAACTTACCACGTAAAGTAATGATACGATATCATTAGTTTATATTACGTGAACAACTGAACATACACTATTTTTTTATTGTTTATAACTTTTCTAAAACTGTTGTCGAATTAAAATCTTTAAAATGAATGAATAAGTAACAAAGATGAACCTTGCCGAGAAAAAGAAAACAAAGTAAGTGACTTAGTCTAATACAGTGGGTTCTTGAGGCTGGAGCTCTCAAGTAGTCAAGTCATAATAACAAATCTTAGATTTGAAATAATTTGTTCGCCCGAATTACATTCTTGTAACATCCCAATTTCATAAAATAACAATATGTGATATTACAAAGTGCTAAAAATAATCCAAAACTTGAATTGTGAATTTTAAAAATAAATTAATATTATGACTTGTCAAAAACTCCAAATACTCATAGAATATGTCTTAAAATTTAAAACAAAAATCCGAAAAATAATGTCATAGTCTCGTGCAATATTAAATAAATTAAAACTAAGTAGTCTTTAAAAATTCCTCGATCGACTTCCACCGTCTCCTCTGCGCACGCTGCTACTCCTTCATTCATATGTGAAAATTATACATGGGGTGAGCATTCAACAGCCCAGTGGGGTCAAACAATGTCCAGATTAAATACATATTATCATATCAAAATGAACATGAATTTCCATAGCAATCGTTAGCACTGTCGGAGTTTCAGCGGAGGGATTCTTTTCCCTGGACCACTTTCATCCCTAGCATCAATAGTCAATAGTTAGCACTGTCGGAGTTTCACCGGAGGGATCCTTTTTCCCCAGATCACTTTCGTCCCTAGCATCAATAGTGAATAGCAATAGTTCCATAGACAATAGCACATACTCGCAAGATATACAATAAAAGCATTTAATAAGGACATAAACTAAAAACCCCTCCTTAAATGTAGTAGCTTCGTGAAATAAAATCTAAGTATGAATGCCTAATATTCAAGTTCCTTGTCTCATTTCCCATATCTCTTCGTCTCCGACAGCGGTAACCGACAGCGGCAACGGACGGTCATGGCGGCAGCTGACTTCTCTCACTTTCTCTATTTCTCTTTCTTCTTCCATGATTTTTATCTTCGGTTTTGGTTTTGGGGCTTGAGGTTTGGATGGGGGGTGGCCATGGTGGTGGCGGAGTATTGTGGCTGCAACGGAGTTTTTAAGAAGAAGAAGAACTTTACCTTATTGCTTTGGTGTGAAAATTGTGAAGAATAACCTTAGGGGAGTCTTTGAATTTATAGGCCAAGGATTCAAAAAAATATTGTATAGTTTTTGCTGAAATTTGATTGCTAAAAATACTTGATTTACATGCCTAAATGCATATTTGATTTCCTTGTCTTTTGAACATGAGGATTCCTTTCGTACAAAGCTTGACCTTCCTTTATTCGTGAAAGTGAATCAGAAATTAAATCGCTAAAATTAAAGAAGTTAGGGTTTCAAAAATTCTAAATCTTTCCCAAAATTAGTTCTAATCAAACCCTAATTTTATCCTCAATTTTATCCCTAAGTATTGGGATACTCGTATTACATCCTACCACCCTTAAAAATAATTTCGTCCTCAAAATTCGGTTTCTTACCTCAACTTAGTAAGTCTGGATACTTAGTGTTTTGTTTGCTTTAAAAAAAATCAATCTCTTATCATTTATCAATATGATTATAGTCATAGCATGCAGGAATCACATGGATATATATATATATATATTGAACATGAAATTTGCAATGCACATGATAAATAATACCTTTTCACTTCAAAGTCGGCGAGGCATGAAGCGGTGGATAAGTCGACTTCTTTAATGTTATTATTTTATTTGAAAGTAAAGTCATCTTCATAAAAAGCAAGACCCTCCCCCCCTTTTTTTAAAAAAAATTCAGCAAGTCTACAGGAAAGATAGACCCGCTCTAATACCACTTTGTAACATCCTAATTTCATAAAATAACAATATGCGATTTTATAAAATGCTAAAAACAATCCAAACCTTGGATGTGCGCATTTTAAAGAGAAATTAATATTATGACTTGTCAAAAACTCCAAATACTCATAAAATATGTCTTAAAATTTAAAACAAAATCCCAAAAATAATGTCATAGTCTTGTGTAATATTAAATAAATTAAAACCAAGTAGTCTTTAAAAATTCCTCGGTCGACTTCTACCATCCCCTCTATGCACGCTCCGACTCCTTCATTCATCTGTGGAAATTATACATGGGGTGAGCATTCAACAACCCAGTGGGTCAAACAATGTACAGATTAAGTACATATTACATATCAAAATGAACATGAATTTCCATAGCAATCGTTAGCACTGTCGGAGTTTCAGCGGAGGGATTCTTTTCCCTGGACCACTTTCATCCCTCGCACCAATAGTCAATAGTTAGCACTGTCAGAGTTTCACCGGAGGGATCCTTTTTCCCCAGATCACTTTCGTCCCTCGCATCAATAGTGAATAGCAATAGTTCCATAGACAATAGCACATACTCGCAAGATATACAATAAAAGCATTTAATAAGGACATAAACTAAAAACCCCACCTTAAATGTAGTAGCTTCGTGAAATAAAATGTAAGTATGAATGCCTAATATTCAAGTTCCTTGTCTCATTTCCCATCTCTCTTCGTCTCCGACAAAGATGTGTATCGAAATGCAGAATCGACGGTCATGGCGGCAGCTGACTTCTCTCGCTTTCTCTATTTCTCTTTCTTCTTCCATGATTTTTATCTTCGGTTTTGGTTTTGGGGCTTGAGGTTTGGATGGGTGGTGGCCATGGTGGTGGCGGAGTATTGTGGCTGCAACGGAGTTTTTAAGGAAGAAGAAGAACTTTACCTTATTGCTTTGGTGTGAAAATTGTGAAGAATAACCTTAGGGGAGTCTTTGAATTTATAGGCCAAGGATTCAAAAAAATATTGTATAATTTTTGCTGAAATTTGATTGCTAAAAATACTTGATTTACATGCCTAAATGCATATTTGATTTCCTTGTCTTTTGAACATAAGGATTCATTTCGTACAAAGCTTGACCTTCCTTTATTCTTGAAAGTGAATCATAAATTAAATCGCCAAAATTAAAGAAATTAGGGTTTCAAAAATTCTAAATCTTTCCCAAAATTAGTTCTAATCAAACCCTAATTTTATCCTCAATTTTATCCCTAAGTATTGGGATACTCGTATTACATCCTACCACCCTTAAAAATAATTTCGTCCTCAAAAGTCGGTTTCTTACCTCAACTTAGAAAGTCTGGATACTTAGTGTTTTGTTTGCTTTAAAAAAAATCATTCTCTTATCATTTATCAATATGATTATAGTCATAGCCTGCATGAATCACATGGATATATATATATATATATATATTGAACATGAAATTTGCAATGCACATGATAAATAATACCTTTTCACTTCAAAGTCGGTGTGGCGTGAGGCGGTGGATAAGTCGACTTCTTTAATGTTATTATTTTATTTGAAAGTAAAGTCATCTTCATAAAAATCAAGACCCTTCCCCCCCTTTTTTTTAAAAAAAATTCTGCAAGTCTACAGGAAAGATAGACCCGCTCTGATACCACTTTGTAACATCCTAATTTCATAAAATAACAATATGCGATTTTATAAAATGCTAATGTCACGCCCCAAACGGGACACGACGATGATCCACAACTTAAATACAAGTAAACCAAACATTCTAGACGAATATCATCAAAACCCAATGGAACAGAGTCTAAATAGCAGCGGAAATAAAGAAACACGTTACAACTTACAGTCCATAATATCCATAATCCAAATTACATCCCCGATATGATCTAAAGATAACAACTTAAGAGTCAAAGGGTCCTGCGCCCTTCAGTTACAAACCGGAATGAAAAGAAATACAAAAGTCCAACAACAAACACAAGAGAAGAGTCCAACAACAACAACAAGAAGTAGTAAGTCCAACAACAAATAATAGTAACAAGTCCAGCGACATCAACAACAAAACATAGTAAATCCAACAAGCGGAGTACAAGGGCTCAATTCGTGGTCGGTTCAAAGATCTTCAACGAAGTCCTCATCTAAGGTTAGAAAACAGTGGGGATGAGACAAAATCTCGGTGGATGGGGTGATCGTGTGCAAGTGTGGCAATATATATAGTTAATGCGACAAAACAGTTATATGAAAACGCGTGAGTATGATGCATGAATTCACACACGATCCACAAGCGTCGTGATAAATGTATTTAAGTAATATACTTATACGATTCAAGAAAATAGTTCGATTCATGGTCACACAGCACTATGTGATTCATCAAGACAGTAGGATTGCGTATGGAAATGTAACGCCAATCCCATACAAGGCAAATAATGGTTGCGTCACGGTTTGTAGCGCCAACCAATGCAAAACAAGTAAGCGGTTGCATACGGATTTGTAGCGCCAACCAAACGGGTCCGATAACTCGAATCGTGTGGATCGAGGCAATGATTCCTTCGTTCTTCCTTGTAACTCCCGGGCAAGATGGTCCAAGACCTGTCACCTTATCGCTCCGTAGGCAAAGACAAAATCCACAATGGAGCTTGCAAGGCTCGGATTTGTCATAATCATGATAATACCTCCTCGAAGTACTACGACCCGCTTCCCTTGGACACTCCATCCCTCTCGATTGCGGGATTAGGGCGATGGGGCCGGAAGAGTGGAATAGCAGCCGAGCTGCCTTCCATCCCATCCCGACGTATCCATTCCGATCGTGAGCTCGACACACCAAGTTGACTCGGCAGAAAGTAAATACAAGTACAGTGATAACCAGGCAATGAGTATTATTGATTCAGGGAAGCAATTCAGGAAATTTTTGAAAATTCACGAGTAGAAATATGGCATTGGTGGAGTTATTTGAATGAAGACGATTATCGGAAGGATAATCAACCTTCGATATCTTGAAAAATTAGGTGGAACATAAGTCCCGTTATAGATTCAAAATCGCAAGACGAGGAAGTCGCTCCGCGATCGGGTATTAATCGGTCAAATCGGTCCGATAAGTCAAGGGTTTTTGAGAAAATAAGATACTTTAATTAAATCTCCAGGTCAGAGGGTCCAGGGATATTTTAGTAAAAGGGAAAATAATTTGAGTTAGGTCCTTTATAAAAGAAAAATTACAATTTAGCCCCGTTTGGTAAAAACCAAAACGTTTGGGGTTAAAAATTGAATAAATAAATATCCCAACCTTGAAACATTATGAGGTCAGTTCCTAAATTCTCCAAATTGTCCAGAGATTCAGGTTTTTAAAGTTTTGAGGTCGAGTTTTTATAAATTTCTCACATTGGCCCCAAATTTGTTAAAATTGTCATTTCGGGCTTTAAGTTTAAAATAATCGGAACTCACAAACCGGAAGGGCTTTTAATGTGATTCCAGTTGGAAAATATCACTAAGGTTAGTAGGATATTGGGACAAAAGCAGTTTTTAAATGAAATAAGTGTAGGTCCTTTAACGTTTGAAAATATCATTTTTGTCCCATTTTGAAATAATTGCCTTTAAGGCTTTTAGGGGTCCAGTTGTTATGAAATTTGAACCTTGGGTCCAAAATATAATTAAGTTACAGTTAAGTTAGTATTTCTAGGTGCATGGGCTGCATAAGTCATAGAAATTTCATTTGGGTCCTCAAGTTTAGTCTTTTACACTTTAGTCCCTCAATTTTAGAAAAATTACTTTCCAAGCCCTAAACACTTGGATTTTTGGAATACGTTTAAAATATGTCATTTCCAGTACCTTAAGAGTAAAAATTTCAAATTTTAAAATTAAGGTCAGGTACAGTTTCAAAATTTGCAAAGTAGCCCTTAAACTTTAAAAATTTTACAATCTAGTCCTTGGTCTTTTAAAGGTTGATTTTATTTATCTTAAAACTCTTAAAACTTTATTAAAATGTCCAAGAGTCATTTTTGAACCTGAGTAAAGTCCCAAAAATCTAAATTTGCAGAGGGGTTCTTTAACTTTCATTTTCTTGCAATTTAGTCCACCAATTTTCCATTTTTGCATTTTAAGTCCAAAATTGAAATTTAATCAATTATGCTCGAATTGTCCAGGTTATAAGTTATCCAAAACATGGATTTCAAAGATCATACACATGCATGTCCAATTCATACAAGAATTCATCAAATAGAACATTAAATTGTACATGCATGCACCTAAAATTCAATAAATAGCAATTTTGAGCAACTCTTGAAAATTTCATGATTTGATACATAAAATTGACATGAAATACATAGATTATATATCTCAAGGGCTCATGATCAAAATTCTACATGCATTTGAATAAAAACACCTAGAAGTTGGAAAGTATTTTTCCACCCACCTTAAATTGGAAAGTTGTGAAATAAAAAGGGAAAATTTCACAACTTTCGATGAGGTCACTTAGGTCAGCCCCTAAGTCAAGAAATATCAAAAATTTGGAGTTAGAAAAATGAGAGAAAAATTAAAGAGAAAAAGAAGGAGATAAGAAAATTGGAAAGACTACACTTTACCTTGTGTAGTAGGTGATTTGAAACTAGTTGAAGCTTCAAATTTGGAAATTTTGGTTCAACTCCAAAATCACCTAAGGTCAGCCCCTATTTCTCAAAAATGAAAAAGGGGTGTTAAAATTTGAAAAAAATAGGAAGAAGAAGAAAGAAGGGTTCTAGTGTCCAATTCTTACCTTGTAGTCCAATTTTCTCTACTAGTTATTCTTTAAGTCTTCAAATTTCACCACCATGCATGCATGTCTCCAAGTGATCTTCTAAGTACCTCAAAATCCAAAATATAAACTTAAATTAAAGGAGAAGGTGATGAGTATCAAGATTTTAAGTTGAATTGAGGAGTGAAATTTCTTACCTTGAGATAGGGGGTGTTCGAATTTTTGGTGTTTAAGTGGTAAGATTGTTTGTTTTGGTTTAGATGTTTGAAGAAAGAAAGTATGTTTGATGTTAGGAAGAAGATGTTCTTGAAGATATGAAGATGGGTTTGAAGATGTGAAGGACTTGTGTTTGAATATTTGAAGATGTGAAGAAGGGGTACTTGAAGATATGAAGAACTTATGTTGAAGATTTGAAGATGTGAAGAGTTGGTTTTTGAAGGATTGAAGATGTGAATGATTTTGTGTTTGAAGATTTGAAGATGTGAATGATTTTTAGAGAGAGGTTAGAGAGAAGTTGGAGAAAATGCTTGAGAGTTATAATGTGTTGGATGAAATAAACAAAATTTGTTCATTTTTTTGCCAAAATGGCCGTCCACCATGGTAGAGAGGGGGAGAATTTTTTTGATTAATTATGTGTCTTGCAAATTGTCTCTTGCATGGAGACAAAAGGGTGGTCAAAGGTATGGGCAAGGTATGGGAAGAGAAGGAATGTTGGGAAGTCTCCAACATGTTGGGAAATTTTAATAATAAAGAATTGATGTATAAGATGATGTGTATAATGTTTGAATTAATGGTATAATTATACACAAGATGACTACATAAGGTGTACATGTACAAGGGTTGGGTGATATTTCTACACCAAAATTCATCACCAATGCCGTCCACTATAGGGGTAAATTGGTAATTCCTTTTTTTTTGTCCCAAATTTGATGATAATAGATGAAATATATCAATCTCCAAAATAATTAGTGATTTCCTTGATCACTTATAAGTCTCATGATCACTTAATCTAGATCAAATTCTTAATTCTATAAGGTAAAAGTCTCTAAAATAAATAGTCTCTTAAAAATTCTAAGGTGACTAATAAATACAAAATAGTAATAATGATCAATCAAGTGATCATAAATGTGAAATAGAATTAATGATGATCATGATCATAAGTAATTAAATAAAATGAAATAAAATATAAAATATATATTAATGATAATTACCCGTCAAGGTGGTGCGGTAAAATAGTCGATCAAATACATAGACGACAATAAGAATTAATTATATGTTCGGAAAAATCGGGGCTTCACATCCTCCCCTTCTTAAAATAATTTGGTCCCCAAATTCTCCTCAGAATAGTTCTGGATATTGATTCTTCATGTCTTCTTCCATCTCCCACGTTGCGTCTTCGTCTCGGTTGTGGTTCTGCCATACCACTTTAATCATCGGAATCTCCCTCTTACACAACTGACGTATCTGTTGATCAATGATCCGGATCAGCCTCTCGGTAAGATAAATTTTCCATTAGAGGAGGAGTATCACGAGCGATGATATGTTCAGGATCTGGTTGATACTTCTCCAGTCTCGACACGTGGAATACATCATGCATTCCCGCATATGGTGCTGGTAACTCGAGTCGGTAGGCTAACTTCCCGATCCTTTGTAAAATCTTGTAAGGTCCAACATATCTCGGACTCAACTTGCCTCCTTTCTTCGGATTGATCAATCCTTTCCGTGGTGAGAGTCTGAGAAATACTTCATCTCCGACTTCAAATTCCAAATCCTTTCTTCTCTTGTCCGCGTAACTCTTTTGGCGGCTCTGAGCTGTGCGAATCCGCTCCTTGATCAGCTTGACCTTTCCCATGGCCTCCTGAACTAAGTCGACCTTTGGAATCGAGGGCGACTTTCGTTTCTCTTTCGGAGTCCATTGGTCATCAATCTCCCAGTGTAGTGGGGATCTATATTTTCGCCCATATAGTGCCTCGTAGGGTGCCATCCCAATCGTGGCTTGATAACTGTTATTGTAGGCGAACTCGGCTAATGGTAAGTGCGAATCCCAACTTCCTTGGAAATCCAATGTGCAGGCTCGCAGCATATCTTCAAGGGTTTGAATTGTTCGCTCAGACTCTCCATCGGTTTGTGGATGTCTTTGTTGTCTTTGAAACTTAGCGAGGTACCCATTCCTCGTGCAAGCACTTCCAAAATCTGGAGACAAACCTCGGGTCTCTGTCGGATACTATGTCGACTAGTACTCCATGCAGTCGAATGATTTCTCGGATATAAATCTGTGCAAGTTTCTGCAAGCTATCAGTTTTCTTGATGGGTAAGAAGTGTGCAGATTTCGTGAGTCGGTCTACAACTACCCAAATAGCATCATGGCCTCCTCTGGTCCTTGGTAGATCCGTCACGAAGTCCATCGTTATGTGTTCCCATTTCCACTCGGGAATTGTCAATGGTTGTAGTAAACCAGATGGTCGTTGGTGTTCTGCTTTTACTCGTTGACAAGTCAAACATCTCGCAACGAATTCCGCTACCTGGTTCTTCATGTTTACCCACCAATAACTCCGTTTCAAATCCTTATACATCTTGTTTTCTCCAGGATGCATAGTGTATTTCGAATGGTGTGCCTCTGCTAGGATTCTATTCCTAATCTGTTCGTCATTCGGTACACACACTCGATTCCAGAATCTGATAACTCCATCTTCAGGTACCGAGAATTCTGATCTTTCTCCTTTAAGTATCTTCTCTTTCAGCTTCTGAAGATGTGCATCTTTCTCTTATGCTTCCTTGATCTCATTCAGTAGATCGGGTTTAACCGAAATATTAGCACATGAAATCTGAGTATTGGTCCTCGTCAGATTCCAATTGCTCAGCTCTTCTAATGATTCCCACTCTCGAATCATAAGTCTGGCTAAGCTCGTCTTTCTGCTCAAAGCGTCAGCTACTACGTTAGCTTTCCCAGGATGGTATTGAATATCAAAGTGATAGTCCTCAATCAACTCCATCCATCTCCGTTGCCTCAGATTGAGGTCTTTCTGGGAGAATAGATACTTCAAGCTCTTATGATCCGTGAAAACCGTGAATGTTGCTCTGTAGAGATAGTGTCTCCATTTCTTTAACGCGAACACTATCGCTGCCAATTCCAAGTCATGCGTTGGATAATTGGCTTCATACGGCTTGAGCTTTCGTGATGCACAAGCGATGACTTTTCCTTCCCCGCATGAGTCTGCTCCTAGTCCTTCCTTTGATGCGTCATCAGTAGACGACAAAGTTTTTGCTTCCCTTTGGAAGGCTAAGACCGAGCCGTAGTAAGTCGTTTCTTGACTCTTGAAACTAGCCTCGCACTTGTCATTCCACTCAAACTTGACTTGCTTCAGGTTAGTCGAGTGAGTGGTCCGGCTATCTTGGAGAAATCCCGTATAAATCTTCGATAATATCCAAATTAGTCCTAGAAACTCCCGATCTCCATTACTGACTCGGTTGTTTCCATTCAACCACTATTTGTACCTTGAAGGATCTACGGTGATCCCGGTGCCGGATACTATGTGTCCCAAGAACGAGACTTCACTAAGCCAAAATTCGCACTTGCTGAATTTGGCATACAGCTTATGCTCTCGTAGTGTCTCCAAAACGATTTTCAGATGACGTTCATGCTCTTCTCTACACTTAGAGTATACGAGTATGTCATCAATGAATATCACTACGAATTGGTCCAAATAAGGTTGAAAGACTCGATGCATCAGGCCCATAAATGCTGCCGGTGCATTTGTCAGACCGAAAGGCATCACTACAAACTCGTAGTGTCCATATCGGGTTTGAAATGCAGTTTTGGAAATGTCTTCTTCGCGGATCTTCAGATTGGTAATATCCTTGTTGTAAATCAAACTTGAACTTACACCGTCGCTCCTTGAAGTTGATCAAATAGTTCGTTTATCCTCGGGAGGGATATTTGTTCTTGATGGTCACGCTATTAAGACCACGATAATCTATACACAATCTTAATGTGCCATCTTTCTTTTTGACAAACAAAGACAGTGCTCCCCACGAGACGCACTGGCCTGGATAAATCCCACATCCATCGGTTTTAGAATTGCGTCTTCAACTCTTGTAACTCAAAAGGAGCCATTCTATACGGTGTTCGCAATCGGGCGAGTCCCTGGTAACACCTCGATGGTGAACTCGACTTCCCTATCTGGAGGGACAGTGGTGAGTTCTTGTTGAAATACATCCGTGTATTCTGATACTATAGGTACTTGGTTAATTTGTGTCTCAACCGTGGGTTTATTAATTACAAACGCCAAGTACCCTCGAGCCCCTCTAGTGATCGCCTTCCTCGCTTTCATTCTTTGAAATGATCGGGGCAATCTTAACTCGTGCCCTTCCCGAAATTTCCACTTCGGGTTTTCCGGGTTCACATAGCTTAAGGACTTGTTATGGCAGTCCATTTGTGCATGGTGTGCCAGACAACCGGTTCATTCCCAATATCACGTCGTATTCGGATATAGGTAATAGATCAAAATCGGCAGAAAATTTATCTCATCAATCTTAACTTCGCATGCATTATAGATAATATTTGTTATCTGACTTGCGCCCATAGGAGTTGACACTTCTAGACATATAGGCATATGTTCCATGCATGCATGCAGTTTGTGTACAAAATGCGGTGCAACAAATGAATGCGTTGATCCAGGGTCGAATAGTATTTTAGTGTAGTGGTTAGATACTAGAAGCGTACCTTCCACCACGTCCCCGTTGCCTCCCGGAGCCTCCCCGTCCGGCTAGTGCAAATGCTCGAGCGGGCATCCTTGCCCGATTACCCTGGCCATTTCCCGGCCTGCGGGCTGCGTCTTTGGTTCGGTCATCGTATTTGGCAATCTTTCACCAGTGGTCTTGATTACTACCACACAAGCGCAAACACCTTCCTTGTTTATGCCAACAATCATTGGCGAAGATGTCCCGGTTTCGCAATGTGCACACACTTGACCCGCTTTCCTTCTCAGACGTCCTTTTCCTTATCTCTGCTTTATTAATCGTCCCTTCAAACTTAGCAAAGGTTTAGATGATCCCCCACAATCGTTCTCTTGAGATCTTTTGATGGCCTACTCGTTGAATCTGAATCCCAATACGGTTCGATCCCGACTAATGCGGAGAGCGCTTTTACTACGGCCGAGTAGGTTGTTAATTCAACAATCAACAGTTGTTTCTGAAGTTCTAGTTTCAATCCTTGAGTGAACTTGTAAAGCTTATCCTCTTCGGTACTGATTGTCCCCAGAGCATATTTGGACAATCGATGAAATTCAAACTCGTATGAGCTACAGTCATGTTCCCCTACCTCAATATGTGGAATTCATCCCCGCGCGCCTCTTTCACAACCTGTGGAATGTACTGTTCATTGAACTCGGCCAAGATATTTCCCCATGTTCTCTGCTACCCGGTCCTGTTCCCCTTCTTCTTTCAACCCTCCACCACCGGTCTCTAGCAAATTCCAAATGAAATACTAGAGTGTGACTTTCTGCTCATCTGAATATTGGAGAGCATTGAAGATATATATTCTCCAATTTCTCTATCCATTCTTCTGGCTTTAAATAATCTGGCTCTCCTAAGAAAGCCGGTGGGTCGAACCGTAGAAATCACTCCAACGTGCGATCGTTCGCCTCTCTGGCGGGTTCGGGGGCACGGTGTTGAGGCTCTGCTTGTTGCCTCATGAAAACCAGTATTTGTTGTAGGGCCTGCGCAGTCAAGTTATCTCCTGCAACAGGTGGAGGAGGCGGCGGTAATTTAGGGGTGGGTACCCGGTCCCTGGGTACGTCGTCATCCCCTCGGGGAACACGGCGAGGTCTCCCACGTCCTCGATGTTCGACCATTCTGTATCTTGAAGTGTTAGTTGCGATCAACGAGTAAATGATACAATAATTATTTGCGTAAAGTAAGTTATATCGTAGGGAAAGTAACAACAAACACAAGACACTGTATAAATAGCAAAAGGCATATCCATTAATGTAAAACTTGAATACACCCATAGTACAACAATAGTAACACTGAGTCAAAGCTACATCTGAACCAAAATACAACTGAATCTAATACAATAGAAAGTAAGGTACAACACTGGAATAAGTGTCTACAACAATGAAAGTACAAACTGACAATCAAGCTAACTAATCATTGAGATCACCATCATCGTCACTCGCAGATATGTCCATAATCGGGGCCTGGTCGGGCTGAGGTGGCACCTCGACCTCAGGCCAATCAATGAAATCCAACCACTGCTCGAATCCCTGTGTATCATCAAGTGGAGCAGCCTCAAGTGCCTCAGGCTCTCCGACCTCGACTGGATCCTCCTCAGGATCCTCCTCGGGGTCCTCCTCGGCGTCGGGTATGGGCTCCACCTCGGGTGGTGGCAATGGTTGTGCATTAGCTGCCGAGCAGCCTCCCGAGCGCGTCTCTCTCGAGCTAGGGCTGTGTAAGTCCTCTATCACACTTTGTCATCCGCTTGATGAGGTCTCCTCCAAGTGCTCAATGGTGTCGCGAGATAGGCGGGCGTCAATCTCCCATTTAAGCGGCCGTCACTTGCCCTCTTCATTTTCTCTCGCACATTATCCAGCGCGCTCCGGATATTCTCAGATCTGATCCTCCCGTGCTCGTATGGTGTTGTCGCGGTCCTTAATGATAGTGGTCAACTCGCTCTTTTCATCTTGGCTCCTTGCCAAGCGCCGTGTCGTCTCTTATCTTTGGCGCTCCTCCTGATAGCTCTAAGGTCGCTCGATCACTCTCCCGGTGCGGTGAATCATCGGTGCCGGTAGTACTCCCGCTCAAAGACGGGCATGAAAAACGTCCCACCAAGAAGGTGGCGCGGCTCCATCCCGATCAAACAAAACTAAGGCGGATCGGACCAGGAGGTACAGGAAAGATAAGAAGAGAATAAGGAAAGAATGAATAAAGAAAGTCAGTCAAGAATCAACTAAGTCAAGACAAGTATGACTATGGAATCTCCAAATATGTGTTCTAACTTAGTTTAAACATCAATAAGACGGTTCAATGCCAATTTGAAATTGATTTCACACTTAATTGGTCAAGTCGCGACTTACCCAAAACACGGAGAGGGGTCCTATCCTGGGTCAGCTCGGTGTAAGTTTCCATCTTACTAGCCGAGCTCTGATACCACTCTAACTGTCACGCCCCAAACGGGACACGACGACGATCCACAACTTAAATACAAGTAAACCAAACATTCTAGACGAATATCATCAAAACCCAATGGAACAGAGTCTAAATAGCAGTGGAAATAAAGAAACACGTTACAACTTACAGTCCATAATATCCATAATCCAAATTACATCCCCGATATGATCTAAAGATAACAACTTAAAAGTCAAAGGGTCCTACGCCCTTCAGTTACAAACCGGAATGAAAAGAAATACAAGAGTCCAACAACAAACACAAGAAAAGAGTCCAACAACAACAACAACAAGTAGTAAGTCCAACAACAAATAATAGTAACAAGTCCAGCGGCATCAACAACAAAAGATAGTAAATCCAACAAGCGGAGTACAAGGGCTCAATCCGTGGTCGGTTCAGCATCTTCAACGAAGTCCTCATCTAAGGCTAGAAAACAGGTGGGGATGAGACAGAAATCTCAGTGGATGGGGTGATCGTGTGCAAGTGTGGCGATATAAATAGTTAATGCGACAAAACAGTTATATGAAAATGCGTGAGTATGATGCATGAATTCACACACAGTCCACAAGCTTCGTGATAAATATATTTAAGTAATATACTTATACAGTTCAAGAAAACAGTTCATGGTCACACAAGCACTATGTGATTCAGTCAAGACAGGTAGGATTGCGTACGGAAATGTAGCGCCAATCCCATGCAAGACAAATAATGGTTGCGTACGGATTTGTAGGACCAACCAATGCAAAAGAAGTAGCGGTTGCGTACGGATTTGTAGCGCCAACCAAACGGGTCCGATAACTCCGGAATCGTGTGGATCAGACAGCGATTCCTTCGTTCTTCCTTGTAACTCCCCGGGCAAGATGGTCCAAGACCACACCTTATCGCTCCGTAGGCAAAGACAAAATCCACAAAGGAGCTTGCAAGGCTCGGTTTGTCATAATCATGATTATACCTCAAGTCTTATGACCCGCTTCCCTTGGACACTCCGTCCCTCAGTTGCGGGATTAGGACGATGGGGCCGGAAGAGTGGAATAGCAGCCGAGCTGCCCGGTTCCATCCCCGACGTATCCATTCCGACTGTGAGCTCGACACACCAATTTGACTCGGCAGAAAGTAAATACAAGTCTGTGCAACAACAACAGGCAAATGAGTATTATTGATTCAGGGAAGCAATTCAGGAAATTTTTGAAAATTCACGAGTAGCAATATTGCGTTAGTGGAGTTATTTGGATGAAGACGATTATCGAAAGGATAAGCAACCTTCGATATCTTGAAAGATTAGGTGGAACATAAGTCCCGTTATAGATTCCAAATCGCAAGGCGAGGAAGTCGCTCCGCGATCGGGTATTAATCGGTCAAAACAGTCCGATAAGTCAAGGGTTTTTGAGAAAATAAGATACTTTAATTAAATCTCCAAGTCAGAGGGTCCAGGGCTATTTTAGTAAAAGGAAACATAATTTGAGTTAGGTTTTTTATAAAAGAAAAATTACAATTTAGCCCCGTTTGGTAAAAACCAAAACGTTTGGGGTTAAAAATTGAATAGATAAATATCCCAACCTTGAAAAATTATGAGGTCAGTTCCTAAACTCTCAAAATTGTCCAGAGATTCAGGTTTTTAAAGTTTTGAGGTCGAGTTTTTATAAAATTCTCACATTGGCCCCAAATTTGTTAAAATTGTCATTTCGGGCCTTAAATTTAAAATAATCGAAATCACAAACTGGAAGGGTTTTTAATGTGATTCCAGTTGGAAAATGTCACTAAGGTTAGTAGGATATTGGGACAAAAGCAGTTTTTAAAAGAAATAAGTGTAGGTCCTTTAACTTTTGAAAATATCATTTTTGTCCCATTTTGAAATAATTCTCTTTAAGGCTTTTAGGGGTCCAATTGTTATGAAATTTGAACCTTGGGTCCAAATATAATTAAGTTACAGTTAATTTAGTATTTCCAGGTGCATGGGCTGCATAAGTCCTAGAAATTTCATTTGGGTCCTCAAGTTTAGTCTTTTACACTTTAGTCCCTCAATTTTAGAAAAATTACTTTCCAAGCCCTAAACACTTGGATTTTTGGAATACGTTTAAAATATGTCATTTCCAGTACCTTAAGAGTAAAAATTTAAAATTTTAAAATTAAGGTTTGGTACAGTTTCAAAATTTGCAAAGTAGCCCTTAAACTTTCAAAATTTTACAATCTAGTCCTTGGGCTTTTAAAGGTTGATTTTATTTATCTTAAAACTCTTAAAACTTTATTAAAATGTCCAAGAGTCATTTTTGAACCTGAGTAAAGTCCCAAAAATCTAAATTTGCAGAGGGGTCCTTTAACTTTCATTTTCTTGCAATTTAGTCCACCAATTTTCCATTTTTGCATTTTAAGTCCAAAATTGAAATTTAATCAATTATGCTCGACTTGTCCAGGTTATAAGTCATCCAAAACATGGATTTCAAAGATCATACACATGCATGTCCAATTCATACAAGAATTCATCAAATAGAACATTAAATTGTACATGCATGCACCTAAAATTCAATAAATAGCAATTTTGAGCAACTCTTGAGAATTTCATGATTTGATACATAAAATTGACATGCAATACATAGATTATATATCTCAAGGGCTCATGATCAAAATTCTACATGCATTTGAATAAAAACACCTAGAAGTTGGAAAGTATTTTTCCACCCAACTTAAATTGGAAAGTTGTGAAATAAAAAGGGAAAATTTCACAACTTTCGATGAGGACACTTAGGTCAGCCCCTAAGTTAAGAAATATCAAAAATTTGGAGTTAGAAAAATGAGAGAAAAATTAAAGAGAAAAAGAAGGAGATAAGAAAATTGGAAAGACTACACTTTACCTTGTGTAGTAGGTGATTTGAAACTAGTTGAAGCTTCAAATTTGGAAATTTTGGTTCAACTCCAAAATCACCTAAGGTCAGCCCCTATTTCTCAAAAATGAAAAAGGGGTGTTAAAATTTGAAAAAAATAGGAAGAAGAAGAAAGAAGGGTTCTAGTGTCCAATTCTTACCTTGTAGTCCAATTTTCTCTACTAGTTATTCTTCAAGTCTTCAAATTTCACCACCATGCATGCATGTCTCCAAGTGGTCTTCTAAGTACCTCAAAATCCAAAATATAAACTTAAATTAAAGGAGAAGGTGATGAGTAGCAAGATTTTAAGTTGAATTGAGGAGTGATATTTCTTACCTTGAGATAGGGGGGTGTTCGAATTTTTGGTGTTTAAGTGGTAAGATTGTTTGTTTTGGTTTAGATGTTTGAAGAAAGAAAGTATGTTTGATGTTAGGAAGAAGATGTTCTTGAAGATATGAAGATGGGTTTGAAGATGTGAAGGACTTGTGGTTGAATATTTGAAGTTGTGAAGAAGGGGTACTTGAAGATATGGAGAACTTATGTTGAAGATTTGACGATGTGAAGAGTTGGTTTTTGAAGGTTTGAAGATGTGAATGATTTTGTGTTAGAAGATTTGAAGATGTGAATGATTTTTAGAGAGAGGTTAGAGAGAAGTTGGAGAAAAGGCTTGAGAGTTAGAATGTGTTGGATGAAATAAACAAAATTTGTTCATTTTTTGCCAAAATGGTCGTCCACCATGGTAGAGAGGGGGAGAAATTTTTTGATTAATTTTGTGTCTTGCAAATTGTCTCTTGCATGGAGACAAAAGGGTGGTCAAAGGTATGGGCAAGGTATGGGAAGAGAAGGAATGTTGGGAAGTCTCCAACATGTTGGGAAATTTTAATAATAAAGAATTGATGTATAAGATGATGTGTATAATGTTTGAATTAATGGTATAATTATATACAAGATGACTACATAAGGTGTACATGTACAAGAGTTGGGTGATATTTCTACACCAAAATTCATCACCAATGTCGTCCACTATAGGGGTAAATTGGTAATTCCATATATTTTTTTTTGTCCCAAATTTGATGATAATAGATGAAATATATCAATCTCCAAAATAATTAGTGATTTCATTGATCACTTATAAGTCTCATGATCACTTAATCTAGATCAAATTCTTAATTTTATAAGGTAAAAGTCTCTAAAATAAATAGTCTCTTAAAAATTCTAAGGTGACTAATAAATACAAAATAGTAATAATGATCAATCAAGTGATCATAAATGTGAAATAGAATTAATGATGATCATGATCATAAGTAATTAAATAAAATGAAATAAAATACAAAATATATATTAATGATAATTACCCATCAAGGTGGCGCGGTAAAATAGTCGATCAAATACATAGACGACAATAAGAATCAATTATATGTTCGGAAAAATCGGGGCTTCACAGCTAAAAACAATCCAAACCTTGAATTGCGCATTTTAAAGAGAAATTAATATTATGACTTGTCAAAAACTCCAAATACTCATAAAATATGTCTTAAAATTTAAAACAAAATCCCAAAAATAATGTCATAGTCTTATGT
This sequence comes from Rehmannia glutinosa, assembly GCA_016081115.2. Taxonomy (NCBI): domain Eukaryota; kingdom Viridiplantae; phylum Streptophyta; class Magnoliopsida; order Lamiales; family Orobanchaceae; genus Rehmannia; species Rehmannia glutinosa. The sequence continues at coordinate 92,820,180 of CM071926.1, forward strand.
AATATTAAATAAATTAAAACTAAGTAGTCTTTAAAAATTCCTCTGTCGACTTCTACCATCCCCTCTATGCACGCTCCGACTCCTTCATTCATCTGTGGAAATTATACATGGGGTGAGCATTCAGCAGCCAAGTGGGATCAAACAATGTCCGAATTAAATACAATTAAGCATATCAAAACAAACATGAATTTCCATAGCAATCGTTAGCATTGCCGGAGTTTCACCAGAGAGATTCTTTTTCCCTAGACCATTTTCGTCCCTCGCATCAATAGTCAATAGCAATAGTTAGCACTATTGAAGTTTCATCGGAGAGATTCTTTTTCCTCGGACCACTTTTGTCCCTCGCATCAATAGTCAATAGCAATAGTTCGATAGACAATAGCACATACTCGCAGAATATACAATAAAAGCACTTAATACAGACATAAACTAAAAAACCCACCTTAAATATAGTATCTTCGTGAAATAAATTCAAGTGTGAATGCCTAATATTCAAGTTCCTCGTCTCCTTCCTCATTTCTTCATTTTCGACAGCGGCAACCGATGGCGGCGATCGATGGTCATGGCAGTAGCTGACTTCTCTCGCTTCTTCTATTTCTCTTCTTCCTTGGTTTGTATCTTAGGTTTTAGTTTTTGGGCTTGAGGTTTGGATGGGTGGTGAGTGGTGACCATGGTGGTGGTGCCGGCAGCGGTGGCAGAGTATTGTGGCGGCAACGGAGTTTTTTAAGAAAAAGATGAAATTTACCTTATTTCTTTGGTGTGGAAATTGTGAAGAATAACTCTAGGGTAGTTTTTGAATTTATAGGCCAAAGATTCAAAAGAATATATGGTATGATGTTTGCTGAAATTTGATTGCCAAAAATACTTAATTACATGCCTAAATGCATATTTGATTTCTTTCTTTTTTGAACATGATTTTTCCTTTTGTAAAAGTTGTCATTCCTTTATTCTTGAAAGTGAATCAGAAATTAAATCCCCAAAATTAGAGAAGTTAGGGTTTCGAGAATTCTAAATCATTCCCAAAATTAGTTCTAATTAAACCCCAATTTTATCCCTAAATATTGGGATACATGTATTACAATTCGTATCTTGGGTATTCAGGATAATTTGGGAATAATTCGATAAAATCTCGGTTATACGACAAAATTCATATGTATAATACGCAATTAATTTGGGAATACATCGATATAAATATCTAATTATTCTATAGAAAATAATGCATTTTAGTTAGAAGATTCTCAATAAATTATGCAATAAAAGTATTTTAAAATTAGAAAACAAATTAAAAGAGTATAACTTTGCTATAATAGGAAAAAATGGGGAATAAATTGCTTTATTAATAGAAAATGTAGGGATATTTTGTCACATTATTAATTATGAAAAATATGTACGGGATTTAAGCATTGTATGAATATGTCGTGCTTTATTCGAGTATTGTTACAAAAATTCGAAGAATTTTATTACTATGAGCCAAGTTGAAATCCATATTCCCCATCTCTACATTACTTGGTTAACTATGTCCCACGAGATTTGTCCAATGAGGTTTACTTATGCAGTTTGCAGGCTATTGCATCAAGCCCGAGGTTTACCCGTGCGCACCCGAAGGTAGTAATAGCTAGAGTTGGGCTCTGATATTTTGGGCCCGAAAAAGTTGAGGCCTATATTTGCCTCGCCCGATCGGCCTAGTTTGACCAGGCATGTTGATTTCATTTACTGATAAGGGTAAAATATGGTCTGGGCTGACCTATCTATATTGGGTCGACCTGATAAGCCCTAAAGTATTGGGCCGACCTGCTAAACCCTAAGTATTGGGCTGACCTGATAAGCCTTAAAGTATTGGGCCGACCTGCTAAGCTCTAAAGTATTGAGCCGGCTAAGCCCTAAGTATTGGGCTGACCTGCTAAGCCCTAAAGTATTGGGCCGACCTGCTAAGCTCTAAAGTATTGGGCTGACCTGATAAGCCCTTATTGGGCCGACCTGCTAAGCCATAATGTTAGGAATTTTATTGTTTAGATTTTGATGAATGCCATGTAAAACTTAGAATAGAAAGTTGGCACCCCATTCTTGTCAAAAATGCATTGTAATAATTAGAGCCGCCAAGTGAGTTAAGTCGGCTACGCCCTAACATGCAAGAAGACAATCAAGACTAAAGGAAGACTCACTGGGAGACAAACAGTATGGCAAAGAAGAGTAGATGGGAACTCTATCAAGAAGCGGTGAGATGCAAATGAGTGGAGTATCGATCAAGTCAACTCAAGAAAAGCCGAGTCTCAAGTTGAAGTGACAAGAGTCATCCAATGATTGGAAGTCGACTCTAAGTCACCTGGGGAAAGCAAGAAAATGCGGTCAAGTCGAGATAATCAGAAAAGATCCGTTGCACGTAAATCAAGAGAATTACTTAAACTAGTAATATCTCCATACCACCTTTCTCGAGTGCTCATCCCGAGCGTGCAAAAGGAATGAACCAATGGGAAGTACTACACCGTGTCGAACTCGAAAAGGTGAAAGAACAATTCATACGAGGAAATGGCAATTCCAAGGATCGCAACAAGACAAGCCAACGATCGCAAAGTGACTTTCAAAAATAAGCCTATCTCTTCAACGGGCAAATTTTTGAAAGATCACTATAAAAGGCCGAGGAATGACTCGAGAGAAGGTTACCCGAACCACGAACATTCAAGAAATCAATCAAATTGTAACCGAAATACTCTCAAATCATTCAAGATTAATCCTCAAGCCTACATTACGAAGTACATCAATCCAACACTAACCCGTGAAGGAAAGAGAACTTCAATCGATTGAAGAGGAAACTTTTGAAGAAAAGGGGTCTACATTCCACGAAGGATTGTAGGAAGGTTCAAGGTTGAACCAAGTCTTAAGCTTTTGGAGGGCTTCGTGATCAAATCCAAAGAGCTTGAACAAGTGAGTCAGAGTAGCAAGCAAGTACACGCCTGTGAAGAAGCCGAGTCGTAAGAGAAGCCACCGAGTGATCAAGGCGTCTCCGGGATCGAGTCCCAAAGGATCAAGTCACCGTGTGATCAAGACTTGTATCCGGACTTACCACTTTGTAAACCGATCATTACCTAGTGGATTCCTCCAGAGTTGGAGAAGAGAGGAGTAGAAGAATTACCCCATCTTCGAACCTCTATAAAAATTTCACTGTGTCATTTACATTTCAAAGATTTTAATTCCCGCATTTTTAATCGCTTATATATGCCGATAAATTGGCTATCCATTTGATAATACAAGTACTAAATCCAAAGACTAAACTCTTACTTAATCAAATTTAAGGGTGTTAAGTCTTCCAAAAAACAAAACCACAATTGAGTTAATTTAGAGTCAACAAATGAGTTATTCCATCAACAAAATCGATTGAGTTTGTTGAAAGACTAACTCTACTTGATTGACTAAATCGATCGTCCATCAAGGACACAAATGTGTAGAATCAACTCGTATATTTAAAAGGACTAAATCGAAAATTTGGTAAGGTTTATTCAATCCCCCCTTCTAAACCTTACACTTACACCCCTTGGGACCTACAAGTGGTATCGAGCGGTTGGTTCATTGAACCCTCCACACTCGGTTCTTGAACTAGATCTCCAAACTTTTCAAAGTCCGCTTTAGTACTTAAACTCTCAAAACTCTTTTTATCATTAAAAGTTATTATCATGGAAGCAAATTTGACACGCATCCCTATGTTCACTATTGAAGAATTTGATGATTGGAAAATTCGTATGCAGCTCATCTATCAATTACATGATGAGATGTGGATAGTGATAGAAGATAGGCCTCTGCAAATCTTAAAGGTGAACACAAATTATGAAGAGTTGCAAATGAAGGAGAAGAAGATGTTGCTCCCGGACCGATCATGGTTGAAAAACCAAGAACCGAGTGGACAAATGATGACAAAAAAGATACAACCTGGACAATGTAGCCAAGGACATCCTTTACAAAACCTTGGACAAAGCCATGTTCAATAAAGTCAAATCATGCAAAACGGCTAAAGAAATGCAGGACAAGTGACATTGATTTGTGAAGGCTCGTGAGCAAATCAAAGAAAACAAATTATCGGTGGTTGTACGAAATTTGAGAACTTCAAAATGATCTCGGGAGAAAACCTGGATCAACTAGATGCTCGGTTCACGAAATCACAAATGAGTCATCTACACTTGGAAAGGAATATACACGAAGAAATGTGTATGAAGATCCTAAAAAGTCTTCCAAATGAATGGGAAATGAAGGTCATGGCACTGAGACATTCCATGGACCTATCAAAGACATCCAACCATGAGTTATTCTCGGACCTCAAAGCCTACGAGTTTGAGTGAGAAGAAAAGACCAGGAAGAGACAGTTGTACCCAAAACAAATGCTCTAATTGTTAAAGATGGGAAGAGAGCCGAGGTCAAAGAAGTCATTGATCCGAAGAAATAGCCCCGATGGTCAAGAGGTTCAACAAGTTCTTCAATAAGAACTACAAGAAAGGAAAGGGTGAATCTTCCGTAAGACACTCACTCCCTCCAAATCAAGGGAAGATAGGCCAACCAAGAGAATGATCATCAAAAAGTTGATTATCAAAGGGTGACAATCCAAGAATGGAAAGAGTGATCAAAAGGTTGAATATCTATCTTTGAACTCAGACAACCAGGTCACTATGCCATTGATCGTCCATATCCTCGTAGTCAACAAATACAGGATGAAGAAGAAAGAAAGGTCTTGAGAGAAAAAGAAAGAAAAGAAGGAAAAAGCAATGATGGTCTGCAGAGAGATCATTAAAAAACAACCAAGTCAAGAGAGACAATTGATTGAGAGAGCGGTGAAGCCGACTACTCAAGTGACTCAAGAAGAAGCCCGATCCGCTTGATGGCCAAAGAACAAGATCAACCTCGACCAAGAAGATGAGGTACAATCTAACTCAACAAACTCGGACACTAGTGATAGTGATCGTGACACACACACTTCATCACCCACTGATCTTTATGATTCATTAGGCAAAATGATGAAAGATTTTGAACACATTAAATCCTCACACACACTATTGAATGAGGAAAACAAATTACTCAAAAGTCAAAACTCAAAGTCGACTAAGGAGCCGAGTACTCGAGTCAAATAGTTGATGAGAATGAAAGTTTAAAGGCTGAAAATGCTAAATTAATAGCGAAATTGCTGCTATAGAAAAGAGGAGAATGACCTCAAGAATGTTATTGCCTCATTCACTAAGGCATCTAAATCATTGGATGATCTTATTATGAGTCAAAGAGAATGTGGAGACAAAACAAAGGCTTAGGATTTAACTCCTCGTGCTATGTCAAACTTCAAAAGTAATTTTGGAAAAAGGATCTTCAAGCCATGAAGAGTCCGAAAAATCCAAAACTCTAAATGTTGCACACACATTCACTCCAAAGCACAATAACAAGCAAACGGCCTTGGTTATAAAGGAAAAGGAAAATGACTTACTGAGTGCGCTAAAAGGACAAATGAGAAGAGATTCGGCCGAGTTCCTCAAAGAAACTCCAAACAAAAATTACTCAGAAAGAAGAAGCGAGCTACCAAAAATCCCAAAATCTATAAGAGAAATACATATGATGGGAATGGTAGAAAATATCCAAGCCAAGTGATTGGAATAATGTAAACTATCAAAGACAAACTTATGGAATATAAGCCCAAATGGCAAAGGCCTAGAACTCGGAAAGGCCATTCCAAAAGTACAAGAGCTTTCATGAGCACACATATGCACCTAGGCACTACACTCAAAGACACCACAATTACCCAAGAAAGGCAATTGCTAAAACACATATGCAGCATACGACAAAAGAGACAAATTGTATGAACCTAGAATCCCCAAGCAATTTGCCAGGATTAATTATGATTATGACACTCGATAGATGGCAACCTCTTAGAGTCAAATCATTTGGCTATAGGTTGGTTGGATCATCTTACAATTCTAACCCCTCAGGACCCGCATAAGTATGGGTACCTAAAACTTAATTTCATTGATTGCGGTTCAAGGAACAAACCGAGTGCCAAGGAACCTGGTACATGGATAGTGGTTGTTCCGGACATACATGACAGAAACAAGAAAAATCTGTCAAAATTCAAGGAAGTAAAAGGAGCAAAAGTGATATTTGGAGGAAATGAAGCTCCTGGTGAAATAAGAGGCATTGGATCCATCAAGAGGAATGGATTAGAAATCACAGATGTTGCATATGTTGAAGGACTCAACTTCAACTTATCGAGCATCATCCAACTCGCGTGACAAGGGCTACAATGTTGGATTCAACATGGGTATATGCCAAATCAAAGATATTGAATCAAATGAAGTTGTCTTTGCAAGGATGTAGACAAAAAATATGTATGTAGTGGATTGGTCAATCGCAACTCCCAAAGACTGCCTACTAGCAAAGAGCGCAATGAATCAAGTTGGTCGTGGCACAAAAAGCCGAGTCACCTGAATTTCAAAACAATTAACAAGTCGGGCAAGAAGTCATCTTGTGGAAGGACTACCAGACTCAGATATACAAAAATGAGAGTATATGTGACGCATGTCGAAGGGAAAACAAATCAAGTCGCCATTCAAAGAAAAGACATGCCCATCCTCAACAAGAATATTGCATCTCGCTTCATATGGATCTATTTGGCCCAAAGGAACCAAACAAAGATAAGTGGAAAGAAATACACCTTGGTGGTAGTAGATGACTACTCAAGATATACATGGACAATATTCATGTGTAAGAAGAAAGAAACTCTACAAAAACTACCACAAATTGATGAAGAGGATTCAAAACGAGAAGAGTCAAACCATTATCAAAATAAGATCGTAGATGAGGAACCGAGTTTGTCAATGGAATAATAACTCGATTGTGTTGAAAATGGTATTGCTCATGAACTATCAGCAAGAAGAACTCCACAAAGAGAATGGAGTTGCGAGAAAGAAGAATAGAACCCTCAAAAGAAGCAAAGGACCATGTTAGGTCAAGCAGGGTTACCAAAAAGATTTTGGGTCAAGCAATCAACACAACTTGCTACACCCAAAACAGATGTATGATAAATAGACAAATGCGGTGAAAAGACTCCTATGAGATTTGGACTGAAGAAAACCAAATGTTGCATATTTCGAATATTTGGATGTAAATGCTTCATCCACAACAATGGCAAAGACAATCTAAAGGCTTTTGATGCTAAAGTCGATGAAGGTATCTTCTTAGGATACTCAAATTTGAAAGCAAAGCCTACAGAGTACTCAACAAAAGAACTATGGTTGCGAGAAGAATCCATTCATGTGGTATTCGATGAGCCAAATGTAAATGGAGAAGACATTGAAGAGTCACCGATAAGTTTGAATCATCCAACCATACTGAGAAGAGTCCCTATCTTTGAAGTCAAGCCGGGATTATCAATTGAAAGAAGATGAGATTGCTGAATCTCAAAAACAAATGGAAAATTAGCAAGTGATTACGAGAGAGTCGACCCACAAATGGCGACACAGTACCGCAAGTCGATCAATCCAACCTAACTCACTCCAACCTCGATGTAAGATGGCCGAGAGATCATCCACCGAACTTGTCATTGGAGATATAAGAGAAGGTGTCAAAACAAGATCCGAACTCAACAAGAAGCCATGTTCACATGCTTCATCTCGCAAATAGAACCCAAGGACGTGTCACAAGCTTTGGACGACACACATTGGATTCAAGCTATGCAAGAAGACTGAATCGATTTTGAAAGAAATAAAGTATGGGAATTAGTGCAAAGACCCATACATCAAAATGTTATTGGCACCAAATGGGTGTTCGAAAATAAGATGAACGAGGAAGGTTACGTGGTAAGAAACAAAGCAAGACTAGTAGCCAAAGGATATTGCCAAGAAGAAGGGATAGATTTTGATGAAACATTTGCCCCTGTAGCAAGATTGGAAGCTATAAGGATGTTTCTTGCCTATCTTTGCTCACAAGGATTTCATTGTATATCGATGGGATGTAAAAAGTGCATTCCTAAATGGTTTATTGGAAGAAGAAGTGTATGTTGAACAACCTCCGGATTTGAGCGAGAAGACTCTTGGAGATAAGGTATACAAACTCAAGAAAGCTCTATATGGATTGAAACAGGCACCCGAGCATGGTATGATACTTTATCAAAATTCCTAACCGAAAATGGATTCACAAAAGGAAAAGTAGATGATGAACACTTTTCTAATTCAAGACAAAAGGAGTATACTTTGCTTGTGCAAATATATGTGGATGACATCATTTTTGGATCCACAAACAAAGAGTCTGTGTGAAAAGTTTTCAAACCTCATGCAAAGTAAATTTGAAATGAGCATGATGGGAGAGTCGACATTCTTCCTTGGACTCCAAGTGAAACAAAATGAAGGATGGAACCTTCATAAGTCAAACAAAATACACCAGAGATTTAATGAAGAAGTTTGGTATGGAGGAGAAGTCTTCGTAAAAATACCAATGAACACATCACCAAAATGGACATGGATGCAGATGGCAAGCCCGTAGATCAAACAAGATACGAGCACTTATTGGATCATTGCTCTATCTCACAAAGAAGCGGGCCGTACATCACCTTTGCTTTGTAGGTGTATGTGCAAGATTTCAATCTGCTCCAAAAGAGAGCCATATGACAAAGAAATAAGAGAATTTTGAGATACTTGAAAGGAAGCCAAGAAGTAGGCCTATGGTATCCAAAGGAAGGTGGATTCAAGCTAATTGGCTATTCAGATTCTGACTATCTTTGATGCAGAGTGGACAGAAGAGCACTTCAGGCACATGTCAAATGCTAGAAACAAAGTGATTTCTGGTTTAGCAAGAAGCAAAATTCAATAGCCACCTCTACAAATGAGGCGGAATACATAGTCTGCGGGCAAAACAGCCCAAAGTCCTTTGGATGAGACAAAGAAATAAAGACTATGAAGTTGAGGAAAAAGAAATTCCAATCATGTGTGATAACACAAGTGCAATAGCAATCACTCAAAATCCTGTTTGCACTCAAGAACAAAGCATATTGATGTCGATATCATTTCATAAGAGATCACGTTGAAAAGAAGGACATCATCCTGGAATATATCTCAACCGATAAACAACTAGCCGACATCTTCACAAAACCATTATGTGAATCAAGATTTGAAGAACTCAAACATGAGTTAGGGTTAATTGAGTGAGTTAACTTTGAGAAGACTCAAAGAAAAGAAATGGAACACAAAAAGTGAAAAAGAGTCAACACACAAATCACTCAAGAATCACCAGATCGAAAGACAATACACCGAGTCGGTGATAGCCGAGTCACTAAGAGAACTGTGAGAAGTAGAGTTAAATCGGCTAAGGGATAAGTTTGAGTCACTTATGAGCAAAGTGACAAAAACGCAATCGTTTGACTAAGCGGGAATGTTTTAAGGAATACGTCAACATAATGATGATGTGTACAGACATAAAGCCGCACACCAAGCTTATGATTGGATATAAATGCTTTGCCGCATTAAATACGAGACATTAAATGCTAAATAGGCGTGCAAAATCTAAGCCGTTGATTTCGATCACATTTCAAAACCACCCGCACGCCCTTTCATAAACCATATTTAAACCATTTTCGTCCGTTTCTCTCTCACACTTCTAAAACTGTTCATTTCTTTTCTCAAAAAGCAAAGGCAAAATTCTCTCGAAACCCTATCTATCTTCAAATCAATTTCTCGAGTTTTTCTTCGATAAAATCCTGAAAAATGGCACCAACTTATGACTTTACCAAGTTAGGAAAGCAAATCCACACCGGCTCTACGTTGGATTTCGACGGAATGGTGAAACAGGGGTCCGATGACACCCTAGTGAAGAAAATCGCTTGAAAAGTTGGAAACGTCCTGGCCAAAACCGTTTCGACGTTAGAATATCCGATGACATATGTGGAGGAGGTCGCACAATTCTACGTGAATGCCGAGATTCATGATGAAGGAATAAAGTCATCTGCTCACGGAAAGCAATGACTATCTCTCGCCAAGGATTTGGCGAACATTGCTCACTACCACAGAGGAGCATCGAGATTAACGGTTGATGTAAACTTGGCCGATGCTTGGAAAGAAATAGCCAAGCCCGATCGTCTTTGATAAAATAGTATACACAAAGAAACAAGAGATCTGGCCAAGGAGGATTATCACAAGTCGTTGGACATAGTTGCCAAATGTATCGACATCAAATTTGGCGCACTTTGACCAATCACAAAGGCAAAGCTGATTGTAATGGCCGCAATCATCGCAGAAAAGAAGATAAACTGGGCCGAGTTTGTCTACAAAGCAGACTCGCCGAGAATGTGGGGAACAAATCCTTCAAGGAAGATGGCTCATTTGGAGGATCCCATGATATGGCCTAGTGATTGGCCGGCTAATGGAGGTGAAAGGAGTCCCTCTTAGACATGGGAAAGCATTCCATGTTAACAAGAGGATGTTCGAGCAAATCTCTCTCGGCGCACGAAGAAGAGAGCTTACGCCAAGAGAGTCGACACAAGTGAGAGGGAATCACCACCCCAAGATAAAGTCATTTCCTCTCCAACCAAGAAGAAAGTTGCCCCCGCAGCTACTAAGAAGATCACGCCCCCGCAAAGAAAGAAAACCAAACATGCTCCCCGCCCGCAGCAGCAGTGTCACCCGCCTGCAAAGAAATTGTGTCTCCCCGCCCTGCAGCAGCCGGTCGAGAAAGACACACAAATACCTTCTCCGATCGTCAAAAAGAGGAGAACCAAGAAGCCACGACGGCCCGCTCCTCCTCGAAAAAGATACCAAACCGGCCCCCCGCCCAAGACTCGAGAGGACACCGTCTCTCGAACTAGAAATCCCTCCTCGGTACAAACTAGGAGACGAAGACGAATTATCAAGCGCTCCGAGCCGGAGAAACCAAATTGAGTCACCACTCACCTAGAGCAGAGATACTGAGACTCACTGGAGAAGTAGAGTCTCCAGATATAGTTGATGAAAACGACCAAGTCTCTGAAGGCGATCAGAGAGGCAACTCAAGACACAAACGTAGTTCACACACCGGGCACAAGAAGAACTCGCTAGAGCGGATAGTGATGTAATGATCCTATCTCCACCTTACCCGACATCCAAAATCGTCTGCGTGAGTGGAGGAAATGGAAGTTGAGTAAGTCAAGGAACAGTTCCAACGGCCGAGTTCATAGAAGAAGAAGAGGAACTGTTGAGCTTCCTCGGGATCGACCACTGTACTCCCAAAGATCGATGAAGACAATCGCACGTACATCCCGCAGATCTACAAGGACAAGGAGAAAGAAAAGCAAGCAGAGGAAGCCGAGGCACGTGAGAAGGCCAAAGATCTGTCCCTATCTCCGGCACCACAAAACACACACATCCTCTCCTTGATGTCTTCTCCGACAGCTGATGAGGATCGGAAAATGTCACGCCGCTACGTAAGAGTTGCAAATGCAAAGAAGCATTGCACGAATCAAGAATCCTTCACGAGCAAAGACTCGATGGAGGGACCAGGAGAGTCCTCCGAACACACCGAAATTGATCCAATGGGAGTGGTTCAAAGAAATCGCCATCAAGTTGTTAATCGCTACCACTTCCCCACTCACTCGGAAGAAGCAATAAGGGTCCTAGCGATGAAACCGGGATAGTGGGGACCCCAAATCGAGCCAACCCCTATTGAAGGTGTTGTACCACCCGCCCCAACGGCTGAACATTCAATCGAAACAATGAGTTTGGAGACGAGTGACCCCATTCCAAGTCACTCACCTGGTGCGCCACCGGGGGGAAACTCCCTCCACTGCGGCAAGGTCGGAGGATGCTGCAGATGACTCCACAACGAATCAAGGAGGCGAAGTAGAGAAAATACAAACACAAGAAGAACAACAAGTTGTCATCAACGGCTCGATAGATTGAGACTGCCTCACCGAGATGCCAACTCGCTCTGAAGGCTAATGACGCTGCTGATGCAATCGAGGCACGAGATGGAACGGCCCTGGGAGTTAACACTGGGCGATGAAAGTGCAATCCATGGGGTTGAGACTCCAATGGATGCCACCGCAGAAGACCCTAAGACAAATGACACTGTCGAAAGGGAGGACCAAGCCTCGCCGCAGAGAGACTGCTGGAGGTAATGAAGGCCCACGGGAGGTTGAGACTTCCCGGGGGTAGAAGTCAAGTAGAGAACATCCCTCCTCGCTATCATCGACCCATCCGAGAAGGAGATAAGCGCACTTCATGATTCCCAGGATAATCTGATGTAACCTTTCGGGATCGGAAAGGCGAAGAAGAAGTTGAGTCATCCCCGTGATGCATCCAAAAGACTCACCGCGGATGTTCCAAGCACGAGCAAGTCGATCCCAAGACTACTCGTCAAACCTTTAATTTTGATGATGAGCCACCAATGGAAATCTCATCATCGTCCGATGACGCTTACGATAAGGCCGAGGACCCGCCTACGCAATTGGAGAAATCACCGAGAGACCAACGGTTGTTGAGACAAATGAGGCTCAAGAACCGGGACCACTTCACAACAAAACCCACCAACCGGCGTCACATGCGCAGAGCTCCTCAAGTCGCAGCAGAGATCGATTCCCAAAGGAACTTCACGCGCACCGCTCATCATTGAACAGATCCTACTTGGCGTGATGAATCCTTTGTAGAATCTTTTCCTTTTTCCCTGGAGATACCGGAACTCCATGAAGAGTCGAAAAAAAGCGAACAAGCACGCTACCACGCATCCAGCTCCGTTTTTTCAATCGTGCACCATTGTTCCAAATGATTATGATTTTGACGCGTTGCATGGCCATCAACCGCGACTTTAAGAATCACCAAGTCCGCGAAATGTTCAAGGCATTATTCACGAGATTGAACGGATGGAGAGGCATCGAGGCTATGGATATGCGATCGACAACAGAGATGCCAATCTCACCGCGATTTAAGAGGCATAACAATCCGGATCGGGAATGGTGGCAACAAAGAAGAAACAATGCGTGTGGAACAAGTGAGATACTTCAGACATTGTTCAACAAGTCTCTTTGTGTGTGAGAGTCGAAAATGCCGATGCAAAAACGAAACGAGAAAACATATTGAGCACATGCATGAAGCTCACATTGCCGAGGTTAAGTCGCTGCGTGAGCAAAACAAGAGTGATCTACAAACGTTTGGAAGAGACCATGAATACAAAATTCAGCCTTCTCATGGCCGAGATGAAGCCGATTTCAAGCAGAGTCCAACGCTACTCGACCTGAATTTCGTCCGCATACTCTGCAGCGACTCGAGACAAAACTCAACTATCGCCAGGCTTGACTTCCGCTTGCAAGTCTGTTTCCGTGCGTTCCTCTCTCCTTTGATGATGCCAAAAAGGGGGAAGAGGAATACCTAAAAAGCGCAAGGGGGATCCGTTGAAAAGGAAGGAGCAAACATTGCGAAGGGAAAATCACCGAGGAAGTGTTAAAAACAGAAGAAAGGAAAATCAATGAGAGGGAAAGGATCAAAAGATATGACCTTGATGATTGCACAAACCCCTCAACAGGGGTCCTCACATCACGGTGACATTATCGGCAAAACTCCTCGTGACTCGCCACTTCAACACTCTCTTTGTATCTATGGTGAAAAGAGAAAAACAATTGAAGCGGGGATGAAGGAAGTGGAAGGAAGAATGGATGCCCGAGTTATGAACATCTTGAAAGAACATGGAGGCATTCCAAGAGAAGCGAGACACTTATGCCATTTCGGATGTCGGAGAGAGCCACGATCGATTGATGAATTTAAAACGCTCGAATCAAGGATACTTTGCAAAAATGTCTATGGCTCAAGCTTGGGACTTGTCTTGGGAAAAGGGCCTCACGTTATGTGAAGAAGGCGACAGCAAACGGACTACGGCAACACTGCTGGTCACTCCGTTAGTCACTCACCGGAAAGAAGAAGACCCCAAGACAAAGATACGCCCCAGGTAGAGGAAGAAGCGATGGTGGAGGAAGAAGCTTGCACCTAGGCCTCCGCCCAAGAATATTGAATACGTAGATCCGAGAAAGAAAGGAGGGATCTACTTTGGGCTGGAAACTTGACCAAGTGGCAAATTTGCAAGTGGCTAAAACTAACGCCGAGTATGCAAAAAGAATAGAAGAAGAAAACAAGAGACAAACTCAGCTATGGGAGGAGAGACAGAAAGAATAAGAAAAGATGAAGCTGCCAGAAGGCATATGAAAAGAAAAAGAAGACAAATGACGACGAGAAAAAGAGAAGAAGAGAAGAAGATCTTGAACAAGATGAAAGAAGGAGACAAACGAAGGAGATGAAGTGTTGTCTTTGTCAACCCTTCGTGTATTTCACTATGTAAATACATACAATTTAAGTCTTCTCCGTAATAAAGCTACAAATTCTTTATTCTTTTGTAGAAAAATATGTGCTCGATACACCTTGTAAACAATTGTGTAAAAGTACAAGAATGATATGATCAATAAAAAGATTGATTCTCACAAGATACATTCTATGTCAATACACTATCTGTATGTATCTTTGTTATTTGCATTTTTGAATGGTTTAAGTTTTGGCATCATCAAAAAGGGGGAAATTGTTAGGAATTTTATTGTTTAGATTTTGATGAATGCCATGTAAAACTTAGAATAGAAAGTTGGCACCCCAATTCTTGTTTGTAAATGCATTGTAATAATTAGAGTGGCCAAGTTTCGAGTTAAGTCGCCTACGCCCTAACATGCAAGAAGACAAATCAAGACTAAAAGGAAGACTCACCGGGAGACAAATGAGTATGGCAAAGAAGAGTAGATGGGAACTCTATCAAGAAGAAGCAAGAGATGCACTGGTGAGTGGAGTATCATCAAGTCAACTCAAGAAAAGCCGAGTCTCAAGTTGAAGTGACAAGAGTCATCCAATGATTGGAAGTCGACTCTAAGTCACCTGGGAAAGCAAGAAAATGCAATCAAGTCGAGATAATCAGAAAAGATCCGTTGCCGTAAAAATCAAGAGAATTACTTAAACTAGTAATATCTCCATACCACCTTTCTCGGCGTGCTCGGTCCCTGCGTGCAAAAGGAATGAACCAATGGGAAGCACTACACCGTGTCGAACTCGAAAAGGTGAAAGAACAATTCATACGAGGAAATGGCAATTCCAAGGATCGCAACAAGACAAGCCAACGATCGTGCAAGTGACTTTCAAAAATAAGCCTATCTCTTCAACGGGCAAATTTTTGAAAGATCACTATAAAAGGCCGAGGAATGACTACGAGAGAAGGTTACCTCGAACCACGAACATTCAAGAAATCAATCAAATTGTAACCGAAATACTCTCAAATCATTCACGATTAATCCTCAAGCCTACATTACGAAGTACATCAATCCAACACTAACCTTGTGAAGGAAAGAGAACTTCAATCGCTTGAAGAGGAAACTTTTGAAGAAAAGGGGTCTACATTCCACGAAGGATTGTAGGAAGGTTCAAGGTCGAACCAAGTCTTAAGCTTTTGGAGGGCTTCGTGGTCAAATCCAAAGAGCTTGAGCAAGTGAGTCAGTAGTAGCAAGGCGCAAACGCCTGTGAAGAAGCCGAGTCGTAAGAGAAGCCACCGAGTGATCAAGGCGTCTCGATCGAGTCCCAAAGGATCAAGTCACCGTGTGATCAAGACTTGTATCCGGATCGTTACCACTTTGTAAACCGATCATTACCTAGTGGATTCCTCCAGGAGTTGGAGAAGAGAGGAGTAGAAGAATTACCCCATCTTCGAACCTCTATAAAAATTTCACGTGTCATTTACATTTCAAAGATTTTAATTCCTGCATTTTTAACTCGCTTATATATGCCGATAAATTGGCTATCCATTTGATAATACAAGTACTAAATCCAAAGACTAAACTCTTACTTAATCAAATTTAAGGGTGTTAAGTCTTCCAATGAAAACAAAACCACATTGAGTTAATTTAGAGTCAACAAAATGAGTTATTCCATCAACAAACTTTCAGTTGAGTTTGTTGAAAGACTAACTCTACCGATTGACTAAATCGATTATCCATCAAGGACACAAATTGTGTAGAATCAACTCTGTATATTTAAAAGGACTAAATCAAAAATTTGGTAAGGTTTATTCAACCCCCTTCTAAACCTTACACTTACACCCCTTGGGACCTACACATAAGTATTGGGCTGACCTGATAAGCTCAATATTTGGGCTATGACTGACTTGCCACGCTGTGAAGGACCAGCTTCGGAAAGCCATGAGGAAGGAGGTCGATTGGGCCAAGTGCAGTTCGGCTACAAGAGTAAGGGGGCTCTGGAGATGTTTTAATACGCTGGCCCGAGGTGGCTTAGGTCCGATGGTCTGAGGTATCTCAGGTCAGTTCGGAACCAAGGTCTTAAGGGCGTAAAATTAGGGTTTTGAGGAGATCCGATCCTAATCTAAGGTATAAAAGCCCAAGTCCAGGTTCATTCTAAACCTAATCTCATCTTTGCTTTTACAATATATTTTATGCCTCTTGCTTCTCTTCCAAGTTACTGACTTAAGCATCGGAGAGGGTACGCCGGAGCCCCCCTCCGGCCCCCCTTGTGCAGGTTTCGCGGAGGAGTTCAGCTTAGAAGTTGGTCGGCGAGAGGAGGACATTTTTTGGAGCAACGGAGTGGTGCCATCTGTGGGAAGATTGAGCGGAGACGTGAGCTTCAAGTGATGGTTATGGAAGATATCAGGAGAAATTTGGAAGAAGATCTGAATCGTATGCCATTGGGAGATACTCCGGGTGGAGTTACGCAAGAAGATGTCAGGCCCTCCGCCTCCGCCACCTTCGGTGGAGGGCGGAGGGCAGCGGTTTCCAAGGGCTGGAGTGGATGGACAGACACCCATGTCTGGTGGGAGTGTTGATTTGGGCCCAATGTTCTTTGAACAGTTGGGTGGTTTCATTACTAGAGTCGTTGAGCAAATGGTGGAAAGGCGGCTGAGGGAGATGCTTCCGCCACCAACTCTGCCTGTGGTCCCTCATCCGGTTGCCCCCCCGGAGGTCGGGGAGAGAGGTCGGCAGCATGCGGTGGCAGAAGAGGTGCATTCGTCGAGGGCGGAGCACACATCAATTGAGGATCATGACTGGTCGGAGCGGATGGATGACCTCCATCGTGAAGTGAGGGATATTCGTAGGAGGGTGGCAGGAGCGTCGGGAGCGGCTTCAGTCCGAGTACGGAGTGGAACTCCCTTCTCGGATGAAGTGATGGCGGATGAGCTCCCATCCTCCTACCGAGCTCTGAGTTTTGAATACGATGGTACCACGGACCCGTGGGATCATCTCTGACATTTTGAGAATGCTGCTTTGCTACACAGGTTCACGGATGGTGTGATGTGTAGTTTTCCCTACCATTCTATCGAAGTCAGCTCAACAATGGTTTAGCCAGCTTGCTCCAGGCTCTATCAGAAATTTTGATGACTTCAGTTCGACATTTCTCAATCAGTTCACGAGCTGTCGAAAGTACCAAAAGGCACCCCTGACTCTGTTTAGCATCAAGCAGAGGGAAGGGGAAGGACTTCGGAGCTATATACAGAGGTTCACTGCGGCTAAGTTGGAGGTGCCTTCAGCAAGTCTGGAGATTTTGGCTAATGCCCTAGCTCAGGGCCTGAAAGATGGAGAGTTTTTCGATTCTTTGGTGATAGAGCTGGCCAAGACCTTTGATGAATTGTTAGCTTGAGAAGAGAGGTACATTAACCTGGAAGAGGCGAGGAAAATGAAGAGAGAGGAGAGAGAGAAAATGAGGGACATGAAGGAAGATCAGGAGGATAAAGGATCTCAAAAGAGGCCGAGGACTGAGGCGATGGGTGGACGGCCGAGGTACGAGAAGTATATGCCATTGGTTGTCCCTCAGGGCGAGGTGCTCATAGATATCGAGAAGCACCCCGACCTGAGGTGGCCAAAGGCACATGTGGAGGCACCAGTAAAGGCAAAGTGCAAGAAATTTTGTAGGTTCCATAATGAGTATGGACACACAACAGATCGGTGCAGACACCTGAGGGATGAAATTGAGCGGCTCATTCAAGCAGGTCATCTCAGGGAATTTGTGTACATTGATAAAAAGGAGAAAAAATGGGAGTATAAGAGGGACAACCGGGGTTATCATCAACCTCGGCGGGAGTCGGAGCGTAGGGGAAGGAAAGGGAGGAGCTACATCCACCTCCGCCCCCACCTCGGCGAGAGGTCATCCAGATGATTGTTGGAGGGCCGGCAGAAGGAGATTCTAGGAGAGCTCGAAAAAATTATATGAGAGCAGCGGCGCCAGATCTGGGGCAAGAGCAGCTGAAAGTGGAACAGGTCGGGCCAGGGCCGAGTATCCAATTTGGGCCAGAGGATAGCAAGGGTATCGTGACACCTCATAGCGATGCTCTTGTGATCACGGTGACGATCTCTAATTATGATGTGCAGCGAGTATTTGTGGATACAGGGAGCTCGGCGGGCATCCTATTCTATGATTGCTACAGGAGGATGGATCTCCAGGTCGGTCTGGAGACGGTGGACACGGCGTTGGTCGGATTTGCTGGAGGAATGATCCAACCAATAGGTTGATTACTTTACCTGTCTCTTTGGGTAAGGAGCCTAATCGCAAAACTAGGATGATTCGATTTTTTATAGTAGATGCACCTTCTTCGTATAATGCTATGTTGGGTAGACCGTCATTAAATGCTTTTCAAGCTATGGTGTCGGTGTACCATTTGAAAATGAAGTTCCCTATAGGGGAAGAGGTAGGTGAGGTCGGCGGACATCAGTATATGGTTAGAAGGTTATATGTGGAGAGTATTCAAAAGGCGGAAAGGGGGAATGTCTTTGATGATGACAAAAATAGGGATAAAATAATTAGACTAGATGAGCCGGTGGAGCATGTCCAACCTAATGAGGAGATGATGATGGTTGAGCTGGTGCCGGGTGACCCCGATAAGGTCACCAAGATCGGGAAAGGATTATCTGATGAGCTGAGGGAAGAGCTGGTGGAGTTTTTAAGGAGCAATGTGGATGTGTTTGCTTGGACAGCGGAAGACTTGGTGGGGATCGATCCGAGTACAGCTGAGCATAGGCTCAATGTCAATCCATCATATAAGCCTGTGAAACAAAAGAAAAGAAATTTTGGTCCTAAGAATGATGCTATAATTCGAGCGGAGGTGCAAAGGTTGTTGAAGGCGGGGCATATTAAAGAAATCCAGTTTCCGGAGTGGTTATCCAATGCAGTGCTAGTACCAAAAATGGATGATTGGCGTATGTGCGTGGATTTTAGTGACTTGAACCGGGCTTGCCCAAAAGATTACTATCCATTGCCCCGAATCGATCAACTTGTAGATTCGACTTCGGGGTGTGAATTGCTCAGTATGATGGATGCATCGCAGGGCTACCACCAGATCAGGCTGGCAGATGAGGACCAAAAGAGGGTGAGCTTCACCACCTCTTTTGGCACCTTTTGTTATGTAGTAATGCCATTCGGGTTGAAGAATGCAGGAGCCACATACCAGAGGTTGGTAGATAAGATGTTTGAGAGGCAGCTCGGGAGGAACATGGAAGTATACGTGGATGACATGTTGGTCAAGAGTATGAAGGTTGTGGATCATGTGCGTGACCTATCTAAGATATTTGACACTTTGAGAAAGTACCGGATGAAGCTCAACCCTAAGAAATGTGCTTTTGGTGTGAGGTCGGGAAAGTTCTTGGGGTATATGGTGACGGAGAAATGAATAGAGGCTAATCCAGAGAAGGTCAGAGCCATTAGAGAGATGGTACCACCTCGGGATGCAAAGGAAGTACAGTGTTTGACAGGTCGGCTGGCAACCCTGAATTGGTTTATTTCGCGCCTGGCGGAGAGGAGTTTGCCCTTCTTCAAAGTGTTGAGGAAGGCCAAAAAGTTTGTTTGGGATGAGGACTGTCAGAGAGCTTTCGAGGATTTGAAAACTTATTTGGCCGATTTGTCACTATTAACTAAGCCACTGCCGGAGAACCCTTGTACTTATACCTTTCGGTGGGAGAGCAAGGGGTCAGCACGGTCCTGATCAGAGAGGAGAGGTCGGTTCAGAAGCCGGTGTATTATGTCAGTAAGGTATTGAGTAATGCCAAACTACGGTATGTAGAGATCGAGAAAGTGAGCCTTGGTAGTGACTGCAAGGAGACTTCGACCATATTTTCTATCACACAAGGTAATCGTCTGAACTAATCTTCCATTGAGAAATGTGATGAGCAAGCCCGAAGTGGCTGGAAGACTGGTGAAGTGGGTCATTGAACTGAGCGAGTATGATATCGAGTTCGAGAACAGTCGCCATTAAAGCTCGTGCTTTGGCGGATTTTGTTCAAGAATCGATAAGGATGATAGTGGAGAAGGAGCTTGGGTGATTTATGTGGATGGTTCAAGAGGGAGCTCGGGCCGTGTCTTTGGTATTGTCCTAATCAGCCCACAAGGGGTAGAAAATGATTTTGCTGTAAGGTTGGTGTTCAAGCTATCCAATAATGAGGCGGAGTATGAAGCATTTATTAGAGGGATGCAAATGGCCATTTAGATGGGGGCTACTAGAATGGTTATTTACATGGATTCTCAGCTCGTTCATAAGCAAGTTACTGGGGAATTTGAAGTTAGGGAGGAAAGGATGAAGAGGTATGTTGAAGCATACTGAGCTTTAGAAGGAAAAGTGAAATAGATCAAGATCTGTCAGGTCCCGAGGGCAGAGAATGGTCGGGCGGATTTCTTAGCAAAGATGGCCAGCTCGGCCTCGGAGAATCAAGTCAAGCAAATCACGCTTTTGATGGCAAGAGAGACTGTGTTGGGTATGGAGGTCGGAGAGATTGAAGAAAAAGAGGATTGGAGGTCGGCTATCATAGCCTATCTGAAAGAGGGAGTCTTGCTAGGAGGTAGGCGTGAAGCAGCTCGGCTGAAAATTCGGGCGACACGTTTTTGCATTATCGGGGACAAGTTATACAAGAGAGGCTTCTCCATGCCTTTACTGAGGTGTTTAAGTGGAGAGGAGGGTACGTATGTGCTGAGAGAGATGCACGAAGGGTGTTGTGGAAACCATATGGGAGCAAGAATCTTGATGAAAAAGGTGCTGAGGGCAGGGTATTTTTGGCCTTACTTGAAAGAGGAAGCAGAGAAGCTAGTGAGAGCGTGTGAGAAGTGCCAGATTCATGCGCCTTTGATACATTGTCCGGCAGAGGAGCTCATGACTATGAGCTCGGCATGTCCTTTTGCAAAATGGGGTATTGACATCGTGGGTCCCTTTCCTCTGGCTTCAGGTCAGAGAAAGTTCTTGATTGTGGCGATTGATTATTTTAGCAATTGGGTGGAAGCAGAGCCCCTTGCTAAAATAAATGAGGATGCAGTGATGAAGTTCATCTGGCATAATATTTCATGCCGATATGGAACACCTCGGATCTTGATATCAGATAATGGAACGCAATTCGCAGGGGTAGGGATCCGAGCTTGGTGTGAGGAGTTGAAGCTCAAGTAAAATTTCACGTTGGTGGCTCACCCACAGGACAATGGGAAGGTGGAGGTCACTAATAGAATCTTGGTCCAAGGAATCAAAGCTCGACTTGAAAAGGCAGGAGGAGCATGGGTTCAGGAGCTCAGTTCGGTATTGTGGGCTTATCGAACTAATCCAAAGGAGGCAACAGGTGAAACTCCGTTCAGCTTGGTGTATGGAATAGATGTTGTTATACCAGAGAGATCGGGATGGAGACTCATCGGGTTCAAAATTTTGATTTGAACGCCAATGAGATGATGATCCAAGAAGCTTTGGATACTATTAATGAGAAAAGAGAGATGGCATTTTTGTAGATGGAGCGAACATGAGGAAGGATCAAGGCAGTGTATGACAAGAAAGTGATGAGGAGGGCCTTCCAGGTCGGAGACCTGGTTCTGAGAAGGTCAGATGCTAGCAAGAATAAGGGGAAGCTCGATGCAAATTGGGAAGGGCTACTTCGGGTGGCGAAGGTGCTGGCAGGAGGTGCATATGAGCTGGAGGAACTGGATGGGCGAAAGCTCCCGAGGGCATGGAATAGTTACAATTTAATGAAATATCATTCCTAGAATGGGAGAATCTCTGTTGTAATGAAATTACTCATTTTGAATGAAATAATTGGCTTCCCTAATACATGAGTTCGGAAATAAATTGGTGGAAACTGAAAAGTATTTGGAGCTCAGCTCGAGCTAGTCTCCAAATACTTGGGGCCACGAGGCCACGCAAGGAGTTCGGCTCGAGCCAGCTTTCTTTGAAGAAATCGACAAGTATTTGGAGCTCAGCTCGAGCTAGTCTCCAAATACTTGGAGCCACGAGGCCACGAAAGAAGCTCGACCCGAGCCAGCTTTCTTTGATGAAATTGACAAGTATTTGGGGCTCAGCTCGAGCTAGTCTCCAAATACTTGGGGCCACGAGGCCATGCAAGGAGCTCGGTCCGAGCCAGCCTCCTTTGATGAAATTGACAAGTATTTGGAGCTCAGCTCGAGCTAGTCTCCAAATACTTGGGGCCACGAGGCCATGCAAGGAGCTCAGCCCGAACCAACTTCCTTTGATGAAATCGACAAGTATTTGGAGCTCAGCTCGAGCTAGTCTCCAAATACTTGGGCCCACGAGGCCACGAAAGGAGCTCGACCCAAGCCAGCTTCCTTTGATGAAATTGACAAGTATTTGGAGCTCAGCTCGAGCTAGTCTCCAAATACTTGGGGCCACGAGGCCATGCAAGGAGCTCGGCTCGAGCCAGCTTCCTTTGATGAAATCGACAAGTATTTGGAGCTCAGCTCGAGCTAGTCTCCAAATACTTGGGGCCATGAGGCCACAAAAGGAGATCGTCTCGAGCCAGCTTCCTTTGATGAAATTGACAAGTATTTGGAGCTCAGCTCGAGCTAGTCTCCAAATACTTGGGGCCACGAGGCCACGCAAGGAGCTCAGCCCGAGCCAGCTTCCTTTGATGAAATCGACAATTATTTCGAGCTCAGCTCGAGCTAGTCTCCAAATACTTGGGGCCACAAGGCCACGAAAGGAGCTCGGTTCGAGCCAGCTTCCTGTGATGAAATTAACAAGTATTTGGAGCTCAGCTCGAGCTAGTCTCCAAATATTTGGGGCCACGAGGAGCATGATATACCAATCGTTTTTGGGTAAAAAAATAATAATAAATAAATACATCTAAACCTAAGCTACTGCGAGAACAAAAATGCGAAAATAGAGATCGGAAAGGAGATAATCTTTCATTACTTAGCAAAATAAGAGTACAAGTACATCAGGATACTAAAGTGAAAGAAAAACAAATAAAAACCCCTAAGTAGTAGGGGCAACATCCTCGGTGGTAAGGTCATCTGCCGAGATGGTCACATCGTCCACAAGGGCGATCTCGGGGTCATCATCTGGAATCTCCTGAGCAGAAGTGAGGGAAGTGCCTTCGGGGAGCTGGGGAGTTGGCTGACCTCCAGGAGGATGAGAGGGGCCCCTGAGCTGGAAGCAGGGTGAAAGAAGCAAAATAAGAGTACAAGTACATCAGGATACTAAAGTGAAAGAAAAATAAATAAAAACCCCTAAGTAGTAGGGGCAACATCCTCGGTGGTCAGGTCATCTGCCAAGATGGTCACATCGTCCACAAGGGCGATCTCGGGGTCATCATCTGGAATCTCCTAAGCAGAAGTGAGGGAAGTGCCTTCGGGGAGCTGGGGAGTTGGCTGACCTCCAAGAGGATGAGAGGGGCCCCTGAGCTGGAAGCAGGGTGAAGGATAAATGGAGCGGACAAGGATTCAATGAAGGCCTCCACAGGAGCTCGGTTTAGACGCTCCGCCTCAGGGGAAAATACGAAGCCCTTGGGGTCGGGAAGGATCTTTATGGGACCCTGGCGATCAAAGGGCTCAGTAGTGATGCCACGCTCCTTAAGATGAAGCTCAGCCTGGTCAAAAGCGAAGCCATAATACTCCATAACACTTGAGGATAGAACTTTTATGAACTCTTTGGAGCTCAAAAAGGCTTGCTTCACCCTCTCCCGAATTGCCTGAACTATGGAAGAGCCTTGGGGGGAGGTCAGGAAACCTTGGCGGCCAATTTCAATGCCCTCGGCCCGAGCCTGGTTGGCATTTGTGGTGCAGCGGATTTGGAGATCACCCATTTCGGTCTTGAGGTCAGCATTGTCAGTCTCAAAAGCCTTCAACCTGGTCTCAAAAGAGGCCACGGTGGCCTTATGGACCTCATCCTTCTCTATGAAGCGGCGCACCTCTTCCAAAAGCTTAGTCTCCCAAGCCTTCAGCTATGTGCACTCCTTCTTGGCAGCGTTGAGCTCGGCAATGAGGGCGGGGTCAACAAAACCCACGCGAGCTCGGGAGATTAAAGCAGCAAACTGGGCCTCGGCCTTTGAATGGTTCATGCAAAAAGAGCTCACCAGCTCGGCGCCACTGGGCTTTTCTAAAGCAGCTCGGTCAGGACTGGGGCAATTGCCTTGTACATACTGGATGGAAAAAGTTCCATCAGTATTCTTCAGAATGGAGTTCCCAGTGAAGAATGTCTAGTTGGGTGTGTGGATGGGGTTGCGAGTAAGAGTGAGAGGAGTAGCTGAGGTGGTAGTAGCCTTAGCCTTCTTGGCTGCGCTGGCACTGGCACCAAGAGCAGACCTCTTGGGAGGAGGAGGTCTGATAGCAAGATGGGCTTCAGGACCTGTGAGGTCGGCTATCACAATGGCGGCCGAATCAGTCGCCGCCGAGCCGAGAAGTCCGCTTCCCGATCATCAAAGAAGACACCTTCGGCGGAGGAGAGAACCGGAAGCAGCTTGTCGCTCTTCCTCCTCCTGCTCAGCAACCATCTGTGCCATAAACATGTCTGCACAATAAGGAAAATGTTAGCTAACAGGTAAGAAAGAATTGAACTAAATATGAAAAGATAATTACCAATGTCACAAGGTAGGGGAGCCATTATGGAGCTCAGCTCGAAGTAGTACAAGAGAGATGGAGTTATGAGGCGGGAAAGGTCATATTTGACCAAGGTAAGTTTATTTATCAAGGATTGGAGTTCGGAGGATCGATCTTTGGGGTTATGTTTCCGTTGAAGGGGAAGGCTCCAAGTCCAGGCGATAGGAAAACCCCAAGCTCGGGGAGAGGAGATGAAAAAATACCTGTCCTTCCAGAATTTATTGGAAAAATGATATTTACTCAGAAACTGAGCATCACCTCGGGAGGTAATGTAGAATAGACCCTTGGTGGTTGAGCTCTTTACTTGGAATAGGGCAAAGAACAGTTCGAGAGTAGGCTCTATTTCTAGATATTTAGTTAATATCAAGAAGCCAGCAAGGATGCGG
This sequence comes from Rehmannia glutinosa, assembly GCA_016081115.2. NCBI lineage: Eukaryota > Viridiplantae > Streptophyta > Magnoliopsida > Lamiales > Orobanchaceae > Rehmannia > Rehmannia glutinosa. The sequence continues at coordinate 92,845,423 of CM071926.1, forward strand.
AAAGAATTGGGGGCTAGCTGGTTGAGAGGTACACGATAGAGGCGGACACCTCGGCCATAAAGGTATGGATGGGGAATCGGAGGCCACCCTCTATCTGACTTGCGAAGAAAGCTAAGGCATTTGGTGGAGGTCGGTTAGGGCGATCCGAGCTGCTTGGGTAAGGAAAGCTTGAAAGAGGAAGGGATTTGGCGTTCTTTTTTATAGATTGGAGATTATGAGCTGTGAGGGTAGTTTCTCTGAAGTCATGAGGGTACACAGGCAGGGGACCCGAGCTCGGAGCTCGGATCTCTATCACATCGGAGTCCGTGCCTGAACCAGAGCTGGACTCGGTAGCATCAGGATCCGAAGGACGGACTCCGACAAGAGGGAGGGGTAGACAGCCCACCATTCTAAATCCGTGATATACGGATTCGATGGTGTTGAAAGGGAGGAAGAAGATGCCATAATGATAAGGTAAAAAACTAGAAAAAGAAAGGGGAAAGAGGGGATTACTTACTGGATGAAAGTAGGAGATTGAAGGAGAAAAGTGGACGAGGGCCTGAGATGCGTAGAACTTGCCGAAATCTGGAGAAATTCCACTGGAGAAGTATGATATCAAATGCTTTGGGGAAGGCTCTGCAAATTTGTGTGAAAAAAGTGAAAATGAAGATGGAAGGCGGCCTTTTATAGGAGGAGGAGATGAAAAGGTGTCTCGGTATTCGAGGAGACATCACACGGTTTACGAAGAGACAGAGAGTTGAAAAGACGTCTTGTCCATCATGTCACCGTGTCAGGGATTTGAAAGGCCAAGCGGCGGCGGGAATTTGAAAAGATAAAAACCCTAAGAACGGGTCAGCTCGACCTACAAACAACTATAGTCGAAATAGAAATCTAACCATAGTTGGGGGGAGGAATTGATAAGGGTAAAATATGGTCTGGGCTGACCTATCTATATTGGGCCGACCTGATAAGCCCTAAAGTATTGGGCCGACTTGCTAAGCTATAAAGTATTGGGCCGACCTGCTATTGGGCTGACCTGCTAAGCCCTAAAGTATTGGGCCGACCTACTAAGCTCTAAAGTATTGGGCTGACTTGATAAGCCCTTATTGGGCCGACCTGCTAAGCCCTAAGTATTGGGCTGACCTGATAAGCTCAATATTTGGGCTATGACTGACTTGCCACGCTCTGAAGGACCAACTTCGGAAAGCCATGACGAAAGAGGTCGATTGGGCCAAGTGCAGTTCGGCTACAGGAGTAAGGGGGCTCTGAAGATGTTTTAATCTGCTGCCCGAGGGTGGGCTTAGTCCGATGGTCCGTGCAGGTGTCTCGAGTCGGGCCGAACCAAGGTCTTAAGGGCGTAAAATTAGGGTTTTGAGGAGATCCGATCCTAACCTAATGATGACTCTGACACCAAATCGTAACGGAATCCCGGATTTTACGGAAACCATAATCCTAGCTAAGGTATAAAAGCCCAAGTCCAGGTTCATTCTAAACCTAATATCATCTTTGCTTTTACAATATATTTTCTGCCTCTTGCTTCTCTTCCAAGTCACTGACTTAAGCATCGGAGAGGGTACGCCAGAGCCCCCTTCCGCCTCCCTTGTGCAGGTTTCACGGAGGAGTTCACTTGGAAGTTGGTCGGCGAGAGGACGTTTTTTGGAGCAACCATTTACAAAATATATTTCCGGGCTGGGCCATGTATTTTTGCGGCGCGAGCAAAATTAGGCGGGCCTGACTCGCCCGAAATTTTCAAAAACCCGATGGCTAGCTCTAGACTGACAGCGGTGCGCGGTGCCAAAATATTAAAGGAAAAAAGAATTGAAAAGGAGACAAATAGAAACATCACTTGTTGCGTGGGTGCCAATTTATAGTCAGCGTCTCGCACTGTTAATCCCCAAATTTGAAGAGCTCAACCTAAACATGAAACGACCCGCAAAACCTTTCAAATTGAGCTCCGAAATTTCATGGGGCCTGCCCGTTTTCTACTGGTCCGATTCAAGAACGCCGCCTCACACTCTGCCCGCCTTTTCTCATCTTCCGCCACCCTGGTACGGCGGCCCTGGACCCACTTGACGGACGAGTCCGTAAACTCGGACGGCGGAAGCGCCGTTTACAGACGCGCTCTCAGACTCCAGCGACCCACGACCATCAGATATGAGGAAAGTTTGCATAACTCTGTGAGCTTAATTGGTGCAATAGAACGCCCTTTGAGAGAATGCAACTCCGCCAGATTCGGCGTTTACACTGCCCTTAAAGTTAACGCACCGACTGGCGCTTACGGCTACTTTAGGTGAGCAATCCCTTAGCCATTTTAGTTCTGTTCTCTTTTTAGTTAAATAAATCTTTTTTTCATATTCGTATCTAACAGGATACTGCTCAAATTTTGGGATGAAATGGCGGAAATGTCGGTCCAGCATCTAAAGCCGAATGATTTAGTGTATGTTTCGGGTCGTCTAGGATCATACATGAAGGTGGATGAGAATGGGAAGTCGATGCGATATTATGAGGTTTGAAATGCAACTTTTGTTAATAACTATATTGTGGTTGTGTTCTTTAATGTTTGAGATGATCCTTACTCTGAATCTGGATTGTTATGATCAAGAATGATACTTTTCTGAGCAAATAGTTCTCTAGAAAGCACTTTGAACACTCTTTTACATTCACCATTTTCATTTGATATCCGTATTATTTTTCTAAGTGGTTCAACGCCAACATTCAGCTCCATTTTTTGTTTAGTGGAGTGAGCTCATGCTAACTTGCATTGAAGTTGATTATTATAACAGTGTCAAAAATCCTTCACTAGTGATGATGGCATACAATTGAAAAAATAAGGACAATTTTCTTGGCCTTTCATGCTTTATGCTATTTAATTTAGAAAAGAAAAGGATAAGGATGGAAAATTATTTGTTGTGATGAAACTTTAGTTTTACATTTAACCAGATAGTAGTGTAGATTTAAAATCAATATTAGCACTGTTACTTCGCTTCATGTCGAATTGGTAAACTATCCTAGTATTGGAAGCTGCAAAAGATTAACTTCAAACTACAAAGTGGTAACAACTCATTACCATTTGATTACGAAGCTAATATTTTCTATGTGCTTGCTATTGATCCTCGACATGAAGGTATTTTAACATGTCTGCAAATTTTCATGAAACAAAATAATGTGCACAGTGAGTATTTAAGCTAAGATAGCTCCCGCCAGTAATTCATATACGTTTCTTATTAGGTCATTTGCAATAGTGGCGTGGTTTGTCTCAAGTACTTGACAACGTAAGTTGTACTTGCATCTCTCATACAATTTTGTATAATTTTTTGAGCTTTTATTTTTTTTGGGGTGGGTGGGTGGGGGTTCAAGTGTCAAATCCTGACACATTACGAGTGTTTTTTCTTTAAAAAAGAATTGTTTGTGATTTTGAAGTTCTTCAAACTAAACTCTGGATTACATTTTAAATTGATATCAAATATGAATCGAAGGGATATATGTTCTTTTACTTTTCCATGAGTTAAATAGAGTACATATGAGTGCCCCTAGGGGCTAGTTCAGCTGGTAGGCGGCCTGCTATGGGACACCAAGGTCCCGGGTTCGAAACCTACCAGTTGCAATTACTCCTGATGTCCCCCGGGGGGCCAGGCGTTGGGGCGCGCGTGATTACTCCCGAGTTTGGTAGCGGTGGGTGGGCCGAAAGGACCCTGCCACAATGAGTTCTAGGTTAGCAAGAAAAAAAAAAAGAGTACATACGAGTAGAATGGTTACTTATCAATTTTTTTACTTCTCCATGAGTTAAATTGATTTTATCAGTTATAAATATCATATCAAATTTACTTGATCCCTCCTTTTCCTGACGTAAATGTAAAGTTAATTTGTCGATATTTGCTTTATAAGTGAAGTTTTGTAAGATCACAATAATCTCTATACTGTCTACTCGTGCATCTAAATATTTCCCTTCTATACCTGCTGTAATGTTTTCATATGATGCATTTTATATGTTTGTATAATGAAATTTGCATATGTAGGTAGTTGTTACAGAGATAAATTTTGTTAATCGAAATGGCCTGGGGCCAGCCTGCGAAAACCTTTTGAAGTTGGAACCAGAAGGTACAGTTTCTTTTACCTTTTGTTTAATTGATAAACTTAGGCATTGGTTACTCTGTCAACACTTCCTTTCGATTTTATCATCATGATCCCCTCTAAGTTGTAGTGTTTATAGTTTCAAGTACTTGGAAAAATTAGGATAAATCGAGAAAATGAAATAGTGTGTTGGGTATATTATATATGCCTTGTTTACTGACTTATTGACATAGTTGTCAAAGGCTCAAGGGCTCCCGGAGCCTAAGGCGCAAGGCGCAAAAAAGGTGCGCGCCTTTTTGAAGTGAGGTGCAAAAAAATTACAAAGCCTTTTTTTCTGATATTTGACTTTATTTTCCTCACTTGAGCAAACTGAGCTTATTTTTAATTATGCCTAACTTAAGAAACCCTAGGAAAACCTAATAAATACAAAGCCCATTTAAAAACACAATTTAAAAAACCCACTTTAGGCCCAACTTTAAGCAGCCCACTCTAAATAAAACGTACACTTGAATAAGGCGCGCCTGAGCAGGTGGGGCGCACCTCTGCGCTTTTGAGCCTGGGCGCTCGCCTTGTTAAATTGCCTCACCTGAGAGGCTATCAGGCGCTGGCCTCTGCGCCTTGCGCCTCAGGCGCGCCTCTGACAACTATGCTTATTGATATGTAAATAATCACGAAAATGCAGAGAACAGTTAGATAAATCGCTCCTTTCTAATTCTTGTTTGTATCCTCCACTGAGAGCTTCTGACCATATTACAATATTTTTCTTATTTTTCCCTAGGGGTGCGATATGTTGAGGTCCAAACTGAATTATCATCAATTTACTCCACAAATACTTGCATACAGTTCAACAATTTGCAATTATGAAATTTGTTTGTATTTGTTTCTTCTTCATCTTTTTCTTTATTTTTCAATAATCTGATCTGTTTTTTATTTGCATCATTTGGCAGTTTCATATGAGGATATCAAGCAGAAGCGTAGAGACCGTCTCCATTTGTGGCAGGTATTCTTTGCTAGCCCATCTGAGTGGTGGGATAATAGAAACCATAAATCCAACACAAAACTTCCGGATTTTAAGCACAAGGACACTGGTGAGGTGCTCTGGCTCAAAGACAACGATCCTCCATGGGTCCGTAAACAACTCCAATTGCACGATTCGAGATTATACAAACGATCCCCAGGTGAACACAGAAATGCTTGGTCACATCTGTCCCCTTTGGTTTATGAATAATGCCACAAGAAATTCGAAAACTCACTGTGGGGCTCAAATGGTGGAAATTCATATTGCATTATTGCTCTTTGTCGCCATTGTTTCCAAGATCTGGAAGACTATGTTGCTTTTGGATCTTAAAACCACTGTGGATAATTACAAAAACTACCCTTGAGGTTTGACCTAATTACGAAAAAACCTAATTATTTTTCAAAATTACATATAATTCCTACGGTATCAAAAAACCCAATTGATTATTGAGGTTTGTATTCCTTTAACAATTATCCCCCTATTGGTGTGCGATTTGTAAAATAGAAACAAACATTAAGGGGGTATTTGTAGTTTTGAAAGATAGGTTGGGTCCTTTTGTAATTAGACTAAGCCACAACCGTTTCTTTAACAATTATCCCCATTGAGGTGCGATTTGTAAAATAGAAACAAATATTAAGGGAGTATTTGTAATTTTGAAAGACATGTTGGGTCTTTTTGTAATTAGACTAAGCCTCAACTGTATTTTCCGTTTAACGAAAACTCTAAATGGTATGAGAAGACAGGAGCACTGAGTTCCAGATGTGGTTTGGCTCGAAATCGAGTATAAGCCATAGAAAGAAAGCTGACATCTTCTTTGTGGATATTTACTGTACAGAGTTAGGGCTGGAAACAAATCTTACATTGGCTAGTAGCTCACTGTCTTAGCTTTTGACGTTTAACTTTCGCGACTACATTAGTGGTCATCTTATTGCAGTTTATATGGGATTGATTTTTGTAGTTACAATTCTTTGTAGCAGCTATATGTTGGAAGAAATTTTATTTTGTAGGCAAGACTTTTCAGTGATAAACATGTTATAGAACTTGACAAATCGTAAAAGTTTAGAATCAAATCGAATGTGGATTCTTCAACTGGTTATGAGTTCAAGTCTCAAATCTCAATATCCCTTAAACAAATTGTGCTCTCGCCCCACAAACAATGGTTTTCTTTTCAATATTTTAATTTTGGAATTTAAATATGTAGAATCTGGGGAATCGACCGCTCATAAAGTGCTTATTATTTAATTCTCCCCACCTAACTTTTTTTCAATCGAGCCAATCGCACAAAACTTGCGTAGTCCTTGAACTGGCTAATGTGGTTTATATGCTATTTTGTCGAGCTTGAGGATCTACATAGTGAGCGCTTAGATCTACCCACTGAGTACCAAAGGATAATGGCTGCGGGTGCCTCCGCCACAAAACAAAAAAAAAAAAAAAAAAAAAGAGAAAAAAAGAAAAACAAGCCCTCGGTGTAGGGTTATGCATGCAAGTTGGTTGAGCCTCCTTATTGGTGCTTAAAGCTTCATTTAGATTAATGGATTTGGGGTTAAGGCTTTCAAATTCATAATAACAAATCCATTGAGAATGTTTTGGTAATTTCGTAAATCAATGGATTTTAAATCCTCGAGCCACTATTTTGAGCAATTATTCTATTTTAAGCTAATTCTCAGAGTGATTGTAGTGGATTTCAAATCTATCTCATATGTAGTCATTTAAATCATTTCGCCAAATTCTCATCTCAAATCCAAGTCTTTCCATCCAAAAGCGAAATTATTCTGGGAGGATGAATATCAAACAAAATATTAATTCCAAGTATTGTAATATTTAAATGTTCTTTCTTTGTTTCTTTTTTTCTTTTTCTTCTATCTCTTATTATATGCTAACTAGATGAGGCCCCCGTGCGATGTACAGGCTATCGATATCCTAATAATAAGTAGAGTTGTCAAATGCCATTGGGTCAGACCGAAATTCCATCTAATCGCTATTTTTGAGATTAGGCCAACCCACCCTATTAAATGATCGGTCCAACCAATCGGGCTGACCCAACTTTTTGGACCTAATTTAAACTTTTTGTATATTTTTAAAATAAATAGCATTCATCATTTTATACTAATAGTTTTACAATAACAACAAATATGTATGACATTAAAAAACATTAATTAAGTTTAAATAATTCAATAGTGAAACCAATGCATTTTTTTTTAATTTGGGAAATTACATTGTACTATTTTTTAATAATATGTTATGACTACATGTTTTTAGGATTTTAATTTCAATAACAATATTATATTACACTTCAAACATATTTATGATATTATTTATATATTGTGAAAAATAAATTTAATTCAGCTTTATTTTTAAATATAATAATAAAATTAGAATATTGTACTTTAAAAATTATATTACAATATAATCAAAATATATCATTTTTCAAATATAATGACTCATTAATATACATTAAATTTTAGCACACTCCGTACATATTTTCCCAGTTTTGAAATAAAATTATATTATTTTTTCATCATATATTCAGGATTTTATTTATATCAAAATTTAAAAATATATAAAACAATTCAGAGTTTGTAATTTATCCAAATTATTCTAAACAATTCATTTAAATTAAAAACATGATATCACACTCCAAACATGTGTTTCCAGTATTGTTTTATAAATTTTAAATATTTTAAATATTAAATTCAATTTAAATTATCTATAGATATAATAATAAAATTAAAATATTATACTTTAATGATGTATATTATAATAATAAATTACGATTCTAAAACACTATTTTCGGAAATATATAAATCCTCACTACAAGTGAGGATTTGATTAAAATTATAAAAATTAAATTATCGTTTGAAAATAAAAGAGATAAAATTATAGCTAACAATGCTGATTTGTTTTATATTTTCGTTTATATATTTTCGATTTTTTTTCAATACAATATTTAATACGGATTAGTTTTACCTAAATTAGATTGTTAATGCAAATCAAAATTAAAATGGACAAAGTTAGTGATAAATTGAAATAATATCGGACGACATATTATTTTTTTCTTTTTCTTTTCTAAATATTTACAAATTCACATGTATAGTATTTAATACTAATTAGACATATCTAAATTAAAATGTCAATGTATACTATAATTAAGAAACAAAATTAATGATATATAATTATAAAGATTTAAATATACATATCCATTTTGCTTTTTCGTTTGTTTACTAAAAACATCTAATTTCGTTTTTAGCAAGTGCAAATAGGCGGGAAAATAAATTTAGAAACAAGTTTGTTATTATATATACTAGTAATCACGCACGCGCATTGCATGTGTGTTATTATTTTATTACTATTCACATGCATTATTATTTTTATTATTATTTACGTGTAATATTATTTTATGTTATTTGTTTATACTGAAACTATATATTAACATGAGTGTTATTTATTACTTTATTAATAATAAAATATTCATATAAAGTAAATAAAAATAAAATCTATTTATAAAATTTACACTACAATTATGGACTTAAATTCCAAATTCAATTCCTGAAAACATTAAGTGAATCAATTAAAAAGGATAATTAAATATAGTAAATTTTAATAATTCAGTATAATCAAATTGTTGTCCTTGTATTGTAAGGTAATAAATTTCTAGATTGATGTATATTTTATTTTAAGGTAAGATTTTTTCAATTTTTCCCTAAATATATTTTTATTATTTGATCACACAACATTGTCAAATTCGATTAAAAAAATAAAAAAATACTGTAAATTCGATTAAAATATAAATAAATATTCGATTACAATATTTTTCTAATATAAGAAGTAAAAAGAGCGGGCAATTTTTTGTTTCGGACTTTTGCTATTATATATATAGATATTTAAGTAGTATAAATATAAGAGAATTTAACATAAATAATAAGTTGGCAAAAAAATCTCTGAAAACAAAATCAATTGTTAATTCAATGATGAAAGATACATAAAATCATAATTCGTCTATTTTGACTATTATTAAACAATTTAGGAAAGTTTGAATAGTCCTTAGTATTTAAAACTTGATTAATTATTATTATATTGTACAAATTTGCATCGACACCATTGAAACAAATAAATAATATATTTGATGAAGATATAATGTATAGAATCAACAAATCATTGTAATATATATTTAAGAAGAACTGACGTATACTAATATCAATTATAGTGAAATATTATTTAAAATTTTTAAAACCTATATATTATATATAGATAGAATTGATGTCAACTATAGAACCACTTTTCGTATAAAATAGGAATACCAGTAAATAGAATTTTCCTATTTTTTGTACATATAAAATAGGAATACCATTTACAATATTTTCTTTTAATATTTTCCTAATTTATATAATTACAATAATTTTCTTATAATATTTTCCTAATATAAGAATTTATAATAATTACCATGTATAATGTTTACAATTGTTTCCTAATATAATAAGTAAAAAGAGCGGGAAAATAAAAGTTACGGACTTCTACTATTATATATATATATATATATAGATATATAAATATTTTACAGAATTGCATTGATACCATTGAAACAAATAAACAATATATTTGACGAAGATATAATATATAGAATCAACACATCATTGTAATATATATTTAAGAAGAACTGATATATACTAATATCAATTATGGTGAAATACTATTTGTAATTTTTAAAATCTATATATTATATATATAGATAGAATTGATACTACAGACTCACTTTAGGTATAAAGTAGGAATACCAGTAAACAAAAATTTCCTAATTTTTATACATATAAAATAGGAATACCATTACAATATTTTCCTAATTTATATACATATAAAGTAGGAATATCATTTACAATCTTTTCTTATAATATTTTCCTAATTATATAATTACAACAATTTTCTTATAATATTTTCCCAATATAAGAATTTATAATAATTACCATTTATAATGTTTACAATTGTTTCCTAATATAATAAACAAAAAGAGCGGGAAAATAATAGTTCTGGATTTCTGCTATTATATATATATATATATATATATATAATGGTGAATACCATTTATAAATTTTAAAATTTATATATATATTATATATAGATAGCATTGATACTATTAAATATTTTCCTAATTTATATAATTAGCTTAATTGATCTTCTTATAATACATTCCTAATATAAGAATTTATAATAATTATCATTTATGATTTATAATAATTATAATTTATAATTTTTACAAATGTTTCCTAATTTAATATGTAAAAAGAGTGGGAAAAACAATTTCCGAACTTCTGCTATTATATATATATATATATATATATATAGATGTGTGTGTGCGCGCGCGTGTGTGTCTGGTCCGAACAAAACCTCAACAAAACCTTAACAAAACTTAAGGAGTCAGGATGCAATTGGACCCCCATCGGCCATCGCATAGATAAGTTCCTCAACTATAAAGGTACCATGTTAGCCTGAGTGTGGTAATGAGCAATACGGTAATCTGGGGAAGAAAAAGAAAAATAAAATAAGGACGACTTTTGAATACAATATTTTTTATTAAGAATTCAAAGACTTGTCATTGTAGAAAATCGAATTCAGGCCTCTTCACTGAAGAGTAATACACATGGCTACTGGGCTGACCCAGTGATTTTGAATGCTATTTAATGTTTAGAGGTTTAAAGATTTAAATTACTATATAATTATATATATGTAATGATCCGGCGATATAGTCTGCCGAACTAGTTAGCTTGAGCTACCTCGGCGAAGGGAAATCGTTAAGGCTTTGATTGCTTGTGATCTCAATTCCAAAATTTTCATCTTTGAGAAAAAAAATTGTGGGATGTCTGGTTGTTTGTGGAAAAATGATTTTTTTTTCTATAAGAAAAAATCTCATTTCTCTACAAAATTAACTCATTTTTCTCTTTCTTTCTCACTCTTCCCATTACTCAATCATATTATTTATCTCTCTCTCTCTCTCTCTCTCTGGCTCTCTCTCCCCTTCCCTATTCATATAAAAAATTTCGATAATTTCTTTAATTTATTATTATTTTTTATTATTTTCTCTTAATCTTGAATACAAAATGTATAAAATGAGATCCATATTGCCTATTTTTGGTTCAATTGTTATTTTTTTATTCAATTTCTTAGATTATATTTTATACTATTATTTCCACAAAAACTTCCACAAACAATCAACATCTTTGAAAGATTCTCCATCACATCAACATAATCATTAATTTTTTCTACATATCCAACTTTAACTTTAAAAAAAATCATCAATATTCACTCAAAAAACAAAAGTGGACGGAATGAAAGAACAAACAATTACCGCCTAAGTTTGTTGGGTTGTCCCCCTCAATAATCCTCCGATGATTAAGTGTGACCCCAAATACCAATTATGAAAATAATAGTAGGGTATTTATAGAAGTTTCCCTGGACGTGGAAGATTCTTGTCCATATTTGGTGCGCATTAAATATGTGATGAAGTTGATGGGTCCTCTGACAGGTCGGGTTCGTTTGGGCGAGGACCCGTATAGAAGAATGCGTTCTTTGTAGAGTCATCGAAAATGGTATGGTCCGACCGGCCCGGTAATAGGGATGGGCTGGGCTACAATTTTGTAGGCCCAAACAGATCTGAGCCTATTTGGTCCGGCCCGTTAGGCCCGAAATACCGGACCGGCCTAGTTGGCCCGAAATATTTTTAGTGTATTTTTAATACATGGGCTGGGCTGGGCTCCTTAAAATAGCGGCCCAAAGAAATTATGTGACGTGCCGACCCAGCCCAATTTCCCCTTTGGCACGATGGGCGAGACCAAACCTTGGCCCTGACTTTAATGACTTTCAGGCATTAGTGAGCATATTTTACTAAGGGCACATCGTTTTTTTCTTTCCAAAGCATTAAAACTAACAAAAGGTATTAAATTTTTAAAACCAAGTTCAAGAAATTGATTTCTAGTAGAGAAAATTATTTTGGGGTTTGGCTCTCTCCTTCCTCCCTTTTCTCCCCCTTCTCTCTAACTTTTTATTGTGGGAAATTTGGTTTTGATAAATTGGGCATCGACTTGACTTTGACCAAATTTTCGTTAGCTAAATATTTATTTCTAGAGGAAGTAAATTGTAAATTATTAATCTACATTCCGAGTAGACGTTCGTAGCATTTTTTATTTCTCAAAAGCGAATTTCGATGAGTGAAAAATTAATACACGAAGTTGACCACACAAATGGGCATTATGTAAAGGGAGTTGAAAGGTTTTAGCCTTGTCCCTCTTAGAAAATAAAGCTCTGTTTATCCTAGTTTAAATACTAGAAGGTGTTATTGGTTGGATATACTATAACACAGGTGGATGATCAAAAATGGGCCTTGGGCCGGTCCGACTCTTTGGGCCCAGGTTTAGGTTCTGTTAGTTTTGTCACTCGAAAATAGGTTTGACCCAAATTCAAGTGACTGTTGGGTCTGATGTATCTGGACATTGGAGGTGTCCAAATTCATGTATGTCTCTTGGAGTTTGTAACTCCTAGATAGTGGTCATAAATGGCTTCTAACTCCCGGAAGTTACATTTGGATATAATTGCCCATTTTCTATCATTAATCTCCTCCAAGTGTTGGGAATTGTTGCCTTATATATGCTTAGTGAGAGAGAGAGAGAGAGAGAGAGAGAGAGAGAGAGAGAGAGAGAGAGAGAGAGAGAGAGAGAGAGATTCTGCAGAAAGTTATTATGTCCATATGATGTTATCTCGAATGTCATCACATCTGTCGTCACATCTCTTATTGCATCTTCCTTTCTACATTTCTGAGTCATGCAAACCAGTCTTCGCACCTTTTCTAGTTCGATGGGGGCATTTGTGTTAGTGGTGCTACTACACAAAAGACGTAAGTGGTTTTATCTTTGGGGACATTACATCAAATTATTTACGAGCACTAGCCGAAATATATTTATATTGCAGAAAGAGGTTTTCCTCGACTCAGCTTTAAAGTTTTGCTAGATTCATGCTTCTAGAGTTGCAATCTATTCAAGACTTGTAATAGTTAGGTTTTGCTTTTCATGTAATTTTATGTTTACGTACCTATACGCCATTTTGAAGGCTTTTCCCTTTGTAACCTATTGTAATTCAATAATCGCAAAACAAATATTGTACCTTCACGACGGCGAGGAGAAAAAGAACCTTAGCTTGGAGATGAACCTGACAGAAGACCTTCCAGTGGTTATTGAAATTGTATTTGTTGCTGAAAACGTGTGCTTGATGCATGGGGCTAGGATGATGATTTCCTATGCCATGATTATGTCCTTAACAGACTTAGTGAAATACTTTACTATATGTATTATGTGATTTGATATGAACTGAGGATGTTTATCCAAAAGGCCATATTTTGAATAGAAATTAGAAATGAGGATGTGTTTTCTAAAAGGTTCGTTATTTCTAATTTTTAGATTGAAAAATGGAAGATTTCAAAAAATCCAAAATGTATTGAAACTAGTCTAAAAGTTTTAACTGATCCTGCATGATATTTGTGCTGAAGGGATATCGTTTAAATGAAAAAAAATTCAAAGGGTTTGCACCATTTAGATGTTGTTACCATGTTGGAAAATTTTCATAAATTCCTAAATGCATAACTGGAAGGAAATCGGATTAGTGACCTGATTGTTTGGTTGATAATCAATGATCCAAATCTAAATCCGAGAAAGTCTCGATAGAGACTTGAGAAAAATATGTTAGAATATTTTTAAGAATTCCAATGGATCCAGCGATTATGGGGGCATGACCACACTTTCTGTCACACTTTTGGCTTTCGAGCTACAGTTGCAGATTTAGATGTGACAAAAGATGTAGTCTGAGATGTGGTAACATCTAAGGCAGGCGTTGAACCACAATTGCAAGAGGTGTTGGCAAAGGTGTTGTGACACCATAGGCAGATGCATGACCAAGTAAGGTCTGAAGTATTGCTAGAGGTGTTGTGAGATCAAACGCAAACTCAGAACCAAATGAGGTTTAAAATGTTGCCGCAAAAGTGATAACATCTGAGGCCACATTTGCTGAAAAAAAGGTTTTAACATAATTATTAGAACAAAGTTATGAAATTTGTTGAAACAAGGTTCTAATGTTGTTGTTGGAACAAGGTTCTAACTGAACAAAGAACAACAGTGTAACACTGATGAAATGACCATGAGCTGTGTAAGTTTTGGGGTAATCCAGATTTTTTGGGGGGAAGTTGTTTAAATAGCCAACCACATATTGAATAATATACCCTTTAAAGGAAAAGATAAGACTCCTTACAAATTGTGGAAAAATCATAATCCTTCTTATAAATATCTTAAAGTGTGGGGGTGTTTTGCTAAGGTTGCAATATCTAAACCAAAATAAGTTAAAATCGGTCATAAAATGGCCGATTGTGTTTTTATATGTTATGCACTTAACAATAGTGCATATCGTTTTATGGTACGTAAGTCTGAAAATTTGGAAATGACAGTTGGTACCATAATTGAATCAAGGAATGTTGTATTCTTTGAGAATATTTATCCTTGTAAAGAAAAGATAAATGGAAGTTTTAAGAAATTATTGAATTCAGATGGTACTGCAGATGGAATCACATCTGGAACAACTGCAGATGTGACTGCAGATATTGTTGGAGGTGTTACTTCGGATGTTATAACATCTGAAATAACATTTGGTACCACATCTGCGATCAAATTTGGTAGGACAGTTAGTTCAACACCTAGTGGTAAAGAGCTAAGACGAAGTAAAAGGCCTAAGGTTGATAAATCCTTTGGACCTGACTTCATAACATTTATGTTAGATGGTGAGCCGAACTTGATTAAAGAGGCTCTAAGTTGTCCAGATGCTCCACTCTGGCAAGAAGCTATCAATAGTGAAATCGAGTTCATTCTGCAAAATCATACGTGAGAGTTGGTTGATCTCCCTGCTAGTCATAAACCTTTAGGATGTAAATGGATCCTTGTTAAGTGTGAGTTTTGCATGTATTTTGGATATGGTTTTGACTAAAATGAGTTGCTAAACATGCATTAACATAGTAATATGGGTCGTGCTCTCAATATTTGGAAATGATATTACGCTTTGCTTGTTTTGCAGGAAACTAACGATGTTTAGAGCACTTCTATGGCAATTTGGAGCATTGCAATATAGAACCCTTGTGAATTGTGCGATTAAGCGAAGTAAGGAGTTGAACCGAGAAGAAATTAGCAGAATCGGGCAGAAATAGGCCACGCACGGGTAGCCTGTGCACATGCGCACAACCCGTGCGTGAGGTGAGAAGCAGAGCATGGACTTCGACTTGACGCACGGGCCACCCATGCGCATACGCACGACCCGTGTGCTGTTCAAGGGAAATTTGGCGGCTTTGAAATGACGCACGGGCAGCCCATGTGTACACGCACGGCCCGTGCATCTGTGCAGGTTTTGACAGTTTTCATCCGTGTTAACTTAGGTTTGATCCTACAAGGGTATAAATTGATAGGAGGCGGACCCAAACGAGGACATACAAACTTTTACCCCAAAACAGAGAAAAGAGCATCCTTCTTTAGGAGGAACCAAGAGAAAGGTCAAGATCGCATCCACGCTTGAGGATTGAAGATTGATTAAGAGATCATCGATATCCCTGAGTTTTCCTTCTCCATTGTATTTTTATTTTCATCTAGTTTGATATGGATTTGAACAATTTGTCTATGAATTCTTCTTTTCCCATATCCGGCTAAACATCTTGTGATTCCGCGGCTTGGGAGTAGGTTAATTAACTTTTGTTGGATGATTGATTTTAATTGAAGTTATTATTTCGATCCCTATTCGAGTACTTTGTTTTATTGCTTGTTTTATCTTTTGCCAATGATTTAACATGTTTGATGTGTTGATTCATAATTCGATAGATGAGTTTCAATACTAGATCTTGAGTACTTGACACCAATATTTTGCATGATTGAGAAATCTGTGACTATTTATGAGGATTTATTGATCTTTTATGCTTTTGAGAGTTTGTTATCCTATGTTGAGTAGAGATGCTAGCTTAGATAATCCAATCAACATGTTTATTGTGTCTCGAGAGAGAGAATAAATAACTTGTGTGATCATCTTATATGGAAGATAGATAATAACTTTGGTTTGATTGATTAGATAACAAGAGAGTGATTAACTGAAACCATAACCCTGTAATCCATCTATTTACTTGATTTTTTCAATCGTGATTCCTTGCTTTGTTAATTTTATGGTAGAATATTTTCTTGATTTTTATAAATCAACATTCACAATTCCATCATCTAAATAAAAACAGTGGTATTATAATCTCAATACTTAATACATTAAATTAGTCCTTGTGGGATCGACCTTGCTCACCATATCTATTAACTAAGCCGTTCACTTGTGGTAAAACTAAGAAATTAGGCGAACAAGTTTTTGGCGCCGTTGTCGGGGACTAGTAAAATTTTTACTACTAATATTGCGATAAATAGTGTTATTTTTAATTTAGATATTTTTGTTTTGTTTTCTTTTATTTTCTAAGTTTTATTCCTACAGTGTATGATTATATTTCTTTTAGTTGGTCCAGGTAGTGCATGAACACTCGTTCCAGGCGAAGAGAACCATTCATTCTGCAAGTTGAAGCATTCGCCAGATGAATAAGTGCAGCTACTAGACGAGCAAAAAGAAATGTAGATCAAACTATGGAGGTTGTGAACGAGAACGACGGGTATAACAACCAAAACAATGGGAATAATAACCAGGTACCTCAACCATAAGTACAGGCGGTCTAGCAATAAGTGATTCGTGACTACTTTCGTCCTCAAACAAATTGCAATTATGGTGGAATTGCCATGTACCAATTAATGCTAATAACTTCAAGTTGAAACCGACATTGATTTCGATGATTCAGCAAAACCAGTTTGGGGAATTTCCACTGAGGATCCCAATTCTCATCTTGCACACTTCATGCAAATCTGTAACACGATCAAGATGACTGGAGTGTCGGATGATGCTATACGTCTGCGCCTATTCCCTTTCTCTTTAAGGTATAAAGCAAGAAACTGGTTAGACACATTGACTCAATGGAGTGTTAATAATTGGAATGATTTGAGCTAGAAATTCTTATTCAAAAATTTTCCACCAAGCAAAATACTGCAGCTCAAAAGCGAGATCACACAGTTCAGACAATTTGACTCTGAACCACTGTACGAGGCTTGGGAGAGATTCAGAGATTTGTTGAGGAGGTGTCCGCAACCTGGGTTCCCAGAGGATTAACAACTTTGTTTCTTCTACAACGGGTTGTTGGGACAAACAAGATCATTTGTGGATGTTGCAGCAGGAGGGGCTTTATTAGCAAAAATCCCACAAGAGGCAATTAATTTTCTTGAGGAGATGACGATGAACAGTTATCAGTGGCCCTCCGAGAGGACAAACATCAAAAGGGTAGCTGAAGTTTCTGACTCGGACCCAATCAAAACATTAACGGCTCAGATGACTGCGTTGACGAATCAGTTAAGTGTTTTAACTCAAGGGGCAGAGGCAAACGCGGGTACAAATAATGGGGGAGGTCAGCAGGATCCTATGGAATAGGCTTATTATGTCAATAACTAGAATTTCAGCAATTTCTGGAATAATTCGACTCCCACTCATTATCATTTGAGTTTGAGGAATCACGAAAATTTCTCTTATGAAAACACAAAAAATGTGATTCAACCACCACCAGGTTCAGTGTGACGAATTGAGTTATTAATGCGGAGGCTAAGCTATCTATGGAGGACGTTCTTGCTTCATTTATGAGTCAGATGAGTTCGTTTATGAATGAAACGAGGAACCAATTTAATAAATATGAGGCTAAGCTGGACAAGATTTAGACACATGTTACGGAATTGGCCAACACTCTGGGCTCACAAATGAAGAATCTTAAAACCAAGATTGGCTAGTTAGCTACGATAGTTGGTGTACAGCATCAGAAGGGCCAAGCTAACACTAAAGTCAACCCGAAGGAGCAATGTAAAGCTATTCATCTGAAGAGTGGTACAGAGTACGAGGGGCAGAAGATTCTGGAAAATCATGAAAAATTAGAGACACGCAAGGATCGTGCGTGGGCACATGGTCAGCCTGTGCGTGACCCTGATCAGTCTGACCCCTGGAAAAGAGTACACTGTAGAAAACGGCAAAGTTGAAGGCGATGATGGAAGCAAGGGACACAAAGATGAACAAAAAGGGGATGAGAAGCTTAAATATTCTTCTAACTAAGATTTTTCAAAACTTTCTATTCCACTCCCTTTTCCTCAACTCTTGCAAAATAAAAAGTTAGATGTCCAATTTGCTAAATAGCTTGACATCTTTAAGAAACTCCACATTAACATACCTTTTGCAGATGCATTAGAGCAAATGCTCAACTATGCGAAGTTTCTAAAAGATGTGATGTCTAAAAAGCGAAAGATGACAGGATTTGAGACAGTAAATTTGACTGAGGAGTGCATTGCCATCCTTCAAAGAAAACTACCTCAAAAGCTCAAAGATCCGGAGAGTTTCACTATCCTTTGCGCAATAGGGGTGTTTTCTTTAATAAACCATTGTGTGCTTTAGGTGCAAGTATTAACTTAATGCCCTTGTCCATTTTCAGGAAGCTTGGATTGGGAGAGGTGAAGCCATCCACTGTCACTTTGCAGCTTGCGGATAGATCACTCACGTATCTTGAGGGAATCATAGAAGATGTGCTCGTGAAAGTCGATAATTCATATTCCTAGCGGATTTCCTAGTGCTTGGCATGGAGGAAGATCGTGACGTCCCACTGATACTTGGGCGTCCATTCCTAGCCACCAGAATAGCCCTAATAGATGTGCAGAAGGGAGAGCTCACATTACGGGTTAATGATGAACATGATATATTTTCTATCTATAAGGCTATGAAATTTCATGATAGTAAAGAGAGTTGCAATTTCTTAGAAGTAGTTGATTCATGCATTGAAGAATACGTAGATCATACATTGTCTCGTGATGATTTAGAATTTGGTTTAACCCATTCATGTTCTACATCAAGTGTAACACTTGATTTCAACAACCTAGACTTGTATGACTATGTTTGTGCTTTAGATAATATGCAGGAACTATCAAAAAGTGCGAAAGGCGAGACCGTGAAGAAGGAAATAGGAAAGAACATAGTTTCGAAAACATGCACGGACCGTGCGTATAGGCACAGGCAGCCCGTGTGTGGTGCTGTGGAAGAGAAAGAACATAACGAGAAATGCATGGACCGTGCGTATGCACACGGGTAGCTTGTGCGTGACCCAGATCAGTTAATTCTGACCTCAGAACTCAAACTGTTACCTGAACACCTCAAATACGCCTTCCTTGGTGCAAACGAAACAAATCCGGTAATCATATCTGTTTGGAAATTTATTGTTTAGATTTTGATGAATGGCATGTAAAACTTAGACTAAAAAGTTGGCACCCCATTTTCCTTGTAATTTGCATTGTAATAGATAGGGCTGTTCGAGCTGAGTCAAGTCAGCTATGCCTGGACATACAAGAAGTCAACTGGAGACTGAGATGAAGACTCCGCTGTGAAACAACTGAGTATGGCAAGGAGGAGAAATCAAGAACTCGACTGAAGGAGTATCACCGATGGATACACCGTGTGAAGTGTCAGTCAAGTCAACTCAAGAAGCCAAGTCTCAAGTTGAAGTGACAGATGAGTCATCCATTGATTTGGAAGCTAACTCGAAGTCACCTGGGGAAGTAAGAGAACTGCAGTCAAGTCAAGACAACTGAAAATAATCCGTTGCACAGAAGTCAAGAAGCTTACTTAAATAAGTAATACTTCCATGCTGCAATGTCTGAAAGTGTTCAATCCCAGAAGCGTGCAAAAGGAATAAACCAATGGGAAGCACTGCACCGCGTGTCGGTCGACGAAAAGTCGAACATTCATTTAATACGAGGAAATGTCAACATCAAGGACTGCAACAAGACAAGCCAACGAACACAAGTGACTTTTGAAAATTAGCCTATCTCTTCAATGGGCAGATTTTTTAATGTTCACTATAAAAGGCTGAGGAATCACTTAGAGAAAAGGTTACCTTGATTACCAGAACCACGAACAAACAAGCTTTATTCATATAGTAACCTGCAAATTATTCTCAAGTTATTCAAGCAAATCCTTAAGCCTAAACTTCGAAGGAAATCAATCCAATACCAAGCTGTGAAGGAAAGACAACTTCAAACTGTTGAAGAGGAAACCTTTGAAAAATCAAAAGCGGTCTACATTCCAAGGAGGATTGTAGAGAGGTTCAAGGTCGAACCAGACTCAAGTTATTGGAGGGCTTCGTGATCAAATCCAAGAAGCTTGAGCAAGTGAGTCAAGTGAAAGTAGCAAGACAAATTGACTGTGAAGAAGGCGAGTTGGACGAGAAGCTAGTTTGTGTGACCAAGGCATCTCCAGACTGAGTCCCAAAGGATCAAGTCAGCTGTGTAATCAAGACTTGTATCTGGACTGATAAGCACTTTGTGGATTCCTCCAGGAGTTGGAGAAGAGAGGAGTAGAAGAATTACCCCATCTTCGAACCTCTATAAAAATTATTGTGTCATTTACATTTCAGCAGTTTTATTTCTGTACATTATTTTATATCTGCTGATAATTAACAAAGTGCTAAAACCAAGTGTTAAAACAAACTTAAACCAAATTTAAGGGTGTTAAGTCTTACGCTGAAAATCTCATCACAGCCAAGTTAAAGTTTAGACTAAACAGTTGAGTTATTCTATCAACAGCTCAATCGAGTCTGTTGAGTGGCTAACTCTGCTGGTTAACTAACTTAGCTATCCCTCAAGGACATAGCTGCGAAATTAACTCTGTTATTTTAAAAGGACTAAAATCGAAAAGTTGGTAAGGTTTATTCAACCCCCTTCTAAACCTTACTCACACCCCTTGGGACCAACAATATCTTCCCTTTTAACTTCCGTCTAGCTTGATAAACTACTTAGGGTATTGAGAAAATATAAGTCTGCATTAGGTTGGTCAATATATGATTTAAAAGGCATGAGTCCATTGATTGTTATGCATAAGATTCGAATGGAAGATGTTTATAAACCCTTAGTGCAGAATCAAAGGAGACTAAACCCTATTATGCAAGAAGTTGTCAGGAAAGAAGTCTTAAAGTGGTTAGATGTCGGGATTGTGTATGTTATATCTGATAGTTCTTGGGTGAGTCCGGTACAAGTGGTACCAAAGAAGGGATGTATGACAGTAGTTAAGAATGAAAATAACGAGTTAATTGCTACTAGGATAGTTACAAGATGGCGTATTTGTATTGATTATAGGAAGTTGAATGATGCTACTCGTAAAGATCATTTTCCCCTCCCTTTTATTGATATGATGTTAGATCGTTTGGCAGGATTTGATTATTACTATTTTTTGGATGGTTATTCCGGGTATAATTAGATCATGATTACACCGGAAGACCAAGAGAAAACGACATTTACATGTACCTATGGTACGTTTGCATTCCGCAGAATGCCATTCGGATTATGTAATGCACCCACGACTTTCCAACCTTGCATGATAGCTATCTTTCATGATCTTATTGAGAAAATTATGGAGGTGTTTATGAATGACTTTTCTGTCTTTGGAGATTCTTTTGATTATTGCATTCACAATCTTTTTTAGTGTTACAGAGATGCGAAGAAACTAAATTGGGAGAAATGCCACTTGATGGTACGAGATGGCATTGTACTTGGCCACCGAGTTTCTTCTACAGGTTTAGAAATGGATAGAGCAAAGATTGTGGCA
Organism: Rehmannia glutinosa; assembly: GCA_016081115.2. NCBI lineage: Eukaryota > Viridiplantae > Streptophyta > Magnoliopsida > Lamiales > Orobanchaceae > Rehmannia > Rehmannia glutinosa. The sequence continues at coordinate 92,867,252 of CM071926.1, forward strand.
TTGAGAAACTCCCACCACCGACAAATGAAAAAGTGATCAGAAGTTTCTTAGGGCACGTCGGTTTCTACAGAAGGTTCATTCATGACTTTTCTAAAACCACTAAACCTTTGAGTCAATTATTAGAAAAAGATACTGCTTTCAATTTTTCCAATAATAGTTTGCAGGCGTTCGAGATTTTGAAGAAGGGCTTAGTGACTGCACCGATTCTTGTGGTCCCGGATTGAAGTCAGCCATTTGAGCCAATGTGTGATGCCAGTGACTTTGCAGTAGGGGCAATGTTCTTGGTCAGAAGAGAGAAAAGATATTCAGAGCCATCTACTAGCGAGCAAAACATTGGACGATGCCCAGCAAAATTACACCACCACTGAGAAAGAGATGTTGGCGATTGTATTTGCATTTGACAAGTTTCAATCTTCTTTGATTGGAACAAAGACGATAGTCCACACAGACCATGCAACTACCAAATATCTATTTGATAAGAAAGATGTAAAGCCGAGATAGATTCGATGGATTCTCCTGTTGCAAGAATTTGATATGGAGATTAGAGATAGAAAGGGATGCGAGAACATGGTGGCAGACCACTTATCTAGGCTTGAATACAAAAAGGATGAGAAAAAGGGAATATAGTCGATCAAAGAAGAGTTTCCAGATGAGCAACTTTTGTTAGAACAGGCAACATTCCCATGATACACAGATTTTGTAAATTATTTGGTAGCGGGAGTTTTGCCTCCAAATTTATCCTCATATCAGAAGAAGAAATTCCTCCACGATGTCAAGTTTTATATGTGGGATGATCCTTTGCTCTTTAAGAGGTGTGCATAAATGATCATCAGACAATGTGTACCTCAAGAAGAGTGGGAGGGAGTTTTACAACTGTTAGGAAATTTAATTGTAAGATTTTGATGATATCATATATTAGACTAGGAAATTGGCACCCCATTTTTCTTGTAATTCTATGTTGTTATAGATAGGACTGAAAGAGCTGAGTGAAGTAAGCTAAGTCAAGAATACAAGAAATCAACTGCAGACTAGAGTGAAGACTTTGCTGTGTGTCAACTGAGTGTTGCCAAGAAGGAAGACAAGTACTCGACTGAAGGAAAACCAGCTAAGGAAGAGTTGTGTGAAGTTTGAGGAAGTGTCAGTCAAGTCAATGAAAGGATCCAAGTCTAACAGTTGAAGTGACAGTTGAGTTATTCTCATGATTGGAGCAGACTCGAGTCACAAGGGGTAAAGGAAGCAGTTAAGTCAAGACAACTAACATTGATCCGTTGGAAGGAAGTCAAGAATATTACTCAAAATAGTAATATGTCCAAGCTGCCAGGTCTTAAAGTGTTTGGCCCAGAAACATGCAAAAGGAATAAGCCAATGGGAAACACTGAAGCTTGTGTCAGATCCTGTAAAGCTGCAGAGCCATATAATACGAGGAAGGGTCAACATCACATCTCTGCAGATCAAGAAAAGACAAGCTAACGAACAAGAAGTGTCATTTGAAAATACCCTATCTCTTCAATGGGCAAATTTTCAAATGAGCACTATAAAAGGCTGAGGAAGCATTTGAGAAAAGGTTACATGAACCAAGCACGAACGAATTAAGCTATTATCAAGCAAGTATAACCTGCAATATTCTCTAGCTTATCCAGAAAATTCCTCAAGCCTAAAATTCGAAGGAACTCGATCCAACACATGCTGTGAAGGAAAGATTACTTCAACCAGTTGAAGAGGAAATGTTTAAAGAACAAAAAGGGGTCTAGTATCCAAGTTGAAGGAGTTGTAGAAAGGTTCAAGGTTGAACCAGGAGATTCAAGTTTGTTGCATGGCTGTGTGATCAAATCCAAAGACTTAAGGGAGCTGATTTAGCAAGGCAACTGTCTTGTGAAAGAAGCTGGGTCGCAGGAGAAGCCAGCTGTGTGATCAAGGCTATCTTTAGAATGAGAACTACTTTGTAACTTAATCTGTTACCTAGTGGATTCCTCCAGGAGTTGGAGAAGAGTGCATTAGAGGAATTACCCCATCCTCGAACCACTAAATTACTTGTGTCATTTACTTTCTTATTTATATTTTTTATATTTGTTGTTAAGTTGATTTGCTATCCAACTGATAAATAACAAGTGCTAAAACAAATGTTAAGAACGAGCTTTAATCAAACAAAGGGTGTTTTCCGCTGTTAAACACCAAATCAACTAAAGTTAAGTGTTAGTTGATGCATCCAAGTTATACTATCAACAAATTCGATCAGTGCATGAGTGGGTAACTTAGCTGAAGATAGCCAACCTAGCTGTCCCCCAAGGACACAGCTGATTTGAGTAAACTTTGTTGAAATTCTTAAAAAGACTAAAAGTGAAATTTGGTAAGGTTTATTCCACCCCCTCTTCTAAACCTTACACCACACCCCTTGGGACCTACAACAACAATGTCAGACATTACCTTCTGGGGGACACTTTGGTTTGACACACACTGCTGCGAAGGTACTACAAAGTGGGTTATATTGGCCTACTTTGTATAATGATTGTTGTTTGTATGTGCAGCAGTGTGATAGATGCCAACGGATGGGGAACATATCTAGGCGACATGAGATGCCTATAACGAATGTGATGGAAGTGGTATTATTTGATGTGTGGGGGATTGAATTCATGCGTCTTTTTCCATCATCTTCTGGTTATCAATATATTTTACTCGCAGTGGAGTATGTATCCCGATGGGTAGAGGCAATTCCTTCACAAACAAATATGCACAAGTAGTAATGCGTTTTTTGAAAAAAAAATATTCACTCGATTTGGAACCCCAAGAGATTTGATTATTGACGGGGGGTCACATTTTGTGAATAAGTTGATGAGCAATATACTTGCAAAATATGGTGTTAGACATAAAGTTGCATTGGCATACCACCCACAAGCAAATGGGCAAACTAAAATAGCCAATCGAGAGATTAAGCAAATCCTAGAAAAGACTGTGAGCACAACTCGCAAAGATTGGTCTATGAGGTTAGATGATGCTTTATGGGCATACTAGACAGCTTTCAAGACGCCTTTGGGAACATCTCCATATCAGCTTGTGTTCGGAAAATCATGTCACTTACCCGTAGAGTTAGAACATAAAGCATTATGGGCGGTAAAGAAATTGAATTTCGACTTCAAAGCAACATGTGAAGAGAGGCTACTACATTTAAATCAGATGGAAGAATTCAGAGACGAGGCCTATGAGAATTCCCGAATTTACAAAGAGCGTACTAAGAGAAGGCATGACACGATGATTAAGAAACGAGAGTTTTTACCGGGCAAACAAGTCCTCTTGTACAATTCATGTCTTAAACATTTTCTCGAAAAACTCAAATCTCGGTGGTCAGGACCGTTCGTAATAATGAAGGTATTATCACACCCTGAAGTAGTGGAATTATTGACAACGGATGGAGATATATTTTTGGTCAACAGTCAAAGGATTAAGCATTAATTCTACAGGGACCAAAAGGAGGAGGTGGCATACATAACCTTGAGGGATACTTGATTAAAACATACAGACGTCAAGCTATAGACGTTAAATTTAGCTCTTGTTGGGAGGCAACCCAATGATTTGTTATTTTTCTTCCCTTATTTTGTTTGTTTAATTAGATAGGATTTTACTTGTTTTTTTTTCTTTCAAAAAAAAGTCTGAAAAAATGTCCTTCACGTTGACGCACGGGCAGCCCGTGCGCCTGTGTGAAGAAGCACCTGACTTTCGACTTGACACACGGGTAGCCCGTGCGTGGGTGCATGACCCGTGCATCTGTCTGCCAAGTTCAGTTAAAAGTCGGGATTAGGGGTTTGTTCTTCATTCAAACACAATTCCTAACCCTAATCTCCCAAAAACCTCTCGCCCCCTTCCCCTCTTTGACAGAAATTCGAGATTTCTAAGAGTTTTGCACTCAAATTCTTTCATCCTCACCACACACTCTACGCAAAGTTCCATTAAAACTGAGTTTGAGTCGGAGAATTTTGAAAAAAGGCACCTTGGGCTAAAAGTTCAACCTTGTGGCTAAATCTTGCTAATTTCGGTAAGAATTGCACTCTCTCTTTGATTTTATTGTATGATATACATTGGAATTGATGTTTGGTGCAATATGTCATAGAATTGTCATGGTTTTCTTTGAATATTCTTTGGGACATTATATCAAACACTTGGTATGCATCTTGAATTGGTGAAGATAGTTTGAGTTCTTGATTGTGTTATGCTTGATCATTGATATTTCGAGTACACTTGATTCTAAATTCTCCATAATTGTATTGAATTTGACAAAAAATGGGATTATTCCTTGAATTTGACTTGTACAGATGAGAAATTATACTCTTTGTAGGTCCCAAGGGGTGTGAGTAAGGTTTAGAAGGGGGGTTGAATAAACCTTACCAACTTTTCGATTTTAGTCCTTTTAAGATTATTACAGAGTTAACTCAAACAGTTGTTATAAGTCCAAGCGACTACGATAATCTAGAGGGGGGGTGAATAGATTATCTCCATCTTTTCGATTTTGCCCTCTTTTTCAAACTGAATGCTCAAAGACAATAATAAAGGTGCGGAATATAAACAACACACGTCGATTTATAGAGGTTCAACCCACCTAGGGCCTAATCCTCTACCACCCCAGTATATCCGGGATGGATTTCAAAAAGATTTTTTTTTTTATTAATTACCAAAATTAATACAACACCAACTTACAACAACATCTTGAAGAGCACCACACTCTTCTTCAACACCACCTTTGAGATTACCACAATCTCTCTTGAAGATTACCACAATCTTCAACGGCACCTTGTGAAGATTACCACAATCTTCAACCTTGAAGAATACCAAATTCTTCAACACCTCAACAAGAAGAATACCACAATCTTCTTACACCTAACACCTAGATCATCCAAGTGTGTTCTTACCACAAGAACACTCACAAGGATATCTTGTGTTGAATGATAACCCAAAAATTCAAGATTACAACTCGATAATGAATTATACAATTGAGTGCAAGTGTAATCAAGAATAGCCTAGACCTCAAGGATGTGAAAGTGATAAGCTAGCCAAATTACAACAAGAATAATAACAATGGAAGACCAAGTGTTTGCTTGAGTATATCTTGTTGTGTCGTGTTGTCCTCTCTTTTTCTTGTGCTTCAAATCTTCCTCTATTTATAGGAGATGATTGATACTTGATAGGCTCCTCTTGGAATCTGATATCTACAAAAAAATTGCAATTAAAATCAAGATTATAGCTGTTAGAAATCAATTCCACAAATTAAGGAAAAGTTGTCTGCTGCACAACGGTTAGAATTTTGCTGTCAAACTTGAGGGCGACCGGTCGCGCACTGATAGAAGTTTGAAATGAACACAACAAATTTTCAACAGGGTGACTGGTCCTAGGGGGGTCGCCCGGTCGCCCTAGGGTGCGATCGGTCGCCCACCATGGTGACCGGTCACCCTGACCAGTTTTAGGAGTTCTGGGAGTTATGTTTCGTGAAATACATTCCCAGGTACCGGTCGCCTCTTTGGTCGACCGGTCGACCTCCTAAATGAAATGTTGTCCCATTTTTGTCGAAAATAAACCTCAAGAAATACTCCAAAAAATTCGTAAAAACATTTTAAACCGATCGGGAGTATTTAGGACAACATTAGAAATATGATTTTGATGAAATAGCACATTAACACAAATAGTGTTGTCCGATATAAATTCCAATAAATACTCCAAAAAATAGTAAATTTTAGATCAATCGGGAGTATTAGGACAACATTTAGAAACATAGTTTCGATGTAAAAACCCATTGACATAAAATCATTAAATGTGTTGTCCAATATTGTCGAAAATAAACTTGAGGAAATACTCCGGAAAATATTAAAACCATTTTAAATCATTTAGGAGTATTTGGACAACCTTTAAAAATATTATTTTGGTATAAAAACAAAATCATCAAAATCATGAAAACCATTTATCAAACAATCTCCCCCTTTTTGATGATTACAAACCAAAACAATTTTAACGAGGTCGATTTTGAAAACAAAATAATTTTACCGGTTAAAAGGAACTATCCGTTGTGAGCGACAACATTCCACGTAATATAATCACAAGGATGGGAGTAAAGATATTAAACATATATAGCAAAAGCTCCCCTATCAATATGCACAACAAGAGTAATGTAAAAATAATCATCCACAAGCTAAAAGCTTAGCTTTTACATATTGATCTTAAGTACAAGCGCTTATAAGCTCCCCCTGTTAACAAAACAACGTTAGACAAGTATACAAGTCCATAATACAACAATTGGACTAAGTATGATGCACAACTTATGGCTTTTAGAAGCCATAGCTTATAGCTTCTTTCTCGAGCTTATTTTAGCTTTTATGAGCTAATAAGCTTATAACCTGTTTCTCCCCCTTTGGAATCATCAAAAAGAATGTTAGCACGATAAAAACATCATATGATCATATCATAGTGCGTAACTAAACCGATGTATCGAGCTATTTGAACATTGAAGCTTATAGACCAAATAGGAGGAAAGAGTCGATCATACGACTTGTAGAAGCTTATGAAAACTCATTTTATTTGCAAAACATGATCTCTATAAATATACAAGGATTTTGAAATCGAGAGAATCATGTAGGTGATGAATTTTTCATTGAGAAATTTTATCGAACACTTGGCGGGCGTCAAAAATTGAAGAAGATATATATAGCCCTTGTAAATGCAATCAAGCCAAGTTTTTTTTTCATCACCAAATCAGTTTAAACACAATACAATATATCATAAATAACAATCTCATCACAAACATATACAAATTCCATCAAGAAAATACATATAGGCCAAGTTCTCAAGGGTTCATCCCAATTGAGATAAGGAAGTAGAATTCTTACCATTTAATCGGTAAAGACGAGCAATGATGATGATAATCGAGCCCAAATACATCCAGGATATGAAATATATGCAATAAAACACATTTGAAGTGAAATGTGTGTGCAAATGACAAAGGGGTCGAAATAGAGTGGAAAAACCTTAAACTGCCAAAATACAAAGAATAGAGACGGTTTTAACCAAATTTAAGCAGTGGGCGACCGGTCAGTGCATAGGGTGACCGGTCGAGCTAGTGGGCGACCGGTCGGCCCCTGCCCTGGCAGCCCACTGGTTCTGTTATGTTTTGAAATTCCGAATTTGATCCAAAAATCCGATTTTTCGCCCCTAAGTTTTGAAAACGTGCAAAATGCAAATGTAGACCTCATTGAATATACATTATGTCATAATCAAGCTCGAAATGAGGTAAAATACTCGGCGGTAAGCGATTAAAAAGTCCGCGAGTTATCCTTGAGACGAAATTAAACACATCTCAAGTTTTTGTTAAAACATGCAATCCCCTAAACAATATCGAATCTCAATATGTTTAGTTCGATTATGACGAACCATATTTTGTAAAATAAAATTTACACCGGACCTTTTATCCCGAAAAATAATAATGTTTTAAAACTTTGAATGAACAATTCATAAGAAGAAGTGCCTTACAAATATTTGAAAATTTCTTTTAACGGCACTTTAAAGAGATTCGTTGGGATTATTTTAAGTCGAGCATATAGACATAAGGCATATAGAATATCGAGTCTAAGGAGTAATAAATGAATGAACATACATCGAATTCGTTTATCAATGCCTACTTCAACCTTTTGTCAATTTTCGCATTTGTAGCCATATAGGTTGAAATGGTTCTTTCTTCTTCAATGCCTCACTTCTTCTTTTGAGTGTGGAATATAATCGCCTTCTTGGCATTGTTGAACTTCAATTCCAATGATCAAATTTGAACTCCCCTCATCATGATCATCTTAGGTTCTCCGTGCATTAACTTAGAAAAATATCTTGCACAAATATTCATTAGTAGCACCAAAAGTATTAACAACATAAATTTGCACAAGTAAACAGTCTTGCCCTTTTTCAAAAACAAGGAGTGTAGTATCAACTTTACCTTTTGTAAAATCATTTTACAAAAATAGCTAAGTCTATCAAACCATATACGGGGTACTTGTATCAACCGTACAAGGCCTTTTATAAAAATCATTAGGCCTAAAAAAAATTTTAAACTCTGATAGACTTTTATTCGAATAAAACCATTTAGAAAATTGGATTTAACATCCATTTGGTAAAGCTTGAAATTTTCTCAAAACAAGAATAGGCAAGTAAAGTGCAAATAGCTTCTAAATATGCTATGAGTGCAAATGCTTCATCAAAATCAATATCTAATTCTTGACAATACCATTGAGTTACTAACCTTGCCTTGTTCATCAAACTTGTTCCAAAATACCAAAACTTTCTGAAAAATCTCAACAAAGAATTTTGCACAAGAGCATAGTAATATCGAATGATAGAGACATTATAGCAAGTGACACATACTATGCTTAAAGATAATCATCAAGCGTATAATACAACATGCAAGTTCAAATAAGCTTATAGAAAGCTATATAAGGTCTCTTTTGAAATATAAAAGTATGAGAGCACATAGTTGAGACCTCATTTACAGGAATCATATGAACAAGAGCTTTGACATAAGCATCCAAGAATAATTGCATTTATATGTGCAATAAAATGCATAACTAGAAGATCAATTGTTTTATCAAAACAAAATCCTTAATAGATCTTGAATAAAACAAGCTATGTCAAATAATGCCTTCTCAAAAATCAAAACATCCTCTTAATGGCACTTGTATAAAATAGGCATATGGCATAACATGTATCGAGTCTATGAGATGAATAACAATAATGAGCGTACCTCGATAGTTCATGTTTCTCTTGATATATTACGAGTAGATAACCATTGAAAAGAGATATATAAATCCTACACAATTCTTAAACCAAATTTTGCACAAACATAATAATGCATGTGTAGGCTAAGCAATAAGAGATATCTTAAGCATGCTTGTGCTATATAACTACATAGGAGATAATAAACCACATAAGTCTAAGTAAATGCACAAGAGTTTTAGAAACATTATGCAAGGTCTTCTTTTCAAAAATATTTTGAAACTTACAAATATATTGAAGACTTAAATTTTAAAAACAAATTTTTAAACTCATTTTGAAAAATCATTTTGCAATTTAGACACAAATAAAAATATGCAAGAAAATAAAATGCATATTTAAATAGGGGGATACAGTTTACCAATTTCGCCATTTCCATGGGTTGTGCCGTTCCCATTGTTGATTATATCTTCCCTTTTGAAAATCATCATGTTGATGATGGTTTCTCCAATTGCTCCATTTCCAATCATTGTGGCCTTCCCATTTTTGAAAGTGTCTTTCTCTTGAAAAATCATCTTGTTGATGATGTCTTTGCCATTTCCAAGGATTTTGTTCATCCCATTTTTGATTATTTCCTCTTCTTGGAAAATGACTTTGTTGAAAATGTTTTCTCCTTTGATAAAATGAAATGGTCATTTGATGTTTTCTTGGTGGTATGAATTTTCTTCGATTATTATTTCGCCGGGTACCTAATATAACATTGTTTTGTGGTACCCTCAAGTGCTTGGGTCCTTTGGGATTAGCTTTGAGACTTTTAGGTCTCCAACAATAATTTGAGCTATTTTTAGCCTGACAAGTATTTACGGCGTGTCCCGTCTTACCGCAATAAAAGCAAGTAATATTACTAACATGCATAGGAACTCGATTCTTTTTCATATGCTTGACAATATTAGGCTCATGATCAAGTTCACTATTCAAATTATCACAACCATTAACATTCACAATATTAGGCAATTTATTGGTACTCAAGTTTGATTTTGATAAATCATTTTTCATGCAATTCATATCCTCAACAAGAGTACTATTTTGTTTTTCAAGGTTTCTAACCTTGTCAAGTGTGGTGGTGAGAGCACATGATAGTGATTCATAGGAAGTAAATAAACTATCCTTTTCATTTTTCAAAACATTGAATTCCTTTTTCAAATTTTTGTACTTAACTAGTAAATTTTGGAATTCATTTTGAAGATCATCAAAATCATTTTGCAAATAACTATAATCATTTTGAATGACAATATCATAGGAAGTAGAGGGTTTAAGATATACCTCGTTTTCTTCTTCGATGCCCATAAAACATTGTTCGACTACTTCATAGTTGGAAGTTGTGAAAGGCTTGTTCCTTAGATTTGAACTTGTATCCCTTTGAGAAGTAGATGCTTTTGTTTGACTCCTTTCATTTGCAAATACTCCATAGATGGCTTCTAATTTTTGCCATACTTCATGTGCTGATCGAATTCCTACAATATGTTCATATTCCAAAATAGTAAGTGAACAATACAAAATATTGAGAGCTTTACCATTTAAGGAGATGGTTTCCTTTTCTTCATCATTGAGCTCCTTGAGAGCTTTGGAGGTGTGTGGTGTGTCTTTCATTGGAATGGATTCTCCATTTATGACGGTGTTCCAAATGTCAAACCCGCAACCTTGTAAATAGCATTCCATTCTTTCTTTCCAAAATGTGTAATTTTTGGAATCAAATAGAGGTGGCTTGGTGGTGGAGGTGCCGGAAAGTTGAGCTTCGTACGTAGCCGACGATCGTTCCTCTTCACTCGCGATGTGAAACGAGCTTGCCAAAGAGTTTGGCTTTGATACCACTTGTAAGTCCAAGCGGCTACGATAATCTAGAGGGGGGGTGAATAGATTATCTCCATCTTTTCGATTTTGCCCTCTTTTTCAAACCGAATGCTCAAAGACAATAATAAAGGTGCGGAATGTAAACAACAAACATCGATTTATAGAGGTTCAACCCACCTAGGGCCTAATCCTCTACCACCCCAGTATATCTGGGATGGATTTCAAAAATATTTTTTTTTATTAATTACCAAAATTAATACAACACCAACTTACAACAACACCTTGAAGAGCACCACACTCTTCTTCAACACCACCTTTGAGATTACCACAATCTCTCTTGAAGATTACCACAATCTTCAACGGCACCTTGTGAAGATTACCACAATCTTCAACGGCACCTTGTGAAGATTACCACAATCTTCAACCTTGAAGAATACCAAATTCTTCAACACCTCAACAAGAAGAATACCACAATCTTCTTACACCTAACACCTAGATCATCCAAGTGTGTTCTTACCACAAGAACACTCACAAGGATATCTTGTGTTGAATGATAACCCAAAAATTCAAGATTACAACTCGATAATGAATTATACAATTGAGTGCAAGTGTAATCAAGAATAGCCTAGACCTCAAGGATGTGAAAGTGATAAGCTAGGCAAATTACAACAAGAATAATAACAATGGAAAACCAAATGTTTGCTTGAGTATATCTTGTTGTGTTGTGTTGTTCTCTCTTTTTCTTGTGCTTCAAATCTTCCTCTTTTTATTTTTAGGAGATGATTGATAAAACTTGATTAAAATCTTATAGCTGTTAGAAATCAATCTTAAGGAAAAGTCTGATATCTACAAAAACATTGCAATTAAAATCAAGATTATAGTCCCATTTTTGAAATCAATTCCACAAATTAAGGAAAAGTTTTAAACCGTCTGTGTATTTAGGACAACATTAGAAATTTTTTTTGATGAAACTTAACACAAAAAATGTATTGTCCGATATAAATTCCAATAAATACATCGAAAAATAGTAAAAGCATTTTAGATCAATCGAAGTTTGAAATGAACACAACAAATTTTCAACCATTGACATCTACATATTAAATATTCTTGGGTTTTGGAATATCGAGAACCTCTTCCACCACCACTTCTTCCTCCTCCTTAAAACCATTTTAAATCATTTGGTCTTTGTATTTGGAGCAACCTTTAAAAACATTGTTTTGGTATAAAACAAAATCATCAAAATCATGATAAAACCATTTATCAAACAATTGTGTCTTGTAAGTTGCTTATTTTTAGCCACTTCTTCGCATAACGCAACCCGACCTTTAACTCCCGTGTTGGTTTTATCAAATCACACCCTTTGAATTGATTTAAACTTGTTTTAACACTTGTGACATTCCCTTAAAAATAGCCTTTTATCAAATAGGATTCGTAGCGTTTTGAATAAATCTTCAAGAGGTTCGATCTCGGCATCTCTTCTCCATCCATTGTAAAAGATCTGTTTACAAAGTGGTCAAGTGCAACATCTTGATCTTTCCCTACCGGTATGCCACCATATTTCTTCATCATTTCTTTGCCCACACTTTTTGTCGAACTCCTCAATCCCTTTGGATGATTCGTCTCTTCTCCGACATTAGCACAACAGAGTGCCCAATGGGTAGGGTTATGGGGCGTTTGCTCAATATGGAGGCGATTGAAGGTAACTTTTCTCAATGACCTCCTTTGAAATTTTGAGGGTTTGTTTTTCATTTCAACATGAGATCTTTCGAACATTCCCCCTCACTTTTTTTCTTTTTGCACGCTCTAAGCACTTTAAGACCTGCAGATTCTTTCAATTTCCTTAGGGACTCCTCTTCCCCCTTTTTGGCATCATCAAAGGAGAGAGGGACCCCTAGGAACATGCCTTCAAGTATGAAATCGAGTCTTCTAAGAGCGGAAGATTGTTTGAGTCTTGACTTCCCTTCTTAGCCATAAGATAAGTTCATTTTGAAATTCTAAGCGAGTTGCCTTGGACTCGGCTACCACCAACTTCATTTCAACCATGAGTAGGCTAAATTTGTCATTCATTGTTTCCTCATCAAAATATATGAAATAAAATTCAAAAATTTCTTTTGTTTGGAATTGTTGCAACATGTAAACATCAATTTCTCAAAGGATTTGTGAGACTATATTGTTTTATGTAACCTTTCGATATACGCCGCATCCTTTTTACTTTAGATCATACATTATCTAAGATACATCCAAAGTGAAAATTCGAGGAATATCACCATATAGTTCTTTGAAATAACGAACTTGTTATACATGAAGGGTCGCATAGCAACGCCATCGATTCTTTGTTGAGACCATTCTCGAATCTCATACGCACCACTATCCTTTCTCTCAAGTCCGTTCTCCTCTTTCCCCGTCTTCTTCTGACCCAGTGAGGGTAGCGTCCCCGTTGTCCTATCTTAAGTCGAAATATTCTTGTGAGGCCTGATGTCTTTCAATCTTCTCAATCTCTTCACGCTATCTTCTTGAAGATCTCGACAAATCACGAGAAACTCAAAAATAGCCTCTCACTAGATTCGATTTTCCTACCGTATGCGGCCCACTGCTCCTTCGTGATAACGCAAAGCACTTTCTCCCCAAGATAAATCACACTCTTCAACAAAGTTGAACTCCTTTCTTCATCATGAACAATGGTGTCGATTAGGGATGATTGGATCTTCTCTCACAAAGAATCTTCGTTGTTCGCGGTTCCCCCTCACCGGTCTTTCTTCCAAATCTAGTAGGATTGGCGTGAAAGGAAATACATTTGGAAAGGCATCATCACTCACATATGGGATAGTTTGTGAGGTTTGTGCCGCCTGATGACTACCACCAACTTCATCAACCTAGGCTAAATTTGTCATTCATTGCCTCGGCCAAAATTTCTTTTGTTTGGAATTGTTGGTAGCTTTCGAATATGGCGCATCCACTTTAGATCAAGATTGTGGGAGCCGTGATATAGTTCTTTGAAATAACGAACTTGTTCGAGCCGGTGTAGTCATTACTCTTCTCGCAATCGTAGAAGCTAGCGCGTTGATGTCGAGTGAGGCCTCGATGTCTTTCAATGTCTCAATCTCTTCAGCAAGATCGATGGATTGAGCACTCACTTGTCTGATTTGTCTTAAAAAAGTATCTTCGGTTTCGAGGGATTTTTCTAAATGAATAACCGGTTCCTCTAGTAGGATTGGCGTGAAAGGAAATCATTTGCATCATCGGCGTCATCGATGATGATGAGACTGTGGGCCCATGTCTTTCAATCTTCTCAATCTCTTCTCACGATCTTCTTGAAGCTTGGCTCATCATCAAAATTAATTTATGATGAGCAATCTTCTGAGGTTTGGCACACCACCGAGTGACTAATGGTGGGGTCACTCTTCTCCAAAATTAATCATATGATGATGATGAGACTGCTTCTTCCGTTGAGTGCTCAACCGTGCTCAACCGCTAGGAATGTGGTAAAACACATTCTTCAAGGGTTGGCTCAACTTGGGTGCCCAAAATCCCAGTATCATAGCCATTGCCCTTGGACCCATCCTTCGAATGCACCAAGGACGTGGCTGCAGCGATGTCTGTGGCAATATGTTGCACCACTCCCAAAGGGTCGATTTGCATGAGAGATTAAGACGACTCTCCTGGTCCTTCAACTAGTTGCTGCTCATGCATTAGCCTGGATTCCCTTAGAGCCTGTTGCGTGTCTGGCTTCTCGGCTGCAGCAACGGGATCCATGTATTCATCACTGTCGGACAACACATCAAGATGTGTGTGAGTATGATCGAGAGAACTAGTGAACTCACACATCTTGGCCTTCTCAAGGGTTTGTGCTTCCTCGGCTGCTTTCTCTTTTTCTTTCTCCCTGATAATGTGAAGAATATCCATGCAATTTTCTTCATCAAGGGCCTGTAGTACGGTGGTAACTCTGAGAAATTGCAACAATTCCTCTTCCTCTTCGATATACTCAGGGTGAGCAAACTGCACCCTTGAGGGATCAAGTTTGCATGCCCTCCACTCTCGTAAGCATCTCTGGATGTCTGGATATAGTAGAGAGTACATGATGACATCGTCATCATCATCTTCTTCTTCTTGCCCTCCCTTTTTAGGAATTGAAGGCAAGAGACTCTGCTCCTCCTCGCCTTGGCGGACATCGATGCGAGGAGAGAGACAACAACCTTTTCAATCAAAGGTTCGATTGTCTCACCGCTTTTACTTACCTCATCTGTCTCTCGTACAACTGTGTCTTCCAGGGGTGGGTATCTGTTGATCGTCCTCAACAGACTTCCTCGATTCATCAATCACTTCAGGAGACTGCATTTCCTGAGTGTCAGCAGTCTCGGATGCTTTCTCCAGCTGAGTTGCAGATTCATATGTCTTCTCTAATTTAGACTGCCTAACCAGTCTTCTTTTTCTGTGAAGAACCAGAGGAACTTCTAGTTCAGATTCAATGATTTCATCACCGGTGGAGACTTGGGTATCCTTCTTGGAGGGAGCTTCCTTCCTTGACTTGGCAGTCCTCTTCTTCCGGATGGCTGGAGAAGGGATTTGGGATTTCTTCTAAGCCTCTGTTGCAGGGTCAGGGGACTCGGCTGCATGGGCAGGCGACTCGGCTGCAGGGGCAGGTGCATCCTTTTTCATAGCTGCAGGGGCAACCTTCTTCTTCGGAGCTGCAGGGGCAACTTTCTTCTTGGGAGGAGGGATAGCAGTTGTGTCCTTGGGTTCAGCTGATTCCCCCTCACTTGTGTCTGCCTTCTTTGCATGGGCTCTCTTCTGGGCACCAGAGAGGTTAGCCCGAAACATCCTTTTGTTGACATGGAAGGGTTTTCCATGTCGAAGGGAAATACCCTTCACTTCCAACAGGTGACCAATCACAAGGCCATATCGAAGAGATCCTCCAAAGGATCCATCTTCCTTGAAAGTCTTATTCATCACATTCAGGCAGAGTCTGTTGTACACGAACTCAGCCCAGTTAACCTTTTTGCCCTGAATGATCACATCCATGACGATCAGCTTAGTCTTTGACAGCTGGTTGAAGCTGCTAAACTTCACGTCAATACACTTGGAGACGACATCCATTAGCTTATGATAGTCGTCCTTCAGCAGTTTCTTGTCAGCTGTGTAGACCATCTTGGCAGCACACTCGGTTTGGCTATCTCTTTCCATGCAACAGCCAAGTCTACATCAGCTTCATTAGTTTCCTTTATGCCTTCCGACGGCAACAAGCAGTGCTCCGCAAGGTCCTTAGCATTTATTATTATGTCCTTGCGGTGGACAGAAGACTTGATCCCTTCGTCCTGCACCTCCGCGTTAACGTAGAACTGAGCTACCTCCTCAAGGTAGGTGTGGGAATACTCCATGGTTAGAAAAGCCTTGAGACCTGACTTTTCTAGCATCTCAGTGATTTTCTTAACTAGGGTTTCATCGGAACCCTATTTCACCATGCCTTCGAAATCTACTGACGCTCCTGAGTGGATTTGCTTAGAGAGCTTGACGAAATCAAACTTTGGTGACATTTTCAGAAAATTTCACCGATTAAAACTGACGAACTTGCTTTATAGTACTTAGGGTTTCCGAGAGAGAAATGCAGCTTGCTTTTGCCTTGCTTGAAGATGAATAGTTTCTGTAAGTGAGAGAGAAGACTGAAAAACGTATATATATATATATATATAAGGGTTGTGAAAGGAAATGTCTTTGGTTTTTGAATTTAGAACGTCAAAACAACATATAATTCCTCGCATTTAATGCGACAACATTTATATCCAATCATATGCTTATTGTGCAGCTTTTTACTGTACCCGTCATTATTACGCTGACGTCATCCTTAAAAATATTCTCGCTCATTTAAGACGACTGCGTTTTTGTCACTTAGTTCACAGCTTATATCAAATATGACTTAACTCTGTTTCTCTCTTTTCATTAAGTGACTCAGCTGTCAGCTAACTTGATACAACTAACTTTCCGACATGGCTATTTCACTTGGCTGAATTATGAAACTTAGCTCAATTAACCCTAGCTCATTCTTAAGCTCTTCAAATATTGATTCACATAGGGGTTTAGTGAATATGTCAGCTAACTGCTTATCAGTTGAGATATATTCTAAAGTGATGTCTTTCTTTTCAACATGATATGTCATAAAATGATATCTGACATCAATGTGCTTTGTTCTTGAATGCAACACAGGATTGTGAGTGATTGTAATAGCACTAGTATTATCACACATAATTGGAATCTCTTTTTCTTCAATCTCATAGTCTCTCAGTTGTTGTCTCATCCATTAGCCTTGGGCACAACAGCTGCCCGTAGCTATGTACTCTTCTTCAGATGTGGATGTGGCTATCGAATTTTGCTTCTTGCTAAACCAGGAAACAAATCTATTTCCAAGAATTTGACATGTACCTGAAGTACTCTTCCTGTCAACTCTACATCCAGCATAGTCTGAGTCTGATTAACCAATAAGCTTGAATCCACCTTCCTTCGAATACCATAAGCCAACTTCCTGGCATCCCCTCAAATACCTTAGGATTCTCTTAGCCGCATCATGTGGCTCTCCTTTGGTGCGATTGGAATCTTGCACATACACCTACCGCAAAGGTGATGTCCGCCCATCAAGTTTAAGTAGAGCAATGATCCAATAAGAGCTCTATATCTGGTCTGATCTACAGCCTTGCCATCTGCATCCATGTCCATCTTGACTGATGTGTTCATTGGTATTTTCATAGAAGACTTCTCTTCCATACCAAATTTCTTCATTAAATCTTTGGTGTATTTTGTTTGACTTATGAAGGTTCCATCCTTCAATTGCTTGACATGATGTCCTAGGAAGAAAGTCAGTTCTCCCATCATGCTCATCTCAAATTTGCCTTGCATGAGGTTTGAGAACTTATCACACAGACTCTTTATTTGTGGATCCAAAAATGATATCATCCACATATATTTGAACAAGCAGTATACTCTCTCCATCTTGAATTCTGAAGAGTATTATGTCCACTTTGCCTTTGGTGAATCCAATGTCAGTTAGAAATTAGACAATTTATCATACCATGCTCTTGATGCCTGTTTCAATCCATATAATACTTTATTGAGCTTGTACACCTTATCTCCAATAGTCTTCTACTCAAAACCTGGAGGTTGTTCAACATAGACTTCTTCCTCTAGCAGTCCATTAAGAAATGCACTCTTCACATCCATTTGATATACTGTGAAGTTCTTATGTGCAGCGTAGGCAAGAAACATCCTTATTGCTTCTAATCTTGCAACAGGAGCAAAGGTTTCATCAAAATCTGTTGCCTTTTCTTGGCAATACCCTTTAGCTACCAATCTTGCTTTGTTTCCTACCACAGATCCTTCCTCATTCATCTTATTTCTGAAAACCCATTTTGTGCCAATAACATTTTGATGGGTTGGTCTCTGCACCAATTCCCATACCTTGTTTCTTTCAAATTGATTTAGTTCTTATTGCATGGCTTGAATCCAATGTGTGTCATCCAATGCTTGAGACACATCTTTTGGCTCTATTTGGGATATAAAACAAGTAAACATCGCTTCATGATGTGCTCTGGATCTGGTTCTTATGCCATCTCTTACATCTCCAATAACTAACTCTGGTGGATGGTCTCTCAGCCATCTCACATCAGGTTGGAGCAAGTCAGTTGGGTTCAGCCGTCTCGCAGCTAAGTTGTCTTGAATAACTCTTTCATCTTCATTCAGTTGTAGACTTTCCATCTGTCTTTGAGATTCAGCTATCTCATCTTCATCTTGGTTGATAGCTCTTATTTCAGCTTCAACATAGGGACTCTCTTGCACAGTTGGCTGATTCATCTTGTCAGCTAACTCTTCAATGTCTTCTCCATTCACATTGGGTTCATAAAAGACCACATGGATAGACTCTTCTGTGACCATTGTCCTCTTGTTCAACACTCTATAGGCTTGGCTCTCTGCTGAGTATCCCAAAAAGATACCTTCATCAGCTTTAGCATCAAAAGCCTTTAAATTATCTTTGCCATTGTTGTGGATGAAGCATTTACATCCAAATATCCTGAAGTACCCAACATTTGGCTTTCTCCCTATCCAGATCTCATAGGGAGTCTTGGTTAATTGCATGTTTATCATGCATCTATTTTGAGTATAACATGATGTGTTAATGGCTTCAGCCCAAAATCTCTTAGGCAATCTAGCTTCAGCTAACATGGTCCTTGTAGCTTCCTTGAGAGTTTTGTTCCTTCTTTCAGCTACTCCATTCTGCTGTGGAGTTCTTGCTGCAGATAACTCATGAGAAATACCATTTTTAACACAATATTGAGTAATTATCCCATTGACAAACTCAGTTCCTCTGTCAGACCTTATCTTTATAATGGTTTGGCTCTTTTCATTTTGAACTCTTTTCATCAGCTGAGGTAACTTCTGCAAAGTTTCCTTCTTTTTGCACATGAAGATTGTCCATGTATACCTTAAATATCATCTACCACTACCTTAAATTGTCCAGTTTCCTTATTCAACATCTTTGATCTGGCACACTCCCATGTTGGATCCTACATTGTATCCCTTGTCACGAGTTGGTTGATGCTTAACATGTTGACGTTGAGGCCTTCAACATAAGCAACATCTGTGATTCCATCCCATTCTTCTTGATAGATCTTGTGCCTTTGATTTCCCCTGGAGCTTCATTTCCTCCAAATATGACTTTTGCACCTATAATCTCCCTGCATCTTGACAGGTTTTTCTTGTTTCCTATCATATGTCTGGAATAGCCACTATCCATGTACCAGGTTCCTTGGCACTCACTGTTCCTTGAACTTGAAATCAAGGAAATTAGTTTTTAGGTACCCATACTTGCCTAGGTCCTGAGGGGTTGACTATAGCCTATAGCCAAAGGACTTGACTCTAAGAGGTTGCCATCTATCAGTGCCATAATCATAGTGCACATTAGCAAATTACTTGGAGTTTTAGGTTCATGCAGCTGTCTCTTTTGTCTGTATGCCTGTGTGTGTGTTTTAGAAATCGCCTTCTTGGGATAGTTGTGATATTTCTGAGTGTAGTGCCTGGGTGCATATGTGTGCTAATAATAGATCTTTTCCCTTTGGAATGACCTTTGCTGAGGTTTAGGTCTTTGCCATTTAGGCTTGTATTCCATTGATCTTTGCTGATATTCCACATTGTACAAATCAGCTTGGTTTGGGTAGTTTCTACCATTCCCAACATGTGTGTTTTTCGATTAAACTTCTAGGGTTTTTGGTAGCTCTGTTTGTTCTTCACATAGTACTTTCTATTTGGAGTTTCTTTGAGGAACTCTACCGATTTCTTCTCGCTTGTCCTCTCAAAGATACTCAATCAAGTTTTTTTTCCTTTACCTTTATATCCAAGGCCAGTTTGTTTCTGATTGTGCTTAGGAGTGAATGTGGGTGCAACATTTGTTGTTTTGGGTTTTTGGGATGCTTCATTGCTTGTAGATCCTTTCTCCAAAATCACTCGTGGAGTTTGACTGTGCACAAAGGAACTGAATCCTATGTTTGTCTTATCTCCACATTCCTTTTGACTCATGATAAGATCATCCAATGATTTGGATGCCTTTGTAAATGAGGCAATCACATTTTTGATATCTTTTTCCCTCTTCTCTATAGCAGCTATCTCTGCTATCATTTTAGCATTCTCAGCCTTCAACTCTGTGTTCTCAACAGCTATGTGACTTAGAGTATTCAGCTCCTTAGTCAGCTGTGAGTTTTGGCTTTTGAGCTGACTGTTTTCCTCATTTAGAAGTGTGTGTGAGGATTTAATGTGCTCAAAGTCTTTCATCATTTTACCTAATGAATCATAAAGATCAGTGGGTGATGAAGTGTGTGTATCACAATCACTATCACTTCAATCTAAATGAGATGAGTTAGAGTGTACCTCATCTTCTTGGTCTGGTTGATCTTGTTCTTTAGCCATAAGACAGATCATGGCTTCTTCTTCAGAATCACTTGAGTATTTAGCTTCTCTACTCTCTGAGTCTGCTGGTTTTTTAGACTTAGCTTTGTCTCGTGATCTCGGCAGCCAAAACATGGCTTTCTTCTTTTCTGTCTTCTTTCTCTGAAGACTTTTCTTTCTTCTTCATTCCTATATTTGTTAACTGGTGGATAGGAACAATCAACTGCAAAATGTCCTGGTTGTCTGCAGTGCCAACACAGGTTTCCAGCTCTTGATCAGCTCTTTCTGTTCTTGGGTTATCAGCTCTCTAATATTCAACCCTTTGATGCTCAGCTCTCTTGGGTGGCATGTCTTCCCTTGACTTAGAGGGAGCTCAATGTCTCCTGGAGGTTTCACCCTTGTTTCTTTTATAGTTCTTATTGAAGAACTTGTTGAACCTTTTAACCATTAAAGCAATCTCCTCCTGGTCTACGACTTACTTTGGTTCAGCTCTCTTTCCATCCTTGACTATTAGTGCAGCTGTCTTGGGTACAGTTGTCTCCTATTGATCTTTTCTTCTCAGCTCAAACTCATAGGCTTTGAGGTCTGAGAATAGCTCATGGTTAGATGTTTTTGAGAGATCTATTGAATGTCTTAGAGCCATAGTCTTCATTTCCCATTCAGCTGGGAGGCTCCTGAGTATCTTCACACATTTCCTTTTGTGTATATTCCTTCCCAAGAGCTGAAAGCTCATTTGTGATTTCAGTGAATCTTGCATCCAGCTGATCCATAGATTCTCCTGCAAATATTTTAAAATTTTCAAATTTTTTAACAGCAACAGATAATTTATTTTCTTTAATTTGCTCTGATCCTTCAAAAATTAAAGTTAGCTTATTCCAGATTTCTTTTGTTGTTTTGGAGGATTTGACTTTGTAGAACATCGCTTTGTCCAAATTCTTGTAAAGTATGTCCTTGGCCACATTGTCCAAGTTGTATCTTTTCCTGTCATCATTTGTCCACTCAGTCCTTGGTTTTTCAACCATGGCTGGTCTTTCTTCAGCAACAACTTCTTCTCCTTCAACTACAACTGCTCTTCTTACAGCCGTGTTCACTTTCAATATTTGCAATGGCCCATCCTCTATCACAAGCCACATTTCATCGTGTAGAGCAGATAGATGAGCTTGCATACGAATTTTCCAATCATCAAATTCTTCAACAGTGAACATAGGAATGCGTGTCAAATTTGCTTCCATGATAATAACTTTGCTAAAAATGAAAGATTTTGAAAATGCAAGTGTTTAAAACTTTTGAAAAGATAAAGATCTAGTTTAGTAACCAGTCGGAAGGCTTAATGAACCAACCGCTCTGATACCACTTGTAGGTCCCAAGGGGTGTGAGTAAGGTTTAGAAACGGGGGTTGAATAAACCATACCAGCTTTTCGATTTTAGTCCTTTTAAGATTATTACAGAGTTAACTCAAACAACTGTGTCCTTGAGGGATAACTAAGTTGGTTATTCAGCAGAGTTAGCCACTCAACAGACTCGATAGAGCTGTTGATAGAATAACTCAGCTGTTTAACCTAAACTTTAGGTTGGTTGTGTTGGTTTTATCAACGGAAGACTTAACACCATTTGAATTGATTTAAACTTGTTTTAACACTTGATTTTAGCACTTGGTTATTAATCACTTGGATAGAAAATATGAGTTTATTACCAGATATGATGTAAGTATGCATAAATGTAAATGTGCTGAAAAATAAATGAGATAGTTAATTTTTATAGAGGTTCGAAGATGGGGTAATTCTTCTAATCCTCTCTTCTCAAACTCCTGGAGGAATCCACTATGTAAAAGATCTGTTTACAAAGTGGTCAATAGTCTAGAGACAGCCTTGGTCACACAACTGGCATCTCTTCCGACTCAGCTTCTTCACAGGGCAGTTGCCTTACTACTTCAGCTCACGTTTTCAAGCTCTTGGATTTGATCACGAAGCCCTCCAATAACTTGATACTAGTTCGACCTTGAACCTTCCTACAATCCTCCTTGGAAAGTAGACCCCTTTTGATTCTTCAAAAGTTTCCTCTTCAACAGTTTTGAAGTTGTCTTGACTGACAACCCTTCCCGACCTAGAACTAAATAGCCTCATCTAAGATCTAAGGTAAATCCTACACAGCTTGTGTTGGATCGATTTCCTTCGAATTTCAGGCTTGAGGATTTGCTTGAATATTCTTGAGAGTATTTGCAGGTTAATAGCTTGAATAATGCATGATTTCTCGTGTGCAAGGTAACCTCTTCTCAATGAATTTCCTCAGCCTTTTATATTGAACTTTTGAAATTTTGCCCGTTGAAGAGATAAGCTAATTTCAAAAGTCACTTAAGATCGGTGGCTTGTCTTTTCTTGGTCTTCAATCTTGAGATGTAGACCCTTCCTCGTATTAAATGACTTTGCAGCTTTTTAGGTTCTGACACAAGGTGCAGTGCTTTCCATTGGTTTATTCCTTTTGCACGCTTCTGGGATAAGCACTTTAAGACCTGGCAGCATGGAGGTATTACTATATTAAGTAAAGTTCTTGACTTCCGTACAAATGATTTATCTCGATTAACTCCTCTTGGTCGTCCGCTTTTCCCAGGTGACTTGAGTCTGCTCCAATCATTTGGTGACTCATCTGTCACTTCAACTTGACACTTGGCTTCTTGAGTTGAGTTGACTGACTATACAACTGTTTCACCGCTGATATGCCTTCAGTCGAGTTCTTGACTTCCCTTCTTAGCCATACTCAGCTGTCTCGCAGCGGAGTCTTCACTTCAGTCTTCAGTTGACTTCTTGTATTTTCAGGCGTAGCTGACTTCACTCAGCTTTTCCAGCCCTATCTATTAAAATGCAAATTACAAGGAAAATGGGGTGCCAACTTTCTAGATTAAGTTTTACATGGCATTCATCAAAATCTATGAAATAAAACTCCCAACACTCTTTATGGATAGTGAACAATAAACATTACTTCACCATTTTAGATACTTGTTCTAAGTTTATCCTAAATCTCATATTTGTTTGCTAGGAAAGAAGAATACAGAGAGAACGAGCCCAACGTGAAGTTGACCCGAATAGCCCCGAAGCATATTGAGTGGAGCTCTCATGAGACGAGGATATAGAGGTCTGGAATAGGTTGGTGACTCGCCCATGACACCAACTCAATATGCCGATGATGAGTGTACCCAAGCACTTGGATACACGAAGACGTATGGAGATTGTTCGAGAGGGTTGGATAGACGAGGTAAATGAGCGGGATATGGCCAACATACAAAAGTCTCATCTTGGAGTTCCTTAGCACTCTCGTAGTGTTAAAACGACCTCCCTCAGTGGAGCCTTATATGATCCGATTCCAGCTTGGGAACGCGAGGAGGCAACTCTCTATTGCCGAATTGAACAATATTTTGGAGGTGCAGGTCAATGGGGCATATATGCCCCCAGTGGAATATAATCAACAGCCTTTTTGGAGAGCACTTGTGGAAACCCCTGAAAAGAGTATAAGGGTCTATGAGGCAAGGTCAACTAAGACGTCATGGGTATGAAACCCGATGTTTCGATACATACAAAGAGTCACCTCAACATCGATCTTCGTGAACCTAGTGTTTCATACATACAGAGAGTCACCTCAACATCGATCTTCGTGAGGGAAAACAATGGGGTAATGACTACCAAAGAGCTATTTTTGATATGGTGTATGTTGACGAGCACACAATTTAACACGGCGGCCTATTTCGTGGACCAACTAGACACTGTTGCTAATCAGAGATCGGGCACCATCATGATTGGAGGTATGATTACCCCTATCGCCCAATTCTTTAATATTAATGTTTAGATTCTGGACCCAATGGATGGTGAAAGGAGGATTAGTCTAGCCGTACTAAGGATGATGAGGATCATCACGAAAGAAGAGAGCGTGTACCTCTTGCAACAAACAACTGACAATCCATTCCCTTTGCTCAACATTGCTCTCACAACTGTTGATAGCATACATGACCGGTCAAACTTTTTATTGAACTCTGATGTGCATGAACTAGTAATACAAAGAATGATCACGCGAAAAAGAAGACGAGTAGATGGGTTTCAGGACGAAGAAGAATTTGTAGAAGAGGAGATGGAATATGTCGGCAAACATGATGGACATCCCAGAAAGTTCCCATCGAGGTGCAGATCGCATGAGTCCTGACATCAGTGATAGGTTATTGGCCTTGGAGGAGAGGGTCCGGCTGTACCACGAGGAGTTTAGTGCATTTTGAACAGAGCAACAATAGTGGACCATGGCAGCCGACATGAGGCAAGAGGAGCTCCTCAAAATGATGAGGCAGATGACCCAGTGGCATATTTCCCAAGGCCACTATCCATCGCCACCACCTCAGTGAGTTCATATGTTATCTCCACACTTCTTTTGCATTGAAATTCTATCTTTTCACATGTGCACGATATAATTTCATTCAAGTTTGGGGGGGGAGAGTTTTCTTAGAGTTTTTTTTTATATAAAGGGAAGTGGAGAGATAAATTTTTGTTTTCATTTCATGTAGTTGAATGTAGAGCACTTTGGTTGCATTGCATTAGAAGCACATTTATAGTTTTAGCAAGTTTATTGCTTTCGTAGGGTTTTATGGAGTGAGTAAACTTTGGATTGATGTTGTGCGATGCGATTTGAGGGGTTATTTTAAAAAATTCTTATGTTGTTTTGATTTGGGTGTTGAGTGTGAATTGATCAAGATGATAATGGATGATATGGAGTATGTGGATATTGAAACATGGATTTATGCTGATTTACGGATATGCAAGCCTGTGAGCTTTTGAGCCTTTACTGCTTTCATTATATGCAGACTTGTTTGTTTGTTTTGAGTGTATCGTTCATGTTGTTAGAACTCTAGAACTTGTTTTGGTATCCCTGTCAAGACCACATGTTGCATAAAATTTTTGAAAATGATTTAAGGCCATTTTTGTTTAGCCTTTCAAACCTTTAGCCTACCTAATGATATTTAATTCCCTAGTTAACCAATTTGAGCATATTGCCTTATTTTTTTGGTAGCCACATTTTGAGCCTTGACTTGATATATCTTTTGTCCTAAACTTGAGCTTAACATTGAGCAAGTCGGTTGAATGAGGATGAAATTGATGAAATCGATAACGTAGATGAATGTGCAAGAGTTGGTTTATGGGAACAAAAGAAAAAAAAAGAAAACATAATGATGAATGCTCATGAAAGAGTCGAAAACAAAAATTGACTCTATGATAGGGTTTGCTATGAGTGAATTTGTAGGCTGGGTTTGTAATATGATTTGAATAAGTTCGGTGTTGCCAAAGAAAAGGCTATGAAGAATTGATGTAAAAAAGAGGGGGGTGGTTTGAGAAGCTTAGGTTACTATTGAGTTCATTAGTTGGTGCTTCTTATATGGGATTCATTGATTTGACTGAGGCCTAATCCATTCTATATGCTCGAGTTTGAGTCACATTATCCATACTTTCCTACCCTAACCAAAGAGCCTTCATTACAATCGAATGACAAAGTCCTTTTTGATGCTGAATTGCATACACTTTAGTGGTGGAGATTTGAGATGATTTGCAAGCTTATGGTAGTTCTTCATCATTGAATTGATTTGAGCGTAAACACATCCCTTATACACTTGAGGAGAGAGCATACACTTGACCAGTGAGAATCGTAAATTCAAAGCATTTGCCATGATTATATTGAAACGTGTTTTATGTTGGAGATTTGAGGCTTGATTGATTCATTACTTGATATCCATGGATATCTTTAGCTTGATTGTGCACTTTTCATTCCTCCCACTCATGTTTTGTTTAGCTTGAGTAGCGTTGATCCGGGATCACAACAGTTTAAGTTTGAGGGTTTGTTAAATGTGAGTTTTGCATGTATTTTGGACATGGTTTTGACTAAAATGAGTTGTTAAACATGCATTAACATAGTAATAAGGGTCGTGTTCTCAATATTATGCTTTGCTCATTTTGCGGGAAAATAACGATGTTTGGAGCACTTCTGTGGCATTTTGGAGCATTGCAGTATATAACCCTTGTCAATTGTGCGATTAATCGAAGTAAGGAGTTGAACCGAGAAGAAATCAGCAGAACTGGGTGGAAAATGGCCACGCACGGGCAGCCTGTGCGCATACGCACAACCCGTACGTGAGGTGAGAAGCATAGCATAGACTTCGACTTGAAGCACGGGCCGCCCGTGTGCATACGCACAACCTGTGCGTCTGTTCAAGGGAAATTTGGCAGCTTCGAGCTAGTGCGTACACGCACGACCCGTGCGTCTGTGCGGGTTTTGATAGTTTTCATCCTTGTTAACTTAGGTTTGATCCTACAATGGTATAAATTGATAAGAGGCAGACCCAAACGAGGACACATAGACTTTTACCCTAAAAACAGATAAAAGAGCATCATTGTTTAGGAGGAACCGAGAGAAAGGTTAAGATCGCATCCACGCTTGAGGATTGAAGATTGATTGAGAGATCATTGATATCTCTGAGTTTTCCTTCTCATTCTATTTTTATTTTCATCTAGTTTGATATGGATTTGAACAATTTATCTATGAATTCTTCTTTTCCCATGTCCGGCTAAACACCTTATGATTCCAGGGCTTGGGAGTAGGTGAATTAACTTTTGTTGGATGAATGATTTTAATTGAAGTTATTATTTTGAACCATATTCGAGTACTTTGTTTTATTGCTTGTTTAATCATTTGGCCAATGATTTAGCATGTTTGATGGGTTGATTCATAATTCGAGAGATGAGTTTCAATACTAGATCTTGAGTACTTGACACGAATATTTTGCATGATTGAGAAGTCTGTGACTATTTGTGAGGATTTATTGATCTTTTATACTTTTGGGAGTTGGTTATCCTATGTTGAGTAGAGATGCTAGCTTAGATAATCCAATCAACATGTTTATTGTGTCTCGAGAGAGAGAATAAATAACTTGTGTGATCATCTTATTGGGAAAATAGATAATAACTTTAGCTTGATTGATCTGATAACAAGAGAGTGATTAAATGAAACCATAACCCTGGAATCCATCCATTTACTTGATCTTTTCAATCGTGATTCTTTGCTTTGTTAGTTTTATGGTAGAATACATTTCGTAGTTTTTATAAATCAACAATCACAATTCGATCATCTAAATAAAAATAGTGCTATTATAATCTCAATACTTAGTACATTAATTTATTAGTCCTTGTGGGATCGACCTTGCTCACCATATCTATTAACTAAGTTGTTCATTTGCGGTGAAGCTAACAAATTGGCGAATAATCCTATAGAAGAAGTATAAAGAAGATGAAACTATTGATAAGTATAAAGTTCGGCTTGTGGCCAAAAGCTTTAAACAAAAAGAAGGGTATGCTTTCTTTGACACCTATTCTCCAGTAACGAGAATTACATCCATTCGGGTGCTTCTCGCGATTGTTGTTTTACACAATCTTAAGATTCATCAGATGGATGTTAAGACGACATTTATGAATGGAGAAATACATGTGGAATATACATGGAACAACCTGAAGGGTTTGTTGCACCCGGTCAAGAAAAGCAGGTGTGCAAGTTAATGATCCTTGTTCGGACTGAAACAAGCTCCAACAATGGCATCTTAAATTTGACAATAGGATGTTGTCAAATGAATTTAAAATCAAACGAGTGTGATAAATGCGTTTATGTCAAAGGGACATCAAATGTAAAATAATCATTATAGTGGTAACCCAACCATGATGACTGAAGATCCCAAGAACTTGGTTCAATGGGGAGAACTAAGATATGAAGGTTATGTTGTAACACTTGGAAACAATGTTTCAACCCATCCCTAGAAAGCAAAGCCAAGTGTTGAAACACCTGCAAAGTTGTGGTGAGGCTAAGTCATTTGTCTTTTAATGATTGCTACACCTTGTTGAGGTTGAGTATTGCATGATACTTGGACGGGGGCTGCCACATCGCAGCTGAAATAAATGCCAGACTTATCTAAATTAACTCTTTGGCCCGAGGTGCGTTCGAAAAGGTTAATGGCAAATTTTAAGTGCCTCGCCTCTTCCAAGGTCGCATTTCCAAAAAGAAGGGTGTCGTCGGCGAAGAATAGATGCGAGACACGAGGGGCCGAGCGGTGGACTGCGATACCATTAATTTTCCGGCAAATCTGTAAATCCTGTAAGATACAAGAAAAAACTTCCGAACAAATAATAAAAAGATAAGGCGAAAGAGGATCCCCTTGACGGATTCCTCTTTTTGGAGTGAGTTTGCCAAATTCCATGCCATTTAAGAGAAATGAAAGACTAGTACTGGTAACGCAGGACATGATCAAACTAATAAATTCAGAGTTAAAGCCCAACGCATGCAAAGTGAGACGAAGAAATTTCCATTCAATTCTATCGAAGGCTTTACTCATGTCTAATTTAATCGACATAAGTCCAGTTTTCGAGGGTGGCTTTGTGCGCATGTAATGGTGAGTTTCGTGGGCGAGGAGGACATTGTCGGTAATGAGACGGCCTGGGACGAAGGCTGATTGGGATTCTGAGATAATATGAGGCATGACTATTTTTAGGCGGTTAGCTAGAACTTTGGACGCTAGTTTATAAGTGACGTTACAGAGGCTAATGGGCGGAATTGGGTGATAAGCTCCGGGTTGTTGACTTTCGGTATAAGCACGATATGAGTAAAGTTCATTGTTTGGTCGACAGTGCTCTTATTGAGGAAATTTAAAACATAATCAACAACATCTTTACCAACAATGTGCCAAAATTTCTGGTAAAAAATAGGGCTCATACCGTCAGGTCCAGGCGATTTGAAAGGGTGCATGTGCTTCAGTGCCTTGACGATCTCCCTTTCGGTGAATGGTTCCGACAGCAGCTGATTCATTGCGAGAGTAACCCTCGGCGAAAGTCTACCTATAGCCTGGGAGATGTCGGAGGTGGGAAGATCGGAAGAGGAAAAGAGTGTGCCGAAGTAGTCGATGATGGTGCGCTCGATGCCCTCAGGCGTGTTATGTGTTCGGCCAACTTCATCTTTAAGATAGGAAATATTGTTGATTTGTTTTCTCTTATTCGCCCGGTTATGGAATAAACGAGTATTTCTGTCGCCCTCCTTATACCAATGTAATTTTGCTCGTTGCTTCCACTTAAGGTCCAAGAGGTCCATGTGAGTTTCCAGCCTATTATGGAGTTCCGCGATTTCTTTTCGGACTGATTCTGAGATTGGGCCAGTACGAAGAGATGCAATTTTATCTTTGAGTTTTTTGATCTCGATTTCCAAATCATCCCTGTGATGTTTTCCCCAGTTCAAGAGGCCAATAGAGCAATTATGGAGTTTATCCGGGAGGGGACTCGTGTCGCACTCCCAACTGTTCTTTATGACCTCTTCACAATCTTTCACACGAACCCAAAGAGCTTCAAAACGAAAGGGACGTCTCTTGGAACCGCGGAAGGTGCTAGGATCCCGGTCTCTGACTTGAATATGAAGAAGCGAGTGATCGGAGAAGTAGGTAGGGTGGTGCACAACTCGACTCCAAGGGAAACGGTCTTTCCAAACCAGATTTGTCATGGCTCTGTCAAGCCGCGCCCGCTGGGTCCTAGGATGGGACGATAGGCGATTCCACGTGAAGGGGCATCTTTCGAACCCAAGATCAAACATATTAAGATGTGTCATGGTGTCCCGGAATAAGTTTATTTGCCAATCCGCACGTAAATTCGAGCCTTGGAATTCATTTTGTGTTAGAACTTCGTTAAAGTCGCCGCACATGAGCCAAGGTAAATTCGGTGTGCTACATAGGCGACGGAGGTGGTTCCAACCTATTCTACGCAACGACACATTAGGTTCTCCGTAAACTCCCGTAAACCGAAAAAAGAAACCCGATAAAGTCACATCAACATCGATAAACCTGTCTGAGAAGCTTTGAAGAGAGATCGGGGTATCTTTATGCCATAGTAAAAGCTAGACCGCCCGAAACGGCCCCGAGAATCGACGGCGGACCATGCATGTTAAGAGAGTGCTTGATACGATTTACAACTGGTGATTTGCATTTAGTTTCGCACAAAAATACCAGTTGGGGAGCATTGCTACGCACAAAGTTGCGTAGCTCTTGAATCGTCCGAGGGTTCGCAAGCCCTCGGCAATTCCAACTCAAGATACTCATTGGGCTCGGCGGGATTGGTCCTTGCCAATCTCCGCCGTTGGAGTAGTGCGAATAACAGAGTTTCTGGGGGTTGCTTTCGATTTTTTTTCACGGGAAGTTATAGGGGTATCAGAGAGGGGGTGAATGAGGGTGAAGCTGCTTGGGAGTTTACGTTTCGTGGAAGTGGGTGGGGGGTTTGCTGTGGAGGTTGAAGAAAACGTTGAGGTGTGAGCTTGTTTATTTTTAAAGGATATGATTTTTCGGGCTATTTTCCGAGCGGGGGTGTCTAGTTCCATGCGCACCGGGACAAGGAAAGGACTAGACGGAGGGTTGGTGATAATATTTTGAGGAGCGAGAGACGGGGATGGAGGTGGGGTGCCGAGGGGAAAGGGTGGGGTAGAGATACGAGGGCTGTTCGGGGTGTTAGTGAGGAGAGGAGGAGAGGTCGAAACAGATGTGGAGCTGTTGGGATTGGAATCATCAAACGTGTTTGCTTGGTGAGGTGTGTGAGCAGACGAGGAGGTGGGGTGGGTATGATTATTGGGTGGTAAAGCATGGGTAGGCAGATAACCAAGCTGTGCATGTGCATGGATGGGCTTTGCATGGGCTGCATGGGGCACAATGAGTGGTGAATTGGATTTAGCAGGGGCAATGTCAAGGGAGGAGTGGGTGGTGGCTAAAATAGGGTTAGTAAGATTAGGGTTTGAAGGCTTAGGGTTTGGAGGCTGAGGGTTAGTATGGTTAGGGTTATTGTGAATGTTGGTTTGTTGGGGTGAGGCCCGGGGACTAGCGAACGGGTTTCCGGTGGAGGAGGCGCGAAGCCATGAGCCGTACGCTGGTATATATGGCGATACGGGTGGGTTAAGTATTCGGGATTCACAGTCGTTGTCTCCGTGACCAATGCGTCCACAGAAGTAACAAAAGTTCGGGAGCTTCTCGTATTTGATAGGAAGGACGAGTTCATTGCCCATGAATGTGGTTTTTATGACCCTTCTTAGAGGTTTTGTAATATCCAGCTCGGCTCGAATCCGAAGAAATCTACCAAAAGAGTGGCCCTCGGAGTCGGTATCTACTTCCAAGAATTTCCAGACTGAGTTCCCCGAAGCTTGAGCAAAAGCTCTATTCATGAGCCCGATTGGGAGGTCATGCACTTGTATCCAGAAGGGACATGTAGATAGTTCGAATTTGGAGCCAATATGGGACGCGCATGCTTCCGTGAGAACAAAGAGCGACTTGTCGAAGAGCCATGGAGATCCGTTGAGTACTTTCTTCATGTCAACGCGTTGTTTTGAATAAGAATAAGACCGTATATTATCGCCGCCCCCAGGGTTTTGCGGGAGAGGCCGTGTCGGGGTTCCAAAGCCGTTTAAACATTGAAGAGATAGATTCGAAGTTAATAATACGAGATGAGAGCACTCTACCCACCAGGATATTGGATCCTTCTAGGTTGTCCAAAGCAATATTATCTGTGGGGATTTCTGCGTTCTCGTCCTCATTAAGGGAGAGGTTGGCATAGAGAGAAGAGATGTCATCAGTCATGGTGGAGAAGATGCCCAGGTGATAGTTCGACGCTCGCTGGGAATACCGTTGCAAAAATCCGCCGTCTGTCGAAACCCACGCTTCGGGGGAGACCTGCAAACAACACCTGCAACACGGCAAAAAAGAAAGAAAAATGGGTGATGGAAAAACCAGGGGGACGGGGGTAGGTGTTATGGGGTAGGATCTATCTAGGCGAAAAGGCTTGACAGAGGTGGGGAGGATGAACACCAATGGAGGCTGTGGAAGATGAGAAGGTGGATTGGGCATGCGTGAGACAAGGAGTGAGGATTGGGTGTGCGTGAACAAGACAAGAGAAACCCAAGAACATGCGTCAAGGAAACCAAGACATTGCGCTAAGGAGAATCTCCAGCGGGGACGCTCCTAGGACTAGTGTTAGATTGCCAATCCATGTTCCTTAGATGAGTTTCAATACTAGATCTTGAGTACTTGACACGAATATTTTGCATGATTGAGAATTCTGTGACTATTTGTGAGGATTTATTGATCTTTTATACTTTTGGGAGTTGGTTATCCTATGTTGAGTAGAGATGCTAGCTTAGATAATCCAATCAACATGTTTATTGTGTCTCGAGAGAGAGAATAAATAACTTGTGTGATCATCTTATTGGGAAAATAGATAATAACTTTAGCTTAATTGATCTGATAACAAGAGAGTGATTAAATGAAACCATAACCCTGGAATCCATCCATTTACTTGATCTTTTCAATCGTGATTCTTTGCTTTGTTAGTTTTATGGTAGAATACATTTCGTAGTTTTTATAAATCAACAATCACAATTCGATCATCTAAATAAAAATAGTGCTATTATAATCTCAATACTTAGTACATTAATTTATTAGTCCTTGTGGGATCGACCTTGCTCACCATATCTATTAACTAAGTTGTTCATTTGCGGTGAAGCTAAAAAATTGGCGAACAATCCTATAGAAGAAGTATAAAGAAGATGAAACTATTGATAAGTATAAAGTTCGGCTTGTGGCCAAAAGCTTTAAACAAAAAGAAGGGTATGCTTTCTTTGACACCTATTCTCCAGTAACGAGAATTACATCCATTCGGGTGCTTCTCGCGATTGTTGTTTTGCACAATCTTAAGATTCATCAGATGGATGTTAAGACGGCATTTATGAATGGAGAAATACATGTGGAATATACATGGAACAACCTGAAGGGTTTGTTGCACCCGGTCAAGAAAAGCAGGTGTGCAAGTTAATGATCCTTGTTCAGACTGAAACAAGCTCCAACAATGGCATCTTAAATTTGACAATAGGATGTTGTCAAATGAATTTAAAATCAAACGAGTGTGATAAATGCGTTTATGTCAAAGGGACATCAAAAGTAAAATAATCATTATAGTGGTAACCCAACCATGATGACTGAAGATCCCAAGAACTTGGTTCAATGGGGAGAACTAAGATATGAAGGTTATGTTGTAACACTTAGAAACAATGTTTCAACCCATCCCTAGAAAGCAAAGCCAAGTGTTGAAACACCTGCAAAGTTGTGGTGAGGTTAAGTCATTTGTCTTTTAATGATTGCTACACCTTGTTGAGGTTGAGTATTGCATGATACTTGGATAGGAGATCACCTATATAAGTGAGAAGTGCGGGTCACTTCAAAGTAACACTTATGAATCCAAAGAGGTGTCCACAGCCGAAACATACACAAAACGTGAGAACAGAAGGTGTTGAGACCTTATTATGTTAATATTGTTGACTCGGTACACACCACAGAGAAATAGTTCAAGGCATTGCATCCACTAAGCCACCAGTGTACCCGATGGTATTGATTATAGAAGGTTCAAAGCCATAATTTACCTTTCCGGATGCAATATTATCTCTTGAGAACTAGTTTGCGTGCCTGCATCCGTACATGCATTAATTTCCACTCATGTGGGGAATTATTGGAAATTTTGTTTTGATAAAGTGGGCGTCGACTTGACTATGACATAATTTTCGGTGGCTAAGTATTTAATTTTGGAGGAATTAAATTTTAAATCATTAATCTACATTCTGAGTTGATGTTCGTAGTATTTTTTATTTCTCAAAACCGAATTTTGATGAGTGAAAAATTAATACACGAAGTTGGCCACACGAATGGACATTATGTAAAAGTAGTTGAAAGGCTTTAGCCTTGTCCCATATAGAAAATAACGCATTGTTTATCCTAGTTTAAATACTAGAAGATGTTATTGGTTGAATACTATAACACAAGTGGGTAATCACAAATGCGCCTTGGGTCGGCCCAGCTCTTTGGGACCAGGTTCAGGTTCAGTTAGTTTTGTCACTCGAAAATGGGTTTGGCCCAAATTCAAGTGTCTGTTGGGCCTGATGTATCTTGACATTGGAGGTGTCCAGATTCATGTGTGTCTCTTGGAGTTTGTAACTCCTAGATAGTGTTCATAAATGGCTTGTAACTCTTGAAAGTTACATTTGATTATAATTGTCCATTTTCTATCATTAATCTCCTCCAAGTATTGGAAATTGCTGCCTTATATAGGCTTAGTTTGCATTCAGATTGATACAAGGAATATAGGGGGAGAGAGCGAAAGAGAGTTAGAAAAATTCTGCAGAAAGTAATTATGTCCAGGTTATCTCGAATGTGATCACATCTGTCGTCACATCTCTTGCTGCATCTTTCTTTCTACATTTCTGAGTCAAACAAACCAGTCTTCGAACCATTTCTAGTTCGATGGGGCTTTTGTGTTAGTGGTGCTACTACACAAAAGACGTAAGTCGTTTTATATTTGGGGACATTACGTCAAACCATGAGCACTATACGGGACATATTTATCTTGCGGAAAGAGGTTTTCCTCGACTCGGCTTTAAAGTTCTGTCAGATTCATGCTTCTGGAGTTGGAGTCCATTCAAGACTTGTAATAGTTAGGTTTTGCTTTTCATTTAATTTTATGTTTCTATTTCGTACGCCATATTGAAGGCTTTTCCCATTGTAACCTATTGTAATTCAACATTTATCTCTCTAAAACCATATCTATTTTTGAAAAAGTGCTCTCTCTCCATCCTTGCGCCCTCTTCCCCTTTTTCCGGCGGCCATCACCAGCCAATCGGGCGCAAAATGGTGAGTCCATTCTTCTTCTTCCTTTTTTCTCGTTTTCAACTGTCCGTATGGTATGGCCATCTGGTTTTTGGCCCATTTTGATTGTGTGTAGAGACGAAGGTTGCTTCTTCTTGAGGGGCAGTCACGGCACGAAAGAAGTGGTAGTTGGGCGTTATTTGGGGGTTGTGGCTGGTATTGGGGCAGGCGGCGGGCGCAACAGGTGGAGAGGGAGAGGTTTTCCCTTTTGTTTTTTTTTAGTTTATTTTCTTGTATTTTGCTACCTTTTTTAGTCTTGTTTTGTTGATTTTTTCTGGTTAGTTTGTTAGGTTGCTTTCTTTTTCTAGATCGTTGTTGTTTTTTTTGTGGCCGGATGAGGGGTGAAGTTCGTAGGCGGGTTTGTTTGTATCGCTTGCAGTGCATGATGGTTGCTCATGCCCTCGTGTTTCATATTTTGCAGTCTCCATTAAGGAGTGTTGAAGTCTCCTAGCTTGAGAGTGTTCTTAGTTTTGGTTGAGGAGTTTTGGTTTGTGAATTGGATCTCAATTGGTCTCGTCAATTTCCCGCCTGGCTTATCTTTAGTCAAGTCGGCCCATCCAGTTGGCTACATTTGTAATTGTAACTCCCGTTTTTGAGTTGTTCTAATAAAAAATTATCGTTCGAAAAAAAAAAGTAGAGAAAATTATTTGTTTGTGTGTAGAATAATAGTACTCATACAAAGCTGAGAGAATCAGGCATAAGCATGCGAAATCAATTGAAGCATAATTCTCTAAATAGACACGAATATTTAAAGCTTTGAATTGAGCTATTATTATCAACTGTACTACAAATTTCACATCTAACTCTTTGAATTATTGGAATGCCATATAATCTGTGGAATAAAGGGTAGTTTAGTCATTTACTCCGTCAACGAGCAATGCAACATTTAACAATTAACATTTAACATTTAACATTTAACATTTAACATTAGTATCTTCTCCAAGTATTCCGTGCACACACAGTACACACACTAGCAATGGCATTTTGTCACCGTTTGGTTGACTAGAAAATGCCGAGTCTATTACGATTTACACTGTCCTTAAAGTTATAATCTTTGAGAGGATGCAACTCCGCCAGATTCGGCGTTTACACTGCCCTTAAAGTTAGCACAACGACTGGTGCTTACGGCTACTTTAGGTGAGCAATCCCTAATTCATTTTTGTACTTTTTGTCTGTTAGTTAATTATTTTTTTCTTGTTTGCATATTCATAACGTACATGAAGGTGCATGAAAATGGGAAGTCGATGCGATGTTATGAGGTTTGAAATGCCACTTTTAATAACTATATTGGGGTTGGTGTTCTTTAAGGCTTGAGATGATCGTTATTCTGAATCTTGATTGTTATGATCAAGAAATTATACTTTTAATTGGACTGATAGTGAAGACTAAGCTAATATATTGGCAAACCTTTATTTGTGGCCTTGCAATCTTGCAATCTTAGAGGCTCATTCTTAGTTAGTCTTGTAATTTTAGAAGCTGGTACGATCTCCAATAGAGTTAAAGATGAGGATTTAACTTGTAACGCCCTAGTTTTCGAAATGTGATTTTTAGCGCTACTAAAATATAAAAACTACATTTTATAATGTCACTATATTTTTTTTAAAACAAGTATCTACTACAACGGAAGCATAAATTAAAACGGGTTGACCATAAACTAGAAATCCGAACACCCATCGTATTGAATAAATAAAAAAAATGCAACATTTATCGTTTCATAAAAATTTGAATAACTAAGTTGTTAATAGAAAATAATGATAACGAAAAAAACTAGTTTTCTCCCTAACATACGAATACTAATAAATAGAAAAATTCTCATTGGCCTCCCCTCCATCGGCTCCGCACCCATCCGGAAAATCTGAAAAAAATTAGTAATAGGGGGGTGAGTAACACATACTCAGTAGGGATCCTAACTGTCCAAATTAAATGTATACAAGCATAATTTTACAAATTTAAGCGTATATACTTTGCCATCACATATACTTTGCCTTTTGGCTGAAGCCATCACATATACTTTGCCGTTGGCCGAAGCCGCACATATACTTTGCCATTGGCCGAAACCTACTTTGCCATTGGCCGAAGCCACACATATACTTGCCATTGGCCGAAGCCATACATATACTTTGCCATTGGCCGAAGCCTACTTTTCTATTGACCGAAGTCATACTTTGCCATTTCACATAAATAAACATAAATTATTCACATATAATATGCACATCAAGTTCAACAATTATAATCACATTGTCAAGTATAAAATTCATCAAATTATACAAGTACGTATTTAATAAAGACAATTAAACTTCGCACTTAAAAGTGTAAAGAAAAAAACCCCTACCTCGATATAGTTGATAGTCGTACGAAGCGTGAACTAGAAAGCCTAAACGTCTAGTTCCTCGTCACCTACAATAAATATCGGTATAATTAAGTGATTGAAATAAATTCTAACTCTAATTCAAAGTAAAAGTGCTTATGAAATAAGCTAAGGCTTCTAATAGATGAGATTTAACCAAAAATATAACTTATGGGGCTTAAAAGAAATAAATTTATAAATTCTGGACTAAATTGAAAAGGTGTGGGGGTTAAATTAGAAAATTCAGAAACTTGAGTTGGGTTCCTAAGGAATTTCTGAAAATAAACAAAAGAATTAGGATCAAATTGAAACTGAATGGGACTAAAGTGAAAAAAACTGGAACATTTATTTTTGAAAGAGGGGTTAATCGAAAACTCAGGGGTCCTAATTGAAAATCAGGAATTGTTATTAATCCCAAACTTTAGTCAAATTCCCAAAAAAACAGCCCCTGGGTCAGCTCCAAATTCGTACAATCCCTCAATTTCGTCATAATATCCGGTGCCGGTGAACAAATACTATCGGAGAAACTCACACACCCGACAGATGCACGCACACACGAGAAAACACATGAGAAAACACATACACACACGCACTGCTACACTGCTACAACCATGAAAACACAAATATGTATATATATATATATATGTATATATATATATATTCCTTTTTGAATAATTCTTGCTGCAAATGTAATCTTCCAAAAGACCATTAGTTTTGAAGTATTTTACTGAGATTGGAATTTCCTTGAAGCCCATATATAGCTTTCGCTGCAGACCATTTGATATCCCAAAAATAATTTTTTTTATCTTTTTTTTTTGAAAACTAAGGCTGAAATATTTCTAGAGTATTGTTTAGGAAATCCATAGAATTTAATCATACATTAATAAAATGGAGAAATCGGACAAGAGAAACCTGGAGATGATGAGAACAACAATAGTGGGATGAGAATAATCGAGTGAATTGGTGTATTCTTAGCCGAAAAACTTCCGTGTAAGGACGTAGCAGCAGTTGAAGACTAAAGGTATGAGGAAAATAGAATTTCGTAGAGTAGTGAGAATTGAGGGTTTATGCTTCCTGCTATTAAACTGTTGTACGTGGGATAAGGATGGAGTGGTTTGTTCCTATTTTACAGCAATCTAAAAGGGATTAGGATATATCTAAATTTTTTTTTTTTGCAGTTATAAATATATATATATATATATATTATATTATAAATTAAATAAAAAGCATTAAGGAAAGAAAAAAAAAAAAAAAAATACTAGAAATTAATAGGAGGCAATTTATTGGGCACTACATCCTCACCCTCTTGCAAAATATTTCGTCCTCGAAATTATGCTTACCTCGTTGCTCAAATAACTCAAAATCAATACTTGTCTCGAACTTAATCGTTTCCCAAAAATTACTTTCCAAGTCGCTATTCCGGATTGATCTTCTTGGTTGTGTATCATTCATTGAGTCCATTTGGACTTTAATTAAGGTGACGTCTCTATTCCTCGAGCTTGTGCACCTTTGTGTCAAGGACAGCAATTGACTTTTCTTCATAAGTCAAGTCTCGGTTAACTTCCAACACTTCGTGACTTATTACGTGATTCGGGTCGTGGATGTACTTCCTCAACATTGATACGTGAAATACATTGTGTATACTGGTATATATAAGCATACTATAACTAGCTCGGTGGTAGCGCCCGGTAATCAACACTTGTAAAAAACAATAGATGTGAGCATGGTTATTGCTTGACGTCTCCCACTCGTTCTAGTATCTCGAATGGTCCAATGAATCTCGGGGTGAGTTTCGCCCTCTTGCCAAACCTCACAACTCCTTTAGTTGGCGAAATTTTTAAAAAAACTTTATCTCCTGCTTCAAATTGCAAATCCTTCCTTCTCTGATCAGCATAAGATTTTTGTCGGTCTTGAGTTATTTTTATACGACTTCTGACTTTTTCAATAATCTCGACTGTTTGCTCCACTAGTTCTGGACCCAAAACCT
This sequence comes from Rehmannia glutinosa, assembly GCA_016081115.2. Taxonomy (NCBI): domain Eukaryota; kingdom Viridiplantae; phylum Streptophyta; class Magnoliopsida; order Lamiales; family Orobanchaceae; genus Rehmannia; species Rehmannia glutinosa. The sequence continues at coordinate 92,906,858 of CM071926.1, forward strand.
TCCTTTCACCGACTTCATCCCAATATATAGGAGATCTGCACTTTCTACCATATAAAGATTCATACGGAGCCATCCCGATAGTTGCTTGATAACTATTATTATAAGAAAATTCCACCATAGAATTTAATCATACATTAATAAAATGGAAAATCGGACAAGAGAAACCTGGAGATGATGAGAACAACTTCTCCCAATTGTCGACTAAAGGTATGAGGAAAAAATCCGAACACATCCTCTCGATTAAGTCTTCTAGAATCTCGATCGTTCTTTTTACAAAGAATCTAAAAGTCCGTTTTTTTTTTTTTCAGTTATAAATGTGGAAAATTGTATAAATTAAATTTGAGTTTTGTCCCCATTGCTTCTTGTAGACTACCCCAAAATTTTGACGTAAACCTTGGATCCCTATCTGAGACTATAGATACGGGTACCCCATGTAATCTTACAATTTCTTGGATATAAAGTTTAGCCATTTGTTCCATGCCGTATGTCATTTTGATCGGTATGAAGTGTGCTGATTTAGTGAAACGATCCACTACGACCCATATAGCATGGTTTCCTCGTCTTAACCTCGGAAGCCCCACTACGAAGTCCATATTCACGTGTTCCCATTTCCAATCGGGAATTTGAAGTGGTTTGAGTAGACCAGAAGGTCGTTGGTGTTCGGCTTTTACTTTCTAACATGTCAAACACTTTTCCACGAATTCTCCAATGCTCCTTTTCATGCTTCTCCATCAAAAAATCTCCTTGAGATCACGATACATTTTAGTCCCTCCTGGGTGTGCGGTATAAGGTGTGCAATGTGCTTCTTCTAAAATCCGCTTCCTTATTTCCTCATCTTTAGGTTTCCTCGCACGCACACCTTCTTCCCTCATATACCAAGACCATCGTTGGTGTTCGTCATCGCCATGGCTTCCATAAACCCTTTAATTTCTCCCATCGACACCTTCTTCCTCATTTTGCATAGAAACTTGTCATTAGCTTGTGCTTCTTTGATGCTACTATGTAGCGTCGGTTGCACTACCAAAGCTGCTAGTACCGCCTTGGTTTTAGCAGGTGGAGTCACAATCTCAATTCTCATTTTGGCAAAATTCCTCCATGAGGTTCTCCTGTGTCGTGAGTAAACTTGCAACTGTCCCTCTGGGTATACGGCTAAGTGCATCCGCTACTACATTTGCTTTACCAGGGTGGTAATGGATTGTACAATCGTAGTCTTTCACGAGTTCCAACCATCTTCTCTGTCTCATGTTCAACTCTTTTTATGTGAAAAAATACTTCAAACTCTTGTGATCGGTATAAATTTCACACTTTCCCCCGTATAGAAAGTGACGCCATATCTTTAGGCGTGTACGACTGCTGCCAACTCTAAATCGTGTGTCGGATAATTGAGTTCATGTCATTTCAATTGCCTTGAAGCATAAGCGACCACTTTACCATTTTGCATCAACACACACCCTAGTCCTTGTTTCGACGCGTCACTGTAGATTATAAAGCTTTCCGAAGTGTTTGGGATTGTTAGAACTGGCGCCGAAACCAGACGTTGTTTTAGTTCTTGGAAACTCTGTTCGCACTTCTTGGTCCACATGAACTTTTCACCTTTCCTTGTAAGTTGGGTCATCGGGCCTGCTATTTTCTAAAATCCCTTGATGAATCTCCTGTAATATCCAGCAAGACCCAAAAAACTACGCACCTCATTTGCATTTGTAGGAGCCGACCATTTCTTAACGGCCTCAACTTTTGCAGGGTCGACTTCGATACCCTTCGCTGTGACTACGTGGCCAAGAAAGACGACTCGATCGAGCCAAAACTCGCACTTCTTGAATTTGGCGAATAACTTCTCCTTGCGTAGAGTCTCTAACACTATGCTGAGGTGTTTCTCGTGTTGCTCCCCATCCTTTGAGTACACTAAAATATCATCTATGAACACAATCACGAATTTATCCAAGTAGGGATGAAAAACTCGATTCATCAAATCCATAAATACTGCTGGGGCATTACTAAGCCCAAAAGGCATCACTGTGAACTCATAGTGCCCATATCGTGTTCTAAAAGATGTCTTGGGTATATCTCCTTCTTTAACCTTCAGTTGATGGTACCCAGACCTCATATCAATCTTAGAAAAGACGCTTGCCCCGTTCAGTTGATCAAAAAGATCCTCAATTCTCGGTAAGGGATACTTGTTCTTGATAGTAAGTTTGTTCAGCTCTCTGTAGTCAATGCACATCCTCATTCTCCCATCTTTTTTCTTCACAAAAAGGACAGGCGCTCCTTAAGGCGACACACTGGGTCGTATAAAACCGATATCCAAAAGATCTTGTAGCTGAACCTTTAACTCTTGAAGTTCCTTGGGGGCCATTATGTATGGTGCTTTTAATACAGGAGCGGCTCCCGGAATCAGATCAATCGTAAACTCTACTTGCCGATTTGGAGGTATTCCGGAAAATCCTCTGGGAATACATCGACATACTCTCGTACAACCGGAATTTCCATGATTGTTTTCTCAGTAGTCTGAGTGGCCATCACATTAACTAGGAATCCCTGACATTTTCCTTTCTTCAATAATTTAACCGTCTTCATTGCCGATATAATTCGAGGCATTCCACTCACTCTTGCTCCAAAAAATATAAATTTGTCTCCATTTGACGGTTCAAGAATTATTTCTCTTTCATGATAATTGATGTGGGCCTTATGCTTATTCAACCAAACCATTCCTAGTATGATATCAAAATCCCTCATTCTAATCACATGCAAATCCGCTTCTAGACTCTTCCCATCAAAATCCAATGCCACATTGTTAGTCACTAGATCAGTACTTATTGTTTTTTCCTGAAGGAATGCTTATTTCTAGCGTATCACTAACAATGCAACTCTCAAGACACGTTTTAGCATGAAAATCAGCGGATATGAAAGAATGCGTAGCACCAGTATCAAATAACACTAAAGCAGGTATATTGGAAACATGTATCATACCTGTCAGTGTTCCTGGGTTCTCCTGGGCCTCCTGTTGTGTCATAGCAAAAACACGCGCCTGACCCGTTGATGTATTTCCCTTCTTGTCTGGAAACGTGGTGCAATAATCTGCGTGATGGCCAGGTTGGTGGTAACGGAAGCATTTTCCTTGTCCCATTAAGCATTCCCCGTAATGATTCCTCCCACAGATTGGACAGGTTGGCTTCACCTTTTGTGCAACTGGAATTGCATTTGCCTCGGTTCTGACCTGCTTACTCTGGCTACCAGTCGCCACTCCCTGACTCGGACCATTCCATTTTCTCTTTCCTGGGACATTGTCTGTCTTCTGGACAGGATGGTCCAACTTCAAGCACGAAGCCACTTTCTGAGCTCGCGAAAGCAATTCAGCATAAGTCATCGTTCCCAAACCAGCTAACACACAACCTATCTCTGGGCGAAGACCCCTCCGGAACCTCCTTGCTCTCTTCTCATCTGTGTCTACCAAGTGGGTGGCAAACCTTGCCAATTGGTTGAACTTTCGTTCATACACGATGACTGTCATGTTGCGCTGTTTCAACTCCAGGAACTCGGTCTCCTTCCGGTCCCTATAAGACTGTGGAATATATTGTTGCATGACCTCCTGTTTAAAGTTAGTCCAGGTCATGCCACGTAGTTGCTCATCTGTCCTTGAGCGAGAGAAAGCCTCCCACCAGTGGTCCGCATCTTCTGTGAACTGAAAGGTGGCGCACGAGATTCGTTGCGCATCAGTGCTAGGGATACGGGCAAATATTCTCTCCATTGCCCGTAGCCACTCCTCGACTGCGAATGGCCCATCGCGTCCATTAAAGGTTTGTGGTCTGAATCTCCGGAACTATTCTAAGATGTGCGTTTCCTCATTTCCACCAGCTGGGTGGCCTGATGCAGGTGGTACGATATTCTGTTGGGGTAACCCTCGTAGTAAAGCAACGAGATTATTCAGCAAATTGTTGCCGGCATCCCCTTGGCCCTGACTTGAATTAAGTGACGCATTTGATCCATCCCTTCGTGGAGCCATGATCTATAATACAATGGATTGTTTAGTTTTTAACTCGTATGAGAAGTAAATATAACATCTATCCAACACATAAACACCACAAGACAAAATAAAAAAATATAATTCCACTATTTCAATAGAAATTGCCTTCAAAAGGGTACAATGCGAAATAAAATAAAATAAAAGATCATACTGAATCCTACTAATCTAGAAAAATGAATAACTCTTACTAGAATAAAGAAGGAAAAGAAAAACGAAATTCAAAATAAAATCCATATAAGGCTAGAAAAATTAGTCATCTAACTAGATCCCTCAGATGAGAATAATCCATCTAAGTCTGCCTCTGGGTCTTCCTCTAGTTCAGCCAAAGCATCGTCATCTGAATCAACATATATTACGTTAGGCATGACGGGTGGCCCACGCCTAAGTAGTTCGACTATAAATCTCTCGGGATCCAATGTGGTATGGGGTGGCACAGAATATAGTCCGTCATGTTGTCACGTACATCTCTTGCGAGGTCACTCCATTCTCTGGGTAGGGTACTGATTAGCTTATCATTTGCTTCATCCGGGGTGATTATTTCTTCAAGATGTTTTATCTCCAGCCACATTTCTCTTATTGTTTCGATATGTTCCTCTACCGTGGCCCCTAGCTTTCTTTCATAGTTCAAAAACCTATATACCCTCCAATGAAAAATTCGGTCTCCCATTCTCTTCCTAGCTGTTTTTATCTTACGCACCATCCTGGAGCATTTTGTGTTACCATATAAGTCCATACATCATTTAGTAAATTATGCAGGTTCGTTTTTCGTATAGTTCATCACGAATCACTAATTCTAAGAGATATTTCTAACATGCCAAGCAGGTAAATATTTGTGAGACGTGAAAATACATTTATCACAGAGGTAAAATAAAAACAATAATCACATTTTTCAAGTAACTTCACAACACATTGTGCATTCTCAAGAATTCTCATATTGAAACAATAAGTAAATTTTACCTGATTGGATGCAGCTCGATGGAGGAATAGCCATTTTTTTTAATAAAAATATTGCAGGTCTACAGGAAGGTAGACCTGCTCTGATACCACACTGTAACGCCCTAGTTTTCGAAAAGTGATTTTTAGCGCTACTAAAATATAAAAACTACATTTTATAATGTCACTATTTTTTTTTAAAACAAGTATCTACTACAGCGGAAGCATAAATTAAAACGGGTTGATCATAAACTCGAAATCCGAACACCCATCGTATTGAATAAATAAAAAAAATACAACATTTATCGTTTCAGAAAAATTTGAATAACTAAGTTGTTAATAGAAAATAATGATAACGAAAAAAACTAGTTTTCTCCCTAACATACGAATACTAATAAATAGAAAAATTCTCATTGGCCTCCCCTCCATCGGCTCCGCACCCATCCGGAAAATCTGAAAAAAATTAGTAATAGGGGGTGAGTAACACATACTCAATACGGATCCTAACTGTCCAAATTAAATATATACAAGCATAATTTCACAAATTTAAGCACATATACTTTGCCATTTGGCCGAAGCCATCACATATACTTTGCCGTTGGCCGAAGCCGCACATATACTTTGCCATTGGCCGAAGCCTACTTTGTCATTGGCCGAAGCCACACATATACTTTGCCATTGGCCGAAGCCTACTTTGCCATTAACCGAAGTCATACTTTGCCATTTCACATAAATAAACATAAATTCTTCACATATAATATGCACATCAAGTTCAACAATTATAATCACATTGTCAAGTATAGAATTCATCAAATTATACAAGTACGTATTTAATAAAGACAATTAAACTCCGCACTTAAAAGTGTAAAGAAAAAAACCCCTACCTCGATATAGTTGATAGTCGTACGAAGCGTGAACTAGAAAGCCTAAACGTCTAGTTCCTCGTCACCTACAATAAATATCGGTATAATTAAGTGATTGGAAATAAATTCTAACTCTAATTCAAAGTAAAAGTGCTTATGAAATAAGCTAAGGCTTCTAATAGATGAGATTTAACCAAAAATATAACTTATGGGGCTTAAAAGAAATAAATTTATAAATTCTGGACTAAATTGAAAAGGTGTGGGGGTTAAATTAGAAAATTTAGAAACTTGAGTTGGGTTCCTAAGGAATTTCTGAAAATAAACAAAAGAATTAGGATCAAATTGAAACTGAATGGGACTAAAGTGAAAAAAACTGGAACATTTATTTTTGAAAGAGGGGTTAATCGAAAACTCAGGGGTCCTAATTGAAACTCAGGAATTGTTATTAATCCCAAACTTTAGTCAAATTCCCAAAAAAACAGCCCCTGGGTCAGCTCCAAATTCGTACAATCCCTCAATTTCGTCATAATATCCGGTGCCGGTGAACAAATACTATCGGAGAAACTCACACACCCGACAGACGCACGCACACACGAGAAAACACATACACACGCACTGCTACACTGCTACAACCATGAAAACACAAATATGTATATATATATGTATATATATATATATTCCTTTTTGAATAATTCTTGCTGCAAATGTAATCTCCCAAAAGACCATTAGTTTTGAAGTATTTTACTGAGATTGGAATTTCCTTGAAGCCCATATATAGCTTTCGCTGCAGACCATTTGATATCCCAAAAATAATTTTTTTTTTTTGAAAACTAAAGCTGAAATATTTCTAGAGTATTGTTTAGGAAATCCGTAGAATTTAATCATACATTAATAAAATGGAGAAATCGGATAAGAGAAACCTGGAGATGATGAGAACAACAATACTGGGATGAGAATAATCGAGTGAATTGGTGTATTCTTAGCCGAAAAACTGTGTGTAGTTAAGACTAAAGGTAATGAAAAAATAGAATTTCGGAATAGTGAGAATTGAGGGTTTATGCTTCCTGCTATTAAACTGTTGTACGTGGGATTTATTTGTTCCTATTTTACAGAAAAATATTAGTATATCTAAATTCAAATATATATGTATCTAAATTTGTTGCTATTAAACTGATGTACGTGGGTTTATGGTTTATGGTTTTTTTTTTGCAGTTATAAATATATTATATATTATATATTATAAATTAAATAAAAACCATTAAGGAAAGAAAAAAAAAAAAAAAAATGTGTTATAGGAGGCAATTTATTGGGTACTAAAACCTTTTGGCTAGCTGTTTTATAGTATTATGAAAAATGTGTAACAGCCCTTCTCGTATACAAAAAATAATTCACTACTCGGATCAACAATGCATTTGTTAAAATGTGTTTATTTATTATTAATGAAATAAAATGGGTATATTTTAATTTCACGTTTATCGTCATAAAGATGTTGTTATTATTTGAAAAATGTTTGTTATAACATCTTATTGATTAATTATATCAAAAAAATAGCTTTTGTTATAACCCCATATTTTTCCCCTAGCCGAGTATTGTAATTATATTGAATATGAAATTTTATATCTAATAAAATATATCCTATAATATTTAATGAACTTCAATTTATATTACCCTAAAATTTAGACTAACCTGTAGCACATATTTAGTATGAAATATATATAAGAAAGGAATATTATATATAGGAGATAAAACTTTTGTACATATGTGTGTTTAGTTAGTTGTTTACACGATACATTGAAAATCCTATGAGACCATAACATGTAAATAGTATTCAAAAATTTGTTCTTTTAATATGTAAATATTGTGTTTTTGCGGAATAAAATCTTACCATAATCACCATCTTCTTCTCCCAACGTGAAACAACGCTCCAAAACCAGTTCCAAAACTCTACCTTCATCATCGTGATCAAAGTATCGTAAAAAACACAGAGAAATCCCATGCAAAAATCAACTAAATCGAAATTATCGAAAAACACCAATATTGAAAACCAAGCATCAAAACAAAATCAAAAAAAAAACACAAAAAAATCAGACATCAACGGATCGATATTGCAATGTCATAAACACAGAACAAAACCAGAAAAATTTTGCACCAATTGATCAAGAATATGTGTTTGGAGTGCATGTGTGGGACAATAAAAAAACTCATGAATCAAGATCGCAACGGATGTGTAATTATAAGAAAAATTGTGTGTGATTACTATAAAAAACACTACATAAGAATTATGTAACATTTATTATATTCTTAGAGAGTGTGATTATTAATGAATTGTGGGTGTAGTGTCTCGAATTTGTGTATTTATTATGGAAAAATATGTATCACATATAATGTATCACATTTAGCTTCCGAACATATGTGTGTTTAGTTAGTATTAATGAAATGTGTGTATAGTGTCTCAAATCTGTGTTTGTATTATGAAAAATGTTTATCACCTCGTAATAGACAAAAATAGCTTCAGACATATGTGTGTTTATTTATTATTAATGAAATGTGGGTATAGTGTCACGAATCTGGTTTGTTATTATGAAGAATGTGTATCACCCGTAATATATCAAAAATAGCTTTTGTACATAAGTTAAATAAAATGTGCCATATCGAATCAGTATTTAGTATGAAATATATGTAGCACATATAGCTTTTGTACATATGTGTGTTTAGTTAGTTGTTTACAGTACATTGAAAATCTGTGTAAATAGTATTCAAAATTTGTTCTTTTAATATGTAAATATTGTGGCTCCCAACAAAAGAGAAAAAATATTGATCCCGTAGGTTGAACAAGAAAAAATTCCTCGTGCAAACATGCATTTCCGAGGCAATACAATTTTATAAGGATTATGGTTTGTGTAGTGGCCTCGAATTAGAAGAAGCACTACAAGAAATTCAAGAACGAGGATATTCGCGTGCAATACGTGGTTTGCAATAGAGAGGGCTACAAGAACTCTAAAAACCCATACCCTGAGAGGCATCCGAGGAGTGGTAGTCATCAAAAGAGAAAAAGCCATAGAAGCAAGCACAAAACTGAAAAGAAAATGTGGGACATGCGGTGAGGTTGCGACACATAACAACAGCAGGACATGCCCGACCCGCACTGCCCTCCCGAGCGCTATGTGTATTTGTCACACTTTCAATTTTTAGTGTAATGTATACGATTGGTAAATTTATAAGTTGTTTACATAATTCTGCACATAAACATACAATATCTACAACTTATTTACACATTATCTGTGTTTTACCTATAGATCGTCCTTCAATGACAACATCATGATCAATAAACGTATGTTTTGGAATTATGTGTTTTTAGATGTAGAATTATGTGTTTTTAGTTATGTAATAATGTTTGTTTAGAAATAGCACAATGTTTTTTGTTATTTTGTGCGACCATGTGTATTTGTTTTGGAATTATGTGGTTTTAGATGTAGAATTATGTGTTTTTAGTTATGTAATAATGTTTGTTTAGAAATAGCACAATATTTTTTGTTATTTTGTGCAACCATGTGTATTTGTTTTGGAATTATGTGTTTTTAGATGTAGAATTATGTGTTTTTAGTTATGTAATAATGTTTGTTTAGAAATAGCACAATGTTTTTTGTTATTTTGTGCGACTATGTGTATTTGTTTTGGAATTATGTGTTTTTAGATGTAGAATTATGTGTTTTTAGTTATGTAACAATGTGTATATAGTTTTGGGTTAATGGACAGTTAGTTGTATGTTGTTGTAAATAATTGATTCTATATTTTCTGTAGGTTTTGTTTTAACAATATTCCCTGTTTAACTACTGTACATAATTTTGTGCGTAAGTACACACAATGTAGTAACTATGAATACAATATTACCGTTGTATAACAACATTCCGACCATATGTACGTGAAAAATGTAAATTTATATTGATTAAAAAGAAAACACCCCATGTCTGAAACTATTCAAATCCACAATTCAAGAAACCACATAAGTCATACTCATATACAAACGGCTCCCAAGGACAAAAAACACCAAAGATAGTGAACTAACTATACAAAAAAGATGAGCACAAATCTGCATACTACGTTGTCTATTAAAAACAAAACTACAGTACTATCTTCCCCGTCCAAAACTTTCTGGCTTCTTCCAAACATCTATCCTTTAGCTCATTGCTATGATGGAGGATTATTGCAGCTGAGTACTTCATGCGTAAATTAGACAGTTGAGACGCATTATTCTTCTCCAAACCACAATCCCATCCCTTGGTGCCACCACCCATGTAGCTCTCCATATGCCTCATGGAATATATATCACAATCAACTTTGTTTGTGGTATCTCTCCAAGGCATGCATAGTCTAGACGGGATGAATTTCCGGACAACACTAGCCATTTGCGGACATCCTTTACTCTACAAGTAGTTCGAAAACATCCGAACCTGCAAATATACCATATAAAACAACTTCAAACTTCATAGACTATATATTACAATTAACCATATTATACTAACTAACTATACAGAATTTCATACTTAAGTACACACAATTACATACCTATTAAACACACCCATTTTGCACTCAAAAATTATCTTCCCATATCTTTAACTCTGATCACTATAAAATCCAAAAACATGTGGGGTTGGGGTAGGGTTGGTCGGGGGGTGTGTATGGGTGACTGTCTTGTATCAGATAATTTATTGTTTAGTCCTTCAGCTTTTCCAATTAAAATTTTAAATTCACAGAAAAGTACTTTAATGTGTATATGCTGATGCAATGGCCTGAAAAACATAAACATTATTACAAAACTAAAAATACATAATTCTACAACTAAAACATATAATTCCATAACATTATGCTATCCAAGACATATAGATGGGATGACATTCTTGCTCCTGCAATATAACAAGATCTAGAAAGAAATTGTCTGACCAAAAATGTGTATGGAATTTAGAATTCTATCCACTGCCCTATCTCGCTGAGTCGAAAAACACCAAAGAAAAAAATCTATTATACAAACACGACAATAAGAGTTAACTTGCCACTCACAGACGGCCTCTGCTAAAAAGCCTATCTCCCCTGTTTCTTCTACCTGCCTGCATCCCCATTACTTCTCCATTTATCACCCTCTCTAATTATATTCAAAAATTTTGCAAATCTCTTATACCTAAAAGTTTATTCCCTAAATTTAAACAAATAAGAACAATAAAAATCAATAATAAAAACCCAAATTGGAACCCTAAAATCAACAAACACCAAAATCAAAAAGAAAATAAAAATCACAGAAAACTTACAATGAAGATAGGAAGAAGATTCGTGTCAGTTGCAAATGGAGCCCTTAGCCCTACCGTGGTGAAGAGATGAATAAGAATTGGTGCAGCGATTTCAAGATTTTGAAGACCGAACGATGTAGCAGTTATCAGATGAAAGAAAGAAGAGGAAACGTGATTCTGGAAAAGATGGAGAGATAATCGCGGAATATTGATATAAGATTCAGTTACCAAATTCAAAAATTAGGGATTTACAATTATATCATTTGAATAAAAAGACAGATTACTTTCCTACCCTTGCTTGCCATCACCATGACTAAAATAGATGGGTAAAATCTTGGCCATTGAATATTAAATCAAATGGTCTAGATGTGGTCTCATGTTCTTACCTAAAGGCCCTGGTCTCATTTGATCATATCCCTATACAGGGATATATATATATATATATATATATATAAAGATTCACACACACACACCCCATATTAGTTAGTCTACACGTGTAACTCTTTAATTACAAGCTATGTTTTAAAAGATATACATCTATGTTTCTTTAAATTGAGAAGACATCAACACACGTGCAAAAACAGAAAAGAGGAATCGAGAACACAGAGCAGGGGAAAGACTGCAACGTATATATACACACACAATATATATAAGCGAAAGAAGAAACGGGAAATACAGAGCAAACCTTATCAGAAATTAGTACAGGTACGATGAATATTTTCACTACTTGTAAGTGATTTATTTGTTCATTCTGATTGTGATTAGGAGAGTAGAGTAGATGTAATAGTTTTAACTACACATGTTATTTATATTTGAAATTATAGCAAGATACTAGAACTATGATATTTCTTTTAGTGTGCTTGAATTATACGTAGATTTGAATTGAAAATTATCCAAATGATAATTGATATTTGATATTTGGGAACCTAATTCAGTTGTTCAAGTACACTAAATTGAGTAATTCTAGCATATATCTAAATGAAATTGAGGTGTTTCGAGAGTTTTGTGCAGATCAAACAAATTAGATACACTAATATTTTTCATTTTAGGCTACTAAGATGTATTTTCCTATTTTGTATAGGAGACAAAATCGAGCCCGAGAACTAAGCATTGCATTATGCACCAGCGTAATGCACCAGCTATCTTTGAGTCAAAGGTGGGCAAAATATCATTTTTCTAAAGGAAATTGGGTTTGCTTTTAATTTCATAAATTTCACGACATTAGATGTTTCATTAACATCACGACATTAAACTATTTCATGATTTCACGGTATACGCCATTTTCAAAATAATTTAGTTGTAAAGAAAACATAAATTGTACCATTCATGGTATGAATTTACATTTTCATTTGCATTTTAACTCTTATAATTGTTTGACTTGGCCTTTGGGCAAATAAATGTCATTTTGACAAATATATTGACTGACTGAGTCCATTGCGGTGTGGGTAGGTTAGACAATGGATCGAACAGGCTGCCTGTGATCCCTGTTTGACTACCCATTTGCCTATTCCCATTTTTGGGTCGGGCCGGAGACGGCGACAGAACTTGGGTCGTAGAACGGTATATTCATGAATATGACTATCTCTGAGCAAAAGCTCATAGCTAAAGAGACGTCGAGCCTAGTGGGAGGGATAAGGTGACTGGGCTTCGCCAAATATTCTTGGGAGCAATAAGGAGAACAGACAGGATCAGTGTCCGATCAACATTGATCCTACGTACGTTTCTTGTTTCAGGCTGACGGATTGATTGACTGACTGTTTTTATCAAAACGAATTTCTTTTAAAACGATATATCTACTATTGGTTTTAAAGATTTGGGTATTTATTACCATCTGAAAAGAAAAATATTTATCAGTATTGACTAATCACAGTAATATGCATTGCATCACTGCTAGCATCATAAAATTAATGAATCTTTTGTGCACCATTGTCATGCATACATGAATAATTTTTGGCACACTAAGTACTCTCAACCAAAAAGAAAATATTTTAGCTTTTCAATACTGCATTCCCCTACCCCAACCTATTGAGCTCATTTAGCTCACCCCACGATTTTATAAAACTTTTCAGAGACCGAACATTTTGAGATCGATGAGACTTCCATACAAGGATTGACTCGATCTAGCAGATTCCTTTTGAAGGACTTGTCCATCGACACTTGAACCTTGTAACTATTTTATCTTGTAATAGTTAGGTGATTTACAACTTTATTATTATTTGTATGTAATAAGTTATAGACTCTCGCTGTATTTATTGGTTTTTTAGTTGTTTATAGTCAGATAGTAACACTTGCTAAGCCTAAATTTGAATATTTCGATTGTACCATATTGGATGATATTCTATTTTATTGGGTACTAAATTGGGGCGTGACATAAAATCTGGAGTAATCAGCAATTGATCAGAACCATCCAGTGCTATTACTTGGTTTGGTGGTGTGAAGCTTATTCACAAAAGCTAAGGCTTTCTTAGCTGGAGAAATAAACTTGGTTAATACAAAAGATATGTTCTAGAAAGCACTTTGGAAACTCTTTTATTGTTATGTTTACTATTTGCATTACCCATATTCTTTTTCTAAGTGGCTTGACACAAATATTCAGCTCCATTTTTTGTTTAGTGGAGTGACCTCAGGTTTTTTTTTCTTTTAACACCCTTAGGGTGGAGGGTTTAGGGGACCCCTCAACCAATATTATTGATCATTGAAAGAGTTTTCTGTATAAGTGAGAACCAGTCAATTACATCAGAAGTACAGAAAGCCCACAAAACTATCCATCATCTATGCTAAATCGTTTTCTATATCTAAATGATGGCATACCAAGTTGATTCATCCTGACCAAACTTCTAATCATTCGAAGCAATGCATTTTCACTATAAACTGTACAAGTATATTCATTGAAACCAACATTTGCAAGAGCATCAACAACTTTATTTCCCTCTCTATAGATATGTGTCATATTGACATTAAGACTGGAAATTTGTTGCTGATAGGCAACAGAAATGGTTGAATTCTCCAATTCCCCAATTTATGTTATTGGAGAATGGACAACAGGATTTGAGAGTCTGACTCAATCCAGACATGAGGATATCTCTCTTTGTCAATGAGCTGCAAAGCTTTGTGTAAAGCAGCAAATTCGGCTTGAAGACTGTCATGACAACTTGGAATAACATCAGGAAAAGCCCAGATGATATCTCCATGATTGTCTCTTAAAGCACCCCCAATTCCTCTATTTAATTGACTAGTAAGAAACACGAGCGTCGCACGTGATTTACATGACTTTAAGTCTTTACTAATATAATTTTATTATTTAATAATTTTATTGATTAATATTAAAAAGTGAAATAAATATTAAATAAATTTAAATATTACACAGTATTTAATATATACTTTGCTTTACTTTAATGATAGATCGATATAAATTGTTAAATAATCATTTTAAAGAACTCAATCCCACAAAAAATTTACAATTAGTATAACAACGAAATAAGTTTTATATTAGCTTACAATCACATTCATTGGTCTTTTATTTCATTTTTATGGCTAGAAAAGTCTTTTCTCTTACGTGATTTTCTAATTCTTTTAGCATTGGATGCATTATACATAATCAGATAAATAATTTAGCTTATAAATCATAAGCTAATGATTAGTAAATCACATGCAAGTTATCGCATTAATAAAAAAATAATTAATTAAATATTATACCAAAATCCATATTAATATCATCATTTTATTTGTTATTATTATTCAATTAAAATAAAATAAAATAAAGGTTAGTCAAATTTTTATAATTCATGTGCTTACTTCTTTTATTCTATCTCAATTCTTCGATTAAAGAAATATAAAAACAATTACAATATAATATATATGTAAAAAAATTCATATATTATTTTAATTCTGATAACAGAGTCAATATTTTATCATTAACACTTAAACTTAAAGTTTGTAGGCCTCCTATTTTCAGTGTCTTAAAAATAATAAACACCAACCTATATATAAAAAAATTTATCCATTATTTTCATCGAGAGTCACGTATTAAATAAAACTATGAAAAAGTGATAAGTCAAAATCTGAGTTTTGAAACTCTATTCAATCGCACACAAAATATCTTTATTTAATAAATAATAACACCAAAGACAGTTTTATGAAAGAAAAAATAAGTTAATAATTTTCACGTGTCAATCTTCAATAATTAAATATAATACTAATTAACTTTTATGCTTGAATTTCTTTTTGCATTCACTTATGTTTTTAAAAGTTAATACATAATAAACTAAAAACTAATGTAGTTTTTTAAATTTCATAAAGTTTTAGAAAGATATGTTATACTGTTAGAGCTTGTACTTGTGATTGAATTTGGCTATTTTGGTTATATTAAAATTTACATAGTTGTAAATTTTGTGAGTCACATAGTTATGAAATTAAAATTGATCTCATTTAATCTCGTTTACAAAATCATATTATTTGTTGTAAAATATAATTATCAATCTATTTTTAGTGCCTTTTATTGAGAAAATGGTATATAGTCCTTTAATCTTTATTTAAAATTTTGATTCAATTTTTGATCAATTAAGAAAATATAATTGCCAAAAATTTAGATATCAATTGTTAAAACCCCCCTTAACTCATCTCTTCCTCCTCCTTATGTCGGGAATAATTCACATTACTTGGCACTAATTTATTATTATATATAGTTTAACATGCACAATAAATTTTATACATAAATATTATTTTGAATATTTTGATTATTATATTGGTACCTAAATTAACATGTAATTTAAGAAATGTTAATCTTTGACATAAATATCAAACTATTTCATATTAAATAAGTTTAGTTTAGTTTATTATTTGTTTACAATTTCATAGAAATAAGTTTAGTTTAGTAGATTTATTTGTTTACAATTTCATATACACACATTGACTTTCCATTTCTGATTCTTGTTTTCAAGTTCTTCATGATATTTGATTTTGTAAAAATTAGAATAATTTGTGCTCAATTTTATAATAATTGTCTTTGTGCTCGAAACTTTATAAGTCATAAAGGTGTGCTTTTAAAATGAACTGAGAGTTTATCGAAAATATCAAATTATACATATTATATGAAAGTCATTTAATTTTTTTTTTAGAATTACCAGCTACGACTCACATATTCTTTTTAGCTATTTACTTTTATTCTTTCAAATCTTTATAATATGTTTCATTTAGTTTATCATAACTATCTATATATGTGAGATTAACCCCCAAAATTATTTAGATCAATCTCAATTCATTAATATCAAGTATAACCATTTATTTTTCAGTATTGTTTTTCTTACTGTTCACTCTTATTTATTGTGATTATTTAATTTACTTAGTTTTTTTATGAATGTTATGTTAGTATTTGAACTAATGTATAATTTATAATATATAATTACTTTCTCAGTAGTCAAATTGTTACATATTAAATGAGTTTATTTATTATTCTTTTGCATAGCGTATATGATCTTTTAGACTAATCCAATTTTAGTTCATGTTTCACTCTTTCACACCATTTTATTAAAATTTAATTTTTTTGGGATACGTATTTATTATAAATATGTATCATATTGATATTTCAAACTTATAATATTTAAGGGTGTAATTTTCAAACGACATTCAATTTTTATCACAAATATCAATTTAATACATATGGATTTTTTTATTAAGTTTGTCTTTTTAGTTTTTTGTATAAATTTATATATACAATTTTTACACTTTTTTGCACTTGTTCTTAAAATTTATAGGATATAAAATAATCGAAAGATTGAAATTATAATATATTAAAAAATAATAAATTAGAAAATAACTTATAATGTTATATATAAAAAATTGAGTAAAAGTCATATTAACACATATAGTTAAAATTTAAAAGGTAACTTTTTTGCCGCGACAAACTTGTTTTGGTTCTTGTTCGCTTTTTTTCATGTTAATCTTATTCCATTTATTTTGCACTTTTTATTTTCCTGATATGGCTAATAAAATAAAATATACATGAAATTACAATAAAAATAAAATATGAAACTCTCTTGTTTCAATATTATTTCTTTAACAACCACGAGCTTGTTGATCAAATGGTATTGCTCACCCTTTGTAAGGGTGTTGACCAAAGTTCGAACTCTGTATCATTCAGTTTATTTGAAATTTATCCCCTCCCCTCCAACCACTACTCCCAACTTATTAAAAAAATATCATTTCTTTAACAACCATCAATAAATTAATTTTTAAATTGCATATTATTAATTGAGGGAGAATTTTTAGACCATAAAGGAATTATGTATTTTCTCTACTTTTTATTTAGCATCAAAACCACCTAAAATATTTTTTGTTTTATTTTTTCTTATCGTGTATATTGTAATTTGATTTTTTCTTATAAATTATAATAGACATATTTAATTATTGAGAAAATTTAAAAGAATATAAGAAATATAAAATTTTGCATCATACTAAAAGTTAAATAGATAAAATTTTCTTCTATAACGACTTTTGTATATGTTTAGAACATATAGTTGAATATTTTGAAACCTAGTTTAAATTTGAAATTGATTTATAAGAAATTTAAAGTATTCTTAGTGTTATTATTAAAAAAAAATATTTTCAGATTCTGAATTTTGTTTTACTATAATGAACATCTCTCATATAATTAAATAAAAAAGATTAAATAAATAATAAAACTATAGAAAAACATAAATTCTTAAAGTTTACATAGTGTTGAACTTTATAATGTTAAAATTTTCTCATGTGAAGCCCTTATATATGCTTATGACATATGGTTAGAAAGCTCTCGAAATCTAGTTTAATATGAAGCTAATAATATTAGAAAATTCAAAATATATTAAGAGTTATAGCTGAAAGAATAAATACTTTTACAATGTAGAATATAAAAGGTCACGCTGTCTTATAATTAACAAATAGAAGCTAAATAAATATTAAATTACCTAGTTGTCCTAAAATTTTACTATTTCTAGAGGATATTTTTGTCCAATCAAAAATTGCAAGAAACATTCACACTTTTAAGATAAGATAGAATAGATTAGCTTTTTTAGCACCATCCACATTTAGCTTGACCTAACCCTGTTGTGGTTTAGCAGGGAGACAAGAGAAATGAACATGGCACCTGAAAGTTAAACCAAAATTAGCAGCAATATCAAATAATCCCTTCCAAGTGAAATGTTTGAAGAGACCCCCAGCTTTTAACAAATGTAAATGATGCACCACCCTCCAAATGATTTTTTTATGCTTGAATGATGTATTTTCATGCTTGTGTTTATTTCTTTCAAGCCAAATGTACCACATGATTAAACATGGAATGATAAAGGAAATATGTGCAAGGTGTATGAAAGGTGGTATATTTCTCCAAGAAGAAAAGGAAAATGCTAATATTCTCAGTTCTAGGACAGTTATGCCTCATTATGGATGAGAGATGCATCCAAAAAGCTTGAGATTGGGGATTAGTAAGAAACATGTGATGTAAGGATTCAGAAGCTGGTGTAGAAGAACAACGCCAACATTTGGAGGCAATTGCTATCTCTCTCTTTTGAAGCATTTCATCCACAGGCAATCTATCTTTAAGCATTCTTCACATGAATATAGAGATTGAAGGAATCAAGCAAGTATTCCAAATAGCATCAAATAGAGGATATTTGGGCAAGTTACCTTTGATCAGTAGCCATTCAGATGAGAAGAAAAATTCTCCATCAGCTGAGGCATCCATCTCATAACATCATGGCTATGAGTAGAAATTGGAATTTGGCATATTTGGTTGGCCCAATTAATTCCAACAATTTTAGCAAGTCTATCCCAGTTCCAAACATGATTAGTCCAAAAAAACGCAACATCCAC
This sequence comes from Rehmannia glutinosa, assembly GCA_016081115.2. Taxonomy (NCBI): domain Eukaryota; kingdom Viridiplantae; phylum Streptophyta; class Magnoliopsida; order Lamiales; family Orobanchaceae; genus Rehmannia; species Rehmannia glutinosa. The sequence continues at coordinate 92,925,805 of CM071926.1, forward strand.
ATTTTCCAAGCCACTTTTATCCATAGCAATATTCTATATATATCTATAATTTATCATTTATTTATAATTTATATTAATAATAATAATAATAATAATAAATAATAATATAATAATAATAATAATAAATAATAATAAATAAATAATAATAATAATAATAATAATAATAATAAATAAATACCTAAAAGGACGAAAGTTTCTGTCAAGTTTACATATGGCTAAAACACCCTTCTAATCTAATAATAATCACAACATTAATTAGCAATTAAGGGTAAAAGAAATTAATTAAAAATCTGAACAACGTTATGGGAGAGACGTTATGGGAGTTTTCCGTAGAAGCAAACAGTTACACAGTCCTACTTTCCATCTTCATCATGATTGTTAACCCACAATACTACTTTTAATCTTTATGGATTGTTAACCACCTCAACCAAAAACATCCTCAGATAACTCAAGCAACAAACTCTTTAGATAATTGAGCCAACAATACATATTTTTCTTATGGAAATCTTCTTCAAGTACAATATCACCTCTCAACAACGGAGTAGATATTTAATCGAGGCAACAATACATATATCTCTTGCGGAATTGTTCTTCAAGGAGTAGAGATTAAATCGATCGATTCTGAAATATTAGCGGTCAAACCCGGTATTGCTGAGGTATTGCTGATTTTGATAGTATCGGTCGAATTCGGTTCAAGGACACAAGAAAATCAGGCTTTTCCTCTGAAATAATTCCTTTCCTTTTTAGGTTCTTGGACGAGTGCAATTTTTTAATTCCTTTTCCAGTGTAGGCCAGTGTTTTAAACACAGAACTAGACAGGCCGGTTCAATCGGTCCGACCGGGAATCGGCCACTGATCTAGTCCGATAACACTAATAAAACCGGACTTGCGGTTTAACCGCTGGGAACCGGTCAAAACCGGTATAACCAGTACAAAACCGGGAACCGTTGGTTATATAAAACCGGGCGATTTGCCCAAAAAATGGGAGGAAAAAAATTAAAAAAATTAAACACAATCAGTCCTACCTGAAACCGTTCATCATCGATCATCATATTTATCTTCTTCATCTCTCTCCCCAATATCAATAATCCCCAATTAATTTCTTCAATTCTTAAGTATTGTATATAATATATGTGTGTGTGTCTTAGCATTGCTATGTGTTCCTGCATGCGTGCGTGTTCCTCTGTGTGTGGTGTGTGTTTCGTTGTGTAGGTGAATTAAAGTGTATCCAATATCCAAAAAAAAAAGTGTATCTAATATATTAAATGGTTGATTGAACATTCTCCACTTGGAAAATAAATTAATTTTAAAATTAAACAATTAACTATGTAAAAATGGATACTTGCGTGAATATTTATAATAGCTGGAACCATTTACGCAATTAATGTGTAAATCTTCCAGTGATGAAACAACCATTAATTAAGGCAATTCATCTATAAAAAGAAAATATATTGTCTATGTTCAAAATCATGGTTACGAAGACAATTTTGAAACCACAACAAAATCATAAAATCAGGCCTTGATTAGTAACATATTGTGTGCGCTTAAATTTGGAATGATATTTTTATTTTTTATTCTAAAAAAGGTTAAACTTTGTATTTAGTTGATTATTTGGATTTAGAACTTTGTTAAAATTCTTTTGGTGTATGATTATATATGTTTTTAGTTATTTTTTAATTTGCCGGTTGGACCGGTCCGACCAGTTTGCTGGCCGGTCCAGTTTTTAAAATACTGATGTAGGCAGACCATCCCTCCCCCCTCTTGACTTTTAGAATTGTTCTATGTCTTAATAAGGTCATGCTAACCCCCTATATAACTGGCGTGTGCAACTGAACACTATATTCTACGGCAACAACACATGTGTATTTTAACCAAGACGAGAAAACATGTGAAGTAGTTTTTCAATAGCTACATTCTGTTCGAAAAAAATAATACTTTAACTGTCATGCCTTCTTTGGGTGCTGCAGAATGCCTCTTCTTACACCTTTTGATTCTGAGCGCAGCCTGTCACCATAGAAAAACCTAGTTAGAAAAATGAAGAATTCGTGTCTAATGGCAAGGATTTAAACAAGATTAAAAAAGATTCTAACCACCCACCCAAAGTAAGATTATAAATAGTCTTCAAAAACATGACAACAGTAAAAAAAAAAAAAAAGAGCTCTTACAATCATGTAACGACCCGCTTTTTAAAAATATAAGTAATTAAATAAAAGAGCTATAAAAGACATATTTTATAAAACAAAGCCTATAGTTAAAATTTTCATCAAATAAATAGAAGTACATTTACCAATATAAAATATTTATCCTTCCAGAAATGAAACACTAATTATCAACAATATTTCAATACCATTGACAATAATAATTTTTTTTCTTAAAAAAATTAAAATAAACTAAAATTTATTGTTTTCGCATCCACCGCCTCCAATCCTCGCTCGGGCTCCTCAACCCGAAAAGTTTTGAAAAATGATAGGGTGAGCTTCCACTTACCCAATAGGGATCAATTTGTCATTATATAATACAACATACAAGCATAATCAAAATAATATAACATGTAATTTTCCTCTATAAATTTTTCCTCTTAACCCGTTAATAAATTTAAAAGAAATCAACTTCGATCCCGGACCTATTTAATTAATAGTTCCTCTGCATATCATATATAAATGAAAATACTCACATGAAGCACTATATAAAGACAAGAATTAAAAATCCCTACTTCAATTAAATGCAGATGTGATTTTTTTTTTAAATTGGGTGTTTTCTGGCAGAAATTGATTTTTAAAGAAATTACCTACAAAATCAGAGATTTGTTGAAAATTTGATGATGAAAAGTTTGATTTATATACTGAGTATGTTGGTGAAGATTGGTGATAGAATTTAAGAAATCTTACGTTAAAAAATATCCACCTCTCCATCTCTTTTAATTAAAACTGAAAACTCTTCATCTTTTTTTATTAAATCTAAATCCTTATATATTTATAACTGATGTTTTGCATTTACAATGATTATTTATTGATAAAATAATATTAATAATAATAAAAAAACAGATTAATTAAGAGTTAAAAACCCTAAATTGAATCTCCCTAATTATGAAATTAGGGATTTGAATCCCCAATTGAATATAATTGTAAACCTTAATTATAATTTTACCCCTAAGTTTTGTGGATATTACATCCTACACCCCTTAAAATTAATTTCGTCCTCGAAATTCGTTACTTACCTTGGATAATAAAATTCGGGTACTTGGCACGTATCTCTTCTTCGGCTCCCAGGTGGCTTCATTTCTGCCATGGCGTCTCCATTGAACCTTGCATTAATTTGAGTACTTACTGTTAATAGTTAGTATTTTAATTTTTTTTAGAACACTACAACATAAATGACATTAGGTAACACAAATTTTGTAGCACTTTTTACATAAGGTACATATGTAACACATGTTTGTAACACTTTTTACATTACAATATTTATGTAACACTATTGTAGCACTTTATCAATATGTAACACTTATATGTAACACTTTTATATAAGTAACACTTTTTAAATATCACTTATTTTGGTTATTTCTTTTGTAACGCAAATATGTAACACTTTTATCAATTAGTAACGCTTATATGTAACACTTTTATATAAGTAACACTTTTTAAGTATCACTTTGATTTTGTTATTTATTTTGTAACGCAAATAGGTATCACTTTATTTAAGAAGCACTCCTGGCAACAATATATTTTATTGATAATAACACTTTTTAAGCTATATTTTAGTAACACAAAATTATATAACTATCATTAAATCATGTCAAAGATTTATTTAATTAATTGATGTCACCTGTAAAAATTGTAGACATCATGTACTTTGTTTTTTTAACTGAAATTGTGTTTACTTTTTACAAAGTATTTTAGTTTTGCTTTATTATTTTATTTTTTACGAAGGCAATTAATTTCGTCTTAATACCAATGGAAAATGCGCATGTATATAATTTATTATTATTTATTTATTTATTTAATTTATACTAATGGAGACCAATTTCATCGTTAACCTTTTTTTTTTATTTTTTTACTTTTTTAAAAAAATTACCAATGAAAATTGATGTTGCCGGTAATTACTTAGGAATTTTTTCCGTCGGTAAATTATTATTTAATTTTTTTACTTTTAGAAATTTTTTATCTGTCGATAAATTAATTTTATATTTTTTATTTTTATCAATTGAATATTTATTAGTCGATAAATTTATTTTATATATTTTTATATTTTTAATTTGTTGTGTCATTTAATATATACTATAATATGATTTTCAAACTATATACTATCAATATAAAACTTGATATATACAATGTATAATATAATTTAATACATATATTATAAAATATAATCTTTATTATATAAAATATATTATATACACATATAATATATATGTGTTTGTGTGTATGTGTATATATAAAACAAAGCAAAAGTTGTAATAAGAATCAACTTAGTTTAGTGGCAAATTGCCACTTCCATACATAACAGGTCGTGGGTTCGAATCTACTTGGTGGCAAAAAATAGTATTTCTACGAAGTGCTACAAAAAAAGTGTTACATAAGATTCATATGTAACACTTTAGAAGTATTTTTTTTAATGTGTTACAAATATAAAAAGTGTTACAAAAAAGTGTTACATAAGATTCATATGTAACACTTTAGAAATATTGCTTCAAAGTGTTACCAATAGAAAACTTAATGTAACACTTAAAAAAAAAGTGTTATAAAAAGCTAATAAAAGTGATACCTTTGACTATAGGTAGCGAGCAATTCATTTTTGCCAAAAAGTGCTACCTATTGTCTTAGTAACATTTTTGGCCATTAGGTAACATTTTTTGAGTGTTACCTAATGTCATTTATGTTGTAGTGGAATAAATATTTTGGTTTGAATTAAAGTACTTTTGTTTATTTGGAAATTCTTTTTGAATTATTGGCAATGTTTTATAAAATATGTTCTTTTATAATTCTTTTATTGAATTACTTGTATTTTTAAAAACCGGTCGTTAAAAATCAAAATCAAGGATCAGCCTTTATAAGAACTACCAAATAGGTATACAAGTTATCATCCTTACCTTAATGAGCATAAAAATTCTATACCGAAAATAGAAAAAGAGAGATAAAACTCAAAAATCACACTCAAAAAATTATTATCAATAACTGAGTGAAATTAATAATTCTATCATGGTGCAACCTATCAAGACTTTGAGAAACTCAAGAAAACCTTGAATAAATACATCAAAATTATCCAGAGTGAATTGTAATGCATGTGTACATGGACTAATTGGTTCTGTGGTCTAAACAAATAGTTCATCTTGTCCGTAGTTTTCATTTATTTTAGAGATTTAACCTTGCATCTACAGAGTTTAAACTAAAAGCATATGAATCCTTAGGAACAAAAAAATATAAGGAAATTGCTGATATGTTTTATTGAGTACATAATATATGTGGACCGCATGTATGTGTAAATATGTGTTTTCTGATTAGGAACATGATATGTATTTCTGTTTTCCTTTTATTATTATGCCTTATGAAGTTTTCCGTTGGTTTTAGATTTTATTGACTCTATTTTTTTTTTGTTATTCATTTGTAGCTTTTTCCAGTAATGCTGGATCTTTGCAAATTTTTAATGTTCTTTTGTTAAATGTTATACTGCATCTAGACAACTTTGTATTAATTAGTTTGTATACTATGTATTTTTTCATCATATGGTTCCTATATCTAATAATGTTGCAATTAATTTTTATTTTTTTTGCATCTATGCCTATATCAATGAGTACTTTTTAGCCACTTTCTTTCCAAGAAATCCAAATGCTATAAAGCCCGATCAATCAACTCTCATCCACTCTCCGATAAAACAAAGTAGTACATCCGGTTTCACCAACTGAAGTACAACATCCGGCAGATGTACAAGAAATCAAAATATCTCCAACATTCTATATTGAGGAAGGAGTAAAAATTCTTGTCGTTGAATATGTAAAAGCGGCGAAACAGGTTTATTTATCGGTTTATTTGTTTACTGTATTTTCTATTTAACTTGCCCATTTAACTTTATTGATTTGAAGGTGTACTTTAATTATTATTCACATGCATGTGGTCCTTTTATAGCTAAAATTGAATTTGTTTATTATTATTCAATATTTTGGTGAACAGATTTAAAATTTTGCTAGTGTGGAAACTTGATAGGAAAGGGTTCAATCATCAATGTTATCAAATTTTATTTTATTAGAAAGAATGTTATCTATGTGTGTGTGTATATATATATTCCGATCAACGAACAATGGATTTTCTGTTTAATACTCATTTTTTCGGAAATTCTTGTGTTAATAAAGTTCCAGAGCACATTTTATAGCTTTTCACCAGAAGCAAACGACTGTTAAATAGAAAACTTCAAAATACCTTTTTTTTTTTACCTTTTAGTCTCCCACTGTGGGTAATAGATATATATCACTCAAAATTTGAACCCCACTTTAGTCACATTTTAAAAAATTGCAAAACCCTTTTGAGGTTTGATCCTTCTTACATTTCCTCCTTAATAAGAAAAAATATTTTAAAACTCCCCTAACATTTACAAAAATATTACAATTACACTCTCCCTAAATTTAGAATAAAACAGGCCTAAGGTTTTTTTTTTGAAACATCTCTAGGTTTTCCTGTAAATAGCCCAAACTCAGAGGTGTTTTTGTAATTATTACTTTATTCTAGACTAGCATTCTACATGAGAGAATGATGTTTTACCCTAAGGCTAAATAAAGAAAACATTTTTGATGGTGCTAAAGCCTAAAGGGTATACTCAGTGCCCTTTTATATTTTTTCTTAATTTTAAGCTTATGGTTAAAATCATTACATGTACTTACACACAAATTACCACAAAGTTTAGAGACCATGATTAGGTACTGAAAATGTAAACCTCATCAAAACCCCTTCTGCAAATATGACAAAACATTGAAACAAGTTTATTCATTCTCTTACCTTTTTTGTTCTTAGCCGAAGAATATCCAACAAGAATATATATATATATATATATATATATATAGGTGGGTTCTTGTGAGACCATATAATGGGGTGAGACCGTAGGACCTCATCCAGGCCGTAGGAATTTATCAATGGATGGACAAGATTAGAAATTAAATATAGAAGCTTTTGCAAGCATTAAAACCGTGTGGGGGTATAAAGGTAAAACACTAAAACCGTTATTTATGCATGATATTGAAGAATCTAATTTACCATAACCACCTCCTATAATTTAGGAGGTGGAATCAACGTTTATCTCTACCAAAAACGCAGGCACCGATCCTATCCTATAATCTGACGTTTTTCCTCCCAAAAAAACACAATTATCATAAATCCATTGATGAAAGAAGGCGACGCCAGAGGAAGAAAATAAAATTGATACATCACGCAATTTTGAAAAAAAAAATCAAGCATGGATTATTGTACGGACGACAACAACGGTGAAGAAGATTCTTCCGGTGAGTATATGTTAAATACTTTCAGATTGAATGTTAAAATCGTTGCATAATCGAATCGTTAACATGCTTCAAAAAATGCTACGGATACAGTACCAATATATTTCGGTGCGATTTTTTGTAGGTATTTATGTTGTTTTAAATGTTGTATGTTTAGTCATATCTTAATGTATATATAGGTTTATAAAGTTGCATATGGTAAAGTTCATTTTGAGTGTGAAACTAAATTCATATTACCTGGGGTTTTACGTATATTTTTTTAATACGGGCTATATTGAATTCATGCATATGTAACTATATGTTGATGCACATATACGGAAAATATGATGTAAACATTTGTGACCCTCATAAAATGTTGTAGCTTTATCATTATTTAAATGCATATATAGTTTTTTAAATATGCATGTGGTAATTTCAGAAAATATGCATAATTAAATGTCCAAAATAATGAATACAAAATTCGACTATATATTTAGTTTATAATTACTGCCTATATAGCTTGCAAAAAAAAAAATTGAACAATACGGCTGCACAATAAAATGCAAGAATTATAAGTTTTTTTTTAAGAATTTGTATGTATAAATAGCATCAAAATTATGCATATTTAGCATACATATGTTGTATATTTGAAAAATATTAAAAAACAGTAATTTTATATCAATGCATTATTTTCCAGTTTACATTCACACTATATAAATGTATGATGCATATTTCACATGTGAATCTTGTCTGCCTGGGTATGTTGGATATCAACTAGTGTGTATATTTAAAGACAACAATTCGCATGTATGAATAGATAAATTAATTTGCAATTTAACATGCATATGTACCCTTCTGTTGATGCATATATACTTATAATATATTACATATTAAACATTTTTCACACTCAGGGTATATCATTCTTAATAAATATTATGATGCATTATTTATATTATTTGTTGTATATTTACTAATAATTATATGTCTATAGGTACAACTAACACCCAAAAGGAGAGGATTGAAATATCTCCTGGGTCAACAAAATACTGGATTCCCGAAGTAGAGCATGACAAAATTCCGCGTGTGGGAATGTAATTTTCTACATTAGAGGCTGGTGTTTGTTTCTACATGGAATACGGCTCGATATGTGGTTTCGATATCCGAAGAAGCACAACAAGACGATTTAGAGATGAGGTCATACGTGTGCAATATGTACTATGCAACAGGGAAGGTTTTAAGAACTCAAAGATCCCGAATCTAACCACGTTAAATGATGATGATACAAATAACACAAACACAACACGCCGCAGAGAGTTTCCAATAGGGTTGGATGCAACGCACGTTGCATTTTTGAGTACAAGAATAGCCATGCTTACCAAGTAAAATTTTTCAAAGAGCGCCACACTCATTCCTTGAAATCAGAAGAATACAAGCAATTTCTCAAGGTCAATAGGAATCTAAATTTTGGTCATCAACAGTTCCTACTTAATTGTTCTCGAGCAAATATAGGTACCAATAAATCCGTTAGATTGATGAAGGAGATGGTTGGGGGGTACTCAAATGTCGGTGCACTGCAGGTTGATTTTAAGAACTTCAAGAGAGATTTAAAAGCATATATAGTTGGTGCAGATGCGCAGTTGATAATTGACAAATTTCTCAAGAAAAAAGAAGTTTGCGAGGGCATGGCATTTAATTATGACGTCGATGAAAATGAGCAGTTAACACGACTTTTAAAGGGCGGTCGATGTCAATAATGAACTACAAGATATTCAACGATGTGATGTCATTTGACGTCACCTACAACACCAATCGGTATTCCCAAAATCCCACATTGAGTTAAATATGTTTCACATAACTATATTAAGTGCTATGAGAGTTGAAAAATACAAAAAATAATGAATACAAAATTCGAATATATATTTAGTTTAAGCATGCTGCCTATATAGCTTGTAAAAAAATTATTGAACAATACTGTTGCACAATAAAATGCAAGAATTATAAGGTTTTTTTAGGAATTGGTATGTATAAATAGCATATATATTATGCATATTTAGCATACATATGTTGTATATTTGTAAAATATTAAAAATCAGTAAGTGTATTTTTTCTAGTTTACAAGCACACTATATAAATGTATGATGCATATTTCACATGCAAATCTTGTCTGACCAGGTATGGTGCATATCAACTAGCGTGTATATTTAAAGACAATAATTCGTATGTATAAATATGTAAATTATATTGCATATTTAACATGCATATACTGTAATTTAGAGTATGATGCATATTAGGTTATAAAATGATGCATAATTTGTATACATATGTTGTCTATCCATTAGTGGTACGGATAAATTCGCAATAATGTGTATTTTGTTTTAGCTTTTTTTGATGCATACTTGACTATTACTAACTGTATCACAATGATTGTACATCGAAAAAAAAAATTCAGGTACAAGATGGTGTTCGCGCCATTTACGGGGGTCGACAACCACAAAAAATGTATCACTTTTGCAGTAGGACTGATATTGAAGGAAGATGTTGAATCGTATGTGTGCTTGTTCAAGTGCTTATTAGAAGCAATGGGGAAGGAACCAATATACATCGTTACAGATCAAGACCCCGCAATGAAAAATACCATCCAGATAGTCTTCAAAAACACCATTCACAGGTTGTGCATGTGGCATATAATGGAAAAGACTCAGTTGTGTTGTGTGGGACAGCTACTCGGAACCGGCTGATTTTGAGAGAAAGTGGACTGATGTTATGACTTATTTCAATCTAACATCGCATCCATGGTTTATAACTATGTTTGAAATTAGAAGTAATTGGATTCCAGCCTACTTTAGAGATGTACCAATGGGGGCTCTATTGAGGACTACCTCGAGATCAGAAAGCACAAACAGTTGGTTTGGGGGGTACACCAACCCGCAAGCAACCTTGGTTGAATTTATCATGCATTTTGACAGTGCTATGGACTCACAAAGGCATGCATCAGACAAACTGAACAGCGATAGTGAATCATTTCATCCAACTTGCACGACACCTTTAGATATTGAAAAGCATGCATCCTACGTGTACACACATACTTTGTTCTCCGATGTTATTAAGGAAGTCCAGGAGGCCTGCTACAAATGCACAGTGGTGCAAATAAGTCAAAACGCACAAGGGTGTTCCTACACAATAAGAGATAGCACAACTAAATTGTTTATAGTGAATTGCTACAATGACAATTCGGTCATGAAGTGTAATTGCAAGATGTTTGAAGGCCAAGGTCTCATTTGCCGGCATATGTTCGTGCTTCTAAAGGACCAGAAGGAAATTCCAAGCAAATTTTTGATGAAACGTTGGATGAAGACCACATCATTGAGGCCATCAAATGCACGTCTATACCAATTTGCAGGGGGCGACGCCTCTGGGGCAACACTCAATAACCTATGGTCAGATTTCCACAGTTGTATAGGGCTAGCTCAAGGGGATGTCGAAAAACTTGCAAATTTATCGCGTCTCTTAGCTGAGGAGAAAGAAAGGATGACAAAGGAACAGAGTCCGTTTTACTTCGTGCCGAGCAAGGAAGTCGTGATTCAAAATTTTTGTGGCTCAACATCGCAAATAGAGGTTTCTGTGCTACCACCAAGCAAGCAAAGAATAAAGGTAGCGGTGTCGTGTAAAGAGTCGCATACAGAGCCAAAAGGAGAAGGCTATCAGGGCAAGCACCAAGATGAAAAGGAAGTGTGGTACATGTGGAGAACTCGCCCCACATAACAACAGAACTTGTCCAAAGCGCATTGATACATTGTAGACATTAATCTATTGCATGGATATTGCTTTAATTTTCTAGGACTACTTTCCATTTTCCGCGAAATATTTTGAATATATATGAGTATGTTACCTGCATAAATCTAGTACTATTATTGTATAGTTTGACGAATAATTATGCGTGCAATTTTCCGGCAGATTTAAAAACAAGTTACTTATGCATAATATTGTAACAAACTATGCAATGTGAAGTGACTAAGTATACATCAGAAATAAACTCATAAGTTGCATAGATGGCCAGAGGTTTTTTTGTAAATTTTTATAACGCACAATTAGACCATTAAACACTAAATCATGCAGACGATTTATTCTATATATACATCAAAATATTCTATATATACATCAAAAATCATTCAAGCATGTTAAACAAATAAATCTGTATATTTCTATGTATGCAAAATAATATCCGTACATATGCAACATTGTAAAACTGTATATGCAGGGAAAATTACCAATTGATTAGCCATCCAAAAATCTGCCTAAATATGCGTCAAAATATATCTATGCATCCACAATATGCAATGTAATTTGCCTAAATATGCGTGAAAATGCAACTTATAGCATTTAGGAATTCAATTATGTACTGTCCTGATTTTGATATCAATAAAATCTATCTGACTATGCATTATAATTTCGCACATGCGTCCACTAAAGAAACCCAACAATTATATAAAATGATAATGATGCCAAAATAATTGAATTGTCTACAAAAACACAAACCATCAACTAGGCAAAAGATCCAAAATCCAAACTAGCAAACCATCCATAAAACCGTGTCTCAAAAACAGAATGCATTATCCAACATAAAGACTTTCATATAAAACTAAACTAAGTAACGTTCTTTCCGGTCAAAAACCTCCTTGCTTCAATCAGATTTTTCTCCCTGTGCTCATTAAACTGGTCAACAACAATCGCATGGCAAATCTTTGTCCTCAAATTTGTAATCTGGGAATCATTGCCCTTTTGGAGACCACAGTTCCACCCTCTCACGCCTCCTCCTTCGTAAGTTTCCATGTGCCTCATTGTAAAAATGCCACAATCAATCTTATTGACATTATCCCTCCATGGCATGACCAACCTAACAACTCTTGAATGTTGTATTGCCCACGCCATTTGCTCGCATCCCCTTGTTGCCAAGTATTGAGATACAAGTCGAATCTGTGAAAGGCATTAATAGCATCAAAAATACTCTTTCTATGCATTATCTTACAAGTATATATGCATTATTCTTTTTCAATCTATATGTTCTTCCCTCTATATGCTATAAAAAGCCATAACACCTACTAAATAGATTATGTATGGGACTGAATTTTTCCTAATCTATATGTGAATATGAATTATATCAAGGTACAATACATATGATGTAACAATGCATAAACTCGATTTAAAAAAAATGGAAATATGTGTTTGTAAAAGGAAGCAATAAATAGAAAATTAAATATACTTACCAACTTATCTGGCAATTCTCCGTATTTCCCCAGATCCGAGCCGCCAACAGATGAGTTGTCCAGTATATGGCACTGCCTCCTCTTCACATCAAACACAATCACGAAAATGTGCTCGCTCTTGATGATAGGAAAGAAGAACTGCAATATTGCAACGTATAAAAAAATACAATAAAATACTTAAAAACAATTCAGTGAACTGATTATCGAAATATCATGACTATATTATAATTTATCTAACCATTTCAATTTTTTTCAATCTGGAGAGATCTGAGACGCCAATTTCAGCATCTAAACTCTGTGAAAAATCATCAAGCAAATCCTTCTCGTCCAAGCCATCCTTGGACAAAACCAACGTACAAAAACAAAAAGGGGAATGACATAATGTAACCAATGAAATCAGTAAAATTTATTAAATTAATTAACTAAAATTTAAATTTTTTAGTTCAAATAAAAATGTACAGTGCTGAAGGATGTTGCAAAAAATCTGTTGACGGCATCTCCTCCCCTCAAAATCTCCTTTGAATTCAATATTCTCGCCCATGTTTCCACCACGGCCATAGAAACGTATTGTCCCGGTGTCAATGTCGCTAAATCCTCTCTGGTAAGCATGCAATCTCCACTCTTATATATTGTCTCTTCCCTGAGGGGTACATAAATTAATTTCACATTCAACAGAAACATCTTACCAATGCATCACATATTTTATTTACAAAATACAAAAAAGTGTTACTGCTGTATATGCAAATTAAAAACCTTGACTATGCATCTTGTTAAAAGTATACATGCATAATAAATGTTCATTTAAATAACCATATAAGAATCAACCATATACAACAAAAAGGTAACTTCTATATATCAAAAGTACTGCATAACATTTTATACTTTGCAATTATACTTGAGAAGCAACTAAGACAATTAATTCATAAGAATGCATCTTAAAACTAAATCATGCAAATGATTTATTCTATATATACATCAAAATTCATTCAATCATGTTAAACGATTTATTCTGTATATTTCTACATATGCAACAAAATAACCGTATATATGCAACATTGTAGAACTGTATATGCAGTAAAAAAAATTATTCAATTAAAGTGTATAAAATTCGGCCATATGCATCCAAAAAGATATATCTATGCATCAAATAGTCCTCCATATCATAAAGAATATGATGTACTTATTTTTAGCCGAACTTTCTCAAAAATCCACTTACAAACCATAGACTGTGAAGCATCCGGAGGCGTATCAATGTCAATCGAAACTCCAGTAATAGGCGTTGCCAACGGTTCTGGCTTCTTCAATTTCCTACCCCCTTTTTTCTCAAACTTGCTTGCATTTCCATCATTCTTTGTCCCGTCTACAACGATATCCTTCTGCATAGTTTCAACGCATCATTATTGGCACCACCGATAACACCTCCAGCATTGTCAATTTCTTCGACAATCTTCCCGTGAGAGGCCTCCGCATAATGCTGCGAGGTCTCAAGAACAGCTTGCCAATTCGCCGCTTCATCCTGCTGAGTCATGCCAATACTGAATGTAGGCCTGTCAATCCATTTCTTAAACTCAAGCCGCTTCAATACTGCATTTTCTATTTTTTCAATAGTGGCAATATTCTCGGGGTTGTTCCAAAAATCATCGTTCTGTTGATATAAGCTGAATTCATTTACATCATCTGCTGGTTGTCCATCGAACTGTTTCCCGTTAAAACAAATGAGATTATTCGCCGCTTCGCCTAATTTCGCAAAAACAGAATGACATTCAAAATCCTTGGGCGCATTCTGTAGTAAGTTGATAATATCAACCACATCTGTCGCAAGGCAGGATAACTTAGACAACACCTCCGAAGTGAAAACCTGTAAACATATAACATGAATTATTTTAGAAAAAAAAATGACTGAGCTAAAACCCTGAATTGTACATGAAGCAACATATTTCAATTAATTATGTAGGAAGATATAACATGAATCATGTTTTAAGAAAAAACTGACTAACCAAAATATACTCGATACCAGCTCTATGTAATGTATGCTAAATACATTATATATCTTAAATTATGCAATGAATTGTAACTAAATATGCATCAAGTTATTACTAAATATGCATGAAAAAACGAATCAAATAATAAGTTCTGTGTAGTTTGCAATTACAAATCATGTGGACAATTTATACCTTTATGTCTCCACTTTTGATCTTGTCAATGGTTCCATTGTCCAATGCTGGTATCTTATCCGTCTGGAAATTGATTTGAATACAAAAATGAAACAAATATTTGGTCAATAAACATGATATGTACAACTTTAACATGTAGAAAATTAAAAAAATCACAAAAAACCGCAAAATAAAACGAAAAAATACACAACCTGTAACGCGTCACCGCCAACTGCCACCCCCGGTACAGCAAGTTCTCTTTCGCTTGGGTCCGCCGCATGAATAACATTACCACCTGAAGAACCCTCGGCATTAAAATGGGGATCGACATATCCAAACCCGAAAGCGCCATATGCAAATTCATTCCGATACCGTTCCTTCAACTTCTCGTCAGTCCATCCAATTAAACTAGGAATACCTCTTGGCATGTCACGCATACATACTACCACCCGGTCCAAGTACAAAACCTGAATCAAGGTGTAAAAAATGAAAAACAATTATAATCAGTTCACATTTTGGACAAAAAAGAATAAAAACAAACAAAAAATCTAAAAACCAGAAAACAAAAAAAAATGGACACCAACCAGTAGGAATAGCACAAGTCCGTTAAAATGAGTTTTTTTCTGCGAAGCCCATTTTACTCTATTCGCAATAAGCAATTTCATAGTGTATTCGCACCAATTGAAATTCTTTATGTCATCCACATTTTCCAAACACTTTAGAATTAGTGGATTAACGTATCCACATTGCAATGTCCCAACGATCAGACAATCAACTAATATAGTAAAATATCTCTTGAACCATGCACCACCCTCCTTGCATTCAACCATTTTGTTAACTACCTCGGTTGCTGTCACAAGTTTGTCAAGTTTTCCCAAACATACCAGCCCAGTTGTCATACAATTCATTTTCTTCGGACTTGGTTTTCTTGTCAATATTGATCGGACCATTTGGAAACCCAAGGACTCTCTATATCAGAATAGTCAACACGGATAAATCTGCCTTGAGCTAAGACTAACTCACAACTAATCGGATTGAAATTTTCAATCAACCACCAAATAAAACGACTAGGGTATTCAGTGATTCTAAGCGACAACAACCCTCCAAAACCCATTTCAAATACTGCATCCTTCTGGAAATCCGTAAAACCCGCCATCGCCTTAACCAACAGAGCAGGATTAGATCTAGTCAAGACTTTCGGATTTCTGAGCTTCCACGCCTTCTTTGCTTCGAATTTCCCACTCTTCGGCCTTTTGGTACCAGATGTACCCTCCCCATCGCCTCCATCATGCCCTCCGATCGAGATCTGCCTTTTTTATTTAGTTTTGGCCATAGATAGCAGAATCAAAAATATCCCCTGCCCCTGAACAAACACATGCATAAATAATGTTATTATACTGCATAAATAATTATATTGAACTGCATAAACAACATATTTATAATATGTCTAAAAAATATCAAGAAGAGTAGCTAAAATGGAAAAATGTGATATATATATATATATATATATATAATAATATTGATGCATAACATATAGATGCATGAAAGACATAATTTGTAGCATATTATTACACCAAATCATGAAAACAATGGACTAATAAACAATCGATTGCAAACAATGGACTAACAAAAAGAACAAAAAGTCAAACTGTTTCAATACAACCCAAAAAATGACTTTATGCCTTTAGCTATGCAACGAAACGGTTCTAAATGTGCAACAATATTACGTATCAAGAATTCACCCAACAAAAGAAATATGCAATAAAGTTGAAAATATGCAATTTTCAAGAATACTAAAAAACCTATACATCAAAAGATTACTAAGTATGTATAAAAAATCAACTATCTATACATCAAAACCACAAAAACTAAAACAAAAAAAAAAAAAAAAGAAATATGCACGTAAAGACCCTAGAAACAGTTCTCTATAATGGCTATAAAAAATTATCTCCTAACAGAGTTAAATCCGGAAAAAAAAAACTATAAAAAGGGTTGAAAATTTCTAAAATAGGACTTGTTTCACCCAACAAGTTTCTATACAATTTTCAAGAATTCTAAAAAGCCTATGCATCGAAAAATTACTAAGTATGTGTAAAAAATCAACTATCTATACATCAAAAACTCCAACAAATAAATCCGAAATAAAAACCCTAGGAAAAGTTCTCTATAATGGCTATCAAAAATTCTCTCCTAATAAAATTAAGATTTTTTTCACTAATTACGAATATACAAGAAATGCATTATTTATTATCTATATAAAAAAATGTACATGCAAGAAAAAATTGCAGAAGAACATGAAGAAAAAGGATTTAACAAATAACACTAGCAAAAATATTAATATTAAAAAAAATCGAACTTACAGTATATTCAGTCGCCCTCTTCGAATAATTTTCAAAAACCCCAAAAAAGTACTTCAACTCTCAAGCAATGGGCTCTTCGGTTTTTTTACTGAGATAGAAAACAAATGTTGGAATAGGCGTGTGAAAGTGAAGATGGCGTGTGAAAGTGAATAGGCGTGTGACGTGAAAAACTTGATTCCCAATGAATCTTGGATACACCAAAAGATTTCCCCCCAAAATTGCATTAAGGGCGAAAATTAAGGAACAAAATATAACCTCCCTAAATTAAACAACCGGTCAATTTGTACAATTACATAAATGACCTTTTTGGCATTTTTTTTTAATTAAATTTGCCTAAAATATAGGATTAATCTAAGCCTTACAATAAAAAAAATCAACGCACCAGATTAATCTCTACGGTCTCACCCCAGCATATTGGTCTCATTTGAACCAATACCTATATATATATATATTATACACTTTATTAATATTACTATTTTATATAATTATTTAACTATTATAATAAATAAAATATGTATTCAAATAATATACATATGGTTTTCTAGGCCTTAAACGTGTTTTTAATATGCTCAGGCTAGACTTATTTATTAAATAGGCTAGACTTGGGCGGAAAAAAAAAACCTATAATGTATAACATGGCAGACTTAGTCCCAACATATCCACAAAAAGCCTAGGCTAAGCTGACCTATTTTCAGCCCTACCCTGAAGTAGATAAATGATGACAAATTAGGAAGTTATATCTCACTCTACAACATCGATTACTAGCAGTTGGAGTGTTTACCACTGAAGATTAAGTTGTTGCAGAGTGAAAACTTAGTTATTTTTTAGAATTATAAATACCTCCATATTTGTTTATGTTTTATGAATTACGTCCTCAAGATGCGGTATTTATTAAGTTAATACATATATATTTGTAGTATTTGTAATTTCAAAAAATAATTATTTTTTTAATTAGGTCAAACATCGAAGTTAGTTTTTGTAGATGCCCTTTATATATGTACATTCTTAGATTGCCATCTGTTTGTTTTAAGTGATTTCCATTTGTAAATTGTAGGAAAGAGTGACCTAAATTATGGAATAATTTTTCTGTTCAACATAACTGCTAAGCATGTTGTGGGATAGAATAATATAACATCTATAGTTGAATTACTAAATATAATGTAATGGTCTTTCATTTATAATTTGATAATTCTAATGTATTTTGCAATTTTGTTTTGTTGGAAAATATTACAACAATGGTTACAATGGGAAAAGCCTTCAAGATGGCTTACAAACAAGAAACATAAAATTACAAGAAATGTAAAACCTAACTATTACAAGTCTTGAATGGATTCCAACTCCAGAAGCATGAATCTGACAGAACTTGAAAAACAAAAGCCGAGTCGAGTAGAACTCTATCCGCAAGACAAATACGTCCCGGCTAGTGCTCACGGTTTGACGTAATGTCCCCAAAGATAAAATGGCTTTACCTCCTTTGTGTGCAGTAGCACCTCCTTTTGGGGTGGTCTGCAAAAAGCGATGGGTATAAAACTAAACTTCAGCATAGCTTTCCATCCCCAGACAGACGGACAATTTGAAAGAACCATTCAAATCTTAGAAGATTTACTGAGGGGTTGCATTTTGGATTTTGATGATACTTGGGAGAAATACTTGCCTCTTGTGGAATTCTTTTATAATAACAGCTACCAAGCAACTATCGGGATGGCCCCTTATGAATCTTTATACGGCAGAAAGTGTAGATCTCCTATCTATTAGGACGAAGTTAGTGAGAAGAAAATTTTAGGTCCCGAGCTAGTCGAGCAGATGGTCAAGGTTATTGAGAAAGTCAGAGACAGAATAAAAATAGCTCAAGACCGACAAAAATCGTATGCAGATCAAAGAAGGAAAGACCTATAGTTTCAAACAGGAGATAAAGTTTTCTTAAAGGTTGCACCGACAAAGGAGTAGTAAGATTTGGCAGGAAGGGAAAACTGAGACCTAGGTTCCTCAAAATATTGGAGCGATTCGGGGATGTAGCATACAGATTGGCATTACCGCCATTGTTAGCAACAGTTCATCACGTATTTCACGTGTCTATGTTGCGGAAGTATGTCCACGATCCAAGCCACGTAGTCAATTATGAAGCACTGGAAGTCAATCGAGACATGACTTACGAAGAAAAACCGGTGGCTAACCTTGACAGGAAGATACACAAGTTGAGAAATAAAGACATCACCCTGGTCAAGATTCAATGGACTAGTCATGGTCAAAAGGAAGCGACGTGGGAGCATGAAGCTAAGATTCGAACCAAGTATCCCAAGTTATTTCATCAAACGGGTAAGCTTGAAATTTGAGGACGAAATTTTTTGTAAGGGGTAGTGTGTAACAACCGTTTTTTTTATAATAATTTTCTATCTTAATTTATCTTT
This sequence comes from Rehmannia glutinosa, assembly GCA_016081115.2. NCBI lineage: Eukaryota > Viridiplantae > Streptophyta > Magnoliopsida > Lamiales > Orobanchaceae > Rehmannia > Rehmannia glutinosa. The sequence continues at coordinate 92,945,449 of CM071926.1, forward strand.
TGTAATAATTATAATTTTTTTAAAGCACTACTTCATGTTTAAAGTTACAAATAATACTAATAATAATAATACCCTTAAATCCTATTGTATACCAAGCTGAACACACTTTTTTTCATCCTGTGCAAATCCGGCCCCTCACCACAATAAGCCTTAGTTTTTCTCTGCAAAAATTTATTTTTCATTTTTAAAAAAAACGGTTGGGGCCAACGGGTTTTTCGGTGACTCACTGTTCACCGTCGTCGGCCGAGGAAAAAGAGGAGATGGAAGAAGAGAATGAATTATGTTGTGTGTGCTTTACTGTATGTGTGTTGGTCTCGCTATGGGTGTGTGTGTTCTAAGGTGTATTAATTTGTGTGTTTGTAAATCTAGTGTGTGTTCTGAGTGTATTGTGTGTGCGTGAGTTGTGTGTGTGTGTTCTGAGTGTATATGTGTGCATGAGTTGTGTGTGTGTGTGTGGGTTGTGTGTGTGTATTCAGAGTTTGTGTGTGTGTGCACTGGTGTGTGAGTGTGTGCAATTTGTGAGAGACATGACAAAACTTGGGGTTTGGGATTGGGCCTAATTTTGAGAATTTGATAGAGAATTGGATTCATTTATTTACAATTTATCTTTTATATTTAACCCACTGAACTTTCAATTAGGTCCTATCCCAAATCAAAGTTTCTGGAATATTTTCAATTTAGTCCCAAGTAGTTTCATTTCAATCCAGATTTTTATTTAAAATTTTCATATTTGAAATTTAACTCTCTAACTTATTTAGACTTTCTAGATTTTTTCAATTTGACCCTATAAATTTTTAATTTAGTCGAAAAATCTCAAATTGACTTCTGATTTCTTTCAATTTTGCTCCAAAATTTATATTTTTAGTCAATTTTCATCTATTAAAAAGTCTTAGACTATATTATAAATATCATCATTTCAATTTGAAGTTACTACTAAATTTTTAAGCCCTAAATCATGTTAAATTATATTATAGGTGACGAAGAACGATACAATTAGGACTTCTACTATCGAACTATTTGTGCATACTACTTTATTTTGCTGATTGAGGTAGGGATTCTTATCACATTTTATGGGTATATTTCATTGTCGTTGTTAAATAATTAAACTATTCAATTATGTGAATTACGTATTTTAAAAGGTTAAATGATATGCATAATTATGTGAATTATATGTTTTCGATGTATTACATAATATGCATAATTATGTCAGTTATATGCTTTTAATGTGTTATATGATATGATTAATTTTTATGAATCATATGTTTTCATTATAATGTATGTTATATACGGGAAAGGAAAATATGGCATTCAAGCCACAAGAAAGAAACTTTTTTTTGGCCACGTGCCACGGGAAAGGAAAATTTTTGGTCACGTGCCACGGAAAAGGAAAATATGGCATTAGTGCTACGGGAAAAGAAAATTTTTGGCTTCGTGCCACGGGAAAGGAAAATATGGCATTCGTGCCTATGGAAAAGGTTATGTGCTATTCGGCTTATGCCAATGGGAAATGTTATGTGTTAATTTATGTAATTGTGCACTTTTTATATTTAGCTTGGACAATCTTTATCCCTATTGAGTATGTGATTACTCACCCCTAAATTCAAACTCTTTTCAGATTATGTGGAACACAACCCCTACACACACCTAGGAGCACCCCTTCCTGCATATCCATACAAGATGCGCAGATGTGGGGGAATAGCCGAAAATTTTATTTTCAATCGTTTCATTTTCAAGAACTATGAACTCGTTTAAAATTTCGAACAATTGTGATGTACTATTTTTTAATTTATTTCAAAGTGTTTGAGTGGATTTTTAATTTTATACCCTATATTTATTTCTTAAGACTTAATGTATTCTCATTATCGCTTCCGCTAAACTTTTTATTTATCTATATATGTAAAAACAATTATGCCTTTTATTTAAATTAATAACGCTAAAATGCATTTAAAAAGTAGGGCATTACACTTTGTGAGTATCAGTGTTCCCCCAAAAGAATCTAGCCTGGATTTGCTCAAGTTTATGGATGATGTAGTTAGGAGGCTTTATGACCTGAATCAGATGAATGAACATAGAGTTGAGAGTGATTTTTATAAGCATGAACCTACCACCATAGGAAAGGAATCTCCAACCCCAACCATGAACTTTCTTATACATTTTCTCAAGGATGGAAGAAAACAACAGCCCTTTCTTCCTACCTTTAAAAATAGGGGAACCCAAATAAGTGAAAGGAAGATCTTGGATTCTCAGATATCCGATGTGGCAACAAGCCGAGCAAGGTGAACATGATCAACTCCAGGACTGAGAATAATGGAGCTCTTGGCAGCATTAATGGCTTGGCCAGAAATGCTGGCATAGTGCTCCAGAAAATTAGTCAGTTGTTGTAAAGAAGAAGCCAGATTATTGGTGAAGATATGTATATTATTAGCAACTGAGATGTATTCCAATGTGATGTCTTTCTTTTCAACATGATATCTTATGAAATGATATCAGACATCAATGTGCTTTGTTCTTGAATGCAACACAGGATTCTGAGTGATTGCAATAGCTCTAGTGTTATCACACATAATTGGAATTTCTTTTTCTTCAATATCATAATCTCTCATCTGTTGTCTCATCCATAAGACTTGGGCACAACAACTGCCTGCGGCTATGTACTCTGCTTCAGCTGTGGATGTGGTAATTGAATTTTGTTTCTTACTGAACCAAGAAACCCGATCTATTTCCAATCATTTGACATGTACCTGAGGTACTCTTCCTGTCAACTCTACATCCAGCATAGTCTGAGTCTGAGTAACCAATCACCTTGAATCCACATTCCTTTTGATACCATAAGCCAACTTCCTGGCATCCCTTCAAATATCTTAGGATTCTCTTAGCTGCAGTCATTTGGCTCTCCTTTGGTGCAGACTGAAATCTTGCGCATACACCTACTGCAAAGGTGATGTCTGACCTGCTTGTTGTTAGATAGAGTAATGATCCAATGAGTGCTCTATATCTGGTATGATCAACAGCTTTGTCATCTGCATCCATGTCCATCTTGACTGAAGTATTCATTGGAATTTTCACATAAGACTTCTCTTCTATACCAAATTTCTTCATCAAATCTCTGGTATATTTTATTTGACTTATGAAGGCTCTATCCTTCATTTGCTTGACTTGAAGTCCTAGGAAGAAAGTCAGTTCTCCCATCATGCTCATCTCAAATTTACCTTGCATGAGGTTTGAGAACATGTCACACATCTCTTTGTTTGTGGAACCAAAAATGATGTCATCGACATATATTTGAATAAGCAGTATACTTTCTCCATCTTGAATTCTGAAGAGTGTTCTATCAACCTTGCCTTTGGTGAATCCATTGTCAGTTAGAAATTGAGACAATGTATCATACCATGCTCTTGGTGCTTGTTTCAATCCATATAATGCTTTCTTGAGCTAGTAGACTTTATCTCCAATAGTTTTCTGCTCAAAACCTGGAGGTTGTTCAACATAAACTTCTTCCTCTAACAATCCATTTAGAAATGCACTCTTCGCATCCATTTGATACGCAGTGAAGTTCTTATGTGCAGCATAGGCAAGAAACATCCTTATTGCTTCCAATCTTGCAAAGGAGTAAAGGTTTCATCAAAATATATACCCTCTTCTTGCAAGTACCCTTTGGCTGCCAATCTTGCTTTGTTTCTTACAACAGATCCTTCCTCATTCATCTTGTTTCTGAAGACCCATTTTGTGCCAATAACATTTTGGTGGGTTGGCCTCTGCACTAATTCCCATACTTTGTTTCTTTCAAACTGATTCAGCTCTTCTTGCATAGCTTGAATCCAATGTGTGTCATCCAATGCTTGAGACACATCTTTAGGCTCATGTTATGCTCTAGATCTGGTTCTTATGCCATCTCTAACATCTCCAATAACTAACTCTAATGGATGGCCTCTCAGACATCTCACATCAGATTGGAGTACGTCTATTGGATTCAGCCGTCTCGGAGTTGAGTTGTCTTGAACAACTCTTTCAATTTCATTCAGCTGTAGATTTTCTAGCTGTCTTTGAGATTCAGCTATCTCATCTTCATCTGGGTTGATTGCTCTTACTTCAGCTTCAACACAAGGACTTTTTTGCATAGTTAGTTGATTCAGCTTATCAGCTAACTTTTCAATGTCTTCTCCATTTACATTAGGTTTATTAAAAACCACATGAATAGACTCTTCTGCAACCATAGTCCTCTTGTTAAACACTCTATATGCTTCACTCTCAGCTGAGTATCCCAAAAAGATACCTTCATCAGCTTTAGCATCAAAAGCCTTCAAATTATCTTTTCCATTGTTATGGATGAAACATTTAAATCCAAAAATCCTGAAATATCCAACATTTGGCTTTCTCCTTATCCAAATTTCATAGGGCGGTTTGGTCAGTTGCCTATTGATCATGTATCTATTTTGAGTATAGCATGTTGTGTTAATGGCTTTAGCCTAAAATCTCTTAGGCAATCCAGCTTCACCTAACCTGGTCCTTGCGGCTTCCTTGAGAGTTCTATTTCTTCATTCAGCCACTCCACTCTGCTGTGGAGTTCTTGCAACTGATAACTAATGAGAAATTCCATTTTCAACACAATACTGAGTTATTATCTCATTGACAAACTCAGTTCCTTTGTCAAATCTTATTTTTATAATGGTTTGGCTCTTTTCATTTTGAACTCTTTTCATTAGCTGAGGTAACTTCTGCAAAGTTTCCTTCTTTTTACACATGAAGATTGTCCATGTATATTTTGAGTAGTCATCTACCACCACTAAGGTGTATTTCTTTCCACTTATGCTGGCTGGTTCAACTGGACTAAATAAATCCATATGCAACAGATGTAATATTCTTGTTGAAGAAGGACTTGGTTTATCCTTGAATGAAGACTTTATTTGCTTTCCCATCTGGCATGCATCACATACACTTTCTTTCTTCTATACTAAGTCTGGAAATCCTTCTACAAGATGACTACTTGCAAGCTTGTTGATTGTCTTGAAATTCAGATGATTTAGCTTCTTGTGCCATAGCCAACTTGATTCGGCTGTACTCTTTGCTAGCAGGCAAGTGCTTGGTATAGCAGTAGACCAATCTACTACATACATATTCTTCTGTCTTGATCCTTGTAGCACTATTTCATTTGATTCAGCATCTTTGATCTGGCACACTCCCATGTTGAATCAACCATTTTAGTCTTTATCACAGAGTTGGCTGATGCTTAACAAGTTGAAGTTAAGGCCTTCAACATAAGCAACATCTGTGATTTCCAATCCATTATTCTTGATAGATCATGTGCCTTTGATTTCCCCTGGAGCTTCATTTCCTCCGAATATGACTTTTGCACCTCTAATCTCCTTGAATCTTGACAGGTTTTTCTTGTTTCTTGTAATATGTCTGGAACAGCCACTATCCATGTACCAAGTTCCTTGGCACTCAGTTGTTCCTTGAACCTGCAATCAAGGAAATCAGTTTTTAGGTACCCATACTTGCCTGGGTCCTGAGGGGTTAGTGTTATAAGATTATCCAACCAACCTATAGCCAAAAGACTTGACTCTAAGAGGTTGCCATCTATCAGTGCCATAATCATAGCGCACATTAGCAAATTGCTTGTGGGTTTTAGGTTCATACAACTGTCTCATTTGTCTGTATGCTTGTGTTTGTGTTTTAGCAATTGCTTTCTTGGGATAGTTGTGGTATTTCTAGTTGTAGTGCTTGCATGTGTATGTGTGCTGATAGTAACTCTTTTGCCTTTGGAATGACCTTTGCTGAGTTTTAGGTCTTTGCCATCTTAGCTTGTATTCCATAGATCTTTGCTGATGTTTCACATTATTCCAATCAGCATAGTTTGGATAGTTTCTACCATTCCCATCATGTGTATTTCTCTGATGAAATTTCTAGGGTTTCTGGTAGCACTGTTTGCTTTTCACAGAGTATTTTCTGTTTGGAGTTTGATGAGGAACTCGGCTGGATTTCTTCTCAGTTGTGCTCTCAGCATACTCAACTGGTTGTTTTTCTTTCCCTTTGTATCCAAGGCCAGTTTGTTTGTGGTTGTGCTTTGGAATGAATGTGGGTGCAGCATTTGGTGTTTTGGATTTTTGAGATGCTTCATTGCGTGAAGATCCTTTTTCCAAAATCACTCTTGGAGTTTGACTATGCACAAGGAATTAAATTCTATGCCTGTTTTATCTCCACATTCTTTTTGACTCATGATAACATCATCCAATCATTTGGATGCCTTTGTAAATGAGGCAATCACATTTTTGAAATCTTTTTCCCTCTTTTCTATAGCAACTAACTCTGCTATGATCTTTGCATTTTCATCCTTCAGCTTAGTTTTCTCATCAGCTATATGACTCAGAGTACTCAGCTCTTTAGTAAGCTGTGAGTTTTGGCTTTTAAGCTGACTGTTTTCCTCATTTTCAATTGTGTGTGAGGATTTTATGTGTTCAAAATCTTTCATCATTTTGCCTAATGAATCATAAAGATCAGTGGGTGATGAAGTGTGTGTATCACAATCACTATCACTTAAGTCTAAATGAGATGAGTTAGAGTGTACCTCATCTTCTTGATCTGGTTGATCTTGTTCTTTAACCATAAAACAAATCATAGCCTCTTCCTCAGAGTCACTTGAGTAGTCAGCTTCACCACTCTCTAAGTTTGCTGCTTCTTTGGACTTGACTGTCTCAGCAGTCTCAGCAGCCAACATGGCTTTTTTCTTTTTCTATCTTCTTTCCCTGAAGACTTTTCCATCTTCCTCATTCATATATTTGTTGACTGGTGGATAGGAACAGTCAACTGCAAAGTGTCCTGGTTGTCTGCAGTTCCAACATAGGTTCTCAGCACTTTGATTAGCTCTGATATTCAACCCTTTGATGTTCAGCTCTCTTGGGTGGCCTGTCTTCCCTTGACTTAGAAGGAGCTGAATGTCTTCTGGAGGTCTCACCCTTATTTCTTTTATAGTTCTTATTGAAGAACTTGTTGAATCTTTTGACCATCAGGGCAATTTCCTTCTGGTCTATGACTTCCTTGGGTTTAGTTCTCTTTCCATCATTAGCCATCAATGCAGTTGTCTTGGGCACAACTATCTCCTCTTGCTCTTTCCTTCTGAGCTCAAACTCATAGGCTTTGAGATCTGAGAATAGCTCATGATTGGATGTTTTTGAGAGATCTATTGAATGTCTCAGAGCCATAACCTTCATTTCCCATTCAGTTGGGAGGCTTCTCAAGATCTTCATACACATTTTCTTTTGTATATATTCCTTCCCAAGAGCTGAAAGCTCATTTGTGATTTCAGTGAATCTGGCATCCAGCTGATCCAAGGTTTCACCTGCAAGGATTTTGAAATTTTCAAATTTTGAATAGCAACAGTTAATTTATTTTCTTTAATTTGTTATGATCCTTCACAAATTAAAGTTAGTTTATCCCAAATCTCTTTAGCAGATTTTCAAGATTTGACTTTGTTGAACATGGCTTTGTCCAACGTCTTGTAGAGTATATCATTGGCCACATTGTCCAAGTTGTATGTCTTCCTATCCTCATTAGTCCATCCAGTCCTTGGTTTTTCAACCATGGCTGATTTTGCTTCAGCAACAGGTTCTTCTCCTTCTGCTGCAGCTGCTCTTCTTACAGCCGTGTTCACTTTGAGTATTTGCAGTGGCCCATCCTCTATCACAAGCCACATTTCATCATTTAATGCAGATAGATGAGCCTGCATGTGAATTTTCCAATCATCAAATTCTTCAACAGTGAACATAGGAATGTGTGTCAAATTTGCTTCCATGATAATAACTTTGCTTAAAATGAAAGATTTTGAAAATACAAGTGTTAAAAAAAACTTTTTGAAAAGATAGAGATCTAGTTCAGTAACCAGTGCAGAAGGCTCAATGAACCAACCGCTCTGATACCACTTGTTGGTCCCAAAGGGTGTGAAGTAAGGTTTAGAATGGGGAGGGGGTTGAATAAACCTAACCAAATTTTCGATTTAGTCCTTTTAAAATAATTCAACAGAGTTGACTCAAACAGATGTGTCCTTGATGGACAGCTAAGTTGGCTTTTCAGCTAAGTTACTCACTCAATAGACTCGATAGAGCTGTTGATAGTATAACTCGTCTGCTCAAGCCAAATACTTAACTTGGCTGATTGGTTTTTAACAGCGGAAGACTTAACACCCTTAGATTTGTTTTAAGTTTGTTTTCAACAATTGATTCTTAGCACTTAGTTATTTATCAGTTGGATTGCAAGTATGATCAGCAGATATAAGATGAATATGCAGGAAAGTAAATTTGCTGAACGTAAATTGTCACAAATATTTTATAGAGGTTTGAAGATGAGGTAATTCTTCTAATCCTCTCTTCTCCAACTCCTGGAGGAATCCACTATGTAATAGATCAGTTTACAAAGTGGTGAACAGTCTAGAGACAGCCTTGATCACACAACTGGCTTCTCTTGCGACTCAGCTTCTTCACAGAGAAGTTGCCTTGCTACTTCAGCTCACTTCTCAAGTTTCCTCTTCAACAGATATAAAGTTGTCTCTCCTTCACTACTTGTGTTGGATCGATTTCCTTCGAGTTTCAGGCTTGAGGAATTGCTTGAATGATTATGAGAATATTGCAGGTTAAATGCTTGAATATTGCTTGCTTGTTCGTGGTTCAGGTCCCATTTTCTCAGTAACTTCCTCAGCGTTTTATAAATACACATTTCAAATTTTGCCCGTTGAAGAGATAGGCTAATTTCAACTGTCACTTTTGTTCGTTGGCTTGTCTTGTTTGCAGTCCTTGATATTGACATTTCCTCGTATTAGATGTCTTCGCAAAGATTGCGGTGTTTGACACAAGGTGCAGTGTTTCCCATTAGTTCGTTCCTTTTGCATATTTCTGGGACTAACACTTTAGACCTGACAGCTTTGACATATTACTATATTGAGTAATATTCCTGACTTTAATCAATGGATCTAAGTAAGTTGTCTTGACTAGACTGTTGTCTTTACCCCAGGTGACTTGAATCAGCTCCAGTCATTAGATAACTCAACTGTCACTTCAACTTGAGACTTGGCTTCTTGAGTTGACTTGACTGACATTTCTTACATCTGTTCCTCAGCTGACTACTCTTCAGTTGAGTCCTAGACTCTCTTCTAGGCCATACTCAGCTGACACACAACAAGAGTCTTCAATCCAGTCCGCAGTTGACTTCTTGTAATTCTTGGCATAGCTGGCTTGACTCAGCTTTTCCAGCCCTATCTATTACAATACAAATTACAAGAAAAATGGGGTGCCAACTTCCTAGTTTAAGTTTTACATGGTATCATCAAAATCTACTCAATAAATTTCCTAACAAAATATATCATATGTGCCTAACTTGCTACATATATAATTAGCCCAAGGACCTCATAGAGCTTTTGTGAAGATATCTACTAGTTGATCATTTAAACTGACGTGTGAAGTGACCACTTCCTTAGCTAGCACCTTATTTCTCACAAAGTGACAATCAACTTCAATGTGCTTAGTGCGCTCGTGGAAGACTGGATTGGATGCAATATTCATTGTTGCCTGATTATCACAAATTAATGTCATAGACTGAGAACTATTTACTCCAATCTCATTGAGCAACTGTTTCACCCAAATAAGTTCACACATCGCAAGACCCATGGCTCTGTATTCAGACTCCGCATTTGAACGAGCCACAACATTCTATTTCTTGCTCTTCCATGATATGAGATTTCCACCAATGAAAACACAATATCCAGAAGTAGAACGTCTGTCAATTGGACACCCTGCCCAATCCGCATCAGAGTAGCCAACCACATTAATGTGCCCTGTATCTCTGTACAATATTCCTTTTCCAGGAGCATTCTTGATATACCAAAGAATACAGACTATTGCATTCTAATGGCTTTCTCGTGGTGAATTCAAAAACTGGCTAACCACACTTACAACAATTGAAATATCTGGACGAGTTACTGTAAGGTAATTAAGTTTGCCAACCGATCTTCTATACCTTCCAGGATCTGATATCGATTCCCCGTTGTTTGGTAAAATCTTGACATTTGGGTCCAATGGTGAATCACAAGGTTTCGACCTAAGCATTACATCTTCTTCTTACATATCGAGGACATATTTTTGTTGGGAGATGAATACACCTTGATCAGATTGTGCAACCTCAATACCAAGAAAAAGTAGTGCAACTTGCCCAACTCCTTAGTTTGGAATTGTAGATGCAAAAAGTTCTTGAGGTTATTTATGCCTCTCGTGTCATCTCCAGTAATTATGATATCGTCAAAATACACAATCAACAAAAGACGCTTCCCAAAGGATTGTCGGTAAAAGAATGAATGGTCTACTTCACACCATGTCAACCCAAAACTAAAAATGACCTCACTGAAGAGCCCAAACCACGCTCGTAGTGACTGTTTCAAACCATAAAGAGATTTCTTCAAACGACACACCTTAGTAGACTCTCCCTGAGCGACAAACCCATGTGGTTGGTCCATATAGACCTCTTCCTCAAGATCACCATTTAGGAAGGCATTTTTAATGTCAAGTTGATGAAAAGACCAATAAAACATCGCTGCAAGAGCAAGACAGATGCGAACATAAGATATTTTAGCAATAGGGGAAAACATATCATCGTAACCAACACCATAAATCTGTGCGAACCCTTTCCCAGTTGATATCCGTTAATTAATTAACAAAAAAATAATTAACTATTTATTTTAAAGGTTTTTGGACCAAAAAGAATAAGAAGCCCAAGCCCATGACCCAGATCTGGGCCGGGCCGAGCCGACGGCGGCAACGGCGCGTGCGCGTGTGTGCTTTGAACCAAACCCACAAGCATGTAGGTCCTCACCCCTTCAAAAACTTGGGTGCCCTCAAGGGCCCAAACCCATAAGTCCAACTTGGGATAAATATCGTGTGCAAACTTTGCCTCTTTATCCTATGTGGGATGGAGCATTTCTCTTTTCCCACATTTTTCATTTTCCATACCATTTACTTGTATTAAGTGGCTAACTTCTAGCATTAATTTCTCATTCACCCGGAATTGATTTTGAGAAAAAATTCCAAATGATATTCTCATCTACTCTCTTAGTAGAATTTTTACAAATAATTTAATTCCATTTTTCACTAATGAAAATCACTTAATTATTAGGTCAAAATTGGGTCAACACCCATTTCACCAAAACAAAATTCCAACAATCCCCCACATGAATGAAATTAATGCATGTGTGCATGCATATTCGCTTGAAAGTCTCGGTGAATCGTTATTGCGTCAGGATAGGTAGCTTGTGGCTTTGAACCTTCCTTAGTGAAATACTATCGGATTTACTAGCTGCTTAGTGACACGATTTCTTGAACTACTTAGTTGTTTGTGTAAACCGAGACAACAATAATTACACAATAACAACTCTAACACTTGTTGTTCTCACGTTTTGTCCATTTCGGCCCTGTACCATATCTTAGATTTATAAGTGTTTCTTTGAAGCGGCCATTACTTCTCACTTATATAGGTGATCTCCTATTGAAGAGTATACTGCCATACTCCACCTTTCGGTATAGGAATCATTATAAGTCTTAAACTTAATCTCACCACATTCAGAAGGTTTACATTCACTTGGATGTTTCGAGAATGAGCTAACACATTTTCCAAGTGTTCAGCTGAACATTCATAACTTAGAACAAGGCCTTGGGATCTCCAATTCACAAGGTTGGGTTACCGCTATGAACATTCTTTAAGTTGTGGATTTTTGAACCCATTCCCCTTAACAGTTTATACAATTGATCTCGATTTATGCCTTTTGTAAACATATCCACAAGGTTTTCCTTTGACTTCACGTGGTCAACCGAAATAACCCCATTCGAAATCAACTGTTTATTAGTATTATGTCTTTGACAAGAAATGTCTAGACTTACATATTTCCTTTCCAAGAAAAGATGCCTTTAATTAATACATCATTTCTTGATTTAATGATCGTACCATCATTTATATCATGAATGTCGAATCCATTTCCTTGGGTGCTTCTACTTTTTCCAAAGCACCCACACATTTCAAGGTATCCTCCTTTATGTAGTTTGCTTAAAAAGTAAAGCTCCCTTACAATTTTTGATATGCTTGTTCAACACAAGATTATCCAGAATTTCCATGGTTCTCGACCACTTTTTTTTTTGTCAGAACATTGTCCCAACAATCCAGTTAGAATCTCGTTCTAACAGATTTCAGACCTCAGTTCCAACAACTCAATTAACACCTTTTACAAGGTGTCTAACCTTTGGTTCAGATTTAACTTGTTACGGTGTCCGCCTTTAGTGTTAAAACACTTTCGGCAACACTTCATGCAAATGTGGTTTCGGTGTTTACAATACTTTTGGCAACACCTTCTGTTACATTTTAAAATGCAACAGAAACTCCACTGCTGTTCCACAAAGTGTGGTCATACCCCCACATTTGCCGATTTTCATTTGGAATCCCAGTTGTCTTCCTCAAACCGAAGTCGAACTATCAAATCCTCAAGCCCCATCTCTTTGCGATTGTGCTTGAGGTAATTCTTAAAATATTTCCATGATGGCGGAAATTTTTCGATAATCGTAGCCACTTGGAATGACTCACTCAGAATCATCCCTTCAGACACAAAGTCGTGAAGTATGATCTAAATTTCTTGCACTTGGCTAATCACCATCTTAGTGTCAACCATCTTATAATCCAGAAATTTCCTGACAACAAATTTCTTTGTGCGCATCTTCTGTTTTATACTTTTTCTCCAAAGAGTCCCACAACTCTTTGGACGTTTTGAACGAACTATAAACGTTGTAAAGGGTGTCGTCTAGCCCGTTCAAAATATAATTCCGACACAGGAAATCGCTGTTATGCTAAGCACCCACAGCAATTCTCCGTTGGTTGTCGGAATCTTCATCACCGATGGTAGGGGGATCTTCCTTTAGAAACCGGGACAAACCCAAAGTTGTCACGTAGAACATCATCTTCTGTTGCCATCTCTTGAAGTCATCACCGGAGTATTTCGCTGGTTTCTCGCCATGAACACGAGCAGCAGCCGTCGGAGTGAACGATCCTGAAGCCGTCATCTTGAAACAGAAACATAGTTTTCGTCTTGTGATTGTTAGGAAAAATATATCAGGTTTCTGTTTCGAAAATGGCTAAGTGTTCGATTGTTTAAGCTTTAGTCGAGGCCTGAATTGGATTCAGTCTCCGCAAGACAAAAACGCCCCGTATTCAAGTGCTAACGAATCCGTTGTACATCCCTAAGATACAATGACTATTTCAGTTTCGAATTTACAACACTTGCAAACCCGAAACACAATGAACTCTAAGTATTTCTGACTTTCAAGCTTTGAAATGGAAAGTATGTCAATATGCTCAAATGCAATATGACCGGTTAATTATTTGGTGTTTTTCATGTCAGTTTTCATCTGCAGGGGTCGAATATTATAGGCACCAGGTGCCCCGTACGGAAAGAACACATCTTTTTGCTCGAAAAGACAGGTTTTTAACAAACAGACGTATCTGTTCTTTACTTCGCATCGACGCACGACCTGGCGCACGCCCGTGCGCCTGCCCGTGCGTGGATGCGAACCAAAATGGCAAAGTTACAGCCTGACGCACGATCCAACGCACGGGCCGTGTGTTAACCCGTGCTCGGATGCGCACAAGTCCGAGTGACGCACGGGCCGTGCGTCCGCCCGTGCTTAGGTGCAAACCCCTTTCCCAGTTGATATCTGTTAATTAATTAACAAAAAATTAATTAACTATTATTTTAAAGGTTTTTGGTCCAAAAAGAATAAGAAGCCCAGGCCCACGACCCGGACTCGGGCCGAGCCGAGCCGACGATGCGCACGCGTGTGTGCTTTGAACCAAACTCACAACATTTAGGTCCTCACCCCTTTAAAAACTTGGGTGCCCCCAAGGGCCCAAACTCATAAGTCCCACTTGGGATAAATATAGTGTGCAAAATTTGCCTCTTTATCCTATGTGGGATGGAGCATTTCTCCTTCCCCACATTTTCCATTTTCCATACCATTTACTTGTATTAAGTGGCTAACTTCTAGCATTAATTTCTCATTCAGCCGGAATTGGTTTTGAGAAATTCCAAATGATATCTACTCTCTTAGTAGAATTTTTACAAATAATTTAATTCAATTTTTCACTAATGAAAAACACTTAATTATTTGGTCAAAATTGGGTCAACACCCATTTTACCAAAACAAAATTCCAACAATCCCCCACATGAATGAAATTAATGCATGCGTGTATGCAGATTCGCTTCAAAGTCTCGGCGAATCGTTATTGCATCAAGATAGGTAGCTTGTGGCTTTGAACCTTCCTTAGTAAAATACAATCGGAGTTTCTAGCTGCTTAGTGATGCGATATCTCGAACTACTCAAGCGTTTGTGTAAACTGAGGCAATAGTACTTACACAATAACAACTCTAACACTTGTTGTTCTCACGTTGTGTCCATTTCGGTCCTGGACCATATCTTAGATTTATAAGTGTTACTTTGAAGCGGCCATTACTTCTCACTTATATAGGTGATCTCCTATTGAAGAGTATCCTGCCATACTCCACCTTTCGGTATAGGATTCATTATAAGTCTTAAAGTTAATCTCACTACATTCAGCAGGTTTACATTCACTTAGATGTTTCGAGAATGAGCTAACACATTTTCCAAGTGTTCAGCTGAACATTCATAACTTGGTTGTCCCATTGAACCAAGGTTTTGGGATCTCTAATTCACAAGGTTGGGTTACCGCTATGAACATTCTTTAAGTTATGGACTTTTAAACCCATTCCCCTTAACAATTTATATAATTGATCTCGATTTATGACTTCTGTAAGCGGATCCGCAAGGTTTTCCTTTGACTTTACGTGGTCAACCGAAATAATCCCATTCGAAATCAATTGTTTATTGGTATTATGTCTTTGACAAGAAACGTTTAGACTTACCTCTTTCCTTTCCAAGAAACGACACCTTTAATTAATACAACATTTCTTGATTTAATGATCATACCATCATTTATATCATGAATGTCGAATCCATTTCCTTGGGTGCTTCTACTTCTTCCAAAGCACCCCCACATTTCAAGGCATCATCCATTATGTGGTTTGCGTAAAAAGTAAAGCTCCCTTACAATTTCTGATATCCTTGTTCAACACAAGATTATCCAGAATTTCTATGGTTCTCGACCACTTTTTATTTTGTTAGAACATTGTCCCAACAATCCAGTTAGAATCTCCTTCTAACAGATTTATTTCAGACCTTAATTCCAACAACTCCATTAACACCTTTTACAAGGTGTCTAACCTTTGGTGTTCTCACATTTTTTAGTAATACTTTAGACTTAACTTGTTACGGTGTTTGCCTTTAGTGTTACAACTCTTTCGGCAAGACTTCATGCAAATGTGGTTTCGGTGTTTACAAAGCTTTTGGCAACACCTTCTGTTACATTTAAAAATGCAACAAAAACTCCACTGGTGTTCCACAAAGTGTGGTCATACCCCCACATTTGCCGATTTCCATTCGGAATCTCGATTATCTTCCTCAAACCGAAGTCAAACTATTAAATCCTCAAACCCCATCTCTTTGCCTTTGTGCTTGAGGTAATTCTTAAAATCTTTCCACGATGGCGGCAATTTTTCGATAATCGTAGCCACTTGGAATGACTCACTTAGAATCATCCATTCAGACACTAAGTCGTGAAGTATGATCTGAATTTCTTGCAATGGGCTAATCACCATCTTGGTGTTAACCATCTTATAATCTAAATATTTCCTGACAACAAATTTCTTTGTGCCGGCATCTTCTGTTTTATACTCTTTCTCCAAAGAGTCCCACAACTCTTTGGACATTTTGAACGAACTATAGATGTTATAGAGGGTGTTGTCTAGCCCGTTCAAAATATAATTCCGACACAGGAAATTGTTGTTATGCCAAGCATCCTCAGCGATTCTCCGTTGGTTGTCGGATTCTTCATCACCGACGGTAGGGGGATCTTCCTTCAGAAACCGGGACAGACCCAAAGTTGTCACGTAGAACATCATCTTCTGTTGCCATCTCTTGAAGTCATCACCGGAGAATTTCGCTGGTTTCTCACCACGAACACGAGCAGCAGCCATCAGAGTGAACGATCCTGAAGCCATCGTCTTGAAACAGAAACGTAGTTTTTGTCTTGCGATTGTTAGGAAAAATATATCAGGTTTCTATTTCGGAAATGGCTAAGTGTTTGATTGTTTAGGCTTTAGTCGAGGCCTGAATTTGATTCGATCCGCAGACGAAAACGCCCGTGTGTCAAGGGCTAATGGTTACGCGTATGTCCCTAAGATACAACGACTATTTCAGTTTTGAGTTCACAGCACTTGCAAACCCGAAACACGGCGAACTCTAAGTGTTTCTGACTTTCAAGCTTTGAAATGGAAAGTATGTCAATATGCTCGAATGCAATATGATCGGTTAATTATCTAATGTTTTCCGTGTAGTTTTCATCTCATAGGGGTCGAATATTATAGGCACCAGGTGTCCCGTACGAAAAGAACACGTCTTTTGGCTCGAAAAGACAGGTTTTCAACGAACAGACGATCTGCTTTCGTCGCCAGATCGACGCACGACACAGCGCCGCGCCCGCGCCGCTGCCGTGCATGGATACGAACCAAAATGACAAAGTTATGGTCTGACGTATGACTCGACGCATGGCCATGCTTCCGCCCATGCTCGGGTGCGAAGCCTTTTCCCAGTTGATATCCGTTAATTAATTAACAAAAAAATAATTAACTATTTATTTTAAAGGTTTTTGGACCAAAAAGAATAAGAAGCCCAAGCCCACGACCCGGACCCAGACCCGGGCCGGTCGAGCCGATGGCGGCGGCGGCCCGCGCGCGCGTTTGTGCTTTGAACCAAACCCACAAGCATGTTGGTCCTCACCCCTTTAATAACTTGGGTTCCCTCAAGAGCCCAAACTCATAAATTCAACTTGGGATAAATAGCGTGTGCAAACTTTGCCTCTTTATCCTATGTGGGATGGAGCATTTCTCCTTCCCCATGCTTTCCATTTTCCATACTATTTACTTGTATTAAGTGGCTAACTTCTAGCATTAATTTCTCATTCACCCGGAATTGGTTTTGATAAATTCCAAATAATATTCTCATCTACTCTCTTAATCTCGGCGAATCGTTATTGCATCAGGATAAGTAGCTTGTGGCTTTGAACCTTCCTTAGTAAAATACTATCGGATTTACTAGCTGCTTAGTGACGCGATGTCTTGAACTACTCAGCTTTTTGTGTAAATCGAGACAACAGTACTTACACAATAACAACTCTAACACTTGTTGTTCTCACGTTTTGTCCATTTCGGCCCTGGACCATATCTTAGATTTATAAGTTTTTCTTTGAAACGGCCATTACTTCTCACTTATATAAATGATCTCTTATTGAATAGTATCCTGCCATACTCCACCTTTCGGTATAGGAATCATTATAAGTCTTAAACTTAATCACACCACATTCAGCAGGTTTACATTCACTTGGATGTTTCAAAAATGAGCTAACACATTTTTCAAGTGTTCAGCTGAACATTCATAACTTAGTTGTCCAACTGAACCAAGGCCTTGGGATCTCCAATTCACAAGGTTGGGTTACCGCTATGAACATTCTTTAAGTTGTGGATTTTTGAACCCATTACCCTTAACAGTTTATAAAATTGATCTCGATTTATGCCTTTTGTAAATGGATCTGCAAGGTTTTCATTTGACTTCACGTGGTCAACCAAAATAACCCCATTCGAAATCAACTGTTTATCGGTATTATGTCTTTGACAAGAAATGTCTAGACTTACCTCTTTCCTTTCCAAGAAAACGCCTTTAATTAATACAACATTTCTTGATTTAATGATCGTACCATCATTTATATCATGAATGTCGAATCCATTTTCTTGGATGCTTCTACTTTTTCCAAAGTACCCCCACATTTCAAGGTATCCTGCTTTATGTAGTTTGCTTACAAAGTAAAGCTCCCTTACAATTTCTGATATCCTTGTTCAATACAAGATTATCCAGAATTTCTATGGTTCTCGACCACTTTTTTTTTTGTTAGAACATTGTCACAACAATCCAGTTAGAATCTCGTTCTATTAGATTCAGACCTTAGTTCCAACATCTCCATTAACACCTTTTACAAGGTGTCTAACCTTTGGTGTTATCACATTTTTTTAGTAAGACTTCAGACTTAACTTGTTTCGGTGTCCGCCTTTAGTGCTACAACACTTTCGGCAACACGTCATGCAAATGTGGTTTCGGTGTTTACAACACTTTTGGCAACACCTTCTGTTACATTTAAAAATGCAACAGAAACTCCACTAGTGTTCCACAAAGTGTGGTCATACCCCCACATTTGCCGATTTTCATTCGGAATCCCAGTTGTCTTCCTTAAACCTAAGTCGAACTACCAAATCCTCAAGCCCCATCTCTTTGCGTTTGTGCTTGAGGTAATTCTTAAAATCTTTCCACGATGGCGGCAATTTTACGATAATCGCAGCCACTTGGAATGACTCACTCAGAATCATCCCTTCAGACACTAAGCCGTGAAGTATGATCTGAATTTCTTGCACTTGGCTAATCACCGTCTTGGTGTCAACCATCTTATAATCCAAAAATTTCCTGACAACAAATTTCTTTGTGCTGGCATCTTCTGTTTTATACTTTTTCTCCAAAGAGTCCCACAACTCTTTGGGCGTTTTGAACGAACTATAGACGTTGTAGAGTGTGTCGTCTAGCCCGTTCAAAATATAATTCCGACACAGGAAATCGCTGTTATGCCAAGCATCCACAGCGGCTCTCCGTTGGTTGTCGGATTCTTCATCACCGACGGTAGGGGGATCTTCCTTCAGAAATCGGGATAGACCCAAAGTTGTCACGTAGAACACCATCTTTTGTTGCCATCTCTTGAAGTCATCACCGGAGAATTTCGTTGGTTTCTTGCCATGAACACGAGCAGCAGCCATCGGAGTGAACGATCCTGAAGCCATCGTCTTGAAACAGAAACATAGTTTTCGTCTTGCGATTGCTAGGAAAAATATATCAGGTTTCTGTTTCAAAAATGGTTAAGTGTTTGATTGTTTAAGCTTTAGTCGAGGCAATTAGATTCGATCTCCGCAAGATAAAAACGCCCCGTATACAAGTCTTTACGAATCCTAGGCGTACATCCCTAAGATACAACGACTATTTCAGTTTCGAGTTTACAACACTTGCAAATCCGAAACACATCGAACTCTAAATGTTTCTGACTTTCAAGCTTTGAAATGGAAAGTATGTCAATATGCTCAAATGCAATATGACCGATTAATTATCTGATGTTTTTCGTGTCAGTTTTCATCTGCAGGGGTCGAATATTATAGGCACCAGGTGCCCCATACGGAAAGAACACGTCTTTTGGCTCAAAAAGACAGGTTTTCAACAAACAGACGCATATGTTCTTCACTTCGCATCGACGCACGACCGGCGCCGCCGTCGCTTCGCCTCGTATGGATGCGAACCAAAATGACAAAGTTCACGACCTGACGGACGGGCCGTCGGCGTCGTCACCCGTTTCGGGATGCGCCGACAGTCCGATTGACGCCGTCGTCGTCGCCGCGTGCTCGGTGCGAACCCCTTTTCCAGTTGATATTCGTTAATTAATTAACAAAAAAATAATTAACTATTTATTTTAAAGGTTTTTGGTCCAAAAAGAATAGGAAGCCCAGGCCCACGGCCCGGACCCGGGCCGGCGGCGGCGCGCGCGTGTGTGCTTTGAACCAAACCTACAAGCATGTAGGTCCTCACCCCTTTAAAAACTTGGGTTCCCCTAAGGGCCCAAACTCATAAGTCCAACTTGGGATAAATATAGTGTGCAAACTGTGCCTCTTTATCCTATGTGGGATGGAGCATTTTTCCTTCTTCACATTTTCCATTTTCCATACCATTTACTTGTATTATGTGGCTAACTTCTAGCATTAATTTCTCATTCACATGGAATAGGTTTTGAGAAATTTCAAATGCTATTCTCATCTACTCTCTTAGTAGAATTTTTACAAATAATTTATTCCATTTTTCACTAATGGAAACCATTTAATTATTTGGTCAAAATCGGGTCAACACCCATTTTACCAAAACAAAATTCCAACATATATGTGATTAATTTTTGTAGTTACAACTCTTTGTACCACCTATATGGTGTATTTATTTTGTTGGCAAGAGTTACTTTAACGGATCAATGTGTAATAGATATTGACAATTGAAACTGTCTGAAGCAGAGGTTCATAAAAGTTTAGAATCAAATCGAATGTAAATTCTTCAACTGGTTATGAGTTCAGTCTCAGTATCCCTTCAATGTTGCTATGTCTTCAAAACTATGGATAAATTGTGCTCTCGATCCAAAATAAATTTTTTTTTCATATTTTAATTTTCGAATTTAAGTATATAGTCTGGAGAATCAACAGCTCATAAAGCGCTTACTATTCGATTCTCCCTACCAACATTTTCTATCGAGCCAATTGCATATGATTCATGGTGTTCACCTGGTCAGTGTGGTTTACATGCTATTGTGTCGAGCCCGAGAATCTATCCAGCGAGTACGAGTACCAAAGGATAGCGGTTGGGGGTTCAAAGGTCTACCCAAAAGAGTACTTTCGTGGTTAGTTGCTTTTTACTAGGCTAAGCAACACTGCAAAAGACCAATCGTTAAGCTTGTTGGGTGACCCTCCAGTTATAATTTTCCAATGCTTAAGTTAGGACGAAGTGATTAAGATACAAAGGATCATATAAAAGGGAAACATGACCCGATAAATGCATAAAATTACTTCATGTGAAAATATTAGTACGGTATTTATAGGAGTTTTCTACGTGGAAGATCCTAGTCCATGTTTAGCGCACACTATATGTGGTGGAACTGATGGATCCTTTGGCGGGTCAGCTTCATTCGGGCCAGGGCCCATATGGAAGGGCGCATGTCACAAAAACAACCCAGTGTCAACATATTTTTACTAAGGGTACATGTAGTGACGAGGCCAAAAATTTCGTGTATGTGGGTCCAACTAACATGAATATAAAAATAAAAAAATACATCAACAATAAAATTAAAACTATAAATAAATACCAATTTTGATAAAGTCAATGTATTATTCAATTTCATTTTGATATTTAGAAATAGATAACAAAAGACAATTACATTAATATATCATAATAATGAATAAAATCAAGTTCAAGTTTATGGTGCAGCAAAAGAAAATATAGAAAATTTTGAGAATAGGGAAAAAATGACCAAGATGATTTTTCAAGATTCACAAATGGAAAGGGTAAATGAAGAATGAAAGAATTGGAGACTTCTTTTCTCTATTTCCTATTTTTTGTATTTATTTCAAGGTTAAAATTAATTAAGTGAAAATACCAAAATAACCCTAACTTTTTCCAAAATTTCAGGAGGGCCAAGGACCCTATGTGGCCTCGTCACTGGTTACATGTGTCTTGTTTCACTGGGATTATTTTACCCACATCATGTAACCTTTTACATATAGAAAACATTTGGTCTAACAAATGGATTTAAAATTTTAAAATTAAGATCAAGAACTTGATTTCTAAGTAAAGAAAATTATTTGCCTGTATGTGGAATAACAGTACTCATACATAGGTGAGAATCAGACATAAGCTTGCAAAATTCAATTGAAGCATAATTCTTCAATAGACACGAATATTTAAAGCTTTGAATTGCGCTATTATTATCAACTGTACTTCAAATGCCATATCCAACTCTTTGAAATATTGGTATGCTATATAATCTTTGTCGAATAAAGAGTATTTTAGTCATTTACTCCGTCAACGAGCAATGCAACATTAACATTATCTTCTCCAAGTAATCCGTGCACACACAATACACACTAGCAATGGCATTTTGTCACCATTTGGTTGACTAGAAAATGCCGGGTCTATTACGATTTAAGGGGTGGCTCTCGGCCACAAAAATGGTGGCTCCACCTGTTTGCTTGGAAAATGACATATTTGGACATTAAACTTTTTTCGAATTGACAGAAACTAAATTCATTGAATTGGAAAAAGGTCATATAATGCAATGACCACTAAAGCTTCTTAAATTCATCTTGCTTTTATTTGGATCAATTAACTTATGAATGATGATTAGTATTTGACTAAATTGAGTTTAGTTAATTAATACCTTTCACAATGTAATTTTATTCAAATTCAAAATTTGAGATACACTTGTCATTGTTTTTGTCTTTTTTTTTTTTTTTTTTTTTGTGATAGGAAATCTTATGCGTAGGGTAGATTTAGGCAAATGGTCATGTAACTAATAGGGGTGTTAAAATAGTCATGTTCGAAATAAGAAATTCATTTTAGTCCTGTAACTAGTTATGATGGTCAAATTGAGTTCAAATTTTCCCTAAACTTTTAAAATTAATTGGATATCATCACGTGAAATGTACATCACATAATTGCCTATTTAGATTTCACATATAATTTTGGATAAATGTGGACTTAGTTTGAGTTTTTTTTATTAGTTGCAGGGCTAAATTGAGTTTTTAAATTCGAATATAACTATTTTTGACACACCGCATTAGTTACGGGACCAATTTTGCATTCGCCTATAGATTTATTTACTTATTAAAATTCATGATTTAATGCATTAAATTCTACATTAGGTTGTATTTGAATGTGATAAATAAAACATTGAAATAAATATAGGTGAATGATTGCAACGACGCCGATGAGGCTTTGCCCCAATGGTAAGGTGGTATGTCAGTTGATTTTCTACATTTGTGTGTGGGTTGATTTCTATTGAGAAAGTGCAACTCGAGTCTTAGTTGAATTGTTATATGTTGTAGGTTATGGTGCAATTTATAATTACATGTATTATTAAAAAAGAAAATCAATATTGTCAGTTGAATTTTACATTCATATCAACCAACTTAAAATAGTGTTAAAAATTTAAAATTCACACAACTCAAAATTTATCAAACAAAAACAAATTTAAAATGTGTTTGTTAGACTTAAATTATTTTATATCCCAAATCTTTATGGCATCCACAATCTTACCCTAATTCCAAAGAGAATTTAATTACTTTAACTGAAGAAGTCATTTTTTTGTATTTGAAACAATCCTATACATTATTACGTTATGATGTTAAAAACTTCATTAATCAACCATCAACAAACTATCAAAACACTCGATCAAATTAAAAGTCAAATCCTAATACTTAAGGTTTAAAACTTCAACACGTGAAATAAATATGTGACTAAGTAAAATAGTTTGTTGATAAATTCTTAATTTGCAGACTTATCTGGTATATTAAAAAGAAAAAGTTGTCACTTGAGCATTGCTTCATTGGAAGAGAGATTATCTTAAGATTGCATCTACACGTGTTAGAAGTTAATGGGCGAAAAAGATGTAATAATAATAGTAATAATAGTACTCATCCTGAGACTTTGAGAAAGCAACATTTTCTTGCTGAGTTATGATAAGAATTTGGACTAAAAGAATTATTGAAAATAGTGGACATATTAAAGCATTAATAGGACTTTTATGTTCATGTTTGGACTTTTATTTGCATTTGGAACTTAGGGTCGAAAAATTTGATTGCTACAATGATTAATCTTTGAATAAAATAGTGGCATATTGCACTTGACAAACTTTAAGATTTGTATGGTTTCTATCTCATAGGAGATTTTCCAACTTTTTACTGTTTGAGATATATATAAATCATGTTTGTTTTACCCAATCTCATTAAAAATATTTCATATTTAACTTCTCAATTTACAATCTCAACCCTATATTCTAAATTATCACACCTATATTCTCAAATTTCAACCTATATTATATCAACGGGACCCAATACAACCACTACATACTCACATAAATGGGATTCACTACTATCACTCACATCCACATAAATTATCATTTTCAAATTAAATTTCTAATGTGTGTCTCATTACTATTAATTCCATCTAATTATATATTATTATTTTTTCAATAACAACACTCAAGTGGGTCCTACAACTTAAATCTTATATATATAAATTATCATCTTATCACATTTCCAATAACAAAATTCAAAGCAATATTCTAAACCAAACATATTTCCAAATTTTCACCTTATAAATTCTACATCAAAACTTTTATAATCAAACATATTTTCACTTTTACACAATTTTTTAATAAAAAAAGTTGAGATTTTATCTCAATGGGATGAAAATTGACTTTCTTCATTGGAATGAAAACCATAAAACCTCTTATTTTTGCAAACTCGAGGATCATAAAATGAATCTAAAAAGATTTTTTATATATAAAAGAATATGCAGTAAACTCCTCTAAATCTCAATACTCAAGAAAGTTAATCGACTGAATTTAACGATAAAAATAGTATTACCACTAAATGTTACGATTACCTCTGAGAATAACTACATAATAAAAATGTTATTTTTCCTAAATTATACCGGTAAATTACCACTAGATCAACAATACTTTTTAAATTTACCGATAAAATTACTGTAGATATTTACCAACAGTTTTAAATTATGTAGGTAAATATTTACATAAATAATTTTACCAATACTTTACAGTTATCTTAATACTTACCTACTGATTTTTTTTGAAGGAAAACTTATTTTTTCTTGTAGTGCAAGCTTAGAAATTGGAGAATGCGTTGCCATTATATATAATTAACTTATAATTGATCATATAAATTACAATTAAACTTACACTTTAAATAAACAAAAACAAATATGCATTGAAATTTGCAAGGATGTTAAAACTCAATTATGTGCATAAATACATTTTCAAACAGTCTTTTTTGTATTAAATAATATTAGATTGCATTTGGATCCAGGAATTTGAAATCTGTAGTTAAATCCATATTCTTATTTGGCTTCTAAATCCAAATCACTGGATTTTAAACTTTTGATTTTTCAGACATTTAGTCCGAATTTTGCTGGAAAAGCTAATCCCGCCGAAAATTGCTGAGGTGGCTAAAATGATAGTGGAATATTGTTGGTGTACATAAAAGTAGGGATTTTTTGATAAGTGGAAAGAAAAAATAATAAAATTTAAATTTAAAAATTTAAAAATGCCATGTTGGCAATTAAATGATGAAAAGTAAATTTTAATCTTCTTCTAAATTCTAAATATTTACACGAACAAAAAAAATCACAAAAACCCTAAATGAAAGCCACTGTCACCTCACCCAAGATGAAGAACTCAACCGCCGATCCACCGATGTCCCCTCACCTCACGCCAAACCCTCCCCCTTACCCTCGAGCGAACCCCTCCCAGCTTCTTCGTCTTCTTGCTCAACCGTTCCTTCATTTCTGAGAAGCAAATCAAGAAATCCAGGTCTTTCTCTTCAAAATATTAAAAGAAATGGAGGTGTTTTGTGGGCTGGTCTTGATGGTGGTGGCGAAGGTGGATGCATGTGGGCTTGATAGCGGAGGTGGAGGTGGAGGTGGAGCATGTCGTGGAGGTGATGATGGCCTTGGTGGCGGAGGTGGGGTTGGTGAAACATTTTTCGTTTTTTTTTCCTTCTTCTTTTCTTAATCAAAATTTGTTTAATCATTGCCTAATCTTTATTTAATATTGGCTAAATGTTGCTTAATATTTACTTAATTTTTTTTTTGGCAAAATAGCATCCCAGGGGTGGGGAATTGAAGCATGATCCCCTACCTATAGATCAAATAATCAAAGTATCATACAATGTCATGTCCCGTCACGGGGGGAGAAAATCAAAAAGCAGGAAACTTATCACTACGACATCTATACAGACTATCATAATGAGATATCAAGAAAATACAAGGAGAACTAATGCGCAATCAAAATCTAAAGCTCGGATATCCCAGCTGGTCCATCCGAATGAGCGCTAGAAGGTGGTGAGAAGTCGTGCCATCATAAACAATATGACTGCCAAGGGCAGCAGCTCCCAACTCTGCTAGATGATCTGCTGGTCGATTCCCCTCTCTGTGTATGTGGGAAATCGAATACTAAAGGTCCTCAAAGATGTTCTCAATGCGAATCGGTGTATCTTTAACTCCGCCAAGAGCCAAGCCAACCGGATGTGATCGTCGTGTGACCACCGCCGCGTCCAACTCGATCCAAATCGCAAAGAAAACGCCGGGCATGCTTTGCAGCCCCATCTCCATCTTGCTAGTAGCTCGGCATGAAAGCTAGACACCGCCTAGAATGAACTATGAAACGCCAACATGAGTATACCCGAATGATCTCGTATCAATCCCCCGCCACCAGCTATCAATGTGTCTCGATCAAACGAACCATCCGTGTTCAGCTTGATCTGAGGAGACTGAGGTGCTCGCCAAATCACCATCATCGGCTGCGTGGAACTGTGGTGGATCACTCCCAAAAAAAACTCACTGTAGGGAAGCATCCAAACCAATCCGAGGGGCTCAAACGCCGACCTGAAACAAGAATCCAGAGATACCGCTCCACCTGCTAAATAATGTGAGATGCCAAGAAAGGAAGATGTTGATGCTTGACACTATTCCTTTCCGTCCAGACAAACCATAAAATCAAGCAAGGAAC
This sequence comes from Rehmannia glutinosa, assembly GCA_016081115.2. Classification (NCBI taxonomy): domain Eukaryota; kingdom Viridiplantae; phylum Streptophyta; class Magnoliopsida; order Lamiales; family Orobanchaceae; genus Rehmannia; species Rehmannia glutinosa. The sequence continues at coordinate 92,972,020 of CM071926.1, forward strand.
CAGGAAACTCAAGTGCCTCATGTGTGATCTGTGTGTACGATTCCTCTAAAATGTGAGGAACAATATCATATCAGTGGTGTGTGGAAGTGTAGTGTCAAATCAAGGAACAAAGTGATTCCACACGATCAAATAAAGATCATTCATCAAAAAGAGGTGAGGGATAGATTCAACCTGAGGAGAAGAATGTGTATTATGCAAGCAACAACAGCAACGTGAAGCGAAGGAAGTGCCACGTGCCTGAAGCTTGATATCTACTGGGAGACGATTACGAAGGAGATGCCAAAGGAAAATAGAAATAGTAGGAATGAGAGCATCATTCCAAATGGCACCAAACAGAAGGTTAAGGATTTCTTCCCCGGATAGAATCCCAAGTAGAAGACATTGAAAACCCACCATGAGAGGTAAGCATCCACCGCATGATATCATCTGACCCCAGTAGAATCGGAACCCTAGATATATACTCAATGAGACTCGCAGGAAGCCCACATCTGGAGACCAAGACATGATACAATCTATCCCGATCCCACACACCATCACGAATGAACTAATCCACTGTCATATGTCCCAACTGCCGATCCAAACAATGATCCGCAAGCGGTCTATGCCCAAACCAAATATCATCCGAGAAACTGACCCAACTACCACTGCCAATAGACTAGAAAATCTACTATTGGGCCCGAATACCGACCCGCCTCAATCGCCTCCACTGATGACTATCATTATTTGTTACAATGGCTCTACAGGGAGACAGAAGCCCATTGTAACAATACTTGCTGATCAAGAACTAAGCCCACAACGAATGGCCCTCTTGTAACCTCCACCACAACTTGTAACTGAAGGCGTCAGCAATATCTGAAAGTCGGCGCAACCCCAAACCACCCTAAGAAATAGGATGGTAGATACTATCCCAACTGATCCAATGAGTCTTCTTCTGTCCCGCATAGGATACAGAAGATACATGTACTCTTCAGCAAATTGACATGGCCCATTCTTCTAATTCATCTGCCCATTCTAGTGCGCCAATTACCATTGAACAAGATCAAATTTGTTTGGGCTCTTCCAATGGTCCAATTTTTGTAGCCCATATTCCAATTAGCCCACCCCATTGTCTTTCAGAGGATGGCACAATACATGAGTTATTGGAAAATAAAATTGTCAAGTTGGCTTCTTCAGCTCCCAGTTCAGTGCAATCGTCCCCTGTGGAAAAGTGTGAAAAATCGTTTAAACCGGTTATTACAAAACAGTCGAATACTGTTAAAATATTTGGGGTTGATAAGTTTCCGAAATCGACAAAACAGAGCTCAGTGCCAGGAAAATTTATGCATAATATTCTCAACAAAGGAGGTGGGCAACGAGCTCAAAATCGATCAGGTGTTTCTAAATCCTCTTCTCATTCTACTAGTTAATTATGTCGATTATTTTTTTAACGTGGAATGTGAGGGGTATTGCTAATCTGGGTAGCCAACGTCATTTGCATGCACTAATTACTCGTTATAAATTGCATTTTGTTGCACTTTTAGAACCTATGACATCTCCAGAATTTAGTTTCTATTGTCGCAGATTTGGCTTTGATCATGGCTTATTTAATTGTTCTAATCATATTTGGATTATGTATGCTGCTCATTTGCATTTTGACATTCTTGTTGATCATGCGCAATTGTTGCATTGTAGGTTGACATCTGCTTTGTTGTCTCAGCCTATCTATTTGACTTTTGTGTATGCTAAATGTAATAGAGTAGCTAGATACGATTTGTGGGATAACTTGCGTGAGATTGCGATTAGTATGGAGGGGTTACCTTGGCTTGTTAGTGGTGACTTTAACATTTTCTTGCATGATCACGAGAGGGTAGGTGGTACTTCTGATAGGTCAGATGAGATGCTTGACTTTGCCTACATGATTGCGGACTGTGAATTATTTGATGCGGGGTGTGAGAGGTCTATCTTTACTTGGGCTAGAGATTATTTGATAAATGGTTTTATCATGATTTTGATGATTTTGTTTTTACACCAAAACAATGTTTTTAAAGGTTGTCCAAATACTTCTAAATGATTTAAAATGGTTTTTAATATTTCCCGGAGTATTTCTTCAAGTTTATTTTCAACTAAATTGGACAACGCTTTTAATGTTTTTGTGTCAATGTGTTTTTACATCAAAACAATGTTTCTAAATATTGTCGTAATACTCCCGATCGGTCTAATATGTTTTTACTATTTTTCTGAGTATTTCTCGAGTTTATTTTCGATAAAATATTGACAACACTTTGGTTTTGAGGCCAACCTACGCCTATATGGTAACCCGCACTGAGGAGTACGTTGAAACAAAAAAATGAGATCGAGATGTTATATTACAGTGCCGACCGATCGCTAGGGGTCGACCAGCCGCTTCCGTCGAATCGACACAAGAGAATGTGTTTCTTCCGTTCTTCAAAAATGAAGGTCAACCGGCTAGGGTGATGTCAACCGTCGAGCACCCCACCTCGACGGCCGCCTGTGTTTTTTTTCAAACAGCTTTCAAACTTTTATTTCGAACGACCGGCCGCCTCTAGTTTGACAAAGAAAAAATCGACCGTTTGACAAAATAGACAACATTCCCTTAATTTGTGGGATGGATTTCTAACACTCTTTTTTCTTCAATTGTCTTGCAATTTTTTACGTAAATTCATGTCCCCAAGAGGAGCCTATCATGTACAAGACATCTTCTATAAATAGAGGAAGAATTGATGCAACACAACAAGAGAGAAAACTACAACACAACAAGATACACTCAAGAATACACTTGTTCTTACATTGTCTTATTTCTTGTTGTAATTTGCCTAGCTATTCACTTTCACATTCTTGAGGTCTAGGCTATTCTTGATTACACTTGCACTCAATTGCATAATTCATTATCGAGTTGTAATCTTGAATTTTTGGGTAATCAGTCAACACAAGATATCCTTGTGAGTGTTCTTATGGTAAGAACACACTTGGGTGATCTAGGTGTTAGGTGTGAGAAGATTGTGGTAATCTTCTTGTTGAGGTGTTGAAGAATTTGGTATTCTTCAAGGTTGAAGATTGTGGTAATCTTCACAAGGTGTCGTTGGAGATTGTGGTAATCTTCAATAGAGATTGTGGTAATCTCAAAGGTGGTGTTGAAGAAGAGTGTGGTGCTCTTCAAGGTGTTGTAAGTTGGTGTTGTATTAATTTTGGTCATTAATAAAATCTTTTTTCTTTTTGAAATCCATCTCGGATATACTAGGGTGGTAGAGGATTTGGCCCTAGGTGGGTTGAACCTCTATAAATCAACGTGTGTTGTTTACATTCCGCACCTTTATTATTGTCTTTGAGCATTCGATTCGAAAAAGAGGGCGAAATCGAAAAGATGGAGATAATCTATTCACCCCCCCTCTAGATTATCGTAGCCGCTTGGACTTACAAGTGGTATCAGAGCCAAACTCTTTGGCAAGCTCGTTTCACATCGTGAGTGAAGAGGAACGATCGTCGGCTACGAACGAAGCTCATCTTACCGGCACCTCCACCACCAAGCCACCACTATTTGATTCCAAAAATTTTATTTTTTGGAAAGAAAGAATGGAATGCTATTTACAAGGTTGCGGGTTCGACATTTGGAACACCGTCATAAATAGAGAATCCATTCCGATGAAAGATACACCACACACTTCCAAAGGCTTCAAAGAGCTCATGATGAAGAGAAGAAAATCATCTCCTTAAACGGTAAAGCTCTCAATATTTTGTATTGTTTATTTACTAATTTGGAATATGAACATATTGTAGGAATTCGGTCGGCACATGAAGTATGGCAAAAATTAGAAGCCATCTATGGAGTATTTGCAAATGAAAGGAGTCAAACAAAAGCATCTACTTCTCAAAGGGATACAAGTTCAAATCTAAGGAACAAGCCTCTTACAACTTCCAACTATGAAGAAGTTAAATATTGTTTTATGGGCATCGAAGAAGAAAACGAGGTATGTCTTAAACCCTCTACTTCCTATGATATTGTCATTCAAAATGATTATAGTGATTTGCAAAATGATTTTGATGAATTTCAAAATGAATTCCAAGACTTACTTGTTAAATACAAAAACTTGAAAAAGGAATTCAATGTTTTGAAAAATGAAAAGGATAATTTATTTACTTCCTATGAATCACTATCATGTGCTCACACCACCACACTTGACAAGGTTAGAAACCTTGAAAAAGAAAATAGTACTCTTGTTGAGGATATTAATTTCATGAAAAAGGATTTATCTAAATCCAACTTGAGTACCGATAAAATTGTTGATTGTTGTGATAATTCCAAACTAGAACTTGATCATAAGTTTAATGTTGTCAATCATATGAAAAAGAATCAAATCTCTAAGCATGTTGGTCATTATGCTCCTAGAATTATTACTTGCTTTTATTGCGGTAAAAAGGGTCATACGGTAAATACTTGTCGGGCTAGAAATAGCTCTAGTTATTGTTGGAGACCTAAAAGTCTCAAAGTTAATCCTAAAGGACCCAAGCACTTGAGGGTACCACAAAATAATGTTTTATTAGGTACCCGGCGAAATAATAATCGGAGAAAATTCATACCGCCAAGAAGACATCAAATGACCAATTCATTTGATCAAAGGAGAAAACATTTTCAACAAAGTCAATTTCCAAGAAGAGGATATAATCAAAAATGGGAAGAACACAATCCTTGGAAATGGCAAAGACATCATCAACAAGATGATTTTCAAAGAAGAAGAGATTATCAATAATGGGAAGGACAAAAATCTTGGAAATGGAGTAATCAAAGGAGCCATCATCAACAAAGTGACTTCTCAAGGGGAAGATATCATCAACAATGGGAACGGCACAACCCATGGAAATGGCGTAATTGGTAACCCGTATCTCCCTATTTAAATATGCATTTTATTTTGTTATTATGCATGCTTTTATTTGTGTCTTAATTGCAAAATGAGTTTTCAAGTATTTATTTTTTAATTAAGGTCTTCAATATATATTTGTGCTTTTAAAATATTTTTGAAAAAGAAGACCTTATATGATGTTTTTAAAACTCTTGTGCATTTTTGTAGACTAAAGTGTGTTATCATCTCTTATGGATTTTTATAGCATAAGCTTACTTGTGATATCTCTTAGCCTACACTTTTATCATTATGATTTGTGCTAGACTTGTTTTAAGAATTGTGTAGGATTTACATATTTTCACAAATGGCCATTTACGTCATTATTTGTCAAGAAAGGCATAAATTATCGAGGTACGTTTACTTGTGTTTTTCTTACTCTTATAGACTCGATATATGTATTGCCATATTCCTATGTACTTGCTTTTCATAGTATTTCATACAAGTGCCATTAAGAGGACTCTTAGATTTATCGAAAGGCACTATTCGATATTTGATTGCACATATTTACTTTGACAACTCTTGTTTAAATACTTCTTTTAAATGAGGTCTCAACTATATGCTATCGGATTTTCAAATTTCAAAAGAGACCTTTTGTAGCTTTCTTAAGCTTATTTGAACTTGCATGATTTATTATATTCTTGATGATCTTCTAAATGCATAGTATGTGTTTCTTGCTTCATGGTCTATATATATAGTGTCTATTTCTACTATGCTCTTATGCAAGATATTTTGTGATTAATGATTGAGGCATGTTTTTACACTTGGGCTATTTTTTTTTGCTTATATAAGCGATGCCGTTAATGAGTTTGTTAAGTTGTGTAGATGAGAAATGAAGTACTCCAAATATTAGTTACCTCAAAATATTTGGATGTAAATGTTCTATTATGAACACTTTAGATCAATTGGATGCCCTATGATGATAGTGATGAAGAAGACAAAAAGGGTATTCCGGAACAAACTCGATGACCAAGGCAACATTGGTCGAACTAAGGCGAGGTTAGTAGCTCGAAGGTATTTTCAAGAAGAAGGTAATTGATTTTGATGTAATATTTGCACTCATAGCACATTTAGTAGCTATTTGCATTTTACTTGCCCATTCTTGTTTTAAGAAAATTTCAAGCTTTACCAAATGGATGTTAAATCCAATTTTCTAAATGGTTTATTCAAATAGAAGTCTATCGGAGTTTAAAATTTTTGGCCAAATGATTTTTATAAAAGGCCTTGTACGATTGATAGACTTAGCTATTTTTGCAAAATGATTTTACAAAAGGTAAAGTTGATACTACACTTCTTGTTTTGAAAAAGGGCAAGGTTGTCTACTTGTGCAAATTTATGTTGATAATATTTATGGTGCTACTAATAAATATTTGTGCAAGATATTTTTCCAAGTCAATGCAAAGTGAACCTAAGATGATCATGATGAGGGAAGCTCAACTTTGATCATTGGAATTCAAATTACTCAATGCCAAGAAAATGGTTATATTTCAAAAGAACTCTTGAAGGAGTTAAGCATTGAAGAAAGAAGAACTATCTTAACCTCTATGGCTAAAGATTGACAAAGGTTGAGAAAGGCATATCGGCCGACAAACAAATTCGAGGTATGTTTTCTTGTATTATTTCTCCAGACTCGACATTCCATATGTCTTATGTCTATATGCTCGACTTCAAACACTATACCAACGAATCTCATTAAAGTGTCGTTAAAAGAAATTTTCAAATATTTGAAAGGCACTTCTTCTTATGACTTGTTAATCCAAAGTTTTAAGACGTTATTATTTTTTGGGATAACAAGTCCGGTGTAACTTTTATTTTTCAAAATATGGTTCGTCATAATCGAACTAAACATATTAAGATTCGATATTTTTTAAGGGGATTGCATGTTTTAACAAAAAACTTGAAGATGTGTTTAATTTCGTCTCAAGGATAACTCGCAGATCTTTTAATCGCTCACCGCTGAGTATTTTACCTCATTTCGAGCTTGATTATGACATAATGTATATTGAATCAGGTCTACGTTTGCATTTTGCACGTTTTTAAAACTTAGGGGCGAAAAATCGGATTTTTGGATCAAACTTCGGATTTTTAGACAGAACTCAAACAGTGGGCTGACTGGGGCAAGGCCGACCGGTCGTCCATGCCGTCGACCGGTCTCCCTTGCCCATGACCGGTCGCCCTAAGGGATTTTTTGGTTAAAAATGGTTCTGTTTTCCAGACTTAGTATTCTTGGCTTTTTGGTTCATTTTTCGCCCCCTTTGCCAATTTCACACACAATTCACTTCAAATGAGTTTTGATGCATGAATTATATATTTTGGGGACTACCTAGCTCGGTTATCATCATTGATGCTCATCTTTACCGATTGAATGGTAAGAATTTCACTCTCTTTAGCTCAATTGGGTTGAACCTTTGAGTTTGTGTCCTATATGTGTTTTTCTTGATGAAATTCATATATTTTTGTGATGAGCTTATTGATTGTTGATGAATGATATTTGTTATATTGCATTTGGTGATGAAAAACTTGGCTTGATTACATTTACAAGGGCTATATATATCATTTTCTAATTTTGGCGCCCGCCAAGTGTTCGATAAAATGTTTCAATGAAAAATTCATCACTTACATGATTATCTTGTTTTCAAAAGTCTTATATATTTATAGAGATCATGTTGTGCTTATCAAATGAGTTTTCATAAGCTTCTTCAAGTCGTATGATTCGACTTTTACCTCCTTATTTGGTTTATAAGCTTCAATGTTCAAATAGCTCGATACATCGGTTTTGTTGCGCACTTTGATATGAATATATGATGTATTTATCGTGCTAACATTCTTTTTGATTATTTCAAAGGGGGAGAAACAGGTTATAAGATCTTTAGCTCAAAGAAGCTAAGATAAGCTTAACGAAAAGAAGCTATAAGTTATGGCTTCATAAAGCCATAAGTTGTGGATCATATTTAGTCCACTGGGTGCATTATGGTTATGTATGAATCATGGTCCATTGGTTGTAGTATGGACTTATATACGGTTGTAATGATGTCTCTTTGACAGGGGGAGCTTTTAAGTTTTTGATACTTAAGCTCAATATCGAAAAGCTAAGATTTTAGCTTATGTTGAAGTTGCTTCTATATTACCTTTGTTGCGCATGTTGATAGGGGGAGCATTTGCTATATGTGTTTGAATATCTCTACTCCCATCCTTGCGTTTATATTGCGCGGAATGTTGTCGCTCTCAACGGATATTCATTTTTTACCGGAAAACTTGTTTTTGTTTTCAAAATCGCCTCTCAAAATTGTTTTGTTTTCAAAATCGGTCTTGTTGAATTGTTTTGGTTTGTAATCATCAAAAAGGGGGAGATTGTTTGATAAATGGTTTTATCTTGATTTTGATGATTTTGTTTTTACACCAAAACAATGTTTTTAAAGGTTGTCCAAATACTCCTAAATGATTTAAAATGGTTTTTAATATTTCCCGGAGTATTTCTTCAAGTTTATTTTCGACTAAATTGGACAACGCTTTTTATGTTTTTGTGTCAATGTGTTTTTACATCAAAATAATGTTTCTAAATGTTGTCCTAATACTCCCGATCGGTCTAATATGTTTTTACTATTTTTTGGAGTATTTCTCGGAGTTTATTTTCGATAAAATATTGGACAACACTTTGGTCATTATGCTCCTAGAATTATTACTTGCTTTTATTGCGGTAAAAAGGGTCATACGGTAAATACTTGTCGGGCTAGAAATAGCTCTAATTATTGTTGGAGACCTAAAAGTCTCAAAGCTAATCCTAAAGGACCCAAGCACTTGAGGGTACCACAAAATAATATTTTATTAGGTACCCGACGAAATAATAATCGGAGAAAATTCATACCGCCAAGAAGACATCAAATGACCAATTCATTTGATCAAAGGAGAAAACATTTTCAACAAAGCCAATTTCCAAAAAGAGGATATAATCAAAAATGGGAAGAACACAATCCTTGGAAATGGCAAAGACATCATCAACAAGATGATTTTCAAAGAAGAAGAGACTATCAACAATGGGAAGGACAAAAATCTTGGAAATGGAGTAATCAAAGGAGCCATCATCAACAAAGTGACTTCTCAAGGGGAAGATATCATCAACAATGGGAACGGCACAACCCATGGAAATGGCGTAATTGGTAACCCGTATCTCCCTATTTAAATATGCATTTTATTTTGTTATTATGCATGCTTTTATTTGTTGATGATGATGATTGGGGTGTTAAACAGAAGAGGTGTCGCGCTAGGATCCACTCGATTGATGATGATTGGGTGACGATCACACATGACTCTGAGATTCGGAAGTCGGCTGTCCAGTTTTTTCAGTCCCTAATGACTTCTGACTTGGAGTATCTGACCACTCCCGTCGATGAGTTCTTCCCTCGGCTTCTTGATTCCGTTGATTTGGAGGGACTTTGTGCTATGTCGACGGTCCAGGAGGTCCGTGATGCGGTTTTTGGGATTGATTTGTCTAGTGTTTTGGGGCCTGATGGATTTTCATCATTGTTTTTTCAGTACTGTTGGGATTTCGTCAGACCAGATATTGAGGATGCCGTGATTGATTTCTTCTCGGGAAATCTCATGCCGTCTACATTCATAGCTACCTCTATAGTTCTCATTCCGAAGATTCCTCACCCTCGGAAGTGGACTGAGTTTCGGCCGATTAGCTTGTGCAACGTGACAAATAAGATTATCTCGAAGATTATGAATGCGCGATTGGTTTCGATTCTACCACTGATTATTTCACCGAATCAGAGTGGCTTCACTCCCGGACGTGTTATCTCGGATAATATTTTGCTTGAGCAGAGCTTATCCATAATATCAACATCGCCACGAAGGTTTCTAATGTGGTGATGAAGCTGGATATGGCTAAAGCTCATGATAGGGTGCAGTGGGATTTCTTGTATACTACCATGATTCATATGGGCTTCCCCGTTCGGTGGATTGATATGATAGGCAGTTGTATTGAGTACTGCGACTTCTCTGTTCTGGTTAATGGTAGCCCTTCTGGATATTTTCCTTCGACTCAAGGACTGCGTCAGGGAGATCCTCTATCACCTTCATTGTTTGCTCTGGCGGCGGAGTATTTATCCCGAGGCTTAGATTCCATTATTAGACAACACCAACATATGATTTATCGGACGCGGCGGGGTTTTGCAGTGATGCATTTGGCCTATGCTGATGATGTGGTTATCTTCACTAGGGCGTCTGAGGATGGTCTTATTACGCTTAGACATTTTTTGGAGCACTATTCTGCTACTTCTGGTCAGCTGGTTAGTGTTCAGAAGAGTAGATTCTTTCTGGCCCCACGATACGTGTTAGTCCAAGTGGCTACGATAATCTAGATGGGGGTGAATAGATTATGCCGATTTTTCGCAAATCGCCCTCTTTTTCGAATAAACAAGTAAATGACAAGAATGTAAATGCGGAAATTAAACAACACTCGATGATTTATTGTAATATCTTAATTTTTTTTAAAAAAAATAATAATAAGGGTTAATTTAGGAGTTATTTTAGGGGTTATGTTAGGGGTTAGTTTAGGGGTTTAATGTAGGGGCTATTTTAGAGCTTATTTAGGGGTTAGAATTAATTAGTATAAATATGTATAACTTCTTACACAAATTTTACACCAAATTTCAAATAATTATAAGGTATGATATTTTTTCTACTTATTATTCAAGTTTCCTATGTATATGTATATATATATATATAATTCCCAATTACAAGCTTCATTCCATATTTATTTTTACAAATTATTTCATTAATTAGTATGATTTATTATTAAAATCACATATTAATTATAATTTTATTTAATGTAGAAAACGAAAGGGTCGAGGACTAGGACTTTTATTGTTCATTTTTCTACATCGAATATCTGTGATTATTAAGGTAGGGATTTCTATATTATTTGTCTTTATTTAATGTTTCATGATTTACTTCATTGATTGCAACATATGTCAAGAGGAAATAAATTCATATAAGCTAGGGGCTATGAAAAGGGACCGGGATCAAACGTATCTTCGGGGTGAACCCGCAATGCTATATGCAGGAACTGACCAGTCAGAGGAAAAAGAGGAAATTAATGAATTTACTGTTGTAATTATGTGAATGCTTTTCATGTTATATTAAATATTGATAGATATATCCCTACTGAGCGAGATGAAGCTCACCCCTATTATTATCATGACTTTCAGGTTGAGGAGTCCGGCTAAGGATATGATGTTGTGGATGGTGGAATAAATCATGATATATTTATATTTTAAATAATTATGATCGGACTAAATTTTGGATTTATGTCTTTAATTTTTTTCTTTTCTGGTTTATGCTTGGAATAATTTTCGGATATTTAATTTGATAATTATTGGCATCACTTTAATTTATAAATTCGTGTTTTCTTAATAATATTTTAGAGTACTTTAATTCATAAAATATGGTCGTTACATTTATAGTAGTTCAGCCACCTAGGGCCTAATCTACTACCACCCCGGTATATCCGAAGTGGATTTCAAAAAGAAAAAAAGATTTTATTAATTACCACATTTAATACAACACCACCTTTGAAGATTGCCACAATCTTCTTACAACACCTTCAAGGAGATTACCACAATCTTCCTTCAACACCTATGAAGAGTACCACAATCTTCAACACCTAAAATCACCCAAGTATGTGTAAGTCCAAGCGGCTACGATAATCTAGAGGGGGGTGAATAGATTATCTCCATCTTTTCGATTTCGCCCTCTTTTTCGAACCGAATGCTCAAAGACAATAATAAAGTGCGGAATGTAAACAACACACGTCGATTTATAGAGGTTCAACCCACCTAGGGCCTAATCCTCTACCACCCCAGTATATCCGGGATGGATTTCAAAAAGAAAAAAGATTTTATTAATTACCAAAATTAATACAACACCAACTTACAACACCTTGAAGAGCACCACACTCTTCTTCAACACCACCTTTGAGATTACAACAATCTCTCTTGAAAATTACCACAATCTTCAACGGCACCTTGTGAAGATTACCACAATCTTCAACCTTGAAGAATACCAAATTCTTCAACACCTCAACAAGAAGATTACCACAATCTTATTACACATAACACCTAGATCACCCAAGTGTGTTCTTACCACAAGAACACTCACAAGGATATCTTGTGTTGAATGATAACCCAAAAATTCAAGATTACAACTCGATAATGAATTATACAATTGAGTGCAAGTGTAATCAAGAATAGCCTAGACCTCAAGAATGTGAAAGTGAATAGCTAGGCAAATTACAACAAGAAATAAGACAATGTAAGAACAAGTGTATTCTTGAGTGTATCTTGTTGTGTTGTAGTTTTTCTCTTTTGTTATGTTGCTTCAATTCTTCCTCTATTTATAGAAGATGTCTTGTACATGATAGGCTCCTCTTGGGGACATGAATTCTGTAAAAAATACCAAGACAATTGAAGAAAAGAGCTGTTAGAAATCAACCCCTTAAATCAAGGAAAAGTTGTCTCAGAAACTCAACGGATAGTTTGCTATCAAAAGAGGGGTTCGACCACCCAAGAGAGATAAGTTGAAATTGAAAACTCGCAATTTTTACACAGGAGACCGGTTGGAGGGGGGTACGACCGGTCGCCCTCATGTTGGACCGGTCGATCATGACCAAAATAGGGAAACATATGAATTTGTTCTTTGGGGGCTTCAGGCACCGGTAGCCCTAGGGTCGACCGGTCGCCCTCACCGGTCGACCTCCGGGTCGACCGGTCGCCCCCTTTGGTTTTCCTCCGTCCCTTTTTCTGTTCCAAAACTCAACACAGGTACGGGTTGCCCTATAGGGCGACCGGTCGAGCCTGAAACATAAGTATTGTCCAATTTTATATCGAAAATAAACTCCAAGAAATACTCCGAAAAATAGTAAAAATATTTTAGACCGATCGGGAGTATTAGGACAACATTGAGGGACATAGTTTTGATGTAAAAACATTTTGACATAAAATCATTAAAAGCGTTGTCCATTTTAGTCGAAAACAAACTTGAAGAAATACTCCGAAAAATATTAAAACCATTTTAAATCATTTAGGAGTATTTGGACAACCTTTAAAAACATTGTTTTGGTATAAAAACAAAATCATCAAAATCATGATAAAACCATTTATCAAACAGTATGTTCTTACCACAAGAACACTAACAAGGATATCTTGTTTTGGATGATAGAAAAATTCAAGATTACAACTCAATAAATGAAGTATACAAACTTTGAGTGCAAGTGTAATCAAGAACAAAAAGCCTAGACCTCAAGGTTGTGCAAGTGCAAGAACTTAGGCTATTACAACAAGAATGTAAAAAAAGAAAGCTTGATGAATTTTGCAAATTTCTTGTTGTATTGTATGCTTGTGTGTTGTGTTATTTTGTGTCTTCAAATCATCATCTATTTGTAGGAGAGTCTTCGAGATTGGATCACCAACATAGGCTCATCCATCATCACTTTTGTCTACAAAAAGAAGATCACAAGATGTAGAAATAATGTACAAAAATGATAAAGTAAATCTTGCTGGTATGGATGTCCAACGGTACAAATGTTGCTGTCAAAAGATTACAGGGCGAACGGTCGCGTAGAGATAGAAATTCAAATTTAGATCGCACAAATTTACACAGGGCGACGGGTCGACAAGGAGTCCGACCGGTCGACCCCATGCCCAGCCGGTCTCCCTTCCATTTTTGAAGAACAGGACGAATTGCTCACAAGCGGGCACCGGCCGACCCCAGGGGCGACCGGTCGATGGCACCGGACGACCCCCTGGGCAATCGGTCGACCAGCATCAAAAACCTTCAGTCTCATTTTCTGTTTCAACGTTCTTCTTCAGTGCACGGTTGCCTATAAAGCGGCCTGGTCGACCTCGAGACAGAAGTGTTGTCCAATTTTTATCGAAAATAAACTTCAATAAATACTCCGAAAAATAGTAAAAAATATTTTTAGACCGATCGGGAGTATTAGGACAACATTTAGAAATATTATTTTGGTGTAAAAACACATTAACACAAAATCATCAAAAGTGTTGTCCAATATTTTAGTCAAAAATAAACTTGAATAAACACTCCGGAAAATTAGTAAAAATATTTTAAATCAATTTGGAGTGTTTGGACAACATTTAAAACATTGTTTTGCTATAAAAACTTATTTAAACAAAATCATCAAAATCTTGATAAAAACATTTATCTAACAAACTCCCCATTTTTTATGATTACAAACCAAAACAATTTTAGGAAGTCGATTTTTAAACAAAACATATTTTCCGGTCTAAAACATCAATCCATTTCAAGCAAGATTTACCATAAGTAAAACACACAAGGATAGGAGCAAATATTTTTCAAAAACATTTTTGCACAAGCTCCCCCTATCAATATGCATATCAAGAACAAGTATAAAAGCAACCAACTAAAAACTAAAAGCTTAGCTTTTACAAAACAAGCTTGAATTATTTGAGCATAGAAGCTCCCCCTGTCACAAAACATCATTAGTCAAGCATAAAAGTCCACAATACATCAAATGGACTAAGTAATACTCACAGCTTTTGGCTTTTGAGAGCCCTAGCTTATAGCTTTTCTTGCGAGCTTATTTTCGCTTCTTTGAGCATATGAGTGTTTTTCTTGTTTCTCCCCTTTTGAATCATCAAAAGAGTGTTAGCACGATAAAAATGTCATACAATTATATCAAAGTGCGCAATTTTATCGATGTATCGAGCGTTTTGAAAATTGAAGCTTAAATTCCAAATAAAAGGGAAAAATTGATCATTTTATTTGCAAAAGCTCATTTGAATGATAAAACACGATCTCAATAAATATATAAGACATTTGAAAGCAAATGAGTCATGTAAATGTTGAAATTTTCTTTGCGACAATTCATCGAACACTTTGTGGGCGTGAAAATAAAAAGAAGTTGTATAAGGCCCTTGTAAATGAATCGGGCCAAAAATTTCATCACCAAATCAGTTCAAACACCATTCAATACATCAAAATTAATAAGCTCATCCCAATCATATGAAACTTCCATCAATGAAATTACAAATAAGCCAAAAACTCAAGGGTTCAACCCAATTGAGCAAAGGAAGTAGAATTCTTACCATTTAATCGGTAAAGACGAGCAATGATGATGATAAACGAGCCTAATTAAGTCCAAGATATGAAATATATGCAAGAAAATAAATTTGAAGTGAAATTTGTGTGCATTTGGCGAAGGGGACGAAAAATGGACAAAATGAGCCAAAATGGCTAAGTCTGAAGACAGAACCGTATTTCACCACAAAATGGCAGTGGGCGACCGGTCGAGGTGAGGTCCGACCGGTTGCCCTCACCCCAGACAGCCCACTGTCTTATTCTGTTTTCCAAAATCCAAATTTTCAACCAAAAATCCGATTTTTCGCCCCTAAGTTTTAAAAACGTGCAAAATACAAATGTAAACCTTATTCAATATGCATTATGCCTAACCGAGCTCGTATAGATGCAAAAGTCTCTAAGATAGTGGTTTTGTAAAAATATCCGCCAATTGATCTTCGGATGGAACAAAAGATATCTCAATTTTTCGTTTTGAAACACAATCCCTTAGAAAATGATGTCGAATCTCAATATGTTTAGTACGGTTATGATGAACCGGGTTTTGAGCAATATTTATAGCGGATATGTTATCACAAAAAATAGTAACACTTTCAAAAGAACATTTATAATCCGCTAAAGTTTGTTTCATCCAAAGTAATTGAGTACAACAAAAGGCCGCGGAAATATATTCGGCTTCGGCTGTTGAAAGTGAAACACAATTTTGTTTCTTTGAAAACCAAGAAACTAGGCAATCACCTAGAAATTGACATGATCCGGAAGTACTTTTACGATCATCAGTATTTCCCGCATAATCCGAATCACTATAACCTTTAAGAGAAAAATTCTCATTCTTTGGATAAAATAAATCATATTGAATAGTGCCTTTCAAATATCGAAAAATACTTTTAACGGCACTCATATGAGATTCTTTGGGATTGCTTTGAAAACGAGCACATAGGCATACGGCATGAAGAATATCTGGTCTACTTGCGGTTAAATAAAGTAAACTACCAATCATACCTCGATATTTGGATTCATCAATCGGCTTGCCTTTTTCATCTTTGTCAATCTTGACGTTTGTTGCCATTGGGGTAGAGACGGTTCTTCCTTCTTCAATGCCAAACTTCTTTAAAAGCTCCTTTGTATATTTTGATTGTGAAATATAAATTGCTTCTTGGCATTGCTTAATTTGAAGTCCAAGGAAGAAGTTGAGCTCCCCCATCATGCTCATTTCAAATTCACCTTACATTAACTTAGAAAATTTCTTACACAAGGATTCATTAGTGGCACCAAAAATAATATCATCAACATAAATTTGCACTAATAAGCAATCTTGCCCTTTTTCAAAAACAAAGAGAGTAGTATCAACTTTACCTCTTGTAAAGCCATTTTGCAAAAGAAAAGAGCTAAGTCTATCATACCATGCACGGGGTGCTTGTTTCAAACCATACAAGGCCTTTTTAAGTTTATAAACATCATTAGGCCTAGAAAAATTTTCAAACCCCGGAGGTTGTTTTACATAGACTTCTTCTTGAATAAGACCATTTAAAATGCAGATTTTACATCCATTTGGTAAAGATTGAAATTTTTAAAACAAGAATAGGCAAGTAAAATACGAATAGTTTCTAAATGTGCTACGGGTGCAAATGTTTCATCATAATCACTACCTTCTTCTTGACAATAACCTTGAGCTACTAACCTTGCATTGTTTCGAACAATATTGCTTTGGTCATCAAGCTTGTTCCGAAATACCCATTTGTGCCAATAATTGTTTGAGATGGAGGACAAGGTACTAGTTCCCATACATCATTCCTTTCAAATTGATTCAACTCCTCTTGCATTTCTAAGAACCAATCCTCATCTTCAATAGCTTCCTTAGCATTTTTAGGCTCGTTTTGAGATATAAGAGCTTTCTCGGCAAATTTTCCTCGAGTCATTACTTTATCAAGGGGATCACCAATAATAAGATCTTTTGGGTGATCTCCCTTAAATTTCAATGCTACGGGAAGATCCGAAGTATCACCTTTGTCTTCTTGAGGAACATTTGAGCTTGAAGGTTGATCATTTTGAGCACCATCTTGAACAATGGGTTCAACAATATCCTCTTTATCACTTTCATCATTGGGTATTCTTTCAACACCCGAAGCTTCATTGAATTTGACATGGATGGATTCTTCAACAACCCCACTAGTTTTATTGTAAACCCGATATGCTTTGCTCTTAGTTGAATACCCCATAAATATTCCTTCATCGGCCTTAGGATCAAGTTTGTCCAATTGATCCTTAGTATTCAAAATAAAACATTTACATCCAAATATTTTGAAATAGCTAATATTTGGAGTTCTTCCTTTCCAAAGCTCATATGGAGTTTTATTCATTTTAGGACGAATATAAACTCGATTAATGACATAGCAAGCGATTTACGCTTCGCCCAAAAATATTTTGGAAGTGAAAATTCATTGAGCATGGACCGACTCATTTCTTGAAGTGTCCGATTCTTCCTTTCGGCTACTCCATTTTGTTGAGGTGTCCTTGGAGCCGAAAAATTGTGACTATAGCCCTTGGTTTCACAAAAGACTCTAAATTCTCCATCAAATTCTCCACCTCGATCACTTCGAATAGACTTAATAGTATCTTCCTTTTCATTCTCAATAAGTCTACACAACTTAACAAACTCATTAACGGCATCGCTTTTATTTGTAAGAAATAGAGCCCAATTATATCTAGAAAAATCATCAACTATAACAAAAGTGTAATATTTTCCACTTAGACTTGCCGTACCAATATCCCCATATAAATCTAAATGAAGAAGTTGTAGAGGCTTGGTTGTGGAAATTTCATTTTTTGGCTTAAAACTACTCTTAACTAATTTGTTCTTTTGACAAGTGTCACATAAGCCAAGATTTTCAAAATTCAATTTGGGTAGTCCTTTTACATGTTGGTTTTTGTAAATAATTTGCAAATTTTTATATCCAACATGTCCAAGTCGCCTATGCCATAAACTAGTTAAATCATTATTGGCGACAAGACAAGAAACATTTTGACTAACCAAATCACTTGTACAAATTTTGTAAAGATTGTCTTTTCTAATTGCTTCACAAATAATTTTATCATTTTTGGAAATAAGGCATTTTTCTTTATTAAAAACAACATTATAAGTTGAATCACAAAGTTGGCTAACACTTATCAAATTAAACTTAAGCCCTTCTACTAAAAGAACATTACTAAGAGAGAAAGAGGAGTTACCAATTTCTCCATTTCCAAGAATTCTTCCTTTGCCATTGTCGAATATGACCATACCCTCTTCTTGGAGCTTGATGTTGGTAAAAAGTTCTCTCTTTCAGGTCATATGGCGTGAACATCCGCTGTCCACGAGCCATTTTGAATCCTCCATAGTTGTTATAGCCCCTATGACCTACAAAAGAATTACTTTTAGGTACCCTATAGTTTTTGGGTCCATGGGGTTAGCCTTGAGACCTTTGGGTCTCCAAACAAAGTTAAAATTATTCTTCAATTTACAATGACTAACATAGTGACCAACTTTACCACAATAAAAACAAATAAGATTATGGGCACTACTAGCACGACGCAAAAGCTCGGACCTTGGTCTTTTTCTTTGAAAGAGGTGAAAAGGTTTATAGTCAAGTCCTAATTTAGAATGCTCACCTCTTTGTGCATCTAAAATTTTTGTAACTTTATCCGTACTTAAGTTAAAACAATGCACATCCTTTTTCAAACATTCAAGATCATTTGTGAGCGTTTGTTTTTCGGTTTCAAGAGTACGGACTTTAGTAAGAGTAATAGCATGAGCTTTATCAAGAGATTCATAAGAAGTAAACAATTTATCCTTTTCTAATTTAAGCTCTTTATGCTTCTTTTTTAAAGTCTTGTATTTAACAATCAAATTTGAAACTCATTTTGTAATTCATCAAAATCACATTGTAAATCATCAACTAAGGAAGAAGATGAAGCATTAGAGCGTACCTCGTTGTTTTTGTCGTCTATAGCCATAAGACCATGTTCAGATTCTCCTTCTTCATCGGTTGTTTCAAGTAGCTCATCCCAAGTTTTGACTTCCGTATTTAGAGCCTTCTTTTTCGGAAAAGGCTTCTTCTTCTTTTGTTTCTCCTCCTCGAGTTTTGGGCAATCAGCTATGAAGTGCCCGGATTTTCCGCATTTAAAACACGAGTTATCTCTCGGTTTTCTTGCCTTATTTTTATTCACAAATTTTAAAAATTTACGAACAAGTGCGGCCGTCTCCTCATCATCCTCATCAATATCATAGTATGCATTATTAGAAGGAGATGCAAGACCTTTAGGAATATTTTGCATACCCGATTGATTGATGGATGGTTTGGAATTTTTCCTCTCCTTGAGATAGACTTCATAGATGAGTTGGTTCCCAATGAGCTCATCGAATTTGAGTGTCTCGAGATTTTGTGCTTCCGTGATAGCTGTCACCTTTTCGGACCATGAGCCGAAGAGAGCGTTCAAAACCTTGGTCACCTTGTCTTCTTCGAAGATGACCTTTCCAAGAGCCACAAGAGGATTGACAATGTTGTCAAGCCTTTCCACCATTTTTTATATGCTTTCACCATCATGCATATTGAAATTTTCAAAGTCTTTCACAATCATTGTTTTTCTTGCTTGCTTCACTTTCTTTGTGCCCCTCATAAATGGTTTCTAATATTTCCCAAACTTCATGTGCCGACCTTATGCCTCTTATACAATTATACTCGGTGGCGGTAAGAGAGCAATGTAAAATATTTAAGGCCTTACCGTTTAGAGAGAAAGCCTTCTTGTCATTCTTATCGAATTCCTTTGGGAGCCGAGGTGCCGTCCTCCAATTTCTTGGATGGTTGATCAACTCCTTCAATGACCACATTCCAAATATCAAATCCGCACCCTTGTAGAAAGCACTCCATACGGTCTTTCCAAAATGCGTAGTTGTTGGCGTCGAATAGTGGTGGCTTGTTGGTTGAGGCGCCGGTGGTGAGATAAGCTTCGTTTGTAGCCATGGATCTTTCCTCTTTACTCGGAACGAGCTAGCCAATGAGTTTGGCTCTGATACCACTTGTTAGTCTAAGTGGCTACGATAATCTAGAGGGGGGTGAATAGATTATGCCGATTTTTCGCAAATCGCCCTCTTTTTCGAATAAACAAGTAAATGACAAGAATGAAAATGCGGAAATTAAATAACACTCGATGATTTATAGTAGTTCAACTCACCTAGGGCCTAATCTACTACCACCCCGGTATATCCGAAGTGGATTTCAAAAAGAAAAAAAAAATTACTAATTACCACAATTAATACAACACCACATTTGAAGATTACCACAATCTTCTTACAACACCTTCAAGGAGATTACCACAATCTTCCTTCAACGCCTATGAAGAGTACCACACTCTTCAACACCTAAGATCGCCCAAGTATGTTCTTACCACAAGAACACTAACAAGGATATCTTGTTTTGGATGATAGAAGATTCAAGATTACAACTCAATAAATGAAGTATACAAACTTTGAGTTCAAGTGTAATCAAGAACAAAAAGCCTAGACCTCAAGGTTGTGCAAGTGCAAGAACTTAGGCTATTACAACAAGAATGTAAAAAAAGAAAGCTTGGTGAATTTTGCAGATTTCTTGTTGTATTGTATGCTTGTGTATTGTGTTATTTTGTGTCTTCAAATCATCATCTATTTATAGGAGAGTCTTCAAGATTGGATCACCAACATAGGCTCCTCCATCATCACTTTTGTCTACAAAAAGATCACAAGATGTAGAAATAATGTACAAAATTGATAAAGTAAATCTTGGCTTTGATATGGATGTCCAACGGTACAAATGTTGCTTGTTAAAAGATTACAGGGCTAACGGTCGCGCAGAGATAGAAATTCAAATTTAGATCGCACAAATTTACATTAGGCGGCGACGGCCGACGGTCCGGGGGTCCGACCCGACCCCATGCCCAAATCTCTCCCTTCCATTTTTGAAGAACAAAACGAATTGCTCGAGAAGCAGCACCTGGCCGACCCTGTGGGCGACGGTTGATTGCACCCGGCCGACCCCGGCGACACGGCCGACCGCATCAATAACCTTTAGTCTCATTTTCTATTTCAACGTTCTTCTTCGTGCACGGTTGCCGCTTTATGGGGCGGCCGGTCGACCTCGAGAGACGTAAGTGTTGTCCAATTTGTATCGAAAATAAACTTGAGAAATACTCCAAAAATAGTAAAAAAAATATTTTTAGACCGATCGGGAGTATTAGGACAACATTTAGAAATATTATTTTGGTGTAAAAACACATTAACACAAAATCATCAAAAGTGTTGTCCACTATTTTAGTCGAAAATAAACTTGAATAAATACTCCGAAAAATTAGTAAAAACATTTTAAATCAATTTGGAGTGTTTGGACAACATTTAAAACATTGTTTTGGTATAAAAACTTATTTAAACAAAATCATCAAAATCTTGATAAAAACATTTATCTAACAATGTTGACGGATGGGAGCACATGGTGCATGCGCTGACAGGCTTTGTCCGCGATGACTTGCCGATGACTTATTTCGGTGCCCCTTTGTTTAAAGGGAAAATGACGAAAGATCTTTTCCTCCTAGTGATTCAGAGGATGTTGGATAGAGTTGCTGGGTGGTCGCATCGGCATCTGTCCTTTGGTGGTAGGCTAGCTCTTATTCGGAGCACTTTAATGGCCACTCCGTTGCATATTCTTCAGGTCATGCAGCCGCCAAAGACAGTTCTACATCAGTTAATCTTTACTTAATTTGTTCTAGTATTTGTCTTATTTTTCTGTTTTTTTTTTTATTTCCATAATATTCTTGATAACCAATAATTATGTGGTTAATTGTGCTTAATCTATGCTTAATTTTACTTTAATTTTGCTTAGTAACCAAAATTTAACTTAATTTTGTTATTTTTCCTTCCAAAATTATCTCGTGAAATTAGATATTCCCAATATTACCTTCTCTCTTGCTTAATTTAATAAGAGAAAATTAAAATTTATAATAAAAAAAAGTAGATTTGATTATAATTAAAGAAGATGAACAAAAGATTTAACCTTTTTAATTATAACCTTTTGTAAGATGGGAGATAAGAAAAAAAAATTAAAATTTTACATATTCCTTTTTTCGTCAACTGCTCCATCTAATTAATTTTATAATTTTTTTATCAAATTCATATTTTCTAATTTTAATTTTTTGTATTATTTTTATTTTCTGTGATTTTTGTATTTTCATAAATATTCTTAATCTAGGAATATTGCTATTTTGGATTATTTTTGCTTTATTTTTTATTTATTTAAAATTTAAGTAACCTACGTGGATGATAAAACATGGGTAAATCTCCCTATAAATTGAAAAATTCCCAATTTTTTGTCCATGTCAGCACAAACTAGCCCACGCGCAATTTCGCGATATTAGCTTTTCCGGTGAAATTCGTACTAAATGTCTGAAAAATCAAAAGTTAATGGTCTAATTTAAAATTTACTAATTAGCGGGCTAAATGTCTAAATGGCTAAAGTTGGCGGACGAAATTTCTAATTTTCCCAATTTGAAATCAATTCTTTTCTATTCTTTGTGCACACTTGCTTTCTCTCTCTCTCTCTCTCTCTCTCTCTCTCTCTCTCTCTCTCTCTCTCTCTCTCTCTCTCTCTCTCTCTCTCTCTCTCTCTCTCTCTCACACACACACACACACACACCCACTCGCACACATAGAGTCATTTAACTCGGGTCCGTGAGCAAACCCGACACCCGCTATTTTTTCCTGATCACTACATTTTTAGGCCCGAAACAAATCGTGCATATTTGGCCCAGTCCATTTGGCCCGAAAAACTAGGTCGGTCCGATTAACCCGAATTTTATAGTATGGTTTCATGGAATGGGCTCCAATTTTAGTTGGTCGATTTCTGTTTGGCCCGACCCGACCAATTTTTGCTCTTGTCCCAGTGGGCTTGGCCAGGCTGGCCCTGCCTGGCATTTTGATAGCTCTATGAACACATACACACTTTCTCTTTATTTCACACACACAAAATAAAGTTTATAATTAAATTTCATATTTTTATTAGTGATAAATTATAATTAATTAAAAAATAAGAAGATTCTATTTTTTTTATTTATTAAAAATCAATTAAGAAAATGTTTAAAGATTTTACTTTTTTTATCAAAATCTAATGAAGTATTTGCAATTCTTACACAAATCCAAATCATTTAGACAAGAGATGGATTTCAAATCAATATATTTGAAATCCATTCATTTTTCAAAATACATTGGATTTAAAATACCTCAATCCAAACATACCCTTAAAGTATAGTAGGTAAAATACTAAATCATTAGATAATCCCAATAATAGAAAAAATTCAACTTCATGTCTTTAGCTGTTGAGAGGGACAAAATTCTATAAAGATTGAAATCATGTGGCTAAGCTAATCAATTTATTTATATACTAAAAGAAAGAACAAAGTTGACAAATGTTATCACCTCATTAACTTCTCATTCTCTCAATTCCACATAGTGACTTCATATTTATTCATGTGTCAATCCTATGTACAAATTTAAAAGATAACACATAATCTTAAAATCAAAGAATCTATCTGCACTACCTTTTAAATTTGTTATCTTTTAAACTATAATATACAAAATAATCATGAATTTATATTATATTAACTCCACGACAATTTGAATGTATCTGAATTTATCAAGTATTTTCAATTTTATTCTATCTACACTAACTACAAGAAAAAATAGTTTACCTACAAAAAAATCTGTAGGTAAATATTAAAATAATTGTAATATTTAGGTAAAATCGTTGTATAGGTAAATATTTACTTGTAGAATCTAAAATTATTGGTAAATACCTACAATATTTATGTCGGTAAATGTAAAAATTATCGGCGATCTATCGGTAATTTGTTGGTATAATTTGGGAAAAATAATTTTTTTTGTTCTATCGGTATTCTGTAGGTAACTGTGAAATTTGGTGACAAAATCATTTATGTCGGTAAATTATGTTGGTAAACTAGGATTTTCTTGTAGTGACTATCTTTTAAATGTTGTTATATTTTTGTAGAAGATATTCTCTCATTTGATTAATAACGGGATGCCATTTTAATTTAAATCAAGATTCTAAAAGATAAAATATAATCTCAAAATCAAGGATTCTATCTACACTATATTTTAATTTGTTATCTTTTATATTATATTAACGCCAAGGACAATTTGAATGTATCTAAATTTATCAAGTATTTTCAATTAGTATTATATCTACATTATCTTTTAAATGTTGTTCTATTAGTTCAAAATCTCTATTTTTTGTAAAAGATATTCTCTCATTTGAATTAATAATGGGATGTCACTCCACTTTCAATCAAGATTCTAAAAGATAAAATACAATCCCAAAATTAAATAATTTTCTCACAATTAATTTCGAAAAGTCAATGCTCATCAAAGCTTTCTGAGCATATTTTTATGGGAAAATACTCTATTAGTTCAAAAAAATATTTTTGAATTTATAAGATAATAAATTTAAGGAAAATCCAAAAATCATGGATATTTTATCTACACTATCTTTTAAATTATCATATTATATTATACGTATGAAATAAAATGCGTAAAACTAACAAGAAATAAAATAAAAAATCGGCAAGTAATTGTCCTCGTATTCGATCATGGTCAACTTTATGCGCCATATCAAGAGTTAAGAGTAGAAAGAGTCCGAAAATTCTTTGTTGTGACAAGAATTGTACACTTGAAAATAAAACAAATAATACAGTTTACAAATAAGTTTTTTAGAATTTGAAGTGAACTATTTGTATGATGACTTTCTTCTAATTGAATTTATTTTTTAATATTTCTAGTTAGTAGTTTGGATCTCTTGCAACTATTATAAAAAAAATTGTGACACTAAAATTTTATCGTTGGACAAATTTCGTGTAACACACGGGTGTTATAATTCTATATTAATATTAAAGGACAAATCAGATTACTCGATATTCAACTTGAAATTTAAAAAATCTTAAGAAAGTCTGAAACTCACCTTGAGCGTAACTCGATGAGTAAATGTAATATATATTTAAAGAGATCAGGTTGCTAGAACTCGATTAGTGTCAATTCTCAATTACAATTCAATTAAACTAACTCAAATACAATCTCTTAAAAGTTAAAAGTTAATAAAAAAAATAAATAAAAAATCGCAATTAACAATCTATTCCATTCATTTACGTCACTGCTAATGATGAATAAAATCCTCAAAATGATCAGGCATCATATATCTGATTAAAAATCCAAAGTTGGTGGAATAGCTCATTCTAGTCAATGAGCCGCCTCTGTGGGGACATATTAATTTATCTTTAAACTTTATCACTCAATTAGACAACTTGGGAAAATTACATGTGGCCCCTTAAAACTTAAAAGTGGTCTTCAATTTTTGACAAATTAAATAATAATAGAAAATTGCAAAGAAGTCCCCTACTTTTTGATTAGTGCTTTTACTATTAAGTTTCTCCTAGTTTTCACTTAATACCACCTTGAAGGGGACAAAAGATGTTGCAAAAGTTCAAGATTTGGGACAACACATTTTTGTGCTTTTATTTAAGTTGGCTAGAGAGCAAGTTTGATTTTTATTTTGGAACTTGTTTACGTGCGTTTTGGTCAACAAGCAAAAATATGTAAAGGATTTAACACGTGGAAATATAAGAGTGCGTAACGTATATTTATTTTTGGCTAATACTGCCTTTTTTGCACAATGTCGAGCCGAACTATTGGGGTCGGTCTTTCTTACAATCTTTTTTTATCTCCTTTTTTTCTCCTCCTATTTTTCGGTCTTTCAGCCTTTTTATACCCCTTCGAGTAAGTGGGTTTACAATAGTCATCTTTTCACTAACTATTCATTAATTAGTAAAATAATTAAAGAAAGACACATGTCCTCTCTAATCACAGTGCATGTCACCAAATCTTGCCACTTGTCGACTTCTCTTTATAACTTTCTGACATGTGGCAGTTTCTGATACCAATAAAGTGTTAAGCATGGGCAAGTGATTACTTTTATGAATCTGTCGCGCATGCGTTTTCCGCCGAAATTTGGGCTCGGGGCTCGGCGGCCGTGTTGCGGTTGGGCTCGGTAATGGGCGAGCCTAGTTCGTGACGTGTTGTCGCGCACTATTGCTGACGTCACTCGCAGGTCGCTTACTCGGATGTGTGTTGGACTGATGACCTGGATTAATTTCTCGCAGCTCGGCTCGGGTATCATCAAAGGCCCCCAAGTTTGATTCCGAGAGAAGAATTTCTGAAGTCGGAGTTA
This sequence comes from Rehmannia glutinosa, assembly GCA_016081115.2. Taxonomy (NCBI): domain Eukaryota; kingdom Viridiplantae; phylum Streptophyta; class Magnoliopsida; order Lamiales; family Orobanchaceae; genus Rehmannia; species Rehmannia glutinosa. The sequence continues at coordinate 92,998,322 of CM071926.1, forward strand.
AACTTTAATGCTAATGATGAACATTTAATGGGGAAACGGATTTCTCAAAGGTTTTGTTCTTTTCCTGGCACTGTCGGCGTAGTGATTAATGCTTGAAACGGCGCATTAATCAAGTTGCCATAATGACGACACGCGGCATCTTGTGGTTGGACCAATCTTGCGCAGAACCGAAAAGGTACGCGCTTCGTCGTGGCGTGGGGACGCGACGTTTTCCCGACATGTTTGACGGCTTTTGAGTTTTTAAAAGGTGTGTCTTTTTTCGATAAACGCCTCGCTTATCGAGGAACCCTATCTATAAATACCTTTGTTCCCCATTATTCACTTTCGCAACCATTAACCATCGAGCTAAAGTAACTAAAACCGAGCGAAATTTGGTCGGCTTCCCAAGTTCGTGAGACTTTGAACTTAGGTATTTTTTCAAATACTCTCCCTTTACCTATAAATGTCTTCTTTTGAGGATAGTAGAGAGTCGTAGTTATAGTGTAGAGGTTGAAATTGAAGATCCTCCCTCCCGAACCTTCTCGCTTTTCTCACCAAAGACGGCGATCTCCGTCTCATAGCCCGAGCATTATTCGATATCTTCTCCGGATTCTCCACGGCGAACGTCTTTGGGGCGGACTCATACTATCTTCAATCCGACGCCTGACCGTCTTTAGAGAGGGGAACGGTGTATCACCGACCGGCACAAGCAAGTTCCGACGAAGAATCGCCAAGTGTTGATTCTAGACAAGACTGCAAGAAGAAGAAAATATGGACCCATCGGAGCCGAGCGTGATAACGAGGAACGGTAAACGAACCCTCCTGGTGATTCGAGGCGGAGAGGCCACAAGGTCCTATGGGTCATCATAATGGCGGCGACGGTCGGCAAGGAGGAGGTCCTCGCCGTGTTGAGTCTCGGTGGACGCCGAGCGATATAAACGATATCCCAAGCATCTTGATGATCCGGGAGATGGGGAGCTCCAGAAGGTATCGCATACCAAATGGTATTCACTGGTACCGGACGGACCGAGGTTCCCGAAGACCCATCGGGTTGCGTTGCGGGGTATTCATATCGCCACCTTCTATTCGATCGGGCGGTTCCCGCTACGGTTTTTCTCACGCGGTGGATTTGCAAGTGGGGTATGCATACGACCCAAGTGCATCCCATTACGTGGGCGATTATTGGCCTCTTGGTGATGTTCCACCTAGAGAAGTACCCTCGCCCTAAGTTCAAAGAAATGAATGAACTTTTCGTTTGGCGAGCAACTCCTTCATCAAAAGGTCACCGTCGGATGGTATTATGTGCGGACTCCGATTGGGGTATCCGATAGTTTAGTAGAAGGTCTTCCTTCATCGTTGAAGGATCGGAAAGAAAAATGGCTCGGGTGAGCGGCGAGTGGCAAGCTCACGTGGGAGTACGAAGGAAGGGAGACTGTGCTTTATCCTCCTTCGATTTTGTTTTTGGTTATAGTAAGTCTATATCCTTTCTCCCTTCTCTCGCTTTTGCTATTTATCGTTTTTTTTGTGATTGACTTTTGTCTTTTTACCTTTATAGAGAACCGCGCATCAAAAGGGGCCTTTGACGGCCACCTTCATCCGCAGTGGAAAATATCCAGGCCGAGGTGCCGAGATAAGCGACTGAGAGATCGCCACCGAGGCCAATTTAGTCGCGGTTGGCTTGAGGCTGCTTTGCCCGCCGACCCGAGACCGAGGGGCGGCTCGGGATGAGGCGGCCGAGCGAGGTGGGGTTGAGAGAGAGCCTCAGCAGATCCTCCTGCAATGAACAAATACGGACCCATTCTCCAGGGAGCAAACGAGAACAGAGCGAGCTACGCCGTCCCTCGCGACGACGCTAGCCTCAGGGCGATCATCTCGCGCCCGTAGATGACCACAGACTCCCAGCCGCCGAGTGCGGCGGCCGTCCGAGGTAAACATTTGTGTTTTTCACATTTCCTTTTGAAACGCTTTGTTTTCTTTTGATCTTCTAACGGTGGTTGCTTTGTGCGGGCGTGGCTTGATTTGCGTGCACGTCTTTCGCAGCGAGAAACACGGCCGCTGGCGAACTCGGGCACCGCCGATCAACTTGCGGATGTGGAGGCGGCTCGGAGAGAAGATATCCGGCCGAAACGCCCCGTCAAGGGGTGCCAGAGGCGGTGCGCCTCCTCTTCAAAGGAGAAGAGGAGGAATTGTGATGAAGGAGCCCGATCGGGATCAAGGGGTTGGTCGAATCGGTACCCGAACATCCCGAATGCCCCGGAAGAGGAGGTCCGCGAACTTTCTCGGATGACCTCGGCAGGAAGGTCACTTCATCCCTCCAAGTCAAGTGAGGGATGAATATTGCGAGGAATGATTGACTACGCCCGATGGTTTGTGGAATTCGTTCACCGTGCCACGCCGACAGAGGAGCAAAAGAGAGTCTTACCGGAGGCAGTCGGGCCGCGATGAGTGTTCCACTCGTGCCGGACAAAAGGTATCGAGCAATTACGCCGGAGACTCGACTTCAAGAACAAATTCGATATGCCATGGCCATGTCTAGGCGGATGATTGGGCTCTTATGGCATGCGGTTGGGGAATTCGCGAGCTAGAGAAAAAAATATGCCGACCGGAAAGGCGGACGGGGATCTGAGGAGGCCTATGCTACCTCAAGGGGTACAAGAATCGCTCAAGACTCAAGTGGATGAGGCTACGCTCGGGCCAACTCGAGAGAGAAACTGCTGCGAGGGCCGAGGCGGAGCGAGATCGGGCCGTAGGGTCAAGAAAGAACTTAGGGCTAAGGTTGCCGAGCCGAACGTCTTTGCCACGCCTTGGTCCAAGAAATGGAGAGGCGTCTAGCCGATGTCGCAGGAGGTCAAGAAACGCCTGTCGGCAACCGAGGAAGTCCGCAGAGAGGCCGTTGAAGCTTACAAAGACTCCGAGGAGTATGCATTCATGTTAACCTCGCGGCCATGCGACCACCTCGAGAAATTCTTGATTTAATTAAGGGCGGGCGTCTTGTTGCTCGCCTTGAGGAAGATATGGCCCTCCCGGAGGCCGATCTCGATACCCTTCAAAAACTTTGCCGAGGCTCCCAATGCGCAGGGCTCTCCTCCTCCGGACGTGGAAGAAGTCGCCTCTAGCGGTGCCGTTGAAATTCCGCCCCCTGCTCGCCTTGATGCTTTCATATGTACCCCTGGTAGGTAATTTGGCTTCGTGCCTCGAGATGTAATGGGCTCCGGCCTCCCTTATGTAAATACTTTTGAAGTAGAAATGAATTGTTATTTTCCTCACCTGTGTATGTGTTTCAAGCTTTTTGTAGATGCTCGGCTCTTTTCCTTTTTGTAAGATTGTTGCCTGTCTTCTTTTTCCTTTTATATTCCCAAGACGGGCTCGGTTCCCCCGTCTTCTTGAATAAGGGGCTTTGCTCGCCTTAATTGATTCTTGTACTCGGTATATAAACCTGTCCTTTATTTTGTATTTGAAATTTTGTGTATGAACCGAGTCTTTATTGCGCTCGGTGCGTAACCGAGTCCTTATTTTGTGCTTGGTACGTGGCCAAGTCTTTACTTTATGCTCGGTGCGTAACCAAGTCTTGATTTCAGTGCTCGGTGCATAACCAAGTCTTGATTTTGGTGCTCGGTGCGTAACCAAGTCTTTATTTTGTGCTTGGTTCGTCGTGGCCAAGTCTTGATTTCGTGCTCGGTGCGTAACCAAGTCTTTATTTTGTGCTCGGTGCGTAACCAAGTCTTTATTTTGTGCTCGGTGCGTAACCAAGTCTTGATTTTGTGCTCGGTGCGTAACCGAGTCTTGGTATTATGCTCGGTGCGTAACCAAGTCTTGATTTTGTGCTCCGTGCGTAAATCGAGTCTTTAGCCGTGGTGAGTAAAAACTTCGTTTTCCTTTAGAGAGCTCACGAAATACCGATGAAAGGATAATTCTTTGGAATCCTATCCGGATCATAGATCGAGATCTTTATTGATAATACCATTTCGTATGCTACATTCCATGGATGCATAAATTTTTCTCCACTCAAATATTCTAGCCGGTACGCCCCACCGTGATAAGACGTGGTGACCCGAAATGGGCCCTCCTGTGTCAGGCTTCAATGGGTCAGTTTGAATGCCCGTTATCTTTTTCAATACAAGATCGCCGACCAAATCTTCTTTCCTTTACTTTCGAATTGTAGTACCTTTCACTCCTTTGTTTATACACACGCATTTTTCATCTCAAGATCGCACCTTTTTTCTTCGAAAGCGAGTCTAGCTCGGTTCCGAGCGCGCCTCATTACGCCTTTCTTCAAAATTTGCACTTACAAGGTAGGGGCTCCAATCTCAACAGAATCACCGCCTCGGCTCCATAAGCTAAAGAAAAAGGTGTTTCTCCAGTGGCCGCCGATGTGTCGTTCAGATGACCATAGTACATCGGGTAGTTCCTCCGCCAATTGCCTTTAGACTCCTCCAATCTCGCCTTCAAGGTATACTTGAGTATTTTATTAACGGCCTCAACTTGTCCGTTCGACTGGGGGTGGTATGGAGTTGAGAAATAGTTTTTTATGCGGAAACCTTCACAAAAATTTCGAAACCTTCGGTTGTCGAACTGTTTCCCATTGTCTGTAACAATCGAATGTGGTATCCCGAATCTACAGATAATAGATTTCCATACAAAGCTCACAATCTTTTCTTCATCTATTTTTGCGGAGGCTCCGCCTTCCCATTTTGTGAAATAATCCACCGCCACGATGGCATACTTGACGCCCCTTTGCCAAATGGGGAGTGGTCCGATGAGGTCCATTCCCCATTTGGCAAACGGCCATGGGCTAAATACGGAAGTAAGTTGTTCAGGATGATATCTGACCTGTGGTGCAAATCTTTGGCACCTCTCACATCTTTTGACGAGGTCGGTTGCGTCCTTTCTTAGGGATGGCCAGTAGTATCCTTGCCGTATTAATTTATAGGCCAACGTTTGGCCCCCAGCGTGGTTGCCACATATTCCCTCATGAACCTCTCGAAGTGCATAATCTGATCCGTCTCTCGAAAGGCAACGTAGGAGTGGGATGGAGTATCCTCGTTTGTATAGGATGCCGTCTACTAGTGTAAACCGAGCCGCTTGAGTTCGTAGTGTTCTGGCCTCAGCTTTGTTTTCAGGTTGAACTCCTTTCTCTAAATACTGAATGATTGGGGTCATCCAAGTCTGTTCGGCGGTTTCGGTTGTATATATTTTCTTTGCACCAAGTGACGGGCCGAAAGTTGTGTGACAGTGACATCCGTGATGGCATCCGTCCCTGGACTGGAGCCGAGCCGAGCTAAGGCATCTGCTTGCATGTTCTCGGCTCGGGGCACATGTAAGACTTTTGTTTTAAAGTGTGATAATCTCTTCTTGACCAAATCCAAATATTGTGCAATTTTTTGCTCTTTCGCTTCGTACTCGCCGTTGATTTGATTAACGACCAACTGAGAATCGCTGTGCACCAATAGTTGTTTTAGGCCCATAGAGGCCGCCATATCTAAGCTTTGCCAGAGCGCCTCATATTCGGCTTGTTGTTCGCTATGGAACTCAAATCGCACGGCCGAGCAAGAGCATTTTCATTTGGATCGATTATCACGATTCCGCCCCCTGCTCGGCCTGCGGTGGAAGAGCCACAACGAATAATTTCCATTCTTGGTCTTCCATAACTTCCAATCGTATGGAAGATGTGAATTCGCCACAAAATCGCTAAAGCCTGCCCTTTTATCATGCGGTGCGTGGTTCGTATATAATGTCAAATTGATCGAGTTCGACGCCCACTTAATCATCCGACCGTAAGAAGTATCGTCGGTGTAATACTTGTTTCAAATGGGTAGTTCGTCAATACTATAATCTTGTGTTCTAGGAAATATGGACGGAGTTTCGCGCGCACGCGATTAATGAATAAGCCAACTTTTCCATTGGTGGGTACGGAGCTCGGCGTCATGTAACGCTTGACTGTGTAATAAATCGGATGTTGAATAGAGCCATCTAGCCTGATTAACACCGAGCCGATGGCGTATTCGGATACCGCCAAGTACAAATACAAGTCTTCCCTCGGGTCGGTTTTTGCAATATAGGGATTGAAGAGAGGTCTTGTTTGAGGGATTCAAAGGCAATCCAGGCTTGCTCGGTCCACTCGAAATTTTTGCTTTTCTTTATAATTTCAAAGAAAGGCTTGCACTTGTCTCAGTGGACCGAGAAACAAATCGGTTAAGGGCGCCAATCGGCTGTTAGGCTTTGTACCTTTTTTACGAGTTTGGGGATTCTAGGTCGGTGATGGCTTTTATTTTGTCCGGGTTAAGCTTCGATTCCCCTTTGGTGACCATATACCCCAAAAATTTACCCGAGCCGACCCCAAATGTGCACTTTCTCGGGTTTAACATCATCTTGTACTCTCTCAAAACAAAGAACATTTTGTTAAGATCGTTTAGATGATCGGACATGTACAATGATTTTACCAACATGTCATCTACATAGACTTCCATAGTGTGACCTATCATTTTCTCAAACATCTTATTTACTAACCTTTGATAGGTCGCACCAAAGATTCTTCAATCCAAAGGGCATCATCTTGTAATGAATGAATTCCTCGGCGAGAGAAGAATGAGGTATTTTCTTCATCTTCCGGGTGCATCCGTATTTGGTTGTAACCCGAGTATGCATCCATGAAGCTCATCGCTCGTGTCTCCGCCGGGCATCCACCATGTAATCGATATTTGGCAATGGATAACCGTCTTAGGGCATGCTTTGTTGAGGTCGGTAAAATCCACGCATAGGCGCCACCGCCATTGCTTTTCTTTACCAAAACAGATTGGCGACCCATCGGGATAGAGGGCTTCCCGATGAATTGATTGTCTAGTAGCTTGTTAACCTCGATCTCGAAAGTCTTTGCTGTCTGTCGGGGCCGAGTTTGCGCTTTTTCGATGATCAGGCGGAACGTTAGATCAATATTGAGGCGGTGGCACGCATACTTAGGGTCAATTCCGGGCATGTCTGCATGAGTCCATGCGAAGACGTCAAGATTATTTCCCAAAAACTCGATCAGCTCGCTTCGATATGGTTCTGGGAGATCATGACCAATACGTAGTTGGCGCCCCTCGCTTGGCCTTCCGACATTGATTGTATCAACCTTGTTCTCTTTGGTTCCGCTCGTTTTCTTTTCTTGCTTTGCCCCTCCTTGATTTGCAGGGGCAATTCGTCTTCAGCGGCCGGCTCGTTCTCGATTGCCGGCTCGCCTTCTTCCATCATTGGCTCCTTCCCGGGCCGACGACCTGGATTATCCTCCTGAACGATCACCACTTTCCGCTCGGACTCCTCCTTGGGCAGGGGATTGTCTTGTGTGGTTCCACTGGTTTGTCCTTGTTCCGCCACGTTAATCTCCACCGGTCGGAGTTTAAGAGAGCACTCTCGTGACTCCCTTTGATTCCCTTTATGTATAGCTTCGCCATCAGATGTTGGGAATTTTATACAAAAATGATATATTGAAACGGCTGCTTTTATATGATAAAGCAATGGCCTCCCAATGATAGCATTGTACTCCGAATCGGCATTGATTATTTTGAATGTTGTCATGACAGTCCGTTTATGCAAACCTTGTCCCATTTGGATGGGCAAATCAACTTCCCCGAGCGGGACTATCCTTCCTCCTCCAAACCCCAGAAATTTATCGTTGCATGGACGGATATAACTATCATCCACGTTTAATCTTCGAAATGCTCGGACATAAATGACTGACGAATAGCTTCCGGTGTCGATCAAAATTCTATGAACCGGAATACCCAAAATCGGTGCAGTAATGACCAGAGGGTCAGAATGAGGATGGACCACCTGGTCCGCATCCGCATCCGAGAACACAAAGTGGCCGGTGGGTTGGCCTTCCTTGATTTCCGCCACCCGAACTTGTCTTTCGGCATTGGTTGCCTGTCTAACATCGGCTTTTCTTTTCCTGGTTGGAGCGTCTATCCTCTATGTGTTAGTATTGATTCGACTGACACTCGACATCATGAGGATCTCCCTCCCCTGGTTTTCAGCCGGGGGTGGCGGCAGGAGAGCTGGATTGATTACGCGCTCCGGGTTGACACCTTGAGCCAGTGCTGGTGGGGGCGGTAGCTCATGAACGTACCTTTTAAGACCGCCCTGCCGAACAACACGCATAATTTCCCTAATTAGATCTCGGCACTCGTCAAGATCGTGACTATCGATTTATGGTAGGCACGAAATCGACGCGAATCTAATTTTGACGGCTCAATTTTCAAAGGCCGAGCCGGAGGCAACAAATTCAGACCCTGTACTTCATTCCATATGGCTGATGGAGTGTGGGTCAAAGTACTCCTCAGCGCGGCGACTTCGGCTCTCGCCTCTTGGCGAGCCCTAAATCCGGTGGTCGGGTTTTCCGAGAATGGCCGGAATCCCGACCCCTACCCAACTCATCGGTTCTTTCCTTCCGTCCTTTCTTCTACGCCTTGCGGTGCTCGGGCGGTTACTTGCCATGGCTTCTTCCGCACAAATATGGCGTTCCGCGCGGACCAGAAAAATTCTTGGTGCGAGGTCGCCCCGATTCGTGGATGGAGTAATTGAACCAAGTCTCGGGGCTAGTCCGGCCATGGCCGCGATCAAAATGGCGTCATCCGACACCTGGTTCCATCTCTCGAACTTGTTTATTGAACCGAGAAATATAACTTTTCGTGGGCTCGTCCTTCCCTTGTTTGATGTTTACGAGGAGTCTTTAGGTGCGGCTCGGACTTTGGACGTTAAGAAATGTGTCGTAAAGGCGGAGGCCGATCCCCCATGCCTCGAATGGATCCCCGTGGCGGTCCTAAACCAACGGTGGGCTCGGTCGCCCAAAGTCGTGGGAAGGCCTGCGAGAGGATGGCATCGCTCGGATCGTATAGTTCCATCCATGCTAAGTACTTGTGAACGTGAGTGGTCGGGTCGGTTTCCCATTATAGAGACCGACACGGGATTTTCAACTTTGGCGGTAACGGGTCGCCAAAATTCCAGGGAAAATGGCGACGGACAAATTGGCCGCTCATTACTTGGGGCGCCGAGACTGATCTTCGCCATCCGGACCGCCTTCCAATTGTTCGACGACGACGCAGCGGCGGTGTATTTCTACATCCGTTCTGCCATAAGCTAGGGCCTTGACCGATTGACCCGAGCCGCTCCCGCTCATCCTAAACTCCGAGCCGGAACTTATCGATCGAGTCGGGCGAAAAGGATCAACTCCCGGTCGTCCGGCGAACACTGAGTGGGCATGACGATGTCGCGTTTGCTCCGGAAATGACTCTGCTATACGACTTTGCTCCTCCTCATCTTCTCGCTGCCGCCTTTAGGGGTGATCACGGTGCGGTTTTGCGGTTTTTTTACAAAAATTCAAACCGAATTGCCTAATGCGGTTTTCATAAAATATAATTTCAAATCGCGGTTTTAACATGTAAAATCAAAGGTGCGATTTTGGGCGGTGTGGGCGGTTGCGGTTGCGGGCGGTTTGGCGGTTTTTAATAAACAAAAATATTATAAGATTGAAAAAATTATAATATAACTATTTAAGTTGATTTGCAGCTAATTTGGATTATAACATTATGTTGTCTAACATATATCACAATAAATAAAAAGAAACATATAAATAAGAGAATACCAAATTCAAGTATTGGAGAGAATAAAGAAAGAGGGTAGCGTGACTACTCACTAGTCGTGTGATAAAATATCTTCTGGTAAAATACTTGGGTTACACAAAATATGAAAATTTCTATTGTGTCAATTATGTTTACATTTCATCAATCATTAGATAGATTAACTACTAACCCAACTCAATGTGACTTAACAAGACAATTATGAATTAACTACTAGTCTGAAGAGATAATATATTCTCATTAATAAGGAACCATTATATGTTTTTACATTTCCAGATATTTACTTCCTATTTTTATTTGACAAGTAATTTATTATTCACCAATCTAGTTTTTAATTTATTGAGTGCCTAATTATTCAACTATAGAGATATGATAAACCTTATATTTTACCCTTAAATATGTATAAGGGCGGTGCGGTTTTGGCGGTGCGGTTTTGTTCCAAAATCATAACCGAACCAACAAGGCGGTGCGGTTTTCATTCAATATTTAAAATCGCGGTTATAAGTGAAAAATCACAATAAACGGTGCGGTGCGGGCGGTTCGGGCGGTTTTTGAAAATTTATGATCACCCCTAGCCATCTTCTGTCACGACGGACATGTTGTTCATTACCTGAATTGGCTTCTTGGGCTTCGTGATGAGGAAGTCCGGGAATTTGAGGATTAATGTTAACATTTAGTTGTGGGTTGAGTGGGTTAGTATTTGCAAGGAGTGGAGGAGGTGTTTGAGAGTTTGTGGTAGCGAGAGTTTGTGATATAAGTTGGTTCATTTGCTTGGTACAAAAGTTGGGTTGGCAATTAGCTGAGCAAAAGGAAATAAAGTAGTGCTCCCCGCTTCCGTTTGGAGCATATTTTGGCCATTCGTAGCTGGCCAGGTTGGTTGTTCAAATGTTGCTCTTGATCAAACGAGCATTTCTCGGCTTGACTCATTTTTGTCTATTATGAAAAGGTTAAGCGTTAAACTTTACCTGGTTTTTATTTCACTTGCTTTTGACTGGAACTCGGACTGGACCAATACGGGCCCTCCTTCTAGCGCCAATTTGTTGACGTGCGTTTTGGTCAACAAGCAAAAATATGTAAAGGATTTAACACGTGGAAATATAAGCGTGCGTAACGTATATTTATTTTTGGCTAATACTGCCTTTTTTGCACAATGCCGAGCCGAACTATTGGGGTCGGTCTTTCTTACAATCTTTTTTTATCTCCTTTTTTTCTCCTCCTATTTTTCTGTCTTTCAGCCTTTTTATACCCCTTCGAGTAAGTGGGTTTACAATAGTCATCTTTTCACTAACTATTCATTAATTAGTAAAATAATTAAAGAAAGACACATGTCCTCTCTAATCGTGCATGTCGATCAAATCTTGCCACTTGTCGACTTCTCTTTATAACTTTCGACATGTGGCGGTTTACGATACCAATAAAGTGTTAAGCATGGGCAAGTGATTACTTTTATGAACTGTCACGCGCATGCGTTTCCACCGAAATTGGGCTCGGGGCTCGGGGCGGCCGTGTTTCGGTTGGGCTCGGTAATGGGCGAGCCTAGTTAAATGACGTGTTGTCGCGCAAGACTATTGCCGACGTCACTCGCAGTCGCTTACTCGGATGTGTGTTGGGTGATGACTGGATTAATTTCTCGCATCTCGGCTCGGGTATCATCAGAACTTAAAGAGTTTTGGAAAGTTTTTTTAGAAGAAATATCGATTATTGCATTTGTGAAAGAAATAAAAGTATATACAATTTAGTTTACAAAGGAAGTAATATTGTTGTATCCGTGGAAGAAATAAATACAATTAAGTTTAATAACGAAGTAATATCGTTTTGCCATTCATATGTTCTTATATTTTACCACTTTGTTGTGTATCTATCCGCCTCAAATAGATCGATATAAAAAGTACCGAAAACCAAATTACGTTTCGATCGCTTATTAGTATAAAATTTACTCTAGACTCAAATTACGTAAAAGTAAAGTACAAGAAAGATAAAATACAAGTAAAGATATAACAAAATATATGAGGGATAAAACCCTAAACCGAATATAGAATAGATTCGGCTTAGGACCAGGTTTTTCCCAAAAACCACGAAGTCAGTCACCAGAAAATCACAAGATAAGCTAAGAGTCAGAGCCACACTAAGGCTCGCCTCACAATCCCCTAAGAAAGCCCTCTCTGTATTTTACAAAGAAAACTTTAGAAACCCCAGAGATCCCACCAAACCCTAACCTCACTAAGAAGAAGGATAATACACCCAGAACTGGTGGATTAATACAAGTATCACACAAATCTATCTCACAAACATTTGAATCACACAAGAACACCAACCAGATATTGGATTTCTTAGAGAGAGAGAGAGAGAGAGAGAGCGGAGTTTAGAGAGAGAAAAGACACAGAGAGTTCGAGAGATGAGAGAGAAAATATATATCACATAGAGAGAATCTACAGTGGGATGGGATTTTCAAGGGTTAAGCAAAGGCTCAGATTAATCCTTAGAAATGAACAGACAGGATTAAACCAAGAGGGTCTGCGATCTTTGTATTTGGATCCAAAGACCCGGATAAATAACCCGCAAATGGACCAATAGAAATAGGGTTGGCCGCGCTTTGGTTGATTATGGGCTGCGATTAGTGAGCTCACTTAGATTAGTGTAAATGGGCCAAACAAAACAATGGGCCAATATCACAACAATCTCCACCTTTGCTCATTGTAATTCATTAGACAAACTCGGGGAAAAGCAAATTGCTCATCATCATCCTTTTAGTGCCTACCCAGCACATAGCCAAGTAGGTTTTCACCATAATAAGAACTGAGCTCATTATAGTACCAACAAATACTTAAGTAAGTTGGGTTTTCATGTCAGACTTATACAAGCATAAGCAAGCATTAGTCCAACTTTTGGACTTACAAGCAAACAAAAAGTAAGCCTGCAAGCCCAGGGTAATCACCAGGGGTAGCCTAGTCACCAGTGTCAAAATTAAGTATTTTTAAACAAGTTTTAAACTTTGATAAGGGTAGACACTTAGTACCCATATCAGCAGGGTTGTAATCAGATGCCATTTTTTCAAGACAGATTAAGCCTTTAGAAATAATATCTCTTATAAAATGAAACCTAACATCAATGTGTTTGGTTCTCATGAAAAATTGGATTCTTATAAAGTCAATACCGGATTGAGAGTCGAAATACAATAACCTTTTGTTTAAGAAAACCAATTTCTAAAATAAGACCTTTTAGCCATAAGGCTTCATTTAAAGCTTCAGCCACAACAACATATTTTGATTGTGTAGTAGACAGAGCCACAATATGTTTCAACTGAGATTTCCAACTTATACAAGAACCACAAAGTGTAAAAACATAGGAAGTTGTTGATTTTCTGTTACTTTATCATTAGCATAATTTGAATCCACATATCTTTTCAAAGTTATCCCAGAATCACAATTTTGAAAAACACAAGCTATAACCAATGGAATGTCTCAAATATCTCAACAGCCATTTAACAGCATTCCAATGCACCATACCAGGATTAAACATGTATCTACTCAAACAAGAAACATCATAGGCAACATCAGGCCTAGACATTAAGTACATTACAGATCCAATTACATTAGCATAAGGAATATTTTTCATAGTACACATTTCAGGTTCAGTCTTTGGGGATTGATCCCTACTTAACAGAAAATGACAAGCAAGAGGCACATTAACAAATTTAGCACTTGACATAGAAAATCTTTTGTAAGATTTTTTCTATGTATGAGGACTAATGTAAATAAATGACAGATTTATTTATGTCCCTGTCAATGTTCATACCTAAAATTTTCTTAGCATCACACAAGTATTTCATGTCAAATTTTGCACTTAAACAATTTCTAACATGATCAATAGTTTTTATGCAAGGTCCAGCAAGCAACATGTCATCAACATATTACAGCAAGAACACATAAGTATTAGCATCAAGTTTAAAGTAAAGTCAATGATCAAATTAACTTCTACAAAACTTTAAATCAAGCATGCACTGATCAAATTTTTTGTTCCATAGTCTTGGATACTGTTTAAGACCATATAAAGATTTTTTAAGTAAGCAAACATAATTGGACTTGGATTTGTCCTCAATACCTTCAGGTTGATTCATAAAATAAAAAAAAAATCATCCAAATCACCATGTAAGAAAGCGCTTTTAACATCCAACCTGCTTTCAATTCCCAATCAAATCATTGACCAACAAGAGCAAGCATAATTCTCACAGTGACAAAAATAACAATAGGAGCAAATATTTCTGTGTAATCAATCCCTTCCTTCTGAGTAAAACCTTTAGCTATTAATCTAGCTTTAAACTTAACATCCTCATATTCTTGTTTAACCTTATATAACCATTTACAATAAAAATTGAACTGTTAGGAGGTTTTAGAACAAGTATCCAGGTAACATGCGAGAAAAGTTATTTCATCATGCATAAGACTCACCACTTAGTAGATTCAACAGATTTCATAGCATCGAGAAAGGTTTTAGGCTCAGAACCATCAATAGATTCAAACACATAAAACACATAAGATGTCATGTGAAAAATCAACAAATTTGTTTGGGATTCTAACATTTCTCCTAGTTCTATCCCTAGTTAACACATAATCATTCAATTCATCATGTGTATCATTCATATTTGATTTTCAGTGTTAACATTAGGGAATTCATCATGCACATCATGCAACTCATCATGCTGATTGGTTTCATTAGTATGCACATCATTATTGGCATCATAATTCACAGCATCAATCACAAAAACATCAGTAGATGGAGGAACAATAGGAGACAAGTTAGAAGAATCCACCTCGTTTGGAGTATTACCATTTTCAGAAACATTTTGAGGAGAAGGATGTACATAGTAAGGAAATTCAAGTTCATTGAACACAACATCCCTACTTATTAAAGTTTTAAAACCAGGTTCTCCTCTATTCCAAAGTCTGTAGCCTTTAACCCCTTCAAGGTAGTCAAGAAAAACACATTTAACAGACATTGGTTCCAATTTATCATTCTTTTGGTGGACAAAAATTGTGCATCCAAAAATTTTCAAGTTTGAAAAATCAACAGATTTTCCAGTCCAAACCTCTTCAGGGTATTTCCCTTCCAAGAGGACTGAAGAGGACCTATTAATCAAATAGGTAGTTGTGACAACAGCTTCTCCCCAAAGCCTTTTAGAAAGTCCAGAGGTGGCAAGCATGCTCCTCACTCTTTCTAAAAGTGTTTTATTCATCGTTTTACTAACACCATTTTGTTGAGGTGAATAGGGCATAGACTTGTACCTTTTAATACCAAATTAATCACAAAGATTGTCCATCAATTGATTGCAAAATTCTAGACCATTATCAGTTCTCAAAACCTTTATCTTTTTGCCTGTTTGGTTTCTAATAAGAACTTTCCAAGTTTTAAACTTATCAAAAACATCAGATTTGTTCTTCATTAAAACACCCAAATTTTTCTGGAATAATCATCAATTATGGACAGGAAATATCTATTTCCACCATGAGCAGGCACAGAAGAGGGACCCCAAACATCAGCATGCAGATATTCAAGAATTTCAAAACTAGCAGATGATTTAGGATTATTAGGGGAGGGAAACTTAACTTTTTGTTGTTTACCATACACACATGATTCACATAAGCACAAAGTATCAAGTTTGTCTTTACCAAAACAACCCTTATTCTGTAATTAATCAAGCCCTTTAGAGCTAGAGTGACCAAGTCTTTTATGGCATAAGTTAATCGAGTCATTAGAAACAGGGTTACCTACTTTATTCACATAATTAGGCACAGAAGAATCATGTTTAGCATGTAAAACATACAGGTTTCTGTTTTTCTCAGCTTTAGCAATTATTAAAGAACCCCTCATGAGTTTCATAACACCCTTCCCCCATCTTCCGTCATAGCCATCATGTTCAAGCATGGCACATGAGATCAAATTATTAGACAAATCAGGAACATATCTTACATTATTAAGAGTCAAAACATAACCAGTTTCAAGATTTAAACATAAAGTGCCAACACCAAAGACTTGACACTTTTTATCATTAGCCATGGACACATATCCATTTTGCACTGAACCGTAAGTATTAAACAGATGTTTAAAAGGTGTCATATGGAATGTGCATGCAGAATCAATAAGTCATTCATTGTCACTGAAAGCATTTGAATGCACAGCATTCACATAGTCAAATAATCCATGCACCATAAACACATCACCCATATGATCATTAGAAATAGTCAAGTTTATAGAGTCATTGGTTTGGTTTTTATTGTTCTGGTTATTGTTTTGATTGTTGTTCTGGTTATTCCTGGGTTTAGTACATTATTTGATGTAATGACCATGCTCACCATAATTATAACACTTCTTGTTATTCCTAGGTCTAGAATTAGACCTCCCTCTGCTTTTGCTTCTCTTTCTACAAGATTTATTGTTATTGTTATTCCAATTCTTTTTGTTCTGATTTCTACCCCTAATATGCATCACTTTTCCTGACCCCTATTCATTCCCCTTAGATAGTTTAAGATCAAGTTCCTTACTCTTAAGGCCACTAATCATAGTATCAAGGGTAATAGAATCACTGCCATACTTAATGGCAGACTTAACATCAACATATGAATTAGGAATAACATTTAGCAAAATAATAGGAGTATAATCATCAATGTTTTTATCACCAGTCAACTTGATATCTTATATCAATTTAGTAAAAACATCAAGGTTTTCATCCATATCCTTTGTCAAATCAAGTTTAAACCTGAAAAAAAATTCGAGTAGAAAGGGTTTTGAAGGTAAAGAGATTTCAGTAAACAATTCTGTTAGTTTATCCCATAGGGTTTTGGCATTAGAAAGTTTGCCAACTTTTCTTAAAACAGAATCAGAAAGACTTATGATAGTGGATGAATAAGCAAACTCATCAAGCTCAGCTTGAATTTCAGCAGTATCTTTGTTAGTATACTTTTGTTCAACAACTTTAAAACATTTTTGTTGAATCAAAATGCCTTTTATTTTTTGTTGCCAGATAGAAAAATCAATTTTACTATTGAAGGGTTCCATGTGATAACCAGAAACACCAGTCATTATCACAAATATAGCACAAAATATATCACAAAGATAAGACACAAGATATGCAAGAAGCACACAACAAGTACTCAGTAATCATAGGGAACAAGTCAGCAGAAGCAACACAAGGTGGACCACACAGAGTCCAATCAAGCAACAAGAAAAAGATCAAGAAACAGATAAGGACCACACAGAGTCCAGCACAAAGCAACAAGTATGAAGTATAGGCAAAAATGGACCACACAGGGTCCAACCAACAACATATCAACAGAAATGAAATAAAGGACAAGGGTGGATCCCTCTCGCACCTCAGGATTCCACTGCACTCCCGGCACATGGTCAAGAGGTTTGATGCTTGGGTTTCCTCACTAAGAATCGAAAAAAAATAAAAGAGAGAGAAGGGAAGAGAGTTGTCCTTACAACCAGGAGCAAGTCGTGGGTATCAAACTAGTCACAAAGATCACCAAGAGCCAAGAACCACCAAGATTCCACCAGAATCAGAAGCACCAACCCACCACGAGGTGGATAGGTGCTCTGATACCACTGTTGGGTATCTATCTACCTCTAGATCGGTACACAAAGTACCTAAAACTAAATTACAGACTCGATCGCCTATTAGTACAAAATTTACTCTAGACTCAGATTACTGAAAGTAAAGTACAATAAAGATAAAATACAAGTAAAGATATAACAAAATATATGAGGGATAAAACCCTAAATCGGATATAGAAAAGATTCAGCTCGGGACCAGGTTTTCCCCAAAAAACCACGAAGTCAGTCACTAGAGAATCACAAGATAAGCCAAGAGTATCAGAGTTGTACTAAGCCTCGCCTCACAAACCCCCAAGAAAGCCCTCTCCGTATTTCACAAAGAAAACCCTAGACACCCCAGAAATCTCACCAAACCCTAACCTCACTAAGAAGAAGGATAATACACTGAGAACTGGTGGATTAACACAAGTATCACCAAGATCTATCTCACAAACACTCGAATCACACAAGAACACCAACCAGATGTTGGATTTCTTAGAGAGAGAGAGATTGGAGTTTAGAGAGAGGAAAGACACAGAGAGAGAGAGAGAGATGATAGAGAAAATATCACATAGAGAATGAATTGGAGTTACTGTGGGATGGGATTTTAAAGGGTTAAACAAAGTCTCAGATTAATCCTTAGAAACGAACGGACAGGATTAAACCAAGAGGGTCCTTGGTCTTTGTATTCGGATCCAAAGGCCCGGATAAATAACCCGTGGATGGACCAATAGAAATAGGGTTGGGCTTTGGTTGCCTATGGGCTGCGATTAGTGGGCTCACTTGGATTTGTGTAAATGGGTCGAGCAAAGCAATGGGCCAATATCACAACACAGTTCAATAATTTTTTTCTTTTTTTGTGATTGATGTGGCATTACTTCAAGTAATTGAATTTCTAGCGTCATGAATAAGAATTAGAGATGTCAGGAGTTTATCATGCGAAGACTCTCCGGCACTCAACTCAGTTCTAAAACAAAGAGAAAATCTAAAAACTTGAAAGCTATTAAGTATTTGCATAACGAATTGTGTATTTCAACAACAAAAATTGGTCATATTTATAGACAAATAAGTAAACTATTTTTACAGTTTGCCACGTATGATTGAATTGTGATTAAATATAACAATACATCTAATTTTGATGGACAAAATTGTTAAATCATGTAAAATTAGTATTTTACTTTACATCTCTAACTCTCAAATTTTATTAAAGAAAAAAAAATTCACTTCACACCCTAAATGAATTAATTACTGGAAAAGACTAGTACTATAATATTAGGAGGGTAGCAAAACTATTTTGTAAAAATCAGGTTCTGCAAAAACATCCTCACAGTAAAAACATAAAAATCGTGAATTTACTGTCCTTTTGCCGAAAATTAAAAAATTGGCCAGAAATATCGCGAACAAGTGGGTTTTTTGTAGCTGCTTTTTAAGTGCTTGTTTGGGAGCATTTTGGAATGGACTTTTGGATCTAAAAGTCATTTCAATAATAATTCATGTTTGATGGTTAATTTAGAATGGACTTTTGGATAAGTTCTTTCCAAAAAGTCATTCTAAAAAGTAAGAATGAGAGAACTTTTTGAAAAGTCATTCTGAAAGTCCATTTTCTAAATGACTTTTCCATAAGTCTTTCCCAAACAAGACTAAATTTCTAATGGAAAAGGACTTAATTTGCGACTTTTTTTGAATTACAATTTTTTCAGTTTTATAAAACGTACAGTTTATGGGATAATTTTTCCACTCTTAGTGACAGGACCATAATTGTACTTTTGCTTTATTACTAAGCAATACAAAATGTTGAATGGATTCATGGAATCCACACCCTATTTGTCTTTGTTTGGTGCACACAACATGGGCAATTAGGATAAGTGTATTTTAAGAATTGATATTAGCAACAAATAATTGACTCAACACTCAAGCAGTCAAAGCTGGACTTCCATTTTCTTATCCTTGTTTCAAAACTCACCAAAACAAGTAATTTTCTTTAGAATTCTTAATATTAGCGACAAATTCCCCCATTTAACTATAATAGTTAATTTTAACTAGGGATAATTACAAAAGACCCCCTAAGGTTTGGCATAATTACAAAAAAAATCATACATGTTTTAAAATTACAAAAGCCCCCTCATATTTGATTTTGTCTTAAATTTAAGGGGGTTCTGTAATATTTTTAGAAATATCAGAGGTTTTTTGAAATATTTTTTTCTTATGAAGGACAAAAATGTAAGACGAATCAAATAGGTCCTCCTACTTGAGGTGAGTCCATGGGGACACATCCTAACTATAGATCAACAATTTTGGGTGGTCCATATTTTTAGGGTTTTTTATGTTTATTTTTTTGTTTCAGCAATTAAAAAGGGTAGGGTGGTAATTTGATACTTTAGAATCAGTTACTAAGATTTCATTCCCTCTTTCACGCGATTTCACCCACTCTTCATCAGTGTTGTAAAAATCGGCCTATGCGGGCGCCTAGGCACCGACTAGGCGCTAGGCGCCCCTAGGCAGATCCGATTTTCCCAAAATCAGCAAAAAATTCGGTGCAGGCAAAAATCGGCCTAGGCACCCACCTAGGCGGCCAAAATATTGGGAAAAATCGGTCTAGGCGATCTAGTCGGAATAAATCGGCCAAAAATCGGCAAAAATACAAAAAAATGAAAAAAGAAAAAGAGAAAAACTTGGTGTTTCTAGGCGCCCGGCTGCCGCCCGACTAGCGGCTAGCGATTTCTGCAACCTTGCTCTTCATCCATACTCTCTCTCCAATATTTCGCCAAAAAATTTCTCTGTTGCTTATGTAGTATAGGGTTGTTGCTTATGTAGTTAATGTATCTGTGATGCATGTGCAGTGTATATCCGTCAGTGGCGGATCTACATTAGAAATTGGGGGTACACTTGTACCCCCAATTTATGAAATCTCCAATACTAATTTATATTTAAAAACTAATAATACTAAATTTGTACCCCTATTTTTATCCATTTTTACAGAATAATTAGAAAATCCAAATATTATAATATCTATATATATATAACAGCAAAATGCTTTCTATAAATGTTTTCCCGCCCAAAGTCTATTGCCAAAAATTTTCGTTGCCTGTTTTTGCCTGATTTGTTGTTTCTGTGCATTTAATAAGGAAGATTTTCTACAAAATGGTAATGTTTGCCCTTTTTTTTTTTGCAGATTTTTTGGAATTATATCATATTAACCGATTTTAATTTACCAAATTGGAATGTTTGACCTTTGCTTTCCATTCGTTTACCTCATCTAAATTTGTATCATATATTTTATAAATATAGATAGAATGTTTGACTTTTGTTTCCCTGTTTTGTTTCTGAAATTTGGTAAACCATCTATATGCAATGATTTTTTTCCGAGTAACATAATGTGCACCATTTTTTTGTT
The DNA here is from genome assembly GCA_016081115.2 of Rehmannia glutinosa. Lineage (NCBI taxonomy): Eukaryota > Viridiplantae > Streptophyta > Magnoliopsida > Lamiales > Orobanchaceae > Rehmannia > Rehmannia glutinosa. The sequence continues at coordinate 93,018,899 of CM071926.1, forward strand.
ACCAAAAAGAATGAATATTTTTGGGAAAAAGAAATACTATTATAATTAAATCATTAACGAATTAGGAAAATTCTGATATTCAATCCAAAAATCGATTGTAATTCTATCATGTATGAATCTAAATTTTCTGAATCGGAATATTGTAACACTCTTTTTAAAATATTACATTGCCTTTTTCAGAAAATTTTGCATAATAAAAAACTGTACGAAATATCTTGCAAAATTATATCATTGTGTTTAACTTTTTCGCACCTAAAAACGACAGGAATAAAATCTTTTGAAAAAAGAAGTTTTTCACCTATAAATATTAGATGGCTATGCTGAACTATCTACACATTCATTCAATCATCTCCAGTGCAGAATTAAAAGCAAAAAATACATAAACATACATTCTTCCTTTCATACATTCATTCATATCCTCATACAAATTACAATGGCCCCAATTTTCAGCCTGATACGCGAGCTCAACAACAGCAAAACTCTATGGGCGATTAAGTTTAGGCTTGTGCGATTGTACGAAAAACCAGCTTTCAACGATAATAAACAAATATCCAGCATTGAATGTGTTTTTCACGACGCTGCGGTAATATAACTTACATTTACATGTTTTTTTAATGGTTTTTAGATTCAGTTTTAATTTTAATTTGTAGATATTTTTTATTATTATAATAATGATGAATTTAATGTCCTAAATCACAGGGGGATCGAATAAGGGGTACAGTTCGTAAATATCAGATGCAGAATTTTAAACGAACTCTTAAAGAATGCCATGTTTATGCCATAAAGGATTTTGTTGTCGAGAAAGAAACCGATAAATACAGAACATCAGCTACAAAAGTGAAAATTCTTTTCTATGGAAAGACACATGTTTTCGAAATGTTTGACGAGACTTTCCCGAGGTTCATGTATAATTTTAAAAAATTTACTGAACTGGCCGACAAGGAGAAAGTGGACGGCACAATGCTGATTGGTATGTTCGAAATTCATATATTATTACAAATATTTTTTTAAATTCATTTTCTGTACTAATAGTTCAATTTTGTCTATTGTAGATATTATTGGTAAGGTTGTTTCAATGCATTCTGCCCAAAATAAGGACATAAACGGTCGTTTTACGAGGTTTTTGGATTTAACGTTGGAGGATCTTGAGTAAGATAATATATATGATATTATAACTAATTCAATTTGATAAATTATTTTTCTATGCCTATATTTAATAAATTTATATCTGCAGGTGCAATCGGCTTACATGCACGCTTTGGGAGAACTATGCTGAACAAATTATGCCCCACTTGGAGCATCAACTTTTTGAACCGGTGGTTATTATTCTACAAATGGGTCGTGCAAAGTTCTTCAAAGGTCGTAAGTACTATTTTTTATTCTGTTTGTAAATTTTTTATTAATATATTGTTACTTAGTATTTTTTATTACTTTATTTGATATTGAAATGTAATGTTATTATATTTTTTGATTATTTAATAGATCAAGTCAAGGTATCTAACAGCTTTCATATCACAAAATTACTTGTGAATGAAAAAGTGCAAGAAATTGAAGAATTCAAGAAAAGGTATTATTTGTTTGAATATTTTCAGATTTCTGATTTATTAATACATATATTATGTTTGTTCACACTTTTTTTTTTATCTAAAAAAGGATTATGAGTAGCAACAATCCGACGTATTCCATTAGTCACGTGAGTTTGCCTTGACCCAGCATGACTGAGAAGAGCTTGAAGCTCCTGGACGCCCGTGAAAACTGTTGATTATTTGTATGATAGTCAGAAGGTAAATATTTTATTAAATATCTTTAATTACATCATTTAATAAAATAGTCAATATTTATTATTTCATTATTTATGTTCTAATTTATTAATAAAATATATGCAGAGTGGCAGTTTCTGGATTTGTGCAAGAGTGGTATCTATTTCGGATGAATGGTGGTACCTTGCTTGCACTAATTGTACCAAGAAAATGCATCCAAATAAAAAAATTTCTTTTGTGGAAAGTGTGACTCATTGTTTGAAACTGGAATTTTGAGGTAACATTTTAATATTAGTTAATTCATACTTATGTTATATTTATTTTAATATTGTTTATGTTATTAATTTTTTTTCGATTTATTTCTTGAATAGGTACATGGCACATGTACAAGTTGTTGATGAATCTGCTAGCGCTACCTTACTTTGTTGGGATAGAGACATGGAAAAATTAATTGGGAAGTCATGTGCAGATTTAAGGAAGGAGCATCTTGAGGTATTATTTAAATATTTTTTAATAATCTATATATTTTCAAACCTCAATTTTAAAATTTATTAGAATTTTAATACTCTTTTTTAACAACATTGTAGCGTGGAGGCGAGGATTTACCCCCGGAGATATCGTGTTTCATTAATAAAAAACTTCTTTTTAAAGTTAATATAAAATCCGAGCAGAAGCATAACTACTCCGGAATTTTTTCCGTTTCTAAAATGTCGGCAGATCCGGATTTAATCTGGAAGTATGGAGTTATCAATCTTGAGAGTCAGGTAATTAAATTTTTTTTTACATTTTTTTTCTTTTGACAAATAATTAAATATTTTAAAATTTACTTTGGATGTACATGAATCTGATTTTTTGTCAAGGCTCCAATCGGATGATGTTGGTGATGATAAGGTTATATTTCTTAAATATTTTAATATTGTTTTTTGAATTTATCAAAAAATCATATTTACTTATAATCCACTATTTTTTTGTAGGAGGAATCTTCCTCGGAATCCGAGGTGAATACACCAATCAAGAATCTTAAAAAGAGATCATCTACATCTGAATCTCCTCTTTGCAAACGTAGATTGAATGAGGATTTTTCTTCATCAACAACGTCTCAGAAGTTGAAAAGTGTCATAAAAATCGAAGATGAGAAGAGAGATGAGAATTGATTTAGATAGTTTTGGGACAATATTTTTATAAGTTTCTCATAGTTTTTGCTAAGTAGTTTATTAGGACAGTTTCATTTGGGTGATTGTTTTTCTTTATATGATTTTGCAAGTAGTATTTTTTTTTTTTTTGTTTATTGGGTTTGTTACCCAACTATGAATATTAATTTGGCATTTATATATATGAATTTTGATTGTTTTTTATATCAATTAATCTGAATAATTATTTTTTACATTGTTTCTGAATTTTTAATTTACAGATTATAATAATAGACCAAGCATAATTATATTCTTAATTATTTTTTGTAATTGTTTTTTTTTTTTTTTTGTAAAATAATTTGTAATTAAAAATCTTAAAATTGATTAATGTAATTTAAATACATTGTAATTTTTGCTTTCAACTATCTGAACTATTTATCACTAACTGATCACAACTAATTGCATAAAAATATCGTACCATTCTGTAAAATTAATTAAAATCACATTCAAAAATATTAACCAACAGGATTCCACTACAATCGTGTTGTAGGGTCAAGTGGTATAATTTAGAACTATTCATAATTCTTCAAAAGAATAATCACACCTCCATAAGACAACAACAAGCCTAAATAATCTTCAACTTTACAATAATTTAACAAATCTATTATAGTTTAGACAGTTATAAAATTTAGCATTTTATACAAAGGGAACAGTCTTAACCAACAGGATTCCAGTACACTTTTAGTGTATGGTCAAGTGGTTTTTTGCTAAAATTTTTCTTTATATTATTCTTATAATAATGCAAATTCTGTAAATGAAAAAAATACAACAGAAACAAGGATATATCATAACAAAGGTGAACAAAAATTTTAACAAACAGGGCTTTATCAATTTAAATGAATAGCATATAAACATGAACACCTAAGAAAATTAATCTGGTACATAGAATATTAACCAACTGCAACCAGTTACACAGAATAGTGGAGTGTAAACAAATTGGAAAAACACAATACATTTCATTTTACTCAAAATTCTGTAAAAAATTTTTTTTTCAGAATCAGAAAAACTGAATTCAGATTACAACATACAAAACTGATTTAAATTTATACAAAAAGATGAATTTATATGTACAATTTTAATTTGTAAAAATATATTATGAAAATCTGACTTCATTTTTTTTTATATAAAACATACATCTGATTTGCTGATGAAACTTTCTTATAATAGTTTTCTATTTATTTTAAAAAATCCTAATTATCTATATATGTAAATTTATTGAACTAAAAAAGATTCATTTTTCGAAAGAAAGATTTAGTATGTATGGAAATAGGTATCTTATATTTTATTTTATACGTTTTCTTTTTTTTATTTTAACAATTTAAAATAGGATTATATCTCCAACAATTCACATGCCTAATTTAATTGTCAAGTCAAATCTTATTCTAATTATTTTTCAGTATACATATCTTATAAAATCCGTTTCAATAATATTAGATATATACATTTATTTAATTCGATTGACATACCAAAAACACATAATTTTTCAATATATAAGTAGTTCTCACTTCTCCGAAGTAGCACAATATTATATCATTATCCATCTTAGCAAAAAATCATAACAGAGTTGAATCAAAAAAGAGATACACACTTCAAACTGGTGCATCACCACAATGAGAAAGCTTTCGGGTCACAATATAATCAGCAGAAAAAGAAAAATTTCAAGCGTTGACGAACAAGGTGATATGGGTTTTCTTTTTCGTATATTTAAAAAGGTAATTATGTTTCTTTTGCATATTAGTTTTATAAATGTCATTCATGTCTGTTATTTTTTGTATATTTCCTAAATGTATGTATTAATATTGTGTGGATAAAATGTAAAAAACTTATCTTTCGATGCTGATTTCCAGGAGCATATGTTTGTTTTTTGTTTGATTAATCACATAGTTCCAACCTGCATCAATAAAAAAAATATAGTTAGTTGATCGTTTTTATAAAAATTATTTAACAAAAAAATATCAAGATTGAATACTTATCTTTTCAAACCTCTGTTATTGAAGTTTGTTCTCACCACCATTGATTATCATGTACCCTGTAATAGCATTGTTTCATAAAAAATCAGTTAGCAATGATGATCTTACTAAAATGCATACAGTCTGTTAAATATGAAGGAACCATTGCAGTAAATTTTTAAACAAATATCAATCAAGGAAACATTTCAATAAACTGAAAACAGTAAAGAAAATTTCAAATACTTATCTTTTTTCGTACTATGTGTTCTTGATTTCTTTATATTTTCTTCAGAGATTCAACTTTTAGATTTCAGAACAACAATTTTTCTACAAATGAACGACAAGACACAAACAATAGGATTCCACTACAATCGTGTTGTAGGGTCAAGTTGTTTTGGGTCTATACATGTTCCGAATGTAAAACTGTATCTTCACTTTTTTACCCGGAACCTCAAGCTTCTGAGCATCAAACATGCAACATACATATAGTATTCACTGGTATAAGACCTACTTTTACAAACACCCTAAATGGTAGAACAGGGTTTTTTTTAACAACACACCATTTTCTTAAAAAAATCCACATTTCGATTTCAGAAAAAACAATTTGTAAAAAAACCCTGTTCTACCATTAAACTATCAAACACCATCTTCAAGTAGAGTTATGAAAAATAATAAAAACAATTAGTAAAATATCAAAAACTCTTTTATTATCGATTAATATTTAAGAAATTCACTAAACTCATACCAGTGAATACTAAAAAAATAATCGTTTAAGAATTATTTTTCACCATTTCAAACACAGGTTTAGGATTTTTGATTTACAGACAACCATTTTGCAAAAAAATGAAATCGTTTAAGGCAAGAAAGACACTGTTTTTTTTTTTCGAAAAAATCCTTCTTCACCGTTAAAATCTAAGTAAACAGAGAAGAGAGTCTTTCTTACACCTTAAAAAATGTACCAAAAATTAAAAACAAGATAATCGAATTTTTTTATCTCAAAAAAAACGAATTAATTAAAAAAATAAAACACATTTAAATCTTGATATAAATTGTTTCAAAAAATGAAGCAAAACCCTAGGTTTTTTCAAAGAGTTTCAAACCTCATTTCCACCATAAGAAATTTCGATCTAGGGTTTTCTAATTTATGAAAACCCTAGATCTACCAAAATTGTAGATTTTGTAAACCAAAAAATAGGTCATTTCACGGTAAAATCAACAATCTTTGTTTATTTCAAAATGAAAAACAAATCGGGCAACATTTTGGGCTTGATTAAAAATTTAATTTAAAAATTTACTATAAACGGGCTCTATATATGTATTTTGGGAAGAATAAACACAGAATTAATTAATAATCTGTTATTATTCTTCAAATACAAAAAAATACAAAAAAAATATATCTTTAATAATTATTAATTTTTAAGAATTTTTGGAACTCCTAATATTTGAAATAAAACCCAAAACCATTCAAAACCTAACATAAAACACGAAAATCTTGAAGAAATCGTAAAGCATATCGAACATCTTTAAAAGTTTTTGATTTTCCGAAAAAAATTCTGATTTTTCTTCCTCAAACCCTAGGTTTTTTCAAAGTTTGTAAAAAATTTTTAAAAAAAAAAAGATATTTCGAAATAAGAACGATCAAATGTTAAATCTAAAATATAGTCCCCATCTAAAGGTTAAAATGTTTTTTTCCATTCGAAAGTAGTGCAAAAATCATCGCAATGTATGATGGAAAATACGAGAAAATGAAACTCACAGAGATGTGAGGATTGCGTCGAGAGAGAGAGAAATCGGAGAGTTTGAGAGAGAGACGATAGGGATAGAGTTTAGAGAGAGAAAATATCCGAGAGAATGAGAGAGGATATGATAGGGATGAAATGTTTAGCTAACAAAATGAAACCCTAATCCACACCTCATGAAACTTGTTGTAATCTCACCATCCATGTTGACAATAAAAGTGGCAAAACCAACACTTTTGGGGTTAAAAATAATAAATAAATATCGTGATCGTTCCTAAATTTATTTTGTAAACCGGTCGAGTTTTTAGTGTGATAAAAGTCTTCTAGATTTGGGCTTTGGGTTGAAAATTTTTTGGATACCAATATTAAAAATGGGCTTGGATTAAAAATTTACATTTAAATTTACTAATGGGCTCTTATATATGTATAGATTTGGGATTTAATTTTTGTTTTTATTAATTACTTTCTTTGTTTTTTTAAACACTTGGGTTCTTAATAATATGATTCAATTAAAATATTTAATATAATTAATTAATAATTTCAATCTAGTTATTATTGTAATTATTATCATTATTATTATTATTATTAAATATGCAATTTGATAATAATTATTTTTTCGTATTATATATATATTTTTATTATTTATATATATATAAATATATTTAATATATTAATATTAATTATTAATATTAAATATATTATTATCAATATTACTTATCGTATTATTTTTATATATCTTTAATAATTATTAATTTTTAAGTGGTATGTTACTTTATTTATTATATATATTTTTAATATAATAACATTAATATTTGTTATATTATATTATTATAACTTTATTTTAAATATAAATATTTTATTGTTATTATTAAAAAAGATTAATGTAATAAAATATATATTCTTGTAATATATTATTTAATAATTATTATATAGATATTATTATTTTAAATTTACTATATAATCATTTTATTATATTTATATTTTTAATTTTTTTACAGAAATATAACACCATCAAAAGGGTGGTCAAAGGACGCGTCTTCCAACATGTTGGCAAAATTAATAATAAAGAAAACGGCTCATCAAGTGCAATTGTTCATCCATTTTCCAATAGTCCGCTTAGCGATATCACAAATAGTATTTTCAATAATATTTTTTATATAAAATAAAATATACTTTTGTATTCATTAGTTAGATAATAATACTTAAAATTTATCTCAACTCCATCAATCACCTAAGTATTACGCTTTTAAATTAGGCATCACGATTATTATCCGGAAGAAATATCATCAATCATGGCTTATATAATTATGGTTTATCCGATTCAAACTCTTTGATGACTTCAAAGAATTGTTCATCCATTTTCCAATAATTGATCTCAATATTTTTATATAAAATAAAATATACTTTTGTAAGATGAACCAAACGGAGCTCATGTGACTTCAAATGAACCGACAACCGATGAAACTTTTGGTTTTAACATAAATGAACCGAGATCGATCTCGATCGATGAATTATCCAATCCTTCAAATGCTTGGTTAGTTATTTTTTTATATATATTCATTTCATATATGTGTTTATTAATATTATTTAATATATTTCTATTATTTGAAGCAATTTTTTTCAGAGTATTGGGATATAGGAGATGCGAGTTATAAATGCCAATTTTGTGGAGCATTATTTTGGTTAGAAGAAAGACTATCATCCTTTCCAAAATCAAAGCCTCGCTACTCTTTGTGTTGTGGCCATGGAAATATTCAACTTCCGCCAATCAGAGCACCACCAAGTGTTCTTCAAGATCTATTATTTGGAAATGGAAATAAAAGCAAACACTTTCAAGATAATATACGATCTTATAACAATATGTTTTGTTTTACATCTATGGGAGGAAAGATTGACACAGATGTAAACAAAGGTCGAGGTCCTCCGGTTTTTCGAATGTATGGTCAAAATTACCACTTGATTGGAAGTTTGTTGCCTCCGAATGGATCGACACCCAAATTCGCTCAGCTATACATATACGATACAGAGAATGAAATAAGTCATAGGTTGAACTCCGTCGGGTTTGTTTTTGTTATTATTATTTTGTGTCTCTTTATTATATTGTTGTTCCGATTTTTTAACGTAATTTTTTAAATTTTTTGAAAACAATATTTTAATTTGTAGGCAAGGGAGTGATACCAATAATTTGCACGAACTTATCGTGTTTGAATTGAAGAGAATGTTGGATGAGAACAATGTCTTGGTAAAATCTTTCCGAATGGCAAAAGAAAAGATTCGAGAACAGGGATATTCAGACGTAAAATTACGTTTGATTGGTAGAAGGAGTACGGATGCTAGGAGATATAATATGCCAACGAGCAGTGAAGTCGCGGCTTTGATTGTTGGTGATTTTGATCGTGCTTTAGGCGATCGAGATATTATTGTTGAAACAAGATCTGACTTTTTGCAAAACGTATAAATGAATTGAATGCCTCTTATTTGGCTTTGCAGTATCCATTATTATTACCGTATGGTGAGGATGGTTTTAGAGAAGATATACCTTTCTCAATAAATAAGACTAATAGTACCGGTTCTAGAACAACAATTAGTGTTCGTGAATACTTTGCGTACAGATTGCACGACAGAGACCATGAATCGGCGACTATTTTGTCTTCTCGGAGATTGTTTCAACAGTTTGTGGTCGATGCATACACAATGGTTAAGTCCGCTCGATTGAAATATATTCGTTTAAATCAGAAAAAGCTGCGATGTGATATATATAAAGGCTTGACTGATGTTGTTTTGCGTGGTGATATTGATCCGAGTACTCAGGGTAAACGCATTATATTACCTTCAACATTCACCGGAGGTGCTCGATATATGATACAAAATTATCAAGATGCGATGGCTATATGTCGATGGGCGGGTTATCCCGATTTGTTCATAACATTTACTTGCAATCCCAAATGGCCAGAGATCATTCGTTTTATCCAGAAAAAGAATCTAAATCCTGAAGATCGTCCGGATATTGTTTGCAGAGTTTTTAAAATGAAGTTAGATTCTTTGATTAAAGACCTTCGGCAAAATAAATTATTTGGGAAAGTAAATGCAGGTTAGCATTTGTTTTTTAAATATTTTTAATATATTTTGTATAATATAGTAAATATTTATTTAATTACTTTAGATTCTCAAATCCTTATTCTTTTTTTATTATTATATTGCAGTTATTTATACGATAGAATTTCAAAAGCGGGGTTTGCCTCATGCCCATATATTGTTGTTTCTGGCTAAGGAAGACAGATATCCAACTGCAGATGACATAGATCGAATTATATCAGCCGAAATACCAGACGAGAGAATTGATCCATGTTATTATGCTGTAGTGAGGATCATATGATTCATGGTCCATGCGGTGATGTCAGGAAAAACTCTCCATGTATGGCTGATGGTCGTTGCACTAAACATTTTCCCAAAAAATTTGTGGAAGCGACTACTATTGATGAAGAAGGTTATCCGCGTTACAGACGCAGAAATGATGGAAGAATTGTTGAGAAAAGTGGTGTGTCGTTGGACAACAGATATGTAGTGCCTCATAATCGTAAGTTGTTATTGAAATATGGAGCTCACATAAATGTTGAATGGTGTAACCAGGCCAGATCTATTAAGTATCTATTCAAGTATGTAAACAAAGGAAATGATCGTGTGACAGCGTCATTTTATACAAGCACCGACGATGATGACTCAGGGAAAAACATTGATGAAGTGAGCATGTATTATGATTGTAGGTATATATCACCATGTGAAGCTGCGTGGAGGTTATTGGGGTTTGAGATTCAGTACAAATATCCTTCAGTCGAACGACTCAGCTTCCATCTTCCAAATGAGCAGAGTGTTATTTTTGGTGATAACGAGCGAATAGACGATGTGCTTAGTAAAGATTCAGTTAAGGAGAGCATGTTTTTGTAGTTATTAAATTGTTCGATACGATATCTGTACATTTTCTATTTTTTTTAATATATAATAAATTATATAGACATCCAATATATACGTTTGAACTTAACAAACCCAAAATCGTAAAACACCATAAACTTCATATTTTCCCACATTACACTCGCCGTGCATCGCACGGATAAAGCACTAGTTAATCCTAACAATAAAATTTCAAAAAATTGAAATTTGACATAACGTGAGTAAATAAAATACATAGCAAAATTAGCAAAAAGTAAAAATATCCCAAAAATCTAACAAAATAATAATGCTACCAAAACTATGTTTTGTTGTCTTTTATTTTCTTAATTACTCTAATTAGTTCTATATGTACTAAAAAGTTCTTTATATATGAGTATTAATTTTTCATTTATCCTTACACGATCAGCTTTTGCAAGTAAACAATATTTTATTGTATATTTTTAAATATTAAATAATATTTATGTGTATTTTTTTTAATATTTATCGTACCCCCATTTTCAAAATCCTGGATCCGCCACTGATATCCGTTGCTTATATAGTATATGTTTATTGCTTATGTAGTATGAGTTTGTTGCTTATGACTTGCTTATGTAGTTAATGTATTCGTGGTGCATACGTAGTGTATATTTGTTGCTTATGTAATATAGACTTGATGCTTATGTAGTATGAGTTTGTTGCTTATGACTTGTTTATGTAGTTAATGTATCCGTGGTGCATACGTAGTGTATATTCGTTGCTTATGTAGTATAGACTTGTTGCTTATGTAGTATGGGTTTGTTGCTATGACTTGCTTATGTAGTTAATGTATTCGTGGTGCATACGTAGTGTATATTTGTTGCTTATGTAGTATAGGATTGTTGCTTATGTAGTATGGATTTGTTGCTTATGACTGCTTATGTAGTTAATGAAAGTGGTATATAAAAACACAATGACACATCTACACAAGCAACAAATTACATCTTCATAAGCAAACTTAGAACTAAAGTCAAGCTCTAGCAACTATGGCAAATTGTCTACAACTTTTTTCACACAATAGTGCGTTGAAGAAGAATGATGAATGATTTCTCACAGTAGTGAGTTGAAGAAGAATGAGGATGATTGTTCACATTGAATTGCTACGAGATTTGGAAGGATTGTCTGTGTTCTATACAAGCTGAGGGTGACTGGTTCTTGTTCTCTCATGAACAGCGTTCGAAGAAGAAGGAAGATGAGATTTGTTCACGTTGAATTTGATGTGAGATTTGGATAGATTGTGTGATCATAATGTGAACAGAATCCCATGAATATTGGGTAATTTTGTAGGATGACTAATTTACCTCTTTCTCTAATTACCCACATTTAATCTGAATTTTTAGCTCTAAAATCACAACCATTGAAAAATCTAGATATGTGGCTAGGATTGGTTCCTATGGACTTACCCTATGAGGTGGTCTCATATAACCCTTTCCATATATATATATATATATATATAGTTACACTTGATGTGGGTCTAAACTCTAATATCATATCTTTTAAAATCTTTGGAAATTTATAGGACACTCAAATCAGAACTTGCAAAAGTTTATAAGCAAACGATGATTGAAAGTTTTAAATAATTGAATATCCAATATAAATTTGAATAGAAATTACCTAGGTTGCATTTGGATGGGAAGATTTGAATTTAGAGAGATGATTTCAGATAAGGATTTCAAATAACTCTAAAAATATCTTCCAAAGATGAGGATGCCCATCATATCATAAAATTTTAGAAATTGTGGTTTTCCATAAGATATAAGACCATACTCATTGACCATGCATTCTGTTTTTAGTCAACTTTAACCGCATGTCAATAATTTTAAAATTTTATGATATAAATAATTGACTGTATGCTGTGTTTCTTATTTTTTCTTTTCTTTTAACAATAAATATTATTTTTCCTAATTTAAACCATACCAACAGTCAATTTATATAATTTTTTGTTGTTAATTATTTGATTCTTTAAAAGGTCCTCACTTAATATCACTCCCAAATCTTCTTCATAAATATTCATCCGATTTTTGGTTTTCCACTCAAAATTTATGCACATCTGTCAGCTGAAATGTCCATTTTAGTTTATCTATTCTATTTTGTTAATAACCATATATTACGTCAAATGGATATATGTCAGAGCGTCACATCACATGGTGTACAACTAAATGTTTATTTAAAATATATTTTTATAATTTGATATTTTACAATTATGATATAAAATAGATGATAAAACACTAATTTACGATAAATGAATCAACTTATAAATGAAAGAAGACGCAACATAGATTTAACCAACGAAGCCATCATTTAGTCTCTATTCTATGATCAATTTAATATTTCAATATACCTGGTAAGGTCATCTTCAATCCAAAATTTTATTTTAATACAGCTTTCGCGCTAAAATAGTGTAATTTCTGCACCAAACTTAAATCTATCATCGATCTATCTATTTCAAATTATACACTAAAAAGAATATTCTTTGAATATTCCTTGTTATTCCAAATACAATAAATATTATATATTTACCAAATATATATTAACATAATAATAAAAATACATATTCGTATAATTATTATTTATTTATAATATTTTTAATACTAGGTTAAATTATATGAATTAAGTTTAGTAATACAAAAAATGTCTTCTATTTAATGTTTAAAACTTATTATTACAACCAATTTTGGTAATATAAAAAAATTATATTAATAATACCAATATAACTAGTAAAATTAAAATTTTATTTAAAATTTTGCTACATTTTTAAATGAAATGTAAAATTAAAAGAAACGTTGATAACGCTATTAAAATAACAAATTCTCTGGCATAGTAGTTCGCCATATATGGCACAATATATACCGTTGCATACTTGCATCTCATTTTAATGTAGGGGGTGGCACCTGCGATGGACTCGATTTTCCACACCAAATTTGGCGCTTTGGGATAGCACATGTATTGGAGATGCTTTATACACCACGTGTATAAACTGATATATATTTAATACACGATAAGCTGACAAATTTATGTAAACTCATGATAATTATTAGATGACTCATCAATCTCATACTAAATATTCAAGAAATTTTTTAACTACTTTATATACATAAATTATGCGACCATAATATATTTTGGGAAATTTGCAGAAATGCCACCTTTTCACAAATTTTTTGGGAAAATGTCACCCAACCTAAATTCTTTTAATTATTTATACCCCCTTCACCCCTGTAAAATGTCCAAGATATCCCTCAATAAAGAAAATGCCCCCAATCAATCCCTTTCCCTCTCATTCTCACCTTTTGAGGAGGAAAAAACAAAAACTACAACAGTTACAACCCCCGTCTCTCTCTATTTCCCGTCTCTGCCCTCCCAAAAAAAATTTTTTCGGCGATTCGTACTGCAACTCCCCGGCATCGTCTCTTCTCGGCCATTTCCCTCTGTTTGCGCTGAGTTTGGTGGTCACACTCCTCTTGGGAACGACTTTGTAGTCCCCTTTCGACCGGTCGTCTGACATTCACTGGTGGTCTCATTTTTCTTACTGACGCGTCCATTTTGAAGTGCATTTCCTGGTAAGTTCGATTTTTTCTCTCTTGTTCTTCAAATCTAGGGTTTTCTAGGGTTTTTTGTTACATTTTTTTTTTTCAGACCATGTGTTCTAGTATACCAAAAGATGAAAATTTCAAGCCTACTAATACATTTTTTGATTTTCATGGTTTTTGGTTTGCTGAGTTTGGGTGAAAGATCTCTGCATTTTTCTGAAAAATAATCTGAGAAGCATAATAGTGTTGTATGCATTTTTCTCTGAAGCAGTTTAAGTCGATTTCATGGGTTTATGGGTCTGTTTGAAAGCATAATAGTGTTGTATGTGTTTATTTCTGATTGAATTTGGAAGTTTATTTCTGATTTTTATCAGCAGTTTGCTGGGTTTTAATTTGGAAGTTGTATGCGTTTTTCGACCCCTTCCTTAAATTTCCTGTCTTTTGTCAGTTTTTTACCCGAATGTTATACGACCACCCTTTCGACCACCCATATGACCAGTCTGTCGACCGTTACTTGTTTTTCGACTGCTTCCTCGACCAACTTTCGACTAGTATTTCGACCTAAAGTTCTTTTTTTATTGTTTATCAGGGATTAAATGGCTCTCGTTCCGAAGGAGAAAGATCAGTTTAAAGGCAAGTTGTCATGTAGGTCGTGGTTCAATTCTATGGATCTCATTAAAGCGCGGTTGAAGGGGGATAATGTTGAAAAATTCAAGAATTCGTGCTTTGGTTATTTTTTGGAAACCGACACAATTCAGTTCCAGGGCCAGCTTGTGCTGCAATTGCTCTTTCGTCAAGACATAGTCTTTCCACAGACCACATTGTCTTTCACATAAACAACAAGCAGTCCGTCTTTGGGCCGGAAGAATTTGCACTGATAATTGGCCTTGAGTTTGGCCCTATACCACCAATTAAATCAAAGCCCGAGGTGCTGAAAATTTTTTTGGTAAAAGTTGTAGTGTTTTTATGTCGGACATAGTACGTACATTGAAAGAACATGCAAGGAAGGAGAATGGCAAGGGAATCATGACACTAAAACTGGCCCTTCTGTATGTGTTGTATGGAGTTTTGTTGGTCTCCGGTCCCGCTAAAAAGCAAGATGAGAAATACATATATTTAGTGGACAATTTGAAGGCATTCAATGCATATCTGTGGGGCCGCATTTCCTATGAATTCATAGTGTCTGATATACGATCTTGCATGTCCGACCGGGTACAAAATGTTTGGAAGAGAAAGGAGAAGAAGAAGGCTGAAAAGAAGAAAGACCACAACGTGGAGAAGTTCGATGTCTCCGGTTTCACACATGCTTTACAAGTTTGGGCATACGAAGTGATGCCCGAACTTGGTAAATTATGTGCGAAACGTGTGTCGGGTTCTACGGATGCAACTCCCCGGATTCTCCGTTGGATAGCTGAGGATGCCCCCATCGCTGAGTTTTTGAAAAAAAATATTTTTTTCAACTTGAAGCATGGTGATCTTGTTGCCGATCGTGTAAGTTTTTTCAAATTGATTTTTTATTTATTATGAAAAGAGTTTGAATATTGTACTTATTGAAATAATTCATTATTGAATTGAACACAGTTGAAAGTGGCCAAAAGATTGAAACCTTCTCATGCTGAAAAGAGTTTTGGCTACTTTCAAAGTGTAGCAAAATGGCAACAGGAACAGGCGGCAGCCGTTGCAGCTAATGAAGATCTTGATGAAAAATGGATGTTGATGCGTCCACAACACGAAGGATGAGAACAAGGGAAGAGAGAACCAAAAATAGGCACGATGTTGATGCGGGAAAACCATCAGTGCATGTAAGTGATTCAGACATGTTTTCAAATATTTTTGTTTTTTGGTTATTGATTTGAATCTGTATATTTTCATGTGTGTTTCAGGGCCTTTTTGATTTGAATAAAATTGAAAAAATAAGCCAAACGATTGACAAGATTGAGGAGGAAATGCTGGCACTGAAGTCAATGATGTCAGCAGTGATGGAGAAAGTGGGTTGTAAGGAGGTTGAGAGTGATGACGAAGAGGAAAGTGTTGGAGAACTGAAGGAAAGTGTTGGAGGAGAAGAGGAGAGTGAAAGTGATGACAGTGATTATAAGGAAGAGGAAGCAAGTGATGATAACGAACAGGAAGAAAGTGATGATAAGGAAGAGGAAGAGAGAGAGAAGAGGAAAAACTCATGAGGCAGATGAAGAGGGGCAGGAAAGTGATGGGGTAAGGCAGGAAAGTGATGGGGTAGAGGAAATTGATGATGGGGGGGAGACGAATAGGAAGGGAGAATAGAGTGACATGGGGGGGAGGGTGACAAGGGAGGAGAGGACCTAACCCCAGCAGCAGTCGACCAAATAATTGCACAAGTGATGGTCGATTTGGGATCCGATCTCAAAAACGACCTTGTTGTCGACCAAACCGTCGAAAACTTGAAGGTCGAATCCGTGTCTGACCCCAAAAACGACCAAACTTCCGAACACTTGATGGTCGAAATGGGATCCGACCCCACAAACGACCAAACCTCTGAACAGGTCGACCCTTCAGTGGGAGCAAAGGAGGCCCACCACAATACAGACCTTATCACCGTCCCTATGGTGGTAAAGAAGATGCCTCCGCTTTGCATACACCCCTGCAATTACAAGTTGAAGAATTTCCATTGCCTTTATCAGTACACCCCCCCGAACCAGATGATGTGTACAACCTTCAACCTGACCCATATGAGTGATACATGCAAATTCCATGAAGTGCATTTGGGAACACATCTTGAACTCCCTTCTGGATGGCCGCATGCCTATCGGATATGATAACAAGGTCGGCAATATGTCCAATGTTTGCATACAGTTTTTCAAAGAACCAGTTCCATGACTCATTATTTTCAGAATCAACAATTGCAAAGGCCAATGGATAAATCTGTTTGTTCCCATCCATTCCAGTAGCTATGAGCAACACACCTCGATACTTTCCTTTCAGATGTGTTCCATCAACAACTAAAACAGGACGAATAGCAGTCCAAAACCCGCGTAAACATTGGCCAAGGCGCGTGTAACAGTATTTGAAGTGCCCATCTCCATCTGTTTCAATATGTGTAATAGTGTCGGGATTCACTTCCTTCAGTCTATGAAAATAGGCAGGCAACTTCTTAAATGAGTCATCGGGTGTCCCTCTAACTAGTTTCAATGCCTCTTCCCTAGCCCTCCATGCTTTGTCGTACCCTATTTCAACCCCGAGTGATTGCTTCAATTCACTAATCACCGCCGCAGGTGGATATACATGAGTGGACTCTTGAATCTGTATTTAATGAGATCACCCAACACCTTTGATTTAGCATTACGGTGTTGGTGGTTCATTAAGTCCCCCGGGCACGTGTGGGTGTTATTGTACTTCTTCACAGCCCATATATTGCCAACACTCAATTTGCTTGCACGTAGTCTCCATTGGCATTTATCATCAGTGCATATGGCAATGAAACAAACCTGATCGGATTTCTTTGTCTTGAATTCTCTTTTTTTCATCATAGAAATTATTTGCAACTGCCGAATTATTTCATGCTTGCTTTGAAACACTTGGTCCACGTGCAGATCATTATCAACTAAAATGGAATTAGATGTTGTATCTGGAGTTGCCGCCTCACTACCAATGCAACTATGGCCCGTTCCGACAGAATTTTTCAATGGCTTGCGGGTACAATGATCAAACTGACTTGGTCCACCTTCATACCCAAGATCAACGACGTTTCGTTTAATGGTGGAGATAAATCATTTTCTTGTGCAAAGGGAACAACATTCACAGGCCGTGCTTGATTGATGCTTCTACAGGGCCTTTTCCCCATTAGGTCCGCTCCACCTAAAGAAAGTGCCATCCAAGTCATCAAAGAAAAATGGGTCTGTTTCTTCCAATTCAGCCTCTAATTCATAGTCGTAGAAATGTTCAACATTCTCATCATCATCTGGATGAGGATCTTTATTCAAATTAATGCTTGTACCTTGTTGACAGGCAACACGGGGAGGTTGAACTGCTGCTTCATGTCCTACACGATGTTCAGGTATTACAGGTATGAATTGTGGTTGAGTTTCTGGAACTACGGTGCCTATGGGAGCAACAACTTCTGCAAAACGGTTACTGCTTTCTGACTCATTTTGTTCCTTTTTTGATTGGGTAGATACTTGGTTGTCCCTCAACTTTGTTACCAAGCATAGTGGAGCAGACAAAAACTTGTCCGTGTTAACACAAATCAACAACTGCACATCATCTTCATCTATTACGGGACATGGTGGCAGTGAATCTTTACATTGGTATATCAACCAACTTGTCATCTCAATTTCAAAATCATCCCGACTCACTTTGGTGACTAGATACGCCTTATCTAATAATTGAGAGAAGGTGACATCGGAAGGGACAACCACGTGCTTTGTTTTCTTCCCACTGAAACACCAACGACGACTACTTGAATCCAAATCCCATGCACCATCCCAAAGAATTAATATTGAGCATGAACCAGCACCTGATAGAACACAACAACAAATTTAAATCAGAAACTTCAACATACTACACAACGACCACACACCGACCACACAAATGACCACTCACACGACTGCAACCTAACAGGTCGTAGTATCACCGACCGTCCAACGACCACACTACGACCACCTAACTACTTAGCAGACATCAGACCAACACACAGCAGCACAGATAAAAATTTGCCAAAATCGACCTAATTCTGCAATTTAATCACTTTTACAGCTTCAACAAGATTACAATTGCTAAAATTCAAATAATTACGCATTACCCACTATATAACACGAACTACATTCAGTATTTGCACTTGTTTATCATTGATAAATAACCAAAATAACAGGAAAAAAATTAATGAAAAATAATACTAACCTCTTTCCATATTTTCGACCTAATATACTGGAAAATTGAAACTCAAACGAAGTCCGCTGGAAACAAATCGGAATCAGCTGATCCCAGAAAATCGCAAAAAAAAATTACAAAAAACGCGCTGCAGTGTGTGGGTCTGCTGCCTGCTCGACCGCTACCGTCAAAAACGCCGGAGACGGGAACAATGTTGCCGGAAAATGCTGAAATTTGAACGAAAATGTGAGCTCGGTCGGGAATGAGAGTTGAGAAATGGAGATGTATGGTCAACTGGATTTCTTTAGGAGGGAAGAATAGCCTTTGGGAAAAAATTAAAAATTTGAGCTTAAGGGTATCTTGGACATTTTACAGGGGTGAGGAGGGTATAATTAAAAGGATTTAGGTTGGATGACATTTTCCCAAAAAATGTGTGAAAATGTGGCATTTCTGCAAATTTCCCATATATTTTCAGCATTAAGTAAGTCTCCTTTCGGGCGATCCCCAATCCAAACCCATTTTGTGCATAGGGATTAAATTACAATGCGATTCGCTTCTTTTTTTTGTTTTTTTGGGAAAAACACAGAGCCTACGACTACAGTCCCAGACTCCCAGTATCCAAAGCTACTATATGGAAATACTCCTCCAAGTTTTCCACATTTACCCCTGTTGGGCCTACTTTTTCTTTTTACCCTTTTCCAAATCCCAAACCACCGCATTACTCGCTCAAATCAAGCCGAAATATCAATTACTCTAATTTCCCCAATATGATTAGCATACCAACAATTGAGTTTTTGGGTTTCTTGATAGAAAAAGAAAACCTCATTTACGCAGCGATGGTGTACGAGAATTGGGAACAAAAATAGAGAAATGCTAATTGGAAGTTATAGACGATGATTGAGGATTTAGGGACAACAAAAATGAAAAGGATTACAATTTTGTTTACTAATTTGAAAAGAATTAATCTTATATTTCAGTGTTTGATTTGTATTTGATCATAGATGCAGATAACAAACTAAACCAAATGTTTGTTGATTTTACTAAATCGATTCTGAAACATTTCAGTTACCATTAATATTTTTTAGGGGAACTATTAATACTTTTTGGGATGACTATTGAATATTTTTCAGGGGATGGCTAAATATTTTTGGGAGGAGAGCTAATATTTTTATGGGGAACTGCTAATACATTTTATGAGAAAAACTAAAATTTTTCAGGGGAATTGCTATAAATTTTTCAGAGAAAAACTAATATTTTTCAGAGACACTACTAATGCGTTTCACATGGACTATTTGTTAGATAAATGTTTTTATCATAATTTTGATGATTTTGTTTAAATGTATTTTTATACCAAAACAATATTTTTAAATGTTGTCCAAATACTCCCGATCGATCTAGAATATTTTTACTAATTTTTCGGAGTATTTGTTGAAGTTTATTTTCGACAAAAATTGGACAACACTTCTGTCTCGTGTTCGACCGGTCGCCCTATAGGGCATTCCGTGTCTGAAGTTGATTTTTGAAACAGAAACTTGGGTCGACATTTTTTGGGGCATGTTGACCGGTCGACGTCAAGGTCGACCGGTGTCTGGGTATGTCTGCAAGTTACAAAACCTTCATGTATTGAAATTTTAGGAGTTCCACCGGTCAACCGGGGTGTCGACCGGTCGGACCCCATGTCGACCGGTCACCCCGTGTATTTTTGTGAAATATGTTTCAAATGTTTATTTCTATTCGACAGTCGCCCTACCGTTTTGACAGCAAATTCTAACCGTTGTACAGCAGACAACCTTTCCTCAATTTATGGTATTGATTTCTAACAATTGTATTCTTCATTTGTGTTGCAATTTTTTACAAATTTAATCTCCTAGGAGGAGCCTATCTGGTTCAAGACATCTTCTATAAATAGATGAAGAAAGCAACACAACAAGAGAGAATACTACAACACAACAAGATACATTCAAGCAAATACTTTTGTTCTTCAATTTAAATATTCTAGTTGTAATAGCCTAAGGTCTTTCACTTCCACATCTTGAGGTCTAGACTTGATTCTTGATTACACTTGCACTTCAAAGTTATATACTTCATTATCGAGTTGTAATCTTGAATTTGTGTTTGTCATTCAACACAAGATATCCTTGTGAGTGTTCTTGTGATAAGAGCACACTTGGGTGATCTTAGGTGTTAGGTGTAAGAAGATTGTGGTAATCTTCTTGTGGAAGAGTTTGGTGCTCTTCGAGGTGTTGAAGAGTTTGGTGCTCTTCAAGGTGGAAGATTGTGGTAATCTTCACAAGGTGCCGTAGCTAGAAGATTGTGGTAATCTTCAAAAAGGTGTTGTAAGAAAAGTGTGGTACTCTTCAAGGTGAAGTTGTAATAATTTTGGTAATTATTAATAAAATCTTTTTTTCTTTTTAAAATCCATCCCGTAGATACTGGGATGGTAGAGGATTAGGCCCTAGGTGGGTTGAACCTCTATAAATCGACGCGTATTGTTTATTTTCCCGCACCTTCATTCTTGTCTTTGCTTGTTCATTTGAAAAAGAGGGCATAATCGAGAAAATGGGCATAATCTATTCACCCCCCCTCTAGATTGTCGTAGCAGGCCATTTGGACTTACAAGTGGTATCAGAGTCAAACTCTTTGGCAAGCTCGTTCCACATCGCGAGTAAAGAGGAACGATCATTGGCTACGAATGAAGTCTACCTTACCAGTGCCTCCACCAACAAGCCACCACTATTCGACTCCAAAAATTATGCATTTTGGAAAGAAAGAATGGAATGCTATTTACAAAGTTGTGGGTTCGATATTTGGAACATGGTTATTAATGGAGAATCCATACCGATGAAAGACGGACCTCACACATCCAAAGTCCTCAAGGAGCTCAATGATGAAGACAAGAAAATTCTCTCCTTAAATGGTAAAGCTCTAAATATTCTTCATTGTTCACTTACCTCTACGGAATACGGTCATATTCGAGGGATACGATCGGCACATGAAGTATGGGAAAAATTAGAAGCTATCTATGAAGTATATGCAAATGAAAGGAGTCATTCAAAAGCATCTACTTCTCAATTGGATACAACATCAAATCCAACAACATGGGATGAGATTCTTACAACTTCCGATGATGAAGAAGCGAAATCCTTTTAATGGGCATCAACGAAGACAATGAGGTACGCTTTAACTCTTCTACTTCTCTTAGTAATGAATTGCATGATGATTTGCAAAATGATTTTGATGAGCTTCAAAATGAATTTCAATGCTTACTCTTTAAATACAAAAATTTGAAAAAGGAATTCAATACTTTGAAAAATGATAAGGATAATTTACTTGCTTCATATGAATCACTTTCTTGTGCTCACACTACCACACTTGATAAGGTTAGAAGCCTTGAAAAAGAAAATAGTACTCTTATTAAGGATATTGATTGTATAAAAAAGGACTTATTTAAATTCAACTTGAGTACCGATGAAATGACCGAAATTCTTGATGTTCATAGTTGTGATCATTTGAAACTAGAACTTGGTGATAAGCCTAATGTTATAAATGATATGAAAAAGGACCAAGTCACTAAGCATGTTGTCATTATACTTCTAGAATTATTACATGCTTCTATTGTGGTAAAAAGGGTCACACGGCAAATTATTGCGGGGCTAGAAATAGCTCTAATTATTATTGGAGACCTAAAAGTCTCAATGTTGATCCCAAAGGACCTAAACACTTGAGGGTACCACAAGAAAATTTCACGATAGGTACTTGGCGCAACAAAAATCAAAGGAAATTCAAATTGTCAAATCGACAACAAACATTTGCGCCACTTGATCAAAGGAGAAGATATTATCAACAAATCAATTTCCAAGAAGAAGATATAATCAACAATGGGAAGGACACAATCCTTGGAAATGGCAAAATTGGAGAAGACATCATCAACAAGATGATTTTCAAAGAGGAAGATACTATCAACAAAGGGAAAGACACAACCCGTGGAAATGGCGTAATTGGTAAACCATATCTCCTTATTAATATACGCATATTGTTTTGTTATTATGCATGCTTGTATTTTTGCCTTAATTGTCAAAATAATTTTTCAAATACTTCTCTTAAAAATAAGGTCTTCAATAATTTTTTTAAAATCTTTTGAAAAGGAGACCTTGTATAATGCTTCTCTAAACTCTTGTGTATTTACAAGAACTTATATGATTATTATCTCTTATGGATTTATATAGCATATGTATACTTGTGACATCTCTTTGCTTTAGCCTACACTTTTATCATTATGTTTTGTGCAAGATTTTTTTTTAAGAATTGTGTAGGATATATATATATATATATATATATATATTCAAAAATGGCTATCTACGTCATAATGTGTCAAGAGTGACATAAATCACCTTTGTTATTCATATTTCATAGACTCGATATATTTTTGTCATATGCCTATTTGCTCGTTTTTCAAGCAATTTCAAAGAATCTCAGATAAGTACCATTGAAATGATTTTTCGATTTTTTGAAAGGCACTATTCGATAAACCTTGTTTTTATCCGAGTCTTGTATTAGATTATATTTTGTTTCGATATATATCTTCATCATTAGTTATCTACATCATAATTTGTCAAGAGTGACACAAACTATCGAGGTCTCAACTATATACTCTCGGTTTTTCAAAATTCAAAAAGAAACCTTGAATATATTTTCAATAAGCACGTGTTTTATCAAACTTTTGTTGATTCGTACAAAAAGCATAGTTTTTTTTTTTTTTTTTTTTGTAAAAAATTCGGCAAAAAGAGTAATACCTTACTTTGTTTCGTACAAAAAGCATAGTTTGTGCTACTTGTTCAACTTATATGATGGTTTATATCAATATTGTCCATATTATTCGATATTACTATGCTCTTGTGCAAGTATTTTGTTAAGATTTTGCAGGAATTTTTTGGTATTTCGGAACAAGCTTGATGACCAAGGCAATATTATTCGAAACAAAGTAAGGTTAGTAGCTCAAGGGTATTGTCAAGAAGAAGGTATTGATTATGATGAAACTTTTGCACCCGTAGCACGTTTAGAAGCCATTTGTATTTTACTTGCCTATTCTTGTTTTAAAAATTTCAAGCTTTACCAAATGGATGTTAAATCCGCCTTTTTTTTAAATGGTTTAGAAGAAGTCTATGTAGGCAATATTGTTCGAAACAAAGTAAGGTTAGTAGCTCAAGGGTATTGTCAAGAAGAAGGTATTGATTATGATGAAACTTTTGCACCCGTAGCATGTTTAGAAGACATTCGTATTTTACTTGCCTATTCTTGTTTTAAAAATTTCAAGCTTTACCAAATGGATGTTAAATCCGCCTTTTTTTTAGATGGTTTTATTCAAGAAGAAGTCTATGTAAAACAACCTCCGGGGTCTGAAATTTGTTTTAGGCCAAATGATGTTTATAAACTTAAGAAGGCCTTATATGGTTTAAAACAAGCACCCCGTGCATGGTATGATAGACTTAGCTCTTTTCTTTTGCAAAATAGGATTTACAAGAGGTAAAGTTGACATTAATCTCTTTGTTTTTTGAAAAAGAGCAAGATTGCTTATTAATGCAAATTTATGTCGATGATATTATATTTGGTGCTACTAATGAATCCTTGTGCAAGAAATTCTCTAAGTCAATGCAAGGTGAATTCGAGATGAGTATGATGAGCATTAAGGAATAAATGATCGAAGACATATCCATGGCCATCTACGTCATTAGATGTCAAGATTGTGAAAGGCATATTGGTTGACAAACAAATTCGAGGTATGTTCATTAACTTTTATTACTCCCATAGACTCGATATTTTTTATGCCTTATGTCTATGTGCTCGATTTCAAAACAATCCCAAAGAATCTCATTAAAGTGCCGTTAAAAGAAATTTTCAAATATTTGAAAGGCACTTCTTCTTATGGCTTGTTTTATCCAAAATTTTAAAACGTTCATATTTTTCGGGATAACAAGTCTGGTGAAAATAATTTTCAAAATACGGTTCTTCATAACCGAACTATAACTTATTGAGATTCAACATTTCTTTCTAAGGGATTATACTTATTAACGAAAAATTGAGACGTGCTTAATTCCGTCTCAAGATTAACTCGCGGATAATTTTTTTTTAAAACCGTTAACCGCTGAGTCTTTTACCTCATTTCGAGCTTGTTTAGGCTTTAATGCATATTGAATGAGGTCTATGTTTGCATTTTGTGCGTTTTTAAAATTAGGGGTGAAAAATCGGAGTTTGGGATCAAAATTCGGACAGAATCAGAAAAAAGAGTTCCATGGACCAGATTAAGGGAGGGGGACCGGTCGAAGAATACTTGGACCAGTCGGCCCCCCTGGACCGTCACCCAGAGCAATTTCAGAGATAAATTTAGTTCTGTCCAATACTTAGCCATTTTGTGCTCTACTTCTTCAAACTCGAGGCCCTTTGCAAATTTCACACACAATTCACTCAAAATGATTTCTTTCTTGTAAATTATATATTTTTGAGTTTATACTATTGGTATATCATCCATGATACCCGACTTCTCTGATTAATTGGTAAGTTTAATTCCTTCTTTATCTCAATTGGGTTGAACCCTTGAAAATATGCTTCATTTTTGATATTTTGTTGGAATTCTTATATGCTTGTGTTGGGTATGATGATTGTTGTTGGGTGATATTTATAGAATTGCATTTGGTGATGAAAATTTTGGGCATGATTGCTTTTACAAGCATTATATACATCTTCGGTTTTATTCTACGCACACCTAGTGCTCAATGATATGCTTCAATGAAAATTTCATCAATTACATGATTCTCTCGATTTCAAAAGTCTTATATATTTATAGAGATCATGTTTTGTCATTCAAATGAGCTTTTACGCGTTATATTCGCAACTTTTCCCTTAGCTTTTGGAATTTTAAGCTTCATGGTCATAACCTCGATAAATCAGTTAAATTGCGCAC
Source organism: Rehmannia glutinosa (assembly GCA_016081115.2). Taxonomy (NCBI): domain Eukaryota; kingdom Viridiplantae; phylum Streptophyta; class Magnoliopsida; order Lamiales; family Orobanchaceae; genus Rehmannia; species Rehmannia glutinosa. The sequence goes on from CM071926.1 coordinate 93,044,827, forward strand.
TTTGATATGAATATATGATATTTTTATCGTGCTAATATTCTTTTTGATGATTCCAAAGGGGGAGAAATAGGAAATAAGCTCATTAGCTCAAAGAAGCTAAAATAAGCTCGCAAGAAAATCTATAAGTTGTGGCTCTTAAAAGCCAAAAGCTGTGAATGATACTTAGTCCATTGGATGTATTATGGACTTATATACATGTCTAATGATGTTTATTTGACAGGGGGAGCTTTTAAGCTCATGATATTAAGCTTCATTGTAAAACCTAAGCTTTTAGCTTTTGTTTAATTATTTTTATATTTATCTTGATGTGCATGTTGATAGGGGGAGCTTTTACAAAATATTTTATGAAAATCTTTAGTCCCATCCTTGTGATTATTATGCATGGAAAGTTGTCTCTTGAAACGGATAGTTATGTTTGACCGGAAAATTTATTTTGTTTTTAAATCGACCTCTTAAAATTGTTTTGGTTTGTAATCATCAAAAAGGGGGAGTTTGTTAGATAAATATTTTTATCATAATTTTGATGTTTTTGTTTAAATGTGTTTTATACCAAAATAATATTTTTAAATGTTGACCAAATACTCTCGATCGATCTAAAATATTTTTACTAATTTTTCGGAGTATTTCTTGAAATTTATTTTCGACAAAAATTGGACAACACTTTTGTCTCGTGTTCGACCGGTCGCCCTATAGAGCATCCCGTGTCTGAAGTTGATTTTTGAAACAAAAACTTGGGTCGACATTTTTTAGGGTATGTCGACCTTGAGGTCGACCGGTGGCGTCAACCGGTCGACGTCAAGGTCGACCGGTGTATGGGTATGTCTGCAAGTTACAAAACCTTCCTGTATTGAAATTTTAGGAGCTCAACCGGTCCAACGGGGTGTCGACAGGTCGCCCCATGTTTTTTTGTGAAATATGTTTCAAAAGTTTATTTCTATTCGACTGTGCCGCCTACCGTTTTGACAAATTCTCTAATCATGCAGACAAGAGACAACTTTTCCTCAATTTATCTAACAGCTATATTCTTCATTTGTCTTGCAATTTTTTACAAATTTCAATTTCCTAGGATGAGCCTATCTAGTTCAAGACATCTTCTATAAATAGATGAAGAAAGCAACACAACCAGAGAGAATACTACAAGACAACAAGATACATTCAAGCAAATACTTTTGTTCTTCAATTTCAATATTCTTGTTGTAATAGCATAAGGTCTTTCACTTTTACATCTTGAGGTCTAGACTTGATTCTTGATTACACTTGCACTTCAAAGTTATATACTTCATTATCGAGTTGTAATCTTGAATTTGTGTTTGTCATTCAACACAAGATATCCTTGTGAGTGTTCTTGTGGTAAGAGCACACTTGGGTGATCTTAGGTGTTAGGTATAAGAAGATTGTGGTAATCTTCTTGTGGAAGAGTTTGGTGCTCTTCGAGGTGTTGGAGAGTTTGGTGCTCTTCAAGGTGGAAGATTGTGGTAATCTTCACAAGATGTCGTAGCTAGAAGATTGTGGTAATCTTCAAGAAAGATTGTGGTAATCTTCAAAGAGGTGTTGTAAGAAGAGTGCGGTACTCTTCAATGTGAAGTTGTAATAATTTTGGTAATTATTAATAAAATCTTTTTTTTTTCTTTTTAAAATCCATCCCGGAGATACTGGGGTGGTAGAGGATTAGGCCCTATAAATCGACGCGTGTTGTTTACTTTCCCGGACCTTCATTCTTGTCTTTGCTTGTTCATTCGAAAAAGAGGGCATAATCGAGAAAATGAGCATAATCTATTCACCCCCCTCTAGATTATCGTAATCACTTGGACTTACACTATTAATACTTTTGACGGAAAAAAATTAATATCTTTTAGGGGCTATTAATCTTTTCTAACACAACTATTAAATATTTTCAAGTGAACACCTTTCAGATGGACTAGTAATACTTCTCGAATGAAAATCTAATACTTTCAGCTTTCTCATGATACTGTATCACTCTCCAATATTATAAAAACTAATACTTTCAAGTAAACTGCGTACTAATACTTTTAAGAGGGACTACTAATCTGTACCTGAATATTACAAAAGCGTCAATACTAATAAGACAAAAATGCCATCGGGTTGGTTTTGGGATTTGTTTAACGAATTTTGGCATGTTAGACCGTCTAACCAGAGTTTTTGTCTTTATTATTTACCTTAAAAATGAGGAAATTACACTCAAACCCTTGTACTATTCACGTTTTTACACTTTACCATATAAACTATTTTTTGTTACACTTTACCATATGAACTATGTAAATTCATGCACTTTGCCTATATGAAAAGTTTTACCCCTAAAATTTAATATTTCTTAAAAAAATAAAAATGGTTCATTACGATCGTATCCAACACATCATGCTTCCGTATAAAAATTAATAATCTCTTAAATTCATACATTATTTGACTAGAATGTAATTGAATATTCCTGGTTAGTGACGAATATTTTCATCGCTAATTGACTAAAAGTATATATATATATATATATTTTAATTGGTTAGTGATCAATACTTGAGATTGGTTGCTAATGTCTAAAGTTAGGGACAATTTTATTTTTCTCTGCAATTTTTTTGCTATTTTTGTCGCGTTGGTATGAACTATTGCGCGGCATGTTCAAGTTGTGTGTCAGGAGCAGTCATAAAACTGTACATGCGATGAGCAGCTCAAAAATCGATGAACATACTAGTTTTATATAAAATAACATATATAAAATAACATGATAGGTCTGATTACCACAATAAACTATTGTAATTATTCTAAGAAAAATAAAATTTTAGAGGCAAAATTGTTCATATAGGGCAACGTACATAAATTTACATAATTCATAGATAAAATATAACAAAAAATAGTTTATATGAAAAGTGTGAAAACGATATTTGGGGGTTTAGTGTAATATCCTTTTAAAAAAATTGGCCGTACAAAATTTTAAATTTTCATTGTACAATGGGGCCAGGGCTATTTTCGTCATTGCACTACAACAAACGTCATTTTTAGTTCTGTTTTTCCACTGCCTTAAAAACCCACCTCCATCCCAGAGTAATACGTACCTTGGTGGATTAGTAAGCAGCCTCTGCTCTTCCCTCAAACGCCACCGCGAACATGGCGGTAACAGACTTATTCGCCGGCGAGATAGCCACCGAACTCCTCAAACAGCTCATCACCATCTCCCGAAAATCCGCCTCCTGCCGCTCGAGCGCGGAGCAGCTCATCGTCTACATCCAAGAAATCCTCCCCATAATCCAGGAAATCAAGATCACCGGAAACGAGCTCCCTCAGCACCGACAGCGCCAGCTGGATATCTTCTCCGAGACACTCTCCGGCGGCCTCGAGTTAGCAAACAAAGTCCTCAACTCTCCCCGTTGGAACGTCTACCGGAACCTCCGATTAGCCAAGAAGATGGAGAAATTGGAGAAGAACGTTTCCAGATTCATGAAAGGGCCCGTCCAAGTATGATATTTTGCTAGGATATAACCCCCCCCCCCCCTTTTTCTTTTTTCTCAATGCTTTTCTCACCCTGTAGCCAAAAAATATTGATTTTGTCAAATACCACAGGCGCACGTGCTGGCTGATGTGCATCACGTGAGGGTGGATATGGCGGAGAGGTTTGATCGGCTGGAGTGGCGGCTAGGGGCGATGAAGATTGGCGTCGATGGCGACGGAGGGTGGTTAGGAGCGGCGGTGAAGAGGGTGGAGGAGGAGGAGAAATGGTGCGAGGACAATTTGGTAAATTTGGGAGGCACTGGATTGGAATTGGGGAAAATGAAGGTGAAGGAGATGCTGATGGTGAACAAGGATGGGAAGGAATCCAATGTGGTTGGGATTCATGGGATCGGTGGCATCGGAAAAACCACCCTAGCAAGAGAAATTTGCAAAGATAATGAAATCAAGAGTAAGTTTAAATTAACGGTAATTACAAAAACTACCCCTGACAAGTTTCAGAATTACAAGACACTGTGATGCTGCCTTGCACTTTTATCATAACCGTGAGCTGAACTAGCGGAATTTGTTGACGAAATCATATATTTTATAATTATATCTTTCTAACTTTTCTAAATATTAGAAATTTGCAGACGAAAAGTTAGACTGATTGCAATATTTAAAAAAGTTGAGTATGTAATTGTAAAATATTTGATTAGGTTAGCAAATTTCAACTAACGATTGAGATTTGATACTTCTCTGAATTTTTGTAATTGCTCCAAACCTCAGGGATGGTTTTTGTAATTATCCCTTAAACTAATTCTCTATCAGATTTGCCTAAGAAGTTAAAAAGTAACCTTTTAACAATTGATTATGTTATTTCCAGGTTATTTCAGTAACAAGGTCTTCTTTCTAACTGTATCTCAATCTCCAAATGTGGAGCAATTGAGGTCAAAAATTTGGACAATGGTATCTGGGAATACCATTATGGGCCATGGAGACATGTTTCCTCAAATAAAACTAGGATACAATGTGGATAGTTCTGCAAGAACACTTTTGGTTCTTGATGATGTTTGGACACACTCAGTTCTTGAACAACTACTGATCAAGATTCCTGGTTGCAAAATCTTAGTGGTTTCACGGTTAAAATTCCCTCCATCCGTTGTCGATTGCTCGTATGAATTGGATTTGTTGACTGAGAGTGAGTCCATCTCCTTGTTCTGTCACTTTGCTTTCGGACAAACTTCGATTCCTGTTTGTGCTGATAAGGAATTGGTTAAGCAGGTAATAAGATTATGGGAGTTAGAAGTTGATAGTGTTTGCAAGTAGAAATTAAAGGGTTGAATAAGTTAAAAGAAAGTTTTAGGTGAAAAAGTAGTAAAAGTACTTTTGTTTGTGTGTAAAAGAACTTTATTATTCTAAAATAAAATTAAAAGTAGAATTAGAAATCTGACGCACCCTCTTTTAGTTTTAGATTCACATAGTCAGAAGTAGAAGTTGCTTGAAAAACTAAAAACTACCTTTTTTTTTCAACCAAAAGCTGACAATCACTTTTTTTCTTGTCTGTGGAACCCTCTTCGTATTTTGGTGATTTATGAGTTGATTTCAAAATTCTCGATAGGTTGTGGATGAATGCAAAAGACTTCCATTGGCTCTAAAGGTGATTGGAGCTTCACTTAAGGGTCAGTCTGAGATGTTTTGGACAAGTGCCAAGAACCGGTTATCGCGAGGACAACCTCTTTGTGAATCCCATGAAGTTCAATTACTCGAACGGATGAAGTTGAGCATCGATTATCTATCAGAGAGGGAGAGAGAATGTTTCATGGATTTGGGTGCATTTCCAGAAGACAAGAGAATTCCATTGGACATACTTATCAACATGTGGGTTGAATTACACGACATCGATGAAGAAGAAGCTTTTGCTGTCTTAGTTCAGCTTTCAGACAAAAATCTCCTTACACTAGTAAAAGATGCAAGGTAACTTTGATAATGTATCTTTGGTTGGAAAATGTGTTTGAAAGTGTCTTATATGGCTTGTTTTGGACAGAGCTGGGGATAAGTACAGCAGTTACTATGAGATTTCAGTTTATCAGCATGATGTATTGCGAGATCTCGCCATTCATCTGAGCAATGTTGGTGGCATAAATCAACGGAGGAGGTTGCTTATGCCAAGAAGAGAAGCAGGGCTTCCAAAAGATTGGGAGAGAAATATGGATGAACCGTTCAATGCTCGAATTATCTCAATACATACAGGTATTGAAACCAATTTTACTTAGCATCTTGTCCGTTCAAGCTTGTTTGAATTTTTATCGAGATGCAAAAATTGTGTTTGAGTTTGGTTTGACTAGTAATTGATCGAGCTTTAATAGATCTGAATACGAATCGAGCTCGAGTAAGTTGGTATTTTTACACATATTTATTATTTTTTACTAATTGAGTCTGGCTCAATCAGAGTTTTACATCTTATACGAAAAAAATGTGGTCAAGCTCGATTCATTATGTAAACGAACCAAGCTCAAACAAGCTTTTAATGATCGATCTAAAGTCGAGAATCGAGCAGCTTGGTTCGTTTCTCAACCCTAGTAAAAAAAAGACGCTAAGTTGTTCTAACAATCTTTCCCGACATTTCTAATGCAGGTGAAATGAGTGAGATGGACTGGTTAAGAATGGACTGCCCGAAAACTGAAGTATTAGTACTAAATTTCTCATCATCTGAATACTTTCTGCCTCCTTTTCTAGACAACATGCCCAAACTCAGAGCCCTAATACTAATAAACTACAGCTCCTCAAATGCAATCCTTCATAACACCTCGGTTTTTAGCAGCTTAACCAATTTAAGAAGCCTCTGGTTCGAAAAAATCTCTCTCCCTCTATTACCCGACACCACAACACCCCTCAAGAACCTGCAAAAAGTTTCGCTAGTCCTATGCGATATAAGCAAAACCGTTAATCATTCAGCTCATCTTTTCCCCCGTCTTTCAGAGCTCACGATGGATCACTGCATAAACTTAACCGACGTCCCTTCAAGTATATGTCAAATGCAGACACTCAAAAGCCTGAGTGTCACAAACTGTGACAGTCTCCAAGAACTGCCTTCTGATTTGGGTAAACTTAGTTCCTTACAGATTTTAAGGTTATCGGCCTGTCCGAATCTGAAGAAGCTCCCGGAAGGAGTTGCCAGCCTGGGTCGGCTGAAATATCTAGACGTTTCACAATGTGTTAACATGGGATGTCTTCCTGAGGGGATTGGTGGGTGTTCGAGTCTCGAGAAGATTGATATGAGAGAGTGCCCACAGATGAGGAGCTTACCGGTGTCGGTAGGGTTTTTACGGTGTTTGCGCCGTGTTATTTGTGATGAGGAAGTTTCTTGGCTTTGGAAGGACATGGAAAAAGGTCGGCCTGGGCTTTGTCAGGTTCCTCAGGAGTGTTTTACCTTGGACTGGCTGGCTGAGTGAGGTTTCAGTTTGTTTTTGTAGCAGGTTGTCTAAGAATTGGGGTGGAGGATGTAATGTTGATGTGAATATGTGATCTTTACTGTGAGTCTGATGAGGAAGATGGGAATTAAGAAAGATATGGATATGTGAGAGCTGCATTATGGGATCAGAATAGCTCATGTATGCCTTCAATATCATTTTAGATTATAGTATAAGGTAAATATGTTTAATTTCAGGAATTTCTCGTTAATAAAACTCAATTCTTGATAAATTTATCACCCAGATTGGCTACTCCAGCTTGATTCTGATTTTTTAATCTTTAAAGAACTGTTAATTACAAAAAATACCTTGAGATTTAATCTGATTAAAAAAAAAATCAATTATTTTTCAAAACTATAAAACCTCTTAATATTTTTTTCTATTTAGGAATAATGATTAAGGGATTATTTATAATTTTAAAAGATAATTAATTTTTTTCTGTAATTATGTCAAATCTCAATCTCGGGGGTAGTTTTTTTGTAAATACACCTTAAAATAAAGACATCTTAGAGCATTCACAAGAGACTCTCTAATTGGAAAATACTCTATTTTAAAGAGTCATGCACCAAAAACCATCTCCAACAAATTTTCTATTTTAACTTTTAAATTTAAATAATGAATTTTCACTCTTCAAATTTGGAGAGTCAAAATAACTCTATATAATTAATTGTATTAAATGGTCAATTACTTCCAATATCCAAATTTTGTTTTCTTCAACTTTTAATGACCATTTTGAAACGCAATTTCCAAAAACCACACAAATTTCGAAATAAAGAGCCAAATACAAAGGTTGTGTTGGAAAATGCAAAAATATTACTCTTTAAATTTAAAGATGCTCTTCATTTTTCAAGAGATACTCTTTAAATTTGAAGAATCTCTTGGGGATGCTCTTAATAACCAAATTGTAAATTCTCTATTCCAGTTCTGTATTTCATTTCATACGTAACCATGCCATACTATTTGTATATTTAGGAAATATTTTCCACATGTAACAACTAGTCAATTACAAGGGGAGCGCTTAACACTCCTAACTCTTTTTAAATATAATATATTCACTTAATACATCCCCTAACTCTTTTTAAATATAATATATTCACTTAATACATCCCCAAATCTTTCCCAATTTACCCTTTCCCAATTAAAAACCTAATAGTATTATACAACCTTTTTTAAACCTCAATATTATTTATCTACTGTATTTTATCTGCTCTTGCACGCCAACACCATATTCTTCCTAGCTTAACGTGATGCCAACATCATCTTCTTCCTCAACATTAATCTTCTCTTCTGGATTGTGGAAATTATTATTTGTCCATACTTGTGTTTAATAAAAACAGAATTATTTAATGATTCTAAGTACATATTTTGTTTCCTCAAAAAAAAGAAGTACATATTTTGGGATAATTAGCATCCTACTGAGAAAGCATACAAGGTTCTTGTTGATCAAATCATTCAAAAATATATCAACAAATTCCTGTGAAGAAATCTACCAATATATCAACAAGTACTTTTTTTTCATGTGTATTAATGAATCAAATCCACCAATGTACATAGGAAGAAATTTCAAGCATTGCCATTTCTCCAGCAACTCATCACCAAAGGGGACACAAAAAGAGGAAAATAGAGAACCGACACTACTAAACCTAACGCAAATCTTGGCCAAATTAGCTTTGAAAACAGAAATCTTGGGACCATTATGAACCAATATTATAATTACTCTATTATTCTTGTAGTGAGTTATAAATGCGAATGGAAGAAAATAGTATTGTTAGAACAGATGAAAAAGCAAAGAGTTAGAAAATGGATTAATAGAAAAGCACCTGTTGCCGTTGAGGAAGAAGATGATGTTGGCCAAATAATATTGAGGTTTAAAAAAGACTTTATAATACTATTAGGTTTTTAATTTGGGGAAGGGTAAATTGGGAAATATTAAGTAAATATATTACATTTTTGGGGGTGTTAATAGCTTCTCCCCAATTACAAACCCTATTTGTATATTTGTATATTTAGCAAGAAATATCTTTAAATTAACAATACTTTTAACAAATACTTGGTAAATGAACTGAAATATTTTCTTATAATCAATTTTACAGATCGATTCTTAAATAGGAGTATCCATCGACAGTGAGGACGACGACTAATCACCAATAAGTCAATTCATGTATGATTTCACATTTTCGTGGCTCTAATTCATTTGGTCTATTGAAATTGGGTATGTTACGTTGAAAAATAACTGAAATTAATTTCGTAGTTAGGCTAAACCTGGTAGTTTTTGTAACTATGCAAATATATACACACACCTTTTTTTTCTTTTGTATGGCACATATGTATACACACATAGGGATGGCAATGAGTGGGGACGGGGCTGGTATGGGACATACCATCCCCGTCCCCGAATCCCATTTCAAATACCATCCCCGTACCACTCCCCGTTTTGGGCATCTGGTACGGGGATGGGAATTCCCCGTTCGGGGAACGGGGTCCCCGTTTTGTATTTTTTAATAAAAAAAATAATTTTTTTACTTAAAATAGTTAATAATTAAAATAGATAAAATATCATGAATCACTAGCTAATCATATAACCTCCAAAATATAAAATACTTTAACAAATTGAGTTAAATACAACAATTTTCGAAATACAAAATCTTATAATTTGAAAAATTAAAAATCATTATAGTATAAAAACACATAATTTTAGGGTCTATTTTTACAATTTAATAAAATAAAAAATATAAACATAATTAATATTAGTAATATATAAGCATAAATATAAATATATATATATATCGGTGAATGGGGACGGGGACGGGGAATTCCCGTTTCATCTAATCGGGGGCGGGGATGGGGACGGGGATGGGACGGGGAATATAAATACCATCCCCGTCCCATCCCCGGTTTCAGAAAAGCGGGGAATCCCCATCCCCGCTCCCATCCCCGAATTAATCGGGGATTCCCCATCCCAATTTATTCGGGTACCAACGGGGATGGTTCCCCGTGGGGATTTTGCCATCCCTATACACACACTATAGAAACAATAAAAATCCAAATGGGGACCCGGCCACTTGTATGGCTGCTTTAGTAATATCTCTATCCATCTGCTTTAGTAATATCTCTATCCAGGGAAAAAAAAAAAGGAAAAAGAAAAAAAACCCAAGAAAGTGGAACCCTTGAAGTGACCAGTGATCAATAAGATCCACTTTCTTCTTGTGGAAATTTGATTTCCTTTTTCACATTACTATTCAGCATGAAATTGGAAGCCTTTAATGTCCATTCACTGGCAGGCCACACTTATACTGTATTACATTCAGAATTTCCAATTCAACAGAGATTTTTTGCACAAAACATGGAACAAATATGAAGCATAAACTTACAATTATGATTGCTAGATTCTTTGTCTACTAAAATCGGGTTAATTTCAAATGTACCCCTCAGGTTTTTTATCCTAATTACAAAAAATCCAGTTATCTTTTAAAATTACAAATACCCCTTGGCATTTGTTTTATCTAACAAATTGCACCTTCAATGCATCCTCAAGGGGGGTGGGGGGGAACCTATGCAAATACAAACCCCAAGTGGTATTCATAATTTTGAAAAATAACTGGAGTTTATTTGTAAATCTCAGGGGTAGCTTTTGTAATCATCCCACCAAGAAACAATATAACAAAAATAGTTCTGATACACTTAACATTGCAATTATTAATCTCCTTTCAAAAAAAGAAAATCCCGATAAAAATCCTTATGCATACATTCTTGATTTTTAGCTCCTCAATCAACTAGCTCTTAAATTATCAGCTCCCAGCACGACCAGAACGCTTGCAGGAATTTCCAATCACCCCATCATGAACATAGCGTTCTTTTTTTTCCGCCCATTTAAATAAAATTAGAATATACGAGAAAATAAGGAAACATGATGATCATTCATACATTAAGTACCTTCCTAATTTGAACTCTCAGAGAATTTACAAGGCATAATTAATCAGAGAAACCTGGTGGGAATATACTCATTTATTCTCAAAGGATAGCTGTAAAATTCCTCGTTTCTGCTATCTCCCTTCTTATGATAGAAAGGAACTAACCATGGAAGACCTCGGTCATCAACGGTATGCCTGGCTTCAAGTGTGTTGTCGAGAAGTCCTCCGACTATCAGCGCCACAGTAGGTGGAGACGAGAATATTGTATTCAATATATCATTGAACTACAAAAGGAGACAGAATAACACGATCAGCAACTCATAAAGGAAAGACGTGTAATATTGGTGCATACGGAAAAAACCGCATCAAGAAAATACATTTGTAAATTAGGAATGCATGGCATGGATTAACAGTAAGATAATATCAATTGTGATACTATTAACACTCTTCCCAAAATCAATTTTGAACTAACAAAAGGAGCATTGTGTCGCATAGGGTCTTGGTTTATATTTTTCTTTAAGGTGGGTTTAACCTAATTACAAAAAACCCTTTCAAAATTACAAATACCTCCTTAAGGTATTACAAACACCTACTTGAGGTTTGTATTTGCACGACAAATACACTCAATAGGGTGGAATTTGTAAACAGAAAACAAATATCATTGTTTTTTTTAATTAGACTGAACCTCAAGGTTTTATTATTATTATTTCTTTAATCAACTATTGAGTTAATTACAAAAAAAGTACTCCAGAAATTTAACCTCTATATATTATATATAAAAAAAACTCAATTATCTTTCAAAATCACAAATACCCCCTTGCATTTGTTTCTCTTTTACAAATTGCACCCTCAAGAGGGGTATTTGTTAGATAAACCTCAAGTGGGTGTTTATAACCATTTAAGGGGGAATTTCTAATTTGAAAAGATAATTGGAGTTTGTTCAAATCTTAAAAAAGATGAACGAATCACCAATAGATCACTTAGTCTATTCACTTTCTAGTGTAGGATAAACCACGCTGGTGATTGTCCGACGACACCAAACTCACAAACACCCAATCATCAAACTCGCGATCTATAAGCCCGAGCGGAATTTTACTAATGGAATGCCAATAACTTCAAGTATATTGGCACATGTCCGGAGTATGAGTAGAAAAATTAGAAAGAAAATACTCATGGGAGGACAAGAGGACCATTTCACATAGATTTTCAAAATCCTTACATCTGTGGAACGTTTCTGTGCAATAATAGTTATGTAAATATAACAAAAAGGAAATATATTTTTGCACAAATAGCAGATCTTCTATTATATGACATCAGATAAATGTCAATCGTGAGCTTATAGGGCCCTCAAGATTCAGCAAAGTTGCATTTGGATGGGAGAATTTTGATTTGGGGAGAGGATATCGTGGAGGATTTCCAATGACTCCATCTAGGAGGAATTTGAAATCCTACAGATGACTCCAAAAATAGCTTCCAAAGAATTTGAGATCCATTATAGAATAACTCCATCCAAACAACCTCAAACAATTTGTTATTATGCATTTGAAATCCTTAGCTCCAAATCGATCAATTCAAATGGAGACTAAAAGTTCAAATTACAATGTGAAAATCTATATATTAATTAGGGATAATTACAAAAACTATCCCCGAGGTTTGAGCTAATAACAAAAAAAACCAAGAGATTTTTGAAAATTACAAAAGATCCCTAGGTTCTGTATTACACTTTACCCCCTCATAACCAAAATCATTTCAAACACTCCCATAACATTTGTAAAATAATTCTAGTTACCCACTTTTATTTAAGTCAGAATCAAATCTGAGGGGCTTTTTGCAATTATGAAACTTCTCTCGTTTTCTTTTTTTTTTTGTAATTACCCTAACCTCAGGCCTCAGGGGTAGTTTTTGTAATTATCCCTATTAATTAGGTTAACATTAGACCAACTCACATAGTGTGAACTACAACAATATAAGAACTCGGTCATGCCATCTAGTACACTCAGTAAAAGTACATTTCAGGTTAATTCATATGCACTATTTTGTTATGATTCTCAGACAAAAGAGAAAAATTCCTTTTATCATAACGATATCTCATTTACGTCTATATATGTTTCCCTTCCAAGAAAATAAAGAAAACAGATAAAAATGCATAATTGTTACCCATCCTCCATGTGTTCGGACAGGTCCATGCCCAGAGGCATCCATGTTCATGATGAAATATTGAGGTATTGATATACCCAAGAACAGAGAGACGCCCAATACATAGATGTTTCTCATGGAATTGTTGTTAGTGAACTGTATAAAGGATATCCCAATAGCAGCTGCATGAAGAAAGTGACAAAAGATAATGACTTTCTAGAAAAAAAGGAACACAAAAAATTGAGTAACCGGACTTGCAGCTCACGGAAATCACTTACCAACAATACCATATAAGATGCAGTATATCGCGGCAAATATTGGCAAAGGAATTGATGCAAAAAAGGCCCCAAATTTTCCTGCAAAGGAAGAATCCTCAGTCGTAAATTTCCGGAAGAATATGCTTCTCCCCTCTTATTTTTTTTTCTCTATTTGCTGTCTTATCCCAACCAAGTCACCCAGGGAAAAATAAAATAAAATAAATATATATAGAGAGAGGCCAAATTAACCTACCAAATATTGAGAAAAAGATCATGAAAGCAGTGGATATTTGAACCACCCTTCTGCTCCCAACACGAGTTAGTCCAAGGAGGCCGACATTTTCACTGCAGAAACGAGACCCAAAACAATCACAGACAACTTCAGTGGTGAGGCTAATTATGAACGAATGTTATTTTTTTTTAATGTAAAAACATCTGTTCATGAATGTATACAAAGACTGACAAGTCTATACATGCATATTTACACGTGTTAAATATATGCATGACATATAAGGTAAATAAAGACCAGCAGGCAAGTTCAATTATGGTAAAAAACAGTTTGAAGTCATGTTTAGGTATTTTGAGCTATAAATCATTATAGGGATGATTACAAAAACTACCCATGAGGTTTGGGGTAATTACAAAACGACCCAGTGAAGTTTTAAAATTACCCAAAAAAAAACCCTGAGGTTTGATTCTGCATTAAATGAAGGGGATAACTGTAAAATATTTACAAATGTAAAGGGAGTGTTTGAAATATTTTTACTTATGAAGGATGTAAAATGTAATACAAAATCAAAATTTAAGGGGATTTTCGTAATTTTCAATAACCTCTGTTTTTTTTTTAAAATTACCCCAAACCTCGAGGGTAATTTTTGTAATTATCCTATCATTATAACTATGAAAGTTTCAATGGAACTCAGTTGCATTATACATTGTAAAGTACCCTGAAACTCTTGCAAGCAAACATGACTGGATAACCAAGAATGCAAGAAGCATGTAAAACAGGCATAAGAATTGAAATGTTTTGTGACAAATCAGCTTCTTACACGGAAGCAGTAGTCCCGACGACCGAACCAAATATCCCTTCTAGCAGCTGGCCTATACCCTGAAACAGAAACGTAATATAGTGATTTAAATGATAACTTCATAAATTGTTTAAAAAGAAGAATGTCACATAATGGTCTAACATGATAATAGTACAAGTTAATGGGTTAATTACAAAAACTGCCCCTGAGGTTTATCATAATTACAAAAAACGCGGTTATCTTTTAAAATTACAAATACCCCCGACATTTGTGCACCCCAAGAGGTCTGAAGAAGGGGTATTTGTTATGCAAATACAAACCTCAGGAGATATTTGTAAATATTTGTAATTTTGAAAGAGAACTGGAATTTTTGTAATTAGGCTAAACCTCAGGGGTAATTTTGTAATTATCCCTAAGTTATTTGAGACGAAGCATGCTGTAAACTTCCCAGACCTGCAGACCAATGCTCCTGCTGAACACATGTCCTGGGGGTGAGGTAGCACCAGCAAGCCGTGCTGCCGCATAAAATGTTCCAGTGGACTGCAAAATGAAGGTTTAATAGCGTCTAAAAACCGTTGTTCATCAAAGTGGTAATACAGTCAACTTTGTCCAAAGAGGTTGAAGCAAATATATAGGGAGTATTTGCAAACTATTAAAAAAAAGGATTGTAGCTTGCTGAAAAAGTGATGTATAGTGTTCTCAAATGCTGATTTCTGCTTGGATTCCGCATATTTTAATCAGAATCTAAAAGTAGGAGGAGGGTGCTTTAGATTTCTTATTCTGCTTTTAATTTGGCTTTTACACACAAATAAAACACTTTTACAACTTATTCACCAAACAATCTCTCATAACATATTCAACCTTTAGCTTCTACTTGCAAACATTACCAGCTTCTGATTCTCAAAGCACCTCAAAGAAACTTTCTGCACACTCCCACACTCAAGAGTTGCAATAAATAAAAGTTAATTCTTTTACGAAACCAAAACACACACTGTGCTTGAATGAGTTAAAAAAAAAAGATGCAAAATGTTCCTTCAAAGTCAGCAAATTAAATTAACCTCGGCAGAAGAAACAAGTGCAGCACCCATCATCCCGAACACATGACTTGCTCTGAAAATAGGGGTACCCCACTGAAACGGATATGGAATTTTGATCCTATAAAGCAACATCAAAGAACATGTGAGAAGAAGTTCGATTCCCAGAGCCAGAATTAGGGCTGCAAATAAACCAAGCCGTTCGTGAGCTATTCAGAGCTCGACTCGATAAAAGCTCATTTGAGCTCGTTTATGACAAATGAACCAAACTCAAGCTTAGAGATATTCAGCTAGTTAGCTCGTGAGCAGACTCGTTAGTAAGCTCTTCGGCACACTCGTTAGTAAGCTCTTGAGCAGGGCTCGTTAGTAAGTTCGTACAACTTAAACTAATAGTTTGACTTTAATTTTAATTTTTATACGTTTACCTATGATAAATATTCAAAAAACTTAACTAACTTATTTGTTTGAATAAAATCATAGGTGTTAGTTGATATGTTATGCGTTTTAGAAAATTTTATTTTTGTATTAAATTGAAGAATAATATAATTTATAATTGATATTTACTAAGCTCATTTAGGCTCGATTGAGCTTGAAAAAGTTCGTGAGCCATCAATATATTCGATAAATTTAGCTCGAGTTTGACTCGATAATAAATGAGTCAAGCTCAAACTCTCAAAACCTCGGCTCGGTTCGCTTTGGTTCGAATGCAGCCCTAGCCAGAGTCCTAGAATGCAGAAAATACCATGGAGCAGATGATATGAGAAAAAGAGCGATCTGTACGGCAGCTTAATTTGGTCTGCTGCGAACATTGTTGTAAGCACCAGCGACGGTAAGAATTGCAGCAAAAGCCCAAATAATTCCGACGCACACAAGCAAAGCAAATCTCTCAAGCATGGGTCGGGCGACTGGATGGATGTGTTGCAAGTACTGCATACAGTGCATTATTATTACTAAACTTTGCTATTCGGAGAGGAATAGTGGTAAAAGGTGAGCGACAAAATGATTTTCTTACTTGTTGGGAGATAACCAGCAGAATTAACATGGGTAAGCTAATTTCCACACAATTACCAAGCTGTAGAGGACACAAGGAGATAAACATAAACTTCGAGGTTTTCTCATGTTTACAATTAATCTCATTGGTGAAGCTTTAAGGAAGATAAGAGAAGTACCTGTGGGAAGCCCCTAGCAAATAAGCCAAGACCTACTACACAGACAGCCGGTACTAAAACTACTGGACTGAGGAACCTGTTAAAAATAAAATTTAAGTTAAAAAGTAAGAAAAACATGGAAACGACGGGATTATCTTGAAACTGCCTAAAGTTGTCGTCCGAAAAAGAATAAGAACAAAACTAATTTAATTCGAGTGCAGAAGACAAACTGGATTCCTTATACATGTATTTACCTTGTAAGTTTTCCCCAGGCATTGCTGTATCCGAGTATAATGTTCACAAACGAAGATACTATCAGAGATCCTTGAATGGCTCTCATGGTGTGAGAGAATCTCTACAAGGAGATTAAGAAGTAGTATTGTGTCTCAAAACCGAGAAATAGGCATTATTATCAACTTAAGGATAAATTCTAACAAATTAGTTAGAATATCCAAGAAAAGATTCCTAAATCAACAATACAAGATTCAGAATTCACCTTTTTTAACTATTTAAATATAAATATTTGGATTAAAAATGCGAAAAAGATAGTATTGTATTGACTTCAACATAAAGAATGCATATATCAAGGAATTATAACAAAAACCAGAAAGCACACTACTTGGATGGTCTGGATATATTTAGCACAAATTAAGAGATTGAACCTAAGAAGTGGTAAAAAGTCGATGAATAATCAGTAAAATATGATTCTTCCACCAGAATAAGAAGTGTTTTACGACGGTTAATATTTTTGTTCAATATGTGCACGCAAATCATAGATCAAACATGAAGGAAAAGCCATTGGAATCTAAACCACAGAAAAGGAAAAGGCGATGTCATTCCCTTTCGACACGTTTAGGACAAAGTATCAAACTTAAATCGCAGTTATTATACGATACGCTCAATCTAAAACAACCAGAGTTGCATACCTCATGCTCACTCGAGAAATCACTATCAGATAAATCGTTGATGATCGCCAAAACCGATATAATATAAGCGAATGATGGGCCCATCACCGTCGGAAGCCGTGTGCCAAACCATGTTTGCAAAAGAGTATTTATTCCCGACATAAAGAGCAATGATTGGATCACTCGAGCTTTGTCGCCCTGTTCATAAGTTTTCGTGGAACTTAAAACTAAAGCATAAAATAAAATAAACTGCTACAATTAATCACTCCTTTTTAACAAGTGAGGGAATGTGAATGTACTTACGGGGCCACCGCCCATACGAGGCACAAGTGCAGTGGCAATCATAACAGTTGTTCCGAGCATAACGATGTAATGTTGGAAAGCCAGCACCACAGTTGGTACTGCAATATGTGGATTATGTCATTAAGAAGAAGCTTTCGATAGGATTACAATAGATGCATAAAGAACATATACGTCAAAATATGAATCAACACCATTAACTACGGCCTCATAAAAATAGGCAGAGGACATATTGAAGAGGGAAAATACTTTGTCCCTTTAACTTAGACTATTTTGAGATTTAGTCCTCTAAGTAGTCACGTCTAAATTTTAGTCCAATATCTAATAAAAATTTGGACGTTTAGTCCTATTAGGGCCGAAATTGAGTAATTTAATCGGAAAAAGGTCTAAATTTCAATTTTAACTAGAAATACTCTCCTTTGGCAGATGTAGACACATTTTTCACAGAATAAATATTTTCAATCCGCTATAATTCAGCTCATCGAAATTATGCAGAATCATATAATTGATTAAAGTAAATTTTAAAAAATTCCATAATCACAGAACATAATTATCGAGACGCAAGTTAGGAAAAGCTTGTCAATTCAAAAAAATGCCTTTTCAGACACAGTAAAGCAGCATATACTTTCTTGATTCTTCTATCTGGCTATACATAAATAAATATATAATATTAACCAACAAATCTTGAGAAACAATATAGTAAACTCCACAACATAACCCTTCAAACCAAATAAAAAGATAACATCATAAACAAGTGTAAATTGAGTATAAATCACCGAATATATATACATATATGTGTATATATACATGCAGGAGGGTTGGAGAAAAAAATTACAGACCCCAAGAAGGGTTAGAGTGGATGCAGTAATGGAGCTGAAGGAGCTGTTCTGCCGGAGGGAAAAAAGGGCCTCTGGCAGAACCCAGTGGCGGTGCTACTCCGGTTGACGGCGGCGGCGCCGCCTGATTAGGCGGCGTGTGGTGGTGGTGGTTGTGATTCGCTGTTTCCACCATCTTTCTCCTTTAATTACTTCTTCTTTTGCACTTCTAATTAACACTTGTATTACAATCTTTTTCCTGTTCCCCTTTTCAAAAACTCGATTCCAATAATCACTCACTGTACTAATCACCGACAACTGAATAAGAATTTTTTTTTTTTCTGTACTAATCTTGATTTTCTGGAAAAGGGTTGAAGTTTTAAACGTAAGAAAGCATTTAGAACTGAAAATAATAATACTATTATATTTTGTACAGATCAGATGAGTATTAAAAGCCGAATTATTATACTATCTGTTTTTCTTACATATGATGATAGAAAAAAGAGGAAATAACGCTGAAATGGTTTGTATGAGTGAGAAAGAGAGAGGAGGGAAAGGAGGTTGGATTACGTTAAAAGGTTTTGTCCCTTTCTAGGAACATAACGCCATGGGGGGTGGCCGCGTGGGACCGCGAACTTCGAGGTCTGACTTTCCAATAATGCCCCTCACTCCTGTCACTATCACTCTTTTGCCCTCCATGTTATAATGCATATTTTTTAATTTGATTTTTTTTTGGGATACCGAGGACGCACAAGAGATCGTCCCCCAATTGTTGAACTCCCTTCTATTCAGCCACAGGTTCCCACCGAGATTCAGCCTCCCACACTACCGCTTGAAGCCCTTAATATTAATCGTTTCACAATCGTACCTCAGAGGCTCAAACTCCTGACCTCTCAAAGAGAGGCCTGAGTTACTTCACCTAAAGGATGAACCTCATCTCTACAGGCTCTCGCACTTGCACTTGCTTGTGACCACTGGGCCACATGATCATTGGCACATTTTTTTCATGGTACATGTACTGTTTGGAGATTTAGTCTTTAAATAGTTAACTTTAAATTTTGGTATAGCATCTTTTAAAAGTTGGAAAATTTAGTTCTATTTTTACCGAAATTGTGTAAGTTTATCCGATATTGTTGACTATAATATTGGTGAGGTGCTGACATATCAAAAAACTTAAGATTTTTGGTTATTCAGTGCAAAATCGCCATGCATCTAAGCATTGAAATAAACAAATTTGGCGTGTCAATTATTGTGATTTGACGTGTCAATTATTGTGTCTAGTCACTAAAACCCCCGAATTTTTTAGACACGTCAGCATCCACATGTCCTAATCTATAATTCAAGTAAAATTACACTATTTTGGTTGAAATTGGATTATCTCTTTGAATTTTAAAAATACATTGGACCAAAAATTAAAGATGACTACTTAGATGATTAAATTTCCAAATTGCTCAAGTTTGGAGACCAAAATACTATTTTACATATAGATGATATATAAACCTTTGATATCTTTTTTATTATTATTTGCCTTTCGTAAAATAGTTTCTCTCTGTTTTCGGGCTTTTTGACATTATATTATAAATTTCAAAGTAACTTGACAAAATATTGTGTTTGTGTGCCATCTTGTATTTTTAAGTGTTACGCAAAAAGCATTTGAGCCTTTGTAAAAACAAACACTTACATAGGACCAACTCACGGATCTCTATCAATAAGATGGGTCGGGTCGGTCAATCTAGTAGAAAGTCCCCGGGCCAAGAGGGTGCGAGTCAACAAAAAGTCAATTGTCCGCCAAAAATATTTTGATGCTACATTTTGAGAAAAAATTAATACTTTTAAGACAAGTAATAGTTTTGAACAATAAAATAATACTTTTATTAGGAACATATAATACTTTTGACACAAAAAGTGATACTCATTGTTAAAAATGGTACTGATAATGATTGATATTTTGTAGTTCAACAAGTAATATTTTTCATCTAAATATTTAATACGTGTAATACTTTTCCAATTAAATGTGTAATACTTTTCACTTAAAATTCTAATACTTATTAGTTCAACATGTATATTTTGTAGTTCAACATGTAATAAAATTATCTTAAACGTGTAATATTTTTCATTTAAAACTATAATACTTTTAAATCAACATGTAATACCTTTTATTTAAATCTCTAATATTTTTCAGTTCAAAATTTAATACTTTTCAGTTAAAATGTAATACTTTTTGGTGGTAGTTTTCAGCGATATTTGTCATTTTTCTCCTTTTCTTCTTTTTTCCCCTTCGTCTTCTTCGTTTTTCTCTGTATTTCTTATTGTTTTCCATTCATTTCGTGGCAAAACCAAAGTTCCAAGAGAATAAAAAAAGATTAATATTGGAAACTTAAAATCTCCATTAATGGTGTATCGCACTCCCATGAGCCATTAGATTATTCTCTACAATTGAATGTGATTTTCTATTTCTCTTGTCAGATCCACGATTACATTTTGCTCATTGAGGCCCTAATTCACCCTTCATTGAATGATTACATTCACATATGTATAAAGGCCCCACCTTCAACACCATATTTAACATATTGTATCATATTTTATCAAAAGTATTACATTTTCAAATAAAAGTATTATTTTTTTACTCAAAAATATTACTTGCCTCAAAAGTATTACTTTTTTCTCAAAAAGCAATACCGCGTGAATTTTGGCAGTTGTTGACTTTTTGTTGACTGCGGATCCGCTATTGACCCACGGATTTTATGTTGACTGGGTTCGAACTGACCCGTCTCACGGATCACATAAATGGGTTCGAACTGACCCGTCTCACGGATAGAGATCCGTGAGACGGTCTTACAAGAGACCTTCTACTTTATAAAAGGCTCAATTGCATATTCCGCTTCTTATCTTTTTTTTTTTCCTGATAACAAAAGAAGCTCAATTGCACGTTGCGCTTCTTATCTTTTTTTTTCCTGATGACAAAAGAGAAGCGGAATATGAGTTTGAGCCTCCTGCAAATTTTTTGCTTTGGATGAAACCGCAATATCATGTTGTGCTTCATTGTCGTTTTCTTTTAAATCCATGCAAGAAGCGCAAAAAGAGTTTGAGCATTTTTTTTTTTATTTTTTCTTTTCATTTTTCTTTTTTTGAAAACCCAACTCGATTTTTCTTTTGATAAATAAATCGATATATTATAGCAATTTAAATTTAATTAATCTATAATTAATTTAAAATGCATTAGTTTAAAAAAAACTATTTTTCCTTAATATTAATCAATACAACAAACATTGTGATTTTCATATGAAAAAAAACGTTTTTTTGGGAGCTGGAATTTTTTCAATTACATAAAGTGGTCGATAATAATTATAAAGCGGTCAAGCGCAATTCAAGACTACGCTTCATTTTTTTTTCTTCTAGCGTCAGGCGCAAAGAGGGTTTGCGCTTCTTGTTTAATTAAATATTAAATATAAAAAACATAAACCCCTTCAGGCGAAAATCGTTTTTGCGCTTCATTTGTATTCAGAATTTTTTTTTAAAAAAAACACATGTAAAAAGGCTCAATCCAATATTGCGCCTATACTTAAAAATACAAGATGAAAAAAACACAATTGTCAAGTTACTTTGAAATTTACAATATAATGTCAAAAAGCCCTATTTTTTCACTAGTCGTTTTGATTTGGAGAAGTAATAAGGAAGAGGCTTTATCCATTTGGTTATTGTTGGGGGCAAAAATATCATTTTATTATTAATATATAATTTAAATTATATATTAATTTAATCTCATTAATTACCTATTAATTAATGGGTTACAGATGGAATAACCCAGCCCACGGGTCTGCATTAAGCCCGTTAACTATTTTCTCCTACGCGGCCCATAGGCCTGCCAACTAGGTATATAAAGGTCCATGCGTTATATTTGTAAGTTAATCTCTCATAATGACTTAATTCATATTCACTATTCATTTACTGGCTATTATTCCCTCTCATTTGTCGTGTTGACTTGAGCGTCGGAGGGGCCTCCATGAGACAGGGCCCGTCTAACATTTGCTGGTGTTGCAGACAAGTTCCAAATAGAATATTTATAGCTTTGGGAGAAGAAGACTTCGACTATATCAGATACCTTAACTTGTAGTGATCTGCCTTAAAAAAAGCATCAGTTATCAATAAGAATATCAAGAAAATTTGAGTCTCAGAGTTTTATAAAAGTATTATGATACTCAATTATATGAAGTATTTAAAATTATAATGTGAAGAGGGAAGCCAAAGATCTTTCCACACATCAATCTTCTTTCCATTGCCAATTTTCCAAACACTAAATTTAGAAACAATATGCTTGGCACCCCAAATACTTCTCCAAACATAACTAGAATTGCTTCCCAACGATGCCGAAAGAAAGTTAGAACTAGGATAATATTTTGCTTTGAAGATTTTTGCCACCAAAGAATTTTCATTTGAAAGCAACCTCCAACCTTGTTTGCCCAAAAGAGCCAAGTTAAATTCATGAATACGCCGAAAACCCAATCCACCTTTGGATTTTGGTAAACAAAGGTTATTCCATGCCATCCAGTTAATACCTTTCCTTTCTCCATTGTTGCTTCCCCACCAAAAAGAGTTCATCAAACGTTCGATATATTGACAGATGTTAAGTGGCAGTAAGAATATACTCATAGTATAGGTAGGAATAGCTTGTGCCACAGTTTTCAGAAGAATTTCTTTTCCAGCCCGATAAAGAAGTTTACGTTTCCACCCTTGTAACCTCGTCAAAATTCTCTCTTTAATGAAGGAAAATACTTCTCTTTTGTTCTTTCCCACTAGAGAAGGCAAGCCCAGATACTTTCCATGGTTGACAGTTGGGGACACTTCAAAAATTGAACAGATAATATCCCGACTCCCTGAATCTGTGTTCTTACTAAAGGATATAGAAGATTTCTGGAAATTCACTTCTTGCCCCGAGGCTTCCGTATAATGGTTAAGACATTCTTTTAGCGCTAATGCTTCTGATTCATCAGCTCTGAAAAAGAGAAAACTATCATCAGCGAATAATAAGTGCGTAACACTTGGAGCATGTCTTGCCACCGAAATCCCATGTAGTACGCCCCTACTCTAAAAATTTAGAAGAATCGCTGAGAGACCTTCCGCACAAATGATAAAAAGATAAGGTGATAATGGGTCACCTTGCCGTAAACCCCTTGTTGGAATAATCTTATTCGAACAGAAATCTTCATGAACAATGTTATAGCGTACTGTTGAGACACACAACATAATAAGCTCAATCCACTTTTCATGAAAACCAAGTTTATTCATCATAGCTCTTAAGAATGGCCATTCGATCCGATTGTACGCCTTGCTCATGTCTATTTTTAAGGCTGCTAGTCCTTTCTTGCCTTGCCTTTTCCTTGCCAAGTAGTGATTAATTTCAAAGGCCACCAAAATATTGTCTGAAATTAATCTATTAGGCACAAAAGCACTCTGGAACTCCGAAATGATGTTAGGCAGGATAGTTTTCAAACGATTCGCAAGAGCTTTAGAAATCACTTTATAAATTACATTGCATAAAGCAATCGGCCTGAGATCAGAAATCGAGACTGGATTCTTCTTTTTTGGGATTAAAGTGATAAGTGTTAGATAAATGTTTTTATCATGATTTTGATGATTATGTTCGATTTTGTTCAAATATGTTTTTAAACCAAAACTATGTCCCTAAATGTTGTCTAAATACTTCCGATCAACTTAAAATGTTTTTACTATTTTTTGGAGTATTTCTTGAAGTTTATTTTCAATAAAAATTGGACAACACATTTGTTTCAGAACTCGACCGGTCGCCCTATAGGCAACCCGTACTGAGTTGAGCCGAGAAACAAAAAATGGGGCGTAAGAAAAATAGGTCGGGCGGCCGGTCGACCAGGTGGGCGACCGATGCGGTCGACCGGCGGCGACTGCACTGGAGTTGGATTTTTGTTCCGACTTCTCTGTTTCGTAAAATCTTCAAGGCGGCAATCGTCACAGCTAAGGCGACACGGTCGCACCCCCTTCGACCGGTCCCCCTGTGTAAAAGTTCGCAGAATTCAATTTCAATCTTATCTCTGCGCGACCGTCGAACCCCATGTTCATCAAAGAAACTATCCGCTTGCGTTTTTACAACTTTTCCCTATTTTCTTCGGGATTGATTTCTAACAGCTATATTGATCATTTTAAATGGTTTCTTTTGCAGCAAAATCACTCCCCAAGGAGGAGCCAATGTCTGGAAATGAAAGCCAAGTCCTCTCCTATAAATAGAGGCTTCATTCAAGCAACAAGATATAAGACAATATACAAGCAAAGAGCAATTGAGCAAACACTTTCATATATCTTGTTGTATTAGCCTAAGCACTTTCACTTGCACTTATTTGAGGTCTAGGTTTTCAATTCTTGATTACACTTGTACTCATATTGTATCAATCATTATTGAGTTGTAATCTTGATTTTGGTCATCATTCAACACAAGACATCCTTGTGAGTATTCTTGTGGTAAGAATACACTTGGGTGATCTAGGTGATAGGTGTTTGAAGATTGTGGTAATCTTCAAAGGTGTTGTAAGAGGGTTGTGGTAATCCTCAAGGTGTTGTAAGAGGGTTGTGGTAATCCTCAAGGTGTTGTAAGAGGTTTGTGGTAATCCTCAAGGTAGTGAAAGAGGGTTGTGGTAATCCTCAAGGTGTTGTATTAATTTTTGGTAAATTAATAAAACCTTTTTTTCCTTTTGAAATCCATCCCGGAGATACTGGGGTGGTAGAGGATTAGGCCCTAGGTGGGTTGAACCTCTTTAAATCAACGAGTGTTGTTTAATTTCCGCATTTACTTCTAGTCATTTACTTGTTGTTTCGAAAAAGAGGGTGATTTGCGAAAAATCGGCATAATCTATTCACCCCCCCTCTAGATTATTGTAGCCACTTGGACTAACAAGTGGTATCAGAGCCAAACTCTTTGGCTAGCTCGTTCCGAGTAAAGAAGAAAGATCCATGGCTACAAATGATGCTCATCTCACCACCGCGCCTCCACCAATAAGCCACCACTATTCGACGCCAACAACTACGCATTTTGGAAAGACCGTATGGAGTGGAGTCCTACAAAGGGTGCGGGTTCGACATTTGGAATGTGGTCATTGAAGGAGTTGATCAACCAACAAAGAAATCGGAGGATGGCACCTTGGCTCCTAAACCTTTCAAGGAGTTTGATGAAAACGACAAAAAGGCTTTCTCTCTAAACGGTAAGGCCTTAAATATTTTGCATTGTTCTCTTACCGCCACCGAGTACAATCGCATAAGAGGCATAAGGTCGGCACATGAGGTTTGGGAAAAATTGGAGACAATCTATGAAGGGACTAAGAAAGTCAAGCAAGCAAGAAAGACCATGCTTGTTAAAGACTTCAAAACTTTAACATGTATGATGGCGAAAGCATCTCCAAGATGGTGGAAAGGCTTGACAATATTGTCAATCCTCTTGTGGCCCTCGGCAAAGTCATCTCCGAAGAAGACAAGGTGACCAAGGTATTGAATGCACTTCCTCATGGTCCGAAAAAGTAACGGCAATCACGGAGACACAAAATCTTGAGACACTCAAGTTTGATGAACTTATTGGAAATCTACTCATCTATGAAGTCTATCTCAAGGAGAGGAAAAATTCCAAACCATCCACAAATCAATCGGGTATGCAAATTATTCCTAAAGGTCTTGCTTCTTCTTCTAATAATGCATACTATGATAATGATGATGATGATGAGAGACGGCCGCACTTGTTCGAAAATTTGCAAAATTTGTAAATAAAAATAAAGCAAGAAAACCAAGAGATAATGCTTGCTTTAAATGCGGAAAACCCGGGCACTTCATTGCCGATTGCGGCTCGATGAAGAGGAGCAAAAGAAAAAGAAGCCTTTTACAAAAAAGAAGGCTCTAAATGCGAAAGTCAAAACATGGGATGAACTACTCGAAACAACCGATGAGGAAGGAGAAACCGAACATGGTCTCATGGCTATAGACGATGAAAACAATGAGGTACACTCAAATTCTTCTACTTCCTCCATAGTTGATGACTTGCAATGTGATTTTGATGAATTGCAAATTGAGTTTCAAAATTTAATCGTTAAATACAAAAATTTGAAAAAGGAGCATAAGGAGATTAAGGTTGAAAAAGAAAAATTATTTACCTCTTATGAATCTCTAGACAAAGCTCATGCTCTTACTCTTACTAGAATTCATTCTCTTGAAACCGAAAAGGAATTGCTCACAAAAGATATTGAATGTTTAAAAATGATGTGCATCGTTTCAACATAAGTACGGATAAAGTCACAAAAATTTAGATGCACAAAGAGGTGAGCATTCCAAATCGGGACTTGGTTATAAGCCATTTCAAAGTGTTTTTAAGAAAAACAACCAAGGTCCGACTTTTGTACGTGCTAATAATTATAATACTCCTACTTGTTTTTATTGTGGCAAAGTTGGACATTATGCTAATAATTGCAAATTGAGAAATAGCTCAAGACATGTTTGGAGACCCAAAGGTCTCAAGACTAACCCCATGGACCCCAAAATTATAGGGGTACCTAAAAGAAATTCTTTTGTAGGTAATAGGGGCTATAACCACAATGGAAGATTCAAAATGGCTCGTGGACAGCGGATGTTCACGCTCATATGACCGGGAGGAGAGAACTTTTTACCAACATCAAGCTCCAAGAAGAGGGTATGGTCATGTTCGCAATGGCAAAGGAAAAATTCTTGGAAATGGAGAAATTGGTAACTCTTCCTTTTCTCTTAGTAATGTTCTATTAGTTGAAGGGCTTAAGTTCAATTTGATAAGTGTTAGCCAACTTTGTGATTCAAAATATGATGTTTCCTTTAATAAAGAAAAATGCCTTATACTTAAAAATGGTGAAATTATTTGTGAAGCAAATAGAAAAGGCAATCTTTACAAAATTTGTACAAGTGATTTGGTTAGTCAAAATGTTTCTTGTTTAGTTGCCAATAATGATTTAACTAGTTTATGGCATAGGAGACTTGGACATGTTGGATACAAGAATTTGAAAAATATTTACAAAAACCAACATGTGAAAGGACTACCCAAATTGAATTTTGAAAATCTTGGCTTATGTGACACTTGTCAAAAGAACAAATTAGTTAAGAGTAGTTTTAAGCCCAAAATGAAATTTCCACAACCAAACCCCCTACAAATGCTTCACCTTGATTTGTACGGGGATATTGGTACGGCTAGTTTAAGTGGAAAACATTACACTTTTGTTATCGTCGATGATTTTTCTAGATATAATTGGGCTCTTTTTCTCACCAATAAAAGCGATGCCGTTAATGAGTTTGTTAAGTTGTGTAGACTTATTGAGAATGAAAAAGAAGATACTATCAAGTCTATTCGAAGCGATCGAGGTGGAGAATTTGACGGTGAATTTAGAGTGTTTTGTGAAACCAAAGGATATGCTCATAATTTCTCGGCTCCAAGGACTCCTCAACAAAATGGAGTAGCCGAACGGAAAAATCGGACACTACAAGAAATGAGTCGGTCCATGCTCAATGAATTCTCACTTCCAAAATACTTTTGGGCCGAAGCCGTAAGTACCGCTTGCTATGTCATTAATCGAGTTTATATTCGTCCTAAAATGAATAAAACTCCATATGAGCTTTGGAAAGGTAGAACTCCAAATATTAGTTATTTCAAGATATTTGGTTGTAAATGCTTTATTTTGAATACCAAGGATCAATTGGACAAACTTGATCCTAAGGCCGATGAAGGGATATTTATGGGATATTCAATAAAAAGCAAAGCATATCGGGTTTACAATAAGACTAGTGGAGTTGTTGAAGAATCCATCCATGTTAAATTCAATGAAGCCTCGGGAGTTGAAAGAATTCCTAATGATGAAAGTGATGAGGAGGATATTATTGAACAAATTGTTCAAATTGATGATCAACCGTCTACATCAAATGATCAACCGTCCACTTCAAATGGTCCTCAAGAAGATAGAGGTGATATCTCGGATCTTCCCGTTGCATTGAAATTTAAGGGAGATCACCCAAAAGATCTTATTATTGGTGATCCTCTTGACAAAGTGATGACTCGGAGAAAATTTGCCGAGAAAGCTCTTATTTCTCAAAAAGAGCCTAAAAATGCTAAAGAGGCTATTGAGGATGAGGATTGGTTTCTAGAGATGCAAGAGGAGTTGAATCAATTTGAAAGAAATGATGTATGGGAATTGGTACCTTGTCCTCCTTCTCAAACCATTATTGGCACAAAATGGGTATTCCGGAACAAAGTTGATGATCAAGGCAACATTGTTCGAAATAAGGCAAGGTTAGTAGCTCAAGGGTATTGTCAAGAAGAAGGTATTGACTATGATGAAACTTTTGCACCCGTAGCACGTTTAGAAGCTATTCGTATTTTACTTGCCTATTCTTGTTTTAGAAATTTCAAACTTTACCAAATGGATGTTAAATCCGCCTTCTTAAATGGTATTATTCAAGAAGAAGTCTATGTAAAACAACCTCCGGGGTTTGAAAATTTTTCTAGGCCTAATGATGTTTATAAACTTAAAAAGGCCTTGTATGGTTTAAAACAAGCACCCCGTGCATGGTATGATAGACTTAGTTCTTTTCTTTTACAAAATGGTTTTATAAGAGGTAAAGTTGATACAACTCTTTTTGTTTTTGAAAAAAGGCAAGATTGTTTACTTGTGCAAATATATGTTGATGATATTATCTTTGGTGCTACTAATGATTCTTTGTGCAAGAAATTTTCTAAGTTAATGCAAGGAGAATTCGAGATGAGTATGATGGGGGAGCTTAACTTCTTTCTTGGACTTCAAATTAAGCAATGTCAAGAAGGTATTTATATTTCACAATCAAAGTATACAAAAGAACTTTTGAAAAAGTTCGGCATTGAAGAAGGAAGAACCGTCTCTACTCCTATGGCAACAAATGTCAAAATTGACAAAGATGAGAAAGGCAAGTCCGTGGATGAATCAAAGTATCGAGGTATGATTGGTAGTTTACTTTATTTAACCGCTAGTAGACCGGACATTCTTCATGCCGTATGCCTATGTGCTCGTTTTCAAAGCAATCCCAAAGAATCTCACATGAGTGCCGTTAAAAGAATTTTTCGATATTTGAAAGGCACCATTCAATATGGTTTATTTTATCCAAAGAATGAAAATTTTTCTCTTAAAGGCTATAGTGATTCGGATTATGCGGGAAATATTGATCGGAAAAGTACTTCCGGATCATGTCAATTTTTAGGCGATTGCCTAGTTTCTTGGTTTTCAAAGAAGCAAAACTATGTTTCTCTTTCAACGGCCGAAGCCGAATATATTTCCGCCGCATTTTGCTGTACTCAACTTCTTTGGATGAAACAAACCTTAGCGGATTACAAATGCTCTTTTGAAAATGTACCTATCTTTTGTGATAATATATCCGCTATAAATATTGCTCAAAACCCGGTTCATCATAACCGTACTAAACATATTGAGATTCGACATCATTTTCTAAGGGATTGTGTTTCAAAACGTAAAATTGAGATAACCTTTGTACCATCTCAAGATCAATTAGTGGATATTTTCACAAAACCGCTATCTTCCGAGACTTTTTCATCAATACGAGCTCGGTTAGGCATAATGCATATTGAATGAAGCTTACGTTTGCATTATGCACGTTTTAAAACTTAGGGGCGAAAAATCGGATTTTTGGTTGAAAATTCGGATTTTGGAAAAACCGAAGGCAAGACAAAGAGAAGGAGTTGAGGGCAACCGGTCTCCCTCAACCTCGACCGTCGCCCTAAGCTATATTTTGGCTTTTAAACGTTAAATTTCTTCAAAGATTCTTCATTTTAACAAATTTTTGGCCATTTTTCGTCCCCTTTGCCAAATTCTCTCTAATCTCATTCAAAAATGGTTTTCATGCATTTTTTTACACAACATGGACATTATGTAGCATGATCATCATCACTATGGCTCATTCTTTCCGATCAAATGGTAAGAATTTCTCTTCTTTTGTTCAATTGGGTTGAACCCTTGAGTTTTCAAGTTACTTGAAAAATTTTTGATGTAATTTTCGTATGATCATGATGAGCTTGGTTGATATGTTGTTATGTATGATGATTGACCTGAATTGATATTGAAAATTTTTGGCTTGAACCATTCACAAAGGTTATATACAACCTCTTTTATTTTTCATGCACACAAAGTGTTCGATAAAATGTCGCAATGATAATTTCAACTTCTACATGATTCTCTTGCTTTCAAAAGTCTTCCATTATTATTGAGATCATGTTTTGGCAAACAAAACGAGCATATGAACTCTTCATGTTACATTTCTCCCATTTTCTTTGGATCTTTAGCACATATTGCTATATGGTTGATAAACCATCTCTTTTGCGCACTTTGATATGATTGTATGATGTTTTTATCTTCCTAACACTCTTTTTGATGATTCCAAAGGGGGAGAAACAGGACATTGGCTTGTTAGCCAAAAGAAGCTATAAAAAGCTCGAAATAAAAGCTATAAGTGATGGCTTTCTAAAGCCAAAAATACCTAGTCCACGGCTTGGATTATCGACTCAATTGCAAAAGATTATAAGTATTGTGACAGGGGGAGCTTCTTAGCTCATGATGCATTCTATATAAGCTTGTTATAGCTTGTGCTTCTTACTTATAATAATCGTTTGTTAATATGCTCATAAATAGGGGGAGCTTTGTATGAAATACTTCTAACGGATAGTCTACTCGTAAAATCGAAATTTTATTTGGTTTTCAAATCGTCCTCAAGAAAATTGTTTTGGTTTGTAATCATAAAAAAGGGGGAGTTTGTTAGATAAATGTTTTTATCATGATTTTGATGATTATGTTCGATTTTGTTCAAATATGTTTTTAAACCAAAACTATGTCCCTAAATGTTGTCTAAATACTTCCGATCAACTTAAAATATTTTTACTATTTTTTGGAGTATTTCTTGAAGTTTATTTTCAATAAAAAATTGGACAACACATTTGTTTCAGGCTCGACCGGTCGCCCTATAGGGCAACCCGTACCTGAGTTGAGCTGAGAAACAGAAAATGGGGCGTAAGAAAAATAGGTCGTATGCGGCCGACCGACGGCGTGGGGCGACCGATGCGGTCGACCAATCGGCCGACCGGCGACGCGGCACAGCACTGGAGTTGGATTTTTGTTCCGGACTTCTCTGTTTCGTAAAATCTTCAAGAACGGCAACCGTCACTAAGAGGCGACCGCACACGTCGCCCTTCGACCGTCCCCCCTGTGTAAAAGTTCGCAGAATTCAATTTCAATCTTATCTCTCACGCGACCGGTCGAACCCTATGTTCATCAAAAAACTATCCGTTGCGTTTTGACCTTTTTCCCTATTTTGTGGGATTGATTTCTAACAGCTATATTGATCATTTTAAATGGTTTCTTTTGCAGCAAATCACTCCTCAAGGAGGAGCCAATGTCTGGAAATGAAAGCCAAGTCCTCTCCTATAAATAGAGGCTTCATTCAAGCAACAAGATATAAGACAATATACAAGCAAAGAGCAATTGAGCAAACACTTTCATATATCTTGTTGTATTAGCCTAAGCACTTTCACTTGCACTTATTTGAGGTCTAGGCTTTCAATTCTTGATTACACTTGTACTCATATTGTATCAATCATTATTGAGTTGTAATCTTGATTTTGGTCATCATTCAACACAAGACATCCTTGTGAGTATTCTTGTGGTAAGAATACACTTGGGTGATCTAGGTGATAGGTGTTTGAAGGTTGTGGTAATCTTCAAAGGTGTTGTAAGAGGGTTGTGGTAATCCTCAAGGTGTTGTAAGAGGGTTGTGGTAATCCTCAAGGTGGTGAAAGAGGGTTGTGGTAATCCTCAAGGTGTTGTATTAATTTTTGGTAAATTAATAAAACCTTTTTTTCCTTTTGAAATCCATCCCGGAGATACTGGGGTGGTAGAGGATTAGGCCCTAGGTGGGTTGAACCTCTTTAAATCAACGAGTGTTGTTTAATTTCCGCATTTACTTTCTAGTCATTTACTTGTTGTTTCGAAAAAGAGGGTGATTTGCGAAAAATCGGCATAATCTATTCACCCCCCCTCTAGATTATTGTAGCCACTTGGACTAACAATAAGCGTATCATTGAAACCTTCCAGAAAGAAACGGTTCCGAATAAATTCTAGACAAGAGTTCGAGATATCCTTACCAGCTACCTCCCAAAACTATTGGTAAAATGCCGGATTCAATCCATCTGGCCCCGGAGATTTATCAGGATGCATAGAAAAAAGGGCCTTTTTAATTTCATCTTCAGAGAATGAAGAAATCAACATTTCATTCTGCTCCTCTGTAACCTTCCTTCTAACAGCCTCCAAAATACCATCCATGCTATGATTTTGAGAAGAAAAGAGGTTAGCATAATAATGAAATATATGCTCACCAAGCCCATTTTGCCAATCCAACTTGTTCCCTGATTGATCCAAAAGAAAAGTTATCGAATTTTGCCTTCTTCTTTGACTAGCACTAGTATGGAAAAATCTCGTGTTCATATCTCCGCCTTTGAGCAAGAATAATTTAGCCCTCTGTCTCCAGAAAATCTCCTTTTGAGTTAAGAGATAATTATACCTTTTCTGAGCTTCAAAGTACTCTGCTATTGATATAGGATCCTGTTTCCGGCGAAGTAAATTCATTGTCTTCTTCTCCTTCGAAATACTTTCCTGAAATTTTCTTCTTAAAGCCTCCCCCTAGTGCTTCAAATCCTCACCCATAGCCGACAAACGTCTCTCAATTGGAAAACCCTCACTACTCCCCCAACTCCGACGCACCACTTCATTACAATCTGGCTCTCGTAACCAACAATTCTCAAACCGGAATCCGTGAACTCTTTTTATAGAATCAGGAGGTTCCACTTCCAAGAAAATAGGCGAGTGGTCTGAGGTTGGAGCTTCTAAATTCCAGAGCTTACTGAACGGATAAATCCCTAACCAATTTTGTGTAGCTAGGGCTCTATCGAGTTTCTCCTCCACCCAATTATCAGTCCCCTACCCCTTTCCCAGGTGAAAGGATATCCTAGCAAACCCAAATCCTGTAAATTGCAGTCACTCACAGCTCTTTGGAAACCCTCAAAAAAATATTGAGGGTGTTGTTTACCTCCTCTTTTTTCAGCTGGAGAGAGTAAGTCATTGAAGTCACCAATACAACACCACGGGAGAGATGACTGAGAACTGAGTTGGCGAAGCAAATCCCAGGAATTTCTTCTACGATTTCGTTCCGGGAATCCATAAAATCCAGTCAGCCTCCAACGACCAACTCCATTCATTATGACTTCAATATCAATATGATTATTTGAAAAACTCAAAAGATTTGCCATGTCTTTCTCCTTCCAAAGCAAAGCCAGGCCACCCCCATGACCAACACAGTTGACAGCAAACAAACCCTCAAACCTCAGTCTATTTTTGATTTGTTCTAAACGATTTCTGTGAAGCAAAGTTTCAGAAAGAAAAATAAAATTGGGCCTTTTGGTTTGGACTAGGTCCAAAAGAACTTGAACTGTCCGTGGGTTGCCAAGCCCACGACAGTTCCAACATAAGGTACTCATTTGTCTAGGTGGGCCTGGGAACCAGAGCCCACCTCTAAACTGTTTTCTGAAAAAGTATTAGAGAAAGCAATTGGGCCATTATATAGATCCAGCCCATTTGTAATAAAACCCTCTTCAGATGACTCTTCTACCCTTCTCCTCTTAATATCAGTTAGAATAACACCCTCCGAAATTCCCGCACCTTTCTTGCCATGCATTGAATGACGGATTTCATGCATGGGAGTTACTGTAACGTCTTTAGCCCTTAATCCACTTCCTTCAATCTCGTCCATAACGGCCACTTTCCTTGATTCTCGGCGTTCAACCTCTGAAATTGGGGTAACTGCCCCGCACAAATTCTTCGTCGGTTGCCCACCTGCTTCCCTTGGCTTATCTTCGCCGGAGAAATCTTCTGGTGGAGAATCACGTAACCAATTGCTGTTTATTTGAGAACTCTATTTTCGGTTTGGTGCTCTTAACCATGTTCCGTACACACGCTCAGTTGGAAGAACAAATAAATTGTAATTTTTTTCACAGAACTTCTCCGAATGACCTATACATCCGCAGAAAAAACAAAAAGTTGGAAGACGTTCGTATTTAAAATTAATCCAAACCCAAGTACCACCTGTTTTCTTAATTTTCATGCGTCTTTTGATTGGGTTTCGTACATCAAAAGACACACGAATTCGCATGTAGTTCTTCCATCCACCATTGAAACTGTTAGGATCTGCTTCCAAGAACAAGCCAATAAAATTTCCGACTTCTTTCCCCACACGTTCAGACATGAAACCAATTAGAAGATCAAAAACTTGAACCCATATCTCAATATTATGAGGATCGACTCGTGATGGTTGTTCGCCAGTTTCCAATCTTTTAGCGAGAAGGGGTTGGTTATGTTGGAATTGGTCTTTGATAAATGGGGTGTTGACCCGATTTTGACCAATTAATTAAGTGGTTTCCATTTGTGAAAAATGGAATTAAATTATTTATAAAAATTCTACTAAGAGAGTAGATGAGAATGGCATTTGAATTTCTCAAACCGATTCCGGAATGAGAAATTAATGCAAGAAGTTAGCCACTTAATACAAATAAATGGTATGGAAAATGGAAAATGTGGGGGAAGAGAGATGCTCCATCCCACATAGGAAAAAGGAGGTAAAGTTGCACACTTTATTTATCCTAAGTTGGACAAATGGGTTTGGGCCCTTGGGGGCACCCAAGTTTTTAAAGGGAGAGGACCTACATGCTTGTGGGTTTGGTCAGCACACGCGCCACCCGCCGCCGCCGGCCGCCGCCGGCCGGTCGCGGGCCGTGGCCTGGGGCTTGGGGGCTTGGGCTTGGGCTTGGGCTTCAAGGCCCTTATTCTTTTTGACTAAAACCCTTTTAAAACATTAAAATATTTAATTAATTTTCATAATTAATTAAGTAGATTTAATTAATTTTCGTAATTAATCAAAAAAAAAAAAAAAAGTGTTCAATCGGGAAAATGTTTCGGCCCACAAGACGGCAGAGCACGCCCGTGCGGTCGGGTCGTGCTACTCGCCGGAGAGTTTGCGCCTACACGCACGCGGCGGCACGCCCCGTGCGCCCTGGGTCGTCTTTGGTGCCGGGTTTAAGCCGCACGCACGGGGCGCGCACGCCCGTGCGTCTAGGCCGTGCTCTCCTGCATGTGCAAAAAGTGCGTCTGTTCATCAAAAGGTGTCTTTTTCGAGCCAAAAGACATGTTCTTTCCATACGGGCGTCCAAGGCCTATAAAAGTCGATCCTGGTGACTGAAAAACATACGAAAAACGAAATTAATCGATAACATAAAATCGAGCATTGCATTTTGCATCTTGCCCATTTTCCTCCTTGAAAGCTTGAAAGTAGTCAAACACTTGTCTTGTTCATTTGTTGTTCCGGTTTCTTTGTCTTTGCTAACCTGAATCGTTAAAAGTCGTTGTATCTTAGAGGCGAGCGCGAACCGTAAGCACTCGGATACGGGGCATTTTCGT
The DNA here is from genome assembly GCA_016081115.2 of Rehmannia glutinosa. NCBI lineage: Eukaryota > Viridiplantae > Streptophyta > Magnoliopsida > Lamiales > Orobanchaceae > Rehmannia > Rehmannia glutinosa. The sequence continues at coordinate 93,080,830 of CM071926.1, forward strand.
CTTGCGGAGACTCGATTCTAAATCAGGCCTCGACTAAGCCTAAACACTCTTTTCCAGCCATTTTTTCTTCAAACAGAAACCTTCACCAGAAATTTTACCCAACAATCGCAAGACGAAAATTCTTATTTATTATTTATTGTTTCTGTTCGAGAAGATGGCTTCCAGATCGTTCACACCGATGGCTCCAGTTTTCAAGATTGCTTCTCCTGCTCATGGTGAGAAACCAACGAAGTTCTCCGGTGCCGACTTCAAGAGATGCCAACAGAAGATGCTGTTCTACGTGACAACCTTGGGGCTGTCTCGTTTCGTGAAGGAGGAACCCCCTGCCGTTGGTGATAAAGAATCCGACAATGAACGGAGAATCGCTGTGGATGCTTGGCATAACAGTGATTTCCTTTGTCGGAATTATATTTTGAACGGACTAGACGACACCCTTTACAACGTCTATAGTTCGTTCAAAACGTCCAAAGAGTTGTGGGACTCTTTGGAGAAAAAGTATAAAACAGAAGATGCCGGTGCAAAGAAATTTGTAGTCGGTAAATTTCTAGATTATAAGATGGTTAACACCAAGACGGTGATTAGCCAAGTACAAGAAATTCAGATCATACTTCACGACTTAGTGTCTGAAGGGATGATTCAGAACGAGTCCTTTCAAGTGGCTGCAATCATAAAAAAAAAAATTGCCGCCATCGTGGAAAGATTTTAAGAACTATCTCAAGCACAAGCGAAAGGATATGGGGCTTGAGGATTTGATAGTTCGACTTCGGATTGAGGAAGACAACCGGGATTCCGGATGGAAATCGGCAAATGTGGGGGTATGATCATACTTTGTGGAACACCAGTGGAGTTTCTGTTGCATTTCTTTTGTAACAGAAGGTGTTGCCAAAAGTGTTGTAAACACCGAAACCACATTTGCATGAGGTGTAGTCGAAAGTGTTGTAACACTAAAGGCAGACACCGTAACAAGTTAAATCTGAAGTCTTACTAAAGATGTGATAACATCAAAGGTTACACGCCTTGTAAAAGATGGAATTGTTGAAACTAAGATCTGAAATCTGGTAGAACGAGATTCTAACTGGATTGTCGGGATAATGTTCTAACAAAATAAAATAGAGTGGCCGAGAGCCATAAAAGTTCTGGGTGACTTTGTGTTAAACAAAGATACCGGAAGTTGAAAGATGAGCTTGACTTTTAAGCAACCCACATAAAGGAGATTGCCTTGAAATGTGGGGGTGCTTTGGAAAAAGTAGAAGCTTAAAGAAATAAATTCAACATTTATGATATAAGTGATGGTACGATCATTGAATCATGGAATGCTGTATTTATTAAAAGTGTCCTTTCGAGTAAAGGAAAGAGGTAAGTTTAGACATTTTTGTCTTAGACACAATACCAATAAACAGTTGATTTCGAATGGGGTTATTTCGGTTGACTACGTGAAGTCAAAGGAAAACCTTGCGATCCGCTTACAAAAGGCATAAATCGAGATCACCAGATAAACTCGTTAAGGGGAATGGGTTTAAAATCCACAACTTAAAGAATGTTCATAGCGGTAACCCAACCTTGTGAATTGGAGATCCCAAGACCTTGGTTCAATGGGACAACTAAGTTATGAATGTTCAAATTTGAACAACACTGGAAAATGTGTTAGCTCATTCTCGATACATCCAAGTGTATTTAAACCCGCTTGAATGTGGTGAGGTTAAGTTTAAGACTTTTAATGATTACTATACCGAAAGGTGGAGTATTGCAGATACTCTTCAATAGAAGATCACCTATATAAGTGAGAAGTAATGGCCGCTTGAAAGAAACACTTATGAATCTAAGATATGGTCCAGGGGGCGAAATGGACACAACGTGAGAACAACAAGTGTTAGAGTTGTTATTGTGTAAGCATCTTGTTATCTTGGTTTACACAAACGGCTGAGTAGTTCAAGACATCGCGTCACTAAGAAGCTAGTAAATCCGATAGTACATTACTAAGGAAGGTTCAAAGCCACAAGCTACCTATCCTGATGCAATAACGATTCGCCGAGACTTTCAAGCGAATCGCATACACGCATGCATTAATTTCATTCATGTGGGGATTGTTGGAATTGGTCTTTGATAAATGGGGTGTTGACCCGATTTTGACCAATTAATTAAGTGGTTTCCATTTGTGAAAAATAGAATTAAATTATTTGTAAAAAATCTACTAAGAGAGTAGATGAGAATGGCATTTGGAATTTCTCAAAACCGATTCCGGGTGAATGAGAAATTAATGCAAGAAGTTAGCCACTTAATACAAATAAATGGTATGGAAAATGGAAAATGTGGGGAGGAGAGATGCTCCATCCCACATAGGAAATAGGAGGTAAAGTTGCACACTTTATTTATCCTAAGTTGGACAAATGGGTTTGGGCCCTTGGGGGCACCCAAGTTTTTAAAGGTGAGAGGACCTACATGCTTGTGGGTTTGGTCAGCACACACGCTGCACACAAGCCGCCGCCGCCGCCCCGCCGGTCGCGGGCCGTGGGCCGTGGGCTTGTGGGCTTGGGCTTGGGCTTGGGCTTCAAGGCCCTTATTCTTTTGGACCAAAACCTTTTAAAACATTAAAATATTTAATTAATTTTCGTAATTAATTAAGTAGATTTAATTAATTTTCGTAATTAATTAAAAAAAAAAAAAAGTGTTCAACTGGGAAAATGTTTCGGCCCCGCGCACGGGTAGGAGCACGCCCGTGCGGTCGGGTCGTGCTACCTGCCGAGAGTTTGCGCCTACACGCCCGTGCGTCTGGGTCGTGCTTTGGGTGCCGAAGGTTTAAGCACGCACGCACGGCAAAGGCGCGCACGCCCGTCGTCTGGCCGTGCTCTCTCTCACAAGAAAAAGGCCTCTGTTTGATGCAAAAGGTGTCTTTTTCGAGCCAAAAGACATGTTCTTTCCATACGGGCGTCCAAGGCCTATAAAAGTCGATCCTGGTGACCAAAAACATACGAAAAAGACAAAATTAATCAGATAACATAAAATCGAGCATTGCATTTTGCATCTTGCCCATTTTCCTCCTTGAAAGCTTGAAAGTAGTCAAACACTTGTCTTGTTCATTTGTTCCTGGTTTCTTTGTCTTGTGCCGCTAACCTGAATCGTTAAAAGTCGTTGTATCTTAGAGGCGAGCGCCGAATCAGTAAGCACTTGGTATACGGGCGTTTTAAATGCGGAGACCGATTCTAAATCGGCCTCGACTAAGCCTAAACACTCTTTTCCAGCCATTTTTTCTTCAAACAGAAACCTTCACCAGAAATTTTACCCAACAGGTTATCAAAAGTCCAAGGCCCATTGACTATAACTCTTTGAATATCCGATTCATGGAAGAATTGGAAAATATATTTGTTTGGACTTAACTCTTTGATAAGTACCCCTTTAACTGGTCGCCATAAGGAAGCCAAGGTGTTCTTCATAGCCAGAAAATTGATATTTTTGTTGGAATATAGTTTACCCACCAAGCAAAACTTAAATTCTTCCGAAGTTGCTTCTGTGACCTCATCTTCAAGAACTAGCCCACCGTCTTCTTCGTCTTCAATTCGTAATTTCTCGTACAGATCATCTAAAGAGTCTCCCATCTTTCAAACCTTGTCAAAAGACAAGACACACTCAAAACTCTACAGCACAGTTAGAAGGTTTGGAGAATGCTAAGGTTAATAATTTGTTGAGAACGGACTGTCTGGAGTGGGACATTGATCTTATATCGATATTTTTAATGAAAGAGACAGAAATCTTATTCTCAAAAAAAAAAGAATGAAGTATTTAAAATTAGTTCATCAAAGTGAGAAAAGTATGATGAAATATAATTTCCTTTTAAAATTTTCAGCAAAATGATAGCGTATCTCGTATTTTACTAACTACATTTACTTAAAAAATGGTAAAAATGATTAGTAAAAGAACAACTACAATCGTAATATATAAGTGGAGTAGGAGTAGTCGCCGAGTGAGTTTCTATTATCCCTCTAATTTTTGAGAAATTCTTATAATTAATGTCGACCATTTTGCTCTTTAAATGCAGAATATTAGAATAATATTTGGTGATTTGCATCAAATTTCGTAATACTGTAATCCAGGTTGTTAATTGCTAATTGTCTTTTGAGTACATAAATAATATTATTCAAGTAACTAATGTTTTATTTTTGTTCTGGGTGAAAAATGAAGCAAGTTATAAATGAAACAAAGCTCAAATCTAATTTCTTTTAATTTCGATAATTATTTTTACAAATGTAACTCAATTTTTCATTATAAGAAAACATTGTTATCCCAAATAACTTACTATTATACCTGGTCTGACTTATACATACCGAGTCTAGGGATGACTAAGTGATGAAGCACAACTTAAGGGCCCATTCTCAGAACACCGACCCAAACACCAAGACCCAAAGATCCAGTAAAAGAGGATCAGGGCATCCAACCCGAGTATTTGGCCGTACTTCTCGAGCAGGTCTCATAAAGCTTGGAAAATGACACAGTAATGGTTCAAATCACATTAAATATTTATCAATCATTAATGCATATCAAATCCCCCTCAAATCACATGTCTGACATCTCATCTTAAAAAAAAAAAAAAAAGAATCAAGGGATTTGCAGGATAATCTATTATAGTGATGATTAAGCATACATTTTCAATAACATGTATAGAATAATGACTCCTATAGATACAATCATTTATGATTGAGAGGGGTTGATAATTATTTGTATTCAAAGCATTAATGAACATTTAAGGCTCCGAGCTAATATAATACAAGCACGACCAAAAGGTCGTATGTAGCATATATTTGTTGTATTATCATACTTTTTACGTAATTCTCACTCCACATTAACTGCTCGTTGTGACGAGATCCATTTAATTATTTGACAAGTGGAATCTTCATATTCCGAGAACAACATTTACCTACTTATTTTTATTCTAAGAAAATGAAAACTAATTTATGAAAATAGACCAAACATAGCAGGACCATCTACCGCTCTAAGGATGAGAATTTAACCCAAAAAAAGGTTGCATTTGAACCATTTTGTTTCTTGATGTGTGAGCATAGGAAACAAACTTTCATCCAATTAAGTTTTATTTAAACATCATGAATTTGAAATAAAATTTTATGTTCCAAATAATAACAGTTTTGTTCGGTCAGATTTTAGCCTTATAAATCTTTTTAATTTAAAATTGGTAATCTAATTGAACCAAATTAATTTTCTAAATTGAATTGGTGTAAATAGTTCAAAAGTCTTCAAGATATCGAATTTATATTTTATAATTAAAAATAAGTAAGAATATAAATAGTTCAAATATATACTTATGCATCTCCAAAAATCAAGTGAGAGAAAAGCAATATTAATTAACCTTCACTAATCCAGATTTAGAAAGCATGTGACCATGTGAGTGTCCACAATATAGTTTTGACCTAATTAAAAATATTTGTACTAGGTTTTACCATGTCGGGTTAAATTCGTTCTGTCTAAATCATGAATGACGTGTTAATTAAGACAAAATAGCTTTTCACCCACACACTTTTAACAAATAAAAAAGTTATAATTATTTGAAAAATAGATAAAAATCCATTCATTTGATCAAATCCGAAATTTCATTATTTTGAAATATCAACTTTAATGTTTGAGCTGGATCATTGATTAAATAACTATATATATTTGGTTGATCCCAAAATTGCTCCGCCTCCCTGAAAATCCTTTCCGACCAAGCTCCGTCGTCGACCTGCACAAAAAGGGAGGCCGGAGGGTTGCTCCAGCGTACCATCTCCGATGCTTAAGTTAGAAGAGTATTCAACAAGAAAGAGGCAAAATATAATGTGAATATAAAAAAAGTGATTAGAGTTAGAATGAACTGTAACAAGTTATTTATAGCTTTGCCCTAATTAGAGTCTCCGTAAAATCCAAAGTTTGTTACAATTCTTGTAATAGAATCTGATTAAGATAAGCTCAAATCATTTCCCAGTTCATACTATTACTCTCTAAACAACTCGTTAGGTCGAGAGAATAGTGACTACCTCAGTCCATCACCTCATCTTACCTTATTCTTCATACAATTAGTCTCTTAAATAAATCTTTTAAATCAGCCACTCCGACCTAAGAGAGGTCAGAGCTCATATTCTTGAAAATTCCCACTAGCTCACGTATTACTTCACCCGGACTAATTCGGCTTATTATTGAAGCTATTCCATTCGGCCCATTATTAAGGCTCTTCAGTTTGGCCCACAAGGCTAACTTATTTTAACCCTTATCAATATTTACTCATGTCAAGTTCATGGCAGAACATTATCCTCAACCCATAATGAATTATTATGCACATTAATTGATTAATATAAAATTGAGCAAGGCAAAATTTTTGGAGCACAATTTGAAGTTCATATTCTATTTATTTTCTACTTTTGATTGCATTTGCTCAATAATCCAATTATTATATAGACCCCTCTTTCCGCTTGATGGCACCTGGCTAGGATAGTAATGATGAAAGATTTCAAATTCACACTGATTATTCTGGGATGGGAACGAAGATATGATAGATCTCCAATTAAATTATTTTATGTTCCAAAAATTAATTAGAACAACATATAATCAAAGTCTTTTAATAAATTTTGTTGAGTATCTATCTGCTTCAAATAGATCGATACACGGAGTACCGAATAACCAAATATTACAGACTCAATCAAAAGCCTATTAATACAAATATACTCTAGATTCGATTGCAGAATGTAAAGTACAAAGAATGAAACCAAAAGTTACAAGAAAATATAAAACCAAATGTAAATTACAAAGAATGAAACCAAAAGATTCGGCTCAGGAACTGGTAAACCCTTTAGAAAGCACTGTCACCACGAATCACAACCCAGAGAACCAAGGAAGAAGCCACAAAAGCCTCGCCATAAGACTAAACCTCACAGCCTTTCACCAAGAAACCCTAGAAACCCCAGATCTGAATCGAACCACCCAAACCCTAATCCACTCAGAATAAGTATCTTGTACACAGAGTTGGTGAACAAGACAGCAAGCACAAAGATCTCACCTCTCACACACAGTAAAACTCCCAAATCGATCCAGCAAGTAACTGGAGTTTTAGAGAGAGAGAGAGTAGCACAAAGCAAGAGAAAAATCGAGAGAGTTTGAGAGATGAGAGAGAAACAGAAGATGAGATTATGAATTAGGGTTTCAACAAAGTACCGTTAAATAGGCACGGATTCAACGGCTCAGATTCAATAGAGATCAACGGACCAGATCAAACTAGAGGGTCCGCGGATAATAAATTCGGATCCCACGATCCGACTCAAGGACCCGAGTCAACATATGGGTTAAGGGTGTTGGGGTGGTAGCTTTGGTCTTGGGCTGCAATTTTTGGGACAAACAGGAATGGGCCAAACAATGGGCCACTTATATCAACAATCTCCACCTTGGCTCATTGTGTGATTCAATTAGACATTGATGGGAAATACCAGTCATCATCATCGCCGATTGCCTTCCTAGCACTGAAGCCAAGAAGGACTTGAGTTACAGAAGCACTAAAGCTAATTGTAACTTCATAAGGATCTCAACAAGCACACAGCAAGTCAAGTTCCTCATTGAATTTAATATAAGCACGCAGCAAACATTAATTCAACAGTTTTGGATTCAACAGAAACACACAGTAACTGTTAAACCCAACATAAGGGCAACTAACCGGGTAATCAATCACCAGTGTCAAAATTTAGAATTTTCAAACAAGTTTTGAACTTTGATAAGGGTAGACACTTAGTACCCATATCAGCAGGATTGTATTCAGATGCCACTTTTTCAAGACAGATTAGACCTTTTGAAACAATATCCCTTATAAAATGAAACCTAACATCAATATGTTTGGTTCTGTCATGAAAAACTGGATTCTTACAAAGCTGAATACCAGATTGTGAGTCAGAAAACACCACAACCTTTTGTTTTAGAAAACCAATTTCAGAAACAAGTCCTTTTAGCCATAAGGCCTCTTTTAAAGCTTCAGTAATTGTTACATATTCTGATTCTGTAGTAGACAGAGCCACAATGTGTTGCAGTTGGGATTTCCAACTTATACAAGAACCACACAAAGTGAAAACATAAGAAGTTGTTGATTTTCTGTTATCTTTATCATTTGCATAGTTGGAATCCACATATCCTTTTAAAACAACACCATTTTCACACTTAGAAAATTTTAGGCAATAATCAGTTGAATGTCTAAGATATCTCAATAACCACTTCAAAGCATTCCAATGGACCAAACCAAGATTAGACATAAATCTACTAAGGCAAGAAACAACATATGCAATGTCTGGTCTAGTACTGACCATTAAGTACATAACAGATCCAATGGCATTGGCATAGGGAATGTTTTGCATAGAAGAGATTTCAAGATCAGTTTTATGGGACTGATCCCTACTTAGCACAAAATGAGAAGCAAGTGGGACATTCACAGATTTTGCATCACTCATAGAGAACTTTTGTAAAACCTTTTCAACATATAAAGATTGATGAAGATAAATCACAGAGTTATTTCTATCCCTATCAATATTCATACCAAGAATTTTCTTAGCATCACCTAAGAATTTCATATCAAATTTAGCACTTAAGCAGTTTTTCACATAATCAATAGTCTTAATGCATGGACCAGTCAAAAGCATATCATCCACATAGATCAACAAGAAAACAGGAGACTTAGCATCAAGTTTGAAATACAGACAATGATCAAATTGGCTTCTACAAAATTTCAAATCAAGCATGCACTGGTCAAATTTTTTATTCCACTGTCTAGGTGATTGCTTTAAACCATATAAAGACTTTTTCAGCAAACATACATGGTTAGGTTTGGATTTGTCTTCAAAACCTTCAGGTTGTTTAATAAAAATTTGTTCTTCCAAATCACCATGTAGAAAAGCAGTTTTAACATCAAATTGCTTTAGTTCCCAGTCAAACTGAGCCACTAAAGCTAGCATAATTCTCACAGTAACAAACTTCACAACAGTGCAAAAATCTCAAATGTAATCAATGCCTTCTTTCTAAGTAAAACCTTTTGCTACAAGCCTAGCTTTGTATCTAACACCTTCATTTTCTTGTTTAATTTTAAACAACCATTTACAATCAACAATAGAACGCTTAATGTGTTTTGGGACTAGTTCCCGGTGTTATTAACATACAAAGAAGTCATCTCATCTTGCATAGCACTTAGCCATTTCACGTAATTCACAGAGTTCACAAAGATCAAAATAGGTTTTAGGCTCGAAATTCTCAATTGATTAAAACACGAGAAAACATAAGAAGTTAAGTGAAAATCAAAAACTTGTTTGGAATTCTAATGTTCCTTCTAGTTCTATCCCTAGTTAACACATAGTCATTTAAATTGTCAGTTTCAACATGCTCATTATTCAAATCAGTGTCAACTAGAGGAGATCATCATGCACATTCTCATTCAAATCAGCATTGTTGTCCTCAATATTATTGTGCACATCATTAGCATTCACATTATCATGCTCAGCATCAATCATATCAGGATTTTCATTTACAGACATAGAAGGGACATTAGAAAGCTCCACCTTATTAGGAGTAGTGGGGTTTTGAGTTTCAGAAACACTTTTAGAAACATCAAGGCAGAGGAACTCATTTCCATTAAAAACCACATCCCTGCTTATCAACACTTTAAAACCATTTTCAGACTTGGACCACAATCTGTACCCTTTAACCCCATCAGGGTATCCCAAAAAAACACATTTTAAAGATCTTGGATCAAGTTTGTCAACCTTTTGGTGGACAAAGGCTGAACAACCAAAAATTTTAAATTTGAAAAGTCCACAGTTTACTGCACCAAACTTGTTCAGGTATTTCCTTTCAAAGGTACAGATGGTGATCTATTAATCACATAGCAAACAGATGAACAAACTTCACCCCAGAACCTTTTGGAAAGTCAAGATGTACTTAACATATTTCTCACCCTTTCCAAAAGAGTTTTGTTCATTCTCTCATCAACCCCATTTTGCTGAGGGGTGTAAGGCACTAACTTGTGCCTTACAATGCCTGAATCAACACAAAGTTGATCAATGAGTTGGTTACAGAATTCCATCCCATTATCAGTTCTCAAATACTTAATCCTTTTCCCAGTCTGATTTTCTATCAAGATTTTCCAGTTTTGAAGTTTTTCAAAAACATCAGACTTGTTTTTCATAAGAAATACAAACACTTTTCTTGAAAAATCATCAATCACAGATAGAAAATACCTATTCCCACCATGGGTGGGAACACTGGCAGGTCCCCAAACATCAGCATGTAAGTATTCAAGAATATCAGTGCAAGAAGATTGTTTTGGGTAAGAGGAAGTGGGAAAACTGACTTTTTGTTGTTTACCAAAAACACATGAGTCACAGAAGGGAACACAAGTAAGTTTATCATTACCAAAACAACCTTCTTTATGCAACAATTCAAGTCCTTTAGAACTTATATGACCAAGCCTTTTATGCCAAAGTTCAGTTTTGTCATTCACAGAGTTCAAATTGGTCACAGAGTTCACATTGTTTACATAATTTTGCATGTAAGGAACAGACTCAGCATAACAAACATACAAATTCCTTTTCTTTTCAGCTTTAGCAATAACAAGGGAACCTTTCATGATTTTCATCAAGCCCTTACCCCATCTTCCCTCATACCCATCATGCTCAAGCATAGCACAGGAGATCAAGTTATTAGACAAATCAGGAACATGCCTTACATCATTTAAAGTCAAAACAAAACCAGATTCCAGTTTCAGACACACAATACCAACACCAATCACTTGACATTTTTTATCATTAGCCATGGAAACAGATCCATTTAGCACTGAGGTATAAGTGGCAAACAAGTGTTTAAAAGGTGTCATGTGAAATGTGCAAGCAGAGTCAATAAGCCAATCATTTTCACTGAAAGAATTTGAAGGCACAACATTCACAGAATCATGCAGCTCATGCACCATAAACACATCACCCATATGATCATTGCTAGTTGTCAAGTTCACAGAATCATTGGTTTGGTTCTTGTTATTCTGATTATTGTTTTGATTATTGTTTTAGTTATTCCTGGGTTTAGTACATTCTTTTATGTAATGGCCATGTTCACCACAATTATAACACTTCCTATTGTTCTTAGGTCTAGAACTGGACCTCCCTCTGCTTTTACTTCACTTTCTACCAGAATTTTTGTTATTGTTATTCCCATTTCTCCTGTTCTGAGTTCTACCCCTGACATGCATAACCTTCCCTGCCCCCTGTTCATTCCCCTTAGATATTTTCAGATCTAATTCCTTACTCTTAAGGCCATTAATCACAGTATCAAGGGTAATAGAGTCTCTACCATACTTAATGGCAGATTTCACATTAGCATAGGAATCAAGAATGACATTCAGTAACATAATAGGGGTATAATCATCAATGTTTTTATCACCATTAAGTTTGATATCTTGTATCAATTTTGTAAAAACATCCAAGTTCTCATCCATATCCTTAGTCAAATCAAGTTTGAATCTAAAAAACTTTTCCAGTAGAAAGAGTTTTGAGGGTAGAGAAGTTTCAGTGTAAAGTTCTTGCAATTTTTCCCAGAGAGCCTTGGCAGAAGTTAACTTGCCAACTTTTCTCAAAACAAAGATCGTATTTATTAAGGATAATGGATGAGTAAGCAAATTCATCAAGTTCCGATTTTATTTCAAAGACTATCTTTATCAGAATACTTTTGATCAATAGCTTTAAAACATTTCTGCTGAATTAAAATCCCCTTCATTTTTTGTTGCCAAATAGAAAAATCACTTTTCCCATTAAAGGGCTCCATATGATAACCAGATACACCAGCCATATTCACAGATAAAACCACAGAGGATATCACAAGAATACAACACAAGACAAATATCACAACTATCAAAAATAGAACAACAGAAGCAACAGGTAGGTGGACCACACAGAGTCCAATGACAACAAGAAAATAAGGGGCAAATAATGGACCACACAGAGTCCAACACAAAACAAAGTAAGCAAGAAAGTCACACAGGACCACACAGAGTCCAAGAGAACCAAGATCAACAGAAAAAATAAAGCTAGGTGGATTCCCTTCGCACCTCATGATTCCACTGCACTCAAGGCACATGGTCAAGAGGCTTATGCTTAGGGTTTCCCTAAACTAAGTACTGACTGAAAGTAAATAAGAGGGAAAGGGAATCGAGAGTCTTACAACCAGGAGCCTGTCCTGGGTTCTCACCACAACCAAGTACACCAGGGAGCCACAAGATCACCAAGAAGCTCAAAAAACCCCAGATTTGAATCGAACCACCCAAAACCCTAATCCACTCAGAATAAGTATCTTGTACACAGAGTTGGTGAACAAGACAGCAAGCACAAAGATCTCACCCCTCTCACATAGCAAAACCCCCAAATCGATCCAGCAAGTGTCTGGAGTTTTAGAGAGAGAGAGTAGCACAAAGCAAGAGAAAAATCGAGAGAGTTTGAGAGATGAGAGAGAAACAGAAGATGAGATTATGAATTAGGGTTTCAGCAAAGTACCGTTAAATAGGCACGGATTCAACGGCTCAGATTCAACAGAGATCAACGGACTAGATCAAACTAGAGGGTCCGCGGATAATAAATCCGGATCCCGCGATCCGACTCAAGGACCCGAGTCAACATATGGGTTAAGGGTGTTGGGCTGGTGGCTTTGGTCTTGGGCTGCAATTTTTGGGACAAACAGGAATGGGCCAAACAATGGGCCACTTATATCAACAAATTTAATGATGACTCCTAGTCCTGATTATACATTCATTGTATTTGTAGGTAATTAGGTATACATTTCCTTTAAATATCTAACAAATTCCTATCAACCACATTTATATAGTTATTTCGGTTTGAGTTAACATCTACAATTTTAAACTAATTGAAAACAGAGTTTAAAATCTGGAGACGAATAATGGACTTGTGCTGTGATTTTGTATTTTTCTTTTTATTATTATTATTAGATTGTTTTTTAAAGGTTATTATTATTAGATTATATATCAATGAATAAGATTTTTTTCCAGATAGGTTCCTATTCATGCAACGATCAAATCATCTTTTTGTGATGCATCATTAATTTTAGGGAAAAATACAGTAACACCCCCTGAACTTGGCTCTATGTCTCATTTACCTCCTGAACTTGCCAATGTAATACTTACCCCCCTCAATCAAATATACATATAATGTATGAACAAAATTACCCTTAATAAGCTATGGGTCAGGTGAGCGATACCAATTGAGCAACAAAACTCGTGGTAAATTAGATTATTCAATACTCATGTTAAAAATTTATTCAAACTCGATTTGTCAACATAAGGAACTGAGAAAAAAATATTTATAAAACAATAGATTATTCAAACTCGATATCTATACAGTTTGATTGAAGTTTGAGTCGATTAATAATCAAATTAAATTCAAGCATAATTTTAAACTCGATAAAAAAATAAACAAAATTTGAACAATTTCGGATCAACTCTTTTTGTTTAGTACTATAGGAAATTATACATAAATATGATAATATATATATATATAACTTTTTATAGTATTTATTTATTATTGGTTGGATGGAGGATTGCAAATTGCCCTTGTGTAGGGATGATAGCGTGCAGGGTATCCACCCATTTAATAGTATCCGTATCCGAATCTTATAATATTAATATTATCCGTACCTGTCCCAAACCCAATTAAGAAATTACTCGTACTCATCTCAAACTCATTTGTTGATACCCGCATACTACCCGTACCCACCTAAAACACATTTATTTTATGTAAAAACTTAGGGGTGTCAATTTGCGACACGACGCGATAACCAGACTCGAACATAACACGAATATAACAGGCATAGGTACAACTCTTCATGGGTTTGGGTCAAATTCAGTTCAGAAACGGTTAACACAGGGAAAAAACAGGCCAGGTCAGATCTACCCACATGTCGATTAACCTATATTTAATCCATTTAGTTGTATAGTAGACATATTATTTTTATATTTTGTGATATTTTTAGTTGGTTATATGATGTTGGACAAATTAGGGAATTCATTTTCTAATAATTTAATATATTTTATTTATAAATTTAGCTTTTTTTTGGCATTTTTCGTGTCATATTTTAAATTATATAGGTATTTCGTGTTGTGTCAGTTCACCCATGTCATAAACAGGTCGTGTATGAATAATTAAAGGTGTCATTTTTGAGTTCGTGTAAAACGTGTAATACCCGTATCATAACACGACTCGCGAACACGAAACACGACCTGATAGACACCCTTATTAAAAAACTTTTAATTATATAATTATATGAAGAAATCGCTATTTAAATGGGTGCATACCAATAATTAGTTATTATAAGAAAATGCCTAATATATATTAAATTCTTAATAATGGTATCAATTCACCAAGTTGATTGCAAGTTAGTTTGTTTTATAAAGATATATAAAAATATTTTACATGAGAAAAACTTAAAAGGCCTCGGGTAATTGGTATCATGGTAAAACCGAACACTACTCGTATATTAATGAGTATTAATTTTTTTATTCCATACTGCCTCTAAACTCGAATAAAGCTATAATACCCATTCCATTAGCGTCTGATAGGTGGGTACCGCGTCTATTCGTCCAGCTCTCATTTGTGAATGTAGAATGTTGGAATCTCATTCCTTTTCCTTTTCTTCAAGTATTTTGTATAGGATTATAAGAGTCATTTAAAATATATTTTTTCGTGTAGTATTTTACAGTGCAATAGGAAATTATACATAAATAATTAGACATGAACCTTTGATTTTTTTCCTTTTTGGGTGGAGAATTGCAAATTAGCCCGTGTGAATGTAGGAAATTGGAATCTCATTCTTTTTCTTGTAGTATTTTATAGTACTATAGAAAATTATAAATAATCCTTCCATTGTATTCTATAGTATTATAGGAAATAGGAATTCTTTTCATGTAGTAGTTATAGTAATATATATAAATTGTTGGAAATTGGTTGATAAAAATGGGTTTTGACCCGATTTTAACTAATTATTTAAGTGAGACAATTTATTAGTTTTAGAAAATAAATGATGTAATCGGAATCTACACCGCAGGTAGATGAGTTTAACATTTTGAATTTCTCAAAACCAATTTCGTATGAATGAAAAATTAATGCATAAATTTAGCCACTTAAATGCCTTTTATATAATAAATATAAAAGGGTGGGAATATGGGAAAGCCATATCCCACATAGAAAGCATATTAAATGCTTGACTTTTTTTTGAGAATTATTAAATGCTTGACTTGTTTATATAGAACTTCACCACTAATAAGGAGTAATCATGTGGAGCTCCTTATGGTACACCCTAGTGGACCAAGTCAATTTTGACTAGCATTTGGCTAGGTCAAATAGCACCGAGGACAGTGCGGAGCATTGTCTGAGCCACAGCCGGAGCTAGGACTGCGCACGTTGCACATAGTAGCATTGGGCGCTTTAGGGGCGCACTTCGCACGTACGCATCATCGCGAGTAGCTTTGAAGAGCCTTAAAGTTTTAAAAAATCGAACCAGGGTTCGGTCCAGTGGCTCGGTGATGTGGCAAGATAGCTCAAGTGGCAGTGACTTGGCAAACGTCATCCGAATGGCAACACGTGGGACGCGGGTGGCGTTAGATAGATGCACCTGTTCGCTGACTGGGGACCTTAAATTCTATAAATACCAGTCCCCCAAAACTCAATTTTGCATCAGAAAATCATCCCAGAAATTTGCATTTTAGCATATTGTCATTCTCTCCCTTTTCTGTAATTATTTAGGTGCACGTGCGTTGCACGTGAAAGGTAAAGTTTAATTAGCATACTTTATTGATTTATTTTTTAGTATATTTCTTCATTTGTGCTTTTGGAGCATACATAAAAATATAATTGATTTATAATATGTCTGAAACAAAATTAATGTAATATGACATCCCGTAAATTGTATAAGATAGAAATTCATCAACAAGATAGAAATAATACCAAGACACATCAAAAACTGGAAGAAATAAATAATGATTTACTAAGTATGGAATGATGTGAATAATGGAATAAATTACTCAATGAACAAACTCAAAACTAATTAAGAAAAATATATTATAAATTCCTAATGCGAAATAAAGATCGAAATCATTTTCTTGTTTGATTTTGATGGTTGGAGGAGTCTTCTTGTTAGTTGATTTTAATGATTTCTTCATATAATTTCTTTTTAAAATTATCGAGAGTTTCTTCATCATCGCTTGAAATCAGGATGTCGCTGTCATCTTTCTTCATCATATTTTTGAGTTGCTTTTTTTTTTTCCCAATCATCGCTTGAAATGTGAATATCGATGTCATATTCTTTCATCTTATTTCTTAGTCATTTTTTTTATTTGTGTCATCTTTTACGGATACAAAATGCTTCTTACTAAGACCATTTGATCCGATTGATTTATTGATGTCTCCCCTTTTATCTCCTCCTTCAAAGTAGGTTGTATCTTTTCAAATGCATTGGCTATTACACTCAATTTTTCATTGATTAGTTCTGCCTTTTTGTTGAGAGTTCGTCCCCATATTATTAATTGTGCAATACGTAATAGCTTTGCAAACCACTTTGTTTCGATATTCTGCACTCACTTGATTCATTTGCATCTATGGGTATTTTGAAGTGTGAATGTGTTGTTATTCCCCCTGACATTATTGATGCAGCAACTCCAGATATTGTAGTTGCAAGTGCTATTAGATCATTGGATCTGAGAAGAGCTAATAATGCATTGTACAAGAATGTCTTTCTAGTTCCCCCTGGCCCATCAATAAAGAAAATGCCACCTTTGCTCTTTTTTATGCAATCCAAGATCATTGAAAAAGCAATTTTTGTTCAGGACCAACTTTGCTTCTGCTTCGTAATCTTCTTGAGGTATTTTAACTGACCGTTCTTATATTTTTCTATGAAAATAATTGTTAATGTTATCCATATCAATAAGAATATTTTGATGATCATCATATGAACTATTACTTTTTCCATGCTCTCTAAAAAAAGTCAAGAATTTTTAAAGTTTTGGCTATTTATAGTTCAACTGAGGTCATTGATTCTCTTCTAAAATCTTCAGACATCGCTTCAAAGTATGTATCCCAAAGAATTTTCACATTTGTTGGTGCACAATATACCAATATGATTGCGAATAATCTTCGAAATTCATGTGGGATTTAAAAAGTGATTGCTTCATTTTGACATTCAGTAACACTAAATCTAATTCCAACAATCCTCTTCTTTGTGCTGCATCTTTGAAAATGAGCAACACACGTCATTTAATGTTACAAATCATCAAAAGATCTTGGCCCTCTGATATGATTTAAGAGTAGCCTTAGATAATATACTTCACCTTAATTGGGATTTGCAACATTTATATTGCCAGTGACATCTCTTTTCTTTCTTTCTTTCCAACATTTACCTTGTCTGTCCCATACATAATATTCCAGAAATTCTCGATAAAGATATTTTCTCGCTCTTCTTCATCATTAGAGCATATCCAAAAATATTATGTAACCATTATTTTGGAGACATGATCCCAACTTACAATATTTTCTAAATTTTAATTTGCCCAATAAGTCACACATTATTAATTTGGACGGTGGAGTGGTAAGTTAATAACTGCTGGGTATATATCATTCAAGTTGAATTAAAAATTTCTCCACATTACTTCTTGAGCGGATACCCACCGAGCATTTTGAAGTTGTTTAATTTCATCAACCAAATTTCCATCATTATTGTTGGTGATATGAACTGTCAATCTGTCATGTCCCTTATAGATATATTTGTACAAATATTTCACTACTGTCACTCTAGAACATATCTCGATATTGATATAACAATTATATCTTGATAAAAGATATGGATGGACTATAAGGTACCACCCACTGATTGTCCAATTGTGCATTGTGAACTTGAACCGTCAATCTATTTTTTCTTCTTCTATAGACTGAATATCCGTCTTTACCTTGTATTGTATTTTCACAAAATGAACGTGGATAGTGATATTTAAACTTTTCACCCACCATGCAAGAATTATTCTTGTTCTTATCTCCACATGGTCCATGTATCATATGTCTTACAACTAAATCAAAGAGTTCGGATACTTTTGTTGATCAAGAAGTTCAACACTAATGAATGTATCCAATTGATCTAGAGTTGTAAGTTTACACTCAGACTTTAAAATAATCAACATATTATCATATGGCAATCCTCTTTTCTGAAATTCAATTGCGTGAGCATGTGAAGTTGTATCTCCAAATATTTTCTTCTTAAATAACTGATATTTCAATCATGCAACTTTGCTCGAAATATGGTTGAGGTCAAATCTGGTCGATCTTGAACTCATTGCTCCTAATACAATTTTCTTGTATCTCTTCCCACTCTAGATTGCAAGTGATTGTAGTAAATAAATTTGGTTTTCCAAAGCTTTGTACCAATGTCAATGCATCAAGATATCTACGATGCATATCTCTTGGACCCCCACTAAATGATGCAAGAAGAAAAATTCTTCTATTAACTTTACTTCCTCTTATCTCTCCTTTCTCAAAACTATCCATAATCCCTTGGTATAGTTCTTCTTGCAAGAACAAGTGTAATTACATATCGACAACATATTGTTGCAATTTTTTAATATATTTAATATATATTTCAACCTTTTAATATCTATCTAACATTTATAAATTTTGCTAAAAATATATTTAATGAACAAGTGCGACGGAGGATTTGGGTATCTAAATACCCGACCCGACCCATTCATCTCTATATGAGGATTTCTAATTTGTAGTCTATAGAAAGAGAGAGAAACTAAATTCTTTATATGAGACTTTTCTAGTTCCACTTTCTTTTCCTTATAAAGTGAACAAAATTCTCTATATGAGACTTTTCTAGTACTTTTTTTCGAACAAGTAAATACAAAAAGTAAAATAAAGGTTTATAAATATTAAAATTTTAAAAAATAATAACGAAACATTATTATTGTAGAATTATTATATGTATATATTAACTCCAAAAAGGTGAACTATTTCAAGAAAATTTTGCCAATGTAAATTGTAAATAATATTTTAAACACATAAACAGTAATTTAAAACATATATACCCTCCAATTCTTGAGTAAGAATATCATTCGGAGAAGAAAATTTTTATATTAAAGATATATTATCAATAATTGAACTTTCACCTGAAACATAATTTATAAAAAAAATGTAAATGGAAAAAAGAAAAGAAAAGCAAATAGCATTTATGATATGGAAAAAAAAATCATGAATTTGAGTCCCGCATGCAATGATCTTAAACCTGGAACGGACAACGAACCAGATTAATAATTGTTAAATCGGCCGAATCGGCCGGTCCGGTCCGATTTTAACAACATTGCCCGCATGTATGCGTGTTTTTTCATTCAAAAGTATTGTATTTATTTAATTAATCATTGGTGATTAAATTTATTATTCTTTGAATCTTGATACACCTCACGTGTCATATAAAAAATAAAGATTCTCTTTTTCGAAATAAATAAATAAAGCACGCTCGTCCCTACTTGAAATTTATGAGGTTTAGTATTAAAAAGATTAAAAACACTTTTATTAAAAAGATTAAAAACACTTACTTGCCATAGTGTATATTCAAGATATGATAAATCATGATTAATCATTTTTCTTAGTTCTAGAATACTAGAATTATGGTATTCGTACAGTTTGATGAAATTGATCAAATTGAAGTTAAATTAAAAATTAGCCACATACAAACCTGAACAAAAAATTGAATTAATTGATAGATTTTTATTTTTAGAAAACACAATACAATATACTTTATTGTAATTCGGATAGTAAATAATTACTAACACGAATTCAGTAATTACATACCTTGTTCTTGCATAGTGGTTTTCTTGATAGTAAGATTTTTAATGTTTTGATGCCATCCTGTCTCACTTCTTGGAAAAGAAAGTGGATATTGCAAAGGGTCATAACATCCATCATAATGTTTTATTCTATATCTATCTCTTGAATATGTATTGACTACAATATCTCGTTCAAATGGTATGTTAACATGATTTCCTTCAACCCATATTGCTACAACTTGATTAGATATTGGAGAATTATACACTCGTTGATCTAATTTCACGTTATTTGATATATGGAGCTGAACATTATCTATAGACAGATAATCCTTTAACCTTCTGAAGACCTTTGCATATGGATTTACTTCTGGAACTCTCATTAGTTTATTCACAGTAACTTCAGATAAAGTGAAGTTATCAAGTATGTTCATTCTATTATAGACCTCATTTTCTGTTTCTACAAAATATAATTAAAAATAACCAGGACCATCTCCTTGGGTTATAATCCCGGAAGGTCATGATATACCATTCCTTGTGCACGAAAAGTGTAAACCCCTCGTATTGAAGATGCAAATACTTTATCTAATTTCACTCCAAATAAGGTAAAGGAAATATGC
The DNA here is from genome assembly GCA_016081115.2 of Rehmannia glutinosa. Classification (NCBI taxonomy): domain Eukaryota; kingdom Viridiplantae; phylum Streptophyta; class Magnoliopsida; order Lamiales; family Orobanchaceae; genus Rehmannia; species Rehmannia glutinosa. The sequence goes on from CM071926.1 coordinate 93,101,308, forward strand.
AATTAAATTTATCTAATTTCACTCCAAATAAGGTAAAGGAAATATGCAATTAAATGGATAAATATTTGTTTGAAATTGGATTACCTCTTTTGACTTAGAAATAAACAACACATATAACTCATTGGGAACCTCAATAGGTGCTAGTTTAAATTTTCCCTCATCACGATAAAAATCCGGAGACTCATGTTCAAATCTTACTGCATTACAATGTATGCAATTAGACATTTTTTCAATTCATGTATCTCGGAATATACATGTTCATTAATTATTGACCCTAATTTACACCATTTTTTTATTGCTTTTAAATTAGCCTTTTCATTGGCTTAAGATTTGAATTTTGTTACGCCTATCAAGTTATTCCCACGTATAATTTTCTCTCTTCTTTTAATAATAAGAGCAGTTATTTGAAGACAACAAAATTTAAATACTTGTAAATTATGATATTTTTCCCAATCACATTTGTCTTTTAAATCAGGAAACTTAATTAGTAATACCAAATTTACTCCATAAAAATCGGGGGATGATAGACGAAGGAACATATATTCTTCTGTTATGTTTGTTTTCTTTTGTTCAATGTTTTTTTAAAATTTTTATGGGCATATTAATTCCATCAGAGTACATCTAATATAAAAGTTCTATCCACTTATGACTCTACAAAGCTAGAATTAAACATATCCAAAGTTCTCTGTGCTCAGGACTCTACAAAGCTAGAATTAACTTAAACAAATCCGTCCAATATAAGGGTTAGACAATATTTAGGTCTCTCTATATTTTTACAAAAAAATTCATCCTTTTATAAGGTAGTAGATTTTGAAAGTTCTAAATACAGTTTTGTTCGCTGTAAGTTCGATTTTTGCAAGTGCTGCTAAATCAAACTTGGAAGTCGTTGTATCTTAGAGACGATTGCCTGAACCGTTAGCACTTTTGTACTGGCCAATTTCGTCTTGAGATTGTTGTTTGTGGTGTCCGTTTTTCTCGAAAACCAAACACCACAAACAACAATCGCAAGATGAAATCACATTTTCTTGAAAAATGGCTAACATCAGTTTTACTCCGATGGTTGCTCCGCGCATGGCGAAAAACTAGCGAAGTTCTCCGGTGTTGACTTCAAAAGATGCTGTTTTATTTGACCACTTTGGGTTTGTCCCGGTTTCTGAAGGAGGACCCCCCGACCGTTGGTGAAGAAGAAATCGACAATCAAAGGCGGATTGCTGTAGATGCATGGCACAACAGCGACTTTCTGTGTCGCAACCATGTTCTGAATGGGCTGGAAGACACCCTCTATAACGTCTACAACTCGTTCAAAATGTCCAAAGAGTTGTGGGACTCTTTGGAGAAAAAGTATAAAATAAAAGATGACGGCACAAAGAAATTTGTTGTCGGTAAATTTCTGGATTATAAGATGGTTGATACCAAATCGGTAATCATCTAAGTTCATGAAATTCAGATCATACTTCATGACTTAGTGTCTGAAGAGATGGTTCTGAATGAATCATTCCAAGTGACTGCGATTATCGAAAAATTGCCGCCATTGTGGAAAGATTTTAAGAACTACCTCAAGCACAAGCATAATGAAATGGGGCTTGAGGATTTGATAGTTCGACTTTGGATTAAGGAAGACAATCGCAAATCCGATTGAAATCGAAAATTGTGGGGGTGTGACCACACTTTATGGAACATAAGGGGAGCTTCTGTTGAATTTTTAAAATTTGACAGAAGGTGTTACCAAAAGTGTTATAACACCATAAACCACAGTTGCATGAAGTGTTGCCCAAAATGTTGTAACACTAGAGGCTGACATAATACCAAGTTAAAGTGTTACCAAAGATGTGATAACATCAAAGGCCACACATCTTGCAAAAGGTTCCAATGGAATTATTGGAACAGAACAAAGAATAATGGTCGTGTGCCATGTAAGTTAATGGATAATCTTGTGTTGAACAAGGATACTAGAAAATGGAAGGGGAAGCTTTAGTTTTTAGCAAATCACATAAAGGATAATACCTTGAAGTGTGGGGGGTGCTTTGGCTAAAGTAGAAGCACCCAAGAAAATAAAATTCAGCATTCATGATATAAATGATGGTACAATCATTAAATCAAGAAACATTGTAAAAGGTGTCTTTCCTTGCAAATGAAAGAGGTAAGTTTATACATTTTCATCGACAACATAATACCATTAGAAAAATTGATCTCGAATTGGGATTATTTCGGTTGACAAAGTGAAGTCAAAGGAAACTTAGCGGATACGCTAACTAAAGGTATAAATCGAGATCAAATGTACAAGTTGTTAACGGGAATGAGTTTAAAATCCACAAAATAAGAATGTTCATAGCGGTAACCCAACCTTGTGAATTGGAGATCCTAAGACCTTAGTTAAATGGACAACTAAGTTATGAATGTTCAACTAAACACTTAGAAATTGTTTCAACTCATTCCCAGAACGTCCAAGTGAAAACCCCTGCAGAGTATGGTGAGGTTAAATTTATCTTTTAATGATTCCTATACCTAAAAGGTGGAGTATGACAGGATGCTCTTTATAGTAGATCACCTATGTAAGTGAGAAGTAATGACCGCTTTTACTTCGAACCCTATAATATTATTACTACCCGTACTCGTCCCAAACCCGATTAAGAAATTACACCTATTACCCATACCCGTCCCAAACTCATTTGCTAATACCCCCATACTACACGTACCACTCAGAACCCATTTATTTTATAATAGGTACTCTAACAAAAAATAAATTATTATATAAGACTATTTATCAACTAAATTAAAAAAAACACATATTTAATTGGTTAACTAACTTCTTGCAAATTATTGCGCAACCCATTTTTCGATCAAAACTAACTTCTTGCAAATTATTGCGCAACCCATTTTTCAAGTTGATCGAATGAAGTGGGGTACTAGGGTTTTGTAGGTTTTAATTATGTATAACCTTCTATTTAAACTAAAAATATTTCCTTAATTATTCTGAAAATATTTTGTTTTATATATATAGGGTTAGGATCAAATGTGGTAGAGGGTCGTGTGGATTAATCCAATCCATCCACACCTTTTATTTAATGGTCCAGATTGCTATTAAAAACAATTGATTTATCAATTAATTAATTGGTGGAAAAGGCATAATAATAACTAGCAAAATGCCATAAATCACGCCCTACAATCAATGGATTGATTAATATCACGTTTCCATAACTGAATTGTGCACTATTTTAATAACTGACTATACACCATTTTATACCTAACAGTGCATCATTGTATAACTAATTGTACACTATTCAATCCCAACGATTTTTATGGGATTTGATTTTACGATTGTTCTCGCTTTTCATTCAATTATGGTTCACTCACAATGTTGTACAATTAGTTATACAATGATGCACTGTTAGATATAAAATGGTGCACAATCAGTTTTTTAATGGTGCACAATTCACCATTAAAATGGTGCCACAACAAGAAAAATGGTTATAGACATCGGTTTTTAGCCGATGTCTATGTGAAAATCGACCGATGTCGTAATCGGTGATGTTAAGGGTATGCTTATTCAACATCGGTTTTAAGCATACAAAAAACGATGTTGTTATATCCAAAGACATCGTTTTAAACCGATGTTGTTAACTTGCGATTTGCTAGCCTTTTCCAAAGCGTCATCAATTTTTAACCAATGTTGTTGACAATCTTTTTAGATCGGTTGAGCACCGATCTTATAAGGTTTTAACACATTGGTTTGCAACCGATTTTGTTTCTAACAACAATGATGTTATAGTTTTGTGTTGAACATCGATTTTGGTAGGAACAAAATCGGTTACAAACCGATGTGTTAAACCTTTTAGAAATCGGCCATAAACCAATGTCATTCACATTTAAAAACGCATGTTTATATGTTTCCATGCCAGTTTAAAACCGATATCGAATATTTTAAACAAAATCATTTTTTAATTTAAAAACAATTGCCTACCATTTTATTAAAATGGTTTTGCATCAACAATCATCTCCATCACAAAGGAAGAAACAACCATCCCACCATCAAAGCAAGTAACAACCATCCACCATCAAACATAAAGCGAGAAACAACATATCATTAATGCTAATTCATCCAATCTACATCAAAATAATTTCTAAATGGATAACACTAGTATCAACAAGTCCAAACAACGCATACTAAACTACACAACTTCAAAAGGGTCAATATACCAACATTAAGTCCGAATAAGCACATGATCAATACATACAATACACACATAAATATACCAATTTCAGAAGGGTCTAATAATATCCAGTTTCCCAATATTTTAAAGAAGGCATCAAAAGACTTTATTTTTGCTAATTTCTCCGCCTTCATGCAAAACCTAAATGAGTTGAATCATTCAACTAACTATACCTTCTAATCATCTGTATAATACAATTAAAAAATTATAACTCAAAAGCATAAAGTAATTCAAATTTTAAAGACATACATAATAAAATACTCGAAATAAAATCTATCTAACAATTTTAAGTATTCAACAATACTAGAGGCAATACTAGAGCTGGCAATGGGTCGGGCCGGCCCAGCCCGAACCCAGTAGGCCAATCTAGAAAATCGGGCCGGGTCGGGCTAGCCCGATTTTGCATCGGGCCTAAATTTTCCTAGCCCAACCCAGCCCTACCACGGGCTATCGGGCCAAATTAGCCCAAGTAAAATATTTAAAAAAAAAAAAAAATATCAAAAAACCAAAACTGTTAAAGCCAAAATATTATGCAGATGTTTTTATGAGTGCACTCAAAAATAGTTTAATTGTAGGAAGAGAATTTGTTTTAAAAAAAAAAGGTATTTGAGCATTTTAAAAAAATAGAAACTTGAAAACTATTCCACATATAAAAACCAGGTTTATGATGATAGACCAAAAGTCCATCTGCATGTTTTATATAAAAAGCACTTCATTCCACATATAAAAGTAAGCATTTGAATGGGTTATGAACTTTTGATAGTTACTGCAATCCTGGACGAAGAAAGTGACTTGCAGCATTTGTTTTAATTTAAAAAATGTCGGGCTCGGGCCGGTCCGAAAAACACGGGCTATTTTGGCCCGAGCCCAATTGGGCCGACGAGCCTACTGGATCGGGCCATTTAGGCTCGATTTTTTTCGGGCCTAGAAAAATAAGGCCCAACCCATCCTATTATCGGGTAGGCTGGGCCAGCCCATCGGGCCGGGCTAATTTTGCCAGCTCTAGGCAATACTGACCAAAACATAATCCTAGCAAGCATTCTGCCCACTCATTAAGCACTTCATCGATTTCTTCAGCAGAGTACTCACCCTTTGATTGCTATTAACAAAACTCGTGGATATTGTCAATAAAAACCAAGTGATAGATCATCTCAAGCTATTTGAAACATGCAATACGAAAGTGAGGTTTTTATTACCAATGATCGTAGCGAAGACTTGTCAATGGTTGCAATTTTCTGAAATAATATGTCTCTCATGAACCGCATGACATAAAAGCCGCATTGCTTCTCATCCAGTTGTCGAGGTGCCTATGTTAACAAATATTTGATAATTACTGATCCAAATACAAGTAATACAGATGCTACCTTAAGGAGTATTTACAATTTTAAAAGATAACTGGATATTTTTGAAATTAGGCTAAACTCAAGAGGTAGTATTTGTAATGGATTAATGTCTGTTCAACGCATTAATCCATTTTAAGTAGCCTTCCTACTAATATGTCTCTTTTTGAAATATAGATGCTACTTAAAAAATGCCTATGTTAAAATGGATTAATGTGTCATTTTATTGCAGGGCTCAAACTGTCATCTGCAAAGTTTTAAATGTTTAGTCCATGATTTTGAAACAACACCCACCAATACTCCAACAAAACAAAAATAATAAACTCCAATGGGCTAAGAAATCCATAAATATCAAATCCATAACATAAACTCCTATCCAAAACCAAACCACTGAAAACTCACCTGCATTCTTGGACCAGCTGGGGGGCTCATACTTCGTGAAAGAGAAACGCATCTTCATTTTTGTCATGAACTTCCATCCCCCTCTCAGTTCTATGCATCATCTTTGTCTGGCAACTGCAAGTTCCACTGAGTCAAGTCTCTCTCACTCACATGTCCATCGGCCGAGTCAACATTAATCTTGGGGAACAGAAGTACCAGCCTGTTGGTCACACTGAGTCAACTCTCTTTCACTCAAATTCATACAAACACTTGGTTTCAATTAAAAAAGTAAAAAAAATAAAAAATGGAGAGTTCTATCAACAAGTATTTTTCCATCACTCATTCAATTCCTTTATTCTGTGAGGATATGTTGATAGTTTTAATTTATAATTATGAAGATATGTAGATGAAAACAGTCACTTTTAAATACATTTTAACACAAACACAAAAACAATGAGCAATATGAAATCCTAGAAGATCACCTTTAAGCCAATAGCAATGTGGAGAATCCAAAAAATAAAATTTGCTTCAAAGCTATACAAGATATTTTCCTAATCTTGTCAGCTACACCATAGTCAATGGCCTCCTGTGCTTGGAAATACTTTGGATGTTGAATGTCCTTCTCGATCTCCTCCTTTGGCTTTCCGATACCTTTGGCAAAAAGCTGAAGGTAGTTTTTGTGTTTGCATCTAGTTCTTTAGCCTGAGACAACATACATTAAAAAGGTTTAAACTTCTAATATAGAGCACAAAAGTATATGTAGTTTATATGCACATACAACTATCACAAGCGGCAAAGGAGCATATACAAACACACATGCAGAGAGGGGAGAGAAACAATTGGACAAAAATAGAAGGTAATTGATTTCAAGAAAATGAATAAATGAAAGTTAAATATTTCATGAAAGTTAAATATTTCTACAATGAAAAGAATAAGTAAGAAACACATTCTCATCCACCTGCAATTTTCCGCCTGGAGCAGCCTCTTGTTGCCAGCGTAGAGGGGCAATCCTCTGAGAAGGAAAATGGAAACACATCTCCCTAACAATAATTTAATCATCATGATAAAATATGTCAATAAAACCATTCATCAATTTAACTTTACTATTTTCACTCACGTGCTCATCAAGTGATGGGAATTAAGTGAAGCAACCAAGATACACAGTAAACGAGCATATGCAGAAACCAATTAACATTAAGATATACTGATTACAAATAAAGTCATAATTCAAGTCAAACAATTATGATGAGCACATAGCATCAACTCTGAATGCAGTCAGATGTACCACATGAATGCAGGAAATGATATATGTGTCAGTTGCTAAAAGTAGCATTTATAAACATATGCAGATGTTAAGGAGCAAATGTCCGTATAAATTTCTTCACACAAGGATAAGCGTGCATGAGGGGAAATTTGGCATAGTCAAAATGCACTATGCCCAAGTAATAGAAGGATTAGAGTTATCTCCACCGAGTCATAAATGAAGCATTCCATGATCAAAACCCACTATGTGAAATCACCTGAAAGATAAAATGTTTCAGTTCTAATGTAGGTAAACTTAGAATTATTTGACATGTAAATGGGATATCAAGAGTGCACTGTCCATATTGGCTAATTTGTGATTGTACTACACTTAAAGCTGACATTTTTCCTAAATTGACTTGAGTTCACAGCCACCTACCAATTTTTCATAACGATTGTCAAAATCAAATGGCCCATTAGTGCAGTATTTCAAAGCACTGGAATTTGAGTGAATATTAGTCAGAGTCAGAAACCCTTCAGATTTTTACAAATTTGTAGAGACAACAAAATGAAATACTAAAAACCTTACCTCAGGTACTTTTTAGCAATCAGTATAGCTTCAATGTCCTACATGTTAAGATGCTGAGAAGGATAAGCATACAGCTCATGGTACAAGTCTTGACCTGGCCTATCCAGGAAGGAAGCACAAAAATTCCAACCATTAAATCAAACAAATTGGGTATAAAATGCACATGACTGATAAAGCTCTTTGCGTATAAGGAAACAATAAAAAATAAGAGAGAAACAGTCAAATAGAGCACATAAATCCGAAATAATTGGACCTGAATGGACATGAAATTCTTATCTTGAATAATTGGAACTAAACTATCTGAAAATTTAATCCTCCTATAAATCAACTCTAAGCTTATTAATTAGATCACCCATAGTCTACGTCGGACTCATCCTGTGTCTGTTCATTGGCCATCAACTATCTGTTCAACGCAAACCCTAGTCCAAAAGGCAAAAGCCTAGTTCGAATTTGAATCACAACAAAATTGGATTTAACCCCTAAATCAAAAATCAATTAAACCCTAAATCGAAATAAAACTTAATAAAATATAGCTATAATACCTAAATGTTGATTTTCCTTCTGCGGAATGGCGGTGAACGAGCAGCACAATTGGAACGACGGTGAACGAACGGCACAATGTTTGTGGGATTGATGGCGTGCGGTAAAGGGCTGAGGATGGTGGTCGGTACTTAGAGAGGGTGGGGGAGATGGTGGAGAGCCGCAGCTGAGAGGTTGAAACCGGTGGTTGGTGGTGGCGAAACGCGAGCGGCGGTGCGCGAGCGGGGCGACGAGGCGTCGGGGGAGAGAGGCAGATGAAACCAGGTTTTGATACACGACCCGATCGTCGATTTCCTGTACAACTCGAAGTCGCCATTATTCTCCCATAATTTTAGTCCTATGCGGCCTGCAAAAGATGCTGCTTGTTTGGGAGTATTTTTAGAATGAACTTTTGGATCTAAAAGTTCATTTCAATAATAATTCATGTTTGGTGGTTAATTTAGAATTGACTTTTGGATAAATCACTTCTCCAAAAAATCCATTCTAGAAAAGTGAAAATGAGAGACTTTTTAAAAAGACCATTCTAGAGAAGTCTATTTTCTAAATGGATTTTTCCATAAGTGCTCCCAAACAAGCACGTATTTTCTAAGTGTAACTGTGTAAGAGTTTTGGGTAATTTCAATTTTAAAAAAAATGGAAAAAAAATTAACTTTATTTTATTTTAAAGTGATAATAATTGAGTTATATCATCTAATTTAAGTAAATGATGTTAATAGTGATGTTATAAACAAATATAAGGTGGTCAAATACATCTGTTGGAATAAATGATCTTAAACATAATGTTATAGAGCAAAAAAGGGATGGTCAAAGACATCAACTCTTAAAAACGATGTGTAATAGCGAAAAACTCCGCTCATACACATCGCTTCACTTAAAACATGATGTTGTATAGTGTAAGACATCATGAAATTCATGAAAATGATGTCTTCTAAGCCATGTATTTGAGCGTTTTTCTTGTAGTGCGCATAATTCAGTTATGAAAACGTGATCTTTATCACATTAATGATCAGAACCGTCCCTGGGGCGGTCGTAGCGGTGCCCATAGACGAAGGCAGCTTAGGGCCAAGGGGGGCATTGGGCCCCCCTGAAATTTTGAAAAAAATTAGGGGTAATTTGGTAATTTTACTTTTTAAGCTTAAAAAAATGTAGAAAAGAGGTAAAAATGGAACAAAGTTTTCAATTTTTTTTTTTGTTGTTTTTATTTTTGTTGTTCTCTTCTCATTTGTGAATCTTGAAAAATATTTGTGTCTTGATAATTTTTTCTCCTTTCTCAAAATTTTGTACATTTTCTTTTACTCCACCGTAATATTGAATATGAATTTTGTCATTATTATCTTGTACCTCTATTCATCTCTTTTGAGATTATTTAATGTTCATTATCAAATTCCTACTAAAGAATTCAACATTGGTGATGAGTTATTGAATGATTATTTGGTAACATACACTAAAAAATACATATTACCAGTGAAGATATTATGCAACAAGTTCAAAATATGAGAATAGAAGATGAATGTTATGATATATTGATGTAATTGTATTATGTTATTTAGTTTTGAATATTAAGATGTAATTGAGGTAATACATTGACATTATCAAAATTAGTATTTATTTATAGAGTTGATGTATCGTATTTTATTTTTATATTAATGTTAATTGGGCCCCCTACACAAAATATTCTGGCTTCGTCACTGGCGGTGCCGCCGCACAAGGCCCCCCTCCGGCGAGGGCCCCGCCCCCGGTTTTTTTAGTATAATATTTTAAAATAAGCAGATATAGGTGATAAAGACTGCTAATAAAACCAAAAGATCTGGTCTGCCTAACGGTTAGCGCATCCCTCCTTCTCTTTGAAGTCGCACCCTCGAACCTCCGCTGCAGCAGCTTAATTTCTGTATTTTTGCCCAAATTAACAGGGAAAAAAAAAACAGAGAACTCACGTTGTTGGAAGGCACGAAAAATAGAGAAAAAAATGGAAAATCAGAAGCAAAAACAAGGGCATTAAGACTGACATCTCCAAAAAAACTCAACAACAAAAATCTCAAGCATATATTTTTTTGTAAGAATTCTTTATCTTTAATTCTTCTATTTTTCTATTAACATAAATTGTATCAATGTCTATTCAATTTGGCATAGGGTTTGATTATTTTTTCAATGTTTATTCTATTCGACTTAAACTTTTACTATTTTTCAATATTTATTCTATTTTACTTAAGATTATTTTATTACAAATGTAGAACATGTGTAATGGAATAAATTATTTTTATAAAATTGGAACGTTGAAGTTGAAATATAATGTTTCATTAATTATGTTTCGATCAATGAATTATTTTTCGTAACATTGATTAATTAGCTTTTTTAAATTTTTATTTATATTAGTACAAAGGACCCCATTTTTTTTCCGCACCGGACCCTTTAAAAGATAGGAACGGCCGTGTTCATGATTATAGGGCATCATTATGGGAAGGTGGTTATACACTGATGCACTGTTAGATATAAAATGGTGTACATTCAATTATTAAATGGTGTACAGTTCAACTATTAAAATGGTGCATAATTTCAGTATGGAAACGTGATATTAATCAATCTCTTGATTGTAGGGGCGTGATTTATGGCATTTTGCTAGTTACTATTATGCCCTTTCCACCTATTAATTAATTGATAAATCAGTTATTTTTAATAGCAATCTGGACCATTGAATATAAGGTCTGGATGGATGAGATCAATCCACACTGCCACACGGTAAGAGGTTGCCACACGAGATTCCATCCCTATATATATAAGATTTGGATCTAGTGAGTCCACATAAGTTATGTGAGTATGTGAGACCAAATCTAGAGCGTTGATTTAAGTTTTAAATGGTCAAGATTAAACAGTTTTTTATCATTTTGTAATGGTTAACCTATTGGAGAAAAGGACTTTTTGGTAAATCCAACTTATATCAGTTATTAAGTAAAAAATTATTTTTGGTAGTGGCTTTTCACATTGCTACAATTTAGGGATCGGTTTTCACACGATTCTCTTTCAAATCTTTTCTTTTGGGTAATTGATAAGTCTCAAACTCCTCATTCAGAAAAAATCCTTATCGGTCGAAAATCAGAAGAGAAAACCCAACCAGAAGAGAAACTCCATCTATATGTGAAAAACCCCAATCTCCACAGTTATCGTGAAAAACCCCACCAGAAGAGAAACTCCATCTATATGTGTTAAAGATTTCTCAACATCTCCGTGAAAAAACCCATCAGAAGAAATCCATGAGAAGAAATTCTACGACAACAAATCGACGTCACCTTCTCCACCGTGTCGACGTCCACATTGTAGGTGGAGCAATTTTCCCCCTTATTATTTTGTCATTTTTTTCGGGAATTTCTTGGTTAAGTGATTTTGCTCAAGCATTTGACAATGGTTGTATTTCTGTTTTTTTGTAATTTTTTTATTGTTGCTGTTTTGAAAAACATAGAACCATAAATAATTGTGGTTTTCTATTTGTTGGTTTGTTAGGGTGTATTGTTGTATTTTGTAGGATATTGATATGATATTGATTTTAGTTTTGAGTTTTGGGTAAGTTCCTATGTTGGTAAAATTCTCTGTTTTTTAGTCGGCGTAAATTGCTGTGTTTTGGGTTTTAGTTTTTGTACAACACGATGAAAGTTTTGGGAAAATAAGGTTTAAATAGATCATATTTTTGTTCAACTATGTGAAGATGCTTATTGATTTATGTAATAATGCTTATTTATGTTCTTCTAAATGCATAATTAGTATCTGTTGTGTTTTTTTTTAATTTACTGATTTTACTAGTTGAAAAAACAAAGTTGGCAGACAGGGGGGTAATTAGGAGCGCCATGTTTTTTTATCATAGTCTGGGAGATTGCTTAATGAGGCTTTCAACTGCTTATTGTTGTTGATAATTATGCTTATGTATATTTTGTATTATGCTTATGTATGTTTTATATTATGCTCTCAAATAGGGGGACAATTAGTATTGCCATATTTTTTTCTAAGGCTGGGGGTTTGCTTATTGATGTTTTCAACTGCTTATTGTTGTTGATAATTATGCTTATCTATGGTTTGTTTTCTGCTTATATATGTGTTATATTATGCTTATGTTTAGTTGTTTTTATGCTTATAAATGAGTGTCTGTTAATGAATGCTCTATATAATTGACTAGTGTCTTTTCTTTTTGATAGATTTTCTATTGGAAATGGCAAAAGAGAGTAGGAAAAGGAAGGCCGCAACTAGTGATGATCGTGTAGAGGTGAGCAATAAGGAGGTGGGGAAGGATAAGGGAAAAAAGTGGTAGATAGTAGTAAGGGTATTGAAGAGTCTTGACTATCCTAGGTTGTCTACGAGAGCAACGTTGAGGAAGTTTGCAAAATTACTCACAATGATGTACAATTAGTTATACAATGATGCACTGTTAGATATAAAATGGTGCACAATCATTTATTAAATAGTGCACAGTTTAGCTATTAAAATGGTGCATAATTCAGTTATGGAAACGTGATCTTTATCACATCCATGATTGTAGGACGTCATTATGGAAAAATGGTTATACCATTGTGTCTTTATAGGGTTTTTAGATGATGTACAATTAGTTATACAATGATGTACTGTTAGATATAAAATGATGCGCAATTAAATTATTAAATGGGAAGATGGTTACACCGTTTTATCTTTAAAGTTCCTTTAGATGATTTACAATTATTTATACAATGATGCACTGTTAGATATAAAATGGGGCATAATCAGTTATTAAATGATGCACAGTTCAACTATTAAAATAGCGCATAATTCAGTTATAAAAACATAATTTTTATCACATCCATGACTGTAGGGCGTCATTATGGGAAGGTGGTTACACCATTTTGTCTCTATAGGGTTTTTAGATGATGTACAATTAGTCATACAATGATGTACTGTTAGATATAAAATGATGCACAATTAAGTTATTAAATGGGAAGATGGTTACACTATTTTGTCTTTATAGTTCCTTTAGATGATGTACAATTAGTTATACAATGATGCATTGTTAGATATAAAATGGTGTACAGTCAGTTATTAAAAGATGTACAATTCAATTATTAAAATGGCGCACAATTTCAGTTATGGAAACGTGATATTAATCAATCCTTTGATTGTAGTGGCGTGATTTATGGCATTTTGCTAGTTACTATTATGCCCTTTCCACCTATTAATTAATTGATAAATCAGTTATTTTTAATAACAATTTGGACCATTAAATAAAATGTGTGGATAGATGGGATCAATCCACACTGCCACCCATTTGTAAATGGGTATTGATTTTGCATCCCATACCCATTCCAAACTTGAATTAACTTACTCATACCCATTCCATTAGGGTTTGGATGGATGGGTACCCGTGTCTACCCGTCCCACTACCATCCCTACCAGTGGCTCCACCCCTGATAATAGGGATAACAGGGATGTTGGAACCAAATAGGTATAGTAGTTGGGATTTTTTTGGGGGTATTATTAAATTGTAATTTTATTGCTAGCAAATCTATTACAAGTTTTCCATTGAAAATAAAGAAAGCTTCCCGATTCCACACAAATGGTGAGAGAGATGCAGCAGCAAAAAAGAGCATTAGAATGGGCAATATTATTTGTCGAATGTCTCATGTGAAATATTCAGCCACACTCAATTCGTTGTCCAGTTTCTTGATTTCGTTAACAAAAGTATCAAAGTATCCAAGATGCTCTTGATGCGAGGTGACTACACTGCTTGCACTGCATTAAGAGAGTGAGTTCGAAGCAACAAAACTATTGTGCAAATTGATGATTGAGTGTTTCAAAAGAATTCTCCCTTCGCACAGAAGTTTTGTTCACTTTATTAACAGAAACTCATGAGTTTAGCTTGTAAAAAGGATAGTGAAGAAAGTGGGCTCGCGAGATAAAAGAACTGGGCCAAATTCGCAGAATATAGTGTAATATCACTAATTTGCCCCTTGCGTGCGAGCGATATGGGCTCGACCCCGTTCATTTTGCCACTCCAAAATCTTATTTTAATTTTGAAATGGGCTTATGCGACTCTTTTAGTTTATTTGACTAAGTCTGGTAAGTCTTACCTCCAGAGAAATTCTCTGGAGGTAAGACTTACCAGACTTAGTCAAATAAACTAAATTTCTCTAGAGGTAAGACTTACCAAACTTATTCAAATAAACTAAAAGAGTTGGATAAGCCCATTTCAAAATTCTAGAGAAATTGTCTTTCCCGTGTAAGACTTATCAGACTTAATCAAATAGACTAAAATAGTCGGATAAGCCCATTTCAAAATTAAAATAAGATTTTGGAGTGGCAAAAAATTGGTTGAGCCTATATAGGGATGGCAATGGGCGGGTCAAAACCCGTGTCTGCATTAAACCCGCCTCGAGTATGAATAAAACCTGCAGGGCATGTTACATGGTGGCTCAGGGGGCCCTGGCCCCCCCAACTTTTTTCATTTTTTCTTTTTAATACCTATATTTTTATAATTTAGTATTTTGGCTCCTCTCATAATTTTGTTGGATAAAAATTATTCAATGAATTTTAGTAAGTTAAATTGGAGATTTTGTGGGTCTTATTTTATCTATCATCTTAAAATTATATTTTCTATTCATCAAAAGATGAGTTTCTCATTATTATTTGCTAATATATATTGAAAACAAATATAAAAAAAGATAAATTAAATTGTAGATAGTTTTCGTGATATTCAAAAGAGTCTCTAAACAAGTTAAGGATTTAATGATGTATTTTGTAAAAATTTACTAATGAATATTAATATATTCTTTTCATACAAATGTAATATATATAAACTTTATTATCTTGTTTATATACACAAGTGTCATCTTTTGTTTTTTTACTCTTGGCTAGAGGCGTTAATTTCTGACACGACACGAATTTAACACGAATTTAATATTTTTTAATATTTAATGTATTTTTTTTGTAATTTTTTTTCTCCATTTTTTTATTTTTTTTCGTGTCAACTTTAAATTATATAGGTTTTTCGTGCCGTGTCGGGTTATCCGTGTCATAAATGAGTCGTATTCGTGTCGTGTATCTTGACACAAATAATTAAACAGGTCGTGTTCAGGTTCATGTCAGACCTATAATATATGTGTCAGAACACGACTCGCGAACACGAAACACGGCAAGATTGACACCCCTACTCTTGGCCCCCCCTTACCAGTTATCATGACTCCGCCCCTGCCGGCACATTTAATTTATGTTTTTATTTTTATTCTTACACATTTCAGTAATAGTAAAATATTACTAAGTTTTAAGCATCACATTTGACTTCTCACGTGATATATGGATTGGGAACACTTAATAGAAATTCAAATAAAGATGGGGCAGACTAGGTGAGTGTATTGTTAGGCGACTAGGTGAGTGTATTATTAAATTTCATCATCAAGTTATTACTCATTTAAAATATACATTAGTTTTTGAATTTTGTATGTATAATGAGTTCACATGCGGACTGAGAGCAGCAATAATAGAGTTAGAGATAATATAGCGGGTCTAGCGGGTTGGACCCATCGGGTCACGGGTCCAGGCGGGTCAGGGGTGGGGTGGGTCCCAAGTTTAGCCAAACCCGTCCTAAACCCGCCCCGTTGCCATCCCTAAGCCTATATCTCCCATGCACAGGGGGCAAATTGGTAATTTTACATTGTAATCTCAGTTCTTTTCTAAACAACCTGATCTTTATCCCTGATTTTCTGGTTAAGGAAAAACGTGCAAACTTTTCAAATCAAACCCGTTGCTTTCCTCTATAAAACCTAGCCAGTGTGTTGAAAAAGAAATATAGAAGCATTACTTGTCATTCTACATTTTCCATTTTTCATGTGCCCCAGCACCAATAGCTCTACATCCTCCTACTTTCTCATATGCCAAACCATTCCCTAATATATCTAAAATTGAAATTTTTGGTGGACAGAATTACAAGCATTGGCAAGAACGAATTTTCTCCATTCTTGACATGCACGGTGTCGCAAAAGCTCTCACTTAGAAAAATCCTGAACCTATTGTCGATCCAAAGGAAATTGAGATGTGGATTTACGCCAATAAAGTGTGTCGGCATACAATCATTAGCACTCTTGCTAATGATTTATTTGATGTATACTTTTGGGAAAATTTATGTTAACATTTTGATGATACCATGTATAACTTAGATTATGAAGTTGGCACCCAATTTTCTATGTAATTCAACTTATAATAGATATGGGTGAATAAGTTGAGTTGGAGTCAGCTAAGTTGAAGATTACAAGACTCGACTGAAGATCAAAGTGAAGACCCAGCTATATGGCAGCTGAGTGAAGTGAAGAGATGTCTCAGTCAAGTGACAAAAAAGTTGTCTCAGTCAGCTGACTGACAGCTAAGTCGTTCCATAATGATTGGAATCAAATGTCAAAGAGGTATGCAACAGACTAGACATGAAGAAAGCTGAAAGAGATCCGTTGTCAACACAAGTCAAGGTTTTGCTGGAAATAGGCATGTGTTAGGCTGCCAACAATAAAGTTGTTTTGCTGAAAGAGTGTAAAAAGTAAGGAATTAATGGGATGTACCTAAAAACCTGCAGAGATTAAGGAAAGGCTGCAAGACAAGACAAGCGAACAACCTACGAGTGTGATTTGAAATTTGTGTCTATCTCTTCTACGGACATAATTTCAAATGCGTACTATAAAAGGCTGAGAAAGCAAGTGAGAGAAGGTTATGAATTTCATAAGCCTATCAAGCATTTAAGCAAGCACTACAAGAAAACTGCTGATAGACACCACCAAAAAGACACCGGTTTTATGACTTTACTGGTGTCTTTTCCCATATAACAGCGGTTTTGTAAGAAATCGGTGTCTAATTAGTGCTGTCGTTTGATAAACAACAACGGTTTCCTAGAACCAGTGTCTATTGTAAACAAATTTCCAAAATAGACACCGATTTTGGCATCGGATTTCGAAACTGGTGTCTATTTATATAAATTATTTTAGATTAGACACCAGTTGTTTTGACATCATTCCAAAACCGGTGTCTATAATATTTTACAAACCAGATCTTTCGACACCGATCTAAAGAACCGGTGTCTAATCATATACTTATTACACCGGTTTAATAAACCGGTGTCTATTTACATATTTTTTTAAGTTAGTAGGTTTTAGTTGGTCTCTAATTGTACCAAAACTAGAAATTTCCAAAGTTCTCTCATCTTCTTCTCGAAAAAAATGGGTTTTCTCTCCTCTGCCTCTCTCTCAGTCGCACCGCTGGTCGCACACCGCCGTTCGGTATAAAATCCCCATTTGCGTTCTCTTGTTAAACCTACACATTTCACCTAGGGTTTTTACAGTTTCTCTCGACGAGCCTACCGCAGCGACAAAACTAATCAAAAGGTACCCTTGTTTCTTTTTCGATTTTGGATTTTGGTGGTTATTTCATTTTCTTTTCGTTTTTGGATTTGCTTAGATTTTTCTTAATTGTTCTTTTCTTTTTCGTGTTCTGGTTTGATTTCGTACTTGGTTTTATGTTCTCTGTTTTTGGCTTGTGCATGGTAGAAATTGTTTCTGAGGCTTGTTTGTGGAGTTTATGGTGTTGAATCTTTCATGGGTTTTTGCTAGAAAGAAGGGGAAGATAATTTCTTATGTTTTTTTTGTCTATTTTTCATGGATTTGTTTCTTGTTAGGGCTTAATTGAGCTAAGATTAAAAAATTTGTTGAAGTTATGCTTAATTTATGGGTTTCTTGTCTTTTATTCCGTGTTTGTTTTGAATTCAGAACTAAAGCTTTGGATTGAAAAGTGATTATTAAGATGTTTTTGCCCTAATTAGTTTA
This sequence comes from Rehmannia glutinosa, assembly GCA_016081115.2. Lineage (NCBI taxonomy): Eukaryota > Viridiplantae > Streptophyta > Magnoliopsida > Lamiales > Orobanchaceae > Rehmannia > Rehmannia glutinosa. Next base: position 93,119,420 of record CM071926.1, read on the forward strand.
ATTTCTACCTGGAAACTAATAGAATTACTTGATTTTAGCTGTTAATTTCTGGTTTCAGTTTTTCTTTGAGTATATATGCATAGCTGAGCCCTGTAGATTCACCCAAAAAAAAAGCTTGAACCTGATGTTTTTCCATTTAATTAATTAATTAATTTTACCTTAGGATTAATTATGCTCTACATATATTCTTGTCAAATTCTAGCTTACTTTTCATATGCATCTAAATGTTACATGGAAATTTGTTTAGAAAATTCTTAATTCACTGTAAATCTGTAGATCTGATAAGTGATCTTTCAGTATGATGTCATTGTTCTTGGCACTGGTCTCAACGAATGCATTCTCAGCGGTTTCCTCTCTGTTGATGGCCTAAAAGTAAGTATTACTTGTTGCATTTCAGATTATCTGTATCTATATGCTTCTATACTTGTATAATTTGCATGTACCCGTTTGTGTTCTGTTGAGGATCCGTTGAATCCTGATTCTAGCCATTTGTTCCGTTTGGATTATTGCCTCGCTCGCTGATTTTGTAATTTTAGATTGTCCCAGAATTTATGGTATTGTTTATCGATTATTTGTTTTCGATGGTTTAACGATAAATTGATGTCCAAACAGAGAGATTGTTGTTTGATTTAACCAATTATGTACTGTCAATCCATATTTTGCTTCTGCGTGATTATATTTTTAGGAGATCCTGATCTCTTGTAGCTTTTTTCTGTTCTGATTTGTTCTTGATGAACCACATTTTGTTGGACTATTTGTGTTTAAACTAATATTGCATCATAATTTGATGAGAATGGAGCTCCAGCGTCTCAACCTTTGTTGGCTTTTCAACACATGGATAAAAATGATTATTATGGAGGAGACTCCACCTCTCTCAATTTGAATCAGGTAATGTTTGAAGAAAAGACAGAATTCTGATTTTATTTAACTAAAATCAATGTATATCTTTTGGTCAATCTCAATATACATAATTAACTGAATATGCATTGATCAAGTTGAAGGTAACAAACTGGTGTAAATAGCAAAAGTACTGGTTCATGCAGTTAATTTTATTTATATGGGCTGTTTGTTTAACAACTTGATCTTCCTTAATTTAGCTCTGGAAGCGCTTTAAGGGGAATGATCAGCCTCCTGAGCAATTAGGCGCAAGCAGAGAGTAAAATGTTGATATTCCAAAGGTATGTGGTGAGATTTTGTGTATCTACCAAATTACGAAATACAACATTTTTTTTTGACTTTTTGTTATTCCAATGCACTAAGTTCAGCATGTCTCAAGTTTCCATTAGATCTCAGTTCTAGGATTTCTGTACGAATGTCATGTTGAGCCTCACTCAGAAATAAGCTTTGCTAGGAATGTCAAGCATAATTCATATTAAAGCTTCTCTTCTTTGTTGTTAATATTGGTGTTTGAGAAATCCTTTCAAATTGGATTTTGTAGTTCATGATGGCAAATGGAACTTTGGTACGTGTGCTCATTCATGCAAATGTTACCAAGTACCTCAACTTCAAGGCAGTGGATGGCAGTTTCGTCTATAATAAAGGAAAGGTGTGCTTCAATTGCACAAGCTACTTGTTATAGTTATATATTCTGGAAAATTTGCAATAACATGTCATACGCAGTAGTAGGCATTTCATGTAGAGTCTTCTGAAAACATTTAATGTACCTATTTTTTCTGCTACTTCTAAACTTGTCCATATATATATATGTGGTTTTGTAGTAAAGTTATTATACTTTCAGTCGACTTATGTAGTGGCAGTGCGTCTTTTTTGTGTTTGCATAAGTGTGTGTCTCGATCTTTATGTGACGTGTATATTCAAAATAGAGAATGCTTGTAATCATGAGTTTGTCTTGCTTATAATCATGAGTTTGCCTTTTTTTTTTTTTTTTTCACATGTTTTGCTTTTCTAAGCTATAAATCAGGTTGCATGCATGGAGATAATAAAACACAATATAGAATCTGGTTTGAGCAACCAAATACACAATAGAGATTTATTCATAAGGGAAAATAGAAAGGTTGATATATTTTGGGAAAAAATAAATGTACAGGAAGATTTAAAACCCAGATGGATTTTAACATCAAATTATCATCCCAGGGAGAGAAGGATTGAAAGTGAAAGGAGTTAATATACCAAAACTCAGAGAAAATGGTGTTTTTGCTAATGTTTGATACTGAATTTTTATTTTATTATTTATTTATTTTGGCATATTTTCCTCAACTGGTTTCTGTTTCTCTCTGTATTTCTAAGTTGTTTTATTGATTTCTTTATTTTGTTCAATGTCTTTGTGCAGCGTGAGTGTAGGAAGCATCTGAAGAAGCGGGCTCTCGTTCATTTTTCGCCCTCTAATAATAAAATGGAAAGAAACTTCGCTACTAGTATTTAAATTTTTGTTGGATTTTGGATCTTGGTGACTTTAGTATTAATGCATTTTTTGTTTGGTCAAATTGGATTTCATGTTTGTTTGGTAGTGAATTTATGATGGTTGATGGAATTGGTTATTGATATGAATTATTTGCAGTTTCGTATTATATATAGTGGTCCCAAATTTACTATAAAAAACATTGAAATAAATGACACCGGTTTAAAACCGGTGTGAAAATGCTATTTCTATTTACTATAGACACCGGTTTTCACCCGGTGTCTTTAGATACAACAACACTGATTTTAAACCGGTGTGTATTCATTCAAAGACAGCGATTTTAAATCGGTGTCAAAAACATATACTTTTAACATCAGGGCCTTAGAAAGCGGATATTTTACATCTACGACACCGGTTTTAAACCGGTGTCTTTAATAGAAACAACACCTTGTTTTCAATTTTTGGTTCGATTTGTCAAAAAGTTCGACTTTTAACACCAGTGGCTCTAACACCGGTTGTTTTACTAATAGACACCGGTTTAAAATCGGTGTCTATCAATATTTTTGTAGTAGTGGCAACAACCTACAAATTCTATCAAGCTTTTCAAAGAAATCCTCAATCCTGATCTCGAAGGAATTCAATCCAACACATTCAGTGAATGAAAGATTACTTCATCAGTTGAAGAGGAAAATCTGTTTAAAGAACAATGAGTTTCCTCTCCAAGGTTGAAGAAGAAGTAGTGAGGTTCAAGTTCGCACCAGAGGCTTTAGACTCGTTGGAGGGTAACATGTGATCAATTCCAAGAGTTTGAAGGAGTGAAGTAGCAAGACAAAACTCGTGAAGAAGGTGTTTTTGCTAGTCCCGAAACATTTTATTATTGTGATCGATATTTTCCTCACTCGGTTTGTTTCTCTTTTCTTAGTAACCAAGATCTTGTTACTTAGTGGATTCCTCAAGGAGTTAGAGAATAGTGGATTAGAGGAATTACCCCATCCTCGAACCACTATAAAAATTGCTTGTGTCTCATTTACTTTACATCACATTTAATTTTTGCATTTATTCTATATATACTGCTAAGTTAAATTGCTAAACTCTGCTGATAATAACTATTGCTAAAACAAGTGTTGTAAAACAAGTTTACAATCATAAGGGTGAAAAGTCTTCCGCTGACAAAACCAAATCAATTGTAAATCTAAGTGTTAGCTGAAAATGCTATTTCTAAGTTATACTATAACTTGTTTCGATCGAATCTTTAAACCGGTTGAGTGGGGAACTTTGCTGTGTAAGCCAACCTAGCTGTCCTTCAAGGACTTAGCTGATTTGTGTAAAACTCTGAAAACACTTTAAAAGGACTAAATAGAAAAGTTGGTAAGGTTTATTCAACCTCCCTTCTAAACTTTACACGTCATCCCTTGGGACCTACATATACTAATCTTATAAGGAAGCCAAAGACATTTGGAAATCCATGTACTTGAGGTATATTGCTGAAAATGCTGGAAAACAAAAGTTCGTGATTGGAAACTATTGAAATCAAAGAATCCATAAGATACTTGTATTCTTATTATGCAAAACCAAATGTGAATTACAAAATAAACAAAGAGAGTCTTATATATAGGCGACTAGAAAACCTAACCCTAAAAGTACTAAAATCCTAACCATAAAAGTACTAAAACTAAATAAGGAAATTGAATATATATTATATTTTAACACTCCCCCTCAAACTCACGATGCAATCGTAAGAAGCATTGAGACTTTGTCAAATAAGAAACGAAAACGTGAAGAAGAATGTGTCTTGATAAACATATCATCAATCTGTACAGAAGAAAAAACAAAAGGCAATGTGATGATACCAGTATGATAATAATATCGAATAATATGGCAATCAATCTCAATATGTTTAGTCCTCTCATAAAAAATCTTATAAGGAAGCGGACAATCAATAACACTCTTATTATCACAATGCGGCGGAAAGTAGGACGATCAAGAAAAACACCCATATCTCTTGCTAGCAACAAACGTAACCAAACTATCTCACAAGCGAGTCTTAGTTGCCATGGCACGATACTCGAAAACTGCGCGGAAGATGAGAAACCACATCTTGTTTCTCTACTCTTCCAAGAAATGAGAGAGTCACCCAGAACACACAAAAACCAATGATAGATTTGCGATCCGTAGGATCACCAGCCAATTAACATCGGTATATGCAATGTGACTCAGAAGAAAAAAAGATATGGCAAAAGACTAAATCTCAATATGAGTTCCAAGATATCGAAGAATACGCGAGCAATAACCCAATGAATTGTAGTGGGAGAAAACAAATATCTGACTAACCACATGAACAACACGTGCAATATCCGGGCGAGTAATCGCGTGAGATAAACCAAAACCCAACAATAGTATGATATAAATCGATCCGACAAGGAGAACCATCAAAGGGAGAATATCGATCATTAGTCTCAAGCGGAGTATCAACAATTTTGTTATCAGTAATACATGCACGCTCAAATATATCAGTAATGTACTTTGATTGAGACAAAAGATAACCTTGTGGGGAAGAGGCAACCTCAGTACCAAGGAAATAACGGAGCGGACCCAAATCTTTCATAGCAAAAGAACGAGCTAACGTAGACTTCAAAGTTTCTACACCATCAAGATCATCACCAGTAATAATCATATCATCAATATATAATGAAAGCAAAATACGATGCTTTACGACACATCATGATGACCTGGTCGAATCATGACAAGGATGAATCATGATGGCTTGGTCGAAAACCAAGAGAAGTAACAACAGAAGTAAACTTGTCTCACCACGCTCTAGAGGCTTGCTTAAGGCCATAAAGAGCTTTACGATGCTTACAAACTTCACTTGGTTGATGGGCAACACCAGGAGGAGGCTGCATGTACACTTCATCAACAAGATCACCATTCAAAAAGGCATGCTTTACATCCATCTGAGATATACTCCATCGACGAACTGAGGCGACTACAAGAAGGGTACGGATAGTGGTCATATTTGTAACAGGCGCAAATGTCTCCTCATAATCAATCCCATACTCCTGAGTATAACCCTTAGCAATAGTCGGCTTTATATCTTTCAATAGACCCATCAGATTTGGTTTTGATTTTGTAGATCCAACGACATCCAATTGCATGTTTTCCCAGTGGTAAAGGTACCAATTCCCAAGTATGAGTATGATGCAAAGCAGTAAGTTCCTCAGCCATATCATCCTGCCAAAGTGGATCATGAATCGTCTCTCAATAGGATGAAGGCTCAGAAATATGATGAATAGAGGCCAAAAATGAGACGAATAAACTAGAATAACAAGAGTAAACGAAATCTGGTAACTTAGTAAACTTACGAACACGTGTGGATTGGCGAGGAGCAACATCAGGAGCCGCAGTTGGAGAAGTTGAAGGGACAACATCAGTAGCAGGAGAATCAGTCGCATCAGAATTAGAAGTCAATGTACCAGAACCTGCAGAACTGTTAGTAGTGGATTCGTCCTCATGAAAATGGTCAATATGAATGAGGGCGGACCTGGATACATTATGAGAGCCAGATACATTATGAGAGCCAGCTGGGATAGAAAAGAATGGAATATGTTCAAGAAACACTACATGACGCGAGACATATAATTTTTGGCTAATTAGATCAAAACAACGATAACCTTTCTGTCTTCTCCATAACTAAGAAAAACGCATAAACCAGACCGCAAGGTCAACTTAGTATGTTCAACTTGAGGTCGAAGGACAAAGCAAGTAGAACCAAACACGCGCAAAGATAAATAATCAGGAGCATACCCATACAACTTCTCAAATGGTGTCAAACTCGAATTATGCGAACTAGGAATTCTATTAATCAAATAGGTAGTAGTGACAACTGCTTCCCCCCAAAACACACTAGGAACACTAGCAGACAACAAAAGAGACCTAACACTTTCTACAATATGTCTATGTTTTCTCTCTGCAATACCATTTTGCTTAGGGGTATCCGTACAAGATGTTTGTCGTATCGTACCATCAGAAGCGAGGAAAGTAAGAAAAACATCGGAAGAATATTCCCCACCCAAGTTACAATGAAAACACTTTATGGTGGCTGAATGTTGGGTTTTCGCAAGTGCTTGAAAGTTGCAGAGGATGTTGAAGAAATCAGAGCGTTGTTTCATAAGATAAACCCAACAATAACATGTATAATCATCAATAAACGAAACATAATATCGTGATCCACCCTTTGTATTGAAAGGGAAAGGTCCCCATACATCAGAACGAACAAGATCAAATGGTGTACGAGAAACAGAAACACTTTTATTGAATTGTAAAGCAGAAAATTTTTCCAGTTTGCAACCATTAAAATCCGAAATATCATGAGATTTCAAATATCCAAAGACACCAATAGAAACTAAAAACTGTAAACGAAAAGCAGACACATAACCTAAACGAGAATGCCATAAGTAAAAGTCCAAAGACGAACGACTCAAATGAAAAGATGATAAATCGACACTAAAAGCTGTAGCTTCTGGTATTTTGAGCTGGTCCGAAACATAAAGTCCCCCTTGCTTACGGCCTGTCCCAATCAGCTTCTAAGACTACGGGTCCTGTATAGAACAAGTAGAAGAAGAAAAGAAACTAAATAACTAGACACACATAATTGGATAACTGAAACAAGATTCAAGGTGAGATTAGGAACATAATAAACATTAGGAATGGAAAAACAAGGCGTGACAATGGAACCAATTCCTGCTAATGCCATTGGAGTACCATCAATAGTTAGAACTGACACAAACGGATTAGGAGACAAAGAGACAAAAGACGACATACTACATGACATATGATGGGAAGCTTCAGAATCTAAGATCCACAATAGTGAAGACATACCTGAAGAATTGGAATGAGACAAACCTATATTTGATGAGGTAGACATAGCATGTGGCTGTGAGGCAATGGACTTTTGAAACTGCTCAAACTTATACGGATCCAATGATGGTGCGATGACTGCATTGCTCGGCAGAGGTGGTCTAGGAGACCATTGGGATGGTGATGGTGATGGTGGATGCTGTGGAGGACGTGGAGCTCGTTATTGCTGGAACCTCGCTATTGCTGTTGGGATCTCGACTGTTGTGATTTACCTTTATTCAATAACAGAGACACTGAGCCTTCCAATGATTCTTTTGGTGGCAAAAGGCACATTTATCAGAGGGTGTCCTGGAATTCACCTGATTGGGATTATTATTAATCGACTTTTTTGGTGCAGCAAAAATCGATGCAGTAGATGTTGAAATGATCCCCTTATCAGCGTGAGTTTGAAGTCATATCTCTTCAGCTAAAAGTTCATTGACCACTGAATCTACAGAAGGTAATGGGCTTCGATGCATAATACTACCATGCAACCCTCAAAATCAGAACGAAGAGCCATAAAAAATTGCACCAATCGTTCTTCTTCTCGACGTGCAACATAAGGCGAAAAAGCTCGCAAATAAGCAGATTCAGTAAGCGATAATTGATCCCACAAATCTGACATAGCTGAATAAAACTCCTGAATACTCATATCCTTCTATTTCAAAGTGCGAATATCAACCTCCAATTGATACTATTTGGCAAAGTTGGACTGTGTATACAACCGTGCCAGATGGTCCCAAACTTCCTTCGCAGTCTCATACTTTGCCAACTGAGCCCCTATAGATTGCGAAACCGAATTGTTAATCCAAGTAATAATCTTCGAATTATCCGCTTCCCAAGCCTCCAACGGATCTGCACCATCTGAATCAGGTTTCGTAGGATTAACCTTTGTCCCAGTAACATAACCCCACATAGATTTACCTTGCAATATTTTTTCATGACATAACTCTAATACAAATATTTTTTCCCATCCAATTGCACACTAATTGCCTGAAAAGAGTCATCCTTACGAGCAGCCATGACAAACAAAAAAGATCACCAAATCTTAACCCAAAAAACAAATAAAAAACTAACTGAATTGGAACAAAAAAATGAGCCAAAAAGGGACCAGATCGACGTGAGCAAAAAGAAATGAAAACGAATGAAAAAAAAAAGATCCGCGAAAGCTGTGGTAAAGATTAAAAATTTGGCTTTGATACCATGTTGAAATCAAAGAATCCATAAAATACTTGTATTCTTATTATGCAAAACCAAAAGTGAATTACAAAATAAACGAAGAGAGTCTTATATATGCGACTATAAAACCTAACCATAAAAAGACTAAAATCCTAACCATAAAAGGACTAAAACTAAAGAAGGAAACTGAATATATATATTATATTTTAACACTTATACATATGGGAGATGAGGGATGACAAAGACATAAAGATGCAGATCAACGAGTACCACAAGCTGTTGGAGGATATTAAAGCTAAAAAATCCCACTGAGAGAAGAATTTGTGATTAGACTATTGATTGAGAAGCTACCAAATATGTGGAAAGATTATAAACAACAACTTAAGCATAAACATAACCAACTGTCTCTTTTAGATCTGATTACCCACATCATAATTGAAGATACCAATCGAAGGGAACTCAAAGTGGTCAAGGGAAAGAAGATATCTACGAATGCAAATATAGTGCAAGGTAAGCCTTCTAATAAGCCTGTTAAGAAATGTAATCAACTTGATAACAAACCTAAAGGGGATAACAACAATTCTTTCAAGAAAAAAGAAAATTGTTATACTTGTGGAAGACCAGGTCACCATGCAACGCAGTGCAAACACATAAAGAATCCTACAAATTCCCCAAAGCCAAATGCAAATTTGGTTGAATGGGATGATATTGTTGCGGTGGTTCTTTCTGAAATTAGTCTCATGGCCAGTGTGAAAGAGGGTGGTAGACTCTAGGTCTACCAGGCTTATATGTGCATATAGAAAAACCTTTGCATCCTACAATCTTGTGGCAGATGGAGAAAAACATGTGTATCTTGCGGATTCTTAAACTGCACAAGTTCTTGGCAAAGGCAAAATTGTGTTGAAACTCACGTCTGACAAGACCTTGGTTCTTAATGAAGTGTTTCATGTGCCTAATATTAGGGCAAACTTAGTTTCCATTTCTTTATTAGAAAAGGATGGGGTTAGGGTGTCATTTGAATCTGATAAATTGTAATGACGAAAAACAATGTCCTTATGGGCAAAGATTATTGTAATCAGGGTCTCTTTGTACACAATATTTCTAATGTTACTAATTAATTCTTTATTTTTTTGCTTACTTGGTTGATTCTATTTATGTATAACATGCTAAATTCGGACATGTTAGTACTAGCTCTATTAATAAAATGCAAACTCTTGGTTTAATTTCTGGTAGGGCTGGCAATGAGTGACACTACACGATAATACGACACGACACGATTACAAACATGATTATACAGACAAAAAATACGATAAAGCATGACATGACACGATACACGACACGAACACAAAATTGAAAATTAAGCTAAAATTATAATTATTGTTATATTTAAGATCAAATAAAATAGATAACACGAAAAAACGATAATGTGATACGAACACAACACGGTAACATGATTTTCCACCCCCAATTTCTGGTATCAATAATACTAGCCTGAATAAATATGAAATATGTTGTGAAGCTAAATTAACTAAGAAGTCATGCTTTTCTGTGCAACGAGAATCTGAATTACTTAGTCAAATTCATACTGATTTAGGTGATTTAAAATAAACCATGACTAGACGTGGTAAATAATATTATATGACTGTTATAGATGATTATTCTAGATATAATGAGGCATATTTGCTTAGACATAAAGATGAAGCCTTTAGCATATTTTGTTTATATAAACCTAAAGTTGAAAATCAACTGAATAAGAAAATTAAAAGAGTTAGATTAAATAGAGTTGGTGAATACGTTTTATTTAATGAATTTTGTGAACAACAAGGGGTAATTCATGAAATCATCTCACCTTATTCTCCCGAATCAAATAGTCTAGCAGAAAGAAAAAAATAGGACTCTAAAAGAAATTATGAATGCGATGCTCATTAGTTCATGTGTTGCTAATAATTTTTGCAGTGAAACTATTTTATCTTCATGTTACTTACAAAATAGAATATCTTACAAGAAAACTAGTAAGACAACTTATGAATTATGGAAAGACTATCAGTCTAACCTCAAATATTTAAAAGTATGGGGGTATGTTGCTAAATTTATGTTGCCTGATCCTAAGAAGAGAAAATAAGGTTCTAAAACATATGATTGCCTTTTTATTGGTTTTGCTGATCATAGTGCTGCATATAGGTTTCTTGATTTAAAAAGTGACATTCTAGATGTTAATACAATTGTTGAAATAAAAAATGTTGAGTTTTTTGAGCATATTTTTCCTTTAAAAACTGAGACAATTTCTCATGCACCTTGTTCAACTGCTAAACACCTAAGAAAATCTAACGATCCTCGCAAGAGAACGATATCAATCATAGGATGGCAAATTATCCCAAGTCGTCTCTCAAAAAAGACTTAGCCGACAAATAAATATCGTATGTCATAATAAACAAAAAGAAAATCCTAAGCACTCTAACCCGATTTGTTTAATTTTAATTATCTAAGGAAAAACAAATAAGAAACCAATTAAAACCCAACTCAATTTAAACCCTTGGGAAAATCGTATGGAGAAAATGTCTAGGATTTCGGAATCATCTCATCAAATTTGCAAGCATAATATCAACTAATTGATCATGAGATTAACAATTAAAACAAACAGATATAAACTAGGCCTAGATCTGATAACTCTCATATTTACAGATTAAGTCTATCCATAACCAATTTGCCCAATTAATTAACCAGGTTAGATAATACATCTCTGATTCATATCGAACTCTCTAAATACATTTAGTCCAGGAATAATATCTTCTCTTGATCTCAATTATTTCCTCAAAGTAATCAAAAGTTGGCCAAACAATCAATTATAAAATAAAGCAATTCATTCAGAAAGGCAAATCAATTAGTTCATATTCATGCTTGTTTGTTTGAATCAAATCATCCTAATCCTATAACAAAGAATTTAGTCCATGCTTGGGGATGGGACCATAATTTCAATTGAAGGATAGAAAACAATCATAAACATCATCATGCAACAACAATAATCACCAAATAATTGAAATCAGATAAAGAAGATGAAGAAAAATTATGCTTGGATAAAGCCGCAAAATAACTTCGATGGGAAGAACCCAAGCAATCCAAATGTTGGGTGGAAGAGAAAATAACAAAAACTAGGGTTTAAAAGTGATATGAAGTAAATGTGTTCGAGAATAAGGGCTCCCCAAGTGCTATTTATAAGCCTAGAGTCCTAGACAATGTGGAAGAGCCAAAAATCGGAAGTAAAATAGAAAATTTCATGTTCAGCAAGTCAGTGCACGCGCCCACGCATGTCACCGCAAGCCCACGCGCTGCGCCTTGTCGATGTCTTCCGCACTCCTAGCGCCCACTACCCCGTGCGCCTGCGCTTCTGGCATGCCCGTGCGCTTGTGCATCTCTCGTGCCCGTCTTTTCTCATTTTCACCCGCTTCTGAGCCTCTTTTCACCATGACCTATACAAATAACACAAACACCCTACTTAACACTCGACACGATAAACAATATGTAAAGCCACAGAAATATGACTAATCACACACAAAAGAAAACAAAAAAACACACAAAAATCGTATTAAAAAACATGCAAAACAACTTCCCAATACTTAGCCTTTTGATTGTCGTCAATCAAATAATAGTGCTAATAAACCTAATAAGAAATATTATGTCTAATTTGAGAATTAATTAATCCATATCACCACGTTCTATCTACTTTGGGTCATCCTTCATCGATCCCCAACCTTTACAATGGACTCACTTGGCTAAGGTTAAAAAGTAGTCAAAGTATTCAACCTTCCTTACTAAATTTTAAATCTGTGTCAAAAGTTGCAACCCTATAACACACAATTCATCATACACTTGCTAGCCATAATCAATAAAAAAAAAAATTCGCTAGAACTTTCGAGATATGTTCCACTAGGTATAAACTTTGGATTTTTTCAAAAGGCTCCTAGGATGGTTTCCTATACTCATGTCAGTACCTCCGTTTTATGTTAAAGACAAACATGGGGCTCATGAATGATCCTAGTTACTAAGCAGCACAAACCAGAGGAGTATAATCTTGATTGTTCATTTTCATCAAATTTTTTATACTTATATTTATTCATTCTTTTTTTGTTATTTATTGCTTTTTTTTTCGTTTTGCAAGGCTAGCAAATATATACACTCAAATCAAACATGGTATTAATTTAATTCACATCAATGAAATCTCGTAATTCAAGTCCTACAACTCTGACTATTGTTTAACCATCACCAAATTCATTCACCACAAAAGCTAATTCATGACTTAGTCAAATCCTACGTATCAAATTCACAAAGTCATTTCATAATTGAATCTCAAATTAATACATCTATTTCAAGTTGACTAAGTAGCACTATTATAAAACTTGAGATAATCATCATGCTAGTAAAAATATAACCACATTCAATCTTCATATCTCTACAAGGACTAACTATTCCCCCCACACTTATATCACATAATGACCTCAATGCATAAAAATAAAAGAGAAGGAAAAAAATACATCCCTGAAAAAAATGCGATGATTGGCACACGACACCATAGTCACATCCGCCTTCAACCCTACAAAAGTTATACGTGGAAGAAAACACAATACCAACATGTAGAATACCAAAACTAAAGTAAGGAACAAAGAAAAGATGCAAACACACTAACACGCATGCAACACACCCAAAAGAAAGGAAAACAAAAAGAAAACAAACTCTAAAATATCACTGCTAATCCTCTGGTGGTGATGGAGGCGGGAAGGGCGAGAAAGACATGGTAACCAAGTTTTGCTCAATGTTTTGGACTCGAGTGTCAATGGACTCATAACTCGCATGTTCATGTCTTGCATAAGTCGGCGGGGACGGGTCATTTGTTCTTGTACGTGTGCCATTTGATGCTAAAAGTAAACAAACTAGCTCTACATGCATCAAGATGCCCATAATGGCTTCCCAACCGGTGGCGGGGCCTTGACTAGTGCTAGTAGGGGACTGGTTGTAGATGGATCAACCCGTGGTGGTAATCCCTCATCTTAGGAGGAATATCAGGAATGGCCCCGTGCTCCTCGACAATATGTCCTGAATGCTCGCCTGGTAGCTCCTATCATCGTCGTAGAATACCCATCGGATTCCATATATCACTACGGAAATATTTCCGGGATGCGGGGTCCTTTAAGGTGCCTTCCTAGTTAGAAAATCAGTATTCTTCAACGAAAACATGTTCAAGGACCCTCAAGGAATTTGAACAAGGTGGTCGAGATGATCGGGTACCACGTTGAAATGAATGGCCAATTGAAAGATTGGGTGCCCCAAACCTAGCTTATGCTTACAGTTTCGTAGGTTTCGATAGAAAGTGTCAAAAATGAAAGTCGTGGTGCAAATTTTGGTGTTATGACGGAAGCACCATAGAAAAATAATTATGGGGTAGTCACCGACTACTCTAATATTTTCTAAACACACAATGAGCAATGAATTTATGAAGCAAGTAATAGGTGGGCTTTGTAATAAAACTGTTAGGAAATTTATTTGATAGATTTTGATGATACCATGTAAAACTTACACTAGGAATTTGGCACCCCATTTTCTTTGTAATTTGTATTGTAATAGATAGGACTGGAAAAGCTGAGTTAAGTCAGCTATGTCAAAGATTACAAGAAGTAAATTGCAGACCGAATAAAGACTCTGCTGTGTGTCAGCCGAGTAAGGCCATGAAGGAAGTCAAGGACTCGACTGAAGGAGAGTCAGCTGAGGAACAACTGTGAGAAGTGTCAGTCAAGTCAACTCAAGAAGCCAAGTCTAAACAGTTGAAGTGATAGTTGAGTCAATCCCATGATTGGAGCAGACTCAAGTCACCTAGGGAAAAGGCAATAATCAAGTCAAGACAACTGACTTAGACCCGTTGATTAAAGTCAAGATTATTACTCCATTTAGTAATATGACAAGCTGCCAGGTCTAAAAGTGTTTGGCCCAGAATTGTGTAAAAGGAATAAGCCAATGGAAAACACTGCACCTTGTGTCAGACACCTGCAATGCTGGAATGCCATTTAATACGTGGAAAGGTCAACATCACCAAGGCTGCAGACCAAGAAAGACAAGCCAACGAACACAAAGTGACATTTTGAAATTAGCCTATCTCTTCAACGGGAAAAATTTCAAATGGGCACTATAAAAGGCTGAGGAAGCTATTGAGAAGAGGTGACCTTGATTACCTAAACCACGAACGAGCAAGAAATATCAAAGCAATTAACCTGCAATATTCTCATATCATTGAAGCAATTCCTCAAGCCTTAAACTCAAAGAAACTCAACCAACACAAGCTGTGAAGGAGAGAGAACTTCAACCTGTTGAAGAGAAACTTTTGAAGAAACAAAGAGGTCTACTTTCCAAGTCAGGATTGTAGAAAGGTTCAAGGTCGAACCATTATCAAGTTTGTTGGAGGGCTTCATGATCAAATCCAAGAACTTGAGAAGTGAGCTGAAGTAGCAAGGCAACTGCCCTGTGAAGAAGGTTGAGTCACAAGAGAAGCCACCAGTGATCAAAGGTCGTCTCCGATCGATAACCACTTGTAAATTGATCTGTTACATAGTGGATTTCTCCAGGCGTTGGAGAAGAGAGGATTAGAAGAATTACCCCATCTTCGAAACTTTATAAAATATTTGTGTCATTTACTTTCAGCAATTTACATTCCTGCATACTTACTTTATATCTGCTGTTAGTTTCCATTTGCTATCCAACTGAAAATAACCAAGTGCTAAAAATCAAGTGTTAAAAACAAGCTTAAATCAAATAAAAGGGTTTTAAGTCTTCCGCAGTTAAAAACCAAATCAGCCAAGTTAAGTATTTGGCTTAAGCAACCAAGTTATACTAACAACAACTCTATCGAGTTTGTTGAGTGGGTAACTTAGCTGAATAGCCAACTTAGCTGTCTCCCAAGGACATAACTATTTGAGTCAACTCTGTTGAATATTTTAAAAGGACTAAAATCGAAAATTTGGTAAGGTTTATTTAACCCCCCTTCTAAACCTTACACCACACCCCTTGGGACCTACAAGTGGTATCAGAGCGGTTGGTTCATTGAGCCTTCCGAACTGGTTACTGAACTAGATCTCTATCTTTTCAAAAAGTTTTTAAACACTTGTGTTTCAAAGTCTTTCATTTTTCAAGCAAAGTTATTATCATGGAAGCAAATCTAACATGCATTCCTATGTTTATTGTTGAAGAATTTGATGATTGGAAAATACGCATGTAGGCTCATCTATCGACTTTCCATGATGAAATGTGGCTTGTGATAGAGGATGGGCCACTGCAAATACTCAAAGTTAACACAATCATATGAAGAAGAGTGTACGAGAGGAGAAGAAGAAGTCTGCTGAAGCAAGACCAGCCATGGTTGAAAAACAAGGACTGAATGGACAAATAAAGATAGAAAGAGATACAACCTGGACAATGTGGCCAAGGATATTCTCTACAAAACGTTGGACAAAGCCATGTTCAACAAAGTCAAATCTTGCAAATCTGCAAAAGAAATTTGGGAAAAGCTGACCTTAATTTGTGAAGGATCAGAACAAATTAAGGAAAATAAATTAACTGTTGCTGTTCAAAATTTGAAAAATTTAAAATGCTTGCAGGTGAAACTCTGGATCAGTTGGATGCTAGATATACTGAGATTACAAATGATCTTTCAGCTCTTGGGAAAGAGTATACACAGAAGGAAATGTGTATGAAGATCTTAAGAAGCCTCCCAGCTGAATGGGAAATGAAGGTCTTGGCCCTGAGACATTCAATGGACCTCTCAAGAACATCTAACCGTGAGCTATTCTCAGACCTCAAAGCCTATGAGTTTGAGCTGAGAAGGAAAGAGCAAGAGGAAACAGTTGTGCCCAAGACAACTGCATTGTTGGCCAGTGAAGAGAAAAGAGCCGAGCTAAAGAAAGCCATTGACCAGGAGGAGATTGCCCTGATGGTTAAAATATTAAACAAGTTCTTAATAAGAACTATAAAAGAAACAAGGGAGAAACCTCCAGAAAACATTCATCACCTTCCAAGTCAAGGGAAGATAGGTCTCCCAAGAGAGCTGAGCATCAAAGAACTGATTATCAGAGAGCTGATAATCAAAGAACAGACAGAGCTGATCAGAGATTTGAAAAGCTTTGTTGGAATTGCAGACAACCAGGACACTTTGCAGTTGACTGTTCCTATCCATCAGTCAACAAATACAGAAATGAAGAAGAAAGAAAAGTCTTGAGGAAAAAGAGAAAAAGTCTTGGGAAAGAAGACAGAAAACAAGAAAGCCATGTTGATCTAAAAGACTCGCTTGAACCAAATGAGTGTAAAGAGGCGGAGACTCGGATAGTAGTGAAGCGGACTACTAAAGTGATTATGAGAAAGAGGCTATGATCTGCCTCATGGCCAAAGAACAAAATCAAGAAGATGAGGTACATTCTAACTCATATCATTCTGATTCAAGTGATAGTGACTGTGATATACACACTTCATGACCCACTGATTTTTATAATTCATTAGGCAAAATGATGAAAGATTTTGAACATATAAAATCCTCACACACTATTCTAAATGAGAAAACAGCCAGCTTAAAAGCCAAAACTCACAGCTGACTAAAGAGCTGAGTACTCTGAGTCACTTAGCTGATGAGAACACTAAGCTGAAGGCTGAGAATGCCAAGATCATAGCAGAGTTAGCTGCTACAAAAAAGAGAGAAAAAGATCTTAAAAATGTGATTGCCTCATTTACAAAAGCATCCAAATCATTGGATGAACTTATCATGAGTCAAAAAGAATTTGGAGACAAGACATGCATATTATTTAATTCCTTTGTGCATAGTCAAACTCCAAGAGTGATTCTGGAGAAAGGATCTTCAAGTAATGAAGCATTTCAAAAATCCCAAAACACCAAATGTTGAACCCACATCTATTCCAAAGCACAATCACAAACATACTGGCCTTGGATATAAAGGGAAAAGGAAAGCAGCCAGTTGAGTATGCTGAAAGGACAACTGAGAAGAAATCCAGCCGAGTTCCTTAGCAAACTCCAAACAGAAAATACTATATGAAAAGCAAATAGAGCTACCAGAAACCCCAGAAATTTCATCAGAGAAATACATATGATGGGAATGGTAGAAACTATCCATACTATGCTGATTGGAATAATGTGAAATATCAGGAAATACCTATGGAATATAAGCCAAAATGGCAAAGACCTAAACCTCAACAAAGGTCACTCCAAAGGTAAAAGAGCTTTTATCAGCACACATATGCACCCAAGCACTAAACTCAGAAATATCACAACTACCCCAAGAAAGCAATTGCTAAAACTCACACACAGGCATACAGATAAAAGAGACAGCTGTATGATCCTAAAACCCCCAAGCTGTGCACTATGATTATGGCACTGACAGATGGCAACCTCTTAGGGTCAGACCATTTGGCTATAGGTTGGTTGGAGCATCTCATAGCACTAACCCCCAAGGACCTAGACAAGTATGGGTACCTAAAAACTGATTTCCTTGATTGCAGGTTCAAGGAATAGCTGAGTGCCAAAGAACCTGGTACATGGATAGTGGTTGTTCCAGACATATGACTGGAAACAATCCATCAAGAAAAATGGATTGGAAATCACTTATGTTGAAGGTCTCAACTTCACCCTATTAAGCATCAGCCAACTCTGTGAAAAAGGCTACAATGTAGGATTCAACATGGGAGTATGCCAAATCAAGGATAATGAATCCAATGAAATAGTGCTGCAAGGGTCAAGGCAAAAGAACATGTATGTGGTAGATTGGTCTACTGCTACACCAAGCACATGTCTACTAGCACTGTGGCACAAGAAGCTGAGTCATCTGAACTTCAAGACAATCAACAAGCTTGCAAGAGTCATCTTGTAGAAGGATTGCCAGACTCAGTGTACAAGAAAGAAAATGTATGTGATGCATGCCATATGGGAAAGCAAATCAAGTCATTATTCGAAGATAAGCCAAGTCTTTTTTCAACAAGGATATTATATCTGTTGCATATGGATTCATTTGGTCCAATTGAGCCAGCTAGCATCAGTGGAAAGAACTACACCCTAGTGGTGGTGGATGATTATTCAAGATATACATGGACAATTTTCATGTGTAAAAAGAAGGAATCTTTGCAGAAGTTACCTCAGTTGATGAAAAGAGTTCAAAATGAGAAGAGTCAAACCATTATAAAAATAAGATCTGACAGGGGAACTGAATTTGTCAATGGGATAATAACCCAGTATTGTGTTGCAAATGGTATTGTTCATGAGTTATCAGCTGCAAGGGTTCCACAACAGAATGGAGTAGCTGAAAGAAGGAACATAACTCTCAAGGAAGCTGCAAGGACTATGTTAGTTTCGATCGGATTAAAGAGATTTTGGGCTGAAGCCATAAATACATCATGCTATACTCAAAATAGATGCATGATTAACATGCAATTGACCAAGACTCCCTATGAGATTTGGATAGGGAGAAAGCCAAATGTTGGATACTTCAGGATATTTGGATGTAAATGCTTCATCCATAATAATGGCAAGGATAACTTGAAGGCTTTTGATGCTAAAGCTGACAAAGATATCTTTTTGGAATACTCAACTGAGAGTAAAGCCTATAGAGTGCTGAACAAGAGGACTATGGTCACACAAGAGTCTATCCATGTGGTTTTTGATGAACCTAATGTGAATGGAGAAGACATTGAAGAGTTAGCTGATAAGCTAAATCAGCCAACTATGCAGAAGAGTCCTTATATTGAAGCTGAAGTGAGAGCACTCAACCCAGATGAAGATGAGATAGCTGAATCTCAAAGACAGCTGGAAGGTCTACATCTGAATGAATATGAAAGAGCTGTTCAAGACAAATTAGTCGAGACGGTAATCCAAAGATAACTATTTCAACCTTGATGTGAGATGTCTGAGAGACCATCCACCAGAATTAGTCATTGGAGATGTTAGAGATGACATAAGAACCAGATCCAGAGCACAACATGAAGCTATGTTCACTTGTTTTATTTCCCAGATATAGCCTATAGATGTGTCTCAAGCATTGGAAGACACACATTGGATTCATGCTATGCAAGAAGAGCTGTATCAGTTTGAAAGGAACAAAGTATGGGAATTAGTTCAAAGGCCAACCCACAAAAATGTTATTGGTACAAAATGGGTTTTCAGGAACAAGATGAATGAGGAAGAATCTATTGTAAGAAACAATGCAAAATTGGTAGCCAAAGGGTATTGCCAAGAAGAGGGTATATATAGATTTTGATGAAACCTTTGCTCCTGTTGCCAGATTAGAAGCAATAATGATGTTTCTTGCCTATGCTGCACACAAGAACTTCACTGTATATCAAATAGATGTGAAGAGTGCATTTCTAAATGGACTGTTAGAAGAAGAAGTCTATGTTGAACAACCTCCAGGTTTTGAGCAGAAAACTATTGGAGATAAGGTCTACAAGCTCAAGAAAGCACTATATGGATTGAAACAAGCACCAAGAGCATTGTATGATACATTGTCTCAATTTCTAACTGACAATGGATTCACCAAGGACACAGTTGATAGAACACTCTTCAGAATTCAATATGGAGAAAGTATACTGCTTGTTCAAATATATATGTATGACATCATTTTTGGTTCCACAAATAAAGAGCTGTGTGACAAGTTCTCAAACCTCATGCAAGGCAAATTTGAGATGAGCATGATGGGAGAGCTGACTTTCTTCCTAGGACTTCAAGTCAAGCAATTGAAGGATGGAACCTTCATAAGCCAAACCAAGTATACCAGAGATTTGATGAAGAAATTTGGTATGGAAGATAAGTTTTCTGTAAAAATTCCATTGAATACATCAGTCAACATGGACATGGATGCAGATGGCAAAGCTGTTGATCAAACCAGATATAGAGCCCTCATTGGATCATTGATCTATCTAACAACAAGCGGGCTAGACATCACCTTTGCAGTAGGTGTATATGCAAGATTTCAATCTGCACCAAAAGAAAGTGACATGATTACAGCTAAGAGAATCATAAGGTAATTGAAGGGATGCCAGGAAGTCGGCTTATGGTATCCAAAGGAAGGAGGATTCAAGCTGGTAGGATACTCAGACTCAGACTATGCTGGATGTAGAGTTGAAAGGAAGAGTACCTCTGGTACATGTCAAATGCTTGGAAATAGGTTGGTTTCTTGGTTCAGCAAGAAACAAAATTCAATAGCTATATCCACAAATTGGCTGAGTACATAGTCAAAGCGGCAACAGTTTGCCCAAGCCTTATGGATGAGACAACGGCTGAGAGATGATGACATTGAAGAAAAAGAGATTCCAATTATATGTGATAACACTAGTTCTATTGCAATCACTGAAAATCCAGTGTTGCACTCAAGAACAAAGCACATTGATGTCAGATATCATTTTATAAGAGATCATGTCGAAAAGAAAGACATCACCTTGGAATACATCTCAACTGATAAGCAGTTAGCTGATATATTCACAAAGCCATTATATGAATCAAGGTTTGAAGAGCTCAAGAATGAGTTAGGGTTAATTGAGCTGAGTTAAAATAATCAGAAGACTCAATCAGCAGAGAAAAAAGATGAGAAAATTGAAGAAGAACAAGTTTCACATTTCAGTCAAGTGAAACAGCCCAGTCGGGAAGTCAGCTGTATCGAGTTAGCTGACAGCTAAGTAACATCATGAGAAGAGAGAAACATAGTTGAGTCACTTTGGAAGAAAGCTGAATTATTTATGAGCTAAGTGACAAAAACACAGTCGTTTTAATTGGAGAGGGAATATTTTTAAGAATGATGTCAGCGTAATAATGACTGTCAGTACAAAAGCTGCACAATAAACCATATGATTGGATATAAATGTTGCTGCATTTAATGTGGGGAAATTAATGCGGTTTTGAAGGCTTAATCTTGACCGTTGATGTTGATCAACATTTTCAAAATCTAAAAACCGTCCTTTCACGTCCCTTATATACGAATATTCACTTTCTCTCTCCTCACGCAAACCTATTCATGTTCAGCAAAGAAAAGCTCATACTCTCTGCAACCTTGTTCAAAACCCTAACTACTCAAGTTCCAGTTTGTCAAGTTTTAATCGGTAAAATCGTTTGAAAATGGCAGCAAACCATGATTTCACTTTGTTATCTGAGAAGATCCACACCGGTTCTTCAGTGGACTTCAATGGTATGATCAAACAGGGCGTGGATGATGCCCTTGTGAAGAAGATAGTGTTCGCCTTATTTTTTAGCTTCACCGCAAGTGTACGGTGCAGTTTATAGAATAGAGTTAGCAAGGTCGAATCCACATGGACTAATAAATTAATGTACTAATTACTGGATTGTAATAAGCTTATTTTTATCTAGACTATCGAAATTTGAAGGATTGGTTTTATTAATACTAAAGCAGAAATTGTCCTAGAATAACAAAGCAAAGAATTGGATTAAAAGATCAAGAAGAATAATGGACGAATGGATTCCTGGGAATTGGTTTTAGTTAATATCCCCTTTTATTATCAGATTAATCAAACCAAAGTTAAACGTATTCTTCTCTATAGACCAATCACAAAAGTAATTTACCCTCTCTCTCGAGATGTATGTAAAAGCGTTGATTGGAATATCTATGCTAGCATCTCTACTCAACATGAGATATCCAACTCCCAAAAGATCAAAAAGATTTAAAGGCCTCACGAATATTCACAGACTTCTCAATCATGCAAGCTATTCGTGTCAAGTACTCATAGATCTAATATTGAAACTCATCTGTTCGAATTATGAATTAATATATCAAAACAAGTTAAACCAATAGCTTTTTGATAAAACAAGAATTAAAGCAAAATACTTGAATAGAGTTGGAAAACATTAACTTTGATTGCAATAAATCATCAAATAAAAGTATCCATTAATCTACTCCCAAACCCGGGAATCACAAAGTGTTTAGCACGTATATTTTACACTCATCAAAATTCCCCAAACTTAAAGCATTGCTCGTCCTCGAGCAAATTCAGAAAAATAGTATAAGGGGAAAAACGAAAGAACACCCAAGAACACTATGAACATTAAATAGCACTCGACTCCATACTCACGGAAACCATGTAATTCACTATCAAGAAGTCATTATTCATAAACTCGGCATAGTCAATACTCTCTTGGGTACTCGACATCGCGACTCACAAGTAGGTAGTGTATCACTCGACTCTCAAAAGTGTATGAATAGTGTCTACGCTCAAATTCAATTTAGTGAATGTAGAACTACCATAGGCTTGCAAATCGTCTAACATCTCGACCACTTTTGTGTGCACAATCTAAGAATCAAAAAGGACTTTTTATTAGGTTGTAATGTAGGCTCTTTGGTAAGGGTAGGGAAATTTGGATTAAGTAACTTGACTTGAGCAAATAGAATTTAAGCATATAGACTTGCAATTCACCAACCCAATTTTAATATAATATCAATTTTCTTTTTCAACTCAATTCCACCCTCATTTCTCCATTTTCATTCTTAGGCCCTTTTTTTTAGCCAAGCTCTCATTTTTTTCATAATTTTCAGATTTTTTTTTGTTGTGCTCGATTTTTCTCTTCTTTTTCAGACATTTCTTTCTTTTTCGAGCTTCATGTATTTTTTCCATTTACCTAGACACTGCTCATCGCTCTTTCTTTTGCCAACTTCCTCTCTTTTTCAGAAATTTTCACCACATCTCCCCCAAACTTATTCATTTTTTATAAGCTCAAGAAATTTTAGGGATAAAAACATGTAAATTTTAAAGATCAATGTGGCTCAGAATAAAAGTTTTGGCTCAAAATTGGCTAACTAGGGAATCATGAGTTCATAGGTAGGCTTTTTAGGCTAAGTAGGCTAAACAAAGATGGCCTTAGATTCTTCTCAAAAAAAAAAAAAAAAAAGATGGCCTTAGATCATTTTCAAAAATTGCACACACACATTGCTTTGATGAAGATACTAGAGCAAGTTCTAGAGTTCTAGCAATCATGAATGACACACTCAAGAAAAATTAAGTCTGCATAATATAAAGTAGTTTAAGGCCCAAAAG
This sequence comes from Rehmannia glutinosa, assembly GCA_016081115.2. Lineage (NCBI taxonomy): Eukaryota > Viridiplantae > Streptophyta > Magnoliopsida > Lamiales > Orobanchaceae > Rehmannia > Rehmannia glutinosa. The sequence goes on from CM071926.1 coordinate 93,142,922, forward strand.
CTCACATGCTTATTTTTCGCAACATGCTCAAATATCCAATTTTCTTAACACATGCCAAGCAAATGATTAACTTTCCTCCCAAGAATTTATTACATTATTCCCACAAGTATGTTATCTCATGCCATAAAATATTCATAGTAAAATCATAGGGAGCTGGGCATACGAACTGGATTAAAAAAACCACACAAAAGCAATTAAACGTGCTAAAGCGGTAAACGTGCTAAAACAAAAATAACTAAAAATCGAAAAAATAAAGCAAAAAAAAAATGTTTTTTTTATGCAAGTGCTTTACGTGCAGTCCTAAATGCAATGCAAAATGCAACAGTACTAGATTATGCATTTTTGATAACCCCCCAAACTTAAAATATGCTTTGTCCCGAACATATGAGTAAATTATCAAAAGAAAGAGGAATGCGTAATAAGTACTTACATGGATAGTTTCGATGAAGCCGGGAGCTCGTCCGTCAATTCGGAAACTGAAGGAGCAGATCGTACGGTCGGGTCGCGTGCGTCCACATGCCCGTGTGCGCCTTTTTTTTCAATTTATTTTTCATTATTTATTCAGAATGTTTTTTTCGTTTTTTTTGAATTTTTTTGATTTTTTTTTGATTTTTTTGATTTTTTTTTTGGGAAAACAAATAACTCCTAACTAATAAGGGAAAAACGAAAATTAAACAACAAATCATTGGGTTGCCTCCCAACAAGCGCTAAATTTAACGTCTATAGCTTGATGCCTGTTAATCCCGCATAATTTGTGTCTCCTTTGAATGCATATATTAGCTGCTTTGGGTCATGGTTAAGTGCCAAATTTGCTTTGTTTGCACGTAATATTGCATACTTGGGATTTCCAAGTAAGGATTGGAGTCCTGGTGTTGGAACTTTTTGATTTGAGTTACGCGCATGTTGTCCGTGTGCGTACGCATAGTCTGTGCTTGTCTCATTCTGGAAAAGTTTTCTTATGGCATCTCGCACGTCGCTGCCCGGGCGTACACGCACGGTTCGTGTGTTCCTTGCCCTATTTTTGCTCCTTTTGGTACCACACATGGGTTGAAAGTGCATAGACACACATTCCATGTTTGGTTCCAAATCTTATTGCTTTTCCAGGATCTCTGGCTCCTCGTGTTCGGTACCATTTCTTAGATGAATGGCACTACTTTGTTCTTTTGGGTTGACTGCAGTGGTGCTTGAAAACTGGCTCTTTTGATGTTGTCCACCAACGATCGTGGCTAATTGGCTAATCTGGGTTCCATGATTTTCCAATTGTGTGCCTAGAGTGTTAGCCAATTGTGCGACATGTGCCTCAATTTTGTCCAGCTTAGCCTCATGTTTGTTGAACCTGTTCCTTGTTTCATTTATAAATGCGGTGAGGACGTCCTCCATAGATGGCTTTGCCTCCGGATAATAGTACGTAGGAGTAGGATTATTCCAGCAATTGTAGAAATTCCAGTTATTGAAATAATTGGCTTCCTCCATCAGAGCGGGTGTTCGTGCACTACCTGAACCAACTCCAAGAAACAAATCAAATAATGTAGGAAAGAAAAAGAAAAACAAATGTCTAAATTAAAAATAATTCTATTTATCGCAATATTAGTACTAAAAATTTAATTAGTCCCCGGCAACGGCGCCAAAAACTTGTTCGCCTTATTTTTTAGCTTCACCGCAAGTGTACGGTGCAGTTTATAGAATAGGGTTAGCAAGGCCGAACCCACAGGGACTAATAAATTAATGTACTAATTACTGGATTGTAATAGCCTTATTTTTATCTAGACTATCGAAATTTGAAGGATTGGTTTTATTAGTACTAAAGCAGAAATTGTCCTAGAATAACAAAGCAAAGAATTGGATTAAAAGATCAAGAAGAATAATGGATGAATGGATTCCTGGGAATTGGTTTCAGTTAATATCCCCTTTTATTATCAGATTAATCAAACCAAAGTTAAACGTATTCTTCTCTATAGACCAATCACAAAAGTAATTTACCCTCTCTCTCGAGATGTATGTAAAAGCATTGATTGGAATATCTATGCTAGCATCTCTACTCAACATGAGATATCCAATTCCCAAAAGATCAAAAGATTAAAAGGCCTCACGAATATTCACAGACTTCTCAATCATGCAAGCTATTCGTGTCAAGTACTCATAGATCTAATATTGAAACTCATCTGTTCGAATTATGAATCAATATATCAAAACAAGTTAAACCAATAGCTTTTTGATAGAGTTGGAAAACATTAACTTTTATTGCAATATATCATCAAATAAAAGTATCCATTAATCTACTCCCAAACCCGGGAATCACAAAGTGTTAGCCAGACATAGAAAAGAAATAATTCATAGACAAATTATTAAAGTTCATGTCTAAACTAATTGAAAATAATGATACTATGGAATGAGTGAACTCGGGAATGATGACGATCTCTCGATCTATCTTCAATCCTCGAAGGTGTGGTTGCGGTCTTGATCGATCTCTCCAAGTCTCCGGTGGAAAACTGCTCTTTTCTCTGCTTTCTAGGGTAAAATCAGCGTGTTTTATGTACATAGTGATGTTGGATGATGTATTGATGGATGAATTTTCGTGCATAGCCTTGGGTCCCTTTTATAGATGCTTGGAGAGATCACTTGCAGAGTTTGAGTAGGAAAAGGAGACCAATTCAGCCCCAGTTACGTCGTACGACCGTGTCAACCCACATGTCTGGGTCGTTCGATCGGAATTTGATCTCGGGGTCCTCATGAAAGTTGTAGATCATTCTCTTATCTTTCCATGGCCACTTGAATCACCTTAATATCAGTTTTGTAGAGGAAGTTATGGCCAAAATACTAAACCCTACCAGTGCTGGAAACTGTTAGCGCGTTTTGACGTTTTTTTATGGAAATTTCCTTTTCTTCAACCCTCCATGCTTATTTCCTTCATATTTTTGCTCATACCTTGTGTTTTTACATATCATTCGAAATATGCTATCATCTTTTGTCCAATTTAGCTCTATTTCCTGCAAAATTCACAAGAGTACGCAGTATCACGCCCAACAAGGGAAACCAAGTAAAACAGACTAAATATGCGTGCAAATGCATCAAATATATATCATTTTAAACCTTCAAATGCACGTATATTTTACACTCATCAGATAGCCGAGAATATAGAAAATTCCGGCCTTAAGGACTTTTTGACGATGCAGTTCACTCACACCTACCTGGAAGAGGTGGCCATGTTCTATGTGAACGTGGAGGTGCAGGACGATGAGATCCGTTCATCGGTCCACATATAGGTCATCAAAATAACTACTAAGGACCTTGCTGAGCAATTCTTTTTGCCCGCTGAGGGTTTGAAGGACATCGCTGAGAAGGATGTCAACCTAGCTGCAACTTGGAAGGAAATTGCCAAGCCATAGTTTGCTGCAAAGGCTGTGTATACAACCAAGAAAGAGTCTCTGAAGGAGGATTACCACAAACTGATGGACATCGTGTCCAAGTGCGTGGACATGAAGTTTGGAAGCTTTAATCAGCTGTCCAAGACCAAGCTGATCATGATGGCTGCGATCATGCAAGAAAAGAAGGTCAATTGGGCTGAGTTCATTTTCAGCCGAATCTGTAAAAATGTGATGAACAGGTCCTACAAGGAGAATGGGACCTTTGGCTGTTCTTTGGGATATGGCCTGGTGATTGGCCATCTGATGGAGGTGAAGGGCATTGCACTCCGCCATGGCAAGCCCTTCCATGCCAATAAGAAAATGTTTAAGGCGAACCTTTCTGGAGCCCAGAAGAAAACTCATGCACGAAAGGCGATCACGAGTGAGGGGGAATCAACTGACCCTACTGAAGATACAACTGAGACCTCCCGAGCTCTCTCACCCAAGAAGACATTCAAGAATAGAGCTGCATCTTCTAAGCCCGTCCCTGCCCCAGCAGCCAAATCGAAGAAAACACCTGTCCCAGCAGCCGAGATAGAGGAGGAACCCCAAATTCATTCCCCTATCGTGAAGAAGAAGTGGACTGCCAAGTCCAGAAAGGCAGCTGCTTCTGAGAACACTTCTAAAGAACCGCATACCTTCACGTTTGAAGAGCCTAAAGAGGTGGAACCTAAGATCTAGCTGGTTCCCACTAAAAGAAGACGTCTGTTCAGGAAAGCTGAGTTGGAAAAGACAGCCGAGTCCGGTACTCAGCCGGAGAAGGAAGTTGAGACTGCTGATGCTCAAGAGGAGCAGTCTCCAGACATTGTGGATGCCCCAGAGAAGATCAGGCTAGCGTGGTGATCACAGAGAGGAAAGAAGACCCAGCTGTGCATAAGACAGCGGAGGAAATTGAAGCAACTGAGACAACCGAACCAATGCAAGAACAGGTTGTCTCAGCTCCTCAGATAAGCGCTGCTGAGTCTGAGGAGGAGCAAGTCCCCATTAGCCCCTATTCAGGAGATCGGAGAAGATGATGATGAAGATGACTTAATTATGTATTCTCCAGTCTACCCTGACATTCAAAGAAGATTGAGGGAATGGATGGCTTGGAAATTGGACTACTCCAGGCGTCAGTTTGCTCGCCCAGAATTCAAGGAGGAGGAGGAGGAACTTCTTAGGTTCCTTGGGAATGCATCTGTCCAATGTGCACTCAATGAAGATAATTGCATGGAAACCCTCCGCCTTATCAAGGAGGAAGAGAAGAAGAAAGCGGCGAAGCAAACGAGAGCCTTGGAGAAATCCAAGATTTGGCAACAGACTGGGACATGACATATACATGAGTCTACTGATAGTGACGAAGACATGGATCCAGCTGCTGTAGTAGAGAATTTAGAAATGCAGCAGGCTTTACAAGAATCCCAAGCCATGCACGAGATGACCTTCTAGAGGGTCCAGGAGAGTGTTCAAAAATCTCTCCCTGGACTGATCCTTTGGGAGTGGCAGAGCTGATTCCGACTGACATTGCTGCAACCACTTCCCCGTGCACTCAACTTATCGCTATCAGGGAATTGGCAATGAAGCTGGGACTTTGGGCCCCCAAGCTAAGTCAACCCCTAAAGAAGGTATTAACACACCTGCCCCTGCAGCTGTACACTAAGAGGGAACAGAAGTCGCATCTCAGGAAAAGAGTGACCCCACTCTCATTCACTCAGCTGGTGCGCCAGCTGAGGGGGAAACTCTCTCCACCACAGACAAGGTCGGAGGAAGCTGTGGGAGACAAAATATTGCAGTTTGGAGACGAAGGTGAGAAGAACACATAATAGCAGAGTGACATTGACGACGCTCAGACAGTTGAGTTTGTCTCAGCTGAGATGTCCACTACTTTGAAGGCCGATGAAGCTGCTGTCGCAGTTAAGGCAAATGAGGGAGAGACCCTGGGAGTTGAGACTCTGGGTTTTGAAAGTGCAATCCAAGGAGTTGAGACTCTGATGGATGCCACGGTCCAAGACCCTAAGATAGCTGCATCTGTCGAAGGGAATGTTGAAGACCCTAAGACAGTTGAGACTGTCAAAGGGAATGTAGAAGGCCCTGCAGCAGTTGAGACTGCTGGGGGTAATGAAGGCCTAAGGGAGGTTGAGACTTCCCTAGGTAAGGAGAGGACTGAAAAGAACATTCCTCAACTCGAAGATGCTACTGTAGAAGAGGAAATTAGTGCCCTTCACGATTCCCAAGAACACATTGATACTTCATTTTTGGGATCGGAGGATGAAGCTGAGTCCACACATCATGACAATCCAATGACGGACACAACTGAAGATGTTCTCAAAACTCAGAGCCAAGTCAGTGATAAGACGGCTCGTATGAGGTTTAATTTCAATGATGAGCCAACTCCTAAGGCCTCATCATCTTCCGAGGATGCTGATGATACAACTGAGGACTAGGTTATTCATTTAGAAAAACATACTGAGACCGAGGAAGCTGTTACGATAGCTGAGGCTCAGTTAGCTGAGCAAACATCTACAAATGCTCCAACTGAGAAATAGTCAATTGCGCAGGCTCCCACAAACCAAATGCAATGATAAAGAATAACTACAACTCAACCGCAAGCTTTCACAACTGCACCGCCATCTGTCGATGACGCTGCCGCAACTGAGGAACAAAGAGCTGAATCATCGTAGGCACCTCAAAGTCAAGACATACCATTTGTGCACGATGATGTTTTTGAAGATATGTTCCCATTCTCTAAAAATCTGTCCGACATGGAGGATGAATCTGCTACAAACTTAAAGAAATATACCGTGCAGGAAGAGCCAGTCATTCCCACGATACGATTGTTCCAGTGGACTTCAATTTTGATGCAGAGTGGCAGGCAGCTGAGTCCAAACCGACAACTCAGTTCGTGAAGCCTTCATGAAGATCTGCGAAGAGATTGAGAAGTTGGAACGTCACCAGGACTCTCTAGATTTGAGATTGTACAATGGAGATGCTACCTTCACAGCTGATTTGAGAGTGATTGTAGTGCGAATAAGGGAATGCGGCTGCACAACAGACACCCATGAGATCAGAGCAGGTCCGTTACTTCAAAGCACTTTTTACCAAAATGCTTGTTTGGAGTGCGGACAACTCCATCTATCAGCAGAGGATGAAGGAATATATAATGAGGATAGAAACTTCCCACAAGTCGGGTATGGAGCTGCTGTAACATTTTCACAAGACTGAGATTGCCCGACTCGAGAATAATATGAATGAAAAATTCAGCCTTCTCATGGCTGAAATGAAAATTGTGACAACCGAGTCGAAGGCCACTCGCTTAGAGTTTAGAAAGGCGTACGATGCAGCAGACTCTAAGCAAAACTCGTCAAACAGCCGACTGGATTTAATCCTCAGTGGACTATTCCCTGGGATATCTTTCTTTTGGTGATGATGCCAAAAAGGGGGAAGAAGTGCCCCTAAGGGATTGAAGGAAGTGAAGAAAGGAGGTGACAAAGCTGAGGGGGAAGGAAGTTCAAAAATCTTCCTTTAAAAATGATGTATGCTGAAACCCCACAGCTTGGTGAAGTCACTGCCTCCATTCTCAGCAAGCTACCTGTGAACTTACCTATTGAGAAGCTGCAGTGGCCATGGAAGATAAAAAAAAGGCTATTTAAGCTGCATTTGAGGAGGTGGCTGAGAAACAAGAAGCTCGCGTTCAGGAGATAATGAAGCAATATGGTGGTCCTCCAGCCGGAAAGGACTACGCTGCGATCAAACCCCCGAGAGAAATTGCCATGCCTGATGATGGATCTGAGCCCAGATCAATGGAGGAATTCAAAACTCTAGAATCAGAAGGCTACTTCCAAGGAATGACTCTGCCGCAAGCTGGGACTTGTATTGGGAGAAGGGACTGGAGTTGTGTCAATCAGCTGAGAAGCAGCAGACTTCCAGCAGTCACTCGACTGGAAAGTAGAAGGCTCCAATACAGTACACTCCCAGAGGAAGGGGAACTGAGTCAGGAAGAGGAAGAAGTGGTGGTGGAAGAGGCTCTCAACCTCGACCAAAACCAAACGACATCGCATACGTAGATCCAGAAAAGAAGGGTATTATATATTGGGCTGGATTCGATCATCTTGCCAACCTGAGAAGTTGGCAGAAAGAACGCTGAAGCTCTTAGAAGGCAAGAAGCTGAGAATGAGAGAATTGCTCGCGAATGGGAAAAGAGGAAGCGGAGGGATGACCCTGCTGCTAGGCGAGCGTACAAAAATAAGAAGAGGGAAGAAGAAGAGAAGAAGAGGAAGAGAGCTGATGATGACAGGAGAAGAGTTGAAGAAGAAGAGAGAAGAAGGAAGCGACAAAGGCGTTGAAGTGTGCTGCGAACCCCTTCATGTATTTTGTTGTAAATACATTTATGTAAGTCTTCTGTAATAAGCTCAGTGAATTTCCTTGTAATTTTCACTCTGTATGTATCTTAGCTTAGATATGCAATGTATTGTCATATTATATATAAAGCTCTGATGTCTGTTGTAAACAGTTTTGTAAAGGACAAGAATGCAATGGTCAATAAAATGATGATTTAAAGCATACATTCTTTGTTACTGCACTGTCTGTATGTTTGTTGTTTACTTATTTTAAATGTTTTATGTTTTGGCATCATCAAAAATGGGGAAATTGTTAGGAAATTTATTTGATAGATTTTGATGATACCATGTAAAACTTAAACTAGGAAGTTGGCACCCCATTTTCTTTGTAATTTGTATTGTAATAGATAGGACTGGAAAAGCTGACTTAAGTCAGCTATGTCAAAGATTACAAGAAGTCAACTGCGGACTGAATGAAGACTCTGATGTGTGTCGGCCGAGTAAGGCCATGAAGGAAGTTAAGGACTCGACTGAAGGAGAGTCAGCTGAGGAACAACTGTGAGAAGTGTCAGTCAAGTCAACTCAAGAAGCCAAGTCTAAACAGTTGAAGTGATAGTTGAGTCAATCCCATGATTGGAGCAGACTCAAGTCACCTGGGAAAAGACAGCGGTCAAGTCAAGACAACTGACTTAGATCCATTGATTAAAGTCAAGAATATTACTCCATTTAGTAATATGACAAGCTGCGAGGTCTAAAAGTATTTGGCCCAGAATTGTGCAAAAGGAATAAGCCAATGGGAAACACTGCACCTTGTGTCAGACACCTGCAATGATGGAATGCCATTTAATACGAGGAAAGGTCAACATCACCAAGGCTGCAGACCAAGAAAAGACAAGCCAACAAACACAAAGTGACATTTTGAAATTAGCCTACCTCTTAAACATGCAAAATTTCAAATGGGCACTATAAAAGGCTGAGGAAGCTATTGAGAAGAGGTGACCTTGATTACCTGAACCACGAACGAGCAAGAAATATCAAAGCAATTAACCTGCAATATTCTCATAGCCATTCAAGCAATTCCTCAAGCCTTAAACTCGAAGAAACTCAATCCAACACAAGCTGTGAAGGAGAGATAACTTCAACCTGCTGAAGAGGAAACTTTTGAATAAACAAATGGGTCTACTTTCCAAGTCAAGATTGTAGAAAGGTTCAAGGTCGAACCATTATCAAGTTTGTTGGATGGCTTCGTGATAAAATCCAAGAACTCGAGAAGTCAGCTGAAGTAGCAAGACAACTGCCCTGTGAAGAAGCTGAGTAGCAAGAGAAGCCAGCTGTGTGATCAAGGCTGTCTCCAGACTGATAACCGCTTGTAAACTGATCTGTTATATAGTGGATTCCTCCAGGAGTTGGATAAGAGATGATTAGAAGAATTACCCCATCTTTGAACCTCTATAAAATATTTGTGTCATTTACTTTCAGCAATTTACATTCCTGCATACTTACTTTATATCTGCTGTTAGTTTCCATTTGCTATCCAACTGATAAATAACCAAGTGCTAAAACTCAAGTGTTAAAAACAAGCATAAATTAACTCAAAGGGTGTTAAGTCTCTCGCTGTTAAAAACCAAATCAGCCAAGTTAAGTATTCGACTTAAGCAACCAAGTTATACTATCAACAGCTCTATCGAGTCTGTTGAGTGGGTAACTTAGCTGAATAACCAACTTAGCTGTCCCCCAAGGACACAACTGTTTGAGTCAACTCTGTTGAATATTTTAAAAGGACTAAAATCGAAAATTTTGTAAGGTTTATTTAACCCCCTCTTCTAAACCTTACACCACACCCCTTGGGACCTACAAAAACCATTCGGGGTTCCTTTTGTAGAAAAATTATTATAACCCGTCAATTCGACCCAAAATTCAGTTGGTTTAAACGAATTGGGTACCGCCGAAATACCATGTCTAGATAGCCCAAAAATTGATTTCATCACCCTAAAATTCACCTCACATTCTTCCCCAAACAAACGACATGTAAAATCCATAGGATGAGAATTCAAAAAATGCAATGTCGTATAAAACTCAAGTACCAATTCTATCAACACCCTAGAAGTAAATGGTGAAAATTTTTTCCATCCAAAGAAATTAACAAAACCCATGAATTCATCAAGCAACCCCAATTCTAGCAACGTTTCCATAGATAAGAAAGTAGACGGAGCTACCTCACGAGAGAGTAGGCTAATGTACCTTTGGCCCTCCTCCTCAAGATAAATCAGAAAAGGGGCATTGAATTATTCAACTAAATCAACCGGAATCATGGGGTCATCTTCTTGCACCCTAAGGTTTTGATTTTGAGACCATTTTGTCCTTCTATGCATGATTTTTCGAGTAGAATTGATTAATTAGAGCAAAATGTGGTTTTGATGGTTGAATCTTGTGATTTTGTAGAGAGAAATTTGAAGAGATGGGAGAATTTTCGAATTGGGTTTGAGAATTTGTCCCTCAAAACCCCAATTCGTGACCTTTAGTAATCTGTCTCCGTTCTCGCGCGTGATCGCACGCCTGGGCCTGCAAAATTTTTTATATTTAATTTTTATATGTACAACAAAAATAAAACTCAAGAAACCATTAGGTATGGTTAGTCGAAAGAAAATAAAAATAAAAAAAATAAACAGGGAAAAAAAACTTGGGTTGTCTCCCAAAAAGCGCTTTTTAACGTTGTTAGCTTGACTATACCTGAGCACGCTTTTAAGTGACCTCATCGAGTACCATGCTCTCGACTTCTTCAGTTCAAGATACTCCTTCATAGTATGGCTTAACCCATTGACCATTCACCTTGAAAGATTCATTAGTCCTTGGATTAAGCAATTTAACTATGCCATAAGGGTATACCTATTCAATTTCAAAAGGTCCGCTCGATCCCGATTTTAATTTTCCACGGAATAAACTCAATCGTGAATTCAACAAAAGTACTTTCATACCTGGTTCGAGATTTTTATGAATAATTTTCTTATCGTGCATCTGTTTGACTTTGTCCTCGTATATCAGCGTATTTACATACGCTTTGTTGCAAAGCTCGTCAAGTTTGGACAACTGCAACTTCCTTTCGGTTCCTGCTGCATTCAATTCAAAATTTGTCACTTTGATGGCCCAGTATGCCTTGTGCTCCACTTCAACTAGTAAGTGACATGCTTTTTCGTAGACTAGTCTATATGGGCTCATTCCCAAAACCGTATTATAAGCTGTTCCATATGCCTAGAGCGCATCATTTAACTTGGTAGCCCAGTTTTTTCTCATAGGATTTACTCTCTTCTCCAAAATCTCTTTTATTTGTTTGTTGGTTGTCTCCACTTGTCTGGAAGTTTGAGGATGATTAGGTATAGCTACCTTATGTGTGATACCATTCTTCTTCATCAGTTTCTCAAATAACTTGTTGCATAAATGCTTTCCTCTGATGCTTATGATGGCTCTAGGGAATCCAAACCTGCTTAGAATATGTTCCTGCACAAACTTGATGACAGTGTTAGCATCGCAAGTCCTTGTAGGGATTGCCTTAACCCACCGGGACATGTAATCAATAACAATAAGTATATATTCATATCTAAAAGACTTAGGAAATGGGCCCATGAAATCAATACCCCATACATCGAATACTTCAACTACCAAGTTATTATTCAGAGGCATCTCATTCCTCCTACTAATATTTGGCATCTATCGCATGTAAGCCCATAATTATGTGCATCTTTTAACAATGATGGCCAATATAACCCTGATTGGAGAACCTTAAATGTTATTTTACGGCCTCCAAGGTGCCCACCACAATGCATATTATGACAAAAGGCCAAGACATCATTTTGTTCATCTTCAGGAATACATCTCCGGATAATTTCATCTTTGCAGATTCTAAACAAGCATGGGTCATCCCAAAAGTAGAACCTACAAGTAGATAAAAATCTTTTCTTTTCCTGAAATGAAAGGTTAGTTCTTACAAATCCACATGCAAGATAGTTTACAATGTTGGCATACCAAGGAATTGAAGTAACCTCAAACAACTGCTCGTGGGGGAATGAATCAATTATGTACTCGTGTTTGTGAGATGCAAGAGTGTCATCAGTAAGAGAAAGGACGAGACAAGTGGTCTGCGACTATATTCTTGCACCCTTTTCTATCTTTTATTTCAATATTAAATTCTTGCAACATTAAAATCCACCGAATCAACCTAGGTTTAGCTTGTGGCTTACTCAAAAAATATCGCAGGGCTGCGTGGTCACCATGGATAATTACCTCGGACCAACAATGTAATATCTAAATTTTTCAAAGACAAAAACAACAGCTAACAACTCTTTTTCAGTGGTAGTATAATTTACTTGTGCATCATTAAGAGTCAAACTAGCATAGTAAATCACATGGAGCAGTTTATCAATTATTTGGCCTAAGACGGCCCCTACAACATGATTAGATGCATCACACATAATTTAAAAAGGCAATGACCAACAGGAGTAACAACAACATAAGTAGTAATCAATTTCTCTTTCAATGTGTTAAAATCATGTAAACATTTTTCATCAAAATGAAAAGGGGCATCTTGTGCAAGTAATTTACAAAAGGGTTGTCTTATTTTGGAAAAATCCTTAATAAACCTTCTATAGAAACCAGCATGCCCAAGAAAACTCCTAATGCCCTTAACATTAATAAGGGGAGGTAATTTTTCAATAACATAAATTTTAGCCTTATCAACCTCAATTCCCTTTTTCGAAACCATATGGCCTAAAAACAATTCCGCTAGTCATCATAAAATGACTTTTTCCCAACTTAAAGTTAAGTTAGATTACATTCGACATTGTTGTAGAACCTTAGCCAATTTATTGAGACAATCAGAATAAGAGGACCCAAATACGAAAAATCATCCATAAATACCTCAATGAAGTCCTTCACCATGTCAGAGAAAATTGAAAACATACACCTTTAAAAAGTTGTCGGTGCGTAGCAAAGTCCAAATGGCATCCATGTGAATACAAAAGTCCCAACCGAGCAAGTGAAAGTAGTTTTGGCTTGATCCTGTGGTGCGATGGCCACTTTTAATAACCAAAACCATCCAAAAAGCAATATAAACTATGTCCTGCAAGTTTGTCATTTGATCAATAAAGGGGAGGGGAAGTGATCTTTCTTAGTAGCAACATTCAATTTTCTATAATCTATGCACATCCTCCATCCAAATCGTGGTCCTGGTAGGAATAATTTCACCTTTTTCATTTTCTATAACTCATATCCCACTCTTTTTCGGTACAACATGCAACGGACTCACCCAATCACTATTAGTATTTGGGTATATCACCCCCTCGGCATGAATTTCAATACCTCTTTTTTCACTACTTCCATCATAATGGAGTTCAATCTCCTTTGAGCTTCTCTACTAGGCTTAGCCCCCTATTCTAAAATGATTCTATGCATGCACATAGAAGGGCTAATACAATTGATATTACTCAACCCCCAACCTATCGCATTTTTAAATTTTCTAAGTACCGCCAACAATTTGTTAGTTCAAGTGGCTACAAAAATCTAGAAGGGGGTGAATAGATTTTCCCGATTTTCTAATTTAAACCCTCTTTTTCGAATATGAAGAAGATGAGAATAGTAGTGCCAGAAAATAAATCAACATGCGATGATTTATAGTGCTTCAACCCACCTAGAGCCTACGTCTACTATCACCTGGGATGTCCGAGTAGATTTTGAAAGGAAAAAGTATATTAATTGATACCAAACAATTACAACCTTTACCTTGAAGAGCACCACACTCTTCTTACAACAACACCTATGAAGAGGATCAAACTCTTCTTACAACAATGAAGAGAACCAAACTCTTCAACACCTAGTGAATCAACCAAGTGTATTCTCACCAAAAGAACACTTAACAAATATGTCTTGTTTTGGATGATTTTGCAAATACAATCAAGATTACACTTAGAATGAAGTATTACAACTCAAAAGTGCAAGTGTAATCAAGAAACAAAGCCTACTAATCAAGATGTGAAAGTGAAGACCTTAGGCTATTACAACAAGAATGTTGAAAGTAAAGAATACGAGATTTTGCTGATTTTTCTTGTTTTGTTGTAGAGTATTGTGTTGTATTTTGATCCTCCAATGCTTCATGTATTTATAGGAGAGCTCCAAAATATAATCCCCAACATAGGTTCCTCCTGATTCAAATTTGTCTGCAAAGAAAGGTCAAACAACTCCAAGAAATGGTTAGGAAATGATAAAGCCTTAATTTCATGAGAAGTGTTTCTTCAACGGATAGTTTCTGCTGTCAAAAGGGTATAGCGAAAGGTCGCTATATAGAATTCAAATTTTAAAGACGTTGAATAAAGTTTTGACACAGGATGGCATAGAGGGCTCGGTGCTGTACTGGGTGACCGATTGCTGTAGATAGTGACCGTTTGCTCGAGAAACAGAGGAGCTTTTCAAAACAGAAATTAACTCCCAGGCACCGGTCGCCCTCCCTCTATAATATTCTCTGTTTTGTTTTCTGTTTTGCAAACTTTCAAGTTGTCCAATTTTTGTCAAAAATAAAGTTCAAGAAGTACTTCAAAAACTTATTAAAAATCAATTGAAATGTTTTGAAGTATTTGGATAACATTTGGAAACATTGTTTTGGTATAAAACTCATTTATATGAAATCATCAAAATCAAAAATAAAAACATTGATCTAACAAACTCCCTCTTTTTTATGATTACAAACCAAAATAATTTTAAAAGAGCGAATTTTAAATGAAACACGTTTTTCTGGTCAAAATGATCTATCCATTTTAAGCAACACTTCTCAAGACAAAAATAATAAGGATAAAGAGCAAAAGTTTTTCAAAACAAGTTATAAAAGCTTCCCCTATCAACATGCTAAGCAATGAATATGCAAATAAGCTAGCAACGTATAAGCTAGATGTTTAGTTTTTTCAAAAAAACTTAAAAAAGCTTAAGAGCTTCCCCTGTCAAAGATAACTCATTAGTCAAAAGGCTCAAAAAATTCAAGAGTAACAATCCACAACCTATGGCTTTTTATCACTGAGCTTTTTCTGTGAGCTTTTTCTAGCTCATTTGATCTTACCATTAGCTTAAGAGATCATTGCATTTTTCTCCCCTTTAGAATCATCAAAAAGACCATTAGCACAATAAAAACATCTTATATAGACATCAAAGTGCGCATAAAAATGTGCAATCTCTATAACAAGATCATGCTATGAGATAAAAAGTCTAGAAATAAACATATGAAAGCAAACAAATGGGAGAAAGTAGTATGAAAAGTTCATAATGATATACAACTAGGATCAACATGTATGTACCAATCAAATTTTCCAAGAAGAGCATGCAAAAGATAGAAAGTCAATTGAGACATTTTATCAAACACATAGCATGCATAGATATAGAACAAGGGTGCATATATCATTTGTTTATCGAAACAAGCCAAAAATTCAATACCAAACCTAATTCTGAAACAATAATCCATCAATATAAACAATCCCCATCAAATAATGCAAAATATACAGTACCAAAAATTCCAAAAGATATACAAGGGTTCAACCCAATTGAGATGATAAAAGTAGAACCAATCTTACCAAAGATGGAGAAAGAGACATAAGATAGATAAGATATGCATTTTGGAAGCCTAATATAGTAACAAATACAATAAAATATCATTTTGAGTGATATGTGTGTGAATTGGTAGAATGGGTGTGAAAGTTGGAAAATAAAATGAAGAAGGAGGACAGACGATTTTAAGACATGCTCTGCACATAGGGCAACCGATCGCTGAAGACAACGACCGGTTGCCCTCCAAAGCAACCTGTCTCTGCTTCAGTGCAATCCCTCTGCCCAAATTTCAGTTTTGAAAATGTGATTTTTCACCCTAAAGTTTTAAAATGCACAAAATGCAAACATAAACTTTATTCAATATGCATTATGCCTAAACAAGCTCGAATTGAGGTAAAAGACTCGGCGGTTAACGGTTTTGGAAAAATATCCGCAAGTTGATCTTGAGACGGAACAAAGCACATCTCAATTTTTCGTTTAGAAACACAATTTCTTAGAAAATGATGTCGAACCTTAATATAATTGGTTCGATAATGATGAACCAGAATTTGAGAAATGATTATAGCAGAAGTATTGTCACAAAAAATAGGAATGTTTTCAAAAGAAAATTTGTAATCCGCTAAGGTTTCTTTCATCCAAAGTAATTGTGTACAACAAAAAGCTGTGAAAATGTATTCGGCTTTGGCCGTTGATAAAGATACACTATTTTGTTTCTTTGAAACCATGAAGCTAGGCAATCGCCTAAAAATTGACACGAGCCGGAAGTATTTTACGATGATATATACTTTGGATAAAACAAGTCATATGAAATAGTGCCTTTCAAATATCTAAAAATTCTTTTAACGGCACTTAAATGAGATTCTTTGGGATTGCTTTGAAATCAAGCACATAGGCATACATCATGAAGAATATCGGGTCTACTTGCGGTTAAATAAAGTAAACTACCAATCATACCTCGATACTTGGATTCATCAACTAGCTTGCATTTTCATGCTTGTCAAGCTCGATATTTGTTGCCATAGGAGTTGCAACGGTTCTTCCTTCTTCAATCCCGAACTTGTTTAGAAGTTCTTTAGTATACTTTGATCGAGATATATAAATATCTTCTTGGCATTATTCAATTTTGGAGTCCAAGGAAGAAATTGTGTTCTGCAATCGTACTCATCTCAAATTCATCTTGCATCAACTTGGAAAATTTCTTGCACAAAAATTCATTAGTAGCACCAAAAATGATATCATCAACATAAATTTGAACTAAGAGGCAATCTTGACATTTTTCAAAGACAAAGTGAGAAGTATCAACTTACCTCTTGTAAAACCATTTTCTAAAAGAAAAGAACTTAATCTATTATACCAAGCTCGGGGTGCTTGTGTTTAAACCTTATAAAGCCTTTTTGAGTTTATAAACATCATTGGGCCTAGAAAAATTTTCAAACCCCGGAGGTTGTTTAACATAGACTTCTTCTTGAATAAAGCCATTTAGAAAAGCGGATTTAACATCCATTTGATAAAGTTTGAAATTTTTGAAACAAGAATAAGCAAGCAAGATACGAATAGCCTCTAAACGTGCTACAGGTGAAAAAGTTTCATCATAGTCAATACCTTCTTCTTGACATTAACCTTGAGCTACTAACCTTGCTTTATTTCGAAATATATTGCCTTGATCATCGAGTTTGTTTCGTAATACCCATTTTGTACCGATGATAGTTTGTGATGTAGGACAAGACACAAGTTCCCAAACATCATTCCGTTCCAAATTGATATAGCTCTTCTTGCATCTCCAAAAACCAATCTTCATCTTTAATCGCTTCGTTAGCATTCTTAGGCTCGTTTTGAGATATTAGAGCTTTTTCGGCAAATTTCCTTCTTGTCATTACCTTGTCAAGTGGATCCCCAATAATAAGATCTTTTGGATGATCTTTTTTAAATTTAGTGCCACGGGAGGATCCAAAGTATCACCCTTGTCCTCTTGTTGAACATTTGAGGTAGAAGGTTGGTCATCATGGGGGTAGTTAGGAACAATTGATCCAACTTCATCTTTTTAATCACTATCATCATTTGGGATTCTTTCAGCACTGGAGACTTCATTGAATTTGACGTGAATAGACTCTTCAACCACAAAACGTGTTTTGTTATATACCCGATATGCCTTGGTCTTAGTCGAGTACCCTACAAATATTCCTTCATAGGCCTTAGGATCAAGTTTGTCCAATTGATCCTTGGTGTTCAAGATAAAGCACTTACAACCAAATATTTTGAAATAGCTAATATTTGGTGTTATTCCTTTGCAAAGCTCATATGGAGGTTTATTTAACTTTGGACGAAGATATACCCGATTAATGACATAGCAAGCATGTTAAAGACTTCGGCCCAAAAATATTTTGGAAGACAAACTCATTGAGCATAGACCGAAACATTTCTTGTAAGGTCCGATTTTTCCTTTCGGCTACACTATTTTATTGAGGAGTTCTTGGAGCCAAACAATTATGAGCATATCCCTTGGTTTCACATAAGATTATAAAATCACCATCAAATTCACCTCCTCGATCACCCCTTATAGACTTAATAGTATCTTCTTTTTCATTCTCTATAAGTCTACACAACTTAGCAAACTCATTAGCGACATCACTTTTATTTGCAAGAAAAATAGCCAAGTATATCTAGAAAAATCATCAACTATAAAAAAAGTGTAATGTTTTCCACTTAGAATAGCTGTGCCAATATCCTCATACAAATCCAGATGAAAAAGTTGTAGAGGCTTGGTTGTGGGAATTTCATTTTTTGGCTTAAAACTACTTTTAACTAATTTGTTCTTTTGACAAGTGTCACATAAACCAATATTTTCAAAATTCAATTTGGGTAGTCCTTTGACATCTTGATTTTTGTAAATGGTTTGTACATTTTCGTATCAAACATGTCCAAGTCGCTTGTGCCATAAACTAGTTAAATTATTGCTAGCGACAAGACAAGAAATATTTTGACTAACCAAATCACTTGTACAAATTTTGTAAAGATTGCCTTTCTACTAGCCTCACAAATAGTTTTACCTTTTTTGAGAATAAGACATTTTTCTTTATTGAAAAGAACATCATAATTTAAATCACAAAGTTGGCTTACAATTATCAAATTGAACTTAAGGCCATCTACTAATAAAACATCATGTAAAGACAAAGAAGAATTACCAACGTCTCCATTGCCAAGGATTTTGCTTTTACCATTTCCGAACATGGCCTTTCCTTCTTCTTTGACCTTGATGTTGGTAAAAAGTTGTTCTCTTTCGGTCATATGGCACGAACATCCGCTGTCTATAAGCCATTTTGAATCCTCCTTGATTGTGGTTGCCCTTAGTACCTACAAAAAAATTATTTTTAGGTACCCTAGAGTGTTGGGGTCCATGGGGTTTAGCACTCGAGACCTTTAGGTCTGTAATAATGACTATTACTATTTCTAATTTTATAAGTGCTAGCAAGATGTCCATTTTTACCACAATAAAAATAAGTAATTATTCTAGGAGTACTAGCATGAATGAAAGTTGGAGCTTGGATTTTGTTTTTCTTGAAATTGGTTTGAAAAGGTTTGTAACCAAGTCCAACTTTAGATTGCTCACTTCTTTGTGCATCAAGAATTTTTGTGACCTTATCGGTACTTGTTGGGAAAATTTATTTGTATAGATTTTGATGATGCATGTAAAACTTAGATTAGAAAGTTGACACCCTATGTTCTGTTGTAATTCAACTATGTAATAGATAAGATCTATAAAATGAGTACCAAAGCAGCCAAGTTGAAGATCACAAATGTTGGCTGAAGGACGTAGTGAAGAATCAGCTAAATTGAAGCTGAGTGTCAAAGAAGAGATTCAATCAAATACCAAAAAGCTGTGTTTGTCAGCAGACTAACAGCTGAGTCACTCCCAGATGATTAGAGAAGACTTATAAAGGGGTATAGCAGCAAAAGGACTCAAAGAAAGCTGAAGAAGTCCGTTGGAATGAAAAGTCAAGAATTTACCCAAAGTAGAAAGAGGACAGACTGCGACCTTCAAGCTGACTTGCTGAAAGAGTGCAAGTGGTTGGGAACCAATGACAAGTTAGCAGAATGCTGCAGAGTTTCAGCAAACTGTAGGGCATTAAATCAAGGTTGGGTCAACATCATTTTCTGCACAACAAGATAAGCCAACGATCAAGAAGTGAAGTTTGAAAAGTGTCTATCTCTTAAACGGACACATTTTCAAACTGTCACTATAAAAGGCTAAGGAACTTATGTGAAAGAGTACAAATGACACAAGTGAAAATCTGAGCAATGAAAGCAAGCAAAACACTCTTAAGAAATACATTCCAAACCCTCAAAGCCTACATTCGAAGTCAATCTATACAACACACTCAGTGAAGGAAGAAAAACTTCAACCAGTTGAAGAGGAAATTTGTTGTAAAGAACAAAGAGGTCTACACATCCTTGCAGTGAGGTTCAAGTTAGAACCATCTTTGAATCCGTTGGAGGGCTTCGTGATCAATTCCAAGGATTTGAAGGAGCTAAAGTAGTGAGACAATTCTCTTAGCGAAGAAGCTGAGTCCCAGGAGTAGAGCTAGCTGTGTGATCAAGGATTACTCAGACTGTTGTATCCATCTTGTAACAGCTGTTGCATTAGTGTATTACCTCCAGGAGTTGGAGAAGAGTGGAGTAGAGGAATTACCCCATCCTCGAACCACTATAAACTGCCTTGTGTCTTTTATTTTTTCAGCACTTTACTTATCGCATATTTTATACTGCTGATTGATATATTTGCCAAACTCAACTGATAATAACTTAATCAAAACAAGTGTTGTAAAACCTATTTAACAAAAAGGGCATAAGACTTCCGCTGTTAAAAAACAAGTAAGATGAATTTTTAAAGAGCTCATTTCACTTAGATGAGTTACTCTATCAACAGCTCTGTCAAGTCTGTTGAGTGATTAACTCTCCTGTTGAGGTAGAACTAAGCTGTCTCAAAAGGGCTAAGCTGCTACTTGTGTAAAAACTCTGATGTAAAGATCAAAAATCAAAAATTGGTTAAGTCTATTCAGCCCATCCCCCTAGACTTAACACAAACAACCTTAGGACCTACAAGTGGTATTAGAGTGGTTGGTTCAACGAACCTTCCGCACTGGTTACTGAACTAGATCTCAATCTTTTCAAAGATTCAACACTTGACTATTTATAAACTTTCTTTCAAAAAGTTATTATCATGGAAGCAAATCTATATCGTATTCCCATGTTCATTGTTGAAGAGTTTGATGAATGGAAGATTTGTATGTGTGCACATCTCTCAGCACTGCATGGTGAAATGTGGTTCGTCATTGAAGATGGACCCATACAAATCATGAAAGTGAATATAGCTGTGAGAGCTACTGCCGCTGCTAAGGAAGATGCTGCTGCAGCACCAATGCCTGCTATGGTTGAAAAACCAAGAAGCGAATGGACCAATGAGGACATAAAGAGATATAACTTGGATAATGTGGCCAAGAACATTTTATATAAAACTCTTGACAAAGCTATGTTTAATAAAGTCAAATTTTGTAGGACTGCTCGTGAGATATGGGAAAAGCTTACATTAATCTGCGAAGGCTCAGGGCAGATTAAAGAGAATAAGCTAATTGTTGCTGTACAAAAATTTGATAATTTGAAAATGCTTGCAGGTGAAACTCTAGATCAGTTGAATGCCAGATTCACTGAGATAACCAATGAACTTTCAGCTATAGGAAAGTAATATACACAAAAGGAAATGTGTATGAAGATTCTAATGTCGCTCCCACCTGAGTGGGAAATGAAAGTGATGGCCCTTAGGCATTCAATGGACTTGTCAAGAACCTCCAACCATGAGTTATTCTCAGACTTAAAAGCATATGAATTTGAGCTCAGAAGAAAAGAGCAAGAAGAGATAGATGTACCCAAGACAACTGCTCAATTGGCTGGAGAATCCAAGAAAGCTGAATCCAAGGACATCATTGATCAAGAGTAAATAGCCTTGATGGTTTAAAGATTCAACAAGTTCTTCAATAAGAACTACAAAAGTAACAAGGGTGAAACCTCAAGAAAGACACTCAGCCCCTTCCAAGAGCAAGGAAGATAGAAAACCAAAGAGAGCTGACAACCAGAGAAAAGAATATCATAAAGCTGAGAACCTGTGTTGGAACAGTAGACAACAAGGACACCAATCAACAAATTTAGAAATGAGGAAGAAAGGAAAGTCTTCAGGGAAAGAAGACAAGAAAGAAAGAAAGCCATGGTGGCTGCTGAACCTGACACAACTAAGTGCAAGGAGATAGCTGAGTCAGATAAGCAGTGAAGCAGACTATTCCTCAGACATAGAAGAAGAGGCATTGATATGTCTCATGGCCAAAGAACAAGAAGATGAGGTATATTCCTACTCATCTAGCTCAGATTCTGATGATAGTTATAGTGACACACACACACACTTCATCACCCACAGATCTTTATGATTCATTAGGCAAAAAGATGAAAGTCTTTGAGCACATAAGATCCTCACACACACTTTTAAATGAGGAAAACAGCCAGCTCAAAAGCCAAAACTCACAGCTGACTGAAGAGCTGAGTACTCTTAGTCACATAGCTGATGAGAATAAAAGGTTGAAGGCTGAGATAGCTAGGGTCAAAGATGGCTTAGCTGAAAGAGAAAAGAAGGAAAAAGAATTGAAAAATGTGATTGCATTACTCAGCAAGTAATCCAACACATTGGATGAATTGATGATGATACAGAAAGAAATTGGAGATAAAGCAGGCCTAGGATTTAATTCCTTTGTTAATGCTCAAACTCCTAGAGTGGCTTTAGAAAAATGATCTTCAAGCAATGGGGGAATCCAAAAAGCCAAAAGCACTATTTGTTGCACCCACTTACAAACACAAGCACACACATAATGGCCTAAGTTACAAAGGCAAAAGTAAAAGCTAGCTGGGTTTGCTGAAAGGACAACTAAAATCAAATTCAGAAGAGTCCATCAGCAGACTCGAAACAAAAAATATTCTGTGAAGTCAAAGCAGAACTACCAAAAGCCCAGAGGTTTCAGCAAAGAAAACCATATGAAGTGAATGGTAGAAACTATCCTAGTTAGGTTGATTGGAACAATCAAATGAAATATCAGCCAAGTCCTATGGGATACAAGCCCAAGTGGCAAAGACTTCACACTCAATATAGGTCATTCCCAAGGCAAATGAATCAATATCAGCACACTTATGCACCCAAGCACGATGCCCAATATGCACACAAGTTTTCACATTATCCAAAGAAAGCAAATGCACCAGCACACTCACAGGCATATAGACAAAAGAGACAGTTGTATGTTCCAAAAGCTCCTAAGAAATTTGCTAAAATTTATTATAATTATGGAACTTATAGGTGGCAACCTTTTAGAGTCAGATGACTGAAACTTGATTTTCTTTGCAACCTTTTAGAAAGCAAATGCACCCCCCTCAGGACCAAGACATGTTTGGGTACCTAAAACTTGATTTTCTTGATTGCAGGTTCATGGAACAACTAAGTGCCAAGGAACCTGGTACATGGATAGTGGTTATTCCAGACATATGACTGGAAATAAGAAGAATTTATCAAACTTCAAGGAGTTAATAGGAGCAAAAGCCATATTTGAAGGAAATGAAGCTCTAGGGGAGATAAGAAGCATTGGATCCATAAAGAAAAAATAGATTGGAAATCACAGATGTAGCCTATGTTGAAGGGCTGAATTTCAATCTGTTGAATATCAACCAACTCTGTGATAAAGGCTACAATGTAGGATTCAACATGGGTGTATGCCAAATCATGGATGTTGAATCAAATGAAGTTGTGCTATCTGGAACAAGAAAGAAGAATATGTACATAGTGGATTGGTCTACTGCTACACCAAGTAAATCCCTATTAGCAAAGAGCACAACCGAGTCAAGTTGGTTGTGGCACAAAAAGCTGAGTCACCTGAATTTCAAAACCATCAACAATCTTGTAATGAGTCATCTTATGGAAGGATTGCCAGACTCAATGTACAAGAAAGAGAGCATATGTGATGCATGCCAGAAGGAAAAGAAAATCAAGTCTTCTTTCAAGGATAAGCCAAGTCATTCTTCAACAAGGATCTTGCATTTATTGCATATGGATTTGTTTGGTCCTATTGAACCAGCTAGTATCAGTGGAAAGTAATACACCTTAGTGGTGGTGAATGATTATTCAAGATACACATGGACCATCTTTATGTGTAAAAAGAAGAAAACTTTGCAGAAGCTTCCACAACTTATGAAGAGAGTTCAAAACGAGAAGAGCCAAACCATTATCAAGATAAGGTCTTATAGAGAAACTAAGCTTGTCAATGGGATTATAACTCAGTATTGCTCATGAGTTATCAGCTGCAAGAACTCCACATCAGAATAGAGTAGCTGAAAGAAGGAACAGAACCCTCAAGGAAGCTGCAAGGACCATGTTAGCTGAAGCTGGATTACCTAAGAGATTTTGGGCTGAAGCCATTAACACTACTTGTTACACTCAGAATAGGTGTATGATAAATAGGCAGCTGTCCAAAGCCCCCTATGAAATTTGGACAGGAAGAGAGCCTAATGTTGGATATTTTCATCTCTTTGGAAGCAAGTTTTTCATTCATAATAATGGAAAGGCTAACTTGAAAGCTTTTGATGCTAAAGTTGATAAATATATCTTCTTAGGATACTCAACTGAGATAAAGCTTTCAGAGTACTGAGCAAGAGTACTATGGTCACAGAAGAGTCTATCCATGTGGTTTTTGATGAACCAGATGTAAATGGAGAATACATTAATGAGTTAGATGGCAAGATGAATCAGCTGACTATTCAGAAGAGTCCATATGCTGAAGCAGATATCAGAAGACTAGATCTTGATGAAGATGAGATAGCTGAATCTCAAAGACAGCTGGAAGGCTTGCAGCTGAATGATGAAGATCAAGAAGAAGCTATTCAAGACAACTTAGCTGCAAGAAGACTCAATCCAACAGACTTACTCCAACCAAATGTGAGATGGCTGAGAGACCATCCACCTAAGTTAATCATTGGAGATGTTAGAGAAGGAGTAAGAACCAGATCCAAGACTCAACATGAAGCTATGTTAACTTGTTTCATTTGTCAAATTGAGCCAAAGGATGTGTCACAAGCATTGGATGACACTTTTTGAATTCTAACTATGCAGGAAGAGCTGAATCAGTTTGAAAGGAATAAAGTTTGGGAATTGGTTCAAAGGCCTACCCACAAAATGATATTGGTAATAAGTGGGTATTCACAAACAAGATGAGTGATGAAGGATCTGTAGTAAGAAAAAAAGCAATATTGGTACCAAAGAGTATTGCCAATAAGAAGGAATAGATTTTGGTGAAACCTTTGCACCTGTTGCAAGATTGGAAGCAATAAGGATGTTTCTTGCTTATGCATCACAGAATAACTTCACAGTATATCAAATGGATGAGAAGAGTGCATTTTTGAAAGAAGAAGTCTATGTGGAACAACCTCCAGGTTTTGAGCAGAAAACTATTGGAGACAAAGTCTACAAGCTGAAGAAAGCATTGTATGTTTTGAAGCAAGCACCAAGAGCATGGTATGATACATTGTCTCAGTTTCTTATAGACAATGGATTCACCAAAGGCAAAGTTGACATAACACTATTCAAAATTCACGATGGAGAACTGTTTGTTCAATATATGTGGATGATATCATCTTTGGATCCACAAACAAAGAGCTGTGTGACAAATTCTCAAACCTTATGCAAGGGAAGTTTGAGATGAGCATGATGGGAGAGTTGACTTTGTTCCTAGGTCTTCAAGTCAAGCAAATGAAGGATGGAACCTTCATAAGTTAAATCAAATATACCAGATATTTTATGAAGAAAATTGGTATGGAAGAGAAGTCATCTGTGAAGATTCCCATGAACACTTCTGTGAAAATGGATATGGATGCAAAAGGAAAATCAGTTGATCAAACAAGATATAGAGCAATTATTGGATCATTGCCTTATTTGAGTGCAAGTAGACCAGACATCACCTTTGTTGTAGGTGTATGTGCTAGATTTTAGTCTGCTCCAAAGGAAAGTCATATGACTGCAGCTAAGAGAATCCTGAGATATTTGAAGGGAAGCCAAGAAGTTAGCTTATGGTATCTAAAAGAAAGTGGATTTAAGCTGATTGATACTCAGACCCAGACTATGATGGATGTAGGGTTGACAGAAAAAGTACATATGATACCTGTCAAATGCTTGGAAATATATTGGTTTCTTGGTTCAACATGAAACAAAACTCAATAGATGCATCCATAGCTGAAGCATAGTACGTTGATGCAGGCAGCTGTTGTGCCCAAGTGTTATGGATGAGACAACAACTAAGGGATTATGACATAGAAGAAAGAGAGATTCCAATTATGTGTGATAACACAAGTGCCATTGATTGTGGAAGATGATTAATATGGAAGAGATATACATTATAAAAGCCTAATATAGTAGAAATTACAAGAAAAAATCTTTTTTAGTGATAAGTGTGTGAATTGGGCGAAGGAGTGTTAAGTTTAGAAAATAAAACCGAAGTGAGAACAGAATGCAATATATGACTGCCATTGAGCAGGGCGACCGGTCGACCAAAAGAGTGACCGATCCCAGAACAGGTCGATCGGTCGACCTCTTGGTCGACTGGTACCTGTTCTGCAGTCCAGTTTCTGTCCGATTTTCAAGTTAAAAATGCGATTTTTCACCCCTAAATTTTAAAAAAACACAATATGCAATCATGGACCTTATTTGATATGTAATATGCCTAAATGAGCTCGAATTGAAGTAAAAGTCTCGGCGGCCAAAGGTTTTGTAAAGATATCCGTGAGTTGATCTTGAGACGGAACAAATCACATCTCAAGTTTTCGTTTTGAAACACAATCCCTTAGAAAATGGTGTTGAACCTTAATATATTTTGTTCGGTTATGATGAACTGGATTTTGAGCAATGTTTATAGCGAACCTATTGTCACAAAAAACAAGAATATTTTTGAAAGAATATTTATAATCCGCTAGAGTTTGTTTCATCCAAACACGTTGAGTACAACAAAAGGCCGCATAAATGTATTTGGCTTCGGCCGTAGATAATGATACACAATTTTGCTTCTTTGAAAGCAAAGATACTAGGCAATCGCCCAAAAATTGCCATGATCCGGAAGTACTTTTGCGATCATCAATATTTCCCGCATAGTCCAAATCACTATATCCTTTTAAAGAAAAATTTTCATTCTTTGGATAAAACAAGCCATAAGAAATAGTGCCTTTCAAATATCGAAAATTCTTTTAACGGCACTTAAATGAGATTCTTTGGGATTGCTTTGAAATCGAGCACATAGGCATACGACATGAAGAATATCGGGTCTACTTGCGGTTAAATAAAGTAAACTACCAATCATACCTCGATATCTTGATTCATCAACCGAATTGCCTTTTTCATCTTTTTCAAGCTTGATATTTGTTGCCATAGGAGTAGCACCAATCCTTCCTTCTTCAATTTCGAACTTCTTTAGAAGCTCTTTGGTGTATTTGGATTGAGATGTATAAATACCTTCTTGGCATTGCTTTATTTGAAGCCCAAGGAAGAAATTAAGTCCTCCCATCATGGTCATTTCAAATTCACCTTGCATAAGCTTAGAAAATTTCTTGCAAAGAGGCTCATTAGTAGCACCAAAAATTATATCATCAACATAAATTTGTACTAATAAGCAATCTTGCCCATTTTCAAAAACAAAAAGAGTAGTGTCAATGTTACCTCTTGAGAAACCATTTTGCAAAAGAAAGTAACTAAGTCTATCATACCAAGCTCGGGGTGCTTGTTTTAAACCATATAAGGCCTTTTTAAGATTATAAACGTCATTTGGCCTTGAATATTCAAACCCCGGAGAATGTTTTACATAGACTTCTTCTTGAATAAAACCATTTAGAAAAGCGGATTTAACATCCATTTGGTAAAGTTTGATATTTTTAAGGCAAGAATAGACAAGTAAAATACGAATAGCTTCTAAATGTACTATGGGTGCAAAAGTTTCATCATAGTCGATACCTTCTTCTTGACAATACCCTTGAGCTACTAACCTTGCTTTGTTTCGAACAATATTGCCTTGATCATTGAGTTTGTTCCAGAATACCCATTTTGTTCCAATAATGTTTTGTGATGGAGGACAAGGTACTAATTCCCAAACATCATTCCATTCAAATTGATTCAACTCCTCTTGCATCTCAAGAAACCAATCTTCATCTGCAATGGTTTCCTTAGCATTTTTAGGTTCTTTTTAAGATATAACAGCTTTTTCCGCAAATTTCCTTCTAGTTATTACCTTATCAAGAGGATCCCCAATTATGAGGTCTTTTGGATGATCTCCTTTAAATTTAAGTGTCGCAGGAAGATTTGAAGTATCACCCTTATTCTCTTGTTGAACATTTGAAGTTGAAGGTTGATCATTTGAGGTAGAAGGTTGATCATTTTGAGCATCATTTAGAACAATAGATTCAACTACATCCTCTTCATCACTATCATCATTTGGAATACTTTCAACACCGGAGGCTTCATTGAATTTGACATGAATAGATTCTTCAACCACCATGCTAGTCTTATTATAAACCCGATATGCTTTGCTCTTTGTCGAGTACCCATAAATATTCCTTCGTCGGCCTTAGGATTTAGTTTGTCCAATTGATCCTTGGTGTTCAAAATAAAACACTTACAACCAAATATTTTGAAATAACTAATATTTGGAGTTCTTCCTTTCCAAAGCTCATACGGTGTTTTATTCAACTTGGGACAAAGGTAAACACGATTCATAACATAACATTCGGTACTTACGTCTTCGGCCCAAAAATATTTTGGAAATGAAAATTCATTCAGCATGGACCGACACATTTCTTGAAGAGTCCGATTCTTCCTTTCAGCTATTCTATTTTATTGTGGTGTTCTTGGAGCCGAGAAATTGTGAGCATATCATTTGGTTTCACACAAGGCTCTAAAATCACCATCAAATTCACCACCTCGGTCACTTCTTATAGACTTAATATAGTATCTTCCTTTTCATTCTCATAAGTCTACACAACTTAGCAAACTCATTAGCGGCATCACTTTTATTAGCAAGAAAAATAGCCCAAGTATATCTAGAATAATCATCCACTATAACAAAGGTATAATGTTTTCCACTTAGACTAGTCGTGCCAATATCCCCATAAAAATCTAAATGAAGAAGTTGTAGAGGCTTGGTTGTGGGAATTTTATTTTTGGGCTTAAAACTACTTTTAACTAATTTGTTCATTTGACAAGTGTCACATAAGCCAAGATTTTCAAAATTTAACTTATGTAGACCTTTCACATGTTGGTTTTTGTAAATATTTTGTAAATTTTTGTATCCAATATGTCCAAGTCGCCTATGCCATAAACTAGTTAAATCATTATTGGTGACAAGACAATAAATATTTTTACTAACCAAGTCACTTGTGCAAATTTTATAAAGATTGCCTCTTCTACTAGCTACACAAATAATTTTACCATCTTTAAGAATAAGACATTTTTCTTTATTAAAAACAACATCATAATTTGAGTCACAAAGTTGGCTCACACTTATCAAATTGAACTTAAGCCCATCTACTTGTAAAACATCACGAAGAGAGAAAGAAGAGTTACCAATGTCTCCATTGCCAAGAATTTTGCCTTTGCAATTCCCGAACATAACCATACCTTCTTTTTGGAGCTTGATGTTGGTAAAAAGTTCTCTTCTTCCGGTCATATGGCGCGAACATCCGCTGTCCACGACCTATTTGGAATCTTCCATGATTGTTATTGCCCCTAGTACCTACAAATAAATTGTTTTTAGGTACCATAGAGTTTTGGGGCCCATGGGGGTTAGCATTGAGACCTTTAGGTCTCCAAAAATGACTATTGCTATTTCTAAGTTTACATGTGCTAGCAAAATGTCCATTTTTACCACTAAAAACAAGTAATAATTTTAGGAGAACTAGCATGAATAAAAATTGGAGGTTGGTTATTTTTCTTGAAATTTCTTAAAAAGATTTGTAACTAAGTCCTAATTTAGATTGCTAACTTCTTTGTGCACCAAGAATTTTTGTGAACTTATCGGTACTTAAATTAAAACCTTACACATCCTTTTTCAAATTTTCAATTTCTTTAGTGAGCAATTATTTTTTGGAATCGAGACTTTGATCTTTAGCAAGAGTAATCGAGTGTGCATGATCAAGAGATTCATAAGAAGTAAATAACTTGTGTTTTTCTAACATTAGCTCTTTATACTCTTTTTTCAAATTCTTGTATTTGCAAACCATGTCTCTAAACTCATTTTATAAATCATCATAATCACATTGGAGTTCATCAATTAAAGAAGAAGATGAAGAGTTAGAGCGTACCTCATTGTTTTCATCATCTATGGCCATGAGACCATGTTCAGTTTCTTCTTCGTCGTTGGATGTTGCAAGAAGTACATCCCATGTTTTGACATCCGCATTGAGAGCCTTCTTTTTCAGAAAAGGATTTTTCTTCTTTTGTTCCTCTTCTACCATCTTCAGACAATCGGCTATAAAGTGTCCGGGTTTTTCGCACTTGAAGCATGTATTATCTCTAGATTTTCTTGCCTTATTTTTTGTAGACAAATTTGGCAAATATTTGGACAAGGGCGGGCATTTTCTCATCCTTATCCTCACCAACATAATAAGAATTATTTGAAGCAAGACCCTTTGGAGTAGATTTCATACCCGATTGTGAGATGGATGGTTTGGAGTTCTTTCTTTCCTTGAGATAGACTTCATAGATGAAAAGATTTCCAATGAGTTCATCAAACTTGAGAGTCTCAATATTTTGTTCTTCCGTTATAGCCGTCACCTTTTCGGACCATGAGCCGGGAAGAGTATTTAATACTTTGGTTACCTTACCTTCCTCTGAGATGACCTTTCTGAGTGCCAATAGGGGATTGACTATGTTGTCTAGCCTTTCCACCATTTTTGAAATTCTTTCACCCTCAAGCATTATGAATTTTTAAAAATCTTTAACAAACATTGCTTTTCTAGCTTGTTTAACTTTCATTGTACTTTCATAAATTGTTTCTAATTTTTTCCACGCTTCATGTTCCAAACTTATTCCTCTAATTCAATTGTTCTCGGTGGCGGTGAGTGAGCAATGCAAAATATTCAAAGCCTTACCGTTTAGAGAGAATGCCTTCTTGTCATTTTCATCGAATTCTTCAAAACTTTTGGGGGTCGTAGTTCCATCTTCCAGCTTATTTGTTGGTTGAGCTATCCCTTCAATAATCGCATTACAAATATCAAAACCGCAACCTTGCAGAAAACATTCCATTTGGTCTTTTCATAAGGCATAGTTGTTGGCATCGAATAGTGGTGGCTTGTTGGTGGAGGGGCCAGTTGTGAGGTAGCTTTCGTTCATAGACATGGATCTCCTCTTTACTTGCAAATATTAAATGAGCTTGCCAAAGAGTTTGGTTTTGATACCACTTGTTAGTTCAAGTGGCTACGAAAATCTGGAGGGGGCGAATAGATTTTCCCGATTTTCCGATTTACGCCCTCTTTTTCGAATATGAATATTGTGAAGAACTAGAAGTGCAGAAAATAAATTAACACACAATGATTTATTGAGGTTCAACCTACCTAGGGTCTAATCCTCTACCACTCGGTATGTCCAGAATAGATTTCAAAAAAGAAAAAAATTATTAATAGATACCAAACTATTACAATCTTTACCTTGAAGAGTACCACACTCTTCTTACAACACCACCTATGAAGATCACCACAATCTTCTTACAATAATGAAGAGCACCAAACTCTTCAACACCTAGAATCAACCAAGTGTGTTCTTACCACAAGAACACTTAACAAGTATATGTCTTGTTTTGGATGATTTGAACCAATCAAGATTAGAACTCAAATGAAGTATACGACTTTGAAGTGCAAGTGTAATCAAGAAAGAAAAGTCTAATACTCAAGATGTGCAAGTGTAAGACACAGGCTAAATACAACAAGTATATGAAAGTGAAGAACAAGAGGTTTTTCTGATTTTTGCTTGTTGCTTGTATTGTGTTGTATTATTGATCCTTTCAAGCCTTCTAGTATTTTTAGGAGAGCTCCTTGATTTAATCCCCAGCATAGGCTCTTATTAGATGAGTGAAATCTGTAAAACAAATGCTTAATAATCCAAGAATATAGCTGTTAAAATCAATCCCACAATTTCATGAAAAGTTATCTGCTACAACGAATAGTTTCTGCTGAAAACACCTTAGGGCGACTAGTCGCCCTCTAATAAGAGAAAAGACGTTGAAAATATTTAAACACATGTTGCCCTAGGGTGTGACCGGTCGACCAGGGGTTGGACCGGTCCCCTCGTTCAACCGATTCCCCTCAATACAGGAAGAATCAGAGAGGAAAACAAAACCCCAGGCACCGGTCCACCTTTTCTCCGTAACCCCCTGGATTGTACTCTATTCTGTACAATTTTTAGGTACGGGT
Organism: Rehmannia glutinosa; assembly: GCA_016081115.2. NCBI lineage: Eukaryota > Viridiplantae > Streptophyta > Magnoliopsida > Lamiales > Orobanchaceae > Rehmannia > Rehmannia glutinosa. The sequence goes on from CM071926.1 coordinate 93,174,738, forward strand.
TGCTCTATAGGGTGCCCGGTCAACCTAAGTACATAGAAGTTGTCCAAATTTTATCAAAAATAAAGTTCAAGAAGTACTTCAAACTCTTGGTAAAAATCATTGAAAATATTTTGAAGTATTAGGACAACATTTAGAGACATTGTTTTGGTATAAAACACATTTATATGGAATCATCAAAATTACGATAAAAAACATTTATCTAACAGGAATTGACTGAGAAGATTGCGTGTCATCTTGAGAAATCTGGGCTGAAGAGATTTCTCACGCTGGAGATGACTCAAACCTTCCAAGAGGTGGTTGCTATGTTCTATGTGAACGCCTCTATTCACGATGATGGGATCCATTCTTCTGTGAATGGAAATAACATTAAGTTGGTTGCGGGTGACTTAGCTAAGTATTTGCACCTTCCCTCCAGAGGACTGGAGGAGCTTACTGGGAAGGAGTTTGATTTGGGGAAGGCGTGGAAGGAGATCTCTAAGCCAGAGTCAGCTGGCAAAGTGAACTATTCTGCCTTAAAGAAATTCATCAAGGATTACTGCCACAAGTTGATGGATGTGGTGGCCAAGTGCGTGGACATAAAGTTTGGTTATTTCAATCAGTTGTCCCAGACTAAAGCTCTTCACAGGGAGCAAGTTAGCTACTTCAGATCACTTTTCTCAAAACTTTTGATCTCGTGTGGTGAACAAGTTCAGTTCAGCAGAGGCAACGGGACAACATTAAGAGGATGGAAAACAGTCACTTGATTGATATGGAGATGCTAAAAGCAGTATGCGTGCTGAAATGCTAGATATGAAGGCAGAGCTGCAAATTCTTCGATCCGAGTAAAGGACAACACATTCCATAACACATGACAAACTCGACTCCCTCCTCCAACAGACTCCATATATCTCTCTTGTTCGTGGTGATGATGCCAAAAAGGGGGAAGGTGGTAATAAGCGAGAAGATACATAAAAGAAGACCCCCCATGAAAATTACCCTCAAAAGTCAAATTGGCTCATCTACCACTATTGGGAAATTTATGTATTAGATTTTGATGATACCATCTAAAACTTAGGTTAGGAAGTTGGCACCCCAAATCAATTGTAAATCAAATTGTAATAGATAGGGCTATGTAAGCTGAGCGGAAGTAGCTAAGTTGAAGATTGCAGGACTCGACAGAAGATCAAAGACAAGACCCAGCTGTGTGGCAACTAAGTGAACTAAAGTGAAGGTTCAATCAAGTGACAGAAAAGTTGTCTCAGTCAGCTGACTAATAGCAAAGTCATTCCTAAATTATGGGAACTGACTGTCAAAGGGGTAATGCAGCAGATAGGATCAAAGAAAGCTAAAAGAGATCCGTTCTTAAGCAAAGTCAAGGTTTTGCTGGAAATAGGCATGTGTCAGACTACCTACATTAAAGTTATTTTGTTGAAAGAGTGCAAAACGCAAGGAACCAATGAGATGTACATGAAAACCTGCAGAGATTAAGGAAAAGTTGTAGTGCATTTAATTCAAGGTACAACCCACATCAATGCTGCAAAACAAGATAAGACAACAACCTACGAAGTGTAGTTTGAAAATACGTATATCTCTTCAACGAACATATTTTCAAACCTGCATTATAAATGGTTGTGGATTCATTTGACAGAAGGTTACCAAGAATACAAGCACGCAAGCATTCAAGCAATTAACCTACAAAGCAAGCAATATCTCTCAAGTAATCAAAGATTATCCTCAAGCCTAAACTCGAAGGAAATCAATCCAACACACTCAGTGAAGGAAAGACGACTTCATTTGTTGAAGAGGAAAACTTGATTCAAGATCAATGGGTCTACTCTCCAATGTTGAAGGAGGTGTAGTAAGGTTCCGGATCGAACCAGAGCTTTGAACATGTTGGAGGGATAAGTGATCCAGTCAAAAGGTTTGAAGAAAGCTGAAGTAACAGGGCAGCCATCTTGTGAAGAAGCTGAGTCCCAGGAGCAGCTAGCTATGTGATCAAAGCTATCTCTGACATTACCATTTTGTAACCAAGTCAAGTTACATTAGTGGATTCCTCCAGGAGTTGGAGAAGAGTGGATTAGAGAAATTAACCCATCCTCGAACCACTATAAATTGCTTGTGTCTTTTTATTTTTAGCATACTTACATTCTTGCATTATCTTTATATCTGCTGATTGTTAATTTGCTAAGTCAACTGACAATAACCTAGCTTAACAAGTTCGAAAGACGTATTTAAGACAAAGGGTGAAAGTATTATGCTGTTAAAAACCAAGTCAACTGTAATTTTAAATTGTCAGCTGAAACAACTAAATTATACTATCAATGGCTCAGTCGAGTCTGTTGAGTGGGTACCTTTGTTGTGTAAGCAAACCTAGTTATCCACCAAGGACTTAGCTGACTTGAGTCAACTCTGAAATTCTAAAAGGACTAAAATTGAAAAGTTGGTAAAGTTTATTCAATCCCCCCCTTCTAAACTTTAGTTATCACTCCTTGGGACCTACAAGTGGTATCAGATCGGTTGGTTCATTGAGCCTTCCGCACTTGTTAATGAACTAGATCTCGTTCTTTTTCAAAAGAACAACACTTGCAGTTTTTTAAAGCTTTTATCTTAAAGTAAAGTTATTATCATGGAAGCAAATCTAACTCGCATTCCAATGTTTACTGTTGAAGAATTTGATGATTGGAAAATACGTATGCAGGCTCATCTTTCAGCCTTACATGATGAAAAGTGTTTGTCATTGAGGATGGGCCACTGCAAATAATGAAGGTGAACACAGCTGTCAGGGCTCCTGCTCCTGAGGCTGCTGAAGTTCCAGAGAACAGGTTGTTGCAGCTCCTATGGCACGAGGCACATGTGTTATTGTTGTTGTTGTCGCCACTGCTATGGTACTTAGACCTGCAATGGTGGAAAAGCCACGTTGCGAGTGGACCAATGAGACATAAAGAGATACAACTTGGACAATGTTGCCAAGGACATATTGTACAAAACTCTTGATAAGGCTATGTTTAACAAAGTCAAATCTTGCAAAATGGCCAAAGAAATATGGGAAAAACTAACTTTAATTTGTGAAGGGTCTGACCAAATTAAAGAGAATAAATTGTCTATTGTTGTTCAAAAATTTGAAAATACTTGCAGGTGAGAGTCTGGATCAGCTGGATGCCAGATTCACAGAGATAACCAATGGGCTCTCAGCTCTAGGAAAAGAATATACACAGAAGGAAATGTGTATGAAGGTTCTAAGGTCTCTCCCAACTGAGTGGGAAATAAAGGTGATGGCTTTGAGACATTCTATGGACTTTACAAGAACATCCAACCATGAGCTGTTCTCGGACCTTAAAGCCTATGAATTTGAGCTCAGAATAAAAGAGCAAGAAGAGACAGTTGCACTCATGGTAGGTGAGTCCAAGAGAGCTGAATCCAAAGAAGCCATAGACCAGGAGGAGATTGCCCTATGGTAAAGAGATTTAACAAGTTCTTCAATAAGAACTATAAGAAAAACAAGGGTGAATCATCCAGGAGACACTCAACACCTTCCCAAGCAAGGGATGACAGACCACCAAAGAGAGCTGATCACCAAAGGACTGAGTATTAGAGAGCTGAAAGAACAGACTTCCAGAGAGCTGAAAACCTATGTTGGAATTGCAAACAACCAGGACATTTTGATGTTGACGGTCCCCATCCACCAGTAAAAAAGTATAGAAATGAAGAGGAAAGAAAGGTCTTTAGAGAGAAAAGATAAGAAAAGAAGAAAGCCATGTTGGCTGGTGAGACTGCTGGCACAGCCAAGTGTAAAGAACCAGCTGAGTTAGATAGCAGTGAAGCTAACTACTCCTCAGATACAGAGGAAGAGGCTATGATATGCCTCACGGCCAAAGAAAAAAAAGATGAGGTACACTCTAACTCATCTCATTCTAATTATGATTATAGTGATAGTGATAGTGACACAAACACCTCATCACCCACAGATCTTTATGATTCTATTGGCAAAATGATGAAAGACATTGAGCATATAAAGTCCTCACACACACTTTTAAATGAGGAAAACAACCAACTCAAAAGCCAAAACTCACAGCTGACTAAGGAGTTGAGTACTCCAAGTCACACAACTGCTGAGAATACAGAGCTGAAGGCTGAGATAGCTAAGATTCAAGCAAACTTAGCTGCAACTGAAAAGAGGGAAAAAGATTTAAAATATGTGATTGCATCATTCACTAAGGCATCTAAATCATTGGATGAACTTATAATGATCCAAAAGGAAAGTGGAGACAAGACAAGCATTGGATTTAATTCCTTTGTGCATGCCCAAGCTCTAAGAGTGGTATAGGAAAAAGGATCCTCAAGTAATGAGGCAGTTCAAAAATCCAAAGCACCATATGTTGCACCTACACCCACTCACAAACACCATTACAACCATGTTGGCCTTGGATACAAAGGTAAAGGTAAAAACCAGCAGAGTATGCTGAGAGGACAGCTGAAACAAAATTCAGAAGAGTCCATCAGCAGACTCCAAACAGAAAATAATCTATAAAATCTAAACAGAGCTACCAAAAGCAATAGATTTCAACAAAGAAATCATATGATAGGAATGGTAGAAATTATCCTAGCCAAGCTGATTGGAACAATCAAATAAGAGAATACAAACCCAAGTGGCAAAGACCTCAAACTAAAAATAGGTCATTCCTAAGGTAGAGGAATTATTATCAGCACACCAATGCACCCAAGTACAAAACCCAATATGCACAAAAGTTCCATTACTATCCCAAGAGAGCAAATGCACAAGCTAACACAAAGGCATCCAGACAAAAGAGACAGTTTGTATGAGACAAAAGCCCCATATCAATTTGGTAATGTTTATTATGATTATGGAACTGATAGATGGCAACCTTTTAGAGTCAAACCATTTAGCTGTAGGTTGGTTGGATCACCTAAAACCTAATTTCCTTGATTGAAGGTTCAAGGAATAGCTGAGTGCCAAGGAACCTGGTACATGGATAGTGACTGTTCCAGACATATGACAGGCAACAAGAAAAATCTTTCAACGTTCAAGGAAATAAAAGGTGCAAAAGTTATATTTGGAGGAAATGAAGCTCCAGGGGAGATCAAAGGAACAGGATCCATAAAGAATAATGGACTAGAGATCACAGAAGTAACATATGTTGAAGGTCTCAACTTCAATCTACTGAGCATCAGCCAACTCTATGACAAGGGCTACAATGTAGGATTCAACATGGGTGTTTGCCAAATCATGGATGTTGAATCAAATGAAATTGTGCTACAAGGATCAAGGCAGAAAAACATGTATGTAGTGGATTAGTCAACTGCTACACCAAGCACATGTCTACTAGAAAAGAGTACAACCGAATCAAGTTGGCTTTGGCATAAGAAGCTGAGTCACCTGAATTTCAAGACAATCAATAAGCTTGCAAGGAGTCATCTTGTGGAAGGATTGCCTGACTCGGTATACAAGAAGAAAAGTATTTGTGATGCATGCCAGATGGGAAAGCAGATAAAATCTTCTTTCAAGGACAAGCCAAGTGCTTCTTCAACCAGGATATTGTACTTATTGCATATGGATTTGATTGGTCCTATTGAACCACCCAAAATCAGTGGAAAGAAATACACCTTAGTGGTGGTGGATGATTATTCAAGATAAACATAGACTATCTTTATGTGTAAAAAAAAGGAAACCTTGCAGAAGCTTCCTCGGTTGATGAGAAGGGTTCAAAATGAGAAGAGTCAAACCATTATAAAGATAAGATATGATAGTGGAACTGAGTTTGTGAATGGGATTATAACTCAGTATTACATAGAAAATGGTATTTCTCATGAGTTGTCAGCTGCAAGAACTCCCAAGAGATTCTGGGCTGAAGCCATCAATACTGCTTGCTACACTCAGAATAGGTGTATGATCAATAGGCAGCTGTCCAAAACCCCTTATGAAATTTGGACATGGAGGAAAGGACAACTTGAAAGCTTTTGATGCTAAAGCTGATGAAGATCTTTTTGGGATGCTCAACTGAGAGTAAAGCTTTAGAGTGTTGAACAAGAGGACTATGGTCACAGAAGAGTCTATCCATGTGGTTATTGATGAACCTAATGTCGATGGAGAGAACATTGATGAGTTAGCTGACAAGATTAATCAGCCAACTATTCAGAAGAGTCCCTATGTTGAGGCAGATATAAGAAGACTCAACCCTGATGAAGATGAGATAGATGAATCTCAGAGAAATGATGATGAGGAAGTTGTTCAAGACAACTCAGCTGTGAGACGAATGAATCCAATAGACTTACTCCAACCACGTGTGAGATGGCTGAGAGACCATCCTCCAGAGCTTGTTATTGGAGACGTTAGAGAAGGAGTAAGAACAAGATCCAGAACTCAACATAAAGCTATGTTCACTTGTTTCATTTCCCAGATTGAGCCTAAAGATGTGTCACAAGCATTGGATGACACACATTGGATTCTAGCTATGTAGGAAGAGCTGAATCAGTTTGAAAGAAGCAAGGTTTGGGAATTAGTTCAGAGGCCTGCCCACCAAAATGTTATTGGTACTAAGTAGGTATTTAGAAACAAGATGAATGAAGAAGGATCTGTAGTAAGAAACAAAGCAAGATTGGTAGCCAAAGGGTCTTGCCAAGAGGAGGGCATAGATTTTGATGAAACTTTTGCACATGTTGCAAAATTCAAAGCTATTAGGAAGTTTCTTGCTTATGCTGCACACAAAAACTTCACTGTATATCAAATAGATGTCAAGAGTGCATTTTTGAATGGACTTTTGGAAGAAGAAGTCTATGTCGAGCAACCTCTAGGTTTTGAGCAGAAAACTATTGGAGATAAGGTCTACAAGCTCAAGAAGGCATTGTATGGATTGAATCAAGCACCAAGAGCCTAGTATGATACATTGTCCCAGTTTCTCATAGACAATGAATTCACCAAAGGCAAGGTTGATAGGGCACTGTTTAAAATTCAAGATGGGAGAGTATACTGCTTGATCAAATATATGTGGATGACATCATTTTTGGATCCACAAACAAAGAGCTGTGTGATCAATTCTCAAATCTCATGCAAGGGAAATTTGAGATGAGTATGATAGGAGAGCTGACTTTCTTCCTTGGTCTTCAAGTCAAGCAAATGAAGGAAGAAACCTTCATAAGTCAAACCAAATATACCAGATATTTGATGAAGAAATTTGGTATGGAAGATAAGTCATCTGTGAAGATTCCCATGAATACTTCAATCAAGATGGACATGGATGCAGAAGGCAAAGCTATTGATCAAACCAGATATAGAGCCTTAATTGGATCTTTGCTCAATTTAACAACAAGTAGGCTAGACATCACTTTTTTTGTAGGTGTATGTGCCAGATTTCAATCCGCTCCTAAGGAAAGTCACATGACTGCAGCCAAGAGAATCCTACGGTATTTGAAGGATTCCAAGAAGTTGGCTTATGGTATCTAAAGGATAGTGGATTCCAGCTAGTTGGCTACTCAGACTTAGACTACGATGGATGTAGAGTGGACAGAAAAGTGTTAGTCCAAGTGGCTACGATAATCTAGAGGGGGTGAATAGATTATCCCGGTTTTTCAGATTTTGCCCTCTTTTTCGAAAAACTCAAGCAAAGATGAAATGCTAAGTGCGGAAAGTAAATAGCACACCTAGGGCCTAATCTACTACCACCCCAGTATATCCGGGATGGATTTCAAAAAGAAAAAAAGATTTTATTAATTTACCAAAAATTAATACAACACCTTGAGGATTACCACAACCCTCTTACACCACCTTGAGGATTACCACAATCCTCTTACAACACCTTTGAAGATTACCACAACCTTCAAACACCTATCACCTAGATCACCCAAGTATATTCTTACCACAAGAATACTCACAAGGATGTCTTGTGTTGAATGATGACCAAAATCAAGATTACAACTCAATAAAGATTGATACAATATGAGTACAAGTGTAATCAAGAATTGAAAGCCTAGACCTCAAATTTGTGCAAGTGAAAGTGCCAAGGCTAATACAACAAGATATATGAAAGTGTTTGGTTGATTGCTCTTTCCTTGTGTAGAGTATTGTGTCTTGTTGCTTGAATGAAGCCTCTATTTATAGGAGAGGACTTGGCTTTCATTTCCAGACATAGGCTCCTCCTTGGGGAGTGATTTGCTGCAAAAGAAACCATTAAAAATCATCAATAGAGCTGTTAGAAATCAATCCCACAAAATAGGGAAAAGTCATGCAAAAATGCAACGGATAGTTTGGCTGATAAACAAGGGTGCGACCGTCACAAGAGAGATAAGATTGAAATTGAATTTCATCAAATTTTACACAGGGGACCGGTCGGAGGGGTTGCGACCGGTCGCCCTTGACTATGACCGGTTGGGGTTGAGGAAAATACGAAACAGAGAAGACAGAACCAAAAGGGCTGCTCCTAGGTACCGGTCGCCTAGGGGTCGACCGGTCGCCCTCCCCCATTTTTCTTACGTCCAATTTTCTGTTTCAAAACTCAACTCAGGTACGGGTTGCCCTATAAGGCGACCGGTCGAGCCTGAAACAAATGTGTTGTCCAAAAACATTTTAAGACGGTCGGAAAAATAGTAAAAACATTTTAAGACGGTCGGAAGTATTTAGACAACATTTAGGGACATTGTTTTGGTTTAAAAACTCATTTGAACAAAATCGAACAAAATCATCAAAACCATGATAAAAACGTATATCTAACAAAGAGTACATCACGTACCTGTCAAATGCTTGGAAATAGATTGGTTTCTTGGCTCAGCAAGAAACAAAATTCAATAGCTACATCCACATTTGAAGCAGAGTACATAGCTGCAAGCAGCTGTTATGCCCAAGTCTTATGGATGAGGCAACAACTGAGAGACTATGATATAGAAGAAAATAAGATTCCAATTATGTGTGATAACAGATGTGCCATTGCAATTACTCAAAATCCAGTATTGCATTCAAGAACCAAGCACATTGATGTCAGATATCATTTTGTAAGAGACCAAGTCTATTAGATTTTTTCTTGTATTGCATGTTGAAAAGAATGACATCACCTTGGAATACATATCAACTGATAAGCAGTTAGCTGATACATTCACTAAGCCTTTATGTGAGTCAAGGTTTGAAGAGCTTAAAAATGAACTTGGATTGATTGAGCTGAGTTAGGAGGCTCAGAAGACTCAATCAGTAGAGTTAAAGAAGACAGAAATGGAAATCAACAAAGTTTCATTTTTCAGCTAAGTGAAATAGCCAAGACAACCAGTCAACTATATCGAGTTAGCTGGACAACCGAGTGATTATTAAGTGAAGAGAGAAGCAGAGTTAAGTCACTTATGAAGATAGCTGAGTTATTTATGAGCTAAGTGACAAAACACGGTCGTTTTCTATGAGCGAGAATATTTTTAGGCTTGACGTCAGCAGTAATTATGGTGTCGGTAAAAGCTTGTGCCCATTTTACCCATGATTGGATATAAATGCTGTTGCATTTAATGTGGGGAATTAATGCAGTTTCCAAGACTCGATCTCAACCGTTGATCAAGTTCAACCTTTTTGAATTCCAAAAACTGTCCCCTCATATCCCATATTTAGAGAAATTATTTTTCTCTCTCCTCACAACACTCTCAAACTCACTCAAGCAAGAAGGCATTTTCTCTGCAACTAAGAAAGAAAACCCTAGTTCATCATCCGTTCATATCTCAAGTTCTAAACTCAGAAATGGCACCGACATATGATTTCATGAAGTTAGCAGAGAAAATCCACACTGGAGCCACCATGGATTCCGAGGGCTTGGTCAAGCAAGGAGTGGACAAATCCCTGGCTAAGAAGATAGCTGAGAAGCTTGAGAAGTTTGGTCTCAAGCAGTTTCTATCGATGGAGTTATCGCACACCTATTTGGAGGAGATTGCGATGTTCTATATGAATGCTCAGGTTCATGATTATGAGATTCATTCATCGGTCCACAACATTGATATCAAGTTGACTGTTGCAGACTTAGCTGCGAGTTGTTATCTGCCGTCTTATGGTCTGAAGGAGATAACAGAGAAAGACATCAACCTGGCTGTTGCATGGAAAGAAATAGCAATGCTAGAGGATGCTGCGAAGGCTGTCTATACAGCCAAGAAATCATTGATTAAGCTGACCATGATGGCTGCGAAGGCTGTCTATACTACCACAAGCTGATGGATGTGGTGGCCAAATGCATAGACATGAAATTTGGAAGCCTCAATCAGCTTTTTAGGACTAAGCTGACCGTGATGGCTGCGATATTGGAGGAGAAGAAAGTGAACTGAGCTGAGTTCATTTTTGGCAAGTTGTGCCAGAACGTGATGAACAAAGCCATCACTGAAGTTGGAGTGTTCGAAAGCTCACTCGGATATGGCCTAATGATATGTCATTTGATGGAGGTGAAGGACATTCCTCTTAGGAATGGGAAACCCTTTCTTGTGAATAAGAAAATGTTCAGGGCCAATCTATCAGCTGTCCAACACCAAGCTCATGCCAGAAAAGAGGATACGAGCGAGGGGGGAATCAATCGACCATCCATGATGATGACACAGATTGCGACAACAAAGGCCTCTTCTCCTAAGCATGTCCAGAAGAAGAAGAAGGCCTACCCCTGCAGCCAAGTCAACACCTGCCCACGCAGCCGTAGAAGACCTTGCCCCTGCCCCCGAGACCGAGAAGGAATCCCCAGCTCCTTCTCCAGTCAACAAGAAGAAGCGCTCAGCTATGCCACGGAAGCCTGCTGCAACCAAGAAGCTGAAGATGGGATAATCAACTTTCACAATTGAGGAGCCCGAGGATGTGGAACATGAAGTTCCATTGGTCAAGATAAAGAGAAGATGACTAGTAAAATAGTCTAAATTGGCTAAGCCACCGTGAGTGCACAAGCTATTGAACAGAGGTCAGCTTTGTGGAAGAGCAAAGAATAATTGAAGGATAAAAGTGGTGTGAAGATCACTGAGAAAGAAGAGACTGCTGTTTCCAAACAACAGAGTTTGGAAGAGACAACTGAAGAAACTGAAGCAACAACAGCTGACACTGATGCTGAAGTGTTAGTTGTTAAATCCCCTCCGATCGATGCGAGAATAGTTGAGGAAGAAAGGGCTCTCCTTGAGCCCATGCAGGAGGAGGACGATGACTTGGTGATGTTATCCCCTGCATATCCAGACATTCAGGAGAGGCTACGGATTTGGAGGTCCTGGAAGTTGAGCGAAGCCAGGTACCAATTCCAAAGTCCTCAGTTCATTCAGGAGAAAGAATACCTCCTGGAGTTTTGGGGGAAACATTGGTGTATGCACAGCACTGGATGAAGACTGTTGCACTAACATCCTCTTTGACAGGAAGGAGGATGATAAACTTAAGGTGATTGAAAAGGCCAAGGCCATTGCGGAGTCGAAGAAGCTTCACACATGTGCCTTTACTGAAGCCCCAGAACATGCTTTAGAGCCAGCCACCAACAGTGACAGTGATGTTGAAAAGCTTAACCTTGTTGATGCAGTAGAGAGGGTTGAGCTAAGGAAAGCAATCAAAGAGTCCAAAGAGTTGCACGAGTAGACCTTGCAAAGGGGCCCAGGAGAGTCATCCACTATATTTGTCTCTCCTAGCCCTGATATTATGGAGATGGTGAGGACCATCGATGCTACTACCTCACCAGTGTACTCTGAGGGACAAGAAACCAGGAAGGGTGGCGATGAAGCTAAGGATGGAGATGAAGAGGGCACCTTAGCCAAGCCTACCCTTGAAGAAGGTGTTGAGACACCTGCCCTATCGGCTGAACACTCATCTGGAATAGCAGCCGAGTCACAAGTTTGCAGTGACCCTGCTGTTCATGACTCAGCTAGTGCGCCAGCTGAGGGGGAAACTGCAAACACCACAGTTGGGTCGGAGGAGGCTGTGGGAGACGTTACAAAATTGAAGTTTGGAGGCAAAGGTGAGAACATAAAGGTACAACAAAGTGGGTTTGACGACGCTCAGATGGTTCAAACTAGGTCAGCTGAAATCCCAATTGCAATGCAGGTCGATGAAGCTGCTGATGTAGCCAAGGCAAAGGATGGAAAGGAAGCCATGGCAGTTGAGACTGCTGGCTCTGAAAGTGCAATCTTAGAGGTTGAGTCCTTAAAGGATGCCACTAAAGACCCTGCTGCAGTTAACACTGCGCAAGGGATTGCTCAAGACCGTGCTACAGATGCGTATGCAAAAGGGATTGTAGAAGGCCTATCAGCGGTTGAGACTGTCTGAGGGTAATGAAGGCCTAAAGGAGGTTGAGACTTCCTTAGGTAAGAATGCTAAAGAAATGCCAGCTCCTCGAGAAGAGTCAATCTAATATGAAGAAATAAGTGCCTTACATGACTCTCAAGAACATGTATCTGTGGAGTTTTTGGACACAGATGACGAAGTTGAGTCCATCCAACAAGATAAACCTAAAGAGGACCAAACAGTTGAGGAGGCTTTGGCTCAGAGAAGGAAGGCAAGCGACGAAACTTCCATTTCAAAATTTACACTGGTTGATGGCCCACCCCCTATGGTGCCATCACCATCCCATGACGCCGATAAATCAGCTAAGGAAACAAAAACTCTAGAGGACGAAAACACTGATACCGATGACACTGTTAAGACAGTTGAGGATCAATCAGCTCAGCAGGCTAACACAGCTACAGAAGATGCCGAGGACGCTGAAACAGCTGAGGCACACAGAGCTGAAGCAAGTCTAAAGGAAAAGTGTAAAGCTCCTGAAGGAGAAGGGGGAGATATTCCCATGTTTCCTGATGAACTTTTTGTCGAGTATTTTTGGTTTGTGGCAGAAGTACCTTTGGAGACTGAATCTGCTACTGAGAGTGCGAAATATGCTGTCAACATCCCTGCTGAAGAATTCGTAACTCTAGATGATCGAATTGTAGTACTGTTTGGCTTTGATTTTGATGTTGTTTGGCCTGAAGAGCAGTCCGCTGAAGCAACCGACTTCTGTAAAACCTTCAAGACCATCTGTGTTGAGATAGAAAACATGGAGAAATGATTTGCAGCATTGAACCAACGGTTGGACAATCGAGATGCAACAATCTCAGGAGATATTCGAGGGACTGTACTTAGAATAAGGGAATGGATAGCACAGACCAAAGCACTCAGGCATGAGCAAGTAGGTCAAGTCTCTATTTGCTAAGATAGTGATCTGGAGTGCAGAAAATGCCAAATTTCAGCAGAGACAGAGGGATCACATCTTCAGGATGGACCAATCACACAAAATGGATATGGAGTTGTTGAAAGCTCAACATAAGGAAGACCTTCTCAAGACAGAAGCCAACATGCGCACAAAAAATATGGTGATGCAAACTGAATTGAAGTTAATGGCTGCTGAGATGAAGGCCTTGCGATCGGAATTTAGAACAGCACACTCCTCAAGTCATGAAAAAATGGACTTGACAAACGCAAAACTGGATCTAATCCTTGGAGTACCCTCTTAGCCAATTCTTCCTGCTGGTGATGATGCCAAAAAGGGGAAAGATAGGAGTAAAGAGGATGATAGTAAAGGAGATAAAGAAGGCTTGATTAATGGGAAAGGTAGTGATGTGAAGAAACCACCCCTGAAGATCATGCTTGCAAAAACCGCCCAACTCGGTGAAGTCACCAGCTCACTCCTAAGTCAGCTGTCTCAAGACCTTTCAACTGAAGAGAAAGTTGCATTAGCCTTCAAGAAATCTCGAGAAGCTATTGAAGCTGATTTTGCCAAAGTAGAAAAGAGGCAACATGGCATACTCTCCAGCAGTGAAGCACCAGCGGGAGTTAGCTGTCCCAGATGCAGGATATGGGCCAAGATCCTTAGAGGAATTCCAAACGCTAGCATCAGAAAGATTTTCAAAGGAATGACTCTACCAGAGGCATGGGATTTGTACTGGAAGAAGGGTTTGGAGCTTTGTCAAGCAGCCGCGAAGCAGCAAACTTCTAGTAGTAGTCAGCAGACTTCAATGGCACAACTTGTGCAGTACACACCCGGAGGAGGAGCAGACTCTAGACGAGGAAGGGAGAGGATTGGTGAAGGAGGAAGAGGCAGAAGAACTCCATCATCAAGGCCTAAAGATGTTCGATATGTCGATCCCCATAAGAAAGAGATGATTTAATGGGCTGGGTTGGACGAACTGCCAAATAGAGAAGTGAATAGGAGGAATGAGGAGACAAGAAGAAGAAAATATTAGGCTTCATCGAGAATGGCGAGAAAGGCAGCAGAGGGAAGACCCAGCTGCAAAAAAAGCCTACGATAAGAGGAAAAGAGAAGAGGATGATAAGAAGAGGAAGAGAGCTGAAGAAGATAGAAGTAGAGCAGAGGAGGAAGCTGATCGAAGAAGGAAGCAGCAGAGGCGTTGAAGACTACTAAACCCCTTCATTTTGTATTTTTACTTAATTATAAATACACATACACTTGTAAGTACTCTGTATATGCTCTGATAAAATTGATGCTCTGATACCTTTTATTGATTTATATTTGCAAAAGCTTTGTAAAGTGTAAAGAAACCAATGTTCAATAAAATGACATATTCAATACAATCATTCTTTATTTTCGCACTATTTACTTTGCAATTTGTTTTAGTTATTTATTTAATTTTTGGCATCATCAAAAAGGAAAAAATTGTTAGGAAATTTATGTATTAGATTTTGATGATACTATGTAAAACTTAGATTAAGAAGTTGACACCCCAAATCAACTATAAATCAACTTGTAATAGATATGATTATGTAAGATGAGTGGAAGTAGCCAAGTTGAAGATTGCAGTACTCGACTGAAGATCGAAGAGAAGACTCAGCTGAGTGAAGTGAAGTGAAGGTTTAGTCAAGTGACAGAAAAGTTGTCTTAGTCAGCTGACTGACAGCAAAGTCATTCTTAAATCATTGGAACTGACCATCAAAGGGGTAATGCAGCAGACATGATCAAAGAAAGCTGAAAGAGATCTGTTGTCAAGAAAAGTCAAGGTTTTGCTGGAAATAGGCATGTGTCAGACTGCCTACATTAAACTTGTTTTGTTGAAAGAATGCAAAAAGCAAGGAACCAATGAGATGTACCTGAAAACCTTCAGAGATTAAGGAAAAGCTGCAGTGCATTAAATTTAAGGTACAGTCCACATCAATGCTGCAAGACAAGACAAGCCAACAACCTACGAAGTGTAGTTTGAAAATACGTCTATCTCTTCAACGGACATATTTTCAAACATGCACTACAAATGGCTGAGGATTCATTTGAGAGAAGGTTACCAAGAATACAAGCACGCAAGCGTACAAGCAAATAACCTGCAAAGCAAAGCAATATCTCTAAAGTATTCAAAGAATATCCAAAGCCTAAACTCGAACGAAATCAATCCAACACACTCAATGAAGAAAAGACTACTTCATTTGTTGAAGAGGAAAACTTGATTCAAGATCAAGGGGTCTACTCTCCAAAGTTTAAGGAGGTGTAGTAAGGTTCCAGATCAAACTAGAGCTTTGAACCTGTTGGAGGTGTAAGTGATCAAGTCCAAAGGTTTGAAGGAAGTTGAAGTAGCAGGGCAGCCGTCTTGTGAAGAAGCTGAGTCCTAGGAACAGCTAACTGTGTGATCAAAGTTGCCTCGGACTGTTACAATTTTGTAACCAAGTCAAGTTACATTAGTGGATTCCTCCAGGGGTTGGATAAGAGTGGATTAGAGGAATTACCCCATCCTCGTACCACTATAAATTGCTTGTGTCTTTTTACTTTCAGTATACTTACATTCTTGCATTATCTTTATATCTGCAAATTGTTAATTCGCTAAGTCAACTGATAATAACCTAGCTTAAACAAGTGTCGAAAAACGTATTTAAAACAAAGGGTGAAAGTCTTCCACTGTTAAAAACCAAGTCAACTGTAATTTTAAAGTGTTAGCTGAAACAGTTAAGTTATACTATCAACAGCTCAGTCTAGTCTGTTGAGTGGATAACTTTGTTGTGTAAGCAAACTTAGCAGTCCACCAAGGACTTAGCTGACTTGAGTCAACTTTGAAATTCTAAAAAGACTAAAATTTAAAAGTTGGTAAAGTTTATTCACCCCCCCTTCTAAACTTTACTTATCACCCCTTGGGACCTACAACTAGCTCTCTCCATTCTCAGCCGCGGCAGGAGTTGACAGCTAAAGAAAAAGCTGACTTAGCACTCCAGAAACCTCGAGCTGAAATTGAAGAGCTTGAGAGAAGGAAGCATGGCAGAATCGAAAGTCTGAAAGCCCAGTTCCAAGGTCCGCCAGCAAGAAAGCTCAAGGAATCAACTGAAGAATCCACTCTCCCAACTAACTTAGTGGAAAGATCACTTAAGGAGTATGAAACTCTCAAGTTTGAAGGATACTTTGAGGGGATGGATCTAAAAAATGGAAGGGATTTGTACAGGGAGAAAGGTTTAGAAGTTGTGAATATGGCCAAGAAGCAACAAACTCATTCATGTAGTCAGCAGACTTCGAGGGCTGAGCCCAGTCAATAAACTCCCAGGGGAGCTGACCCTGCTAGGGGAAGAGGACAAGATGTCAGGTCTGGTGGAAGAGGCAGAGGTTCTCCACCAAGGACTAAAAAGATGATGTATGTGGATCCTCATAAAAAGATCATCTGTAATGGATGGGCTTCAGAGAGCTTGAAAATAGAGAGGCTGCCAGAAGAAGTGATGAACTTGCTCGCAAATACGAAGAAGATAATGTGAGGTAGGTCAGAGAATATGAAGAAAGAAGTAGAAAATATGAAAGACATAAGAGAAATTATGAAAGGAAGAAGAAGAAGGGAGCAGAGGATGAAGAAGAAGAAAGAAGGAGGAAGCAACAGAGGCGATGAAGGCAGCTGCTCCAAATTTTGCTGTATTTTTACACGATTGTAAATATTCAAATATATTGTAAGTACATGTAAAGTGCAGAATGATGATCAATAAAATGATACATTCTTACACTCATTCTTTATTTAGCACGTTTTATATTGTATTTTTATTTTAAGTTTTGGCATCATCAAAAAGGAGAAATTGTTGGGAAAATTTATTTGTATAGATTTTGATGATGCATGTAAAACTTAGATTAGAAAGTTGGCACCCCATTTTCTATTGTAATCCCACTATGTAATAGATATGATCTATAAGTTGAGTATCGAAGTAGCCAAGTTGAAGAACGCAGAAGTTGACTAAAGGACGCAATGAAGAATCAGCTATATTGCAGCTGAGTGTCGAAGAAGAGATTAAGTCAAGTACCAAAAAGTTGTGTTTATCAGCAGACTAAACAGCTGAGTCACTCCGAGATGATTGGAGAAGACTTGTAAAGGGGTATAGCAGCAAAAAGGACTCAAAGAAAGGTGAAGAAGTCCGTTGGAATGGAAAGTCAAGATTTTACCCAAAGTAGAAAGGGGACAGACTGCAACCTACAAGCTGTCTTGATGAAAGAGTGCAAGTGGCTAGGAACCAATGAGAAGTTCGCAGAATGCTGCAGATTTTTAGGCAACCTGCAGGGCATTAAATCAAGGTTGGGTCAACATCATCTGCTGCACAACAAGACAAGCCAACGATCAAGAAGTGAAGTTTGAAAAGTGTATCTCTTCAACGGACACATTTTCAAACTGTTACTATAAAAGGCTGGGGAACTTATGTGAAAGAGTACAAATGACACAAGTGAAAATCTGAGCAAAGCAAGCAAGCAAAACACTCTCAAGCAATACGTTCCAAATCCTCAAAACCTACATTCGAAGTCAATCTATCCAACACACTCAGTGAAACAAGAAAAGCTTCAACCAGTTGAAGAGGAAATTTATTGCAAATAGCGAAGGGGTATGCACATCCAAGGATTGAAGGAAGTGCAGTGAGGTTCAAGTTAGAACCAACTTCTTTTCACCGTGATCTATAAAAATGACAAAAATACCCTATGTAACACTCGATAATATAAACAATACGTAAAGCCACGAAAATATGCATAATCACACACAAAAGAAAATAAAAAATACACACAAAAATTATACTAAAAAACATGCAAAACACACCTGTTGAATCTACATCTTATATGCCTGTTGAACATAACATTGAGAAGTTAAAAACAAGTAAAAGACTAAAAAATGATACATATTTTGGAAATGATTTTTATACATTTCTTATAGAAAATGACCCTTTAACATTTTCTGAAACAATTTCATCTTCTCATTCTTTATACTGGAAAGAAGACATTAAAAACTAAGATTGATTGTATTGAACAAACTAAAATTTAGACTTTAGTTGATTTTCCACTGGGAGTTAAACCTATAGGTTGCAAATGGATTTTTAAGAAGGAATATAATGCTGGTGGAACTATTAAAAAATGCAAAGCTAGATTGGTTGCAAAAGGCTTTACTCAAAAACAAAATGTGGATTATTTTTATACTTTTGCACCAGTAACTAGAATTTCTTCTATTCGAGTTTTGATTGATTTGGCTTATGTCCATAAACATTTTATTCACCAAATGGATGTAAAATCTAATTTCTTAAATAGTGATTTAGAAGAAGAGATTTATATGGTGCAACCAGAGAAATGTATTATTTCTGGTAGCGAAAACAAAGTCTATAAATTACTTCAATCTTTATATGATTTAAAATAAGCACCTAAGCAGTGGCATGATAAATTTGGTCAAGTTTTGTTATCTAATGGTTTTACTTCTGTTGAAGTAGAAAGATGTATACAAAATTTGTTAATAATGAGTGTGTGATTATTTCTTTATATGTGGATGACATACTCATATTTGGCAGCAATCTTGATATAATTTATAAAACTAAAAGGTTTCTTGCTTCAAAGTTTGATATGAAAGATATGAGTGAAGCAAGTGTGTTATTGAGTATTAAAATCATAAGGAAAGATGATAGTATAATGTTAACGCAGGAACATTATGTTGAGAAGCTTCTTAAGAAGTTTGGAAATTTCAATGTCAAACATGTGAGCACTCTGTATGAGATAACACTTAATTATAGGAAAATCTTGGTGATCCTATGGCTCAATCCTTGTATGCACAGGTTATTTCCGACCGCTTCATCAATGAAATCAATGAAAGAGCAATTTTCAAGTGACGCCTGCGAGGGAATGGGGCTAGTGTCAGAAATAGAAAAAGTTATAGTTTCACCAAGCACATTCATAGTCATGCATCCTTTTTTAACATCAATAAGTGTGTGCGTGGTGGCCATAAATATGCGACCCAACAAAAGTGTGTGCTCATTACCACGATTTTGCACTTCCCCTACTTTTGATACATCAAAATCAACAGAAACAATGAGACCACCCTTTTTTACCAAAATATCTTCCACGATACTTTTAGGATACCTTATGGACCTATCGAAATTGAAGACACATTCTAGTGGGCTTCAAGTCCCCTAAATCAAGTTGTTTAAAAATAAAGTAAGGCATCGTTAATACCGACCCCCAAATCGAGCATCCCAAATGTTTCTTTACCATTTCCAATAGCAATTTTAATAATAAAACTACTCGAATCTCTCTTTTTAGGAGACAATTGATGTTGAAGAATCGCACTAGCCACTTCCAAAATTATTACCTTTTCGTTGTCACCAAACTTCCTCTTGTTGGATGCGAGTTCCTTAAAGAATTTGACATATGATGGCACATTTATAATAACATATAGAAGAGGTTAAAACATTAACCTTAGATAATATGTTATAAAAATCCAAGAACTGTTTATCCTGTTTTTCGTTCCTAAGGCGACTCGAGAAAGAAATCGGTGGTTTGTAAGGATTGTCAGGTTTGTGCAAGAATGATCCTTTACTCCCCTCTTCCTCCTTTTGCTTGTCTTTCAAATCCGGAGCCTTCGTTATCTCTTTATCACCTACATGGTTAGTCCTAGTAGGAAATGGAATTTCAACTTTATTATCAATAACCTTACCACTTCGTAACATGGTGACGGCTTGGGCTTGTTCTGGTTGGCTGGGTAGCTTCCCTTTATTATCCACATGTTGAGCAATTTCACCGACTTGAGTGGCTAATTGACCAACTTGAGTCTCAATACTCTTAAACGAGGCTTCTATAGATTCAAACTGCTGATTGTTGTCCTCTTGAGTTTTCTTGGTAACTTTGATGAATGAACTCAAGCTTTCTTCAATAGACGGAGGCCGTGATTGGTTTGATGGCTGACCTTGGGGTTATGGTGGCCTCGGATGGATTTGAGAAGGATTTTGTGAACTACCCCAACAAAAGTTCAGATGATTCCGCCAACCTGGGTTGAAGGTTTGAGAGAAAGGATCATTACGAGGCCTTTGCTGATATCCCTGGATAGCGTTCACGCCCTCAATCTATTTTTCAAGCATAACATTACAAAAGTTGGCCCCATGACCAAATTCACCACAAATCCTGCATGACTCAGCGGAGGGGGCGGTTGATGGCTGCCCCCTTCTAGCCAACAATTGCACTTGCTTAGTCAATTCAGCCAATTATTTTATCACATCGTAGCTTAGGGCTACTTCATTTACGACAGCCCATTTTCCCCTAGCACTTTTTTGTTGTGAATTAGTTCTCATCATCTCCAAAATATCATAAATTTCTTGGGTCGTGTGTTTTCCCATGTCACCCCTAGCGGCATTGTCAACCATATATTGATAATTATGTGATAACCCATCAAAGAAAAATTGATTTAACAACTCCATCGGTAGTGATGATGTGGGCATTTAGTCAGTAAGTCCTTAAATCGATCCCAGACCTCATGAAAAGGCTCACCATCCATTTGACTAAAAGTGGCTATATTTTAGCTCGTAGATTGGAAGTTTTCGAATGTAAATAGTACCTACCCATGAACTTATTGTACACCGTATCCCAATATGTAAGAGAGTTGGGAGGTAGATACATAAGCCAAGTTTTCGCCTGGTCCTTCAGAGTGTATGGAAAATAGCACATCCGAAGATGATCCTCATCTAAATATTGTAGAGGAAAAGTTTGAATGATGGAATAGAATTCCCGAATGAAGTTGAGAGGATTTTCATTGGGCATCCCATAGAATGACGGTAACTGATTGAAGTGTATGGTTTAAGCTCATAGTTTTGTGTTGCTTGTCCCAAAGTGATGCGTGAGTTCATAGTCCCAATAACAAGTTATCCCAAGTCATCTCTCAAGGAAGACTTAGCAGGCAAATAAATATTGTATGTCACAATAAACAAAACGAACATCATAAACACTCTAACCTGATTTTTTGAATTTAATTATATAAGGAAAAATACATAAGAAGCCAATTAAAACCCAACTCAATTTAAACCCTTGCAAAACACGTATGGAGAAAATGTCTAGGATTTCAGAATCATCTCATCAAATTTGGAAGTAGAATATCAACTAATTGATCAAGCGATTAACAATTAAAGCAAACAAATATAAACTAGGCCTAGATCTAATAACTCACGTATTCACAGATCAAGTCTATCCATAACCAATTTGCCCAATTAATTAACCAAGTTAGATAATACATCTTTGATTCATATCTAACCCCCTAAATAAATTTTGTAGGTCCCAAGGGGTGAGTTGTAAGGTTTAGTAGGGGGGGTTGAATAAACCTTACCAAATTTTCGATTTAAGCCTTTTAAATATTTTCAGAATTTACTCAAATCAGCTAAGTCCTTGGGGGACAACTAGGTTGGCTTACTTCAACAAAGTTACCCACTCAACAGACTCGATTGAGCTGTTGATAGTATAACTTAGCCGGATCAGCTAACACTTAACATTACAGTTGATTTGGTTTTTGTTCAGTGGAAGATTTATCACCCTTGATGTTTTAAACTTGTTTTCAACACTTGTTTGTAGCAGAGTTATTATCAGTTGAGTTAAGTAATTTTAACTTAGCAACAAATATCAATAATATGCAAGACAGTAAAATGATGTAAGTAAAATGACACAAGCAATTTTTATAGTGGTTCGAGGATGGGGTAATTCCTCTAATTCACTCTTCTCCAACTCCTGGAGGAATCCACTAAATAACGGATCTGGTTTTAAAGTAGTGAACAGTCCGAGACAACCTTGATCACACAGCTGGCTGCTCCTGGCACTCAACTTCTTCACAAAATAGTTGTCTTGCTACTTCAGCTCCTTCGAACCATTGGAATTGATCACACATCCTTCCAATGAGCCCAAAGCTTCTGGTTCTAACTTGAACCTTCCTACTTTTCCTTCAACCTTGGAGAGTAGACCCCTTTTGTTCTTCAAACTGTTTCCTCTTCAACTTGATGAAGTATTCTTTCCTTCACTAAATATGTTGGATCGAATTTCTTCGATTTTAGGCTTGAGGAATGTCTTTGAAAGCTTGAGAGTATTTGTCCAGGTTTGCTTTCTTGATTATTCTCTTAGAATTAGTTTTATTCTCTCACTTGCTTCTTCAGCCTTTTATAGTGAGGATTCGAAAATATGTTCGTTGAAGAGATAGATATATAATTCAAATCCCACTCGTAGGTTGTTGGCATATCTTGTTCTTGCAGCATTAATGAGGATCGTACCATGAGTTTAATGCACTGCAGCCTTTCCTTGGTCTCTGCAGGTTTTCAGGTACATACCATTGGTTCCTTGCTTTTTGCACTATTTCAGCTAAACAACTTTATTGCTGGTAGCCTGACACAGGCCTATTTTCAGCAAATTCTTGACTTGTGTTGACAAGGGATCTCTATTAGCTTTCTTCAAGTCTTGTCTGCTGCAAACCACTTTGACATTCGATTCGTAATCATTTGGAATGACTTAGCTATCAGTCGGTGGCCGACCGAGACTTTTCTCACTTGACAAATCAACACCGATTCTTCACTTGGCTTCACATAGTGACACACAACCGAGTCTTCTCTTGATCTTGATTGACTCTTGTATTTCTTCAACTTAGTGACTCCACGCTCATGCAAATGCATATCTATTACAAGTTGAATTACAATGAAAATGGGGTGTCAACTTCCTATTCTAAGTTTTACATGGTATCATCAAAATCTAAGCATAAATTTTCCTAACAAATTAAGTTCAGGAATAATATCTTCTCTCAATCTCAATTATTCCCTCAAAATAATCAAAAGTTGGCAAAATAATCAATTATAAAATAAACCAATTTATTCAGGAAAGGAAATCAATTAGTTCATATGCATGC
The DNA here is from genome assembly GCA_016081115.2 of Rehmannia glutinosa. Classification (NCBI taxonomy): domain Eukaryota; kingdom Viridiplantae; phylum Streptophyta; class Magnoliopsida; order Lamiales; family Orobanchaceae; genus Rehmannia; species Rehmannia glutinosa. The sequence goes on from CM071926.1 coordinate 93,197,802, forward strand.
TTGTTTGTTTGAATCAAATCATCATAATCCTAGAACAAAGAATTTAGTTCATGTTTGGGGATGGGATCATAATTTCAAGTGAAGGATAAAAAACAATCATAAACATCATCATGCAATAACAATAATCACCAAACAATTGAAATCAGATAAAGAAGATGAAGAAATATTACGCTTGGATTAAGCCGCAAATAACTTCGATGGGAAAAACCCAAGCAATCCAAATATTGGATGGGAGAGAAAATAACAAAATCTAGGGTTTAAAAGTGCTAAGAAGTAAAGGTGTTCGAAAATAAGAGCTCCCCAAGTCCTACATATAAGCCTAAAGTCCTAAACAATATGGAAGAGTCAAAAACCGGAAGTAAAATCCAAATGTCACTACGCGCCGCGCCATGTCGGTGTCTTCCGCTCTCTCGCGCGCCCAATGCTCGCTACTGCCTCGCGCTGCTGGGTGCCCGTGCTTCTGCCCGCGCGCCTGTGCATCTCTCGTGCCCGTCTTTTCTCATTTTCACCCGCTTTCGAGCCTCTTTTTACCGTGACCTATAAAAATGACACAAATACCCTACATAATACTTGACACTATAAACAATACGTAAAGTCACGGAAATATGCATAATCACACTCAAAAGAAAATGAAAAAAAAACACAAAAGTTATACTAAAAAAATTGCAAAACACACTTGTTGAACCTACTTCTTATATACCTGTTGAACATAACATTGAGAACTCTTTTAAGGAGTTAAAAACAAGTAAAAGACAAAGAAAAGAAACATATTTTGGAAATGATTTTTATACATATCTTGTAGAAAATGACCCTTTAACATTTTCTGAAACGGTTTCATCTTCTCATTCTTCATACTGGAAAGAAGACGTTAAAACTAAAATTGATTGCATTGAAAAAAATAAAATTTAGACTTTAGTTGATTTTCCACCGGTAGTTAGACCTATAGGTTGCAAATGGTTTTTAAGAAGAAATATAATCCTGGTGGAACTATTGAAAAATACAAAGCTAGATTGGTTGCAAAAGGCTTTATTAAAAAATAAAATGTGGATTATTTTAATACTTTTGCACCAGTAACTAGAATTTCTTCTATTCGAGTTTTGATTGCTTTGGCTTTAAAACTTTTCATTCACCAAATGGATGTAAAAACTTTTCTTAAATAATGATTTAGAAGAAGATATTTATATGGGGCAACAAGAGAAATGTATTATTTCTGGTAACAATAACAAAGTCTATAAATTACTTAAATCTTTATATAATTTAAAATAAGCACCTAAGCAGTGACATGATAAATTTGGTCAAGTTATGTTATCTAATGGTTTTACTTCTGTTGAGATAGATAGATGTATTTATACAAAACTTATTGATAATGAGTGTGTTATTATTTCTTTATATGTGCTCATATTTGGTAGCAATCTTGATATAATTTATAAAACGAAAAGGTTTCTTGCTTCAAAGTTTGATATAAAAGATATGAGTGAAGCAAGTGTGATATTGAGTATTAAAATCAGAAGGAAAGATGATAGCATAATGTTAACGCGGGAACATTATGTTGAGAAGCTTCTTAAAAAATTTGGAAATTTTGATATCAAACTTGTGAGCACTCCTTATGTTGATAACACTCAATTAAAGAAAAATCTCGGTGATTCTATGTCTCAATCCTTGTATGCACAGGTTATTGGGAGTCTAATGCATTTGATGAATTTTTCATGACCTGACATAGCTTATGTTGTGTGTCGATTGAGCAGATATACACATAATCTCAACCATGATCATTGGACTGTTTTAATCAGGCTAATGAAACATTTGAGAGGTACCATGAATTATGGCACCCTTTATAGTGGATTTCCGTCCGTATTAGAGGGATTTAGTGGCGCTTATTGGATCCCTAATTCAGATGAAATAAAATCCACTAGTGGTTATATATTCACCCTTGGTGGGGGTGCAATTACTTGGAAGTGAGCTAAACAAACTATCATAGCAAAACTATTGAGTCTGAGTTTGTTGCGTTAGACTTAGCTGACAATGAGGCTGAGTGGTTAAAAAACTTCTTAGTGGATATTCCGTTGGATTCAAAACCAACACCTTCAGTATCTATGCATTGTGATTGTCAAGTAGCAATCACAATTGTAGAGAATAAAATCTTTAATGGTAAAAACAAACATATTTGTCTGAGACATGATGTGGTTAAATAACTGTTAAAAGATGATTTATATCAATTGACTATGTGAAGTTAGAAGTGGATTTGGCCAATCATCTAACCAAACCTTTGGGAAGAAAACTAATTTATGAGACATCAAGGGAAATAAGACTCACGATAATTTAAGAAATTAATAGTGATAGAAACTCATCATCTTGATTGGAGATTCCATGAATGAAAAAAGTCTTTTAATAAATTCAATTTGATGACTCATAGTCCTTATTATACGTTTCAGTGTAGGTTAGTACCCAGCATTTTAATTTCTAATAAATTCCTATAAATTACATTTATATGGTTAATTTTGAATTAGCATCTAAAATTTTAAATCAATTGAAAACATAACATAATATCTTCACGAATAATGGACTTGTACCCTGGTTTTGTAATTTTTTCAATTATTAGATTGGATATCAATGAATAAAAGTCTATTCAGATGGGTTCCTATTCATAAAACGATCAAATCATCTTTTATGTTACGTCTTTAATTTTATGACACATATGTAATTAATCTTAAATGTGTATTTAAAAATAATTTTAAATACACAAAATTATTTTATGACACATATGACACATATGTTACGTATTTAAAAATTATTTTAAATACACAACGTACATATATTAAATAGTTTACAAAATTATAACAGAAGATCCAAGTCGAGAACATACAAATACTTGTCGGCATGGCAATTGACAAGTGGCTATTATGTAATTTGCAACTCATAGAGGACTAATTTGGGAAATACAGTGCAGAGAATGGGGGCTGCACGTGGGATGGGGACTTGCCGACTAAAAGTACCAAAATATTATTTGTAATTAAAATAGAAAACGCTGATTTATTCAATTTGTAACGAGAATTAATCTATGCATTTATAAATACAATATAAAGAAACTTTCATTACAAAGATGCATTTCAGAATTCATCTTACACACGATAATGTTGTTGAGCAACAAGCTACATTAATCAGCAAGAGGATTAAGTACTTGTCCAATGAAGAGCACCACACCAGTCATATCTTCTCTTACAACAAACACAAACGGATGGTCGGCCACAAAATCCACTTTATCCTCGATTCGCAGAGCCATAAGCATAACCATCCCAGCCGTAGCAGCAGCAGCTTCAGTGCCTTCCTCGTTCACCTCGATAAACGACTTGTGGAAAATGCTCGAAACATAGAGATTCTTACCAACAGTAGAGTCAACCATCTCAGTCAGACCATCGCCTGAGAAAGGAAGCACCAATCCCTGTCCTTTAAGAACCTCAGAAGCCTCAAAACCGAAATTTATTTTAAATTTTGGAATACGAAAATCTCTGACTTTCACTTGTTGATAAGGGAGGTGATGTTCTATGAATCCGGACTTTGAGCCGATTTTTTCTACTAAGGCTGGAAGACCATCTTTGGCATCTGGGAGAAAGAAGTACATTGAGAATTTACGTTTGTCTTCGCCTTGTTTATATGGTAGGCCCAAAACTTTAAAATCATCGAAAGCACGAACATATTGCTTCTTCTTGCTGGTCATGAAGGGTACTTGAACTGATGTTCCGTTTAAGAGGAAAAAGTCGTGGTCTTTTGTTATGGATGCGTCGAATTTTTCATTCCAGGCTCCTTTAAAGTAGACTGCATTTGCTAAGATAAGCCTTGTTGTTGCATCGACTGAACCGGATGGAAGTATATCTTTGATTAGGCCATTAGTTTCCTTGTCAGCCCACGTATTCACTTCTTTTGTTACTTCAACAGCCTTTGGAAATCGTCAAGATGAACAAATGAAACAATTAGCATGTAATTTTTTGTCAATATATTCATTAACAAAACTAATCAGCAAATTTTATGATGGACCAATCTTTTATCTTCTTTTCTCTTTATTTTTTTTAATTTTGGCACCTCCCTAACACACACGCACCCACCAACCACACACACAGACACAAAAACAGAAACATGCAAGGTGTTGGGAAAGGTTACTCATAAGTAACACAATGTCGACTCCATGGGTAGACCTAGAAATTGTGATAATTAATTAAGATATCTTCTAGGAATCAGTCTCTTGACTTTAAAGGAATGTCAGCCCAATATGCTTCCTATTTTTCAAACCCACAATTATCTCTCGTTCCATCTCACTTCAGATATACTTCAATCCAGATCACAAAACATAGGCTCAATGGTGGTAATTTCCAGGAATGGTACCACTGGTGATGAAGGGCAGAGGCAAGACCAGTTACGACGAGTACTATCTGAAGCGAAACCAGTGACTACATCAATTGGGACTGGGAGACGGGAAACTCTAGAGTAACAGCACGGATGATTTATAAGATGGAGGCCAAACTCGAGTGACTGTAACCCTGTTATACCACTCGAGAAAGTACTGCATCTATCACATAATATTTTAACACCCTCTCGGAGTTGTGGCAAGAGAGATTTTTCACGTAGTGTGGAAATGCCATGATGATAGAGTTGAGTAAAGCAAAATGTTGAAGAAAGACCGAATATTCAATTTTTTACAAGATCTTAATGGGTATTGTCGCCACAATATTTTCCTTAAACTGAAGGATGCATAAGGAAGTAGAGAAAAAGGTGATGTCCTCAACATCTCAGGACATAACTACAGATATTGCGTACGAATGGTAGCAGCTCGGTATGAGCTGTCAGAAGCCTCGGCAGACCAAGGATACATGCTGGGATGGTAAGCTGCAAAGATTGGGAAGCCAAATTATCAAAGAAGGACAACAAGGCTGCAGACACGGCAGACACAACAAACGAAATAGCCCCACAACCATTTACAACAAAACAATCAAAGTTCTTTCAAAATTGCTGAATCCTCCAAAGTTCTTAGAAAATTGCTGTTTGGTGATATGAGATTTGCATTTTGAAATTCATGTTCTAGCAGTAGAACAACACGCTTGATCCGATTGAATAGTATTTTGGACTTTCTTTGTCTGCTCATAAATAGCTCCAAATTTATGTAAATTAGATATCTTGATCTTTGATTATATACATATGTTCAATATAACCACAAAAGGAACAGCAGGCAAGAAGTCAGCAACAGTATAACCAATAATTTATCACATTGAACCACACCATGCATAGCTCTATGATTGAAATGAGTCTCGTTGTCCAATCATAATATGCTTGTTAAGCAAATTCCTCTGTTTACATTTATAATTAATTGCAAACATTATACACCTCAAAAAACTATAAGGTCCATCAATGTTTTGGGATGCAAATTCAATTGTTCGGATCACACTAAAATCTTTAGTAGAGCCATCTATAGTTCTTCAAATCCTCTGCACAAAGGATTGAGGTTTTCACTAGTGAGCTAACAATTGGAACCTCTAACTGAATTCCCATAGGACGAAGCCCTAATCCCCTTAAAAAAAAAAGGATTTGTATATTTATACTATGAACACAGCAATTACACCAACAAACAGACAAGAAGAAAAAGAAATTGCAACTCATGAATTCAAAACGGCGCAGTTTTACACATAAACCCCAAAACCTAATTTGGTTTATATAACAACTATCAACCCTGTCTACTAATTTCCAAAGCAAACCACAAATAAGTGAGATTATAGAAACTAACCTTAGTCTGAAAATCAGCATGATTAGAAGCAGCTTTGTAAGCATTCTCGACGACTTCTTTGAAAGCGGGCTTCAAGGTAAGACTCTGATCAATCCAAACGCCGTTGGCGAAGGACAAAAGGGGCCCACCAAGCGGCCCACCGTCAGCGAACAGCAGAGTCACGAGCTGTGACGAGAGCGAATTGAGTTCTTCGGCGGACTTGGACTTGAGATAGCCCAGAAGCTGGTCTTGGGTCGGGCCCTTGGACCCGGCCGCTATCAAGCCCAACACGACGTGGATCGAGAGCGGCGAGAATACAAAGTTGGTGTCTTTGGCTTTGGTGGAGATGACGTGCTTTGCTAGTGACAAGGAAACGTCGGTTTGGCTGAGGATGGATTCTTGGAAGTCCATTGTCTTTGCTGTAGTGCGTGTTTTCTGAGGGTGTGTTAGTGCGTGTTTCTTGAGGAGGTATATAAAATGAAGCTACTAGGAGACGACTATGGGTTTCCTTCCGTGCTAAGAAGCTTCAAAGTGTGAATAGTTTGAAATAGTGCGTGTTTCTTGAGGAGGTATATATGTTCATATGTTTATCGGTTAAAAACGAGAAAATTGCATCTTTAGTCCACACAATTGGTTTGTTGTTTATAGTCCCATATCTCTGCTTAATAGTCTACGGGCAAAATCTTGCATATATAGTTAGTTTTTTGACACCAACAACTCCATCTCCGTTAAATGGTCAATTTGGAAGAAAAAATTAGGTTTGTTTTTGGAGGCAAATAAGGTGCAGTAGCAATTTTCCCTCATTTTCGCTGAAAAAAACAGGTGCAACATCAAATTTCACTCATTTTGCCTCTAAAATCTGGAGAGAAAAAATGAGTTCTTCATCCTCTTCCTCAAGTCGACCAATTGTTCTTTGCCATTGTGGTAAATTTGCTCACATGCACACTTCTTGGACAAATGATAATCGCGGAAGAAGATTTGTTTGTTGTGTGAACTCTCTTAATGGTGATGGATGTGGGTTTTTCGAGTGGGCAGACGATCCGATGTGCGCAAGAGCAAAAGCTATCATTCCGGGTTTGTTGCGAAAAATAAACACTTTGAAAGCTGAAATTGGTAGCTTGCAGTCAAGAGAGAACAATCAAAAATCCACACTTTGGAAGCTGAAATTGGTGATTTGCAATCAAAGGTGAAGATTGTGAAGAAGATGGAAGAAGAAATTGGAAGATTGAAAGTGCGTACAAAGTGTTTGCTAGTCTTACTTGTTGCTTCTTGGTTAATTTTGTTGTTGAAGTAGAATTCTCCAAAATTCTGTTTCTTTTTTTTTTTTTCGTTGGTATGTAATTTGGTTGTTGAAGCCAACTTTTGGTATGTAATTTTGTTTTGGTATGTAATAGGGGTTTGGGGTAAGTTTTGGTATGTAATTGGGGTGTCTGATCGTATTTTGGTATGTAATTCATCTCTTCATGTTAAATGAATGGGTATTGTATTTTGTGGAATGTATTGATGTTTGAAATGTATTAAATTTGGATGATTAACTGGTGTAATGAATGTATTGCACTTTGGTAATTTTGACAGCTTCAATTGGGGTCTTTTGTAGCTAACATAATGCAGAATTGGGGTTTTTTTTGCTCATTTGGGTTTGTTCAATTGGGGTCTAATGCAGAATTAATATATATGGCCAAAAACTGAACATATAGATATATATGGCCAAAATTTGAACATATTTATCATACATTACAAAACACCAAAAACATACAAATTTTCACATCCAAAACAGGGCATATGGGTTCATATATGACCACTAACATACATCACAAATTATGAAACATCCAAAATATATATGAACATCCAAAACCCAAAACACATCCTTTATAACACAATTCTAATCACCCATCACCCAAAAACATAAAACACATTCAAAACTTTCTTACAAATTTTCATGCATTCTCTTGAAATATTGCAGCAGCCAGTTAGACATAGTCACATAATTCTTGCGCCCTTTGTGTATTATTTTAATGCCTTCATCCATGCTTGGGGTATGAACTCTTGGTGGCGGAACATACAATGTCTTTTTCTTGCAAACAAATTATAGTCATTATTACTGATTTCATAAGCTATAAGCATATAATTCAACTCAAATTACTTACATTCATTTTCATATTTGTTGTTGCATTCTCTGGAATTTGATTGGCCTCCTTTACATTTACATCCACCTGTAAAAAAAACAGAGGAAAATCAAAATCAAAGCATTACAAACAGAGAAAAACACCATTCATAAGAAAGCATTATTCTAAACATGTTTGGTTGTCAACTCTTCATCTTGAGTTTGTTGTGGGATATCAAATGCTTGTGTCATCTCTTCATGTTGTGGTTGCAAATCTTCATAAAGTCTTGGATTTTGTAAATATTTTCATCAAACATAATGTCATCAATTAGCATTTCATCACTGTCCTCTTTATCATATATGGTGAATTCATCATCATCTGAGGCCATTTCAGACTCTTGTGTGTCTCCCAAATCCACATTTTGTGGGATGAAGAACCCCTATGTGTGTCTCAAATCCACATTTTGTGACATAGTCACATAACCTCATTTTCTAACCCACCCAAATCTAAGTCAATGAGATCAAAATTAGGATCATCAAATATGTTAAGAGGATCAGTCTCCATATTTCTACATGCCTCATCACCCCCTATTTCTTCACATGGCTTCTGTTTCTTCACATGGCTTCTCGAAAACCCTATTTCATTATTGTAATTTCCCTAAACTTCTCGCAATCATCAATCCTATAGTATTTCTTCTCACCCAAATATCCTAATTGTGCACATAACTTACCAAGATATTCCATCGACATCCTCCTTTTATCCACAAAATCAAATGCACTTACTCTCCTCCCTATGTAATTTTTTCCCCATTTTCCTCAACAAAACTACCTCCATGCCTCAGTTTAATAGTAAATAACCATTTTTTGTCCCCTGCAATCAACATAAAAAACATCTTTTTAACTTAATCCCTAAAGAACACTATGCACTATATTATGCAAACCCAACTGAGCAAAAAAATGAAATACTTTCAAATACATAATGGCATTCCTAGTCCATATCTCATAAACAAAAGCACACAAACAAACAATAGACCAAAAACAAGAACAACTAGGGTTCTTATCAAAACCTGGGTTCGAACGTCCACCGGATGAGCGCGCCGAAGCATTATCGTTTCAATTTCTTGAAAAGTATCACAGGTAAGCGATAATTTTTGGTATTATGGGCGAATTGTTGTGTTCGATTTCTAGGATTTTCAGCCTAATGTTGTTAGAATTAGGGAAATGAAGCTTAACCTTTTCTTCACGTGCCAAACACAGGGTTTGAATAACGACTAACGTGCACGTGAGATGCACGTGTAACACTCCGTTAGTTTTTTGACGGTCAAGGGACTACATTTGCAACTTTTGACTCTTGTGGGACTATGAATGCTAATAAAAAAAACTATGGGACTAAGAATGCAAAGTACGGGACTACGGGTGCAACAAACCAATTCCTGTGGTACTAAAGATGTAATTTTTTTGTTAAAAACTAAATTAAATTATTTGGGTTGGAAGTCTGACCCAACACTCTTACCCCATAGGGGTCGCCAAATGGAACCAAAACTGGGTTCCAAATCGAAATCGGAACCATGGTCAACGGTTCCAAAACTAGAACCAGAACGGTGTAACCCGATTCTAGTTCCGATTCCTTGGTATCAAAAACCGTGGAACTGACGGTTTTAACCGTCGATGGAACCGTGGTGGAACCGGTAGTTAAAACCGCCGATTTTTATTTTTTTGGGAATTGGAGTTTTAGTAATTTGGGTCCCATTTTTTCAGAAATTACACATTAACCCCTCTAGAGTTCCAATTGCATCCAAAATAGTCCTTTGACTTAAGCAAATGACTGATTTTTATCCCTATTAAATTTTGGATTTCACAAAAAAAGCCCCGATCCGAATTTTTACCAAGTTGACTTATTTTGACCAAGCCTAATATTGATCGGATTTGGGGAAATTGATCTCAAATCAATTTATTCCTAATTCTTTGTCCATTTTTTTCCTCAATCCTAATTTCCTAATCCATGCATTAAGTTAAGTTTATTTTCATGTGTAGGAAACGATACTTTCGAGGTCTAATATTTTCAAGCTCAAGCAATTTCATATTTTTTTCCAAGTCACGACTGCATATTAAGGTGAGGTTTACTACTTATTGTCTACTTCAAATGCTTTGTTATGATTGTTATATGTATGAGCACGTTAAACATGACATGACACGAAGGTACTTAGTTGTACAAATATGAACGTACTTAATTGTACACCCACAGTTAGCCTCCGGGCTTGTTTGATCAAACCATGGAAACCATAGGTGTGTATGCAATGATGATTATGCTTGTGTATTTGATTTAGACAATGCGTCCCCACTGAGTTGTTGATGGCTCACCTCTTCCATTTAACAAATTTTTAGGTTAGGAGTCCGACGTGGCACGTGGTGGATGGATGTGATCAGAGTCATGCAAAAGTTTATTTTAGGATTTTTTTATAATTAATGAGAGTTTTTCAGACAATGTTTATTGATTTTAATTTTCCTTTGCGCATATGGATGATAGTTTAATGTTTTATTTAGTACAAGTTATTTCTTTTTCTTTGAAGTTAAATTTAGTAGTCTATTTCTTTATAATTGTGAGATATTTATAAACCTTTTTATTTAGCGAAAAAAGTATTCATGATTTCACTCTTTATAAAATTAGGGTGTTACAACTTGACATCGCGACTCACAAGTAGATAGTGTATCACTCGACTCTCAAATTGTATGGTAAGTATTTACGCTAAAATCAATTCCGTGAAATTAGAACTACCATAGGCTTGCAAATCGTCTAACATCTCGACCACTTTTGTGTGCACAATCTAAGAATCAAAAAAGACTTTTCATTTGGTTGTAATGTAGGCTCTTTAGTAAGGGTAGAGAAAATTTGGATTTAAGTGACTTGGCTTGAGCAAATAGAATTTAACCATACAGACTTGCAATTCACCAACCCAATTTTATCATCAAATTCATTTTCTTTTTCAACTCAACTCCACCCTTATTTCTCTTTTTTCATTCTTAGGCCTTTTTGCCTATTTTCTTTTTATTTCTCTAGCCTCAAGCTCTCATTTTTTCACAATTTTCAGAATTTCTTTTGCTCGATTTTCTCTATATATTTTTCAGAGATTTTCTTTCTTTTTCGAGCTTCATACATTCTTCATTTACCCATATACTGCACTTTCCTCTTTCTTTTGCCAACTTCCTCTCTTTTTTTCATAATGTTTTTTCACCACATCTCCCCCAAACTTGTTCATTTTCTATAAGCTCAAGAAATTTCAGGGATAAAATCATGTTAAAATTTTAAAGATCAATGTGGCTAATAATAAAAAGTTTTGGCTGAAAATTGGCTGACTAGGGAATCTTGAGTTCATAGATAGACGTTTTAGGCTAATTAGGCGAAACAAAGATGACCTTAAATCATTTTCCAATATTGCACACACACCTGGCTTCAATGAAGATACCAGAGCAAGTTCCAGAGTTCTATCAATTATGAATTACACACTCAAGAAAAAATAAATTGCATAAGATAAAGCAGTTTAAGGCACAAAAACTCACAGGCTTATTTTTCGCAACATGCTCAAATACCCAATTTTCTCAACTAAATGACATCTTCTCAACAATTCATCATATTATTCCTAAAAGTATGTTATCTCATTCAATTAAATGCTCATGGTAAAATCATACGGAAGCTTTGGGAATGAAAAAATCTTGATTAAAAATCACACACAAAAGCTATTAAACGTGCTAAAAAATAAAAATCGAAAATTTATAATGCAAAAATGCTCTGCATGCATTCCTAAATGCAATGCAAAATGTACGAAATACTAAATTACGCATTCTTGACAACCCACCTAAACTTAAAATATGCTTGGTCCCGAACATATGAGGAAATTATCAAAAGAAAGAGGAATGCGTAAGGAGTACTTACCTGGATCGTTCCAGTGAAGCTGGAAGATCGTCCGTCAATTTGGAAACTGGAAGAGCAGTCGTACGATTGGGTCATGTGCGTCCACACGCCCGTGTGCATCTATTTTTGTTTTCTTTTTTTTACCCCGGAGTTTGTCGCGACGCCTCTTGGGTTGCCTCCCACAAAGTGGTAAGTTTTACGTTTTCAACCAGACTTCAGATTTCTAACATCATTGTCGTTGAACCGTGTCGGTTAAATCCTTGAGCCCTCATATTTTGTACCATCCATCAGACGAATGGTGTTGCATTGTTTTCTCGGATTAAGTTCAATATCGTTTGGGAATTTTCCCTTTTGATGTTGGCCTTCCTTTCTCTCCCCCTTCTCTCGAAAAAACCAAAACCCTAATTTTCTTCCCCTTTTCCCTCCCCCAACCAGCCGCCCCTCCCCTCTCTCCCCCCCCCCAAGCAAATTGTCTTCTTCTCCCATGAGAATGGAAGCTTTTATGGTGACCTTATGTGGATGTCCGGCTTTTTGCATCACCGCGAAGGCCAGCGATGGCCAGAAATTTTGGGTCATTCCGGCTAGAACCTCCCGTTCGATATTTTTTTTCTAGATTTAAGATCCGGGCTTTGGCTGTTTTTTCGTGGTGCGGGCCAACAATGAGATGATGGTAGATTTGCAGGGAGCGGTGGTGCCGGATGTGGCGGTGGATTTGGGGAGGGAGAAACCTTTCTTTTCTTTGTTTGTTAGGTTGTTATTTTATTTATTTGTTTTATTTTGTTGCTAAGTTGTAGTTTTCTTATTTTGTTTGTCTTTTCTTGTCTCGGTTGATTTGCGAAACTCGTAGGCGGATCAGTTATATCTGTTCTATAGTATGTAGTGGTTGCTGTGCCCGGTTTCGATTTTTTTTAGTATTTTACAGTCTCCATTAAGGAGTGCTGAAGTCTTCCAACATGGGAGTGGTCTAGTTTTGGGTGTGAAGTTTTAGTTTATAAAGTGGATCTGAATTGGTCTTGCCAATTCCCCGCTTGGATTTTATGTAGTCAAGTCGGCTCATAGCTAGTTGGCTACGTTTGTAGTTGTAATTCCAGTTTTTTGAGTTATTCTAATAAAATACTATCGTTCAAAAAAAAAAGCTGCAAGGTCGTATTCCTCAAGGATTGACTACGAAACACTTAGGCTATAATAACATCGTATTCCAATTTTATTGAAGCGACCGAATATCAGTGGTTTATGAAAATCGAACATAAAAAGAAATGAAATAAATTTACAAACTCCACAAGTATTTTGAACAACCACGGAAGCAACCTTAGGCACATAATCTCAATATGTTTCTTCAATATTAAATCCAATTAATATTTAATAAAACCAATTCATGTAATTCTATGGGTTCAATTCCTAAAATAGTTTATTCCCCTCCCGGGGCGATAAACAAATGATTAATAACAATTGTAGGTCTCCCGACTCGATACAACTATTATTAACTCCCAAAAGATTTATGAATTGAATGACTCCCCACAAACAGTTGTAGGTCTCCTGACTCGATACACCCATTTATGTCTGAATTCGATTTCCATCTTTGTTAGAACTCCTCTTCCGAATTTCGCACTAACAAATATGACATGCCAATTATTGTCCAAATAAAAAGCAATTAAAAATAAGCACTCGAATTCATAAAATAGAACACATGAATCAATTAAGAAAACAATTAATCAAGATTTAACATGAATCCACAATTTTGATTATGCCCCTAAGATTCGAAACATTAGCCAAATATTGATAATAAATTCATAGACAAATTAGAAATCAACATTATGACATCGTTTCAGCACAGACAAGTGATCTAGACTAAGAAAAAAATCCCTTCGTGTCAGGATGGATTCTCCTTCCAAGCCTTCGAAGCTCTTGTGCTTCCGTAGATGCGAAAGGCCTTGTGGTGTTCTTCGCGACCTAGCCCTCATCTCTTAGAAGACCTTGGATCTTGTATTCCTGTGTAATTTGGTGTGTTGTTTGTGGTATGAATTGATTATTTTTCGTGCAAGCCTTGAGTCCCTTTTATAGATGCTTGAAGAGATCACTTGTAGAGTTGGAGTAGGAAAATGACACCAGAAAAATGCGTGACAATGCACCACACGGCCCGACCGTGTAGCCTCACACGGTCATGTGGGTTTTGTCCAGGCCAACCTCACACGCCCGTGTGGGTCCCACATGGTCCGGCCATACGACTTGTTTTCGTCCCTTGTTTCTTTTCCTTTTCACACGGACATGTCATTTTTCACACGAGAATGTCACACGGCCGTGTGGTCCCACAAAGTCTGGCCGTGTGACATATTTTAGTCCGGTTTCTTCGTCTTTTCGATCTTCTCTTCGCATACGTCAGTCCTATCTGGGCCTTTCAATTGATATTTCTTCGATTAAGCTCCATTTCCGAAAAAAGTTACAAGAATATGCAGTATCATATCTTTCTAAGGAAACCAAGTAAAACATACTAAATATGCGTCCAAATGCATCAAATATATCATTTTCAGCCCCCCAAATGCACGTGTATTTTACACTTACCAATAATACCATGTATACATCAACAGTAGCAAAGATATTCTTGTCTAGTTTCTAAGCTAATCATACCAAATATAAAAAGTGATGATGCTCCTTGATCATATCCGTAAACATTTTACATCTTAATAGACGGGCTAGGGGCCATGCCTTAACCCCTCACCTAATCTAGGGTGTTTTCATTCAAAAAAAAAGTCTTCTTCTCCGGAAGTTTTTTGAATAATTTCAAATATATATATTTATATATAAAATGAAAAAAGAGTTGTCCTGATCACAGGCTGATCAGGTAACCAAAAGTAAGCCTGAAAACAATGTCAGAAATAAAATGGAAAGGTCACAAACCGACCAAATGGCTGAATGATTGGGGCCTCGTTAAAATCTCCCAAGGTAAAACCCACCCTGTGGGGAAAACCCTTGGCAGGAAAAAGAGTACCCCCCATAATGTAAAAAGCGTCCAAAAAAAATGATAAAAGAATCCAGGACGCACTAGCTAACAAACCTATAATTGGACTGGCCAACATAGTCATCAGTGAGATAACATGCGAGCTCCTCAGGCGGGACGCCCCACCATGTACCTTAATCCTTCTTCTTGCTCAGCATGTCTGCCACCTGATTGCCTTCCCGGTAAATGTGTGAGACCACCAAATCCATCTGTGAGAGAAGATGCAAAGTGTAACGTCATTTGCTAAGGTGACGCCACAGGACTTCAGCCGATCTCTTCTCCAGCAAGTTCACCACATACATCGAATCCGATACCAGCCAAAGTTGTGTCCATCTCTTGACAAAAGCATAGTGAATCGCCCAAACGCATAACCTGAACCACAATGATTCACAAAACACCCCCTAAAGAAGCCTCTACAATTCCGGAAAACCCCGGAAGTTGTGAGACTGCCCAGTGCCCCTGAAGAACTACCGTCCGTATTCACCTTGATCCATCCCAAAAGGGGTTTTTGCCAGTTAACTTCCACGATCTTTGGTGCTTGTCTAGCTCGCCCAGGAACACGCAGCCTACGCAGGATGAGAAGGTCTTGTTGGTCATTGTCCATTCATCCTCGATCTAATGAAGATGATTCAACGATGAGAACCCGGAGATGAAGAATAGCCGCATCCACCGTCCAGGGTTTATTGTGAAATATCAACTCATTCCGGATATGCCAAATGAGCCAGATGCAGGACAAAATAGCCACACACCATAAGAAAGCAATATGCTCACTAAAATGAAAATTCATTAGACGCACTAGGAATTCATTAGAACAATGAGCCACAATTGGGTGAACGTTAAATGAATCAAAAATCCACCGCCAAAGAGCCCCTGCAAAGACACAAGAGACAAATAAATGGTCAACTAATTCCACCGAGGCACAACAAAGAGTGCAAACCGAGGGGCCAGTGAAACTTCTCCTGGTCCACAATAAATCCAAGATAGCCAAGCGATTGTGGATAGCCCACCACGCTACCATCGATCGCCATTTTGGAATATGTTGCGACCAAATCCAAGAACCCCATTTGACAGCCGGATAATGGGGACGAATATGGGAATATACTGCTTTTGAAGTCACCTTCCCATCATCCGAATTCAGCCATATTCGCGTATCCCTTGAGGAAGGGGCAATGGGGATTCGCACAATATCCCGGACCAAATCCAAATAAGCTTCCACAAATGAGAAGGTGAAGTGCCAGGACTCGTCATAGAAGTAGTCCGAAATGCGATGGCTAAATAAGTGTTTGCACTCATGTGGGATACCAATTCTGTCCGCTATAGAGTATCCCAGCCAGTTGCAATCCAAAATAATACCTCGGAATTAATCCCTGGGACCCAACGAGTTTCATCCAAACAATCCGAAATGCAAGGTCTAATCCCAACCCAGATAGAAGAAGGGATAAACGACCGCCGGATCGCCCCATCCGCCGTCAAGAAGCATCTCCTAAGGGTGTTGAAGATCACCGAGTCTGAATTCATAACTTTCCAACCCAATTTCATCAAAAAGGCAGTATTAGCCACCATAACTGATCGAACGCCCAACCCCCCTTCAACCCGAGGCGTGCAACAGTGATTCCAATTAACCACCACCGACCCCTTAGTATTAACATCCCCAGTCCAGGTAAAATTACGCATGACCCTTTCCATTTGCTTGAGCAAGGATCGAGGCCATTTGTAAACCATCATGGTGTGCACAAAAGAACTGGCAATCACCGAATTAACAAGGCAAACTCAACCACCAAGAGAAAGAGAAGAACCTTTCCATCTTCTGAATTTGAGGATCACCTTGTCAAAGACAGGCTGCAAATCCGCAACCTTAGGAGCACCCTTAAATATCGAGGTGCCTAAATATACCGTAGGGAACGCTCCGTGATGGATCCCCATGATATTTGAACCCTCCCACGTACATGAGATGAAACCCGAGATCCAAAGTAAACTTTATATTTCCGAGGGTTGAAAGCTTGGCCCGAGATATCCGCATAGAGTGTGAGGATCTGAAGCAGGATACGGGCATTAGTAGAAGAAGCCCCACACATAATAATAATATCATCGGCATATAGGATGGACGATGGGAAGGTGATCCGTCTAGGCGCAGTGAACGGGCATAACTGATTCTGAGTAACCGCGGCCTCGATAAATTTACTAAGTACCTCCTCCGCGATGCAAAAGAGTAATGGGGATAGAGGATCACCCTGTCTGACACCTCTAAAACAGGGGAACTACCCCAACGACGTCCCATTAAGTAACACTAATATTCTGGACGACCTAAGTGTTAGATAAATGTTTTTATCAAGATTTTGATGATTATGTTTAAATGAGTTTTTATACCAAAACAATGTTTACGAATGTTGTCCAAAATACTCCTAAATGATTTAAAATGTTTTTACTAATTTTTGGAGTATTTCTTAGAGTTTATTATTCGATAAAAAATTGGACAACATATTTAATGTTTTTGTGTTAATTGGTTTTTACACCAAAACAATGTTTATAAATATTGTCCAAATACTCCCAAATGATTTAAAATATTTTTACTAATTTTTTGGAGTATTTCTTGAAGTTTATTTTTGATAAAAATCGGACAACATTTCAATATTGAGGTCGACCGGTCGCCCAAAAGGTCGACCGGTACCTGAAGATCGCACAAATTGAAACAGAACCTCCTGACTTGAAAAAATTGAAGAGGGGGACCGGTCCAGGGGAGGGCCAACCGGTCGCACCCCTGGGCGATCGGTCGACCCCTCCTCTGACCGGTCGACCCCCCTGCAACCCGTACCTGGATCGCACTATTTTCATTCAAGCGTTCAAAATTTTCTATAGGGCAACCGGTCACCCTGTGTAATTTTTGACAGCAA
Source organism: Rehmannia glutinosa (assembly GCA_016081115.2). Lineage (NCBI taxonomy): Eukaryota > Viridiplantae > Streptophyta > Magnoliopsida > Lamiales > Orobanchaceae > Rehmannia > Rehmannia glutinosa. The sequence continues at coordinate 93,215,451 of CM071926.1, forward strand.
AAATTTCAACCGTTGCAATCCTTATCAGCAAGATTTACTTTTGATTTTTGTACAATATTTCTACATCTTGTGATCTTCTTTTTGTAGACAAAAGTAAAGAAGAAGGAGCCTATGTTGGGAGCCTATGTTGGTGAAGACTCTCCAATAAATAGAGGATTAATTGAAGACACAAACAACAACACATGCAAGCAAACACACAACAAGAAATCTGCAAATTCTCCAAGCTTTCATTTTTACACTCTTGTTGTAATAGCCTAGTTCTAGCACTTGCACAATCTTGAGGTCTAGGCTTTTCATTCTTGATTACACTTGCACTCAAAGTTTGTATACTTCAATTATTGAGTTGTAATCTTGAATTTTTCTATCATCCAAAACAAGATATCCTTGTTAGTGTTCTTGTGGTAAGAACACACTTGGGTGATCTTAGGTGTTGAAGAGTGTGGTACTCTTCATAGGTGTTGAAGGAAGATTGTGGTAATCTCCTTGAAGGTGTTGTAAGAAGATTGTGGTGATCTTCAAAGGTGGTGTTGTAACAATTGTGGTAATTGTTAATAAAATCTTTTTTTCTTTTTGAAATCCACTTCTGATATACCGATGTGGTAGTAGATTAGGCCTTAGGTGGGTTGAACTACTATAAATCAACGAGTGTTGTTTAATTTCCGTATTTATATTCTTGTCAAGTATTTGTTCATTCAAAAAAGAGGGCAATTTGCGAAAAATCGATATAATCTATTCACCCCCTCTAGATTATCGTAGCCACTTGGACTAACAAGTGGTATCAAAGCCAAACTCTTTGGCTAGCTCGTTCCGAGTAAAGAGGAAAGATCCATGGCTACGAATGAAGCTTATCTCACCACCGGCGCCTCCACCAATAAGCCACCACTATTCGACGCCAACAACTACACATTTTGGAAAGACCGTATGGAGTGCTTTCTACAAGGGTGTGGTTTTGATATTTGGAATGTGGTTATTGAAGGAGTTGCTCAACCAACAAAAAAATTGGAGGATGGCACCATGACTCCCAAGTCTTTCAAGGAGTTCGATGAAGATGACAAGAAGGCTTTTTCTCTAAACGGTAAGGCCTTAAATATTTTACATTGCTCTCTTACCGCCACCGACTATAATCGTATAAGAGGCATAATGTCGGCACATGAAGTTTGGGAAAAATTAGAAACCATCTATGAGGGAACAAAGAAAGTGAAGCAAGCAAGAAAAACAATGCTTGTGAAAGATTTTGGAAATTTCAATATGCATGATGGTGAAAGCATATCATAGATGATGGAAAGGCTTGACAACATTGTTAATCCTCTTGTGGCTCTTGGAAAGGTCATCTCCGAAGAAGACAAAGTGACCAAGGTGTTAAACGCACTTCCCGGCTCATGGTCCGAAAAAGGTGATGGCTATCACGGAAGCACAAAATCTCGAGACACTCAAATTTGATAAGCTCATCGGGAACCTCCTCATCTATGAAGTCTATCTCAAGGAGAGGAAAAATTCCAAACCAACCATCAATCAATCGGGTATGCAAAATATTCCTAAAGGTCTTGCTTCTTCTTCTAATAATGCATACTATGATAATGATAATGATGATGATGATGAGGAGACGGCCGCACTCGTTCGAAAATTTACAAAATTTCTGAACAAAATAAGGCACGAAAGCCAAGAGACAACGCGTGCTTTAAATGCGGAAAACCCTGGCACTTTATTGCCGATTGCCCGAAACTTGATGAGGAGGAACAAAAGAAAAAGAAGCCTTTTTCGAAAAAGAAGGCTCTAAATGCGGAGGTCAAAACTTGGGATGAATTACTTGAAATAACCGACGAGGAAGGAGAAACCGAGCATGGTCTTATGGCCATAGATGACGAAATAACGAGGTACGCTCTAATGCTTCATCTTCTTTCTTAGTTGATGATTTACAATGTGATTTTGAATTTCAAAATGAGTTTCAAAATTTGATTGTTAAATACAAGACTTTAGAAAAGGAGCATAAAGAGCTTAAATTAGAAAAGGATAAATTGTTTACTTCTTATGATTCACTTAATAAAGCTCATGCTATTACTCTTACTAGAGTACATATTCTTGAAACCGAAAAAAAATCGCTCACCAAAGATCTTGAATGTTTGAAAAAGGATGTGCATCGTTTTAACATAAGCACGGATAAAGTTATAAAAATTTTAGATGCACAAAGAGGTGAGCATTCCAAATTAGGACTTGGCTATAAACCTTTTCAACCTCTTTCAAAGAAAAATGATCAAGGTCCGACTTTTGTACGTGCTAAAAGTGCTCATGATCTTATTTACTTTTATTGTGGTAAAGTTGGACACTATGTTAGCCATTGTAAATTGAAGAACAATTTTAGCTTTGTTTGGAGACCCAAAGGTCTCAAGGCTAACTCCCATGGACCCCAAAACTATAGGGTACCTAAAAACAATTCTTTTGTAGGTCATAGGGGCTATAACAACCATGGAGGATTCAAAATGCCTCGTGGACAGCGGGTGTTCATGCCATATGACCAGAAGGAGAGAACTTTTTACCAACATCAAGCTCCAATAAGAGGGTATGGTCATGTTCGGCAATGGCAAAGGAAGAATTCTTGGAAATGGAGAAATTGGTAACTCTTCTTTCTCTCTTAGTAATGTTCTTTTAATAGAAGGGCTTAAATTTAATTTGATAAGTGTTAGCCAACTTTGTGATTCAAATTATAATGTTGTTTTCAATAAAGAAAAATGCCTTATTCTTAAAAATGATGAAATTATTTGTGAAGCAAATAGAAAAGGCAATCTTTACAAAATTTGTACAAGTGATTTGGTTAGTCAAAATGTTTCTTGTCTTGTCGCCAATAATGATTTAACGAGTTTATGGCATAGGCGACTTGGACATGTTGCATACAAAAATTTGAAAAATATTTACAAAAACCAACATGTAAAAGGACTACCCAACTTGAATTTTGAAAATCTTGGCTTATGTGACACTTGTCAAAAGAACAAATTAGTTAAAAGTAGTTTTAAGCCCAAAAATGAAATTTCCACAACCAAGCCTCTACAACTTCTTCATCTAGATTTGTATGGGGATATTGGTACGGCAAGTCTAAGTGGAAAACATTACACTTTTGTTATAGTTGATGATTTTTCTAGATATACTTGGGCTCTATTTTTTGCAAATAAAAACGATGCCGTTAATGAGTTTGTTAAGTTGTGTAGACTTATTGAGAATGAAAAGGAAGATACTATTAAATCTATTCGAAGTGATCGAGGTGGAGAATTTGATGGAGTATTTAGAGTCTTTTGTGAAACCAAGGGATATGGTCATAATTGTTCGGCTCCAAGGACACCTCAACAAAATGGAGTAGCCGAAAGGAAGAATCGGACACTTCAAGAGATGAGTCGGTCCATGCTCAATGAATTTTCACTTCCAAAATATTTTTGGGCCGAAGCCGTAAGTACCGCTTGCTATGTCATTAATCGGGTTTACATTCGTCCTAAAATGAATAAAACTCCATATGAGCTTTGGAAAGGAAGAACTCCAAATATTAGTTATTTCAAAATATTTGGATGTAAGTGTTTTATTTTGAATACTAAGGATCAATTGGACAAACTTGATCCTAAGGCCGATGAAGGAATATTTATGGGGTATTCAACGAAAAGCAAAGCATATCGGGTTTACAATAAGACTAATGGGGTTGTTGAAGAATCCATCCATGTCAAATTTAATGAAGCCTCGGATGTTGAAAGAATACCCAATGATGATAGTGATGAAGAGGATATTATTGAACCCATTGTTCAAAATGATGCTAAAAATGATCAACCCTCTACATCAAATGTTCAACCATCCACTTCAAATGTTCCTCAAGAAGATAGAGGTGACACTTCGGATCTTCCCGTAGCATTGAAATTTAAGGGAGATCACCCAAAAGAAGTTATTGTTGGTGATCCCCTTGATAAAGTGATGACCCGAAGAAAATTTGCCGAAAAAGCTCTTATATCTCAAAAAGAGCCTAAAAATGCTAAAGAAGCTATTGAAGATGAGGATTGGTTTCTAGAAATGCAAAAAGAGTTGAATCAATTTGAAAGGAATGATGTTTGGGAATTGGTACCTTGTCCTCCATCTCAAACAATTATTGGTACAAAATGGGTATTCCGGAACAAGCTCGATGACCAATGCAATATTGTTCGAAATAAAGCAAGGTTAGTAGCTCAAGGTTATTGTCAAGAAGAAGGTATTGATTATGATGAAACATTTGCACCCGTAGCACGTTTAGAAGCTATTCGTATTTTACTTGCCTATTCTTTCTTTAAAAATTTCAAGCTTTACCAAATGGATGTTAAATCCACTTTTCTAAATGGTATTATTCAAGAAGAAGTCTATGTAAAACAACCTCCGGGGTTTGAAAATTTTTCTAGGCCTAATGATGTTTATAAACTTAAAAAGGCCTTATATGGTTTGAAACAAGCACCCCGTGCATGGTATGATAGACTTAGCTCTTTTCTTTTGCAAAATGGTTTTACAAGAGGTAAAGTTGATACTACTCTCTTTGTTTTTGAAAAAGGGCAAGATTGCTTATTAGTGCAAATTTATGTTGATGATATTATTTTTGGTGCTACTAATGAATCCTTGTGCAAGAAATTTTCTAAGTTAATGCAAAGTGAATTTGAAATGAGCATGATGGGGGAGCTCAACTTCTTCCTTGGACTTCAAATTAAGCAATGCCAAGAAGGAATCTACATTTCGCAATCAAAATATACAAAAGAGCTTTTGAAGAAGTTCGGAATTGAAGAAGGAAGAACCGTCTCTACCCCAATGGCAACAAATGTCAAGATTGACAAAGATGAAAAAGGCAAGCCGGTTGATGAATCCAAATATCAAGGTAAGATTGGTAGTTTACTTTATTTAACCGCTAGTAGACCGGATATTCTTCATGCCGTATGCCTATGTGCTCGTTTTTAAAGCAATCCCAAAGAATCTCATATGAGTGCCGTTAAAAGAATTTTTCGATATTTGAAAGGCACTATTCAATATGGTTTATTTTATCCAAAGAATGAAAATTTTTCTCTTAAAGGTTATAGTGATTCGGATTATGCGGGAAATATTGATGATCGTAAAAGTACTTTCGGATCATGTCAATTTCTAGGTGATTGCCTAGTTTCTTGGTTTTCAAAGAAATAAAATTGTGTTTCACTTTCAACGGCTGAAGCCGAATATATTTCCGCGGCTTTTTGTTGTACTCAATTGCTTTGGATGAAACAAACCTTAGCGGATTACAAATGCTCTTTTGAAAGTGTTCCTATCTTTTGTGATAATATATCCACTATAAATATTGCTCAAAACCTGGTCCATCATAACCGTACTAAACATATTGAGATTCGACATCATTTTCTAAGGGATTGTGTTTTAAAACGAAAAATTGAGATATCTTTTGTACCATCTCAAGATCAATTAGCGGATATTTTTACAAAACCGCTAACTTCCGAGACTTTTGCGTCAATACGAGCTCGGTTAGGCATAATGCATGTTGAATGAGGTCTATGATTGCATTTTGCACGTTTTTAAAACTTAGGGGCGAAAAATATGATTTTTGGTTCAAACCTCAGATTTTGTAAAACAGAATGAATCACTGGGCTGACTGGGGCAAGGCCGACCGGTCGCCCATGCCGTCGACCGGTCGCCCATGCCCCCAGCCGGTCGCCCATGCCTAAAATTTGGTTAAAAACGTTTCTGTTCTCAGTCACAGTCATTTTGGCTCATTTTGTCCATTTTTCGTCCCCTTCGCATTTTTCACTCAAATTTCACTCAAAATGATTTTCTTTTCTTAAAATCTATATTTTTGAGTACATGTAACTTCTATTTCATCGATATCATCCGACTTCTCCGATCAATTGGTAAGAATTCCTCCTTTTTATCTCAATTGGGTTGAACCCTTGAGAATGTACAAGTATCTTGCTATTTTGATGAAATTCTTGTATTAGTATGTTGTATATGATGATTGTTGATGGATGAATATTGTTGTATTGCAATTGGTGATGAAATTTTTGGCTTAAATGAATTACAAAGGTGTTATATATCTCTTGTTTTATTCAACGCACGCCAAGTGTTCGACAAAATGTTTTAATGAAAAATTCATCACCTACATGATTATCTTGATTTGAAAAGTCTTATAAGTTTATAGAGATCATGTTTTATCAATCAAATGAGCTTTTACAAATCAAATGAGCAATTTTTTTCCTTTTATTGGGAATTTAAGCCTAAATGTTCAATATGCTCGATAAATCGATTAAATTGCGCACTTTGATATAATTGTATGATGTTTTTATCGTGCTAACATTATTTTTGATGATTCCAAAGGGGGAGAAACAAGAAAAACTCTCATACGCTCAAAGAAGCGAACATAAGCTCGCAAGAAAAGCTCTAAGCTAGAGCTCTTAAAAGCCAAAAGCTATGGATAACACAGTCCATGTGATGTATTATGGACTTCTATGCTTGACTAATGATGCTTTTCTGACAGGGGGAGCTTTTAAGATCATGAAATTCAAGCTTTGAGCTTGTAGTTGTTTGCTTATACTTATCTTTGTTATGCATGTTGATAGGGGACCTTGTGCAAAAATGATTTTGAAAATCTTTGCTCCTATCCTTGTGTGTTTGTACTTATGATGAATCTTGCTTAAAATGGATTGATGTTTTAGACAGGAAAATTTGTTTTGTTTTAAAATCGTCTTCCTAAAATTGTTTTGGTTTGTAATCATCAAAAAGGGGGAGTTTGTTAGATAAATATTTTTATCAAGATTTTGATGATTATGTTTAAATGAGTTTTCATACCAAAACAATGTTTATGAATGTTGTCCAAAGTACTCCTAAATGATTTAAAATATTTTTACTAATTTTTGGAGTATTTCTTAGAGTTTATTATTCAATAAAAATTGGACAACATATTTAATGTTTTTGTGTTAATTGGTTTTTACACCAAAACAATGTTTATAAATGTTGTCCAAATACTCCCAAATGATTTAAAATATTTTTACTAATTTTTTGGAGTATTTCTTGAAGTTTATTTTTGATAAAAATCGGAAAACATTTCAATTTGGAGGTCGACCGGTCGCCCAAAAGGTCGACCGGTACCTGAAGATCGCACAAATTGAAACAGAACCTCCTGACTTGAAAAAATTGAAGAGGGGGACCGGTCTAGGGGAGGGCCGAATGGTCGCACCTCTGGGCGACCGGTCGACCCCCCTACAACCCGTACCTGGATCGCACTATATTCATTCAAACGTTCAAAATTTTCTATAGGGCAACCGGTCGCCCTGTGTTATTTTTGACAGCAAAAATTTCAACCGTTGCAATCCTTATTAGCAAGATTTACTTTTGATTTTTGTACAATATTTCTACATCTTGTGATCCTCTTTTTGTAGACAAAAGTGAAGAAGAAGGAGCCTATGTTGGTGAAGACTCTCCTATAAATAGAGGATGAATTGAAGACACAAACAACAACACATACAAGCAAACACACAACAAGAAATCCGCAAATTCTCCAAGCTTTCATTTTTACACTCTTGTTGTAATAGCCTAGTTCTAGCACTTGCACAATCTTGAGGTCTAGGCTTTTCATTCTTGATTACACTTGCACTCAAAGTTTGTATACTTCAATTATTGAGTTGTAATCTTGAATTTTTCTATCATCCAAAACAAGATATCCTTGTTAGTGTTCTTGTGGTAAGAACACACTTGGGTGATCTTAGGTGTTGAAGAGTGTGGTACTCTTCATAGGTGTTGAAGGAAGATTGTGGTAATCTCCTTGAAGGTGTTGTAAGAAGATTGTGGTGATCTTCAAAGGTGGTGTTGTAACAATTGTGGTAATTGTTAATAAAATATTTTTTTTTTTGAAATCCACTTCGGATATACCGGGGTGGTAGTAGATTAGGCCCTAGGTGGGTTGAACTACTATAAATCAACGAGTGTTGTTTAATTTCCGCATTTATATTCTTGTCAAGTATTTCTTCATTCGAAAAAGAGGGCGATTTGCGAAAAATCGGGATAATCTATTCACCCCCCTCTAGATTATCGTAGCCACTTGAACTAACACGAAGAATAACATCCACCCAGTGAATAAAAATCTCCGAAAAACCAAACCGGCGCAGAACGTGTAGTGAGAAGCCCCACCTCAACGTATCAAACGCCTTACGGATATCAATCTTCAAGATCATATTTACATCCATTCGACCATGCAAAACATTGAACCCTTCAGAGACCATGGCGATATAATCGTGGATCTGTCTCCCCGGAATAAACCCAAACTGCGTAGGAGATAAACAGGCAGAAATGATCGACCCCAAACGAGTAGCCAAGATCTTGGTGATAATCTTGAAAAGAAAATTACTCATGACAATTGGCCGAAAGTTCTCAATTGAATTAGCATCCTTAGTCTTTGGAATGAGAGCCATAAAACTAGCATTCAACCCCGGAGGTAATGAAGAGCTGATAAAGAAAGAACGGGCAGCGGCTGACACATCTGCTGAAATAACATCCCACAAGTGATGATAAAACGTCCCATTAAAGCCGTCCGGGCTAGAAGAACTGTCCGCACCCATATCAAAAACCGCTTCTTTAATCTCTGAATCCGAAGGAATAACCGTCAAACTGGCATTATCTGAAGCCTCCACAATAGGAGAAATAACCTGATCAACCATAGAGTAATCCGAAGTGCTACCCCCTGAATCCGCGAAAAGCTCCTTATAGAAGGATATAATATGACTCCCAAGAACAGCCGGATCATTTTAGAAATTACCATCGATCATCAGGCCCTGGATCCCCAAGCGGCCTCTGCCAATCTGGCAGCGGCGATAAAAAAATGTTGTTTTACGATCCCGATTCTTAAGCCAGGCCGAGCGGGCTTTCTGCTTAAGGAATTCAGATTGTAATAAAAGCGTGTGAGACAACTCATTCTGGGCGCCGAACTTTGCGTCCCATCGAGCAACTATAAAACTAGATGCCTCTATATCTGCCTGAATCTGTCGAACCTTCTCCATCTGACTCTCAACCCGACGATTAACCTCACCAAACACATCCCTGTTCCAGACCTTGATAACCTGATGCAACCTTTTGAGCTTCCACATGATGCACAATAAGGGATTGGGCGTGGCAAATGGGGGAACCTAAGAAAACTTCACTAGATCACGAAATGAATCATGATAAACCCACATATGCTGGAAACAAAATGGAACCAAACCCCTGCAAATAGAAGACGAGCAAGAAACCAAAATGGGGTTATGATCCGAGCCAATGCGAGGTAGAACCAAGCCCTTAACAACTTGCCAAAAAGAGAAGAATCAACACGTTGGTAGGGCTCGATCCAACTTAGCCTGAAGGAGAGATAGAGGCGTTCGGTGGGAGCACCAAGTAAACGAATTCCCCGTAGTTGGCATCGCCAACAAACCAGCATCCTCCAAAAAGTCTCTAAAATCCTGACAAGAAGCCTGGGATAAAGTCCCACTGCTCGAGCGCTCATGATGACCCAAAATCGCGTTAAAGTCCCCAATAAGCACCAGATCATCAAGACCCAAATTCCTCAAATCCAACCAAAGCGTACGCCGAGCAACATGATCACATAAGCCATGAGAAAAACCAATATGAAAAACCATAGAACCCAATTGAACCTGCAGAACAATACATTGAGAAGAAGACCAAACCTGATTTAGGACAAAGATACCAGCATCACAGAACACCCAAATATCAGCCCGGTCGTTTGCCTGAAAGTTCTGAGCCACGAAGCTCAAACCCAAATGTTAGAGATTTTTCTAACCGCAAGTCTATGGTGTCAAGTTTTAATATAGTGATATGAGTAGGGTTGTCGTATCCAAAGGGAATGCATGTATAAGTACCAAGTATAAATTAACTATGTTATATTTGACAGATCAATAATAGGTGGATATCACAATTTATAAATAAAAACAACTAGATGTAACTAATCAAAGTATAAACATCTAAATCTACGGGAGAATGAATTCTAGAGGTTTGATGAATTTAGTTTTCCCTTATGTTATCAATATGGTTTATCAATCACAAATTACCAATTTATAAGTCAAGATTTCTACAATAATCATTTCCTCTCTCGAGTGCCAAATGATTTTAGATCACAATTAAGAAATCAATATCTCTATAAAAATCACCAATTGAAATCTTAATAAACACTATGAATCTTAATAAATGACTTCAAAGGATTCATAAATCTCTCAATTCTATGAAATCCTAGGTTATGCTATTTCAAGGTCATGTATTCAATTACCTTTCTCAAGAGTCAAATCAAATACACCCAACAATCTAAATTATTGATCAAGTAATTTAGAAGCAATAAATTCAAATAGCACAAATAAATTGGGAAATCTAGATTGACAAACCACAATCTCAAAACATAAGTTCAAACATAGATTACATCAAACCTCTAGAATTATAGAGTTTAGCTCATGATGAAAATACAAATATCCATAATCAAATGAGAATGCATCTCAAATGATATACAAGAAACAACAAAGAAGGAATTAAAAAGAGTAAAGAAGAATCTTATCTATTTCTAGATGATAAATGTCTTCAATCTTCTTCCCCAACTCTTTCCTTGTGTCTTGGTGGTGTTGGTTTTCATCCCCAAGTGTGCTCCATGCCCTAGTTCAAGCCTCCCATGTATGTATTTACAGTACCCTCTTTTTAGATCCAAAAATCAGAGTTTTATGTTTGTCCGCCCACGAGCGCTGCAGCCCCCGGCCTTGGGCGCTGCAGCACCCAAACGTAAAATGCTACTGCCCAATTTCTGTACCGGGCGCCGCAGCGCCCGTCTTTAGGCGCTGCAGCTCCCCCAGCAAATGTCCGAATTTGCTTTTGCGCCCTTCATCAAAGTTGTAGCCCTATCTCTTAGCTTTCCATATCCACTTGAATCAACATAATATCAATTTTGTAGATAGCGTTATGGCCAAAATACGAAACCCTGCCAGTGATGGAAATTTCAGACGCATTTGGATGTTTCTTCAAATCAATCTCTCGTTGTTTGATCTCTTCATACTTCGTTTGATGAATTATTCATTAATATGACTATAAACTCAATATAATTGGCCCTCAACATGGATTGACAACTCAAATGACTCGATACAATGGGAATTAATGCCTAACCTATGAGATATAACAAAAATGACTCAAAATACTCAAAAACAACACAAAACTCAAGTCTAGGAAGCCCAAATCAATGGTATAAAACCAAGTGAACAAAAACCCCAAACTTAGAATATTGATTGTCCTCAAGCAATTACAACTCTAAAATGAAAAATACATGACACAACAATACAAACAAACTGCTAAATTTCACAACCAATATCATTTGTCTCAATAATCGTTTCACTACCAATCAAACATGCGTTTTAACATTGTGATCAAAAGTGTGGAATGTACATGCCAACACCGTTTACATTATTCAAATAGATTCACGCAATCAAGTGTTGTCAAAATGATCCACTTTCTAAATATCAAGATGAAATGCTTACCGGATTCCATAAACTTGTCATTCACACTAATATCCACTAATGTAGGCTAATGTAATACAAGGATCAATAGGACTTTCAAATCTTGTAATGTGGGCTTAGGGTAAGGTAGGAAAATATAGGATTAAGTGGCTCAACTCACCCAAACACACAATTATCACATCAAATCACCTATCCCAAACAAAATAGCTACCTTCACTTTTGTTGAATTTTCAATTGTTCTCCCATTATGAGCCTCAGTTTCATTATTTTTTTTTTCGAAACCCCCAAACTTATTCTTTTGCATATTTTAATACATGGGGTTTCAATTTTTTTTTCGGGCAACTCCATGCAAATAACATAATCTTTACTTATCATACCCTCCTCAACCTTCAACATTCTTCTATACTTTGTGTGTATGAGTGATGGGTAATAACAATTTTCACATGTAGGCTCAAGGTAAAAGATTGGTTGCCAAAGAACGGGTTTAACAGGCTCAAAGGTGACACTAGTGAGAGTATATAATAAAAAGGTAGGCATTTTTGGCTCTAGCTTGCTCAAAGATGGCCTAAATCATTTTCTTAGTGTTACTTCACCTAAGATTTCGCCTCAACTAGTGATCAAACAAGTTCTAAAATCCGGTGGGATCATACAAGAAATACTCAATTGCATAAATCACCCTCAAATAAATCAACGGAGTTAAGCACATAGATGGAATCAATGGAAAGAAGAATAGATCACAATTCAAACACATGCTCTCTTGACCGTTCAACTCATATTCGACAAATTAACTTAATCATGCAGTTTCACAGTTTTACAAATGCCAACTCAACTATTTTTTTTATACTCAAGACTCGACTCGATGATCAAAAACAGACTACACCCCCAAGCTTAAAACGACATTGTCCCCAATGAAGAGGTGGAAAAAGGATTTTCCTGGTAGTCAAGGAGTAAAAGCTCCTTATCAAAGATATGTGGTACCAACACGTGCATGAGGTATTTCGTATAAGCTCACTATGCATCCTAGCGCACAAGCTCGTGGGTGTTGCATGCCTCCGAGGTGTGGTCTTGTTTGTCCCCTTTCGCCTCACCCCGATCCTTTTTTGGTTTCGCATCTATGTAACCTTGCAAGGTAGACAAAGAAGACAAAACTTGTGGAGCCATGAAATTCGGTTATGGGTGAGAACTCGAAAGTTAAAGTACGTACACAATGCACCCAAGTGGAAAATATAGTGCCATTTTTTTTTTCTTGCAATTAAAAATCAAATAAAATAAAATCAAACAAAAATAAGCAACTGGAAAAAACAAGAAAAGTCACTTGGGTTGCCTCCCAAGAAGCGCTAAGTTTACAGTCTTCAGCCAGACTTTGTCAGATTTGTCCTCAAGTTGGATCTCCATTAGGAACGTTATCTATGTTTCCCTTAGATACTTCCCAACCACCAATATCTTCAGCCCTATGCCCATCTATCTAATAACCATCATTTGATTCAAATTTAAGTCTCTTAGTTGGAGGAATGGTGAACACGACTTCTTCCTTATTCACCCGCAGAGTCAACTCCCCCATTTCTACATCAATCAATGCTCTTGACGTAGATAGAAATGGCCGACCAAAAATTATAGGTATATTCTGATCCTCCTCCATGTCCAACACCACAAAATCCACAGGGAAAACGAATTTATCAACTTTTACTAGCACATCTTCAATAATTCCCCAAGGATATGTGATGGATTGATCAACAAATTGCAATGTGATATTAGAAGGTTTCACCTCCCCAAGCCCAAGACTTGTAACTTCTGAAAGAGAGATAAGATTTACACTTGAACCAAGACACAAAGTGGATTTTCAAAGAAAGCTCCTCCAATAGTACAAGAAATATTAAAACTCCCTGGATCCTTCATTTTCTGAGGTAGTTTTCTCTGCACTATTGCACTACTTTCCTTTATCAGGTAAACAGTCTCAAACTCTTCAAACTTCATTTCCTTGGATCCCACTCCTTTCGCACAAATGGGCGATTGTTCGGGTGTAAGCTGAATTTTTGCCTCCGCTCTTACATAAATTGCATTGCAATGCTCCCTCGGATTAACCTCTGTATCACTCGGAAATTTCCCTCTCTGCTGCAATGAATTCACTGTTGTTGCTAACTGCCCTACTTGTGTCCCCAAGGAGTTGATGTGACCTTCTATTGTTGTAACTCTCGAGCCAAGCTTGTCCATGTTAGCATCACTCTTGTTCATCCAAGCTCGGGTTTCTACAATAAATGTGCCAAGTAATTCTTCCAAGGACGACTTGTTTTCTCCCACCTGTGTACTCGCACTTGCCTGAGTTTGAAATCCCTAAGGTGGTTGCAACACATTTCTCGTATTTCTATATGGAAATTTTCATGATTTCGAAGTCCCGGATAATAATGTGTTGGCAATTGATTTCCTCTATTGTTGAAACCCCTATTATTCACATAATTGACTTGCTCTATGTCGGGCTTCATCATCTCTTGCCTGAGTTTGAAATCCCTAAGGTGGTTGCAACACATTTCTCGTATTGCTATATGGAAATTTTCATGATTTCGAAGTCCCGGATAATAATGTGTTGGCAAGTTGCTTTGACAATGCGGAAATTTGAGAAGCTAATGCGGATATAGTATCAAGTTCAAGAACACCGGCAACTTTTCTTGGTGTAGATCTCTTAGAAGGCCATTGATAACTATTGGCAGCATTTCTTCTAGTAAAAGCATGACTTCACTTGGAGTTTTAGCCATCAATGTACCTCCCGCTATAACATCTATAATAGTTCTCGAATGCCAATTCATACCGTTGTAGAAATACTGAACTTTTTGCCAATCTGCGTACCCGTGTTGTGGACACCTCCTCAATAATTCTTTGAATCGCTCTCAAGCTTCGTAGAGTGGTTCAAAGTCGATTTGATGAAATTGAGCAACCTCACTCTTCAGTTGAAGTGTCTTGCTAGGTGGAAAGAATTTTGCATGAATTTTTCAGTGAGATCATCCCAACTAGTGATACTTCTAGGTGGGAAGGTTTGAAGCCATTGTCTAGCTTTATCACGAAGTGAAAACAGAAATAACCTCAACCGAATAGCTTCATCGGGAACCCCATTCATTTTTATTGTGTCACATATCTCGAGAAAAACAGCCAAATGAGCGTTAGGGTCGTCCACAACACTACCCCCAAACTGGTTTTCTGTACCATGTTGATCAAGGCCGGTTTCAATTCAAAATTGTTCGCGTTGATTAGTTGGCGCACAATGCCTGAATAATTTTGGTTGGTGGTTGGTCTAAAATAGTCACGAATGGCCCTCTCCGGTGGTGCAATAACGGGTATGTGGTTTTCATCATCACTGTTTCATGCCATTTTTGCGAATTCGATTCTTTGTGCGACTCTAATATTTCGAAGTGTTCTTTCAATTTATGGATCAAATAAGATTAAATTAGCACTTTTATTTCTTTGCATCAACAAGAAAACACAAAAATGGCAATAACCCAACAGTAACAAGAACCAATCTAAATTAAAGTAAAACTACTAAGTAATAATATTAGTGCAAATAAGATGAATTATTCCCCGGCAACGACGCCAAAAACTTGTTAGAGATTTTTCTAACCGCAAGTCTACGGTGTCAAGTTTTAATATAGTGATATGAGTAGGGTTGTCGTATCCATAGGGAATGCATGTATAAGTACCAAGTATAAATTACCTATGCTATATTTGACAGATCAATAATAGGTGGATATCACAATTTATAAATAAAAACAACTAGATGTAACTAATCAAAATATAAACATCTAAATCTATGGGAGAATGAATTCTAGAGGTGTGATGAATTTAGTTTTTCCTTATGTTATCAATATGGTTTATCAATCACAAATTACCAATTTATAAGTCAAGATTTCTACAATAATCATTTCCTATCTCGAGTGCCAAATGATTTTAGATCACAATTAAGAAATCAATATCTCTATAAAAATCACCAATTGAAATCTCAATAAACACTATGAATCTTAATAAATGACTTCAAAGGATTCATAAATCTCTCAATTCTATGAAATCCTAGGTTATGCTATTTCAAGGTCATGTATTCAATTACCTTTCTCAAGAGTCAAATCAAATACACCCAACAATCTAAATTATTGATCAAGTAATTTAGAAGCAATAAATCCAAATAGCACAAATAAATTGGGAAATCTAGATTGACAAACCACAATCTCAAAACATAAGTTCAAACATAGATTACATAAATCCTCTAGAATTGTAGAGTTTAGCTCATGATGAAAATACAAATATCCATAATCAAATGAGAATGCATCTCAAATGATATACAAGAAACAACAAAGAAGGAATTAAAAAGAGTAAAGAAGAATCTTATCTATTTCTAGATGATAAATGTCTTCAATCTTCTTCCCCAACTCTTTCCTTGTGTCTTGGTGGTGTTGGTTTTCACCCCCAAGTGTGCTCCATGCCCTAGTTCAAGCCTCCCATGTATCTATTTATAGTACCCTCTTTTTAGATCAAAAAATCGGAGTTTCATTGTTTTGTCCGCCCACGGGCGCTGCAGCCCCGACCTTGCCAGTGCTGCAGCGCAAACGTAAAAATGCCATCGCCCATTTCAGGGGCGCCGCAACGCCCGGCCTTGGCTTGGGCCGGCTCCCAAGAAATGTCCGAATTTGCTTTTGCGCCTTCATCAAAGTTGTAGCCCTATCTCTTAGCTTTTTATATCCACTTGAATCAGTTTAATATCAATTTTGTAGAGAGAGTTATGGCCAAAGTACAAAACCCTGCCAGTGATGGAAATTTCAGACGCATTTGGACGTTTCTTCAAATCAATCTCTCGTTGTTTGATCTCTTCATACTTCGTTTGATGCATGATTCATTAATATGACTATAAACTCAATATAATCGGCCCTCAACATGGATTGAACACTCAAATGACTCGAAACAATGGGAATTAATGCCTAACCTATGAGATATAACAAAAATGACTCAAAATACTCAAAAACAACACAAAACTCAAGTCTAGGAAGCCCAAATCAATGGTATAAAACCAAGTGAACACCAAACTACTCCAATAAGAATCCAAAATCAAGGAGATGTCCACCTTAGGCCCACAAATAGCTAAAATATAAGGTTTATATTTCTGACATAAAGCCTTAAGAACATTACGAGAAGCAATGTTCCCAATCCCCCGGATGTTCCAGAAGATGCAATTCATTGAGGTGGTGGGGGGTGCCGCCCGTGTCTATCGCACGGTAAAAATCAGAGTGTGGTGTGCTGTAGAATCCGATGATTGAGCGTTGGCCACTTCATCTGCGTAATCTGCCCATCTCTTTGAAGCTGCAAAATCTAACTCATTCGGCCCTGGGCGATCGGTTCAATTGTAATATCATGAATTGCTGGTGATGGACCCTTAGTAACACTCTGAAGTAATCTGGATTTAGCCGCATCCAGGGAGCTGTCCCGGGAGGCACGACTAAGAACACGGATAAGCATCTCCAACGAATGCTGAACCGTAATAAGCAGAATGGAATCGGTGTTGGAAGGAGGCGCCTTGGGGGACCAGTTCCCTAGTTGGAAAGTTTGTTTGAGAATCCGCGGTGGTTTGATCTGGGGCGTCCTCTGAGGCAAGAGCCTCAAAAGTATTGCCTGATACCACTTGTAGGTCCCAAGGGGTGTAAGTGTAAGGTTTAGAAAGGGGGGGTTGAATAAACCTTACCAAATTTTCGATTTAGTCCTTTTAAATATTCAGAGTTGATACTACACCGGTGTGTCCTTGATGGGCCGATCAATTTAGTCACTCAAGTAGAGTTAATCTCTCAACAGACTCAACCGAGCCGTTGATGGAATAACTCACTTGTTGGCTCTAAACTGACTCGATTGTGGTTTTGTTTTTCGGAAGACTTAACACCCTTAAGTTTGATTAAGTAATAGTTTAGTCTTTGGGTTTAGTACTTATATTATCAAATGGATAGCAAATTTATCGTGAGATATAAGCGATTAAAATTGCAAGAATTAAAGTCTTTGAAATGTAAATGACACGGTGAAATTTTTATAGAGGTTCGAAGATGGGGTAATTCTTCTACTCCTCTCTTCTCCAACTCTGGAGGAATCCACTAGGTAATGATCAGTTTACAAAGTGGTAACAGTCCGATATACAAGTCTTGATCACACACGGCCGACTTGATCCTTTGGGACTCGATCTGGAGACGCCTTGATCACTCGGTGGCTTCTCGTGCGACTCGGCTTCTTCACAGGCGGTGACTTGCTACTACAACTCACTTGCTCAAGCTCTTTGGATTTGATCACGAAGCACTCCAAAAGCTTAAGACTTGGCTCAATCTTGAACCTTCCTACAATCCTTCCCGGAATGTAGACCCCTTTTCTTCAAAAGTTTCCTCTTCAACCGATTGAAGTTCTCTTTCCTTCACGGGTAGGTGTTGGATTGATGTACTTCGTAATGTAGGCTTGAGGATTAATCTTGAATGATTTGAGAGTATTTCTGGTTATACTTTTATTGATTTCTTGAATGTTCGTGGTTGGTCTCCTTCTCTCGAGTCATTCCTCGGCTTTATATAGTGATCTTTCAAAAATTTGCCCGTTGAAGAGATAAGCTTATTTTTGAAAGTCACTTGCGATCCTTGGCTTGTCTTGTTGCAGATCCTTGGAATTGCCATTTCCTCATATGAATTGTTCTTTCACCTTTTTGAGTTCGACACGGTGTAGTGCTTCCCATTGTTCATTCCTTTTGCGCGCTTAGGGATCGAGCACTCCAAGAAAGGTGGTATGGAGATATTACTTGTTTAAGTAATTCTCTTGATTTACGGCAAATGATCTTTTCTGATTATCTCGACTTGACCGCAATTCCTTGCTTTCCCCAGGTGACTTAGAGTCGACTTCCAATCATGGATGACTCTTCTCACTTCAACTTGAGACTTGGCTTTTCTTGAGTTGACTTGACTGATGCTCCACTCACCGCATCTCACCGCTTCTACAAGAGAGTTCCTGTCTACTCTTCTTTGCCATACTCACTGTCTCGCGAAAGAAAGTCTTCCTTCCGGTCTTGGTTGTCTTCTTGCATGTTAGGGCGTAGTGACTTAACTCAGCTTGGCCACTCTAATTGTTACAATACATTTTACAGTTAAGAATTGGGGTGCCAACTTTCTATTCTAAGTTTTACATGGCATTCATCAAAATCTAAACAATAAAATTCCTAACAAAGGTGTATATTAGGAGGGCAAGTGACAATTGCGCAGGAAGGGCATCCTGCCCGCATAGTCGAACCCGTATTTCCCAATGAGTCATCAACGACCTTGCCCTTGTCCTACTTCACAGGACAATAAACTTTGCGGACTCTGGAGCGACCACGTTGAGCTGAACTCGGACGTCCCTCAGGTACCCTGGAACGCCGATGAGAAGGGCTGGTGTGCCTTTCCGTATTTGTTTTTCCCATAGTAGAAAAAGACGACAGAAGCGATGGAATGTCCGTAACGTTACACTAAGCACAAAACTCTGAGAGTTTCTCATAACTAACTGACACAAAGGAACACTGGCCAACCCTTTCCACCATAATGTGATCCTCCAACTGTTTTGCGAGATCAAATATCCACCATAACATGAATGAAATGACCCAAAGAACCATCAAGCGATCTCTGATCAATTTGTATCGAATTTCCAATGGCACTGGAGATCCCCATGATGGTATTAGGGTCCCAGTATTCCAAACTGAGCTCGAAGATACAAACCCAAACACTGGCCATATAAGTGTGCACTTTGAAAGGATTGAAGTCCTGAACCCATGGAGAAAGCCAGATAGTGCCCGGGTTAAGCGCCCAAGTGATACGAAGTTGAGCCTGAGCTCGATTCTGCGCATGAAAAAATTTGACACAAAAATATCCCTTGCCCAAGGGAATTAGTTTCCAATCGTTCTTAATGCCCCATAGCTCAGATAGTCTTTTATGAAGCAGTAAAGTAGGCCATGGCTTGTTACCTTTCCCCAAAATAACCCGCCCAATCAACGAAAAAGAAAATTCGGCAAGACGTTGTTGCTACACATTTTCATCGATAGTGATAGAACAATAATCCCCTTTCCTGACCGGTTTAGGGATAGAGTGCATTTTACCGAACCATATTGGAAAATTAATTAGTGTTACCTGGGGCCTGGGGTAAAATATGATCCGACGAATTGGTATTGCTTGAAACCACTTTCGCAAAAGAGTTACCCAAGTTAAAATGGGTATTAGTGCTATGAGCCGAAAGTCGAAGGTTCGATACATGGGGGGAGCCCAGGGTGGCGGAGCTTCCAGCCAGTTGAGTAGAATTCGTGGGAGGGCATGCAGGAGGATGGCTCTGAGGATGGCAGACTGTGGCCCAGGGGTCATCACCCCCCTGGGAGGAGGCTGGCCTAGAAGTGGCGGCAGCCGCCGGTCCCCCATAAGAACTCATAGGGGTCGGCCCCCCCATGGAAAGAGGCAACCATGGGGGTAAAGGAGGGCCCTCGATAAGGAAATGCATGGAGGAAGGAGGGTCGGCCCCACTTGGAGTGCGGCGTCGAGGATGGACCTGAGGGTGTTTTGGATGGCTTGAAATTCCATGGAAGCCCGTAGCAGGAAAATGGGGTGGACGCGGGCTGCTTCCCGATGCTTGGCTGATCGTCGCGCTGTTCCATACGGCGGCGGACTCCTGCAACGTCCCGTCGCCGGGCTGTGTGACGCCTTGAACGGAGGGGAGAGCTGCGTGCACTACTTTCGATGGAGGAGGGGCGAAGGCTGAGATCTTGCATGGTGAGATAGGTAGTTGGAAGTTAGGCCGTAAAATGACTCCGATGAAGCCATGAAGAAACCGACCGACAGATTACCAGCGACGGAGAATGGTGCGATCGGATGGAAGAGAAGAGAGCATTAGGGTATCCTACACAATTACCATCTGCGTTTGGCCATCAATTTCAGACCGTCTTCTTTTTCTCCGGAAGTTGGAAATCCTTCGATTAGAAAATTGTCTACACACACGCGCAAACGTTAGAGGGCCCCGGGATTGTCCGAGGGAGGCCCCTCTGACGCTCAAGTCAGCACGAGGATCGAGAGTATAAGACAATAAACGAATACTGAATTAAATACGTAAGAGAATTATTATGAGAATATGAGAATCTACTTACAAATGAATAGAAAAGAACCTTTTTAACCTGAGAGATGGGTACTATGGGCCGTGTAGAAGAAATTGACCTATGAGCCGGCAAGTCCTGAATTCATTTGGGTCGGGTTATTCCATTAAGAGCCCATTGAGAATTAATATTAAATTAATATATTATATATTTATTAATTAAATGTCATTTTTGCCCCAATACCTATATTTTTAGTAACATGTACAAAATAATTACTCCCACAGATACCGTCATTTACGATTGATAGGAGTTCAAAATTATTTATATTCAAAGCATTAATGAATATTAAAAGACTCCAAGCTAATAAAATACAAACACGACCAGTTAAGGTCGTACCTAACATATATTTGTTGTATTATCTTACTTTATACGTGATCCTCACTCCATATTAACTGCTCGTTGCGACGAGATCCATTTAATTATTTGACAAATGGAGTCTTCGGATTCTGACAACATCACTTATCGACTTATTTTTATTCTAGGAAAATGAAAACCATTTTATGAAAATAAGACCAAACATAACAGGATCATTCTACCGATGTAAGGATGAGAATTTGAAAAAAAAAAGTTATTTGCATTTGAATCATTTTTTTCTTGATGTGTGATAAAATTATGTATGTCGATAAATTTGAGAAAAAATGATATTATTTTTTTTATTCTTTAGGTAATGGTAAAATTTAGTGATAAAATTATGTATGTCGATAAATTACTCACAAGAATTTAAATTTTCTTGTAATGCGACCTAAGGTGGTGAATTAATGTAAATTAAGTAGAAATATCTCAATTAATTACAAGTTTTCAACACAACATGTTATATCTGTTTATAATTGAATCGAATATATATATTATTAAATAAAAATCATCGATAATTATAAGAATCAATAATAAATATTATCAATTTATAATAAAAGTAACAAATAATAAAGTCATATTGGAAAAATAGATAAAAATCTATTTGATCAATCCAAAATTTCATTATTTTGAAATATCAACTTTAATGTTTGAGCTGGATCATTGATGAAATAACTATATATATTTACTCATGGCAAGTTCATGGCAGAACCTTATTCTCAACCCATAATGAATTATTATGCAGATTAATTGATTAATATAAAATTGAGCAAGGCAATATTTTTGGAGCAAAATTTGAAGTTCATATTCTATTTATTTTCTACTTTTGATTGCATTTTGTTGACGTGCGTTTTGGTCTACAAGCAAAAATATGTAAAAGATTTAACACGTGGAAATGTAAACGTGCTAACATGTGTTTATTTCTGGCTAATTCTGCTTTTTTGCATAATGCCGAACCAAATTATTGGGGTCGGTCTTTATTACAATCTTACTCTTTTTTCTCTCCTTTTTCTTCTTTTTCTTCAGTCCCCCTTCAATCTCTCTCTATCAGACTTTTTATACCCCTTGAGTCAGTGGGTTTACAATAGTCATCTTTGCACTAACTAGTCATTAATTAGTAAAATAATTAAAGAAAGACACATGTCCCTCTCTAACTGTGCATGCCAGTCAAAACTTGCCACTTGTCGACTTCTCTTTATAACTTTCTGACATGTGGCGCTTTCGATACCAATAAAGCGTTAAACATGGGCGTGTGATTATTTTTATGAGTATGTCGCGCATGCGTTTCCCATCGAAATTTGGGCTCGGGCTCGGCAAAGCCGTGTTGCGGTTGGGCTCGTGTGGCGGCGAGCCTAATTCGTGACGTGTCGCCACCACAAGTTGCGACGTCACCCGTGGGTCTCCTACTCGGACGTGTGCTAGATCGATGACGTGGATTAATTTCTTCCACTCGCTCGGCGTCATCAAAGGCCCCCAAGTTTAATTCCGAGAGAAGAATTTCTCAAGTCGAGTTAAACTTTAATGCTAATGATAAACATTTAATGGGAAACGGATTTCTCAAAGGTTTTGTTCATTCCGACATCCGTCATCGAGTGATTAATGCCTCAAACGGCACATTAATCGGGTTGCCATAATGACGGATACATGGAATCTTGTGGTTGGACCAGCCTTGCCTAGAATCGAAAAGGTACGCGGTTCTATCGGCGGGCGTGGGGACGCGACGTTCTCCGACATGTTTGACGGCTTTTGAGTTTAAAAAGGCGCGTCTTTTCGAATAAACGTTTCATTTATCGAGGGAACTCCATCTATAAATACCTCTGTTTCCCTCCATTATAAACTTTCGCAACCATTAACCTTTGAGCTAAAGTGACTAAAACCGAAAGAGAAATTTTGGTCGTCGGCTTCCAAAGTTCGAGACTTGAACTTAGGTATTTTTTTGAAATACTCTCCTTTACCTATAAAATGTCTTCTTTTGAGGATAGTAGAGTCGTAGTTATAGTGTAGAGGTTGAAATCGAAGATCCTCCTCTCGAATCGTCTTTTATTTCTCACCAAAGACGGCGATCTCCGCCTCACAGCCCGAGCATTATTCAGATATCTTCTCCAGATTCTTCTCGAGGTGGAACATTTTTGGAGCGGACGCATACTATCTTTGATCCGACGCCAGTGACCGTTTTTAGAGAAGGAATAGTGTATCACCGGGCGCACAAGAGAGTTCTGCGAAGAATCACCAAGTGTTGATTTTAGGCGTACTAGCAAGAAGAAGAAAATATGGACCCATCGGAGCCGAGCGTGATAACGTGGAGCGGGTAGATGAACCCTCTGGTGATTCGAGGCCGGAGAGGCCACTAGGGCCCATGGGCCACCGTAATGGCGACGGCCGGCAAGGAGGACGCCCTCGTCTTCGTGTCGAGCCTCCGTGGATGCCGAGTGATATAAACGATATCCCGAGCATGTTGATGATTCGGGAGGTGGAAGAGTTCCTATGAGGTACCGTATTCCAAGGGGCATCAAGTTTTGGGTACCGGATGGCACGAAGTTCCCTAGTACCCACCAGCCGGGTTGCTTGCCGTATTTGCCGCCACCTTCTATACGGGTTGAGATTTCTCTCACGCTTTCCTTACGCGGTGGTTTTTCAAGTGGGGCATGCGTCCGACCTGTGCACCCTATTTCTTGGGGCGGGATCATCGGCCTCCCGGTGATGTTTCACTTGGAAAAATATCCTCGCCCCAAATTTAAGGAGATGAACGAGATCTTTATATGGCGAGCGACTCCTTCATCTCGGGGCCACCGTCCGGTGGTATTATGTATCACCCGAGGGTATCCAGGCGGCTTGGTGGAAGGTCTCCTTCATCTTTGAAGGAGTGGAAGGATAAGTGGCTCGGGTGAGCGGCGAGTGGCAAGCTCGCGTGGGAGATGGAGAAAGGGAAACCGTTCTTCATCCCCCATCGAATTTTGTTTTTGGTTACAGTAAGTCTTATCTTTTTTCCTTTCTCTCGCTTTTTGTCATTTCATCGTTTCCTTTTGTGATTGACTTTTGCTTTTTACCTTTATAGAGAACCGGGCATCAAAGGGGCCTCTGTCGGCCACCTTTATTCGAAGGCCGAAAACATCCGGCTCGGGGCATCATGGACAAAGGCGGATTGAGAGATTGGCTACCGAGGCCAACTTGGCCGCACCGCTTGAGGCCCGCTGCTCCGCCAACCCCGAGGCCGAGGGGCTCGGGACGAGGTGGCTGAGCGGGAGGTGGAGGTTGAGAGAGAGCCTCAGCAGAACCCTCCCGGTAATGAAGAAGTACGACCCCATTCTCCAAGGGAGCAGCCGATGAGAATAGAGCGAGCTGCGCCGTCTCCGTGGGCGGATCATCCGCACCCGTCGAAACGCAGACCCCGAGACTCCCGAGCGCCGAGTGCGGCCGCTGCCGTTCAAGGTAAACATTGTATTTTTTACACTTCCTTTTGAAATGTTATTTCGTTTTCTTTTGACCTATTAACGGTGGTTGTTTTTTGTAGGGCGTGGCTTGGTTTGCGTGCACGCCTTCGCGGCGTGAGGAACACGGCCGCTCGGCAAACTCGAGCGATGCCCGGTCACCTCAGATGCGGAGGCGGCTCGGAGAGCGATATCCGGCCGCGTCCCCATCGATGGAGTGCCGGAGGAGGTAGTGGAGCCTCCTCTTCAAAGGAGAAGAGGAGGAATTGTGATGGAGGAGCCCGAGCATGCCAGAAGGGGTTGGTCAAACGGCGCGAACATCCCGAACAGCCCCGAAAGAGGAGGTCCGCGAACTTTCTCAGATGACTTCGGCAGGGAAGGTCACTTCATCCCTCCAAGTCAAGTGAGAGATGAATATTGCGAGGGAATGATTGGACTACGCCCTCGATGGTTTGTGGAATTTGTTCGATGTGCCACGCCGACGGAGGAGCAGTCGAAAGTTTTACCGGAGGCGGGTCGGGCCGCGATGAGTGTCCCAGCTCGTGCCTGGACAAAAGGCATCGAGCAATTCTGCTCGGAGAGTGGCTTCGAAGAACAAATTCAGTACGCCATGGCAATGTCTGGGCGGATGATTGGGCTCTTATGGCATGCAATTGGGGGAACTCGCGAGCTAGAGAAAAAATATGCCGATCTAGAAAGGCGGCACGGGGACCTGCAGGAGGCCTATGCTACCCTTCAAGGGGTACAAGAATCGTTAAAGACCCAGCGGATGAGGCTACGGCTCAGCCAACTCGAGAGAGAAAGCAGCGAGGGCCGAGGCGGAGAGCGAGATCGTGCCCGCAGGTTGAAGAGGAGCTTAGGGCTAAGGTTGCCGAGGGATTAACGTGCCACACGCCCGGGCCGAGGAAATGGAGAGAGGCGTCTAGCCGATGTGTGCAAGAGAGGCCGAAGAGACTACTCATCGGCAAATTGAGGAAGCTCGCACACAGCCGTTGAAGCTTACAAGGACTCGAGGAGTATGCATTTATGTTAACTGCGGCCACACGACCCGGCCTCGAAATTCTCGATTTGTTAAGGGCCGGGCGGATCGTTGCTCGCCTTGAGGAAGATCGGCCCTCCCGGAGGCCGATCTCGATGCTCTTCGGCCGAACATTGCCGAGGCTCCTAATGCTCGGGCTCTCCTCCTCCGGACGTGGAAGAAGTCGCCTCAAAGAAAGCCCGGCCGTTGAAATTCGCCCCTCCGCTCCGCCTTGATGTTTGCCCCTTTATTTACATGCTTTCATATGTACTGTAGGTAGGTAACTTGGCTTGCGTGCCTTAAAATGTAATGGGCTCCGGCCTTCCTTATGTAAATACTTTTGAAGTAGAAATGAACTGTTATTTTCCTCACCTGTGTATGTGTTTCAAGCTTTTTGCATATGCTTGGCTCTTCTCCTTTTTGTAAGATTGTTGCCTGTCTTTTTTTTCCTTTATATTCCCAAGTATGGGGCTCGGTTCCCGTCTTCAATAAGGGGCTTTACTTACTTTAATTGATTCTCGTACTCGGTATATGAACCTGATCTTTATTTTGTTTTTGGTACTTGGTGTATAAACCAAGTCTCCATTTTGTGCCCGGTGTGTACATCGAGTCTTTATTTTGTGCTTGGTGTGTAACCAAGTCTTTGTTTTGTGCTCGGTGCGTAACCAAGTCTTTGTTTTGTGCTCGGTGCGTAACCAAGTCTAAGATTTGTGCTCGGTATGTAACCAAGTCTTTGATTTGTGCTCGGTGCATAACCAAGTCTTTGATTTGTGCTCGGTGCGTAACCAAGTCTTGGTATTGTGCTCGGTGCGTAACCGAGTCTTTATTTTGTGCTCGGTGCGTAACCAAGTCTTGGTATTGTGCTTGGTGCATAACCAAGTCTTGGTATTGTGCTCGGTGCGTAACCGAGTCTTTATTTTGTGCTCGGTGCGTAACCAAGTCTTTGTTTTGTAAGGATAGATCCGTCTTGTGGGCGTGTTGCCCTTTTTTCATCGTGCAAAGGACGTACCTGAGATGACTTTTCGGCCTTCAGCTTAAGCCGAGGCGATTTTTACTGTCCTCGGCACATAGCCGAGGTGAGTAAAAACTTCGTTTCCCTTTAGAGAGCTCACGAAATATCAGATGAAAAGGTAATTCCTTGGAATCCTATCTGGATCATAAACCGAGATCTTTATTGATAGTACCGTTTCAGGTATGATACATTCCATGGATGCATAAATTTTTCTCCACTCAAATATTCTAGCTGGTACGCCCACCGTATAAGACGTGGTGACCGAAATGGGCCCTCCCGGTTGGCTTCAATGGGTCAGGTTGAACACCGTTATCTTTTTCAACACAAGATCGCCGACACAAATCTCCTTTCCTTTACTTTCGAATTGTATTACCTTTCACTCCTTTGTTTATACACTGCGTTTTCATCTCAAAGATCGCACCTTTTTCTTCGAAAGGTGTCTAGCTCGGCTCGAGCGGCCTCATTGCGCTTGAGAAAAATTTGCAATTCTCAAGGTGGGGGCTCCAATCTCAACAGAATCACCGCCTCGGCTCCATAAGCCAAAGAAAAGGTGTTTCTCTAGTGGCCGCTCGATGCGTGGTGCGTATGACCATAGTACACCGGGTAGTTCCTCCACCAATTACCTTTAGACTCCTCCAATCTCGCCTTCAAGGTATACTTGAGTATTTTATTAACGGCCTCAACTTGTCCGTTCGATTTGGGGATGGTATGGAGTTGAGAAATAGGTTTTGATGCGGAAACCTTCACAAAAATTTCAAAACCTTCGGCTTCGAATTGTTTCCCATTATGCCAACAATCGAATGTGGTATCCCGAATCTACGATAATGGATTTCCTACAAAGCTCACAATCTTTTCCTCATCTATTTTTGCGGAGGCTCGCCTCGCCCATTTTGTGAAATAATCCACCGCCACAATGGCATACTTGACGCCCCCTTTGCCAGGGGAGTGGTCCGATGAGGTCCATTCCCATTTGGCAAACGGCCATGGGCTAAATACAGAGGTAAGTTGCTCGGGATGATATCCGACCTGCGGTGCAAATCTTTGGCACCTCTCGCATCTTTTGACGAGGTCGGTTGCATCCTTTCTTAGGGATGGCCAGTAGTATCCTTGCCGTATTAATTTATAGGCCAACGTCTGGCCCCCAACGTGGTTCCCGCATATTCCCTCATGAACCTCTCGAAGTGCATAATATGTATCTCGTCTCGGAAAGGCACCGTAGGAGTGGGACGGAGTATCCTCGTTTGTATAGGATGCCATCTACTAGTGTAAACCGAGCCGCTTGGGTTCGTAATGTTCTGGCTTCAGCTTTGGTTTCAGGTTGAACTCCTTTCTCTAAATATCGAATGATTGGGGTCATCCAAGTCCGCTTTCGGCGGTTTCGATTGTATATATTTTCTTTGCACCATGTGACGGGGGCGGATGGTTGTGTGACAAAGTGACATCCGCAATGGCATCCGTCCCTAGGCCGAACCGAGCCGAGCTAAGGCATCCGCCTGCATGTTCTCGGCTCGGGAACATGCAAGACTTTTGTCTTAAAGTGTGATAATCTCTTCTTGACCAAGTCCAAATATTGTGCAATTTTTGCTCTTTCGCCGTGCTCGCCGTAGTTGATTTGATGAACGACCAGGTGAGAATCACTTTGTGTACCAATAGTTGTTTTAGGCCCATAGAAGCTGCCATCTCTAAGCCTGCCAGAAGTGCCTCGTATTCGGCTTCGTTGTTCGTTGCGGGGAACTGAAATCGTATGGCCGAGCAGTAGCACTTTTCATTTGGATCGATTATCACGATTCCGCCCCCGCTCGGCTCTGCGGAAGAGCCAACAGCGAACAATTTCCATTCTTGGTCTTCCATAACTTCCAATCGTATGGAAGGTGTGAATTGACCACAAAGTCGGCTAAAGCCTGTCTCCTTTTATTGTGGTACGTGGTTCGTATATAATATCAAATCGACTTCGATTGACCCCATTTGATCATCCAACCGTATCGGGTCGGTGTAGTACTTGCTTCATGGGTAGTTCGTCAAGACTATAATCTTGTGCTTTAGAAAATATGGACGGAGTTTCCGCGCCGCAGTGATGACTAGCGAATAAGGCAAGTTTTCCATTGGTGGATAGCGGAGCTCGGCATCATGTAACGCTTGGCTGGTGTAATAGATCGGATGTTGAATAGAACCATCTAACCCGATTAGCACCGAAGCGATGGCATATTCGGATACCGCCAAGTACAAATACAAGTCCTCCCTTGGGTAGGTTTTTGCAATATAGGAATTGAAGAAAGGTCTTTGTTTGAGGGATTCAAAGGTAGTCCGTGGCTTGCTCACCCACTCAAAATTTTTGCTCTTTTTTATAATTTCAAAGAAAGGTTTGCACTTGTCTGGATCGCGAAACAAATCGGTTAAGGGCGGCTAATCGGCTGTTAGGCTTTGTACCCTTTTTACAGAGTTCGGGGGTTCTAGATCAATGATGGCTTTTATTTTGTCTGGGTTGGCTTCGATTCCCCTTTGGCTGACCATATACCCCAAAAATTTACCCGAGCCGACCCCAAACGTACACTTTCTCGGGTTTAACATCATCTTGTACTCTCTCAAAACAGCAAACATTTTATTAAGATCGTTTAGATGATCGGATATATACAGTGATTTTACCAACATGTCATCTACATAGACTTCCATAGTGTGACCTATCATTTTCTCAAACATCTTATTTACTAACCTTTGGTAGGTCGCACCAGCATTCTTCAACCCGAAGGGCATCATCTTGTAACAGTAAATTCCACGAGCAGAGAAGAATGATGTATTTTCTTCGCCTTCCTGGGTGCATTCGTATTTGGTTGTAACCCGGTATGCATCCATGAAGCTCATCGATTCGTGTCCCGCCGTGGCATCCACCATATAATCAATATTTGGCAATGGATAACGTCGCCCTTAGGGCATGCCTTATTCGTGTCAAGAAAATCCACGCACAAAGCGCCATCGCCATTGCTCTTCTTTACCAAAACAGATTGGCAACCCATCGGGGATAGAGAGCTTACCGGGATGAATTGATTGTCTATCAACTTGTTAACCTCGCCACGAAAAGCCGCTTTTGTCTGTCGGGGCCGAGCTTACGCTTTTCTCGCGGATAATCAAGGCGAACGTTAGATCAATATTAAGGCGGTGGCATGCATACTTAGGGTCAATTCCAGGCATGTCGCATGAGTCCATGCGAAGACGCCAAGATTATTTCCCAAAACTCAATCAGCTCGGTTCGATATGGTTACGGGAGATCATGACCAATACGCAATTGGCGCCCTCGCTTAGCCTTTCCAACGTTGATTGTATCAACTTTGTTCTCTTTTGTTCCGCCCGTTTTCTTTTCTTGCTCTGCCCCTCTTTGATCTGCAGGGGCAATTCATCTTCAGTGGTCGGCTCGTTCTCGACTGTCGGCTCGCCTTCTTCCATCATCGGCTCCTTCCCAGGTTGACGACCTGGATTATCCTCCTGAACGATCACCACTTTCCGCTCGGACTCCTCCTTGGGCAGGGGATCACCTTGTGTGGTTCCACTGGTTTGTCCTCGTTCCACCACGTTAATATCTACCGGTTGGAGTTTGAGAGAGCATTCTCGTGACTCCCTTTGATTCCCTTTATGTATAGCCTCGCCATCAAATGTTGGTAATTTTATACAAAAATGATATATTGAAACGGCTGCTTTTATATGATAAAGCAATGGCCTCCCAATGATAGCATTGTACTCTGAATCGGCGTTGATTATTTTGAATGTTGTCATGACGGTCCGTTTATGCAACCCTTGTCCCATTTGGATGGGCAAATCAACTTCCCCAAGCGGGACTATTCTTCCTCCTCCAAACCCCAGAATGCTTTCCTTTTTCTATTGGAGCGGCTATCCTCATTTTGTGTTAGTATTGATTCGATTTACACTCGACATCATGAGGATCTCCTACCCTGGTTTTCGGCGGTGGTGGCGGCAGAGAGCCGGATTGGTTACGCTCCGGATTGACACCTTGAGCCGTCTTGGTGGGGCGGTAGTTCATGAACGTATCTTTTAAGACCGCCTTGCCGAACAATCCGCATAATTTCTCTGATTAGATCTCGGCACTCATCGGTATCATGACCTATTGATTTATGATAGGCACAATATCGACGTGAATCTAATTTTGTCGGCTCGACCTTCAAAGGCCGAGCCGAGGTAACAAATTTAGACCACAGTGTACTTCATTCCATATGGGCCGATGGAGTGTGGGTCAAAGTACTCCTCAGTAGCGAACTTCGGCTTGTGCTTCCCCGGCGAGCCCTAAATTCATTGGTCGGGTTTTCTACGAGAACGGTCTAAATCCCGACCCGGTCCAACTGCAGTTCTTTCCTTCCGTCCTTTCTCACGCCCCGGCCGGTGCTCGGGCGGTTACTTGCCATGGCTTCTTCCGTGCAAATATGGCGTTCCGCGGACCCGAGAAATTCTTGGTGCGAGGTCGCCCCGATTCATGGATGGAGTAGTTAAACCAAGTTTTGGGGCAAGTCCAGCCATAGCTGCGATTAAAATGGCGTCATCCGACACCGGTTCCATCTCTCGAACTTGCTTGTTGAACCGAGAAATATAGCTTTTCGAGGGCTCGTCCTTCCCTTGTTTGATGTTCATGAGGAGTCCTTAGGTGCGGCTCGGACTTTGGATGTTAAGAAATGCGTCGTAAAGGCGGAGGCCAGATCCCCCCATGCCCGAATGGACCCCTGTGGTAGGGTCCTAAACCAACAGTGGGCTCGGTCGCCCGTAGTCGGTGGGAAGGCCCCGCAGAGGATGGCATCACTAGGGTCGCATGCCCATCCATGCTAAGTACTTGTGGACGTGAGTGGTCGGGTCGGTTTCCCCATTGTAGAGACCGACACGGGGACTTTCAACTTTGGCGGCAATGGGGTCGCCAGGATTCCAGGGAAAATGGCGACATAACAAATGTGTTGGTTCATTGCTTGGGGCGGTCTTCTGATCGTTCGCCTTCCGGACCGCCTTCCAATTCGTTCAAACGATGGCGCAGGGCGGTGTACTTCTACATCCGTTCTGCGCCATAAGCTAGGGCCTTGGATCCGATTGACCCTAAAGCCGCTCCCGCTCATCCTAAAACCCGAGTCGGAACTTATCGATCGAGCCGGGCGAAAAGGATCAACTCGGTCGACCCGGCGAACACCGAGTGGGCATGGCGATGTCGTGTTGGCTCCGGTAGTGACTCGCTACACGACTTTGTCCTTCCTCATCTTCTCGTGGCCGCTTCTACGTCACGACGGACACGTTGTTCATTACCTTAATCGGCTTCTTGGGCTTCATCATGAGGAAGCCCGGGAACTTGAGGATTGATATTAACATTTAGTTGTGGATTGAGTGGGTTAGTATTTACAAGGAGTGGAGGAGGTGCTTGAGAGTTTGTGGTAGCGAGTTTGTGATATGAGTTGGTTCATTTGCTTTGTACAAAAGTTGGGTTGGCAATTAGGCGAGCGAAAGGAAATAAAGTAGTGCTCCCCGCTTCTCATGGAGCATATTTTGGCCATTAGTAGTCCGGCGCTTTGGTTGTTCAAATGTTGCTCTTCAGTCAAACGAGCATTTCTCGATTATTGACTCATTTTGTCTATTGTGAAAAGGATAAACGTTAAACTTTACCTGGTTATCACTTTGCTCGCTTTTTCTTGGAACTTTGACTGGACCAATACGGGGCCCTCCTTCTAGCGCCAATTTGTTGACGTGCGTTTTGGTTAACAAGCAAAAATATGTAAAAGATTTAACACGTGGAAATGTAAACGTGCTAACGTGTGTTTATTTCTGGCTAATTCTGCCTTTTTTGCATAATGCCGAGCCGAATTATTGGGGTCGGTCTTTATTACAATCTTACTCTTTTTTCTCTCCTTTTTCTTCTTTTTCTTCAGTCCCCCTTCAATCTCTCTCTATCAGACTTTTTATACCCCTTGAGTCAGTGGGTTTACAATAGTCATCTTTGCACTAACTAGTCATTAATTAGTAAAATAATTAAAGAAAGACACATGTCCTCTCTAACAATGCATGATGCTCAAAACTTGCCACTTGTCGACTTCTCTTTATAACTTTCGACATGTGGCAGTTTCTGATACCAATAAAGCGTTAAGCATGGGCGTGTGATTATTTTTATGAGTCTGTCGCACATGCGTTTCCCGTCGAAATTCGGGCTCGAGGTTCGGGGCTCGGCAGCCGTGTTGCGGTTGGGCTCGGTAGCGGGCGAGCCTATTTCGTGATGTGTCGCCGCGCACCATTGCTGACGTCACTCGCAGGTCTCCTACTCGGACGTGTGCTGGACTGATGACGTGGATTAATTTCTTCCAGCTCGGCTCGAGCGTCATCACATTTGGTCAATAATCCCATTATTATATAGACCCCTCTTTCCACTTGATGGCACCTGGCTAGGATAATGAGTGAAAGGTTTCAAGCTCACACTGATTATTCTGGGATGGGAATGAAGATATGGTAGATCATCTCCAATTATATTATTTTGTGTTCCAAAAATTAATTGAAACAAACATATAATCAAGTCTTTTAATAAATTTAATTTCACGACTCTAGTCCTGATTATATATTTCATTGTAGGTTAGGTATACCACATTTATATAGTTATTTCGGTTTGAATTAACATCTAAATTAAATTTTAAATTAATAGAAAACAGAATTTAAAATCTTTCACGGATAATGGACTTGTGCTGTGATTTCTTCTTCTTCTTCTTCTTCTTCTTCTTCTTCTTCTTGTATAATTATATATCAATGAATAAGATTTTACTCACACAACGATCAAACCATCTTTTTGTGATGCATGTTTAATTTTATGACACATTGTTAATTACAATGTGTTACAATGGAGAAAACCTTCACAATGGCTATTACAAAACAGAAGAATAAAATACAATAAACAGAACCTAACTATTACAGATTCAAAATGAAACATAAATTATAGAATACAAGAAAACAACAACTTTTGGAATCTGATATGAAAAACCGAATCGAGATGAAACTCTTTTCGCAAGACAAATATAATACCCGTAATTTAATTATTTTTACCTTATTTTTTATTAATCTATTATATATTTATATTAATTAGCAACTAGGGTGTTAGCTTTTTTAGACAATACCTCTACTTTAGGCTACTTTAGTCCACTAATGTCACTTTTTTTTTTGATAACCGAGATTCCATGTTGCCATTCATGTGTCATTATCATCCACTTTAGCCTACTCAAGCCCATTTTTCATCAAACTTTTAAGGAAAACATTTCTATATTTTTCCTCCTTCTTAAAAACATACGCATGCTTCTATAGTTCAAAAGAAAAACCTCTTGTTTCTTTCATTCTTCTTCAACTTTCCTTCACAAATATATATATATATATTGGGTAAAAATATGGAAGAAGGTTTCTGTTTAAGAAAATGGCTAAGTGTTTGGATGAGTCGAGGCCTGAATTAGATTCAGTCTCCGCAAGACGAAAACGCCTCGTATACTAAATTCTTACGTTTCCCGCGCTCGTCCCTAAGATGCAACGACTTTTCTATTTCCAACTTAGTAGCACTTGCAATAGTCGGAACTACAACGAACTAGAAGTGTTTGAAGCTTTCAAGCTTTGAAGGAAGAAATGTCAATATGTTGTAAATGCAAATGACTCGATTTAGGCTGATGATTTCATTATGT
Source organism: Rehmannia glutinosa (assembly GCA_016081115.2). Classification (NCBI taxonomy): domain Eukaryota; kingdom Viridiplantae; phylum Streptophyta; class Magnoliopsida; order Lamiales; family Orobanchaceae; genus Rehmannia; species Rehmannia glutinosa. The sequence continues at coordinate 93,249,585 of CM071926.1, forward strand.
TTTTCGTATGTTCTCGCATATAATTCCATCTGCAGGGGCTCGATTTCTATAGGCATCAAGGTGCCCGTATTGAAAGATCATGTCTTTTAGCTCGAAAAGACATGTTTACAGAAAGAGGTGCGGTAATTGCTTCGGCCTTTCACATCGACCTTGACGACCTGACGCACGGCCCGTGCATGTGCTCGTGCTTATATGCGAACGAAATGACAAATTTTTGACTTGACGCATGACCAGACGTACGGGTCATGCGTCCGCTCATGCGTGGATGCGAAGCACTTCAGTTGGAAATTCTTTAATGAATTAATTAAAATTAATTAATTATTAATTTTAAAGGTTTTTGGTCCAAACAGAATAAGGGCCTTGAAGCCCAAGCCTAAGCCCAAGCCTAGGACCCTTGACCCACGACCCGGATCCGGGCCGGGCTGAGCCAAGCGGGTGGGCGGGCTACGGCGACGCGCGCGCGCGTGTGCTTTGAACCAAACCCATAAGCATATAGGTCCTCACACCTTTAAAAACTTGGGTGCCCCAAGGGCCCAAACCCATAAGTCCAACTTGGAATTTATAAAGTGAGCAAACTTTGCCTCCTTTTCCTATGTGGGATGGAGCATATCTCCTTCCCCATATTTTCTATTTTCCATACCATTTTCTAGTTTTAAGTGGCTAACTTCTAGCATTAATTTCTCATTCACCCGAAATTAGTTTTGAGAAATTCCAAATGCTATTCTCATTTACTCTCTTAGTAGAATTTTTAAAAATAATTTATTTCCATTTTTACAGTCATGAACTGGACTTAGCAGCCTTTGATTAACCCAATTTCCTATAGCAAAGATTAATGGAAACCACTTAATTATTTGGTCAAAATCGGGCCAACACCCATTTTACCAAACAAATTCCAACAATCCCCCACATGAATGAAATTAATGTATGCGTGTATGCAGATTCGCTTGAAAGTATCGGCGAACTGTTATTGCATTAGGATAGGTAGCTTGTGGCTTTCAACCTTCCTTAGTAAAATACTATCGAATTTACTGGCTGCTTAGTGACGCGATGTCTTGAACTACTCAGCAGTTTGTGTAAACCGAGGCAATAGTACTTATACAATAATAATTCTAACACTTGTTGTTCTCACGTTGTGTCCATTTCGGTCCTGGACCATATCTTAGATTCATAAGCATTTCTTTGAAGCTGCAATTACTTATCGCTTATATAGGTGATCTCCTATTGAAGAGTATCCTGCCATACTTCATATTTCGGATTTAGAGGAATTAAAAGTCTTAAACTTAACCTCACCACATTAAATAGGTTTCATTCACTTGGAAGTCTCGGGAATGATATAACACATTTTTCAAGTGTTTAGCTGAACATTCATAACTTAGTTGTCCCATTGAACCAAGGTCTTGGGATCTCCAATTCAAAAGGTTGGGTTACCGCTATGAACATTCTTTAGTTTGTGGATTTTAAACCCATTCCTCTTAACAATTTATACAATTGATCTCGATTTATACCTTTTGTAAGCGGATCCACAGGATTTTCCTTTGACTTCACGTAGTCAACCAAAATAACCCCATTCGAAATCAACTGTTTATTGATATTATGTCTTTGACAAGAATGTCTAGACTTACCTCTTCCTTTGTAAGAAAAGACACCTTTTATAAATACAACATTTCTTGATTTAATGATCGTACCATCACTTACATCACGAATGTTGAATTTATTTCCTTGGGTGTTTCTACTTCAGCCAAAGCACCCCCATCCTTCAGGGTATTCTCCTTTATGTGGTTTGCTAAAGTAAAACTTCCCCTTCCAACTTCTCGTATCTTTGTTTAACACAAACTCATCCATAACTTTTATGGCTCTCGGCCACTTCCCTTTTATTTTTATTTAGAACCTTGTCCCAATAATCCAGTTAGAATCTCGTTCTACCAGATTTCAGACCTTAGTTCCAACAACTCCATTATCACCATTTACAAGGTGTCTAACCTTCGGTGTAATCACATCTTCAGTAAAACTTCGGATTTCGCTTGATAGTGTGTCTACCTCTAGTGTTACAATACTTTGGGCAACACTTCATGCAATTGTGGTTTTGGTGTTACAACACTTTTGACAACCCCTTCTGTTACATTTAAAAATGCAACAGAAACTCCACTGGTGTTCCATAAAGTGTGGTCACTCCCCACATTTGCCGATTTCCATTCGGAATCCCAGTTGTCTTCCTCAATCCGAAGCCGAACTTTCAAATTCTCAAGCCCCATTTCCTTCTGCTTGTGCTTGAGGTAGTTCTTGAAATCTTTCCACGACGGCGGCAATTTTTCGATAATCGCAGCCACTTGAAAGGACTCATTCAGAATCATCCCTTCAGGCACTAAGTCGTGAAGTATGATCTGAATATCTTGGACTTGGCTGATCACCGTCTTGGTGTCAACCATGTTATAATCCAGAAATTTTCCGACAATAAATTTCTTTGCGCCGACATCTTCCATTTTATATTTCTTCTCCAAAGAGTCCTACAATTCTTTGGATGTTTTGAACAAACTGTAGATGCTATAGATGGTGTCGTCTAGCCCGTTCAAAATGCAGTTCCGACACAGAAAATTGCTGTTATGCCAATCATCCATAGCCATTCTCTGTTGGTTGTCAATTTCTTCATCGCCAACGGTAGGGGGGTCCTCATTCAGAAAATGGGACAGACCCAAAGGCGTGAGGTAGAACATCATCTTTTGTTGCAAACGTTTTAAGTCAACACCAAAGAACTTCATCGGTTTCTCGCCGTGAGCAGGAGCAACAACTATTGGAGTGAACGAAACTGAAGCCATTGTCTTGAAACGAAACGTGCTTTTCGTCTTGCGATTGTTGGGTAAAAATATGGAAGAAGGTTTACTGTTTAAGAAAATGGCTAAGTGTTTGGATGAGTCGAGGCCTGAATTAGATTCAGTCTTCGCAAGATGAAAATGCCCCGTATACTAAGTGCTTACGATTCCGACGCTCGTCCCTAAGATGCAACGACTTTTCTATTCCGACTTAGCAACACTTGTGAAAGTTGGAACTACAACGAACTAGAAGTGTTTAAAACTTTTAAGCTTTGAAGGAAGGAATGTCAATATGCTGAAAATACAAATGGCTCGATTTAGGCTGATGATTTTGTTAAGTTTTTCGTATGTTTTCGTATATAATTTCATCTGCAGGGGTTCGATTTATATAGGCATCAAGGTGCCCGTATGGAAAGATCATGTCTTTTGGCTCGATAAGACATGTTTACAGTGAATAAGTGCATCTGTTCAGCCTTTCACATCGACGCACGACCTGGCGCAAGACCCGTGTGTGTGCCGTGCTTGGATACGAACGAAATGACAAAGTTTCAACTTGACGCATGACCCGACACACCGTGCGTCCGCCCGTGCTTGGATGCGAAGCACTTCAGTTGGAAATTCATTAATTAATTAATTAAAATTAATTAATATAGGTCCCAAGGGGTGTGAGTAAGGTTTAGAAGGGGGGGGGTTGAATAAACCATACCAACTTTTCGATTTTAGTCCTTTTAAAATAACAGAGTTAATTTCACGACTATGTCCTTGAGGGACAACTAAGTTAGTTAACCAAATAGAGTTCGCCACTCAACAAACTCGATTGAGTACATTGATAGAATAACTCAAATTTGTTTAGTCTAAACCTTAACTTGGTTGTGATGAGATTTTCATTGGAAGACTTAACACCCTTGAATTTGGTTTAAGTTTGTTTTAATACTTGGTTTTAGCACTTTGTAAATTATCGGTTGGATAGCAAATTATCGTGAGATATAAAATAATATGCGAGAAATAAAAATGCTTTGAAATATAAATGACACAATAATTTTTATTGAGGTTCGAAGATGGGGTCATTCTTCTACTCCTCTCTTCTCCAACTCCCGGAGGAATCCACTAAGTATTGATCGGAGTACAAAGTGGTTATCGGTCCGGATACAAGTCTTGATCACACAACCGACTTGATCCTTTGGGACTCGATCGAGATGCCTTGGTCACACAAAGTGGCTTCTTGTCCGACTCAGCTTCTTCACAGGGCGACTGCCTTGCTACATCAGCTCACTTGCTCAAGCTTCTTGGATTTGATCACGAAGCCCTCCAATGACTTGAGACTGGTTCGACCTTGAACCTTTCTACAATACTCCTTGGAATGTAGACCCCTTTTAATTCTTCAAAAGTTTCCTCTTCAACAGTTTGAAGTTGTCTTTCTTTCACAGCTTGGTGTTGGATTGATTTCCTTCGAGAGTTAGGCTTGAGGATTTTGCTTGAATAACTTGAGAATATATTGCAGGTTATAGTGTGAATAAATGCTTGATTGCTCGTGGTTCAGGTAACCTTCTCTGAATGAGATTCCTCAACCTTTTATAGTGAACTTTCAAAAATCTGCCCATTGAAGAGATAGGCTGATTTTCAAAAGTCACTTGTGTTCGTTGGCTTGTCTTGTTGCAGTCCTTGATGTTGACATTTCCTCGTATTAAATGGATGTTCAGCTTTTCAGAGTTTGACACGAGGTGCAATGCTTCCCATTGGTTTATTCCTTTTGCACGCTTCTGGGACTGAGCACTTTAAGACATGGCAGCATGGAAGTATTACTTGTTTAGGTAATATTCTTGACTTTTGTGCAACGGATTCTTTTCAGTTAACTCCTCTTTCCAGCTGCCTTTTCCCCAGGTCACTTGAGTCTGCTCCAATGATTGAGGGACTCATCTGCCACTTCAACTTGACTTGGCTTCTTGAGTTGACTTGACTGACACTTCACACAGCTGTATCCCAGCTGATACTCCTTCAGTCGAGTTCTTGACTTCTCCTCCTTGCCATACTCAAATGTTTCACAAATGAGTCTTCATTTCGATCTTGATTGACTTCTTTTTATATCCAGGCATAGCTGACTTGACTCAGCTCGTACAGCCCTATCTACTACAATGCAAATGACAAGGAAAATGGGGTGCCAACTTTCTAGTCTAAGTTTTACATGGCATTCATCAAAATCTAAACAATAAATTTCCCAACAATTTTCCCCTTTTTGATGATGCCAAAACTTAAAACATACATACAAAATGTAAGCATCAAAGATACATACAGACAATGTAGTAACAGAGAATGTATGTGTAGAATCAATCTTTTTATTGATCATATCATTCTTGTTCTTTACATAGCTGTTTACAATGTGTATCATAGCAAACATGGCATTCTATATCTAAGCAAAAGTATAGAAATTACAGATTTCTTATTCAACGTACAGAAGACTTACATACATATGTATTTACAACAGTAAAATACATGAAGGGGTGGACAACAACACTTCATCGCCTTTGCTGCCTCCTTCTTTCTTCTTGACTCACTGTCGTCCTCTTCATATCTTTCTCTTCTTTTCATCTTCAGCTGCCTTCTTTATCTCATATGCTCTCTTTGCAGCATCGACTCTTGTTTTTCTTTGTTGCCTTTCTTCCCACAACTGAGTTTGTCTTCTATTTTCTTCTTCGATTCTCTTAACATACTCAGCATTTTTCCTCTCCACTTCCAGATTTGCTATGGCATCATATCCATCCCAATAGATCCCTCCTTTCTTTCCTGGATCTATGTATTCAATGTTTTTGGGTAGAGGTCTAGGTCTGAAACCTCTTCCTCCACTGCTTCTTCCTCTTCCTCTAGGTGTATATTGTACGGGAGCCTTCCTTTTGTTAATCGACTTGACTTTGCTTGTAGTCTGCGACTTCCTAGTAGTCTGTGTCTTGCAGCCTTCTTCGCACACTTAAGGCCTTTTTCCCAAAGATAAGTCCTGGCTTCGCCATGGACATGTTCTCGAAGTATCATTCGGATTCGAGCATTTTGAATTCATCAACTGATCTAGGCTCATTTCCGACGTCTGAAATGGCATCTGTATCTCTTCCTGCCGGAATGCCTCCAAATTTTTTTAACATTTCTTCAACATGGGCATCCGTTCTTTTGTCGAAATCCTCCATCTCTGCTTCTACAATTTTTTTCTTATGAGACATGGGCACAACAGAGTGATAGAGCGGCAGAGTTTCAGGAAGTTTGCTGATGATGTCGGCTGTGACGTGACCTTGCTGAGGGGTTTCATCAAGCATTAAGGTCATATCTTTTGACCTTTCCCCCTCAACAGATTTTCCCTTTTCTTTGCTCTTCTCAACAGCTGTATCTTTCTTCTCTACGACAGTTGTTTCCTTTTCCTTCTCACCAACCGTCCCCTTAAGCATCTTCTGGTATTCTTGTTCCCCCTTTTTGGCATCATCAAAGAAGAGAGGAACCCCTGGGAACATACCAGCAAGCATGAAGTCTAGTCTGCTGATAGTTGAATTGTGCTTGGAGTCTGCTGAGGAATATGCTATTCGGAATTCTGAGCGGGTGGCTTTGGACTCGGCTGCCACCAGTTTCATTTCAGCCATAAGAAGACTGAATTTGTTATTCATGTTTTCCTCGACGCGCAGAAGTTCTTTGCAATGAAATTCACGCAGCAACTCCATTTCAGTTGTATGGGAGGCATGCAATCTGTCCATATAGGCCTGCATCCTCGCCTTCATGTCAGCATTGTCAGCACTCCAGATCAGCATTCTGTTGTATAGTGCCTTGAAGTAGCGAACCTGCTCGAGACGCATGGCACTCTGCTGTTGAGACCATTCCCTTATCCTGACCACCACTCCTCTCAAATCTGCTGTGAGAGTGGCATCTCTGTTGTCCAGGCGCATGTCGAGAGAGGCTTGGTGCCGTTCAATCTTCTCAATCTCTTCATAGATCTTCTTGAAGATTTCACGCATCTCAGCTGTCTGACTTGAGTCAGCTGCCGGCCACTCTGATTGAAATTGAAATCAACTAGCACAATCGAATCAGTAGGGATTATAGGGTCTTCTTGGACGGTGTAGAGTCTTTGTTCTCTTGCGGTTTCTTCATCAAGCACGGGCAGTTCTTGAGAGAAAGGAAACACTTCTTCATATGCATTGTCTCCCACTTGAGAAATTGTGCGTGAGGTGGTCTCTCTGCAGCCTCGAAGCTCGCGATTGATCGTGATTCACCGGGCCTTTGATGGTATTGACCCACCGGCCGAGCCTCACTGCCTTAACAGCCTTCTTCTCGGTGATTTTTCCTTTTGAGTTGACTGTTCCTCGGCCGTATCAATAGCGTCATCGGAAGATGATGAGACTTGAAGGTTTGGCTCATCATCAAAGTTGAACGTTTGTCGAGCAGCCTTGAAGTCTGGCTTACTCGTACTAGGAAGAACATCCTCAGCTGAGTCTTTTTGATTTGCAGCAGGGGAGGACTCAGCTTCATCTTCAGCTTCAGATCCCAGAAAAGATATGTCCGGGTTGTCTTGGGAATCATGAAGGGCACTTATCTCCTTCTCAGAGTCGTCAATGTGAGCAGGCGGGATGTTCTATGTTTCTGTCTCTTTACCTAGGGAAGTCTCAACCTCCCTCAGGCCTTCATTACCTCCTGCAGTCTCAACCTCCCTCAGGCCTTGTACAATCCCTTCGACAGGCGCAACTGTCTTAGGGTCTTCTGCAGTGGCATCCACAGGAGTCACAACTCCGTGGATTGCACTTTCATTGCCAGTGTTAACTCCCGGCGATCCATCCTATGCCTCGATCGCATCGCGTCCTCGGCTGCAGAGAAGCGGTTGCACGTCACCGAGACAGATTCAAATGTCCGAGCTTTGTCAAAACAACTTGATGTGTTTCCTTTTCTTGTTTCTTCTCCACTTCGACTCCTAGATTCGGGGTGGAGTCAGCTGCACCATCCTCCGACCTAGCTGCAGTGGAGTGAGTTTCCCCCTCAGTTGGCTCACCAGCTGAGTGACTTATGTTGGGGTCACTCTGCTCCAGACTCCCGGCTTTGTCAAATGAGTGGTCACCGTAGGGGCGGTGGTAAGACATCTTCTCGTACCACTCCCAATGGATCAATTTTCAGCTGTGATTTGGAAGACTCTCATGGTCCTTCCGTCAGCTGTTGCTCATGCATCAACTTTTCTTGTGCAGCAATAGGATCCATGTCCTCATCACTGTCTGAGAGTATGTCAAGATGAGGATGAGTATGGTCGCTGGTTCCAGTTTGAGGACAAATGATGGCTTTCTCACGAGCCTCTGCTTCCTCAGCTGCTCTTGCCTGTCGTTTTCCTTCCGAATTTGCAGCATATTAATACAGTTATCCTCATCCAGGGCTTGCAGCACTATATCAACTTCAAGAAACCTGAAGAGTTCCTCTTCCTCATCAATAAACTCTGGATGTTCAAACTGCACCCTAGAGTGACTCAGCTTTCATTTCCTCCAAGCTCTTAGACGATTTTGGATGTCTGGGTACAATGGAGAGCATATGATTACATCATCTTCATCCTCTCCCTGTTGCCCTTCCTTTTCAGGAATGGAGGGTAGCAAACTCTGCTGCTCTTCACCCTCAGCAGCATCTGTCTTCACGGCTTCTTGTTCCTCAGCTATTCTATCTACAGCTGGGTCTTCAATTTGCCTCTGCTGATCGGCCTCACCAGACTTGGTTGTTTCATCAATAATTTCTCGAGATCGCACTTCTTCAAAGAGCTCGAGATCTTTTGAGTGGCGGCGACTCATCTATCTTTTCAAGCTCGATTGCTTGGTGAGTCTTCTTCTTTTTGTCCTTACCGAGAGAATTTCCGGTTCGAGACATACGACTTCCTCGTATTCTTTGGCGGCGGGGCCGGTGCATCTTTCTTTCTCGAGGAGTTGCCTTTCTTGGCTTGGCGCGATCCTCTTCTTCTTAATGGTTGGAGAAGGTATTTGAGGTTCCTTCTCCACCTCGGCTGCAGGGGCAGGAGACACGGCATCTTGGGCGGTGACTCGATCATAGGGGCAAGTGCATCTTTCTTCTTAGTCACAGGGGCGCTACCTTCTTTGGTTTGCATGGGCAACTTTCTTCTTGGGAGGGGAAGTAATGAGTTGTTTCTTCAGATCACCGATTTCCCCTGGCGTATCCGCCCTCTTGGCATAGGCTCTCCTTGAGCTCCTGAAAGGTTTGCCCGAAACATTTTCTTGTTGATATGGAACGACTTTCCATGTCGGAGTGGAACACCCTTCACCTCCATCAAGTGGCCAATTACAAGGCCATAACCCAGGGATCCTCCGAATGACCAATCGTCCTTGAAGGACTTATTTGCAACATTCTCGGAAGAGTCTGCGTGAGACGACCGCCTCAGCTTGATCTTCTTCTCCTCCATGATCGCAGCCATGACGATCAGCTTGGTTTTGGACAGCTGATTGAAGCTTCCAAACTTCACATCTACACATTTGGCAACAATATCCAGCAGTTTGTGATAATCATCCTTCAAAGACTTTTTTTGTCAATCAGTGTAGACACAAAGACACTCGGCTTGGCCACTTCCTTCCATGCAAATGCGACCAAATCTATGTCTCCTTTCATATATCTCTCGCATGCCCTCCGACGGCAAAAAACAAAGTGCTCTCGCAAGGTCCTTTGCAGATGATTAAAATGTCCTTGCGGTGGACGGAGGATTTAATCCCTTCGTCCCCGTACCTCAACGTTTATGTAGAACTGGGCGACCTCCTCTACGTACGTCATTTGGTATTCCAGTGTGAGAAAGGGTTGTAGCCCGGATTTCTCAATATTATCAGCTATCTTCTTCACAAGGGTTTCATCGAAACGCTGCTTTATCATCCCGTCAAAATCCACGGTTGATCCAGTGTGGATTTGCTTTGCGAGCTTGGTAAAATCATGTGCTGGTGCCATTTCTGTGATTTTTATCAAACGAAACTTGATGAACTTGTTCTGAAGACTGGTAGGGTTTTGAGAGAAAAGATGCTTTCTTGCTTTGGAGAGATGAACAGTTTTTGAAGTGAGAGAGAAAACTGAACAAATAGGTATATAATGGGTATGAAAGGACGTGTTTTCGGTTTTTGAAATATTGATCAAGATCAACGGCTCAGATTTAGCACGTCTCATTTGCATTTAATTGCTTGCATTTAATGCGGCAAAGATTTATATCCAATCATATGCTTCTTTGTGCGACTTTTGATCGCACCCATCATTATTACGCTGACGTCATCCTTGAAAATATTCCCGCTTATTAAAAACGACTGCGTTTTTGTCACTTAGCTCATAAATGACTCAGCTTACTCCTTAACTGACTCAGCTCTTCTTCTCTCCATACGTATAGTGACTCAGCTGTCAGCTAATTCGATATAGTTGTCTTTCCGATACGGCTGATTCACTTGCCTGATTTATAAGATTTGCTCTGTTTTCATCTTATCATGTTTCATCTCTTCTCATTGAGTCTTCTGAGTGTAAACTCAGCTCAATTAACCCTAGCTCATGTTTGAGTTCTTCAAATCTTGATTCACATAATGGCTTTGTGAATATGTCAGCTAACTGTTTATCAGTTGAGATGTATTCCAAAGTGATGTCTTTCTTTTCAACATGATCTCTTATGAAATGATATCTGACATCAATAGCACTTGTGTTATCACACATAATTGGAATCTCTTTCTCTTCAACATCATAATCTCTAAGCTGTTGTGTCATCCATAAGACTTGGGCATAACAAATGCCAAATATGTACTCGGCACCGTGGATGTGGCTATTGAGTTTTGCTTCTTGCTAAACCAGAAACCAATCTGTTTCAAGCATTTGACATGTACCTCAAGTACTCTTTCACAACCCTACATCCAAAGATAGTCGAGTCCGAGTAACCAATTAGCTTGAATCCACCTTCCTTTGGATACCATAAGCCAACTTCCGGCATCCCTTCAAATATCTTAGGATTCTCTTAGCTGCAATCATATGGCTTTCTTTTGGAGCAGATTGAAATCTTGCACATACACCTACTACAAAGGTGATGTCTGGCCTGCTTGCTGTTAAATAGAGCAGTGATCCAATGAGTGCCCTATATCTGGTTTGATCCACAGGCTTACCCTCTGCAGCCATATCCATCTTGACTGATGTATTCATTGGTATTTTCACAGAAGACTTCTCTTCCATACCAAATTTCTTCATTAAATCCCTGGTGTACTTTGTTTGGCTTATGAAGGTTCCATCCTTCAGCTGTTTAACTTGAAGTCCGAGAAAGAATGCCAGCTCTCCCATCATGCTCATTTCAAATTTTCCTTGCATGAGGTTTGAGAACTTATCACACATCTCTTTGTTTGTGGATCCAAAAATAATGTCATCCACATATATTTGAACAAGTAGTATACTCTCTCCATCTTAAATTCTGAAGAGTGTTCTGTCCACTTTGCCTTTGGTGAATCCATTATCTATCAGAAATTGAGATAATGTATCATACCATGCTCTAGGTGCCTGTTTTAATCCATATAGAGCTTTCTTGAGCTTGTACACCTTATCTCCAAGAGTCTTCTGTTCAAAACCTGGAGGTTGCTCAACATAGACTTCTTCTTCCAACAACCCATTTAAGAATGCACTTTTCACATCCATTTGATATACAATGAAGTTTTTGTGTGCAACATAGGCAAGAAACATCCTTATTGCTTCTAGTCTTGCAACAGGAGAAAATGTTTCATCAAAATCTATTCCTTCTTCTTGGCAATACCCTTTGGCTACCAATCTTGCTTTGTTCCTTACCACAGAACCTTCCTCATTCATCTTGTTTCTAAATACCCATTTTGTGCTAATAACATTTTGATGGGTTGGTCTTTACACCAATTCCCATACTTTGTTTCTTTCAAACTGATTCAGTTATTCTTGCATGGCTTGAATCCAATGTGTGCCATCCAATGCTTGGGACACATCTTTTGGCTCTATTTGAGAAATAAAACAAGTGAACATTGCTTCTAGTTGAGCTCTGGATCTGATTCTTACACCATCTCTTACATCTCCAATAACTAGCTCTGGTGGATGGTCTCTCAGCCATCTCACATCAGGTTGGAGTAAATCAGTTGGGTTCAGTCGTCTTACAACAGTGTTGTCTTGAGCAGCTCTATCATCATCACTTAGATGCAGATTTTCCAGCTGTCTTTGAGATTCAGCTATCTCATCTTCATCTTGATTTATTACTCCAACTTCAGCTTCAACATAGGGACTCTTCTGCATAGTTGGCTGATTTAGCTTATCAGCTAACTCTTCAATGTCTTCTCTATTTACATTAGGTTCATCAAAAACCATATGGATAGACTCTTCTGTGACCATTGTTCTCTTGTTCAGCACCCTGTAGGCTTTGCTTTCATCTGAGTATCCCAAGAAGATACCTTCATCAGCTTTAGCATCAAAAGCCTTTAGATTATCCTTGCCATTGTTGTGGATGAAGCATTTACATCCAAATATTCTAAAATATACAACATTTGGCTTTCTCCCCGTCCATATTTCATAGGAGTCTTTGTCACTTGCTATTGATCATGCATCTATTTTGAGTATAGAACGCAGATTTGATGGCTTCAAAATAAAATCTTTTTGGCAATCCAAATTTTCAAACTAACATGGTTCTTGCAGCTTCCTTGAGAGTTCTGCTTTCTTCTTTTTCTCGCTACTCCATTCTCGCTATAGAGTCCTTGCGCAGATAATTCATGAGCAATACCATTTTCAACACAATACCGAGTTATTATTCTCATTTTGAACTCTTCTCATCGCTTGAGGTAACTTCGCAAAGTTTCCTTCTTTTTACACATGAAGATGGTCCATGTATATCTTGAATAATCATCCACCACCACTAGGGTATATTTCTTTCCACTTATGCTAGTTGTCTCAACTAGACCAAATAAATCCATATGTAACAGATGCAATATTCTTGTTGAAGATGGACTTGACTTCTCTTTGAATGATGATTTGATCTACTTTACCATCTGGCATGCATCACAAACACTTTCCTTCTTGTACACTGAGTCTGGCAGTCCTTTTACAAGATTACTCCTTGCAAGCTTGTTAATTGTCTTGAAATTCAGTGACTCACTTTTTGTGCCACAAAACCAACTTGATTCGGCCGTACTTTTGCTAGCGGACAAGTGCTTGGTGTGGCAGTCGACCAATCTACCACATACATGTTCGTTTGTCTGGATCATTGTAACACTACTTCATTTGATTCAGTGTCTTTGATTTGGCACACTACCATATTGAATCCAACATTATAGCCCTTGCCACAGAGTTGGCTGATGCTTAACAAGTTGAAGTTGAGGCCTTCAACATATGCAAAATCTGTGATTTCTAATCCATTTTTCTTGATGGATCTAGTGCCTCTAGTTTCCCCTGGAGCTTCATTTCCTCCAAATATGACTTTTGCGCCTCTAATCTCCTTGAATTTTGACATATTTTTCTTGTTCCCTGTCATGTGTCTGGAACAGCCACTATCCATGTACCAGGTTCCTTGGCACTCAGCTGTTCCTTGAACCTGCAATCAAGGAAATCGGTTTTTAGGTACCCATACTTGTCCTGGTCCCGAGGGGTTAGTGTAAAGATGATCCAACCAACCTATAGCCAAATGATCTGACTTTAAGAGGTTGCCATCTATCTGTGCCATAATCATAATTCACTTTGGCGAATTGCTTGGGGGCTTTAGGTTCATACAGTTGTCTCTTTTGTCTGTATGCCTGTGCGTGTGTTTTAGCAATTGCCTTCTTTGGGTAGTTGTGATATTTTTGAGTGAATTGCTTGGGTGCATATGTGTGCTGATGATAGCTCTTTTGCCTTTGGAATGACCTTTGCTGAGTTCTAGGCCTTTTCCATTTTGGCATATATTCCACAGGTCTTTGCTGATATTTCACATTATTCCAATCAACTTGGCTTGGGTAATTTCTACCATTCCCATCTTTTGTGTTCTTTTGATAGAACTTCTGGGGATTCTGGTAGCTCCGTTTCTTTTTTATAGAGTACTTCCTATTTTGAGTTTGCTGAGGCACTCTGCTGGATTTCTTCTCACCGCCTCTCAAAGATACTTTGAATCGGGCCGTTTTCCTTTTCATTTATATCCAAGGCCAGTTTGTTTGTGATTGTGCTTTGGAGTGAATGTGGGTGCAACATTTGGTGTCTTGGGTTTTTGAGATGTTTCATTACTTGAAGACCCTTTTTCCAAGATCACTCTGGGAGTTTGACTGTGCACAAAGAAATTGAATCCTATGCCTGTCTTGTCTCCACACTCTTTTTGGCTCATAATAAGGTCATCTAATGATTTAGATGCCTTAGTGAATGAAGCAATCACATTTTTTAGATCATTTTCCCTCTTTTCTATAGCAGCTATCTCTGCTATTAGTTTAGTATTCTCGGCCTTGACTCTTTGTTCTCATCGGCTATGTGACTTAGAGTACTCGGCTCCTTAGTCACCGTGAGTTTTGGCTTTTGGGCCGTTTTCCTCATTTAATAGTGTGCGTGAGGACTTAATGTGCTCAAAGTCTTTCATCATTTGCCTAATGAATCATAAAGATCAGTGGGTGATGAAGTGTGTGTGTCACAATCACTATCACTAGAACTGAGTGAGATGAGTTAGAGTGTACCTCATCTTCTTGGTCGTTTGATCTTGTTCTTTAGCCATTAAACAGATCATTGCTTCTTCCTCAGAATCACTTGAGTAGTCAGCTTCACTACTCTCTGAGTCTGCTTTGTATCTTTTGACTTAACTATTTCAAAGATCTCTGCAGCCAACATAGCCTTTTTCTTCTCTTCTCTTCTTTCTCTCTCAAGACTCTTCTTTCTTCTTCGTTCTGTATTTATTGACTACATGATATGGACAAATCAATAGCAAAGTGTCCTGGTTGTCTATTCCAACAACACAGTTCTCGCTCTTTGATCGCTCTTTCCGTTCTTGGGTTATCGGCTCTCGATATTCAACCCTTTGATGCTCGGCTCTCTTGGGTGGCCTATCTTCCCTTGACTTGGAGGGTGCTGAATGTCTTATGGAGGATTCACCTTTGTTTCTTTTATAGTTCTTGTTGAAGAACTTGTTGAATCTTTTGACCATCAAGTCAATTTCCTCCTGGTCAATGACTTCCTTAACCTCAGGTCTTTTGCCATCCTTTACTATGAGTGCAGCTATTTTGGGTACAATTGTCTCCTCTTGATGTCGGAGAATAGCTTATGATTGGATGTTGTTGTGAGGTTCATTGAATGTCTCAGGGCCATGACCTTCATTTCCCATTCAGCTGGGAGCTTCTTAGAATCTTCATACACATTTCCTTATGTGTATATTCTTTCCCAAGTGCAGATAGTTCATTGGTAATCTCAGTGAATCGAGCATCCAGCTGATCCAAGGTTTCACCTGCAAGCATTTTAAAATTTCCAAATTTTTGTACAACAACAGACAATTTGTTTTCTTTAATTTGCTCAGATCCTTCACAAATTAAAGTTAATTTATCCCAATTTTGTTTTGCAGTTTGACAGGATTTGACTTTGTTGAACATTGCTTTGTCCAAGGTTTTATAAAGTATGTCCTTGGCCACATTGTCCAAGTTGTATCTTGTTATGTCCTCGTTTGTCCATTCATCCTTGGTTTCTCAACCAGGGTCGGTCTTCTCAGCAAGACTTCCTTCCTCTCGCTTCGATTCCGGGTCTCTCAGTACAAATCGTGTTCACTTTCGCATTTTGCAGTGGCCCATCTCCTATCATTATCCACATTCCATCACGTAAAGGCGATAGATGAGCTCGCATACGAATTTTCCAAATCATCAAATTCGTCAATAGTGAACAAAGGAATGCGTGTCAAATTTGCTTCCATGATAATAACTTTGTTGAATAAAAATAGCTTTTGAAAGAGCAAGTGTTAAAAACTTCTTTGAAAGATTGGAGATCTAGTTCCGTAACCAGTGCGGAAGGCTCAATGGACCAACCACTCTGATACCACTTGTAGGTCCCAAGGGGTGTGAGTAAGGTTTAGAAGGGGGGGTTGAATAAACCTTACCAACTTTTCGATTTTAGTCCTTTTAAAATAACAGAGTTAATTTCGCAGCTATGTTTTTGAGGGACAACTAAGTTAGTTAACCAGCAGAGTTAGCCACTCGACAGGACTCGATTGAGCTATTGATAGAATAATCTGCTTGTTTAGTCTAAACCTTAACTTGGCTATGATGAGATTTTCAAATGGAAGACTTAACACCCTTGAATTTGGTTTAAGTTTGTTTTAACATTTGGTTTTAGCACTTTGTAAATTATCGCTTGGATAGCAACTTATCAATGAGATATAAAATAATATGCGAAATAAAAATGCTGAAATATAAATGACACAATAATTTTTATAGAGGTTCGAAGATGGGGTAATTCTTCTACTCCTCTCTTCTCCAACTCCTCTCTTCTCCAACTCCCGGAGGAATCCACTAAGAATTGAACAGTACAAAGTGGTTATCGGTCCCGGATACAAGTCTTGATCACACAAATTGACTTGATCCTTTGGGACTTAGTGCGAGATGCCTTGGTCACACAAACCGGCTTCTCGTCCGACTAAACCTTCTTCACGGGCGGTTGTCTTGCTACTTGACTCACTTGCTCAAGCTTCTTGGATTTGATCATGAAGCCCTCCAATGACTTGAGATTGGTTCGACCTTGAACCTTTCTACAATCCTCCTTGAATGTAGACCCCTTTTGATTCTTCAAAAGTTTCCTCTTCAACAGTTTGAAGTTGTCTTTCCTTCACAGCTTGGTGTTGGATTGATTTCCTTCAAGAGTTAGGCTTGAGGATTTTGCTTGAATAACTT
The DNA here is from genome assembly GCA_016081115.2 of Rehmannia glutinosa. Taxonomy (NCBI): domain Eukaryota; kingdom Viridiplantae; phylum Streptophyta; class Magnoliopsida; order Lamiales; family Orobanchaceae; genus Rehmannia; species Rehmannia glutinosa. The sequence goes on from CM071926.1 coordinate 93,266,224, forward strand.
GAGAATATATTGCAGGTTACAGTGTGAATAAATGCTTGATTGCTCGTGGTTCAGGTAACCTTCTCCCAATGAGATTCCTCAGTCTTTTATAGTGAACTTTCAAAAATCCCCTGAAGAGATAGGCTGATTTTCAAAAGTCCCTTGTGTTCGTTGGCTTGTCTTGTTGCAGTCCTTGATGTTGACATTTCCTCATATTAAATAAATGTTCAGCTTTTCAGAGTCTGACACGAGGTGCAATGCTTCCCATTGGTTTATTTCTTTTCCACGCTTCTGGGACTGAGCACTTTAAGACATGGCAGCATGGAAGTATTACTTGTTTAGGTAATATTCTTGACTTTTGTGCAATGATTCTTTTCGATTAACTCCTCTTTGCGCTTGCCTTTTCCCCAGGTGACTTGAGTCTGCTCCAATGATTGAGAGACTCATCTGTCACTTCAACTTGACTTGGCTTCTTGAGTTGACTTGACTGACAATACACACAATTGTATCCCAACTGATACTCCTTCAGTCCAGTTCTTGACTTCTCATCCTTGCCATACTCAAATGTTTCCGCGAGTCTTCATTTCGATCTTGATTGATCGCTTGTATATCCAGCATAGCCGACTTGACTCACTCGACATCCCTATCTATTACAATGCAAATTACAAGGAAAATGGGGTGCCAACTTTCTAGTCTAAGTTTTACATGGCATTCATCAAAATCTAAGCAATAAATTTCCCAACAATTAATTATTAATTTTAAAGGTTTTTGGTCCAAAAAAAATAAGGGCCTTGAAGCCCAATCCCACGGCCCGCGACCCATGACCCGGATCCTGACCGAGCCGGCCGGCGGGCGATAGTGGCACGCGCGCATGCTTTGAACCAAACAAGCATGTAGGGCCTCACCCTTTCAAAAACTTGGGTGCCCCCAAGGGCTCAAATCCATAAGTCCAACTTGGGATTTATGAACTGAGCAAACTTTGCCTCCTTTTCCTATGTGGGATGGGGCATATCTCCTTCCCCACATTTTCCATTTTCCATACCATTTTCTAGTTTTAAGTGGCTAACTTCTAGCATTAATTTCTCATTCACCGGGAATTGGTTTTGAGAAATTCCAAATGCTATTGTCAGCTACTCTATTAGTAGAATTTTTACAAATAATTTAATTACATTTTTTACTAATGAAAACCACTTAATTATTTGGTCAAAATCGGGTCAACACTCATTTACCAAACAAATTCCAACAATATATATAATCTTCTTCCTTTCTAGTTTGGTGACTTCCGATAAGCTCAACTGAATGATTTTTGGCAGAATTTTTCTCTTATACCAATTACTAGGACTATTTTCTATTTTCTTTTTTTCTGGTTAGTTCTTCTCATCACTTTCCTGGAGTTAAGTTGACATTTGAAAAAAAAAATATATTTGTACAAAAGTGGGCGTGTTCAGAGATGTGTGAGGGCACTGTGTGTGCAGAGGTGTGTGAGTGTGTGTGTGTGAATTGTGTGTGCGCGTATGTGTTGATGTGGGTGTGTGAATTGTTTGTGTGCATGGGTGTGTGTTGTTGTGTAAGTGTGCATGTGCGTGTATGTGTGTTAATTTAGGTGTGTGAATAAGTGCGTGTGTGCGTGTGTATTTTTCTTAAGTGTTGTGTGTGTTGGTGTGATTTTTGTGTGTGTAATTTATGTATGTGTGTGTTGGTGTGTCTAAATTGAAGAATGGAGTACAGATGGGCTTGGGGCTAAGATTTGATATGTGTTTGTGTGTGTGAATACACTACAAGAAAAATGCTGAAAGACAACATTAAAAGGACAACAGTTATTTACTAAATTGTTGTCTGTTAAAGTATAAACAACAGAAACTGTTGTGTGTTAATACAATTTATTTGTCAAAGACAACATATTTTTGCAGCTGTTGTATTCAATGTCTACCACAACATACTTTCGGGTATATTACAACAGTTTACAAAATGTTATTTAATAACTGTTTTAACAATTTTTAATAACTGTTTTTTTTTCGAAAGGACAATTTTTAATAACTATTAATATAGAATTTTGATGGAAGGTGGGACTAGAATACAATTTGGAATTTTACAATTTAAACCTTTACCTTTCAATTAAATCAAAAAATTCTCCCCTCAAAAAAAATCAAAAAATTCTAATTTTTTAATTTAGCCCCAAACAGTTTCAATTTAACCCAAGAATTTTAATTAAATTTTCAGATTTTCAAATTTGACCCCAAGAACTTAATTTGCCTTTTGGGATTTTTCAATTTAACCCCATAGATTTTCAATATAAGCTAAAATCTCAAACTTACTTTTAATTTCTTTCAATTAGGCCTCAATATTTATATTTTTGGTCAATTCTCACCTACTAAGCCCTAGGCTATTTTATAAGTATAATTATTTGAATTAGAATTTACTACTTAATCTCTAGCCTTAAATTATGTTAAATTTATATTGTAGGTGAGGAAGAACCGTACAATTAGAGCTTTCACATTCGTGCAATTTGTGCATCTATATTATTTTGTTGATTGAGGTAGAGATTCTTATCACATTTTATGTGTATAATTCGTTTTCCTTGTTAAATGCTTAAACTATTCAATTATGTGAATTATGTATTTTCAATGGTTAAATGATATGCATAATTATGTGAATTATATGCTTTTAATGTGCTATAGGATATGACTAATTTTTATGAATTACATGTTTTTCCATTACAATGTATGTTATGTATATTTATACAATGTGGAAGGAAAATTTAGCCTCATGCCACGGGAAAGGAAAAATATGACATTCATGCCACGGAAAAAGGTATTTTTGGCTTCGTGCTACGGAAAATGAAAAATATGGCATTCATGCCATGGGAAAGGAATTTTTGGCCCCGTGCCACGGGAAAGGTAATTTTGGGTTTCGTGCCACGGGAAAGGAAAAATATGGCATTCATGCCACGGGAAAGGAATTTTTTTGGTCTCGTGCCACGAGAAAGAAAATTATGGCATTTGTGCCTACGGGTGATGTTATGTGCTATTTGGCTTATGTCATTGGGAAATGTTATGTGTTAATTTATGTAATTGTGCTCTTTTCATATTTAGCTTGGACAATCTTAATTTCTAATGAGTATGTGATTACTTACCCCTTAAATTCAAACTCTTTTCAGATTATATAGACGGATGCGTTGGAAATATGGGGAATTAGCCGAAGATTTCACTTTTTAATTCTTTTAGATTCAAGAACATTGAATTCATTTCAAATTTCGAACATTTGTGATGTACTATCTTTTAACTTGTTTCAAAATATTTTGAATGGATTCTTATATTTGGCAAATACTCAATATTATTTCTTAAGATTTAAGGTTTTCTCATTATCGCTTCCGCTAAAATTTATTTATCTATTTATTTAAAAAAAATTAAATACGCATTTTCTATTAAAATTAGTAACGGTAAAAAAATGCATTTCAAAAGTAGGGCGTTATAGTATGATATAAGAGCATGTCTACTTTCCTGTAGACTTGCAAATTTTTTTAAATTATTTTTGTAAAAAAACAGCTATCCCTTTCCATCGCGGTCTGTCCAACCAGGTAACATTTATTTAATTTTCATAAAAAATATAAATTTGGAAAATATGATATACAATATGAATTATAAAGTTTATATAAACTTTTATGTGACTTGTTAGAATTTATGCATGTGTTCTTTGATTCGCTATACGATTTAAAATTTTCTTGCATTCCACGTTAGACGTAGAGAACAATGTAAAATAACGATTCATAATGAACCATAGAAGCACAACGTATATTTTCTTATAATATGTTATAGAGTTGAACGACTTATATGATTAATTTATGTCTTCAGATTGGCCCGTACATTTAAAAACGCTAGAAAGTGACACATGTAGTATCATACTGCGAAAGAGTTTAAACTTAGATGTTTTATTTTATTGTAGATAATGCCGCAAGGTCGAGACAATTCGAACTCGTTACTTAACTCAAACCAAGGCTAGGGGGATGCCGATAATGCCCTATTGGCTAATCGCATAAACCTGCTGCAAAAGCTACCCCAACAGAAATCCTCACCACCTACACTAGACTACCAAGTTGGTGTAAATGAGAACGCCCATATTCTAGAACAATTTTGTAGGTTTTGTCCATAGACTTTCAACGGGTGTAATGGGCCTTTTGTGGTCGAAGAGTGATTACGTGCGATGGTGAGAATTTTCGCCGGCCTACCTAGCACAGATGCACAACAAATTTCATGTGCAACATTCCAATTCACAGAGGATGCTGATCACTGGTGGGAGGCATTGTGTCGTTCACGGACAGTGGAACAACTCAAATGGCATGACATGGACTGATTTTAAATGGGAAGTCATGCAATAATACTTTCTCCAATCGTACAAAGACTGAAAGAAGACTGTATTTTTGGAAGTGAAGCAGGGAGGCATGACAGTCATCGAATATGAACGCAAGTTTAACCAGCTGGCCACATTCGCCACACTTGGTGGACATAAATGAAAAGAGGGCAAGGAGGTTTCGCCGAGGACTTCGACCCGAGATTGGCAGTGTATTGGCTTGTTTGGGGACAATGGCTTATGAAGAACTCCTTTCACGAGCTTAAGAAGTGGCTTTTGAAATTGGACAATCTGACTCAGAAGACTGGCAATGTTTCAGGGAAGAGGAAATGGAGTGGGCCGACTCAGTGAACATGGGCTGGCAATCAGGGTTAACAAATCAGAACCGGGGCAAATACTATTCCGGTGGCACTTAAAGAGAAACCAACATGTGCATAATGAGGAAAGAATCATTTTGGGGAATGTCTTTTAGGGAAAAGAGTGTGTTTTCGGTGCCATCAACCAGGTCACAATGTTGTATTTTGCACCACCTACACTGACAGGAAGGGGAAAACACCTATTGGATAGGCACATATTTGTGCTATGATGCAATAAGAAGCTTAGCAGAGCCCGAGAACTCTAACAGGTATGCTACATGTTTCCGATACACCTGCTCTAGTGCTATTTGATATTGGTGCTACACATTCCTTTATTTTTGTTTATTTCCATGCTAAAACCCACTCAAGAGCTACACTTTTAGCGACACGCTAGAAATAAGCCTCCCATCTGGAAAAACAATAAGTACTGATTTAGTGATTAACAACGTGGAGTTGGATTTTGACGGGAAGGGTTTAAAAGCGGATTTGAATATGATTAGGATGAAGGATTTTATCATCATAAGGATGGACTTGTTGAATAAGTATAACGCTAACATCAAATGTCATGAGAGAAAAATAATTTTGCAACCTTAAAGAGAGATGAAATCGTATTTTTCGGAGTGAGAATGAGTGGAATGGCTCGAATGATATCATCGATGAAGATAGTCAAGATGTTGAAGAAAGAAAATTGTAAGGGGTATCTGGTGAATATGATAGCCACTTCAGAAACACCTGAAATTATAAAGAGTTTAAGGAAAGGCTGCAGAGCATTAATTTCAAGGTACAATCTCCATCAATATCAATGCTGCAAGATAAGACAAGCCAACAACCTACGAAGTGTGATTTGAAAAATGTGTCTATCTCTTCAACGAACATATTTTTAAATTTGCACTATAAAAGGCTGAGGAATCAAGTGAGAGAAGGTAACCGAGTTTAACACAAGCATAGAAGCTATAATCTGCAAACATCTGTCAAGCTTACAAAGAAATCCTCAAGCCTAAATTCGAAAAAAATCGATCCAACACACTTAGTGAAGGAAAGACAATTTCATCAGTTGAAGAGGAAAAATTATTTTCAAGAACAAAGGGGTATACTCTCTGAGGTTGAAGGAGAAGTAGTGAGGTTCTATCGAACCAGAGGTTTGAACCTATTGGAGGGCTACGTGATTAAGTCCAAGGGTTTGAAGGAAGTCAAGTAACAGGACAACCGTCTTGTGAAGAAGTTGAGTCCCAGGAGCAACATGCTGTGTGGTCAAAGCTTATTCGGACTGTTAATTGATTTGTAACCAAGTTAAGTTACCTAGTGGATTCCTCCAAGAGTTGGAGAAGAGTGGACTAGAGGAATTACCCCATCCTCAAACCACTATAAAAATTGCTTGTGTCCATTTTCTTTTCAACACACTTGATCTCTTTCTTTATTTTCATATCTGCTGATAAGTTAAAATTGCTTAAGTCTGCTGATAATACACTACAAGAAAAATAAGAATTTGAGGCGAAATTAAATCGTCACTAAAAGTCCCAAAAATGTCACAAAAAGTAATTTGAGACAAAAATAAAACGTCGCAAGCGATGTCGCAATATCACAGTCGCTAAAAGTCATCAGCGATGAAATAAGCAAAATGAGAACGTCGCTTATTTTCATATGGCTGGCACCATTTTACAATTTATGACAAATTAGTTTGTCTCCAAAGAGCTCATTTAGCGATGTCCTTCTATTCGTCTCTAAAAGTAAGTAGTATAGTGACATTTTAGGGACATATAATTTCGTCTCTAAAAAACTTCTTCTTTTTTTCTTTTTTTTTATGCCCCACCAACACGAGCCACTAGTCGTACAATAAACTTTGAAAAATATATGAACAAATATTTCTTAAGAATAAGTAATAAACATCAATATAAGTTCATTCATTCAAAATATAGTTTAATTCTTGAATATATATTCAAAATGAAATGAAAGAACATTGTTGCTACAAGGTAAAAAGAGTCTAACAAGGCTCATGCTTGGCAAAAAATATTCGTACTTGTCACCTAAGATTCAACAAAAGAGTCTAATATTTTTTCCTTCAAGGACTCGACAACGTCAATAATTTTTCTTGCGGATGGACTTGTTTCCAGGTGGACAGTAATCTGTATATGTTACAAAAAATCAAACAGGTTGTTATAAATTACTTTATAAGGAAGTTTTACTTTGATAAATTTGGTAATACTATGCAAGACTTGAAAGTGTAATGCTACAAAGTATTACACTAACACCTATCTCATTGTGGCAACTCACTTATAAGTTACATTTGGACAAACAAATGAACAGAGTACAAAGCAAAAAAAAAAAAAAAACACAAGCATATGGAATTACAAAGCAAAAAAAACAAATGAACAGAGTACAAATATTATGAATTACCAGCTCAGATGAACTAGTTGAATGACCCTCATATATGGAATCTCCAAAATGACATAAATTAGAAAAAGTTAGATAACTTCCTGATATCATCAATATCACCACTCTCCACTATTTCCTCCCCTTTATCCCAACTATACTATTTTCTCAAAATATAATTAAAAGAGAAAGGGGAAGGTTTCCCATCAACAGTAGTACTGATACTACAGATGGCTTAAAGAAAGTTTCCCTAAAACACATAACTGACTTCAGTTTCCTTGTAAATATGCCTACTTCCAATAATTTAAACACTAGTCTGATAATGAATCCCCTGGAGAATATGGCCAAGATTCGAATCTCGGAAATATATTGCAAGTTTTGAACTCAAATCCGTCCCCATCTAATTTCTCGGGTGGATCAGGAAGTTATCTAACTTTTTCTGTGAATATTCTGTTTTTGACAGAAATGATATGGTTGTTTTCTTCACTGATGGTGCTTGTAAATAAAATGTAACTCACCTGTTAGCAAAAGATGATGTTATCAACCGCTGATTTTGTCAGACAAAGGTTCAAGCATCTATATCACCCCTTCAGTACAAGAAATTTATATATAAAACATGTTTCTAAAATAATAACTGAAATTAGTATAGTGAAAATTTTCGTTAAACTACTCTTCATCCTCAATCACGGTCTCATCATCATATTTAGAACCAAGAAGCTGAAGAAATAATTGCTCATGTTTGGATAAGTTTTCTCCCTTCTCTGTCCATTCTTAATCTCATTGTCTAATTTTTCCTTCAATTGGTCATTTTCAGCTTTAGATTGCCTTAGTTGTTCCCGAAGCTCTTTGATTAAGTAACTATTAGCAGTCAATGATTGAGCGGGTTTCCTTCTAGTGCCCAATCCTTTAATATAACCGAATCTAGTGCCCAACACTTTGTCACATACTTCATCAGGAGTTAGTGGATTTCCTTCTTCAGTTGATTTTGTCAACAATTCTATCATGGATTTCTATTGAATCAAGAAACAAGTCATCAAGTAAATTAGGAATAATGAAATAAGTTATAAACAAGTCATCATTTTCATCTTAAATAGTTTTCCTCAGCCTCAGGCGATGTCCATTTTCCACTAGCTTCATTGAAATGTGTGTGCTTATAAAAAGTGATTCTATCACACACTTGACCATTTCTAAGTTTTTGATTCTGTTACACATGTTTCATATTCAATAATTATGATTTGGATAAAAAAAGTACAGAAGTTAAATGATTAGAACTCATACCAGCTCATGTCGAACAACAACATATGATTTTGTTCCTTAGTTGTGAGGGGTCTTCATTTGTTTCCGGATTTCAGGAGCTTTCTTGCATTTCTCCTACAAAAGTTGCATAATTTTATTGAGACGAGCTAATAACAAGTGTAAAATAAAGATAACTGAGATGGAAAAAAAGATGAAGCTAATAACAAACAGTTCTTACTTGAACATTTTGTTGGGACCAATAATCACACAAGTCGGTCCATTGTTGTTCAGTCACTTTACCATGCTTATTGAGACGAGCTTGCTCATATGAATCAAATGTTTTATAGTACTTGCGCAACAAGTATCTACGATTTCTGAACCGATTACTTAGAAGAGCATTTACAATTTTCGTAACTCTTGGTACATCACCCAAGCCTGGAATATCCAATCTCATCTAAAATGGCATCATGAAATTAATAAATACAATGCCTCCAGTGAGATCTTAAGTGGTCTAAGCTTAGCAAATTTAAACCTTACATTAATCTGGTCATATGCGACATAAACTCCTTAGAAACTATCCCAATTTCACTAGAAAGTTTTGCTGATTGCACTTTGTCTAGAGGTCTACCTTGAATAGGATCAATCCAAACTTCAAGTTTTTTCTTACTTGCATCATTCATTCTTTGCAATTCTTTGCCTCTTGTGGGACCTCTTCCTCTTTTTTTTGAAGTTGATGCTTCACATAATATATCATAATAAATTAAAAAAGGCATATTATATAACAAAAAATTGAACTAAAACACCATGCTACCTGACTCGCTCTCATTGTTAATTTGCGAAGAATCTTGATTCGAGGATGCATTAGCTCCATGAGTTGGTGAAAATCCATCAGGCTGCTCTGATGAGGTAGAGTTTTGCACATTATTTAACTGTTGAGCTCGTGCAGATGGTAATTTGTTTCTCAATCCTAGAGCTATTCTTATTAAATCTCCTGAAATAAAATGCTTGGTTATTCAACTGTTCAAGTAATTCAGGCCTGGTAAACACAACTAACCAGAAAAATGCTTGCATTAGAAACTCATACTTATCACAAATATTCATAAATAACAATATCCAGCTTACTGAATGAAGCCAATTTTCATTAGCTTGAGATGTATATATGCCAAATCTCAAGAAACTGGATTTATCAATTAGTGCACTCCAAATATATCTTGACATGTAATGCTAAACTAAATGGATTTTTTTTTCTCTTATAGAAGGATGTTAGCTTCTGATTTTGCTTACATTGTCCTCGTAGTCATTTCTTCTTTTCTTCTTCAATAAATTTCTGTTGACTTGCTGTCTTAATCGAGATTGTTGATCACATACTAGAACAATGAGTGCCATTCATTATTTCCAGAGCATTTAATTTATCAAACAATTTTACCAAGGCCCAAGAAAGGTCAACACTATATACGTTTAATTTACAAAGTCATATCTCTTTTTATCTATCTAATTAAACTTCATATATCCGGTTATCCTCAACGAGTGACATCACATAATACAAAAAAACTGCAAGTATTGATCGAGAAAAACAATTTCCTACACCTGTGGCTAAACAAAGAATAAGGAACTCTTCTCTATGGCAATAATATCAAAGAATCATCTAACCAAGCAATGTCAAACTAGAACAAACTTTAACAAATATGACAATAATATCAAAGAATCATTAACTAAATAGCCTAAGCAAAAGATGGCATCAGATCATTGCACATAAGCAATTAAACTTACAGTTCCAGCAGCAGACTTGGATGAAAGAAATGTGTTTGCTTTTAAACGGGAAATACAAAAATCACAGACCTGATTGAAGTCATTAAAGTTAAGAATATATATATAAACAAATCAAATAACTATACAAAAAAGGCCAATTAAAATATTAAGATGAACAAGGTCACATACAATCAGTAAGTCTCTACAAATCTGATTGTCACTGAATAGATAAGCAATTAGAAGGATGAAACAACAGGACAAGGGATAACACAAACCAATACACATCATAACACATTCTACCAAATACATCTCTATATATTCCAAATCTTTGTTGCTATATATGATATACATTGAGAAATACTCTTACCTTCTTTTTAAAGAGGCAAAAAAAAAAAAAAATTTTCTTACCTAAAATATTGAGAAATACATTCCAAAACTTTTCTACTGCATATATTTTCTATTTGCTTCAGTTTCTTCAGGAACCTGTCAAACAAAGACAAAGAGAGAAAAAACAATCAGGCACCCACAAACCAACCATCAATACCTAGAACAGGGGAAAAATGCATATCATAACAAGGTCTAGAGCTTAGTCTAATTTTTACTTACTAGCAGTTATGGGAGTGGATATAATTGCTTTAACAATAACACCACAACCTGTACAAAAAGTTTCACTGGATTCTTGAGAGAAGCCTTCAATGGTTTATTTAGTTTTCTTTTCTTTCTCATTTTATAATATTATTATTCTGGTGGTCGTTTGTTTATTATACACAACAAAATATGGTAATAAATTTGTATCCCTGAACACAAATATATTGCCACAACCATCATAAAAATATCCATTACTTTCAAATAAAATGAAAGACAAAAAGATACCAGAGCTCAAAAAATGCTTTGCTAACATTAAAAACAGACACATGGATTTGTTCATCTAGTAAATACTCAAGCAATGGCATGAGCAGGATCCCTCAATCATCATCATCGTCCTTATCCAGATCAACATCAGCCTCAAGTGCATCATCCGTATCAGTAAAATATTCATCTAGAGTCCACTATAAAATCATGTACTTGTTCATGCACCAAATTTTCCACTAGATATGCATCAATAATATTGGGATCTTGATCGTCTCTATGCAATTGTTCTGCTTCATGCTCTTCAATATCAATAGTGGAATCATGTATATCTAATTCCACCTCTTGATATGCCTCATCATTAAGATCTTGTTTGTCTTGCAACTGCTGAACATAAAAAATATTCCTTTGATGAAACTTTTGGACGACTCACCAATTGGTTCCCAATGTTCTGTCATTAAGAAAAAAGACTTGTCTTGCTTGAGAAGCTAATATAAAAGGATCCTTTTTATACTAAAATTTGCTAACATTAACACTAGTAATATTGCCATCCTTATGAATGCCCCTTTTTCTATCCCCTAAGTCAAACCATTTACACTTAAAGACAATAACTCTTCTTCCTTTGACGTAGTCTAACTCAATAATATCACTAAGAACACCATAAAAGTCCATAATCTCATCTTTATGATTCCCTAACAACAATCCCTCTATTTTGGCTTTTAAGACGATCATCGCGATTTGTTGTGTGAAACCGCACTCCATTGATAATACATCCCGTGTATTTCTTTGCACATAAGTGAGGTCCACAAGCAAGGGAATACAATGCCTCAGTTGCTTCTAATTTCTTACGATTGTAATAGTGAATCATCTATAAAATAAAAGGTAAATTCTAAAATTAACTGAATTCTAGTAATTGGAGGCACAAAGAGAGAACAAATTTGCATAAAAAAACTTACATACTGCCTAAACCATGAAGCAAATGAATTCTTATGTTGTTCTTCAATATTACAGACCCTTTTGTCTTGAGCTCATCCGTATGTTTTCTAGAAGAAAATTATGTAACTTTTAGATAGTGTTGGTAGTTGTAGCGATGACATAAATATTCATGCATACTTACTCAATAAAGGGATCAACCTCTTCAAAATTAGTTAAAATGAACCAATGAGCCATATCAAGATCTTCTTTCTGTAACTCAACATATTTGGATGCTCCAATTGGTCTAAATCTTTGTGAGAAAACTGGTAATCCACCATCAATTGTCACATCAAAGTTACGCACCTCTTAATTTAACAGGTTTCAATTCCTTGAAGGTACATCGAACAAAATGTTAAACACTCTTTAGCTATATAAGCCTCTGCAATTGACCCCTCAGGACGAGCTTTATTACTCACAAACTGCTTAAGAGCCTAAGAACCTAAAAAGATGGCAACATATCATTTAATTCAGGGGTGTCCTATAACCCACAACTTCTAAAGTAAAATTTATAACAAGGAATGATATTACCTTTCAATAGGAAACATCCATCGAAAATGAACTGGACCACAAAGCTTAGCTTCAGAAGGCAAGTGAATCGCCAAATGCACCATCACATCAAAGAAAGCAGGAGGAAAAATCATCTCAAGCTTACACAATATCAATACAATGTCTTTTTCCATCTTTTCAATTTCATCTAATCTCAAAGTTTTACAACACAATCGTTGGAAGAAGTCACCTAATTTAGCCAATACAGTTGAGACATCTTTATGCAAGCATCCACGAACACTGATATGATGTAACCGTTGCAAAAGGATATGGCAATTGTGGTTTTTCAATCCATGAATCCCCCATCAGTTACATTAGCACAACGTGAAATGTTTGAAGCATAGCCATCTGGAAACTTCACTGACTTCAAAAATTCACAAAAGTCTTTCCTTGCTTTCTTTGACATTGTATAACAAGCGGATGGTACAATGTAATTTCCATCATCTATTTTCTTCAAGTACAATTCCTTTCTTATGTTGAGATCTTCTAGATCTTGCCTGGCCTTTATAGTATCCTTTGTTTCTCCTTCAATATCCATTAAAGTCCCCAATATACTGTCACATATGTTTTTTTCAATATGTGTTGGGAAATTTATTGTTTAGATTTTGATGAATCCCATGTAAAACTTAGACTAGAAAGTTTGCAACCCATTTTTCTTGTAATTTGTATTGTAATAGATTGGGTTGTACGAGCTGAGTCAAGTCAGTTATGCCTAGATATACAAGAAGTCAACTGAAGACTGGGATGAAGACTCCGATGTGAAACAGCTGAGTATGGCAAGGAAGAAATGTCTATGACTCGACTGAAGGAGTATCAGCTGTGATACAGCTGTATGAAGAATTAGTCAAGTCAACCAAAGAAGCCAAGACAAGTCAAGTTAAAGTGACGGATGAGTCTTTCAATCATTGGAGCGAGAATCAAGTCACCTGGGAAAAGCGCACGCAAAGAGGAGTTAATCGAAAAGAATCACATTTGCACAAAAGTCAAGAATATTACTTAATCAAGTAATACTTCCATGCTGCCATGTCTTAAAGTGCTCAGTCCCAGAAGCGTGCAAAAGCAATAAACCAATGGGAAGCACTGCACCTCGTGTCAGAACCTGAAAAGCTGTACATTCATTTAATACGAGGAAAGGTCAACATCTCAAGATTGAAGACCAAGAAAAGACAAGCCAACGAACACAAGTGACTTTTGAAAATCAGCCTATCTCTTCAACGGGCAGATTTTTGAAAGTTCACTATAAAAGGCTGAGGAATCACTTTGAGAAAAGTTTAACCTTGCATACCTGAACCACGAACATTCAAGCAATTATTCAAACTGTAACCTGCAATATATTCTCAAGTTATTCAAGCAAAATCCTCAAGCCTAAATCTCGAAGGAAATCGATCCAACACCAAGTTGTGAAGGAAAGACAACTTCAAACTGTTGAAAAGAAACTTTTGAAGATTCAAAAAGGGTCTACATTCTAAGGAGGATTGTAGAAAGGTTCAAGGTCGAACCGGTCTCAAGTTATTGGAGGGCTTCGTGATCAAATCCAAGAAGCTTGAGCAAGTGAGTCAAGTAGCAAGCGCACCCTGTGAAGAAGGCTGAGTCGGACGAGAAGCCGTTGTGTAACCAAGGCATCTCCGGATCGAGTCCCAAAGGATCAAGTCAACTGTGTGATCAAGACTTGTATCGGGTGATAACCACTTTGTACTCGATCAATACTTAGTGGATTCCTCCGGGGAGTTGGAGAAGAGAGGAGTAGAAGAATTACCCCATCTTCAACCTCTATAAAAATTATTGTGTCATTTACATTTCAACATTTTATTTTTGCATAATAATTTGCTATCCAACTGATAATTAACAAAGTGCTAAAATCAAGTGTTTAAAATAAAGTTAAACCAAATTCAAGGGTGTTAAGTCTTCTGCTGAAAATCTCATCACAGCCAAGTTAAGGTTTAGACTAAACATATGAGTTATTCTATCAACAGCTCAATCGAGTCTGTTGAGTGGCTAACTCTGCTGGTTAACTAACTTAGTTGTCCCTCAAGGACTTAGCTGTGTATTTAACTCTGTAATATTTTAAAAGGACTAAAATCGAAAAGTTGGTAAGGTTTATTCAACCCCCCCTTCTAAACCTCACTCACACCCCTTGGGATCTACAAGTGGTATCAGAGCGGTTGGTTCATTGATCCTTCCGCACTGGTTACTGAACTAGATCTCCAATTTTTCAAAGAAGTTTTTAACACTTGCTCTTTCAAAAGCTATTTTTTTAGCAAAGTTATTATCATGGAAGCAAATTTGACACGCATTCCTATGTTCACTATTGAGGAATTCGATGACTGGAAAATTCGTATGCAGGCTCATCTATCAGCTTTACATGATGAAATGTGGATAGTGATAGAGGATGGGCCACTGCAAATACTGAAAGTGAAGACAATTGTACAGAGAGTAGCCGCAGCTGAAGGAGAGGAAGCTGCTGCTGAAGCAAGACAAGCCCTGGTTGAGAAACCAAGGACTGAATGGACAAACGAGGACAGAAGAAGATATAACTTGGACAATGTGGCCAAGGACATACTTCACAAAACCATGGACAAAGCAATGTTCAACAAAGTCAAATCTTGTCAAACTGCAAAACAAATCTTGGATAAATTAACTTTAATTTGTGAAGGATTTGAACAAATTAAAGAAAACAAATTGTCCGTTGCTGTACAAAAATTTGAAAATTTTAAAATGCTTGTAAGTGAAACCTTGGATCAGCTGGATGCTCGATTCACTGAAATCACAAATGAATTATCAGCACTTGGGAAAGAATATACACATAAGGAGATGTGTATGAAGATTCTGAGAAGCCTCCCAGCTGAATGGGAAATAAAGGTCATGGCCCTGAGACATTCAATGAACCTCACAACAACATCCAACCATGAGCTATTCTCAGACCTCAAAGCCTACGAGTTCAAGCTGAGAAGAAAGATCAAGAGGAGACAACTGTACCCAAAACAACTACACTTATAGTAAAGGATGGGAAAAGAGCTGAGGTTAATGAAGCCATTGACGAGGAGGAAATTGCCTTGATGGATAAAAGATTCAACAAGTTCTTCAACAAGAACTACAAAAGAAACAAAGGTGAATTCTCCATAAGACATTCAGCTCCCTCCAAGCCAAGGAAGATAGGCCACCCAAGAGAGCTGAGCATCAAAAGGTTGAATATCAGAGAGCTGATAACCCAAGAACGGAAAGAGTTGATCAAAGAGCTGAGAACCTGTGTTGGAACTGTAGACAACCAGGACACTTTGCTATTGACTGTCCATATCCTGTAGTCAATAAATACAGGAATGAAGAAGAAAGAAGAGTCTTCAGAGAAAGAAGACAAGAAAAGAAAAAGGCTATGTTGGCTGCAGAGACTGCTGAGACAACTAAGTCAAAGGAAGCAGCAGACTCAGAGAGTAGTGAAGTTGACTACTCAAGTGATTCTGAAGAAGAAGCAATGATCTGTCTAATGGCTAAAGAACGAGATCAACCAGACCAAGAAGATGAGGTACACTCAAACTCATCTCACTCAGATTCTAGTGATAGTGATTGTGACACACACACTTCATCACCCACTGATCTTTATGATTCATTAGGCAAAATGATGAAAGACTTTGAGCACATTAAATCCTCACACACACTATTAAATGAGAAAAACAGCCAGCTCAAAAGCCAAAACTCACAGTTGACTAAGGAGCTGAGTACTCTAAGTCACATAGCTAATGAGAACAAAGAGTTGAAGGCTGAGAATGCTAAACTAATAGTAGAGATAGCTGCTATAGAAAAGAGGAAAAATGATTTCAAGAATGTGATTGCTTCATTCACAAAGGCATCTAAATCATTGGATGACCTTATTATGAGCCAAAAAGAGTGTGGAGATAAGACAAGCATAGGATTCAATTCCTTTGTGCACAGTCAAACTCCCAGAGTGATCTTGGAAAAAGGATCTTCAAGTAATGAAGCATCTCAAAAACCCAAGACACCAAATGTTGCACCCACATTCACTCCAAAGCACAACCACAAACAAACTGGCCTTGGATATAAAGGAAAAGGAAAACAGCCAGTTGAGTATGCTGAGAGGACAGCTGAGAAGAAATCCAATAGAGTTCCTCAAAGAAACTCCAAACAGGAGTAATATGTGAAGAAGAAACAGAGGTACCAAAAACCCCAGAAGTTTTATCAAAGAAACACATATGATGGGAATGGTAGAAATTACCCAAGCCAAGCTGATTGGAATAATGTGAAATATCAGCAAACACCTATGGAATATATGCCCAAATGGCAAAGACCTAGACCTCAGCAAAGGTCATTCCAAAGCAAAAGAGCTATTATCCGCACACATATGCACCCAAGCACTACACTCAGAAATATCACAACTACCCAAAGAAGGCGATTGCTATAACACACACACAGGCATACAGACAAAAGAGACAGCTGTATGAACCTAAAGCCCCCAAGCAATTTGCCAAAGTGAATTATCATTTGGCTATAGGTTGGTTGGATCATCTTACAACACTAACCCCTCAGGACCCAGGCAAGTATGGGTACCTAAAAACTGATTTCCTTGATTGCAGGTTCAAGGAACAACTGAGTGCCAAGGAACCTGGTACATGGATAGTGGCTATTCCAGACACATGACAGGAAACAAGAAAAATCTGTCAAAATTCAAGGAGATTAGAGGCGCAAAAGTCATATTTGGAGGAAATGAAGCTCCAGGGGAAATAAGAGGCATTGGATCCATCAAGAAAAATGAATTAGAAATCACAGATGTTGCATACGTTGAAGGCCTCAACTTCAACCTATTAAGCATCAACCAACTCTGTGACAAGGGCTATAATGTTGGATTCAATATGGGAGTGTGCCAAATCAAAGACACTGAATCAAATGAAGTAGTGATGCAAGGATCCAGATAAAAGAACATGTATCTGGTAGATTGGTCGACTGCCACACCAAGCACTTGTCTGCTAGCAAAGAGCACAGCTGAATCAAGTTGGCTGTGATACAAGAAGCTGAATCATCTGAATTTCAAGACAATTAACAAGCTTGCAAGGAGTAATCTTGTAGAAGGACTACCAGACTCAGTGTACAACAAATACAGTGTTTGTGATGCATGCCAGATGGGAAAGCAGATCAAATCATCATTCAAAGATAAGTCAAGTTCGTCTTCAACAAGAATATTGCATCTGTTGCATATGGACTTATTTGGTCCAGTTGAGCCAGCCAGCATAAGTGGAAAGAAATACACTTTAGTAGTGGTGGATGATTATTCAAGATATACATGGACAATCTTCATGTGTAAAAAGAAGGAAACTTTGCAGAAGGTACCCCAACTGATGAAAAGAGTTCAAAATGAGAAGAGTCAAACCATTAGAAAAATAAGATCTGATAGAGGAACTGAGTTTGTCAATGGAATAATAACTCAGTATTGTGTTGAAAATGGTATTTCTCATGAATTATCTACAGCAAGGACTCCATAGCAGAATGGAGTAGCAGAAAGACGAAAGAGAACTCTCAAGGAAGCTGCAAGGACCATGCTAGCTAAAGCTGGATTGCCTAAAAGATTTTGGGCTGAAGCCATCAATACTACATGCTATACTCAAAATAGATGTATGATCAATAGATAGCTGACAAAGACTCCCTATGAAATATGGACAGGGAGAAAGCCAATTGTTGGGTATTTTAAAATATTTGGATGTAAATGCTTCATCCACAACAATGGCAAGGATAATCTAAAGGCTTTTGATGCTAAAGTTGATGAAGGTATCTTCTTAGGATAATCTAAAGCCTACAGAGTGCTGAACAAGAGGACTATGGTCACAGAAGAGTCTATCCATGTGGTTTTTGATGAACCTAATGTAAATGGAGAAGATATTGAAGAGTTAGGCGATAAAATTCAATCACCAACTATGCGAAGAGTCCTTATGGCGAAGCTAAAGCCGGAGCAATCAATCAAGATGAAGATGAGATTGCGAGTCTCAAAGACACCGGAAAATCTACGACTAAGTGATCATGAGAGAGCTGCTCAAGACAACAACACACGCAACATGCCTCGAATCAAGCTAACTTACTCCAACCTTGATGTGAGATGGCCGAGACCATCCACGAGCTAGTCATTGGAGATGTAAGAGATGGTGTGAAAACCAGTTCAGCTCGGAAGAAGCATTGTTCACTTGTTTTATTTCCCAAATAGAGCCAAAAGATGTGTCCCAAGCATTGGATGACACACATTGGATTAGAACCATGCAAGAAGAAGAATCAATCAATTTGAAAGGAACAAAATATGGGAATTGGTGCAAAGACCAACCCATCAAAATGTCATTGGGACAAAATGGGTTTTGAAACAAGATGAATGAGGAAGTTTCGTGGTAAGGAACAAAGCAAGATTGGTTGCCAAAGGGTATTTCCAAGAAGAAGGAATAGATTTTGATGAAACATTTGCTCCTGTTCCATGATTAGAAGCAATAAGGATTGTAGGTCCCAAGGGTGTGAGTAAGGTTTAGAAGGGGGAGGGGGGGTTGAATAAATCTTACCAACTTTTTGATTTTAGTCCTTTTAAAATAACAGTTAAATTCACGATTATGTCCTTGAGGATAGCTAAGTTAGTTAACCAAAGATAGTTAGCCACTCAACGACTCGATTGAGTCATTGATAGAATAACTCACTATTTAGTCTAAACCTTAACTTGGCTATGATGAGATTTTCAAATGAAGACTTAACACCCTTGAATTTGGTTTAAGTTTGTTTTAACACTTGGTTTTAGCACTTTGTAAATTATCGAGTTGGATAGCAAATTATCGTGAGATATAAAATAATATGCGAGAAATAAAAATGCTTTGAAATATAAATGACACAATAAGTTTTATAGAGGTTCGAAGATGGGGTAATTCTTCTACTCCTCTCTTCTCCAACTCCTGGAGGAATCCACTAAGTATTGATCGTAGTACAAAGTGGTTATCGGTCCCAAATACAAGTCTTGATCACACAAATGACTTGATCCTTTGGGACTCGATCGAGATGCCTTGGTCACACAAATGGCTTCTCGTCCGACTCGGCTTCTTCACAGGGCGGCTGCCTTGCTACTTCGGTTCACTTGCTCAAGCTTCTTGGATTTGATCACGAAGCCCTCCAATAACTTGAGACTGGTTCGACCTTGAACCTTTCTACAATCCTCCTTGGAATGTGGACCCCTTTTGATTCTTCAAAAGTTTCCTCTTCAACAGTTTGAAGTTGTCTTTCCTTCACAGCTTGGTGTTGTATTGATTTCCTTCGAAGTTTAGGCTTGAGGATTTTGCTTGAATAACTTTAGAGTAAATTACAGGTTACAGTTATTAATAATTTCTTGAATGTTCGTGGTTCAGGTAACCTTCTCTCAATGAGATTCCTCAGCCTTTTATAGTGAACTTTCAAAAATCTGTCCATTGAAGAGATAGGCTGATTTTCAAAAGTCACTAGTGTTCGTTGGCTTGTCTTGTTGCAGTCCTTGATGTTGACATTTCCTCGTATTAAATGAATGTTCAGCTTTTTAGTCGACACGAGGTGCGATGCTTCCCATTGGTTTATTCCTTTTGCACGCTTCCGGGCATCGAGCACATTAAGACATGGCAAAGATGGAAGTATTACTTGTTTTGGTAATATTCTTGACTTCTATGCAACGGATTCTTTTCTGTCACTTCAACTTGAGACTTGGCTTCTTGAGTTGACTTGACTGATACTTCGCACAGCTGTATCCCAGTTGATAGTCCTTCAGTCGAGCTCTTGACTTCTCCTCCTTGCCATACTCAAATGTTTCACAACGAGTCTTCATTTCGATCTTCGATTTACTTCTTGTATATCCATGCATAGTGACGACTTGACTCAGCTCGTACAACCCTATCTATTACAATGTAAATTACAAGGAAAACGGGTTGCCAACTTTCTAGTCTAAGTTTTACATGGCATTCATCAAAATCTAAACAATAAATTTCCCAACAATGATGTTTCTTGCCTATGCTGCACACAAGAACTTCATTGTATATCAAATGGATGTGAAAAGTGCATTTTTAAATGGATTGTTGGAAGAAGAAGTCTATGTTGAGCAACCTCCATGATTTGAGCAGAAGACTCTTGGAGACAAGGTGTACAAGCTTAAGAAAGCTTTATATGGTTTGAAACAAGCACCAAGAGCATGGTATGATACATTATCCCAATTTCTGACAGATAATGGATTCACCAAAGGCAAAGTGGACAGAACACTCTTCAGAATTCAAGATGGGGATAGTATACTGCTTGTTCAAATATATGTGGATGATATCATTTTTGGATCCACAAACAAAGAGCTGTGTGATAAGTTCTCAAACCTCATGCTAGGAAAATTTGAAATGAGCATGATGGGAGAGCTGACATTCTTTCTAGGACTTCAAGTTAAACAGCTGAAGGATGGAACCATTATAAGTCAAACAAAGTACACCAGAGACTTAATGAAGAAATTTGGTAAGGAAGAGAAGTCTTCTGTGAAAATACCAGTGAATACATCAGTCAAGATGGACATGGATGCAGATGGCAAGCCTGTGGATCAAACAAGATACAGAGCACTTATTGGATCACTGCTCTATCTAACAGCAAGCAGGCCATACATCACCTTTGTAGTAGGTGTATGTGCAAGATGTCAATCTGCACCAAAAGAAAGCCATATGACTGCAGCTAAGAGAATCCTAAGATATCTGAAAGGATGCCTGGAAGTCGGCTTATGGTATCCAAAGGAAGGTGGATTCAAGCTTATTGGTTATTCAGACTTTGACTATGTTGGATGTAGAGTTGACAGGAAGAATACTTCAGGTACATGTCAAATGCTTGGAAACAGATTGGTTTCCTGGTTTAGCAAGAAGCAAAACTCAATAGCCACATCCACAAAGAGCAGAGTACATAGGCTGTGGCAAACAAGCAGTGCCCAAATTTTGTGGATGAGACAACAACTGAGAGATTATGATGTTGAAAAAAAAAAGAGATTCCAATTATGTGTGATAACACAAGTGCTATTGCAATCACTCAGAATCATGTGTTGCATTCAAGAACAAAGCACATTGATGTCAGATATCATTTCATAAGAGATCATGTTGAAAAGAAAGATATCACCTTGGAATACATCTCAACTGATAAATAGTTAGCTGACATATTCACAAAGCCCTTATGTGAATCAAGATTTGAAGAGCCTAAGCATGAGCTAGGGTTAATTGAGCTGAGTTGACACTCAGAAGACTCAATGAGAAGAGATGAAACATGAAAAGATGAAAACAGAGCAGATCTCATAAATCAGCCAAGTGAATCAGCCGTATCGGAAAGTCAGCTGTATCGAGTTAGCTGACAGCTGAGTCACCATACGAAAGGAGAGAAGAAGAGTTGAGTCATTTGTGCAGTGAGATGAGTCATTTATGAGCTAAGTGACAAAAACGCAGTCGTTTTTAATAAGCGGGAATATTTTTAAGGATGATGTCAGCGTAATAATGACGGGTACAGTCAAAAGCTGCACAGCAAGCATATGACTGTATATAAATGCTACCGCATTAAATGCGAGAAATTAAATGCAATGACACATGCTAAATCTGAACCGTTGATTTTGATCAAAATTTCAAAAACCAAAAACACGTCTTTTCATAACCCATATATACTCATTCTTTCAGTTTTCTCTCTCACATTGAAAACTGTTCATCTTCAAACCTAAGAAAGCAAGTTTCTTTTCTCTCCAAAACCCTACCAGTCTTCAAAGCAAGTTCGTCAAGTTTCGTTTGGTAAAAATCACTGAAATGGCACCAGCACATGATTTCGCTAAGCTCGCAAAGCAAATCCACACTGGATCAACTGTGGATTTTGAAGGGATGATAAAACAGGGTTCTGATGAAACCCTTGTGAAGAAGATAGCAGATAAGATCGAGAAATCTGCGATGAAACCCTTTCTCACATTAGAATATCATATGACGTACGTAGAGGAGGTCGCCCAGTTCTACGTAAACGCTGAAGTGCAGGACAAAGGGATTAAGTCCTCCGTCCACCGCAAGGACATTATAATCACGGCAAAGGACCTTGCAGAGCACTGTTTATTGCCGTCGGAGGGCATGTCGGAGATATATGAAGCAGACGTTGATTTGGTCGCTGCATGGAAAGAAGTGGCCAAACCCGAGTGGGCTGCAAAAGTTGTCTACACAAAAACCGACAAAAAGCTAAAGGATGATTATCACAAAATGTTGGATATCGTCGCCAAATGTGTAGACATGAAGTTTGGAAGCTTCAATCAGCTGTCCAAAACCAAGCTGATTGTCATGGCTGCGATCATGGAGGAGAAGAAGATCAATCAGGCGGGGTCGTCTCACGGACTCGCGAAAATGTTGCAAATAAGTCCTTCAAGGACGATGGGTCATTTGGAGGATCTCTGGGCTATCGACTTGTAATCGGCCATTTGATGGAGGTGAAGGGTGTTCCACTCCAACATGGAAAGTCGTTCCATGTCAACAAGAAGATGTCCCGGGCAAACCTTTCAGGAGCTCAGAAGAGAGCCTATGCCAAGAGGGCGGATACCAGCAGGGGGGAATCAGCTGATCCTGGAGAAACAGCTGTTACTTCTCCTCCCAAGAAGAAAGCTGCCCATGCAGCTGCGAAGAAGATAGCTGCCCCTGCAGTGAAGAAGAAAGACGCACCTGCCCCTGCAGCCGAGTCACCTGCCCCTGCAGCCGTGTCTCCTGCCCCTGCAGCCGAGGCGGAGAAAGAACCTCAAATACCTTCTCCAACTATCAAAAAGAAGAGGATCTGCTAAGCCAAGAAAGGCAGCTCCTCAGTCAAAGAAAGATGCACTGGCCCCCGCCGCCAAGAAAGTTGAAGAAGAAGTATCCGAACCAGAACTTTCTCTGGTAAGGATAAAAAAAAGGAGAAGAATCACCAAGCTCTCAGAGCTTGAGAAGACAAACAGTCCGCCACTCACCGGAAAAAATCTCGAGACTCGCCAAGAAGTGCGATCTCTCTAGAAATTATTGATTAAACAACCAAGTCTCTGTGAGGCCGATCAGCAAAGGCAATTTGAAGACCAAGCCGTGGACAGAACAACTGAGGAACAACAAGCAGCGAAGACAACTGAATCCCCTGTTGACAGGACTGTGTCTTCTCCTGTGATAGATGCTGCTAAGGGCGAAGAGAAACAGAGTTTACTACCCTCCATTCCTGAAAAGGAAGGGCAACAGGGAGAGGATGAAGATGATGATGTAATCATGTATTCTCCATTGTACCCAGACGTTCAGAGTCATCTGACGAGAGTGGAAAATGTGGAAGCTTAGTCATTCAAGGGTGTAGTTCGAACACCCTGAATTTATTGAAGAAGAAGAGGAGCTTTTCAAGTTCCTTGAGGTTGACACTGTACTGCAAGCCCTTGATGAGGATAATTGCATCAATATGCTGCAAATTCGAAAGGAAAACGAAAAGGCCAGAGCAGCTGAGGAAGCAGAGGCTCGAGAAAAAGCCAGCATTTGTCCTCTTACTGGAACCAGCGATCACACTCATCCGCACATAGATGCTCTTTCAGAAAGTGATGAGGATATGGATCCGATTGCTGCACAGGAGATTTTGGATATGCAACAAGCCATGTTGGAATCCAAAATGATGCATGAGCAACAGCTGAGGGAAGGACCAGAGAGTCTTCCAAATCTCACCGAGATTGATCCGTTAGGGAGTGGTGCGGCCAGACCCACGATCATTGCCGCAACCACATCCCCGATTCACTCGGAGAACGGATCCTAGGGAGCTGGCGATGACACTGGGAAGTTAGGCACCCAAGTTGAGCCAACCCCTGTTGAAGGTGTCTTACCACCTGCCCCCACAGCTGAGCACTCAAAGGAAGCAGTTCGGAGTCCTGGAGCAGCAGTGACCCCACCCCACCATCGACTCACTCGGTGAGCTAGCTAGGGGGAAACTCACTCCACTGCAGCTAGGTCGGAGGATGCTGCAGATGACTCTACCCTGAATCTAGGAGGCAAAACGGAGAAGGAAAAATAAATAGAACAATAGCAAGTTGTCACTAACGAAGCTCGGATAGTTAAGTCTGTCTCAGCTGAAGTGACAATGGCTCTGCAGGCTGAGGACGCTGCTGATGCAGTCGAGGCACAAGATGGATCTACCCCAGGAATTAACACTCTGGGCACTGAAAGTGCAATCCACGGAGTTTAAACTCATGTCGATGCCACAGCAGAAGACCCTAAGACAGTCTGCGCCTATCGAAGGGATTGTACAAGGCCCCGCTGCAGTTGAGACTGCAGGAGGTAATGAAGGCCTAAGGGAGATTGAGACTTCCCTAGGTAAAAATTAAGAAGATAAGAGCATTCCTCAGAACATAATTGCTGATTCAGAGGAGGAAATCAGCGCTCTTCATGACTCCCAGGATGATCCTAATACAACATTCATGGGATCCGCAGATGAAGCTGAATCAACCCCTGCTAAAGAGGATTCGGCTGAGGATGTTCTACCTAGTACGAGCAAGCCAGAATTCAAGGCTGCTCGACAAACATTAAATTTTGATGATGAGCCAACCCCTAAAGCCAGCTGAGACCGAAGAAGTCATTAAGACAATGAGGCTCGGCCAAGTGGGTCAATACCATCAAAGGCCCCACAATCACGATCAACCGCGCAGCTTCGGTAGCCGCAACAGACCACCTCGCACACAATATCTCAAGTGCGAGATGATTCTTATGAAGAAGTATTTACTTTTTCTCATGAGTGGCCGTACTTGAAAAGAAACGCAAGAGAACAGAGGCTCTACACCGTCCCAAGAAGACTTTAAAATCCCTATTGATTTGATTGTGCGATTGATTTCAATTTCGATGCAGAGTGGCGGCAAATGACTCAAGTCGATAAAGAGATGCGTGAAATCTTCAAGAAGATCTCGTGAAGAGATTGACAAGATTGAACGGCACCAAGCCTCTCTCGACATGCGCCCGGGCAAATAGAGATGCCACTCTCACAAAGAGACTTGAGAGGAGTGGTGGTCGGGATAAGGGAATGGTCTCAACAGTAGAGTGCCATGCGTCTCGAGCAAGTTCGCTACTTCAAGGCACTATACAACAAAATGCTGGTATGGAGTGCTGACAATGCTGACATGAAGGCAATGATGCAGACCTATATGGAGATATTGCATGCCTCCCATACAACTGAAATGGAGTTGCTGCGTGAATTTCATCGCAAAGAACTTCTGCGCGTAGAGGAAAATATGAATGCCAAGTTCAGCCTTCTTATAGCTGAAATGAAATTGGTGGCAGTCGCGTCCAAAGCCACCCGCTCAGAATTCCGAACAGCATACTCCGCTGCAGACTCCAAGCAAAATTCAGCTATCAGCAGACTGGACTTCATGCTTGCTGGTATGTTCCCAGGGGTTCCTCTCTCCTTTGATGATGCCAAAAAGGGGGAAGAGGAATACCAGAAGATGTTTAAGGGGACAATTGGTGAGAAGGAAAAGAAAACAAAACTGGCCGTATAGAAGAAAGATACAATGTTGAGAAGAGGAAAGAAAAGGGAAAAGTTGTTGAGGGGGAAAGGTCAAAAGATATGACCTTAATGCTTGCTTTGAAACCCTCGGCAAGGTCATGTCACAACCGACATCATGAGCAAACTTCTTGTAACTCTGCCGCCTATCACTCTGTTGTGCCCATATCTCATACAAGAAAAAGATTTCGACAAAAGAACGGATGCCCGTGTTGAAGAGATGTTAAAACAATTTGGAGGCACTTCGGAAAGATACGGATGCCATTTCGTGTTGAGCCTAGAAGAATTCAAAACGCTCGAATCAAGGATACTTAAACATGTCCATGGCCCAAGCAACTTTGGGAAAAAGGCACTCGAAGAAGGCGATAGCGGCAGAAAGATAGTCAGATACTACAAGCGACAAGTCACCGATAAAAGAAAGGCTCCTGTACAATACACACCCGAGAGGAAGAGGAAGAAGTAGTGGAGGAAGAGGTTTCACCTGACCTCTACCAAAAACATTGAATACATAGATCCGGAAAGAAATGAGAGATCTATTGGAATGACATGTGGCAATATGGAAGTGGCTAGGAAGAATCTTTGAGTATGTCAAAAGAATTGAAGAAGAAAATAAAAGACAAGATCACCATTTGTGGGAAGAAAGGAAAGAATGAATGAGAAGAGACGATGCTGCAAAGAGAGGATACGAGAAAAAGAAAGCAGCTGAAGAAGAAAAGAAGAGAAAGAGAGCAGAGGACGACAGAGCTAAACAAGAAAAAAGGAGGCAGCGAAGGCGATGAAGTGTTGCTATCCACCCCTTCATGCATTTTACTATTGTAAATGCATATGTATGTAAGTCTTTTGTACACTTAATGAGAAATCTGTAATTTCTATACTTTTGCGTAGATATAGAATGATATGTTTGCTCTGATACACATTGTAAAAAGCTATGTAAAGGATAAAAATTTTATGATCAATAAAAAGATTGATTCTACGCATAGATTCTCTGTTACTGCATTGTCTGTATGTATATTTGATGCTTACATTTTGTTTGTATGTTTTAAGTTTTGGCATCATCAAAAAGGGAGAAATTGTTGGGAAATTTATTATTTAGATTTTGATGAATGCCATGTAAAACTTAGACTAGAAAGTTGGCACCCCATTTTCCTTGTAATTTGTATTGTAATAGATAGGGTTGTACGAGCTGAATCAAGTTAGCTATGCCTGGATATACAAGAAGTCAACTGAAGACTGGGATCAAGACTCCGCTGTGAAGCAGCTGAGTATGGGAAGGAAGAAATGTCTAGGACTCGATTGAAGGAGTATCACCGAAACAATTGTATATGAAGAATCGCCAAGTCAACCAAAGAAGCCATGCCAAGTCAAGTTGAAGTGACGGATGAGTCTTTCAATCATTGGAGCCGACTCAAGTCACCTGGGAAAAGGCAAAACGCAAAAGAGGAGTTAATCGAAAAGAATCATTGCACAAAAAGTTAAGAATATTACTTAATCAAGTAATACTTCCATGCTTTGCCATGTCTTAAAGTGCTCGATCCCGAAGCGTGCGTGCGTGCAAAAGGAATAAACCAATGGGAAGCACTACATCTTGTGTCGAACTCGAAAAATTGGGACATTCATTTAATACGAGGAAATGTCAACATCATAAGATTGAAGACCAAGAAAAGACAAGCCAACGAACACAAGTGACTTTTGAAAATCAGGCTATCTCTTCAACAATGATTTTTGAAAGTTCACTATAAAATCTTGAGGAATCACTTTGAGAAAAGGTAAACCTTGCATACCCGAACCACGAACATTCAAGCAATTATTCAAACTATAACCTGCAATATATTCTCAAGTTATTCAAGCAAAATCCTCAAGCCTAAATCTCGAAGGAAATCGATCCAACACCAAGCTGTGAAGGAAAGACAACTTCAAACTGTTGAAGAGGAAACTTTTGAAGAAATAAAAGGGGTCTACATTCCAAGGATGATTGTAGAAAGGTTCAAGGTCGAACCAGTCTCAAGTTATTGGAGGGCTTCATGATCAAACCCAAGAAGCTTGAGCAAGTGAGTCAAGTAGCAAAGCGCAAAACCCTGTGAAGAAGTTCCAGTCGGACGAGAAGCCACCAGTGTGACCAAGGCATCTCTAGCCGAGTCCCAAAGGATCAAGTCACCGTGTGTGATCAAGACTTGTATCTGGACTTGTAACCACTTTGTTGTCAATACTTAGTGGATTCCTCCGGGAGTTGGAGAAGAGAGGAGTAGAAGAATTACCCATCTTCGAACCTCTATAAAAATTATTGTGTCATTTACATTTCAAAGATTTTATTTCTCGCATAACACTTTATATCTGCGATAATTTGCTATCCAACGATAATTAACAAAGTGCTAAAATCAAGTGTTTAAAACAAAGTTAAACTAAATTCAAGGGTGTTAAGTCTTCCGCTGAAAATCTCATCACAGCCAAGTTAAGGTTAAGACTAAACAATGAGTTATTCTATCAACAGCTCAATCGAGTCTGTTGAGTGGCTAACTCTACTGTTTAACTAACTTAGTTGTCCCTCAAGGACTTAGCTATGTATTTAACTCTGTAATATTTTAAAAGGACTAAAATCGAAAAGTTGGTAAGGTTTATTCAACCCCCCTTCTAACCTTACTCACACCCCTTGGGACCTACAATATGCATGACATCCAAATTATGTCTCAACAACAAGTGTTTCCAATAAGGCAAGTTGAACAGAATACTTTTGTTGGTCCAATTCAATTCTTCTAAGGTTCGCTTCCTTTTCTTGTCATTACGATGCTTTCCAGGTATGCCATCTTTAAGATGGATCAACTGTTGCAACAAATCATCTCCAGATAAATCCATGGGTGGTGGTCTATGCTCTGTTGTACCATTAAGCTTTTTGCTTTTTCGCCATTTATGATCATGAGGCAAGATCGTCAATGACCCCAATAGCATATTTTATTTCTCAACTTTAGTGAATTTGTTTGGTAGTTAGAAACAGGGCATGCCTTGTAACCTTTGGTACTCCATCCAGAAAAATTACCATAAGTTGGGAAATCATTTATCGTCCACAAAATCGCTGCATGCATTTGGAAATATTCTCCAGAAGAAGCATCATAAGTATGCACTCCATCTTCCCAAAGTTCCTTAAGCTCATTAATTAAAGATTGCAAATACACATCAATGTCTTTTCCAGGTGAGTTAGGCCCAGGAATAAGCAAAGATAACATGAAAAATGGCTCCTTCAAACATTTCCAAGGTTGTAAGTTGTATGGCATTAGGATCACCGGCCACATGCTATAAGAACTGCTCATACGACCAAATGGATTAAAGCCATTTGTTGCTAAGCCAAGTCTTATATTGCGACAATCTTCAGAAAACCATGGAAATTCACTGTCTAAATTTTTCCATGCTTTAGAATCGGCTGGATGCTGCATTGTGTTCTCATCATTAACCCGTTTCTCTTTATGCCACCTCATATCTAAAGCTTTTTTATTGGACATAAACAATCTTTGTAGCCTTGGTTTTAAAGGAAAGTAATGTAAAACTTTATGGGGGATCTTCTTACCTTTCCCATCATTAACTTTCCATCTCGACGTACCACAAATATGGCGCTGCTCAGATTCTTCAAACTCCTTCCAGAAAAGTGCACAATCATATTTACAAGCATGAATGGATAGGTACCCTAACCCCAACTCTCGCAACATAGACTTTGCCTCATAATGTGACTGGAACTCTATCATCTTTAGACAATATTGTTTTCAAAAAGTTCAACAACGCATGTCAAAAGACTTATTGCGCCACTTATTATATACCTTCATGTGCGAAAAGTTGACAACAAAGAGATAATGTTGAGGTTGAACAACCCGGATATAATTCTTGTTGTGGTCTCAACAACTTATCAAAGCCCTCTTGTGTAGGTTGAAAGATATTGCTAACACCTTTACTACTGTTATCTTCTTGCAAACTATTCAAACAATTATTCATCTTAACAAGCATATCTTGCACTCCATCATTTTCATCAACATCGATATCATCATCCCCAAAATCGGTATCTTGCAATTCCTCACTAATATTAGTTTTATTAATGTTTGACTCACGAGGCTCTCCATGATACATCAACCGTGTATAAAACTTATTTATACTAGGAAATATAAGATGATTAAAGACCACATCTTGGATATGGATGCTAACATTTAGACAGTCCATGCATGGACAACGAATATCGCATTCCGCACCCATATGCTCTCTTACAAATTTCATGAAATATTGAACTCCATTTACATGTTCATCAGAAAATCTCCTTGCAGACATCCAACTTTTATCCATTTTCCTTCTTAGAAAGTGTTAATTTGTTGACTATTCACATAGCAAAACCACACAAGTGAATTAGATAGAGCATAATCCATGAACCAAAATCAAGTTCGATTGATCGTAGTCTAATTTGGCTAGTTACCAAATATATGAGAATTGCTTAAATGATCCAAATCATAGTTCAGATTGATTAATCTGCACACTGGACTAGGCCCAATTTTTTTTTTTCAAATGTTAAAGAATTGAAAGAAGTTTCCAATGTTACTTTTACATCTCATTTTCCAGCAACATACGGTAGGCAACAATTTAATCATAATGCGAAATCACAACCATAATATAATTATCATGAATTTTAAATATTGCAAACTTATTTACAGATAAAACACTCAAAAGGTTAGAAGGTAAATGAAAAGAATAATGGTGATTCTTAATCTCTGGTTGATTAAGATAAGATATAAAGAGTCAAGACTCCATAATTTTCTTAGGAAAATGCTGAAGCTCTATTTTATATATTCATCACCAGACATTTTTTTTTAGAATATTTCAAAATATAATTCTATTGAAGAATAAGTTAAAATGGAATCTGACTTTCATTCTCATTTTCGTTCTTAAACATATTATAAAAATTAACACGTGAAGAAGAGAATGAATGAAATAGAGAACACACTTGGTTTAATAATTATTTGTCTCCTATTTGTTTTCATTCTTAGAATTTCAGATTTGGTGCTAATTTATAAATTCAAAAACTCAAATTTCTAGCTATGTAGTATTCAGATTTGGATCTAATGTTTAAAATATTTGTAAAGATATATTATTAATTTGCTTCAGTGTATCTATTTTTGAATTGGTTATCCATTTATTTAATTTGCAGAAAGAAGGATATGTGGGTCATCATTTTAAACAATCATCTTATTCCAACTTTCTTCTTCTAGCTCTTGAAAACAAATTTGATCAAATCTATAGCCCACCTAGCCGAATTTGAAAACTAAAAAAACTTATATGTTAATACCAAAATCTCCATCTCGAAAAGCTTTTTGTGACTGCACTTCAACTATATCAAGTATAAAACACACTTGATTTGATGCATAACTATAGCCAATGAAAATATCATTGTGTGTTGCTACATAAACATTAGCAAAAATTTAAAAAATAAAATAAATCGAGACAAGTTAGCAACATAAAATATTGATGCGGAGGATGGTGTGGATCAATCATTTAGAATTTGAAAAATCATACAAATCACACAGTATGATCCATAATTCCACTAAAATGATCACTTGACTACATATTAACATAACTCTCACATCAAAACAACTCAAAATTTCCTTTCCCCAAATCACACAAATAGCATAATACAATCCAAAATTACAAAACAAATTTGTGTATCTTACTCATCTTTCTTAGTATCATTTTACACTTAGTCACTACAACAGAAATAATAAAAACTAAAATAGAGAGGAGCGCAACTTTATAACAATTGAGCAAAAGAAAGATATATATATATATATATATATATAGAGAGAGAGAGAGAGAGAGAGAAAACTCGACCTTAGAAATTGAAGTGAAGTGAAAATAGCCTTCACCCCAAAAAATGACATTAGAACACTTCAAAATAATGTTACCTAATGGCTTCCTATAGACAATAGGTAGAGGAGGATTAGGAAAATAGAGAGAATGAGATGGGACAAGAAGCGTCATTGAGAAGAGAGAGAGTGAAAGAGACATTTGATGGCGGGAGTGAAAATAGAACTTTTTTTTGGCGGGTAGGTCGAACCACGACTTGTTATATATGGAAGTATTTGCCACTAAGCTAAGTTGATTCTTATTACAACTTTTACTTTGTTTTATATACACACACACACACACACATATATATATATATATTATATGTAAAAATAGTAAGAATAAAGTGCCAAATGTCTCAAAATGAATATTTTTACTATTTTATTTTTATGTCACAAATATTTTAAGTTTTCTTAATTTTTAATTTTCCCAGAAATTTTTATGAAGAAGTTCTCAATGTTTTAAAAATGCTTATTTGTAATACAATGTTAAATTTAAAAAAGAAAAATACAGTACAAATTTATAAAAAATGTACCTTTTGAGTCTTTTCTATAACATTACAAGAAAATCAAATACTAAGTTCTTTTACAACATGTATAAAAAAATGTCTTTAATTATCACTTTTTTGTCACCAAAAAAATTGTTGGAACGAGTTGAGGGGGATGAGAATATTTTACTTAATTTGGGACGATAGAAAAATAACATCACTAAAAAGAAGCTAATTGAGACGATTTCAAATGCGTCCAAAAAAAAGTCCCAAATTCCTTAATTTGTTGTAGTGATAACATTGCTAAAACAAGTGTTGAAAAATGTACTTAAAACTCTAAGGGTGGCGGGAGTGAAAATTGCGGCGGGTTAAGGAAAAATAATAAGACGTTGTCTCAAAATTTTGTTTTACTATTTTATTTTTATGAAAAGTCTTCCATTTTTAGAAAACCAAGTCAAAAATGCTTATTTGTAAGTGTTAAATTTAAAAAGAAAACAACTAAATTATACTATCAAACATTACAAGAAAATCAAATACTAAGTTCTTTTAGTATAAAAAAATGTCTTTAGTAGGTAAAAAAAATTGTTGGAACTTGTGTAAGCCAACCACTAGATGTCTCTCAAGGACTTAGCGGTCCCAAATTCCTTAATTTGTTGTAGTTAACTTGCTAAAATTATTTAAAAGGACTAAAATTGAAAAGTTGGTAAAGTCTATTAAACCCCATTCTAAACTTTACACATCACCCCTTGAGACCTACAAGTGGTATCAGAGCGGTTGGTTCATTGAGCCTTATTTAAAAGGACTAAAATCGAAAAGTTGGTAAAGTCTATTAAACCCCCATTCTAAACTTTACACATCACCCTCATCGAGAACTAGATCTAGATCATTCTTTTTCAAAGAATCAACACTTTAGTTTTTAAATCTTTTATTTCAAAAGCAAAATTATTATCATGGAAGCAAATCTAACTTGCATTCCAATGTTCACTGTTGAAGAATTTGATGATTGGAAAATACGTATGTATCAGCCCTGCATGATGAAATGTGGTTCGTGATTGAGGATGGGCCACTACAAATCCTAAAGGTTAATACAGTTGTAAGAAGGGTTGCTCCTGCTGTAAGAGAAGATGAAGCACCCACGAGCCTAGACCTCCCATGGTGGATAAACCTCACCACGAGTGGACAAATGAAGATCGTATAACTTGGACAATGTTGCCAAGGATATACTTTATAAATCTCTTGATAAGGCCATGCTTAATAAAGTCAAATCTTGTAAAACGACCAAAGAGATTCGGGAAAAACTTACCTTAATTTGTGAAGGGTCTGATCAAATTAAGGAAAATAAGTTAATCATTGTTGTTCAAAAATTTGAAAATTTTAAAATGGTTGCGGTGAAAGTCCTGGATCACCGGATGCCGTTTACAGAGATCACCAATGAGCTTTCAAATATAGGGAAGAATATACACAAAAGGAAATGTGTATGAAAATTTTAAGGTCTCTCCCAACTAGAGCTATAAATGGGTTAAGCCTTTGTCGGCCGCCCGCCCCGCTTCGCCAAATGTAGAGGGATGGGTTGAGAGTGTTGTAGCCCGCCAAGAGACGGGCTTAAATGGGCTTAGCCCTTTTGGGCCACGGGTTGAGGCGAGGCAAAACCCCAAGGGGCGAGCTAGCAGCCCGTCGCCCACCCATTTTTTTCAAAATTCTTTTACATACTATTTTAAAACTTACACATTTTTCTTAAATGAAAAGAAATAAGTTTTTAACTTTACGCATTAAAACATATCCAATTATGATAACTTTTCCGAATCTGATAAACTTTAAAATCTATCGAGTAATAATTACTTCTAAGTCATCAGTTTCACAAGATTCGACAATTGAAAATGCATTGCATTTGTAATACCACATCAAAATTTACCAATAGACTAATATGTACATCTCATGTATAGATTACAAGACCATAACCAACTGAACCAGACATTAACCTTATTTGCATCATTATATTACATGGCTACACAGTTAGTGTTTAATGGCAATGAAACGCAACCCAACTTTAGCATCCAACTCATCGGAGACTTTCACGATCTTCTCCCATCAAAAGTGTTGTTTATAAGTTAAGTTAATTATTAAACAAAGAGTAATTTATTAATTAAAAAATTATGATGGGTTGGCCCGCCTAGCCCATGGCCAATGGCGGGCTGGCCCGTCCCACCAGCTCGTTTTGACAGATATACTCCCAACTGAGTGGGAAATGAAGGTTATGGCCCTGAAACACTGCATGGATCTTACCAGAACATCAAACCATGAATTTTTCTCTAATCTTAAAGCCTATGAGTTTGAGCTGAGAAGGAAATAACAAGAAGAGATAGTTGTACCCAAGATAGTTGCACTCATGGCTGGTGAAGGAAAGAGAGTTGAATCCAAGGAGGCCATAGACCAAGAGGAGATTTCTCTGATGGTGAAAAGATTCAATAAGTTCTTCAATAAGAACTACAAAAGGAACAAGGGTGAATCATTCAGGACACTCAACAACTTCCAAAGCAAGGGAAGATAGACCACCCAAAAGAGCTGATCATCAAAGAATTGAGTATTAGAGAGCTGAATAATCAGAGAGCTGAAAGAGCTGACTTGCAGAGAGTTGAGAACCTGTGTTCGAATTGTAGGAAACTAGGATATTTCGCTGTTGACTTTCCTTATCCACCAGTAAACAAGTACAAAAATGAAGAAAAAAGGTAAGTGTTTAGAGAAATAAGACAGGAAAAGAAGAAAACCATGTTGGCTGCGGAGACTGCTGACACAGCCAAGTGCAAGGAACCAACAGAGTCAAATAGTAGTGAAGCTGACTACTCCAATGATACAAAGGAAGAGGCTTTGATATGCCTCATGGCCAAAGAACAAGACTCCAAAGAACATGAAGATGAGGTACACTCTAACTCATCTCATTCAAATTCTAGTGATAGTGATAGTGACACAAACACTTCATCAACCACAGATCTTTGTGATTCAATTGGCAAAATGATAAAAAAAATTTGAGCACATAAAAACCTCACACACACTTCTAAATGAGGAAAACAACCATCTTAAATGCTAAAACTCACAGCTGGCTAAGGAGCTGAGTACTCTAAGTCACATAGCTGATGAGAATACAAAGCTGAAGGCTAAAATAATCAAGATCCAAACAGACTTAGCTGCTACAAAAAATGAGGGAAAAATATCTTAAAAATGTGATTGCATCATTCAATAAGGCATCCAAATCAATGGATGAACTTATAATGATTCAGAAAGAAAGTGGTGACAAGACAAACATTGGATTTAATTCCTTTGTGCATGCCCAAGTCCCAAGAGTGGTTATGGAGAAAGGATCCTCAAGCAATGAGGAAATCAAAAAATCCAAAGCACCACATGTTGCACCCACACCCACTCAAAAACATAATCACAACCATGTTGGCCTTGGATACAAGGGAAAAGGCAAGAAGTTTGCTGAAAGGACAATTGTAACTAAATTCAGAAGAGTCCATCAGCAGACTCCAAACGGAAATACTCTGTAAAGTCCAAACAAAGCTACCAAAAGTCCCAGAGATTTTAGCAAAGAAAATCATATGATAGGAATGGTAGAAATACCCAAGCCAGGCTGATTGGAATAATCAAATGAGAAATCAGCCAAGACCAATGGAATATAAGCCTAAGTGACAATGACCTCAAACTCAATATAGGTCATTCCCAAGGCAAAAGAACTATAATCAACACACTTATGAACCCAAGCACAAAGCCCAATATACACAAAAGTTCCGCTATTACCCCAAGAAAGTAAATGCTCAAACACACACACACGGGCATACAGACAAAAGAGACAGTTGTATGAGCCTAAAGCCCCCAAGCAATTTGCAAATGTTCATTATGATTATGGAACTGATAGGTGACAACCTCTTAGAGTCAGATCATTTGGCTATAGGTTGGTTGGATCACCTTATAGTGCTAACCTCTCAGAACCCAGGCATGTATGGGTACCTAAAAACTAATTTCCTTGATTGCAGGTTCAAGGAACAGTTGAGTGCCAAGGAACCTGGTATCTAGATAGTGGCTGTTCCAGACATATAACATGCAACAAGAAAAATCTGTCAAAGTTCAAGGAAATAAAAGGTGCTAAAGTCATATTTGGAAGAAATGAAGCTATAGTGGAAATCAAAGGCACTGGATCCATCAGGAAGAATGGACGAGATCACAGATCTAGCATATGTTGAAGGCCTCAACTTCAATCTGCTGAGCATCAGCCAACTCTGTGACAAAGGCTATAATGTTGGATTCAACATGGGTGTATGCCAAATCAAGGATGCTGAATCAAATGAGATTGTTCTACAAGTATCAAGGCAAAAAACATGTATGTAATGGATTGGTCAACTGATACACCAAGCACATGTCTGCTAGCAAAGAGTACAACCGAATCAATTTGGCCGTGGCACAAGAAGCTGAGTCACCTGAATTTCAAGACAATCAACAAGCTTGCAAGGATTCATCTTGTGGAAGGATTGCCTGACTCAGTGCACAAGAAAGAAAGCATTTGTGATGCATGCCAGATAGGAAATAAATTAAGTCATTTTGATGACAAGCCAAGTCCTTCTTCAACCAAGATATTGCACTTAAGCATATGGATTTGTTTGGTCCTATTGAACCAAACTAGTATCGGTGGAAAGAAATACACCTTAGTGGTGGTGGATGATTATTCAAGATACACATGGACAACCTTTGTGTAAAAAGAAATAAACCTTGCAGAAGCTCCCTCAGCTGATGAAAAGAGTTCAAAATGAGAAAAGTCAAACCATTATAAAGATAAGGTCTGACAGAGGAACTGAGTTTTTCAATGGGATTATAACTCAGTATTGAATCAAAAATGGTATTTCTCATGAGTTGTTAGTTTCAAGAACTCCATAGCAGAATGGAGTGGCTGAAAAAAGGAACATAACTCTCAAGGAAGCTGCGAGGACCATGTTAGCTGAAACTGCCTAAGAGATTTTGGGCTAAAGCCATTAATACTGCTTGCTACACTCAGAATAGGTGTATGACTAACAGGAAGCTATCCACAATCTCCTATGAAATTTGGACAGGAGGAAAGCCAAATGTTGGATATTTTCGTATCTTTGGATGTAAGTGCTTCATTCAAAATAATTGAAAAGTTTTTGATGCTAAAGCTGATGAAGGTATCCTTTTGGGATACTCAGCTGAGAGTAAAGCTTATAGAGTGCTGAACAAAAAGACTATGGTCACAGAAGAGTCTATCCATGTGGTTTTTGATGAACCTAATGTCAATGGAGAAGACATAGATGAGTTAGCTGACAAGAGAAATCAACCAATTGTTCAGAAGAGTCCTTATGTTGAAGCATATATAAGAGGACTCAATCCTGATAAAGATGAGATAGCTGAATCTCAGAGACAGCTGGAAGGTCTGCAGCTTAATGATGATGAGGGAGTTGTTCAAGACAACTTAGCTGCGAGACGACTGAACCCATCAAACTTACTCCAACCAGATGTGAGATGGCTGACAGAACATCTACCTGAGTTAATCATTGGGGATGTTAGAGATGGAGTGAGAACCAGATCCAGGATTCAACATGAAGCTATGTTCACTTGTTTCATTTCCCAAATAGAGCATAAATATGTGTCACAAGCATTAAATGACACACATTGGATTCTAGCTATGCATGAAGAGTTGAATCAGTTTGAAAAAAATAAGGTATGGGAATTAGGTCAAAGGCCTACCCACCAAAATGTTATTGGTACTAATTGGGAATTTCGAAACAAGATGAATGAAGAGGGATCTGTAGTGAGAAACAAAGCAAGATTGGTATCCAAAGGGTATTGCCAAGAGGAAGGTATAGATTTTGATGAAACCTTTGAACCTATTGCTAGATTGGAAGCAATTAGGATGTTTCTTCCTTATGCTACACACAAGAACTTCATTGTTTATCAAATGGATGTGAAGAGTGCATTTTTGAAGAAGAAGTCTATGTTGAGAAACCTCCAGGTTTTGAGCAGAAAACTATTGGAGATAAAATCTACAAGCTCAAGAAAGCATTGTATGGATTGAAACAAGCACCAAGAGCCTGGTATGACACATCAGTTTCTTATTGACAATGGACTTATCAACAGGTTGACAGAACACTCTTCAGAATTCAAGATGGGGAGAGTATATTTCTTGTTAAAATTTATGTTGATGACATTATCTTTGGATCCACAAATAAAGAGCTGTGTGACAAATTTTCAAAACTCATGCAAGGGAAGTTTGAAATAAGTATGATGGGAGATCTGACTTTCTTCCTAGGTCTTCAAGTCAAGCAAATGCAGAATGGAACCTTCATAAGCCAAATCAAATATACCAGAGATTTAATAAAGAAATTTGGTATGGAAGAGAAGTCATCAGTGAAGATTCCCATTTATACAACTGTCAAGATGAATATCGATGCAGATGGCAAAACTGTAGATCAAACCAGATATAGAGCCCTTACTGGATCTTTGCTCTATTTAACAGCAAATAGGCCAGACATCACCTTTGTTGTAGGTATATGTGCTCGATTCCAATCTGCACCAAAAGAGAGTGATATGACTACAACCAAGAGAATCCTAAGGTATTTGAAGGAATGCCAAGAAGTTAGCTTATGGTATCCAAAGGATGGAAGATTCATGCTAGTTGGCTACTCAGACTCACACTATGCTGGATGTAGAGTAGATAGGAAAAGTACATCAAGTACCCATCAAATGATTGGAAATAGATTAGTTTCTTGGTTCAGCAGGAAACAAAATTCAATAGCTACGTCCACAGCTGAAGCATAGTACATAGCTGCAGGCAGCTGTTGTGCAAGAGTGTTATGGATGAGGCAACAGTTGAGAGAATATGATATAGAAGAAAAAGAGATTCCAATTATGTGTAATAACACAAGTGCTATTGCAATTACTTAGAACCCAGTTTTACATTCAAGAACAAAGCACATTGATGTCAGATATCATTTTATAAGAGATCAAGTTGAAAAGAAATACATCACTTTGGAATACATATCGACTGATAAGCAGTTAGCTGATATATTCACTAAGCCATTATGTGAATCAAGATTTGAAGAGCTTAAAAATGAGCTTGAATTGATTGAGCTGAGTTAGAAGGCTCAAAAGACTCAATCAGTAGAGTCAAAGAAGAGAGTATTGGAAATCAACAAAGTTTCATTTTTCAGCAAAGTGAAATAGTCAAGATGCCTAGTTAGTTGTATCGAGTTAGCTGGACAGCCGAGTGCTTATTATGTGAAGAGAAAAGTAGAGTTAAGTCACTCGTGGAAGATAGATGGGTTATTTAAGAGCTAAGTGACAAAACACAGTAGTTTTCTACGAGCGGGAATGTTTTGGGCATGACATCAACAGTAATTATGGTGTCAGTAAAATGCATGTACCCATTTTACCTATGATTCAATATAAATGTTGTTGCATTTAATGCGGGGAAATTAATGCGGTTTCAAGACTTAACCTCAACCATTGATCATTTTCAAACTTTTTGAATTCCAAAAACCATTCCCTCACATCCCATATCTACTCGAAATCCATTTTCCCTCTCCTCACAAAGCAATCGTCTCTCTCAAGCAAAAGAACTTTTCTCTGCAACTAAAGCAAAAACCCAAGTTTTTTTTCGTTTGAAGGTTCAAGTTTTCAAGTTCCAAATTCTGAAATGGCACCCAAGTTTGACTTTGTGAAGATGGCTAAGAAGATCCACTCCGGTGCTACGATGGATTTTGAAGGTTTGGTTAAGCAAGGGTTGACAAACCTCTTGCTCGAAAGATTGCTAGAGAAGTTAGAGAAATCCAATCTAAAGAAGTTTCTCTCTATGGAGTTCTCACACACCTACTTGGAGGAGGTGGCAATGTTTTATGTGAATGCTGAGGTTCACGATGGTGAAATCCGTTCTTTGGTCCACAACAAGGACATCAAAATAACTGCTGCAGACTTAGCTGAAGCCTGTCATCTGCCTTCTTCTGGGTTGAAGGAGATTACAGAGAAAGATATTAACCTGGTTGTGGCATGGAATGAGATTGCTAAGCCAGAGTCTGATGCAAAGGCTGTCTATACAGCCAAGAAGTCGCTCATCAAAGATGACTACCATAAACTCATGGATGTGGTAGCCAAGTGGGTTTGGCAGTTTTAATCAGCTGTCAAAGACTAAGCTGACCGTGATGGCTGCTATTATGGAAGATAAAAAGGTGCACTAGGCTGAGTTCATCTTTTCCAAGATATTCCAAAACGTAATGAATTAGAGCATCAGTGATGATGGATTGTTTGAAAGCTCACCGGGATATGGCCTGGTGATAGGGCAACTGATGGAGGTTAAGGGCATTCCTCTCAGGAATGGGAAACCCTTCCACGTAAACAAAAAGATGTTTATGGCTAACCTCTCAGCTGCTCAGAGTCAAGCCCATGCACAAAAAGCTGATACAAGTGAAGATGAGTCAGCGAACCTTGTCCCGGAGGACACTCATTACAAATCAAGAAGGCTCTATCTCTCAAGACTGTGAAAAAAAGAAGAAGGCTCTGCTGCAGAAGTCGCACTCCCCCCAAACCGTGGAAGACCCTGCACCTGCCCCAGCAGCCGAGACTGAGAAGGAATCCCATGCACCTTCTCTAGTCATGAAGAAGAAACACTCAGTTGTGCCAAGGAAGCCAGCTGCAGCGAAGAAGCTGAACATGGGAGAATCAACTTTCAAAAGTGAAGATGGGAGAATCAACTTTCAAAGTCAAAACTTCCACCTTAGAGATTGTGGAACTGTATGCAAGTTCCACTAGTTAAGACTACAAGAGAACAACATAGAGTAGAAAAACTTCCGCCTTAGTGATGTGGTGGTGAAGGAGGAAAAAGAAGTTGAGGAAGGAATCAACAATGTATGCTAAACAGATGGAACAACGGAGGAAGGGCTCCTCTTGCAATAATAGATTAAGATGACGAGGATGATGATCTCGTTGTGCTATCTCCAGCATACCGGATGTACATGAGAGGCTTTATATTTGGAAAAATTGGAAGTTGAGCCATGCTAGAGCTCAATTCCAAAGTTCAGAGTTCATAGATGAGGAAGAAGAACTCCTGAGTTTTCTTGGAAATATTCTGGTCCATTCTGCGTTGGACCCATATTTCTACACAACCATCCTCTACCAAAAGAAAAAGGAGGAGAAGCATAAAGCGAAGGCAAAGTCAATTGAGGAATCAAAACAACATCAACACTGCCCATTTGATGGTGTGCCTGAAAGTGCATTTCAGTCAGGGTGATTGATGTGACAACTTCCCCAGTGCACTCGGAGGAACATGATACTAGGAGAAATGGCGATGAAGCTAAGGAAGGAGTATAAAAGGGCACCTTAGCCAAGCCTATCCTAGAAGAAGTTTTTGAGACACCTGCTCAATCGTTTGCTCACTCACTTGGACAAGAAGCCGAGTCTCAAGTTTTGAGTGACCCCACTGCTCGAGACTCAGCTAGTGCACCAGCTGAGGGGGAAACTCAAAGCACTACAGCTGGGTCGAAGGAGGTTGTGGGAGACAACACCCAAAAGAAGATTGGAGGCAAAGTTGAGAACTCAAATGTATAGCAAAATTGGGTTGACGAGGCTCAGACTATTTCATCTATCTCAGCGGAAATCCCAGCTGCCCTGTAGGCCGATGAAGCTGTTGATGCAGTTAAGGCAAAGGATGGAAGTGAGCCAAGGGAGTTGAGACTCCTGGCTCTAAAAGTGCAATCCGCAAGGTTGAGACTTCAAAGAATGCCACATAAGTCCCTAAAGTAGCTCAGTCTGCTGAAGGGATTGCAGAAGACCCTGCTGCAGTTGAGATTGCAAAAAGGGATGTAGAAGACCCATCAGTGGTTAAGATTGCTGAAGGTACCAAAGGCCTCAATGGAGGTTGAGACTTCCATGGGTAAGCGAGGTGGGGAAGAAGTGCCTACCCCTGACGAAGCTGAGTCTAGTCCTAAAGAAACATCTCAAGAGGACACAACTGAGGAGGCCTTCGCACAAAGAAAGGGCAAAGCTAGTGACAAAGCTGCCCCTGTGAACTTTACATTGGTTGATAGCCCACCCCCTATGGTGCCATCACCTTCTCATGACACTGATAAATCAACTGAGGAACAAACTACTCAAATGGAAGAACCAACTAATGCCAATGAACCTGTTAAGACAAACAAGATCACCAACTCAACAGCTAACACAACTAAAAAATCGCCGATGATGATCTTTGAGACAAATAGAGGCACAAAGAGCTGAAGAACTTTTGAAGGGAAAGGATAAGGCTCTCAAAGCAGGAGTGGGATAAATTTCTATTTTCCCTGAGGACCTTTTCACTGAATACTTCCCGTTCGAGGCGAACATTCCCTTGGAAGCAGAGTTGGCTGTTGAGAGTGCTAAGTATATTGTACAAGTCCCATCTGAAGAAATTGGAACTCCTGATGACTACACTATGGTACCGTTTGGTTTCGACTTTGATGTTCTGTGGCCTGAAGAGTTGTAAGCTGATGCAACCGACTTCAGAAAAGCCTCAAGGCCATTTGCAATGAAATAGAAAATATGGAGAAAGGATTTGTAGCACTCAACCAACGGTTAAACAACAGAGATGCTAACATCACATGAGAAATCCGAGGAACAATTTTGAGAATAAGGGAATGGACAACATAGACGAAGGCCCTGAGGCATGAATAAGTTATATATTTTAAATCTCTATTCGCCAAAATGGTAATATGGAGTGGAGAATACGCCAAATTCCAGCAGAGATAGAGGGATCACATATTCTGGATAGATCAATCGCACAAGACATATATGGAGTTGTCAAGGCACAACATAAAGCGCACCTTCTAAAGACAAAGGCCACCATGCGTACAAAGATAATGGTGTTGCAAACAAAAATGAAGTTGATGGCAGCTGAAATCGAAGGCACTACGCTCAGAATTTAGAGCAGCTCACTCCATGAGTAATGATAAGATGGACATGACCAATAAGAAGCTTAATCCTAATCCTGGGAGGAGTATCCTCTAAGTCGACTCCAACCCCTGGTGATGATGCCAAAAAGGGGGAAGATGAAATTGAAGGGAAAGGAAGTAAGGGGAAGCAAGCAGCAAGGGGGAAATGAGTGAGATGAAGAAACCACCCTTGAAAATTATATGCTTGCCCAAACCCCTCAACAAGGAAATGTAAGCCTCTATCCTCAGTTAGCTGCCTCAAGAACTGTCAATTGAAGAGAAAGCTGATTTGGCATTCAAGAAGTCTCGAGAAGCCATAGAAGCTGACTTTGAGAAGGTAGTTGAGGAACAACAAGAATATTGAAAATTTGAAAGCAAAGTTCGACGACCCCCCAGCTGGACTTTTGAAAGATTACCCTGCTGTGAAGCCCCCAAGAGAGTTAGCTTTTCCTGATGGAGGATCTGAGCCGAGATCAATAGAGGAACTTCAAACTCTTAAATCTGAAGGATTTTTCAGGAATATGACTCTACCTCAGGCATGGGATTTGTATTGGGAGAAGGGACTAGAATTATGCAAATCAACTGAGATGCATCAAAGTTCAAGTAGTCAGCAGACTGCTAAGGCGCCCATACAGTACTTTCCAAGAGAAGGAGCTGAGTCACATAGGGGAAGGGGAAGGCATGGCAGTGGTGGAAGAGGCAGAGGTACTCCATCATATCCAAGGCCTAAAGATGTTCGTTATGTGGATCCCCAGAAGAAATGGCTAATCTACTGGGATAGGCTAGATGAACTTTCCAAC
Source organism: Rehmannia glutinosa (assembly GCA_016081115.2). Classification (NCBI taxonomy): domain Eukaryota; kingdom Viridiplantae; phylum Streptophyta; class Magnoliopsida; order Lamiales; family Orobanchaceae; genus Rehmannia; species Rehmannia glutinosa. The sequence goes on from CM071926.1 coordinate 93,310,244, forward strand.
ATAGAGGTGGAAAGGAGGAATGAAGAAGCAAGAAGGAGACAAGATAAAGAAAACATAAGGATCAATATAGAATGGGAAGAAAGGCAGAGAAGGGATGACCCAACTGCCAAGAGAGCCTATGAAAAGAAAAAGAGAGAAGAAGAAGATAGAAAAAGAAGAAGAGCTGAAGAGATCACAAAAGAGTCAAGAGGATGCTCGAGAGAAGAAGGAAGGAAAGTGAGACATTAAAGACGGCTAAACCCCTTCATGTTGTATTTTACTCAAATGTAAATACACATACTTGTAAGTACGCTGTACATGCCCTGTTACACATAAATGCTCTAATACTATCTGTAGATGCTCTGATAAATGTAATGATGATCATATGTGTATATAGCTCTGACACCTTGTATAGGTTTATACATTGTAAAAAGCATTGCAAAGTGCAAAGAGTGATATGTTCAATAAAATGACATATTATACAATCATTCTTTAATTTCTGCACTATTTGCTTTCATGTTAATTTCACTTTTGGCATCATCAAAAAGGGGGAAATTATTGGAAAAATTTATGTATAGATTTTAATGATACCATGTAAAACTTAGATTAGGAAGTAGGCACCCCATTTCAAATGTAATTCAACTTGTAATGGATAGGGTTGTATGAGCTGAGTTGAAGAAAGCCAAGTTGAAGATTACAAGACTCGACTGAAGATTGAAGTGAAGACCCGGCTGTGTGGCAGCTGAGTGAAGTGAAGTGAAAAATCAGTGAAGTGACAGAAAAGTTGTCTCAGTAAGCTGACTAACAACAAAGTCATTTCTAAAAGATTGGAATCGAATGTCAAAGTGGTATGCAACAGACAAGACTCAAAGAAAGCTGAAAGAGATCCGTTGTCAAGACAAGCCAAGATTTTGCTAGAAATAGGCATGTGTCAGGCTATCAGCAATAAAGTTGTTTTGCTGAAAGAGTGCAAAAAGCAAGGGACCAATAGAAGCACCTGAAATTCTGGAGAGTTTAAGGAAAGGCTGCAGAGCATTAATTTCAAGGTACAGTCTCCATAAATGCTGTAAGACAAGACAAGCCAACAACCTATGAAGTGTGATTTGAAAAATATGTCTATCTCTTCAACAAACATATTTTCAAATGTGTACTATAAAAGGCCGAGGAATCAAGTGAGAGAAGGTAACCGAGTTTAACACAAGCATACAAGCATTCAAGCAATAATTTGCAAACATCTCTCAAGCTTACAAAGAAATCCTTAAGTCTAAATTCGAAAGAAATTGATCCTACACACTCAGTGAAGGAAAGAAAACTTCATCAGTTGAAGAGGAAAAATTGTTTTTAAGAACAAAGGGGTATACTCTCCAAGGTTAAAGGAGAAGTAGTGAGGTTCCATCGAACCAGAGCTTTGAACCTATTGGAGGGCTACGTGATCAAGTCCAAGGGTTTGAAAGAAACTGAAGTAACAGGACAACCATCTTGTGAAGAAGCTGAGTCACAAGAGCAACAAGCTATGTGATCAAAGCTTAATCCGACGGTTAACTGCTTTGAAACCATGTCAAGTTACCTAGTGGATTCCTCTAGGAGTTGGATAAGAGTGGACTAGAAGAATTACCCCATCCTCGAACCACTATAAAAACTGCTTACGTCCATTTACTTTTCAACACACTTTATTTCTTGCTTTATTTTCATATCTGCTGATAAATTAAAATTACTAAAGTCTGCTGATAATAACATTGCTAAAATAAGTGTTGAAAAATGTACTTAAAACTCTAAAGGTGAAAAGTCTTCCACTGACAAAACCAAGTCAACTGCATTTCTAAGTGTTAGCTGAAAATAACTAAGTTATACTATCAACAGCTCAGTCGAGTCTGTTGAGTGGGTAACTTTGATGTGTAAGCCAATCTAGCTGTCCCTCAAGGACTTAGCTGGCTTGAGTTAACTTTGAAATTATTTAAAAGGACTAAAATTGAAAAGTTGGTAAAGTTTATTCAGTCCCCCTTCTAAACTTTACACATCACCCCTTGGGACCTACATGTTAATTCCAAATACTACAGATGGTTTTGTAATCTAAAGTGATGCCTCTAAACAAGGGTTAGGGTGCGTTTTGATGCAGAATGGTAAAGATGTTACTTATGCTTCAAGAAAACTAAAACATGCATCATGAGCTCAATTGCCCTACACAAAACTTGGAGTTGGCAGTAGTCGTGCTCGCCTTAAAGATATGGTATCACTATTTATACGGGAGAATATGTGATATATTTACGAATCACCAGAGTTTGAAGTATTTCTTCACACAAAAAGAGTTGAACATGAGACAAAGGAGATGGTTGGAACTTGTGAAAGATTATGATTGTACAATCTATTATCATCCGGGTAAAGCTAACGTCATAGCTGATTAGTGTGAATTTTGCATGTATTTTAGGCATAATTGTGGATGTAATAGATTGATAAACATGCATTAACTCAGTAAAATGGATCGTGTTCTCATATTGTGGAAAAGATATTACACTTTGCTCGTTTTGCAGGAATTAACAATATTTCGAGTACTTCTGAGGCAATTTTGAGCATTGCAGTAAAGGACCATCAAGAATCGAGCGAATACGCGAAGTTTGGAGCTGAACCGAGAAGAGATCAGATGAACGGGGAAAGATAAGGCCACGCACGGGCAGCCTGTGCATGTGTGATACATCAAGATTTGATGTTCACATTGACGCACGGGCTGGTCGTGCGTACGCACACGGCCCGTGCGTTTGTTTGAAGGAAAAATAAGTGGTTCGGCATGACACAAGGGCAGCCCATGCGTGTAAGCAGGGGCCGTGTATTTGTGCGGGAATTTCAGAATCCAACTGCGTGTTGACTTATGTTTAGCCCGAGATGTTATAAATTGAGAGGAGGCGGCCCCAAAAGTGAGGACACTGACTTTTACCCTAGAAAGCAGAGAAAAGAGCACCCTTCTATCGGAGGAATCGAGAGAAAGATCGAGGTCGCATCCACACGCTTGAGGATTGAAGATTGATCGAGATATCATCGGTATCCCTGAGTTTGCTTACTCCATTGTATCTTTTATTTTCACTTAGTTTGATATGATTAAGAACAATTTGTCCATGAATTCTTCGTTTCCCATGTCCAGCTAAACACCTTGTGATTCCGGGGTACGGGATTAGGTTAATTGATACTCTTGATTGATGTTTAATTTGAATTGAAGTTATTATTTCAAACCCTATTCGAGTACTCTATTTTATTACTTGTTTTATCATATGGCCAATGGTTTAACATGCTTGATGTATTGATTCATAATTCGAGAGATGAGTTTCAATACTAGATCTTGAGTTCTTGACATAAATATTTTGCATGATTGAGAAGTCTGTGAGTATTTGTGAGGATAACTAATCTTTTATAATTTTCGGAGTAGTTTATCTTATGATGAGTAGAGATGCTAGCATAGATAATTCAATCAACATTTTTATTGTCTCGAGAGAGAGGATAAAATACTTTTGTGATCGTCTTATAAGGAAGATAGATAATAACTTTGGTTTTGATTAATAGATAACAAGAGGGAGAATAACTGAAACCATAACCCTGGAATCCATTCATCCACTTGATCTTTTCAATCGAAACTCTTTACTTTGTCTTTTTATGATAAAATATTGTCTTAGTGTACAAAACAACAATCAACTTTCGATCGTCTAAACAAAAATAATAATATTACAATCTCAATACTTAGTGCATAAATTTATTAGTCTCTGTGGGATCGAACTTTTTTTTAATAAGTGCGAATATATATATAGAAAAGAAAAAGAGTTGTCCTGATCATACGTTGATCAAGTAACCAAAAGTAAGCCTTAAAACATTGTCAGAAATGAAAACGAAATGGTCACAAGCCGACCAGATGGCTGAATGGATGGGGCCTCGTTAAAACCTCCCAATGTAAAACCCACCCTTGTGGGGAAAACCCTTGGCCGGAAAAAGAGTACCCCCCATGAAGAATAAGCGTCCAAAATGGGAAAAGAGACCAGAACCAGGATGCTATAGCTAACAAACCTATAGTTGGATTGGCCAACATAGTCCTGTGTAAGAGACGAAACAATGTCCGACGGGGGCGCGCCCCACCAAGTCGCAGCATGCAGAATCTAGCTAAGTATGTCTGCCACCCGATTTCCCTCCCGAAAAATGTGAGAGACCACCAAATCTATCTGAGAAAGAAGGTGCATAGTGTAGCGCCACTTGCTAAGATGGCGCCACGGTACCCCCTCTGATCTCTTCTACAGCAACTCCACCACATAAACCAAATCTGACTCCAACCAAAGCTTAGTCCAGCCTTTCGCAAAAGCGTAATGAATTGCCCACATAGCCGCTATCAATTCTGCCTCAAAAGCAAAGCCCGAACCGCAACATTCCACAAAGCAACCATGAAAGAAGCCCCTGCAGTTTCGGAAAACCCCAGAGGCTGTAAGATGTCCAAGCCCCCCTAAAGCACTCCCGTCCGTGTTGACTTTGATCCAGCCAGGTAAGGGTTTTTGCCAATTAACCTGCACAATCTTCGAGGCCTGTCTTGGATGCCTAGGAACACGTAGTCTCCGCAGGATGAAAAGGTTATGTTGATCATCATCCATGCAACCCGGTCTAAGGAAGAAGATTCCAGAATTAGCACGCGAAAGTGGAGGGTGGCCGCATCAACCGTCCAAGTCTTGTTATTGAAAGTGAGGTCGTTACGGATCTGCCAGATAAGCCAAATACAGGACAGCACTGCCACTCGCCATAAGAAAGCCACCTGCTCACTGAAGTGAAAACCCGTTAAACGCACCATGAATTCATTAAAGCTATAAGCCATAAAATTGCGGACATCAAAAGAGTCAAAGATCCATCGCCAAAGTGCTCCTGCAAAAACACAAGAGACGAACAAATGATCAACAGATTCAGCAGTTGCACAACAAAGACCGCAAACCGAGGGGCCAATGAAAAAACCCCTAGGACGCAGTAAATCCAAAACCGCCAGTCGATTGTGGATGGCTCTCCAAGCCACAATCGAACGTTGTTCCGGAATATGAGGTGACCAAATCCAGGAACCCCATTGGACAACTGGAGAGTGGGGGCGCAGGTAAGAGTAAGCCAATTTTGAAGTGATAATCCCATCCTCAGAATGCAACCAAACGCGCGTATCCTTCAAACCCAGGACGATGGGGACTCTAAAATATCCTGGACCAGATCCAAGTATGCCTCAATGAAAGTGAAAGTGAAGTGCCAAGACCCATCATAAAAATAATCCGAGATGCCATGCCAAAATAAATGTTGGTATTCCGGTGGGATACCAATCTTGTCGGCAATGGTATAACCCAACAACTTATCAAGCCAAAATAAGACTACAGAATTACACTCGGAGATCGAACAAGAGTCCTCCAAGAAACCCATAATGCAAGGCCAAATCCCAGTCCAAATGGAAGAGGGGATATACAAATGATGGAGAGATCCATCCGAGGTCAAAAAGCATTTTCTGATGGTATTGTAGATCAAAGAGTTTGGAGTCATAACCTTCCAACCCAGCTTCATGAGGAACGCATTGTTGGCAACCACAATAGAGGGCACGCCTAGTCCACCTTCAGCCCGAGGCGTGCAACAACGATTCCAATTAACCACCACCAACCCTTTAAAGTTGACATCACCAGACCAAATGAAATTACACATGTCCTTTTTCCATTTTCCGTAATAATGTTCGAGGCCACTTGTAAACCATCATCTTGTGCACAAATGAGCCGGTAATCACCGGATTCACCAAGCGATCGACTGCAATAGATAAAGAAGTCCCTTTCCACCTTCTTCAACTTGAGAATAATTTTATCAAAAAGTTGTAAGTTCGCCACCTTAGCGCCCCCTTGAAGATGGGGATGCCTAAATAGACCGTTGGGAAGGCACCAATTTTAATACCCATAATCATCACGAAACGGCCACACACATGATTAGGAAGATTGAAGGAATAAACTTTGGATTTGTGAGGGTTGAAGGCAAATAATTACATAAAGTGTGAGAATCGAATAATAGATCGTGCGTTCGCGAAGATGCCCCAACATAATCACAATAGGATCCGCGTACATGATAGATGAAGGAAAATAGATCCTTGCGGATATCAATTTTTGATTCCTGTCATATTGGCAAATCATTTAGAACATCCTCTCGCAATGCAAAATAGTAATGGTGATAACGGATCGCCCCCTACGAAAAACAGAAGATGTAACCCACAAAGCTATACCATTCAAAAGGATGAAATCCTGGAAGATTGAAGGATAACTTCAATCCAGATGAACAAACACTTCGAAAAAAGCCAAGCGGCAAAAATGTGTATCGAACAAATCAACAAGGTCAAATGCCTTGCGGATATCAATTTTTAAAATCATATCCATCATTCGACTCAAAATGTTGAAGCCAAAACCAAAGCTATACAATCGTGAGGATCTTGATAAATCCAAATTGAAACAAATTAAATGATCAATCCCATTTGTTGCCAAAATCTTGGTGAGGATCTTGAAAAGAAAATTACTCATCACAATCGGCCTAAAGTTCTCAATAACGTTCGCGTCCTTAGTCTTTGGTATGAGCGCCATAAAGCTAGCGTTCAACCCCGCCAGAAAGGACAAAGTAACGAAAAAAGATCGTACTGCCACCATCACATCCTCGGAAATGACGTCCCAAAAGTCTGATAAAACCTCCCATTGAAACCGTCCGATCTCGGAGAACTGTCGAAACCCATATCAAAATCCGTGTCTTTAATCTATGACTCCGAAGGAATAGCCGTCAAAGAGCGTTATCCGTCGTACCAACCGTAGGAGATATAACCTGATCAACAAAAGTATAGTCCGAACTGTAGGTATACATTTTCATCGATAGTAACAGAATAATAATCTCCATTTCTAACAGGTTTAGGGATATAATGGGATTTGCCAGAAACCATTTGGGAAAATGGGGTGTAATTACCTGGGGCCTGCGAAGTTGAATCCATAGGATGGGTATTACCTGAAACGATATTCACAAAAGTATGTCCAAAATTAGATTTAGCATTAGTGTTATGAGCCGAATGTCGAGGGTTCGATTCATAAACTGATGTCATTGGTCTCGAGTAGATTCAGACTCCAAATCAGGCAGTTCAACATTGAAGGGAAATATATCTTCAAACATATCATCTCTAACAAGAGGGATCCCCGGAGGTCCGTGCTTTGGGAGGGCTTTTCCCTTGTCTTATTACAATGAATCAACTCTCTGTGCCTCGGTTGAGCCAGCGTCATCGCCAGATAATGCAGCTATGGGAGCATGCAGTCGAGCTGTTTGAGTCATTACTGCAGCAGTTGTGGTAGCCTGCGCAGTTGACTGTGTTCCAGCTGGAGCAGTTGAAACGGTCTGCTCAGCTGACTGAGCCTCAGCTGTCTTAACAGCTTCATCGGTCTCAGTGGGTTTTTCCTTTTGAGTTAACATGTCCTCAGCTGTCTTAACAGCGTCATCGGAGTGTGATGTGTCCTGAGGCAATGGCTCATCATCAAAGTTGAATCTCATAGGAGCTGTCTTATGACTAACATTGCTCCATGAGTTAAGAACATCCTCGGCCTTATCATGCGTAGAATCTCCATGATGTGTGGACTCGGCTTCATCCTCTGAACCCAGAAAAGATGTATTAATATGTTCTTGGGAATCATGAAGGGCGATGATCTCCTCTTCTTGAGGAATGTTCTCCTGTTCTGGTTCCTTACCTAAGGAAGTCTCAAACTCCTTTAGGCCTTCATTACCCCCAGCAGTCTCAACCGCTGTGGGGCCTTCTACATTCCCTTCGACAGACTTAGCTGTCTTGGGGTCTTTAATGGCATCCTTCGGAGTGTCAACTCCTAGGATTGCACTTTCATGGCCAAGAGTCTCAACTCCCGTGGTCTCTTTTCCATCCTTTGCCTTAGCTGCATCAACAGCTTCATCGGCCTGCATATCAGAGAAAATTTTATCTGGAATAGTCTCAACCATTCGAGCTTCGTTGATTTCACTCTGTCTGTCAGTTTTTTGCTCTCTTTCCAAAATTCGTAGAGTTATCTCCCACAGCGTCCTCTGACCTAGCTATGGTGGAGAGAGCTTCCCATTCAGCTAACACACTAGATGAGAAACGATAGTAGGGTTACTCAGCTCCTGAGACACGGCTATGTTTCCTGTTGAGTAGTCAGCCGTTGGGGCAGGTGTCTCAACACCTTCTTCAGGGGTAAGCTTGGCTAGGGTGCCCACATCATCACCTTCCCTAGCTTCATCGTCATTCCCTTGGGAGCCATCATGAGATCGTACAGGGGAAGTGGTTGCAGAAATAACCGTTGCAATCTGTTGTGCCACTCCCAAAGGATTAGATCGCGGATATATTTTGGAAGATTTTCCTGGACCTTCCTCTAGGCGTTGCTCGTGCATGGCTCGGGATTCTTTAAAGGCCTGTTGTAACTCGGCTTTTTCAGTTGATGCAACTGGGTCCATCTCCTCCTGTATGCATACACATCTTCGATTTCTTGAGGGCTTTGGCTTTCTCCAAGGCTTTCTCCTTCTCATCCTCTTTGATACCACTGAGGCATCCATGCAAATTTCTTCATCTAGGGCATATTGGACAGACACATTCCCAAGGAAGCTTAGAAGCTCCTCCTCTTCTTCAATGAACTCAGGGTGAGCGAATTGTTGTCTGCAGTAGTCTAGCTTCCATCTTCTCCATTCCCTTAGTCTCTGCTGGATGTCCAAATATACTGGAGAGTACATTATTAAATCTTCATCATCTTCTCCGGCCTCTGGAATAGTAGACAACCTTTTCATCATGAGCCTTGGCTATCTCAGCTCCTTTCGTCTCCACAGCTATTTTCCGGACAACTGGGTTTTCAACACTCTGTTGATCTGCATCAGCAGTCTTTGGGGTCTCATCAATCTTCTTTTGAGAATGCTCCTCTTGAGCATCAGCAGTCTCATCGGGCTTTTCTGACTGAGTACCAGACTCGGCTGGCTTCTCCAGCTCCGACTTCTAAAACAACCATCTTCGCTTTGTGAGAACCAAGGGAATCTCTGGTTCTACATTTTGAGGCTCTTTAAGGGTGAAGGCCTATGGTTCAACATCACTTTTCTTCGACACATCTGCCTTTCGAGACTTGGCAGTGCGTTTCTTCTTCACTACTAGAGAAGGAAGTTGGGGTTCCTCCCCAGTCTCGGCTGCGGGGGCAGGGGCATGTGATTCAGTTGTGGGGGCAGGTGTTTGGGGTTTGGCTGCTTGGGCAGGTGCTTTCTTGGTTTTGGCTGCTGGGGCAGAAGCATGTTTAGCTGCCGCAACTCTCTTCTTTGAAATAGGCTTGGGGGAAGAGATGGAGCGGTCACAGTTGTATCTTCGGCTGGGTCAGCTGATTCCCCCTCACTGTATCAGCTTTCCTTGCATGAGCTTTCTTCTATACGCCATAGAGGTTTGCCTTAAACATCCTCTTATTTGCATGAAAGGGCTTCCCATGGCACAAAGCGGTCCCTTAAATCTCCATCAAATGGCCAATGACTAGGCCATACCCCAGGGAACAACCAAAAGTCCCATCCTCCTTGAAAGACTTGTTGATGACATTCTGACAGACTCGGCTGAAGACAAACTCAGCCCAGTTAGCTTTCTTTTCCTCTATGATCGCAACCATCACACTTGGACACTTGGACACAATGTCCATCAACTTGTGGTAGTCATCCTTGATAAACTCCTTCTTAGCTTTATAGAAGCTTTCGCAGCATACTGGGGCTTTGCAACCTCCTTCCAAGCTGCAGCCAAGTTCATGTCCTTCTCGGCTACGTCCTTCAAACCTTCAGTTGGCATAAAGCAGTGTTCAACAAGGTCCTTAGCAGTGATTTTGATGTCCATGCCGTGAATGGATGAGAGAATCTCATCGTCATGCACTTCTGCATTCACATAAAACATGGCAACTTCCTCCAAATACGTGTACATGAACTCCACTGAGAGAAAGTCCTTCAGACCGGACTTCTCAAGCTTTGCAGCTATCTTCTTCACCGGGGTCTCATCAGCGTTCTGCTTGATCATCCCCTTGAAATCCACTGAAGCACCAAAGTTGATCTTATCAGAAAGCTTAGCAAAATCTTGAGTATCAACCATTTTCAGAAATATTGATCAGTGAAATATGCGAAAAATTTGATCTTTGACGGTAGGGTTTCGAACAGTTGCAGAGGGAATTACTTCTTGCTTGCTGAAGACGAGAGTGTTTGTGTGAGGAGAGAGAAAGTGGCTTTTGGTATATATAAGACTTGAAAGGACGGTTTATGGAATTTAAAAAAAATTGATCAAAATCAACGGTCAAGATTGACCCTTTATAACCACATTAATTTCCCCCCATTTTTATGTGCAGCAGCATTTATATCCAATCATATGTTTTACTGTGCAGTTTTTGTAATGACAGTCATAATTACGCTGATGTCATCCTTAAAAACATTCCCGCTCGAATAAAATGACTGTGTTTTTGTCACTTAGCTCATAAATGATTCAACTATCATCCAAAGTGACTTAACTCTGCTTCTTTCTTCACAAAAGATCACTCAGTTGTAAGCTAACTTAATACAGTTGATTTTTCGACTAGGCTGTTTCACTTGGCTGAAATGTGAAACTTGCTCATTTTCCATTCTTGAGCTCTTCAAACCTTGATTCACATAATGGCTTTGTGAATATGTCAGCTAACTGCTTATCAGTTGAGATGTATTCCAAGGTGATGTCTTTCTTTTCAACATGATCTCTTATAAAATGATATCAGACATCAATGTGCTTTGTTCTTGAATGCAACACTAGATTCTGAGTGATTGCAATAGCACTAGTGTTATCACACATAACTGGAATTTATCTATCTTCAATATCATAGTCTATCAGCTGTTGTCTCATCCATAAGACTTGGGCACAACAGCTGCCCGCAACTATGTTCTCTGTTTCAGCTGTGGATGTAGCTATAGAATTTTGTTTCTTGCTGGACCAAGAAACTAATTTGTTTCCAAGCATTTGACATGTACATGATGTACTCTTCCTATCAACTCTACATCTAGCATAGTCTGAGTCTGACTATCCTACCAGCTTGAATCCTCCTTCCTTTGGATACCATAAGCCAACTTCTTGGCATCCCTTCAAATATCTTAGGATTCTCTTAGCTGCAATCATGTGACTCTCTTTTGGTGCAGATTGAAATCTAGGACATACACCTACTGCAAAGGTGATGTCTGGCCTGCTTGTTGTTAGATAGAGCATTGATCCAATGAGGCCTCTATATCTGGTTTGATCAACAGCTTTGCCATCTGCATCCATGTCCATCTTGACTGATGTATTCATAGGAATGTTCACTGATGACTTCTCTTCCATACCAAACGTCTTCATTAAATCTCTGGTATACTTGGCTTTTGCTTATGAAGGTTCCATCCTTCAATTTCTTGACTTGAAGTCCTAAGAAAAAAGTCCGCTCTCCCATCATGCTCATCTCGAATTTGCCTTGCATGAGATTTGAGAACTTGTCACACAGCTCTTTGTTTGTGGATCCAAAAATGATGTCATCCACATATATTTGAACAAGTAGTATACTCTCTCCATCTTGAATCCTGAAGAGTGTACTATCAACCTTGCCTTTGGTGAATCCATTGTAAATTAGAAACTGAGACAATGTATCATACCATGCTCTGGGTGCTTGTTTTAATCCATACAGTGCTTTCTTGAGCTTGTAGACTTTATCGCCAATAGTTTTCTGCTCAAAACCTGGAGGTTGTTCAACACAGACTTCTTCTTCTAGCAGTCCATTTAGAAATACACTATTCACATCCATTTGATATACTGTGAAGTTCTTATGTGTTGCATAAGCAAGAAACATCCTTATTGCTTCCAATCTGGCAACAGGAGCAAAGGTTTCTTCAAAATCTACACCTTCTTGGCAATACCCATTGGCTACCAATCTTGCTTTGTTTCTTACAGCAGATCCTTCCTCATTCATCTTACTACTGAATACCCACTTAGTAGCAATAACATTTTGGTGGGTTGGCCTTTGAACTAATTCTCATACTTTGTTCCTTTCAAACTGATTCAACTATTCTTGCATGGCCTGAATCCAATGTGTGTCTTCCAATGCTTGAGACACATCTTTAGGCTCTATTTGGGAAATTAAACAAGTGGACATTGCTTCATGATGTGCTCTGGATCTGGTTCTTATGCCATCTCTAACATCTCCAATAATTAACTCAGGTGGATGGTCTCTCAGCCATCTCACATCAGGTTGGTGTAAAACTGCTGTATTCAGCCGTCTTGGAGCTAAGTTGTCTTGAACAACTTCTTCATCTTCATTCAGTTGTAGAACTTCCACCTGTCTTTGATATTCAGCTATGTCATCCTCATCAGGGTTCAGTGCTTTCACTTATGCTTCAATATAAGGACTCTTCTGCATAATTGGTTGATTTTGCTTATTAGCTAACTCATCAATGTCTTCTCCATTTACATTAGATTCATCAAAAACCACATGGATAGAATCTTCTGTGACCATAGTCCTCTTGTTTAGCACTCTATAGGCTTTACTTTCAGCTGAGTATCCCAAAAGGATACATTCATCAGCTTTAGCATCAAAAGCCTTCAAATTGTCTTTGCCATTGTTGTGGATGAAGCACTTACATCCAAATATCTTGAAATATCCAACATTTGGCTTTATCCCTGTCCAAATCTCATAGGGAGTCTTGTCAATTGCCTGTTAATCATGCATCTATTTTGAGTATAGGATGTTGTATTTATGGCTTCAGCCCAAAATCTCTTAGGCAATCCAGCTTCAGCTAACATTGTCCTTGCAGCTTCCTAGAGAGTTATGTTCCTTCTTTCAGCTACTCCATTATGTTGTGGAGTCCTTGCTGCTGATAACTCATGAGCAATACCATTCTTAATGCAATACTGAGTTGTTATCCCATTGATAAACTCAGTTCCCCTGTCAGATCATATCTTGATAATGGTTTCACTCTTCTCATTTGAACTCTTCTCATCAGCTGAGGTAACTTCTGCAGTGTTTCCTTCTTTTTACACATGAAAAATTGTCCATGTATATCTTGAATATTCATTCACCACCACTAATGTGTATTTCTTTCCACTGATGCTAGCTAGCTCAATAGGACCAAATAAATCCATATGCAACAGATGCAATATCCTGGTTGAAGAAGGACTTGGCTTATCCTTGAATGGTGATTTGATTTACTTTCCCATCTGGCATGCATTACATATGCTTTCTTTCTTGTACAATGAATCTGGCAATACTTCCACAAGATGACTCCTTGCAAGTTTGTTGATTGTCTTGAAATTTAAGTGACTCGGCTTCTTATGCCACAGTCAACTGGATTCAGATGTACTCCTTGCTAGCAGACATGTGCTTGGTGTAGCAGTAGACCAATCCACTACATACATATTCTTTTATCTTGTTCCTTGCAACAAAATTTCATTAGATTCGGCATCTTTGATCTGGCATATCCCCATATTGAATCCTACATTGTAGCTTTTGTCACAGAGTTGGATGATGCTTAATAGGTTGAAGTTGAGACCTTCAACATAAGCAACATCTGTGATCTCTGGTCCATTTTTCTTGATGGATCATGTGCCTTTGATCTCTCCTGGAGCTTCATTACCTCCAAATATGACTTTAGCACCTTTTGATTTACTTGTGCCCACAATTTCCCAAGGCACAAGGCGATCCCTTTAATCTCCATCAAATGGCCAATGACTAGGCCATACCCCAGGAACAACCAAAAGACCCATCCTCTTGAAGGACTTGTTGAGAATATTTTGATAGATTCGGCTAAAGACGAATTCAGCCCAGTTAACTTTCTTTTCTTCCATGATTGCAACCATCACCATCAGCTTAGTCCGTGATAGCTGGTTGAAGCTTCTGAACTTTATATTTACACACTTGGACACATTGTCCATCAACTTGTGGTAGTCATCCTTGATAAACTCCTTCTTAGCTATATAGACAGCTTTCGCAGCATACTCGGGCTTCGCAACCTTCTTCCAAGTTGCAGCCAAGTTCACGTCCTTCTCGGCTATGTCCTTCAAACCTTCAGTTGGCAGAAAGCAGTGTTCAACAGGTCCTTAGCAGTGATTTTGATGTCCTTGTCGTGAACGGATGAGTGAATTTCATCGTCATGCACTTCTGTGTTCACGTAAAACATGGCAACTTCCTCCAAATACGTGTGCGTGAACTCCATTGAGAGAAAGTCCTTCAGACCGGACTTCTCAAGCTTTGCAGCAATCTTCTTCACCACGGCCTCATCAACACCCTACTTGATCATCCCCTTGAAATCCACTGAAGAACCGGAGTGGATCTTCTCAGAAAGCTTATCAAAATCATGAGTATCAGCCATTTTCAGTAATATTGAACTGCGTGAAAAATCAAAAAACATGATCTTTGATGGTAGGGTTTCTGAACACCATTCTTAGAGGATTTCTTTGGCTTGCTAAAGACGAGAGTATTTGTGTGAGGAGAGAAAAAATAAATTTTGGGTATATATGGGACTTGAAAATTTTGATCAAAATCAATGGTCAGGATTGAGTCTTCAAAACCGCATTAATTTCCCCACACTAAATGCATCAATATTTATATCCAAACGGATGTTTTACTTAACTCGATAGTCATAGTTACGCTGATGTCATCCTTAAAAACATTCCCGTTCGAAAAACATGACTGCGTTTTTGTCACTTAGCTCATAAATGATTCAGCTATCATCCAAGGTGACTTAACTCTGTTTCTCTCTTCTCATAAGATCACTTAGCTGTCAGCCAACTTAATATTGCTGATTTTTCAACTAGGCTAAAATGTGAAACATGCTCATTTTCCATTCTCTCTTCATTTGCCTCTGCTGATTGAGTCTTCTGAGTATCCTAACTCAACCCAATTAACCCTAAATCTCTTAGGCAATCCAGCTTCAGCTAATATAGTCCTTGCAGCTTCCTTGAGAGTTTTGTTCCTTCTTTCAGCTACTATATTCTATTGTGGAGTCCTTGCTGTTGATAACTCGTGAGTAATACCATTTTCAACACAATACTGAGTTATTATCCCATTGACAAACTCAGTTCTCCTGTCAGATCTTATCTTTATAATGGTTTGACTCTTCTCATTTTGAACTCTTCTCATCAGCTGAGGTAATTTCTGCAGTGTTTTCTTCTTTTTACACATGAAAACTTTCCATGTATGTCTTGGATAATCATCCACCACTACTAGAGTGTATTTCTTTCCACTGATGCTAGCTGGCTCAACTGGACCAAATAAGTCCATATGCAACAGATGTAATATCCTTGTTGAAGAAGGACTTGGATTATCCTTGAATGATGATTTGATTTGATTTCCCATCTAGCATGCATCACATATACTTTCTTTCTTGTACACTGAGTCTGGCAATCCTTCTACAAGATGACTCCTTGCAAGCTTGTTGATTGTCTTGAAGTTCAGATGACTCATCTTCTTGTGACACAACCAACTTGATTCGGATGTGCTCTTTGCTAGCAGACATGTGCTTGGAGTAGCAGTAGACCAATCTACCACATACATATTCTTTTGCCATGAACCTTGCAGCCCTATTTCATTGGATTCAGCATCTTTGATTTGGCATACTCCCATGTTGAATTATACATTGTAGCCTTTGTCACAGAGTAAGCTAATAATTAGCAGGTTGAAGTTGAGGCCTTCAACATAAGCAACATCTGTGATTTCCAATCCCTTTTTCTTGATGGGTCATGTGCCTTTGATCTCCCCTGGAGCTTTATTTTCTTCAAATATAATTTTAGCACCTCTAATTTCCTTCAATCTTGACAGATTTTTCTTGTTTCCTGTCATATGTCTTGAACACCCACTATCCATGTACCAGGTTCCTTGGCACTCAGTTGTTCCTTGAACCTGCAATCAAGGAAATCAGTTTTTAAGTACCCATACTTGTCTGGGTCCTGGAGGGTTAGTGCTATAAGATGTTCCAACCAACTTATAGCTAAATGGTCTGACTCTAGAGGTTGCCATCTATCAGTGCCATATTCATAATGCACATTAGCAAATTGCTTGGGGTTTTTTGGATCATACAACTGTCTCTTTTGTCTGCACGCCTATGTTTGTGTTTTAGCAATTGGTTTCTTGGGGTAGTTGTGGTATTTTTGAGTGTAGTGCTTGGGTGCATATGTGTGCTGATAAAAGCTCTTTTGCTTTTGGAATGACCTTTGCTGAGGTTTAAGTCTTTGCCATTTTAGCTTATATTCCATAGGTCTTTGCTGATGTTTCACATTGTTTCAATCAACATAGTTTGGATAGTTTCTACCATTCCCATCATATGTATTTCTCCTATGAAATTTCTGGGATTTTTGGTAGCTCTGTTTGCTTTTCAAAGAGTATTTTATGTTTGGAGTTTGCTGAGGAACACGGCTGAATTTCTTCTCAGCGGTCCTTTCAGCATACTCAACTGGCTTCTTTCCTTTCCCTTCATAACCAAGGCCAGTTTGATTGTGATTGTGTTTTGGAGAGAATGTGGATGTAGCATTTGGTGCTTTGGGTTTTTGGAATGAATCATTACTTGAAGATCCCTTTTTCCAAAATCACTCTTGGAGTCTGACTATGCACAAAGGAATTAAATCCCATGACTCTCTTGTCTCCGCATTCTTTTTGACTCACAATAAGTTCATCCAATGATTTGGATGCTTTTGTAAATGAGGCAATCATATTTTTAAGATCTTTTTCCCTCTTTTCTGTAGCAGCTAACTCTGTTATGATCTTGGCATTTTCAGCCTTCAGCTTAGTATTCTCATCAGCTATGTGACTCAGAGTACTCAGCTCTTTTGTTAGCTGTGAGTTTTGGTTTTTAAGCTGGTTGTTTTCCTCATTTAAGATTGTGTGTGAGGAATTTATGTGTTCAAAATCTTTCATCATTTTGCCTAATGAATCATAAAGATCTGTGGGTGATGAAGTGTGTGTGCCACAATCACTATCACTTGAATCAGAATGAGATGAGTTAGAGTGTACCTCATCTTCTTGATCTTGTTCTTTGGCCATGAGGCAGAACATAGCCTCTAACTCAGAATCACTTGAGTAGTCTGCTTCACTATTGTCTGAGTCTGTTGCCTCTTTGCACTTGGCTGGCTCAGCATCCAACATGGCTTTCTTCTTTTCTTGTCTTCTTTCCCTGAATACATTTCTTTCTTCTTCATTCCTATACTTGTTGACTGGTGGATAGGAACAACCAACAACAAAATGTCCTGGTTGTCTGCAGTTCCAACACAGGTTCTCAGCTTTGTGATCAGCTCTGTCTGTTCTTTGATTATCAACTCTCTAATAATCAGCTCTTTGATGCTCAGCACTCTTGGGTGGCCTGTCTTCCCTTGCCTTGGAAGGTGTTGAATGTCTTCTGGAGGTATCACACTTATTCCTTTTATAGTTCTTGTTGAAGAACTTGTTGAATCTTTTAACCATCAGGGCAATCTCCTCATGGTCAATGGTCTCCTTTGGCTCAGCTCTTTTCCCATCAGCTGGGAGTGCTCTTAAAATCTTCATACACATTTCTCTCTGTGTATATTCTTTCCCAAGAGCTGAAAGCTCATTTGTAATCTCAGTAAATTGACATCCAGTTGATCCAGAGTTTCACCTGTAAACATTTTAAAATTTTCAAATTTTTGAACTGCAACAGATAATTTATTCTCCTTAATTTGTTCTAATCCTTCACAAATTAAGGTCAGTTTATTCCAAATTTCTGTTGCAGATTTGCAACATTTGACTTTGTTGAACATGGCTTTGTCCAACGTCTTGTAGACTATATCCTTGGCCACATTGTCCAGATTATATCTTTTTCTGTCTTCATTAGTCCATTCAATTCTTGGTTTTTCAACCAAGGCTGGTCTTCGCTTCAAAGAGCTTTTTTTTTTCCTTCACCGCAAATGCTTGGTGCAACCGTGTTGACTTTAAGTATTTGCAGTAGCCTATCCTCTATTACTAACCACATTTCATCATGTAATGCTGATAGATGAGCCTGCATACGAATTTTCCAGTCATCAAATTCCTCGATTGTGAACATAGGAATGCGAGTTCGATTTGCTTCCATGATAATAACTTTGCTTGAAAAATGAAAGACTTTGAAAACACAAGTGTTAAAACCTTTTGAAAAGATAGAGATCTAGTTCAGTAACCAGTGCGGAAGGCTCAATGAACCAACCTCTCTGATACCAATTGTAGTTCCCAAGGGGTGTGATGTAAGGTTTAGAAGGGGGGTTGAATAAACCTTACCAAATTTTTGATTTTAGTCATTTTATATAGTTCAACATAGTTCACTCAAATCAGCTGTGTCCTTGGGGACTGCTAAGTTGGCTATTCAGCTAAGTTACCCACTCAACAGACTCGATAGAGTTGTTGATGATATAACTTTACTCGCTTAAGCCAAATACTTAACTTAGGCTGATTTGGTTTTTAACAGCGGAAGACTTAACATCCTTTGATTTGTTTTAAGATTGTTTTAAACACTTGATTTTTAGCACTTAGTTAATTATCAGTTGAATAGCAAATGTATACTAACATTAGATAAAAGTAAATATGCAAGAATGTAAACTGCTGAAAGTAAATTGACACAAATATTTTATAGAAGTTCGAAGATGGAGTAATTCTTTTAATCCTCTCTTCTCCAACTCCTATAGGAATCTACTATATAACAGATCAGTATAAGAGCGGTTATCAGCCTGGAGACAGCCTTGATCACACAGCTGGCTTCTCTTGCGACTTTGCTTCTTCACAGGGCAGCTGCCTTGCTACTTTAGCTCATTTCTCAAGTTCTTGGATTTGATCACGAAGCCCTCCAACAAACTTGATACTTGGTTCGACCTTGAACCTTTCTACGATTTGTCAACTTGGAAAGTAGACCCCTTTTGTTTTCTTCAAAAGTTTCCTCTTCAACTGGTTGAAGTTATCTCTCCTTCACTGCTTGTGTTGGATCGAGTTTCTTTGAGTTTGAGGCTTGAGGAATTGCTTGAATTTCTTTGATAATATTGCAGGTTAATTGCTAGAATATTGCTTGCTCTTGCTAGGTTCAGGTCACCTTTTCTCAATAGCTTCCTCAGCCTTTTATACTGCACATTTGAAATTTGCCCGTTGAAGAGAGGCTAATTTCAAATGTCACTTTGTGTTCGTCGGCTTGTTTTGTCTTGGTCTGCAGCCTTGATGATGTTGACCTTTCCTCGTACTAAATGGTATTTCAGCATTGCAGTGTTTCCCATTGGCTCATTCCTTTTGCACAATTCTGGGCCAAACACATTAAGAGGCACCTTGACATATTACTATTTGGAGTAATATTCTTGACTTTATTCCAACGGATCTAAGTCAGTTGTCTTCACTTTACTGTTGCCTTTACCCCATGTGACTTAAGTCTGCTTCAATCATGGGATTGACTCAACTATCACTTCAATTGATAGACTTGGCTCCTTGAGTTGACTTGACTGACACTTCTCACAGTTGTTCCATAGCTGACTCTCCTTCAGTCGAGTCCTTGACTTCTTTCTAAGCCATACTCAGCTGACACACAACAGAGTCTTCATTCTAGTCCGCATTTGACTTCTTGTAATCTTAGACGTAGCTGACTTAACTCAGCTCATCCAGTCCTATCTATTGCAATGCATAATGACAAGAAAAATGGGGTGTCAACTTCCTAGTTTAAGTTTTACAAGGTATCATCAAAATCTAACAAATAAACCCTGATAAAAGCAAGAGCAGAAGGAGATTTACCTTTGATAGGAGATGTATTGGTATGGAGGCGGTTGAAGATATTGTGAACGAAGGCTGGAAGTATCAATTTGAGGGGACCCCAATGTTCCAGCTGCAGAATATGATCAAAAGTTGTAGACTTCAGCTTCTTAACTGGAATAGAAGTAATACCTTTAATGTTGCAGCTGTAATTAAAGATACTTCAGAGGTAATGAATAAGATGTGTGAAGATGGTCATAAGAGAGATTGGAGAAGGTGGGAGATGCTCAAAGGGGTTTTGAACAAGGCTTATGCCAATGAAGAGCTATTTTGGAAACAAAAGTCTAGGAACAAGTGGCTGAAAGAGGGAGACAGGAACACTAAATTTTTTCATGCTTGCACAGTCAAAAGGCATAAATTTAATTGCATTGATAAATTGGTGTCTGCACAGGTGTTGGTTTGTGAGACTAAGGAGGAAATTGAGGGAGAAATAACTGATTTCTATCAGTCTTTATTTGCATCTTCAGCTCCAGCAACTGATACTACATTATTGGAAGGAATCACATGCTCAATTACTCACACTAAAAAAAATGGCTTTCAAGATCTGTGGAAATATAGGAAATCAAAGATGCTCTATTTTCTTTGGACCCATTCAAGGCCCCGAGGACTGATGGTGTGACTCCTTACTTTTTTCAGCAGTATTGGAATATTGTTCAATTTGATATCTGCAGAGCTGTTAGGAAATTTTTTGTTGCTCCTAAACTTCTGAAAATCATAAAATCAATCCTTAGTGCCTTCCCTAACTACATTATGTCATGCTACAAAATTCCAAAAGGGGTCTGTGACGAATTTGATAGGGTAATCTCACAGTTCAGCTGGGTAGTGGGATGGAGGGGAAGTCTAAAATGCATTGGATGAAATGGGAAACTCTTACTAAGACTAAGGAGATTGGAGGTATGGGATTCCATGATATTGGATTGTTTAATGATGCTCTACTTGCTAAATAATTGTGGAGGATCATTAAACAACCTAATTTAATGGTGTGTAAGCTTCTCAAGGCTAGATAATTTCCTAAGGGAGGTCTCATTAATACCATCTCTAAACCTACTGACTCACGGATGTGGAAAAGCTTCTTGAAAGCCAAATATGTGTTGAATGAAGGCATGAGATTCCAAATTGTTAATTGAAAGTCGGTGAGAATTTGGGAGAATCCATGGATCCTAATGTTCTATTCACCTACCCCTGTTGGCAAAGATAATGCACAAAAAGTTGTAGTCTGGGTAAGTGAGCTTATTCAGGAAGGATGCATGAGATAGAATAGAGAGCTGATTGAGAGATTGTTCAACCATCAAAAAGCTAGAGCTATTTTGTTTACCACTATTCAGTTTCAGAAGGAGAGGGATAGAGTACTAATCTGGACTCAAAATCATGATTGTAAGTATTCTGTGGGAACTGCTTAGTGAATCCAAATGGAAGAGCCAGGACAATAGTGAAGGGAGTCTGAGCTATTTTGTTTAGAGGAAAGATGTGATAAGACAAAAAAATGTGCAAAAAGTGTGGAAACTTAAAACTTAAATTTTTTTATAAATAAGTTAAAAAAATTCTTAAAATTAAAAAAATAAGTTAAAGCACTTTTCTTTGGAAATGCATACATCGCGCCACCTAGGGAGGAAAAATTACTTAAAATTAAAAATAAGAAAAGAGCATACATGGTATGGATGTTGGATGTTGACTATTTGGTGTTGGTGTGGAGGAAAGATGTAATCTGTGACCATGCATTATTTCACTTGTGATAGAGCAAGATTTCTTTGGAAGTTGGCGGCTCTTAATGGGAAGGAATTTATCATTAAAGGTTGAGTGCTTGTGAGTGATGACAGATTGTTAACTCATTACCATGGAATCCAACTATCGGGATAGCATTCACTTATCAACATACATCCTTGGGTGGCTATGGAAAATCAGAAATATTTGGATCTTTAAAGGGGAAAAAACTTCTGAATTTATGGCTTCTTTGGCTATATGGGAGGGGACTGAATTCGAATCTGTGGTTTGATTTGTGGTTGAAGGAGTGTTAATAGGGGTTTGTACCCAGTATTAGCTTTTTCTTCCTTTTTTGGCACTGTGTTGGTGTTTTTAGCTTGTCTTGTGGGTTTGATCATGCTTTTGGCAGGTGTAGTGATGACTGATGTGTATATGGTTTGGTTGTTTTTTGGTCTTTTTGCTTGCTCCATGTGTGGTGGCTGGATTCCCTCTAGTTCGTAGGATTGTGGGTGGCTTAGGACAAGTGTATCCCGTGATGTAAAGTTGCTCAATTGAGTTATTCTTTGGTATAAAATCTATCGCTTTTGGGAGAAAAAAACAAAGAATGAAATAAATCAACTTCTTCATAAGGCATAACCAAGAAAAGACATACTTGATAATTCATTCAATATCAGTATATTAATGATAATTAGTAGCCTTACCTGTATTAGTATTTTCCCAATATTTAGTAAAGTAGTGTATTTTTAGCCAATAAAAGCAACCAACAATCCCTGGGAAATTGATGCTTATTGATGAATGCAATTCATAAATCATTTTTATCACATATATGAGCGACTCTAGCTATTTTCAACATATGAAGCTAACTCGAATCAACAATTTGGTTACAAAAAAGTGCAAATATAACTTAAACATTCTGGCGGACGGCGATTGAGGCCTAATTGGAAGAAAAACATAGGCGAGAGGAGCCCAACGCCAAGACCAGAATCTGGCGGGGATTTTTAAACAGTGTATAGCATACATTACATACTGGCCCTTTCGTCCACGGGGTACATTCATCATCAGACGAGTAATGGAAACTCAGCCACAAATTAGTCTACGCATTTATAAATACAACATAAACAAACTTTCATTACAAAGATTCATTTCAGAATTCATCTTACACCGGATAATGTTCTTGATCAACGCAAGCTTATTCATTAACCAGCAAGGGGATTAAGAACTTGCCCAATGAAAAGCACCACACCAGTCATATCTTCTCTTACAACAAACACAAACGGATGGTCGGCCACAAAATCCAACTTATCCTCGATCAGCAACGCCCTAAGCTTAACGACCCCAGCCGAAGCTGCTGCAGCTTCTGTGCCTTCCTCGTTCACCTCGATAAACGATTTATGGAAAATGCTTGAAACATAAAGATTCTGACCAACAGTAGAGTCAACCATCTCAGTCAGACCACTGCCCGAAAAAGGAAGCACCAATCCCTGCCCTTTAAGAACCTCAGAAGCCTCAAACCCGAAATTTATTTTAAACTTTGGAATACGAAAATCACCGACCTTCACTTGTTGATAAGGGAGGTGGTGTTCTATGAATCCCGATTTTGAGCCGACTTTTTCGACCAATGATGGGAGACCGTCTTTGGCATCTGGGAGAAAGAAGTACATTGAGAATTTACGCTTGTCTTCGCCTTGTTTATACGGTAGGGCCAAAACTTTAAAATCATCGAAAGCGAACATATTGCTTCTTCTTGCTGGTCATGAAGGGTACTTGGACTGAAGTTCCGTTTAAGAGGAAAAAATCGTGGTCTTTTGTTATGGATGCATCGAATTTTTCATTCCAGGCTCCTTTAAAGTAGACTGCATTTGCGAAGATAAGCCTTGTTGATGCATCGACTGAACCAGATGGGAGTATATCTTTGATTAGGCCATTTGTTTCCTTGTCAGCCCACGTATTCACTTCTTTTGTTACTTCAACAGCCTTTGGAAATCGTCAAGATAGACAAATGTAACAATTAGCAAATAACCTTTTGTCAATATATTCAAAAAACAAGACTAATCAGCAAATTTTATGATGAACCAGCCATCCATTATTATTATTATTATTGGTTTTTTTTTTTTTTATTTGGCACCTCCCTGACACACAAACCCCAGCCACACACACAAAACAAAAACATGCAAGGTGTTGGGAGAGGTTACTCATAAGTAACACAATGTTGATTCCATTGGTTGACCTAGAAATTGTGATAATTAATTAAAGGCTACATTTAGATTGAGGGATTTGACGCTATGGGTTTCAAATCCGTCATTGAGCTTATTTAGATAAAATCATTCTACAATATTTTTATTTTGTGCTATTTTCGGAGTGATTGTGGTGGGTTTCAAATTCATACTACTTAAGAGTCATTTGAAATCCTTTCCCCCAAATCCTCCTATTAAATTTAAATCCTTCTATCGAAATGCAACCTAAGATATCTTCTAGGAACCAGTGTTCGACTTTTAAGGAATGTCAGCCCGTAATAACCGAATATGCTTCCTATCTTGTTCCAGATTCTGTGAATATATTGTTTCCTTTCATGAAAAGTTGTCATTACTCATATTACTAAAAATTGGCTATACCAATTGTGTTTATGGAAACTAGAGTAACAGCATGGATCTCTAAGATGGAGCCCACGATCCAATGACTGTAACCCTGTTATACCAACTGGTGAAAGAAAATGGGATTCCGTAAGGGAGATGTACTTTGATCATGAAAACATCTCACAAAGCTTCGACGTTCTTTCTGCTATCCGAATCACTCAGCAAGGTACTGCATCTGTGACAGAATATTTTAACACTCGGAGTTGTGGCAAGAGAGTTTTTTTTTTCAATGTAATGTGGAAATGCCATGATAATAGAGTATGTAGTATAGCAAAATGTTGAAGAAGACGAAATATTCAATTTTTTACAAGATCTTGATGAGGTTTGTGGGTTTATTGTCGGCACAATACCTTCCTTAAATTGAAGGAAGCATTTGCTGAAGGCGTAAGGAAGTAGGAAAAAGGTGATGTCCTCAATATGTCTGGACATAACTACAGAGATTGCATATCAAGGGTAGCAGCTCGGTATGAGCACAGCAAGAAGCCTCGGCAGACCAAGGATAAATGCTGGGATGGTAAACCGCTGATTGGGAAGTCAAATCGTCAAACAACTAACAAGAACAACAAGGCTGCAAACAAGCATAGCTCCACAACCGTTTACAACAGAATAATCAAATTTCTTCGAAAATTGTTGATCATCCAAAATGATTTGAAAATTGCTATTTGGTGGCATTTTGAAACTCATGTTCACACTTGATCGATTGAATAATGTTTCGAGAACGACTTTCCTCTCTGTTCATAAATAGCTCCAATTAAATTATATACATATGTTCGATATACCTCACTAATAATTCTGGATGAACAGCTGACACCTCTCTATGATTGAAATGAGTCTCGTCAAACCAATCATAATATGCTTGTTATGCAAATTCCTCTGTTTACATTTACAATTAATTGCAAACATTATACACCTCAAGAAACTATAAATTTTTCGGATGCAAATTAAGTTTTTCGGGATCACATAATCAAATCTTTTATGGAGCCATCTGTAATTCTTCGAACTGTGAGTTAACAACTGAAACCTTTAATTGAATTTCCATAGGACGAATCCCTAATCTCCTTAAAAAAAAGACTTACATAATAACACTATGAGCACAGAAACTGCACCAATAAAAGATAACAAGAAAAAAAAATTAAAAAATTGCAAATCATGAATTCAAAACGGCGCAGTTTTTCACACAAACCCAAAACCTAATTTGGTT
The DNA here is from genome assembly GCA_016081115.2 of Rehmannia glutinosa. Taxonomy (NCBI): domain Eukaryota; kingdom Viridiplantae; phylum Streptophyta; class Magnoliopsida; order Lamiales; family Orobanchaceae; genus Rehmannia; species Rehmannia glutinosa. Next base: position 93,335,536 of record CM071926.1, read on the forward strand.
TGTATAACAACCATCAACCCTGTCTACTAATTTCCAAAGCAAACCATAAATAAATAAGCGAGATTAAGAAAAAGAAAACTAACCTTAGTCTGAAAATCAGCATGATTAGAAGCAGCTTTGTAAGCATTCTCGACGATTTCTTTGAAAGCGGGCTTCAAGGTAAGACTCTGATCAACCCAAACGCCGTTGGCGAAGGACAAACGGGGCCCACCAAGCGGCCCACCGTCAGCGAACAGCAGAGTCACGAGCTGTGACGAGAGCGAGTTGAGTTCTCCGGCGGATTTGGACTTGAGATAGCCCAGAAGCTGGTCTTGGGTCGGGCCCTTCGACCCGGCCGTAATCAAACCCAGTACGACGTGGATCGAAAGCGGCGAGAATACGAGGTTGGTGTCTTTGGCTTTGGTGGAGATGATGTGCTTTGCTAGTGACAAGGAAACGTCGTTTTGGCTGAGGATGGATTCTTGGAGGTCCATTGTCTATGCTGTAGTGCGTGTTTCTGAGGGTGTGTTAGTGCGTGTTCTTCCGAGGTATATATAAAATGAAGCTACTCGGAGACGACTATGTGAGTTCCTTACGTGTTAAGACTTGAGAAGCTTCGAAGTTCGAATAGTTTGATGCCGACATCATATTATCATATATAGGAAATTGGAATCCCATTCCAAACTTTCCCTAACCTTTTACTTAATATTTAATATCGGTTAAAAAATTAATTAAATTATTCGATTTTTTTAGGTAAAAGAGAAATGGATGAGAGAGATCAAAGAAATTGAAATTAAATAGGGAAAAGGACATGAATACCCCATTTTCCATACCCAATCCCTGTACAATACCCATTTTCCGCTGATTTTGGACAAAAATACAATTTTCCGCTGATTTTTGACAAAAATACCCATTTTCCGCTGATTTTTGACAAAAATACCCATTTTCCGATGATTTTTTGCGTTGGTTTCTTTGTTGTTTCTTAGTTGTTTCATACCTGTTTCACTTAGCCAACTTTTCATTGAATTCCACAGTTGCATGGAGAAAATCTCAGGTGGTATGCCACAATGGACAATGGGAAGAAAATAGAGAGTATAACCAACTTTGTTCTAGGGAGTTGGTGAATATTTCCGTTTACTTTAGCTTTGGGATAAAGATTTATGCTATCAGCAAACTTTTTGAGTCTCTAATCAAATAAGTAAAGTATCTTCCCAGGAGATGGATGTACAATACAAATTGATTTAATTTTTCGAATACACTAGTTTGTTATCATTGTAACCCTCTTATACTTTTCTCAATTGTGCTTATGTTCACTACATCTTGCTACTTTCTTTAATTTCATCAACATGTTGAGTTTATTCACGTGAAAACTGAAAAAACCCATGTAAATCAGGTTTTGCTTTCATCAGTTACTCATCTTTGGGTTGACAATTACTCCCTCAGATTCTAGGATATAAGATATATTTTTGTTAATTAAAAATATGTTTCTAATAGTGTTACTTTTTAATGATATTTTTCAAAAGTTATAAAATAAGTTAATAAATGGAATTAATGGTTCTAGGACTGAGTCTAAGATTGGATTGAGTTTAAATATGAGTTCTTAAAAATTTCAACATTTCTGAGTTTTGAATGCATACAAGCTCACTCCAAAACACACGGCTCATTAGACTGTGGTAATTTACTACAAACTTTTATCACATGATCCCCCGTTTCATAATTGTTTCTTAGATGTTTCAACTGATTACACAATCATTAAAGATTTACGTAACAACAATTCTCTAAAATCATTAGGAAGTGGAGGTAGAATCTCAATGTTGTTGTCATCGTCATCACCATTTTGCAGCTTCAACTTAGCATGATTGTGAAGGAGATGACTGAGTCTTGCTTGTTCATTCTCTATCTCGAACGCTTCGACGTCCATAGTCTTGCCAACAATAAAGTGCTTGGCATAACAAGCAACAAAAAATCCCACATTCACTACAAAAGAAATAAAAAAAAAGATACACAGTCAGATAGATAACACAACAAATCAAAAACAATAAAAAAGAACAAAATAAATAGAAAATACATAAAAAGAACAAAAGAAACATAAAAGAAACAACTTCGAAACAAACGAAAAACTTCAAATCACAAAATAATAAAATAACACAGAAAAATCATGCATCAACACATAAAATCAACAAATCATTCAAATTTGCATTCAACACAGACCCACGCCCCGCCGCTGAATGCTTTCCTCTTTGCATCCGTCACAGTTCTGGAAAACATATGACAACTCACATAGCATAACAAGATCACATAGCATATTATCTCCATTATAGCTATCATGATATGAATTCAGTTCAAAATACAGAAGCAGGACAAACCAAAAAGGAGAAAGTTTAATTTACAATGAATTGCAAAAGGCTGACACCCTTTAAAATTTTAATCCCCTAATATACAATAAAAAAAATATCGAAAGAAAAACGCGCCAACTCCCTCATAAGAACGAATACGTGCTCTCGATCTCTATAAAAGTCTCTTTCTCTAACTACAAAAAAAACCCAAATTCGAAATTAAAAAAAATAAAGAGAGAGAAAAACAGACTTAGTCGAGGCGGGGCGACGAAGAAGATGGCGAGGCGCCGGCAGAGAATATGGTGAGGCGTCGGCAGAAACGAAGAGGTGCAGCCGTGCAACAGGTGGGAGGTGGAAAGAGAGTAGGATATTAGATTTTGATTTTTGAGGGAGCTAGGGTTTGTGGAAAAAGGAGGAAGAAGTTTTAATAAGAAGTCTTAACGGGAACTGGAAAAAACTTAATAAAAGTTCTTAATCCAAACATGTGATGAAACCAAAGGTAGGGTATTTTTGTCATGGGATGGAGTGGGTGGGGTATTTTTGTGATGGGTGGGTATTTTGTCTTTTTATTAAAAATCAGAGTATTTTGTGTAATTTTCTCAATTAAATAAGGTTGTGATTGGTTGTGCTTTCATTTCATCCATTTTTATTTTCTAAGAGAATAGTTGTGAAATTTTTTTTAAGTGAAAGTTGGATGTGTAGAGAAAAAGTAATGATTGTGTTGATGTGATGTAGAATATTTTAGAGATGTTGATTGTTTGTGAAAATTTTTGTGCAAATAATAGTGTAAAATATAGTGCAAGAAAATTGAATAAAAAAATAAATAGCTAAACTAAAAATAGGCAATGTGGATCTCATTTTATACGTTTGGGCAAAAACACTCTCTGAAATTGTAGCGAAGGTCTCGAAATCTCCTTCGAATTTGTCCAAATCCCGTCCTTCTAGATCTTTGGGTACTATTGTTCTCGAAAATGACAAGCAAATCTTGGAGTTTTCAGATTTCAGACTCAGAAACTGCAGTCTTGCAGCGAAATGGAATTTGGCTTTAATTGGTAAATTTTCACACGGTATGCCTGAACTCAAATCTTTAAGATCCCTGCTTGATGGCCAAAAATTTAAATGTGAAGTTGATATTAAAGTTATTAATCTGCGATATGTGAATTTACTGATTTATCACACAAAAGATTTTGCAAAGATGTGATTAAAACCTGTTTGGATGTTAAATGGGTTTCCTATGCGTATTTTTCGTTGGAGTCCTAAATTTGCTATGAATAAAGAGTCTTATGTGGTTCTGGTGTGGATAAAATTCCCTGGTCTACCGGTGCATTTGTTTGCTAAAGATGCTATGTTTTCAATTGCTAAATTGCTTGGAGAACCTTTCAAACTTGATGTGTATATTGCTAATTGTTCTAGGTTATCTGTTGCTCAAATTTGTGTTGAAGTGGATGTTCCGATGCCTAAAAAAGAATTCCTCTATTTCCGGACAAATTATGGGTTGAGATCTCAAAAAATTGTTTACGAATCCTTCCCTGCTTTTTGTACGGGTTGTTCACATATTGGTCATGATGTGTCCACTTGTTATATCGTGTGTAATGCTCCCCGTCCTCCACCAAAATACACTGTGACGCCTATAGTGAAGCCTGGGCCCGCTTTGGAGCCTATTATTCCTTCTTCTTCAACAATCCCCGCACAAACCTGTTATACCCATTCATCTCCTGATGTTGTTAACTCCCCTCTCAGTAGAGGGGAAATGTTTAATTCTTCCCCTACGCATAAAGTTGGAAAACAACCTGTGGGTTCCTCTCCCCATGTGGAGCAACTCAATTCTGATGTCTTCCCTATTTCTATTAATGTCTCTTCTCCTCTTAATAGTGATACCATGCCCTATTCCTCACCTACCAAGATAGAAGTAAAGCAACATGTGTGCTCCCCTTCTCATATGGTGCAACATAATTCTAGTCCTATCTCAGCTTCTCCTACTAGAGTTATTGGATCTATCATTAAAACTGGAAATTGTTTTGAATCTCTCCTACATGATGAGGCTATAAATGAAGTTCTTGTTCCCCCATCCTTGAACATGACATGCCCACTACTTCTCAGTCTATCCTACGAGACTCTGAGGAGCAATTGACATGCAAACAAATTGCCACTTTTCATAAAAGTGCTTCAGTTTCCGTCAACGGGGTGAAAAAAGCCCCTGATAAGAGGGTTAGAGCCCCTAGAAATAAACTTAAACTATTTAAATGAGTTTGAACACTTCAATCTGAAATGTTAGGGGTCTTAATAATAAACTTACCTGAATCATGTTCATTTCCTTTGCAAGCATCTCAAGATTCAGTTGTTGGCTATTTTAGAACTTATGTCTTCTACTAACATTCTAGTTATCTCAAAAAACTTGGTTCTTCTCTGGTTTGAGCAATATTTCTAATAAAATTTGGATTTTCTGGTCCCATGAGTTATCTGTTACTATTGTTCAAAACTTGGATCAAGTTTTAGAAGTTCAAATTTCCTCCAGTATCATTCTTTACCCTGTTTCTGCTTCCTTTGTCTATGCCAAATGTACTAGATCTGACAGGAAAATCCTATGGGGTAATCTCAGATTTATCTCTTATGGTAAGTTGAATGTTCCCTGGATGGTGGGAGGTGATTTTCACTGTTATCTTTCTGATTCTGAGAGAATTGGGGGGGGAGGTGACTAATAAACATCTTGATATGGAAGATTTTGGTCAAATAATTCGTGATTGTAGTCTTATTAATGTTGGTTTCAATAGTTCTCAGATGTATATATACTTGGGCCAGAAATGGCCTCCTTGAGAGATTAGATAGCGTTATTTGTTAATCCTACATGGGGAGACATCTTTTCCAAAATCAATTTGTTTCATTTAGCTAGGGTTAAATCTGATCATGCCCCTGTTCTTTTCAATTCTGCTAATGTTTCTCAAAAGTTCCCCTCCGCTTTCAGATTTCAAAAGATGTGGATCACGCACCCAACTTTTATGGATGTTATTGCCCAGGTGTGGCATAGTCCTACTGGCTTCAGTGGTCTCACTAATTTTCATCACAAACTCATTAGGGTTAAGCAAAAACTCAAGTGGTGGAATAAAAATGTTCTTGGGGGTGTCTTTGCTAAACTTTCTAGTGCCAAAGATAATGTTCTTCAGGCTTAAAACCTGTGTAATTTTTCTCCATCCTTTGATAACCTAGTGGCTCTCAATAAGGCTACTGTTGAACTCATCTTAGCCTTTAAGATTGAGGAAGATTTTATGCATCAAAAATCTGCTTGCAAATGAATTGTTGAGGGGGAGAGAAACACTAGGTGTTTTCATTCTTTGGTCAAGCATAAGAGAGTCCATAATAGAATTCACAACATCATAGATAAGAATCATCTTATGTTCGCCAAAAATAATTGGATCTTACAACTGCAAGTGTACAGTGCAGTTTATAGAATAATGGCAAGCAAGGTTGTATTCCTCAGGGATTGACTATGAAACACTTAGGCTATAATAACATCGTATACTAATTTTATTGAAGCAACCGAATCTCAAATTTTCATCAAAATTAAAAATTAAAGAAAAATAAATAAATTTGCGAACCCCACAAGTATTTTCAACAACCACGAAAGCAACCTTAGGCACATAATCTCAACATGTTTCTTCAATATTAAATCCAATTAATACAATTCTATGGGTTCAATTCCTAAGTTAGTCTATTCCCCCTCCCCGCCAGCACATAAACAGTAGATTAATAAAAATTGTAGGTCTCGTGACTCGATACAACTATTATTAACTCCCAAAAGATCTATAAATTGAATGAATCCCCACAAACAGTTGTAGGTCTCCCGACTCGATACACCCGTTCATGTCTAAATTCGATTTTCGTTTTTGTTAGAACTTCTCTTCTGAATTTCGCACTAAAAAATATGACATGCAAATTATTGGCCAAATAAAAAGCAATTAAGAATAAGCACTCGAATTCATAAAATAAAACACATGAATTAATTAAGAAAAAACAATTAATCAAGATGTAACATGAATCCACAGTTTTGATTATGCCCTAAGATCCGAAAGATTAGTCAAACATTGATAACAAATTCATAGACAAACTTCGAAACAACATTTTGACATCGTTTAAGCACAGACAAGAGAATGGAAAAAGGCCTTGTGGTGTTCTTTGTAACTTAGACCTCCTCTCTCAGAAGACCTTTGATATTGTATTTCTGTGTAATTTGGTGTGTAGTATGGTGTATTGATGAATGAATTTTCATGCAGCCCTTGGGTCCCTTATATAGGCGCTTGGAGAGATCACTTGTAGAGTTTGAATGGGAAAAGGACACAAAATTCCGCCACATCTCTTCACACGGTCCGGCCGTGTAGCTTCACACGGTCGTGTGTCTCTCACACGATCTGGCCGTGTGGCTTGTTTTCGTCCCCTGTTTCTTCGCAACTTCTCGCGAGATATGTTATCTTCGCACGGGCAGATCACACAGCCGTATGGTTGATAAGCGTGAATTTTGCATGTGTTTTGATGCGTATTTCGAGGTATAATGATAAGTAAACATGCATATACTCGCGTTAAACGTTACATATTCACTCCTTGTGGAAAAGATATTACACTTTGCTTATTTTGTAGGAATTTCATGATAATTGAAGCTAATTGAATAAGAATATGAGGAAAGCAAAGTAGAAACGCGGAGAATTGAGTGGATATACGAAACGTGAAGCCTAAAAGAGCAAAAGTTGAGCGTTCACGGAAGAGACAGGGGCACACGGGTTGGGCGTGCCTCAAGACACCACACGTGCACCCCCGTATAAGGTTGATTGAAGGCTGCGGCATGGCGCACGGGTAGCCCATGCATGGGCGCACCACCCGTGCGCCCTACAGAGAGTCAGGATATCTCACCGGAGTGGCGCACGGGTAGGACGTGCTCCGACGCACCACCCGTGCGCCCTACAGAGTTGGGGTATTCGGCAGGTGGCACACGGGTAACCCGTGCGTGGGCGCACCACCCGTGCGTCTGCGCTGGAATCCCATAATCTGCAGCATTAAGCCCTAAACATGATGGGAGGTATAAAAAGGCTTTTTGGGGGGCGCACACTTGGACATTCTGGCATTTTTGGGATCTACAACACAAGACAAGAGTCAACTCTTGGAAGGAGACATCAAGGAGATAATCGGGTTGCATCGGAGCTTGAAGAACGGAGATATATCGAGAGATTGTCGACGTTCCTAAGTTTTCTTGCTTCTCTTTTAGTTTCTATCTTTTAGTTTCATTTGTAATGACTTTGAACACTTTGTGTGTAAGTTGTTTAATCATGTGTAGCTAAACTCTTGTGATTTCCGGGTTTTGTAAGTAGATTAATGAACTCTTGTTGAATGTTTTAATCTTGGTTGAAGTTATTATCTTGAAGCCTATTTGAGTACTTTGAGCTTATTCTTGTTTTATCAATTGGCCAATGATTTAACATGTTTTATATATTGATTCATAATTCGAGAGATGAGTTTCAATATTAGATCTTAAGTACTTGACACGAATATTTGCATGAATCGAGAGGTTTGTGAATATTGTGAGGATATTTGATCTATTGTGCATTTGGGAGTTGTGTATCTTATGTTGAGTAGAGATGCTAGCATAAATATTTCAATCTACATTTTATATGCATCTCGAGAGGGAGGATAAAATAGCTTTGTGATCGTCTTATAGGAATATTGATAATAACCTTGGCTTTGATTAAATCGGACAACAAGAGGATTATTAATCGAAACCTTAACTCGGAAATCCATTTCATCATCTTGATACTTCTTTCATTTGTGTTATTGTATTCTTGTGTTTTAGTGATTGAAATTGTCTTAATCTCAAAACAACAACCATCAAATATTGATCGTCTAAATAAAAGTAAAACTATCTTGGCTCAATACTTAGCCTATTGATTTATTAGTCTCCGTGGATACGACCTTGCTACCCTATTCGATAACGAACACCGTACACTTGCGGTGAAGCTAAAAATATAGGCGAACAAGTTTTTGGCGCCGTTGCCGGGGACTAATACAATTTATAGTGCTAATATTGCGATAGATAGAATTATTATTAATTTAGACATTTTTTTTATTTATTTTGTTTTTGTGTGACTTGAATTCCACATTATTTGACTTGTTTCTTCTAGTTTGGTCCGGTAGTGCATGAACACGCGCTCTAAGCGAAGACTTAATACCGCTCATACCGGAAGTTGAGGCTTTCGTGAGGAGAATCGATCTTACCACTAGACGAGTGAAAGACAACACAATCCGATAATGGGGATTTGAATGAGTTACCAATACCGCCAAACAATGGTGGAAACGAGTTACCGATCTTGGTTCAACAAAAAGCCATTCGTGATTACTTTCGACCACAAACGAATCGTAATTACGGTGGTATTGCCCATATTCCTATCAATGCCAACAACTTCGAGCTCAAATCGGCACTAATCAATATGGTGCAACAGAATCGATTTGGGGTTTGCAAATCGAAGATCCTAACTCTCACCTTGCGCATTTCATCCAAATATGCAATACGATCAAAATGAACGGAGTCTCGGATGACGCCATAAGATTGCGCCTTATTCCCATTCTCTTTATGGGATAAGGCGAGAAATTGGTTGGGTACTTTGATGCAAGGAAGTGTGAGCACATGGGATGAGTTGAGCCAAAAGTTTTTGTTTAAATTCTTTCCACCAAGCAAAACTTTGCGGCTCAAAAGTGAGATCACTCAATTCCGACAATTTGATTCCGAGCCTTTGTACGAGGCTTGGGAAAGATTTAGGGATTTGTTAAGAAGATGTCCACAACACGGCTTTCCTGGAGGATCAACATTATGTTTCTTTTACAATGGTTTAATGGGGCAAACGAGGGCCTTTGTTGATGCCGCAGCGGGAGGAGCATTGTTGGCAAGGTTTCCACAAGATGCCTTAAATCTTCTTGAGGAAATGACCATGAACATTACCAATGGCCATCCGAAAGATCCAATGTACAACGAGTAGCCGAAATCTCGATTCGGACCCTATCAAAATATTGTCGGACAAGTAGCGGCTTTGACAACTCAATTGAATGTATTTACAAAGGGGCGGGAAGCGGTGAGCACGGGTAGTGAAGCTCTTCTATATCCGATGGAAGAGGTAAATTATGTGAATAACCGGAATTTCAAAGCAATTTAGGAATAATTCAAACCCAACGCACTACCATCCAGGGTTGAGAAATCATGAAATTTTTTCCTATGCAAATACAAAGAATGTGTTACAACCTCCACCGAGATTCAATGCTTCGAGTGGAGGCGGTAATGGAGCAGGAAAATCGTCGTTGGAAGATATACTCACCTCTTTCATAAATCAATCTAATGCTTTCATGAATGACACGAGGAGCCGCCTCGATAAGCAAGACCTTAGGATGGATAAGTTAGAACAACAAGTGACAAGCTCAATAAAGAATCTGGAAACTCAAATGGGTCAATTGGCTGCAATTGTGGGGAGTCAACATCAAAAGGGTCAATTTCCAAGCAACACGGAGGTCAACCCGAGGGAACATTGCAATGCTATTCATGTGTGGGGTGGAAAAGAGAATGAAACGTCCGAAAATGCTGATATTGGTGTGATGTCAGAATCACGCCGCGTCTCATGTATCAATGCACGACCAAATCGTGTGTGTTGCCGAGCCTACCATCCAAATTTGGGAAGATGACAGAAACGACGCTCAAGGCAATATGAAAGTTAAAGGAGGAACCGAGCAACAATTAGATAAACAAAAAAGAGCCAAGAAACGTGAATCGTATCCTAACTCTAATTTGCTGAAATATAATATTCCTCTTCCCTTTCCCCGATTGTTTCATAAGACTAACCTGAGTAAACAATTTGCTAAATTTGTGAGCATGTTTAAAAAATTGCACATTAATGTTCCTTTTGCAGAAGCAATGAAACATATGCCAAATTATGCAAAGTTTTTAGGGGAAGCGATGTCCAACAAGAACAAATGGGCAGAGAATGGGATTGTCAACCTGACGAAAGAATGTAGCGCACTCATATAAAGGAAAATACCGCAAAAGCTGAAAGATCCGGGGAGTTTCACTATTCCTTGTACAATAGGCGATATTTCCTTTGACAATGTACTTTGTGATCTAGGATCTAGTATCAATTTGATGCCGCTGTCCGTTCTCAGAAAGCTTGGACTCATAGAAGTGAGACCATCCACTGTCACCCTACAACTCGCGGATAGATCACTCGTACATCCAACGGGGATACTAGAAGATGTGCTCATAAAAGTCGATAAATTCATATTCCCCGTGGATTTTCTAGTGCTGGATGTGAATGAGGATTGTGACAGCCCTCTTATACTTGGGCGTCCATTTTTGGCAACCGCGGAAGCACTAATAGATGTGAAGAAAGGGGAGCTTACATTACAAGTTGATGATGAGCGTATTTCATTTTCCATTTTTCGGAATGTGAAAGGACATGATGATCTTAATGGTTGTAAAACAACAACAATTGCTAATTCCTGTACTCAAGCTATTAGCTTGAATAATTGTATGCATTCTAAAGATAATATGCAGGGATTATCAATGAAGAAGAAGGAAAGGCACAAAAAGCCTGATGTTGAACCAAGAGCGTGCACGTACCATTTGCACGATGAAAAGGAGAACACATGGATAGTTGACAGACATGGGAAACCTCCTTTAGTAATGATCAAGGGAGGTGTAAATCCAAGTGAACGGGATTGGCATGGAAAACTGCCCGATGAGGTGGCAAGCCTCACTTCGCAAAGATCATAATCGGAATTAAAAGGCGTCAAGCTAAAGACGTTAAATATAGCGCTTGTTGGGAGGCAACCCAACGGTTTTTCGTGTGAATTCCAATTTTTTTTGTGTGTGTTTAGTTTCAAAAATTTGTGTGATTTGAGTGCTTTAATATGCGAAGTTTTTATTAATGAGTGTGATTATTGTGTTTTTGTTGCATTTTTGTGTTTTTATAAAAAAAAAAAAAAAGAAATTTGTCAGACAGTGCGCACGGGTAGCCCGTGCGTTGGCACCCCCACCCGTGCGCCCGCAGAGTAGAGGAATTTGCCGGGGTGGCGCACGGGTAACCCGTGCTTCGACGCACCACCCGTGCGCCCTGCAGAAGAGGCTTAAATATGACAGTTTTTAAACTATCTTCTTCTTCAAAAATCCCACAAATCGCGCGCCACTACCCCCAAACTTCATTGCCATCAAAATTTCTTGCAAATTCTACTTAAATTCGTCCTTTTAACCCCTTCCCCATCACAATTGAACTTCACTTTACATTGAATTCAAATTTATTTGAAGAATTGTGAGCACAAGCAGCTAGGGTTCAAATCTTCCACTTCAAGTTTAACTTAGAGACTTCCGGTAAGAACACCGTTTCTTCTTGTCAATTCATTGTCAATTATGTATTAGGGAGCATGGTAGGTGTTTATTTTGATATTTTTGCTATGAATTATGTGAACTATTCTTTGAGGCAAATTATCAAACACCTTGTGAGCTTGTGTAATTGAGGAGATTTAGGATGAATTGTTGGTGAGTAGGGCATGACCAATGATTGTTTAAGCTAATATTTGTCTAGAATGGCCATAATTTTTGTTTGTTTGGGGTAGTTGATCGATCAAAGGTAACGTGGGCAAGTGTATTTGCATCACCCAATATGTTAGCTTTAATCCCCTATTTTGTGTTGCCATTGATGATATTGGGATGCTAATGAAATATATTTCAGGTATAAACTCTTCATGGCGAGAAGAAAAAACCCCAGGGTGGAAGGAGACGTGCACGCGGGGCGGCACAACGCGGAGTGGCACAAATTTAAGTCGACCAAAACAGTCCCGAGGCATATGGGGTAAACTTGACAAATGCCGATGATCTTGAGCGATGGAATCGCTTGATCGGTCGCCAAATAGCTCCATCTCGTTATGCCGATGATGATTGTACCCAAACTTTGGGGATACATGAGGACGTGTGGCGTCTTTTGGCCAAGGTAGGATGGACGAACTTCATGAGCCGAAGGTGGCCGACATTCAAAAAGCATACATTGGAGTTCTTGAGTACCGTGGAAGTACTCAAACAAGGCGGGACCTTTGAACTGCATATGATAAAGTTTCAATTGGGGAATGTCCGTAGACAACTGTCTATGACCCAATTGAACACCATTTTCGAGGTCCCAACAAACGCTCGTACTCGCCCGATGCCTCATTATGATCAATACGACTTCTGGAGAATGCTTGTGGAAACACCACCAACGGGGCCGATGTTGTATGCCGCGCGAACCGCCAAAGCCTCGTGGATCCGGAATCCCGTTTTCTGGTATATTCAACACGTGATCGCATCCTCCGTGTTCGCCCGAGAAAACATTGGAGGTATGATGACTAAGGAACTTTATCTCCTTTGGTGTATGGTTACAAACACCCCTACAACATCTATTGTCAATTTTGCCGAACAAATCGAACAAATAGCTAAAGGGGGAAGGGGGGTACGATTTCTATAGGGGCCTCATTACCCCTATTGCCCGGCATTTCAATGTTGATTTCCAAGGCTTGAGCCTATCCCGGCAAAGACTCGGGTTAATTTGGCATCGTTGCACCATATGAAATTCATAGCGAAGGAAGACAACAGATTGGTGCTTCTACAAAAGAAAGGTGTTTCATTTCCGTTGCCTAACCCGCCATACACCACGGTCGAGACATTGACGGACACCACCAACTTCCTCATGAACTCCGACGCACACAACCGAATTACCGAGGCTATAGAGGCAAGAAAGCGTCGCAGAGTCGAAGGTTTCTTGGATGAGGAGGATATGGTGGCGGAGGAGGATGCGTTTCATGGCCGAGACATGGGGATGGAACCTCATCACCCCCAAATTGGGTATGATATACCCGAGTCCTCACACGGAGGCGATTACCCCCGACATTCTCAAAGCGGGGATCGCCCCGGTCCTTCTCACAGTGGAGGACCCCATCGCGATGCCGATTTTCAAGACATGTTTTATGCGTTTGGGGAGAACTTGAGGCGGCAAGAAGAAGAGTTGAGGCGGCAAGGAGAGGATTTGAGGCAACATAGGGCTGATTTTCTCGCGTTCAGCGAGCGATCGGAGCGGCGTTCGAGGAGACGCGTGGCAAGTGCTCCAACAGCTACAAATGTGGCATATTTCTCAAGGCCACTTCCCACCATCGCCGCCGCAGTGATTCAAGTATATCCCCACTTTTTGTTATTGAAATTCTATTTTTCCCCTTAGGACACTATAATTTCATTCAAGTTTGGGGGGAGAGATAGCATTTTAATAAATGAAAAGTGTGGATACATACATAAAAAAAAAAACATTTTCATGCATTTGTTTGTTTTCATATAGTTGCATTAGAGCATTTTAGGTTGCATTTGCATTAGAGCATGTTTATAGCTTTAGCACGTCTATTGCTTTAGTAGTGGTTAGAGAGTGTGTTGACCGAGCATGGTGCAACTTGTTGTTTGTGTGTTGGTGGAAAATTCATATTGTTGGGATTAGATGCTGTTTATGGATTGATTGAGCCTCGAATAGATAACTTTGAGCATGTTGATATGAAAAACTTGGTGTGATGCTTTGAATTACATTTTGACAAGCCTCTGAGCTTTGAGCCTTTACGCTTATATCTTGTGCGATCTTGTTGTAATTTGAGTGTATCATTCATGTTGATTAAAATTCTAGAACTTGCTCTGGTATCTTTGTCAAGGCCACATGTGTATGTGAATTGTGAATGTGATTAAAGGCCATCTTTGTTAGCCTTTCATGCCTTTTGCCTACCTAAAAATGTGAAAACTCCTAGTTAGCCAAGTTGAGCCTATAGCCTATTTCTTTGATAACAACAAATTTAACCCTTGATCTTACTATATTTCCATCACCTTAAACTCGAATGTGTAACGTTGAGTAAAAGGGGAATGAACGAGGTTGAATGGGTGGGAATTGAAAAATAGGATAATTGGGCATACTTGGTTAAATGGAATAAAAAGAGGAAGAAAAGATGTTGAAAATGCACAAATGAAAAAAAAAAAGATTGAAAAGTGGATAAACTTGGGGGGCGAAGGATTGTGAATGGAGGTGATTCTCAAAAGGAAAGAAGGAAATGGAGATAAATGAAGTTGATAAAAATGAGGGATGATTGGAGTAACATATGGGATTGTAATGAAAATGATTGATATGCTCATCGGTCTATACACTCGAGTTTGAGTCACTTTATCCAAAAAAAAAAAAAAGTCTCCTACCTAAACCAAAGAGCCTTCATTACAACCAAATGAGAAAGTCCTTTATGATTCACAAATTGCATACACTCTCGTGGCGGAGATATGAGACAAATTGCAAGCCTATGGTAATTTTGCGACATCGAATTGATTTGAGCGTAAACACGTCCTATAACCTCGTGAGATAAGAGTATACACTTAACTTCGAGAGTTGCATTCAGAGCATTTCACTTTGTTTTATTTGAGGCGTGTTCTTTGATTAGATATTTGAGGCTTGATTGAGTTGTACTCAGCATTCATGACGAACAATTTGGATTTTCTTGTGGATTCTCGGTGTGCGCTGTTATCTTTATCTCCCTATTGTACTTTATCGTGTTCTAAATATTGTTGATCGGGACGGTCAACAGTTTAAGTTTGGGGGATTTTGATAAGCGTGAATTTTGCATGTGTTTTGATGCGTATTTCGAGCTATAATGATAAGTAAACATGCATATACTCGCGTTAAACGTTACATATTCACTCCTTGTGGAAAAGATATTACACTTTGCTTATTTTGTAGGAATTTCATGATAATTGAAGCTAATTGAATAAGAATATGAGAAAAGCAAAGTAGAAACGCGGAGAATTGAGTGGATATACGAAACGTGAAGCCTAAAAGAGCGAAAGTTGAGCGTTCACGGAAGAGACAGGGGGCACACGGGTTGGGCGTGCCTCAAGACACCACCCGTGCACCCCTGTATAAGGTTGATTGAAGTTGCAGCATGGCGCACGGGTAGGCCGTGCTCCGACGCACCACCCGTGCGCCCTACAGAGAGTTGGGGTATTCCAGCAGGGTGGCACACGGGTAACCCGTGCGTGGGCGCACCACCCGTGCGTCTGCGCTGGAATCCCATAATCTGCAGCATTAAGCCCTAAACATGATGGGAGGTATAAAAAGGCTTTTTGGGGGGCGCACACTTGGACATTCTGGCATTTTTGGGATCTACAACACAAGACAAGAGTCAACTCTTGGAAGGAGACATCAAGGAGATAATCGGGTTTCATCGGAGCTTGAAGAACGGAGATATATCGAGAGATTGTCGACGTTCCTAAGTTTTCTTGCTTCTCTTTTAGTTTCTATCTTTTAGTTTCATTTGTAATGACTTTGAACACTTTGTGTGTAAGTTGTTTAATCATGTGTAGCTAAACTCTTGTGATTTCCGGGTTTTGGAAGTAGATTAATGAACTCTTGTTGAATGTTTTAATCTTGGTTGAAGTTATTATCTTGAAGCCTATTTGAGTACTTTGAGCTTATTCTTGTTTTATCACTTGGCCAATGATTTAACATGTTTGATATATTGATTCATAATTCGAGAGATGAGTTTCAATATTAGATCTTAAGTACTTGACACGAATATTTGCATGAATCGAGAGGTTTGTGAATATTGTGAGGATATTTGATCTATTGTGCATTTGGGAGTTGTGTATCTTATGTTGAGTAGAGATGCTAGCATAGATATTTCAATCTACATTTTATATGCATCTCGAGAGGGAGGATAAAATAGCTTTGTGATCGTCTTATAGGAATATTGATAATAAGCTTGGCTTTGATTAAATCGGACAACAAGAGGATTATTAATCGAAACCTTAACTCGGAAATCCATTTCATCATCTTGATACTTCTTTCATTTGTGTTATTGTATTCTACGTGTTTTAGTGATTGAAATTGTCTTAATCTCAAAACAACAACCATCAAATATTGATCGTCTAAATAAAAGTAAAACTATCTTGGCTCAATACTTAGCCTATTGATTTATTAGTCTCCGTGGATACGACCTTGCTACCCTATTCGATAACGAATACCGTACACTTGCGGTGAAGCTAAAAATATAGGCGAACAATGGTCCCACATGGTCTAGCCGTGTGACTAATTTTTGTCTAATTTCTTCGTCTTTTCGATCTTCTCTTTGCACTCGTCAGTCCTATCCGGGCCTTCCAACTAATATTTCTTCAATTAAGCTCCGTTTCCTGTAAAAATTACAAGAATACGCAGTATCATGCCCTTCTAAGGAAACCAAGTAAAAACACACTAAATATACATACAAATGTATCAATTATATACCATTTCAAGCCCCTAAATGCACATATATTTTACACGCATCAAAATCCCCCAAACTTAAGGCATTGCTCGTCCTCGAGCAAATTAGGAAAAATAATAACAAGGGATACAAAGAACACACAAGAACACTATAAACATTCAAGCTCATTTGACTCCACATCTAAGTAAACTATACAATTCATTATCAAGAAGTCATCATTCATAAGTTCGGTATAATTAATACTCTCTCGGGTACTTGACGTCGCGACTCACAAGTAGGTAGTGTATCACTCAACTCTCAAAGAGTATGGAAAGTGTTTACGCTCAAAAATCATTTCAGTGAAAGTAGAACTACCATAGGCTTGCAAATTGTCTTAACATCTCTACCACTTTTGTGTGCACAATCTAAGAATCAAAAAGGACTTTCATTTGGTTGTAATGTAGGCCCTTTGGTGAGTGCATGGAAAATTTGGATTAAGTGACTTGACTTGAGCAAATGAATTTAAGTACACAAACTTGCAATTCACCAACCCAATTTTATCATAAAACTCATTTTTTCAAGATATTTTTATTTTTCAACTCAACTCCACCCTTTTTCTCCTTTTTCCATTCCTAGGCCTTTTTGTCTTCTTTTCTTTTTTTATTCTTTAGGAGAGCTCTCCATTTTTCAAAATTTTCAGATTTTTTTTTCTCTTATTTCCTTTGCTCGATTTTCTCTCTTTCTTTTCAGAGCTTTTCTTTCTTTTTCAAGCTTCATTATTCTTTCATTTACCTAGACACTGCTCATCCCTCTTTGTTTTACCAACTTTCTCTCTTGTCATGAATTTTCACCACATTTCCCCCAAACTTGTTCATTTTCTATAAGCTCAAAAATTTTTAGGGATAAATCATTTTTCAATTTTAAAGATCAAAATGTGGCTAATAATAAAAAGTTAAGGCTCAAAGTGGCTAACTAGGGAATCATGAGTTCATAGGTAGGCTTTTTAGGCTAAGTGGGCTAAACAAAGATGACCTTAAATCATTCTCAAAATTTGCACACACACATGGCTTCAATGAAGATACCAGAGCAAGTTCTAGATAAATGACACACACATGGCTTAGATCATGAATGACATACTCAAGATTTTCACACACACATGGTTTCAATGAAGATACCAGAGCAAGTTCTTAAATTATTTTCAAAATTTGCACACACACATGACTTAAATCATGAATGACACACTCAAGAAAAAATAAGACTGCATAAGATAAAAGCAGTCTAAGGCACAAAAGCTCACAGGCTTATTTTTCGCAACATGCTCAAATACCCAATTTTCTCAATCCATGCCAAACAAATAAAAGACATCTCTTCAACTACTCATCGCATTATTCATATAAATATGTCATCTCATAAAATTAAATGCTCATTGTAAAAATCATACGGAAGCTATGCTCTTTCGAAAATCTTGATTAAAAATACGGACAAAAGAAATTAAACGTGCTAATAAAATAAAAAAAATTAAGAAAAATCAAAAAAGAAAATAAAAAAAATCTAAAATTTTAATGCAAATTTTTATTCTCTACATGCAATCCTAAATGCAAAAGTTCTAAATTACGCATTCTTGACAACCCCCCCAAACTTAAAATATGCTTCGTCCCAAACATATGAGGAAATTATCAAAAGTAAAGAGGAATGCGTAATAAGTACTTACATGGATAATTCAAATCAAGTAGATGGTCGAAATTTCTTGCGGCGTTTCTTGCCCATAATAATGTTTAATTCTTTGCCTATTTACGACAAAAGTTCGACCATTCTTTGCTAGTAATTCAATGGCTCCTCCTGGTGATAGTACCTTTCTAATAACGAATGGACCCGACCACCTTGATTTAAGCTTACCCGAAAACAATCTCAATCTCGAGTTATATATAAGTACTACTTGCTAGGAATTCTCGTCTTAAAATTTTCTTATCATGCCATCTCTTTGTGCAATCTTTGTAGATTTGGGCATTTTCATATGCATCTTGACGAAATTCTTCTAATTCGCTTATTTGAAGTTTTCTCTGTTCTCCTACTGCAGTCATGTCGAAGTTAAGCTTTTTCATTGCCAAAAATGCTTTATGCTCTAATTCCACCGGAAGGTGGCATGATTTCCCAAAAACTAATCGATACGGGGACATATCCAGAGGTGTTTTGTATGCCGTATGATAAGCCCATAAAGCATCATCAAGCTTTAAATCCCAATCTTTCCGATTTGTGCTAGGTCTTTTCTAAGATCTGCGTAATTTCCTTATTGGATACCTCGGCTAGCCCATTTGACTGTGGGTGGTAATCGACGGCTACTCGATGTTTCACTCCATATTTTTCCATCATATTATTAAATAATTTATTGCAGAAGTGGGACCGTCCATCACTAATAAGGGCTCGTGGGGTGCCAAACCTAGTGAAAATATTCTTTTGCAAAAATTTCAACACTATTCTGGCATCATTTGTTTTAGTAGGGATAGCTTCTACCCAACTGGATACATAATCCATTGCAAGAAGAATGTATATGTACCCATTTGATGCTGGAAATAGTCCTATGAAGTCTATACCCCAAACATTGAATAATTCCACTTTCATTATTGGAGTCAATGGCATCTCGTGTCGCCTTGAAATATTTCCCATACGTTGACACCTATCGCACTGCAAAACAAACTTATAGCAATCTTTGAAAATAGAAGGCCAAAAGAAACTGGACTGTAATACCTTAGCCGTAGTGCGTGTTGGGCCAAAATGGCCTCCACATGGTGATGAATGGCATAGCTCTAGAATGCTTGCCCATTCTTCTTGAGGTACACATCTCCTAATAACTGAATCTACACATCTTTTAAATAATAGAGGTTGATCCCACAAAAAATATCTCACATCATGAAGAAAATTCTTCTTAGCATGATATGTGATATCTTGTGGTAGGACCCCACTTGCTAAATAATTTACAATATCAGCGTACCAGGAGATGGTTCTTTCAGCCATCAGAATTAACTTGTCTGGGAATGTTTCCTTAATAGTTATGCCTTTGCTGTTTTCATTAGCCGTTTGCTCAAGTCGTGAGAGATGATTAGCTTGTTAGATATATATTTTTATCATGATTTTGATGATTTTGTTTAACTGTGTTTTTACACCAAAACAATGTTTCTAAATGTTGTCCAAATACTCCCGATCGATCTAAAATGTTTTTACTAATTTTTTGGAGTATTTCTTGAAGTTTATTTTCGACAAAAATTGGACAACACTTCTGTCTCGTGTTCAACCGGTCACCCTATAGGGAAACCCGTGTCTGAAGTTAAGTTTTGAAATAGAAACGAGACGAAGAAATTTTTCTGGGAGGTCGACCGGTGTCTGGATGTGCCTGCTTCTCTATATTGGAAAAGTAAGAGACGGACCAGTCCAACATAGGGTCGACTGGTCGAACCCTATGTGGACCGATCTCCCTATGCATTTTCTGTGTAATTTTGTTCAACGTCTATTTCTATTCGATCGGTCTCTATACCAATTTGACAACAAACTTCTAGCCGTTGACTACAGACAGATTTTCCTTAATTTGTGGGATTGATTTCTAACAACTATAATCTTGATTTTAATTGTATTTTTCTGTAGATTTTCAATCCCCAAGAGGAGCCTACCTTGATCAAACCTCTCCTATAAATAGAGGAAGCTTTGGAGCAACAAGAAAACAATCAATACAACACAACAAGAGATACACTCAAGCAAATACTTTGTTCTTCAATTTCAATATTCTTGTTGTAATAGCCTAAGGTCTTTCACTTTCACATCTTGAGGTCTAGGCTTAATTCTTGATTACACTTGCATTCAAAACTTGTATATCTCATTATCGAGTTGTAATCTTGAATTTGGGTTCATCATTCAACACAAGATATCCCTGTGAGTGTTCTTGTGGTAAGAACACACTTGGGTGATCTTAGATGTTAGGTGTTTGAAGATTGTGGTAATCTTCTTATTGAAGAGTTTGGTGCTCTTTAAGGTGTTGAGGAATTTGGTGTTCTTCAAGTCGGAAGATTGTGGAGATCTTCACAAGGTGCCGTTGCAAGAAGTTTGTGGTAATCTTCAAGGGAGATTGTGGTAATCTCCAAAGAGGTGTTGTAAGGTGATTTTGTAATATTTGTGGTAATTATTAATAAAATTCTTTTTTCTTTTCAAAACCCATCCCGGATATACTGGGGTGGTAGAGCACGTAGTCCCTAGGTGGGGTGAAGCTCTATAAATCGACGTGTGTTGTTTACTTCCCGCACTTCCATTCTTGTATTTTCTTATTACATTTGAAAAAGAGGGCATAATCGAAAAAATGGGCATAATCTATTCACCCCCCTCTAGATTATCATAGCAACTTGGACTTACAAGTGGTATCAGAGCCAAACTCTTTGGCAAGCTTGTTCCACATCGCGAGTAAAGAGGACCGATCATTGTCTACGAACAAAGTCTATCTTACCATCGACGCCTCCACCAACAAGCCACCACTATTCGACTCCAAAAATTATGCATTTTGTAAAGAAAGAATGGAATGTTTTTTTCAAAGTTGCGGGTTTGATATTTAGAACACGATTATTAATGGAGTATCCATCCCGATGAAAGACGGAACTCACACCTCCAAAGTCCTCAAGGAGCTCAATGATGAAGATAAGAAAATTCTCTCATTAAATGGTAAAGCTCTCAATATTCTTTATTGCTCACTTACCTCTTTGTAATATGATCATATTTGAGGAATACGATCGGCACATGAAGTGTGGAAAAGATTAGAAGATATCTATGAGGTATATACAAATGAAAGGAGCCATTCTAAAGCATCTACTTCTCAAATGGATGCAACATCAAATCCAACAACATGGGATGAACTCTTACTTCCTCCTAGGATGAAGGAACCGAACAATGTCTTATGGGCATCGAAGAAGAAAATAAGGTACACTCTAACCCCTCTACTTCTTTTAATGAATTACAAGATGATTATAGTGATTTGCAAAATGATTTTGATGAGCAACAAAATGAATTCCAAAGCTTTCTTGTTAAATACAAATATTTGAAAAAGGAATTCAATGTTTTGAAAAATGATAATGATAACTTATTTACTTCTTATGAATCACTTTCTTGTGTTCACACTACCACACTTGATAAGGTTCGAAACCTTGAAAAGGATAATGAATCTCTTGTGAAGGATATTAATTGTATGAAAAATGACTTGACCAAGTTTAATTTGAGTACCAATAAAATGACCAAAATACTTGATGTACATCGTTGTGATTATTTGAAAATAGGACTTGGTTATAAGCCTAATGTTGTTAATCATAAGAAAAAGAACCAGGTCTCTATGCATGTTGGTCATTATGCTCATAAAATTGTTACTTGCTTTTATTGTGGTAAGAAGGCTCACACGGCTAATACTTGTCGGGCTAAAAATTGCTCTAATTATTATTAGAGACCTAAAAGTCTCAATGCTAATCCTAAAGGACCCAAACACTTGAGGGTACCACAAAATAATGTCATATTAGGTACTCGGTGAAATAACAATCAAAGAAAATTCAAACCGCCAAGAAGACATCAAATGCCCATTTCACTTGATCAAAGGAGAAGACTTCACCACAATGAATTTCCAAGAGGGAAATATTATCAATAATGGAAAGGACACAAACCTTGGAAATGGAGCAATTGGAGAAGAAATCATCAACAAAATGATTTTCTAAAAGAAAGACATCATCAACAATGGGAAAAGCACAACCCGTGGAAATGGTGAAATTGGTAAACCGTATCTCTTTATTTAAATACGCATCATATTTTTTTTATGTATGCTTGTATTTTTGTCTTAATTGTCAAAGTGATTTCTCAAATATTTCTCTTAATAATAAGGTCTTCAATAATTTTTTTTTTAAATCTTTTGACAAGAAGACCTTGTATAATGCCTTTCTAAACTCTTATGTATTTCCAAGAACTTATATGTTTATTATCTCTTATGGATTTTTAAAAGCTTAAGTATACTTGTGACATCTTTTATTGCTTTAGCCTACACTTTTACCATTATGTTTTGTGCAAGTTTTGTTTAAGAATTGTGTAGGATATATATATATCTTCATCAATGGTTATCCACTCATTATTTGTCAAGAGAGACATAAACTATCAAGGTACGTTCACTTGTGTTATTCTTACTCTTATTCGATATTCTTCATGCGATATGTCTATATGCTTGTTTTTCAAGCTATTTCAAAATATCTCACAAAAGTGCTATTAAAAGGATTTTTTCGATTTTTGAAAGGCACTATTCGTTAAATCTTATTTTTTCCGAGTCTTATAAATGATTATATTTTATTTTGATAAAACATTCGAGCTCGTGCATATTGAACAAAGTCTTTGTTTGCATTTTGCACGTTTATTTAAAACTTTTAGGGTGAAAAATCATATTTATGCATACTTTGGAAAATTGCAATTCAGGGACCGGTCAAATAAGAGGGTCGACTGGTTGCCCTGTATAGCAACCGATCGAACACCCCCCCGACTGATCGCCATGAAGGATTTTTATGTTTCAAACCCGTCTGTCTTCAGTTCTTCAAAACAGAACAAGTCTTCCCCCAAAACCCTTATATCGCGAAAAAAGCTTCTTCTCCCTCTAAAATCCTCGATTCTCACCAAATCTTTCAATTATTTGTGCTAATCTCTTCTCTCTTACAAGAATTTCACATTCATGGCTCCTCCAACAGATTCTACTGGTCGTAATCCAAACACCAAGCGAAGAAGGGCCGAAGAGGGACCGCCAATTTTTAGCCAAGACGAGGCCAAAAAATGGGATATACGAGCTACCCAAAGAAATATGGCTCAAGAACATGGTGAGAATCCAAAACCCTAACTCTCCCGGGGTCAAATTGCCGAGCTACGGGCTACAATTACGCTCGAGAATGTCAAATGGTCCAAGAGTAAGAAAACTCCTTTATCTCAAGCTCCCTGTCCCGTTAATTTGTTGAAATTTATTAATAAGCATTCGGAGAATTATTTTGAGAAATTGGAAGTTAGTAATAAATCTATTGGGCGGACTAAGACTTGCCGGTTAGCCACTTTTTCGGGTGAATATCCTTGTATTAGGGGATTTTTTGAGAATCAAGGGTGGTTGCATTTTTGGGTGCATCCATTCGTTATGTATGATGATGAGGTGATAATGCTTTTTTATTCTAATTTATGGATTGAGTATGATGCACATGGAAAACCCATTGCTATGAATTCTTTTGTTAAAGGGCGGCATTTTAGATGGACTCCATATGAGATTTGTCGGTTGTTGAGTGTAAGGGAAGGAGGATGGGACTACTTTGGTTGCACTCATTGGAGTGATGAAGTGTTTGTTGTCTCTTTAGAGACCATTAAGACATATTTGGGAGTTTGGCCGGATTATACGTTGTTGTCTATGACTATTGAGCACCGCATTATTTCTACTATTGTGGCATATTGTATTTGTGGAAAATCTATGAAGTTGCCGAGTAACATGGATTTTTTCTTGACCTATAAGATTGCCAAAGGGGAATTATTAAATTTTGGTGCAATTTTGATTCAATGCGTCATAGAGTCAATCACTCAAGGGAACAAGAAATTTTCCATGGGGAATTGGATTTGCGAGCTTCTCTTGCATTCGGGTTTACCGTCATCGGAGCTTAACACTGAAATTATCCAAGATGACTTTGATAACGACAATGTCCAACAAATGGTCAGAATGCGTAGGAATATGCCAATTCGTCCTACAAAAACGGCAAGAGGGAGATACCAAGATTCATCATCCCAAAATCCTAATGATATCTTTGATGATGAGGAAGCCGCAACATTGGCTTCGGGGGATGTTCAAGGCAATCCGGAGGGTAATACTGGTGCCCATGACACTCAAGCTTCCCGGGATTATTATCAAGCCCAACTCGACGAGCAAATGCTCAACTATGACGCTCTTAGAGCTAGTCACGAGGAGCTTAGGTAAGAGAACTTGAAGCTCAAAAAGTCGGTTGGAAAATTAAAGAAGTTCATCAAAGACCTCCTCCCCACCGCTTGCTTCTCATCCGATGAAGAATGATATTTTTGTCGCCATCTTTCTTTATTTCATGTTCTTGACACTTTCATTTCTTTAAATTTGTAATGCACTATTTTGATACTACTTCTCTTTATTTGCTAATGATATTTGCTTGTTGTTTTCAAAGGGGAAGAACTTTCAAGTGCTTAGCAAAATGATTGCTAGTGGTTATTTTTTGCTTAAATGGTTTGATGGATGGATGTTGATGGAGTATTTGATGGTAAAAATACTTCTTAATTTTGTGCATGTTGGCATTGATGTATGATTGTTGGTTAGATTGGTTATTTTTGCTTAAATGGTTTGTTGGATGGATGTTGATGAAGTACTTGATAGTAAAAGTACTTCTAGAATTGTTGCTTGGTGGCATTTGTAATGCCTTTCTATATATATTGCTTGTATATAATCTTATTTGGAGAGATTAGTTTCTTTATCAATCGGGTTGAACCCTTGAGAACTTGTTTTAATATTGATATCTTATGGACATGTTGAATATTGGTATATGTTTGTTGCATGTTTGCATTTGATGATAATTATTGGCTTGATTGCATTTATAAGGGCTTTATAAACTCTCCTTTTCATTTGATGCACACCAAGTGCTCGATGAATTGTTTCAAAAGAAAATTTCATCTATTACATGATTCTCTCGATTTCAAAAGTCTTATAAGTTTATAGAGATCATGTTTTGCTACTCAAATGAGCTTTTACAAGCTTCATGGTCATAAGCTCGTTAAATCGATAATCTTGCGCATTTTGATATGAATGGATGATGTTTTTATTGTGCTAACTTTATTTTTGATTATTCCAAAGGGGGAGAAACTGAAAATAAGCACTTTATCTCGAAGAAGATAAAATAAGCTCGCAAAAAAAACTATAAGCTATGGCTAGTAAAAGCCATAAGCTGTGAATAAAGACTAGTCCATTGGATGTATCTTGGACTTGCTATGCCTGATTAATGATTGTTTTTGACAGGGGGTGCTTCTAAGCTCTTGATAATTGCTCAAAACGAATAGTTATTTTTTGACCGTAAATTCGTTTTGTTTTCAAAATCGACCTCTTAATATTGTTTTGATTTGTAATCATCAAAAATGGGGAGTTTGTTAGATAAATGTTTTTATCATAATTTTGATGATTTTGTTTAACTGTGTCTTTACACCAAAACAATGTTTCTAAATGTTGTCCAAATACTCCCGATCGATCTAAAATGTTTTTACTAATTTTTTGGAGGATTTCTTGAAGTTTATTTTCGACAAAAATTGGACAACACTTCTGTCTCGTGCTCAACCGGTCGCCCTATAGGGCAACCCGTGTCTGAAGTTAAGTTTTGAAACAGAAACAGGACGAAGAAATTTTTCTGGGAGGTCGACCGGTGTCTGGATGTGTCTGCTTCTCTGTATTGGAAAAGTAAGAGGCGGACCGGTCCAACATAGGGTCGACCAGTCGAACCCTATGTGGACCGGTCGCCCTATGCATTTTCTATGTAATTTTGTTCAACGTCTATTTCTATTCGACCGGTCGCTATACCATTTTAACTGCAAACTTCTAGCCGTTGACAGCAGACAAATTTTCTTTAATTTGTGGGATTGATTTCTAACAGCTATAATCTTGATTTTAATTGTATTTTTCTGTAGATTTTCAATCCCCAAGAGAAGCCTATCCTTGATCAAACCTCTCCTATAAATAGAGGAAGCTTTGGAGAAACAAGAAAACAATCACTACAACACAACAAGAGATACACTCAAGCAAATACTTTGTTCTTCAATTTCAATATTCTTGTTGTAATAGCTTAAGGTCTTTCACTTTCACATCTTGAGGTCTAGGATTAATTCTTGATTACACTTGCACTCAAAACTTGTATATCTCATTATCGAGTTGTAATCTTGAATTTGGATTCATCATTCAACACAAGATATCCTTGTGAGTGTTCTTGTGGTAAGAACACACTTGGGTGATCTTAGGTGTTAGGTGTTTGAAGATTGTGGTAATCTTCTTATTGAAGAGTTTGGTGCTCTTTAAGGTGTTGAAGAATTTGGTGTTCTTCAAGTCGGAAGATTGTGGTGATCTTCACAAGGTGCCATTGCAAGAAGATTGTGGTAATCTTCAAGGGAGATTGTGGTAATCTCCAAAGAGGTGTTGTAAGGTGATGTAATAATTGTGGTAATTATTAATAAAATTCTTTTTCCTTTTCGAAACTCATCTCGGATATACTGGGGTGGTAGAGCATGTAGTCCCTAGGTGGGGTGAAGCTCTATAAATTGACGTGTGTTGTTTACTTCCCGCACTTCCATTCTTGTATTTGCTTATTACATTTGAAAAAAAGGGCATAATCGAAAAAATGGGCATAATCTGTTCACCCCCTCTAGATTATCGTAGCCACTTGGACTTACACAACTACAATGCTCTCACATCCTTTCCGATCCCGAATTTTGATGTCAAATTCTTGTAACAGAAATATCCACCGAATAAGCCTTGGCTTGGCATCCTTCTTTGCGAATAGGTAATTGACCGCAGCATGGTCCGTACGGACTATTGTTTTTGTCCCAATCAAGTATGACCGAAATTTATCGAACACAAATACCACTGCCAATGAATTGTTTTTCAGTTGTGGTGTAATTTTATTGTGCCGGATCTAATGTTCGACTTGTATAGTAAATAACACGAAATAGCTTTTCGCATTTTTGTCCCAGTGCGACTCTTACTGCATAGTCGCTTGCATCGCACATTATCTCAAAAGGTTGACTCCAATCTGGTGTGATCAAAATTAGTGCAGTCACTAGAGCCCTTTTCAGTGTTTCAAATGCCTGCAAGCAATCAGAGGTGAAAGTAAAAGGTGTTAGATAAATGTTTTTATCATGATTTTGATGATTTTGTTTAAATGTGTTTTTACACAAAAACAATGTCCCCAAGTGTTGTCCAAATACTCCTAATCGTTTTAAATTATTTTTTGGAGTATTCTCTTGAGGTTCATTTTTTGATTATTCAAAACAATTCGTTTCGGGCGATATAAAAAGTGAATTTTATGTTTTAAAGTGTTTTTAATATTTACCGAATACCATCAAGGTAAAACGGAGCTCGAAAGACGAAGTCGGAATTTTTAATCGGACCGAAAACTCCATGGAATAAGTTGACCGGTCGACCCCTAGGTCAACCGGTGCTTGTAGATTAAGATTGTATTTTTTCTAGAAAAAATCACGGTCGACCGGTCCACCCCATGGGTTGACCCAGGTGTAATCCCCTCCCCTGCCTCTCTGTCTCAATATTTTTTCTTCTAATAAAATTACAGGGACATGTCAACCTATAGGTCGATCGGTCGATCAGGGTGGTCGACCGGTCGACTTTGATCGGTCGACCAGGGTGGTCGACCTGTGTGGGATCCAGCACAATGGATTGATTTTCAAATTTTTTCTCTGCTCGACTGGTCGACCCACTAGTCGATCAGCTCAAAAATCTGACGATTTTTGAGCCTGTGGGATACAGCTTTTCCTGACTTTGTGGAGTTGGTTTGTAACAGCTATAATCTTGATTTAATATGCATTTTCATTACAGATTTCACTCTCCAAGAGGAGCCTATTAATGTTCAAGACCTCTCCTATAAATAGAGGGACATTTGAAGCAACAAGATAACACAACAACACAAGCAATTCAACACAAGCAAACTTTGTTCTTCATTTTCATACTCTTGTTGTATTTCTAGCCTAAGTCTTTCACTTGCACATCTTGAGTACTAGGCTTTTATTCTTGATTACACTTGCACTTCAAAGTTGCATACTTCATTATCGAGTTGTAATTTTGAATTTGCCAATCATTCAAAACAAGATATCCTTGATAGTGTTCTTGTAGTAAGAGCACACTTGGGTGATCTTAGGTTTTGAAGAGTATGGTACTCTTAACAGATGAAGGAAGATTGTGGTAATCTCCTTGGTGGTGTTGTAAGAAGAGTGTGGTACTCTTCAAGGTGAAGGTGTAATAATTTTGGTAATTATTAATAAAATTCTTTTTCTTTTCGAAATCCATCCCGGATGTACTGGGGTGGTAGAGCACGTAGTCCCTAGGTGTGGTGAAGCTCTATAAATCATTGTGTGTTATTTCTTTTCCCGCACTTACATTCTTGCTATCATCTTCACATTCGAAAAAGAGGGCGAAACTCGGAAAGTCGGGATAATTCCCCTCTAGATTATCGTAGCCACTTGGAAACAAGTGGTATCAAAGCCAAACTCTTTGGCAAGCTCGTTCCACATCGCAAGTAAAGAGGAAAGATCCATGGCTACGAACGAATCCTATCTTACCACCGATGCCTCTACCAACAAGCTACCACTATTCAACGCCAACAACTATGCATTTTGGAAAGACCGAATGGAGTACATTCTACAAGGGTGCGGGTTTGATATTTGGAATGCGTTCATTGAAGGTTGAGATCAACCAACCAAGAAATTGGAAGATGGTACCACGGCCCTAAAGACCTTCAAGGAATTTGATGACAACGACAAGAAGTCATTCTCTCTAAACGGTAAGGCCTTGAATATTTTACATTATTCACTCACCGCCACCGAGTACAATCGTATTAGAGGAATAAGGTCCGCACATGAAGTATGGGAAAAATTGGAAACCATATATGAGGGCACAAAGAAAGTAAAGCAAGCAAGAAAAACAAGGCTTATTAAAGACTTTGAAAATTTCAATATGCATGATGGTGAAAACATATCAAAAATGGTGGAAAGGCTTGACAACATGGTCAATCCTCTTATGGCACTCGGGAAAGTCATATCCGAAGAAGAAAAGGTAACCAAGGTCTTAAATGCTCTTCTCGGCTCATGGTCCAAAAATGTGACGGCAATCACGGAAGCACAAAATCTCGAAATACTCAAGTTCAATGAGCTCATTGGGAACCTCCTCATATATGAAGTCTATCTTAAAGAGAGGAAAAATTTCAAACCACCCATCTCTCAATAGGGTACGCTAAATATTCCTAAAGGCTTAGCATCTTCTTCTAATAATATAAATTATGCAAGTGATGAAGATGATGAGGAAACGGTCGCTTTGTTCGGAAATTTGCCAAGCTCATTAATAAAAATAAGGCAAGAAAGCCGAGAGACAACTCATGTTTCAAATGCGAGAAAATCCGGGCACTACATTGCCGATTGACCAAAATTAGCGGAGGAGGAGCAAAAGAACAAAAAGCCTTTTCGGAAAAAGAAGGCTCTAAATGCGGATGTAACACTTGGGATGAACTCCTTGCCACATCCGACGAAGAAGAAGCCGAACATGGTCTAATGGCCATAGACGATGAAAATAACGATGTACGCTCTAATTCTTCAACTTCTTCTTTAGTTGATGAATTGCAATGTGATTTTGATGAATTACAAAATGAGTTTCAAAATTTGATTGTTAAATACAAGACTTTGAAAAAGGAGTATAAAGAGCTTAAATTAGAAAAAGGATAAATTATTACTTCTTATGAATCACTTGATCATGTTCATGCTATTACTCTTACAAAAGTTCATACTCTTGAAACGGAAAAACAAATGCTCACAAATGATATTGAAAATTTGAAAAAGGATGTGCATCGATTTAATTTAAGCACGGATAAAGTTAAAAAAATTCTAGATGCACAAAGAGGTGAGCATTCAAAATTAGGACTTGGTTATAAACCTTTTCAAAATGCTTCTAAGAAAAATGACCAAGGTCCGACTTTCGTACGTGCTAGTAGTTCCAATAACATTATTTGCTTTTATTGTGGTAAAATTGGACATTATGCTAATGATTGTAAATTAAAAAATAGCATTAGCTATTTTTGGAGACCCAAAGGTCTCAAAACTAACCCCCATGAACCCCAAAATTATAGGGTACCTAAAAATAATTCATTTGTAGGTAATAGGGGCTATAACATTAATGGAAGATTCAAAATGGCTCGTAGACAACGGATGTTCGCGCCATATGAACGGAAGGAGAGAACTTTTTACCAACATCAAGCTACAAGAAGAGGGTATAGTCATGTTGGGGAATGGCAAATGAAGAATTCTTGGAAATGGAGAAATTGGTAATTCTTCTTTCTCTCTTAGTAATGTTCTTTTAGTTGAAAGGCTTAAGTTCAATTTGATAAGTGTAAGCCAACTTTGTGATTCAAACTATAACGTTATTTTCAATAAAGAAAAATGTCTTATTCTTAAAAATGATGAAATTATTTGTGAAGCAAATAGAAAAGACAATCTTTATAAAATTTGTACATGTGATTTGGTTAGTCAATATATTTCTTGTCTTGTCACCAATAATGGTTTAACTAGTTTATGGCATAGGCGACTTGGACTTGGACATGTTGGATACAAGAATTTGAAAAATATTTTCAAAAATCAACATGCAAAAGGACTACCCAAATTGAATTTTGAAAATCTTGGCTTGTGTGACACTTGTCAAAAGAACAAATTAGTTAAAAGTAGTTTTAAGCCCAAAAATGAAATTTCCACAACCAAGCCGCTACAATTACTTTATCTCGATTTATATGGGAATATTGGTACGACTAGTTTAAGTGGAAAACATTACACTTTTGTTATAGTCGATGATTTTTCTAGATATACTTGGGCTATTTTTCTTGCAAATAAAAGCAATGCCGTTAATGAGTTTGCTAAATTGTGTAGACTTCGAGGTGGTGAATTTGATGGTGAATTTAGAGTCTTGTGTGAAACCAAGGGATATGCTCACAATTTTTCAGCTCCAAGGACACCACAACAAAATGGAGTAGCCAAAAGAAAAAATCGTACTCTTCAAGAAATGAGTCGGTCCATGCTAAACGTTCACTTCCAAAATATTTTTGGGCCGAATCCGTAAGTACCACATGTTATGTTATTAATCGTGTTTACCTTCGTCCTAAATTGAACAAAACACCGTATGAGCTTTGGAAAGGAAGAACTCCAAATATTAGTTACTTCGAAATATTTGGGTGTAAATATTTTATTTTGAATACTAAGGATCAATTCGACAAAATTGATCCTAAGGCCGATGAAAGAATATTTATGGGGTACTCAACCAAGAGCGAAGCATATCGAGTTTACAATAAGACTAGTATGGTTGTTGAAGAATCTATCCATGTCAAATTCAATGAAGCCTCGGGTGTTGAAAGGATACCCAATAATGAAAGTGATGAAGAGGATGTTATTGAACCAATTGTTCAAGATGATGCTCAAAATGATCAACCTTCTACTTCAAATGATCAACTGTCAACCTCAAATGTTCCTCAAGAAGACAAAGGTGATAATTCGGATCTTCCTGTGCCATTGAAATTTAAGGGAGATCACCCAAAAGATCTCATTATTGTTGAT
Source organism: Rehmannia glutinosa (assembly GCA_016081115.2). Lineage (NCBI taxonomy): Eukaryota > Viridiplantae > Streptophyta > Magnoliopsida > Lamiales > Orobanchaceae > Rehmannia > Rehmannia glutinosa. Next base: position 93,367,536 of record CM071926.1, read on the forward strand.
CCCCTTGATAAAGTGATGACTAGAAGAAAATTTGCCGAGAAAGCTCTTATTTCTCAAAAAGAGCCTAAAAATGCTAAGAAAGCAATTGAAAATGAGGATTGGTTTTTAGAAATGCAAGAGGAGTTGAATCAATTTGAAAGGAATGATGTTTGGGAATTAGTACCTTGTCCTCCATCACAAACAATTATTGGTACAAAATGGGTATTTCAGAACAAACTCGATGACCAACGCAATATTGTTCGAAATAAGGCAAGGTTAGTAGCTCAAGGGTATTGTCAAGAAGAAGGTATTGACTATGATGAAACTTTTGCACCCGTTGCACGGTTATAAGCTATTCGTATTTTACTTACCTATACTTATTTTAAAATTTTCAAACTTTACAAATGGATGTTAAATCCGCTTTTCTAAATGGTTTTATTCAAGAAGACGTCTATGTAAAATAACCTCCGGGGTTTGAAAATTTTTCTAGGCCAAATGATGTTTATAAACTTAAAAAAGCCTTATATGGTTTAAAACAAGCACCCTGCGCATGGTATGATAGACTTAGCTCTTTTCTTTTACAAAATGGATTTACAAGAGGTAAAGTCGATACTACTCTCTTTGTTTTAGAAAAAGGGCAAGATTGCTTGTTAGTGCAAATTTATGTTGATGATATTATATTTGGTGCTACTAATGAATCTTTGTGCAAGAAATTTTCTAAGTTGATGCAAGGTGAATTCGAGATGAGTATGATGGGGGAGCTCAATTTCTTCCTTGGACTTCAAATTAAGCAATGACAAGAAGGTATTTATATTTCACAATCAAAGTATACAAAAGAACTTTTAAAGAAGTTCGGCATTGAAGAAGGAAGATTCGTTACTACTCCAATGGCAACCAATATCAAACTAGATAAGTATGAAAAAGGCAAGTCGGTTGATGAATCAAAGTATCGAGGTTTGATTGGTAGTTTACTTTATTTAACCGCAAGTAGACCCGATATTCTTCATTCCGTATGCCTATGTGCTCTTCTTCAAAGCAAACCTAAAGAATCTCATCTGAGTGCCATTAAAAGGATTTTTTGATATTTAAAAGGCACTATTCAATATGGCTTGTTTTATCCAAAGAACGAAAAAAAAATTCTTAAAGGATATAGTGATTTGGACTATGCGGGAAATATTGATAATCGCAAAAGTACTTCCGGATCATGTTAATTCTAAGGGGATTGCCTAGTATCTTGGTTTTTAAAGAAAGAAAATTGTGTATCCTTATCAACAGCCGAAGCCGAATATATTTCTGCGGCCTTTTGTTGTACTCAACTTCTTTGGATGAAACAAACCTTAGCGGATTATAAATGTTCTTTTGAAAATATTCCTATTTTTTGTGATAACACTTCCGTTATAAATATTGCTCAAAACCCGGTTAATCATAACTGTACTAAACATATTGAGGTTCGTCATCATTTTCTAAGAAATTGCGTTTCCAAACAAAAAAATGAGATGTCTTTTGTTCCGTCTCAAGATCAACTCGCGGATATTTTTACAAAACCGCTTACCGCCAAGTCTTTTACTTCTATTCGAGCTCGTTTTGGCATAATGGATATTGAAAAAGGTCTATGATTGCATTTTGTATATTTTTAAAACTTAGTTGTGAAAAATCAGATTTTTGGATCAAAAATCGGACAGAACCAAAAATTGGCACCGTGGGACCGGATGACCTAGGGGTCGGCCGAGTCGACTTGACCAGGTCTGGACCGGTTGACCCCCCTTGACCGGTCAACCAGAGCTCAGTAGGTTTAAAATGTGTTTCTTTTTAAAACTCGTCGAACACTTAGTCATTTTTACTCTTCTTTTTCAAACTCGAACCCCTTTGCAAATTTCACACATAATTCACTCAAAATATTTTATTTCTTGATAATTCTATATTTTTGAGTTTATATTATTGGTATATCATTCATAATACCCGACTTCTTCGATCAATTGGTAAGTATAATTACTTTTTAATCTCAACGGGGTTGAACCCTTGAGAAAATGCTTATGTATGTATATTTTGATGATATTCTTGTATAATTGTGTTTGGTATGATGATTATTGTTGGATGATATTTATAAAACTGCTTTTTGTGATAAAAATTTGGGCATGATTACATTTACAAAGTTTATATACATCTTCGATTTTGTTCTATGCACGCCAAGTGCTCGATAAAATGTTTCAATGCAAATTTCATCACTTACATGACTCTCTCGATTTCAAAAGTCTTATAAGTTTATAGAGATCATGTTTTGTCACTCAAATGAGCTTTTACAAATTATCTTATCAAATTTTCACTTAATTTTTGGAATTTTGAGCTTCATGTTTAAAAGCTCGATATATCGGTTCAATTGCGCACTTTGATATGAATATATGATGTTTTTATTGTGCTAATATTATTTTTGATGATTCCAAAGGGGGAGAAACATGAAATAAGCTCATTAGCTCAAAGAAGCTAGAAAAAGCTCGCAGAAAAAGCTATAAGCTGAGATTGAGAAAACCAAAAGTTGTGGATGAAACTTAGTCCATTGAATGCACTATGGACTTTTATACTTGTCCAATGATTCTTTTTGACAGGGGGAGCTTCTAAGCTCATGATATTCAAGTTTCAAGTGTAAAAGCTGAGCTTTTAGCTTTTTAATTGTTTGCTTCTACTTAGTCTTGTCGTGCATGTTGATAGGGGGAGATTTTATAAAATGTTTTTGAAAAATCTTTGCTCCTATCCTTGTGTTTATACTCTTGTTAATTGTTGCTTAATTCGTATAGTTGATTTTTTGTCCAGTAAAATGCGTTTTGATTTTAAAATCGATCTCCTAAAATTGTTTTGGTTTGTAATCATCATAAATTGGGAGTTTGTTAGATAAATATTTTATCATGATTTTGATGATTTTGTTTAAATGTATTTTTACCCCAAAACAATGTCCCCAAGTGTTGTCCAAATACTCCTAATCATTTTAAAATATTTTTCGGAGTATTCTCTTGAGGTTCATTTTTCGATTATTCAAAACAATTTGTTTCGGGCGATACAAAAAGTGATTTTTATGTTTTAAAGTATTTTTAACATTTACCGAATACCATCAAAGTAAAACGGAGCCCGAAAGACGAAGTCGGAATTTTTTGTCGGACCGAAAACTCCCTGGAATAGGTTGACCGGTCGACCCCTAGGTCAACCGGGTGCAAAGATTAAGATTGCTTTTTTCCGAAAAAATCACCGAGGATGGGTCGACCCCATGGGTTGACCCAGGTGTAATCCCCTCCCCTGCCTCTCTATCTCAATATTTTTTCTTCTGATAAAATTGCAGGGACAGGTCGACCCCGGTCGATCTGTGTGGGTTCCAGCACAACAGATTGATTTTCAAATTTTTTCTTCTGCTCGACCGATCTACCCACAGGTCGACCAACTCAAAAATCTGACGATTTTTGAGCCTGTGGGAGACAGCTTTTCCTGATTTTGTGGAGTTGATTTGTAACAACTATAATCTTGATTTAATCTGCATTTTCTTTACATATTTCACTCTCCAAGAGGAGCCTATCAATGTTCAAGACCTCTCCTATAAATAGAGGAACATTTGAAGCAACAAGATACAACACAACAACACAAGTATTACAACACAAACAAACTTTGTTCTTCATTTTTCATACTCTTGTTGTATTTCTAGCCTAAGTCTTTCACTTGCACATCTTGAGTACTAGGTTTTTATTCTTGATTACACTTGCACTTCAAAGTTGTATACTTCATTATCGAGTTGTAATCTTGAATTTGTCAATCATCCAAAACAAGATATTCTTGATAGTGTTCTTGTGGTAAGAGCACACTTGGGTGATCTTAGGTGTTGAAGAGTGTGGTACTCTTCATAGGTGAAGGAAGATTGTGGTAATCTCCTTGGTGGTGTTGTAAGAAGAGTATGGTACTCTTCAAGGTGAAGGTGTAATAATTTTGGTAATTATTAATAAAATTCTTTTTCTTTTCGAAATCCATCCCGGATATACTGGGGTGGTAGAGCACGTAGTCCCTAGGTGGGGTGAAGCTCTATAAATCATTGTGTATTGTTTATTTTCCCGCACTTACATTATTGCTATCATCTTCACATTCGAAAAAGAGTGCAAAACTCAAAAAATTGGGATAATCTATTCACCCCCTCTAGATTATCGTAGCCACTTGGACTAACAAAAGGTACATCTTTTTCAAGTAAGTGGGAAAGGGGTTTAGTTATTTTTGAAAAATCCCGAATGAAGCGTCTATAAAAACCCGCATGTCCCAAAAAGCTCCTCATTGCTTTCTCATTCTTTGGGGATGGAAGCTTCTCAATTGCTACCACCTTTGCTCGCTCAACTTCTAAACCTGCAGAAGAAACACGATGACCGAGTACAATGCCATCTTTTACCATAAAATGGATTTTTTCCCAATTTAATACTAAGTTCGTCTCCTCGCATCTATGCAAAACAAAGGTTAGATTATGCAAGTAATGATCAAACGAACTACCAAAAATAGAGAAGTCATCCATGAAGACTTCCATTATATTTTCATATCGCCACCATACATCTTTGAAATGTTGCAGGTGCATTACATAGCCCAAATGGTAATCTACGAAATACAAACACACCATAAGGACATGAAAATGCTGTCTTTTCTTGGTCCTCTGGAGAAATCACAATCTGATTATATCCCGAGTACCCATCCAGGAAGCAATAGTATTCGTAACCTGCAAGACGATCTAATATTTGATCCATAAAGGGAGGGGAAAGTGATCTTTGCGAGTTGTTGCATTTAACTTTCGATAATCAATGCAAATACGCCAACTTGTAACAACTCTAGTCCCTAATATTTCATCAGTTTCACTTTTTACTATCGTCATCCTTCCCTTTTTGGTACAACTTGTACTGGACTTACTCAATTGCTGTAAGATATAGCAAATATAATTCTATTACCTAACCATTTAAGCACTTCTTTCTTAACGACTTCTTGCATAATTGGGTTAAGTTTCCATTGGTGTTGCACATAAGGTTTACAATCATTTTCCATTCTTATCATATGCATGCAAATCGAAGGATTTATACCTTTTAAATCAGAAATAGATCATCCAATAGCAGTTTTATGTTCCCTTAAAAATTTGCAGTAGTTTTTCCAATTCATTTTTCATTAAGGGAAGAAGAAACTATTACCGTATAGGTTTTGTTGTCGCCTAAGAATGCATATTTAAGATGATTCGGAAGAGGATTAAGTTCTGGGGTAGCCGGGAAACCTTTCTTTGAATTTTCAGCTGAAAAAGCATGTCGAACGATCAAGTTGTGTGACACCACACGGTCGTGTGGATTTTTACCTTCGAAGGTTGGTCGCACAGTCTGGCCGTATGAGGTCATACGGTCGTGTGGGGAGTCGTCCCATTGTCGCACGGTCTGGTTGTGTGAAGTCACACGGCCGTGTGATGAAGTCCCTCTGAAGCAGCATGCCGTACGGCCTGGCCGTGTAATTCCACACGGCTGTGTGCGTCTGGAGTCAAGTGTCGCACCGCCTGGCCGTGTAGCTCCACAGACCCGTGTGAAATGTCTAGTGCGTTGTTTTCTGGTATTTTCTCCTCCGCTGACTCTAAGACAAGCACAAAATCGATAACCTCATTATTAGTAATATCAAAACACATGCATTGGGATTCTAGTTAGTGGCTTAAGCACTATTCCAATGCGTCTTTCATCACAACTTGTTCAAACTCAGCTTCCATGCATGGAGTTAGTACATTAATCATGCTGTAATGTTCGACTTTTCATGAAATTGCATAGCTTTATAAATCGAAAATAATATGTGTACATCATTACTCGCATTGTTAGTTCACCTTTTTGCACATCGATTAATGCTCTACCTGTGGCCAAGAATGGTCTTCCCAGAATTAATGGAACCTCATGGTCCTCTTCCATCTCCAACACAATAAAGTTTGCTGGAATGATGAATTTGTCTACCTTCACTAAGACGTCCTCAATCACCCCTTTTGGATATATTACCGAACGATCTGCTAATTTTAGGGTAATTATTGTAGGCCTTACTTTGCCTAAACCAGTTTCCAAAATATTAATAACGGCATCAAGTTAATGCTAGCACCTAAGTCGCATAATGCTTTATTAAAGGTTGTACCTCCTATTACACAAGGAATCGTAAAACTCATGGGATCCTTAAGATTTTGGGGTAACTTCCTTTGAATAATCGCACCGCACCTCCTCATCAATTTTACCATTTCATATTCCGAGATCTTTCTGTTTTTTTCCATGATGTCTTTACGAAATTTAGCATACTTTGCATTTGTTCTAAAGCATCCGCAAAAGGTATATTGATTTGAATTTTCTTGAACATTTCCATAAATTTGATAAATTGATCATCCAATTTCTTTTTCTGAATCCTTTGCGGGAAAGGAAAAGGTACCCCAGTTCTTGCAATTGTTCGAGCAAAGTTTTACCTTTTGTTTTTCCACTAGTGGTGGTGCAGCTTCCACTGCTGCGTCCTGCTTCTCGATTGATTTCTCTTCTATTTCTTATTCAATTGGAATCTTTGGACTTTCATAATCTATTCCACTCCTCAGACGAATGGATTCACACTGTTCTCCCGGATCTATCCTTATATCTTTCGGGAATTTGCCTTTCTGGTGCTGGCCGTTTATTGATGTAGCAATCTACCCCCTGTTTTTCCAAAGATTTCAATCTATCATTCATGTTAGTATTCAATTGAGTTACCTGATCCTCGATTCTGTCTATCTTGGCTTCATCCTGGTTTAGTCGAGCTCGAGTTTCCCCGATGAATGAAGCTAACATCTCTTCTAGAGATGGTTTATGTTCCTTTGGCTATGTTTGATTGCTCCTTCCTGAATCCAGAAGTGGTTGAAAATGTCGCATCCTCGGATTATAGTATGATTGTGGCCGTGTATTTCTGTAGTTGTTGTAGCCTTGCTGTCCCACAAAATTTTCTTCTTCCACAACAACTGCTGCCTCTCTTGAAGTTACCTGGTGTATCGCATCCAGTTTCATACTTAGCAAGGATTTTTGTTCTGTGAGTATGGCTATCTTATCCTCATCCTGAAATTCCACGATATGTCTATCCTCGGATCTCTCGGATGGCCATTGATAACTATTATTTGCCATCTCTTCTAACAAATCTAGTGCCTCCTCTGGATATTTCCCTAGCAGTGCACCCCTAGATGCAACATCTATAATAGTTCTTGTGTTGCCACTCAAACCATTATAAAAGTATTGAACCTGTTGGTAGTCGGGATATCCATGTTGAGGGAACATCCTTAGAAATTCTCGGAATCTATCCCATGCCTCATATAGCGGCTCTGAATCCAACTGCCTAAACTGGACAATTTCAGATTTTAATTGCAGTGTCTTACTATGGGGAAAATATTTGGCTAAAAACCCCCGATTTAGATCATCCCAATCTGCTGTTGGTGGTGTTAGAAAGTATAACCATCCTTTAGCCTTATCGCGCAGAGAGAATGCGAAAAGGCGGCATCAAATGATATCCTCAGAAACACCATTCATCTTAACAATATCGCATATTTCTAAGAATTGACCCAGATGCGCATTTGGATCCTCAACGGCTCTGCCTTCGAACTGATTTTGTGACACCATCTGGATCAATGCAAGTATTAGTTTAAAATATTTGCATTGATCCTCAACGGGCCACACCCCCATAAGTTCGACTTGAACTATTCTTGCGCAGCCTTTCCACTATTCTATTCGGTCCTCGCGTCTACCCTGTGGTGGCGCTCCTTATTATTTCTGTTCACGACATTTTGATTAGTCCCCATCCGGATTAATCTTAACAAAAAAAAATGTTAGGTCTAAGAGAAAAATAAAAAAATTGAAAAATGAAAAATAAAAATTATTTACAAAATGCTTATTAACTCCCAAAATATTTTATGAATTGAATGAAATAAAAATTTATTTGCCAAAAATAATTGGATCTTACAAATGCAAGTGTACAATTAGAATAATGGCAAGGTCTCCTCGACTACAATAAACCCATTTTGTTTTATTGAATTCTCAAGTTTTCATCAAAATTTAAAGAAAAATAAATAAATTTGAACCCCACAAGAATTTTCAACAACCACCACGGAAGCAACCTTAGGCACATAATCTCAACATGTTTCTTCAATATTAAATCCAATTAATGTTTAACAAAACCAATTCATGCCATTCTAACAAATATGACAAGCAAATTATTAATAACAATTGCCAAATAAAAATCAAAAATTTTAAATTGAATGACTAGGCACTTTGTAGGTCTCGACTCAATAAACCCATTTTGTTTGAATAAAAACAAATATGACAAGCAAATTATTGAAAAATCAATTAAGAATAGGCATGAATTAATTAAAAAAACTTGGAAGATCCACAGTTTTGGTTATGCCCTAAGATCCGAAAGATTAGCCAAACATTGATAACAAATTCATAGACAAACTTGGAATCAACATTGTTACATCGTTTAAGCACAGACAAGAGATCTAAACTAAGAAAGAAAACCCCTTCTTGTTAGGATGGATTCTCCTTCTAAGCCTTTGAAGCTCTTGTGCTTTCATAGATGTGAAAGGCCTTGTGGTGTTCTTCGTAACCTAGCCCTCCTCTCTCAGAAGACCTTTGATCTTGTGTTCCTGTGTAATTTGTTGTGTTGTATGGTGTATTGATGAATGAATTTTCGTGCAGCCCTTGGGTCCCTTATATAAGTGCTTGGAGAGATCACTTGTAGAGTTTAAATGGGAAAAGGACACGAAATTCTGCCACAGCTCGTCACATGGTCCGGCCATGTAGCTTCACATGGGAAGTCCACATGGTCGTGTGGCTCTCACACGGTCCTGCCGTGCGGCTTGTTGTCATCTCCTATTTCTTCCCAACTTCACACGGACATGTTATCTTCGCACGGGCAGGTCACACGGCCGTGTGGTCCCACGCGGTCCGACCGTGTGACTAGTTTTTGTCCAGTTTCTTCGTTTTTTGATCTTCTCTTTACACTCGTCAATCCTATCCAGGCATTCCAACTGATAATTCTTCAATTAAGCTGCGTTTCCTGTAAAAATTACAAGAATACACAGTATCATGCCCTTATAATGAAATCAAGTAAAAATACACTAAACATACATGCAAATGTATCAATTATATACCATTTCAAGCCCTTAAATGCACGTATATTTTACACGCATCAGCTTCTTACTGAAGATTCTGACATTCTAAAATCTTTTGTTAAATACTTACAACAGTATTTGTCCAATGATGTTCATATTCTACCTTTTGATGGGCATTCTTTCATTACCAAAATTCTTGATACCATTTCTCTGGACTTTCTTTGTGCCATTCCAATTGACGACGAGATTCACATTGCTATTTTTTCTATTAATGGTGATGGTGCAGCTGGCCCTGATGGGATTTTTACATATTTTTATAAAAACTGTTGGGAAATTATCAAGGATGACCTTGTGGAGGCCGTTATTGATTTCTTTAATGGTCATCCCCTCCCCAAAGGTTACACTTCCACCACCATTACTCTTGTCCATAAGAAACCTATCCCCTCTCAATGGTCTGATTTCAGACCTATCAGTTTGTGCAACATCTCCAATAAATTCATCACCAAAATTCTGATTAGTGACAGTATTCTCCTTGCTCAAGAGATGATCCATTCCATTTCCAATCACCATTCTGTGAAAAATGTTGCTTTTAAACTTGATATGACAAAGGCTTATGACAGAGTGCAATGGCCTTTTTAAAAACTAGTTCTTGCTTGTATAGGCTTCCCTGAGAGGTGGATTAGCTATATTGATGCCTGTGTTTCTCATTGTTGGTTTTCTGTCTTGGTAAATAGTCAATCATATGGATTCTTTAAATCTGAAAGAGGTTTAATACAGGTAGATCCTCTTTCTCCCACTCTTTTCCTCTTGGCTGCTGAATATCTTTCCAAAGGTCTGACTAAACTATTTCAGGAAAATCCCTCTATATTTTATGATAGTAAGGGATGGCTGTATATATCTCATCTGGCTTATGCAAATGATATTATCATCTTCTGTAATGACAATGAGTCTTCTCTGTCTAAACTTAGTGCTTTCTTTGGACACTACTTCCTTGTCTCTGGTCAAGCTATTAACTCTTCCAAAAGCACTTCTTTTATGCTCAAAGGGACTCACCCCCAAAAAATTCAAAGAGTTGTTTCTATCACTGGTTTTAGTAACCATGATCTTCCTGTTACTTATTTAGGGCCCCCTCTATTCAAAGGTCATAAGAAAAGCTTACTTTTCAAGATGTTATTTGTAAAATGCAAAACAAAGTGCAAGATTAGGCTTGGAGAACAATTTCTTTTGGAGGGAGACTTATGCTGATAAAATTACCCTCAACTCCATGTGTTTGCATATTATTCAGGTTATTAAACCTCCTAAGTTTGTAATTCAAAAGTTAGAGCAAGTCATGACCAGATTCTTTTGGGGATCAACTGATTCCCAAAAGGCAATCCATTGGATAGCTTGGAAAAAAATCTGCCTTCCTGTCTCTCAAGGAGGCTTAGGTATTAGAAGCATCCATGACATAGTTCATGCTTTTAATCTAAAATTGTGGTGGAGGTTTAGAACGAAAGATTCTTTATGGACTCAATTTATGCATTCTAAGTATATGCGGGGTTTACCTTCTGTTATTTCCCTTGTTCTCCCGAATCATAGTCATATTTGGAAAAGAATGTGCAAAATCAGAACTTTTATTCAACAAAACACTTTTCGGTCCTTAAGGTCTGGTTCTTTGAGTTGTTGGTTTGATTGCTGGTATAATGACTCTACCCTGTTTGATTTGATTAACATCAATAAATAAGGCCTTGAAAATATTGATGTTGATTACTTTCGACATGATAGCTCCTGGGATCTTAACATATTCATTAATGTTTTTGGTGTGGATTGGGCCTCCAAATTAAGCAAAATTCCTATCGCCAAAGATCAGGGTGATTTTATGGTCTGGAAATTGTCCCCTAATGGCCATTTTTCTATGGTTGCTGCATGGAAAGCCATTGATTTACTACCCTAAACAGATTTTCTTCTCTTATCTTTGTAGCCCTATTCTCACCCCCATCTATTTCCATCTTTTCATGGAGACTGATCCAGTCTACGATCTCAGTTAACAACAAAATACAAGCTAGAGGTTTCTCACTGGGTTCTAAATGTTGGTGTTGTGGGCTAACTTCTCAGCTCTCCTTAGATTATCAAGTGGAAACCATTTCCCATTTATTCATTCTCAATCCTCGGGTGCAAAGAGTATGGAGTTATTCTCAAAATTGGTTAGGAATTTCAATCCCACACATTGTGCACATAAATATATTTCTCTCAGCTTGGAAAAATTTAAACACCTTTTGCACACACAATGCACATTACTTTCTTTCTTCCTTCTCTAGTTTTATGTCACATATGGAGAGAGAGAAATGCTTGCAAACGTGAAAATGTGAAATTTAACCATATGACTATCATTAAGAAAGTTAAAGCTCATACTCAGCTTTTATTCAAAAGAAAATGCTTCCAAAAGAAGAATTGGAGTGGTTTTATGCATAAGCTGAATGTATCTCACGTGACTTTTGGAATACCTAAAACTCTGCATGTTGCTCCCATTTTCTAGCATAGGCCCCTTATACAGTTTTATTAATTGAACATTGATGGTTCCTTTAAGACACATGCAACTAGTGCATGAGGAGTTCTTAGAGACTGGGAGAGACAGGTATAATGGGCATTTAGTGCCCCTTGCAACCCATGTCTTAGTGCTCTATATGCTGAATGCAAAGCTCAGAAGATGGCTCTGATTCTTCTCCCTCCACAATTCAAAAGCCACCTTATCATTGAATCTGATTCTGCAATCTTGATGTCTACTTTACTGAGAAAATGTCTGGGCCATTGGAAAGTCCAACCCTCTATTGTTCAAAGTCAGTGTTAGGAAATTTATTTGTATAGATTTTGAAGATGCATAGAAAACTTAGATCAGAAAGTCTGCACCCCATCTTTCTGTATGTATTTCAACTTTATAATAGTTAAAAAGATAGATGAGTTATCAAGCATCCAAGTTGAAGATGCAGAAGACTTGATGAAGAAGAGCAGAGAAGATTCAGTTGTGTCGCAGCTGAGTATCGAAAGAGACCTTCAGTCAAGTAAAGAAGTTGTGTCTTTCAAGAGATCGTGCAAAGTAGTCGCCCAAGAATCAAGGAGAAGACTCAAATAAAGGGGTAAAAGCATCTGAGAACTTAGAGAAAGCTGAAGAAGCCCGTTGCAAAGAAAAGTCAAGACTTACCCAAATTGGTAAGAGACAAACATGCAACCTTAAAAGTTATCTTGCTAAAAGAGTGCAAGTAGCAGAGCCAATGGGATGCTTGCGTAAATCAGTGCAATTTAGGCACCTACAGAAATAAATGCTAAGGTTGGGTCAACATCAAAAGTCAAGAACAAGACAAGCCAACGAACAAGAAGTGAAATTTGAATTTGTCTATCTCTTCAACGGACAAATTTCAAACTCTCACTATAAAAGGTTGAGGAAATTTTAGAGAGATATACAAGAGAGAAAACATACGAACGACACACAAGAGATATCCGAGCATTCAAGCGTGCACTGCAATATTCTCTCTAAACAAAAACTCACATATCTTCAAGCCTAAACATTCAAGTGATTCTATACAACACAACTCGAAGGAAGGAAGCTAACTTCAAAAGTTGAAGAGGAAAATTGTATGAAAAAGAACAAGGGGTCTATACATCCACGAAATGAAGGAAATGCGGATGAGTTCAAGTTAGAACCTGGTTCAAATCCATTGAGGAATACATGATCAAGTCCGAAGGGTTTGAAGAGTCAAGTAATGAGACAGCTTTCCTTACAAAGAGTCAATCTCGGGAGTGAAGGCAACTGTGTGATCAAGACTTACTCAGACTATTTTGTACTCATGTAACATGTCAAAGTTGCATTAGTATATTCTCCTGGAGTAGGATAAGAGTGGAGTAAGGAATTACCCATCCTCGAACCACTATAAAATTATCTGTGTCATTTACTTTCAAGCACTTTACTTTCTGCATATTTATTTACTTGTGCTTATTTGCTTATCCAACTGGTAATAACTAAGATGAAAACAAGTATTGAAAACCATATCTTGAGAATGGTGTAAGACTTCCTTTGTTAAAAACTAATCAGCTGAGTTACTCTATCAACAACTCTATTGAGTGGTTAACTCTACTGTTGAGGTTTGACCCAACCATCTCTCAAGAGACTTAGTTGTTTTCTTGTGTAAACTCTGATTTGATTTAAAATCGAAAAATTGGTTAAATTTATTCAACCACCCCTTCTAAACTTAACTGACACCCCTTGGGACCTACATTCAGCATCAACTATATATTCTCCTCACTAATTTCCGGATTGTTTCTATACTCAGAGAAATGAATAACCCTGCTGATAGATTGGCATATATTGGAAGTTCATTACATGATATTGCTATTTTTGATAATAATAATCTTCCTTGATGTATAAAGAGTCTGATTAGAATAGATCAATTACAATTCCAGCTTTTCGTACACGTTTTAGATAGATGTTTTTGATATCTTCTATGTAATAGCTTCCTTGTACTCTTACAATTTTTTTGTAAATAATCATCTAGTTCAATACACATGCTGGGGATTTTTGCCGTGATCCCTCACTAAGTTGGGTGTTTTCAAAAAAAAAAAATATATTTATATATATAGGAAATTGGAATCCCATTCCATTCCATTCATTTCCTTTCATTTTCCCTGATGTTTATCGCTTAAAAACTAAATTAAATTATTTGATTTTTTTGGTTTTAAGTTGGGAGTAGAGATGATCAAACAAACTTGTTTGTTTATGTTTCCAAGGGCCCATTTCCAATTTTCAACTATTAATAGAAATGGAATCATGTCTGTTTACAAATTTTTCAATGAAAATCATTATTTTCACTTTCCATTTTTCATATAAAACATATCAAACTTATAATTTCAATTCTCAACCCTAAATACTACTCTACATCACTCATCAATCACTATTCTCATTTTTTATCCAATTATATATGTGGAACCCTCCATTACCAACTTTATCTACTTAAAATATTACTATTTTTTAATTATATTTATCTAGTGGGATTCACCACCTACAATATTACAAATATAATATTATATATATATTATATTCAACCACTATCAACTTTTCAAATTCTTATATACATAAAACTCATTATCATTCATTCATCCAAACATAATTCTAGTTTTCACACGAAAACCAACAAATTCTCAAAATTCATTTTACAACACCAGAAACTGGAAATGGTCCATAGAAACATAACCATACAAGACCACTGGGTTCGAAATCTGATCCAACACCCTTACCTTGTGGTATATTAAATATTAGTGTTGAAAATTTATTGGAACTCGATTTGTCAACATAAAGAACCGAGTTTGATCCGTAGTATTTGAAGTTCGTTGGAGCTCAATCCAGCTTAGTAATAATCAATATTTATAAAAAATAAATTATTGGAACACGATATAAAAAGTTTGAGTCGGCTAATAATCAAATTAAATTTAGAATAATTTTGAAACTCAATAAAAATCAAACATATTTAACAATAACATGTTTGACTCGACTTTTTTTTTTTGGATAATGACTCATTTTGTTTAGTACTATAGAATATTATACATAATACGATAAGATATAATTTTTTTAATTTGTTTTTTTTGTAACTTTTTATATTATTTATTTACTAGTAATTCACCCCGTGCGTTGCACGTATATTTTTATTTTAATACTATTATTTTATAATATCTATTAACATGAACTGGTATTTATTACTTTATTTTGATAGTAATATTCATATAAGGTTATTAAAAATAAAAATTTATCTATCAATTTTAAATTTTCAACTATAAACTTAAATGTCTAATTCAACTCGTTCAGAATTATATGTCTCTTTATTATTGTTTTATATATCCCTTTCTTTCTAGCACACCTCTCTATAAATAATTATATATAATTTGTGAGACATGTATTTTTATATTGTACTTGTACTCTTGAAAAAAATGAATACTTCACATTGTTAATTAAAAATGTAAATTAAGATATTATGCAAAATAATATGGTAGAAAAAATCGTGAATAAAATTTAAAATGAACTATTATGTCATTAATATAAACGCTAGTAGTATTAACATAAATTTTACAGCAATATCATAGTAATCCACTAAAAAACTTACGAACATGAACATGATATAACTGAAAACATGGTATAGAAATAGTACAATTGATATCAATATTCATTCTTTGACATGTCTTTTCAATAGATGTATGTAAACCCCATGCGTTTTCTCATTTTGATCAACAATGGATTCATGTGAATCGCCCATCAATCAAAAGAAATTATGAATACACCGAGAAGTTTATTTGACAATCCAAAAATTTTTAATCGAAGTTTATTTTAAAATGTAACATCAATCGATTAATCCTATATAAATGATTATATAATTGATTTTACAGCAATTTATTTAATGGCATTGGTTGACAATATAATTATTAATTATCATATATTGAGTTAACAACACATTATTTTCGTTACAGAAAATCTTTATATTGACTTACCAAAGCAAAATACCGTCAATTTTGGATAACTCCAAAACATACATTGGTCGCTAGATATTGATTATTTCATCTTCCAATATTGATTTGTTGATTTACCAAAGTAAAGCAATAGCAATTCTATGATTGTTTTCTAGAGTTATAGTTAATAAACTATAAAAAATATAAATACTAATTGTGAAGCCCCGATTTTTCCGAGCTATTAATTGATCTTTATTGCCGTTTATACTTTTGATCGACTATTTTTACCGCGTCATTTTGACGGGTAATTATTAATAATATATATATTTTGTATTTTATTTTATTTTATTTATTGCTTGTGATCATGATCTTTATTAATTCTATTCCTCATTTATGATCACTTGATTGATCATTATTACTATTTTTGTATTTATTAGTCACCTTAGAATTTTAAGAGACTATTTATTTTAGAGACTTTTACCTTATAGAATTAAGATTTTGATTTAGATTAAGTGATCATGAGACTTACAAGTGATCAAGGAAATCACTAATTATTTTGGAGATTGATATATTTCATCTAGTATCATCAAATTTGGGACAAAAAAAATATATGGAATTACCATAATACCCTTGAAATGGACGGCCAACATGGATATTTTTGGAGTAAAAATATCATCCAACTCTTGTACACCTACACCATATATTAGTCATCTTGTGTATAATTATACCATTAATTCAAACATTATACACATTATCTTATACATCAATTTTATATCATTAAATTCCCCAACATATTCTATTCTTCCCAACATTCTTCTTATTCCTCTCAACATTCCAATTTGACCCACACCTTGACTCACCTTTTCCGAAGCTATTAATTGATCCGTATTGTTGTTTAAACATTTGATCGACTATTTTATCGCGTCATTTTGACGGGTAATTAATAATAATATATATATTTTGTATTTTATTTCATTTTATTTAATTATTTGTGATCATGATCTTATTTAATTCTATCCCTCATTTATGATCACTTGATTGATCATTACTACTATTTTTGTATTTATTAGTCACCTTAGAATTTTAAGAGACTATTTATTTTGGAGACTTTTACCTTATAGAATTAAGATTTTGATTTAGATTAAGTGATCATGAGACTTACAAGTGATCAAGGAAATCAATAAATATTTTGGAGATTGATATATTTCATCTATTATCATCAAATTTGGGACAAAAAAATATATATGGAATTACCATTTTGCCCTCATAATGGACGGCCATGGTGGTATTTTTGGGATAAAAATATCATCCAACTCTTGTACACCTACACCATATATTAGTCATCTTGTGTATAATTATATCATTAATTCAAACATTATACACATCATCTTATACACCAATTCTTTATTACTATTTTCCCCAACTTATTCCCACTTAACCAACATTCTTCTCAATATTCCCCAACCCCATTCAAACCCCTACTTTGACTTGCATTTTGTCTCCATGCAAGAGACAAATTACAAGACACAATTTGAACAAAATCCTCTCCCTCTCTCTCCATGAAGTGGACGGCCATATGGCCTAATTTTGTCAAAATTTCACCAATACATTTGATCTTCCAAACCAATTCTCCTCCTTCTCTCTAAAAACTCCCAACTTCTCTCTATTCTTTCTTTCACTTTCTTCTTCCATACTTAGAAAATTTTCAACATTTTCCTCCCTATTCTTCATAAAAATCGAAACCATCATCATACAAGGTAAGAAATTTTAGCTTCAATCCATTTTTGGATATCACATTGTTCATCTCTTCCACCTTCTTAACTTAAGTTTGAATTTGGTTTTGGAGGTACATTTAGAAGACTTTGAAGGTTAGAGCTTGACAACATTTTGAAGAAGGACCTCAAGCTTGAAGAAGAAATTAGTAGAGAAAACTAGACTACAAGGTAAGAATTGTGTACTAGACCCCTTCTTCCCTACTCTTCCTATTTTTTTCAAATTTTAACACCCCTTTTTCATTTTTGAGAAATAGGAGCTGACCTTAGGAGATTTTGGAGTTGAGCCAAAATTTCCAATTTTTGAGCTTCAACTAGTCTCCAAACATCTACTACACAAGGTAAAGTGTAGTCTTTTTCATTTCCTTATTTCCTTCTTTTGTCCTTAATTTTTCTCTCATTTTTCTAACTCCAAATTTTGATATTTTCTTGACTTAGGGGCTGACCTAAGAAGCCTCATCCAAAAATTGTGAAATTATCCTTTTATTTCACAATTTCCAAATTTAAGGCGGGTGGAAAATTAATTTTTCCAACTTTTAGGTGTTTTGATTAAATGCATGTAGAAACTTTAATCATGAGCCTTGAGATATATATAATTATGTATTGCATGTCAATTTTATATATCAAATCATGAAAATTCTCAAGAGTTGCTCAAAATTATTATTTATTGAATTTTAGGTGCATGCATGTACACTTTAATGCTTTAATTGATGAATTCTTGTATGTATTGGACATGCATGTGTATGATCTTTAAAATCTATGTTTTGGATGACTTATAACCTGGAAAAGTCGAGCATAATTGATGAAATTTCAATTTTGGACTTAAAAATGCAAAAATGGAAAGTTGGTGGACTAAATTGCAAGAAAATAAAAGTTAAAGGACCCCTCTGCAAATTTCGAAATTTGGGACTGTACTCAGGTTCAAAAATGACTTTTGGACATTTTAATAAAGTTTTAAGAGTTTTGAGATAAATAAAATCAACCTTTAAAGGCCCAAGGACTAGATTGTAAAATTTTGAATGTTTAAGGGCTACTTTGCAATTTTTAAAACTGTACCAGACCTAAACTTTAAAAATTGAAAATTTTACTCTTAAGTTACTGGGAATGACACATTTTAAAAGTATTCCAAAAATCCAAGTGGTTAGGGCTTGGAAAACAATTTTTCTAAAATTGAGGGACTAATGTGTAAAATATTAAACTTGAGGACCCAAATGAAATTTCCAGGACTTATGCAGCCCATGCACCTGGAAATACTAATTTAACTATAACTTAATTATATTTTTGGACCCAAGGTTCAAATTACATAACAATTGGACCCCTAAAAGCCTTAAAGGCAATTATTTTAAAATGGGACAAAAATGATATTTTCAAAGGTTGAAGGACCTACACATATTGATTTTAAAAACTGCTTTTGTCCCAATATCCTACCAACCTTAGTGACATTTTCCAACTGGAATCACATTAAAAGCCCTTCCGGTTTGTGAGTTCCGAATTTTTAAAACTTAAGGTCCGAATTTACAATTTTTACAAATTTGGGGCCAATGTGAGATTTTTTATAAAAACTCGACCATAAAACTTTAAAACCTGAATCTATGGACAATTTGGAGAATTTAGGAACTGACCTCATAATTTTTCAAGGTCGGGATATTTAATTATTCAATTTTTAACCCCAAAAGTGTTAGTTTTTACAAAACGGGGCTAAATTACAATTTTTCTTTTATAAAGGACCTAACTCAAATTATTTTTTCTTTTACTAAAATAGCCCTGGACTCTCTGACTTGGAGATTTAATTTAAATATTTTACTTTCCCAAAAACCCCGACTTATCGGATCAATTTGACCGATTAATACCCGATCGCGAGCGACTTCCCTCGCCTTGCTAATTGAATCTATAACGGGACTTATGTCCCACCTAATCTTTCAAGATATCGAAGGTTGCTTATCCTCCCGATAATCATCTTCATCCAAAAACTCTATCAACGCCATAATTGCCACTCGCGTTTTTCAAAAATTTCTCCTAAATCGCTTCCTGAATCAATAATACTCATTGCTGGTTGATTGCACTGTAATTGTAATTACTTTTCTCGCCGAGTCAACTTGGTGTGTCGAGCTCACAATCGGAATGGATACGTCGGGGATGGAACCGGCAGCTCGGCCGCTATTCCACTCTTTTCAGCCCCATCGCCCTAATCCCACAAATCGAGGGACGGAGTTTGTCCAAGGGAAGCGGGTCGTGATCGAGGTATAATCATGATTATGACAGATCCGAGCCTCGCCACCCACTGGATTTTGTCTTTGCCTACGGAGCGATAAGGTGCCGGTCTTGGACCATACTTGACCGGGAGTTACAAGGAAGAACGAAGGAATCGCTGTCGATCCACACGATTCCGGAGTTATCATCCCGTTTTGGTTGACGTTACATTTCCGCACGCAACCGCTACCTGCTTGCATTGGTTGGCGCTACAAATCCGTACGCAACCATTATTTGCCTTGCATAGATTGGCGTTACACTTCCGCACGCAATCCTACCTGTCTTGACCGATTCACATAGTGCCTGTGTGACCATGAATCGTTTTCTTGAATCGTATAAATATACTATTGTATTATTTTATCACGACGCTTGAATCGTGTGTGAAATCATGCATCATACTCACGCGTTTTTCATATAATCAAGTTTTCTCACATTAACTATATTGCGCCACACTTGCACACGATCACCCCATCCTCGAGATTTTTGTCTCATCCCCACTTGTTTTCTATCCTCGGATGAGGATTTCGTTGGAGATCTTTGAACCGCTCGGATTGAGACCTTGTACTATGCTGGTTGGATTTACGGCTTCTTGCTGTTGATTGGACTCTTTTCTTATATTGTTGTCGGACTTTTGTTTTTCATTCCATTCGGGTTTGTAATTGAGGGGCGTATGACCCTTTGACTTTAAGTTGCTACTTGTTGAAATTCGGGTTGTAATTTGGATGATGGAATGTAGACCTTAAGTGGTAACTTGTATCTGTTATTTATTTCCGCTGCTATTTAGACTCTGTCTTATTGGGTTCTCATTGATATTGTCTGGACTATTGGTTCATTTGTATTTAAGTTGTGGATCGTTCGTCGCGTCCCGTTTGGGGCGTGACAGAAAGAGTGGTATCAGAGCTCGGCTAGTAAGATGAAAACTTACACAGAGCCGACCCGAGATAGACCCTCGATGCGTGTTTTGGGTAGTACCGCGACTTGACCAATTAAGTGTGAAATCAATTTCAAATTGGCATAGAACCGTCTTATTGATATTTGAACTAAGTTAGAATGCATACTTTGAGATTTCATAATCATACTTGTCTTGACTTAGTTGATTTTGATGATTTCCTTACTCATTCTTCCTTATTCTTTTCTTATCCTTCCTCAACCTTTGACTGATCCACCTTAGTTTGTTTTATCGGGATGGAGCCGACGCTGCCACGTGGTGGGATGTATTCCATGCCCGTCTTTGAAGCGGAATATTATTACCGGCACCGATGATTCATTGGCACCGGGAAAGCGAACGCGCGACCACGTAACTAGCCCGGAGCGCCAACGCAATGAGACTGACTCGGCGCTTGGCGATAAGCCAAGATGAGAAGAACGAATCGACCATTGTCATCAAGGACCGCGATAACACCATAAGAGCGCGGAGGACCAAATACAAAGTATCCGGGAGCGCTGGATAACATGCGGGAGAAAATGAAGAGGACTAGCGACGGTCGCCAGAAATGGGAGATTGATGCCCGCCTATCCCGTAGTACCGTCGATCGCTTGGAGGAGACCCTTATCAAGCAGATGACAGCCATTGAGGACCTTACACAGGCCCTAGCTCAGAGGGACGCCGCACTAGAGGCCGCGCTTAGCGGCCTAATGCTCGCCCATTGCCACCGCCCGAGGCGAGCTCGTACTGATGCCGAGGAGGATCCCGAGGAGGATCCCGAGGAAGATCCCGAGGAGGATCCCGAGGAGGATCCAGTCGACATTGGAGAGCCGGAGGCTGCTCCACTCGATGAGGCTCAGGGATTCGAGCAGTGGTTGGACTTTGTGGATTGGCCCGAGGTTGAGGCGCCACCTCGGCCCGACCCATCCCCGATTATAGACATAGTCATGCGGCGATGATGATGGCGATCTCACCGATTAGCTAGTAGATTGTCGCTTTATACTTTGTTGTTGTAGCCGTGTAATCCAAAGATGTTGTACCTTACATTATTGTACTAGATTCGGATGTATTTTGATTCCATGTATCGACTTAGTATTCTCATTTGTTGTACTTTGGGTGTATTCAAATTTTATATTAATGGATATGCCTTTTGCCATTTATTCGATGTCTTGTGTTGATGTTACTTTCCTGCGATATCACTTGCTTTACGCGAATCATTATTGTATTCATTTACTCGCGAATCGCAACTAACGCTCCAAGATACAGAATGGCAGGACATCGAGGACGTGGGAGACCTCGTCGCGTTCCACGAGGAGATGACGATGTACCCAGGGAATGGGTACCCTCTCCGGAATTACCACCGCCTCCTCCACTCGCTGCAGAGACAATCTGACCGCACAAGCCTTGCAAAGAAATCTTGGTGTTTATGAGGCAACAGTGCGAGCCTCAACCCCGTGCTCCCGAACCCGCCCGAGAGGCGAATGATCGTACATTGGAGCGATTCCTGCGGTTCGACCCACCAACCTTCTTGGGAGAGCCGGACGATGTGAAAGCGGAAGAATGGATAGAGAAGCTGAAAATATCTTCAATGCTCTTCAATACTCCGACGAAGCAGAGAGTCACACACTCACCGTATTTAAATGCAGAATCGGCCGCGAGAGACCGGTGGAGGGCGATTGAAAGGAGATGGGAACAGACCGGTAATCGATCATGGGGAAATTTCTTGGCCGAGTTCAATGAACAAGTATATTCCCAGTCGTGAAGGAAGCACGCCGGGATGAATTCCATAGATTGAGGCAAGGAACTCCGATCGTGGCTCAAGATCTGAAGTCAATTTCACCGATTGTCCAAGTATGCTCGGGGGACAATCGATCAAGAGGATAAGCTTTACAAGTTCACTCGAGGATTGAAACCGAACTTGAAACAGCTTGTTGTTGGCTTGAATCGCAACCTACTCACCGCGGTAAGCGACTCTCCGCATTGAGTCGGGATCAACCGTATTGGGACAGATTCAAAGAGTAGGCCATCGAACAGTTTTAAGAGGCCACCGTGGGATGGCCGTCTAAACCGCCGCTAAGTTTGAAGGACCGGTTAACAGATGACAAAAGGAAATAGACCAAACAAGGAAAGCCGGGTCAAGAATGTGCGCATTGCGAAACCGACATACTTTGCCGACAAGCTGCCGCCGGCGTAAACAAGGAAGGTGTTTACTGCTGTGGTAATGTCGAGACCACCGTAAGATTGCCAAGTACAATGACCGACCTAAACAAGCGCAACCACGTGCCGCGAAACGGCCAGGGTAATCGGGCAAGGATGCCCATTCGAGCATTTGCACTAGCCGGACGGAGGCTCCGGAGGCAACAGACGTGTGTGGAAGGTACGCTTCTAGTATCTAACCACTACGCTAAAATATTGTTCGACCCTGGATCAACGCATTCATTTGTTGCACCGCATTTTGTACACAAACCGCATGCATGCATGGAACATATGCCTATATGCTTAGAAGTGTCAACTCCTATGGGTGCAAGTCGATAACATATATTATCTATAATGCATGCGAAGTTAAGATTCTTTGAGATAAACTTTTCTCCGATTTGATCTTATTACCTATATCCGAATACGACGTAATATTGGGAATGAATCAGTTATCGCACACCATGCACAAATGGACTTCCATAACAAGTCCATTAAGCCGTGAACCCGAAAACCCGAAGTGGAGATTTCGGGAAGGGCACGAGTTAAGATTGCCCCAATCATTTCAAAGAATGAAAACGAGAAGGGCGATCACTAGAGGGGGCTTAGGGGTACTTGGCGTTTGTAATTAACAAACCCAAGGTTGAGACACAAATCAACCAAGTACCTATAGTATCGGATATACGGATGTATTTCCACAAGAACTCACCACCGTCCCTCTCCGATAGGGAAGTCGAGTTCACCATCGAGTGTTGCCAAGGATCGCCCCGATTGCCGAACACCGTATAGAATGGCTCCTCTTGAGTTACAAGAGTTGAAAACGCAATTACGTAAAACCGATGGATGTGGGATTTATCCGACCGAGTACGTCTCCATGGGGAACACCTGTGTTGTTCGTCAAAAAGAAGGATGGCACATTAAGACTATGTATAGATTATCGTGGACTTAATAGTGTGACCATCAAGAACAAATATCCCCTCCCGAGGATAGACGAACTATTTGATCAACTTCAAGGAGCGACGGTGTACTCGAAGTTTGATTTACAACAAGGATATTACCAACTGAAGATCCGCGAAGGAGACATTTCCAAAACTGCATTTCAAACCCGATATGGGCACTACGAGTTTGTAGTAATGCCTTTCGGTCTAACGAATGCACTAGCAGCATTTATGGACCTAATGCATCGAGTCTTTCAACCTTATTTGGATCAATTCGTAGTGATATTCATTGATGACATACTCGTATACTCTAAGTCTAGAGAAGAGCACGAACGTCATCTGAAGATCGTTTTAGAGACACTACGAGAGCATAAGCTGTACGCCAAATTCAGCAAGTGCGAATTTTGGCTTAGTGAAGTCGCGTTCTTGGGACATATAGTATCCGGCACTGGGATTGCAGTAGATCCTTCGAAGGTACAGACAGTGGTTGAATGGAAACAACCCGAGTTTGTAACGAAATCGAAGTTTCTAGACTAGCTCGATATTATCAAAGATTTATCCAGGACTTCTCCAAGATAGCGGACCACTCACTCGACTAACCTGCAAGCAAGTCAAGTTTGAGTGGAATGACAAATGCGAGGCGAGTTTCCAAGAGCTGAAGAAACGACTTACTACAGCTCCAGTCTTAGCCCTTCCAAAGGGAACCGAAAACTTTGTCGTCTACAGTGATGCATCAAAAGAAGGACTAGGAGCAGTGCTCATGCAGGAAGGAAAGGTTATCGCTTATGCATCACGAAAACTCAAACCGTATGAAGCCAATTATCCAACGCATGACTTGGAATTGGCAAAATATAGTTTTCGCGTTGAAGAAATGGAGACACTATCTCTACGAGCAACATTCACGGTTTTCACGGATCATAAGAGCTTGAAGTATCTATTCTCCCAGAAAGACCTCAATCTGAGGCAACGGAGATGGATGGAGTTGATTGAGGACTATCATTTTGATATTCAATACCATCTCGGGAAAGCTAACGTCGTAGCAGACGCTCTAAGCAGAAAGGCGAGTTTAGCCAGACTCATGATTCGAGAGTGGGAATTATTAAAAGAGCTGAGCAATTGGAATCTGACGAGAACCAATACTCAGATTTCATGTGCTAACATTTCGGTTAAACCCGAACTGCTGAATGAGATGAAAGAAGCACAAGAGAAAGATACACATCTTCAAAAACTGGAGGAGATTATCAGGTTCCGAAATCGAGTGTGTGTACCAAATGACGAGCAAATTAGGAATAAAATCCTAACAGAGGCACACCGTTCAAAATACACTATACATCCTGGAGGAAACAAGATGTATAAGGATTTGAAACGGAGTTATTGGTGGGTAAACATGAAGAACCAGGTAGCAGAGTTCGTTGGGAGATGTTTGACTTGTCAACGAGTAAAAGCAGAACACCAACGACCATCTGGTTTACTACAACCGTTGAGAATTCCCGAGTGGAAATGGGAACATATAACAATGGACTTCGTGACGGATCTACCAAGGACCAGAGGAGGCCAGGACGCTATGTGGGTAGTTGTAGACCGACTCACGAAATCTGCACACTTTTTACCCATCAAGAAAACCGATAGCTTGCGTAAAACTTGCACATTATTATCCGAGAAATCATTCGACCGCATGGAGTACCAATCGATATAGTATCCGACAGAGACCCGAGGTTTGTCTCCGTTTTGGAAGTGCTTGCACGAGGAATTGGGTACCTCACTAAGTTTCAAAGACAAAGAAGACATCCACAAACCGATGGACAGTCCGAGCGAACAATTCAAACCCTTGAAGATATGTTGCGAGCCCGCACTGGACTTTCAAGGAAGTTGGGATTCGCACTTACCATTAGCCGAGTTCGCCTACAATAACAGCTTATCAAGCCACGATTGGGATGGCACCCTATGAGGCATTGTATGGGCGAAAATGTAGATCCCCACTACACCGGGAGATTGATGACCAATGGACTCGAAGAGAAACGAAAGTCGCCCTCGATTCCAAAGGTCGACTTAGTTCGGAGGCCATGGAGAAGGTCAAGCTGATCAAGGAGCGGATTCGCACACTCGGAGAGCCGCCAAAAGAGTTACGCGGACAAGAGAAGAAAGGATTTGGAATTTGAAGTCGGTGATGAAGTATTTCTCAGACTCTCACCACGGAAAGGATCGATTAATCCGAAGAAAGGAGGCAAGTTGAATCCGAGATATGTTGGACCTTACAAGATTTTACAAAGGATCGGGAAGTTAGCCTACGACTCGAGTTACCAGACCATATGGGAATGCACGATGTATTCAACGTGTCGAGATTGAAGAAGTATCAACGGACCCCGAACATATCATCACTCAAGATACTCCTCCTCTAATGGAAAATCTATCCTACACCGAGAGGCCAATCCGGATCATTGATCAGCAGATACGACAGTTTCGTAAGAGAGAAATCCCGATGGTTAAAGTGGTGTGGTAGAACCACAACCGAGACGAAGACGCAACGTGGGAAACGGAAGAAGACATAAGGAATCAATATCCAGAACTATTCTGAAGAGAATTTGGGGACCAAATTCTTTTAAGGAGGGGAGGATGTGAAGCCCCGATTTTTCCGAAGCTATTAATTGATCCTTATTGTTGTTTAAACATTTGATCGACTATTTTATCGCGTCATTTTGACGGGTAATTAATAATAATATATACATTTTGTATTTTATTTTATTTTATTTAATTATTTGTGATCATGATCTTATTTAATTCTATCCCTCATTTATGATCACTTGATTGATCATTACTACTATTTTTGTATTTATTAGTCACCTTAGAATTTTAAGAGACTATTTATTTTGGAGACTTTTACCTTATAGAATTAAGATTTTGATTTAGATTAAGTGATCATGAGACTTACAAGTGATCAAGGAAATCACTAAATATTTTGGAGATTGATATATTTCATCAATTATCATCAAATTTGGGACAAAAAAAAATATATGGAATTACCATTTTGCCCTCATAGTGGACGGCCATGGTGGTATTTTTGGGATAAAAATATCATCCAACTCTTGTACACCTACACCATATATTAGTCATCTTGTGTATAATTATATCATTAATTCAAACATTATACACATCATCTTATACACCAATTCTTTATTACTATTTTCCCCAACTTATTCCCACTTAACCGACATTCTTCTTAATATTCCACAACACCATTCAAACCCCTACTTTGACTTGCATTTTGTCTCCATGCAAGAGACAAATTACAAGACACAATTTTAACAAAATCCTCTCCCTCTCTCTCCATGAAGTGGACGGCCATATGGCCTAATTTTGTCAAAATTTCATCTCAAAATTTCACCAACACATTTGATCTTCAAAACCAATTCTCCTCCTTCTCTCTAAAAACTCCCAACTTCTCTTTATTCTTTCTTTCACTTTCTTCTTCCATACTTAGAAAATTTTCAACATTTTCCTCCCTATTCTTCATAAAAACCGAAACCATCATCATACAAGGTAAGAAATTTTAGCTTCAATCCATTTTTGGATATCACATTGTTCATCTCTTCCACCTTCTTAACTTAAGTTTGAATTTGGTTTTGCAGGTACATTTAGAAGACTTTGAAGGTTAGAGCTTGACAACATTTTGAAGAAGGACCTCAAGCTTGAAGAAGAAAATAGTAGAGAAAACTAGACTACAAGGTAAGAATTGTGTACTAGACCCCTTCTTCCCTGCTCTTCCTATTTTTTTTCAAATTTTAACACCCCTTTTTCATTTTTGAGAAATAGGGGCTGACCTTAGGAGATTTTGGAGTTGAGCCAAAATTTCCAATTTTTGAGCTTCAACTAGTCTCCAAACATCTACTACACAAGGTAAAGTGTAGTCCTTTTCATTTCCTTATTTCCTTCTTTTCTCCTTAATTTTTCTCTCATTTTTCTAACTCCAAATTTTGATATTTTCTTGACTTAGGGGCTGACCTAAGAAGCCTCATCCAAAAATTGTGAAATTATCCTTTTATTTCACAATTTCCAAATTTAAGGTGGGTGGAAAATTATTTTTTCCAACTTTTAGGTGTTTTGATTAAATGCATGTAGAAACTTTAATCATGAGCCTTGAGATATATATAATTATGTATTGCATGTCAATTTTATATATCAAATCATGAAAATTCTCAAGAGTTGCTCAAAATTATTATTTATTGAATTTTAGGTGCATGCATGTACACTTTAATGCTTTAATTGATGAATTCTTGTATGTATTGGACATGCATGTGTATGATCTTTAAAATCTATGTTTTGGATGACTTATAACCTGGAAAAGTCGAGCATAATTGATTAAATTTCAATTTTGGACTTAAAAATGCAAAAATGGAAAGTTGGTGGACTAAATTGCAAGAAAATAAAAGTTAAAGGACCCCTCTGCAAATTTCAAAATTTGGGACTGTACTCAGGTTCAAAAATGACTTTTGGACATTTTAATAAAGTTTTAAGAGTTTTGAGATAAATAAAATCAACCTTTAAAGGCCCAAGGACTAGATTGTAAAATTTTGAAAGTTTAAGGGCTACTTTGCAATTTTTAAAACTGTGCCAGACCTAAACTTTAAAAATTCAAAATTTTACTCTTAAGTTACTGGGAATGACACATTTTAAAAGTATTCCAAAACTCCAAGTGGTTAGGGCTTGGAAAACAATTTTTCTAAAATTGAGGGACTAATGTGTAAAATATTAAACTTGAGGACCCAAATGAAATTTCCAGGACTTATGCAGCCCATGCACCTGGAAATACTAATTTAACTATAACTTAATTATATTTTTGGACCCAAGGTTCAAATTACATAACAATTTGACCCCTAAAAGCCTTAAAGGCAATTATTTTAAAATGGGACAAAAATGATATTTTCCAAAGTTGAAGGACCTACACATATTTCTTTTAAAAACTGCTTTTGTCCCAATATCCTACCAACCTTAGTGATATTTTCCAACTGGAATCACATTAAAAGCCCTTCCGGTTTGTGAGTTCCGAATTTTTAAAACTTAAGGTCCGAATTGACAATTTTTACAAATTTGGGGCCAATGTGAGATTTTTTATAAAAACTCGACCATAAAACTTTAAAACCTGAATCTATGGACAATTTGGAGAATTTAGGAACTGACCTCATAATTTTTCAAGGTCGGGATATTTAATTATTCAATTTTTAACCCCAAAAGTGTTAGTTTTTACAAAACGGGGCTAAATTACAATTTTTCTTTTATAAAGGACCTAACTCAAATTATTTTTTCTTTTACTAAAATAGCCCTGGACTCTCTGACTTGGAGATTTAATTTAAATATTTTACTTTCCCAAAAACCCCGACTAATCGGATCAATTTGACCGATTAATACCCGATCGCGAGCGACTTCCCTCGCCTTGCTAATTGAATCTATAACGGACTTATGTCCCACCTAATCTTTCAAGATATCGAAGGTTGCTTATCCTCCCGATAATCATTTTCATCCAAAAACTCCATCAACGCCATAATTGCCACTCGCATTTTTCAAAAATTTCTCCTAAATCGCTACCTGAATCAATAATACTGATTTCCTGCTGGTTGATGCTGTAATTGTAATTACTTTCCCGCTGAGTCAACTTGGTGTGTCGAGCTCACAATCGGAATGGATACGTCGGGGATGGAACCGGCAGCTCGGCTGCTATTCCACTCTTTCGCCCCATCGCCCTAATCCCGCAATCGAGGGACGGAGTTTGTCCAAGGGAAGCGGGTCGTAGTATCGAGGTATAATCATGATTATGACAGATCCGAGCCTCGCCACTCCACTTAGATTTTGTCTTTGCCTACGGAGCGATAAGGTGCCGGTCTTGGACCATCTTGATGGGGAGTTACAAGGAAGAACGAAGGAATCGCTGTCGATCCACACGATTCCGGAGTTATCGCCCCATTTTAGTTGGCGTTACATTTCCGCACGCAACCGCTACTGTTTTGCATTGGTTGGCGCTACAAATCCGTCACGCAACCATTATTTGCCTTGCATAGAATTGGCGTTACACTTCCGCACGCAATCCTACCTGTCTTGACTGATTCACATAGTGCCTCGTGTGTGACCATGAATCGCTTTCTTGAATCGTATAAATATACTATTGTATTATTTTATCACGACGCTTGTGAATCGTGGTGTGAAATCATGCATCATACTCACGCATTTTCATATAATCAAGTTTTCACATTAACTATATTGCGCCACACTCGCATTACGATCACCCCATCCATCGAGATTTTTGTCTTATCCCCACCGTTTTCTAACCTTAGATGAGGATTTCGTTGGAGATCTTTGAGCAACCGCTCGATTGAGACCTTGTACTATCTTTGGTTGGATTTACGCTTCTTCTTGTTGATTGGACTCTTTTCTTATATTGTTGTCGGACTTTTGTTTTTCATTCCATTCGAGTTTGTAATTGAGGGGCATATGACCCTTTGACTTTAAGTTGCTACTTTTTGAAATTCGGGTTGTAATTTCGATGATGGAATGTAGACCTTAAGTGGTAACTTGTATCTGTTATTTATTTCCGCTGCTATTTAGACTCTGTCTTATTGGGTTCTCATTGATATTGTCTGGACTGTTGGTTCATTTGTATTTAAGTTGTGGATCGTTCGTCGCGTCCCGTTTGGGGTGTGACAACTTCTTTCTTTCTTCATCCAAAAATTTGAACCAAACCTATACTACAAGGTAAGAAATTTTATCTTCAATCCATTTTTGATATCACATTGTTCATCTCTTCCACCTTCTTAACTTAAGTTTGAATTTGGTTTGGAGGTACATTTAGAAGACCTTGAAGATTAGAGCTTGACAACATTTTTGAAGAAGGACCTCAAGCTTGAAGGGAAACTAGTAGAGCAATTTGGACTACAAGGTAAGAATTGAGTACTAGACCCCTTCTTTCTTCTTCTTTCTATTTTTTCTTCTTTTTAACACCCCTTTTTCATTTTTGAGAAATAGTGGCTGACCTTAGGTGATTTTGGAGTTGAAACAAAATTTCCAATTTTTAAGCTTCAACTAGTCTCCAAACACCTACTACACAAGGTAAAGTGTAGTCCTTCTCATTTCCTTATTTTTTTCTTTTTATCCTTAATTTTTCTCTCATTTTTCTAACTTCAAATTTTTGATATTTCTTGACTTAGGGGCTGACCTAAGAAGCCTCATCCAAAAATTGTGAAATTATCCTTTTATTTCACAATTTCCAATTTTAAGGTGGGTGGAAAAATATTTTTAAACCTTTAGGTGTTTTGGTTAAATGCATGTAGAAAATTTGATCATGAGCCTTGAGATATATATAATCTATGTATTTCATGTCAATTTATGTATCAAATCATGAAAATTCTCAAGAGTTGCTCAAAATTGCTATTTATTGAAGTTTAGGTGCATGCATGTACACTTTAATGTTTTAATGGATGAATTCTTGTATGTATTGGACATGCATGTGTATGATCTTTAAAATCTATGTTTTTGGATGCCTTATAACCTGGAAAAGTCGAGCATAATTGATTAAATTTCAATTTTGGACTTAAAAATGTAAAAATGGAAAGTTGGTGGACTAAATTGCAAGAAAATAAAAGTTAAAGGACCCCTCTGCAAATTTCGAAATTTGGGACTGTACTCAGGTTCAAAAATGACTTTTGGGCATTTTAATAAAGTTTTAAGAGTTTTAAGATAAATAAAATCAACCTTTAAAAGCCCAATGACTAGATTGTAAAATTTTGTAAGTTTAAGGGCTACTTTGCAATTTTTAAAACTGTACCAGACCTTAACTTTAAAATTTGAAATTTTTACTCTTAAGGTACTGGAAATGACATATTTTAAAAGTATTCCAAAAATCCAAGTGGTTAGGGCTTGGAAAACAATTTTTCTAAACTTGAGGGACTAATGTGTAAAATACTAAACTTGAGGACCCAAATGAAATTTCCAGGATTTATGCAGCCCATGCACCTGGAAATACTAACTTAACTATAACTTAATTATATTTTGGACCCAAGGTTCAAATTTCATAACAATTGGACCCCTAAAAGCCTTAAAGGCAATTATTTCAAAATGGGACAAAAATGATATTTTCAAAAGTTCAAGGACCTACACATATTTCTTTTAAAAACTGCTTTTGTACCAATATCCTACTAACCTTAGTGAAATTTTTTTCCAACTGGAATCACATTAAAAGCCCTTCCGGTTTGTGAGTTCCGAATTTTTAAAACTTAAGGTCCGAATTGGCAATTTTTACAAATTTGGGGCCAATGTGAGAGTTTTACAAAATCTCGACT
Organism: Rehmannia glutinosa; assembly: GCA_016081115.2. NCBI lineage: Eukaryota > Viridiplantae > Streptophyta > Magnoliopsida > Lamiales > Orobanchaceae > Rehmannia > Rehmannia glutinosa. The sequence goes on from CM071926.1 coordinate 93,399,509, forward strand.
TCAAAATTTTAAAAACCTGAATCTCTGGACAATTTGGAGAATTTAGGAACTGACCTCTTAATTTTTCAAAGTCGGGATATTTATTTATTCAATTTTTAACCCCAAAAGTGTTAGTTTTTACAAAACGGGGCTAAATTACAATTTTTCTTTTATAAAGGACCTAACTCAAATTATTTTCTCTTTTACTAAAATAGCCCTAGACCCTCTGACTTGGAGATTTAATTAAAGTATTTTATTTTCTCAAAATCCTTGACTTATCGGATCAATTTGACCGATTAATACCCGATCGCGGAGCGACTTCCTCGCCTTGCGATTTTTAATCTATAACGGAACTTATGTTCCACCTAATCTTTCAAAATATCGAAGATTGCTTATCCTTCCGATGATCATCTTCATCCAAATTACTCCACCAACGCCATAATTGCCACTCGCGTTTTTCAAAAAATTTCCTAAACTGCTTCCTTGAATCAATAATACTCGACTGCCTGGTTGATCACTGTTTTGTATATACTTTCCTACCGAGTCAACTTGGTGTGTCGAGCTCACGATCGGAATGGATACGTCGGGGGAACCGGCAGGCTCCGCTCGCTATTCCACTCTTCCGCCCCATCGCCCTAATCCCGCAACTGAGGGACGAAGTTTGTCCAAGGGAAGCGGGTCGTAGTACCTGAGGTATAATCATGATTATAACAGATCCGAGCTTTGCAAGCTCCACTGTAGATTTTGTCTTTGCCTACGGAGCGATAAGGTGCCGGTCTTGGACCATACTTGACCGGGAGTTACAAGGAAGAACGAAGGAATCGCTGTCCGATCCACACAATGCAGAGTTATCGGACCCGTTTTGGTTGGCGTTACATTTCCGTATGCAACCGCTACCTATTTTGCATTGGTTGGCGCTACAAATCCGTACGCAACCATTATTTGCCTTGTATTGGGATTGGCGTTACACTTCCGTACGCAATCCTACCTGTCTTGACTGAATCACATAGTGCCTGTGTGACCATGACTTGTTTTCCTGAACAGTATAAGTATATTATTTAAATATTTTATCACGACGCTTGCGAACTGTGTGTGATTCCATTCATCATACTCACGCGTTTTTCATATAACTGTTTTCTCGCATTAACTATATATATTGCGCCACACTTGCACACGATCACCCCATCCACTGAGATTTCTGTCTCATCCCCACCTATTTTCTAACCTTAGATGAGGATTTCGTTGAAGATCTTTGAACCGCTCGATTGAGACCTTGTACTACGCTTGTTGGATTCGTTACTTTTTCTTGTTGCTGATTGGACTCTTATCTTATGTTGTTGTCAGACTATTGTATTTCCTTCTATTCGGGTTTGTAACTAAAGGGCGTAGGACCCTTTGACTTTAAGTTACTATTTTGTGATTTTCGGGTTGTAATTTGGATGATGGATTGTAGACTTTAAGTTGTACTTGTACTTGTTATTTGTTCCGCTGCTATTTAGACTCTGTCTCATTGGGTTCTCGTTGATATTTGTCTGGATTGTTTGGTTGTTGTATTTAAGTTGTGGATCGTTCGTCGCGTCCCGTTTGGGGCATGACAGTAAGAGTGGTATCAGAGCTCGGCTAGTAAGATGGAAACTTACACCGAGCTGACACAGGATAGGACCCTCGGTCTGTGTTTTGGGTAGTACCGCGACTTGACCAATTAAGTGTGAAATCGATTTCAAATTGGCATAGAACCGTCTTATTGATATTTGAACTAAGTTAGAACGCATATTTTGAGATTTCATAGTCATACTTGTCTTGACTTAGTTGATTCTTGACTGACTTTCTTTATTCATTCTTTCCTTATTCGCTCCTTATCTTTCCTTTACCTTTGACTGATCCGCCTTAGTTTTGTTGTTACTTTCCCTGCGTTATTCCTTGCTTTACGCGAATAATTATTGTATTCATTTACTCGCGAATCGCAACTAACGCTTCAAGATACAGAATGGTAGAACATCGAGGACGTGGGAGACCTCGTCGCGTTCCACGAGGAGATGATGATGTACCAAGGGATCGGGTACCCTCTCCGGAATTACCGCCACCTCCTCCACCTGCTACAGGAGACAATCTGACCGCACAAGTCTTACAAAGAAATATCTGGTTTTTATGAGGCAACAGGCAGAGCCTCAACCCCGTGCTCCCGAACCCGCCGCCGGAGAGGCGAACTATCGCACGTTGGAGCGATTCCTGCGGTTCGACCCACCAACCTTCTTGGGAGAACCGGACGATGTGAAAGTAGAAGAATGGATAGAGAAGCTGGAGAATATCTTCAATGCTCTTCAATACGCCGATGAGCAAAGAGTCACACTCGCTGCATTTCGTGCTGAATCGGCCGCTAGAGACTGTGGAGGGCGGATGAAAGGAGATGGGAACAGACCGAGTAATCGTAACATGGGGAAATTTCTTGGGCCGAGTTCAATGAATGATATTCCACAGGTGGTGAAAGAAGCACGCCGAGATGAATTTCATAGATTGAAGCAAGGAATCGATCGTAGCTCAAGATGAGTCCGAGTTTCACCGATTGTCCAAGTATGCTCTGGGGACAATCGATCAAGAGGATAAGCTTTACAAGTTCACTCGAGGATTGAAACTGAACTTGAGAAAAAGCTTGTTGTTCGTTGAACTGCAACCTACTCGGCCAGGTAAAGCGCTCTCCGCATTGAGTCGAGATCAACCGTATTGGGATGATTCAATGAGAATAGGCCACCGAATGTCTTAAGAGGGGCAGATTGTGGGACACCATCTAAACCGGCCGCTAAGTTTTAGAAGGGACCAGATTAATAAAAAAGCAGACAAAGGAAAGAGACCAAAGGTCAAGGAAAGCGGGTTAAGAGTGTGCACATTGCCGTAAAATCGGGACATACTGCCGACAATCGTTGGCATAAACAAGGAAGGTGTTTGCGCTTGTGGTAGTAATCGCACCACCGCAAGATTGCCAAGTACGATGACCGAACCAAACAGATGCAGCCACGAGAAGCGGGAAATGGCCAGGGTAATCGGGTAAGGATACCTGCTCGAGCATTTGCACTAGCCGGACAGGAGGCTCCGGATGTGGTGGAAGGTACGCTTCTAGTATCTAACCACTACGCTAAAATATTGTTCGACCCTGGATCAACGCATTCATTTGTTGCACCGCATTCATTTGTTGCACCGCATTTTGTACACAAACTGCATGCATGCATGGAACATATGCCTATATGTTTAGAAGTGTCAACTCCTATGGGTGCAAGTCAGATAACATATATTATCTATAATGCATGCGAAGTTAAGATTGTTGAGATAAACTTTCCTGCCGATTTGATCTTATTACCTATATCCGAATACGACGTGATATTGGGAATGAACTGGTTATCTGCACACCATGCACAAATGGACTGCCATAACAAGTCCATTAAGCTATGTGAACCCGGAAAACCCGAAGTGGAGATTTCGGGAAGGGCACGAGTTAAGATTGCCCCAATCATTTCAGCAATGAAAGCGAGAAGGGCGATCACTAGAGGGGCTCGAGGGTACTTGGCGTTTGTAATTAACAAACCCAAGGTTGAGACACAAATCAACCAAGTACTGTGAGTGTCGAATACACGGATGTATTTCCACAAGAACTCACCATTGTCCCTCCCGATAGGGAAGTCGAGTTCACCATGGAGGTGTTACCAGAACCGCCCCGCTGCCGAACACCGTATAGAATGGCTCCTCTTGAGTTACAAGAGCCGAAAACGCAATTACAAAAAGCGATGGATGTGGGATTTATCCGACCGAGTACGTCTCCGTGGGGAGCACTGTCTTGTTCGTCAAAAGAAGGATGGCACATTAAGACTATGTATAGATTATCGTGGACTTAATAGTGTGACCATCAAGAACAAATATCCCCTCCCAAGGATAGACGAATTATTTGATCAACTTCAAGGAGCGATGGTGTACTCAAGTTTGATTTACAACAAGGATATTACCAATCAAGATCCGCGAGGAAGACATTTCCAAAATCGCATTTCAAACCCGATATGGACACTACGAGTTTGTAGTAATGCCTTTCGTCCGACGAATGCACCACCAAAGAAATTTTATGGACCGATGCATCGAGTCTTCCAACCTTATTTGGATTAATTCGTAGTGATATTCATTGATGACATACTCGTATACTCTAAGTCTAGAGAAGAGCACGAACGTCATCCAAAATCGTTTTAGAGACACTACGAGCATAAGGCGTATGCCAAATTCGGCAAGTGCGAATTTTGGCTTAGTGAAGTCGCGTTCTTGGGACACATAGTATCCGCAGACGGGATTGCGGTAGATCCTTCAAGGTACGCATGACGGTGGTTGAATGGAAACAACCCGAGTATGTAACGGAAATTAGGAGTTTCCTAGGACTAGTGGACATTATCGAAGATTTATCTAGGATTTTTCCAAGATAGACGGACCACTCACTCGACTAACCCAGAAGCAAGTCAAGTTTGAGTGGAATGACAAGTGCGAGGCGAGTTTCCAAGAGCTGAAGAAATGGCTTACTACAGCTCCAGTCTTAGCCCTTCCAAAGGGAACAGAAAACTTTGTCCACTACAGTGATGCATCAAAAGAAGGACTAGGAGCAGTGCTCATGCAAGAAGGAAAAGTTATCGCTTATGCATCACGAAAGCTCAAGCCGTATGAGGCCAATTATCCAACGCATGACTTGGAATTGGCAGCAATAGTGTTCGCGTTGATGAAATGGAGACACTATCTCTATGGAGCAACATTCATGGTTTTCACAGACCATAAGAGCTTGAAGTACCTATTCTCTCAAGAAGACCTCAATCTGAGGCAACGGAGATGGATGGAGTTGATTGAGGACTATCACTTTGATATTCAATACCATCCCAGGAAAGCTAACGTCGTAGCGGACGCTCTAAGCAGAAAGGCGAGCTTAGCCAGACTTATGATTCGAGAGTGGGAATCATTAGAAGAGCTGAGCAATTGGAATCTGACGAGAACCAATACTTAGATTTCATGTGCCAACCTTTCAGTCAAACCCGAACTGCTGAAAGAGATCAAAGAAGCACAAGAGAAAGATACACATCTTCAAAAACTGAAAGAGAAGATACTTAAGGGAGAAATATCAGAATTCTCGGTACCTGAAGATGGAGTTATCAGATTCCGGAATCTAGTGTGTGTACCGAATGACGAGCAGATTAGGAATAGAATCCTAGCAGAGGCACACCGTTCAAAATACACTATACATCCTGGAGGAAACAAGATGTATAAGGATTTGAAACGGAGTTATTGGTGGATAAACATGAAGAACCAAGTAGCAGAATTCGTTGCGAGATGTTTGACTTGTCAACGGGTAAAAGCAGAACACCAACGACCTTCCGGTTTGCTACAACCGTTGAGAATTCCCGAGTGGAAATGGGAACATATAACGATGGACTTCGTGACGGATCTACCAAGGACCAGAGGAGGCCATGATGCTATTTGGGTAGTTGTAGACCGACTCACGAAATCTGCAAACTTTTTACCTTTCAAGAAAACTGATAGCTTGCAGAAACTTGCACAGATTTATATCCGAGAAATCATTCGACTGCATGGAGTACCAGTCGATATAGTATCCGACAGAGACCGGAGGTTTGTCTCCAGATTTTGGAAGTGCTTGCACGAGGAATTGGGTACCTCACTAAGTTTCAGCATAGCAGCACATCCACAAACCGATGGACAGTCCGAGCGAACAATTCAAACCCTTGAAGATATGTTGCGAGCCTGCACCTTGGATTTTCAAGGAAGTTGGGATTCGCACTTACCATTAGCCGAGTTCGCCTACAATAACAGTTATCAGGCCACGATTGGGATGGCACCCTACGAGGCATTATATGGGCGAAAATGTAGATCCCCACTACACTGGGAGATTGACGACCAATGGACTCCGAAAGAGAAACGAAAGTCGCCCTCGATTCCAAAGGTCGACTTAGTTCAGGAGGCCATGGAGAAGGTCAAGCTGATCAAGGAGCGGATTCGCACAGCTCAGAGCCGCCAAAAGAGTTACGCGGACAAGAGAAGAAAGGATTTAGAATTTGAAGTCGGTGATGAAGTATTTCTCAGACTCTCACCACGGAAAGGATTGATCAATCTGAGGAAAGGAGGCAAGTTGAGTCTGAGATATGTTGGACCTTACAAGATTTTACAAAGGATCGGGAAGTTAGCCTACAGACTCGAGTTACCAAGACTATATGCGGGAATGCACGATGTATTCCACGTATCGATATTGAAGAAGTATCAACCAGATCCCGAGCATATCATCACTCGAGATACTCCTCCTCTAATGGAAAACCTATCCTACACCGAGAGGCCGATCCGAATCACTCGATCGGCCCAGTACGATTTGCGTAAGAGAGAAATTCCGATGGTTAAAGTGGTGTGGCAGAACCACAACTGAGACGAAGACGCAACGTGGGAGATGGAAGAAGACATGAGAAATCAATATCCAGAACTATTCTGAAGAAAATTTGGGGACCAAATTCTTTTAAGGAGGGGAGGATGTGAAGCCCCGATTTTTCTGAGCTATTAATTGATCGCCATTTATACTTTTGATCGACTATTTTTACCGCGTCATTTTGACGGGTAATTATTAATAATATATATATTTTGTATTTTATTTAATTTTATTTATTACTTGTGATCATGATGTTTATTAATTCTATTCCTCATTTATGATCACTTGATTGATCATTATTACTATTTTTGTATTTATTAGTCACCTTAGAATTTTAAGAGACTATTTATTTTAGAGACTTTTACCTTATAGAATTAAGATTTTGATTTAGATTAAGTGATCATGAGACTTACAAGTGATCAAGGAAATCACTAATTATTTTGGAGATTGATATATTTCATCTATTATACTCAAATTTGGGACAAAAAAAACATATATGGAATTACCATAATACCCTTGAAGTGGACGGCCAACATGGATATTTTTGGAGTAAAAATATCATCCAACTCTTGTACACCTACACCATATATTAGTCATCTTGTGTATAATTATACCATTAATTCAAACATTATACACATTATCTTATACATCAATTTTATATCATTAAATTCCCCAGCATATTCTATTCTTCCCAACATTCTTCTTATTCCTCTCAACATTCCAATTTGACCCATACCTTGACTCACCTTTTGTCTCCATTCAAGAGACCAAATTCAAGACTTGATCAATTTTCTCTTTCCCCCTCTCCATGTTGGACGGCCATATGGCCTAAATGACCAAAAATTTGGTTCATTTTCACCAACAACTCTCTCTCTCTCTCTCTTGTTAACAATCCTCCAACTCTTTCTACCTTTCTTCCTCTTCTTTCTTATACACTTAGAAAATTTCAAGACTTCTTTCTTTCTTCATCCAAAAATTCGATCCAAACCTATACTACAAGGTAAGAAATTTTATCTTCAATCCATTTTTGATATCGCATTGTTCATCTCTTCCACCTTCTTAACTTAAGTTTGAATTTGGTTTGGAGGTACATTTAGAAGACCTTGAAGATTAGGACCTCAAGCTTGAAGGGAAACTAGTAGAGCAATTTGGACTACAAGGTAAGAATTGAGTACTAGACCCCTTCTTTCTTCTTCTTTCTATTTTTTCTTCTTTTTAACACCCCTTTTTCATTTTTGAGAAATAGGGACTGACCTTAGGTGATTTTGGAGTTGAACCAAAATTTCCAATTTTTAAGCTTCAACTAGTCTCCAAACACCTACTACACAAGTTAAAGTGTAGTCCTTCTCATTTCCTTATTTCTTTCTTTTTATTCTTAATTTTTCTCTCATTTTTCTAACTTCAAATTTTTGATATTTCTTGACTTAGGGGCTGACCTAAGAAGCCTCATCCAAAAATTGTGAAATTATCCTTTTATTTCACAATTTCCAATTTTAAGGTGGGTGGAAAAACATTTTCCAATTTTTAGGTGTTTTGGTTAAATGCATGTAGAAAATTTGATCATGAGCCTTGAGATATATATAATCTATGTATTGCATGTCAATTTTATGTATCAAATCATGAAAATTCTCAAGAGTTGCTCAAAATTGCTATTTATTGAATTTTAGGTGCATGCATGTACACTTTAATGTTTTAATTGATGAATTCTTGTATGTATTGGACATGCATGTGTATGATCTTTACAATCTATGTTTTGGATGCCTTATAACCTGGAAAAGTCGAGCATAATTGATTAAATTTCAATTTTGGACTTAAAAATGTAAAAATGGAAAGTTGGTGGACTAAATTGCAAGAAAATAAAAGTTAAAGGACCCCTCTACAAATTTCGAAATTTGGGACTGTACTCAGGTTCAAAAATGACTTTTGGACATTTTAATAAAATTTTAAGAGTTTTAAGATAAATAAAATCAACCTTTAAAAGCCCAAGGACTAGATTGTAAAATTTTGTAAGTTTAAGGGCTACTTTGCAATTTTTAAAACTGTACCAGAACATAACTTTAAAATTTGAAATTTTTACTCTTAAGGTACTGGAAATGACATATTTTAAAAGTATTCCAAAAATCCAAGTGGTTAGGGCTTGGAAAACAATTTTTCTAAAATTGAGGGACTAATGTGTAAAATACTAAACTTGAGGACCCAAATGAAATTTCCAGGATTTATGCAGCCCATGCACCTGGAAATACTAACTTAACTATAACTTAATTATATTTTGGACCCAAGGTTCAAATTTCATAACAATTGGACCCCTAAAACCCTTAAAGGCAATTATTTCAAAATGGGACAAAAATGATATTTTCAAAAGTTCAAGGACCTACACATATTTATTTTAAAAACTGCTTTTGTCCCAATATCCTACTAACCTTAGTGACATTTTAAAACTGGAATCACATTAAAAGCCCTTCCGGTTTATGAGTTCCGAATTTTTAAAACTTAAGGTCCGAATTGACAATTTTTACAAATTTGGGGCCAATGTGAGAGTTTTACAAAATCTCGACTTCAAAATTTTAAAAAACTGAATCTTTGGACAATTTGGAAAATTTAGAAACTGACCTCTTAATTTTTCAAAGTCGGGATATTTATTTATTCAATTTTTAACCCCAAAAATGTTAGTTTTTACAAAACGGGGCTAAATTACAATTTTTCTTTTATAAAGGACCTAACTAAAATTATTTTCTCTTTTACTAAAATAGCCCTAGACCCTATGACTTGGAGATTTAATTAAAGTATTTTATTTTCTCAAAACCCTTGACTTATCGGATCAATTTGACTGATTAATACCCGATCGCGGAGCGACTTCCTTGCCTTGCGATTTTGAATCTATAACGGGACTTATGTCCCACCTAATCTTTCAAGATATCGAAGATTGCTTATCCTTCCAATGATCATCTTCATCCAAATACTCCACCAACGCCATAATTGCCACTCGCGTTTTTCAAAAATTTTCCTAAATCGCTTCTTCCTAATCAATAATACTCATTGCCAGTTGTTGACTGTACTTGTATATACTTTCTGCTGAGTCAACTTGGTGTGTCGAGCTCACGATCGGAATGGATACGTCGGGGATGGAACCGGGCAGCTCATTGCTATTCCACTCTTCCGCCCCATCGTCCCTAATCCCGCAACCGAGGGACGGAGTTTGTCCAAGGGAAGCGGGTCGTAGTACACGAGGTATAATCATGATTATGACGGTCGAGCCTTGCAAGCTCCACTTTGTGGATTTTGTCTTTGCCTACGGAGCGATAAGGTGCCGGTCTTGGACCATCTTGACCGGGAGTTACAAGGAAGAACGAAGGAATCGCTGTCTGATCTACACGATTCCGGAGTTATCGGACCCGTTTTGGTTGGCGTTACATTTCCGTACGCAACCGCTACCTGTTTTGCATTGGTTGGCGCTACAAATCCGTATAAGTATATTATTTAAATATTTTATCACGACGCTTGAATCGCGTGTGTGATTCCATGCATCATACTCACGCCGCGTTTTCATATAACTGTTTTCTCGCATTAACTATATATATTGCGCCACACTTGCACACGATCACCCCATCCACTGAGATTTCTGTCTCATCCCCACCTATTTTCTAACCTTAGATGAGGATTTCGTTGAAGATGCTGAACCGGCTCTGGATTGAGACCTTGTACTACGCTTGTTGGATTCGTTACTTCTTCTTGTTGTTGATTGGACTCTTATCTTATGTTGTTGTCAGACTATTGTATTTCCTTCTATTCGGGTTTGTAACTAAAGGGCGTAGGACCCTTTGACTTTAAGTAATTTTGATGATTTTCGGGTTGTAATTTTGATGATGGATTGTAGACTTTAAGTTGTACTTGTACTTGTTATTTGTTCCGCTGCTATTTAGACTCTGTCTCATTGGGTTCTCATTGATATTTGTCTGGACTGTTTGGTTATTGTATTTAAGTTGTGGATCGTTCGTCGCGTCCCGTTTGGGGCGTGACACTAATTGATTACATATACCAATTAAGTAAATATATGATTGATTTTATCGGATAATTATAGTATTGATTGATCATATCAATTATTTAACGTCAATTTGATTAGTTTTATTAATCTCATGTCAAGATATGAAAAAGATATGTACAATTTTCAAACAATCAAATATTTGTTATCATTTTTAGTTTTGTAAATTTTTTAATTAGTTATTTTTCTTAATTAAGGTAGTATATTATTGTCCAATCATATACTTTTGCACCCTTGGAAATAAATAAAAAACTCTCATTGACAATTATTGTCTTTTTTTTAAGTTAATATATTTTTTTGAATTGACAAATATTTAATCATAAGGTATAATATTTTTAATTTTTGTTAAACTTCTTGTCAATTATCCGTTGTGTGTAGCATAGTCAAATTCGATTAAAAAATATAAATAGATACTCTCAATTGTTTTACCAAAGGCTTGGTTTTAAAATTCTTTCAATCAATAGTCGATGGTATCTATAGATTGAATAAATACAATAACAAATAATTATTGTATCCATAGTAATGATTATAGTCAATTTATTGATTGTGTATGACAATTATAGGATTGATTATAGAATTTTTAAATTTTCAAATCTAAAAAAATATTACAATCATGATCGAAAAAACAATTAGCCAATAAAATATTTATGTTACAAAAGATTCTTACCATTGACTTACCAAATCAAAGCACCATTTAATTTTGGATAACTCCAAAACATGCATTAGTTATGAAAATATTTGGATTGATTTATCTAAAATTCTATCTTATTTTATATTTTTTCTTTTTTTTCTTTTTTTATTCTGATTGAGTTGCCTTAGTTATATCATATATATACTATTGACGTGCGTTTTGGTCAACAAGCAAAAATATGTAAAGGATTTAACACGTGGAAATATAAGCGTGCGTAACGTATATTTATTTTTGGCTAATACTGCCTTTTTTGCAGAATGCCGAGCCGAACTATTGGGGTCGGTCTTTCTTACAATCTTTTTTTCTCTTTCTTTTCCTCTCTCTTTTATTTTTCTGTCCTTCAGTCTTTTTATACCCCTTCGAGTAAGTGGGTTTACAATAGTCATCTTTTCACTAACTATTCATTAATTAGTAAAATAATTAAAGAAAGACACATGTCCCTCTCTAATCGTGCATGTCACCAAATCTTGCCACTTGTCGACTTCTCTTTGTAACTTTCGACATGTGGCGCTTTACGATATCAATAAAGTGTTAAGTATGGGCAAGTGATTACTTCTATGAATCTGTCGCGCATGCGTTTTCCACCGAAATTTTGGCTCGGGGCTCGGGGCTCGGCGGCCGTGTTGCGGTTGGGCTCGGTAATGGGCGAGCCTAGTTCATGACGTGTTTGTCGCGCACCATTGCTGACGTCACTCGCAGGTCACTTACTCGGATATGTGTTGGACTGATGACTTGGATTAATTTCTCGCAGCTCGGCTCGGGTATCATCAAAGGCCCCCAAGTTTGATTCCGAGAGAAGAATTTCTGAAGTCGGAGTTAAACTTTAATGCTAATGATGAACATTTAATGGGAAACGGATTTCTCAAAGGTTTTGTTCTTTCCTGGCACTGTCGCGTAGTGATTAATGCTTGAAACGACGATTAATGGTGGGTTGCCATAATGACGACACGTGGCATCTTGTGGTTGGACCAATCTTGCGCAGGAACCGAAAAGGTACGTCAGTTCTGTCAGCGGGCGTGGGGACGCGACGTTTTCTGACATGTTTGACGGCTTTTGAGTTTTTAAAAGGTGTGTCTCTTTCGAATAAACGTCTCGTTTATCGAGGAACCCTATCTATAAATACCTTTGTTTCCCTCCATTATTCACTTTCGCAACCATCAACCCTTGAGCTAAAGTAATTAAAACCGAGCAGAAATTTCGGGTCGGCTTCCCAAGTTCAGAGACTTCGACCTTAGGTATTTTTTCGAAATACTCTTCCTTTACCTATAAATGTCTTCTTTTGAAGATAGTAGGAGTCGTAGTTATAGTGTAGAGGTTGAAATTGAAGATCCTCCCTCTGAACCTTCTGTTTCTTTCTCACCAGCACGGCGATCTCCGTCTCATAGCCCGAGCATTATTCAGATATCTTCTCCGGATTCTCCACGAAGCGGAACGTCTTTGGGGCGGACTCATACTATCTTTAATCCGACGCCAGTGACCGTCTTTAGAGAGGGAACGGTGTATCAGCCCGGACTGGCACAAGCAAGTTCCGAAGAAGAATCGCCAAGTGTTGATTCTAGACAGTACCAGCAAGAAGAAGAAAATATGGACCCCTCGGAGCCGGAGCGTGATAACGAGGAACGGGTAAACGAACCTTCCGGTGATTCGAGGCCGGAGAGGCCACAAGGTCCTATGGGTCATCGTAATGGCGACGGTCGGCAAGGAGGAGGTCCTCGCCTTCGTGTTGAGTCTCGGTGGACGCCGAGCGATATAAACGATATCCCAAGCATGCTGATGATCCGGGAGATGGGGGAGCTCCAGCGAAGGTATCGCATACCAAATGGTATTCACTTCTGGGTACCGGACGGCACTGAGGTTCCCCAGTACCCGCCCGCGGGTTGCGTGGGTATTCATATCGCCAGCCTTCTATTCGGACTGCGGTTCCCGCTGCCGGTTTTTCTCACGCGGTGGCTTTGCAAGTGGGGTATGCATCCGACCCAAGTGCATCCCATTACGTGGGGCAGGATTATTGGCCTCTTGGTGATGTTCCACCTAGAGAAGTACCCTCGCCCTAAGTTCAAAGAAATGAATGAACTTTTCGTTTGGCGAGCAACTCCTTCATCAAAAGGTCAGCCGTCCGGATGGTATTATGTGCAGACCCGATTGGGGTATCCGGATAGTTTAGTAGAAGGTCTTCCTTCATCGTTGAAGGACTGGAAAGAAAAATGGCTCTGGGTGAGCGGCGAGTGGCAAGCTCGCGTGGAGTACGAAGGAAGGGAGACTGTGCTTTATCCTCCTTCAGATTTTGTTTTTGGTTATAGTAAGTCTATATCCTTTCTCCCTTCTCTGCTTTTGCTATTTATCGTTTCTTTTTGTGATTGACTTTTGTCTTTTTACCTTTATAGAGAACCGCGCATCAAAAGGGCCTTTGTCGGCCACCTTCATCCGCAGGCTGGAAAATATCCAGGCCAGAGGTGCCAGAGATAGGCGAATTGAGAGACTGGCCACTGAGGCCAATTTAGTCGCGGCTGGCTTGAGGCCTGCTCTGCCCGCCGACCCCGAGACCGAGGGGGCGGCTCGGGATGAGGCGGCCGAGCAGGAGGTGGAGGTTGAGAGAGAGCCTCAGCAGATCCTCCCGCAATGAACAAATACGGACCCGTTCTCCGGGGAGCGGCCGGCGAACAAGTGAGCTACGCCGTCCCCTGCGACGGCTAGCCCTGTGGGCAGATCATCTGCGCCCGTAGGACAGACACAGACTCCAGAGCCGCCGAGTGCGGCGGCTGTCCGAGGTAAACATTTGTGTTTTTCACATTTCCTTTTGAAACGCCTTTGTTTTCTTTTGATCTTCTAACGGTGGTTGCTTTGTGCAGGGCGTGACTTGGATTTGCGTGCACGCCTTCGCAGCGTGAGGAACACGGCCGCGCGGCGAACTCGGCGGCAATGCCGATCAACTCCGCGGATGTGGAGGCGGCTCGGAGAGAAGATATCCGGGCGTAAACGTCCTGCGATGGGGTGCCGGGCGGTGCAGCCTCCTCTTCAAAGGAGAAGAGGAGGAATTGTGATGGAGGAGCCTGATCAGACTGAAGGGGTTGGTCGAACGGTACCCGAACATCCTGAACATCCCCCAAAAGAGGGAGGTCCGCGAACTTTCTCGGATGACCTCGGTAGGGAAGGTCACTTCATCCCTCCAAGTCAAGTGAGGGATGAATATTGTGAGGGAATGATTGGACTACGCCCTCGATGGTTTGTGGAATTCGTTCATTTGTGCCACGCCGATAGAGGAGCAAACGAGAGTCTTACCGGGAGGAAGGTCGGGCCGCGATGAGTGTTCCACTCGTGCCTGGACAAAGGTATCGAGCAGTGCACTGCTCGGAGACTCGACTTGAAGAACAAATTCAAGTATGCCATGGCCATGTCCGGGCGGATGATTGGGCTCTTATGGCATGCGGTTGGGGAACTCGCGAGCTAGAGAAAAAATATGCCGACCGGAAAGGCGGCACGGAGACTGCAGGGAAGCTTATGCTACCCTTCAAGGGGTACAAGAATCTTTTAAGACCCAAGCGGATGAGGCTACGGCTCGGGCCAAATCCGAGAGAGAGAGGTGCTGCGAGGGCCGAGGCGAGCGAGATCGGGCCCGCAAAGTGGTCAAGAAGAGCTCGGGATTAAGGTCGCCGAATCGAACGTCTTTGCCACGCCTTTGCCGAGGAAATGGAGAGGCGTCTAGCCGATGTACGCAGGAGGTGAAGAAACCGCCCGTCGGCAACCGAGGAAGTTCGTAGAGAGGCCGTTAAAGCTTACAAAGACTCAGGAGTATGCATTCATGTTAACCTGTGGCCATGCGACCAGCCTCCAAGAAATTCTTGATTTAATTAAGGGTTGGCGTACTGTTGCTCAGCTTCAGGAAGATCTGGCCCTCCTGGAGGCTGATCTCGATACCCTTCGGCCAAACTTTGCCGAGGCTCCTAATGCGCAGGGCTCTCCTCCTCCGAATGTGGAAGAAGTCGCCTCTAGCGGTGCCGTCGAAATTCCGCCCCCTGCTCAGTCTTGATGCTTTCATATGTACCCCTAGGTAGGTAATTTGGCTTCGTGCCTCGAGATGTAATGGGCTCCGGCCTCCCTTATGTAAATACTTTTGAAGTAGAAATGAATTGTTATTTTCCTCACCTGTGTATGTGTTTCAAGCTTTTTGTAGATGCTTGGCTCTTTTCCTTTTTGTAAGATTGTTGCCTGTCTTCTTTTTCTTTTTATATTCCCAAGTACGGGGCTCGGTTCCTAGTGCTTCTGAATAAGGGGCTTTGCTCGCCTTAATTGATTCTTGTACTCGGTATATAAACCTGTCCTTTATTTTGTATTTGAAATTTTGTGTATGAACCGAGTCTTTATTGCGCTCGGTGCGTAACCGAGTCCTTATTTTGTGCTTGGTACGTGGCCAAGTCTTTACTTTATGCTCGGTGCGTAACCAAGTCTTGATTTCAGTGCTCGGTGCATAACCAAGTCTTGATTTTGATGCTCGGTACGTAACCAAGTCTTGATTTTGGTGCTCGGTGCGTAACCAAGTCTTTATTTTGTGCTTGGTTCGTGGCCAAGTTTTGATTTCGTGCTCGGTGCGTAACCAAGTCTTGATTTTGGTGCTCGGTGCGTAACCAAGTCTTTATTTTGTGCTTGGTTCGTGGCCAAGTCTTGATTTCGTGCTCGGTGCGTAACCAAGTCTTGATTTTGGTGCTCGGTGCGTAACCAAGTCTTTATTTTGTGCTTGGTTCGTGGCCAAGTCTTGATTTCGTG
Organism: Rehmannia glutinosa; assembly: GCA_016081115.2. Lineage (NCBI taxonomy): Eukaryota > Viridiplantae > Streptophyta > Magnoliopsida > Lamiales > Orobanchaceae > Rehmannia > Rehmannia glutinosa. The sequence continues at coordinate 93,415,421 of CM071926.1, forward strand.
CTCGGTGCGTAACCGAGTCTTGGTATTATGCTCGGTGCGTAACCAAGTCTTGATATTGTGCTCGGTGCGTAACCGAGTCTTTAGCCGTGGTGAGTAAAAACTTCGTTTTCCTTTAGAGAGCTCACGAAATACCAGATGAAAGGATAATTCTTTGGAATCCTATCTGGATCATAGACCGAGATCTTTATTGATAATACCGTTTCAGGTATGCTACATTCCATGGATGCATAAATTTTTCTCCACTCAAATATTCTAGCTGGTACGCCCCACCAGATAAGACGTGGCTGACCCGAAATGGGCCCTCCCAGGTTGGCTTCAATGGGCTGGGTTGAATGCCCGTTATCTTTTTCAATACAAGATCGCCGACCTGAAATCTTCTTTCCTTTACTTTCGAATTGTAGTACCTTTCACTCCTTTGTTTATACACTGCATTTTTCATCTCGGATCGCACCTTTTTTCTTCGAGCGAGTCTAGCTCGGCTCGAGCGCGCCTCATTACGCCTTCTTCAAAATTTGCAATTCTAAAGGTAGGGCTCCAATCTCAACAGAATCACCGCCTCGGCTCCATAAGCTAAAGAAAAAGGTGTTTCTCCGGTGGCCGCTCGATGTGTCGTTCGTATGACCATAGTACACCGGGTAGTTCCTCCGCCAATTTCCTTTAGACTCCTCCAATCTCGCCTTCAAGGTATACTTGAGTATTTTATTAACGGCCTCAACTTGTCCGTTCGATTTGGGGTGGTATGGAGTTGAGAAATAGTTTTTATGCGGAAACCTTCAAAAAAATTTGAAACCTTCGGTTGTCGAATCGTTTCCCATTGTCTGTAACAATCGAATGTGGTATCCCGAATCTACAGATAATAGATTTCCATACAAAGCTCACAATCTTTTCTTCATCTATTTTTGCCAGAGGCTCCGCCTCGGCCCATTTTGTGAAATAATCCACCGCCACGATGGCATACTTGACGCCCCCTTTGCCAGTGGGGAGTGGTCCGATGAGGTCCATTCCCCATTTGGCAAACGGCCATGGGCTAAATACGGAAGTAAGTTGTTCAGGATGATATCTGACCTGTGGTGCAAATCTTTGGCACCTCTCACATCTTTTGACGAGGTTGGTTGCGTCCTTTCTTAGGGATGGCCAGTAGTATCCTTGCCGTATTAATTTATAGGCCAACGTTTGGCCCCCAGCGTGGTTGCCGCATATTCCCTCATGAACCTCTCGAAGTGCATAATCTGCATCTGTCTCGGAAAGGCAGCGTAGGAGTGGGATGGAGTATCCTCGTTTGTATAGGATGTCGTCTACTAGTGTAAACCGAGCCGCTTGAGTTCGTAGTGTTCTGGCCTCAACTTTGTTTTCAGGTTGAACCCCTTTCTCTAAATACTGAATGATTGGGGTCATCCAAGTCTGTTCGGCGGTTTCGGTTGTATATATTTTCTTTGCACCAAGTGACGGGCGAGGCAGGTTGTGTGACAAAGACATCCGTGATGGCATCCGTCCCTGGACTGGAGCCGAGCCGAGCTAAGGCATCTGCTTGCATGTTCTCGGCTCGGGGCACATGTAAGACTTTTGTTTTAAAGTGTGATAATCTCTTCTTGACCAAATCCAAATATTGTGCAATTTTTTGCTCTTTAAGCCGTACTTTCGCCGTTGATTTGATGAACGACCAACCGAGAATCATTGTGCACCAATAGTTGTTTTAGGCCCATAGAGGCCGCCATATCTAAGCTTGCCAGAGCGCCTCATATTCGGCCGTTGTTCGTTGCGGGAATCAAATCGTCGCGGCCGAGCAAAGAGCATTTTTCATTTGGATCGATTATCACGATTCCGACCCCTCGCCGGCTGCGGTGGAAGAGCCGTCAACGAATAATTTCCATTCTTGGTCTTCCATAACTTCCAATCGTATGGAAGACGTGAATTCGCCACAAAATCGGCTAAAGCCTGTCCTTTTATTGCGGTGCGTGGTTCATATATAATGTCAAATTGACGAGTTCGACGCCCACTTAATCATCCGACCCGTAAGTATCGGTCGGTGTAATACTTGTTTGAGCGGGTAGTTAGTCAATACTATAATCTTGTGTTCTAGGAAATATGGACGGAGTTTCCGCGCCGCGATTAATGAATAAGCCAACTTTTCCATTGGTGGGTACTGAGCTCGCGTCATGTAACGCTTGACTGTGTAATAAATGGATGTTGAATAGAGCCATCTAGCCTTTGATTAACACCGAAATGATGGCGTATTCGGATACCACCAAGTACAAATACAAGTCCTCCCCTTGGGTCGGTTTTTGCAATATAGGGATTGAAGAGAGGTCTTGGTTTGAGGGATTCAAAGGCAATCTGGCTTGCTCGGTCCACTCGAAATTTTTGCTTTTCTTTATAATTTCAAAGAAAGGCTTGCACTTGTCTGTGGACCGAGAAACAAATCGGTTAAGGGCGGCCAATCGGCCTGTTAGGCTTTGTACCTTTTTTACAGAGTTTGGGGATTCTAGGTCGGTGATGGCTTTTATTTTGTCTGGGTTAGCCTCGATTCCCCTTTGGCTGATACCCGAGCCGACCCCAAATGTTCACTTTTTCGGGTTTAACATCATCTTGTACTCTCTCAAAACAACAAACATTTTATTAAGATCGTTTAGATGATCGGACATGTACAGTGATTTTACCAACATGTCATCTACATAGACTTCCATAGTGTGACCTATCATTTTCTCAAACATCTTATTTACTAACCTTTGATAGGTCGCACCAGCATTCTTCAATCCAAAGGGCATCATCTTGTAAAGTGAATTCCTCGGCGAGAGAAGAATGAGGTATTTTCTTCATCTTCCTGGGTGCATCCGTATTTGGTTGTAACCCGAGTATGCATCCATGAAGCTCATCGGCTCGTGTCTCCGCCGTGGCATCCACCATGTAATCGATATTTGGCAATGGATAACCGTCCCTTAGGGCATGCTTTGTTGAGGTCGGTAAAATCCACGCATAGGCGCCACCGCCATTGCTTTTCTTTACCAAAACAGATTGGCGACCCATCGGGATAGAGGGCTTCCCGGATGAATTGATTGTCTAGTAGCTTGTTAACCTCGATCTCGAGTCTTTGCTGTCTGTCGGGGGCCGAGTTTGCGCCTTTTCTCGGATGATCAGGCGGAACGCGTTAGATCGATATTGAGGCGGTGGCACGCATACTTAGGGTCAATTCCGGGCATGTCTCGAATGAGTCCATGCGAAGACGTCAAGATTATTTCCCAAAAACTCGATCGGCTCGCTTCGATATGGTTCTCGGGAGATCATGACCAATACGTAGTTGGCGCCCCTCGCTTGGCCTTCCGACATTGATTGTATCAACCTGTTCTCTCGGTTCCGCTCGTTTTCTTTTCTTGCTTTGCCCCTCCTTGATTTGCGGGGGCAATTCGTCTTTCGGCGGCCGGCTCGTTCTCGATTGTCGGCTCGCTTCTTCCATCATTGGCTCCTTCCCTGGCCGACGACGGATTATCCTCTGAACGATCACCACTTTCCGCTCGGACTCCTCCTTGGGCGGGGATTGTCTTGTGTGGTTCCACCGGTTTGTCCTTGTTCCGCCACGTTAATCTCCACCGGTCGGAGTTTAAGAGAGCACTCTCGTGACTCCCTTTGATTCCCTTTATGTATAGCTTCGCCATCGGATGTTGGGAATTTTATACAAAAATGATATATTGAAACGATTTGCTTTTATATGATAAAGCAATGGCCTCCCAATGATAGCATTGTACTCGAATCGGCATTGATTATTTTGAATGTTGTCATGACAATCCGTTTATGTAAACCTTGTCCCATTTGGATGGGCAAATCAACTTCCCCGAGCGGGACTATCCTTCCTCCTCCAAACCCCGCATGCTTATCGTTGCATGGACGGATATAACTATCATCCACGTTTAATCTTGAAATGCTCGGACATAAATAATCGACGAATAGCTTCCTGGTGTCGATCAAAATTCTATGAACCGGAATACCCAAAATCGGTGCGAATGACCGGAGGGTCGAGAATGAGGATGGACCACCTGGTCGGCATCCGCATCCGAGAACACAAAGTGGCCGTGGGTTGGCCTTCCTTGATTTCCGCCACCCGAACTTGTCTTTCGGCATTGGTCGCCTGTCTAACATCGGCTTTTCTTTTCCCGTTGGAGCGTTTATCCTCTCTTGTGTTAGTATTGATTCGACCGACACTCGACATCATCATGAGGATCTCCCTCCCCGGTTTTTTCGGCCGGGGTGGCGGCGGAGAGCCGGATTGATTACGCGCTCCGGGTTGACACACCTTGAGCCAATGCTTGGTGGGGGGCGGTAGCTCATGAACGTACCTTTTAAGACCGCCCGCCGAACAACACGCATAATTTCCCTAATTAGATCTCGGCACTCGTCGATCGTGACCTATCAATTTATGATAGGCACAGAATCGACGCGAGTCTAATTTTGACGGCTCAATTTTCAAAGGCCGAGCCGAGGCAACAAATTCAGACCATGTACTTCATTCCATATGGCCGATGGAGTGTGGGTCAAAGTACTCCTCGGCAGCGGCGACTTGGCTCTCGCCTCTTGGCGAGCCCTAAATCCGGTGGTCGGGTTTTCCGAGAACGGCCGGAATCCCGACCCCGGCCCAACTACTGGTTCTTTCCTTCCGTCCTTTCTCACGCCCCCTTGTCGGTGCTCGGGCGGTTACTTGCCATGGCTTCTTCCGCACAAATATGGCGTTCGCGCGGACCAAAACTCTTGGTGAGGTCGCCCCGATTCGTGGATGGAGTAATTGAACCAAGTCTCGGGGCTAGTCCAAATGGCCATGGTCTGCGATCAAAATGGCGTCATCCGACACCGGTTCCATCTCTCGAACTTGTTTATTGAACCGAAAAATATAACTTTTCGTGGGCTCGTCCTTTCCTTGTTTGATGTTTACGAGGAGTCTTTAGGTGCGGCTCGGACTTTGGACGTTAAGAAATGTGTCGTAAAGGCGGAGGCCGATCCCCCCATGCCTGAATGGATCCCCGTGTGGCGGTCCTAAACCAACGGTGAGCTCGGTCGCCCAAAGTCGGGGGGAAGGCCTGCCGCAGAGAGGATGGCATCGCTTGGATCGTATAGTTCCATCCATGCTAAGTACTTGTGAATGTGAGTGGTCGGGTCGGTTTCCCCATTATAGAGACCGACACGGGGATTTTCAACTTTGGCGGTAACGGGTCGCTGAATTCCAAGGAAAATGGCGACGAACACGCAGGGGCTCATTACTTGGGGCGGCCTTTGAGATTGTTCTCCATCCGGACCGCCTTCCAATTGCTCGACGACGACGCAGCGGTGTATTTCTACATCCGTTCTGCCCATAAGCTAGGGCCTTGGACCTGATTGACCTCGAGCCGCTCCCGCTCATCCTAAACTCCGAGCCGGAACTTATCGATCGAGCCGGGCGAAAAGGATCAACTCCCGGTCGTCGCGAACACCGAGTGGGCATGACGATGTCGCGTTTGCTCGAAATGACTCGCTATACGACTTTGCTCTTCCTCATCTTCTCGCCGCCGCGCTTCATCACGACGGACATGTTGTTCATTACCCGAATCGCTTCTTGGGCTTCGTGATGAGGAAGTCCGGGATTTTGAGGATTAATGTTAACATTTAGTTGTGGGTTGAGTGGGTTAGTATTTGCAAGGAGTGGAGGAGGTGCTTGAGAGTTTGTGGTAGCGAGAGTTTGTGATATAAGTTGGTTCATTTGTCTTTGTACAAAAGTTGGGTTGGCAATTAGATGAGCAAAAAGGAAATAAAGTAGTGCTCCCCGCTTCCGTTTGGAGCATATTTTGGCCATTCGTAGTCCGCCAGGTTGGTTGTTCAAATGTTGCTCTTGATCAAACGGGCATTTCTCGGCGCTGACTCATTTTTGTCTATTATGAAAATGTTAAGCGTTAAACTTTACCTGGTTTTTATTTCACTTGCTTTTGATCGAACTCGATCGACCAATACGGGCCCTCCTTCTAGCGCCAATTTGTTGACGTGCGTTTTGGTCAACAAGCAAAAATATGTAAAGGATTTAACACGTGGAAATATAAGCGTGCGTAACGTATATTTATTTTTGGCTAATACTGCCTTTTTTGCACAATGCCGAGCCGAACTATTGGGGTCGGTCTTTCTTACAATCTTTTTTTCTCTTTCTTTTCCTCTCTCTTTTATTTTTCTGTCTTTCAGCCTTTTTATACCCCTTCGAGTAAGTGGGTTTACAATAGTCATCTTTTCACTAACTATTCATTAATTAGTAAAATAATTAAAGAAAGACACATGTCCTCTCTAATCAATGTGCATGTCGGTCAAATCTTGCCACTTGTCGACTTCTCTTTGTAACTTTCGACATGTGGCGCTTTTACGATATCAATAAAGTGTTAAGTATGGGCAAGTGATTACTTCTATGAATCTGTCGCACATGCGTTTTCCACCGAAATTTGGGCTCGGGGCTCGGGGCTCGGCGACCGTGTTGCATTTGGGCTCGGTAATGGGCGAGCCTAGTTCGTGACGTGTTTGTCGCGCACCATTCATTGCGCACTCGCAGGTCGCTTACTCGGATATGTGTTGGACTGATGACTTGGATTAATTTCTCGCAGCTCGGCTCGGGTATCATCATATACTATTTTTATTCGATAGTAATTAGAGTTGTTAATTATTAATAATTAAATAAATTATCATCAAATTTAACACCAATGTTGATCAGTGGACCAATTAGAATAATTCATTTTCCTAGACTGAACTTAATTAATATTTGTTCACACTTCTGAAAATACCAATATTTCAAAAACAAATTTAATAAATAAATATTGCAACAACAATTGAATCAATATGAAATAAAAATCATGATATTCCTTCAAAAGCATGATATAAAAATCAAACATCTTATTAATAATAAAATATTTTTGAAATCATCCATAAAGAAAATCCATAATCCAAAATCAATTTAAATATAAATGGAATTTAGCGTGAAAAAAAAATTATTGCACGACACAAAAAAATTTAATGTAATTACAATTTGTAATAAATTTCTAATTGAATAATATAAGAAGCCATCACAATAAGTAGATAGAAGTTTATTGCCATATCAAAACTATAAAACTAATAACCAAAAAAAAAAAAAATGTCGAATCAAAACTATAAAACTAATAACCAAAAAAAAAATATTGGTGGGGATATAAGTTTATACATATGAACAGAAAATGCATGTTGACACAAAATATATTGACAGAAAACATATTAGTATGAAGAATGATAAAAACATAAACAAATCATACAAAAAACAACTTAAAAAATACAACAAAACTATCAAAAAGAATCAAAAAAGAAACTCACCAAATATTGTCTGTACGAATCTACAATATAGTTTATATAACAACTCTTGTTTATTGCAGAATTCGAGTTCAATACTGTCGATGTTGGCGGGACACTTGATGAAAACGGAAATAGAGGGGAATGTGAAGATGAAGCCATATTTGGTGGTTATGCTTCGAATTTAGGATCAACAGTATCAAAATGTTTATCTAATGCAATTTAAGAAGTATAGATATAAGAGGATTTAGCATAAATAATAAGCTTCCAAAAAAATCTCTGAACACAAAATCAATTGTTAATTCAATGGTGAAAGATACATAAAATCATAATTCGTCTATTTTAACTATTATTAAACAATTTCGAAAAGTTTGAATAGTCATCAGTATTTAAAACTTTATTAATTAATATTATATTGAACAAAATTGCATCGACACCATTGAAACAAATAAATAATATATTTGATGAATATATGATGTATAGAATCAACACATCATTGTAATATATATTTAAGAAGAACTGACATATACCAATATCAATAATGGTGAAATATTATTTATAATTTTTAAAATCTATATATTATATATAGATAGAATTGATACTGTAGAGTAGGAATACCAGTAAATAAAATTTTCCTAATTTTTATACATATAAAATAGGAATACCATTTATGATATTTTCCTAATTTATACACATATAAGTAGGAATACAATTTACAATCTTTTCTTATAATATTTTCCTAATTTATATAATTACAACGATTTTCTTATAATATTTTCCTAATATAAGAATTTATAATAATTAACATCTATAATGTTTATAATTGTTTCCAAATATAATAAGCAAAAAGAGCGGGAAAATAAAAGTTCCGGATTTATGCTATTATATATATATATACACCAATATCAATTATGGTGAAATATTATTTATAATTTTTAAAATCTATATATTACATAATAGAATTGATATTGTAGAGTGAATACCAGTAAATAAAATTTTCCTAAGTTTTATACCTATAAAATAGAAATATCATTTATGACATATAAAGTAGGAATACAATTTACAATCTTTTCTTATAATATTTTCCTAATTTATATAATTACAACGATTTGCTTATAATATTTTCCTAATATAAGAATTTATAATAATTACCATTTATAATGTTTACAATTATTTCTTAATATAATAAGCAAAAAGAGCGGGAAAATAAAAGTTCCGGACTTCTGCTATTATATATATATAGATTGCAAAAACTTATGAGAAACAGTGAAATATCACTTTTTACACTAAAAATATCACCGTCTCACGGTTTCACATGATCTCACAAGAGACATGCTGTTTATTTATTTATTTGTGGTTGGATGGATGATGGAGGATTGCAATTTGCATCTTACCCCTTGTGAATGTTAGAATATTGGAATCCCGTTCCTTTAAGTATTTTATAGTACTATAGGAAGTTATTAGAAATTTATTTTTTTTCCTTCTTTTTTCTATTAGAAATTTATTATATTATACATAAATAAGATAAGATTTCTTTTTTCCTTTTGGGTGGAGGATTGCAAATTAGCCCGGGTCAATGTAGAAAATTGGAATTCCATTCCTTTTCTTGTAGTACTTTATCGTTTATGGTACTATAGGAAATTAAAGCCCATTTTCGAGTGATAGCTGGGCCCTTGGTCATCCACTTGTATTATAATATATCTAATTTATAATACCTTTCAATATATATACTAGGATAAAGAAGGGTTGAATTCCAATGTGGGATAACACTAAATCCTTTCATTTCCCTTTACATAATACCTATTTGTGTGACCAACTTCGTGTATTAATTTTTTTCACTTACCGAAATTGGATTTTGAGAACTAAAAATACTATAAACATCTACTCGGAACGTAGATTAAAAATAAATAATTTAATTCATCCAGAATTAAGTATTTAGCCACTGGAAATTTGTCTTCTTCATCGCATGATCCACAGGTTCGAAAAACTTTGCACGACATACTAGTTTCCGACCATAGTTATGGAGTCTAGATAGGGAATTTCATTCCTTCAGTTAGGGCGGCGCGGGATTTCTAGTTAACTGTCAATATTCAGCCCACTACTAGGGTTTTCTCCCATAATCATATTTTTGAAGCTAAGGTTTTGAATAAGAAACACATTTCTGGTACTATTTCGGTTAATTCTTCAATACAATGGCATTTTCCTTCTCCGGTAAGCCTCCCGCGGCACTCTGCATCATGATATGTGTAAAATATACTTGCATTTAGGGGCTTAAAATGATATATAATTAATGCATTTGCACGCATATTTAGTATATTTTACTTGGTTTCCCTATAATGGCATGATACTGCGTATTCTTGTAACTTTTTACAGGAAATGAAGCTTAAACGAAAAGATATCAGTTAAAAGGCCTGGACAAGATCGAAGAGTGCGAAGAGAACATCGAAGAAACGAATAAAACGGACAAAAACCACTCACATGGTCAGCCCGTGTGAGGCTCACACGACAATGTGATATGAAACCATGTGATTTTTACACGTTCGTGCGACTTGATTTTCAGAGACATGTTACACAACCCGACCATGTGAATTGCACAAGGGTCGTGCAATGTGTTTTTGTCTGATTTTGTTGTCCTTTTCCCATCAAATCTACAAGTGATCTCTCAAACTACCTATATAAAGGGACCAAAGCCTGGACGATTTTCATACTTGAGATACCACAAAATACACTACAATACACTAGGGTTACAATAATCAACAATCTTATGAGAGAGGAGGGCTAATCTACGAAGAGCACCACAAGGCTTTTCACATCTACGGAAGCACATGAGTTTCAAAGGCTTGGAAGGAGGATCCATCCTGACAAGAAGGGGTTTTCTTTCTTAGTTTAGATCTCTTATTTGTACTTAAATGATGTCAAACTATTTAATTTCAACTTTGCCTATGACATTATTAACAAATATTTTGGGCTAATCTGTCTGATCCAGGGCATAATTAAAACTGTGGATTAATGTTAAATCTTTATTGATTGTTTTCTTAATTGATTTATGTGTTCTATTATATGAATTCGAATGCTTGATTCTTGTAGATTATTTGGCCAATAGTTTGCATGTCATATTTGTTAGCTCATAATCCGGAAGGTGAGTTCTAGCAAACGAAAATAGGGTTCAGACATAAACAGGGTAATGCATCGGGAGACTACAACTGTTTATGGGGAGTACTCCAATTCAAAGTTATTTTGGGAGTTAATAATAGTTGTAATGCATCGGGAAACTACGATTGCTATTAATCTACTCTTTATGCGCCACCCGGGAGGGAGAATAGACTAATTTAGGAATTGAACCCATAGAAACACGTGACTTGGTTTTGATAAATATTGATTGGATTTAATATTGAAGAAGCATGTTGAGGTTATGTGCCTAGGGTTGCTTTCGTATTTGTTGAAAAGACTTGTGGAGTTCTGGTTTTTACAAATTTACATCTTTTATTTTATTTGTTAATTTAGGATTTATAAAGCTTGTGATTTTTCGGTCGCTTCAATAAAATTGGAATACAATGTTATTATAGCCTAAGTGTTTCATATTCAATCCCTGAGGAATATGACTTTTCTTGCCATTATTGTATTAATACGATGTACACTTGCACTATCGCGAACAAGTTTATGGCGCCGCTGCTAGGGATTGAAAGATTCTATTCAGATATAGTGATAAGTAGTTCAATCTTAATTGAAGCAAAATTTTGTAAATATTTTTTTTTTCATTTTTTTTCCCTTCATTTTTTGTAAATAAATTTTATTGCTTTGATTCTAACATTGTTTTTGTTGAGTGTAGATAGTGCATGAATACGCGTTCCAGATCTGCCCAGCCAATACCCATTGACTTAAAAATTGAGAAAACAACGAAACAATTAAGGAAAAGATCTAAAGCAATGGCGGATGAGAATGATCAGAATGTCATGAATAACAGGAACAATAACGAACACCCACCTGGGGTGGACGGATAGGACCAGATTGTGGAACGGCCCGCGAGAAGGGCAGTTAGGGACTACTTCCAACCGTAGGTTAGTCGAACTTATGGGGGTATGGCCCGTCTGTCGATCAATGCAAATAACTTTAAACTGAAACCAGCATGATCCAGATGATTTCACAAAACCAGTTTGGGGGTAGAGCCATTGAGGATCCAAACGCGCATCTGGCGCAACTCTTAGAGATTTGTGATACTGTTAAAATGAATGGTGTTTCTGAGGATATCATTCGATGCCGCCTTTTCGCATTCTCTCTGTGCGATAAGGCTGAGGGATGGTTATGCTCCTTAACACCACCCGCAATAGATTGGGTTGAATTAATTCAGCGGTATCTAGCCAATTACATTCCCCCCAGTAAGCTGCAATTGAAATATGAAAAATCGCCCAATTTAGGCAGTTAGATACAGAGCCATTACATGAGGCATGGGATAGGTTTAGAGAGTTATTGAGGAAGTGCCCTCAATATGGATATCCTGATTACCAACATGTTTAGTATTTTAATAATGTTTTAAGTGTCACGCCCCAAACGGGACCATGACGTGATCAATAACTTAAACAAATTTAAGCCAAATGAGTCTAGTCAAACATCGAAAGCAATCCCAAATAGAGTTAATGTTGCAAATGAATAAATTCTGATCCAAAATGACCAAGTAAAACCAAAGTACAACCCGATTACAAATTTAACATAGTACAAGGGTCCTACGCCCTTAGAATTACAAAGCTTAAATAAAATGGTCCGACAAAAGCGATTAGAAACGGAAATCCATGAAAGTCGGGATAGGGCACAAATATGAGTCACTCCGTGGTCTGATCTTCTTCGTCCACATTGTCATGATATGGACCTTCACCATCTGACCGTTTGAAAAGGAGGGGGTGAGACAAAAATTCTCAGTGGATGGGTGATCGTGTGAAAGTGTGGCTTATATAGATGTAGAAAAATAGTTATATGAAAAATGCGTGGTTTATGATGCGTGCGTCACACACAATTCACAAGCGACGTGATATTCAAAATAATATAACTTATATAGCTTTGATGAAAGTAGTTCATGAACATTCACGCACCATGAGTGGTATTCAAACAAGTCAAGTAGTGGTTGTGTACGGAAGTGTAATACCAACCTAAAGATTCAAGTAGTGGTTACGTACGAAAATGTAGCACCAACCCAAGCAAGCAATACAGTCCGAGTAATTCCAAAATCATATGGATCAGACAACGATCCCTTCGTTCTACCTTATGACTCCCCAAGCACGTTGGCACAAGGCTTGTCACCTTATCTCTCCATAGGCACGACAAATCCAACAAGAATGGCTTGCAAGGCCCAGATTGTCATAATCATGATTATTCCTCAAGTACTACGACCCACTTCTCCCATTGGACACTCCGTCCGCCAAGGGTGGGATTAGGACGATGGGGCCGGAGAATAGAATAGCAGCCGAGCTGCCTAGTTCCATCCCCGACTAGTCCATTCAGATTGTGAGCTCGACACACCAAGTTGACTCAAGCAAGTAGATGTACGCAGATATAATATGTCAACAAGGCAGTCGAGTATAATGAAAATATTCAGAAAAACGATACAAGTACAAATACACAAATATTTGACATGCGGCGTTTATCGGCATTGGCGAAATAATTATTGAATGAAGCTAATTAACGGGAGAATAACTAATCTTCGATAGATTCGGTATATTATGTGGGAGATTTTCCTCATTGTGAGTTCAAATAGTTATAAGGCGAGGAAGTCGCCCCGCGAAACACGTAAAATTTGGTTAAGGAGTCCGTTAAGGTACGGATAATCTTAAGAAACCTAAATTTTCTTAAATAATTATATATGTCAGTAAATACCATGGCAATAACATGATAAATAATTAATTTGAGATTCTTGGCAAAAGAAAATTTTACAAGTAGCCCCATTTTAAAAATAAACTAGTCTTTATCGGGTTTCAAATTGAATAAGTTTTTGTCTTGACTTCGAAAAATTATAAGGTCATTTCCTAAATTCTCCAAATTATCCAGAGAATCAGGTTTTCAAAAGTTTTTGGTCGATTGTTTGGTAAATTCCAATTTGGCCCTATTTTTGTCAAAATTATTATTTTTGGCCCCGAGTTTAAAATGTTTGGATCTCACAAACCGGAAGAGATTTTGATGTGATTCTGATTTGAAAATATCATTTATATCATTGGGTTTTTGGGAAAAAATAGTTTTAAAAAAGTGTTAGTTTAGGTCCCTTAAATATTTAAAATTCCATTCTAGTCCAATTTTTGAGTTTTTGCCCTTAAGGCTTATTTGGGGTCCATTTGTTATTAAATTTGAACCATGGGTTTAAAATATTATAAAATTAAGATTAAAATACTTATTCCAGGTACATGGGCTGTATAAGTCCTGAAAATTTCATTTTGGTCCTTGAGTTTAGTATTTTACACTTTAGTCCTCAATTTTTTTCAAAAATTGGTTTCTTTACTCAAAACACTTTGATTTTTGAAATTTATTCAAAATATGAGTTTTTCAGTTCTTAAAAGTCGAAAAATTTCGAAATTTATAAAGTGGTACTGGTACAGTTTCGAAAATTCCATTTTTTGCCTTTAAACTTTAAAATATTCTACAATTAAGTCCTTGGATTTTCAAGGGTTGATTTTTAGCAACTCAAAACCTTTAAAACTATATTATTATACCAAATGTCATATTTGAACATCAATATAGTCCCAAATTTAGAATTTTACCGAGGGGTCCCACAATTTTATTTTTTTGCAATTAGTCCCCTAATTTTGCCAATTTTGCATATAAGGTCCAAAATTTTAATTTTTTAATTATGAAAGAAATTTTATATAATATAAAACAAATAAAACATAAAATTTTAAGTACATAGGCATGAGATTATATATCATACAAGAATTCATCAAATAAATCATGAATTTGCACATGCATGCACCTACTTTGCACAAATTTGAACTTTACGCATAATTTGTGAAATTTGTTAGATATATCATCTTGAAATAAACATGCACTACGTAATTTTCATATATCATATAATGTTCAATGTACTACATGCCATTTTTCAAAATCGCTTGAGTTTTATAGAAATTTTTCCACCCACGTTATGTTGTTTGGTTGATTGGTCTAGAAGTGGTATTTTCTCACTAACTCTTGAGAATTCCAACTTCCACTCAATATGCAGTCCCTAGTGCCAAACATAACAAGAATTTGAGTTAGAATATAAGGAGGGAAAAATTTGAATATGGGCCAAGAATGCTACACTTACCTTGTGTAGTTGTGAGTTTAGAGTCAAAATTGATGATCTTCTTAAGAACTTAACACCTCTTAACCAAGCTCCAAGGTTAGCCCCTAATCCAACTTAAAATATGATTTTGGTGTTATAATTTGAAACTAAAAGGGAAGAAGAAGAAGGTGCTAAAATTCCAAATTTACCTTGATATCTCGATTTCTAGGGATCCTTCAAGCTTGTGTCCAAGTATCCTTAATGACTCCAAGTTAAAACCCCTAAGAGTACCTCAATATGAAAAAAAAAACTCAAATTAGTAGAGAATGAGGTAGGCTTAAAAATTATAAGAAATGATTGAAGAAGAAGAAAATTTTCTTCAGCTTGTCTTGTTATGTGGTTCGAATTTATCAAGGTAGGGGAGAAAGTTTTGTAAAAGTTTGGCTCAGTATAGAAGAAGAAGAAGGAAGAAGAAAGGAATAAGTGTAGAGAGAGTTGGGAGAAAGTTTGAGAGTAGAGTTGGGGAAAAAATTAAATTTCTCTCTTGTGTTGTTTGGGGTGGCTGAAATTTGGGGGGTTGGGGGAATTGAGTTGGCTTGTTATTTGCATGAGGAACATGTAGGTGGTCAAAGTATGGGCTTGAGGAAGGACGGGTGGTGAGGGGTTTGAGGGGAATGTTGGGAGATAGTGGGTATTTGTGGGAGTTTGTGGGTAGAAAATTGATAAAAAAATGTATGTAGGATTTTTGGTGTTGATTTGTATATAATTGTGTATGTGTATAAGATTTGAGATGAATTTATATACCCAATTGTGTCTAGGCCGTCCACTGTAGTCCATATATGGTCTCCATATATTTTTTTCCCAAAAAATGATAATAATAGGTGGATAATATCAATTCCCAAAAATTAATAGTGATACCCACAATCATTTATAAGTCTCATAATCACTTATTTTAAATCAAATTTTTATTTCTATAGAATATAAATCACTCAATGAAATAGGTCTCCTCAAATTCTAAGGTGTCTAATAATACACAAGTAGCAAGAATGATCAATCAAGTGATCAATTAACATAGAATTGAAAATAAAATAATTATCAATAATTAAATAAGTAGTTGATCAAATAAATAAAATGGCAATAAAACGCGAAAATATTATTATCGATGATCCGTCAAAATGACATAATAAAAGTAGTCACAAAACAATACATAGTCGACCAACGACGTTAGTTACATGCTTGTACACGATTAAAAATCGAGGGCTTCACATCCTCCCCTCCTTAAAAGAATTTGGCCCCCAAATTCCTCTCGAATAACTCGGGGTATTTATTGCTTAGGTCTTCCTCCATCTCCCACGTGAGTCTTCATCTCGGTTATGATTCTGCCACACTACTTTGACCAACGGAATCTCTTTCTTCCGTAGTTGTCGTATATGTCGGTCAATAATCGTAATCGGCTTCTTGGTGTATGATAAGTTCTCCATCAGTGGAGGAGTATCATGTGTGATGATGTTCTCGGGATCGGGTCAAAACTTCTTTAACCTCGAGACATGAAATACGTCGTGCATTCCTGCAAACTGTGATGGTAGTTCAAGTCGGTAAGCTAACTTTCCAATCATTTGTAGTATATTGTAAGGTCCGACATATCTTGGACTCAGCTTACCTCCTTGCTTTGGAGTGATTAACCCTTTTCGTGGTGAGAGTCTAAGGAACACTTCGTCTCCAACTTCAAATTCCAAATCCTTTCTTCTTTTGTCTGCATAACTCTTCTAGCGACTCTGCGCCGTACGGATCCTCTCTTTGATTATTCTGACTTTCTCCATGGCCTTTTGAACTAAGTCAATTTTTGGAATTGACGGTGACTTTCGTTTCCTTTTTAGAGTCCATTGATCACCGATCTCCCAGTGTAGTGGGGATCTACACTTTTGTCCATAAAGTGCTTCTTATATATGGTGCCATTACAATCGTGGCCTTATAGTTGTTGTTGTAGGCAAACTCGGCCAAGGGTAAGTGAGAGTCCCAACTTCCTTGGAAATCTAGCGTACAAGCTCGTAACATGTCTTCAAGAGTTTGGATTGTCCACTCAGATTGTCCGTCAGTCTGTGGGTGCGCCGTTGTACTAAACTCAGCGGCATTTTCAAATTCTCGAGACAAATCTCGGGTATCTATCCGACACTATGTCAACTGGTACTCCATGCAGTCGAATGATCTCTCTTGCATAAGTATGCGCGAGTCTCTGTAACCTATCAATCTTCTTGATGGCAAGAAGTGCGCAGATTTCGTGAGTCGGTCTACAACCACCCATATAGCATCATGACCTCGTCTGGTCCTTGGTAGGTCCATCACGAAATCCATCGTTATGTATTTCCATTTCCATTCGGGAATTCTCAATGGCTGTAGTAAACCAGATGGACGTTGGTATTTTTCTTTTACTTGTTGGCAAGTTAAACATCTCGCAACGAACTCTGCTACCTGGTTCTTCATGTTTACCTACCAATAATTCTGCTTCAAGTCTTTATACATTTTTTTTTCTCCAGGATGTATTGTATATCTCGAGCGGTGTGATTGTGCCAAGATCTTGTTTCTTATCTTTTCATCATTCGGTATGCACACTCAATTCTTGAATCTTATGATCTTGTCTTCGGGTACCAAATCTTATCTTTCAACTTTTGGAGATGCATGTCCTTTTCTTGCGCGACTTTGATTTCACTCATCACATTGGGTTTAACCAAAATGTTAGTGCCTGTAATCTGAGTGTTTGTTCTCATCGGATTCCAAACGCTTAGTTCTTCTAATGATTTCCACTCTCGGATCATTAGTCTAGCTAAACTCGCCTTTCTGCTCAAGGCATCAGCTACTACATTTGCCTTTCCGGGATGATATTGAATATCAAAGTGATAATCCTCAATTAACTACATCCATTTCTGTTGCATTAGGTTGAGATCCTTCTGTGAGAATAGATACTTCATGCTCTTATAATCGGTAAAAACTATGAACGTTGCCCCATATAGATTGTGTCTCCACTTCTTTAATGCGAATACTATCGTTGCCAATTCCAGTCGTGCGTCAGGTAATTGGCCTCGTACAGTCTGAGCTTTCGTGAGTCATAAGCAATGACATTTCCTTCCTGCATGAGCACTGCTCCCAACCCTTCCTTTGATGCATCACTGTAAATGACAATGCCTTGTGTTCCCTTCGGGAGGGCTAAGACGAGAGCTGTAGTAAGTTGTTTCTTTAGTTCTTGGAAATTAGTCTCACATTTGTCGTTCCACTAGAACTTGACTTGCTTCTGAGTCAATCGTGTGAGTGGTCCGGCTATCTTGGAGAAATCCTTGATGAATCTTCGATAATATCCAGCTAATCCGAAGCTTCTGATATCGGTTACTAATTTTGGTTGTTTCCATTCAACAACTGTCTGTACTTTCGATGGATCCACTACGATCCCATTGCCAGATACTATGTCCCAGAAATGCGACTTTCTTAAGCCAAAATTATGCATTTTATTTATTTGAGCATCCGGGAACCGATTGCGCCCCTAACTACGGTAGTGGAAATGGATAAACATCAAAATGACATACCATGAATATTTTATGGAGTTTTGGACTTAAATTTTAGGATTGAGATTTTTGTACCGAATAAGTGATTTTCGAAAATTTTTACAGAAGTGTTTATTTATATTTTGGGAATTCTAGATTTAGTTTCTACCTTATATTTTATTACTAACGACCATCAAGAAAATCGAGTTTTACTAACTCTCGGGTTTTTATTTTTTTAAATAATATAATAGCTTACTTGAGGATTTTTTTTAGAAAATATCTAATTTTGCAAGATATTTTAAAAGAGGGCAAAATGGATTTTTCCACCCTCAATCATTCTTGCATTTTATAAAAAACCCCCAACACCCTCACTACTTCTTCACACCCCATACTTAGACAAAATACTCCATTGTTGAAGATAAGCTACAAGGGTAAAGATTTCTTCATCTTTTTCTTTAATTTTTGTTTTTTTTCATTTAAGTATGATATGGTATTAATCTTATGCTAGAACTAACATTAGAATGTAAATTGATGGTGAATACATGATGTTCAAAAACCTCATTATTATACTTGAATCTTCAGCCTTTTGTTGAAAAAGATATTAGAAATGATTTTTTTATTATTTCATTTTTCTATTATGATTGATCTTATTGAAGAGAAAGAAAATACCTTTATTTTCGGACATAAATTTAACCCTATATAAAAATGAAGTTCTGGATACTTTGAGCTATATTTGAACCCAAACCTTGTTTTCTACTTATAGAACTATGTCTTAGCTTTCATTTGCAACTTGAATCATGTCAATTGAAGTTTTGTAGACCAAGTTATACCCCAAATAGTGAACTGTGCCGGAAATCCGAAAAAAGACGCTAGCTCTTCCGTAATATCACTTTTTGACCTATTTGTAGTACGAATTTGGGATTTTCTTGATAGATAAACATTTGTATATAATTGTCTTAGCTTTCCAACGGTATAAGATTCACCTAAATTGGATGTTTCGTTGAAGAGATATAGCCGAATTACAAAAACTGCTACAACAAAGATTTTTCTGCGAAATTTGGTGTTCTTGGTGTTCTTGGTAAAATATAAAGATTTATGTGTAATTAGTGAAGTGTGTGAAAGAAAAACTTTGAAGATTAGTTTAGTGTGTGTTCTTGGTGTTCTTGGTGAAATTTAAAGAATTTTGTGTTCTTGATGTTCTTGGTGAAACTTAAAGAATTGTGTGTTCTTGGTGAAATTTAAAGAATCGTGTGTTCTTCGTGTAGTGTGTGTAAGAAGGATGGAAAAAGTTTAATCCTTGAATTAAAGAAATATGTTGGGATATTTTGCAAGTTGATGATTATGATAGTAGGATGATTAAATATGATGATTTTAGACTTTGTTTTAATTTTAAGTTATATATGATTTTTGATGATTTAATCTTGATATTAATGACTTAAGAAGATTTTTTAGAAGTAGTATAATTTATTGTTGGAGAAGAACTTAAGAGAGTTGATAAATTTCATCAATTTAGAATTTTTGGTCTCATTATTTCATTATGGGTTAAAATTAGAAGCCTAAAGCCTTAAGGATGATTTTTGATGAAAACTCTTATTTTCTAAAAGTGATTTTGAGGATAATAAGTTGATGAAATATTTAGTGCTCAAAATTAGAGAACCGGAAAAATTAAACAGAGCTCGAAAAATGGAGAAATACGTCCCGCCGGGTCCGACTATCGTCCACCGGAGGTGGCGGTGCCGGAGCAATTGCGGTTGATTGGAATTGGGATAAGAATGATGAATAATGACCGATTTGACATAAAGTTGATGTGACATGAATAGTAACGTAAATAGTGATGTGATGTGACATGAATAGTGATGTGAATAGTGATGTGATGTGACATAAATAGTGGTGTGATGTGACTTGCAGACGCACGCAAACCAATGTAATCTTATCGAGTTAGTTAACGTTAAGTATTAAATCAATAAGTTCGGGTTTAGTGAATAAGATATTTTCGGGATTTTTCGAGATGACATATCATATTTTAAGATAATCAAGAATTTTAATTCGAGATAAGATTTATAGGTTAAGGTTTCGATTAACCGGGATTTCCATCTGAAATGGGTCGTTTGAAGAATTATTTGATTTAGGTGATTAATTAAGGATTAATTGAATTTAAGTGACTTTGACTTTATGTTGACTTTGACTTTAAGTTGACCATTGACTTTTGACTTTGGTCAACTATCATTTTTAAAGCTCTTTAAAAGGGTACCGAACACCCGATTATGCAATAATTGACTTTAGGAACTTTTAGATTTTACTTAGATCGAGAGAATAAGTTATTTGATGATTATTACATTGTCTTATGTCATTTAAGTTGAAGAATTAACTGTGTTAGGTGCGGCGCAATCGGATACGGACTCATTCAAACAAATACATCACTAGCATTCTATTAAACTTCAAAGGTGGGTAAACTTCGATTTTGTAAGCATGTCGTCTCTGTTATACTATATTTGTCAACTCTTT
The DNA here is from genome assembly GCA_016081115.2 of Rehmannia glutinosa. NCBI lineage: Eukaryota > Viridiplantae > Streptophyta > Magnoliopsida > Lamiales > Orobanchaceae > Rehmannia > Rehmannia glutinosa. The sequence goes on from CM071926.1 coordinate 93,436,007, forward strand.
ATAATTGCTAAAATGTGCCTACGGGCTATTTATAAGCTGCCAACGGATGGGGGATGACCCTTCCCGGTGTCGAAAAGGCCGAGAGCCATATGTAAGTCCGCCAACGGGTGGGGATGACCCCTCGGTGTTAGAAAAGGCCGAGAGCCATATGTATCTTTGCCAACGGGTGGGATACCCCTCGGTGTCGAAAAATGATTTTTATTGCATTATTATTATTTGCCTATATAGTGAATCGCTTCGTTTCCCACTGAGTGTCACAACTCACGCCTTCAAATGTTTTTACATTTCAGATAATGATGATGAACCGGGAGCTGAGGCGTAGGGGTTTGGCATTGTGGGGCGTTGTTCTATATTTCCCAAATATTTGAAATTGCCTGTGTTTTGAGTAAACAAATTATCGTGATGTAACATGAATTTATTAATGCGTAACTCTTATCAAACCATTATCACCTTTGTTACTCTTAAGTTTATTTAAGAAATTTTTAAGCCCACATTTCCATATTTAAATTATTATTGTTTATGCTTCCGCAAACTATTTATAAATACTCAAGTGTACCACAAACATGTTCCTAATCGAAATGGGTTCGGGCGTTACAAGTGGTATCGGGCGGGTCTACGTTTCTGTAGACTAGAAATGATTTTTCTTTAAAAATTTCTTTTCATAAGAACTTAATTACTGAAAATGGGAATGACGACCACGCTACCAGAACCTACGCTCGCTCCGAGGTATGTTTTAGTAAAATGCTTTGATTATTGCATATTACTTTAAGGAAATTTTATGAAATGAACATGTTCCTCATATAAGAATGATTATGATTTATGAAGAACTTTAGAGGAACTTTACAAGAACTTTATGAGAATTTTATGGAACTAGTACGACAAAATCTTGAAAACCTAGTGATGCTTTTAAGAACTTCACAAATAAAAGAACTTTGAACTTAGATCATTTGATGATTCATGAACTTAGACTTTTGAACTTAGTCCTTGAAATAAGACTGACAATTAGTTGGCTTTTAGATAGATTGAAAAAAAATATATATCTTTGAATAGAAAAAATAATCGGATTTAGTTGTTAGAATTAGGTATGTACTCCCCAGTGAGTCTACGCTAGTTAACAATGAAGAACTAGAAGTAAGTATTCCATCAAGAGAAACTGCTAATACTAAGAAAATTTCGAGAGGTGTGGAACTTACTATTAGTGGTCAATAAATGAAAGTCGGTCTTTATGTACTAGAGATGAAAGATTTTGATGTTATATTGGGTATAGATTGGTTAAGTAAGAAATGAGCTACCATTAAATGTTATGATAGAGAAATTGAATTTGAAGAATCAAATGGGAATCGATTTGTCTTTCACGGAGCAAAGACCAACGCTAGAGTTAAGATAGTGTCAGCAATAAAATCTATCAGAATGCTCTGAAAGAGAGATTGCCAAGGATTTTTTATGAACATAATGGGAAAAGAGATAGTGGAAAGAAAGACAACAGATGTAGTAGTTAAAGAATTTTTAGACGTATTCCCTGATGATTCACCAGGGATTTTCCTAAATTGTCAAGTTGAATTCACCATAGATTTAGTGCCAGGAGCGGCACCAGTGTCTAAGGCACCATACATAGTGGCGCCCAAGGAATTACAAGAACTAAAGATCCAAATCCAAGACTTGTTGGATAAGAAATTTATCCGACCTAGTGTTTTGCCTTGGCGAGCGCCAGTACTATTTGTGAAGAAGAAAGATGGATCTTTTAGAATGTGCATAGATTATCGAGACTTGAACCGGCTGACTATCAAGAATAAATATCATTTGCCTAGGATAGAAGATCTGTTCGATCAATTGAAGGGAGCCAGTGTGTTCTCCAAAATTGACTTGAGATCATGATACCACCAATTGAAGATCAATGATTGTGATATCCCTAAAACAGCGTTCAGAACAAGATACGGTCACTTTGAGTTTACCGATTTGCCTTTTGGATTATCGAATGCGCCAGCAGTGTTTGTGGATTTGATGAACATGGTGTTTCATCCTTATCAAGATAAGTTGTCATTGTTTTCATGGATGATATTTTGGTTTTCTCACAAGACAAGAAACAACATGAAGAACACCTCTGCATTGTCTTAGAAACTTTGTGACAGAGAAACTTTATGCCAAATTCAAAGCAAGTGTGAATTTTTGCTAGACATGGTTGTGAATTTAGGACACATTGTCACTGCCAATGGAATTGAAGTAGACCCATCCAAAGTGGAGGCAATATTGAATTGGAAAGCACCGACTAATGTAGGAGAAGTGCGAAGTTTCTTAGGGTTAGCTGGATATTATAGAAGATTTATCCAGGATTTCTCAAAAATCGCCAAGCCACTTACATACTTGACCAAGAAGAGTGAGAAATTTCAAATGTGGACCGACCAAAGTGTGAAAATAACTTTCAAGAGCTTAAGCAAAGATTAGTAATGACTCCTATTTTGACAATTCCGGATGGAACCGAAGGATTTGTAATTTATACGATACGTCAAAACTAGGATTAGGATGTGTGCTAATGCAAAATGGCAAGGTCATTGCATATGCCTCAAGACAGTTAAAAACGCATGAACAGAACTACCCCACTCATGACTTGGAACTAGCGGCAGTAGTTCACGCCTTAAAGATTTGGCGTCATCATCTTTATGGTGGGAAGTGTGATATCTTCACGGATCACAAGAGCTTAAAGTAATTCTTCACACAGAAGGAGTTGAATATGCGTAAGAGGAGGTGGTTAGAATTGGTTAAAGATTATGATTACACCATTCAATATCACCCAGGAAAGGTAAATATTGTGGTAGTTGCGCTCAGTAGAAAGAACAATAGACAGATTGCAACTTTGTTCACACAACAAGAATCTCTATTAAGGGATTTTTCCAATTTAAGGTTGGAAATTTTAAGACCACCTAATCAGGAAATTGCCGTGATTACAACATTGACAATACAGCCTACTCCGAGACAACGAATCAAGAATGCTCAGAAAGCTGGAATTTTTCTCAATAAGATGAAACAATGTGTACTCGCAGGAAAAATCCAAGGATTTACAATCACACCAGATGAAACGTAGTCTATGATGAAAGACGATGCGTACCTAAGGATGAAGAGTTGAGAAAGAAAATTCTCGATGAAGCCCATAACACACCTTATACAGCTCATCTGAGAGGGACAAAAATATATAGGGACTTGAGAAATATTTTTTGGTGGAGGAATATGAAACGGACAATAGAAAAATTTGTGGAAAGATGTCTCATTTGTCAGCAAGTAAAGGCGAAACACCAAAGGCCATTATGATTATTAAACCCACTAGATATTCCTGAATGGAAATGGGAACATATTACTATAGATTTAGTGATAGGACTACCCAGATTAATAAGGAAGAATGAAGTTATTTAGGTTATCATGGACAGACTCACGAAGAGTGTGTATTTTATACCAGTAAAGATGACTTTTAGCATGGATCGTTTCACTCAAATTTACATTGAGAAAATTGTTAGCTCTCAGGGAGTGCCAGTATAAATTGTATCAAATCGTGATCCTCGATTTACATCAAAATTTTGGGGAAGTCTGCATGCAGCTATGAAGACAAAACTTAAGTTCAGCACTGCGTATCATCCTCTAACAGACGGTCAATCAAAAAGGACAATTCAGATGTTGGAAGACATGCTCAGAACAGTTGTGTTGGATCTTGATGGAAATTGGAAGACTTATCTACCGTTAGTGAAATTTGCTTACAATAACAGTTGTCAAGCTACTATCCAAATGGCACCATACGAAGCATTGTATGGAAGGAAGTGTCGATCACCAGCTCATTAGGACGAAGTTGGTGAACGCAAAAATTTTGGACCAGAGACTATTGAGAAGACTGTGGGGGTAATTATTAGTATTCGAGATAGAATCAAGACAACACAAACCCGAAAAAACAAAGTTATGCCAACATAAGAATGAATGATTTATAATTTGAGGTGTTAGAAAAAGTATTTCTCAAAGTAGCACCTTTGAAAGGAGTGGTTTGTTTTGGGAAGAAAGCAAAATTGAGACCAAGTTATATTGGACCATTAAAAATTTTGGATAAGATTGAAGATGTCGCATATTGTCTAGTACTACCTCCAGACCTTGCAGCAGTACATAACGTGTTTCACATATTTATGCTTAGAAAGTACATATGTTGAGAAATCGAGAAGCACCCCTAGTACTAGTACATACATGATAGGGAAGAGGCTACTTGGGAGACAGAGGAAGAGATCCTAGCTAAGTATCCAAACATTCCTAACTAAGTAAGTCGAATTTCGAGGACGAAATTTTTTGAAGTAGGGGAGGTTGTGACGACTCAACCCTTTTTAATTACTTGAAACTTTTAAATTAATGTTCATGAATAATGTTGCATCGAATATCTAGTTTATATTTTAAATGTTCGATTTACTCGCTTTATGCATTTTATTTATTTGAGCATCTGGGAACCGATTGCGCCCCTAACTACGGTAGTGGAAATGGATAAACATCACAATGACATACCATGAATATTTTGTGGAGTTTTGGACTTAAATTTTAGGATTGAGATTTTTTTACCGAATAAGTGATTTTCGAAATTTTTACAGAAGTGCTTATTTATATTTTGGGAATTCTAGATTTAGTTTCTACCTTATATTTTATTACTAACGACCATCAAGAAAATCGAGTTTTACTAACTCTCGGGTTTTTATTTTTTTAAATAATATAATAGCTTACTTGAGGATTTGTTTTAGAAAATATCTAATTTTGCAAGATATTTTAAAAGAGGGCAAAATGGATTTTTCCACCCCCAATCATTCTTGCATTTTATAAAAAACCCCCAACACCCTCACTACTTCTTCACACCCCATACTTAGAAAAAATACTCCATTGTTGAAGATAAGCTACAAGGGTAAAGATTTCTTCATCTTTTTCTTTAATTTTTGTTTTTTTTCATTTAAGTATGATATGGTATTAATCTTATGCTAGAACTAACATTAGAATGTAAATTGATGGTGAATACATGATGTTCAAAAACCTCATTATTATACTTGAATCTTCAGCCTTTTGTTGAAAAAGATATTAGAAATGACTTTTTTATTATTTCATTTTTCTATTATGATTGATCTTATTGAAGAGAAAGAAAATACCTTTAATTTCGGACAGAAATTTAACCCTATAAAAACGAATTTATGGATACTCTGAGCTATATTTGAACCCAAACCTTGTTTCCTACTTATAGAACTATGTCTTAGCTTTCATTTGCAACTTGAATCATGTCAATTGAAGTTTTGTAGACCAAGTTATACCCCAAATAGTGAACTGTGCCAGAAATCCGAAAAAAGACGCCAGCTCTTCCGTAATATCACTTTTTGACCTATATTTAGTACGAATTTGGGATTGTCTTGTTAGAGCAACATTTTTAGATAATTGTCTTAGCTTTCCAACGGTATAAGATGCACCTAAATTGGATGTTTCGTTGAAGAGATATAGCCGAATTACGAAAACTGCTACAACAAAGATTTTTCTGCGAAATTTGGTGTTCTTGGTGTTCTTGGTAAAATATAAAGATTTATGTGTAATTAGTGAAGTGTGTGAAAGAAAAACTTTGAAGATTAGTTTAGTGTGTGTTCTTGGTGTTCTTGGTGAAATTTAAAGAATTTTGTGTTCTTGATGTTCTTGGTGAAACTTAAAGAATTGTGTGTTCTTGGTGAAATTTAAAGAATCGTGTGTTCTTGGTGTAATGTGTGTAAGAAGGATGGAAGAAGTTTAATCCTTGAATTAAGGAAATATATTGGGATATTTTGCAAGTTGATGATTATGATAGTAGGATGATTAAATATGATGATTTTAGACTTTGTTTTTAATTTTAAGTTATATATGATTTTTGATAATTTAATCTTGATATTAATGACTTAAGAAGATTTTTTAGAAGTTGTATAATTGATTGTTGGAGAAAAACTTAAGAGAGTTGATAAATTTCATCAATTTAGAATTTTTGGTCTCATTATTTCATTATGGGTTAAAATTAGAAGCCTAAAGCCTTAAGGATGATTTTTGATGAAAACTCTTATTTTCTAAAAGTGATTTTGAGGATAATAAGTTGATGAAATATTTAGTGCTCAAAATTAGAGAACCGAAAAAATTAAACAGAGCTCGAAAAATGGAGAAATACGTCCCGCCGGGTCCGACTATCGTCCACCGGAGGTGGCGGTGTCGGAGCAATTGCGGTTGATTGGAATTGGGATAAGAATGATGAATAATGACCGATTTGACATAAAGTTGATGTGACATGAATAGTAACGTAAATAGTGATGTGATGTGACATGAATAGTGATGTGAATAGTGGTGTGATGTGACTTGTACTTGGCATGAAAACCAATGTAATCTTATCGAGTTATTTAACGTTAAGTATTAAATCAATAAGTTCGGGTTTAGTGAATAAGATATTTTCGGGATTTTTCGAGATGACATATCATATTTTAAGATGATCAAGAATTTTAATTCGAGATAAGATTTATCGGTTAAGGTTTCGATTAACCGGGATTTCCATCTGAAACTGGTCGTTTGAAGAATTATTTGATTTAGGTGATTAATTAAGGATTAATTGAATTTAAGTGACTTTGACTTTATGTTGACTTTGACTTTAAGTTGACCGTTGACTTTTGACTTTGGTCAACTATCATTTTTAAAGCTATTTAAAAGGGTACCGAACACCCGATTATGCAATAATTGACAATAGGAACTTTTAGATTTTACTTAGATCGAGAGAATAAGTTATTTGATGATTATTACATTGTGTTATGTTATTTAAGTTGAAGAATTAACTGTGTTAGGTGCGGCGCAATCGGATACGGACTCATTTAAACAAATACATCACTAGCATTCTATTAAACTTCAAAGGTGGGTAAACTTCTGATTTTGTAAGCATGTCGTCTTCATTATACTATATTTGTCAACTCTTTATAATTGCTAAAATGTGCCTACTGGTTATTTATAAGTCGCCAACGGATGGGGGATGACCTTCCGGTGTCGAAAAAGGCCGAGAGCCATATGTAAGCGCCAATGGGTGGGGATGACCCCTCGGTGTCGAAAAGGCCAAGAGCCATATGTATGTCGCCAACGGGTGGGGATACCCCTCGGTCGTCGAAAAATGATTTTTATTGCATTATGATTATTTGACCTATATATAGTGTAAATCGCTTACGTTTCCCATCGAGTGTCACAACTCACGCCTTCAAATGTTTTTACATTTCGTATAATGATGATGAACCGAGCCGAGGCGTATGGGTTTGGCATCGTGGGGCGTTGTTCTATATTTTCAAAATATTTGAAATTACCGTGTTTTGAGTAAACAAATCATCGTGATGTAACATGAATTTATTAATGCGTAACTCTTATCAAACCATTATCACCTTTGTTACTCTTAAGTTTATTTAAGAAATTTTTAAGCCCACATTTCCATATTTAAATTATTATTGTTTATGCTTCCAAACTATTTATAAATACTCAAGTGTACCACGATGATGTTCCTAATCGAAATGGATTCGGCGTTACAAAGATTCTTGCAATCGGGTTGTTCCCATAACACTTCAATAGTGAACTCAACTTCCCTATCTGGAAGGACAGTGGTGAGTTCCTGTTGAAATACATCTGGGTATTCTGACACCATGGGCCCTTGGTGGATTTGAGTCTCTACCTTGGGTTTGTTGATTACAAACGTCAAGTACCTTTGTGCCCCTCTAGAGATTGCCTTTCTAGCCTTAATGGCAGAGATGATTGGGGAAATCTTGACTCGTGCCCTTCCTGAAACCTCCACTATGGGCTTTTCGGGCTCGCATAGTTTAATGAACTTACGATGGCAGTCCATTTGTGCATGGTGTGCAGACAACCAATTCATTCCCAAAATCACGTCATACTCAGATATAGGCAATAAAATCAAATTGGCAGGAAAATTTATATCACCAATCTTTACTTCGCATGCATTATAAATAATAACTTTTAATTGGCTTGAACCCATAGGAGTTTACACTTCTAAACATAGGAGCATATGTTCCATACATGCATGCAGTTTGTACATAATGCGGTGCGACGAATGAATGCGATGATCCAAGGTCAAATAGCACTTTAGCATAGTGGTTGGATACTAGAAGCGTACCTTTCACTACCTTAGTCTCTTTCGGAGCCTCATGTCCGGCCAAAGCAAACACTCGAGCTGGCATCCGTGCTCGATTTCCTTGCCCAATTCCCTGTCTCTGCGGCTGAGCCGATTTATTTCCACTATTGTTCATGCTAGGGCAATCTTTCATCTGATGTTGGTTACTACCGCATCTCGGACATCGTCCCTATTTGCGCCAACATTCATTGATAGTGTGACCCAGTTTTTGACAATGCACACATGGTTTTCCCTGCATCCCTTGCATCAGTCCCTTTCCTCTATCCGTTTTCCCGATAGTACCCTTCTGATATTTAGCGTGTTGTTTAGACGATTGCCCGACAGCTGGCCTTTTAAGGTTGTTGGCAGCCCTGCCCTGTTGCATCTTCCCTATACGGTTCAATCCTACCTCAAGACGAAGAGCCGCCTTGACTACAACTGAGTAAGTTTCCAATTCTACGGTCCATAGTTGCTTCTGCAATTCCAATCTCAACCCTCTAGTGAACTTGTATAACTTGTCCTCTTCTGTGGTGATGGTTCCCAATGCATACTTGGACAACCGATGAAATTCTGACTCATATTGGGCTATTGTTAGATTTCCTTGTATCAAACGGTGGAACTCATCTCTATGGGCTTCCTTAACAACCTGTGGAATATGTTGCTCATTAAATTCTGGCCGAAAGTTCTCCCAAATCCTTGCCACTCTGTCCTGGGCCCACCTTCTTTCTACGACTCTCCACCAATGGCGAGTCGCAGGTTCTAAGCGGAATACAACGAGAGTCACTTTCTGCTCATTAGTATACTGCAAGGCATTGAAGATATTTTCCAATTTTTCTACCCAATCTTTCGCCTTATCATCGTTCAGCTCTCCCTGGAAAGTCGGTGGGTGGAAGCATAAAAATTGTTCCAAGACTCTATCGTTAGCTTCCTGAGCGGGTTCTTGCACATTCCTATGAGGCGCTGTTTGTTGTTGCATAAATATCAGTATTTGTTGCAAAGCCTGAGCAGTTAAATTATCTCCCGCAGCTGGGGGAGGAGGTGGTAGCATTACGTAACAGCGTTTGGTCCTCGGGGACGCCGCGTCCTCCCCTAGCACAATACGAGGTCTACCCCTTCCTCTACATTCGGCCATTCTGTATCACAAAATGTTAGTTGTGATTCATAACATTAATGAATTCAATTAACGATCAGAAAGTAACACAAGTCATATTAAATCACTAGTAATGATAATGACCAAGACATAAAGTCAACATCAAGCAAGAAGTAACATCCATTGATATAAAAATACGAAGTACATGAGAGGGAAAATCATACAACAGTTCCATACAACAAAACTAAAGAAATACGATCATCCAAATACATATATCGAATACAGCTAACAACAAGAAATACAATCCTATCTACTCAGTAATCGCGCTATCATCATCGTTATCATCTTCGATGTTAATGATCTCGATGGGTTCTGGTTCTGGCCATTCTTCAGGTGCTTACACGATTTCTATTAGGGCCGCATCTTATGCTTCTTAAGGTTCCTCGTTTTCCTCGGGATCCTCTTCAGGGTCCTCTTCAGGTTCTTTCTCATGTTCTGCCATCGGGTCCGCTTTCGGTTCTGCCTCGGGCTGTGGTGGTGTCGGGGCATTTGCCGCAAAAGCAGCTTCTAGGGCAAGGTCCCTTTGGAGTAAGGCTTGAGTGAGGTCCTTGATAGTGTTCAGATGTTTGATGAGATCCTCTTCAAAATGGTCAACGTTATCTCTTAGCATGTAATCCTCCGTTTCCCATTTAAACTTGTCGTCACTGGCATGTTTCGTCTTCTCGTGCATGCCTTCAATACGCTCTTGTAGCACCCGAATCTGGTCCTCGCGGGCGTGGATAGTCCTTTCGTGGTCTCTAACCTCATGAACCAGGGCATTCTTCTCCTCTCGTTTCTATGCTAGGAGACTCTCCATTTCCCGTGTGTGGTTTCGCTCCACTTGTAGTTCAGAGTTAACCCTAATGAATTCCTTATGCCAATGAGTAGCCATTTCTTCATAGTAGTCCCTTTCGGTACGTGCCTCCCACACCATAGGCTAAGTTGGAGTTTCGGGTTCCATTCCTGGTCAAAATACAACTAGGGTTTGTCAAACAAGTATAAATGGAAAGATATAAGGATAAGTATAACTAATCAAGAATCAACTAAGCTAAAACAACCATTAATACGATATCCAAGTATTATGAAATTCTTGACCCAACAACATTAGTGATATGATTCTCATGATTCATCATCAAACTTAATATCGAAGGTCTATGGTCCTTATTAATCAAATTCAAGCTTAGATTAGTCAAATAGCGGTACTACCCAACACAGCAGCAGGGGTCCTATCATGGGTCACCGTTCGCTAGTAAGTTTTGTCTTACTAGCCGAGCTCTGATACTACTAAGCCTGCCACGCCCCAAATGGGACTATGACGTTATCAATAACTTAAACAGAATTTAAACCAAATGAGCCTAGTCAAACATCGAAAGCAATCCCAAACAAAGTTAATGTTGCAGCGGAATAAGTTACAGTCGAAAAATGACAAAGTAAAACTAAAGTACAACCCGATTACAAACTTAACATAGTACAAGGGTCCTATGCCCTTAGAATTACAAGCTTAAATAAAACGGTCTGACAAAAGCGAGTAGAAATGGAAATCCATGAAAGTCGGGATACGACATAGATATGGGTCACTCCGTGGTCTGATCTTCTTCGTCCACATTGTCATCATATGGAACTTCACCATCTGGCAGTTTGAAAATAGGGGGAAGGGGGTGAGACGAAAATTCTCAGTGGAAAAGTGATCGTGTGAAAGTGTGGCTTATATAGATGCCGTAAAACAGTTATATGAAAAATGTGTGGTTTATGATGCTTGCGTCACACACAATTCACAAGCGACATGATATTCAAAATAATATGACTTATATAGCTTTGACGAAAGTAGTTCATGAACATTCAGGCACCATGAGTGGTATTCAAACAAGTCAAGAAGTGGTTTTGTACGGAAGTGTAACGGCAACCTAAAGATTGAAGTGGTGGTTGCGTTTAAAAATGTAGCACCAACCCAAGCAAGCAATACGGTCCGAGTAACTCCACAGTCGTGTGGATCAGACAACGATTCCTTCGTTCTACTATATGACTCCCCAAGCACGTTGGCACAAGGCCTGTCACCTTATCGCTCCATAGGCATGACAAATCCAACAAGAATGGCTTGCAAGGCCCAGATTGTCATAATTATGATTATACCTCTAGTACTACGACCCATTTCTCCCGTTGGACACACATTCCGCCAAGGGTGGGATTAAGACGATGGGGCCGGAGAATGGAATAGCAGCCAAGCTGCCCAACTCCATCCCCAACTGGTTCACTCCGACTGTGAGCTCGACACACCAAGTTGATCAAGCAAGTAGATGTACGCATATATAATATGTCAACAAGGAAGTCGAGTATAATAAAAAATTTCAAAAAAATGATACAAGTACAAATACACGAAAATTTGACACGCGGCGTTTATCGGCATTGGCGGAGTAATTACTGAATGAAGCTAATTATCGGGAGGATAACTAATCTTCAAAATATTCAATATATTATATGGGAGATTTGCCTCATCGTAAGTTCAAATATTTATAAGGCGAGGAAGTTGCCCCGCGAAACACGTAAAATTCGGTTAAAGAGTCCGTTAAGGTTTGGATAATCTTAAGAAACCTAAAGTTTCTTAAATAATTATCTAAGTTAGTAAATACTAGGGATATAACATGAAAAGTGTTAATAAATATGGAGTGATCTTTGAACTCGCTCCATGGGGACACGTTTGTCATAATTAAATACATCAATAGGCATAGTCATAAACATTCAACATGTAATTTACTCGATCGCCGCTTCTTTATAAAGATCAAGTACACACCCCGATGATACATCTGATCCAGGACCTTCTTACTGCCCCACACTAATATAGGACTGCAGGTTCACCCCGAGGATAATTTTGACCTCGGACCTTCTTACAGCCCCTGGCTAACATGATTTCCATTCATATTGCACATAAATGAAAACACATATACGAAGCATTTAATAATGACAAATAATTCTTGAATAGAAAATATTCCCACCTTAAAATAATTGCAAATATCTTGTGCCGAGAATATAAAAAGATGCAGTAAATCATGTTCCTCGTTTTTGGGTTTGGCTTGAATATTAGATCAAATGGTTGATCAAAATGGGATGAAGTTTTTAAGGGAATTTTTTTAATTTATAGAGTGAATTCTGGAATTAAAAGTGACTAATTAAGATATAATATTTTCTGATTTTTAAATTAAAAAAATTAAAAGTGACTAATTAAGATTAGATAAAGTTTAAGGTTAGAAACCCTAATTGAAATTTCTGCACCAAATTGAAATTAGAATATATTGAAAGAATTTGTATTTATAGGATGATTTTATGGAGTTTGAAGATAAGTAGGGTTTGTTAATGATAAGATAAAATTTGATTTTTTTTCTAAATCTAATACGAGTGAAATTCTATCTTAATAGGGTTTAATAAAAATATGGATTGTAAAAGGATAATGACTTAATTATAAATATTAATACCTCGATAAATAAAAATATAATTTCTTTAATAATAATAATAAAAAAATACGGGATATTACAAAACTAATGTTTTAGTTCGTATTTTTGAACTTAGTTATGAGTATTGACATCCTATCAGATAGATGAGAAATCGTTGAATGGTTCTCTTGGTTATTTTGTGCGGGTTGTTGTGGATATTCATCTTGCCAAGACTTTACAAGCATATATATATATATATATATATATATATATATATTATGGTTGAATGAGTGGGTCATTGTTTGTTTGTTTCTATGAGTTATGAGAATTTACTAGAATTTTGCTCAAATTGTTGCATTACGTAACATAATATTGTTGCATGTCTTTGTATTTTCTTATGTTCGTAAGGAGTCTTATGGTTGTGACCCTTTATCCAAGAGAGATAGATCACGTGTTCGTAAGGTTTATATACATGTTCATCCATCGAAGGATAACGGTAAGACTGTGGATAACTTGGTGGAAGAAATAGTCTCTGCATTACATGTTGGTTTACCCTCTCGGCTACACTCTTTGCCAAAAAAGCGGTGGCGGACTATGCCCGGAAGACCACACTAATGTTGAGGACCAACCTCCTACTAGAAATCTTTTGTTGTGGTCCAACCGCCAATAGTTCGGATGGACAATGATGGATTTGTGGCCGTCAACAAAAATCGCCTAGTGATGGTAAAAATACCAGCCCTTCACGCCCTCATTAAAATATCTCTACTGCTTATCCGTTTGATGCTCTACATGAAAAGATCAGTCCAAGTCTCTTTTCGAGGAGTATCTTTGAAACAATTCCAAATGATCACACCGTGCCAATGACGCAAGATAATCTGCTAACTATTATGTTTTATTCCAATATTGTTAAATCAAGTTCGAACCTAAAAGAAAGTGATGAAACGGCTTTGCCTTCATCTCATGATTCAACATCTCCAACATCAAGCTATCCTCTTAATTTTGATTTTCAAGTTGATGCAGACAAATTGGAAGCTTTAAAGTCAAACCTAGGGACTCTCAACTCTTTTGCTCCACTTGTTATTCACTCATGTGATTCCTCAGAAGCTAAAGAGGCTATGGCTATTGCGGCTCGAGGATCCTGGGCCGATATTTCACAGGCTACATCATATCATCAAGACAATACTTGAGCACATGCTAAAAAAATAAATGACAATACCGTTCGAAAATTCTCTAGAAATAGACGCCTTTCATTTAAATTGCAACTTTAAGTTTTCCCCCCCTGAAGTTTAGCATTGTTTCCCCTTTGCTACCTGGTCGGCTTGTGATAGGACTTTTTCTTTCTTTTTTATATATTTCCATTTTTTTAAAAAAAAAAAACTACGATGAGCCTCCACTTGGGGCGTGATTCTGACAAAATTCCTTTGAATGATCAAGGAAAGTGCATTGGGAGCATAACATCTGTTTTGCTGCCGAGAGATTTTGAAGAGAAACGAAAAAAGGAGCGAAAACACTCATTTCTATCAACTGAAGAGGATCTTGACCGTATAATTGGGAGAAAACCTAACTTTTTTAGGTTTATTAGATGCTAGTTCTGGAGGAATACACCATGTGTGTTGTATTTACCATAGATTTGTATATAATACAAGCCTACTTTGTGTGATTGTGTGTGAATTTATGTATATCTATGGTAGTTATTTAGATGGAGTACTCCACCAGGTGTAGCATGGATAAAACTTTTTTTTGGTCTTGTACTCCTGGAGGAATACACAAAGTGTAGAAAATCTTTTCTATTAGCCTACACATAATTGCGATTTTACCATTAAATAGAGGGATATGTATCGGGATATTTTAATCCAATCTTAAGTGGTATAGATAGATACAGAATATAGATATAGACATATAGATAGATATATAGATATTGATATAGACATAGATAGATTAAAACTTGGATCAAATGGTCCTGACATCATAAACTTCTACTACCGAAGCACAATGTTGATTATGAGGGGTAAAATAATTCATCTTTTATTTATTTAATTTGAAACAATTATTTAATTATGAGTGTATATCATCGATTCACGCCAAGTCATTACATCGGCCCATGAAGCCTAACTCATTACACTAGACCCATGATCCATCATCCCTAGTGTAAATTAGGTCCTTAATTCTATTACACATTAGATTAGGTCCCAACACGTGGTGTCCTGGATTGATCCTAACGATAGGAGTTATGGACATTGATTTACTGAAGCTTGGATTCACCTCGATTTGGAGCGAGTTGCACTTCCACATCATCAATACCGCAATTTTGAATACGTTATGTGCAATCCACAAAGTTTATTTCTCTGTATCTCTGAATATATGCTAGATATAATTTGACTAGCTTTCTTACTGCTGGAATTTTACGAATTTCCCAAACTGAAAAGCTAATCTCATAATTTATTTATATCAATGATTTGATTAATACAATTAATGAAGAATTTGATTTACCTTGACTCAAAGATACTTTATAGTTTATATGTAATAATAACTCTTTGACTGTAAAAGGAGTACAAATTCATTTTGGATTGATGTATTTAAAGTTAAAGACTCAAATCTACAATCAGAAATCATTAATTAAACTTGTTCGGAAAAAGTACTTATGATTCCATGGATTTAAGTTCCCTAAACTTCTATTCTCAAAATTTCAAAACTATATAAATAAACACAAAAACTCCTGTCAGACCGTCTAATTGGTCTGACCGATTAGACGGATCTGACCCGCGACCGGGGCATTTTCGTAATATTAGCAAAGTGGTGTTTTAGTAGTTTTCGGGGGACACCGTCTTACTGAAATCTTCGAAAAGTATTAGCCATCCTTCTAAAAAGTATTAGCGATTCTTTCCAAAATGTATTAATGTTTCTGAAAAGTATTTTAGTATTTCTTCTGAATATACTCCCGAAATGTATTAGTAATCCCTCAAAAAAGTATTAATAGTTCATCGAAAAAGTATTAGTAGTTCCTTATATATAATTAAAATTTTCTCCGAAATGTATTAACAGTCCTTCTGAAAAGTATTAGTCGTCCTTCTAAAAAGTATTAGCAGTTCTTCTGAAATGTATTAGTAGTTTCCCTGAATATAATTAAAATTTTCTCCCGAAATATTTTAACAGTCCTTCTGAAAAGTATTAGTCGTCCTTCTAAAAAGTATTAGCAGTTCTTCTGAAGTGTATTAGTAGTTCCCTGAAGAGTATTTTAGTATTTCTCATGAATATACTCCCGAAATGTATTAGCTATCCCTTGGAAAGTATTAGTAGTTTCTCAAAAAAGTATTAGTAATTTCCTAGAGAGCATTTTAGTAGTGCTAATGCAAAGTATTAGTTTTTCATATAAAATGTATTAGTATTTCTCCATAAAAGTATTAGTTGATACTAATAGTTGTATCATTTAGTGCTTCGTCTTCAAATACTCTGCTACTGCAATATTCTTTGTTTTTGCCTTCTACTCTCTATCCTCTCTTTATCCACTGTGAGAGAAGCAGTACGATGTCCATCTCATCCCCAAATTTCCTCATCTCCGCCCCCAAATCACCCTCTCGACCCTATTGCCGACATCCCATCAAGGCCACAAAGCATCCATATCTGATATCCATGTTGGTGTTTGAGCAATATCAACTGATGGTGGTTTATTTATTCCTTTTTGTTAGTTTAATCATCTCTCTATTTTTTTTTCTGAAAGGCAACACAAGCAATATATTAGTAAGAAATGGGAGTGTTTATAGCTTCGGCAACTAAAGTAGATATAGAGTTGAGAACAACCCTAAGCCCAATAAATCTCTGTTAAAATCTTGATAGAGTTCCGATATGGAGTCATTGCACGATTTGCTTCCCTAAACATAAACTGAACTTCGGTGGACTTTGCGGCGGAGAAGGCAGGGACAGCCGTGGATTCGGAGTCGGTGGATTTTTTTATTTATTTTTTCGCGGATTCGGATCAGGTTTGCGAGATGGGTAGGATATTTAGACCCGTCAAATGAATCTAGATCCGTTAGACGGTCTGACAGGAGACTAGCTCATAAATAAATTATGAGATAAGCTTTTCAGTTTGGGAAATTCGATAAACTTCAGCACAAAATTTCAAAACTATCATGAAGTTAATTTAAAATCCTTCCAAAAGCAACATTATAAAATAACTCAATTTGATATGTTTTTTCTCTATCAATTCTAGTTCTCATTAATTGTTTTTTATACATTCATAAAATTAGAGAAAAATATGTTAATTTATTGACTTCCAATAACATTAGATCTCTACAATTCAATTTTAATATCTTAATTTCAACTTCTTAATCTAATTTTAATGAATAATCTAATTATATTATCATTTAACATACTAAAAGAAAAATAAAATTGACACATGTCATCACCTCATTAATCTTGGACATGTGTCAACTTATCATTCTTTCAATTCCATATGGTTGGTTCACATTTATCCATGTGACATCCCTATGTACAAATTTAAAAGATAATTAATAATCCAAAATCAAGTATTCTATCTAGACTATCTTTCAAATTTGTTATCTTTTAATATTTAACATATAAAATATATCTACACGGGTATTATAATCTAAAAATAACAAATAATAAAATAAATCAAATATTCTATCTATACAATCTTTTTTCATTCATAAATTAAAATTCTACTTACATAATATTTATATTAACAAGCCTATATACTAAAAGAAAAAACAAAGTTGACACATATCGACACCTCATTAATCCTGGGAATGTGCCAACTTCTCATTTTTCAATTTCATATGGGTGCTTCACATTTATCCATATGGCATCCCGAAGTTAAAAGATAACAAATAATCCAAAAATGAAGGATACTATGTACACTATCTTTTAATATTTGAAATATAGATTCTATCTAGAGATTATTATAATCTAAAAGTAACAATAATAAATGA
The DNA here is from genome assembly GCA_016081115.2 of Rehmannia glutinosa. Taxonomy (NCBI): domain Eukaryota; kingdom Viridiplantae; phylum Streptophyta; class Magnoliopsida; order Lamiales; family Orobanchaceae; genus Rehmannia; species Rehmannia glutinosa. The sequence goes on from CM071926.1 coordinate 93,453,662, forward strand.
AATCAAATATTCTATCTATATAATTTTTTTCTTTCATAAATCAAAAATTTTACGTACATGATATATATTGACAAGCCAAAATACAAATAAATAAATAAATTATTCAAATTAATAAATTTGTTTGTTGCTTACCAAATATTATGCAAATTTAATTGAAGTGATTTCACACAACTACATTGTATGCTAAATTAAAAAAATAGAAGATATTTTTATTGAATACTTTTGTTTAATAAAATTAGCACAATTAACTAAGTAATTCTTGTTTTTCTTTAAAAAAAAAACAAGTAATGCTATAACGCCAAAACACAATGATGTCACACATGATATTTTTATTGACTATAATTTACAAAGAAGTTTCTCAGAAATTGAAGTGAACTATATGTATTATACTCTTGTAAATTTTAAGTATTTTTTTTAGTATTCTAATTAGTATTTTGGATATCCAATAACTATCACAAATAAATTTGTGATAGCAAAATTTTATCTTTTGACAATCTTGTGTAACACACGTGTGTTTTTTCAGTGGTTTATTTAAATACCGAATTCAAACATTAATCTAATTATTTTTAGCTTTCTTTATTTTCATAACCTCTTTAGATAATTTCATTAATCTTTGACTCATCCAATTACCTAAAAGACCATCACATATTACTTAATTATAAATAAGCCACTAACATTTAATTAATTAATACATCAAACAATATTTTCTACTAGCAAAATGACTTTCAACATAATTAAAAATTTCTTACCTATTCTTCTCATATCAGCCAACATTCTCCAAGCAATGGCTTGTGTTTTTACTCACTCATACCAAGTTGAAATAGTCAGTAGACTCCCTAAGGTTCCAGGTTATGGCCCACTCAAAATGCACTGTGCATCAAAGGATGATGATTTTGGGAATAAAACACTTGACATTGGCCAAGAATTTAAATGGCACTTTTGTGAAAACCTTTTTAAAACAACATTGTATTTCTGTAATTTTCAGTGGGGTGACAAACATAGAGCTTTTGATGTTTTTGATTCGGAGTGGGCTCCACTAGCATGTAAGAGTGGTGTTTGCTCCTGGGCGGTTTTGGGCGATGGGTTCTATTATCAGGATGGTGCCACAACCAAATTGGTTAGAAAATATGTTTGGTTTTAAGACATTTAAGTGTGTTTGTTTTAATCTTTCTCAGATTGTTGTTTCAGAATAATACAAGAGGATGGAAACCATTTTTTATTCTTTTTGTGCTTAGATTTAATTAATATTATATGTGGACATGCTGTTGCTTGCTAAAGCAAATTTGAAATCTTTGTGAAAATAGCAATTGATTTCCATAATCATTTCCCGTTTTAGCATTATTGCAATGTTCAACACACACACAAAAAAAAAAAAAAAAAAAAAAAAAAATCATGATCGGATTGGGGATGGCAGCCGGTAAGGTACCCACCCAATTTAAGGATATCTCTACCCAAACCTTCTAACATTAATACTACTTGTACATGTCCCAAACCCGTTTAAGAAATTACGTCTACTACCCATATCCGTCTCAAACCCATTGGACGATCTCTCGCATATACAATCCATACCTACCAAAATTTCATTTATTTTATATGAAAACCTAAAATTATATGAATATTTGAATAGCTATTGATAGAATCTGAGGCCTTAAAGTAAATTTAAACAGATCAGATTCTGAAGGTGTTGTATGTTAATGTTGTAACACTGAACCAACAATACATGCACACGGCGGAAATAAAAATAACACGACGATTTTTAACGTGCTTAGATTCCTCAATCTTAATGCACGAGGCCATTCCCAGAGAAGAAACAATCCAATATTAGAAAAGCAAGGCTTATTACAAATACAACTCGATTTACTTAATAGCATAAAGACTCTCTTTATCAATTCACAAACACTTGTATAAGACTAATCTCTTGATTGTATCTTCCACAATCTCAACCATGTTGGAATCCCTTCAACTTCAAATACTTGAACGGTTGAGTCAATCCACGCCGTAGATATTCTCCTTCTTCTCCCAAAGAATAGAAAATTTAGAACAAAAGTTTCTTGAAGAAGAACTTATGTAGCTCGAAAGTGCTTTTCTCGATAACTTCTTCAAGGAGTTGAGCTATCCTTTTATAGTGATCAAAATTGATCCTTTGTGGCTGAAAATCAAGTGATTTTCTCGATTTCCGGATGGAGGTTACAACCAAAAAAGGAAGGCGACAAAAAATAATCATTTCCTTATGGGTGAGAACAAATACATAAGGAAAATGATTAAATTGCAATAAAAAATAAAGGCTGAATTAATCTAGATAAGACATCCAAGATTATCAAGAATCGTTCGCCAAAAATATTTTGGATCATACAACCTGCAAATTATACAATGTAGTTTAAAGAATAATAGCAAGCAAGGTCGTATTCCTCGAGGATTGATATTTGAAATACTTAGTTATAATAACATCGCATTCCAATTTAATTGAAGCGATCAATATCAAGTTTTACTAAAAATCTAAAATAACAAGAAAAATAAATAAATTTGCGAACTCCACAAGTATTTTCAACAACTACAGGAGCTACCTTAGGCACATAATCTAAACATGTTTCTTAAGTATTAAATCCAATTAAAGTTTCAAAACTAATTCATGCAATTCTATGGGTTCAATTCCTAAGATAGTCTATTCCCTCTCCCAGGTGATAAATAAACAGTAGATTAATAACAATTGTAGATCTCCCGATATGTTACAACTATTATTAACTCCCAAAAGATCTATGAATTGAATGACTCCCCACAAACAGTTGTAGGTCTCCTGACACATTACATACATTTATATATGAATTATATTTCCGTCTTTGTTAGAACTCATCTCCCGAATCTCGCACTAACAAATATGACATGCTAATTATTGATCAGATAAAACGTAATTAAGAATAAGCACTCAAATTCATAAAATAGAAAGCATGAATCAATTAAGAAAACAATTAATCAAGATTTAACATAAATCCATAGTTTTGATTATGCCCTAAGATCCGAAAGATTAGCCAGACATTGATAACAAATTCATTGACAAATTCAAATCAACATTATGACATTGTTTAAGCACGAACAAGAGATCTAGACATAGAAAGAAAACCCTTCTTGTCGGGATGGATTCCAATCCTAAGCCTTGAAGCTCTTGTGCTCTCATAGATGCGAAAGGGCTTGTGGTGTTCTTCGCAACCTAGCCCTCATCTCCCACGTAAGACTTGAATCTTGCGTTCTGTGTAATTTGATGTGTTGTATGTTGTATGAAGTGATTTGGATGATATATGATGATGAAATTTCGTGCAAGCCTAGATGCTTAGAGAGGTCACTTGTAGAGTTGGAACGAGAAAATAATTCCAAAAAACACGTTTGGCAGAGTCCCACACGGCCTGGCCGTGGCACCACACGGTTGTGTGGAGTTTTGCCCTTTCCCACACGGTTGTGTGGGTTCACACGGTCTGTCCATGTGGGCTTAGTTCCGTCCCCTATTTCTTTCCCTTCTCCACACGGTTGTGTCATCTCACACGGTATTTTCACACGGCCGTGTGACACCACACGGTCCGCCATCTAAGCTTTCCATAGCCATTTGAATAACCGTAATAGCAATCTTTGTAGAGAAAGTTATGGCAAAAATACTAAACCCTGCCGGTGTTGGAAACTATTAGCGCATTTGGACGTTTTTGAAGGAAATTTCCTTTTGTTCGATCGTCCATGCTTCTCTCCTTCACATATTTGCTCGCACCTTAGATCTTGACCTATACTTTGGAACGTGATATATCTTTTTATCCAATTTAGCTCCATTTCCTATAAGAAGTTACAAGAATACGCAGTATCATGTCCAACAAAGGAAACCAACCAAAATACACTCAATATGTGTGCAAATGCATCAAATATATATCATTTTAAACTATCAAATGCACGCATATTTTAAAGCATTTCCCCAAACTTAAAGCATTGCTCGTCCTCGAGCAAATTAAGAAAAATAATATCAAGAGGAAAAAAGAACGCACAAGAACACTATTAAAATTTAATAGCATTTGACTCCATAATTAAGAAAACCATTTAATTCATAATCAAGAAGTCATTATTCATAAACTCAAAGATAATCAATACTCTCTTGGGTACTTGGCATCGCGACTCATAAGTAGATAGTGTATCATTACTCGACTCTCAAAAGCATATGGATAGTGTTTACGCTCAAATTCAATTCAAGAAAAGTAGAACTACCATAGGCAAAATCATCTTAACATCTCTACCAATTTTGTGTGCACAATCTAAGATAAAAAAGGACTTCTCATTTGGTTGTAATGTAGTCTCTTTGGTAAGGATAGGAAAAATTAGATTATGTGACTTGACTTGAGCAAATAGAATTTAACCTCAAAAATTTGCAATTCACCAACCCAATTTTTTCATAAAACTCATTCTTCATTGTATTTTCTTTTTCAAGTCAACTCCACCATTATTTCTCCTTTTTCATTCTTAGGTCTTTTTGCCTATTTTTTATTTTTATTTTTTTTCTAGCCTCAAGCTCTCATTTCTTCACAATTTTCATATTCTTTGTCTTTGCTCGATTTTCTCTTCTTTTTCAGAGATATTTCTTTTTTTTTTCGAGCTTCATGTATTTTGTCATTTACCCACATACTGCTCATCCCTCTTTCTTTTGCCAACTTCCTTTTTTTTCATAAATTTTTCACCACATCTCCCCCAAACTGGTTCATTTTCTAAAAGCTCAAGAAATTTCAGGGATAAAATTATGTTTAAAATTTAAAGATCAATGTGGCTAATAATAATAAGTTTTGGCTCAAAATTGGCTGATTAGGGAATCATAAGTTCATAGTTAGGCTTTTTAGGATAAGTAGGCTAAACAAAGATGGCCTTAAATCATTTTCAAAAATTGCACACACACATGGCTTCAATGAAAATACCAGAGCAAATTCTAGAGTTCTAGCAATCATTAATGACACACTCTAGAAAAAAATAAGCTGCATAAGATAAAGAAGTTTAAGGCATAAAAAGCTCACAAGCTTATTTTTCGCAACATGCTCAAATACCCAATTTTTCCAACTATTGCTAAGTAAATAAATGACATCTTCCCAACAATTCATCACATTAATCCCAGAAGTGTGTTATCTCATTCAATTAAATGGTCATAGTAAAGAGTACTTACCTGGATTTGAACTGTGTTGAATCTGCTTTCGATTGAGAACGTCGCATTAGATTTCTAACATCGTTGTCGTTGAACTCGTGTCGGTTGAAATTCTTGAGCCTTTATATTTTGTACCATCCATCGCATTTAATGGCGTTGCTTGTTTTCGCTTTCTCGGATTAAGTTCAGTATCGCTTGAGAATTTTCCCTTTTGATGTTGGTCTCCCACTGCAGTTGCAATTTGGGCTACTTGTATTTGAAAAGATTCCAGTCTCGTATTCAACAAAAACAATGTTAGAAACAAAGAAGAAGAAAAATAAAATAAAATAAAATAATCAAAAAATCAAAAAAAGAAAGAATATTTACAAAAAAAAAATGCTTCAATTAAGATTGGACTTCTTATTACTATATCTAAGTTGAATCTATCAATTCCCAGCAACGGCGCCAAAAACTTGTTCGCCAAAAATATTTTGGATCATACAATGCAAGTGTATAGTGTAGTTTATAGGATATTGGCAAGGAAGGTCGTATTCCTCATTGATTGATATATGAAACACTTAAATTTATAATAACATTGCATTCTAATTTTATTGAAGCGACCGAATATCAAGTTTTACTAAAAATCGAAAATAACAAGAAAAATAAATAAATTTACGAACACCACAAGTATTTTCAACAACTAAAGGAGCAACCTTAGGCACATAATCTCAACATGTTTCTTCAATATTAAATCCAATTAAAGTTTTAAAACCAATTCATGAAATTCTATGGGTTCAATTCCTAAGATAGTCTATTCCCCCTCCCCGGTGATAAATAAACAGTAGATTAATAATAATTGTAGATATCCCGATACGTTATAACTATTATTAACTACCAAAATATCTATGAGTTGAATGACTCCCCGCATGTTATTGTAGGTCTCCCGACACTTTACATCCGTTTATGTCTTAATTAGATTTCCGTCTTTGTTAGAACTCATCTCACGAATCTCGCACTAACAAATATGATATGCTAAATATTGATCAGATAAAAAGCAATTAAGAATAAGCACTCGAATTCATAACATAGAAAGCATGAATCAATTAAGAAAATAATTAATCAAAATTTAACATGAATCCACACTTTTGATTATGCCCTAAGATCCGAAAGATTAGCCGAACATTGATAACAAATTCATTGACAAATTTGAAATCAACATTATGACATCATTTAAGCACAGACAATAGATCTAGAAATAGAAAGAAAACCCCTTCCTGTCGGGATGGATTTCCTCCTAAGCCTTTGAAGCTCTTGTGCTCCCGTAGATGCGGAAGGCCTTGTGGTGTTCTTCGCGACCTAGCCCTCATCTCTTAAAAGACTTCGAATCTTGCGTTCCTGTGTAATTTCATGTGTTGTATGTTGTATGAAGTTATTTTGGATGATGTATGATGATGAAATTTCGTGGAATCCTAGGGTCCATTTTATAGATGCTTGGAGAGGTCACTTGTAGAGTTGGAACGGGAAAATAATTCCCGGCTTTGGCGCGTTTGGCGTGAGGAGTCCCACACGGCCTGGCCGTGTGGCACCACATGGTTGTGTGGATTTTTGCCCTTTCCCATACAGTTGTGTGGGTTCACATGGTCCGTCCGTGCGGTCTTGGTTCCGTCCCCTGTTTATTTCCCTTCTCCACAGAGTTGTGTCATCCCATACTGGCATTTTCACACGGCTGTGTGACACTACACGTTCCGGCCGTGTGACGTGTTTTTGTCCGTCTTTTTTTCCAAAATATCTCCAAGGGTCTTCATGAAAGTTTTAGCCCTTTCTCTTAGCTTTCCGTAGCCCCCCTTGAATGACCTTAATAGCAATTTTGTAGAGAATGTTATGGGCAAAATACTAAACTCTGCCAGTGTCGGAAACTGTTAGCGCATTTGGACGTTTTTGAAGGAAATTTCCTTTTGTTCGATCGTCCATGCTTCTCTCCTTAACATATTTGCACGCACCTTAGATCTTGACCTATACTTTGGAACGTGATATCTCTTTTTATCCAATTTAGCTCCATTTCCTATAAGAAGTTACAAGAATACGCAGTATCATGCCCAACAAAAGAAACCAACCAAAACACACTGAATATGCGTGCAAATGCATCAAATATATATCATTTTAAACTATCAAATGCACGCATATTTTACACGCATCAAAATCCCCCAAACTTAAAGCATTGCTCGTCCTCGAGCAAATTAGAAAAATAATATCAAGGGGAAAAAAGAACGCACAAGAACACTATGAACATTTAATAGCATTTAACTCCATACTTAAGAAAACCATGCAATTCATAATCAAGAAGTCATCATTCATAAATCAATACTCTCTTGGGTATAATCACGAATCTCAAGTAGATAGTGTATCACTTGACTCAAAAGCAATGGATAATGTTTACGAAATTCAATTCAGTAGAACTACCATAGGCTTGCAAATCATCTTAACATCTCTACCAATTTTGTGTTTACAATCTAAGAATTAAAAATGACTTTTCATTTGGTTGTAATATAGGCTCCTTGGTAAGGGTAGGGAATATTTGGATTAAGTGATTTGACTTGAGCAAATAGAATTTAAGCGCAAAGACTTGCAATTCACCAACCCAATTTTATCATAAAACTCATTGTTCATTGTATTTTCTTTTTCAACTCAACTCCACCCTTATTTCTCCTTTTTCATTCTTAGGTCTTTTTGCCTATTTTTTTAAATTTTTTTTCTAGCCTCAAGCTCTCATTTCTTCACAATTTTTAGATTTTTTGTCTTTGCTCGATTTTCTCTTCTTTTTCAGAGATATTTCTTTCTATTTTGAGCTTCATGTATTTTGTCATTTACCTACATACTGCTCATCCCTCTTTCTTTTGCCAACTTCCTCTTTTTTTTCATAAATTTTTCACCACATCTCTCCCAAACTTTTTCTTTTCTAAAAGCTCAAGAAATTTCAGGGATAAAATCATGTTTAAATTTTAAAGATCAATGTGGCTAACAATAATAAGTTTTGGCTCAAAATTGGCTGACTAGGGAATCATGAGTTCATAGGTAGGCTTTTTAGGCTAAGTAGACTAAACAAAGATGGCCTTAAATCATTTTTAAAATTGCACACACACATGGATTCAATGAAGATACCAGAGCAAATTCTAGAGTTCTAGCAATCATGAATTACACAGTCAAGAAAAAAAATAAGTTGCATAAGATAAAGTAGTTTAAGGCATTAAAGCTCACAAGCTTATTTTTCGCAACATGCTCAAATACCCAATTTTCACAACTATTGCCAAGCAAATAAACGACATCTTCCTAACAATTCATCCCATTAATCCCAGAAGTATGTTATCTCATTCAATTAAATGATCATAGTAAAATCATACGGAAGCTGGGCATTTTCAAAAACCTTGATTAAAATGACGTACAAAAGCAAGTAAACGTGCTAAAGCAATAAATGTGCTAATAAAAAAATATCAAATAAGAAAAACTAAAATAATAAAAAAAATAAAAAATAACTTTTTTTATGCAAATTTTTATGCTCTACTTGCAATCCTAAATTCAATGCAAAAATGTAACATTACTAAATTACGCATTCTTGACAATCCCCTCCAACGTAAAATATGCTTCGTCCCAAACATATGAGGAAATTATCAAAATAAAAAAAGGAATGCGTAAAGAGTACCTACCTGGATAGTTCCGGTGAAGCCGGGAGCTCATCCGTCAATTTGGAAACTAGAGAAGTAGATCGCACGGTTGGGTTGTGTGCGTCCACACGCCCGTGTGCATCCGTCTTTCTTTCTCGTAACCCACACGCCCGTGTGGTGGCCACACAGCCTAGCCGTGTGGTGCTGGGCACCTCGTCCTCTCGCACGACCTAGTCGTGTGGCCTCACACGGCTGTGTGAGGTGATTTTCGTACTTTTTTTTTTGTTTATTACCCCGTGGTATGCCGTGATGTCTCTTGGGTTGCTCCCACAAACCACTAAATTTTATGTCTTCAGCCAGACATTAGATTTCTAACATCGCTGTCGTTGAAATGTGTCGGTTGAAATCCTTGAGTCCTTATATTTTGTACCATCCATTAGACGAACGGCGTTGCACTGTTTTCTCGGATTAAGTTCAGTATAGCTTGGGAATTTGCCCTTTTGATGTTGGCCTCCCACTGTAGTTGCGATTTGGGCTACTTGTATCTCTAAAGATTCCAGTCTCGCATTCAACAAAAACGATGTTAGAAACGAAGAAGAACAAAAATAAAATAAAATAAGAAAATAAAAAAATAAAAAAAAAGAAAAAATATTTACAAAAAGAAAATGCTTCAATTAATATTGGACTACTTATTACTATATCTATGTTTAATCTATCAATTCCCGGCAACGGCGCCAAAAACGTGTTCCCCAAAAATATTTTGGATCATACAATGCAAGTGTACAGTGTAGTTTATAGGATAATGGCAAGCAATGTCGTATTTCTCAGAGATTGATATGTGAAACACTTAGCCTATAATAACATCGCATTCCAATTTTATTGAAGCGACCGAATATCAAGTTTTACTAAAAATAAAAAATAATAAGAAAAATAAATAAATTTACGAACCCCACAAGTATTTTCAACAACTACAGGAGCAACCTTAGGCACATAATCTCAACATGTTTCTTCAATATTAAATCCAATCAAAGTTTCAAAACCAATTCATTCAATTCTATGGGTTCAATTCCTAAGATAGTCTATTCCTCCTCCCAGGTGATAAATAAATAGTAGATTTATAATAATTGTAGATCTCTCGATAAGTTACAACTATTATTAACTCCCAAAAGATCTATAATTTGAATGACTCCCCATAAATTGTTGTAGGTCTCCCGACACGTTACATCCGTTTATGTCTGAATTCGATTTCCGTCTTTTTTAGAACTCGTCTCCCGAATCTCTCACTAACAAATATGACATGCTAATTATTGATCATATAAAAAGCAATTATGAATAAACATTCGAATTAATAAAATAGAAAGCATGAATCAATTAATAAAATAATTAATCAAGAGTTAACATGAATCCACAGTTTTGATTATAACCTAAGATCCGAAAGATTAGCCGAACATTGATAACAAATTCATTGACAAATTTGAAATCAACATTATGACATCGTTTAAGCACAAACAAGAGATCTAGACATAGAAAGAAAACCCCTTTTTGTCAGGATGGATTTCTCTCCTAAGTCTTTGAAGCTCTTCTTCTCCCGTAGATGCGAAAGGCCTTGTGGTGTTCTTCGCGACCTAGCCCTCCTATCTCAGAAGACTTCGAATCTTGTGTTCCAGTGTAATTTGATGTGTTGTATGCTGTATGAAGTTATTTTGGATGATGTATGATGATGAAATTTCATGCAAGCCTAGGGTCCATTTTATAGATGCTTGGAGAGGTCACTTGTAGAGTTGGAATAGGAAAAGAATTCCAAAAAATGCGTTTGGCAGAGTCCCACACGGCCTGGCCATGTGGCACCACACAGTTGTGTGGATTTTTGCCCTTTCCCACATGGTTGTGTGGGTTCACATGGTCTAGCCGTGTGGGCTTGGTTCCGTCCCCTTTTTCTTTCCTTTCTCCACATGGTTGTGTCATCCCACACTGGCATTTTCACATGGCCGTGTGGCACCACACGTTCTGGACGTGTGATGTGTTTTTGTCCTTCTTTTTTTCCGACATTTCTCCAGGGGTCTTCATGAATGTTAAAGCCCTTTCTCTTAGCTTTTCCACAGCCACTTGAATGACCTTAATAGCAATTTTGTAGAGAAAGTTATGACCAAAATACTAAACCCTTCCAGTGTTGAAAAACTCAAAAGAATTTGGACATTTTTGAAGGAACTTTCCTTTTATTCGATCGCCCATGCTTATCTCCTTCACATATTTGCTCGCACCTTAGATCTTGACTTATACTTTGGAACATGATATTTCTTTTTATCCAATTTCGCTCCATTTCCTATAAGAAGTTACAAGAATATGCAGCATCACGTCCAAGAAAGGAAACCAAACAAAACACGCTGAATATGCGTGCAAATGCATCAAATATATATCATTTTAAACCGTCAAATGCACGCATATTTTACACGCATCAAAATCCCCCAAACTTAAAGCATTGCTCGTCCTCGATCAAATTAAGAAAAATAATATCAAGGGGGAAAATAACGCACAAGAACACTATGAACATTTAATAGCATTTGACTCCATACTTAAGAAAACCATGTAATTCATAATCAAGAAGTCATCATTCATAAACTCGGTATAATCAATACAATCATGGGTACTTGACATCACGACTCACAAGTAGATAGTGTATCACTCGACTCTCAGAAGCATATGTTTTCTTGAGACCTTATATTTTGTACCATCCATCAGACGAATGGCGTTACACTGTTTTCTCGAATTAAGTTCAGTATCGCTTGGGAATTTGCCCTTTTGATGTTGGCCTCCCACTACAGTTGCGATTTGGGCTACTTGTATCTCCAAAGATTCCAGTCTCGCATTCAACAAAAACGATGTTAGAAACGAAGAAGAAGAAAAATAAAATAAAATAAAAAAATAAGAAAATCAAAAAAAGAAAAAATATTTACAAAAAAATGCTTCAATTAAGATTGGACTACTTATTACTATATATAAGTTGAATCTATCAATCCCCGACAACGGCGCCAAAAATTGTTCCCCAAAAATATTTTGGATCATACGATGCAAGTGTACAGTGTAGTTTATAGGATAATGGCAAGCAAGGTCGTATTCCTCAGGGATTAATATGCGAAATACTTAGCCTATAATAACATCGCATTCCAATATTATTGAAGCGACCGAATATCAAGTTTTACTAAAAATAAAAAATAACAAGAAAAATAAATAAATTTATGAACCCCACAAGTATTTTCAACAACTACTGGAGCAACCTTAGGCACATAATCTCAATATTTTTCTTCAATATTAAATCCAATTAAAGTTTCAAAACCAATTCACGTAATTCTATGGGTTCAATTCCTAAAATAGTCTATTCCCCCTCCTGGATGCTAAATAAAAAGTAGATTAATAATAATTGTAGATCTCCCGATATGTTACAACTATTATTAACTACAAAAAGGTCTATGATTTGAATGACTCTCCACAAACTGTTGTAGGTCTACCGACACGTTACATCCATTTTTGTCTGAATTCGATTTTCATCTTTGTTCGAACTCATCTCCCGAATCTCGCACTAACTCATCTCCCTTTCCTACACGGTTGTGTGGGTTCACACGTTCTGGCCGCGCGGGCCTGGTTCCGTCCCCTGTTTCTTTCCCTTCTCCACACGGTTGTGTCATCCCACACTGGCATTTTCACTCGGCCGTGTGACACCACACGTTCGACGTGTTTTTGTCCATCTTTTTTCCCAACATTTCTCACGAGGTTTTCATGAAAGTTGTAGCCCTTTCTCTTAGCTTTTCATAACCACTTGAATGACCTTAATAGAAATGTTTTAGAGAAAGTTATGGCCAAAATACAAAACCCTGCCAGTATTGGAAACTTTTAGCGCATTTGGACGTTTTTGAAGGAAATTTCCTTTTGTTCGATCGTCCATTCTTCTCACCTTCACATATTTGCTCGCACCTTAGCTCTTGACCTATACTTTGGAACTTGATATCTCTTTTTATCCAATTTAGCTCCATTTCTTTGTAAGTTACAAGTATTTGCGATTATCACGCCTAACAAAGGAAACCAACCAAAACACACTTAATATGCGTGCAAATACATCAAATATATATCATTTTAAACCATCAAATGCATGCATACTTTACACGCATCAAAATCCCCAAACTTAAAGCGTTGCTCGTCCTCGAGCAAATTAAGGAAAAAATATCAAGAGAAAAAAAGAAAGCACAAGAACACTATGAACATTTAATAGCATTTGACTCCATACTTAAGAAAACCATGTAATTGATAATCAAGAAGTCATCATTCATAAACTCGGCATAATCAATACTCTCTCGGGTACTTGATATCGTGACTCACAAGTAGATAGTTTATAACTCGACTCTCAGAAGTTTATCGATAGTGTTTACGCTCAAATTCAATTCAGTGAAAGTAGAACTACCATAGGCTTGCAAATCGTCTTAACATATCTACAACTTTTGTGTGCACAATCTAAGAATCAAAAAGGACTTTTCATTTGGTTGTAATGTAGGCTCTTTTGGTAAGGGTAGGGAAAATTTGGATTAAGTGACTTCACTTGAGCAAATAGAATTTAAGCGCACAAACTTGCAATTCACCAACCAAATTTTATCATAAAACTCATTCTTCATTGTATTTTCTTTATCAACTCAACTCCACCCTTATTTCTCCTTTTTTCATTCTTAGGCCTTTTTGCCTATTGTTTTTCTAGCCTCAAGCCCAAGAAATTTGAGGGATAAAATTATTTTTAAATTTTTAAAGATCAATGTGGCTAACAATAATAAGTTTTGGCTCAAAATTGGCCGAGTTCATGAGTTCATAGGTAGGCTTTTTAGGCTAAGTAGGCTAAACAAAGATGGCCTTAAGTCATTTTCAAAAATTGCACACACATGGCTTCATTGAAGATACCAGAGCAAATTCTAGAGTTCTAGCAATCATGAATGACACACTCAAGAAAAAAATAAGTTGCATAAGATAAAGCAGTTTAAGGCACAAAAGCTCACAAGCTTATATTTTGCAACATGCTCAAATACTCAATTTTCGAAACTATTGCTAAGCTAATAAATGACATCTTCCCAAATATTCATCAAATTAATCCCAGAAGTATGTTATTTCATTCAATTAAATGGTCATAGTAAAATCATACAAAAGCTGGGCATTTTCAAAAACCTTGATTAAAAATCACATACAAAAGCAATTAAACGTGCTAAAGCAATAAACGTGCTATTAAAAAAATATCAAATAAGAAACGAAAATAAAATAAATCGAAAATAATTTTTTTATGTAAATTTTTATGCTCTACTTGCAATCCTAAATGCAATGCAAAAATGCAACAGTACTAAATTACGCATTCTTGACGATCCCCCCAAACTTAAAATATGCTTCGTCCCGAACATATGAGGAAATTATCAAAAGAAAAAAAGGAATTCGTAAAGAGTACTTACGTGGATAGTTCTGGTGAAGCCTGGAGCTCGTCCATCAATTTGGAAACTGGAGGAGTAGATCGCACGGTCGGGTTGGTGGCTTTGCTTCGTAATCCACGGCCGATGGTGGCCACACGTGGTGCTTGGCACCTCGTCCTCTCGCACGACCTAATCGTGTGGCCTCACACGGCCGTGTGAAGTGATTTTCGTACTTTTTTTTGTTTTTTACCCCGAGGTTTGTCGTGATGTCTCTTGAGTTGCCTCCCACTATGCGCTAAATTATACGTCTTCAGCCAGACTTCACATTTCTAACATCGCTGTCGTTGAACTGTGTCGATTGAATTCCTTGAGCCCTTATATTTTGTACCATCCATCACATGAATGGCGTTGCAATCGCTTTTCTCGGATTAAGTTCAGTATCACTTGGGATTTTTTCCTTTTGATGTTGGGCTCCCACTGTAGTTGTGATTTGGGCTACTTGTATCACCAAATATTCCAGTCTCGCTGTCACGCCACAAACGGGACGCGACGATGATCCACAACTTAAATACAAGTAAACCAAACATTCTAGACGAATATCATCAAAACCCAATGGAACAGAGTCTAAATAGTTAATGAAACACGTTATAACTTACGAATATCCATAATCCAAATTACATCCCCGATATGATCTAAAGAAAACAACTTAAAAGTCAAAGGGTCCTACGCCTTGATTACAAACCTAATGAAAAGAAATACAAGAGTCCAACAACAACCACAAGAAAAGAGTAAGTCCAACAACAAATAATAGTAACAAGTCCAGCGACATCAACAACAAAAGATAGTAAATCCAACAAGCGGAGTACAAGGGCTCAATCCGTAGTCGGTTCAGCATCTTCAACGAAGTCCTCATCTAAAGGTTAGAAAACAAAGGGGATGAGATAGAAATCTCAAAGGATGGATGGGGTGATCGTGTGCAAGTGTGGCGATATATAGTTAATGCGAGAAAACAGTTATATGAAAACGCGTGAGGTATGATGCATGAATTCACACACATCCACAAGCGTCGTGATAAATATATTTAAGTAATATACTTATACAATTCAAGAAAACAGTTCGTGGTCACACAGGGCACTATGTGATTCAGGCAAGACAGGTAGAATTGCGTGCGGAATGTAACGCCAATCCCATGAAAGAGAAATAATGGTTGCGTCACGGTTTGTAGCGCCAAACAATGCAAAACAAGTAGCGGCTGCGTACGGATTTGTAGCGCCAACCAATGCAAAACAAGTAGCAGTTGCGTACGGATTTGTAGAGCAAACCAATGCAAAACAACTAGCGGTTGCGTACGGATTTATAGCGCCAACCAAATGGGTCCGATAACTCTGGAATCGTGTGGATCGACAACAATTCTTTCGTTCTTCCTTGTAACTCCCGGGCAAGATGGTCCAAGACCTGTCATCTTATCGCTCCGTAGGCAAAGACAAAATCCACATTGGAGCTTGCAAGGCTCGGATTTGTTATAATCATGATTATACCTCAAGTACTACGACCCGCTTCCCTTGGACACTCCGTCCCTCAGTTGTGGGATTAAGACGATGGGGCCGAAAGAGTGGAATAGCAGCCGAGCTGCCCGGTTCCATCCCCGACGTATCCATTCTGACTGTGAGCTCGACACACCAAGTTGACTCAGCAGAAAGTAAATACAAGTACAAAAATCAACCAGCAATGAGTAATATTGATTCAGGGAAGCAGTTCAGGAAATGTTTTGAAATTCACGAGTAGCAATATGGCGTTGGTGGAGTTATTTGGATGAAGATGATTATCGGAAGGATAAGCAATCTTTGATATCTTGAAAGATTAAGTGGAACATAAGTCCCGTTATAGATTCAAAACCGCAAGACGAGGAAGTCGCCCCGCGATCGGGTATTAATCGGTCGAATCGGTCCGATAAGTGAAGGGTTTTTTTTTTGAGAAAATAAAATACTTTAATTAAATCTCCGAGTCAGAGGGCCCAGGGCTATTTTAGTAAAAGGGAAAATAATTTGAGTTAGGTCCTTTATAAAAGAAAAATTACAATTTAGCCCCGTTTTGTAAAAACCAAAACTTTTGAGGTTAAAATTAAATGAATAAATATCCCGACCTTGAAAAATTATGAGGTCAGTTCCTAAATTCTCCAAATTGTCCATAGATTCAGGTTTTTAAAGTTTTGAGGTCGAGTTTTTATAAAATTCGCACATTGGCCCCAAATTTGTTGAAATTGCCAATTCGGACCTTAAGTTTAAAATAATCGGAACTCACAAACCGGAAGGGATTTTAATGTGATTTCAGTTGGAAAATGTCACTAAGGTTAGTAGGATATTGGGACAAAAGCAGGTTTTAAAAGAAATAAGTTTAGGTCCTTTAACTTTTGAAAATCTCATTTTTGTCCCATTTTGGAATAATTGCCTTTAAGGCTTTTTGGGGTCCAATTGTTATGAAATTTGATCCTTGGGTCCAAAATATGATTAAGTTACAGTTAAGTTAGTATTTCCTTGTGCATGGGCTGCGTAAGACCTGGAAATTTCATTTGGGTCCTCAAGTTTAGTCTTTTACACTTTAGTCCCTCAATTTTAGAAAAATTACTTTCCAAGCCCTAAACACTTGGATTTTTGGAATACATTTAAAATGTGTCATTTCCAGTACCTTAAGAGTGAAAATTCCAAATTTTAAAATTAAGGTCTGGTACAGTTTCAAAATTTGCAAAGTAGCCCTTAAACTTTTAAAATTTTATAATCTAGTCCTTGGGCTTTTAAAGGTTGATTTTATTTATCTTAAAACTCTTAAAACTTTATTAAAATGTCCAAAGGTAATTTTTGAACCTGAGTACAGTCCCAAAATTCGAAATTTGCAGAAGGGTCCTTTAACTTTCATTTTCTTGTAATTTAGTCCACCAATTTTCCATTTTTGCATTTTTAAGTCCAAATTTGAAATTTAATCAATTATGCTCGACTTGTCCAGGTTATAAGTCATCCAAAATATGGATTTCAAAGATCATACACATGCATGTCCAATTCATACAAGAATTCATCAAATAGAACATTAAATTGTACATGCATGCACCTAAAATTCAATAAATAGCAATTTTGAGCAACTCTTGAGAATTTTCATGATTTGATACATAAAATTTACATGCAATACATAGATTACATATCTCAAGGGCTCATGATCAAAATTCTACATGCATTTTAATAAGAGCACCTAGAAGTTTGAAAGAGTTTTTCCACCCACCTTAAATTGGAAAGTTGTGAAATAAAAGGATAAATTTCACAACTTTGGATGAGGTCACTTAGGTCAGCCCCTAAGTCAAGAAATATCAAAAATTTGGAGTTATAAAAATGGAAGAAAAATTAAGGAGAAAAAGAAGGAGATAAGGAAATGAGAAAGACTACACTTTACCTTGTGTAGTAGGTGATTGGAGACTAGTTGAAGCTTTAAATTTGGAAATTTTGGTTCAACTCCAAAATCACCTAAGGTCAGCCCCTATTTCTCAAAAATCAAAAAGGGGTGTTAAAATTTGAAAAAAAAATAGGAAGAAGAAGAAAGAAGGGCTATAGTGTCCAATTCTTACCTTGTAGTCCAAATTTCTCTACTAGTTATTCTTCAAGTCTTCAAATTTCACCACCATGCATGCATGTCTTCAAGTGGTCTTCTAAATACCTCAAAATCCAAAATTCAAGCTTATATTAAAAAGAGAAGGTGATGAGTAGTAAGAATTTAAGTTGAATTGAGAAGTGAAATTTCTTACCTTGAGATAGGGGGTGTTCGAATTTTTGGTGTTTAAGTGGTAAGATTGTTTGTTTTGGTTTAGATGTTTGAAGAAAGAAAGTATGTTTGATGTTAGGAAGAAGATGTTCTTGAAGATATGAAGATGGGTTTGAAGATGTGAAGGACTTGTGTTTGAATATTTGAAGATGTGAAGAAGGGGTACTTGAAGATATGAAGAACTTATGTTGAAGATTTGAAGATGTGAAGAGTTGGTGTTTGAAGGTTTGAAGATGTGAATGATTTTGTGTTTGAAGATTTGAAGATGTGAATGAATTTTAGAGAGAGGTTAGAGAGAAGGAGGAGAATTTTCTTGAGAGATTAAAATGTGTTGGATGAAAAAATTTTAACCAAATTTTGTGTAAAATGGCCATGTTGGCCGTCCAACATTAGGGAGGGAGAGAGAGATTTTTTTTGATTAATTTTGTGTCTTGCAAGTTGTCTCTTGCATGGAGACAAAAGGGTGGTCAAAGGTATGGGTAAGGTATTGGAAGAGAAGGAATGTTGGGAAGTCTCCAACATGTTGGGAAATTTTAATAATAAAGAATTGATGTATAAGATGATGTGTATAGTATTTGAATTAATGGTATAATTATACACAAGATGACTACATAAGGTGTACATGTACAAGAGTTGGGTGGTATTTCTACACCAAAATTCATCAACAATGCCGTCCACTATAGGGGTAATTTGGTAATTCTATATATATTTTTTTTTTGTCCCAAGTTTGATGATAATAGATGAAATATATCAATCTCCAAAATAATTAGTGATTTCCTTGATCACTTATAAGTCTCATGATCACTTAATCTAAATCAAATTCTTAATTCTATAAGGTAAAAGTCTCTAAAATAAATAGTCTTTTAAAACTGTAAGGTGACTAATAAATACAAGAATAGTAATAATGATCAATCAAGTGATCATAAATGTGAAATAGAATTAATGATGATCATGATCATAAGTAATTAAATAAAATGAAAAAAATACAAAATATATATATTATTAATAATTACCCGTCAAAGTGACGCGGTAAGATAATCGATCAAATACATAGACGACAAAAAGATCAATTACATGCTCGGAAAATCGGGGGCTTCACATCCTCCCCTCCTTAAATGAATTTGGTCCCCAAATTCTCTTCAGAATAGTTTGGGATATTGATTCCTCATGTTTTCTTCCATTTCCCACGCTGCGTGTTCGTCTCGGTTGTGGGTTCTCGCCACACCACTTTAACCATCGGAATCTCTCTCTTACGCAATCGTCGTGTCTGCGATCAAAGATCCTGGATCGCCTCTCGGTGTAGGATAGATTTTCCATTAGAGGAGGAGTATCACGAGTGATGATATGTTCGGGATCTGGTTGATACTTCTTCAATCTTGATACGTGGAATACATCGTGCATTCCCGCATATGGTGCTGGTAACTCGAGTCGGTAGGCTAACTTTCCGATCCTCTGTAGAATTTTGTAAGGTCCAACATATCTCGGAATCAACTTGCCTCCTTTCTTCGGATTGATCAATCCTTTCCATGGTGAGAGTCTGAGAAATACTTCATCTCCGACTTCAAATTCCAAATTCTTTCTTCTCTTGTCCGCGTAACTCTTTTGGCGGCTCTGAGCTGTGCGAATCCGTTCCTTGATTAGTTTGACCTTCTCCATGGCCTCCTGAACTAAGTCGACCTTTGGAATCGAGGGCGACTTTCGTTTCTCTTTCGGAGTCCATTGGTCATCAATCTCCCAGTGTAGTGGGGATCTACATTTTCGCCCATATAATGCCTCGTAGGGTGCCATCCCAGTCGTGGCCTGATAACTATTATTGTAGGCGAACTCGGCTAATGGTAAGTGCGAATCCCAACTTCCTTGAAAATCCAACGTGCAGGCTCGCAGCATATCTTCTAGGGTTTGAATTGTTCGCTCGATCGTCCATCGCTTGTGGATGTCTTTGTCTTTGAAACTTAGCGAGGTACCCAATTCCTCAATATCAAAATTTAGGTGGCCTAGAGGTGCTTATATTCGATCCAAATTCCCATCAGCCAATTTCCAATAATCATTCTGCAAAAATATCTCTTAATAACCTTAGTGGTACTCAAAATTTCTTGTCATCACCTTGTAATAGACACTATTCATAGTACCCTATTCATGTGATCCGTAACATTTGCACCACTATTCGATTATCACTTAACCTATCATTTCTATTCCACATACCGTTCTAATGTACTATTCCCATAATTATTAGTTCAAAACATACCTCTTATAATTCAAATCCCGAATATGTCCTTGCTTGTCACAGCTAGTCAACACTTCATTTACCTAAGAAAGTGATACTCATTATAGTAGAGTCGATTTAACTAAATAGTCGACACCTATTCATATCGTGGTATATTTCCTCGAACAATTGGTAGTAGATTTCATCGCTAAAAGTGCAAGATCAACCCATAATCTCCACCCATCAACATATAATAGTCAAGACCTCAGTAATCATTTAATAAGTTATTTCCAAAGTTGTAATCATATGAGTCGCTCCTTCTAAAATCTTGATAGCAATCTCAATTTCCCATATCCATAAGGTCCTTGATTATTCCAGATAAATGTACACATCTCATATACTTTATATAGAATACTATTATCCGTCTCCTCCGAAATTAATCAATACTTAATACTCAATAACTAAGTCAAAATCAATCAAATTCATATATCATGTGAGTGCCTAGATCACCATAATATTCCGAATACTCACAGATAATCATTATCCCAAATTTAATTCACAAATGAGATATCATAACTTAAAAAATATTTAGTGACAATATCCAGTTGAGACCCTATAATCATCATATCCTTGTCGTATCTTATCCATGATACCAAACAACAAGTCAAATTTGCTTATTTATGCTCGTAGAAGTATTTAGAACGAATAACACAATGGCACATCATCGGTAAATCATACTTAGTGATTCACACACAATCATTCTCTAAAGTAATATCATTAGGCATCTAACTTCTATAATATATCATATGACCCAATTAGATACTGCCAAGTGATAACCTTATATCCTTCAAGTCTCATCATAATGGGCATTATAGCCTTCAAATCAAGAAATTTCTAAATCACCTACATCCAAAATGAGGCATATCCATTAATGTAAAATTTGAATACACCCATGAAGTACAACACTAGTAATACCGAGTCAAAGATACATCTGAACTAAAATACAATTGAATCTAATACAAAAGAAGCAAGGTACAACACGGTGGAAAAGTGTCTACAATAACAAAAGCACAACTGGCAATCAAGCTAGCTAATCAGTGAGATCGCCATCATCGTCACTAGCAGCTACGTCCATAACCGGGGTCTGGTCAGGCTGAGGTGGTGCCTCGACCTCGGGCCAATCGACGAAATCCAACCACTGCTCAAATCCTCGCATCATCATCAAGCGGAGCAGCCTCGGGTGCCTCAGGCTCTCCGACCTCGACTGGATCCTCCTCAGCGTCGGGTACGGCTCCACTTTGGGTGGTGGCAATGGTTGTGCATTAGCTGCCAGAGCAGCCTCTAAAGCAAATCTCTCGAGCTAGGGCCTGGTAAGGTCCTCTATCACTGTCATCTGCTTGATGAGGGTCTCTCAAAGCGCTCACCGGTGTCGCGAGATAGGCGGGCGTCAATCTCCCATTTCTCGCGTCCGTCACTTGCTCTCTTCTTCATTTTCTCGCACATTATCCGGCGCTCCGATATTCTCAGATCCGACCCTCCCGCTCGTATGGTGTTGTCGCGGTCCTTAATGACAGGTCAACTCGCTTCTTTTCATCTTGGCTCCTTGCCAAGCGCCGTGTCGTCCTCACATACCGGGCGCTCCTCGGATAGCTCTGAGGTCGCTCGAATACTCTCCTGGTGCCAGTGAATCGTGAGTGCTCGATAGTACTCCTGTTCGGCATGGGTCAAATAAACATCCCACCAAGTAGGTGGCGCTGGCTCCATCCTGATCAAACAAAACTAATGCGGATCAATCAAAGGTAAAGGAAAGATAAGGAGGGAATAAGGAAAGAATGAACAAGAAAGTCAGTCAAGAGTCAACTACATCAAGACAAGTATGACTATGGAATCTCCAAGTATACGTTCTATCTTAGTTTCAATTTCAATAATATGGTTCTATGCCAAATTGAAATCGATTTCACACTTAATTAGTCAAGTCGCGGTAATACCCAAAACACGCATCGAGGTCCTATCCTAGGTCGGCCGGTGTAAATTTCCATCTTACTAGCCGAGCTCGATACCATTCTAATCACACGCCCAAACGGGACGCGACGACGATCCACAACTTAAATACAAGTAAACCAAACATTCTAGACGAATATCATCAAAACCCAATGAAACAGAGTCTAAATAGCAGCGGAAATAATGAAACACGTTACAACTTACATCCATAATATCCATAATCCAAATTACATCCCCGATATGATCTAAAGATAACAACTTAAAAGTCAAAGGGTCCTACGCCCTTCATTACAAAAACCTAATGAAAAGAAATACAAGAGTCCAACAACAACCACAAGAAAAGAGTAAGTCCAACAACAATAATAGTAACAAGTCCAGCGACATCAACAACAAAAGATAGTAAATCCAACAAGCGGAGTACAAGGGCTCAATCCATAGTCGGTTCAGCATCTTCAACGAAGTCCTCATCTATAGGTTAGAAAACAAAGGGGATGAGACAAAATCTCGGATGGGGTGATCGTGTGCAAGTGTGGCGATATATAGTTAATGCGAGAAAACAGTTATATGAAAACGCGTGAGTATGATGCATGAATTCACACACAGTCCACAAGCGTCGTGATAAATATATTTAAGTAATATACTTATACAGTTCAAGAAAACAGTTCGTGGTCACACAGGCACTATGTGATTCGGGCAAGACAGGAAGAATTGCGTACGGAATGTAACGCCAATCCCATGCAAGACAAATAATGATTGCGTACGGATTTGTAGCGCCAACCAATGCAAAACAAGTAGCGGTTGTGTACGGATTTGTAGCGCCAACCAATGCAAAACAAGTAGCGATTTAAATCACGGGATTTGTAGCGCAAACCTATGCAAAACAAGTAGCGGTTGCGTGCGGATTTATAGCACCAACCAAACGGGTCCGATAACTCTGGAATCGTGTGGATCAGACAACAATTCCTTCGTTGTTCCTTGTAACTCCCCGGGCAAAATGGTCCAAGACCTGTCACCTTATCGCTCCGTAGGCAAAGACAAAATCCACAGGAGCTTGCAAGGCTCGGATTTGTCATAATCATGATTATACCTCAAGTACTACGACCCGCTACCCTTGGACACTCGTCCCTCGCCATTGGGGATTAGGGACGATGGGGCCTAAGAGTGGAATAGCAAATGAGCCCGGTTCCCATCCCCGATGTATCCATTCTCGATCGTGAGCTCGACACACTAAGTTGACTCAGGCAGGAAAGTAAATACAAGTACAGGTAGTCAACAAGGCAGTCGAGTATTATTGATTCAGGGAAGCAATTCAGGAAATTTTTTGAAATTCACGAGTAGCAATATGGCGTTGGTGGAGTTATTTGGATTAAGATGATTATCGAAAGGATAAGCAATCTTCAATATCTTGAAAGATTAGGTGGAACATAAGTCCCGCTGTAGATTCAAAACCGCAAGACGGGAAGTCGCCCCGATCGGGTATTAATCGGTCGAATCGGTCCGATAAGTCAAGGATTTTTTTGAGAAAATAAAATACTTTAATTAAATCTCCATGTCGAGGGCCCAGGGCTATTTTAGTAAAAGGCAAAATAATTTGAGTTAGGTCCTTTATAAAAGAAAAATTACAATTTAGCCCCGTTTTGTAAAAACCAAAACTTTTGGGGTTAAAATTGAATGAATAAATATCCCGACCTTGAACAATTATGAGGTCAGTTCCTAAATTCTCCAAATTGTCCAGAGATTCTCACATTGGCCCCAAATTTGTTGAAATTGCCAATTCGGACCTTAAGTTTAAAATAATCAGAACTCACGAACCGGAAGGACTTTTAATGTGATTACAGTTGGAAAATGTCACTAAGGTTAGTAGGATATTGGGACAAAGGAAGTTTTTAAAAGAAATAAGTTTAGGTCCTTTAATGTTTGAAAATCTCATTTTTGTCCCATTTTGAAATAATTGCCTTTAAGGCTTTTAGGTGTCCAATTGTTATGAAATTTGAACCTTGGGTCCAAAATAGGATTAAGTTACAGTTAAGTTAGTATTTCCAGGTGCATGGGCTGCATAAGTCCTGTAAATTTCATTTGGGTCCTCAAGTTTAGTCTTTTACACTTTAGTCCCTCAATTTTAGAAAAATTACTTTCCAAGCCCTAAACACTTGGATATTTGGAATACATTTAAAATGTGTCATTTCCAGTACCTTAAGAGTGAAAATTCCAAAATTTAAAATTAAGGTCTGGTACAGTTTCAAAATTTGCAAAGTAGCCCTTAAACTTTTAAAATTTTACAATCTAGTCCTTGGGCTTTTAAAGGTTGATTTTATTTATCTTAAAACTCTTAAAACATTATTAAAATGTCCAAAAGTCATTTTTGAACCTGAGTACAGTCCCAGAATTCGAAATTTGCAGAGGAGTCCTTTAACTTTCATTTTCTTGCAATTTAGTCCACCAATTTTCCATTTTTGCATTTTTAAGTCCAAATTTGAAATTTAATCAATTATGCTGGACTTGTCCAGGTTATAAGTCATCCAAAACATGGATTTCAAAGATCATACACATGCATGTCCAATTCATACAAGAAGTCATCAAATAGAACATTAAATTGTACATGCATGCATCTAAAATTCAATAAATAGCAATTTTGAGCAACTCTTGAGAATTTTCATGATTTTATACATAAAATTGACATGCAATACATAGATTACATATCTCAAGGGCTCATGATCAAAATTCTACATGCATTTTAATAAGAGCACCTAGAAGTTTGAAAGAGTTTTTCCACCCACCTTAAATTGGAAAGTTGTGAAATAAAAGGATAAATTTCACAACTTTGGATGAGGTCACTTAGGTCAGCCCCTAAGTCAAGAAATATCAAAAATTTGGAGTTAGAAAAATGGAAGAAAAATTAAGGAGAAAAAGAAGGAGATAAGGAAATGAGAAAGACTACACTTTACCTTGTGTAGTAGGTGATTGGAGACTAGTTGAAGCTTTAAATTTGGAAATTTTGGTTCAACTCCAAAATCACCTAAGGTCAGCCCCTATTTCTCAAAAATGAAAAAGGGGTGTTAAAATTTTAAAAACAAATAGGAAGAAGAAGAAAGAAGGGCTCTAGTGTCCAATTCTTACCTTGTAGTCCAAATTTCTCTATTAGTTATTTTTCAAGTCTTCAAATTTCACCACCATGCATGCATGTCTTCAAGTGGTCTTCTAAGTACCTCAAAATCCAAAATTCAAGCTTATATTAAAAAGACAAGGTGATGAGTAGTAAGAATTTAAGTTGAATTGAGTAGTGAAATTTCTTACATTGAGATAGGGGCTGTTTGAATTTTTGGTGTTTAGTGGTAAGATTGTTTGTTTTGGTTTAGATGTTTGAAGAAAGAAAGTATGTTTGATGTTAGGAAGAAGATGTTCTTGAAGATATGAAGATGGGTTTGAAGATGTGAAGGACTTGTGTTTGAATATTTGAAGATGTGAAGAAGGGGTACTTGAAGATATGAAGAACTTATGTTGAAGATTTGAAGATGTGAAGAGTTGGTGTTTGAAGGTTTGAAGATGTGAATGATTTTGTGTTTGAAGATTTGAAGATGTGAATGAATTTTAGAGAGAGGTTAGAGAGAAGGAGGAGAATTTGCTTGAGAGATTAAAATGTGTTGGATGAAAAATGTTTAACCAAATTTTGTGTAAAATGGCCATGTTGGCCGTCCAACATTAGGGAGGGAGAGAGATATTTTTTTTTTGATTAATTTTGTGTCTTGCAAATTATCTGTTGCATGGAGACAAAAGGGTGGTCAAAGGTATGGGCAAGGTATGGGAAGAGAAGGAATGTTGGGAAGTCTCCAACATGTTGGGAAATTTTAATAATAAAGAATTGATGTATAAGATGATGTGTATAATGTTTGAATTAATGGTATAATTATACACAAGATGACTACATAAGGTGTACATGTACAAGAGTTGGGTGGTCTTTCTACACCAAAATTCATCACCAATGCCGTCCACTATAGGGATAATTTGGTAATTCCATATATTTTTTTTTGTCGCAAATTTGATGATAATAGATGAAATATATCAATCCCCAAAATAATTAGTGATTTCCTTGATCACTTATAAGTCTCATGATCACTTAAGCTAAATCAAATTCTTAATTCTATAAGGTAAAAGTCTCTAAAATAAATAGTCTCTTAAAATTCTAAGGTGACTAATAAATACAAAAATAGTAATAATGATCAATCAGGTGATCATAAATGTGAAATAGAATTAATGATGATCATGATCATAAGTAATTAAATAAAATGAAAAAATACAAAATATATATATTATTAATAATTACCCGTCAAAGTGACGCGGTAAGATAATCGATCAAATACATAGACGATAAAAAGATCAATTACATGCTCGAAAAATCGGGGGCTTCACACTCGCATTCAACAAAAACGATGTTAAAAACGAAGAAGAAGAAAAATAAAATAAAATAAAAAAATAAGAAAATCGAAAAAGAAAAAATATTTACAGAAAAAATGCTTCAATTAAAATTGGACTACTTATTGCTATATCTAAGTTGAATCTATCAATCCTCAAGAATCAACGCGCCAAAAACTTGTTCGCCAAAAATATTTTGGATCATACAACTGTAAGTGTACAGTATAGTTTATAGGATAATAGCAAGCAAGGTCGTATTCCTCAGGGATTGATATGTGAAACACTTAGGCTATAATAACATCGCATTTCAATTTTAATGAAGCGACCGAATATCAAGTTTTGCTAAAAATCAAAAATAACAAGAAAAACAAATAAATTTGCGAACCCCACAAGTATTTTCAACAACTACAGGAGCAACCTTAGGCACATAATCTCAACATGTTTCTTTAATACTAGTAAGGTGAACATGCGTTGCACGTCAAACCAATTAATTTTATTGATTTAATTCAAATTAAATCCATGAATTAGAATCAATTTTATTATATTATTTGTATTTATAATAAATGTCATTAATGTATTTTGATCTTAAAAGAAAGTTTGCAAAAGACTAAATTTGAACTTATTTGTTGGTGAAATATGGTTAAGACATTTTCAACTAAAATACATGATACTTAAATGATATTATTGCTCAACAAAGTACAATGGATATTAAAATACTTATGAGTAATCTATATATAAATTAAAAATATATATATATTCAAGAACTCGTTTTCAATTAATTCATCTCTTGTTTGATTTTTGAGTGTCTACTTCTTCTTCATATTTAGCTTTGAGATTTTTTTGTAATAATTTTTTTGAATGCACTTTTAGCTCATGCATGATTGGTTGATGTATGGATGTATTTCTCTTTTACTCTATTTCCTAATGTGTATTAATTATCTTTTAAATCGGTTTGACTACAAGATTCAATTTTTCATTCATCACATGTGCCTCTTTTGTTAATAACGATGAGAAAGTAAAATTCCACTTTTATTTAGAAGTTTAGCTCCCGTAATATTTTGATTCATGTTCTCCTTTTTTTTGAAAAAAATTAAGTACATATCTTGGGGGTGATGGGAATCAAATCCCACACCTCTAGCTGAGATGAGAGTCTTACCACTCGACCATTATCCAATTTTTCTCATGTTCTCCATAATTAAATTAATTATTTATATAGAAATGAAGATGAATAGACTAATCAATTGTAATTAAAAACGGTTAATAAATTGATTAAGTTTGAAAGAATAATCACATTTATATATCAAATAAACGACAAAACCTCATCATAGAGAATCGAATTATTGAGTGTCTAACAATATTTATGCTCCATTCTATTATCATTAAGAGCATGCACGACATCATAAGTTTATTATTTTCAAATATTATTTTTATTATTGAGTGTCTTTGATGTGACTAATTGTTATTCTATATAATTTTTGTATCAAAAATTTGTTATGTAATATAGTAATGACAAATTTAATAACAAGAAAAATTATTAATTAATACATTTAAATAAATAATATGAACAACCTCAATTACGTCTTTTACGTTGTTTTCTTTCAAAAAATCAATTTATATTCTAAAAATCCATCCAATGGAGCATATCCAAAGTATAACCCATCATTCAACTTTACAATAAAATTTTAGAATATAGAATACAATAGTCCGTAAGTGTGTCAAATAACCGTAAAACATGGGTTAAGCTATAGCATTTTCATAAGAATGGTATAACAAAAAACCTCCTCACTTTTTAGTTGTCGTGTTCTATGCATGTGACATTTTCAAGCAAAATATAGGTCTCAAATTATTATGTTTTAATTTTTTTTTTTTTGTAAAATCGAAAGAAAATATCATATATAAATTGATAGGCATATCTTTTTACTGTCTTAAGCATAAAAAAATTATTTTATTCATTTTATATTTGTCAGTGAGCATATTTCAATATAGCATAAAATTTACAACACAATTCACAAAAGTATAATCCATGTATTTGAATGCTTAAAATGTTAAAAATAAATATCTTCATAAATTTAAATCTTCGACCTAATATTAAATCACTTTTACTGTGATGATGAATTTAACATTGAAGAATGTCAATATATACATTTGAGTATTTTGATTAAACGATTAATTATTATCTATATATATAATTTTATATATGAATGTTTAGAATTTTACTTTTGATTCTAAATAAATAAATAATATAACTTTTCAAACCTTACTCAAATTATTGTTCTTTTTGTATCTTGATATTTCATTACAACTTTTTTATTTATTAATTGTATGTATGTATATTGTTATTCATAGATAAAATTTTATTTAACACAATAAAATATAATATGAAAAAAATAAGGAAAAGGGTTAAAAGTAAAGAGGATTAAAAAATGGTATGTCTCGTCATTGTAAAATTTAGAAGAAAAACTTGAAAAATGCTATTTATATCTTTGTTAATTTAATATTTACGATAAAATCTAGTTGCACTTGAATAATACACATTTTAAAAATTAAATTGTTCAAGAGAGGAACATGTTTTAAAATGCATAACTATGAAAATAACGTCTGACTAAAATTTAAATTATTACTTTAATAATACATATAGATTATACACTACAAAATATTAGATCAAAATTATAATTGTTTTTTTACATATAACAATTAATGTATAGTGATTATATCTTCAAAGAGACTCAAGATTTAAAGGTGACTAAAATCAATTACTTTTGTTAATGAAGTTAATATTTAAATTACAATGAACAATTTATTTTCAAAATCATGTCCATTTTTGAAATAAGAAGTAATATAGTACTTTGATCCATAAATAAACTTTTTGATTAAAATTTTCACTCAAATGTAATGTTGTGGTCGCCAAAAATTCAAATATCAAGTAAGTTTTATACTTATTGTGCATAACTTAATACAATATTTTTTTAAGTAAAAGATTAACATATCAACATGTAGGTTATAAAATATGTACTTAAGATATAAATGTCAGATTTGTTTTTTATTTGTCTTAGCATATATATATACTTCTTTAAATTTTCATGTATTGATTATTGTTTCCATATTATATTACATTTTTTTTATTAAGTTAGATTATTTCACTACCTAAATAATATAATACATATCTTTTTACCTAAACTTATATAATTTATTAAGGGTGTATGTATGTTTTAAGCAAAGCTAAGTATTGTCATAAATATTAAAATCTACATATATAAGTGATTTTTCTTTAATATTTCTTCTACCATTCTTGCAATAGTATATATATATATATATATATATATATATAGACACACACACACACACCATATTTAACTATATTTTATTTACATCTATTTTTATTTATTATATTAGTTTTTATTTTTTAAAATCAAAGTCTATTTATTGATGCAGTTTGTTTACAATCAATACACCTCTATATAATTAATAAATAAAAAAACTACCATAAAATAGAAAAGACTAAATAGAAATAATAATTTCAATCTAAATTAAAATTCGTGATATGTAAAATAGAATAAGATTATTAAAAGCCATATTGACTTCTTATTTATAATTTAAAAATAAACTAGTTTGCTACAATAAATTGGAAGCCCTCGATTTTATTCGAGCATGTATTTATTTCACTTATCGCCTATGTACTATTTTGACTATTTTACCGCGTCACTTTGACGGGTAAATATTAATAATAAATATATTTCGTATTTAAATTCATTTTTATTTATTACTTGTGATCATGATCATTTATTAATTCTATTTCACATTAATGATCACTTGATTGATCATTATTATTATTTGTGTATTTATTAGTCACCTTAGAATTTTAAGAGACTATTTATTTTAGAGACTTATACCTTATAGAAATAAGAATTTGATTTAGAATAAGTAATCATGAGACTTATAAGTGATCAAGGAAATCACTATTTATTTTGGAGATTGATATTAATCATCTATTATCATCAATTTTGGGACAAAGAAAAAAAATGTGAATACCATAATTGCCCCTATAGTGGACAGCCAAGAGGTATATTTTGGTGTAGAAATACCATCC
Source organism: Rehmannia glutinosa (assembly GCA_016081115.2). Classification (NCBI taxonomy): domain Eukaryota; kingdom Viridiplantae; phylum Streptophyta; class Magnoliopsida; order Lamiales; family Orobanchaceae; genus Rehmannia; species Rehmannia glutinosa. The sequence continues at coordinate 93,484,392 of CM071926.1, forward strand.
AACTCTTGTACACATACACCTTATGTATTCATCTTGTGTATAATTACACCATTAATACAAACCTTATACACATTATCTTATACCTCAATTTTATATCATTAAATTTCCCCAACTTATTTTATTCTTCCAACATTCTCCTTAATTTTCTCCCAACCCATACTTTGACCAATTCCTTTGTCTTCATGCAAGAGACAACATTCAAGCCTTGAAAGATTTCTCCTCTCTCTCTCCTTCATGTTCCACGGCCATTAGGCCGAGATGTACAAAAAAAATTATCTCATGTTTTCACCAACACATCCCTTGAAGTCTTGTGTTTTCTCTCTCTCTTCTCTCTAAAATTCTCCAACTTCTCTCTATATTTTCTTCTTCTTCTTTCTTCAAAAATTTAGCAAAATTTCAAGAAAACTCCTTTTACACTTTCAGAAAATTCGAATTATACTACTCCAAAGGTAAGAAATTTCATCTTCAATCCATTTTTGATATCACCTAGCTCATCCTCTTCACCTTCTAATTAAGTTTTAAATTTTGTTCGAGGTATACTTAGAAGACCATTTGAGGATTAGAGACTTGACATCATCTTGAAGAAGAACTCAAGGTTGTGAAGAGAATTTGGACTACAAGGTAAGAATTGGGACTTTTAGTATATTTTTTTTCTTCTCCTTCTATTTTCCAAATTTTGAGACTCCATTTTCATTTTTGGAGTTTTAGGGGCTGACCTTAAGAGCTAGTTTAAGGGTGAGCAAGGAGACCCATTTTTGAGACCTCTACTAGTGTCATTTCACCTACTACACAAGGTAAGTGTAGTTTTACCAATTTCTTCACCTCTTTATTCTCCTTAAATTTTTAACCTTATTTTCTAACTCCTATATTTTTTTGATATTCCTTGACTTAGGGTCTGACCTAAGTCACTTCTTCTTCAAGTGTGATTTATTCCATTTTTCACCAACAAATTTATTTCTAAGGTGGGTGGAAAAATCCTTTCAACTTCTAGGTGCTTTTATTTAAATGCATGTAGTATTTTAATTTTTAGCACTTGAGATATATATATTATGTATTGCATGTCAATTTCTTGTATCAAGTTGAAAAACATTCTCAAGTATGGCTCAAAAATGCTATTTATTGAAAAATAGGTGCATGCATGTACACTTTTTTATTGTATTTGATGAATTCTTGTATGAAATGGACATGCATGTGTATGATCCTTGAAATTCATGTTTTATATGACTTATAACCTGGACAAATCGAGCATAGTTGATTAAATTTCAAATTTTGGACTTCAAATGCAAAAAAGGAAAGTTTGTGGACTTAATTGCAAGAAAATAAAACTTAAGTGACCCCTCTACAATTTTAGAATTTTGGGACTGTACTCAGATTCAAAAAATGATGTTTGGACATTTTAATAAAGTTTTAAGAGTTTTTAGATAAATAAAATCAACCTTTAAAAGCCCAAGGACTAGATTGTAAAATTTTAGAAGTTTAAGGGCTACATTGCAATTTTCAAAACTGTACCAGCCCCTTATTTTGAAATTTGAAATTTTAACTCTTAAGGTACTGGAAATAACATATTTTAAGTGTATTTCAAAAATCCAAGTGTTTAGAGCTTGGAAAGTAATTTTATAAAAATTGAGGGACCAAATTGTAAAAGATTAAACTTGAGGACCCAAATGAAATTTCCAGGACTTATACAGTCCATGTACCTAGAAATACTAATTTAACTATAACTTAATGATATTTTGGACCCAAGTTTTAAATTTCATAATAATTGGACCCTAAAAGCCTTAAAGGCAATTATTTTAAAATGGGACAAAAATGAGATTTTCAAAAGTTAAACGATCTATAATTATTTCTTTTTAAAACTGTTTTTGTCCCAATATTCCACTAACCTTAGTAACATTTTATAACTGGAATCACATTAAAATCCCTTCCGGTTTGTGAGTTCCAATTATTTTAAACTTAGGGCCCAAAATGACAATTTTAACAAATTTAGGGCCAATGTGAGAATTTTATAAAAACTCGATCTCAAAACTTTGAAAACCTGAATCTGTGAACAATTTAGAGAATTTAGGAACTTAGCTCATAATTTTTCAAGGTCGGGACATTTATTTATTCAATTTTTTAACTCCAAAGTATTGATTTTTACAAAACGGAGCTAATTGTAAATTTTCTTTTTAACAAAGACCTAACTCAAATTCTTTTCTTTTAAAACAGTCTTGGACCCTCTGAATTATAATAATTAATTAAAATATTTTATCTTCTCAAAAATCCCTTGACTTATCGGACCGTCTTGACCGATTAATACTGTCACGCCCCAAACGGGACGCGACGACGATCCACAACTTAAATACAAATAACCAAATAGTCTAGACGGATATCAATGAAAACCCAAAGAAACAGAGTCAAATAGCAGCGGAAATAAAATAACATAGGTACGAATTACAACTTACAGTCCCACAATTATCCGAATCACATCCCCGAAAATCAACTAAAGATTACAACTTAATAGTCAAAGGATCCTACGCCCTTCAGTTACAGACCGGAATGAAAAGAAAATAAAAGAGTCCAACAACAATAACATGAAACGAGTCCATCAACAACAACAGGTAGTGAGTCCAACAAACGGGGTACAAGGGCTCAATCCGTAGTCGGTTCAGCATCTTCAACGAAGTCCTCATCTTAAGGTTAGAAACCAGGAGGGGATGAGACAGAAATCTCAGTGGATGGGGTGATCGTGTGCAAGTGTGGCGCAATATATAGTTAATGCGAGAAAATAGTTATATGAAAACGCGTGATATATGATGCATGAATTCACACAAAGTCCACAAGCGTCGTGATAAATATATTTAATTAATATACTTATATAGTTTAAGAAAACAGTTCGTGGTCACACAGGCACTAAGTGATTCAAGAAGACAGTAGATTGCGTATTTTAATGTAACGCCAATCCTATGCAAGACAAATAATGGTTGCGTACGGATTTGTAGCGCCAACCAAACAGGTCCAATTAACTCCGGAATCATGTGGATCAGACAGCGATTCCTTCGTTCTTCCTTGTAACTCCCCGAGCAAGATGGTCCAAGACCTGTCACCTTATCGCTCCATAGGCAAAGACAAAATCCACACTGGAGCTAGCAAGTCTCGGATTTGTCATAATCATGATTATACCTCAAGTATTACGACCCGCTTCCCTTGGACAAACTCCGTCCCTCGCCATTGGGGATAAGGACGATGGGGCCGGAAGAGTGGAATAGCAATGAGCTGCCCTGCCCATTCCCCGATGTATGCATTCCGACCGTGAGCTCGACACACTAAGTTGACTCAGGCAGGAAAGTAAATACAAGTTCAGGTAGTCAAATAGACAGTCGAGTATTATTGATTCAGGGAAGCAGTTCAGGAAAATTTTCGAAAAACGCGAGTGGCAATTATGGCGTTGGTGGAGTTATTGGATGAAGATGATTATCGGAAGGATAAGAAATCTTCGATATCTTGAAAGATTAGTTGGAACATAAGTCCCGTTATAGATTTAAAATCGCAAGACGAGGAAGTTGCCCGCGTTCGGGTATTAATCGGTCAAGAGGATCCGATAAGTCAAGGGGTTTTTGAGAAAATAAAATATTTTAATTAATAATTAAAGTCAGAGGGTCCAGGGCTGTTTTAGTAAAAGGAAAATAATTTGATTTAGGTCCTTGATAAAAAGAAAATTTACAATTAGCCCCGTTTTGTAAAAACCAATACATTTGGGGTTGAAAATTAAATAAATAAATATCCCGACCTTAAATAATTATGAGGTCAGTTCCTAAATTCTCTAAATTGTTCAGAAATTCAGGTTTTAAAATTTTTGAGGTCGAGTTTTTATAAAATTCTCCCATTGGCCCCAAATTTATTAAAATTGTTATTTCGGGCCCTAAGTTTAAAATAATTGAAACTCACAAACCGGAAGGGATTTTAAGGTGATTCCAGTTGGAAAATGTTACTAAGGTTAGTGGGATATTGGGACAAAAGCAGTTTTAAAAAGAAATAAGTGTAGGTCCTTTAACTTTTGAAAATCTCATTTTTGTCCTATTTTGAAATAATTGCCTTTAAGGCTTTTAGGGGTCCAATTGCTATGAAATTTGAATCTTGGGTCCAAAATATAATTATGTTATAGTTAAATTAGTAATTCCAGGTACATGGGCTGTATGAGTCCTGGAAATTTCATTTGGGTCATCAAGTTTAATCTTTTACAATTTAGTCCCTCAATTTTAGCAAAATTACTTTCCAACCTCTAAACACTTGGATTTTTGGAATACATTTAAAATATGTCATTTCCAGTCCCTTAAGAGTTAAAATTTCAAATTTTAAAATTAAGGTCTGGTACAGTTTCAAAAATTGCAAAGTAGCTCTTAAACTTCTCAAATTTTACAATCTAGTCCTTGGGCTTTTAAAGGTTGATTTTATTTGTCTTAAAACTCTTAAAACTTTATTAAAATGTCCAAAAGTCATTTTTGAACCTGAGTACAGTCCCAAAATTCGAAATTTGCAGAGGGGTCCTTTAAGTTTTATTTTCTTGCAATTTAGTCCACCAACTTTCCATTTTTGCATTTTTAAGTCTAAAATTAAAATTTAATCAATTATGCTCGACTTGTCCAGGTTATAAGTCATCCAAAACATGGATTTCAAAGATCATACACATGCATGTCCAATTCATACAAGAATTCATCACATAGAACATTAAATTGTACATGTATGCACATAAAGTTCAATAAATAGCAATTTTGAGCAACACTTGAGAAATTTCATGACTTGATACATAAAATTGACATGCAATACATAAATTATATATCTCAAGTGCTCATGATCAAAACTGTACATGCATTTTAACAAATGCACCTAGAAGTTGAAAGAATTTTTTCACCCACCTTAATTTTGGAAAATTGTGAAATAAAAGGATAATTTCACAACTTTATATGAGGTCACTTAGGTCATCCCCTAAGTCAAGAAATATGAAAAATTTAGAGTTAGGAAAAATGAGTGAAAAATTAAGAAGAAAATAGAAGAAGATAAGAAAATTGGAAATACTACACTTTACTCAGTGTAGTAGGTGATTTGAAACTAGTTGAAGCTTCAAATTTGGGATTTTTGGTTCAACTCCAAAATCACCTAAGGTGAGCCCCTATTTCTCAAAAATGAAAAAGGGGTGTTTAAATTTGAAAAAAAATAGGGAGAAGAAGAAAGAAGGGTTCTAGTGTCCAAATCTTACCTTGTAGTCCAATTTCTCTAACACTTATTTTTCAAGTCTTCTAAAATTCACCACCATGCATGCATGTCTTCAAGTAGTCTTCTAAGTACCTCAAAATCCAAAATTTAAACTTAAATTAAGAAGAGGAGGTGATGAGTAGTAAGATATCAAGTTGAATTGAGCAGTGAAATTTCTTAACTTGAGATAGGGGGGTGTTCGAATTTTTGGATTTAAGTAGGAAGAATGTTTGTTTTGGTTTAGATGTTTGAAGAAAGAAAGAGTGTTTGATGATAGGAAGAAGATGTTCTTGAAGGTATGAAGGTATGCTTGAAGATGTGAAGGACTTGTGTTTGAATATATGAAGATGTGAAGAAAGGGTACTTGAAGATTTGAAGATATGAAAAACTTGGTGTTTGAAGATTTGAAGATATGAAGGGTTGGTGTTTGAAGATTTGAAGATGTGAATGATTTTTAGAGAGAGATTAGAGGGAAGGAGGAGAATTTGCTTGAGAGATGAAGGTGTTGGATGAAAAATTTTTATTGACAGAGGGCCTTGCTTTTGGGCTCGCTTTTGTTGGTTGTTTGCTTTGCTATTGTGTTGTATGTTGATGTTTTTCATTTGCAAGTAGCGGTCGTCAATTATTGTCGGTATGTAGGTTGGTTTGCAGTCGATCGGGTGCGGCCGACAATTATACTCGTAAATAAGTCGATTTTGTGGTCTATCATTGAGTTTGATGTTTTGGTCTAATTTCTTAGTCAAGATATATAGCATGTTTGTGGTAGATTATTGTAGGGCAACTAGGGGCGAGCGACAACGGCGATGGATCGAGGCAGCGATGGATTTTCGATCGTCTCTTCCCTCTTCATTTTTATTCTTTCTTGTGTTTGTTGGTCCGCCGTTTTGGGGTCGACTCGAGGTTGATGTTGGCTAGTGCCGACATCGAATGTGGTGGTTGCAGGCATCATCGAGTTTCCAGAAAATGCTAGTATATGGTAGGGGCAGGGGTGGATTTTTTTTTCCCAATATGTGTGAAGAATGAAGAGGAAAACCTCTATTTTGGCAAGGGGTATAATGGGCATTTGAGTGGTATTATTGCAATGATTTAAGGTATGTGGTATTTTTATAATTTTTGTCTATAAAGGTGATATTTTTCCAATAATCCCACTAACATCACATAGTAACCCCAATACACTGATTTATTTGTAAAATACGATTGAGGTTTTCACTTGTTCGAGTTGATAATTGGAATCTCTAATTGAATCCCATTGGAAAAATCAATAAGCCCTTAGAAAACGACATATATAACTATGTTGAAATTAGTGAGTTTTGACCAGTTTTGACCAATTAATTAAGTGGGTTCATTTATTTGTTGTATGAAATAAATGAGGTAAATATAATCTGCAACACATGTAGATAAGATTAGCATTTTGAATTTTTTAAAATCGATATTGGGTGAATGAGAAATTAATACATAAAGTAATATACTTAAATATATGAAAATGTGAAAGGGTGGGAATATGAAAAGTTGCATATCACATGGAAAAAAGAAACAAATTAAGCTACCTTATATATAACTTTACAAATAGTAAGGAGTAATCAAGTGAAGCTTTAGAGGGAGTGTGGCAAGGCAACTCAAGAGGTAGTGACTTGGTGGATTCATTTGGATGACGACATGTGGCAGGTGGTGGCGTTGATTGGACACGCCTGTTTGCTGACAGGGCATCATGATAGGACACGACTATTCAGTATGTAGTGGTTCGTGCCAGGGGATGTGTACCTTCAATTTTGAAGCAATCTGGACCATCAAATCGCGACTGTTGATTAGAAAGCATGATCTGACAGTCCTAATCAACCTGATCCAAGTGTTGCACCCAATATGAAGGGGCACCCATAGTTCTATAAATATGAGTCCCCATAACTCATATTTGTATCTGAAAAATTCGAAATTCATACACAGTATGCATAAGTATTTTGAGAGTTCATAAAATATCAAGTGTTCGTAGTGTTGTTATCATAAGAAGTAAGTCTTGTATCCTGGGAGGCGATTGCCAAATACCGTAAACACCGTGAGCATGTCAATTTTTTCTTAAAGAAAAATAGTTCAATGTTTGCCTCGACTTTCATATTGTTACTCTGCTTAAGTGTTCGTGGAAATATTACCGCAAGTGTACGGTGTTAAGTTTTAATATAGTGAATTAAATTGGGTTGTCGCATCCACGGTGAATGATTATCAAATAGGCACTAAGTATTCTAATTAAAATAGCTTAATTTTATCTAGAAAGTCGAAATAATGAGTTTTTTTGTTTTTTAAATATAATAAATAACAAAAATACAATTTTAACTCAAACTTTGGGAATTTGTTGGCTTGAGCAATTCATCAAATATGCAATAATAATGAAATTCTATAGGAATGATTCACTTAATCATATCTTATATTTTTCGACCCAATCTATCAATTATTCATTAGTGATTCACAAATCATGAATTCCAAAAATGAATCACTAATAAATCATGAATTCCAAAAATGAATCACTAATAAATCATGAATTCCAAAAATGAATCACTAATGAATTTCGAATCTATCTAATTTATTCGTAAAAATCCAACTTAACAAATACCCCCAAACTTGAATTGTTGCTTGTCCCCAAGCAACTGAAAACCACTGCAACAAAGAATAATTGTTTTAGATTTACAAGTGATTCAATGCCTCAAAATATTTCAAATATTACATGACTTAAGGAATTTGCAAAAATATAATTATCTCACTTGTCAATTAAGCATGCAATTTCACCATAATTTCGTGACGTCATATGTGAATGCAATCGATGTCTAATTCTATTTTCGTTGGTCAAATAAATAGTCAAATATTTTCCAATGATTCATTTTTTAACTTTTTTGATATAATTCTAATATCAATCTCCACATTGTATGCAATAAAAATATAAGAATCAATAGAAGTTTCACGGGTTGTAATGTAAGCTTGGGTTAAACGTATACAAATATAGGATAGGTGGCTACAATTCACCCTATATAGCAACGACCAATTTCAAATATTTCTAAGCGTTAACATTCCTCTATAAAAAATATGCACATATTGAATCCAAATATGTCGTTTTTCTAGATTTCATATGTATGGGTGAAAACATGATATTTTTGGGGGATTTTCTCATATTTGGCTTGGATAATCAATAAGTTATCATCAAAAAAGTTTTATTAAGCTCAAAAGCAGATACTAGGGAAAATTTTATTTTGGTAGGCTATATAGGCTTTAGCTTTTTCAAAAATGGCCGAAATCATTTTTATAGTGTTATATCACTTTACAAAATTGTTTTGACTAATGTTCAAATATATCCTTGAGTTATAGAGGATCATTTAGTTAATATTTTGAAAAACTTTAGTTCAGCAACTTATTAAAACTGATTAAAAGATTGTGTGAAATAATTAAGTCACAATTTCAAGATTTATCACATGTCTTTTTTTAACAATTAAACACATGACACTTAGAAAATTCATCAAATCTTGCAAATTCAAAATAAAAAATATTATAGGCTACATAAACGTACTCAAAAGTTAGTATGATGTAAGAAATGAAAAGTACTACTACGCCTTCAAACTTAAAATGTGCATTAATCTCAATGTATGAATAATATGCAAACATAGTTTATGGTCAATAAAACTTCCTGAAAATCCATCAATCAAGGGCTCATCGCCATCCTAGTGAAGTGGGTGGGATAGGTGGATTGAGTATCATCAACCTCTAGTAGGAGATAAAGAATCAATCGAGTTTGGGAAAAAATCTATCGTGCGACCGTGCATTTTAACCTCGAGCATGTCGCCCGGCATCCTTGGTGCTTTTTTTGCCTCAACGTGATCTTGGAGGCAATTGGTGTAGAAGTCGTAGACAAAAGAGGGCATGGTCGGAATGGGTTGCATGGCGAAGCCCCTCCTTTGATGTTCATGGAGCATGGTGAGTAATTCGTCATTTTTGGGAGGACGGTGAAAATCCATGTTTGGGCACAATTGAACGAGGTTAAACCCATTCAAGAAATAAGCGGTGGTTTTCCATTCTTTACCGGTCGATTTGCTCGGGGTGATTGGAAGTGGAAGTCCTGGCGAATGAAGATGCTCATCCTCAATTTGTGCTAGCCATTTTGGAAAGTTAGAGCCAAAAGAAGACGAAATATACAATCCACATTTAAACAATTCATAAGATAATTCGTATAATTTCCATTTTAAACATTGAATTATCATTAAAAAGCACTTGAAATTTTGTCAAGGTATACAATTGAATAAAAAATTAGTAAAACTTTTTCACTGAAATATTTTATCAACACTTTGTGTGCACCAATTTAGATAATGTAAATTAATGGGAATTTAATGTGTTTAATCCAAAAAATTCACAACCAAGCAAATTCATAATCACATTAAGTATAAATTAACACAATTCACCAATCACAATAAGCAATTATAGCAAAAAATAGTGAATAATTTTTAATTTCTAACCTAGGGTTCATACGCTTCAAAGATGCAATCTTTTATTAATTCACATGAATTTTTAGTAAAATAAGGAAAGAAATTACCTTATGAAGTGTTTAATCCAAGAAAAACACGAAACATTTGAGCCAAATTGATTTTTAAATTTTGGAAAAATTGCACGAGGGAAAGGGGAATGAATTTCACGCAAGAGAAAAGAGAAAAAAAGAACCCCTGCATTTTTAACTGAATGTGTACTACAATACACCTTTGTGTACCGTGATATGGAATATTTTTCCATTTTTCTTATTAAAAACATGGTCGTGTTATTAAACACGGCACGACCGTGTTTTGTATGATTTTTTTGGTTGTACTATGGAACACGTTTTCGAATTGTTATTAGGAAAAACACAGTCGTGTTATCAAACTCGGCATGACCGTGTTTCTATGATTTTCGTGTGTGTTGTGGTGCACGTTCTCTTGTACAGCGGTACAGGTTTTCAACTTTTTTTATATAAATAAAAATAGGAAATAGGTATATTTAAGAAAAATCACCCTATTAACTATCGAAAAATCATAACGCGCACACAAAACAATTTAACCAAATCAACTAAGTGGAAGATTTAGAATCTTCTGTATTTCATCCCCAAAGTAATGTTTCAATCATTACCCATTTACCTGAAATGTATCTGTCACGCCCCAAACGGGACCATGACGTGATCAATAACATAAACCAGTTGATAAGTCAAATAAATCAAGTCAATAAATGATTTATACTACATTAATAACTAAGTAGTTAGTCATTCATCAAAAGCAACCTAAACAGAGTTGAATATCACAACGGAATCGTAAGTTACAGTCCGACAACATAACGAAATAGTTCCAAAATTACAACCCAAATAAAAACTTAACATTGTTCAAGGGTCCTACACCCTTAGGTTACATGCTTAAAATAAAATAGTCCAACATAAAGCTAGACATATAGAAAATCTTCAAAAGTCGGGATGCAAAGACCGATATGAATCACTCGGGTCTCGATCTTCCTCGTCCCACGCCACCAACGTGTGGACTGTCATCGTCTGGTCATTTGAAAAGGTGGGGGGTGAGACAAAATTTCTCAATTGATGGGTGTTTGTGTATAAGTGTGTCTTATATCGATGCAGTAAAACAATAATATAAAGAATGCATAGTTCATGATGCATGCGTCACACACGATTCACAAGCAGCATGATATTCAAAATAAAATAGTTTTATATAAATTGTTGAAAACAGTTCGTGAACATTCAGGCACCATGAATGGTATTCGAGCGAGTCAAGTAGTGGTTGCGTACGGAATTGTAACGTCAACCTAAAGAAGCAATACGGTCCGAGTAACTCCAGAAATGTGTGGAGGATAACCATGCTAATTATTGGGAGGATAACTATGCTTTGATTGATTTGATGGATTTGATATATTATGTGGGAGATATTAACCTCGATGAAAGTTCAAATAGTTATAAGGCGAGGAAGTCACCACACGTAATGCGTAAAATTCGGTAAAGAGTCCGTTAAGGTACAAGAATTTTTAAGAACACTAAAATTTTATAATTAAATATATAAGTCAGTAAATTACATGGCTGTAACATGGTAAATAATCAATTTGAGGTCCTTGATAATTTTTTTTTTATAAGTAGCCCCGTTTTTGAAAGCTAGTATTTATCGAGTTTGAAATCGAATAAGTTTTAGTTTTAACCTCGGAAAACTATAAGGTCAGTTCCTAAATTCTCAAAATTATTCATAGAATCAGTTTTAAAATAATTTGGGGTCGGGTTTTTGAGAATTTCTGATTTGGTCTCCTTTTGTCAAAATTATAATTTTTTGCCCCGAACTTAAAATATTTGGATCTCACAAATCGGAAAGTCGTTTGATGTGATTCTAATTTTTAAATATCACTTATAACATAGGGTTAATGGGACAAAAGCAGTTTTTAAAGAGTCTTAGTTTAATTCCCTTAACTTTTAAAATTTCCATTTCTTGTCCAATTTTTGAGTTTTTGCCCTTAAGGCTTATTTGGGATCTATTTGTTATGAAATTAGAACCATGGGTTCAAAATATCATAAAATTAAAATTAAGTAATTGTTCCAGGTACATGGGCTGTATTAATTATGGAAATTTCATTTTTGTCCATTGAGTTTGGTATTTTACACTTAAGTCCTAAAAATTTTAAAAATTGGTTTTCTTTACTAAAAACACTTTGACTTTTAGAATTAATTCAAAATACGAGTTTTTCAGTTAAAACAAGTCAAAAATTTTGAATTTTACAGAAGGGTCCTTGTACAATTTGAAAATCTCATTTTTTTATCCCTTAAACTTTCAAAATTCCTCAATTAAGTCCTTAGGCTTTCAAAGGTTAGTGTTTATTATCTCAAAACCTTTAGAACTTTGTTATTATCTTAAAATGTCATATTTTAAATGTAGTACACTCTCATTTTCAAAATTTTACAGAGGCATCCCACAGTTTTTAAAATCTTGCAATTTAGTCCTCCAATTTTGCTAATATGCATATAAGGTCCAATAGTGCAATTTTTCATATATATTCAGGTTTTACAGAATATATAGCAAATTAAACATGAAAATTCAAGTACATAAATTCATGTTTTACAAAATATAAAGCAAATGAAATTTCAAGTACATAAGCATGCAATAACATATCATCCAAGGATTCAAAAAATGCATAGATTTATATATGCATGAACCTATTTTTGCAAAATTGAATCATCAAGCATATTTTTTATGAAATTGTTGGACATATATACTTGTAAAATACATGCAATACATATTTATATATATTATGCAAGTTTCAAATTACTACATTCAATTTTTTACAAGATCATTTGAGTTTTTATAAAGAGTTTTCCCCCCACCTTTAGTAGTTTTGTTGGTGAGTCTAGAAATAACACTTTTGTAGGTCCCAAGGGGTGTAAGTAAGCTTTAGAAGGGGGGGTGAATAAACCTTACCAACTTTTCGAATTTAGTCCTTTTAAAATATTACAGAGTTAACACACAACTAAGTCCTTGAGGACAACTAAGTTAGTTAATCAAATAGAGTTAGCCACTCAATGCACTTTCGATAGAGTTGTTGATAAAATAACTCAGCTGTTTAGCCCAAATGAAGATTTGATCTACTTTCCCATCTGTCATGCATCACATACACTTTCTTTCTTGTACACTGAGTCTGGAAATCCTTCCACAAGATGACTCCTTGCAAGATTGTTGATTGTCTTGAAGTTCAGATGACTCAGCTTTTTGTGCCACAACCAACTTGATTCGGCCGTGCTCTTTGCAAACAGATAGATGCTTGGTGTGGCAGTAGACCAATCTACAACATACATATTCTTCTGTCTAGATCTTTGCAGCACTATTTCATTTGATTCAATATCTTTGATCTGGCAAACTCCCATATTGAATCCAACATTGTAGCCCTTGTCACAGAGTTGGCTTATGCTTAACAGGTTGAAGTTGAGGCCTTCAACATATGCAATATCTGTGATCTCTAATCCATTCTTCTTAATGGATCCAGTGCCTTTTATTTCCCCTGGAGCTTCATTTCCTCCAAATATGACTTTTGCACCTCTAATCTCCTTGAATCTTGATAGATTTTTCTTATTTCCTGTCATATGTCTGGAACAACCACTATCCATGTACAAGGTTCCTTGGCACTCAGTTGTTCCTTGAACCTGCAATCAAGGAAATTAGTTTTTAGGTACCCATACTTGCCTGGGTCCTGAGAGGTTAGTGATGTAAGATGATCCAACCAACCTATAGCCAAATGACTTGACTCTAAGAGGTTTCCATCTATCTGAGCCATAATCATAATTCACTTTGGCAAATTGCTTGGGGGCTTTAGGTTTATACAGCTGTCTCTTTTGTCTGTATGCCTGTTTGTGTGTTTTAGCAATTGCCTTCTTTGGGTAGTTGTGATATTTTTGAGTGTAGTGCATGGGTGCATATGTGTGCTGATAATAGCTCTTTTGCCTTTGGAATGACCTTTGCTGAGGTCTAAGTCTTTGCCATTGAGGCTTGTATTCCATTGGTCTTTTCTGATTTTTCACATTATTCCAATCAGCTTGGCTTGGGTAGTTTCTACCATTACATCATTTGTGTTTCTTTGGTAAAACTTATGGGGTTTTTGGTAGCTCTGTTTATTCTTCACAGAGTACTTTCTATTTGGAGTTTGCTGAGAAACTCTATTGGATTTCTTCTCAGTTGTCCTCTCAGCATACTCAACTGGCTATTTTTCTTTTCCTTTATATCCAAGGCCAGTTTGTTTGTGATTGTGCTTTGGAATGAATGTGGGTGCAACATTTGGTGTTTTAGGTTTTTGAGATGCTTCATTACTTGAAGATCCCTTTTTCCAAAGTCACTCTAGGAGTTTGACTGTGCACAAAGGAATTGAATCCTATGCCTGTCTTATCTCCACACTCTTTTTGGCTCATAATAAGGTCATCCAATGATTTAGATGCCTTTGTAAATGAGGCAATCACATTTTTGAGATCACTTTCCTTTTTTCCATAACAGCTATCTCTGCTATTAGTTTAGCATTCTCAACCTTTAGCTCTTTGTTCTCATCAGCTATGTGACTTAGAGTACTCAGCTCCTTAGTCAGCTGTGAGTTTTGGCTTTTGAGCTGGCTGTTTTCCTCATTTAATAGTGTGTGTGAGGATTTAATGTGCTCAAAGTCTTTCATCATTTTTCCTAACGAATCATAAAGATCAGTGGGTGATGAAGTGTGTGTATCACAATCACTATCACTAGAATCTGAATGAGATGAGTTAGAGTGTACCTCATCTTCTTGGTCTGGTTGATCTTGTTCTTTAGCCATTAGACAGATCATTGCTTCTTCTTCCGAATCTCTTGAGTAGTCACTACTACTCTCGAGTCGCCGCTTCTTTCGACTTAGCTTTCTCAAGAGTCTCAAAGCAGCCCAACATGGCTTTCTTCTTTTCTGTCTTCTCTCTCAAGACTTTTCTTTCTTCTTCATTCATGTACCTACCGATCGTGGATAGAAAAATCAATTGCAAAATGTCCTATTTGTCTCAGCCCAACATACGTTCTCGGCTCTTTGATCACTCTTTCTATCATTGGGTTATCGGCTCTCGATATTCAACCCTTGAGGCTCGCTCTCTTGGGTGGCCTGTCTTTCCTTGACTTGGAGGGAGCCGAATGTCTCCGGAGGATTCACCCTTGTTTCTTTTATAGTTCTTATTGAAGAACTTGTTGAATCTTTTAACCATCAAGGCAATCTCCTCCTGGTCTATGGCTTCCTTAACTTCACTCTCTTTTTCCCTCCTCGACTATAAGTGCAACTGCTTTTGGGTACATTGTCTCCTCTGATCTTTTCTTCTCACCAAACTCATAAGCTTTGAGATATGAGAATAGCTCATGATTGAATATTGTTGTGAGGTTCATTGAATGTCTCAGAGCCATGACCTTCATTTCCCATTCAGCTGGGAGGCTTCTTAGAATCTTCATACACATTTCCTTTTGTGTATATTCTTTCCCAAGTGCTGATAGCTCATTTGTGATTTCAAAGAACTGCATCCAAATGATCCAGGTTTCACCGTAAGCATTTTAAAATTTTCAAATTTTTGTACAAATCTGACAGACAATTTATTTTCTTTAATTTGCTCGGATCCTTCACAAATTAAAGTTAATTTATCCCAGATTTCTTTTGGCCATATTATCCAAGTTGTATCTCTTTCTATCATCATTGGTCCACTCAGTCCTTGGTTTTTCAACCATGGCTGGTCTGTCTTCTTCTGCTTCTGCTATTCTTACAGTTGTGTTCACCTTAAGTATTTGTAGTGGCCCATCCTCTATCACTAGCCACATTTCATCATGTAAAGCAGATAGATGAGCCTGCATACGAATTTCCAGTCTTCAAATTCCTCAACAGTGAACATAGGAATGCGTGTCAGATTTGCTTCTATGATAATATCTTTTGCTAAGAATGAAAGATTTTAAAAATACAAGTGTTAAAAATCTTTAGAAAAGATAAAGATCTAGATGAGTAACCAGTGTGGAAGGCTCAATGAACCAACTGCTCTGATACCACTTGTAGGTCCCAAGGGGTGTAAGTAAGGTTTAGAAGGGGGGGGGTTGAATAAACCTTACCAACTTTTTGATTTTAGTCATTTTAAAATATTACAGAGTTAACACACATCTAAGTCCTTGAGGGATAGCTAAGTTAGTTAATCAGCAGAGTTAGCCACTCATCAGACTCGATAGAGCCGTTGATAAAATAACTCAGCTGTTTAGCCTAAACCTTCACTTGGCTGTGTTGAGTTTTTCAGCGGAAGACTTAACACCCTTGAAGTTGATTTAAACTTGTTTTAACACTTGATTTTAGCACTTAGTTATTTATCAGTTGGATAGCATATCAGCAGATATAAGTAAGTATGAAGAAATAAAAGTGCTGAAATGTAAATGACACAAATGATTTTTATAGAGGTTCGAAGATGGGGTAATTCTTCTAATCCTCTCTTCTCCAACTCCTGGGAGGAATCTACTAAGTAATGATCAATTCACAAAGTGGTTATCGCCCAGAGACAAGTCTTGATCACATAGCCGACTTGCTCCTTGGACTCAGTCTAGAGATGCCTTGGTCACACAACTGGCTTCTCTTCCGACTCAGCTTCTTCACAGGACAACTACCTTGCTACTTCAGCTCACTTTCTCAAGCTTCTTGGATTTGATCACGAAGCCCTCCAATAACTTGAGACTGGTTCGACCTTGAACCTTCCTACAATCCTCCTTGGAAAGTAGACCCCTTTTGATTCTTCAAAAGTTTCCTCTTCAACAGTTTGAAGTTGTCTTTCCTTCACAGCTTTGTGTTGGATTGATTTCCTTCGAGTTTCAGGCTTGAGGATTTGCTTGAATATTTTTGAGAATGTTTGCAGGATTCGCTTTGAATATTGCACCGCTTGTTCGTGGTTCAGGTAACCTTTTCTCAATGAGTTTCCTCAGCCTTTTATAGTGAACTTTCAAAAATCTGCCCGTTGAAGAGATAGGCTGATTTTCAAAAGACACTTGTGGTCGTAGGCTTGTCTTTTCTTGGTATTAAATCTTGAGATGTGGACCTTTCCTCGTATTAAATGAATGTTCATCTTTTCAGGTTCGGACATGAGGTGCAGTGCTTCCCATTAGTTTATTCCTTTTGCACGCTTCTGGGACGAGCACTTTAAGACCTGGGCAAAGATGGAAGTATTACTTATTTAAGTAATGTTCTTGACTTCTCGGCAATGATTCCTTTCGATTGACTTGTCTTGGTCTCACGCTATTTCCCCAGGTGACTTGAGTCGCTTCAATCATTTGAAGACTCAACTCGTCACTTTCAACTTGTGACTTGGCTTCTTGAGATGACTTAGACCGACACTTCACATAGTTGTTCCTCACCGATACATCTTGATCAAGTTCTTGATTTTTCTTCTTGACCATACTACTATTCCACAAATGGGTATTCACTTGAGTCTTGATTGACTTCTTGTATTTCCAGCATAACTCGACTTGACTAATCTTTTCCAAATTTCTATCTCATTACAATGAAAATTACAAGAAAAATGGGGTGCGAACTTTCTAGTTTAAGTTGTACATGGCATTCATCAAAATTTATCAAATAAATTTCTTAACAACTTTCCTTTCTCATCAAGGAATTTCGACCTCAACACCTTAAGGCAAAGACTTCCTAAGTGTCAAATTTTCAAGAATTTGGAGTTAGGATTTGAAGGATTTGAGGTAAGAAAGAAGAGATTAGAGTAAGGGTCAAGAAATCTACACTTACCTTGTGTAGTTTTGCAAGTGGAGCCTAAAATGGGGAAATGTTTTAGCACCTTAGCACCTTTGATTCAAACTCCCAAGGTCAGTGCAACGCCCCAGAAATTTGGAGTCGCTACGCAATGGTTAACTTACGCCGCTTCTCCTTCTAAGAATATAAACCACCATGTATTTAAGCAACATTAATTTCCAAACAGGACATAGTTCATCATAATTTCTTGAAACAGTCAATAGTCGCAACGGAAATACTATTATAATCTAATTGTATAAGCGAAAGAGGTCTTATGCCTTTCAAATACATCGAATGAAATAAATTGTTCGTTATCGAAGCATAAGCATTTTTAAGGCTAGATGACGAACTAAGTCTAGGGATTACTCCGTTGCTTGGTCGTCTTCATGGCGGATCATTAACTGGCTGTTGAAAAAGGTGGGGGTGACAAAAATTCTCGTGGATGGGTGATCGTGTGTTTGTGTGGCTTACATAGATGTAGGAAAAACAGTTATATAAAAATGCATGATTCATGATGCGTGCGTCACATGCAATTCACAAGCAACATGGTATTCAAAATAAAATAGCTTTGTATAATTTGATGAAAATAGTTCGTGATCCTTCAAGCACTATGAATGCGTAACAAGTAGTTCAAGTAGCGGTTTTGTACAAAGTGTAATGCCAACCCAAGCAATTAATGGTTGCATACGGAGTGTAACGCCAACCCAAGCAAGTAGTGGTTGCGCACGGAGTGTGACGCCAACCTGCAAGTAGTGGTTGCACACGGAGTGTGATGCCAACCTGCAAGTAACATTGGAATCGGGTGGATCGCATAACGATTCCTCCGTTTACCTTATAACTCTCCGAGCAAGATGGTCCAAGACCTGTCACCTTATCGCTCCATAGGCAAAGACAAGTCCACAGTGGATCTAGCTAGGCCTGGATTGTCATAATCATGATTATACCTCAAGTACTACGACCCGCTTCCCTTGGAAAAACTCCGTCCCTCACTTGCAGGATTAGGACGATGGGGCCGGAGAGTGGAATAGCAGCCGAGCTACCCGATTTCATCCCCGACGTATCCATTCCGACTGTGAGCTCGACACACAAAGTTGATTCAAGCGTAATTTTCATTAAGTTCATATCATGTCAACAGGGTAGTCGAGTAAAAAGAAACACGACGATACATATAAAAAGCAGTACAAGATATCAACAAGTTAAGTTTAAATTTGTCCAAAGGCGAGGAAGTCGCCACGCGTAGTGCGTATAGTCCGGGGATTTTCAAGAAAAATATTGAAGTATAATTAAATCAGTTCTAGGACTGTATAGAAGAAAATGTTTTATTTTGTGGTCCTTGATAAAAGGAAAATTATGTAAATAGTCCCATTTCTTGGAAAAAGTACTTATCGAGTAGGAAATTGATTAAGTCCTAGTCTCGACCACGAAAAAATGTAAGGTCAGTTTCTAAATTCTTAAAATCGTTCAAAGATTCAGTTTTCAAAGGGTTTGGGTCGAGGTTTTTGGAAAATTTTAGTTTGGTCCCTTCTTTTGTGAAAAATGTCATTTTCGGATGCGAACTTAAAAAATTTTGGATCTCACAAACCGGGAGGGCTATTGATGTGATTCCAAGTGGAAATGGGAACACATAACGATGGACTTCGTGACAGATCTACCAAGGACCAGAGGAGGCCATGATGCCATATGGGTAGTCGTAGACCGACTCACGAAATATGCACACTTTTTACCTATCAAGAAGACTGATAGCTTGCAAAAACTTGCACAGATTTATATCCGAGAGATCATTCGACTGCATGGAGTACCAGTCGACATTGTATCAGACAGAGACCCGAGATTTGTCTCCAGATTTTGGAAGTGCTTACATAAGGAATTGGGTACCTCGCTAAGTTTCAGCACAGCAGCACATCCACAAACTGATGGACAATCTGAGCGAACGATTCAAACCCTGGAAGATATGCTGCGAGCATGCACGTTGGATTTCCAAGGAAGTTGGGATTCGTACTTACCATTGGCCGAGTTCGCCTACAATAATAGCTACTAGGCCACGATTGGGATGGCACCCTACGAGGCACTACATGGGCGAAAATGTAGATCCCCACTACACTGGGAGATTGATGACCAATGGACTCTGAAAGAGAAACGAAAGTTTCCCTCGATTCCAATGGTCTACTTAGTTCAGGATGCCATGGAGAAGGTCAAGCTGATCAAGGAACGGATTCGCACAGCTCAGGGCCGCCAAAAGAGTTACGTGGACAAGAGGAGAAAGGATTTGGAATTTGAAGCCAGAGATGAAGTATTTCTCAGACTCTCACCACGGAAAGGATTGATCAATCTGAAGAAAGGAGGCAAGTTGAGTCCAAGATATGTTGGACCTTACAAGATTTTGCAGAGGATCGGAAAGTTAGCCTAGCGACTCGAGTTACCAGCACAATATGCATGAATGCACGATGTATTCCACGTATCGAGATTGAAGAAGTATCAACCAGATCCCGAACATATCATCACTCGTGATACTTCTCCTCTGATGGAAAATTTATCCTACACCGAGAAGCCGATCCGAATCATTGACCGGCAGATACGTCAGTTGCGTAAGAGAGAGAGATTCTGATGGTTAAAGTGGTGTGGCAGAACCACAACCGAGATGAAGACGCAACGTGGGAAATGGAAGAAGACATGAGGAATCAGTATTCGGAGTTATTCTGAAGAGAATTTGGGGACAAAATTCTTTTATCGTCTATGTATTTTATCGACTATTTTACCGCGTCACTTTGACGGGTAAATATTAATAATAAATATATTTTGCATTTTAATTTCATTTTTATTTATTACTTGTGATCATAATCATTTATTAATTCTATTTTACATTAATGATCACTTGATTGATCATTGTTATTATTTGTGTATTTATTAGTCACCTTAGAATTTTAAGAGGGTGTTTATTTTAGAGACTCATACCTTATAGAATTAAGAATTTGATTTAGAATAAGTGATCATGAGACTTATAAGTGATCAAGGAAATCACTAATTTTTTTGAAGATTGATATTATTCATCTATTATCATCAAATTTGGGATAAAAAAAAATTGGAAATACCCTAAATACCCCTATAGTGGACGGCCAACATGGAATTTTTGGTGTAGAAATATCTCCCAACTCTTGTACACATACACCTTATGTTATTCATCTTGTGTATAATTACACCATTAATTCAAACATTATACACATTATCTTATACATCAATTCTTTAATATTAAATTCCCTTGCCCATACATTTAACCACCCTATTGTCCCCCATGCAACAACATAACACAAGGCTTGAAAAATTTTCTCTCTCTCTCCCTCCCTCCCTATCACACTCCGCCAAGAGGCCAAATTTGCAAGCCTCCATTTTAATTTTCATTCAACATATACAACTCTTACAAAATTCTCCTACCTCCCTCTAAAAAGCCTCCTACTTCTCTCTACTCTTCCTTCTTACCTTCTTCTTCAACACTTAGAAAATTTTCAAGACTTTCCTCCTTAATAGTCAAAAAATTCGAACACCCCCTCTCTATACAAGGTAAGAAATTTTGTTCTTTAACTTGATATCCTCTAGCTCTTCATCTCCCAATTTTTTAACTTAAGCTCAAATTTAATTTTGGAGGTACACTTAGAAGACCTTGAAGGTTAGAGCTTAACATCATCTTGAAGAAGACTTCAAGACCTTGAAGAATTTGAAGAGAATTTGGACTATAAGGTAAGATTTGCACACTAGTGCCCTTTTCCCTCATCCTTCCTATTTTCTTCAAATTTTAACACCCTTTTTTCATTTTTGAGAAATAGGGGCTGACCTTAAGTGGTTTTTGAGGGTGAGCAAAAATTCCCACTTTGAAGCTTCTACTAGTCCCATTTCATCTACTACACAAGGTAAGTGTAGTATTTCTAATTTTCTTCACCTTCTTATTTTTCTCCCTAATTTTTAACCCCATTTTTCTAACTCTTATTGTTTTTGGTATTTCTTGTCTTAGGGGCTGACCTAAGTTACTTCATACTCAAGTTGTGAAATTTATCCTTTTACTTACCAATAATTCAATTTTTAAGGTGGGTGGAAAAATCTTTCCAACTTCTAGGTGTTTTTCTGAAATGCATGTAGTATTTTGTTATTGAGCACTTGAGATATATATATATATATATATATATATATATTATGTATTGCATGTTAATTTCTTGTATCAAATTGTAAAAATTCTCAAGTGTTGCTCAAAAATGCTATTTATTGAAATTTAGGTGCATGCATGTACACTTTATTATTGTATTTGATGAATTCTTGTATGAAATAGACATGCGTGTGTATGATCTTTGAAATACATGTTTTGTATGACCTATAACCTGGGCTAATCGAGCATAATTGATTAAATTTAAATTTTTGGACTTAAAATGCAAAAATGAAAAGTTGGTGGACTTAATTGCTAAAAAATAAAACTTAAGGGGCCTCTCTATAATTTTCGAGTTTTGGGACTGTACTCAGGATCATAAATGATGTTTGGACATTTTAATAGAGTTTTAAGAGTTTTAAGATAAATAAAATCAACCTTTAAAAGCCCAAGGACTAGATTTTAAAATTTTAGAAGTTTAAGGGCTACATTGTAATTTTCGAAATTGTACCAGACCCTATTTTTAAAATTTGTAATTTTAACTCTTAAGGGACTGGAAATAACATATTTTAAGTGTATTCCAATAATCCAAGTGTTTAGAGCTTGGAAAGTAATTTTATAAAAATTGAGGGACCAAATTGTAAAAGATTAAACTTGAGGACCCAAATGAAATTTTTTGGACTTATACAGTCCATGTACCTGAAAATACTAATTTAACTATAACTTAATGATATTTTGGACCCAGGTTCAAATTTCATAACAATTGGACCCCTAAAATTCTTAAAGGCAATTATTTTAAAATGAGACAAAAATGAGATTTTCAAACGTTAAGGGACCTATATTTATTTCTTTGTAAAACTGTTTTTGTCCCAATATCCCTCTGAAATTAGTGACATTTTTTCCACTAGAATCACATTAAAAGCCCTTCCGGTTTGTGAGTTCTAATTATTTTAAACTTAGGGCCCGAAATGATAATTTTAACAAATTTGGGGCCAATGTGAGAATTTTATAAAAAAATCGAGCTCAAAACTTTAAAAACCTGAATCTATGAACAATTTAGAGAATTTAGGAACTGACCTCATAATTTTTCAAGGTCGGGACATTTAATTATTCAATTTTTAACCCCAAAAGTATTGGTTTTTACAAAATGGGGCTAATTGTAAATTTTCTTTTTAACAAGGACCTAACTCAAATTATTTTTCTTTTATTGAAATAGCCCTGGACCCTCTGATTTTAAAAATTAATTAAAATATTTTATTTTCTCAAAAATCCCTTAACTTATCAGATCGTCTTGACCGATTAATATACGATCGCTGGGCGACTTCCTCGTCTTGCGATTTCAAATCTATAACGGGACTCATGTTCCACCTAATATTTCAAGATAACAAAGATAACTTATCCTCCCAATAATCATCTTCATCCAAATAACTCCACTAACGCCATAATTGCTACTCGCAATTTTCGAAAATTTTCCTGAATCGCTTCCCTGAATCAATAATACTGATTGTCTGGTTGACTACCTGAACTTGTATTTACTTTCCCGCCGAGTCAACTTGGTGTGTCGAACTCACGGTCGGAATGGATACGCTCGGGGATGAAACCGGCAGCTCGCCGCTATTCCACTCTCCGCCCCATCGCCCTAATCCCGCAAATCGAGGGATGGAGTTTGTCCAATGGAAGCGGGTCGTAGTACTTGAGGTATAATCATGATTATGACAATCCTGGGCCTAGCTAGCTCTCTACTGTGGATTTGTCTTTGCCTATGGAGCGATAAGGTGACGGTCTTGGACCATGTTGCTCGGGAGTTACAAGGAAGAACGAAGGAATCGCCGTTGTCTGATCCACACGATTAAGGAGTTAATCGGACCCGCTTGGTTGGCGCTTACAAACCGTGACGCAACCGCTACTTGTATTGCATTGGTTGGCGCTACAAATCCGTACGCAACCACTACTTGTCTTGCATAGGATTGGCGTTTACATTTCGTACGCAATCCTACTTGTCTTGCCTGAATCACATAGTGCCTGTGTGACCAGGAACTGTTTCTTAAACTGTATAAGTATATTACTTAAATATATTTATCACGACGCTTGTGGACTGAGTGTAGAATCACGCATCATATCTCACGCATTTTTCATACAACTCTTTTTCTTGCATTAACTATATATATCGCCACACTTGCAAACGATCACCTCATCCACTGAGATTTATGTCTCATCCCCTCCTGTTTTCTAACAACTAGATGAGGAGTACGTTGAAGATGCCGAACCTACCACAGACTGAATTCCCGTGCTCCGCCTGTTGGACTTGCTTTCTATTATTGTTGATGCTGCTGGACTTATTTCTTTTACTTTTATTGTTGTTGGACTCCTTTATTCCGTTTTCATTTTGGACTGTATTTAAGGGCGTAGGACCCTTTGACACTTAAGATTGGAATGCTGTGTATTCTATTTTAGTTTGGACTGTAAGTTAATTCGGGTATTCTGATGGGTTGTATTTGGATACTTGTTAGACTTTAAGTTGTAATTTGTACTTGTATTTTATTTTCCATTTGCTTTAGACTCTGTTTCCCTTGGGATTATGTTGTATCATTTGTCTAGATTGTTGGGTTATTTCTGTTTAAGTGTTGATCGTCGTCGCGTCCCGTATGGGGCGTGACAACTGGTATTCCTACTTTATACCAAAAGTGAGTCTATAGTATCAATTCTATCTCTATATAATATATAGATTTTAAAAATTACAAATAGTATTTCACCATAATTGATATTAATATATGTCAGTTCTTCTTAAATATATATTACAATGATGTGTTGATTCTATACATCATATCTTCATCGAATATATTGTTTATATGTTGTTCGCCAAAAATATTTGGATCATACAACTGCAAGTGTACAATGTAGTTTATAGAATAATGGCAAGCAATGTCGTATTCCTCAAGGATTGATATTCGAAACACTTAAGCTATAATAACATCGCAATCCAAATTTATTGAATCGACCTAATACTAGGTTTATATAAAAATAGAAAATTAAAGGAAAATAAATAAATTTGCGAACCCCACAAGTATTTTCAACATCTATATGAGCAACCTTAGGCACATAATCTCAACATGCTTCTCAATATTAAATGCAAATAAAGTTTTAAAAACCCATCCATGCAATTCTCTATGTTCAATTCCTGAGTTAGTCTATTCCCCCTCCCGGGCGATAAATAAACTGTTGATTAATAACAATTGTAGATCTCTCGATACGTTACAATTATTACTAACTCCCAAAAGATTTATGAATTGAATGACTCCCCACAAAGAGTTGTTGGTATTCCGACTCGTTACATCCGTTTATGTCTGAATTCGATTTCCATCTTTATTAGAACTCATCTCCCGAATTTCGCACTAACAAATATGACATGCTAATTATTGATCCGATATAAAGCAATTAAAAATAAACACTCAAATCCATAAAATAGAAAGCATGAATTACTTAAGAAAACAAATAATCATATTTAACATGAATCCACAATTTCGATTATGCCCCTAAGATACGAAAGATACGCCAAACGTTGATTACAAACTCATAGATAAATTCGAATCAATATTATGATATCGTTTAAGCACAGACAAGAGTTCTTAGACATAGAAAGAAAACCCCCCTTCTTGTCATAATGGATTCCCCTCCTAAGCCCTCGAAGCTCTTGTGCTCCCGCCTTGTGGTGTTCTTCGCAACCTAGCCTTTTGCTCTCAGAAGCTCTTCGGTTCCTTCGTTCCTGTGTTATTTGATGTGTTTTCTCTGTAAGAACTTGTATATTTTCGTGCGAGCCTTGGGTCCTTTTTATAGATGCTTGGAGAGATCACTTGTAGAGTTGGAACGGGAAGAAAACATTGAAAAACGCGTCAAAACAGAGTCCCACACGGCCTGGCTGTGTGGCACCATACGGTCATATGGTGTTGGTTTCAGACCTCCTTCGCACGCCCGTGTCAGATCACATAGGCAGGTGGTGCGCTGCTACCCCTTTCCCACACGTCCGTGTGACTTCACGCAGTCCGGCCGTGTGGGCCTGACTCCGTCCTCTGTTTTTGCCCTTCTTCACACGGTTGGGTGGTTTCACACCGACATCTTCACATGGCCGTGTGACACCACACGATCCGACCGTGTAAAGTATTTTTGTCCACTTTTTTCGTTGTTTTGATCTTCTCTTCGCATTCGTCAATCATAGCCAGGCATTCCAACTGATATTTCTTCATTTTAAGCTCTGTTTCCTGCAAGAATTACAAGAATACGCAGTATCATGCCCTTTTATGGAAACCAAAACATAGTAAATATGCGTGCAAATGCATCAATTATATAACATTTTAAACCCCAAAATGCACATATATTTTACACACATCAAGGGTCGGTTTAGGTCCCTTAATTTTACAAATTCCATTTCTAGTCCAAAATTCGGTTTTTGCCCTTAAGGGTTTATTTGGTGCTTGTTTGTTATGAAACTTGAACCATGAGTTCAAAATATTATAAAATTTAGGTTATGAAATTTTTAAAGGTGTCTGGGACGTTTATTTTTTGAAAATTTCATTGTAGTCCTTAGAGATTAAAATTTTTACACTTTAGTACTTAAAGTTTCAAAAGTCGGTTTTCTCAACCCAAACCACTTTAAACTTATACAATTTCTCAGAATATAAGTTTTTCAGTTTGAGGAAGTCAAAATTTGGAAATTTTCAGAGGGGTCTCTGAACAGTTTGTTAAAAGTTCAATTTTGGCCATTTAAACTTTCAAGTTTCTACATTTGAGTCCCTAAAATTCCAAGAATGGGTTTCTTATCTCAAAACCGTTAAACTATTATTATTAAATTAAAATATTAAATATTAAAATGAATACAGTCTAAACTCTCCAAAATTTACAGATTGGACCTTGGTCAGTTTTCGAAATTATGGTTTATTCCTCAACTTTGCAAAAATTGTATAAATGGCATATTTGTTCAAATTTGAGCACATGGTCATGTTTTCCAGAATACATATCAAGTATGGAACATGATTTTGAGCATATAATACATTCATTAACACATTAATCAAGAGATGATCAAGAAATTAAGATATATATCACGTATGCCCCTATTGTGCAAGAAAATCAAAATCATGCTCGTTTTTGTGAAACTTCTTGAACTTAATACATATAAAATATATATATATATATATGTAATAAAAATATAGCGAATAAAACATTTTCATTTAGTACATACATTTTATCAAAATCATTTGCCAATTTTCGAAAGATTTTTCACCCACCTCGTAGTAGTTATTAGGGTTGATCTAAAATGGAGTCTTATTCTTGGTATCAACTTTTTGACTCAAAATCTTGAAGGTCAGCCCCTATATGGCCTCCAAACTATATTTTGGTGTTAAAATTAAAGTCTCAAGTTTTAAAGGGATTTAATAGGATTAAATGGCTAGTACTTACCTTAATGTCTTCAAGTAGTCTCTAAAATGAATTTTTTTCTTCAAGCTTCTAACTTCAACTTGAGATAGTGTAGGTCAGCCCCTAAGCTCTAAAAATTCATATCCTTGAGGCAAAATTTAATTCTTCACGTTGTCAGGAGAAAAATATTAAAACAATCATTTTTTCACCTTAAAAGTGTGTAGTCTTGAATTTCCTCTTCAAGCTTGTAGTCAAGTATAGGTCTCTTAATTCTTCAAGAAATATTCCTCTAGGTGTACTTCAATGAGAAGGATTCATCATGATTAGAAGGTGAAGGTATATGGTGAAGATTTGAGAAAGAAAATGAAGTTGGAAAAAAATATAATTTTCTTACCTCTTCTTCTTTGAATTTTCGGCCAATTGGGTGTAGATGGAAGGATTTATGTATTTTTTTTTGTCTAAGTATGAAAGAATGAGAGATTTGGCTGTTGTTGGATGGAAAATGAAATTTGTTCTCCTTCGATCCCTTAATGGCCGATTTTTGTTGTACAGGGAGATAAAATTTTTGTTTTTTTTATGTTTAAGCTTTAGAATGAGATTGTTGGGAGATTTATGATGTGATAAGATAAAAAACAAAATTAAATTTGATTCACATCAAACCTCTATGGCCGAAAGGGAGTGATGTAGGGGGATTAGTTTTTGTTTTCTTGTCTTTTGGGTTTAATTAATGTAATAGGATTTAATGGGTAGGAGATGTTTGTAAGTTGCAAAAAGGAAAAAATCAAATGTGATTCCCCTCCTACAATTGCTATAGCCGAAAGTAATGGTTAGGGAGGGATTAACTTTTTTATTTTCTTGTCTTTTGGGGTTAATTAATGTAATAGGATTAATGGGTAGGGTTGTTTGTAGGTTATAGAAAAAAGAATTGATTCCCCCACTACAATTGCTATGGCCTATTTTTTTGAGTAGTAAGAGGATAGGTTTTTTATTTTTTGATTTTTTTTTATTTTTTTGATATTTATTTAGTGTAGTGGGGTTTTGTAGGGTAATTTTAAATGTAGGCTTTGAAAAAAAAATGAAACAACCTCCCCATTGTCCTCTCTTGGCCGATTTAAGGGAATAATTTGTCAGAAGTTTCATTTTTTTGTCACATAATAATATAGTTGGGAGATATAAAATAATAAAGATAGTAATAAAAGAAAAAAATGAGTTATTTTCCCCATTTTAAGTGATAAAATTGATAATTAGAAAAAGGGAAAAACAATATTTGTTTTCTTTTCCTTTATAAAATTGAGGGAAAATAAAATGCATAAATATCCATAATTAAATATTTAGAAATTTAAAATTAAGGATGTGAAATAACAAATGTGTATTTTCAAAAAAATAAATTGGAAGTTGGTTGGGAATGAATTATAGAATAAGGTGAAATATATGGGTAAGGATTGAAATGTACTCTTAAATTATCGAGGGTCCAATATTTCTAAAGTCATCTATAGTCAATCATGAATTATACTTGAGGAAGAATATAACCGGTATGCTCAATAGGGAAAGAGTAATCGTCATTGGAAGAAATAAATAATTGAGTATCATATCTCCTCTATAATAGATATTGTGTCACTTAGCCAAGATTTTGTCACTTTACATTATCGTAGAATATGTTGACAAAATCGGGGCCACACATTCTCCCCTCCTTAAAAGAATTTGGTCCCCAAATTATTCCTAAAATAGTTCTGGATATTGTCTTAGTATATCTTCTTCCATTTCCCATGTGGCATCTTTATCCCGATCGTGCGCTTGCCGCACTACCTTGACCATTAGAATCTACCTTCTCCTCAGCTGACGCACTTGTCTCTCTATGATTCGGAGCAGTTTCTCAGTGTAAAACAAATTCTCTATTATGGGCGGGATTTCCTCTATGATAATGTGTTCCAGGTCGACTGGTATTTTCTTAATATTGAGACATGAAACACGTCATGCATACCAACTATAGGAGGCGGAAGTTCAATCTGATAAGCTAACTTCCTGACTCTCTTAAGAATATTACACGACCCAATGTATCTCGGGCTCAACTTTCCTCCCTCCTATGCTGCCTTAATTTCGCATAACAATTTAGGTCTCACTGTGATATTAGCCCAAAATATTTGAGTGTTCGTTCTCATCGGATCCCATACACTCAACTCTTCTAGGAATTTCGATTCCATAATAATCAGTCTGGCGATGCTGGCCTTTCTTCTTAAGGCATCTGCCACTACATTTGCCCTCCCAGGGTGGTACTTGATATCAAAATGATAGTCTTTGATTAGCTCCATCCACCTTCTCTGTCTCAAATTGAGATCCTTCTGGGAGAACAATTGTATCAAACTCTTATGATATGTGAAAATAGTGAACATTGCTTGTATAAGCAGTGCCTCGACTCTTCAACGCGAACACTAGTGCTGCCAATCCCAGATCGTGCACCGTGTAGTGGCCACGTATAGTTTGAGCTTCCGTGAGACATAAACAATTTCTTTTCCTTTTGCATAAGTACTGCAGCCAACCCATCTCTTGGCACATCACTATAAATGACAAACCCCTTTTGATCACTCGTGAGGGCCAATGTAGAAGCGGTCGTGAGTCGTTTCTTTAGTTCTTAATAACTAGTCTCATATTTGTCATTCCATTCGAACTTGACTTGCTTCTGAGTCAATCGTTCGAGAGTGGTCCATCAATTTTGGAGAAATCTTTGATAAATATTCGGTGATATCCTGCCAATCCCAAAACATCTGATATTGGTCACTGTTTCTGGTCATTTTCACTCCACAACAATTTGCACCTTTGACGGATCTACTGCGATCCCATCACCAGGAACTATACGTCTCAGAAATTTGATTTCCTTAAGCTATATTTTGCACTTGCTAAGCTTGGCATATAACTTGTGTTCTCGTAGTGCTTCCAATCACGATTCTCAAATGATATTCGTGATCCTCCCTCGACTTGGAGTGAGTATCTCATCGCTAGGAATTTACCTCAGTAAGGTCGGGATACTCGATGCATTAGGCACATGAATGTTGAAGGGCATTCGTCAATCCGAATGGCATCACTACAAACTCGTAGTGACCATACCTAGTTTGGAAGGTTGTTACATATGTGTCCGCCCTTAATCTTCTACTGATAGTATCCTTGTTGTAGATCGAATTTTGAGTACACTACGACTCCCTGGTATTGGTCGAATAGTTCATCGATCGTTGGGAGGGGATAATTATTTTTGATGGTCACGATGTTAAAACCACGATAGTCTATGCACAGTCTCAGTGTCCCATCCCTACAATTAATCCATACTTAGTGACTGAAATTAAGTTATAGTCGACCAATTTAAGTAACAACTACTTCAAATATCGAATGAGTATCTAAATCACAATAGTAGTCTGAATAGTCTCAAAAAGTCATTATCCGATCTTAGTGAACAATAGCCATCATAACTTAGAGAATACTTAGTGGTAACGTCTAGTCGAGATCCTATAATAGTCACATCCTTAATGTATCTTATCCGTGATACCTAAACCTCAAGTCAAATTCCCTTACTTAAGGTTGTACAAGTATTTGGGAATGAATAACACAAGGGTACTATCATTGATCATTGTACTTAGTGAATTCTCTACTATCCTTTTCCCAAAGTAATATCATTAGGTATCTAGATCCCACAATATATCACATCCAAATCATATACTTATCAAGAGATAACCTCATATCCTTCAAGTCTCATCATATTGGGCATTATAATCTTCAAATCACGGACTTTCAAAATCACCTAATATCCAAACCGAGGAATATCCGGATATCTTAACATTATGACAACCCAAAAGAGTTCAAATATTCATCCAAGATTTAACTTAAGTCATCTAGTAGCAGTACCCAATCCAAGGTTAGAGGAACCTATCCTAGGTCAGTTCGGTGTAAGTTTTCTCCTTAAAACCGAGCTCTGATACCAGAACTTGTACGCCTCAACAGTGGAGTCGCGACACAACGGTTAACTTATGCCAGTTCTTCATTCGAAGCATATAATCCACAAAGTATTTGAGCAATATTAATTCCCAAATAGACATAGTTCATCATAACTTCTTGGAAACAGAGTAAATAGTTGCAAAGGAAATACTATTACAAATCAATTGTCTAAGCGAAGGGATCCTACGTTCCTCTATTACATCAAACAAATAAACTGTCCGTTAACAGAGCATAAACGAATTTTATGGCTGGATCGACGGACTATGTCTAAGAATTACTCCGTCACTTACTCTTCTTTGTTGACATCTTCATAATATGGTGGATCAATAGCTGGCCGTTGAAAACGGTTGGGGTGAGACAAAAATTCTCAGTGGAGGGTGATCGTGTGTAAGTGTGGCTTATATAGATACAGGAAAACAGTTATACGAAAAATACATGGTTTGTGATGCGTGCATCACATGCGATTCACAAGCAACATGGCATGCAAAATAATACAGTTTGATATAATTTGATGATAATAGTTCATGATCATTCAGGCACTATGAATGCATAGCAAGTACTTCAAGTAGTGGTTGCGTACGGAGTGTAACGCCAACCCAAGCAAATAATGGTTGCGTACGGAGTGTAACGCAAACCCAAGCAAGTAATGATTGCACATGGAGTGTGACGCCAACCCAAGCAAGTAGTATTGGAACCGTGTGGATCAGACATCGATTCCTCCATTCTACCTTATGACTCCCCAAGCACGTTTGGCCCATAGTCATCTCTACCTTATTACTACCCGGGCGAGATAACTCCAACAATTATGGCTTGCAAGGCCCAGAGTGTCATAATCATGACTATACCCATACTGCGACCCACTTCCCTTGGACACTCCGTCCACAGTTGTGGGATTAGGACAGTGGTGCCGGTAAGGAATCGCAGTCGCGCTGCTTGGTTCCAAAATACGACTAGTCCACTCCGACAGTGAGCTCGATGCACCAAGTTGACTCAAACGAAATTAGATTCATGAAGTTCATATCATGTCAACAAGGCAGTCGAATAAAGACATGGCGGTACATATAAAAGTAGTACAAGTTCTCAACAAGTTAAGTTTAAATTTGTCATAAGGTGAGGAAGTCGCCATGCGTAGTGTGTATGGTCCGGAGATTTTCAAGAAAATTATTGATGTATAATTAAAATATAATTACATCAGATTCAGGTCTGTAGAGAAAAAATAATAATGTATTTTGCGGTCCTTGATAAAAAGAAAATTTTATAAGTAGACCCATTTTGGAAAAAATAGTACTTATCGAATCTAAAATTGAATAAGTCATGGTCTAGACCTCACAAAAATGCAAGGTCAGATTCTAAGTTCTCCAAATTGTTCAAAGATTCAATTTTTTAAAGGGTTTGGGTCGAGTTTTATGAAAAGTTTAATTTGGTCCCTTCTTTTGTCAAATTTATCATTTTCGGACCCGAATTTAAAAATTTTGGATCTCACAAACCGGGAGGGATTTTACTGTGATTCCAATTTTAAAATATCATGTATAAAAGTAAGATGTTGGGACAAAAATAGTTGTAAAATAGGGTTGGTTTAGGTCCCTTAATTTTCACAAATTCCATTTCTAGTCCAAAATTCGATTTTTGCCCTTAAAGGTTTATTTGGTGTTCGTTTGTTATGAAACTTGAACCATGAGTTCAAAATAGGGATAATTACAAAAAGTACTCTTGAGGTTTGACCTAATTACAAAAAAAACCCAGCTAACTTTAAAACTTACAAAAAGTACCCCTGAGGTTTGATTTAGTGTTAAAATTAAGGAGTAATCTGCAATGATTTTACAAATATGAAGGGGATTTTGAAATATATTTCAAATCTCAATGGTACTTTTTGTAAGTTTTAAAGTTAATGGTTTTTTTGTAATTAGGTCAAACCTCAGGGGTACTTTTTGTAATTATCCCTTTAAAATATTATAAAAGTTAGGTTATGAAAATTTCCAGGTGTCTGGGACGTTTATTTTCTGAAAATTTCATTGTAGTACTTAGAGATTGGAATTTTTACACTTTAGTACTTAAAGTTTCAAAAGTTGGTTTTCTTAACCCAAACCACTTTATCCTTTTAAAATTTCTCAAAATATAAGTTATTCAGTTTGAGAAAGTCAAAATTTTGAAATTTTCAGAGGGGTCACTGAACAATTTTTTAAAAATTCAATTTTGGCTCCTAGAACTTTCAAGTTTCCACATTTGAGTCCCTAAAATTCCAAGGATTGGTTTTCTTATCTCAAAACCTTTAAACTATTATTATTAAATTAAAATATTAAATAATACAATTAATACAGTCGAAAATCTTGAAATTTATAGATTGGTCCTTGGACAGTTTTCGAAATTACGGTTTATTCCTCAACTTTGCAAAAATTATAAAAATGGCATATTTGTTCAAATTCAAGCACAAGGTCATATTTTCAAGAACATATATCAAGTATGGAACATGATTTGCAGCATATAACACATTCATTAACACATTAATCAAGAGATGAGAAGGAAATTAAGATATATATGCACGTATGCCCCTATTGTGCAAGAAATCAAAATCATGCTCGTTTTTGTGAAACTTCTTGAACTTGATACGTATAATATATATATATATATATATATGTAATATAAATATAGCGAATAAAATATTTTCATTTACTACATACATTTTATCAAAATCATTTGCCAATTTTTGAAAGATTTTCACCCACCTCGTAGTAGTTTTTCGGGTTGATCTAAAATGGAGTCTTATTCTTGGTATCAACTTTTTGACTCAAACTCTTGAAGGTCAGCCCCTATATGGCATCCAAACTATATTTCGGTGTTAAATTAAAGTCTCAAGTTTTAAAGAGATTTAATAGGATTAAATGGCTAATACTTACCTTAATGTCTTTAAGTAGTCTCTAAAATGAAATTTTTTCTTCAAGCTTCTAACTTCAACTTGAGTTGGTGTGGGTCAGCCCCTAAGCTCCAAAACTTCATATCCTTGAGCCAAAATTTAATTCTTCACGTTGTCAGGAGAAAAATACTAAAACAATCATTTTCTCACCTTAAAAGTGTGTAGTCTTGAATTTCCTCTGCAAGCTTGTAGTCAAGTCTAGGTCTCTTAATTCTTCAAGAAATATTCCTCTAGGAGTACTTCAATGAGAAGGATTCATCATGATTAGAAGGTGAAGGTATATGGTGAAGATTTGAGAAAGAAAATGAAGTTGGAAAAAAATTGGGTGTAGATGGAAGGATTTATGTATTTTTTTTTTGTCTAAGTATGAAAGAATGAGAGATTTGGGTGTTTGTTCGCCTTATTTTTAGCTTCACCGCAAGTGTACGGTGTAGTTTATAGAATAGGGTAAGCAAGGTCGTATCCACACAGACTAATAAATTAATGTGCTAAGTATTGAACTAAGATAGTCTTATTTTTATTTAGACGATCGAAATTTGATGATTGTTGTTTTGAAATTATGACAATTTAAATCACTAAAACACAAGAATAAGATAACACAAATGAAAGAAGTATCAAGATGATGTAATGGATTTCCGAGTTAAGGTTTCGATTAATAATCCTCTTGTTGTCCGGTTTAATCAAGCCACGTTATTATCAATATTCCTATAAGACGATCACAAAGCTATTTTATCCTCCCTCTCGAGATGCATATAAAACGTAGATTGAAATACTTATGTTAGCATCTCTACTCAACATAAAGCATTCAACTCCCAAAAGCACAAAAGATCAAATATCCTCACAAATATTTACAAACCTCTCGATTCATGCAAATATTTGTGTCGAGTATTCAAGATCTAATATTGAAACTCATCTCTCGAATTATGAATCAATATATCAAACAAGTTAAATCATTGATCAAGTGATAAAACAAGAATAAGCTCAAAATACTCAAATAGGCTTTAAGATAATAACTTCAACTAAGATTAAAACATCCAACAAGAGTTCATTAATCTACTTCCAAAACCCGAAAATCTCAAGAGTTTAGCTACACATGATTAAACAACTTATACACAAAGTGTTCAAAGTCATTACAAATGAAAATAAAAGATTGAAACTAAAAGAGAAGCAAGAAAACTTAGGAACGTCGACAATCTCTCGATATATCTCCGTTCTTCAAGCTCCCATGCAACCCGATTATCTCCTTGATGTCTCTTTCCAAGAGTTGACTCTTGTCTTGTGTTGTAGATCCCAAAAATGCCAGCATGTCCTTGTGTGCGCCCCCCAAAAAGCCTTTTTATACCCACCATCAAGTTTAGGGCTTAATCTTTGCAGACATGGGATTCAAACAGACACGGGTGGTGCGCCCACGCACGGGTTACCCGTGGCGCTAAATCAGCTGAATAACCCAACTCTCGTAGGGCGCACGGGTGGTGCGTCGAGCACGGCCTACCCGTGCGCCACTCCGGTGAAATAATCTGACCCCTTGGCAGGCGCACGGGGTGGTGCACCCATGCATGGGCTACCCGTGCGCCATGCTGCAACTCTAATTATCCTTATACAGGGGTGCACGGGTGGTGTCTTGAGGCATGACCAACCCGTGTGCCCCCTGTCTTTTCCGTAAACGCTCAACTTTCGCTCTTTTAGGCTTCACTTTTCGTATATCCACTCAATTCTCCGTGTTTCCACTTTGCTTTCCTCGTATTCGTATTCAATTGGCTTCAAATATCATGAAATTCCTACAAACTAAGCAAAGTGTAATATCTTTTCCACAAGGAGTGAATATGTAACATTTACTGCGAGTATATGCATGTTTACTCATCATTATAGCTCGAAATACGCCTCAAAATACATGCAAAACTCACGCCTATCAAAATCCCCCAAACTTAAACTGTTGACCGTCCCGATCAACAATATTTAGAACACGATAAAGCACAATAGGGAGATAAAGATAGCAGCGTACACAGAGAATCCACAAGAAAATCCATATTGTTCGTCATGAATGTTGAGTACAACTCAATCAAACCTCAAATATCTAATCAAAGAACACGCCTCAAATAAAACAAAGTGAAATGCTCTGAATTCCAACTCTCGAAGTTAAGTGTATACTCTCATCTCACGAGGATATAGGACGTGTTTACGCTCAAATCAATTCGATGTCGCAAAATTGCCATAGGCTTGCAATTCGTCTCATATCTCCGCCACTAAAGTGTATGCAATTTGTGAATCATAAAGGACTTTCTCATTTGGTTGTAATGAAGGCTCTTTGGTTTGGGTAGGAAATTTTGGATAAAGTGACTCAAACTCGAGTATATAGACCGATGAGCATATCAATCATTTTCATTACAATCCCATATGCTCTCCAATCATCCCTCATTTTTATCAACTTCATTTATCTCCATTTCCTTTCTTTCTTTTGAGAATCGCCTCCATTCACAATCCTTCGCCCCCCAAGTTTATCAACTTCATTTTTTTTTTCAATTAACCAAGTACGCCCAAGTATCTTATTTTTCAATTTCCACTCATTCAACCTCGTTCATTCCCCTTTTACTCAACGTTATACACTCGAGTTTAAAGTGATGGATATATATTAAAATCAAGGGTTAAATTTTGTGGTTATCAAAGAAATAGGCTATAGGCTCAACTTGGCTAACTAGGAGTTTTCACATTTTTAGGTAGGCAAAAGGCTTGAAAGGCTAGCAAAGATGGCCTTTAATCACATTCACAATTCACATACACATGTGGCCTTGACAAAGATACCCAAGCAAGTTCTAGAATTCTGACAACACGAATGATACCCTCAATCACAACAACACTGCACAAGATATAAGCAGTCAAGGCTCAAAGCTCACAGGCTTGTCAAAATGTAATTCAAAGCATCACACCAAGTTTTTCTTATTAACATGCTCAAAGTTATCTATTGAAGGCTCAATCAATTCATAACCAACATCCAATCCCAACAATATGAATTCTCAATCAATACACAAACAACAAGTTGCACATGCTTGGTCAACACACTCTCTAACCACTACTAAAGCAATAGACGTGCTAAAGCTATAAACGTGCTCTAATGCAAATGCAACCTAGAATGCTCTAATGCAACTATATGAAAACACAAAATGCATGAATTTTTTTTTTTTTTGTATCCACACTTTTCATGTAGTAAAATGCTATCTCTCCCCCCAAACTTGAATGAAATTATAGTGTCCTAAGGGGAAAAATAGAATTTCAATGACAAAAAGTGGGGATATACCTGAATCACTGCGGCGGCGGTGGTGGGAAGTGGCCTTGAGAAATATGCCACATTTGTAGCTGTTGGAGCACTTACCACGTCTCCTCGGAACGCCGCTCAGATTGCTCGTTGAACGCGAGAAAATCAACCCTATGTTTCCTCAAATCCTCTCCTTGCCGCCTCAACTCTTCTTCTTGCCGCCTCAAGTTCTCCCCAAACGCATAAAACATGTCTTGAAAATCGGTGCCGCGCTGGGGTCCTCCACTGTGAGAAGGACCGGGACGATCCCCGCTCCGAGACTGTCGGGGGTAATCGCCTCCGTGTGAGGACTCGGGTATATCATACCCAATTTGGGGGTGATGAGATTCCATCCCCATTTCGCGTCCATGTATTTCATCCTCCTCCGCCACCATATCCTCCTCATCCAAGAAACCTTCAACTCTGCGACGCTTTCTTGCCTCTATATCCTCGGTAATTCGGTTGTGTGCGTCAGAGTTCATTAGGAAGTTGGTGGTGTCCGTCAATGTTTTGACCGTGGTGTATGGCGGGTTAGGCAACGGAAATGAAGCACCTTTCTTTTGTAGAAGCACCAATCTGTTGTCTTCATTTGCTATGAACTTCATATGGTGCAACGATGTCAAATTAACCCGAGTGCTGCCCGGGATAGGCTCCAAGCCTCGGAAATTGACATTGAAATGCCGCAATAGGGGTAATGAGGCCCCTATAGAAATCGTACCCTTCCTGCCTAGCTAACTGCTCGATTTGTTCGGCAAAATTGACAGGCGGTGTTGTAGGGGTGTTTGTAACCATACACCAGAGGAGATAAAGTTCCTTAGTCGTCATACCTCCAATGTTTTCTCGGGCGAACACGGAGGATGCAGTCACGCGTTGAATATACCGGAAAACTGGATTCCGGATCCATGAGGCTTTGGCGGTTCGCGTGGCATACAACATCGGCCCGTTTGTGGTGTTTCCACAAGCATTCTCCAAGTCGTATTGATCATAATGAGGCATCGGGGGTGGGTACGAGCGTTTGTTGGGACCTCGAAAATGGTGTTCAATTGAGTCATATACGATTTGTCTACGGACATTCCCAACCTGAAACTTTATCATATACGGTTCAAAGGTCCCGCCTTGTTTGAGTACTTCCACGGTACTCAAGAACTCCAATGTATACTTTTTAAATGTCGGCCACTTTCGGCTCATGAAGTTCGTCCATCCTACCTTGGCGAAAAGACGCCACACGTCCTCATGTATCCCCAAAGTTTGGGTACAATCATCGTCGGCGTAGCGAGATGGAGCTATTTGGCGACCGATCAAGTGAGTCCATCGCTCAAGATCATCGGCATTTGTCAAGTTGACCCCATATGCCTCTGGACTGTTTTGGTCGACCTCCGGCGGTGCCACTTCGCGTTGTGCCGTCCCGCGTGCATGTCTCCTTCCACCCTGGGGGTTTCTTCGCTCGGCCATGAAGAGTTTGTACCTGAAATACATTTCATTAGCATCCCAATATCATCAATGGCAACAACAAAATAGGGGATTAAAGCTAACATATTGGGTGATGCAAATTAACATGCCCACGTTACTTTGATCGATCAACTACCCCAAACAAGCAAAAATTATGGCCATTCTAGACAAATATTAGCTTAAACAATCATTGGCCATGCCTTATTCATCAACAATTCATCCTAAATCTCCTCAATTACACAAGCCCACAAGTTGTTTGATAATTTGCCTCAAAGAATAATTCATATAATTCATAGCAAAAATATCAAAATAAGCACCTATCATGATCCCTAATACATAATTGACAACGAATTCACAAGGAGAAATGGTGTTCTTACCGGAATTCTCTAAGTTAAACTCGAAGTAGATGACTTGAACCCTAGGTGCTTTTGCTCACAATTCTACAAGCAAATTCGAATTCAATGTAAAGTGAAGTGCAATTGTGATGGGGGAGGGATTAAAAGGACGAATTTGAGTAGAATTTGCAAGAAATTTCGAAGGCAATGAAGTTGGGGTAGTGGGCGCGCGATTTGTGGGAGTTTTGGAGAAGAAGACAGTTTAAAAACTATCATATTTAAGCCTCTTCTGCAGGGCGCACGGGTGGTGCGTCAAAGCACGGGCTACCCGTGCGCCACCCCGGCAAATTTCTCTACTCTCTGCAGGGCGCACGGGTGGTGTGCCAACGCACGGCTACCCGTGCGCACCTGTACAACAATTTAGGTATTTTTTTTTAAATAAAAAAACACAAAAATGCAACAACAACACACAAATCACACTCATTAATAAAAACACGCATATCAAAGCACTCAAATCACACAAATTTTTAAACTAAACACACACAAAAATGGAATTCACACGAAAAACCGTTGGGTTGCCTCCCAACAAGCGCTATATTTAACGTCTTTAGCTTGACGCCTTTTAATTCCGATTATGATCTTTGCGAAATGAGGCTTGTCACCTCATCGTGCAGGTTTCCATGCCAATCCCGCTCACTTGGATTTACACCTCCCTTGATCATTACTAAATGAGGTTTTTCATGTTTGTCAACTAT
Organism: Rehmannia glutinosa; assembly: GCA_016081115.2. Lineage (NCBI taxonomy): Eukaryota > Viridiplantae > Streptophyta > Magnoliopsida > Lamiales > Orobanchaceae > Rehmannia > Rehmannia glutinosa. Next base: position 93,524,161 of record CM071926.1, read on the forward strand.
CCATGTGTTCTCCTCTTCATCGTGCGAATGGTACGTGCACACTCTTGGTTCAACATCAGGCTTTTTGTGCCTTTCCTTCTTCTTCATTGATAATCCCTACATATTATCTTTAGAATGCACACAATTATTCAAGCTATTAGCTTGAGTACAGGAATTAGCAATTGTTGTTGTTTTACAACCATTAAAATCATCATGTCTTTTCACATTCCGAAAAATGGAAAATGAAATACGCTCATCATCAACTTGTAATGTAAGCCCCTTTCTTCACATCTATTAGTGCTTCCGATTTGCCAAAAATGGACGCCCAAGTATAAGAGGGTGTCACAATCCTCATTCATATCCAAAGACTAGAAAATCCACGGGGAATATGAATTTATCGACTTTTATGAGCACATCTTCTAGTATCCCCGTTGGATGTACGAGTGATCTATCCGCGAGTTGTAGGGTGACAGTGGATGGTCTCACTTCTACGAGTCCAAGCTTTCTGAGAATGGACAACGGCATCAAATTGATACTAGATCCTAGATAACAAAGTACATTATCAAAGAAAATACCGCCTATTGTACAAGGAATAGTGAAACTCCCCGGATCTTTCAGCTTTTGCGGTATTTTCCTTTGTATGAGTGCGCTACATTCTTCCGTCAAGTTGACAATCCCATTCTCTGCCCATTTGTTCTTGTTGAACATCGCTTCCCCTAAAAACTTTGCATAATTTGGCATATGTTTCATTGCTTCTGCAAAAGGAACATTAATGTGCAATTTTTTAAACATGCCCACAAATTTAGCAAATTGATTATTCAGATTAGTCTTGTGAAACAATCGGGGAAAGGGAAGAGTAATATTATATTTCAACAAATTAGAGTTAGGATACGATTCACGTTTCTTGGCTCTTTTTTGTTTATCTATTTGTTGCTCGGTTCCTCCTTTAACTTTCATATTGCCTTGGGCGTCGTTTCTGTCATTTCCCTTAATTTGAATGGTAGGTTCGGCAACACACACGACCTGGTCGTGCATTGATACACGAGTCGTGCGTGATTCTGACGTCACACCAATATCATCATTTTCAGACTCTTCATTCTCTTTTCCACCCCACACATGGATAGCATTGCAATGTTCCCTCGCCTTGACCTCCGTGTTGCTTGGAAATTGACCCTTTGATGTTGACTCCCACAATTGCAGCCAATTGTCCCATTTGAGTTTCCGATTCTTTATTGAGCTTGTCACTTGTTGTTCTAACTTATCCATCCTAAGGTCTTGCTTATCGAGGAGGCTCCTCGTGTCATTCATGAAAGCATTAGATTGATTTATGAAGGAGGTGAGTGTATCTTCCAACGACGATTTGCCTTCTCTATTACCGCCTCCACTTGAAGCATTAAATCCCTACGAGGTTGTAACACATTCTTTGTATTTGCATAGGAAAAATTTTCATGATTTCTCAACCCTGGATGGTAGTGCGTTGGGTTTGAATTATTCCTAAATTGTTGAAATTCCTTGTTCACATAATTTACCTCTTCCATCGGATATAGAAGAGCTTCACTACTCGTGCTCGTGCCTCGCTTCTCGCCCCTTCAGAAATACACTCAATTGAGTTGTCAAAGCCGCTACTTGTGCCGTCAATGTTTTAATTGGAGTCCGAATCCGAGATTTCAGCTACTCGTTGTACATTGGATCTTTTAGATGGCCACTGGTAACTGTTCATGGCCATTTCCTCAAGAAGATTTAAGGCATCTTGTGGAAACCTTGCCAACAATGCTCCTCCCGCCGCGGCATCTACAAAGGCCCTCGTTTGTCCCATTAAACCATTGTAGAAGAAGCATAATCACATCCTCCTGGAAATCCATGTTGTGGACATCTACGTAACAAATCCCTAAATCTTTCCCAAGCCCTCGCACAAAGGCTCGGAATCAAATTGTCGGAATTGAGTGATCTCACTTTTGAGTGCAAAGTTTTGCTTGGTGGAAAGAATTTAAACAAAAACTTTTGGCTCAAATCGTCCCCATGTGCTCACACTTCCTTGCGTCAAAAGTACCCAACCAATTTCTCGCCTTATCCCGTAAAGAGAATGGGAATAGGCGCAATCTTATGGCGTCATCCGAGACTCCGCTCATTTTGATCGTATTGCATATTTGGATAAAATGCGCAAGGTGAGAGTTAGGATCTTCGATTTGCAAACCCCAAACTGATTCTTTGCACCATATTGATTAGTGCCGGTTTGAGCTCGAAGTTGTTGGCATTGATAGAAATATGGGCAATACCACCGTAATTACGATTCGTTTGTGGTCGAAAGTAACCACGAATGGCTTGCTGTTGAATCGGTATCGGTAACTCGTTTCCACCATTGTTTGGCGGTATTGGTAACTCATTCAAATCCCCCATTATCGGATTGTGTTGTCTTTCAGCCCGTCTAGTGATAGCACTTATTCTCCTCGCGAAAGCCTCAACTTCCGGTATGAGCGGTATTAAGTCCCCCCGCCTAGAGCGCGTGTTCATGCACTACCTGGACCAAACTAAAAGAAACAAGTCAAATAATGTGGAATTAAAGTCATACTAAAACAAAATAAATAAAGAAAATGTCTAAATTAAGAATAATTCTATCTATCGCAATATTAGCACCATTAATTGTATTAGTCCCCTGCAACGGCGCCAAAAACTTGTTCGCCTTATTTTTAGCTTCACCGCAAGTGTACGGTGTAGTTTATAGAATAGGGTAAGCAAGGTCGTATCCACAGAGACTAATAAATTAATGTGCTTAGTATTGAACTAAGATAGTCTTATTTTTATTTAGACGATCGAAATTTGATGATTGTTGTTTTGAGATTATGAAAATTTAAATCACTAAAACACAAGAATAAGATAACACAAATGAAAGAAGTATCAAGATGATGTAATGGATTTCCGAGTTAAGGTTTCGATTAATAATCCTCTTGTTGTCCGGTTTAATCAAGCCACGTTATTATCAATATTCCTATAAGACGATCACAAAGCTATTTTATCCTCCCTCTCGAGATGCATATAAAAAGTAGATTGAAATACTTATGTTAGCATCTCTACTCAACATAAAGCATTCAACTCCCAAAAGGACAAAAGATCAAATATCCTCACAAATATTTACAAACCTCTCGATTCATGCAAATATTTGTGTCGAGTATTCAAGATCTAATATTGAAACTCATCTCTCGAATAATGAATCAATATATCAAACAAGTTAAATCATTGATCAAGTGATAAAACAAGAATAAGCTCAAAATACTCAAATAGGCTTTAAGATAATAACTTCAACTAAGATTAAAACATCCAACAAGAGTTCATTAATCTACTTCCAAAACCCGGAAATCTCAAGAGTTTAGCTACACATGATTAAACAACTTATACACAAAGTGTTCAAAGTCATTACAAATGAAAATAAAAGATTGAAACTAAAAGAGAAGCAAGAAAACTTAGGAACGTCGACAATCTCTCGATATATCTCCGTTTTCAAGCTCCCATGCAACCCGATTGTCTCCTTGATGTCTCTTTCCAAGAGTTGACTCTTGTCTTGTGTTGTAGATCCCAAAAATGCCAGCATGTCCTTGTGTGCGCCCCCCAAAAAGCCTTTTTTATACCCACCATCAAGTTTAGGGCTTAATGTCATGCAGACATGGGATTCAGTAGCAGAGCACGGTGGTGCGCCGCACGCACGGTTACCCGTGCGCCACCCCGCTCGAATAACCCAACTCTCTGTAGGGCGCACGGGGTGGTGCGTCGAGCACGGCCTACCGTGCGCCACTCCTGAAATAATCGACCTCTGCGGGCGCACGGGTGGTGCGCCCATGCATGGGCTACCCGTGCGCCATGATGCAGCTCCAATTATCCTTATACAGGGGTGCACGGGTGGTGTCTTGAGGCACGCCCAACCCGTGTGCCCCCTGTCTTTTCCGTAAACGCTCAACTTTCGCTCTTTTAGGCTTCACTTTCCCTATATCCACTCAATTCTCCGTGTTTCCACTTTTCTTTCCTCGTATTCGTATTCAATTGGCTTCAAATATCATGAAATTCCTACTAACTAAGCAAAGTGTAATATCTTTTCCACAAGGAGTGAATATGTAACATTTAACGCGAGTATATGCATGTTTACTCATCATTATAGCTCGAAATACGCCTCAAAATACATGCAAAACTCACGCCTATCAGTGTTGTAGGATGGAAAATGAAATTTATTCTCCTTAGATCCCTTAATGGCCGATTTTTGTTGTGTAGGGAGATATAATTTTTGTTTTTTTTATGTTTAAGCTTTAGAATGATATTGTTGGGAGATTTATGGTGTGATAAGATAAAAAAATTAAATTTGATTCACATCAAACCTCTATGGCCGAAACGGAGTGATGTAGGGGGATTAGTTTTTGTTTTCTTGTCTTTTGGGTTTAATTAAGGGATAATTACAAAAAGTACCCCTGAGGTTTGACCTAATTATAAAAAAACCCAGCTAACTTTAAAACTTACAAAACGTACCCCTAAGGTTTGAAATATATTTCAAAATCCCCTTCATATTTGTAAAATCATTGCATTACCCCTTAATTTTAACATTAAATCAAACCTCGTGGTACTTTTTGTAAGTTTTAAAGTTAGCTAGGTTTTTTTGTAATTAGGTCAAACCTCAGGCGTACTTTTTGTAATTATATCTTTAATTAATGTAATAGGATTTAATGGGTAGGAGATGTTTGTAAGTTACAAAAACAAAAAAAATCAAATGTGATTCCCTCCTACAATTGCTTTAGCCGAAAGTAATGGTTAGGGAGAGATTAACTTTTTGTTTTCTTGTCTTTTGGGGTTAATTAATATAATAGGATTAATGGGTGGGGTTGTTTATAGGTTACAAAAAAAAAATTGATTCCCCCACTACAATTGCTATGGCTGATTTTTTTGAGTAGTAGGAGGATATTTTTTTTTTATTTTTTTTGGTATTTATTTAGTATAGTGGGGTTTTGTAGAGTAATTTTAAAAGTAGGCTTTGAAAAAAAAAATTAAAAAACCTCCCCATTGTCCTCTCTTGGCCTATTTTAGGGGAATAATTTATAAAAAAAAAATTATCCCATAATAATGTAGTTGGGAGATATAAAATAATAAAATAGTAATAGAAGAAAAAATGAGTTATTTTCCCCATTGTTGGGAAATTTATTGTTTAGATTTTGATGAATGCCATGTAAAACTTAGAATAGGAAGTTGGCACCCCATTTTTTGTTGTAAACGCATTATAACAAATAGGGTGGGTCAAGCCGAAGAGTTAAGTCGACTATGCCTAAACATGCAAGAAGACAAACCGAGACTAGAAGGAAGACTCATTTGCAAGACAAATTTGAGTATGGCAAAGAAGAGAAGACGGAACTCGATCAAGGTGCAACTGAGATGCAACAGTAAAGTATCGGTCCAAGTCAACTCAAGATAGCCAAGTCTCAAGTTGAAGTGACAAGAGTCATCCATGATTGAAAGTCGACTCTAAGTCACCTGGGAAAGCAAGGAAACGCATCAAGTCGAGATAATCGAAAGAGATCCGTTGCCGCGTAAATCAAGAGAATTACTTAAACAAGTAATACCTCCATGCTACCTTTCTCGAAGTGCTCGATCCCTGGCGTGCAAGGGGAATAAACCAATGGTAAGCACTACATCGTGACGTAACTCAAAAGTCAAGAACAATTCATACGAGGAAGTGGCAACTCAAGGGATCGCAACAAGACAAGCCAACGACCACAAGTGACTTTCAAAAATAAGCCTATCTCTTCAACGGGCAGATTTTTGAAAGATCACTATAAAAGGCCGAGGAATGACTCGAGTGGAGTGGACCTTGATTACCTCGAACCACGAACATTCAAGCTAACATTTGAATCAGAATCGAAATATTCTCAAAGATCATTCAAGATTAATTCTCAAGCCTACACTACGAAGGAAATCAATCCAACACTCACCTTGTGAAGGAAAGATAACCTCAATCAATTGAAGAGGAAACTTTTGAAGAAAAGGGGTCTACATTCCGCGGAGGATTGTAGGAAGGTTCAAGGTCGAACCGGTCTCGAGTTTTTGGAGGGCTTCGTGATCAAATCCAAAGAGCTTGAGCAAGTGAGTCATAGTAGTAGCAAGGCAAACTGCCCTGTGAAGAAGCCGAGTCTCACGAGAAGCCAAAACGTGACTAAGGCATCTCCGGACGAGTCCCAAAGGATCAAGTCACCGTGTGTGATCAAGACTTTTATCCGGATCTACTACCACTGTATATCGATCAAGACTTAGTGGATTCCTCCAAGAGTTGGAGAAGAGAGGAGTAGAAGAATTACCCCATCTTCGAACCTCTATAAAACTTATCGTGTCATTTATATTTTCAAAGATTTTAATTCTTGCACTTTAATCGTTTAATTCTCACGATAAATTTGCTATCCACTTGATAATTTCTAAGTACTAAAACCAAGGATTAAATCATAACTAAACCAAATTCAAGGGTGTTAAGTCTTCCAATAAAAACAAACTACGGTTGAGCTAATTCATCTTAACAAATGAGTTATTCTATCAACAAATTCGATCAGTCTGAGTGACTAACTCTCTTGATTAACTAAATTGGTTATCCACCAAGGACATAGTCGTAGTATCAACTCAACTTTAAAAAGGACTAAATCGAAAAGTTTGTAAGGTTTATTCAACCCCCCTTCTAAACCTTACACTCACACCCCCGGGACCTACAAGTGGTATCGGAGCGGTTGGTTCGTTGAGCCTTCCGCACCGGTTATTCTTGAACTAGATCTCCAAATTTTTCAAAGTATGTTTTAGTACTTAAGTTTTCAAAATTCTTTTTATTATCAAAAGTTATTATCATGGAAGCAAATTTGACACGTATCCCTATGTTCACAATTGAAGAATTTGATGATTGGAAAATTCGTATGCAGACTCATCTATCAGCATTACATGATGAGATGTGGATAGAAATAGAGGATGGGCCACTACAAATTTTAAAAGTGAACACAGCTGTAAGAAGAGCTGCAGCTGAAGGTGAAGAGGATGTCGCTCCTAGACCAACTATGGCTGAAAAACCAAGAGCTGAATGGACAAATGATGACAGAAAAAAATACAACCTGGACAATGTGGCCAAGGATATTCTTTACAAAACCTTGGACAAAACCATGTTCAATAAAGTCAAATCATGCAAAACGGCTAAAGAAAATCGGACAAGCTAACATTGATTTGTGAAGGCTCGTGAGCAAATCAAGGAAAATAAATTATCAGGTGGTTTGTCATTGAAATTTGAGAATTTCAAAATGATCGCAGAGAGAACCTGGATCAACCGGATGCTCGGTTTACGTGAAATTACCAACGAGCTATTTGCTCTTGAAAGAATATACACAAAGAAATGTGTATGAAGATCCTAAAAAGTCTCCCACTGAATGGGAAATGAAGGTCATGGCACTAAGACATTCCATGGACCTATCAAAGACATCCAACCATGAGCTATTCTCGATCTCAAAGCCTACGAATTTGAGCCGAGAAGAAAAGACCAGAAGAAGAGACAGTTGTACCCAAAACAAATTTGCTCTAATTGTTAAGGATGGCAAGAAAGTCGAGGTCAAAGAAGTCATTGACCCGAGGAAATAGCGCCGATGGTTAAAAGGTTCAACAAGTTCTTCAATAAGAACTACAAGAGAGGCAAGGTGAATCCTCCAGAAGACACTCGGCTCCTCCAAGTCAAAGAAAGATAGGCCAACCAAGAGAACATCATCAAAAAGTCAATATCAAAGGGTCGACAATCCAAGAATGGAAAGAGCCGATCAAAAGGTTGAATATCTATGCTTTGAACCGTAGGCAACCGGTCACTATGCCATTGATTGCCCATATCCTGTAGTCAACAAATACAGGAATGAAGAAGAAATAAAAGTCCTCGAGAGAAAGAAGACAAGAAAATAAAAAGGCAATGTTGGGCGCAGAGATCACGAGATAGCCAAGTCAAGAGACATAGCCGATTCGAGAGTAGTGAAGTGACTACTCAAGTGACTCAAGAAGAAGCATTGATCCGTCGATGGCCAAGGAACAAGACCAACTCCGACCAAGAAGATGAGGTACACTCGACTCATCACACTCATTCTAGTGATAGTGATCGTGTTAGGAAATTTATTGTTTAGATTTTGATGAATGCCATGTAAAACTTAGAATAGGATGTTGGCACCCCGATTTTGTTGTAAAATGCATTGTAATAAATAGGGCCAAGGCGAGTTAAGTCACCACGCCCAACATGCAAGAAGACAACCGGAGACTAAAGGAAGACTCCGCTGCGACAATACCGAGTAGTATGGCAAATAAGAGTAGACTGAACTCTATCAAGAAGCAGAGATGCGGTGAGTGGAGCATCGGTCAAGTCAACTCAAGAAAAGCCAAGTCTCAAGTTGAAATGACAAGAGTCATCCAATGATTGGAAGTCGACTCTAAGTCACCTGGGAAAGCAAAGAAATGCAAATAAGTCGAGATAATCAAAAAGATCCATTGCACAAATCAAGAGAATTACTTAAACAAGTAATATCTCCATACCACCTTTCTCGAGTGCTCGGTGCAGCGTGCAAGAGGAATAAACCAATGGGAAGCATTACACCGTGTCGAACTCGAAAAGGTGAAGAACAATTCATACGAGGAAATGGCAATTCCAAGGATCGCAACAAGACAAACCAACGATCGCAAGTGACTTTCAAAAATAAGCCTATCTCTTCAACGGGCAAATTTTTGAAAGATCACTATAAAAGGCCGAGAAATGACATTGAGAAGAGGGACGACGGACCAACCAAAACGTTCAAGCAATTATTAGAAAATCAAATATTCTCAATCCTCAAGCCTACACTACGAAGAACATCAATCCAACACTCACCAAAGAAGGAAAGATAACTTCAATCAGTTGAAGAGGAAAATACTGAAAAATCAAGGTCTACATTCCACGAGGGATTGTAGGAAGGTTCAAGGTCGAACCAAGTCTTGAGCTTTTGGAGGGCTTCGTGATCAAATCCAAAGAGCTTGAGCAAGTGAGTCAGAGTAGCAAGGCAACTGCCTGTGAAGAAGCCGAGTCGTCGAGAAGCCAGGTGAGTGATCAAGGCGTCTCCACACCGAGTCCCAAAGGATCAAGTCACCGTTTGTGTGATCAAGACTTGTATCTGGACTGTACCACTTTGTATACTTGATCAATACCTAGTGGATTCCTCCCGGAGTTGGAGAAGAGAGGAGTAGAAAAATTACCCCATCTTTGAACCTCTATAAAAATTTCATTGTGTCATTTACATTTCAGCACTTTAATTCTTGCATCTTAATTGTTTAAATCTGCTGATAAATTAGCTATCCACTTGATAATTTCTAAGTACTAAACCAAGCACTAAATCCTTGCTTAACCAAACTTAAGGGTGTTAAGTCTTCCAACAAAACAAACCACAGTTGAGTTAATTTAGACCCAACAGATGAGTTATTCCATCAACAGCTCAGTTGAGAGACTAACTCTACTGATTAACTAAATTGGTTGTCCACCAAGGACACAGTTGTGTAGTATCAACTCTGAATATTTAAAAGGACTAAATCGAAAATTTGGTAAGGTTTATTCAACCCCCCTTCTAAACCTTACACTTACACCCCCGGGACCTACAAGTGGTATCAGAGCGGTTGGTTCATTGAACCCTCCGCACCGGTTACTTGAACTAGATCTCCAAACTTTTCAAAGTCTGCTTTAGTACTTAAACTTTCAAAACTCTTTTCATCATTAAAAGTTATTATCATGGAAGCAAATTTGACACGCATCCCTATGTACACTATTGAAGAATTTGATGATTGGAAAATTGTATGCGTGCTCATCTATCAAAGCATTACATGATGAGATGTGGATAGTGATAGAGGATGGGCCACCGCAAATCTTAAAGGTGAACACACTGTAGAAGAGCCGAATCAAGGAGAAGAGGATGTTGCTCCTGCATGCTTCAAGCCATGGTTGAAAAACCAAGAACTGAATGGACAAATGATGACAAAAAAGATACAACCTGACAATGTAGCCAAGGACATCCTTTACAAAACCTTGGGCAAAGCCATGTTCAATAAAGTCAAATCATGCAAAACGGCTAAAGAAATGGGACAAGCTAACATTGATTTGTGAAGGCTCGAGCAAATCAAAGAAAACAAATTATCAAATCGTCATAAAAATTTGAGAACTTCAAAATGATCTCGGGAGAAAACCTGGATCAACCGGATGCTCGGTTCACGTAAATCACCAATGAGCTATCTCGCACTTGGAAAGGAATATACACGTAGTAAATGTGTATGAAGATCCTAAAAAGTCTTCCAAATGAATGGGAAATGAAGGTCATGGCACCGAGACATTCCATGGACCTATCAAAGACATCCAATCACGAAATTATTCTCGGACCTCAAAGCCTACGAGTTTGAGCCGAGAAGAAAAGACCAGGAAGAGACAAATGTACCCAAAACAAATGCTTTAATTGTTAAAGATGGGAAGAGAGCCGAGGTCAAAGAAGTCATTGATCCGTAAGAAATAGCCCGATGGTTAAAAGGTTCAACAAGTTCTTCAATAAGAACTACAAGAGAGGAAAGGGTGAATCTTCCGGAAGACACTCCCTCCTCCAAATCAAGAGAAGATAGGCCAACCAAGAGAACAGATCATCAAAAAGTCAATATCAACGGGCCGACAATCCAAGAATGGAAAGAGAGCTGATCAAAAGGTTGAATATCTTTGCTTTGAATCAGACAACCAGGTCACTATGCCATTGATCGCCCATATCCTCGTAGTCAACAAATACAGAAATGAAGAAGTGTTAGGAAATTTATTGTTTAGATTTTGATGAATGCCATGTAAAACTTAGTATAAGAAGTTGGCACCCCATTTTTTGTTGTAAAATGCATTGTAATAAATAGGTGCTGCCGAAGCGAGTTAAGTCGCCTACACCCTAACATGCAAGAAGACAACTGGAAGACTAGAAGGAAGACTCATTGCGAGACACTAAGTATGGCAAAGAAGAGTAGACGGAACTCTATCAAGAAGCGGATGAGATGCACAGTGGAGCATCGATCAAGTCAACTCAAGAAAAGCCAAGTCTCTAGTTGAAGTGACAAGAGTCATCCAATGATTGGAAGTCGACTCTAAGTCACCTGGGAAAGCAAAGAAATGCGGTCAAGTCGAGATAATCAAAAAGATCCGTTGCCGAAATCAAGAGAATTACTTAAACAAGTAATATCTCCATACCACCTTTCTCGAGTGCTCGGTCGAGCGTGCAAGAGAAATAAACCAATGGGAAGCATTACACCGTGTCGAACTCGAAAAGGTGAAGAACAATTCATACGAGGAAATGGCAATTCCAAGGACAAAGAACAAGACAAACCAACGATCGCAAGTGACTTTCAAAAATAAGCCTATCTCTTCAACGGGCAAATGTTTGAAAGATCACTATAAAAGGCTGATAAATGACATTGAGAAGAAGTAGGACGGACTGAACCAAAACGTTCAAGCAATTATTAGAAAATCTGAAATATTCTCAATCCTCAAGCCTACACTACGAAGAACATCAATCCAACACTCACCCGTGAAGGAAAGATAACTTCAATCAAGTTGAAGAGGAAAATACTCAAAAACAAGGGGTCTACATTCCACGAGGATTGTAGGAAGGTTCAAGGTCGAACCAAGTCTTGAGCTTTTGGAGGGCTTCGTGATCAAATCCAAAGAGCTTGAGCAAGTGAGTCAGTAGTAGCAAAGGCAAATGCCCTGTGAAGAAGCCGAGTCGTCAGAAGCCACCAGTGATCAAGGCGTCTCGGCACGAGTCCCAAAGGATCAAGTCACCGTGTGATCAACACTTGTATCCGGATTACCACTTTGTATATTGATCAATACCTAGTGGATTCCTCCAGAGTTGGAGAAGAGAGGAGTAGAAGAATTACCCCATCTTGGAACCTCTATAAAAATTTCATTGTGTCATTTACATTTCAACACTTTAATTCCTTCATCATAATTGCTTAAATCACTGATTAATTTGCTATCCACTTGATAATTTCTAAGTACTAAACTAAGCACTAAATCCTTGCTTAACCAAACTTAAGGGTGTTAAGTCTTCCAATAAAACAAACCACGTTGAGTTAATTTAGACCCAACAAAATGAGTTATTCCATCAACAAACTCTGTTGAGTCCGTTGAGAGACTAACTCTACGATTAACTAAATTGGTTGTCCACCTAGACACATCCGTGTAGTATCAACTCAATATTTAAAAGGACTAAATCGAAAATTTGGTAAGGTTTATTCAACCCCCCCTTCTAAACCTTACACTTACACCCCTTGGGACCTACAAGTGGTATCAGAGCAGTTGGTTCATTGAGCCTTCCGCACTGGTTACTAAACTAGATCTCCAAACTTTTTAAAGTCTGCTTTAGTACTTAAACTTTCAAAACTCTCTTTATCATTAAAATTTATTATCATGGAAGCAAATTTGACATGCATCCCTATGTTCACAATTGAAGAATTTGATGATTGGAAAATTCGTATGCATGCTCATCTATCAGCATTACATGATGAGATGTGGATAGTGATAGAAGATGGGCCACTGCAAATCTTAAAGGTGAACACAAACTGTAAGAAGAGCCGCAATGGAAGGAGAAGAGGATGTTGCTCCCATGACAAGCCATGGTTGAAAAACCAAGAACCGAATGGAGAAATGATGACATGACAAAAAATATACAACTGGACAATGTAGCCAAGGACATCCTTTACAAAACATTGGACAAAGCCATGTTCAATAAAGTCAAATCATGCAAAACGGCTAAAGAAATGGGACAAGCTAACATTGAATTGTGAAGGCTCGTGCAAATCAAAGAAAACAAATTATCTCGGGTCAATCTGAGAAATTTGAGAACTTCAAAATGATCTCGGGAGAAAACCTGGATCAACCGGATGCTCGGTTCACGTAAATCACCAATGAGCTATCTCGACTTGGAAAGGAATATACACGATGAAATGTGTATGAAGATCCTAAAAAGTCTTCCAAATGAATGGGAAATGAAGGTCATGACATTGAGACATTCCATGGACCTATCAAAAACATCCAACCATGAATTATTCTCGGACCTCAAAGCCTACAATTTGAGCCGAGAAGAAAAGACCAGAAGAGACAAACACTACCAAAACAAATTGCTTTAATTGTTAAAGATGGGAAGAGAGCCGAGGTCAAAGAAGTCATTGATCCGGAAGAAATAATAGCCCCGATGGTTAAAAGGTTCAACAAGTTCTTTAATAAGAACTACAAGAGAGGAAAGGGCGAATCCTCCAGAAGACACTCGGCTCCCTCCAAATCAAGGGAAGATAGGCCAACCAAGAGAACAGATCATCAAAAAGTCAATATCAAAGGGTCGACAATCCAAGAATGGAAAGAGCCGATCAAAAGCCCGAATATCTATCTTTGAACTCAGACAACCAGGTCACTATGCCATTGATCGCCCATATCCTCGTTGTCAACAAGTACAACAATGAAGAAAAAGAAAGGTCTTCGAGAGAAAGAAGACAAGAAAAGAGAAAGGCAATGTTGGTCACAGAGATCTGAAACAACCAAGTCAAAAGACATAGCCGATTGAGAGCCGACTATTCAAGTGACTCTCGAAGAAGAAGCCCCGATCCGCTTGATGGCCAAGGAACAAGATCAACCCGACCAAGAAGATGAGGTACACTCTAACTCATCAAACTCGGACTCAGTGATAGTGATTGTGACACACACACTTCATCACCCACTGATCTTTATGATTCATTAGGCAAAATGATGAAAGATTTTGAACATATTAAATCCTCACACACACTATTAAATGAGGAAAACAACCTACTCAAAAGCCAAAACTCAAAGCTGACTAAGGAGCTGAGTACTCTAAGTCAAATAGGCGATGAGAATGGAAGTTTAAAGGCTGAAAATGCTAAGTTAATAGCAGAAATTACGCCATAGAGAAGAGGGAGAATGACCTCAAAAATGTTATTGCCTCATTCACTAAGGCATCCAAATCATTGGATGATCTTATTATGAGTCAAAGAGAATGTGGAGACAAGACAAAGCTTAGGATTTAATTCCTCTGTGCTATGTCAAACCTCAAAAGTAATTTTGGAAAAAGGATCTTCAAGCCATGAAGAGTCTAAAAATCCAAAACTCTAAATGCCGCACACACATTCAATCCAAAGCACAATTACAAGCAAACTGCCTTGGTTATAAAGGAAAAGGAAAACAAACCCGTTGAGTGCGCCAAAGACAAGAAAGAAATCCAACCGAGTTCCTCACCAAACTCCAAATAGAAAATACTCAGTAAAGAAAAGCGAGCTACCAAAAATCCCGAAAATCTATAAAAGAAATACATATGATGGGAATGGTAGAAAATATCCAAGCCAAGCCGATTGGAATAATGTGAACTATCAACATGACTTATGGAATATAAGCCCAAATGGCAAAGGCCTAGAACTCAAAGAAAGGCCATTCCAAAAGTATAAGAGCTTTCATCAAAGACACATATGCACCTAGGCACTACACTCGAGACACCACAAGTACCCAAAGAAGGCGATTGCTAAAACTTATACACAGCATACGAGACAAAAGAGACAATTGTATGAACCTAGAATCCCCAAGCAATTTGCCAGGATTAATTATGATTATGGCATCGATAGATGGCAACCCCTTAGAGTCAAATCATTTGGCTATAAGTTGGTTGGATCATCTTACAATTCTAACCCCTCAGACCCGCATAAATTATGGGTACCTAAAACTTAATTTCCTTGATTGCGTTTAAGGAATGTGAGTGCCAAGGAACCTGGTACATGGATAATGGTCGTTTCCGGACATATGACAGAAATAAGAAAAACCTGTCAAAATTCAAGGAAGTTAAAGGAGCAAAAGTCATATTTGGAGGAAATGAAGATCCAGGTGAAATAAGAGGCATTGGATCCGTCAAGAGGAACGGATTAGAAATCACGATGTTGCATATGTCGAAGGACTCAACTTCAACTTGCTAAGCATAAGTCAACTCTGTGGACAAGGGCTATAATGTTGGATTCAACATGGGTGTATGCCAAATCAAGGACACTGAATCGAATGAAGTTGTGTTGCAAGGATGCAGATAAAAGAACATGCAAGTAGTAGATTGGTCAACCGCTACACACAACACCTGTCTATTAGCAAAAAGCACAGCTGAATCAAGTTGGTTGTGGCACAAAAAGTCGAGTCACCCGAATTTCAAAACGATTAACAAGCTTGCCGAAGTAATCTTGTGGAAGGACTTCCGCACTCGAGATATACAAGAAGGAGAGTATATGTGATGCATGTTAGAAGGGAAAACAAATCAAATCTTCATTCAAAGAAAAGACATGTCCATCTTCAACAAGAATATTGCATCTCTACATATGGACCTATTTGGCCCAAAGGGAACCAAACAAAGATAAGTGGAAAGAAATACACCTTGGTGGTAGTAGATGACTACTCAAGATATACATGGACAATATTCATGTGTAAGAAGAAAGAAACTCTACAAAACTACCACAAATTGATGAAGAGGATTCAAAACGAGAAGAGCCAAACCATTATCAAAATAAGATCGGGATGAGGAACCGAGTTTGTCAATGGAATAATAACTCGAGATTGTATTGAAAATGGTATTGGTCATGAACTATCACAGCAAAGGACTCCACAAAGAATGGAGTAGCGAAAGAAGAGCGAAAATGAACTCTCAAAGAAGCGTGAAGACCATGTTAGGCAAGCAGGTTACCAAAAAGATTTTGGGTCAAGCAATCAACACAAATTGCTACACTCAAAACAGATGTATGATAAACAAACAAATGACAAAGACTCCCTATGAGATTTGGGATCGAAGAAAACCAAATGTTGCATATTTCGAATATTTAGATGTAAATGCTTCATCCACAACAATGGCAAAGACAATCTAAAGGCTTTCGATGCTAAAGCCGATGAAGGTATCTTCTTGGGATACTCAAATTAAAGCAAAGCCTCTGAGTACTCAACAAAAGGACTATGGTTGCGGAAGAATCCATTCATGTGGTATTCGATGAGCCAAATGTAAGTGGAGAAGACATTGAAGAGTCACCGATAAGTTTGAATCATCCAACCATACGAAAGAGTCCCTATCTTGAAGTCAAGTTTGGAATTATAAACTCGTAAGAAGATGAGATAGTGAATCTCAAAAACAAATGAAACTTTGCGGCTAAGTGATTACGAGAGAGCCGAACACAAAGAACACAATCAGCTGAGACGATCAATCCAAATAACTTACTCCAACCTCGATGTAAGATGGCCGAGAGACCATCCACCGAACTTGTCATTGGAGATATAAGAGAAGGTGTCATAACAAGATCCGAACTCAACAAGAAGCCATGTTCACATGCTTTATCTCGCAAATAGAGCCCAAAGATGTTTTACCAAGATTGATGACACACATGGATTCAAGCTATGCAAGAAGAGTCAATCAGTTTGAAAGAAATAAAGTATGGGAATTGGTTCAAAGACCCACACATCAAAATGTTATTGGTACTAAATGGGTGTTCAAACAAGATGAACGAGGAAGGTTACGTGGTAAGAAACAAGGCAAGACTAGTAGCCAAAGGATATTGCCAAGAAGAAGGAATAGATTTTGATGAAACATTTGCTCCTCGTAGCAAGACCGAAGCTATAAGGATGTTTCTTGCCTATGCACTCACAAGAATTTCATTGTATATCGATGGATGTAAAAAGTGCATTCCTAAATGGTTTATTGGAAGAAGAAGTGTATGTTGAACAACCTCCGAGGATTTGAGCAGAAGACTCTTGGAGATAAGGTATACAAACTCAAGAAAGCCTTGTATGGATTGAAACAGCACCCGAGCATGGTATGATACTTTGTCACAATTCCTAATCGAAATGGATTTACAAAAGAAAAGTAGATAGAACACTTTTCGAATTCAAGACAAAAAGAGTATACTTGCTTGTTCAAATATATGTGGATGGCATCATTTTTGGATCCACAAACAAAGAGTCATGTGTGAAAAAATTTCAAACCTCATGCAAAGTAAATTTGAAATGAGCATGATGGGAGAGCTAACATTCTTCCTTGGACTCAAGTGAAACAATCAAGGATGGAACCTTCATAAGTCAAACAAAATTTGGTATGGAGGAGAAGTCTTCGTGAAAATACCAATGAATACATCACCAACGTGGACATGGATGCGGATGGCAAGCTGATCAAACAAGATACTGAGCACTTATTGGATCATTGCTCTATCTTACAAAGAAGCGGCCGGACATCACCTTTGTCAGTAGGTGTATGTGCAAGATTTCAATCTGCTCCAAAAGAGAGCCATATGACAAAGAAGCCTAAGAGAATATTGAGATACTTGAAAGGAAGCCAAGAAGTTGGCTTATGGTATCCAAAGGAAGGTGGATTCAAGCTAATTGGCTATCCGGACTACGACTATCTTTGGATGCGAGTTGATAAAAAGCACCTCGTGGTACATGTCAAATGCTAGGAAACAAAGTGATTTCTGCTTTAGCAAGAAGCAAAATTCAATAGCCACCTCTAAAGTCAAGGCGAGAATACATAGTTGCGGGCAAACAAGTGCCCAAGTCTTATGGATGAGACAAAGAACAGAGACTATGAAGTTGAGGAAAAGAAATTCCAATCATGTGTGATAACACAAGTGCAATTGCAATCACTCAAAATCCCGTGTTGCACTCAAGAACAAAGCATATCGATGTCGATATCACTTCATAAGAGATCATGTTGAAAAGAAGGACATCATCTTGGAATATATCTCAACCGATAAACAATTGGTGACATCTTCACAAAACCATTATGTGAGTCAAGATTTGAAGAACTCAAGCATGAGTTGGGGTTAATTGAGTGAATTAACATTGAGAAGAATCAAAGAAAAGAAATGGAACACAAAAAGAGAAAAAGAGGTGAACTCACAAATCAAATCTAAGTAAATCACCAGATTGGAAAGACAGTATACCAAGTCACCGTTAGTTGAGTCACTAAGAGAACTGTGAGAAGGAGAGTTAAATCAACTAAGGGATAAGTTCGAGTCACTTATGAGCAAAGTGACAAAAACGCAATCTTTTACTAAGCGGGAATGTTTTTAAGAATGACGTCAAAGATAATGATGATGTGTACGCATAAAGCCGCACATCAAGCTTATGATTGGATATAAATACTTTGCCGCATTAAATACGAGACATTAAATGCTAAATAGGCGTGCAAAATCTAAACCGTTGATTTCGATCACATTTCAAAAACCACCCGCACGTCCTTTCATAAACCATACTTAAACCATTTTCGTCCGTTTCTCTCACACACTACCAAAACTGTTCATTTCTCTCTCTTAGAAGCAAAGGCAAAAATCTTCTCAAAACCCTATCTATCTTCAAATCAATCTCTAAGTTTTCTTTGATAAAATCCTGAAAAATGGCACCAACCTATGATTTTGTCAAGCTAGGAAAGCAAATCCACACCGGGTCTACTGTAGATTTCGACGGCATGGTGAAACAGGGGTTCGATGACACCCTATGTGGAGGAGGTCGCACAGTTCTACGTGAATGCTGAGATTCACGATGAAGGGATAAAGTCATCTGTTCACGGAAAGCAGCTCACCATCTCTCGCAAGGATTTGGCTGAACACTGCCACTACCAACGGAAGGAGCATCGAAATTAACGAAGCTGATGTAAACCTGGCCGCCGCTTGGAAGGAAATAGCCAAGCCCGACTATGCTTTGATAAAATAGTTTAAACAAAGAAACAAGAGGTCATTGAAGGACATAGTTGCCAAATGTATTGACATCAAATTTGGCACTTTGACCAATCACAAAAGCAAAGTTGATCGTAATGGCTGCGATCATTGAAGAAAGGAAAATAAATCAAACCGAGTTTATCTACAGCAGATTATGCCGTAATGTAGGGAACAAATCCTTCAAGAAGATGGCACATTTGGAGGATCCTAGGATATGGCCTGGTGATTGGCCTACCGATGGAGGTGAAAGGTGTCCTCTTGAGACATGGAAAGGCGTTCCATGTTAATAAGAGGATGTTCGATCAAACCTCTCTCGGCGCACGAAGAGAGCCTACACCAAGAGAGCGACACGAGTGAGGGGGAATCACCGACTCAAGATACAAATTGCTTCCTCTCCACCAAAGAAGAAAGCCCCTGCAATGCTAAGAAGATTGCTACTCTCGCAAAGAAAGAAAGTCAAACTCGCTCCTCCCGCCGCAGCCAGAGTCACATGCCCCCGCGCAGCCGTGTCTCCTACCCTCCCAGCAAAGAAGCTGTCGAGAAGGACTCTCAAATACCTTCTCCGATCGTCAAAAAGAGGAGAACGACAAGCCAAGACGGCTCCTCAAGAAAAAACAAAAGCATCGGCCCCCGCCGCCAAGACTCAAGAAATCGTCTCTCAACCAAATCCCTCCGGTACAAACTAGAAGACGAAGAAGAATCATCAAGCGCTCCGAGCTTGAAAACCGGCTAAGTCACCACTCGGCTAGAACAAATACTTAAACTGGGAAGCAAATGAGTCCCCGTATGTAATTGATGAAACAAACTAAGTCTGCCAAGGTGATCAAAGCAGAGGCAACCTCAAGAAATAGTTGTAGCTCGCGAAATGAGACACAAGAAAAAGCCGATAGAGTCGATAGTGATGTGATGATCCTATCTCCACCTTACCCGGACATCCAAAATCGTCTGCGTGAGTGGAGGAAATGGAAATTGAGTAAATCAAGGGAACAATTCCAACGGCCCGAGTTTATAGAAGAAGAAGAGGAATCTGTTAAACTTCCTCGCCTAACCACCGTGATCCCAAAGATCGATGAAGACAACTGCACGATATCCTGCAGATCTTCAAGGACAAGGAGAAGGAAAGACAAGCAGAGGAAGGCGAGGCACGTGAAAAGCCCAAAGATCTCCGCCCTATTTCCTAAGCACCAAAGAACACACATCCTCTCATTGATGTCTTATCTCGATAGTGATGAGGATCCGGACTCTCTTCTTTACGCCACGAAGAGTTGCAAATGCAGCAAGCATTGCACGAATCCGAGAATCCTTCACGAGCAAAGATTGATGGAGGGACCAGGAGAGTCCTCCGAACACACTGAAATTGATCCAATGGGAGTGGTTCAAAGAAATCGCCATCTGTTGTTCCCACCACTTCCCACTCACCGGATGAAGGCAATAAGGGAAATGGCGATGAACCGGGATAGTGGGGACCCCAATCGAGCCAACCCCTATTGAAGGTGTCTTACCACCGCCCCAATGGCTGAACACTCGAAGAAAAGCCGGAGTCCGGAGACGAGTAACCCCATTCCAAGTCACTCACCGGGTGCGCGCCGGGGAAACTCCTCCCACCTGCAAAGAAGGTCGGAGAATGTCGTAGATGACTCAACAACGAATCCGGGAGGCGAAGTGGAGGAAGTACAAACACTAAACGAACAGCAAGTTGTCATCAACAAAGCTCGATGATTGAGACTATTTCAAATTGGTGCCAACCGCTCTAAAGGCTAATGACGTTGCCGATGCAATCAGGCACAGAAGGAATGTACTGGGAGTTAACACTGGCAATGAAAGTGCAGATCCATGGGGTTGAGACTCCAATGGATGCCACAATGTAAGACCCTAAGACAAATGACATTGTCGAAAGGAGGTCCAGGCCTCGGCGCAATGAGACTCGCAGAGGTAATGAAGGCCCACGGAGGTTGAGACTTCCCCGGGTAAAGAAGTCAAGTAGAGAACATCCCTCCCGCTATCATTGACCCATCCGAAAAGGAGATAAGCGCGCTTCATAATTCCCGTGATAATCCCGATGTAACGTTTAAGGATCGGAAGGCGACGAAGAAGAGTCATCCCCGTGATGACTCCAAAAGACTCACCGCGGATGTTCCAAGCACGAGCAAGTCTCGATCCCAAAACTACTCAAACCTTTAACTTTGATGATGAGCCACCAATGGAAATCTCATCATCGTCCGATGACGCTTTGATAAGGCCGAGGATCACCCACTCAATTGGAAAAATCACCGAGACCAACGGCCGCTGAGACAATCGAGGCTCGGCAAGTCGGGTCCACTTCACAACAGACCCACCGCAATGCAGTCCACATCGCGCAGCTCCCCAAGTCAGCAGTTCGACTCAAAAGGAACTTCACGCGCACCTCTCATCATTGAACAAATACCGGTTGGCCGTGATGATTCCTTTATAGAATCTTTTCCTTTCTCCCTGGAGGTACCCGACCTCACCGAAGAATCGTGAGAACGAACGCAAGACGCTTCCATAGACCACTCCCGTTATTCCATCGTACCATTGTTCCACTGATTATGACTTTGACGCCGCATGGCCATCACCGCAACGGAAGAATCACCAAGTTCGCGAGGTGTTCAAGGCATTATTTGCGAGATTGAACGGATGGAGAGGCATCAGCCTCTATGGACATGCGATCGACAACAGAGATGCCAATCTTACCGCGATTTAAGAGGCATAACAATCGAGATCGTGAATGGTGGCAACAAGAAGAAAACAATGCGTGTGGAACAAGTTAGATACTTCAGACATTGTTCAACAAGTCGCTAGTATGGAGAGCCGAGAATGCCGATGCAAAACGAAGCCGAGAGAACATATTGAGCACATGCATGAAGCTCACACTCGCCGAGTTAAAGCTGCTGCGTGAGCAAAATAAGAGTGATCTACAACGTTTGGAAGAAAACATGAATAGAAAATTCAGCCTTCTCATGGCCGAGATGAAGCTAATCTCAAGAGAGTCCAACGCCACTCGATCCGAGTTTCGTGCCGCATACTCCGCAGCAGACTGAGACAAATCGTACCATCGCCAGTGCTCGACTTCCCGCTTGCCAAGATGTTTCCAGTGTCCTCTCTCTTTGATGATGCCAAAAAGGGGGGAAGAGGAATACCTTAAAGCACGTAAGAGATCCGGCGAAAAAGAGGATGCAAACGAAGGAAGGAAAGACAAATTGAGGAAGCGGGAAACAAAAGAAAGGAAAATCCGTTGAGGGGGAAGAATCGAAAGATGTGACCTTGATGATTGCACAAACCCCCAACAAGGTCTTGTCACCTGATTGACATTATCGCAAACTCCCTGCGACTCGCCACTCCAACACTCGCTATATCTATGGCCGAAAAGAGAAAGACAATTGAAGTAGGGATGAAGGAAGTGGAAGGAAGAATGGATGCCCTAAGTTATGAACATCTTGAAAGAACATGGAGGCATTCCAAAGAGACAGAGACACTTATGCCATCTCGGATGTCGGACAGAGCCACGATCGCCTGATGAATTTAAAACGCCGCATCCAAGGATACTTTGCAAATATGTCTATGGCTCAAGCTTGGGACTTGTATCGGGAAAAGGGTCTCACGTTATGTGAAGAAGGCGATAGGCGACAGACTACTACAAAGATCCTCTGGCCGGTCACTCCGCCGGTCACTCACCGGAAAGAAGAAGACCCCAAGACAATACACGCCCGGCAGGTAGAGGAAGAAGCGATGGTGGAGGAAGAGGTTTCGACTCCAGGTCTCGCCAAAAACATTGAATACGTAGATCCGGCAAGAAAGGAGGGATCTCACTTTGGGCTGGTCTTGACCAAGTAGCAAATTTGCAAGTGGCTAAAAAGTAATCCGAGTATGCAAAAAGAATAGAAGAAGAAAACAAGAGACAAACTCAGCTATGGGAGGAAAGACAGAAAGATTAAGAAGGGATGAAGCGCCAGAAGGCATATGAAAAGAAGAAGAAGGCAAAATGACGATGAGAAAAAGAGAAGAGCGAAAGATCTTGAACAAGATGAAAGAAGGAGACAAGGAGAGATGAAGTGTTGTTGTCCACCCCTTCATGTATTTTATGATGTAAATACATACTATGTAAGTTTTCTGCAATAAAGCTATAAATTCTTCATTTTCTATGTAGACAAATGTTTTCTCTGATACACCTTGTAAACAGTTGTGTAAAAGAACAAGAATGTTATGATCAATAAAAGGATTGATTCTACGCATACATTCTATGTGAATACACTATCTCAGATGTATCTTTGCTATTTGCATTTTTGAATGGTTTAAGTTTTGGCATCATCAAAAAGGGGGAAATTGTTAGAAAATTTATTGTTTAGATTTTGATGAATGCCATGTAAAACTTAGTATAAGAAGTTGGCACCCCATTTTTTGTTGTAAAATGCATTGTAATAAATAGTGCCAAAGTGAGTTAAGTCGCCTACACCCTAACATGCAAGAAGACAACTGGAAGACTAGAAGGAAGACTCACGCGAGACAGCTAAGTATGGCAAAGAAGAGTAGACGGAACTCTATCAAGAAGCAAACAGATGCAAATGGTGAGTGGAGCATCACCAAGTCAACTCAAGAAAAACCAAGTCTCAAGTTGAAGTGACAAAGAGTTATCCATGATTGGAAGTCGACTCTAAGTCACCTGGGAAAGCAAAGAAATGCAAATCAAGTCGAGATAATCAAAAAGATCCGTTGCACGTAAATCAAGAGAATTACTTAAACAAGTAATATCTCCATACCACCTTTCTCGAGTGCTCACCCCGAAGCGTGCAAGAGGAATAAACCAATGGGAAGCATTACACCGTGTCGAACTCGAAAGGTGAAGAACATTTCATACGAGGAAATGGCAATTCCAAGGACAAAGAACAAGACAAACCAACGACGCAAGTGACTTTCAAAAATAAGCCTATCTCTTCAACGGGCAAATTTTTGAAAGATCACTATAAAAGGCTGAGAAATGACATTGAGAAGAAGTAGGACGGACCTGAACCAAAAACGTTCAAGCAATTATTAGAAAATCTGAAATATTCTCAATCCTTAAGCCTACACTACGAAGAACATCAATCCAACACTCACCGTGAAGGAAAGATAACTTCAATCGGTTGAAGAGGAAAATACCGAAAAATCAAGGGGGTCTACATTCCACGAGGATTGTAGGAAGGTTCAAGGTCGAACCAAGTCTTGAGCTTTTGGAGGGCTTCGTGATCAAATCCAAAGAGCTTGAGCAAGTGAGTCAGTAGTAGCAAAGCGCAAAGCCGCCTGCAGTGAAGAAAGCCGAGTCGCATTTGAGAAGCCACCGAGTGATCAAGGTGTCTCCAGATCGAGTCCCAAAGGATCAAGTCACCAGTGTGTGATCAAGACTTGTATCCTGGACTGCTACCACTTTGTATACTTGACCAATACCTAGTGGATTCCTCCAGGAGTTGGAGAAGAGAGGAGTAGAAGAATTACCCCATCTTCGAACCTCTATAAAAATTTCATTGTGTCATTTACATTTCAAAGACTTTAATTCCTCGCATCTTAATTGCTTAAATCACATTAATTTGCTATCCACTTGATAATTTCTAAGTACTAAACCAAGCACTAAATCCTTGCTTAACCAAACTTAAGGATGTTAAGTCTTCCGCCGAAAACAAACCACATTTGAGTTAATTTAGACCCAACAAATTGAGTTATTCCATCAACAAAATCTGTTGAGTCCGATGTGAGAGACTAACTCTACTTGATTAAATAAATTGGTCATCCACCTAGACACAAAATTGTAGTATCAATTCCGAATATTTAAAAGGACTAAATCGAAAATTTGGTAAGGTTTATTCAACCCCCCT
The DNA here is from genome assembly GCA_016081115.2 of Rehmannia glutinosa. Classification (NCBI taxonomy): domain Eukaryota; kingdom Viridiplantae; phylum Streptophyta; class Magnoliopsida; order Lamiales; family Orobanchaceae; genus Rehmannia; species Rehmannia glutinosa. The sequence goes on from CM071926.1 coordinate 93,548,796, forward strand.
TCTAAACCTTACACTTACACCCTTGGGACCTACAAGAAGAAAGAAAGGTCTTGAGAGAAAGAAGACAAGAAAAGAGAAAGGCAATGTTGGTCGCAGAGATCACCGAAACACCCAAGTCAAAAGACATAGCCGATTGAGAGCAAAGAAGCTGACTATTCAAGTGACTCAAGAAGAAGCCTTGATCTACTTGATGGCCAAGGAACAAGATCAACTCGACCAAGAAGATGAGGTACACTTTAACTCATCAAACTCGGACTCTAGTGATAGTGATCGCGACACACACACTTCATCACCCACTCGATCTTTATGATTCATTAGGCAAAATGATGAAAGATTTTGAACACATTAAATCCTCACACACACTATTACATGAGGAAAACATCCTACTCAAGAGCCAAAACTCAAAGCTGACTAAGGAGCTGAGCACTCTAAGTCAAATAGCTGATGAGAATGAAAGTTTAAAGGCTTAAAATGCTAAGTTAATAGCAGAAATTACTGCCATATAGAAGAGGGAGAATGACCACAAAAATGTTATTGCCTCATTCACTAAGGCATCCAAATCATTGGATGATCTTATTATGAGTCAAAGAGAATGTGGAGATAAGACAAGCTTAGGATTTAATTCCTCTGTGCTGTGTCAAACCTCAAAAGTAATTTTGGAAAAAGGATCTTCAAGCCATGAAGAGTCTAAAAAATCCAAAACTCTAAATGCTGCACACACATTCAATCCAAAGCACAATTACAGTCAAACTGGCCTTGGTTATAAAGGAAAAGGAAAATAGCCAGATTGAGTGCGCCGAAAGGACAAATGAGAAGAAATTCACCGAGTTCCTCAAAGAAACTCCAAACAGAAATACTCAGAAAGAAGAAGCGAGCTACCAAAAACCCCGTAAAATCCATAAAAGAAATACATATGATGGGAATGGTAGAAAATATCCAAGCCAAGCCGATTGGAATAATGTAAACTATCAAAGATAGACTTATGGAATATAAGCCCAAATGGCAAAGGCCTAGAACTCAAAGAAAGGCCATTCCAAAAGTATAAGAGCTTTCATCAAAGACACATATGCACCTAGGCACTACACTTAGAGACACCACAATTACCCAAAGAAGCGATTAAAAACTTATACACAGCATACAAAAGAGACAAATATATGAACCTATAATCCCCAAGCAATTTGCCAGGATTAATTATGATTATGGCAATCGATAGATGGCGACCCCTTAGAGTCAAATCATTTGGCTATAAGTTGGTTGGATCATCTTACAATTCTAACCCCTCAGGACCTGCATAAGTATGGGTACCTAAAACTTAATTTCCTTGATTGCGGGTTCAAGAAAATGAGTGCCAAGGAACCTGGTACATGGATAATGGTCATTCCCGGACATATGACAGAAATAAGAAAAATCAAAAAATTCAAGGAAGTTAAAGGAGCAAAAGTCATATTTGGAGGAAATGAAGCTCCGTGAAATAAGAGGCATTGATCCGTCAAGAGGAACGGATTAGAAATCACGAGATGTTGCATATGTCGAAGGACTCAACTTCAACTTGCTAAGCATAAGTCAACTCGTGACAAGGGCTATAATGTTGGATTCAACATGGGTATATGCCAAATCAAGGATACTTGAATCGAATGAAGTTGTGTTGCAAGGATGCAGACAAAAGAACATGTATGTAGTAGATTGGTCAACCGCTACACACAAAGACTGCTATTAGCAAAGAGCACAAACCTGGTGAATCAAGTTGGTGTGGCACAAAAAGCCGAGTCACCCGAATTTCAAAACGATTAACAAGCTTGCCGTAGTAATCTTGTGGAATGACTTCCAGACTTCAGATACAAGAAGGAGAGTATATGTGATGCATGTTAGAAGGGAAAACAAATCAAATCTTCATTCAAAGAAAAGACATGTTCATCTTCAACAAGAATATTGCATCTCGATACATATGGATCTATTTGGCCCAAAGGAACCAAACAAAGATAAGTGGAAAGAAATACACCTTGGTGGTAGTAGATGACTACTCAAGATATACATGGACAATATTCATGTGTAAGAAGAAAGAAACTCTACAGAAACTACCACAAATTGATGAAGAGGATTCAAAACGAGAAGAGCCAAACCATTATCAAAATAAGATCGATGAGGAACCGAGTTTGTCAATGGAATAATAACTCGATTGTATTGAAAATGGTATTGGTCATGAACTATCAGCGGCAAGGACTCCACAAAGAGAATAGAGTTGCGAAAGAAGGAAATGAACTCTCAAAGAAGCAAAGAAGGACCATGTTAGTCAAAGCAGGTTACCAAAAAGATTTTGGGTCAAGCAATCAACACACTTGTTACACTCAAAACAGATGTATGATAAAACGAAAAGTCGACAAAGACTCCCTATGAGATTTGGATGAAGAAAAAACCAAATGTTGCATATTTGAGAATATTTGGATGTAAATGCTTCATCCACAACAATGGCAAAGACAATCTAAAGGCTTTCGATGCTAAAGCTGATGAAGGTATCTTCTTGGGATACTCACCAAAGCAAAGCCTACTGAGTACTCAATAAAAGGACTATGGTTGCGGAAGAATCCATCCATGTGGTATTCGATGAGCCAAATGTAAATGGAGAAGACATTGAAGAGTCAACCGATAAGTCAATCATCCAACCATACGAAGAGTCCCTATCTTTGAAGTCAAGCCGGAATTATAAACTCGAGAAGAAGATGAGATAGTGAATCTCAAAAACAATGGAAAATTTGCGCCTAAGTGATAACGAGAGTCAACACAAAGAACACAAACCGCAAGACGATCAATCCAGCTAACCTACTCCAACCTGATGTAAAATGGCCGAGAGACCATCCACCAGAACTTGTTATTGGAGATATAAGAGAAGGTGTCAAAACAAGATCCAGAACTCAACAAGAAGCTATGTTCACATGCTTCATCTCGCAAATAGAGCCCAAAGATGTGTTACAAGCATTGGACGACACACATTGCATTCAAGCTATGCAAGAAGAGCTGAATCAGTTTGAAAGAAACAAAGTATGGGAATTAGTTCAAAGACCCACACATCAAAATGTTATTGGCACCAAATGGGTGTTCAGAAATAAGATGAACGAGGAAGGTTCTGTGGTAAGAAACAAGGCAAGACTAGTAGCCAAAGGATATTTCAAGAAGAAGGAATAGATTTTGATGAAACATTTGCTCCTCGTAGCAAGACCGAAGCTATAAGGATGTTTCTTGCCTATGCAGCTCATAAGAATTTCATTGTATATCAGATGGATGTAAAAAGTGCATTCCTAAATGGTTTATTGGAAGAAGAAGTGTATGTTGAACAACCTCCAGGATTTGAGCAGAAGACTCTTGGAGATAAGGTATACAAACTCAAGAAAGCTTTGTATGGATTGAAACAGGCACCCAGAGCATGGTATGATACCTTGTCACAATTCCTAACTGAAAATGGATTCACAAAAGGAAAAGTAGATAGAACACTTTTCAGAATTCAAGACAAAAAGAGTATACTACTTGTTCAAATATATGTGGATGACATCATTTTTGGATCCACAAACAAAGAGTCATGTGTGAAAATTTTTCAAACCTCATGCAAAGTAAATTTGAAATGAGCATGATGGGAGAGCTAACATTCTTCCTTGGACTCCAAGTGAAACAATCGAAGGATGGAACCTTCATAAGTCAAACAAAATACACCAGAGACTTAATGAAGAAATTTGGTATGGAGGAGAAGTCTTCGTGAAAATACCAATGAATACATCATCAAAGTGGACATGGATGCAGATGGCAAGCATGTAGATCAAACAAGATCTGAGCACTTATTGGATCATTGCTCTATCTTACAAAGAAGGCCCGACATCACCTTTGTTGTAGGTGTATGTGCAAGATTTCAATCTGCTCCAAAAGAGAGCCATATGACAAAGACTAAGAGAATATTGAGATACTTGAAAGGAAGCCAAGAAGTTGGCTTATGGTATCCAAAGGAAGGTGGATTCAAGCTAATTGGCTATCCGGACTACACTATCTTTGGATGCGAGTTGAAAAAAAGCACCTCAGTACATGTCAAATGCTAGGAAACAGTGATTTCTGTTTTAGCAAGAAGCAAAATTCAATAGCCACCTCTAAAGTCGAAGCGAGAATACATAGTTGCGAGGCAAACAAGTGCCCAAGTCTTATGGATGAGACAAAGAATGAGAGACTATGAAGTTGAGGAAAAAGAAATTCCAATCATGTGTGATAACACAAGTGCAATTGCAATCACTCAAAATCCTGTGTTGCACTCAAGAACAAAGCATATCGATGTCAGATATCACTTCATAAGAGATCATGTTGAAAAGAAGGACATCATCTTGGAATATATCTCAATTGATAAACAATTGGCTGACATCTTCACAAAACCATTATGTGAGTCAAGATTTGAAGAACTCAAGCATGAGTTGGGGTTAATTGAGCTGAATTAACATTGAGAAGAATCAAAGAAAAGAAATGGAACACAAAAAGAGAAAAAGAGGTGAACTCACAAATCAGCTAAGTAAATCAGCTGTATTGGAAAGACAAATATATACCAAGTCACCATTAGTTGAGTCACTAAGAGAACTGTGAGAAGGAGAGTTAAATCAACTAAGGGATAAGCTGAGTCACTTATGAGCAAAGTGACAAAAACGCAGTCGTTTTTACTAAGCGGGAATGTTTTTAAGAATGACGTCAGCATAATGATGATGTGTACAAACATAAAGCTGCACATCAAGCTTATGATTGGATATAAATGCTGCCGCATTAAATACGAGACATTAAATGCTAAATAGGCGTGCAAAATCTAAACCGTTGATTTCGATCACATTTCAAAAACCACCCGCACGTCCTTTCATAAACCATACTTAAACCATTTTCGTCCGTTTCTCTCACACACTACCAAAACTGTTCATTTCTCTCTCTCAGAAGCAAAGGCAAAAATTCTTCTCTAAACCGTATCTATCCTTAAATCAATCTCTAAGTTTTCTTCGATAAAATCCTGAAAAAATGGCACCAACCTATGATTTTGTTAAGTTAGGAAAGCAAATCCACACCGGGTCTACTGTGGATTTCGATGGCATGGTGAAACAGGGATTCGATGACACCCTAGTGAAGAAAATTGCCGAGAAATTGGAAACGTCCGTCTTTGAAATCGTTTCGATCTTTGGAATATCCGATGACCTATGTGGAGGAGGTCGCACGCGATTCTACGTGAATGCTTGAGATTCACGATGAAGGGATAAAGTCATCATTCACGGAAAGCGGCTCACCATCTCTCGCCAAGGATTTGGTGAACACCGCCACTACTAATGGAAGGAGCATCGAAATTAATGAAGGCGATGTAAACCTGGCCGCCGCTTGGAAGGAAATTGCCAAGCCCGACTATCTTTGATAAAATAGTTTACCACAAAGAAACAAGAAGAGGTTTCTTTGAAGGAGGATTATCACAAGTCATTGGACATAGTTGCCAAATGTATTGACATCAAATTTGGCGGCTTTGACCAACCGTCAAAAGCAAAGTTGATCGTAATGGTGCGATCATTGAATAAAGGAAAATAAACCGGCCGAGTTTGTCTACAAAAGCAGACTATGCCGAATGTAGGAACATATCCTTCAAGTACGATGGCACATTTGGAGGATCCCTAGGATGTGGCCTGTGATCGGCTACTGATGGAGGTGAAAGGAGTCCCTCTTGACATGGAAAGGCGTTCCATGTTAACAAGAGATGTTCGAATCAAACCTCTCTCGGCGCACGAAGAGAGCCTACGTCAAGAGAGCCGACACAAGTGAGGGGGAATCACCACTCAAGATACAAAGCGATTTCCTCTCCACCAAAGAAGAAAGATGCCCCTGCAGGCTACTAAGAAGAAGCTGCTCTCCGCAAAAAAGATAGTCAAACTCGCTCCCGCCCTGCAGGCAGAGTCACCCGCCCCTGCGGCCGTGTCTCTCTCGCCCAAAGCAGCTAGCGGCGGTCGAGAAGGACTCTCAAATACCTTCTCCGATCGTCAAAAAGAGGAGAACCGACAAGCCAAGACGGCGGCTCCTCGAAGAAAACACAAGCACCGCCCCCACCGCCCAAGACTCGGAAGAAATTGTCTCGAACCGAAATCCCTCTCGTACAAACTAGAAGACGAAGAAGAATCATCAAGCGCTCCGAGCTTGAAAAACCCGGTTGAGTCACCACTCGGTGGAACAAATACTTAAACCGCTATTTGAAGCAATCGAGTCCCCGATGTAATTGATGAAACAACTAAGTCTCTGCTTGAAGGCGATCAGCAGAGGCAACCTGAAGAAATAGATGTAGCTCGCGCAGTGAGACACTGAAGAAGAAGCGATAGAGCCGATAGAGTGTGATGATCCTATCTCCACCTTACCCGGACATCCAAAATCGTCTGCGTGAATGGAGGAAATGGAAATTGAGTAAATCAAGGGAACAGTTCCAACGGCCCGAGTTTATAGAAGAAGAAGAGGAACTGTTAAACTTCCTTGCCTAACCACCGTGATCCCAAAGATTGGATTAAGACAAGCGCATGATATCCTGTAGATTTTCAAGGACAAGGAGAAGGAAAGAAAGACGAGAGGAAGCCGAGGCACGTGAGAAGGCCGGCCTCTCGCCCTATCTCCGGCACCAAAGAACACACACATCCTCTCCTTGATGTCTTATCGACATGATGAGGATCCTGGACTCTCTTCGCCCCGCTAAGAAGAGTTGCAAATGCAGCAAGCATTGCACGAATCGAAATCCTTCACGAGCAAAGATTAATGGAGGGACCAGGAGAGTCCTCCGAACACACCGAAATTGATCCAATGGGATTGGTTCAAAAATCGCCAAAGGTTGATGTTATTCTTTGCCACCACTTCCCCACTCACTCGGAAGAAGGAAATAAGGAAATGGCGATGAAACTAGGATAGTGGGGACCCCAAATCGAGCTAACCCCTATTGAAGGTGTCTTACCACCTGCCCCAACTGAACACTCGAAGAAAAGCAGTATGAGTCCGAGACGAGTAACCCCATTCCAAGTCACTCACCGGTGCGCCGCTTGAGGGGGAACTCCTCCACCGCAGCAAAGGTCGGAGAATCTGCCGCAGATGACTCAACAACGAATCCGGGAGGCGAAGTGGAGGAAGTACAAACACTAAACAAACATCAAGTTGTCATCAACGGCTCGGGCGATTGAGATCTGCTTTTGGTGAGGTGCCAAGCTGCTCTGAAGGCTAATGACGCTGCGGATGCGGTCGAGGCACTGAGAAGGAACAGCCCGGGGAGTTAACACTGGGCGATGAAAGTGCAATCCATGGGGTTGAGACTCAATGGATGCCACCACGAAAGACCCTAAGACACCGGTGACACTCGCGAAAGGAGGTCCAAGGCCTCGCCGCAATCAAGACTATCGCTGGGAGTAATGAAGGCCCACGGAGGTTGAGACTTCCCGGGTAAAGAAGTCAAGTAGAGAACATCCTCCCCCGCTTTCATTGACCCATCTCGAAAAGGAGATAAGCGCACTTCATGATTCCCGGATAATCCCGATGTAACCTTTCTCGGGATCGGAAGCGACGAAGAAGCCGAGTCATCCCCGTGATGACTCAAAAGACTCGATTCGCGGATGTTCCAAGCACGAGCAAGTCGATCCCAAGACTACTCGTCAAACCTTTAATTTTGATGATGAGCCACCAATGGAAATCTCATCATCGTCCGATGACGCTTCTAATAAGGCCGAGGACCAGTCCACTCAATGGAAAAATCACCGAGACCAACGAAGTGTTGAGACAACAGGCTCAAAAAGTCGGGTCCACTTCACAACAGACCCAGTACAACAGTCCACTGCGCAGCTCCCAAGTGCAGCAGATCGACTCCAAAAGGAACTTCACGCGCACCTCTCATCATTGAACAAATACCAATTGGCGTGATGACTCCTTTATAGAATCTTTTCCTTTCTCCCCGGAGGTACCCGACCTCACCAAGAATCGAGAGAACGAACGCGCCGCTTCCGACGGACCAGCTCTGTTATTCCATCGTACCATTGTTCCACTGATTATGACTTTGACGCCGCATGGCCATCACCGCAACGGAAGAATCATCGGTGAAGTTCGCGAGGTGCTCAAGGCCTTATTTGCTGAGATTGAACGGATGGAGAGGCATCGAGGCCTCTATGGACATGCGATGGCCCAACAGAGATGCCAATCTTATGGCAGCGATTTAAGAGGCATATCGAGATCGAGGAATGGTGGCAACAAAGAAGAAACAATGCGTGTGGAACAAGTTAGATACTTCAGGACATTGTTCAACAAGCGCTAGTATGGAGAGTCGAGAGAACACATTGAGCACATGCATGAAGCTCACACTTTGCCGAGTTAAAGTCATTGCGTGAGCAAAATAAGATTGATCTATTGAGCGTTTGGAAGAAAACATGAATAGAAAATTCACCTTCTCATGGGCTGAGATGAAGCTAATTTCAGCAGAGTCCAACGCTACTCGATCCGACTTCGTCTTTGCATACTCCGCAGCCAGACTCGAGACGAACTCTACCATCGTGAGGCTCGACTTCCCGCTTGCAAGATATGTTTCCAGTGTCCCTCTCTCTTTTGATGATGCCAAAAAGGGGAAGAGGAATACCTTAAAGCACGAAAGAGATCCGGGCCGAAAAAGAGGATGCAATTGCGAAGGGAAAGACAAATGAGGAAGCGCTCAAACAAAAGAAAGGAAAATCCATTGAGGGGAAGGATCAAAAGATGTGACCTTGATGATTGCACAAACCCCCAACAAGGTCTTGTCACAAATGACATTATCGGCAAAACTCCCTCAAGCGACTCGCCACTCCAACACTCTGCTATATCTATGGCTGAAAAGAGAAAGACAATTGAAGCGAGGGATGAAGGAAGTGGAAGGAAGAAGAATGGATGCTCGGGTTATGAACATCTTGAAAGAACATGGAGGCATTCCGAGATGAAGCGAGACACTTATGCCATCTCGGATGTCGGGACAGAGCCACGATCGTTGATGAATTTAAAACGCCGCATCCGAAGGATACTTTGCAAATATGTCTATGGCTCAAGCTTGGGACTTGTATCTTTGGGAAAAGGGTCTCACGTTATGTGAAGAAGGCGACAGTGCAGACTACTACCGCCATCGCTCTGCTGGTCACTCCGCCGGTCACTCACCGGAAAGAAGAAGACCCCAAGACAATACACGCCCGAGGTAGAGGAAGAAGCGATGGTGGAGGAAGAGGTTTCACTGGGTCTCGCCAAAAACATTGAATCGTAGATCCAGGCAAGAAATGAGGGATCTCTTTGGTGAAGGTCTTGACCAAGTAGCAAATTTGCAATTGGCTAAAAGTAATCTTGAGTATGCAAAAAGGATAGAAGAAAAAAACAAGAGACAAACTCAGCTATGGGAGGAAAGACAGGAAAGATTAAGAAGAGATGAAGCTACCAGGAAGGCATATGAAAAGAAGAAGAAGGCAGCTGACGATGAGAAAAAGAGAAGATGAGCAGAAGATGCTGAACAAGATGAAAGAAGGAGACAGCGAAGGAGATGAATTGTTGTTGTCCACCCCTTCATGTATTTTATGATGTAAATACATACTATGTACGTCTTCTGAAATAAAGCTATAAATTCTTTATTTTCTGTGTAGACAAATGTTTGCTCTGATACACCTTGTAAACAGTTGTGTAAAAGAATAAGAATGTTATGATCAATAAAAAGATTGATTCTACGCATACATTCTATGTGAATACACTATCTGTATGTATCTTTGCTATTTGCATTTTTGAATGGTTTAAGTTTTGGCATCATCAAAAAGGGGGAAATTGTTAGGAAATTTATTGTTTAGATTTTGATGAATGCCATGTAAAACTTAGAATAGGATGTTGGCACCCCAGATTTTTGTTGTAAAATGCATTGTAATAAATAGGGTGCCAAGGCCGAGTTAAGTTAAGTCCTACGCCCTAACATGCAAGAAGACAACTGGAGACTAGAAGGAAGACTCATTGCCGAGGAGACAGTATGGCAAATAAGAGTAGACGGAACTCTATCAAGAAGAAGCGGTGAGATGCAAATGAGTGGAGCATCGATCAAGTCAACTCAAGAAAAGCCAAGTCTCAAGTTGAAGTGACAGAAGAGTCATCCAATGATTGGAAGCTGACTCTAAGTCAAGTCGAGATAAATGAAAAAGATCCGTTGCACAGAAATCAAGAGAATTACTTAAACAAGTAATATCTCCATACCACCTTTCTCGGAGTGCTCAGTCCCGAGAAGCGTGCAAGAGGAATAAACCAATGGGAAGCATTACACCGTGTCAGAACTCTGAAAAGGTGAAGAACAATTCATACGAGGAAATGGCAATTCCAAGGACTGCAAGAAGACAAACCAACGACTGCAAGTGACTTTCAAAAATAAGCTTATCTCTTCAACGGGCAAATTTTTGAAAGATCACTATAAAAGGCTGAGAAATGACATTGAGAAGAGGGACGATGGACCTGAACCAAAAGTGTTCAAGAAATTATTAGAAAATCTGAAATATTCTCAATCCTCAAGCCTACACTACGAAGAACATCAATCCAACACTCACCGTGAAGGAAAGATAACTTCAATCGGTTGAAGAGGAATATCTTGAAAAATCAAGGGGTCTACATTCCACGATGGATTGTAGGAAGGTTCAAGGTCGAACCAAGTCTTGAGCTTTTGGAGGGCTTCGTGATCAAATCCAAAGAGCTTGAGCAAGTGAGTCAGTAGTAGCAAGGCAAAACTGCCTGTGAAGAAGAAGCCGAGTCGTCGAGAAGCCACTGAGTGATCAAGGCGTCTCGAGGTCGAGTCCCAAAGGATCAAGTCACCGTGTGATCAAGACTTGTATCCGGACTTACCACTTTGTATACTTGATCAATACCTAGTGGATTCCTCCGAGTTGGAGAAGAGAGGAGTAGAAGAATTACCCCATCTTGAACCTCTATAAAAATTTCATTGTGTCATTTACATTTCAGACTTTAATTCCTGCATCTTAATTGTTTAAATGTCTTGATAAATTTGCTATCCACTTGATAATTTCTAAGTACTAAACCAAGCACTAAATCCTTGCTTAACCAAACTTAAGGGTGTTAAGTCTTCCTGAAAAAACAAACCACGATTGAGTTAATTTAGACCCAACAAAAGTTATTCCATCAACGGCTCGATTGAGTCCATTGAGAGACTAACTCTACTAATTAACTAAATTGGTTGTCCACCAAGGACACAAATTGTATGTAGTATCAACTCGAATATTTAAAAGGACTAAATCGAAAATTTGGTAAGGTTTATTCAACCCCCCTTCTAAACCTTACACTTACACCCCTTGGGACCTACAGACTGTGACACACACACTTCATCACCCACTGATCTTTATGATTCATTAGGCAAAATGATGAAATATTTTGAACACATTAAATCCTCACACACACTACTAAATGAGGAAAACAGCCTACTCAAGAGCCAAACTCACAAAATTTGACTAAGGAGCCGAGTACTCTAAGTCAAATAGCCGATGAGAATAAAAGTTTAAAGACCTAAAATGCCAAGTCGGTAGCGAGAAATAGCTGCCATAGAAAAGAGGGAGAATGACCTCAAAAATGTGATTGCCTCATTCACTAAAGCATCTAAGTCATTGGAGATGTTATCATGAGCCAAAGAGAATGTGGAGACAAGACAGGCTTAGGATTTAATTCCTTTGTGCTATGTCAAGCTCCAAAAGTGATTTTGGAAAAAGGATCTTCAAGCAATGAAGTATCTCAAAAATCCAAAACTCCAAATGGTGCACACACATTTATTCCAAAGCACAATTACAAGAAAACTGGCATTGGTTATAAAGGAAAAGGAAAACAACTTGATTGAGTGTCTTGAGAGGACAGCTGAGAAGAAATTCAGCCGAGTTCCTCAAAGCAAACTCCAAACAGGAAATACTCTGTAAAGAAGAAACAGAGCTACCAAAAACCCCAGAAGTTCTATAAAAGAAACACATTTGATGGGAATGGTAGAAAATATCCAAGCCAAGCTGATTGGAATGATATAAACTATCAGCAAAGACCTATGGAATATAAGCCCAAATGGCAAAGGCCTAGAACTTAGCAAAGGCCATTCCAAAGGTATAAGAGCTTTCATCAGCACACATATGCACCTAGGCACTACACTCAGAGACATCACAACTACCCAAAGAAGGAAATTGCTAAAACACATATACAGGCATACAGACAAAAGAGACAGGTGTATGAACCTAGAATCCCCAAGCAATTTGCCAAAATTAATTATGATTATGGCACTGATAGATGGCAACCCCTTAGAGCCAAATCATCTGGCTATAGGTTGGTTAGATCATCTTACAATACTAACCCCTCGGGACCCGGATAAGTATGGGTACCTAAAACTTAATTTCCTTGTTTTGCGTTCAAGAACAAATTGTGCCAAGGAACCTGGTACATGGATAGTGGTTGTTCCAGACATATGACAGGAAACAAGAAAAATCTGTCAAAATTCAAAAAAGTTAAAGGAGCAAAAGTCATATTTGGAGGAAATGAAGCTCCAGGAGAAATAAGAGGCATTGGATCCATCGAGAAAAATGGATTAGAAATCACGATGTTGCATATGTTGAAGGACTAAATTTCAATCACGAGTATTAGCCAACTCGTGACAAGGGTTATAATGTTGGATTTAACATGGGTATATGCCAAATCAAGGATACGAGAAACAAATGAAGTTGTGTTGCAAGGATGGACAAAAAAGAACATGTATATCGTGGATTGGTCAATAGCAACACCCAACACCTGTCATAGCAAAGAGCACATTTGAATCAAGTTGGCGTGGCACAAGAAGTTTCGAGTCACCCGAATTTCAAAACAATTAACAAGCTTGCCGAAGCAATCTTGTGGAAGGACTTCCGGACTCAGTATACAAAAAGGAGAGTATATGTGACGCATGTCGAAGGGAAAACAAATCAAATCATCATTCAAAGAAAAGGAATGTCCATCTTCAACAAGAATATTGCATATGCTACACATGGATCTATTTGGTCCATTGAACCAAAAAACATAAGTGGGAAGAAATATACCTTGGTGGTAGTAGATGACTACTCAAGATATACATGGACAATATTCATGTGTAAGAAGAAAGAAACTCTACGAAACTACCACAACCGATGAAGAGGATTCAAAATGATAAGAGCCAAACCATTATCAAAATAAGATCGATCATGGAGGAACTAAGTTTGTCAATGGTATAATAACTCGATTGTTGTATTGAAAATGGTATTGGTCATGAATTATCTGCAACAAGGACTCTACAAAGAATGGAGTTGCGAAAGAAAGAATAGAACTCTCAAAAAAGCGCGAAGGACCATGTTAGCGAAGCGGGGCTACCTAAAAGATTTTGGGTGAAGCATAAACACAAAGATGCTACACTCAAAATAGATGCATGATAAAACAGACGGTGACAAAGACTTCCTATGAGATTTGGACATGGAGAAAACCAAATGTTGCATATTTTAAAATATTTGGATGTAAATGCTTCATCCATAACAATGGCAATGATAATCTAAAGGCTTTTGATGCTAAAGGCGATGAAGGTATTTTCTTGGGATACTCAACCGAAAGCAAAGCTTCAAGAGTACTCAACAAGAGGACTATGGTTGCGAAAGAATCCATTCATGTGGTATTCGATGAGCCAAATATAAATGGAGAAGATATTGTAGAGTCACCGATAAGTTTGAATCATCCAACCATGCGAAAAGTCCCATCTTTGAAGCCGGCTAGAATTATAAACTCGGATGAAGATGAGATAGTCAAGTCTCAAAAACAACAGTGGAAAATATGCGGCTAAGTGATAACGAGAGAGCTGATCAAAGCAACACAAATGCAAGACGATCAATCCACTAACTTACTTCAACCTTGATGTAAGATGGTGAGAGACCATCCACCGAACTTGTCATTGGAGATATAAGAGAAGGTGTCAAAACAAGATCCGAACTCAACAAGAAGCCATGTTCACTTGCTTTATCTCACAAATAGAGCCTAAAGATGTGTCACAAGCATTGGATGACACACATTGGATTCAAGCTATGCAAGAAGAGTCAATCGGTTTGAAAGAAATAAAGTATGGGAGTTAGTTCAAAGACCCACCCATCAAAATGTTATTGGCACTAAATGGGTGTTCGGAACCAGATGAACGAGGAAGGTTTCTGTGGTAAGAAACAAAGCAATATTAGTAGCCAAAGGATATTGCCAAGAAGAAGGGATAGATTTTGATGAAACATTTGCCCCTGTAGCAAGATTGGAAGCTATTAGGATGTTTCTTGCCTATGCAACTCACAAGAATTTTATTGTATATCAAATGGATGTAAAAAGTGCATTCCTAAATGGTTTATTGGAAGAAGAAGTGTATGTTGAACAACCTCCAGGATTTGAGCAGCAGACTCTTGGAGATAAGGTCTACAAACTCAAGAAAGCTCTATATGGATTAAAACAGGCACCCAGAGCATGGTATGATACTTTGTCACAATTCCTAACTGAGAATGGATTCACAAAAGGAAAAGTGGACATAACACTCTTCAGAATTCAAGACAAGAAGAGCATACTGCTTGTTCAAATATATGTGGATGACATCATTTTTGGATCCACAAACAAAGAACTGTGTGAAAATTTTCAAACCTCATGCAAAGCAAATTCGAAATGAGCATGATGGGAGAGCTGACATTCTTCCTTGGACTCCAAGTGAAACAAACAAGGATGGAACCTTCATAAGTCAAATAAAATACACCAGAGATTTAATGAAGAAATTTGGTATGGAAGAGAAATCTTCAGAAAATACCAATGAATACATTAGTCAAAATGGACATGGATGCGGATGGCAAGCTTGTAGATCAAACAAGATCTGAGCACTCATTGGATCATTGCTTTATCTCACAAAATAGCGGGCCGGACATCACCTTTCTTTGTAGGTGTATGTGCAAGATTTCAATCTGCTCCAAAAGAGAGCCATATGACTAGCTAAGAGGATCTTGAGATATTTGAAGGAAGCCAAGAAGTTGGCTAATGGTATCCAAAGGAAGGTGGATTCAAGCTAATTGGCTATTCGACTCGACTATCTTTGATGCGAGTTGTGACAGAAAAAGCACCTCGAGCACATGTCAAATGCTTGGAAACAGACTAATTTCCTGGTTTAGCAAAAAGCAAAATTCAATAGCCACCTCTACAGAATACATAGCTACATAGGGCGGCATTGTTGCAGCTCAAATCCTATGGATGAGACAAAGAAATGAGAGACTATGAAATTGAAGAAAAGGAAATTCCAATCATGTGTGATAACACAAGTGCAATTGCAATCACTCAAAATCTGTGTTGCACTCAAGAACAAAGCATATCGATGTCGATATCACTTCATAAGAGATCATGTTGAAAAGAAAGACATCACCTTGAATATATTTCAACTGATAAACAAATGTTGGCGACATATTCACAAAACCATTATGTGAGTCAAGATTTGAAGAACTCAAGCATGAGTTAGGGTTAATTGGTGGTGACACTCGGAAGACTCAAAGAAAGGCAATGAAACACAAAAAGGGAAAAAGGCTGAATTCTCAAAATCAGCTAAATAAATCAGTCGTATCGGAAAGTCAGCTATACCGAATTAGCTGACAACTGAGTCATTATGAGGACTGTGAGAAAGAAGAGTTAAATCGGCTAAGGGATAAGCCGAGTCATTTATGAGCAAAGTGATAAAAACGCGATCGTTTTTACTAAGCGGGAATGTTTTTAAGAATGACGTCGGATAATGATGATGTGTACGGCAAAAGCTACACACCAAGCTTATGATTGGATATAAATGCTGCCGCATTAAATTCGAGACATTAAATGCTAATCGGCGTGCAAAATCTAAGCCGTTGATTTCGATCACATTTCAAAAACCACCCGCACGTCCTTTCGTAAACCCTATCAATCTTCAAATCAACTTCTAAGTTTCTTTTTCGTGAAATACTTGAAAATGGCATTAACTTATGATTTCGTCAAGCTAGGAAGCAAATCCACACCGGGTCTCTTGTGGATTTCAAGGGTATGGTCAAACAGGTCCGATGACGCCCTCATAAAGAAGATTGCTTTGAAAAGCTCAAAACGTCCGGCTAAAACCATTTCGACGATGGAGCTCCCGATGACCTATGTGGAAGAGGTCGCTCGATTCTCGTGAATGCTGAAATTCACGATGAGGGGATCAAATCCTCTTTCACGGGAAGGAGTTCATCATCTCTCGCCAAAGATTTGGCGAAACACCGCTCATTACCGACTTTAACGGAGCAGCACCGAGAAATCAATGAAGCCGATGTAGACTTGATCTTTGCTTGGAAGGAAGTAGCCAAGCGACCGATCTTTGATAAGATAGTCTACACACCAACAAGAGGTCTTTGAAGGAGGACTACCACAAATCTGTTGGACATAGTTGCCAAATGCATAGACATCAAATTTGGCGGCTTTGACCAACTATCAAAGCAAAATTGATCGTCATGGCTGCGATCATTGAAGAAAAGCAAGTAAACTGGCTGAGTTTGTCTCAAAGCAGACTCGCGCCGAGAATGTAGGAAACAAATCCTTCAAGGAGAATGGAGCATTTGGAGGATCCCCGGGATACGGCCTGGTGATTGGTCGGTGATGGAGGTAAAACGAGTTCCTCTTCGACATGGAAAGGCGTTCCATGTAAACAAGAGGATGTTCGATCAAACCTCTTTGGCGCACGAGAAGAGAGCCTACGCCAAGAGAGGCGATACAAGTGAGGGGGAATCAGTGACCACTCAAGATACAAATTGTTTCCTCTCCACCAAAGAAAAAAAGCGCCCAGCCTTCTAAGAGAATCACGCTAACGCCCCTGCAGCAAAGAAAACCAAATCTGCTCCCTGCCACTGAAGTCACTTGCCCCCACAAAGTGTCTCCTGTGAAGGAAAGATAATCTCAATCATTGAAGAGGAAACTTTTGAAGAAAAGGGGTCTACATTCCGCGGAGGATTGTAGGAAGGTTCAAGTCGAACCGGTCTCGAGTTTTTGGAGGGCTTCGTGATCAAATCCAACGAGCTTGAGCAAGTGAGTCATGTAGTAGCAAGGAAGCGCCTGTGAAGAAGCCGAGTCTCACGAGAAGCCAGGTGACTGCGTGACCAAGGCATCTCGGATCGAGTCCCAAAGGATCAAGTCACCGTGTGATCAAGACTTGTATCTGGACTGTTACCACTCGTATCTTGATCAATACTTAGTGGATTCCTCCAGGAGTTGGAGAAGAGAGGAGTAGAAGAATTACCCCATCTTCGAACCTCTATAAAAACTTATTGTCTCATTTATATTTCAAATTTTTTAATTCTTGCACTTTAACTGTTTAATTCTGCTGATATGTTTGCTATCCACTTGATAATTTCTAAGTACTAAAACCAAGGACTAAATCATAACTAAACCAAATTCAAGGGTGTTAAGTCTTCCAATAAACAAACTGCAGTTGAGCTAATTCGATCTTAACGGTGAGTTATTCTATCAACGGCTCGAGTCAGTGCATGAGTGACTAACTCTCTTGATTAACTAAATTGGCTATCCACCAAGGACACAAATTGTGTAGTATCAACTCGAACTTTAAAAAGGACTAAATCGAAAAGTTTGTAAGGTTTATTCAACCCCCCTTCTAAACCTTACACTCACACCCCTTGGACCTACACCTTTTTAAAGTCAAAAATTAGAAAAAGAGAAAAATAATATTTGTTTTCTTTTCTTTTATAAAATTGAGGAAAATAAAATGTATAAATATACATAATTAAATATTTAGAAATTTAAAATTAAGGATGTGAAATAATAAATGTGTATTTTCAAAAAAATAAATTGGAAGTTGGTTGAGAATGAATTATAGAATAAGGTGAAATATTTGGGTAAGGATTGAAATGTACCCTTAAATTATCGAGGTCCAATATTTCTAAAGTCATCTTTAGTCAATCACGAATTAATACTTGAGGAAGAATATAGCCGGTATGCTCGAAATAGGGAAAGAGTAATCGTTGTTGGAAGAAATAAATAATTGAGTATCATATCTCCTCTACAATAGATATTGTGACACTTAGCCAAGATTTTGTAACTATACATCATCGTAAAATATGTTGAAAAAATCGGGGCCTCACATTCTCCCCTCCTTAAAAGAATTTGGTCCTCAAATTCTTCCTAAAATAGTTATGGGTATTGTCTTAGCATCTCTTCTTCCATTTTCTACGTGGCATCTTTATCACGATCATGCGCTTGCCACACTACCTTGACCATTGGAATCTCCCTTCTTCTAGTTTGGCGCACTTGTCTCTCTATGATTCGTAGCAATTTCTCGGTGTAAGACAAATTCTCTATTATGGGCAGGATTTCCTCTTTGATAATGTGTTCCGAGTCGGCTGGTATTTCCTTAATCTGGAGACATGGAACACGTCATGCATACCAGCTATAGGAAGCGGAAGTTCAATCCGATAAGCCAGCTTCCTGACTCTCTTAAGTATCTTACATGACCCAATGTATCTCGGGCTCAGCTTTCCTCCCTCCTGTGCTGCCTTAATTTCGCACAGCAACTCAGGTCTCACTAAGATATTTGCCCAAAATATTTGAGTGTTCGTTCTCATCGGATGCCATACACTCAACTCTTCTAGGGATTTCTATTCCCTAATCATCAGTCTGCGATGCTGGCCTTTCTTTTTAAGGCGTCTGCCATTACATTTGTCCTCCCAGGGTGGTACTGGATATCAAAATAATAGTCTTTGATTAGCTTCATCCACCTTTTCTGTCTCAAATTGAGGTCCTTCAAGGAGAACAATTATATCAAACCCTTATGATCTGTGAAAATAGTGAACATTGCTTGTATAAGTAGTGTCTCCACTCTTCAATGCGAACACTATTGTTGTCAATCCCAGATTGTGCGTCGGGTAGTGGCCTCATACGGTTTGAGCTTTCGTGAGGTATAAACAATTTCTTTCCCTTTTGCATAAGTACTGCACCCAACCCTTCTCTTGACACATCACTATAAACGACAAACTCTTTTTGTTCCGCTCGTGAGGGCCAAGGCAGAAGCAGTCGTGAGTCTTTTCTTTAGATCTTGAAAACTAGTCTCATACTTGTCATTCCATTCGAACTTGACGTGCTTCTGAGTCAATCTTTCGAGAGTGGTCCATCAATTTTGGAGAAACTTTGATAAATATTCAGTGATATCCTGCCAATCCCAAAACTTCTGATCTAAGTCACTGTTTCTGGTCATTTTCACTCCACAACAGTTTGCACCTTTGATGGATTTACTGCGATCCCATCACAGGGCACTATATGTCTCAGAAATGTGATTTCCTTAAGCTATAATTTGCACTTGCTAAGATTGGCATATAACTTGTGTTCTCGTAGTGCTTCCAATCACGATTCTCAAATGATGTTCGTGATCCTCCCTCGACTTAGAGTACACGAGTATCTCATCACTACAAATAAACCTCAGTAAGGTTGAACTGTGTGGTGTCATACGGCCGTGTGAAGATGACGGTGTGAAACCACACAACCTTGTGAAGAAGGGCAAAAACAGAGGATGGAGTCAAGCCCACACGGCCCGACCGTGTGAAGTCACACGGCTGTGTGGGAAAGGGGTAGCATCATACCACATGTCTGTGTGATCTCACACGGGCATACGAAGGAGGTCTAAAACAAACACCACACGATCGTGTGGTGCCACATAGCCAGGCTGTGAGGGACCCTATTTGGATGCGTTTTTCAGTGTTTTCTTCATGTTCCCACTCTACAAGTGATCTCTCAAAGCATCTATAAACCCAAGGCTTGCACGAAAATATACAAGTTCATACAGAGAAAACACATCAAATAACACAGGAACGAAGGAACCGAAGAGCTTCTGAGAGCAAAGGCTAGGCCGCGAAGAACACCACAAGGCTTTTGCATCTACGGGAGCACAAGAGCTTCGAGGGCTTAGGAGGGAAATCCATCCTAACAAGAAGGGGTTTTCTTTCTATGTCTAAGAACTCTTGTCTGTGCTTAAACGAAGTCATAATTGTGATTCGAATTTGTCAATGAGTTTGTAATCATTGTTTGGCATATCTTTCAGATCTTAGGGGCATAATCGAAATTGTGGATTCATGTTAAATATGATTATTTGTTTTCTTAATTAATTCATGCTTTCTATTTTATGAATTCGAGTGCTTATTTTTAATTGCTTTCTATCTGATCAATAATTAGCATGTCATATTTGTTAGTGCGAAATTCGAAAGATGAGTTCTAACAAAGATAAAAATCAAATTCAGACATAAACGGATGTAACGAGTCAGAAGACCTAGAACTGTTTGTGGGGAGTCATTCAATTCATAAATGTTTTGGGAGTTAGTAATAATTGTAACATAACGAGAATTCTACAATTGTTATTAATCAACTATTTATTTATCGCCCGTGGGGAGGAATAGACTAACTTAGGAATTGAACACATAGAATTGCATGAATTGGTTTTTAAAACTTTATTTTCATATTGAAGAAGCATGTTGAGATTATGTGTCTAAGGTTGCTCCTATAGATGTTGAAAATATTTGTGGGGTTCGCAAATTTATTTATTTTCCTTTAATTTTTTATTTTTATATAAACTCAATATTACGTCGCTTCAATAAAATTGGAATGCAATGTTATTATAGCCAAAGTGTTTCGAATATCAATCCTTGAGGAATACGACCTTGCTTGTCATTATTCTATAAACTACACTGTACACTTGCAGTTGTATGTTCCAAATATTTTTGGCTAACAATCCTATTTTAAAACTGTTTTTATCCCAACATCTTACTGTTATACATGATATTTTAAAATTGGAATAACATCAAAATCCCTCCCGGTTTGTGAGATCAAAATTTTTAAATTCGGGTCCAAAAATGACAATTTTGTCAAAAGAAGGGACCAAATTGAACTTTTCTTAAAACTCGACCCAAACCCTTTGAAAACGGAATCTTTGAACAATTTGGAGAATTTATAAACTGACCTTATATTTTTTTTGAGATCGAGACCATGACTTACTCAATTTCAAATTCGATAAGTACAATTTTTCCAAAACGGGTCTGCTTATAAATTTTTTTTTTATCAAGGACCCCAAAATAAATTATTATTTTTTATCTACAGACCTGAAATTGATGTAATTATATTTTAAGTATACATCAATAATTTTTTTTTTAAATCTCCAGACCATACACACTACGCATGGCGACTTCCTCGCCTTATGACAAATTTAAACTTAACTTGTTGAGATCTTGTACTACTTTTATATGTACCGCCATGTCTTTATTCGACTGCCTTGTTGACATGATATGAACGTCGTGAATCTAATTGCGTTGGAGTCAACTTGGTAAGTCGAGCTCACAAAGGAGTGGATTAGTTGTAGTGAATCTAATTAATTTAGACCAAGTAAGATGGTCTTATACAAGTTTTGCCTTTATTAATAATAATTAAGTATATAGTTATTTATTATTATTATTATTATACATATACAATTTCTATATATACATGTCATTGGAGAGGAGTTTTAAATTGAGATCAGATAATCTCATATTTTTAGATAAGTATCCAACTCCCCACAATCCCAAGTTCAAGCAATAGAAAAAGAAAAGTTAGAACCCTTAGAAACCTCTTGTTCCATATTCTCCTCTCTCAATCCCAAACTCGAAGAAAACTCCCATCGTCACATTTAAAACATTAACGGATTGAGTTAGAAAGTGAACAACAGGGAAGGCTACAGGTATTTTATGTCGCCATTCGACAACAATCGGGAGAAGTGTTGAGTAAATGTGTGTTTGTATAACTGTATGTAAGTGCATGTATGGAAAGTATTTTATGTGTGTGTGTTTCAATTGGTGTGTGTGCGTGCGATTTTTTCAAGCTGTGCGTATGTTCAACCGTTAAACACCTATGAAAGTGTAACGATCCTTGCAAGAAAATGAGATCAATCGTAAGGTAGACTTAGCCGACAAATAATTATTATGTGTCACAATAAACAAAAAGTAAATCATAAATACTCTAACTAGATTCTTCCAATTTTAAATATGTAAGAAAAAACAAATAAGAAACCAATTAATACCCAACTCAATTTAAACCTAGGAACAAGCATATGGAGAAAATGTCTAGGATTTCAGAATCATCTCAACAGACTTGCAAGTAGAATATCAGCAAATTGATCATGCAATTAACAATTAAAGCAAACAGATATAACCTAGACCTAGCACAGATTAAGTCTATCCATAACCAATTTGCCCAATTAATTATAATACATTTCTGATTAATATCTAACCCCTAAATGAATTTAGTCCAGGAATAATATCTTCTCTCGATCTCAATTATTCCCTCAAAACAATCAAAAGTTGTCCAAGCAATCAGTTATAAAATAAAGCAATTTATTCAGGAAGGCAAATGTGTGAAATGACTTTTTGGCGTTTCTTGCTCCAAAACTTGTTTTTTTCCATCAAAACCTAGAAAATCAACAAAATAACACAACATTAATGTTGGGAAAATTTATGCATAGATTTTTGATGATACCATGTAAAACATAGATTAGGAAGTTGGCACCCCATTTCAAATGTAGTTTAACCTGTAATAGATAGGGTTGTATGAGTTGAGCTGAAGACAGCCAAATTGAAGATTTCAAGACTCGACTGAAGATTGAAGTGAAGACCCAGTTGTGTGGCAGCTGAATGAAGTGAAGTGAAGAATCAGTCAAGTGACAAAAAAGGTGTCTTTGTCAGCTGACTGACAACAAAGTAATTCCAAAATGATTGAAATTGAATGCCAAATGGGTATGCAACAGACATGACTCGAGAAAGCTGAAAGAGATCTATTGTCAAGACAATTCAAGGTTTTGCTGGAAATAGGCATGTGTCAAGCTGGCAATAATAAAACTGTTTTGCTGAAAGAGTGCAAAAAGAAAGGATCCAATGAGATGTAGTTGAAATTCTGCAGAGGCTAAGGAAAGGCATGAGAATTCAAGTTACTGATCTCCATTAATCTTTGCAAGATAAGATAAGCCAACAACCTATGAAGTGTTATTTGAAAATTGTGTCTATCTCTTAAGTGGGCATATTTTCAAACATGCCCTATAAAAGGCTGAGGAGTCATTTGAGAGAAGGTGACCCAATCTACAAACAACATATAAGCATTCAAGCAATAACCTGCAAATATCCCTCAATAACCAGCAATAACAAGCATTCAAGCAATAACCCAATCTACGAACAGCATACACTCAGTGAAGGAAAGAACTTCATCAGTTGAAGAGGAAAAATTGTTTTCAAGAACAAAGAGGTCTACTCTTCAAGGTTGAAGGTGAAGTAGTGAGGTTCCATCGAACCAATGCTTTGAACCTGTTGGAGGGCTACATGATCAAGTCCAAAGGTTTGGAAGATGGAGTAACAGACAACCGCCTCTTGAAGAGGTGAGTCTGTGGATCAGCAGGTTGTCTGATCAAAGCTGACTCGGACTGTTAACTACTTTATAACCAAATCAAGTTACTTAGTGGATTCCTCCAGGGGATGGAAAAGAGTGGACTAGCGGAATTACCCCATCCTCGAACCACTATAAAAACTGCTTGTGTCTATTTACTTTCATTGCACTTTACTGTTCACACTATTTTCATATCTGCTGATAAGTTAAATTACTTAAGTATGCTGATAATAACATTGCTAAAACAAGTGTTGAAAAACGTACTAAAAACTCTAAGGGTGAAATTTTTCCGTTGGTATAAACAAGTCAACTGTATTTCTAAGTGTTAGCTGAAAATAGCTAAGTTATACTATCAACAGCTCAATCGAGTATGTTGAGTGTGTAAGTTTGTTGTGTATGCCAAACTAGCCATTCCTCAAGGACTTAGTTGACTTATTGTTAGATAAATGTTTTTATCATGATTTTGATGATTTTGTTTTAATGTGTTTTTACACCAAAACAATGTTCCTAAATGTTGTTCAAATACTCCCAATCGAGTTAAAATATTTTTACTAATTTTTTGGAGTATTTCTTGAAGTTTATTTTCAACAAAAATTGGACAACACTTATGTCTCGTGTTCGACCGGTTGCCCTATGTCTGAAGTTGATTTTTGAAACAGAAACGAGACAGTCGAATTTTTGCAAGAGGTCGACCGATCGACCTAGGGTCGACCGGTGTCTGAAGATTGGCTCGAATTTTACAAACTCTCTGTATTGTGTTTTGAAGGGACCTGACCGGTCCAAGGAGGGTTCGACCGGTCGGACCCCATATCGACCGGTCACCCTGTGTATTTTTGTACGATATTTTTCAAACTCTTATTTCTATTTGACCGGTCGCTCTATGGTTTTGACAGCAAACTATCCATTGAACCAGCAGACAACTTTTCGTCATTTTAGGGGGTTGATTTCTAACAGCTATAATCTTGATTTTAATTGCATTTTTTTTGTAGAAACCAATCTCCAAGAAGGAGCCTATGTCTGGAAATCAATCCAAAACCTCTGCTATAAATAGAGGAAGCATTGAAGCAACAAGATACAACACAACAACACAAGCAAATACATACAAGCCAACACTTTGTTCTTCATTGTCATAATTCTTATTGTAATAGCCTAAGCTCTTGCTTGCACATTTTGAGGTCTAGACTTTTATTCTTGATTACACTTGCACTCAAAAATTGTATACTTCATTATCAAGTTGTAATCTTGAATTTGTCAATCATCCAAAGCAAGATATCCTTGTTGTTGTTCTTGTGGTAAGAGCACACTTGGGTGATCTTAGGTGTTGAAGAGTGTGGTACTCTTCATATGTGAAAGAAGATTGTGTTAATCTTCAAAGGTGGTGGTGTAATAATTGTGGTAGCTATTAATAAAATTCTTTTTCTTTTTCGAAATCCATTCCGGAGATACTGTGTGGTAGAGCACATAGTCCCTAGGTGGGGTGAAGCTCTATAAATCGACCTGTGTTGTTTATTTCCCGCACTTACATTCTTGTCTTTGCTTGTTCATTCGAAAAAGAGGGTAAAACTCGGAAAATCAACATAATTTATTCACCCCCTCTAGATTATCGTACCCACTTGGACGAACACTTACAAGTGGTATTAGAACGGTTGGTTCATTGAGCCTTCCGCACTGGTTACGGAACTAGATCTCATTCTTTTTCAAAGAATCAACACTTGAGTTTTTAAAGCTTTTATTTCAAAAGCAAAGTTATTATCATGGAAGCAAAATCTAACTCGCATTCCAATGTTCTCTGTTGAATAATTTGATGATTGGAAAATACGTATACATGCTCATCTATTAGCCCTACATGATGAGATGTGGTTCGTGATTGAGGATGGGCCACTACAAATCCTAAAGGTTAATACAACAAGAAAAAGGTCACTGCCTGGAGAAGAAGCACCTGTAGAGCCTAGACCTGCCATGGTGGAGAACCCACACTGCGAGTGGACAAATGGAGATCGAAAGAGATACAACTTGGACAATGTTGCCAATGATATACTATATAAAACTCTTGATAAGGCCATGTTTAATCCAAGACAAATTTGCACTCATGGTCAGAACAAAAGAGAGTTGAATCCAATGAAGCCATTGACCAAGAGGAGATTGTCCGATTGTAAAAGATTCAACAAGTTCTTTGATAAGAACTACAAAAGGAACAAGGGTGAATCATCCAGAGACACTCAACACCTTCCAAAGCAAGGAGAATAGACCACCAAAAAAGTGATCTTCAAAGAACTCGAGTATCGTAGAGCCGATAATCGTAGAATCCGAAAGAGCTCATTTGCGAGAGAGTTGAGAACCCGTCTTTGAAAATGTAGGCAACTAGGACACTTTCTTTGTTGACTATCCTTATCCACCATCAACAAGTACAAGAATGAAGAAGAAAGAAAAGTCTTTAGAGAGATAAGACAAGAAAAAAGAAAGCCATGTTGGTCGGAGAGATCTTGACAAAACCAAATGTAAAGAACCAACGAGTCAAATAGCGGTGAAGTGACCACTCCAATGACGGAGAGGAAGAGGCTTTGATATGCCTCATCGCCAAAGAACAAGACTCCAAAGATCAAGAAAATGAGGTACACTCTAACTTATCTCATTCAAATTCAAGTGATAGTAATAGTGACACAAACACTTCATCACCCACGATCTTTATGATTCTATTGGCAAAATGATGAAAGATATTGTGCACATAAAAACCTCACACACACTGATAAATGAGGAAAACAACCATCTTAAATGCCAAAACTCACAGCTGACTAAGGAGTTGAGTACTCTAAGTCACATAGCTGATGAGAATACAAAGTTGAATGCTAAAATAGCCAAGATCCAAGCGACTTTGTTGCTATAGAAAATAGGAAAATAATCTTAAAAATGTGATTGCATCATTTACTACGACATCTAAATCATCGGATGAACTTATAATGATTGAAAAGAAAGTGGAGAGAAGACATACATTTGATTTAATTCCTTTGTGCATGCTCAAGTCCCAAGAGTGGTTATGGAGAATGGATCCTCAAGCCATGAGGCGATCCAAACAATCTAAAGCACCATATGTTGCTCCCACACCCACTCACAAACAATATCACAACCATGCTGGCCTTGGATACATGGGAAAGGGGGCAAGCCACCGAGTATCTTTGACAGAGACAGTGAAACTAAATTTAGAAGAGTCCATCAGCAGACTCCAAACAGGAAATACTCTGTAAAATCCAAACAGAGCTACCAAAAGCCCCATATATTTCAACAAATCATATGATGGGAATGGTAGAACTACCCTAGCCAGGCTGATTGGAATAATCAAATGAGATATCAACCAAGACCAATGGGATACAAGCCTAAGTGGCAAAGACCTTAAACTCAACAAAGGTCATTCCCAAGGCAAAAGAGCTATAATCATCTCACCCATGCACTCAAGCACAAAGCCCAATATGCACAAAAGTTCCACTATCACCCCAAGAAAGCAAATGCTCAAATGTACACACATGCATACAGACAAAAGAGACATCGTGTGAGCCTAAAGCCCCCAAGCAATTTGCAAATGTTCATTATGATTATGGAACTGATAGGTGGCAACCTCTTAGAGTCAGATCATTTGGCTATAGGTTGGTTGGATCACCTTATTGTGCTAACCCCTCAGGACCAAGGCAAGTATGGGTACTTAAAAACTAATTTCCTTGATTGCAGGTTCAAGGAACAGCTGAGTGCCAAGGAACCTAGTACATGGATAGTGGCTGTTCCAGACACATGATAGGCAACAAGAAAAAATCTTTCAATGATCAAGTAAATCGAAGGTGCTATAGTCATATTTGGAGGAAAGGAAGCTCCAGGGGAAATCAAAGGCATTGGATCCATCAGGAAGAATGGACAAGAGATCACAGATGTAGAATATGTTGAAGGCCTCAACTTCAATCTGCTGAGCATCAGCCAACTCTCTGACAAAGGCTGCAATGTGGGATGCAACATGGGTGTATGCCAAATCAAGGATGTTGCCCAAATGATACTATGTTACAAGGGTCAAGGAAGAATAACATGTATGTAGTGGATTGGTCAACTGCTACACCAATCCCATGTCTGCTAGCAAAGAGTACAACCGAATCAAGTTGGTTGTGGCACAATAAGCTGAGTCACCTAAATTTCAACACAATCAACAAGCTTGCAAGGAGTCATCTTATGGAAGGATTGCCTGACTCAGTGTACAGGAAAGAAAGCATTTGTGATGCATGAAAACAAATTAAGTCTTCTTTCAAGGACAAGCCAAGTCCTTCTTCAACCAGGATATTGCATTTATTGCATATAGATTTGCTTGGTCCTGTTGAACCAACTAGCATCAGTGGAAAAAAATACACCTTAGTGGTGGTGGATGATTACTCAACATACACATGGATAATCTTTAAGTGTAAAACAAAGGAAACATTGCAGAAACTCCCTCAGCTGATGAGAAGAGTTCAAAATAAGAAGAGTCAAACCATAATAAGGATAAGGTCTGACAGAGGGATTGAGTTTGTTAATGGGATTATAACTCAGTATTGCATTAAAAATGGTATTAGTCATGAATTATCAGCTGCAAGAACTCCACAATAGAATGGAGTAGGTGAAAGAAAAAAGAAACTCTCAAGGAAGTCGCAAGGACCATGTTAGTCAAAGGTGGTTTGCCTAAGAGATTTTGGGTTGAAGCCATTAATACTGCTTGCTACACTCAGGATATGTGTATAATTAACAAGCAGTTGTCCAAAACCCCTTACGAAATTTGGACAGGAGGAAGCCAAATGTTGGATATTTTCATATCTTTGGATATAAGTGCTTCATTCATAACAATGGCAAGGACATCTTAAAAGCTTTTGATGCTAAAGCTAATGAAGGTATCTTTTTGGGATACTTAGCTGAGAGTAAAGTTTATAGATGGCTGAACAAGAGGACTATGGTCACAGAAGAGTCTATCCATGTGGTTTTTGAATGGTAGTATCATGTCCTTCTAAGTAAACCAAGTAAAACACATTAAATATACATGCAATTGTATCAATTATATACCATTTTAAGCCCCCTGAATGCACGCATATTTTACACGTATCAATACTCAGCTGAGAGTAAAGCTTATATAGAGCTGAACAAGAGAACTATGGTCACAGAAGAGTCTATCCATGTGGTTTTTGATGAACCTAATGTCGATGGAGAAGACATAGATGAGTTAGCTGACAAGAGGAATCAAACAACTGTTCAGAGGAGTCCTTATGTTGAAGAAAATATAAGAGGACTCAACCCTAATGAAGATGAGATAGCTGAATCTCGAAGACAGTTGGAAGGTCTGCAGCTGAATGATGATTAAGAAGTT
Source organism: Rehmannia glutinosa (assembly GCA_016081115.2). Taxonomy (NCBI): domain Eukaryota; kingdom Viridiplantae; phylum Streptophyta; class Magnoliopsida; order Lamiales; family Orobanchaceae; genus Rehmannia; species Rehmannia glutinosa. The sequence goes on from CM071926.1 coordinate 93,577,633, forward strand.
GTTCAAGACAACTTAGTTGTGAGACGATCGAACCCCAGACTCACTCCAACCAGATGCGTAATGGTTGAGAGACCATCCACATGAGTTAATTATTGGAGATGTCAGAGATGGAGTGAGAACCAGATCCAGAACTCAACATGAAGCTATGTTCACTTGTTTCAATTCCCATATTGAGCTTAAAAATGTGTCACAAGAATTGGATGACACACATTGGATTCTAGCTATGCATAAAGAGCTTAATCAGTTTGAAAGAAACAAGGTATGGAAATTAGTTCAAATGCCTACCCACCAAAATGTTATTGGTACTAAGTGGGTATTTAGAAGCAAGATGAATGAAGAGGGATCTGTAGTAAGAAATAAAGCAAGATTGGTAGCCAAAGGGTATTACCAAGGGGAAGGTATAGATTTTCATGAAACATTTGCACCTGTTGCTAGATTGGAAGCAATTAAGATGTTTCTTGCTTTTGTTGCACCCAAGAACTTCATTGTTTATCAAAGCTATATGAAGAGAGAATTTTTTAATGGACTTTTGGAAGAAGAAGTCTTAGTGGAGCAACCTCCAGGTTTTGAGCAGAAAACTATTGGAGATAAAGTCTAAAAGCTCAAGAAAGCATTGTATGGATTGAAACAAGAACCAAGAGCCTGGTATGACACATTGTCTCAGTTTTTTATTGACAATGTATTCACCAAAGGCAAGGTTGATATAACACTCTTCAGAATTTAAGATGGGGAGAGTATATTGCTTGTTCAAATTTATGTGGATGACATTATCTTTGGATCCACGAACAAAGAGCTATGTGATAAATTTTCATAACTCATGCAAGGAAAATTTGAAATGAGTATGATGGGAGAGCTGACTTTCTTCCTAGGTCTTCAAGTCAAGCAAGCGAAGGATGGAACCTTCATAAGTCAAACCAAATATACCAGAGATTTAATGAAGAAATTTGGTATGGAAGAGAAGTCATCAGTGAAAATTCCCATGAATACATCCGTCAAGATGGATATGGATGTAGATGGCAAAGTTGTTGATCAAACCAGGTATAGAGCCCTTATTGGATCTTTGCTCTATTTAACCATAAGTAGGCCAGACATCACCTTTGTTGTAGGTGTATATGCCATATTTCAATTTGCACCAAAAGAGAGTAACATGACTGCAACCAAGAGAATCTTAAGGTATTTGAAGGGATGCCAAGAAGTTGGCTTATGGTATCCAAAGGATGGAGGATTCAAGCTAGTTGGCTACTTAGACTCAGACTATGTTGGATGTAGAATAGACATGAAAAGTACACCAGGTAATTGTAAAATGCTTGAAAATAGATGAGTTTCTTGGTTCAACAAGAAACAAAATTCAATAGCTACATCCACAGCTGAAGCAAAGTACATAGCTGCAAGCAGCTATTCTGCTTAAGTGTTATGGATGAGGCATCAACTGAGAGACTATGATATAGAAGAAAAAGAGATTCCAATTATGTGTGATAACACAAGTGCTATTGCAATTACTCAGAAGGGTATTGCATTCTAGAATCAAGCACATTGATGTCAGATATCATTTTATAAGAGATCATGTTGAAATGAAAGACATCACTTTGGAATACATATCAACTTATAAGCAGTTAGCTGATATATTCACTGAGCCAATATGTTAATCAAGATTTGAAGAGCTTAAAAATGAGCTTAGATTGATTGAGCTGAGTTAGGAAGCTCATGAGACTCAATTAGCTGAGTTAAAGAAGAGAGTATTGGAAATCATCAAAGTTTCATTTTTCAGCAAAGTGGAAAGGTCAAAATGACTAGTCAGTTATGTCGAGTTAGTTGGATAGCCGAGTGCTTATTATGTGAATAGAGAAGTAGAGTTAAGTCACTTATAGAAGATAGCTGAGTTATTTAATAGGTCAGTGACAAAACGCAGTCGTCTTCTATGAGCGAGAATGTTTTGGGCATGACATCAGTAGTAATGATGGTGTGAGTAAAAAGCATGTACCCGTTTTACCTATGATTGGATATAAATGTTGTTGCATTTAATGCGGAAAAATTAATGCAGTTTCAAGACTCAATCTCAATCGTTGATCATTTTTGAACCTTTTGAATTCCCAATAAAAACCATCCCCTCACATCCCATATATACTCAAAATTCATTTTCTCTCTCCTCACACTGCATTCATCTCTCTTAAGAAAAGAAGAAGTTTTCTCTGCAAACCAAAGCAAAACCCTAGTTTCTTTTCTCATTCAAGTTTCAAATTTAAATTTCAGAAATGGCACCTAACACTTATCTCAAACAAGTGGCGATGTTTCAAGTTTCTCTGGAGCTACGGTGGATTTTAAATTATGGACTTCTCGCACACTTATCTCAAACAAGTGGCGATGTTTTACGTGAATGCTAAGGTTCAGGACGACGAGATTCACTCGTCCGTCCATAACACTAAAATAAAGATAACTGTTGCAGACTTAGTTGCTAATTGTCATCTACCTTCATCTGGGTTGAAGGAGATCACAGAGAAAGATATTAACCTGGCTGCAGCATGGAAGGATATTGTTAAGCCGAGTCTACCGCAAAGCTCTATACTGACCAAGAAGTCTCATCAAGGAGGATTACCACAAACTCATGGACGTGGTATCCAAAGCATTGACATGAAGTTTGGCGCTTTCAATTAGATGTCAATGACTAAGCTAACAGTGATAGATGCTATTATGGAAGAGAAAAAGGGAGTCAGTTGACCCTGTCCCAGAGGACACAACTGCAACTGCTAAGGCTCCATCTCCAAATCCTGTGCCGAAGAAGAAGAAGGCCCTGTAGAGAAGTCGGACTCGCCCCCAAAGAAATGAGATCGAGAAAGAATCCCCTGCACCTTCTCCAGTCATGAAGAAAAAATACTTAGTTGTGCCGAGAAAGCCAGCTGCAGCAAAGAAGTTGAAGATGCGAGAATCAACTTTCACAGCTGAAGAACCAGAGGTTGTGGAACTTGAAGTTCCTCTGGTTAAGACCAATAGACGACGATTGGAGAGACATTCTGCATTAGCAAAGCCAGTTGAGTCTGGCATGACTTTTGAAAAGGAAACTGCTAATGAAGAGCATCAGGGTTCGAAAGAAAAGAGTGGTTTGAAGACCACTAAAGAAAAGGAGACTGCTGTTGGCGAACAACGAGAGGGTAGAAAAAAATCGCTATTGGTGGAGATCAAGAGAGTTTGATGAGACAGATTGATGAAAAAGAAGTTGAAACAAATGACCAAGGTGAGATTCGCTTGTCCGCTCCCCTCGAGGCGATGCGGACAACTGAGGAGGAAAGGGTTCCTCTTGCACCAATAGAGGAAGATGACGAGGATGATGATCTTGTTGTGCTATCTCCAGCATACCCAGTTGTACATGAGAGGCTCTATGTTTGGAGAAACTGGAAGTTGAGTTATGCTAGAACTCAATTCCGAGTTCGATTTCATAGATGAGGAAGAAGAACTCCCGAGCTTTCTAGAAACATCCCTGCGTTGAAAGATGGACCCGTTTTCGCACAACAATCCTCTACCAAAAGAAGGAGGAGGAGAAACATAACGCAAAGGCAAAGGCAATTATGGAATCAAAACAACCTCAACCCTGTCCATATGATGGTGTGCCTGAAAGTGCCTTTTAGTCAGCCAACAACAGTGATTATGAAGAAATGGACCCCTGCTGATGCAGTAGAGAATGATGGAATGAGGCAAGCAATTCAAGAATCCAAAGAGTTGCACAAGAAGAAATTGCAAACGAGCCCAAGAGAGTCTTCTTCAATCTTGATCTCTCCTAGCCAAGATATCATGGAAATGGTGAAGATGATTGATGCCACCACGTCACCAGTGCACTCAGAGGAACAAGATACCAGGAGAATTGGTGATGAAGCTAAGGACAGAGTAGAAGAGGGCACATTAGCCAAGCCTAACGCTGAAAAAGGTGTTGACACACCTGCCCTATCGGTTGCTCACTCATTTTGACAAGAAGCCGAGTCTCAGGTTTCAAGTGACCCCACTGCTCGAGATTCCGCTGGTGCGCCAGCTTAGGGAGAAACTCAAACCAACATAGTCGGGTCAGATAAGGCTATGTGAGACACCACCCAACAGGCGATTGGAGGCGAAAGTGAGAATACAAATGTACAATAGAGTGGGGTTGATGAGGCTCTGATGATTCCGACTGTTTTAGCTAAAATCCCAGCTGTCTTGCAGGCCGATGAAGCTGTTGATGCAGCCAAGGCAAATGATGAAAGTGAAGCCAAGAGAGTTGAGACTTCTAGCTCCAAAAGAGCAATCCACGAGGTTGAGACCTTAAAGGATGCCACAGAAGACCCCAAAGAAGCTCAATCTGCTGAAGGGATAACTGAAGACCCTGCTGTGGTTGAGACTGCAAAAAGGATTGTTGATGGTAAAGAAAGCCCAGTGGAGGTTGAGACTTCCATGGGTAAGAAAGGCGACGAAGAAGTGCCTGCACCTTAAGTAGAGTCTATGGAAGAAGAGGAAATAAGTTCCCTTTATGACTCACAAGAACACGTCGACGCCGAATTTTTGGAGATGGATGACGAGACTGAGTCCAGTCCTAGAGAAAAATCTGAAGAGTACCCAATTGTTGAGGAGGCATTGGCACAAAGAAAGGGCAAAGCTAGTAACAAAGATGCCCCCATAAATTTTACATTGGTTGATGGCCCACCTCCTATGGTGCCATCACCTTCCCATGACGCTGAAATATCAGTTGAGGAATAGACTACTCAACAAGAAGAATCAACTGATACCAATGAAGTTGTTAAGACAATTGAGGATCAGTCAGCTCAGCAGGCTAACATAGCTGCATAAACGACCGATGACGCTGAGACAACCGAGTCACATATAGCTAAAGAACATTTGAAGGGAAAGGTTAAGGCTCCCAGAGCAGGAGGGGGAGAAATTTCCATTATCCCTGAGGACCGATTTGCGGAATACTTCCCGTTCGAGGTGGAAGTCCCTTTGGAAGTAGAGTCAACTGCTGAGAGTGCTAGATACATTTTCCAAGTCCCTGTTGAAGAAATTGGAACTCCTGATGACTATACAATGGTATCGTTTTATTTCGACTTCGATGTTGTGTGGCCTGAAAAGCAGTCCGCTGATGCAGCCAACTTAAGAATAGCCTTCAAGGCCATTTGCAATGAATTAGAGAACATGGAAAGGGGATTCGCAGCACTCAACCAACGGTTGAATAACATAGATGCTACAATCATAGGAGACATCCGAGGTATAATTTTTAGAATAATGGAATGGACAACACCGACAAAAGCACTGAGGAGTGAGCAAGTCACTTATTTCAAATCTATATTTTCCGGATAGACCAGTCGCACAAGACGGACATGGAGTTGCTAAAGGCACAACACAAGGCATATATTCTAAAAACAGAGCCCACCATGCATACAGAGATAATGGTGATCCAGACTTAGATGAAGTTGATGGCAGTTGAGACGAAGGCACTGCAATATTAATTCAGAACAACACACTTTGCAAGTCATGTTGAAATGGACAACACACTAACAAAAAACTGGATCTAATCCTTGGCGGAGTATCCTCTCAGTCAACTCTATCTCCTGGTAATGATGCCAAAAAGGGAGAAGGAGGAAGTAAAGGTGAAGGAAGTAAGGGGGAAGCTAGCAGCAAGGGGGAATGAAGTGAGATGAAGTACCCACCCTTAGAAATTATGCTTGCCCAAATCCCTGAGCAAGAAAATATCACCGCCTCTATCCTGAGTCAGCTGCCGTAAGAATTGTCTGTTCAAGAGAAAGTTGTTTTAGCCTTCAAGAAATCTTGAGAAACCATTGAAGCCGACATTGAAAAAGTAAGTGAAAGGCAGCAAGACATGATCAAAAGTTTAAAAGCAATGTTCGACAGCCCCCCAGCTGGACTATTGAAAGATTACCCTGTTGTGAGACCCCCTAGAGATTTAGATGTCCCTGATGGAGGATCTGGGCTAAGATCCATAGAGGAATTCCAAACATTAACATCAAAAGGATTTTTCAAGAATATGACTCTACCTCAGGCGTGGGACTTGTACTGGGAGAAGGGATTAGAATTATGCCAATTATCTTAGAGGCAGCAAGCTTCAAGTAGTCAGTAGACTACTACAGCTCCCGTACAGTACACTCCAAGAGGAGGAGCATAGACTGGTAGGGGAAGGCTGTTTGATAAATGGTTTTATCATGATTTTGATGATTTTGATTTTACACCAAAACAATGTTTTTAAAGGTTGTCCAAATACTCCTAAATGATTTAAAATGGTTTTAATATTTTTCGGAGTATTTCCTCAAGTTTATTTTCGATATAAAATCGGACAACACATTTAATGTTTTTAAGTCAATGGGTTTTTACATTGAAACTATGTTTTCCTAATACTCCCAATTGATCTAAAATGTTTCTACTATTTTTCGGAGTATTTATATCGGACAACACTTTTTGTGTAAATGTTTTATTTCTTCAAAACTATATTTCTAATGTTGTCCTAAATACTCCCGATCGGTTTAAAATGTTTTTACGAATTTTTCGGAGTATTTCTTGAGGTTTATTTTCGTCAAAAATCGGACAACATTGCATTTAGGCGGTCGACCGGTCGAACAAAGAGGCGACCGGTACCTGGGAACAAGTTTCGTGAAACAGAAACTTGAGAACTCTCAAAATTGGTCGGTCTGTTGCATAGGTTCGACCGGTCGAGGTGCACTTCGATCGGTCGCCCTGTGTTAATTTGCTGCGATATGTTTCAAACTTCTATTTCTGTGCGACCGGTCGCCCTAAGCTTTGACAGCAAAATTCTAACCGTTGTGTAGCAGACAATTTTCCCTAAATTGTAGGATTGATTTCTAACAGCTCTTTTCTTCAATTGTCTTGCAATTTTTTACAGAATTCATGTCCCCAAGAGGAGCCTATCATGTACAAGACATCTTCTATAAATAGAGGAAGAATTGAAGCAACACAACAAGAGAGAAAACTTCAACACAACAAGATACACTCAAGAATACACTTGTTCTTACATTGTCTTATTTCTTGTTGTAATTTGCCTAGCTATTCACTTTCACATTCTTGAGGTCTATGCTTTTCTTGATTACACTTGCACTCTATTGTATTATCAATTATCGAGTTGTAATCTTGAATTTGGGTAATCATTCAACACAAGATATCCTTGTGAGTGTTCTTGTGGTAAGAACACACTTGGGTGATCTAGGTGTTAGGTGTGAGAAGATTGTGGTAATCTTCTTGTTGAGGTGTTGAAGAATTTGGTATTCTTCAAGGTTGAAGATTGTGGTAATCTTCACAAGGTGCCGTTGGAGATTGTGGTAATCTTCAAGAAGATTGTGGTAATCTCAAAGGTGGTGTTGAAGAAGAGTGTGGTGCTCTTCAAGGTGTTGTTGTAAGTTGGTGTTGTATTAATTTGTGGTAAATTAATAAAATCTTTTTTTCTTTTTTTGAAATCCATCCCGATATCTTTGGGGCGGTAGAGGATTAGGCCTAGGTGGGTTGAACCTCTTTAAATCGACGTGTGTTGTTTACATTCCGCACCTTTATTATTGTGTTTGAGCATTTGTTTCAAAAAGAGGGCGAAATCGAAAAGATGGAGATAATCTATTCACCCCCTCTAGATTATCGTAGCAGCTTGACTTACAAGTGGTATCAAAGCCAAACTCTTTGGCAAGCTCGTTTCAAATCGCGAGTGAAGAGAAACGATCGTCGGCTACGCCGAAGCTCATTTTTCCTAAGCACCTCCACCACCAAGCCACCTCGCTTTGATTCCAAAAATTTTATATTTTGGAAAGAAAGAATGGAATGCTACTTACAAGGTTGCGGGTTCGACATTTGGAACACCGTCATTAATGGAGAATCCATTCCGATGAAATATACACCACACACCTCAAAAGACTTCCAAAAGCTCAATGATGAAGAGAAGAAAATCATCTCTTTAAATGGTAAAGCTCTTAATATTTTACTTTGTTCACTTACCACTTTGGAATTTGATCATGTTGTAGGTATTCAATCGGCACATAAAGTATGGCAAAATTAGAAGCCATCTATGAAGTATATGCAAATGAAAGGAGCAACTCAAAAGCATCTACTTCACAAATGGATACAACATCAAATCCAACAACATGGGATAAGCCTTCTACAACCTCCCATGATGAACAAGTTGAACAATGCCTCATGGGCATCGAAGAAAAAAACGAGGTAAGTTCTAAACCCTCTACTTCTTATGACCATGAATTGCAAAATGAATATAGTGATTTACAAAATGATTATGATGAGCTACAAGATGAATTCCAAAACTTACTTGTTAAATACAAAAATTTGAAAAAGGAATTCATTGTTTTGAAAAATGATAAGGATAGTTTATTTACTTCCTATGAATCACTATCATGTGCTCACACCACCACTCTTGACAAGGTTAGAAACCTTGAGAAAGAAAATAGTACTCTTGTTGAGGATATAAATTGCTTGAAAAATGATTTATCTAAATCCAACTTGAGTATCGATAGAATAACCAATATTGTTGATTGTTGTGATAATTCGAAACTAGAACTTGATCATAAGCCTAAGGGTGTCAATCACATGAAAAAGAATCAAGTCTCTAAGCACGTTGATCATTATGCTCCTAGAATTATTACATGCTTTTATTGCGGTAAAAAGGGTCATACGGTAAATACTTGTCGGGCTAGAAATAGCTCTAATTATTGTTGGAGACCTAAAAGTCTCAAGACTAATCCCAAAGGACCCAAACACATGAGGGTACCACAAAACAATGTCGTATTAGGTACCCGACGAAATAATGATCGAAGAAAATTTATAACGCCAAGAAGACATCAAATGACCGTTTCATTTGATCAAAGAAGGAGAAACTATTTTCGACAAAGCCAATTTCCAAGAAAAGGATATAATCAACAATGGGAAGGCAACAAACCTTGGAAATGGAGTAATCAAATAAGTCATCATCAACAAAGTGACTTCTCAAGGGGAAGATATCATCAACAATGGGAACGACACAACCCATGGAAATGGCGTAATTGGTAACCCGTATCTCCCCATTTAATATATGCATTTTATTTTGTTATGCATGTTTTTATTTGTGTCTTTATTGCAACATGAGTTTTCAAGTATTGATTTTTTTTAGGTCTTCAATATATATGTTTGTTTTTCAAATTCTTTTGAAAAAGGAGACCTTATATGATGTTTTTTTAAAACTCTTGTGCATTTTTGTAGACTAAAGTGTATTATCATCTCTTATGGATTTTTATGGCATGAGCTTACTTGTGATATCTCTTAGCCTACACTTTTATCATTATGATTTGTGCTAGATTTGTTTTAAGAATTGTGTAGGATTTACATATTTTCACAAATGGCCTTTTTGTCAAGAAAGGCACTATTCGATACTTGATTGCACATATTTGCTTTGTCAACTTTTGTTCAAATACTTCTTTTAAATGAGGTCTCAACTATATGCTATCGGATTTTCATATTTCAAAAGAGACCTTATGTGGCTTTCTTAAGCTCATTTGAACTTGCATGATTTATTAGATTCTTGATGATATTCTAAATGCCAAGTATGTGTTTCTTGCTCCATGATCTATATATATAGTGTCTCTTACTACTATGCTCTTTTGCAAGATATTTTGTGGTTGACAATTGAGGCATGTTATTACACTTGGGCTATTTTTCTTGCTTATATAAGAAATGCCTTTAATGAGTTTGTTGAGTTGTGTAGAAAAGAAAATACTCCAAATATTTGGATGTAAATGTTCTATTATGAACACCTTAGATCATTTGGATGCCCAATAGTGATGAAGAAGACAAATTCCTCAATTGATGCTTCAAGATGAAGATTGGTTTTTAGAATTGCAAGAGGAGCTAAAAAGGAAATGATAATTGGAAGTTGATGCCATGCCTTTCATCACAAACGATTATAAATGCAAAATGGGCACTCCGGAACAAACTCGATGACCAAGGCAACATTGGTCGAACTAAGGCGAGGTTAGTAGCTCGAAGGTATTTTCTAGAAGAAGGTAATGATTTTGATGTAATATTTGCACTCATAGCTCTTTTAGAAGTTATTTGCATTTTACTTGTCCATTCTTGTTTTAAGAAAATTTCAAACTTTACCAAATGGATGTTAAATCCAATTTTCTCAATGGTTTTATTCAAGAAGAAGTCTATGTAAAACAACCTCCGGGGCTTTAAATGTTTCTAGGCCAAATGATTTTTATAAAAGGCCTTGTATGGTTTAAAACAAGCACCCCATGTATGGTATGATAGACTTAGCTATTTTTGCTAAATGATTTTACAAAAGGTAAAGTTGATACTACTCTCCTTGTTTTTTGAAAAAGGGCAAAATTGTTTGCTTGTGCATATTTATGAGAATATTTTTTGGTGCTACTAATGAATATTTTGTGCAAGAGATTCTTCTAAGTTGATGTAGGTGAACTTGAGATGAGCATGGTATCACATGATGGGGGAGCTCAAATTTCTTCATTGGACTTCAAATTAATCAATGCCAAGAAGGTGGTTATATATTCACAATCAAAATATACAAAAATATCTTTGAAGAAGGAAGAATCAACTCAACCTCTATGGCTACCAATGTAGAGATTAACAAAGGTTGAGAAAGACATATCGATTGACAAACAAATTCGAGGTATGTTTTCTTGTATTATTCCAATAGACTCGACATTCTATACGTCTTATGTCTATATGCTCGACTTCAAAAACTATCCCAACGAATCTCATTAAAGTACCGTTAAAAGAAATTTTCAAATATTTGAAAGGCACTTCTTCGTATGACTTGTGTATCCAAAGCTTTAAAATGTTCTCTTTTTTCGGGATAACAAGTCCGGTGAAAATTATTCTAAATATAGTTCGTCATAATCGAACTAAACATATTGAGATTCGAAAAACTTTCTAAGGGATTGCGTTTTTAACAAAAACTTGAGATGCGTTTAATTTCGTCTCAAGGATAACTCGCGGACTTTTTAATCATTAACCGCCGAGTATTTTACCTCTTTTCGAGCTTGATCATGACATAATTAATATTGAATGAGGTCTACGTTTGCATTTTGCACGTTTTTAAAACCTGGGGCGAAAAATCGGATTTTTGGATCAAACTTCGAATTTGCAAAATGCAAAAAGAAGCGAATGGTCGCCAGGGCAAGGGTCGACCGGCCGCCCACCTTTCGACCGGCCGCCCGCCCTTGATCGGTCACCCAATGTGATTTCTTGGCTTAAATCGTCTTTGTTCCTATACTTAGCCATTTTGGCCCCTCCAACTCTATTTTCGTTCCCTTTGCAAATTTCACACACAACTCACTTCAAATGAGTTTTGTTGCATATATTACATATGTTGGGGAGTATAAGGCTCAATTATCATCATCGCTCATCTTTACCGTTCGAATGGTAAGAATTCTACTTTAGCTCAATCAAGGTTGAACCCTTGAGAACTTGGTTTAAATGTCAAATTCTTGATGCTAATTGTATATGTTTGAGATGAGCTTATTGATTGTTGATGAATGATATTTATTAAATTGCATTTGGTGATGAAAAACTTAGCTTGATTTTATTTACAAGGGCTATATATATCTTTTTCAATTTTTGACGCCCGCCAAGTGTTCGATAAAATGTTTCAATGAAAAATTCATCACCGACATGATTCTCTCGATTTCAAAAGTCTTATATATTTATAGAGATCATGTTTTGCTTATCAAATGAGTTTTCATAAGCTTCTTCAAGTCGTATGATTCGACTTTTCCCTCCTATTTGGTTTATAAGCTTCAATGTTCAAATAGCTCGGTACATCGGTTTAGTTGCGCACTTTGATAAGAATATATGATGTATTTATCGTGCTAACATTCTTTTTGATGATTCCAAAGGGGGAGAAACAGGTTATAATCTCATTAGCTCATAAAAGCTAAGATAAGCTTAACGAAAAGAAGCTATAAGCTATGGCTTCATAAAGCCATAAGTTGTGGATCATATTTAGTCCACTTGGTGCATTATGGTTATGTATGAATCATGGTCCATTGGTTGTACTATGGACTTATATACGGTTCTAATGATGTATCTTTGACAGGGAGAGCTTTTAAGTTATTGATACTTAAGCTCAATATCGAAAAGCTAATATTTTAGCTTATGTTTAAGTTGCTTCTATATAACTCTTGGTGTGCATGTTGATAGGGGGAGCATTTGCTATATGTGTTTGAATATCTCTACTCCCATCCTTGTGTTTTTATTGCATGGAATGTTGTCGCTCACAACGGATAGTTCTCTTTAACCGGTAAAATTGTTTTGTTTTCAAAATCGACCTCGTTAAAATTGTTTTGGTTTGTAATCATCAAAAAGGGGGAGATTGTTTGATAAATGGTTTTATCATGATTTTGATGATTTTGATTTTACACCAAAACAATGTTTTTAAAGGTTATCCAAATACTCCTAAATGATTTAAAATGGTTTTAATATTTTTCGGAGTATTTCCTCAAGTTTATTTTTGATATAAAATTGGACAACACATTTAATATTTTTAAGTCAATGGGTTTTTACATTGAAACTATGTTGTCCTAATACTCCCAATTGATCTAAAATATTTCTACTATTTTTCTGAGTATTTATATCGGACAACACTTTTGTGTAAATGTTTTATTTCTTCAAAACTATATTTCTAATGTTGTCCTAAATACTCCGATCGGTTTAAAATGTTTTTACGAATTTTTCGAGTATTTCTTGAGGTTTATTTTCGTCAAAAATCGGACAACGTTGCATTTAGGCGGTCGACCGGTCGACCAAAGAGGCGACCGGTACCTGGGAACAAGTTTCGTGAAACAGAAACTTGAGAACTCTCAAAATTGGTCAGTGCAACCGGTTGCGCATAGGTTCGACCGGTCGAGGTGCACTTCGACCGGCCGCCTGTGTTAATTTGCTGCGATATGTTTCAAACTTCTATTTCTCGTATGACCTGTCGCCAATGCTTTGACAAAGAAAATTCTAACCGTTGTGCAGCAGACAATTTTCCCTAAATTGTGGGATTGATTTCTAACAGCTCTTTTCTTCAATTGTCTTGCAATTTTTTACAGAATTCATGTCCCCAAGATGAACCTATCATGTACAAGACATCTTCTATAAATAGAGGAAGAATTGAAGCAACACAACAAGAGAGAAAACTACAACACAACAAGATACACTCAAGAATACACTTGTTCTTACATTGTCTTATTTCTTGTTGTAATTTGCCTAGCTATTCACTTACACATTCTTGAGGTCTAGGCTTTTCTTGATTACACTTCCACTCTATTGTATTATCAATTATCGAGTTGTAATCTTGAATTTGGGTAATCATTCAACACAAGATATCCTTGTGAGTGTTCTTGTGGTAAGAACACACTTGGGTGATCTAGGTGTTAGGTGTGAGAAGATTGTGGTAATATTCTTGTTGAGGTGTTGAAGAATTTGGTATTCTTCAAGGTTGAAGATTGTGGTAATCTTCACAAGGTGCCGTTGGAGATTGTGGTAATCTTCAAGAAGAGATTGTGGTAATCTCAAAGGTGGTGTTGAAGAAGAGTGTGGTGCTCTTCAATGTGTTGTTGTAAGTTGGTGTTGTATTAATTTGTGGTAAATTAATAAAATCTTTTTTTCTTTTTGAAATCCATCCCGGATATACTGGGGTGGTAGAGGATTAGGCCCTAGGTGGGTTGAACCTCTTTAAATCGATGTGTGTTGTTTACATTCCGCACCTTTATTATTATGTTTGAGCATTTGTTTCGAAAAAGAGGGCGAAATCGAAAAGATGGAGATAATCTATTCACCCCCCCTTTAGATTATCGTAGCCGCTTGGACTTACAAAGGCATGGCAGTGGTGGAAGAGGCAGAGGTACTCCATCACAGCCAAGACCTAAAAATGTTCGTTAGGTGGATCCCCAAAAGAAAGAGTTGATCTACTGGGCGGGGCTAGATGAACTTTCCAACATAGAGGTGGAGAGGAAGAATGAAGAAGCAAGCAGAAAGCAAGAAGAAGAAAATACAAGGCTCAACAGTGAATGAGAAGAAAGGCAGAGAACGGTTGACCAAGCTGCCAATAGAGCTTATGAAAAGAAGAAGAAATAAGAGAAAGATAAATACAAAAGAAGAGTAGAGAAGGATGCTGAGAGAAGAAGAAAGCAGCCTAGGCGTTGAAGATGGCTGAACCCCTACTTGTTGTATCATAGTTAACTGTATATACACATACTAGTAAGTACACTATATATGCCTTTATACTTGGATGCTCTGATACATGTATTGCTTTGATATCTTTGCATAGCTCTGAAACTTGTATAGGTTTATACATTGTAAAAGCGTTGTAAAGTGCAAGGAATGATATGTTCAATAAAATGACATATTATACAATCATTCTTTATTTTTCGCACTATTTGCTTTGATGTTTATCTAAGTTTTGGCATCATCAAAAAGGGAAAAATTGTTGGGAAAATGTACAGATTTTGATGATACCATGTAAAACTTAGATTAGGAAGTTGGCACCCCAATTCAAATGTAATTCAACTTGTAATAGATATGGCTGTATGAACTGACTTGAAGACTAAAGATTGAAGTGAAGAACCAACTGTGTGGCAGCTGAGTGAAGTGAAGTGAAGAATCAGTCAAGTGACAGAAAAGATGTACCAGTCAGCTGTCTGACAGCAAAGTCATTCTAAAATGATATAAATCAAATGTGAAAGAGGTACGCAGCAGACAGGACTCGAGAAAGCTGAAAGAGATCAGTTGTCGAGACAAGTCAACATTTTGCTGGAAATAGGCATGTGTCAGGCTGCCAGCAATAACGTTATTTTGTTGAAAGAGTGCAAAAAGTAAGGAACCAATGAGATGTACCTGAAATTCTGCAGAGGCTAAGGAAAGGCTGCAGAGCATTAAATTCAAGGTACGGTCTCCATTAATGCTGCAAGACAAGACAAGCCAACAACCTACGAAATGATGTTTGCAAATTGGGTCTATCTCTTCAACGGACATATTTTCAAACGTGCATTATAAAAGGTTGAGGAGTCATTTGAGAGAGGGTGACCCAATCTACGAACAACATGCAAGCATTCAAGCAATAACATGCAAATATCTCTCAAGCTTTCACACAAATCCTCAAGCCTAAACTTGAAGGAAATCGATCCAACACACTCAGTGGAGGAAAGACAACTTCATCAGTTGAACGAAAAATTATTTCAAGAACAAAGGGTTCTACTCTCCCAGGTTGAAGGAGAGGTAGTGAGGTTCCATCGAGCCAGTGCTTTGAACCTATTGGAGGGCTACGTGATCAAGTCCAAAGGTCTGAAGGAAACTGAAGTAGCAGGACAACCATCTTGTGAAGAAGCTGAGTCGCAGGGGCAACAGGCTGTGTGATCAAAGCTGACTCGGACTGTTAACTACTTTGTAACCAAGTCAAGTTACTTAGTGGATTCCTCCAGGGGTTGGACAAGAATGGACTAGAGGAATTACCCCATCATCGAACAATTACTTAAACGTGAGTATGCATTGACCACACATATTAATTGATTTTATGTGCGATAAAAATACGTCTTGTGCAATGCGTTTTTAGGATAAAATGGTGAATTTGTTCTTATCATAAAAACTCACACTACAACATAAATGACATTAGGTAACACAAATTTTGTAGCACTTTTTACATAAGGTACATATGTAAGACATGTTTGTAACACTTTTTACATTACAATATTTATATATGTAACACTTTTGTAGCATTTTATCAATATGTAACGCTTATATGTAACACTTTTAAATAAATAACACTTTTTAAGTATTACTTTTTTTTGTTATTTCTTTTGTAACGCAAATAGGTATCACTTTATTTAAGAAGCACTCTTGGCAATACTATATTTTATTAATTGTAGCGCTTTTTAGGCTATATTTTAGTAACACAAAATTATATAACTATAATTAAATCATGTCAACGATTTATCTAATTAATTGATGTCACACAATAGGTGAATACAAATAAAATCACCAAACTAAAAATTGTAGACATCATGTACTCTGTTTTTTTTACTGAATTTTTGTTTTCTTTTTATAAGGTATTTTAGTTTTGCTTTTATTTTTTTATTTTTTTACGGAGGTAACTAATTCCCTCGTAATACCGACGAAAAATGCGCATGTTATATATTTTACTACTATTATTTATTTAATTTTACTAACGGAGACCAATTTCATCGTTAACCTTTATTTATTTTTTTTTTACTTTTGAAAAAAAAATTACCTATGAAAATTGATATTGTCGGTAATTACTTAGGAATTTTTCCTCGGTAAATTATGTTTTCATTATTTAATTTTTTTACAAGTTAGAGCTTTTTTATCTGTTAGTAAATTAATTTTATAATTTTATATATTTTTTATTTCTATCGATTGAATATTGATCAGTCAATAAATTCATTTTATATATTTTTGATATTTTTAATTTTTTGTGTCCTTTGATATATAACATAATATGATTTTCAAACTATATAATATATAATATAAAATTTGGTATTTACAGTGTATAATATAATTTAATACATATATTACATAATATAATCTTTATCATATAAATTATATTATATATATACATATAATATATTTTTTATATAATTTAAATATATATATATGTGTGTGTGTGTGTGTGTGTGTGTGTGTGTAAAACAAAGCAAAAGTTGTAATAAGAATCAACTTAGCTTAGTGATAAATTGTCACTTACACACATAACAGGTTGTGGGTTCGAATTTACTTTGTGGCAAAAAATAGTATTTCTACGAAGTGCTATAAAAAAAGTGTTACACAAGATTCATATGTAACATCAGAGAAGTTTTTTTTTAATGTTACAAATATAAAAGTGTTACAAAAATTTTACATAAGATTCATATGTAACACTTTAGAAATATTGCTTGAAAGTGTTACCACTAGAGAACTTAATGTAACACTTAGAAAAAGTGTCACTAAAAGCTAATAAAAGTGTTACCTTAGACTATAGGTAGCACGGGCAAGTCATCTGACTCCATAAAAATGCTACTTATTGTCTATAGTAATATTTTATGGCCATTAGGTAATATTTTTTTGGTGTTACCTAATATCATTTATGTTGTAGTGAGAATTACACGAAAGTCGCGAATTAACAAGTGCAAGCACTACATCGCACCGACAAGTACAACTAGACGTTTGATGTCCACTGATGTTGGACGTGGGGACTGACGCGCATGGGACCACATCTCGCACGTTGTTGGGCGCTTGTGTGCGCATTTGATTGCTGGCGCATGTCAACAACCTGCCCGCCGCTGGCATGCCGTTAAATGACAATTATTGTGGCGCTAGGCTGCCGAGCTGCATGTTGTCCGTTACCCGACCTATACCAATTTAAATAAATATTCGAATCCTCCCCTCAATTACAAATCCACTCATCAAATTAATGCAACCTAAGGTAATTCTATTTAATTTCTCTTTATAAATTCTAGTTCCCTCATAATTTGTTCAATATGTTCAGAAAAAGAACTATATGAACTTTGACTTTCCACACCAATATTTTGATGTCTATAATCTAATTTAATATATCAAATTTATTTAATAAAAGTTAATTCTGATATCCGGAGTGATCTCTAAGTATAATCTAAAGTTGTATTTAAGTAGTGACTAGAATTTTGTAATACGGTTACTTTAAATATCGAATGCAAATATTGATCACCTCATAATCGTTTACCTTTTGATCATTTTCATAGCCTCTCGTAATATTTTAGTAATCTTTGACACATCCAATTACCCTAAAAGACAACCATAAACTACCAATAAATAGGACTCTAATCACATCTACAGGCATCACATAGTATTTAATTTCTCTATTAGCAAAATGACTTATAACAACATGATTAAAAGTTTCTTACCAATTATCCTCCTATCAGCCAACATTCTCCAAGCAATGGCTTGTTTCACTACTGAATACCAGGTTGAAATAGTGAATAGACTCCCTCATGGTTCTAGTACACTCAAATTGCATTGTGCGTCTAAGGATGACGATTTAGGTGATCATACAATTGGCCTGGGCCAAGATTTCAAATGGCATTTTTGTGAACACATTTTAGGGAGAACATTGTATTTCTGTCATTTTTACTGGGGTTCAAAAAATAGAGCTTTTGAAGTTTTTAATTCAACTATGATTAAAGGTGCTTGTAGCAGTGGGTTATGCTTCTGGGCAGTATATGAAGATGGCTTCTATTATCAAGACGGTGCCAAATCAAAACTGCAAAAAAATTATGCTTGGAATTAGGACGTACCCTATTTATACTCTTTATGATGTCATTATATATGTGGACAGTTTTCTCATTAGTTCTACTTACGAGATTCTACTTGACATATAAATGCTTCTACAAATATATATTATATACCCAATGAAAAGTATTTTGGGTAAATTTCGTAAATCATTGCTTCCAATTATTACACATTGTTGTTATTTATTTATTATTTTTTTTGTTAACATATATAAAACATGGGCATGCATGCTTAAGGAAATTTAAATTTTTTGTGAAAATAGGAAAAGAAAAATTAATCTAAGTTCCAAAATCAAAATAAAAGAAGAAAATCTATTTTTATATGATCCTTGTTTTTCCATTGACCATGGCCCCCCAAAAAAATCAGGGTCGACCCTCACCCCATCTTATCTGCTCATAGTAGCTCCAAACTTGTGTAAATTAGTTTTCACAACTTACAACAAATCATCTAAAATATAGTCAAAAGTTTACCACAGAGACCAAATTGGATCACATCACACTGATTGTTATTGGGGTAATATATCGCTCTATGATTGAAATGAGTCTCATAATATTGTTCTGCAATTTTTATGTTTACATTTACAATTAATTGCAAATATTATACACCTCAATAAATTGTAAGATCATCAATTTAATGGATGCAAGATAAGTTTTCATCTGACAAACAAATCTTTTGTACACTAACCTGTGGATCGTCAGATCATATGCATGCTAATTTCACATAAATGTTGCACAAAGCACTGTGATATGACAAAAGCTTCAAACTACTATTTTGCGCATCTTTATTGGTAAAAATATCCAACTCACACTACAAGGAAACCAGGTTTTTGCGCAAATAAAGTTTTTGCAACAACAAATTGTTGCAAAAGAGTCGCAAATACCCCAATTTTTTTTTTTTGGTAAACCTGTTATAAACTTGTATTATATTGTAAAACACAAATGCATCATCAGTTATTGCTGTAACATAATATAAACATGAGAGATTATTTATTTGTCTAAGGTAGATTAGAAACACAAAAAAGCAGCCAACAAATGTTCATATGGTTATCCAAATACAAAAATAAGTCTGCACTTTCTTTACATAACTAAAATATCTTAATCATCTGAACATTACATGCAGCTTTCCTCTGTACATGCCTTGTAGCTTGCTATCCTAGCAGATGGTAAGCCACCGTGTGCTGTGCCACGTGCAAAGCCGTAGTAGCTGGCGTTACCAACTGTTCCTCCTCCTGCAATTGATGCAGTGTGAGTACCATGGCCAAGAAAATCTCTAGGTGAGCCGCGAGTTTGAGCTGGACTCATCTCGTTAAGTTCGGTTGAGACTTCTCGGTTGGAATAGTATCGCGCGCCTGTCAACTTCCTGGATTCGGCGAACAGAGAAAAAAGAAGTCTTGTGATTAAATTTTAAGTTTAAAAAAAAAAAGTAAAAACCATGCTGCATGCACTTGTGATGTTAAAGTTGTTTAAAGGAGTGTAAGAGAAACACTTCAAACCACATTGTTTTTTTTTTTCACTTTGCCCACTGAACTTTGAAATATATATTTTGTCCTCTGAACGGTATGATTTGTTGCACTTTTATCCCTAAACCAACCATAAGTCGACATGTGTCGACTTAAGATAGGTCAAAGTCAGCTCTTACAATACCTATTGCAATTAGATTTCTTGAAATCTGAACCTTCCATACAAACTCCTTTCCACTTTGATGGAATGTTGCCGATATGCCGATCATTGAAACTAGGTGACTCGGGCCATATACCTGAAACAACTCAATCGATAAAAACGTACTTGAGTTTGGATTTGTTTAGTAAATTTAAATTGTCAATCACTCACATGTGAATGAATCTTGCGTTAAAGATAAGATATAACAATTCATGCATTGTAGTCTATGATTCAACTATATATGATATGTATTGCATAATGTTCTAAGTAGAAAAAGTCGCTTGAATGGACCTGTGTCTATCATTCCAATTATAACGTCAGCCGAATTCTGCACAACAGGATATTTTGATCTGAATTTGAAATCTGATGCAGCTTCAAGAAAATCCCAAGAACGCGTCGTGTGGAGTTTTAGAATCGGATCAGGGAAGACGGAGACAACCTCGTCATGACCTGCTTGTTCATTAGGCAATATTAGACAATGAGCCTTGTACATATGTAGTTCATAATTGTGTTTTAATCCCTAGAACAAAAAAGAGTGCAAAGAATGATAAACATTGTTTAGAATTAATATCTAAATACCGGATAAGGTAGATGCTTCATTCTCTGTAAGCATAGCAGAGAAGCCCTTGAAAGCATGATTGTAGGAGTTTAACAAATAGTTTCTGTCACTCTCTTCACTGCCAAAAACATTTTAAGAATGGCAAAAAAATATTTCAAGCACCCCCACATTTGTGGAAAATATTACAATTAGCCGTTACATTTAAGATGGAATCAAATCACAAGGGATTTCTGTAATTTTGACACTTTTTGTACAGTCTATCAAAATCCAATAAAAATGAACTAAACAAGTTAATGAATGTATAAGAATAAAAAGGCGAAAAATAACATGGAGGAAAAGCAATTTATCCCCTGTATGCTTAGATCAGTAGACCTATCATATAGGATTAAACATAGATCCTCGGAATTGGTTCATAGTAATATGATATTATTAGTCAGACCCAAAAATGAATTTACCAAAATGTAAACCAAATTTGCAAGTATATTACTCCAAATTTCTAATAAATAAATACCCCTGTAAACCAAACAAAATCTAATTCACCAAGCAATTGACAAAAACAGATGCCTTGTCATAGAAACAGTCAGCAATTTCATTTTGTTATCCAACAAGACACTCTAATAACTTTATATTTCATCATCATCCAGGCTACCAATATAATGGCAAAGCATATGAACATCTAGATGCTCTGACCAAGCATAAAATTAGTCGGTCAGATTCTAAAATAGAGCAAGTATCTAATGTTTCACATTATAATCTTAAACAATCACTAGTACACAAAAGAACATCAAATTGCATGATTACCTTATAATGAAATTGCACCAACGCTTAAAGCAGTTGCTACTAACGATATCTGCTGAGGCGTAATCAGCTTCTCCAGCAATTTCTGCATTGCTGTAGCCCTGAGTATCCTCGCATAACAAAATAATCTGATGGAGGGTGATAATTCAAGAATTAAGAGTACCTAAATGGGATTTGAACTAAGCACAACCCATGATTTCCAGAAAATACAAAGCATCCCCAACATCATGATTGAATAAAAAGAACACCACATTAATTGATTGAATAAACAGAACACTACATTAATTCAACTTACAAATAGCTTATTATCAAATACCATGTACCACACTGAAAATGTTTATAAAATTTGACAATCCATTTTCAACATCTGATAAAGTCATAAAGCTAAGCCATACAGTTAGAAAAATGGATCTGTTATTACTTTCTTGCAACCAAAAACTAATCACT
The DNA here is from genome assembly GCA_016081115.2 of Rehmannia glutinosa. NCBI lineage: Eukaryota > Viridiplantae > Streptophyta > Magnoliopsida > Lamiales > Orobanchaceae > Rehmannia > Rehmannia glutinosa. The sequence continues at coordinate 93,599,371 of CM071926.1, forward strand.
GCTATGCAACCAAAAATTAGTCCTCAGTCAATTTCTTGACCCAACACAACGAGACATCAATGTGTGACAGGAACTTCAAGCATGTATGTAAAGATGTATTTAAGGATCTATGTAGCTCAAAGCAAGGACAAAAAGGATTCAGATATGAATAAATAGAACACATAAACAACTTACGTAGAAGGAGATTGCAACAAGCTATAAGCAAGAAAAACTGCAATAATTGCCCATACACCCCTATAAAAGCAGCAGGCAACAGTTAGTGAAGTTATCAAAAAGCACATTTACGACAAAAAAGAGAGATTGAAATAGAAAACATTGACAAAGGAATGTGGTAATGATTTGTAGAACACACCTTTTCACAGAGGTAACAAGATCGTTTTTTGAATTATGTTCAGGATCAAGAGCTCCACTTGTCCATCTGGGAAAATTTTTGAATTAGAAAAATCCAGGATACCAATGAAATTAAGATATAGGATAAGAAAGGCTTGCCAACGGGGGAAGAAGTAAGAGCGGGGGACAATTACCAGCGTGGGAAAGAGAGGCAACATCGGCGGTCCTTCTTTCAGAAAAAGAACATAAAAAGACGAGTGAGAGAGAAGGAGAGGAAGATGATTAAAAGAAGAGAGAGGAGAGGGAGAGAGCTTACTGGCGGTCCAATCAATACAAACTATTCAGATGGACTGCCTCCACTTATTTCCAAATTCACTGTGCATTGAAAATTAATAATGTCACATTTGAGACTATGACAAGATAAGATTGTCCCCCTCCAGTAAGAATTTAGCAAATTTCTTCTTTAAATGTGGTTAGCTAATGAGAGAAATAACATTTTTGCACGTAATTAATCACTTATCCAGTTATCCTGCTGCAAGAAATCTGAACTAGGCTGCATCACCGTGGTGAAGATCGCATGAGGGCGGCTGTGAGACAAACGAGAAGAATTTTAAACTCATAAGTGCATAACATTAGCAGCAGCACTATTGCTGCCAATATAAGTGATGTGGATTACAATTTATGGAACAACTTCTGATATCTAACTAGTTTACTTTATATCCAAACCATTCACACCAGCAAAGCAAGAAACAATTTACTTTATAGAACTTGATAGAAATAATGACGATGAAACAATAGCAAATGCTGATTTTCAAACAAAACAGAGAATGAGATTCATGCTTTTAACTAAATATAACCAACTAACAATAAGAGTGACACCACAACAAAAAAGTAACAAAACAGAGAATGAGAAAGAGAGAATAAGAAAAATATATTAGAAGACGAAAATTTAACAGCAGATAATTATCAAATCCTTCAAAAAATCCACAAAACAAAAATGTTTAAATCAAGAAATGATCATTCTGGCATATCTAATAAGTGATCAATATACCTTAAGTGCAAGAGTTGCCCAAGAGTGGTCTGCACCCTCAAGTGCCCCTTCCAATTCGTTGAAGTTTTCCTTAAAATATCAAACACCAATTACCTTAAATCCAGTAGAATCATACAGAGACTGTGAAGAAAAATACCAAGCTAAACTTCATTTTCAAATATCCAATATATGAACTCTCATCTCTTTCATATTTCATCTGATAAATCACAACTTTTGGTAACAACCTGGTTTCCTTGTAGTGTACCTCTTTAAGTAACTTAGAGAGTTTATATCATTTTATTTTAAGTTTATTTTGAGAGATTGTTGTACCTAATTAATTTATTTATTTATAAACAACAATGATTTTTGGAACAGAGCATACAATTCCAAAATTATGGCCGTTTTAGTAACATTAGATACCACACTAAACCCCACTATCACCAAAAATTAAAAGCCCTAATACCAATCTTTAAAATCTAAAATAATACACCCTGCAAAATAATGACATGGAACATAATTCGCCCTACCTTCAATAATAAATTCTCGCAGATATTAGAAATGAAAAGCAAACCATATACGGAAAAAGAAAAGTCTAAACACGGAGGATTGGGTGGAGAAGATAGGTTACCAGGAAGAGCTTAGGGAGATCAGATGCCAGCAATTTAGAAACGTCAGTGGCGGTGGGGCACAATTGAATTTTCTCCTCTTTTTTGTGTTTTGTGTATTTTCAGTGACTCGCATAAAAAATTCTTCATCCAAGTCCTTACACTTTGATTTCTCAAACAAAGAAACGAATCCAAAATCAGAACCATTCTTTCACCTTTTTTACATAAAACAACTGAATCAAAAGTTGGAGACATTCTTACATTAATTAAGACTTCGAGCTCGATCTGGACGACCATAGTTTTCTGATTCCCTACACCTTGCTCGAAAAAACGTGGACAGATCAAGAGGATATCAAATCGCGGACATTTTCTAAACTTTGCGCAGAGAGAGTTGGTGGTGATGGCGATGACGGGAGAGGGTGGTGGCCACCGGCGGAGAATAGGTGATTATCAGAGATAAAATTAGCCAAAGAGAGAGTGGTGTTGATGGGTGACGGGTAGCGGTGGAGGGTAAGTAGAAATTGGAGCCAAAACGTTGGGAGGAAAAAATCAGCGCGACAAATAAATACGATGTTGTTGCAAAAACTTCCGTTGCAAATAGCCCCATTTCTTGTAGTGTATATATCAGCCTTTTCATTCAGAATAAGCTGACCCGACCCAAAATGAATTAGGTAATTGGCCCCGAAAAATCTGTAGCATCTAAGCCCAGATTTGGATACCTTGAGGAATTCTTTAAAGGGGAAATTACACAGAATACGCTGTTTTTTGTACCATTATCATACAATACACTTCTATTACTCTTGTGCCTGTTTTTTTACTATTGTACCTATTTTTTTTTACGCTCCTTGCTATTTTTTGATTATTTTTATTTTTTTTTTCGTTTTTTTTGTACATGCATTGTTTTATATGTTATATAAGTTATTTCGAGGTTGTTTAAATTTGTTTATTTATTGTTTCTATGTTGTTTTTATGTTTTTATTTGTTATTTCGATGTTTCAAAATAACTTTAACCTATTTTTTATGCTGTTTTTTATTCATATATTATTTTGTACATTATTTTTATTGTTTCGGTGTTGTTTTATAATATTTTTAATGTTATTTTAATAATTGTTTTTGTTGTTTTCATGTAGTATTCAATGTGTAAATACAATTTTTACCTATTTTTAAGCTCTTTTTATTCATGTTGTGTTTTAAATATTTTCTATGTTGTTTATGAGTTGTTTCCATACCCTTTTTAATGTTGTTCTGATATTTTTTTTTGTTGTTTCAATGAAGTTTTCGATGTTTAAATACAATTTTTTACCTATTTTTATTAAAAGAAACATGTTAGAAACAATGTTGAAACTCAGAAACATGTTTGAAACAATGTTGAAACACGGAAACATGTTTGAAAATGTTTGAAACAATGTTGAAACAAAGCGTAAAATTTTCCGGGAATTTTTGCTGGAGCGTATTGTTGTGTAAAAAAAGAGCGGGGAGCGTAAATTTAGGTAAAATTGCACCGAGAAGCATAAATTTAGGTAAAATTGCATTGGGAAACGTAAAAGGCTGATATTGACTTAAAAAGGGTGGGTATTTCTGTCATAAGCCCTTCTTTAAAAGCAAGCTTCAAGCTAGTACTCTGATCAACCCAAACACTGTTGGTGAAGGACGACAAACAGGCCCACTGAGTGGCCCACCGCCAACAAACAACAAAGTCATGAGTTATGTTGAAAGCGAGATGAGCTCAGCGAGTTGAGCTCTTCCGTAGACTTGTGTTAGAATTAATTGAATTAATTCATATACTTCGGAATTTTCATGTGAATTATCAAAAAACAAACATGAAACTAAATTTGAATTGGAAGTGTACCTTGAATCTGTAATACATGAATACACGACAATTGATACCTCTGATCCCGCATGTCAATCCTTACGTAGGTTAGCATCTTCAACAATTAACTCCCTTAGATACTCCGTGATTTTTTGTCTCTAAATGATTAATATCAGCTCTATATACATTGCAAATTTGAAGCTCATACCCATTAGATATCTCTAGAGCCCATTTGACTTGATAACTTAATTAGCTCTATTAAACTAGATAATCTTTTATATAAGAGCAGGTCTCTTGTGAGACCGTCTCACGGATCTAAATCCGTGAGACGGAGCCCCAACTCCAATGTTTATCCGGCAATTCCCATGCGTCCCCACTCGCATTCCGTCATCAACGGTTCTAGCGGCTCACTTTAATCATCAAACCCCAAAATAAACTCGTATTATAGGCTGAACTGACAAGAGTTCAATATGTGCTCATCCATTATATTAATCTTATTAAACAACCCAATAATTGGCAAGTTAACGCCACCTAATGGAGAATAAGAAATTATCTCCAGTTTTTATTTTGTATTAAGAGTGCCACATTTTGTTGGGTTGGGTTTCCTCATTTGTGGAGATGTCCCAAAATACCCAACATAAGGATGTGGGTTAAATACCACATTGAAGGACATTTTTGTCATTATACTTGAGGGGGCATTTTTGACATTACTCTAGTCTCTTATGCCTTGTATACCTGATTGTAGCTGGTCAGTTTTTCAGTCCAAGAAAAAGAGAGAAAAGTGAGCTGCCAATATAGAGAGAAAGAAAAAGAAAAGAATCCCGCAAGTCACCTGTGCAGTAAATTTCCAGAGGTGATCGCCGGCAATCGGACCGTTGGATCACAGTGAAACTTTGAGGTATTGTTCCTAACACATTGAACTTCAGTTTGAACGGTGGAGATCGGGTTTGGAGCCTTCTATTGTAAGTAATAGACGAAGAACACAGAGGTGTCTGTTTTTCGGATCTAACTGCAGCAGGTTCAGTGTTGAAGCTGTTCCGGGCGTTTGAACCGTTGGATCGGGCTGAAATTTGGATATGTGGTTCGGGACAACCTGGGGTCGATTCTGAACGGTGGAGATCGTGATTGGTATTCTCTATTGTCAGATATTAATTTCGGACAGCAGGGTGTTGGGTGAGGTCTTTCAATTCTTTCATTAACAAGATTGTGTATATCTTGTGTTTGTGAGTTTATCCCAACAAAGTGGTATCAGAGCCACGCGTAGTGTGCTCTGTGCCTTGTGGTGAACATGGAAACTAATACAAGTCGAATGGTGAACCTTAATGGTTCTAATTATCAAATATGGAAAGGAAAAATGGAAGATCTTTTGTATGTTAAGGATTATTATGCACCCGTGTTTGAAACTTCAAAGCCTGATAATAAAACTGATGCCGAATGGAAGATATTGCATAGACAAGTATGCGGGTATATTAGGCAGTGGGTGGATGATAATGTCTTGAACCATATTAGTGATGAAACACATGCACGATCTTTGTGGCAAAAACTTGAGCAATTGTATGCTAGAAAAACGGGAAACAACAAATTATTTTTGATCAAACAAATGATGAGTTTGAAGTACAAAGATGGAACTCCTATGGACAGATCACTTGAATGCATTCCAAGGTATTATCAATCGATTAATTTTATGAATATCAAGTTTGATGATGAAGTACAGGGGTTGTGGATTCTTGGTACACTACCGGCCTCGTGGGAGACGTTTAGGACGTCTTTGTCTAATTCAGCCCCAGATGGTGTCATTACCATGGATTTGGCCAAGAAGCGTGTTCGAATGAAGAAATGAGAAGAAAGTCACAGGTTCATTCACACAAATCGGATGTCTTGGTTACGTGAAAAAAGGGGAAAGTAAAAGCAGGGTCCGAAGGGTAAAGATAGAGGCAAAAGCAAATCCAACAGATATGCTAATGCGGAATGCTACCATTGTGGTATCAAAGGGCATATAAAGAAGCATTGCAGAAAGTGGAAGCAAGAAAACAAGAAAGATAAGGGAAAAGAAAAACAAAATGATGACGGTAATGGTGATGATCGTGTTTCTACTGTCACAGGTGATTTCCTTATCGCTCATGAATTTGATATTGTTAATCTTGCATGTAATGAGGCTAGTTGGGTAGTTGATAGTGGTGCATCTATTCATGCTACATCTCAAAAATATTTATTCGCATCCTATACATCTGGTGACTTTGGAAATGTTAGGATGGGTGATAATGGTTTAGCTAAGGCAGTTGGTATGGGAGATGTGCATTTGGAGACTAGCAATGGTACATTGTTGATTTTGAAAAATGTTAAACATGTACCTGATCTTCGTTTGAATTTGATTTTACTGTTGGAAAACTTGATGATGAGGTTTTTGCAAAGATGTTCTCTAATGGTCAGTGGAAACTCACCCGAGGTTCTTTGGTTGTGGCTAGAGGCCACAAGTATTCTTCATTGTATTTAATGCAGGCAAAACAATTTGATCGCTCTATAAATGCAATGAATGATGGAAACAAAATTGAATTGTGGCACAGCAGACTTAGTCACATTAGTGAGAAGGGGTTGAAGATTTTGGCCAAGGAAAATCTCATTCCAGATATAAAGAATGAAACATTGGAAAAATGTGGTCATTGCTTGGCAGGAAAACAGACCAGAGTTGCCTTCAGGACATCATCTTCTTCGAGAATGCCAGGTATACTTGATTTGGTATATTCTGATGTTTGTGGTCCTATGAAAACAAAAACACTTGGTGGTGCTATCTATTTTGTGACTTTTATAGATGATCACTCAAGGAAGTCATGGGTTTATACCTTGAAGACAAAAGACCAAGTGTTCGATGTGTTTAAACAATTTCATGCATTGGTTGAGAGACAAACCGAAAGAAATTGAAGTGCATCGGAACCGATAATGGGGGTGAGTATTTAGGTTCTTTTGATGAGTATTGCGACAACGAGGTATTCGACATCAAAAGACACCTCCTAAGACTCCTCGATTGAATGGGTGCGAGAAAGGATGAACAGGACATTGTTGAAAGGGTGAGATGTTTACTTTGAAGCATGTTTGCCTGGATCATTCAGGGTGAGGCTTTGAAATACGATTGTACATGTTTTGAATCTCACACCTTGTGTTCCTTTAGATTTTGATGTTCCAGGATGGTATGGTCAGGAAGGATATTTCATACAACCATCTGCGTGTTTTGGATGTAAAACATTTGTTCATATTCCAAAAGATGAAAGGTCTAAACTTGATGGTAAGACTTCGACAATGTGTATTTCTTGGTTATGGGCGGGATGAGTTTGGTTACGGGTTTTATGACCCAAGGAAAAGAAACTCATCGTCGAGTCGAGATCTTTGTATTTGTTGAAGATCGGACCATACGGGACATTGAAAAGCGATAAAACAACTAAATCCAATGATGATTTGGTTGATCTGGATGTGACTCCTCCACAACATGTGCCAGTACAGGTTGATGATGATGCCCAGAATAATCAACCTGATCTTGATGACATTGATGCTCCTACACAAGTTGAAGAAGATAATGTAGATGAAACAATGCCACCAAATAGATGATCAAACAAGATGAGGTTGAGGCTCCAATCGGAAAGGTCTACCGAGTTTGAAAGCATTTTCGGACGAGATATCCTGCTAGTGAGTATGCATTATTAATGTGATGGGGAGAGCGAAACATATGAAGAAGCAATAGAAGATGCACACAAGAATGAGTGGCTTGATGCAATGAAAGATGAGATAAAGTCCTTGCATGAGAATGACACTTATGATTTGGTAAAGTTACCTGAAGGAAAAAGAGCTTTGAAAAATAAATGGGTGTACAAAGTGGTGAAGCAAGACGAACACACTTCACGACCACGGTTCAAAGCCGTTAGTTGTCAAAGGTTTGATCAAAGAAAGGTATTGATTTCGATGAGATCTTCTCTCCTGTTAAGATGTCATCAATTCGTGTTGTACTTGGTTTAGCAGCAAGTCTTGATCTGGAGATTGAGCAAATGGACGTTAAGACAGCCTTTCTTCATGGTGAATTGGATAGAGAAATCTACATGGATCAGCCAGAAGGTTTCCGGGTAAAAGGAAAAGAGAATTATGTGTGCAAACTGAAGAAAAGTCTTTATGGCTTGAAGCAAGCACCGAGACTATGGTATCAGAAATTTGAGTCAGTTATGGGGGAGCAAGGCTACCAGAAAACTACTTCTGATCATTGTGTATTTGTACAAAAATTCTCTGATGACGATTTTATCATATTATTGCTCTACGTAGATGACATGTTGATTGTTGGCAGAAATACTTTGAGAATTGACAGATTGAAGAAGCAGTTGAGCAAATCTTTTGCCATGAAGGATTTGGGGCCAGCAAAGCAAATACTTGGTATTAAAATTTCCCGGGATAGAGGAAATAAAAGGTTATACATGTCACAGGAGCAATACATTGTGAAAGTGCTTGAAAGATTTAATATGATCAAAGCTAAAGTGGTTAGTTCTCCTCTCGCTACACACTTCAAGCTTGGTGCTCATCAAAGCCCTTCTACAGACGAAGAGAAGGAAGATATGGCAAGAATTCCATATGCTTGGTGAGGGAAGTTTGATGTATGCAATGGTGTGCACGAGGCGGATATAGCTTATGCGATCGGTGTTGTTAGTCGTTACTTGTCTAATCCGGGAAAAGAGCACTCGGAATGCGGTGAAGTGGATATTGAGATATCTACGTGGTACTTCTAGTTTGAGGGCTCACTTTTGGTTGTGGAAAACCGTTGCTAGTGGGCTACACCGACTCGAATATGGCGGTGATGTGGATACACGAAAATCTACTTCAGGTTACTTGATAACTTTTGCGGTGTGGTGTGTGTCATGGCAATCAAGATTGCAGAAATGTGTTGCACTCTCTACAACGATGTAAGCGAGTATATTGCAAAGAATCAAGCTTGTAAAGAGTTGTTGTGGATGAAGAAATTCATGGAGGAGCTTGGTTTTAACGAAGAGAGGTGCGTAGTATTTTGTGATAATCAAAGTGCTATTCATCTTGGTAAGAATTCTACATTTCATGCGAGATCAAAACATATTGATGTACGGTATCATTGGATGAGAGACGTTATCAATGACAAGTTACTTGAACTTGATAAAATTAATACGGATGATAATGGTGCCGATATGATGACTAAGGCATTGCCAAGAGAGAAACTTGATGTCTCTGTCGGTTGATCGCCGGAATGGTGAATCCCTCCACATAATCGGAAAGGGGAGATTTGTTGGGTTGGGTTTCCTCATTTGTGGAGATGTCCCAAAATACCCAACATAAGGATGTGGGTTAAATACCACATTGAAGGACATTTTTGTCATTATACTTGAGGGGGCATTTTTGACATTACTCTAGTCTCTTATGCCTTGTATACCTGATTGTAGCTGGTCAGTTTTTCAGTCCAAGAAAAAGAGAGAAAAAGTGAGCTGCCAATATAGAGAGAAAAGAAAAAGAAAAGAATCCCGCAAGTCACCTGTGCAGTAAATTTCCAGAGGTGATCGCCGGCAATCGGACCGTTGGATCACAGTGAAACTTTGAGGTATTGTTCCTAACACATTGAACTTCAGTTTGAACGGTGGAGATCGGGTTTGGAGCCTTCTATTGTAAGTAATAGACGAAGAACACAGAGGTGTCTGTTTTTCGGATCTAACTGCAGCAGGTTCAGTGTTGAAGCTGTTCCGGGCGTTTGAACCGTTGGATCGGGCTGAAATTTGGATATGTGGTTCGGGACAACCTGGGGTCGATTCTGAACGGTGGAGATCGTGATTGGTATTCTCTATTGTCAGATATTAATTTCGGACAGCAGGGTGTTGGGTGAGGTCTTTCAATTCTTTCATTAACAAGATTGTGTATATCTTGTGTTTGTGAGTTTATCCCAACACATTTTTCATTTTTTTTTTTGTTTTCGTCAGCATAAGGAAAAGGTCATAGCATATATAAGGCTAAAGCCAACTTTTTAAAGGGAAAATACATCAATTTAACATTAATACTTTTAAAGGGGTTAGTAAGTAATATTTTTTAAGTAAAAAGTAGTTTTAAAGGAAATAGTATATAATTCTAAACGGTGTAGTAAGTAATACATTTACAATAAAAAATAATATTTTTCGAGTTAATAATGATACATTCCAAGTCAAGATTAATACTGCTAAAAGAAAACTAGTAAGTAATATTTTTAAAGTAAAAAATATTACTTTTAGAGTAAAAATTAGTAGTTTTAAAGGAAATAACATATAATACTAAAAGTTGTTGTAAGTAATATTTTTCGAGTAATAACTGATACTTTTCAAATAAAGATTAATACTTCTAAAGAAAAAGTAACAAGTAACAATTTTTAAGTAAAAAGTATTACTTCTAGAGTAAAAGGTAATAGTTTTAAAGGAAATAACATGTACTACTAAAAGATGTAGTAAGTAATACTTTTATAATAAAGAGTAATACTTTTCGAGTAATAAATAATACTTTTGAAATAAAAACTAATTCTTCTAAAGGAAAAGTAACAAATAATAGTTTTTAAGTAAAAAGTATTACTTTTAGAGTAAAAAGTAATAGTTTTAAAGGAAATAACATATAATACTAAAGATATAGTAAGTAATATTTTTCGAGTAATAAATGATACTTTTCAAATAAAAACTAATACTTCTAAAGAAAAAGTAACAAATAATAGTTTTTAAGTAAAACGTATTACATTTAAAGTAAAAAATAATAGTTTTAAAGGAAATAACATATAATACTAAAGATATAGTAAGTAATACTTTTCGAGTAATAAATGATACTTTTTAAATAAAGACTAATACTTCTAAAGGAAAAGTAACAAATAATAGTTTTTAAGTAAAAAGTATTACTTTTAAAGTAAAAAGTAATAGTTTTAAAGGAAATAAAGTACAATCTTTGAAAAAATAGAATTTCTTCAAAATAATGGCGGTGTTCGAAGAGGAGAGAATATTTGAGGAGGAAGTTGACTGAAATGATGGCGGAGATGAGGGGACGAAGAGGGGGAGGAAGAGGAGGAAGAAGGCGAGGAACGAGGAGGAGGAAGTGTTGAATAGCGGCGGAGGTAGAGGCGCCGATATCCGGTGAGACGGCGGCGATGAGGAGGATGAAGACGGAGAGAGAATGAAGATGACGATGGAGACGCGATGATGAGCGATGACGATGACGACGCAGCGGCGACAACGATGAGGAAGATGATGACGATGAAGAAGAAGGCGAAGAAGAGGAAGAGCAGGAGGATCTGGGCACAAAATACCTAGTCAGACCAGTAGGTCGTGCTGAGGATGAGGAAGATGCTAGTGATTTTGAACCACAAGAGAATGGTGAGGAAGATTTTGAGGAGGGAGATGAAGAAGATGATGATGAGGAGGATGTTGGTGGAAAAGTGGAGGCACCACCAAAGAGGAAGCGATCAGGCAAAGATGACTCAGATGATAGTGACTTTGATCCTTTTGGCGGAAGGGTATACTTTCATTGATATCATCTTCCTTCCTGTATTATCATGGTACACAAACCTTATGGTCTAACTTTATCTTTAATACTTAATTATATGAGCTATTTGGAGAGTTTGACAACTTTCTAGGTTAGCTTAATGTAATCTTCGAGTACTATTAGTTTAGCTTTGAGTTGGCTAGGTTAGTATTTTGTACGTTAAAAGTTTCAGTCATTTAATATTGGATAATGTCTGATGGTTGATATGTTGGCATTCTAAATATGAGCTAGCGTGACTTGCAACTCTTGGATGAATTGAGTACCATTCTGTATTATTAGATCAAGGAAGGGTGTGGTGGGTTATAAAACCAATCATCTTCATGTAGGGAGTGTTTGCAATCGATTAAAAAGAGTGATTCTTTGCTTTCGATTGAAAATAAATCATTTTTCATGTTTGCATAAAAAAAAGTACAATCTCAAGATATAGTAAGTAATACTTTTCGAATAATAAATGATACTTTTCAAATAAAGATTAATACTTTTCGAGACCGTCTCAGGAATCCAAATCCTAAATAAATTGAAAAAAAATTAAAACAGAAATAAAAATAACCAAAATAGTAAAATACTAATGTAGGAAGCGAACAATATGCATGCAAAATGTAGGCCAAGCTTCTTTCTATTTTTTTAATGTTTTTTTAATTTTGGGCCGTGTCTACAACCATCATTTTGCGGGCTATATATATATATATATATATATATATATATATATCAAATGTCAACAACATGTTCTTATACTCACATAATAACAAAATTGCCACCGTTTAAGTTTCCAAATTGCAGTGGATTTGGACATATATTCGTCTCACGGATTTAGATCCCAGTGGGGCGATCTCACACAAGTCTTTGTCTTTATATAATTGTATATACATACATATGTATGTCAGGAGAAAATTTAATAAAATCCGAATAATCTCCCACACTTGTACTACCTATCTCACCGGAGACAAATATATTACAAAATTTTGATTTGTGTACTAAAAATGCGATCTACATTGAAGATATCCCCTTATGTACAATATGGTCTCATTAATTACATAACTTAAATAACAAGATATAAGTACAATCAATTTGTATATATAAACACTTTTACGTACACGTAAACATATACATATCCATTTGATTTGGTATATTGATATATGTTAATGTAAATTAACTTATGTAAACATGTATATACATCCCCGGAGAACTAGATCTAAAAGTTTTGCAAGCCTTTAACGCTAAAAAATATCACATATCATAGTAAATGTTAAACCAGATGTTAATGTGACATCCATCGTAACACGTAGCGGAACTGAAAAAATTTAGATATCAAACTTATCTACAAGTTATACTTATTGTAGAAGTGTCAGTATGGCAAATATCATTAGTTGAATAATTCTCTTGCAATACGACTCTCAATGTATCAATTAGTCTAGTAAAAACTCCTCACACGAGTAGGTTAATGCTTTATTGAACACCCCTTCCAAAAATATATGAGTATACCTCACTATCGATGTGAACCGCAAAGAACGATCGTAAGCATACGACCCAACAACAATATGTTGTTAACCCAAGATTTTCACTAGTTTGGTTAATTTGGTGGAAACCTCGAACAATTGCTTAGCAAAGCAAGAACCTCGGTATGCGTAGACGCCCACAAACGAATGTGTAAGTTCGCTTGATAAGTCGGTAATCACAACAAGATGAACAATCTTGAAGCTCTTGGAAAAACCCAAAGGGTTGGAGAGAATAATCTCAATTCAATATTCAATATCAAAGTTGTTTGAAAAATAAACAAGTGTTTGCCTTATATAGGCGACTCAAAACAAACCATAAATCAAAACAAAACCTAAACCAACTAGGAAAACAACTTAAAAATAAAAAAGGAAACGAAAATCGGAACAGACTCAAAAAACGCGGCAAAAAGCACGACCATGCTTCAGAAACACGGCCAGGCCGTGTTCGTCACGTCTTCAGCGAACACAACCGTGCAAATAAGTTATGGCCAAAATATCAATTTTGTAGAGAAAGTTATGGCCAAAATATTAAACCCTGCCAGTGCTGAAAACTGTTGACGTGCTTGGACATTTTTGAACGCAATCTCTTGTTCTTCGATCGTAAATGCTTCCTTTCGACCCATGATTAACTAACATGACTCTAGACTTAATATACTTGGCCTCTAACATCAACTTGGCCACTCAAATGACTCAAAACAATGGAAATTAACACCTAATCTATGATAAATAAATATAAGAACTCAAGAACTCAATTACATAGTCTTCAAGAACTCGAGATAACTTGCATTTGGTGTTGGTCGGATCCTTCGTGACTGGATTCCCATCATTCCCCTCCTCTTGAAAGAGATTCGTCCTTGAATCCAAACGTTGGACCCCAAAGGTTGAACGATCATGTCAATCCACCCGGATCAAATGTGAAACGGCACACACATTCATCCGGTTGCCCAAATCCCTGCACATGAGAAACAATAGAACTAGGCAAAATATTATCAAATATGTTAGCATACAAACACTCTCGCCTAATGTCTCTCATTTTAATCATAAGCACAAATTTTCTCTCTTGTTTTACCTCATTGGCCTTTCCCCCCATATTTTTGGCCCACTCAAATTTTGTGCTCTCCTTTTTCTTGGCCATCTCTCGAACCTCACAACTACCCTTGGCCAAACTCTCAAGCTCTCTATTTTTATATTCACTCAAGCTCTCATTTTTCTCGTCTTTTATTTCTTTCTTTTGCTCACTTGCCGAATACTCTTTTTCTTTTGACTCACAAACTCTCATCCTCACATGATCATCAAAAATTTACTGCAGTGTAAGAGATGAAAGTATGAACTTTCTCCGCTCATGCTCAAAAGTATAGCAATTAGTATATCCATCATGCACAACTTGCCTATCAAACGCCATGGCCTACCCAACAAGATATGACAAGCCCGCATTGGCACCACATCACATAATATATCATCCTTATAGCCCCCAATTTGAAAAGACACAAACACTCTTTTATTAACTCGCACCTCGCCACAATCATTGAACCATTGTAGTGTATACGGTTCTGGATGTTCAAGTGTAGGAATATCCAACTTCTCCACCAATTTCGCACTAGCCACGTTTGTACAACTACCTCCATCAATGATCATACTACACACCTTATCCTTAACTAAGCATCTAGTGTGAAAAATATTTTCTCTCTGCTCATGATCAATTAACTTTGGTTGCATATTCAAAACTCTACGTGACACTAGTGATAACACTTCACCCTTCACCGGCTTAACTACCTCTAGACCCTCCTCAAATTTCGGATTATCATGTTCATCCTCACTTTCGGACTCTACATCACCATTAGCCCGAATCACCATCACTCTTCTATTAGGACATTCACTAGCTCTATGACCCCTCCCATGACATTTAAAACACTCAATGTCCCTAGTGCGTGAAGTAGAGGGATTAAATTTACGATGGTTTTGTCTTGTTCGAAATCATCTTGTTCTCCACAACTTTGGGCTGTTGTGAAAAACGTGCATCATCCATCGCAGGAGTATTCGAACCCCAAGTACTAATGCTAGTGTTGGGATTTTGCCGTCTAAATCCCCTCCTCTTGAGTTGCTGCTCAACTTTCACCGCCATGTGCACCATCTCCTCGAGATCGACATAATGATGTAAGTCGACGGCATCTGCAATAGGAGTATTCAACCCCGCGATAAACCTCGCCATAGTAACCTCCTGATCTTCTTCGATATTCGCCCTTGCCATCAACATCTCCATCTCTTTATGATAATCATCTACGCTCTTCGACCCCTGTGTCAATCTCTGCAACCTTTGATAGACGCCTCTGTAATAATGATTTGGTAAAAAACGACGTCGCATAAAACTCCTCATCTCCTCCCATGTGGAAATGGGCCGCTCGCCTTTTTCAATTCGGAATAGTTTTGGCAATCAAACACATTCTCGATTTTCTTCTCCCAATCCAAATAGGCGTCCGGATCACTCTTTCCCTAGAACGAGGGGATTTACATTTTGATGTTACTCAAATTGCCATCCTCACGTCCCCTATCACCCCTATTTCCGCGCCGACCTCTGCCCGGATTGTAATTTTGCTCCCTTTCGGAATCAAAATCATCAATCTCATCTGCCCACTCCTCTAACTCGAACCTCCTAGGCCTCCGTACCCTAGTAGCAGGCTCCTCGATTCGCGGCACCTCTCTGGGATCCCCGTATGTCTCCAACATTAATTTCTTTAACATGTTTGCAATCGCCTCCATATCTAACTTGTTACCCAAATCTGCTGGTTGTAGTTTTTCCTCGCACATGTTGAAATCACTCCCTCACGTGTATACGCTCGTGTATCACTCAACTCACAATCTCCCAGCAAATCACAAAATCAACTCCCTCGTTTTTTTTTTAATTTCGAATTTTTTTTCCTCTCTTTTTTTTTGGTACCCTTGAAGAACTAGGGTTTATGAAAAAAATCTGAAAAATAACAAGAATTGAAGAACAATGATAGACTTGACCTTGCTAGATGGCTCTGAAACCAACTGATGTGAACCGCAGCAACGACTGTGCATATGACCCAACAACAATATGTTGTTAACCCAAGATCTTCACTAGTTTGGTTAATTTGGTGGAAACCTCGACCCATTGCTTAGCAAAGCAAGAACCTCGGTATGCGTAGACACCACAAACGAATGTGTAAGTGCGCTTGATAAGTCGGTAATCGCAACAAGATGAATAATCTTGAAGCTCTTGGAAAAACCCAAAGGGTTGGAGAGAATAATCTCAATTCAATATTCAATATCAAAGTTGTTTGAAAAATAAACAAGTGTTTGCCTTATATAGGCGACTCAAAACAAACCCTAAATCAAAACAAACCCTAAACCAACTAGTAAAACAACTTAAAAATCAAAAAGGAAACGAAAATCGGAACAGACTCAAAAAACGCGGCAAAAAGCACGGCCGTGCTTCAGAAACACGACCAGGCCGTGTTCGTCACGTCTTCGGCGAACACGGCCGTGTTCTTCTCGTAATTAGCCCCTGCCGTATTCATGAAAGTTGTAGCCCTTTCTCTTAGCTTTCCATATCAACTTAAATCAGCTCAATATCAATTTTGTAGAGAAAGTTATGGCCAAAATACTAAACCCTGTCAGTGCTGAAAACTGTTGACGCGCTTGGACGTTTTTGAACGCAATCTCTTGTTCTTCGATCGTCAATGCTTCCTTTCGACCCATGATTAACTAACATGACTCTAGACTCAATATACTTGGCCTCTAACATCAACTTGGCCACTCAAATGACTCAAAACAATGGAAATTAACACCTAATCTATGATAAACAAATACAAGAACTCAATTACATAGTCTTCAAGAACTCGAGATAGCTTGCATTTGGTGTTGCCCGGATCCTTTGTGACTGGATTCTCATCACTATCACTCATTAACAAACTAATATGGACCAAAACTCAACAAGAGGAATCAAATGGACTGATTGTTAAATCTCGATGTTAACAACATTTCAATAGCATATGCTTGGAGAGAAGACACTTGGATTCCCAGGCGAATAATTCAGCAATCAATTCTTTTGGAGAGGACTACGGGGATGACTTGTAGTTAGAAATTGTATTATTTCAAACCCCATCTTGCGGAAAAATGAGTTTTTCATTGAAAGTATAATTTCACAACCTTATTTCTTTGAAAGGATAATTCAAAAAAGCTATTCGATTATTTTGCACAAAATATTGAGATGCATACTTGTTATTAAATCTGGCACAATGAAGCACGACCGACCTGAGGTTTAGGCCGGACTGGGCCTTTATTTTCTAAGCCCAAAATAATTCGAGCCTATTTGACCCGACCCGTATGCCAGGGTTAGCCAGACCAAAAGTCTTGTGTGCAAAATGTACACATGGGTTGGGTTACGCTAAATATTTTTGTGGTCCGAGCAAAACTGAGTGTGCCTGACCCGACTAAAAAATTTTCAAATCCCGATGAGCTTGGTCCGACCCAACATTTTGCCAACTCTAATTCTTATGCATGTTTACTTTGTTTTAAAAAAATTAGTTTTCCATTGCGCTTGCTTATTCTGTGTTGATGTAGATGAAATGTATATTGAAGAACAAGATGATTGTAAAATCTGTAAAATGTATAATGGCAAAAATGTTTTACATCAAGAGTGAAAGTCCCTTTATATAGAAAACAACACACAAAATAACTAACTAAACTAACTTCTAGTTAAGTCCTAACTAAACTAACTAACTTTAGAATTTATATTTGCTTTTGTATTTTGACACCCCCTGCAAGTGTAGCATAGATATCGATCATGCCCAACTTGGAGGTAAAATGATAAAATAAAACGGGAGTAAAGACTTGGTCATTAGATCAGTTGTTTGTTGAGAGGACGAAATATGAATAATCTTGATCAAACCTTCTTGAATCTTCTCTCGAACAAAGTGGCAGTCCAATTGTATGTGCTTTGTCCTTTCATGATGACAAGCATTTTGAGAGATGCAATAAGCGGACTTGCGATCTGTGTAAATAATAATAGGAGCTGTGGAATGAATTTTTAGATCATTCAGCAAATATACAAGCCATTCAACTTCACAAGTTGTTAAGGCAATGGTTCTATATTCTGATTCAGCTTAGGAGCGGCTGACTGTAGGCTGCTTCTTTGATTTCCATGAGATTAAGGAGTCTCCTAGGTATACTGCAAAGCCATGAACACTCATGTTAGTGTCCGGACACTTGGCCTAATCTACATCACTATAAGTAGTTAGTTGCAAGATGAGAGTTATTTGGATTAGCCATAAACTTAGAAAGAGTTTGTATGCAATAAGATAACTCATGTCTTGTAATTGTAAGATATTGCAATCTTCCTACAAGCCTTCTGCACATAGATGGATCAGATAGAGGAGTTTGATCTTAAAGATGTAAATCTGATTTTGCATACATAGGAGTAAAGTTTGGATCCCAAGTATCCTGATTACGTTAAAACATCCAAAGCATACTTTCTTTGGCATAAACTAATTCCTGTAGAAGATATAGCCAATTTTATCCATAGAATATATTTCAGAGTGCCAAGGTCTTTAGTTGTAAAGGTGGCATCTAAATGATCTCTGATCTGAGTGATCTCATGTATGTTGTTCCCTGCTAAAATAATGTCATCAACATACACACATCAAACAATTATAGAATTTGATTTGGACTGAATAAAGAAAGAGCGGTCTGACTTAGATTGTACAAAGCCATAAACAAGTAAACGAGAAGTGAGTTTGTGAGACCATTATCTAGATGCTTGTTTTAAACTATAAAGGCTCTTATTGAGTTTACAAACTCTGGAATCTGAGGCATCACAATAACCGGGAGGAGGCTTCATATATACTTCTTCACTGAGATCACCATGGAAGAAAGCATTGTTGACATTCAATTGATGGAGATGCCAACCTTTTGCTGCAACCACATCTAAAACAAGCCTGACAGTTATGATATTAGTAACTGGAGAGAAAGTGTCAAAATAGTCAAGCCCTTCCTCTTGAGTTTATCCTTTCACAACAAACCATGCTTTATATCTTTCTATAGAGCCATTAGCTTTGTATTTGACCTTATACACCCATTTACAACCAATACAGTGATGACTTGGTGGCAGTTGTGTTAAGGTCCATGTATTGTTCTTTTCTAAGGCTTGAATTTCAGAATTCATAGCATTAACACACTCACTATCTTTGCTTGATTGAGCATATGTCTTGGGCTCAGTAATTTGTCGGATGCTTGCTGTAAAGACTTTGTGTGTGCTAAAAACTTGATCAAATGAAATTGATGGAGAATTATCATACTGTTTACCTGACCTTACCATTTGAGTGGAAGACTTTGGTTGCAATGAGAGTGGTAATGCACAATTCTAGATGTCTAGATAGTGTGGAGTAGCTCGTTTCCTGTGAGACCTTCGAAGATCTGTTGGTGTTGCTCTTGATTCTGTTGCTCCTCTTGACTCAGTTGTTGCTATTGAGTCTGCTGCTACTCTTAAGTCAGCCGTTGCACTTGAGTCTGTTGTTGTTCTTAAGTCATTTTGCTACTCTTCAGTCAGTTGTTGATCTTGAGTTAGATGCAGGAATACGTATAGGATGCTCAACAAGAACATTTGGAATAGAGTTTGTGTCAGCAGTCTGTGTTGTGATATCTAGAATCAACATGTGGAAATGTCTGAGAATTGAACTCATTAGAAGGCTCATTTATATGTGGAAACAGAGGCTCTACAGAATGAAAATGATCATGATTAATAGTCTTGAAAGAAAAATATTCTCAGAAAATTCTAAATGTCTAGAGATAAAAACTTTTTGATTTTCTGTATCATACAACTTGTATCCTTTCATACCCAAAAGATAACCTACAAACACTGATTTCACAGCTGTAGGCTGAAATTTGTCTCTTTGCCTGGATAAGGAAGATGTAAAAGCTAAACAACCAAAAATTTTGAAATAATAATAATCAGGATGTTTTTGAAAAAGTACCTCAAAAGGTGATTTATTCTGTAAAACAGAAGTTGGAAGCCGATTAATGATGTGTGCATCAGTTAAAATGCATTCATCCCAAAAATAACAAGAACCATAGAATTAAACAGAAGTGCTCTTGCAACTTGTTACAGATGTTGGTGCTTTCTTTCTACTAAAGCATTTTGCTTTGGGGTTTCCACACATGAGGTTTAATGAATTATACTATTTGAAGCATAAAAAGAAGGTAGTAAGAACTCAGTACCATTGTCAGTCCTGATAACTTTGATTTTCTTATGGAATTGAGTAAGAACGATATTATAAAAAGATTATAACTGAGCTTTAGTATCAGACTTTTGTTTTAACAAACATATCCAAGTATATCTGGAGAAATCATCAACAATGAAAGTATCTAAAATCAGCATGAGAAGTAGTATCAAAGGGTCCCCAGATATCACAATGTATTAGATCAAAAATGTCTTGAGTTACAAAAGTTCTATTATTAAAAGATAAACTTCTTTTGTTTAAGAAAGTGACAAATGACACAAGAATGAAAGTTTGTGCTACATTTAGAATCAACTTTAAAGTCTTGGAAGAAGCATGCCCCAACCTTGCATGCCATAAAAACATAGAATCTGCGAAGAAAAATTACAGTACAGGCCATAGAATTGACTTTGCAATGATATAGATCACCATGTTCCTTAGCTAAACCAATCATCTTCTTGTTTCTCAAATCCTGCACAAAACAATGTGAAGCAAAAAAATGCAAAGCATATTTGGAATCTTTAACAAGCTGAGAAACAAAAATTAACTTAAAAGTGCATGAAGGAACATATAGAGTGTTAAGTAAGGACAACATGTCTGTAAGTTTGTTTTTCCCCAATGAAAGTAGCAATAGCAGATTGTCAATTTGGCAAATGAATAGGAATTCAAATAGGTAAGGGAATGTTTGAAAATAAAGAGAGATCACTGACAATGTGATCTGTTGCACCTGTGTCCAAAATCCATTTGGACAACTTGTCTGTGTTTGCAGCAGTATGAACAATACCCTCATTAGAATTAGGAACCTGAGAATGTTGCTGCTGATCTTTGGCAAATGTTAAGAATTACTGAAACAGCTCTGGGAAAAATAAAGGATTGTCAGCCTTTTTAGAGTCTTGAGGTGAATGTGTCACTGCATTAGCAGCATGATCTTTAATAATTCTTGAACCTTTCGGCCCTTTCCAGCCCGGAGGATAGACAATTAACTGAAAACACTAGTCAATAGTATTTCCATTGAAACCACAATATGAGCATTTAGGCCTTCTCTTGTCCTTTTTATATGGAAATATTGGGATATTTGATTTCTTAGATAGCATTGCCATAGACTCAATTGTAGTTTGCAAAACAGAGGAATTCTGGAGCCTCATTTGAGGCTCTTCTTACAACAAAAGAGAATAAACTTTTTCAAGAGAAGGAAGGGGTGAAGAAAGTAACAGCTGGCTCTTTATTTGAGCATATGATTCATGTAAGCCTATCAAAAACTTAATGACAGAGTCTGATTGATGAGTAGCAGTCATGACAGTAGCTATGTTACATGAACAATGGCCACAAGAACATTTAGTGATAGGCCTAAAGCTGACATATTCATCCCACAAACCTTTAAATATCGAATTAGAACCTTGAAAAATGGAACTTAATGACTTTTCCAAATGAAAGAGTCTTGGTCCATCACTTCTTACATAAAGAATCTTGAGCTCATTCCATACTTCTTGTGCAGAATTAAAATAAAGGAGACTCTGCCTAATTTCTTTTGATATTGAATTCAAGATCCAAGAAAGAACAAGATTATTAGCTCTTGTCCAATAGGTAAACAACAAAGAATCGGATGGATCAAGTACAAGGATTGAACCATCGAAGAAAATGTTCTTATTTTTCACATTCAGAGCCATAAGAATAGCCCTGCTCCAAGAATCATAATTCTCTCCATTAAAGGATTCATAAACGATCACTGCACCTGGATTGTCGCTGCGGTGGAAAATGAATGGTGAATTATGATCATCGGCCGGAGAATTGATTGGTTGAGTAGACATTTAAGATAAACTGATCAAGAGACTCGCAAAATCCAAGAGTTATCAGACCCTAGCATGGACGTTCAATTTACTTTTACACGATTATGTGTTGATGGCATATTTTAATTGATTTTATGTGCGATACAAATATGTTTTATACAATTTGTTTTTTTAGGATAAATGGGTTAATTCGTTTTTATCATAAAAATAGAATTTCACAAAAGTCATGAATTATGAATGGAGCACAAAGTCTCCTCTTAGAGTGTTAATTTTCTCTTTCTAGAGAGGGAACCCTAGTTGTGGTGTCTTTGTCCTTTCCAGCCGTTTCCTCCACTGTTGTTCCTAGTTTCTTAGCTCAGTTAAGCTGTATTTCTATGGTGGTCCATTAAATGACATTGGTCTTTGACTTTGGTCCGATGGGTGAGCCTTCATGCACTTTTTGTGGTTTTTAATGCTTTATAATAATTATGTGACTCATGTTTTTTTACATCATTAGTGCTTTGACCTGCATCCATTATTTAATATACTCACACGTACCAATTTTTAAACCTTTACTGTGCTTATTTGTTTGATTCATGTATGTTCTTATCCCTTGCTTATTCTTTCTTGCATTCGGTCCCCACATGTTCCCCCTTTGTCCACCCTGCTTTTGTTGTCTTTCTCTCACTCCAGGTGGCTAGATCTGAGATGGTCGAGGTTGGATCTAAGGGTTGAGGTTTTTTCTTTCAAAATTGATGGTGATATTGCTGCAAGGCTGAATGCCTTCACTCTGTCTTCGACGCAAAATGAAGATATTAAGTTGGAAAACCCGTATATTGCTAGTAGTAAAGCTGAATGCCATTAAAGCCTTATTGGAAAATTTTCGGTACAAAAACAACAGATTTTTCAGGATTCAAAAATACCATGAGAAATATCTGGCAGATTAAAGAGAATTTTTCCGTTTGTGAAATTGGATACAATCTCTTTCAGTTCATTTTCACAACACATGAAGATAAAATGAGAGTTCTTGGCGGAAAACAGTGGAGTTTCTATGGGAAATATCTTATCCTGCGGTAATGGTCTGAGAATCTCCTGAATAATTTGTCTTCCTCTAATGCTGTGTATCTATGGGTGCAACTATGGAACATCCCATTCCACTGGTTGAGTACCTAAACTGGAAGGAAAATCGGAAGTAAATTTGGGAAAGTGAGTGATATTAGTATTCCGAAAACTGGGAGCTCCAAAGGGAAATTCATAAAATCATTGTGGAAGTTAATTTGGAGAAATCGCTAATGCGAGGGACTAATATCAAATTGGGTGATGAGGCATATTGGGTGGACTTCAAGTATGAAAGCCTTCAAACTTTCAGTTGTTACTGTGGTAGAATTGGGCACTAGGAGAGGGGATGTCAATTTAGGAAGGAGGATCTTGAAGGAAACTACTACCAAGAATTACAATACGGTGAGTGGTGCATGGGTTTTTTGTCGATGTGGTTATTTTTCGGACCGAGTTCTAATCCCCACTGAAATTTTATTTCTATAAAGCAGTAGCCCCAATCTAAAGAAAAGGAACAAAAATTAGAGGATAACTCAGTCCAAGGGAACTTTAATCTAGAAAATAAACCCGCCTCGGAAAATCTTGGCTACAACAAACTTGGGTCTCCTCAAGATTCTAGTAATAAGTCACTGTTAAAAATCTGCGAGGAGACTAACTGGAGTGAGAGAATTCGAAGCCGTGGAATGTGCCAGACAAATGGTCAAAGCGGGACGGTGAAAAGTCTTTAGAGGACCAAGATATGTGGATAGAAAACATGCAACATGTCTTGATGCGAGAACTTGAGAAGGCATACCGAACCCCTTTTACCGAAATCCAGATTATCTGTAGACAAAGACCTCTCAATCAGGTAGGAATAAGTAAACAGGGGCTTAAAACTATTATGAAATATGGGGACAAAGGACCAACACCCAAACTGATGGATATCCTAGTTGATGAAAGAAGCCCAAACAGTGGAAAGAAGAGAAATTGCAATGTATTTAAGGAAATAGAAAATGGTACTGGAAATGATAACAAGAAATTGAAAAAATCAAACATGTATAAGAAAGAGGTATTGATGCTTGAAAAGGTGGAGGTGGCCAGCCTTGAATGGGCCCAAAGTTATCAATGAAGATATGCTCATGGAATTGTAGAGAATTGGGAGGACCCTCTATGATTCCCCAATTCAAGGAGTCTCTTCGGCTCCATCTACCGAATTTGATTTTTCTTTGCGAAACAAAAAAAAAAAAAGAAAGCTTTTGTTAGAACTGTGTAATAAATTGAGACTGAAAGATAGGTGGTTTTGCTTGGACTCCTTTGGCAAAAGTGGGGGTTTGGCTGTGGTTTGTTTACTAGGATTAAGGTGATCAACATTATTAGTTCGAACTTTTGCTTGGAAATTGAATTCATTTCGGAAGAGCTTAATGAAACAATGTCGGCCATTTTCATATATGCTAGCACATATAAGGTCTTGAGGAGGGACCAATGGCTATATCTGCGTATTGCTAAGGATAAGTGGGGGATTCTTTGGGTCATGGAGGGACTTCAGTGATATCTCCGACCCGGGGGATAAAAAATGATGTAGAATGCCTGCCAAGATTTTATTTCTTTCATTGGAATAATGGGGATGGGTGACTTTCAATTCCAAGGCCATTCTTTCACCTAGGCCCACAACAGAGAAGATGAGGGCTTTGTTGAGGAAAGATTGATCGTATGTTTGGATCCCCCAACTGGCTCCTCAAATTCCCGAATGCTAGAGTTCAACAAAATGAGAAGTACTCATCTGACCATGCCTTATTTCTTTTGGAAACTGACACCCCTAGGAAAATGGGTAAAAAAGATTATTTTTTGACAAAAGATGGATACATTGGCAAAGTTTTGACTCCGCGGTTGAGCAAGCTTGGGGGATGGAAATTAAGGGTACCTTTCTGTATAAAATTCATCAGAAAATTGGGCGGTGTAGACTGACTCTCATAAATTCGAGCAAGGACAAAAAAACAAACTCTACTCAAGTCATTCAAAAGTGTAAAGATAGGCTCTCGAAGATTAAGAGGAATGGGGGTGTTGCGAATTGGAATGATTGGGTGAAACTTAGGGTTGTGTTGGATCGTGCTTATAAAGAGGAAGAAGGGTATTAGCCAAAACGCTAGATTGAAATGGTTGAAAGAGGGTGCTCGGAATTCAAAATTCTTCCACACTTGCACATTCCAACGTAGGAAGGGTAACTGCATTGATAACCTCCTTAGACCGGATGGCTCTGTTTGCTCCTCCCCTGCCGAGGTTAAAAAGGAAATTGAAAGCTACTACCAGTCCTTTTTCGGACTTAAGCTCGATCTTGATCACACCATTTTGGAAGGAATACCTCAATCCATCTCTACCTCGATGAATCAGGTTCTTACTAGCCAAGTGGAGGATGCCGAAATCAAAATGGTAATTTTTGACCTCAGCCCCCACAAAGCTACCAGCCTGGATGGTATGAGTCCAATTTTTTTCAGCATTGTTGGCAATTTATTTTTGATAAAATGTGCTTTGCTGTTAAAGATTTTTTTTTGTTCTGGAAAGATGCTTAGGAGTATTAATCACACTGTTATCACTCTCATCCCCAAAATTAAAAACCCTTCATCTATTGCTCACTATAGACCTAGCAGCCTTTGTGGTGTGATCTATAAAGTGATTTAAGAAATCAATGTCAATAGAATGAAACATGTGCTCCATCATTGCATTAGTGTTCCCCTTCCTGCACTGTATATTACTTTCAGTCTCTGGCAGATTCAGCTTCTAAGTCTGGCAATGCAACGTTGTAAGAGAACTCTTCTTCAAAAATGTCATCTGAAACAAAAGTGATCCCGGAATCTGCTTCCTGTGGAGCTTTCCCTTGTTCTTGATGTGTAAAACCAGCTCTCTGTGTCTCAGCTGCGGCAGCGTCATCGGTGGTTGTCACAGCTGTGGGAGCCTGTGACGGAGCTATTGAAGTCGTTACTGCAGCAGTTGTGGGAGCCTGTGCAGCTGACTCTTTCGCAGCTGGAGCATTTAATGTTGTTTGCTCAACTGACTGAGCCTCAGCTGTCTTAACAGCTTCGTCGGTCTCAGTGTTTTCTTCCAAATGAATAACGTTGTCCTTAGTTGTATCATCAGCGTCATTGGAAGATGATGAAGCCTTAGGAGATGGCTCATCATCAAAATTAAACCTCATTCGAGCTGTCTTCACAAGTCAGAGTGTTGAGAACATCCTCAGTTGTGTCTGTCGTTGGATTTTCATGTTGAGTGGACTCAGCTTCATCCTCCGATCCCAAAAATGAAGTATCAATGTGTTCCTGGGAATCGTGAAGGGCGCAGATTTCCTCTTCTACAACAACACCTTCTATTTGAGGAATGTTCTATTCTTTAAGCTCTTTACCTAGGGAAGTCTCAACCTCCCTTAGGCCTTCATTACCCCCAGCAATCTCAACTGTTGCAGGGCCTTCTACATTCC
Organism: Rehmannia glutinosa; assembly: GCA_016081115.2. NCBI lineage: Eukaryota > Viridiplantae > Streptophyta > Magnoliopsida > Lamiales > Orobanchaceae > Rehmannia > Rehmannia glutinosa. Next base: position 93,625,686 of record CM071926.1, read on the forward strand.
CTTCGATAGTCTCAACTGTCGTAGGGTCTTGGACAGTGGCATCCATCGGAGTCTCAACTCCTTGGATTGCACTTTCAGAGCCCAGAGTGTTAACTCCCAGGGCTTCACCATCTTTAGCCTCAGCTGCGGCGCAGCTTCATCGACCTTCAGAGCAGTTGACATTTCAGCTGAGACAGATTCAACTGTTCGAGCATCGTTAACATCACTCTGATGTTCTATGATTTCCTCTCCTTCGCCTCCTAACTTAAATGGTTGGTCTCCCACAACAATGTCCAACCCTAATGTGGTGGAGAGAGCTTGCCCCTCAGCTGGCGCACCAGCTGAATGAATGAGAGTTGGGTCACTCTGCTCCTGAGACGTGGATGCAGTTTCCTCTGAGTGTTGAGCCACAGGGGCAGGTTTCTTAACACCTTCTTCATGGGTTGACTTGGCTTGGGTGCCCAAATTTCCAGCTTCAATGCCATCTCCCTGCGAGCCATCAGTTGAGTGCATAGGGGTTGTGGTTGCAGCTATGTCCATCGTAATTAGCTGCACCACTCCCAATGGATCAGTCCTGGGAGAGATTTTTGAGGACTCTCCTGGACCTTCTAGTAGGCTTTGCTCGTGCATGGCTCTGGATTCTTATAGAGCTTGCCGCATTTCTGACTTCTCCACTGCAGCAGCTGGATCCATATCTTCATCACTATCAGTGTACTCATGAAGGTGCTCATGTGTATGCTCATGAGTCCCTGTTAATACACACATCTTGGATTTCTCCAAGGCTCTTGCTTGCTCTTCTGCTTTCCCCTTCTCTTCTACTTTAATGGGTCGGAGGGTTTCCATACAGCTCTTTTCATCAAGGGCATCTTGGACATATGCATGTCCAATGAACCTAAGAATTTCCTCCTCCTCCTCTATGAATTCTGAACGAGCAAATTGACTCCTGGAGTAGTCCAACTTCCTAGCCCTCCATTCTCTTAATCTTCTCTGAATGTTAGGGTAGACGGGAGAATACATAATTAAGTCATCATCATAGCCTTCTTCTCCAGTCTCCTGAATGGGGGCTAGTGGGACATGCTCCTCCTCAGACTCAGCAGCGTTTTTCCAAGGAGGTGACACAACCTGTTCTTTCATAGGTTCTGTTGTCTCAATCGTGCAAACTCCTCGCTTTCTCCCCTTACACCGGGTCTTCTGGATCCTCTGGCTTGATCGGATCGCCAGCCTTCTCGGATCATCAACAACTTCTGGAGACTACTACTCATGAGCATCAACAGTCTCTTCTTGCTGTTCCTACAGTACTTATTCAATCAAGCTTCAAGATCAGAACGCTTGTACAACCGTCTTCTTTTGGTGAGGACCAGCTGGATCTCAGGTTCCACCTTAGTAGGCTCTTCAATAATGAAGGTCTTTTCTCCTTTCATAGAAGAAGCTGCCTTTCTTGACTTGGCAGTCCTCTTATTCTTTACGATAGCGGAGGGAATTTGAGGTTCCTCCTCTATCTCGGCTGCTGGGGCAGGGGTCTCGGCTGCATGGGCAGGAGCTTTGGACTTGGCTGCGGGAGCAGGTTCTTTCTTCGATTCGGCTGTGGGGGCAGGGGCAGGCTTGGATACAATAACTCTCTTCTTGGATATTGGCTTTGGATAGAGAGCTGGAGAGGTTTCAGCTGTGTCTTCGGGATCAGCTGATTCCCCTTCACTAGTATCAGCCTTTTTTGCATGAGCCTTATTTTGGGCTCCAGAGAGGTTCGCCTTGAACATCTTTTTGTTTCCATGAAAGGGATGGCCATGGTGGAGAGCAATACCCTTCACCTCCATTAGATGGCCAATCACCAGGCCATAACCCAAAGAACAGCCAAAGGTCCCATCATCCTTGTAGGACCTGTTCAGCACATTTTGACAGATTCAGCTGAAAACAAACTCAGCCCAGTTGACCTTCTTTTCTTGCATGATCACTGCCATCACGATCAAGTTAGTCTTGGACAACTGATTGAAGCTTCCAAACTTCATGTCAACGCACTTTAAGATGACGTCCATCAGCTTGTGGTAGTAATCTTTCAGAGACTCTTTCTTGGCTGTATACACAACCTTCGCAGCACACTACAGCTTGACAACTTCTTTCCAAGCAGCAACTAAGTCGACATCCTTCGCAGCGATGTCCTTCAATCCCTCCGCGGGCAAAAAGCAGTGCTCAACAAGGTCTTTTGCAGTGAGTTTGATGACCTTGCTTTGTGGACCGATGAATGGATTCCATCATCCAACACCTCTGCGTTCACATAAAACATGGAGACCTCTTCAAGGTACTTATGTGAGAACTGCATCGTCAGAAAGTCCTTCAGCCGACTTCTCCGATTTTTTGCTATCTTTTTTTTTAGGGCTTTATTGACACCCTGTTTGATCATACTAACAAAGTCCACTGAATGAAACCGGTGTGGATTTTCTTGGAGAGCTTTGCGAAATCATGAGTTAGAGCCATTTTCGGAAGGTTTTACCGATTAAAACACGAAAAATTACACTTGAGGAACTAGGGTTCCGGATATAGTTGCAGAGATTGGTTTTTCTTGCTGAAGATGAAAGTGTTTGTGAGGAGAGAGAAAATAAACTTTCATATATAAGGGACGTGAAAGGATGTTGTATGGAATTTGAAATTTTGATCGAGATCAATGGCTAAGATTAGAGCTTCAAAACCGCATTTAATTCCCCGCATTAAATGCAGCAGTATTTATATCCAATCATATGTTTTATCTTGTGCGGCTTTTTATCAATGATCATTATTACTGTTGACGTCATTCTTAAAAACATTCCCGCTCAATTAAGACGATTTTTTTTCACTTAGCTCATAAATAATTCAGAAACATATCCAAAGTGACTCAACTCGCTTTTCTCTTCATATAATGTAACTTAGTTGTCAGCTGACTTCCCGACTGGGCTGTTTCACTTGGCTGAAATATGAAACTTGCTTATTTTGCATTTTCTCATCCTCGGTCTCTGCTGATTGAGTCTTCTGAGTATCCTAACTCAGCTCAATTAACCCTAACTCATTTTTGAGTTCTTCAAACCTTGATTCACATAATAGTTTTGTGAATATATCAGCTAACTGCTTATCAGTTGAGATGTATTCCAAGGTGATGTCTTTCTTTTCAACATGATCTCTTATAAAATGATATCTGACATCAATGTGCTTTGTTCTTGAATCAACACTGGGTTTTGAGTAATTACAATAGCACTAGTGTTATCACACATAATTGGAATCTCTTTTCCTTCATTATCATAATATCTCAGCTGTTGTTTCATCCACAAGACTTGGGCACAACAGCTCCCCGCAGCTATGTACTTTGATTCAGTTGTGGATGTAGCTATTGAATTTTATTTCTTGCTGAACCAAGAAACCAATCTATTTCCAAGCATTTGACATGTACTTGAAGTACTCTTTCTGTTAACTCTACATCCAGCACAGTCTGAGTCTGAGTATCCAATCAGCTTGAATCATTCTTCCTTTGGATACCATAAGCCGACTTCCTGGCATCCATTCAAATATCTTAAGATTCTATTAGTTGCAGTCATGTGGCTCTCCTTTGGTGCAGATTGAAATCTTGCACATACACCTACTGCAAAGGTGATGTCTGGCATGCTTGCTGTTAGATAAAGCAAAGATCCAATGAGGGCTCTATATCTGGTTTGATCAACAATTTTGCCATCTGCATCCATGTCCATCTTGACTGATGTATTCATAGGAATCTTCAGAGAAGACTTCTCTTCCATACCAAATTTCTTCATTAAATCTCTGGTATATTTGGTTTGGCTTATGAAGGTTCCATCCTTCAATTATTTAACTTGAAGTCCTAGGAAGAAAGTCAGCTCTCCCATCATGATCATTTCAAATTAGCCTTGCATGAGGTTTGAGAACTTGTCACACAGCTCCTTGTTTGTGGATCCAAATATGATGTCATCCACATATATTTAAACAAGCAGTAATTTCTCTCCATCTTGAATTCTGAAGAGAGTTCTATCAACTTTGCCTTTGGTGAATCCATTATCAGTTAGAAATTGAGACAATGCATCATGCCATGCTCTTGGTGCTTGTTTTTATCCATATAGTGCTTTCTTGAGCTTGTAGACCTTATCTCCAATAGTTTTCTGCTCAAAACCTGGAGGTTGTTCAACATAGACTTTTTCCTCTAGTAATCCATTTAGAAATGCACTCTTCACATCCGTTTGATACATAGTGAAGTTCTTATGTGCAGCATAAGCAAGAAACATCCTTATTGCTTCCAATCTTGCAACAGGAGCAAAGGTTTCATCAAAATCTATGCCTTTCTTCTTGGCAGTATCCTTTGGCTACCAATCTTGCTTTGTTTCTTACAACAGATCCTTCTTCATTCATCTTGTTTCTGAAAACCCATTTGTGCCAATGACATTCTGGTGGGTTGGCCTTTGGAATAATTACCATACTTCATTCCTTTCAAACTGATTCAACTCTTCTTGCATAGCCTGAATCCAATGTGTGTCTTCCAATGCTTGAGACACATCTTTAGGCTCTAATTGGGAAATGAAACAAGTGAACATAGCTTCATGTTGTGCTCTGGATCTGGTTCTTATGCCATCTCTAACATTTCCAATGACTAACTCTGGTGGATGGTCCCTCAGCCATCTCACATCACGTTGGAGTAAGTCTGCTGGATTCAGATATCTTGCAGCTAAGTTGTCTTGAACAACTCTTTCATTTTCATTCAGCTGTAGACATTCCAGTTGTCTCTGAGATTCAACTATCTCATCTTCATCTGGGTTGAGTGCTCTTACTTCAGCTTCAACATAAGGACTCTTCTGCATAGTTGGCTGATTCAGCTTAACAGCTAACTCATCAATATCTTCTCCATTCACATTAGGTTCATCAAAAACCACATGGATAGACTCTTCTGTGACCATAGCCCTCTTGTTCAGCACTCTGTAGGCTTTACTTTCAGCTGAGTATCCTATGAATATACCTTCATCAACTTTAGCATCAAAAGTCTTTAAATTATCCTTGTCATTGTTATGGATGAAGCATTTACATCCAAATATCTTGAAATATCCAACATTTGGCTTCCTCCCTGTCCAAATTTCATAGGGAGTCTTGGTCAATTGCCTGTTAATAATGCATCTATTCTGAGTGTAGCATGATGTGTTTATGGCTTCAGCCCCAAATCTCTTAGGCAATCCATGTTTCAGCTAACATAGTCCTTGCAGCTTTCTTGAGAGTTTTGTTCCTTCTTTCAACTACTCCATTCTACTGTGGAGTCCTTGCAGCTGATAACTCATGAGCAATACCATTTTCAAAACAGTACTAAGTTATTATCCCATTCACAAACTCAGTTCCCCTGTCATATCTTATTTTTATAATGGTTTTTCATCACCGAGGTAACTTCTCGCAAGGTTTCCTTCTTTTACACATGAAAATTTTCCATGAATATCTTGAATAATCATCCACCACTAAGGTGTATTTCTTTCCACTGATGCTAACTGGCTCAACTTGACCAAATAAATCCATATGCAACAAGTGTAGTATTCTTGTTGATGAAGGACTTGGTTTATCCTTGAATGATGATTTGATTGTTTTCCCATCTGGCATACATCACATACACTTTCTTTCTTATAGACTGAGTCTGGTAATCCTTCTACGAGATGACTCCTTGCAAGATTGTTGATTGTCTTGAAATTCAAGTAACTCAGCTTCTTGTGCCACAACCAAGTTGATTCAGTTGTGCTTTTTGCTAGCAGAGATGTGCTTGGTGTAGCAGTAGACCAATCTACCACATACATATTCTTTTGCCTTGACTCTTGCAGCACTATTTCATTTGACTCAGCATCCTTGATCTGGCATATCCCCATGTTGAATCGTACATTGCCTTTGTCATAGAGTTGACTGATGCTTAATAGATTGAAGTTGAGGCCTTCAACATAAGCAACATATGTGATCTCTAGTCCATTCTTCTTGATGGATCCCGTGCCTTTGATCTCCCCTGGAGCTTCATTTCCTCCAAATATAACTTTTGCACCTCTGATCTCCTTGAATCTTGATAGGTTTTTCTTGTTTCCGGTCATATGTCCGGAACATCCACTATCCATGTACCATTTTCTCGCACTCAACTCGCTTGAACTGCAATCAAGAAATCGGTTTTTAGTACCCATACTTGTTTGGGTCCTGGGGGTTAGTGTTATAAGATGCTCCAATCAACCTATAGCCGATGATCCGACTTAAGGGGTTGTCATCTATCGTGTCATAATCATAGTGCACATTAGCAAATTTCTTGGGGTTTTAGGATCATACAACCGTCTCTTTTTGTCTCGTATGCTGTTTGTGTGTTTTAGCAATTGCTTTCTTGGGGTAGTTGTGGTTTTTAAGAGTGTAGTGCCTGGGTGTATATGTGTACGATAATAGCTCTTTTGCCTTTGGAATGACCTTTCTTGAGGTTTAGGTCTTTACCATTTGGCTTGTATTCCATAGGTCTTTCTTTGATATTTCACATTATACCAATCAGCTTTGTTTGGGTAATTTCTACCATTCCCATCATATGTATTTCTCTGATGAAATTTACCTGGTTTTAAGTAGCTCTGTTTGCTTTTCACAGAGTATTTTTCGCTTGGAGTCCGCCGAGGGACACGATCAATTTCTTCTCACTTGTCTTTTTCAAAGATACTCAACTGACTTCTTTCCTTTTCCTTTATAACCAGGGCTAGTATGATTGTGATTGTGCTTTAGAACATATGTGTGTGCAACATTTGGTGTTTTGGGTTTTGGGATACTTCATTACTCCATTCTATCATCGGAGTCCTTGCACCGATAACTCATGAGCAATACCATTTTCAAAACAAGACTAAGTTATTATCCCATTGACAAACTCGGTTCCTGTCATATCTTATTTTTATAATGGTTTTTCATCACCGAGGTAACTTCGCGCAGGTTTCCTTCTTTTTACACATGAAAATTTTCCATGAATATCTTGAATAATCATCCACCACTAAGGTGTATTTCTTTCCACCGATGCTAATCGCTCAATCGGACCAAATAAATCCATATGCAACAAGTGTAGTATTCTTGTTGATGAAGGACTTGTTTATCCTTGAATGATGATTTGGTTTGCTTTCCCATCTGGCATACATCACATACACTTTCTTTCTTATAGACTGAGTCTGGTAATCCTTCTACAAGATGACTCCTTGCAAGATTGTTGATTGTCTTGAAATTCAAGTAACTCGACTTCTTGTGCCAAACCAAGTTGATTCATTGTGCTTTTTGCTACAGAGACATGTGCTTGGTGTAGCAGTAGACCAATCTACCACATACATATTCTTTTGCCTTGACTCTTGCAGCACTATTTCATTTGACTCAGCATCCTTGATCTGGCATATCCCCATGTTGAATCGTACATTGCCTTTGTCATAGAGTTGACTGATGCTTAATAGATTGAAGTTGAGGCCTTCAACATAAGCAACATATGTGATCTCTAGTCCATTCTTCTTGATGGATCCCGTGCCTTTGATCTCCCCTGGAGCTTCATTTCCTCCAAATATAACTTTTGCACCTCTGATCTCCTTGAATCTTGACAGTTTTTCTTGTTTCCGGTCATATGTCTGGAACATCCACTATCCATGTACCATTTTCCTTGGCACTCAACTGTTCCTTGAACCTGCAATCAAGGAAATCAGTTTTTAGGTACCCATACTTGTTTGGGTCCTGGGGGGTTAGTGCTATAAGATGCTCCAATCAACCTATAGCCAGATGATCCGACTCTAAGGGGTTGTCATCTATCAGTGTCATAATCATAGTGCACATTAGCAAATTTCTTGGGGGTTTTAGGATCATACAACTGTCTCTTTTGTCTGTATGCCTGTGTGTGTGTTTTAGCAATTGCTTTCTTGGGGTAGTTGTGGTTTTTCTGAGTGTAGTGCCTGGGTGTATATGTGTAATGATAATAGCTCTTTTGCCTTTGGAATGACCTTTGCTGAGGTTTAGGTCTTTACCATTTAGGCTTGCATTCCATAGGTCTTTGCTGATATTTCACATTATACCAATCGGCTTTGTTTGGGTAATTTCTACCATTCCCATCATATGTATTTCTCTCGATGAAATTTCGGGGTTTAAGGTAGCTCTGTTTGCTTTTCACGAGTATTTTTCGCTTGGTCCTGAGGGACACGATCAATTTCTTCTCAGCTGTCTTTTCAGCATACTCAACTGACTTCTTTCCTTTTCCTTTATAACCAGGGCTAGTATGATTGTGATTGTGCTTTAGAACAGATGTGTGTGCAACATTTGGTGTTTTGAGTTTTTGGGATGCTTCATTACTCCATTCTCTCGTGGAGTCCTTGCGGTGATAACTCATGAGCAATACCATTTTCAAAACAGTACTAAGTTATTATCCCATTGACAAACTCAGTTCCCCTGTCATATCTTATTTTTATAATGGTTTTTTCATCAGCTGAGGTAACTTCTGCAAGGTTTCCTTCTTTTTACACATGAAAATTTTCCATGAATATCTTGAATAATCATCCACCACTAAGGTGTATTTCTTTCCACTGATGCTAACTGGCTCAACTTGACCAAATAAATCCATATGCAACAAGTGTAGTATTCTTGTTGATGAAGGACTTGGTTTATCCTTGAATGATGATTTGATTTGCTTTCCCATCTGGCATACATCACATACACTTTCTTTCTTATACACTGAGTCTGGTAATCCTTATACAAGATGACTCCTTGCAAGCTTGTTGATTGTCTTGAAATTCAAGTAACTCAGCTTCTTGTGCCACAACAAAGTTGATTCGGTTGTGCTTTTTGCTAGCAGACATGTGCTTGGTGTAGCAGTAGACCAATCTACCACATACATATTCTTTTGCCTTGACTCTTGCAGCACTATTTCATTTGACTCAGCATCCTTGATCTGGCATATCCCCATGTTGAATCGTACATTGCCTTTGTCATAGAGTTGACTGATGCTTAATAGATTGAAGGTGAGGCCTTCAACATAAGCAACATATGTGATATCTAGTCCATTCTTCTTGATGGATCCCGTGCCTTTGATCTCCCCTGGAGCTTCATTTCCTCCAAATATAACTTTTGCACCTCTGATCTCCTTGAATCTTGATAGGTTTTCTTGTTTCCGGTCATATGTCTGGAACATCCACTATCCATGTAACATTTTCCTTGCCACTCAACTGTTCCTTGAACCTGCAATCAAGGAAATCAGTTTTTAGGTACCCATACTTGTTTGGGTCCTGGGGAGTTAGTGCTATAAGATGCTCCAATCAACCTATAGCCAGATGATACGACTCTAAGGGGTTGTCATCTATCAGTGTCATAATCATAGTGCACATTAGCAAATTTCTTGGGGGTTTTAGGATCATACAACTGTCTCTTTTGTCTGTATGCATGTGTGTGTGTTTTAGCAATTGCTTTATTGGGGTAGTTGTGGTTTTTCTGAGTGTAGTGCCTGGGTGTATATGTGTACTGATAATAGCTCTTTTGCCTTTGGAATGACCTTTGCTGAGGTTTAGGTCTTTACCATTTAGGCTTGTATTCCATAGGTCTTTGCTGATATTTCACATTATACCAATCAGCTTTGTTTGGGTAATTTCTACCATTCCCATCATATGTATTTCTCTGATGAAATTTCTGGGGTTTCTGGTAGCTCTGTTTGCTTTTCACAGAGTATTTTCTATTTGGAGTCTGCTGAGGGACACAGATGAATTTCTTCTCAGCTGTCTTTTCAGCATACTCAACTGTCTTCTTTCCTTTTCCTTTATAACCAGGGCCAGTATGATTGTGATTGTGCTTTAGAACAGATGTGTGTGCAACATTTGGTGTTTTAGGTTTTTGGGATGCTTCATTACTTGAATATCATTTCTCCAAAATCACTCTTGGAGATTGACTGTGCACAAAGGAATTAAATCCTATGCCTATCTTGTCTCCACATTCTTTTTGACTCATGATAAGTTCATCCAATGATTTGGATGCTTTTGTAAATGAGGGTCACATTTTAGAGATCTTTCTCCCTCTTTTCCGTAGCAGCTAACTCTGCTATGATCTTGGAATTTTCATTCTTCAACTTAGTGTTCTCATCAGCTATGTGACTTTAAGTACTCAGCTCTTTAGTCAACTGTGAGTTTTGGCTTTTAAGTTGGTTATTTTCCTCCTTTAAGATTGTGTGTGAGGATTTGATGTGTTCAAAATCTTTCATCATTTTTCCTAATGAATCATAAAGATCAGTGGGTGATGAAGTGTGTGTATCACAGTCACTATCATTAGAATCAGAGTGAGATGAGTTAGAGTGTACCTCATCTTCTTGATCTGCTTGATCTTGTTCTTTAGCCATGAGGCAGATCAAAGCCTCTTCCTAAGAATCACTTGAGTAGTCTGCTTCACTACTATCTGAGTCTGCTGCTTCCTTGTACTTGACTGTTTCAGCAGTCTCAACAGCTAACATGGCTTTCTTCTTTTCTTGTCTTCTTTCCCAGAAGACCTTTCTTTCTTCCTCGTTGCTATACTTGTTGACTGGCGGATAGGAACAGTCAACAGCAAAGTTTCCTGGTTGTCTGCAATTCCAACACAAGTTCTCAGCTCTCTGTTCTTTGATTATCAGTTCTTTGATAATCAACCCTTTGATGTTCAGCTCTCTTGGGTGGCCTGTCTTCCCTTGATTTGGAAGGTGCTGAATGTCTTCTGGAGGTCTCACCCTTGTTTCTTTTGTAGTTCTTATTGAAGAACTTGTTGAATCTCTTAACCATCAGGGCAATCTCCTCCTGGTCTATGGCTTTCTTTGGCTAAGCTCTCTTTCCATCACTGGCCAATAATGCAGTTGTCTTGGGGTACAACTGTCTCCTCTTGCTCTTTCCTTCTCAGCTTAAACTCATAGGCTTTGAGGTCTGAGAATAGCTCATGGTTCGATGTCTTTGTGAGGTCCATTGAGTGTCTCAGGGTCATGAATTTCATTTCCTATTCAGCTGGGAGGCTTCTTAAGATCTTCATACACATTTCCTTCTGTGTATATTCTTTCCCAAGAGCTGAAAGCTCATTTGTAATCTCAGTAAATCTGGCATCCAGCTGATCCAGGGTTTCACTTGCAAGCATTTTAAAATTTTCAAACTTTTGTACAACAACAAATAATTTGTTTTCCTTAATTTGTTTTGATCCTTCACAAATTAAGATAAGCTTATTCCAAATCTCTTTTGCTGATTTGCAAGACTTGACTTTGTTGAACATGGCTTTGTAAAGTATGTCCGTGGCCACATTGTCTAGGTTATATCTCTTTATATCTTCATTTGTCCATTCAGTTCTTGGTTTTTCAACCAAAGCTGATCTTGCTTCAGCAGCAACTTCTTCTCCTTCAGTTGCAGTTGCTCTTGGTACAACCGTGTTCACTTTGAGTATTTGCAGTGGCCCATCCTCTATCACAAGCCACATTTCATCATGTAATGCAGATAGATGAGTCTGCATACGAATTTTCCAGTCATTCAATTATTCAACAGTGAACATAGGAATGCGAGTTAGATTTGCTTCCATGATAATAACTTTGCTTTAAAATGAAAGACTTTGAAAACACAAGTGTTTAAAAACCTTTTGAAAAGATAGAGATCTGTTCAAGAACTGGTGGAAGGCTCAATGAACCAACCACTATGATACCACTTGTAGGTCCCAAGGGGTGTGGTGTAAGGTTTAGAAGGGGGGTTTGAATAAACCTTACCAAATTTTCGAATTTAGTCCTTTTAAAAATATTCAACAGAGTTGACTCAAACAGTTGTGTCCTTGGGGGACAGCTAAGTTGGCTTTTCAACTAAGTTACCCACTCAACACACTCGATAAAACTGTTGATAGTATAACTCCCGCGCTTAAGCGCGAAATACTTAACTTGACTAGTCTGGTTTCTAACAGCGGAAGACTTAACAACCTTTGATTTGTTTTAAGCTTGTTTTTAACACTTGATTTTTAGCACTTGGTTATTTATCAGTTGGATAGGAATTATAATACTAACAACAGATATAAATTAAATATGCAGGAAAGTAAATTTGCTGAAAGTAAATGACACAAATATTTTATAGAGGCTCGAAGATGGGGTAATTCTTCTAACCCTCTCTTCTCCAACTCCTGGAGGAATCCACTATGTAACAGATCAATTTACAAACGGTTATCAGTCTAGGACAACCTTGATCACACAACTAGCTTCTCTTGCGACTTAGTTTCTTCACAGGGCAGCTGCCTTGCTACTTCAGCTTACTTCTCAAGTTCTTGGATTTGATCACGAAGCCCTCAAACAAACTTGATAATGGTTCGACCATAAACCTTTCTACAATCCTGACTTGGAAAGTAGATCCCTTTTTTTTTTCAAATGTTATCCTCTTCAACAGTTTGAAGTTATCTCTCCTTCACAGTGTGTGTTGGATCGAGTTTCTTTGAGTTTCAGGCTTGAGGAATTGCTTAATAAGCTTTGAGAATTTGCAGATTACTGCTTGAGTATAGCTTGCTTGTTCGTGGTTCAAGTGTACAATGTTTTTTCTTCTCAATAACTTCCTCAGTCTTTTATAGTGCACATTTGAAATTTTGCCAGTTGAAGAGATAGACTACAAATGTCACTTTGTGTTCATTGGTTTGTATTGTCTTGGTCTGCAGCCTTGGTGATGTTGACCTTTCCTCATATTAAATGGCATTCCAGCACTTGCAGGTGTCTGACACAAGGTGCAGTGTTTCCCATTGGCTTATTCCTTTTGCACAATTTTGGGAAAAACACTTTAGACCTGGCAGGTTTGATATATTACTATATCGAGTAATATTCTTGACTTTAATCAACGGATTTAAGTCAGTTGTCTTGACTTAACTGCTGCCTTTACCCCAGGTGACTTCAGTCTGCTCCAATCATTGGATTGACTCAACTGTCACTTCAACTTTTAGACTTGGCTTCTTGAGCTGACTTGACTGACACTTCTCGCTGTTGTTCCTCAGCTGACTCTTCTTTAGTCTTGTCCTGACTTTCTTCATGGCCTTACTCAGCTGACACACAACAGATTCTTCACTAATTAGTCCGCAGTTGACTTCTTGTAATCTCTGACATAGCTGACTTGACTCAGCTTTTTCAGTCATATCTATAATAATACAAATTACAAGGAAAATGGGGTGCCAATTTCTTAGATTAAGTTTTACATGGTATCATCAAAATCTAACAAATAAATTTCCTAACACTAGGTACCTTGGTTTACCGATGGTTATATGTAGGTCGAAGAAAAAAGTATTTCAGTTTGTGATTGATTGTGTTCAAAAAAGAGTTGATAGCTGGAGTAATATATTTCTTTCTAATGCTGGTAAAGAGGTCCTTCTTAAAGATGTCTTTAATGCCATGCCTAACTATGTTATGTCTTGTTTTAAACTCCCTGTTCATATTTGCAAAGAAATCTGCAATATTTCCTCTCAATTCGGGGGGTTCTTTTGAGGGGTGGTGGTAAGAAAATTTCTTGGGTGGCTTGGGATAAAATGACCTTTCCTAAGGGTGTTGGAGGACTGGGCTTTCAAGATCTTGCTCTCTTCAATGAAGCACTCATTGCTAAACAACTTTGGAGACTCATTTCTCAACCTAATCTCCTCATTAGCAATGTGCTTAGAGCTAAATATTATCATAAGGGGGGTTTGTTGGGTTGTGAACATAAAAGTGGGGACTCGTGGTTGTGGAAAAGTTGGCTAAAATCAATGAAAGCATTAGAGTTGGGACTTAGACTGAAAGTGGGCAATGGTGAGGCTGTCAGAATTTGGGATTCACCTTGGCTTCCCTATTCTTGTAAGTTTAAAGTGATTTGCTCTAAACTTGTTGCTTGTGAACTTTCTTGGCTAGAGACCTCATGACTGTGGATGGCAAAGAGTAGAACATGGAAATTCTTAATCAGTTTTTTGGTGTGGAGGATATTACGAACATTTTGCAGGTGCCTATTAATCAAGAGGGGCTCAATGATAAATGGATATGGCATTAGGATTCAATGGGACAATTTTCTGTAAAGTCTACTTATGGTATCTTGATCAAAATCAAGAATAACTTGATGGATTTGCATGAATCTAATTCAGGGGTCGCAGCTGCTACAGTGGCCTGGAAATGTTGTTGGAAACAGAAAGTGAAAAACAAGCTAAAACACTACTTGTGAAACATTTTGTACAACAGCCAGCCTTCAGCCTTGATGCTTGTGAAGAGGGGTATAAACTTGGATTCTAGATGTTCTTTATGTGGGGAAAAGGATGAGACTCTTGAACACCTCTTCTTCCATTGTGAGTGTGCTAGATTGGTATGGAAATTGGCTCCTATTGAATGGTTAAATACCTGCCATCCGAAGTTTAAAATAAAGAATTCGTGGGAATCCTCCTCACATCGCTCACTTGAAAGGCCCATTTTCTGCAGACCGCATGCAACTCTCGGTTTATATTTTATGGTGGCTTTGTAAAACTAGAAATATGTGGGTTTTTCAAAAGTGTGATTGGAAAGCTAATAGCATCTGTAAAAGTGCTCTTCAAGAATGGCAAGAGTTTAAGCAGGTAGATGGGGACAAGCTGGGAGGAGTTTTGCCTCGTGAGGACCTCTGTGTGTTGGATGTTGAATCTGGTTCCCATAAGTTGACAGCAGGACACCACTCTTTGGTGAACAATGCTGTCAATTTATGTGATCAGGCCTTAACTTTGGGTGGTTGGATTAGGGATGATCATGGTAACTTGTTGAATGTTTGGGCATCTTCTAGGGAATTTATTCAAAATCCAGTTGAAGCGGCTTTACTGGGAATTCGACTTGCTCTATGCACGGCTTCGAAAGTTTATGCTCAACTATTTGAACATAATGGTAGATGACAAGGATATTGCATGCAAACTCAACAATTATTTTTCCTTCATTGGTGATATTGCAAAAATAGCCGAAGATATTTACCTTTTATGTTTTCTCTTTGAGCATGTTGTTTTCAATGTTCAAAATCCTTGTGTTAATTTCAAATGTAATAGGCTTGTTAGTCTAGCTTTTGATGGAAATCCGCATTTGAATTGGGTTGGCCAATTTCCCCAATTGGTTAGTGTATTAGTCATTTTGGTTAGTTAGCCTGATGGCTATGCGTATTTGTAATTCCTTTCTTGAGTTTTCGTGTTATTGAAATTCTATCGTTTGAAAAAAAAATGAATGGAGTACAAACCGCGCCAACAATGGGGCATTTGACGTTCGTTGTTGTCTGGCGTAGGGTGACAACTATGCACGCGGGCGACATCCACATGTTGGAATGTGCGGACGATCAATTGTTGGCGCCTATTCGGTCATGTGTGTGCGTAAGCTAAAAGCGACCTTGCCGTTCGACAACTGTTTATGTGGCATTAAGGTGTCGAGCAACATGTCATTCGTTCGATGGCCAACGTCTGTTTGAATAATTTTTTTTTTTTAAAAAAAAATCTTTCCTTGAAATCCTCCCATCCAATTAATGCAATCTAAGGTAACTCTATTTAAATTATCTTTATCAATTCTAATTCTCATAATTTATTTAAAATGTTCAAAAAAAAAAAAAAAAACACTATATTGCTCCTTTGACTTTCAACACCAATATTTCGATGTCTATAATCCAATTCAATGCCTCAAATTTATTTTATGCAATCTAATTTTGATATCTTGAGTTACGCTAAGTATAATCTAACGAACGTTGTCTTTTTGTAGTGACTAGAATTTTGTAATATGGTTATTTTAAATATTGAATTCAAAAGATTGATAACCTCGTAATCATTTACCTTTTAAATCCTTTTCATAGCCTCTTATGATGTATATTTTAGTAATCTTTGACTCGTCCAATTACCCTCAAAAAACCATCATAAACTACCAATAAATAGGACACTAATTACATATTTACATCCACATGCATCACATATTATTAATTTCTTTATCAGCAAAATGACTTACAACAACATGATTAAGAGTTTCTTACCAATTATCCTCTTATCAGCCAACCTTCTCCAAGCAATGGCTTCGTGTTTGACTACCTCATACCAGGTTCAAATAGTCAATAGACTCCCTTATGGTAATAGTCAACTAAAATTGCATTGTGCTTCTAAGGATGATGATTTAGGTTATCATACAATTGGCCTAGGCCAAGATTTCAAATGGCATTTTTGTGAACACATCTTAATAAGGACAATGTATTTCTGTCATTTTTGGTGGGGCTCAAAAAATAAAGCTTTTGAAGTTTTTAATTCAACTTTGCATAAAAGTGGTTGTAGCAGTGCGTTATGCTTCTGGGCAGTGTATGAAGATGGCTTCTATTATCAAAACGGTGCCGAATCAAAACTGAAGAAACTTTATGGTTGGATTTAAGACATTATTATTAGTCTTAATGTTGTTATTGTATGTATGGACAACTTTCTCATTATGAGATTTCTACCAGAAATAATGTTTTTATAAATATTATTTGGCCATGAAAAATATTTGGGTAAATTTCGTAATTGGTCGGTTCCAAGTATTACAATATGCTGTTTTTTTTTTTTTTTTAAAACCTAAATCATGGACATGCATGCTTGTCTAAGGAAATTTAAAATACTCGTGAAAATAGCAAAAGCACAATTATTTTCCCATGTTAAAATATTCCCAAACTGTTAAATTTGGTTACTATTTAAAGTAAAACATGATTTATGCATTTAATGTTAAATTTGGTTACTATTGAATTAAATTGCGAAAGTATTTTATTAAAAATCTAATCGCACGCTAATATAGATACGAATCAATTTATGCGTTTAATGTTAAATTTGGTTACTATTCAATTAAATTGGGTAAGTAAATTATTAAAAATCTAATCGCTTGCTAATATAGATACGAATCAATTTATTTTGGGCAATATATATATATATATATATATATATATTATATATATATAATCATTAATCACACCACTAGATGAGACCCCGTGCAATGCACGAGCTGTTTATTTGTGAGGCACCTGTTTCACACTGTAACATATGTATTTTTCTAATTGTTCTATGAACTCTTTTTCCCTCCATTTGTAACAATTTTAAAATACAATTGAACAATAGATGAAAAATACAACTTAATGTTTTTTATTGATGAAGTAAAAAAAAAAGAAAAAAATATCATACCTCATAATCATGAAAAATACACTTTTGTTCGATCTTTAAAAACTGACTTTTCATAAACCCGCTCAAGACGCAAAATACGTTGATAAATATAAAAATATTTTCTATTAACATGTAAAATATGTTAATAAATATCAAAATTAATTTTCTTCTTACATTACTATAAATAATAATATGTATAGATATATGTAGTATATAATATTTTGATACTTATTTTGAGAGATTTTCTTCAATTAAAACAAGTATTTTTAATTGAACTTAATTGACTTAAATACAATTATATATGTATGTAGAAATGCGCTATGCCCAAATAATAACTATTTCCTATACATATATCACAAATAGCCAAAATACATTAATATATAATTTGACGTCCAATGGTGGATGCATGATTTTTAAAGTTTATAACAAAATAAAATTTTGAGTAAGCATATCTTATATTTTATTTACGGGGAGTCCCATTTACTAAACCATCTCACGTATCTAGATCCGTGAGAAGTCCCATTTACTAAACCCGCCCGCCTACCCGCCGCAAAATAGGACCCATCCCACTGTAAAATAGGACCCAAGTCGCCGAAAAATAGGACCCAGCCCACTGCAAAAGCCCATACCCCCTGAACCGTGCCCTACCAGTTGTCTCCCTTAGCTGGAATCGAATGAAACAGTGTACAGAGAAGAAAAACCCTCGGCTCCCCTCCTCACCGAGTTTTCTCTTTCTCCTCCCTCGACATCAACGAACATAAAACCTCAGCTCCCCCTCGACGTCAACGCACATAAAATCTCAGTTCGCGTTCTCTTATTGTGTCACACGGTACGTAAAATTCGATTTACCTTTTGTTAACATATTCAATTTACGTTTTGTTGCAAAATATATGTATGAAAATTGGTTTTGATGTAGGTTATTGTAAGAAAAACCTTCTTCTTCTCTAATGATTTTTTCTTTTCCAACTTCTGTGTAATGTTTGTTCAAGAGCAAAAATGAACAATATTAAAGAGCATGGCAAGGAAATTATAATTTCTTCCATTAAAAGTATTGCTTTTATAGCTAAAAGTATCACTTTTTCAATAAAAAATATCAGATTTTCTATCCAAAAGTATTACATTTAGATGTTGTCACTATTATTGACTCTAGTGATGAGGGTGATGAAATCAATATTGACACAGTGGATGCATGTGATGCAATGCTCCAAGAAGCTGAAGGTAATGTGTTGCCTATTTTTTGTAACTTCAGTTTTTGAAGTATTGCTTTTCTAGTAAAAAGTATCACTTTTTCAATTAAAAGTATCAGATTTCTAACCAAAAGTATTACATTATGATATTATCGCAATTATTTGTGATGCTCGTGAAAATAATGAAATCAATATTGCCACAAGGATGCAACTAATACAATGCTCCAAGGAGTCAAGGTAATGTCTTTGTCGCTATTTTTTGTTAGTTCAGATTTTGAAGTATTGCTTTTCAAAAAAAAGTATCATATTTATAACAAAAATATTGTACTTAGATGTTGTCACAATTATTGGTGCTGCTCGTGAAATTGATGAAATCGGTATTACCACACAGAATGCAAGTAATACAATTCTCCAAGAAGCTGAAGGTAATATGCTTCCCATTTTTTGTCACTTCAATTTTTGAAGTATTGCTTTTCTAGTTAAAAGTATCATTTTTTCAATGAAAAGTATTTTATTTCTAACAAAAAGTATTACACTTAGATGTTGTTACAATTATTGGCGATGCTCGTGAGAAATGATGAAATCAATATTGCCACACAAAATGCAAGTGATACAATGCTGAAAGAAGCTGAAGGTAATGTGCTTCTTATTTTTTCACTTCAGTTTTTGAAGTATTGCTTCTCTAGTAAAAAGTATCACTTTTTCAATGACAAGTATCATATTTCTAACCAAAAGTATTACATTTAGATGTTTTCGCAATTATTGCCTCTAGTGATGAGAGTGATGAAATCATTAATTCCAATAAGTCTGGAGAGGATAACGAAGATGAAATGAGTTTGAAGTGAGTGGTTATCTTCTCCATATAACAAGGAAAATAATTAAGGATATGCATCAATTGTATTGTCGTCATGCTCGTGCTATTGGGTTTAGGGTACGAAAATCGACTACTAGAAAATCTGTAGCTGAAATAGGTGTTGTCGTTGAGAAATATTATGTATGTTCTTCTACTAGATTTAAGCAATCTACAACAGAAATGGAAAAGGCTAATGTTACGCGCACTGGATGTAAAGCATCAATGAGAGTAAAGTTAAATGGAGAGGGACTTTATGAGGTAGTTCAGCATATTATGGAACACAATTATCAACTCACATGAAGGGAATGGAGCCATCTACATCGTTATGAAAGTGTCATTAGAAATGAAAAAGGCAAAGCTATTGAGGATATGATATCTTGTGGGATGAAAGCTACTCAATCTTACCGTTATATGGTACATGATGCAGCGGGGGAATAGTGCGTTGGCCATACTTTGAAAGACCATTTGAATTTTATTAATATATTGAAAATAAAAGCAATAGAAGGTGGCGATGCACAAACATTAATTGATATCTTATATCAACAAGATGTCGAAGAGGAGGATTTCTTTTATATAGTGAAATTGGATGAAATGGAAAGCTTATCTAATGTATTTGGAGGGATTCTATGATGAAAGAAGACTACAAAATATATGGTGATTTTTTGTATTTGACATAACTTATCATACAAATAAGTATAATTTGATTTGTGTGCCATTTGTTGGGGTCAACAACCATTGGAAAAATGTCATGTTTGGGTGTGTTTTTTTATCTGATGAAAAATCTGAATCGTTTGAGTGGCTTTTTCAAGTCTTTACAAAATCAATGGGCGGAAAATGTCATGTAACTTTGTTCACTGATCAAGATCTAGCAATCAACAATGCAATTGAAAAGGTAAATACTTTATGACAGAAATCTGATACTTTTTATTGAAAAAGTGATACTTTTAGCATAAAAGTGATACTTTAACATAAAAATCAGATACTTTTCCCTCAAAAAATATATGCTTAATTTTTGTTTTCTTTCTTCTGTGCAGGTTTTCCCTCAAATAAGGCATAGGCTATGTCTGTGGCACCTTCACCAGAATTCTATAAGTCGGTTTGGACATTTTAAAAAAAATAATAATTCTTTCAAAGAAGCATTAAATAAATGTTTGACTAGTTGCATTGATGAAAGAAACTTTGAAACTTGCTGGAAGTTAATGATTAGGGAGTATGAATTGCACAATGATTCTTGGTTTCAGCGTATGTATGATTTGAAGGAGAAATGGTATACTACATTAAGCAAGGATATTTTTTTCTGCGGGAATATTATCTTCACAAAGGAGTGAGAGTACGAACAACGTAATAGGATCCAATGCAAAGAAAACAACAACTTTGACTGAATTTTATGGAATTTTCCAAGGAATAGTAAAGCGTTGGAGGAACAATGAAAAAGAAAATGAATTCCAATGCTCAAGATCAATTCCGATGTCTGTACTACCATTGACTGGAATGTTGAAACATGCTACAGAGGTATATACATTGACCTTTTTTAATGATTTTGAGAGTGAGTTTATTAAAAGTATCTCTACTGAATGATTCATTATGCGTGTTGAAGAAAACATCTTGGTTTATGACATTTCATGGCCAAGTGATGGGGGTTGTTGTCATCGTGTGGTGTATGATTGTTTAAATATCCTCATAAACTGTTTTGTAAGAAATTTGAGGAGTGCGGTTTACTCTGTCGTCATAGCTTAAGAGTATTTCATATGCATTCTATCTCCAAGATTCCTGAGTATTACATTGTCAAAATATGGACAAAATTTGTCAAAACATAGTTGTGGGAAAAGTTCAACAAGATAGCTGAAAGTTCTCATAAACCGAAGGATTATGTTCCTTGGCGGCATGAAATGGCACGAAACTATTATAATCTTATTCTAAAATGCCAAGACAATGAGGAGGCAAGAAAAATCATTGAAGATGGCTACAACAGAGATTCTTTAGCTATCGATACATTGATGAATACACTGAATTCTCCGGATCAACATGAGGTTTCTAATTTTTCTAACAGTATACTGGATCCTACACGTTCAATTACGAAGGGGAGAAAGCAAAGGATAAAGGGGCATTTTCAGAAAAACAAGAAGAAGAAAAGTAGTGATATAACAAACTCACATCCATCCAAGGAGTTTAGTTCAAAGACTCATAATCCTCGATTATTTTAGTAATTGTTTTTTTTATAAACCCATGAAACTATTCCTGTTGTTTACATTAATTAATTATTCAGCTTTTTAGTATTGAATTCTCTAGCTTGAAAAGATTATAAATGATGGTGATACTTTTAACCAAAAAAATGATACTTTTTTAACAAAAAGTGATACTTTAATGATGTTATGTTTCTGCAATTTTATTGTCTTTGTTATTGATTTACAATAGGAAAATGATACTATTTGAACAAAAAATGATACTTTTAATCCAAAAGGTGATACTTTTCTAATGGAAAGTGATATTTTTATGAGGTGATACTTCTGAACAAAAATGTGATACTTTTAACCAAAAAAATGACTTTAATGAGATCATGTTTCTGAAGCTGGAAACAAAAAGCCGAAGCAGCTTTTTAGAGCTGAAGAATGGAAAAACATAGACTAAATGTGCTTATTCTAAACCCCACATACAAAATCCGAAACAACTTTAATGGAAAAAAAATCTGAACTCAGCTTTTTAGAGCTGAAGAATGGAAAAACATAGACCAAATGTGCTTATTCTCAACCACACTTACAAAATTCGAAACACCTTTTTACGGAAAAAATCAAATCGCTTTTAGCCGCAAAACTGAAAAGCACTTTTTCTGTCATCTCTTCTCAACAAATCAAACAACCAAATAACATAACATGATACTTTTTGAACAAAAAGTGATACTTTTCAATTGATAAATGATACTTTAAACTTATCCAGTAGCATAAAAGATATATCAATACTATTCAATACTTATCAATGTAACTTACACCAAACTAAACGTTAATATTTGGAACTATACATGCCTAAAAAAATAGAATAAAAATGTGTATGTTTCATTTGGCTATCATCCTCTAACAAGACCTATACATGCATCACTTGGCTTGTTGATTTATAAATTGAACTGCATCCTTCTCGACTTGCACTCTTAATTCATTCCAACGGCTGAGAACAATTCTTGCACAATAAGAAGCCCTTAATTTGCGTCGTCACCGACCTTCAATCAAAACAAGATAAAACTGTAAATCAATATTTTTGAAAAATCAAATCTAATTTTATAACCAACAAAAAGATTCATACCTTACGCAAATTTGGTTCTGAGTACACAAGCCCCCTGAAATTTTCCATGTGGTGCATTAAGAAAACACTACAATCAATGTCGGCTAGTTTTCTTTGCCAAGGAAAATTGACATTCTCAAAGATATATTTAGCAACCTCATCATCTTTGGGGTGGTTTTTCTGCTTCAAGAAAATACGCATTTCTCTTTCCTAAAAATAAAGAGAAATCACATGAAAAGTGACATTTAATTTTTCAAGTAGAGAACTGATACTTTTAACATGAAAACTAATATTTTTCATATGAAAAGTGATACTTTTCACTTCAAAGTATTACAATAATGACTAATAATTTTCAAGTGAAAAGTGATACTTTTAACATGAAAACTGATACTTTTCATAAGTAAAGAAATACTTTTCACTTCAAAGTATTACAATAATGAGTAATACTTTTCAAGTGAAAAGTGATACTTTTAACATAAAAACTAACATCAATAATAAATTAGCATCAACTAAATAATTTACCACCAATTTTGTAAGACTAAAATAGTCGGGAGCAAGATCTTCATGATGCACCAAATTGTCCAGATATTGCACTTTTCCATCAACAAATTTGATGACATCACAAATATAATATTGCATGTAGCAAATTGGTACAAAAATCTACATTTTTAAGAAGAAAAACCAGAAAACATTATCATAGCTGATACTATTCAAAGTAAAAAGTAACTTTAAAAGCAAAATAGGAAAGATATTCTTACGAAATCCACGGTTCTGAGGTCTTTGTTGTTTCCACTTGAGATCCAATTATCCTAGCAATCTCTCAAATTTTTAGCATGATCTTGCCCTTTCTCTCCAATAAAACTCTTTTCACGATACATTTGTTGCAAAAAGTTATACTTTTAAGATTAAAGTTGATACTTTTAAAGCATAAAATGATACTTTTAAATAAAACTTACAGAATGTGGAGCATTGAAATAAAAGCAGTTCGTTGCTGGTCTTTTGTTAAGTAATATAGCCCATCTGTTTATGATGCTTATGTGGCTGATCATTGAGTCGTGCAACGTCGATATGCCATCGTCAAATGCAATAAAAAAAATGCCATCATGTGCAAAAGAATTTGAACTGAAAACTACAAACAATTTTATTAATAAAACAAAATAATGGATTTGAACTCGAAATTAAAAGCAATTTATAAAAACAATTTACTTACTCGATCATTCTTTGGTGATTGAGAAACCAATAGTCGATAATATCTTGCTCCTTCCTACGCATGAATTTAAGATCGCTTCTTGTGTGCTTTTTCATGAATCAATAAATCGATCTTTGGATCAATAGGCCATAGTTCATCCAGGATTCTAGCATCCTCTCGCTTCTTCTTCGCCAACTTCTTTACCCATTTCTTCACCTCCGAATCTTCCTCTTCTTCAACAAAGAGTTTTCACTAAGGGTGTTCATTTTTCGAATGGATCCGAAATTGATCCTGGTTCGAATTCGAATTTTAGTTTCGAATTAGGATTTTTGAATTTCGAATCGAATTTCGAATCAACTCGAATTTCGAATATGAATATTTGAATCGAATAATGAATTGAGGTTTTTTTTTTCGAATTCTATTCGAAAATCCTAATTCGAGGTGAAATTCGACTAAATTCGAATTTGTATTTCGATTTGAATTCGTATTACAATTCGAATTCTTATTTTAATTCGAATTCGTATTTCAATTCAAAATTTATATGTATATATTTCACACTATACATAATTATTTATTGTATATATGTAAATTATACACATGCATTTTTAATATATATAAATGAATAAAATAATAATATTTTAAATGAAAATGTAAAATTATAAATATATGCTCTTTCCTTCTTGTTTTTTTAGTTTTTGTTAGAAATAGTTATACTTAATAGTATATGAAATACATTTTACATTTTAATTCAAAATTTTATCTTTAGACCATATTCAAATAATCATTTTTTGTGCTAAAAATATATTTTAGGTAAAATCTATTTCGCTCTTACAGTCTCACATGGAGGGCATATGGTGAAATAATCTATAAGAATATTCCACCAGCTATGTCCATTGTATGGAAAAGTACAAAACTTGTGTACATACACTATACAACATACATTATACATTTATACAATATAGTCTTTGACTTTTTTCCTTTGTTTTAAATTCTTATTACAATATGCATTATATATTATATATTTGTACACTATATTACATATATTTATCTTCAGATCATATTAAAATAATAAATTATATGATAACACACATTATATCTCTTTATCTACACACATACACTTTGTCAATTTGATATCTCATACTTGAGTATAAAAGTTTTTTATCAAGTAACTAGTGCTGGTATAAAATTGGCACAAAATAATATATTAAATTTATATAAGGGAGTTCGTTATGAATTTATGAGTCTTTAATTAAATTAAACAATGAAAAAGGGTTAGTCGATAATTTGTAATTTTGAAAAAATAAAATCTGGAATTTTATTGGGTATAGCCCAAAAATATTATGTTATGAATCCATACCTTATTCACTTTATCGCAAAATTTGGATTTTTGAATTGAATTTTTCTCAAATCGAAAATCCAATTCATTTAGGAACTATTTTAGTCTTCCTGAAAATTCATTTCAACATCTTTATCACTTTTCAAAAATATTATGTTATGAATCCAAACCGTATTCACTTTATCGCAAAATTTAGATTTTTGAATTGACATTTAAATCGAAAATCCAATTCATTTAGAACTATTTTAGTCTTCCTAAAAATTCATTTCAACATCTTTATCACTTTTTGAATTGGATCTTTCACTTGAATATTTTCCTTAGTTTTCCTTTTTTCAGGAACATTTTTTTCATATCTCATCGTGAGTTGCTTTTTTCTAGGAGAAACGGTCTTATGTGCTTTCATTTTGTAATACCATTTCTTCCTGACATGAGTTATTATAGAATGTCCTTCCATAATTTATAATAATCACAGAAGATGACATAATAACAAACAACAACAAAATAGCAGACACTGAAGAAATTTGCAGAAACCCTTTTTAGTTTATAATTATGAAAACATCAAAACAACAACACACAGATTAAAGGCTAAAAATACATAAACCTAAGAAATTAACATGCCCAATTCAAGAACCCTAAAATAAATTTCGTATAAAAAATTACATAAACCCTAAACAAATTGAGAACCTAATAAACCTAACACAAGTAAACTGAAAGAATCGAAACAAACCGAACAAAACTTACATTTTATATCAAAAACCCATAAAAACAAATGAAGAAAAACGCAATAAAAAATTAAGAAAAATCGCAACTAAACCACATTTGAAACTGAAAAACTGAATGAAACGGAAGAAATTAAATACAAGTTATCCATGTCGAATAGAGCCGAACTTGAAATTGAAAAATCGCAACAAATCGGAGAGAAAATTAGGGGAAAATTGCAAGAAGAAATTTTGGAGGAAAATTTCGAAAGAAAACGTAAAGAGAGAGAAACTAGAACCCAGGGGTTTTAGGAGAGAGAAAAAAAATAGGGTTTTGGGTGTTCGGGCGGGTTCAGCGGATTTTGGGGTAGGGGCTTGATATTTGGGTTGGGTTTGGGTATTTGGGGCTCCGTCTAATGGAACTAAATCCGTGAGACAGTCTCACGTAAGTTTTTATGTTTATTCATTATGTTTTTTTATATATACGCAATATGGATGTTATGTCACCCCCAAACGGGACTATGACGTGATCAATAACTTATACAGTAGATAAGCCAAATAAGTCGAGTCATTCATCAAATGTAACCCAAAAAGAGTTAATTGCAGTGGAAATTAAGTAACAGTCCAACAAACGATAAGGTTGTTCCAAAAGTACAACCCAAATACAAACTTGATATTGTTCCAGGGTCCTACGCCCTAAGGTTACAAAACTTAAAATAAAGAGTCCAACAAAAGCTAGAAGGAAAGGAACAAAGTCGGGTTGGAGCACGGATGTGAATCACTCTGTGGTCTAATCTTCCTCGTCCACAATATCAACATATGGTCCGTCGCCATCTGGTCGTTCGAAAAGGCGGGGGTGAGACAAATATTCTCAGTGGATGGGTGTTCGTGTGTAAGTGTGGCTTATATATATGCAAGAAAAATAATTATATGAAGAATGCATGGTTTATGATTCGTGCGTCACACACGATCCACAAGCAGCGTGATATTCAAAATATTACAGTTTTATACAACTTGTTGAAAAGAGTTCATGAATACAAAGGCACCATGAATGGTATTCAAACGAGTCAAGTAGTGGTTGCGTACGGAAATGTAACGTCAACCTAAACAAGCAATACGGTACGAGTAACTCTAGAATCGTGTGGATCAGACAGCGATTCTTTCGCTCTTCCTTGTAACTCCCAGAGCAAGTTGGCACAAGGCCCAATCACCTTATCGCTCCTTGGCACTTCCCAATGGATCGTTGTCATAATCATGATTATACCTCAAGTCTAAAACCCACTTCTCCCGTTGGACACTCCGTCCTCCAAAAGTGGTATTAGGACGATGGGGCTGGTAAATGGAATAGTAGCCGAGCTGCCCGATTTTATTACCCGACTGGTCCACTCTGACTGTGAGCTTGACACACCAAGTTGAATCAAGCAAGTAGATTATGCAGTTATAATATGTCAGCAAGGTAGTCAAGTATAATATGCAATTTAAGTAAAAACGGTACAAGTACGTGAAAAGTTCATATATGCGGGTGTTTATCGACATTGGCGGTGTAATTATTAAATAAAGCTAATTATCGGAGCGATAACTAATTTCCAATGGATTCGGTATTTTATGCGGGATATTTTTCCTCGATGAAAGTTCAATAGTTAAAAGGCGAGGAAGTAGCCACGCGTAACGCGTAAAATTCGGTAAGGAGTCCGTTAAGGTACGAGAATTTTTAAGAAAACTAAAATTATATAATTAAATATATAAGTCAGTAAATGCTAGGGGTGTAGCATGGAAATAATTAATTTGAGGTCCTTGACAAAAAGAAAATTTTATAAGTAGCTCCGTTTTGGAAAAAAACAAGTATTTATCGGGTTTGAAATCGAATAAGTTTTGATCTCGATCTCGGAAAAATATAAGGTCAGTTCCTAAGTTCTCCAAATTATCCAAAGAATCTGTTTTCCAATGATTTTGGGGTCGAGTTTTTGATAAATTCTGTTTTGGTCTTTTTTTTGTCAAAATTGCCATTTTTGGCCCTGAACTTAAAATATTTGGATCTCACAAATCGGAAGGGCTTTTGATGTGATTCAAATTTTAAAATATCACTAATATCATAGGGTTATTGGGACAAAAACAATTTTGAAAAAGTATTAGTTTAAGTTCATCAACCTTTGAAAATTCCATTTCTAGCCCAATTTTTGAGTTTTGCCCTTAAGGCTTATTTGGGGTCTAATTGTTATGAAATTTGAACCAATGGTTCAAAATATTGTAAAATTAAGATTAAGTACTACTTCCAGTTACATAATTTCGTTTTGGTCCTTGAGTTTGGTATTTCAAAACACCTTGATTTTTGGAATTTATTCAAAATATGAGTTGAAAATTTCGAAATTTAGAGGCCTGGTACAATTTTGAAAA
This sequence comes from Rehmannia glutinosa, assembly GCA_016081115.2. Lineage (NCBI taxonomy): Eukaryota > Viridiplantae > Streptophyta > Magnoliopsida > Lamiales > Orobanchaceae > Rehmannia > Rehmannia glutinosa. Next base: position 93,653,683 of record CM071926.1, read on the forward strand.
TCTCATTTTAGCCCTTAAACTTTTAAAAAAATTTACAATTAAGTCCTTAGGCTTTCAAGGGTTAGTTTTTATTATCTCAAAACCTTTAAACTTTATTTTTATCTTAAAATGTCATATTTTAAGAGTAGTACAGTCCCAATTTCGAAAATTTATAGAGGTGCCCCATAGTTTTTATATTTTTGCATTTTAGTCCTCCAATTATATTACCAATTTTGCATATAAGGTCCAATAGTGCAATTTTTCATTTATATTTGAAATCTACAGAATATAAATCAACTAAAACATAAAATTTTAAGTATATAGGCATGCATTAACATATCATTCAAGAATTCACCAAGTAAATCATAGAATTGTATATGCATGCACCTATTTTTGCAAAATTGAAACTTTAAGCATAAATTTGTAAAATTGTTGAACATATAAACTTGAAATAAACATGCAATACATATTTTTATATATCATACTAATTCCAAAGTACTACATGCTAATTTTTTAAAATCACTTGTGTTTTGTAAGGAATTTTCCACCCACCTTATGTAGTTTTGGTTGATGAATCTAGAAATGGTACTTTCTCACTATCTCTTGAAATTTTCGACCTTCACCTTGAAAGCAGACCCTAAGTGCCAAATTGTTCAATAATTTGGAGTTAGAATATGAAGTTTTGAGGTAAGAAGGAAGAAATTAGAATAAGGACTAAGAATTCTACACTTAACTTGTGTAGTTTTGTGATTTGAGCCTAACTTCACCTTAAAAATATTCTACACCTTTTAATCAAGTCAGCCCCTAACTTCACCTTAAAAATATTTTTGGTGTTAAAATTTGAAACCAAAAGGGGAAAAAGGAAGAAGGTGCTAATAACCTCAAATTTCGCCTTGATGTTTTGTCTCTACAAATGGCTTGAAAGTCTTTTTCAAGCTTTGCTACTTCTAATCTCCTTGATAACCTTCAAGTTGAGAGCCTTTAGGTGTACTTCAAAATGGAAAAAAATTCAAATTAGTAAGAAAGGAGATAGGCTTGAGGATTTTAAGAAGTGGATTGAAGATGAAAGAAGCAATTTCTTACCTTTGCTTAGGGTATGGTTCGAATTCTTGAGATAGAAGTGAGAGGGTTCTTGTATTTTTTGGCTAAGTGTTGAAAGAAGAAGAAGAAAAGAAGGAGATAGGAAATGAGAGTAAGTTTGAGGGATTCTTGAGAGAGAGATGTAGGAAGAAGAATGAAATTTCTTGTTCTTTTGTTGAGGGTGGCCGAAAATGATGAGAATGGGAGAGGTGATTTTTGAGTTGTCTTGTGTTGTGTTGTTTGCATGGGAAACATGTAGCTTGGTCAAGGTATGGGCTTGAATGGGAGGATGGGGTGTTGAGAGGTTTGAGGGGAATGGTTGGGGTTAGTGGGGATATGTGGGAAATTGTGGGAAAAGAATGAATAAAAAGTTTGTGTAGGATATTTGGAATTGGTTTTGTGTAATATTGTGTATGTGTATAAGATTGGAGATGAATTTCTATACCCAATATGCTCATGGCCGTCCACCCCTAGTTAATTTATGGTTCCATATATTTTTTTTTTGTCCCAAAAATTATGATAATTGGTCTATAATATCAATTCCCAAAAATTAATAGTGAGTCCCACAATCACTTATAGGTCTCATAATCACTTACAAATCAAATTCTTATTTCTATAGGATATAAATCACTTAGTGAAATAGGTCTCCTAAAATTCTAAGGTGTCTAATAACTACTCAAAAAGTAGCATAAATGATCAATTAAATGATCAATAAACATAGAATTTATAATTAAAATAAAATAATCAATAATTAAACAAGTAGTTGATCAAATAAATAAAATGGTAATAGTTTGAAAATATTATTAACAATGATCCGTCAAAGTGACGTTTTAGAAGTAGTCGCAAAAATTACATAATCGTCTAATGATGTCAGTTACATGCTCGTACACGATTAAAAATCGAGGGGCTTCACATGTCAAAACTGAATATTATAAAAAAATAATTAATTTGATATATTATACATAAAAGGTGGATAAAAAATGAAAAAGTTATTATATTTTAAAAAAATGTTGACTAATTTTTATACATACTCAAATTTGAAAAACTAGTGTTTAGATAATTTTAATTAAATTATCTTAAAAGTTGACCAGCAAAACTACCATTTCAATAATAACCAACTTTTTTATTTATTGTAGAGATTCTAATTACTTTTTATAATAACTAAAAATGAGCAGGAAAATTTCAAACTACTATTTTGAAAGACTTCTTTTTTAACATATATAGATATAGATATGACAAAAGCAATTTATAAGATAAACGTCACATTTATTTTCTGAAAGTTTGATTAAATAATTGAGTGTAAACCATTTTCGCAATATAATTTGAAATTATATTTAGTAGATAACATGCATAATTATATAAACAAATTCTCATATAGGACCGTCTTATTGATCTTTTATCTTAGACGGATCCCAGTCCAACACCCCGACCCACTTTTTTGGTTTTTTTCTTCCCGGTTATTTCTATCTCTCTCTACTCTCCTCAGCCACCCTATGCCTTTGGCCACCCGCTGCTTCACAATTTTTTTTTTCATTTACACAAATATTTAGTTATAATTGTGTGCAAAATTATCGCGCCCATTAGAGCATTTGTGAGCAGCAACTTTCACTGTCAGTTTACCGATTCTCTGTCGAGGTTTCTCGTGCTTTATTTAACTTTTTTTTTTGTTTTGGTTATACAAGAAATTGTTAATAGCTCTCCACACGATATCTCTCTCTTTCTCGTTAGCAACAGAAAGCCCATGTTGAGCTTGTCCTATTCCCAACCTTATTTTCATCATTTGACGTATCTTTTACCACCAATTAGTGATGGAAGCTTTAAAATGAAATCTTTCTTTTTCTTTTTTTCGTTGACTCCGGTTGTGGTTTTGATTTGATTCATGGTTAAAGTACAAGAAGGAACTGTGTTTTCTTCAATTTTGCAAAATATATTGTTGAAGTAAAATGTTTTTTCAACCGATCAGAAAAAAAAAGTAAAGATATTTTTCATATGTTTTTGGTAAAAGTATTATGCGTTTATGTAAGAAGTATTACATGTTGAACTAAAAAAATATTACAGCTTTAAGTGAAAAATATTACATGTAATGTATTTGTTTTGAATTGAATGGTATTACACAGTGAACTAAAAGTATTGATTTGTGAGAAATTATTGCAAATGTTTTGTGGTTTTTCGGGCTGTTGAAAATATATGTGTTGGCGCTACTGGAATTAGCGCCCTTAGGGCAGGCGCTAATACCAATATTGCCAACTTACAAAAACCAGCTTTTGTAATTTTGTTTTTAATTGCTGACAACCCCCAGGTGCAAAAATTGCAGTTGTTGGGCGCAAGTTTGACTAGCGCTTAATCCCTTTTTTCCTTTTTTTTTTTTGAAATTTTCAACCCTTCTATAAAAACACCCGATTCCCCTATCTTTTCATCCATCCATCCAGACCTTCACACTGCTTTTTAAAATACAAAACTCCCCCCATCCACAAACACCGGTGGCAGCAGTGGCGGTAGGCGGCGACTGGCGGTGTACGGCGTGATTCCGACCATTTTTTGAAATTTCAAGTGATATTTTACACATGTTAAACATTTAATATTTGTAATTTATTTTGTTAATTATTAAAGCTGTTGAATAATATATAGTTTGTTGGTAGGTAATATTTTTCACGCCCCAAACGGGACCATGACGTGATCAATAGCTTAATCCAGTTGATAAACCAAATAAATCTAGTCAATAAAGGACTTATACCACAATAATACCTAAATAGTGAGTCATTAATCAAAAGCAACCCAAACATCGTTTAATATCGCAACAGAATCTTAAGTTACAGTCCGACAATATGACAAAATAGTTCTAAAATTACAACCCAAATAAAAACTTAACATTGTTCAGGGGTCCTACGCCCTTAAGTTACATGCTTAAAATAAAAGAGTCCAACATAAAGTTAGAAGTAAAGGAAATCTTCAGATTTCAGGATGGGGCATGGATATGAATCACTCCGTGGTCTAATCTCCCTCATCCACATCCTCAACGTGTGGACTGTCACCATATGGTCGTTTGAAAAGGTAGGGGTGAAATAAAATTTCTCAGTGGATAGGTGTTCTTGTGTAAGTGTGGCTTATATAGATGCAAGAAGACAATCATATGAAGAATGCATTGTTCATGATGTGTGCATCACACACGATTCACAAGTAGCGTGATATTCAAAATAATATAGTTTATATAACTTGTGAAAATAGTTCGTGAAAATTCAGGCACCATGAATGGTATTCGAGCGAGTCAAGTAGCGGTTGCGTATGGAATTGTAATGACAACCTAAAAAAGCAATACAGTCCGAGTAACTCCAGAATCGTGTGGATCAGACAGCGATTCCTTTGTTCTTCCTTGTAACTCCCCGAGCTAGATGGCACAAGGCCCAGACACCTTGTCGCTCCTAGGCACAACAAATCCACAATGGGGCTAATTAGGCTCGAATTGTCATAATCATGATTATAGCTCAAGTATACCACTCACTTCTCCCGTTGGGCACTCCGTCCTCCATTGGTGGGATAAGGACAAGGGGGTTGGTAAATGGAATAGCAGCCGAGCTACCCGATTCCATTACTTGACTGGTTCACTACGACTGTGAGCTCGACACATCAAGTTGACTCAAGCAAGTAGGTTCACGCAGTTATAATATGTCAACAAGGCAATCGAGTACAACATGCAAATTATGCAAAAAACAATACAAGTATAAGTACGTGAAATTTATATATGCGAGTGTTTATTGGTATAGATGGTGTAAATATATTAAATAAAGCTAATTATCGGGAGGATAACTAAGCTTCAATTGATTTTATGGATTTGGTATATTATGCGGGAGATTTAACCGCGTTGAAAGTTCAAATAATTATAAGGCAGCGAGGAAGTCGCCACGCGTAATGCGTAAAATTCGTTAAGGAGTCCGTTAAGGTACATGAATTTTTCAATAAACTAAAATTTTATAATTAAATAAATAAGTCAGTAAATTTCAGGGCTGTAACATGGTAAATAATTAAATTAAGGTCCTTGACAAAAATAAATTTTTATAAGTATCCCCGTTTTGGAAAAAATAGTATTTGTCGAGTTTGAAATCGAATTAGTTTTGTGGTCTTGACCTCGGAAAAATCTAAGGTCAGTTCTTAAATTCTCCAAATTATCCAAATAAATCAGTTTTTCAAAGATTTTGGGGTCTAGTTTTTTATAAATTCCAATTTGGTCCCCTTTTTGTCAAAATTGTCATTTTTGGCCCCGAACTTTAAATATTTGGATCTCACAAATTGGATGGGCTTTTAATGTGATTCCAATTTAAAATATCACTTACAACATAGGGTATTGGAACAAAATCAGTTTTGAAAAAGTATTTGTTTAAGTCCCTTAACTTTTGAAAATTCAATTTCTGTCCAATTTTTGAGTTTTTGCCCTTAAGGCTTATTTGGGGTCTACTTGTTATGAAATTTTAACCATGGGTTAAAAATATTATAAAATTAAAATTAAGTGATTTTTATAGATTCGTGGGTTGTATTAATCCTGGAAATTTCATTTTTGGCCCTTGAGTTTGGTATTTTACACTTTACTCCTCAAAATTTTAAAAAAAATAGTTTTCTTTACTCAAAACACTTTGATTTTTGGAATTAACTCAAAATATAAGTATTTTAGTAAACACAAGTTAATAATTTCGAATCTTAAACAAAGGTCCTTGTATAGTTTGAAAAATCTCTTTTGTAGCCCTTAAAGTTTCAAAATTCCTCAATTATGTCCTTAGACTTTCAAAGGTTGTTTTTTATCATCTCAAAATCTTTCAAATTTTTTTATTATCTTAAAACTTCATATTTTAAATGTAGTACAGTCCCAATTTCAAAATTTTTCAGAGGCAAATCTTGTAATTTAGTCCTCAAATTTTGCCAATTTTGCATATAAGGTCCAATATTGCAATTTTTCTTATGTTTTCGAGTTTTAAAGAATATAAAGTAAATTAAACATAAATTTGAAGTACAATGGCATGAATTAACATATCATTCAAAAATTCATCATGAAATTCATAGATTTGTACATGCATCCAACTATTTTTGCAAAGTTGAAACATTAAGCATACTTTTATGAAATTATTGGACATATATACTTGAAATACACATGGAATACATATTTATATACATCATGCAACTTTAAAATTACTACATGCAATTTTTACAAGATCATTTGAGTTTTTATAAAGAATTTTCCACCCACTTTTAGTAGTTTTGTTGGTGTGTCTAGAAGTGGCACTTTCCTTTCTAATCTTGGAATTTTGACCTCAACACCTTAAGGAAGCCCCTAAGTGTCAAATTTTCAAGAATTTGGAGTTAAGATTTGATGGATTTAAGGTAAGAAAGAAGATATTAGAGTAAGGGTCAAGAAATCTACACTTACCTTGTGTAGTTTTTGCAATTTGAGCCTCAAATGGGGAAATTTCTTAGCACCTTAACACCTTTGATCCAAGCTCCCAAGGTCAGCCACTATTTCCACACTATAATCATATTTGATGTTAAAATTTGGAATCAAAAGAGGAAAAGAGAAAGGTATTAATAAACCTCAATTTTTACCTTGTTGTCTAGTTTCTACAAATGGCTTAAAGGTCCTTTTTAAGCTAATTGCTAACTCTTGTCTTCCTTAAGTCCTTCAAGATGAGAGGTTCTAAGTATACCTTAAAATAGAAAAATTCATTAAGTTAGTAAAGGAAGGAGATAGGCTTAGAGGTTTCAAGGAAATAGATTGAAGATGAAGGAAGAAATTTCTTACCTTGTAGTGAGGTGGTTTGAATTTCAGGGATCAAATGAGAGGGATTCTTGTATTTTTTTGGGCTAAGTATTAGAAGAAGAAGAAGAAGAAGATAGAAAGTGTAGAGAGAGTTGGGAGATATTTTAGAGAGCTTGCAAGATGAAGAATGAGAAATGAATGAATTGCTCTGCCTAAACTTACCTAGTGGCCGATCCTAATGGGAGAAAAGGATGATGATTTTTTTGTTTGAAGTTTGGTGAATTGTTGTTTGCATGGGGAACAAATGGGATGGTCAAATTATGGGATTTATTAGTGAGTGGAATAATGGGGGGACTTTGAGGGGAATATTGGTGTGAGTGGGAAATTGCGGGAATTTGTGCGTATAAAATGAATTTAAAATTTGTGTAGGATATTTGGTATTAGTTTTGTGTAATGTTATGTATGTGTATAAGGATGGAGATGAATTTCTATACCCATTTATCCATGTTGGCCGTCCCCTATGTCTTGTGTGTGGTATTTATATATTTTTTTATATCTCAAAAATAATGATAATTGGTGTAAAATATCAATTCCCAAAATTAATAGTGATTCCCTCAATCACTTATGAGTTTCATAATCACTTATTCTAATTCAATTTCTTATCTCTATAGGATATAAAACACTTAGTAAAATATGTCTCCTAAAATTCTAAGGTGTCTACTAACTACTCAATTAGTAGCAAAAATGACTAGTTAAGTGATTAATAAACAAATAATTCAAAACAAAAATAAATTGACCAATAATTAAACAAGTAGTTGATCATATAAATAAAATGATAATATAGTGTTAAAATATTATTAATAGTGATCCGTCAAAATAACGCGTTAATAGTAGTCGCGAATATACAAAGCCATCTAATGACGTCGGTTACACGCTCATACAAGATTAAAAATTGAGGGGCTTCACATACTCCTCTCCTTAAAAGAATTTGGTCCCCAAATTCCTCTTAGAATAACTTAGAGTATTGATTCCTCAGGTCTTCCTCCATCTCCCACGTCGCATCTTTGTCTCGGTTATGATACTGCCACACTACTTTGACTAACGGAATCTCTATTTTTTGTAGTTGCCATATTTGTCGGTCAATAATCCCAATGGGCTTCTCGGTGTATGATAAGTTCTCCATCAATGGGGGAGTGTCGATACTTCTCTAACCTCGAGATGTGAAATACGTCGTGCATTCCCGCAAACTGTGATAGTAGTTCGAGTCGGTAAGCTAACTTTCCAATATTCTATAGTATCTTGTAGGGTCCAACATATATCGGACTCAGCTTACCTCCTTTCTTCGGATTGGTCAACCCTTTTCGTGGTGAGAGTCTAAGAAATACTTCATCTCGAACTTCGAAAAGTACGACACGTTTAAGAGAAAAAATATTACCCGTTGAATTGAAAAGTATTGCATTGCACATTGAAGTAAAAAATATCACCTTCACACTAAAAGGTATATGTTTTTTAAAAAAAATAGTAATAGTAATTTCCCTGAAAAGTATGATTTTTATGTTGGAAAATATTAATATTTTCCTGAAAAGTATGATATGATTATTGATCAAAGTGCTACATTATTTTTATTCTTTGGAATAGACCCCTCTCACTAAAAGAAAACAAGGAAATTCCAATGGAAAAAATATGTTGGATTTTGGCCAATAGTAAAATGGTCGTTGGAATGGCAAAATTCCAATGGAAAAAATACTCCAACGGTACTTCGAACGGTATTTATCCATTAGAATATATAACCGTTGGAAAAAATCCAACACTAATTCCAACAGAATTATACCATTAGAATTTAGTCCAACGGTATATCCATTGGAATATATATAATCATTGGAAAAAATGTCAACGGTTAATTATTCCAACGGAATGATACCATTGGAATTTAGTTCAACGGTAAATCCAATGGTATATATCCGTTGGAATATTCAATCATTTTATCTCATTATCTAATATTTTTAACTTTTCAGTGGTCACCCATCATCAATTTGTCCCAAATCAAGCATGTTTAACTATATATGTAGTTTCAATATGATTGACTCCAGAAGATATTCTATATTTTATTGATATGAATAATACTATCAAATCTTTTATCCCCTATTAAAATTTTCCAACGGCATTTGAATTTCCAATAGTATTCCAATAACTTGTTGTACCATTGGAATTTCCGTTGGAATTTTAAAAACTTCAACGAAAATTCCAATGATTAATTCCAATATATTGTTTACCATTAGAATTTTTGTTGAAATTTTCCAATGATATGTTTTAGCGATGTAATTTCTGTTGGAATTTTTAAAATTCCAATAGTATTTCCAATGGTTTTATTCCAACGATTTTATTACTGTTGGAATTACTGTTGGAATTTTCCAACAGTTTGTTGTGGTATTAGAATTTCCGTTGGAATTTTAACTTCCAATGCGATCGAATTCCAACAATTTATACCAACAGTTTTGTTAATTGTTGGAATTTTCGTTGGAATTTTCCAACGGTATAATGTAGCATTAGAATTTCCGTTGGAATTTTAAAAATTCCAACAGTTTTCTATTTCTTTGGAATTATTTTGTTGGAATTTGATTGTTTTCTTGTAGTGTCTAGTCAAGATCACCATTTTCGGTCGACAATTTACCCAAAACACCATAACTCAATTCATTTCAATCAATTGAGAGAAATCATAAATTACCACTCCACTCCAATCCAAATATCAACCATCAATCATCAATGATATTTTTAAAAGAATCTTTATAAAAAAATATAACACATTCAACTAGACACCAATGGACAAAATGAATAAAGAAAATTCAATGAGTACTATGTAATCTTTATTAATATGTTCGCCCTTTTGGTAGTTCCAGAGAAACGAAACTGAAAATGATACAAAATTGAACGATTGGTAAACCCACAAACACCTTAGCAACTATGGTGAAATCGAACTTAGGGCTTGCTTGTGTGGAATATAGCCACATTAGCTATTACAGTGATAATTCGAAGCCTATTGGTGTCCACGGCAACGGCGTTAACATCTACAGCGACGTGCCAGCCGCAGTGGTCGAGGTGAAGGGCCTCATGAAGCTCGTAAATGCATCCGTCAATTTTTTTCCTCCCTTCAATTAAGCTACCCTTTGCGTCCTCCTTTTTTTATTTTCTTTTTATTATTGGGTTGGGTCTTAAACGTGGAGCTCTATCTCACGGATCTAGACCCGTGAGACGGTCTCATAGGAGATTCACTCTATATATGGCTAATATAGAAATCTTCCAAAGATAAAGTTATACAATTCTTTCCAAACAAAATAAATTTAAATTATATGGAGATATTATTCTTTAGTAACTTGAAGAATAATACTAAACAGCATACAAAACTTTTCGACAAATAAAACAGAATAAATACATACTGGCAATGAATACCATAAAGTAAAATCCTGCAACAATTTTACATTACGAATAATGAAAAAAATTATTTCCCTTAGTTATTCTCATTAGTCCTACTATAAATATCAGATATCGTTCCTTAAATTTTTTTTTATCGCATTCATTCTCCAAAATACTTGCTTCCTCATCTTACAAATAAATTCTTTGTGAATATTTTGCTCCCATGCGAATAAATTCTTTGTGAATATTTTTTGGGAATAAATAAAAAAATGAATCAGCTCTGGGAATCATAAATGCAACATCATAAAATTTATTTGGATAAAATTATACGGGGTTAAAACTTAAGGGACTATAACTGCGAAAACTTCAAAACATATGGGACCAAAATTGTTAAACATTTTGCAGACTAAAAAGGTTAGCTCCATATAATTACGAGAAACATTTTGCAACTAACCAGAAAGAGTCACTACAGTCAGGGGCGGAACCAGGTTTCGACATTGAGGGGGGCCATTTTTTGCAGCCTAGATCTCCTAGGCGGGTGCCTAGGACCGATTTTTTGGCCGCATAGGCAAGCACCTAGGCCGGATTATTTGCCGCGTAGGTGGATTTTTACAACACTGATTTGTATCAAATACAATGTCAATATTCATCATTAAGTATCCCAAAATACATAATTACAACACAAAATTAACGTAATTTTTTTTTGCAAAAAATATGGGGGGGGTGGCAAATGGAATTATTCCAAAAATTTATATATAAAAATAAAAAAAAAATAATTGGGGGTGGCCTCTTCCCCACCCAAGTAGGTCCGTCCCTGACTACAATATAAGTGCACCAATAACTATATATATTCTCAAGAGCAAGCCAAATAATGTATGAAAGTACTGATCATTCACCTCATTTCTTTATCTTTGAGTTATTTGGACGGTTTTTTAATAGAAGCCACCCGACGAGCCTAATATGTAGTCAACTTGATATCATCCCCATTATTAAGTACCTGTTGGAAATTGGTATTGAATAGTTTGGGTGATAACCAAACTTTGACCAATTTTGTAGTGACTAATTATTTAATTATAAAAGAATTAAATATTAAAATAATAATCTACGTTTAGAGTAGATGTGTATATTATATTTAACATCTCAAAACCAATTTGTGGTTAAAAGGAAATGATGATAGCTATAAAAGAGGAAATATAAAAGTCGCAAGCTAAAAGCTGATACTAAAAGCCGATATATGGAAGATAATGTTCTATTGCTTGAAAGATTGATTACAACTGAGAAGGATACTCATCCTTTTATACACAATAATAGAAACATCTAGAATACAAATAAGTTGTCATCTATTCATTGGATACAAGAGAATAAGAGAGGTGGCAACCTATAATTGGGTGGCAAAAGGAATATGCTAACAACCTGATGATTGGTATAATGATTGTTGAGGACTCGTGAATGGTACTACGGGACTGCTAGATTACCGAAATCCAAACGGATATATGATAAGGGGTAAATGTGTCTTTTATCCCCCCCTCAATTCGAACGAGGATTAGGAACAACATTCAGTTTGTTCCTCATCCGAATGAAGAATTCCCTGGAAAGTGGTTTCATGAAAATGTCTGCTGCTTGATCCAAAGAAGGCACATATTAGACACAGATTAAATTATGTAGAACTTTTTCTCGAAGAAAATGCAAATCCAGCTCGAAGTGTTTGGTACGTGAGTGATGAATAGGATTTTTAGCAAAAGATATAGCACTTTGATTGTCAACCCAAACTGTAGAAGTTTGCTGCAGGGGAATGTGTAATTCCTTAAATAAGGAAAGCAGCCAAATGAGATCACAAACGGTGTAAGCTAAACTGTGGTATTCAGCTTCAGTGCTAGACCGGGAAACTAAAGCCTGTTTCTTGGAGCTCCAAGACACTAAGTTCTGACACATAAAAATATAGAATCTAGATGTAGAACGCCTATCATCAGGGTTCGATCCCCAATCGACATCGGAAAATGCGGTTAAATTAAAAGAATTTGAAGGAACAAAAGACAATCCAAGATGTAGAGTGCCGGTCAAATAACGAACAATGCATTTGACGGCCTCCCAATGTCTGTCTAGAGGAGATTGCATGAATTGACTAACCTTACTCACACTAAAACTAATTTCTGGCCTGGTAATTGTGGCATAATGAAGACCGCCTATAATGCTCCGGTAAAGACGAGCATATTCAATAGGCTAACCATTAAATTTGGAAAGAGGTGGGTTGCCAACCATAGGAATGGTGAGACTTTTAGCATGTTGCATACTCAGAAGTCGAGCTTTGTATTTCTTCTTGCCCAAGGTGCCATCCGCATTGGTCTTGGTTTTGTAGAAATGTCCACCAAAGAAGAGATCGAATATCGCACTATATGTGGTTTATCCAAAGATCACATAATGTCCATGTTTTATTTTTAAACTAGAGCATCATAGTCCTTCTGCTAGACCAAGCCTCTTTCCATTCTTAGAAAAGCAAGGCTTCAAAGCTTGCTAAGATTTGGGCTCTTGAAGGATATCTACGCCTAATTGTCGAATTGGCCAACCTTTTGATGGTAATGATTTCGGGCTTGAAAATGCAAACAAATGGATGATCTTTGAAAATCAACCATGGGATGACCACCCCTTAGCCATGAGCCCAAGGTGCCATCCGCACTCAAAGAATTATCCGGAGTAAGATTAGAATGAGGTAAATGATTGTGCTTTATAGGTAATTCCACAATAAGACACCCCCCTGCAATGGGGATAGGTGAAGAGCGAGTAGATGGAATCGGGATGACGAGGTCATCAGGTGAACTAGACGAGGTAAATGATTGTGTTTTATAGGTAATTCCACAATGAGGCATCAAGGAAACAGAGGAGCTATCAATGGGAAGGGAAGGAGGACAAACCCAGGTGATGGTAAAAACAAATGGTATAATGGAATGAAGGAGCAGGGATAGGAACCAGGGGGGAAGAGGTATGGGACTGGGAATTAGCTGTAGGTACCTGGTGTACGGGTGTAGAGCGGTGAGGGGAAAAGGAGAACACTTTTTCATCAAACAGGACATGCCTTGTGATGATGATTCATTTATCAGGAAGGAGGACCCTATATCCTTTATGCTTGGGACTTTATCCAATAAAAGTAGCGGCCACACTTTTGGGTTCAAGTTTATGGTGGTTATACGGTTTCATGTATGGAAAGCATAAACATTCGAAGGTTTTGAGGAAATGGTAATCAGGCTTATGACCCGTGAGAAGCTCAAAAGGGGTCCATGTTTGAGAATTTTGGAGGGGGTTATGTTGATGATGAACACGACACTTGTACCAGCATCATCCCAATGAACTTGTGGGAGATTAGACTGACTCAAGAGTGCAATAGCAACTTGAAGAATGTGTCTATGTTTTCTTTCAACAAGGCCATTTTGTTGGGGGGTGTATGGACAAGAAAATCGATGATTAATGCCATGTTTGGAAAGATATTGAGATAAGCCAATAAACTCACCACCTCCATCACTTTGAACACATTTGAAATTCTTATTAAATTGGGTCTCAACTAGATTTTTAAGGTGGATGAAGGCCTGAGTGGTATCTGATTTTAGCTTTAACAAGTAAATCCATGTATATCGAGTAGCTTGATCAACAAAACTCACATAATAAGTAAAGCCAATATAAGATTTAATAGGACTTGGTGCCCAAGGAGTTGTGTGAATAAGATGAAAGGGTTGAAAGCCCTCAGTATAGGAACTAGGAAAAGGCAATTTATGGAACTTAGATTTCATACAAGAATAACATAGAAACTGACTTTTGTTGAGAGCAAAGAGTATATTACAACCTTCTAATGCTTTCTTAACAATGTCATAGGAAGCATGTCCTAGTCTATAGTGCCAAGTTTCTAAATCAAGCTTGCTCTTTATTGCTGCATAATTGATAAAAGGAGGCACAGGTTGAAAAGGATGGTGGTGCTGGGAAGAATGGCTGGCTGGAAGAGTATGTTGAAGGGTGTTTGTATCTCTAGTGTTAACAAGGCTGAAACTATAAAGTCCATCTTTAAGCATTCCTTTGAGAAGAGTTGTCCCTGTTGCAATATTTTTCACAAGACAAAAAGTTGGGTGAAATTCAAAAAACATACTATTGTCTTTGGCAAATTGTATGTGAGACACTCAAAAGATACTTAGTGATTTAGGAACATGTAGGAGATTTTTTTAAAGAAAAAGAATGAGGGAAAGTGTTGCATGAGGATTTTACTATAGAATTACCTATGTGAGCAATGTCAATACCTGACCCTCCTGCTGTCTGCACTCTCTCAGTGCCCTGAGATTATGATGCAACATTAAGATTGCCCATATCGAATGTCACATGGTTTGTGGCACCACTATCAGGATACCAGGTAATGTCTTGTATGAGCTCAATAGAGGAAATGCTAGCAATGTTAACATGAGGAGAAAAGTTGGAAGAATTTCCAAAACCATTAAGTTGTCCCTGATATTGTTGTCGAGTGAAATGACCCATGTTTGTTCCACTATTCCCTAGAACAAAGTTCAAGTTAGCCCTGTAAAAAACATTTGTCCGCCATATGTCCATTGTAATGGCATATTTGGCATCTGGGTGTATTACCGAAGCGTCCTCCTCTGCCTCTGAAATTGTTGCTTCTTCCTGCTCCTCTTCCTCTATTGCCTTGAAATTGATAAAAACCTCTGCCTCTGTTGTTCTGATTTCCTCCACCTCTTCTGAATCCTGAACTTGGTCCATGAGTAGTCAGGTTCACAGAGAAGTTTTCTCCAGTATTATTTATACCATCACTTACTTCCAGCCTATTTTCATAACTGAGCAAAATAGCATGGCTTCTCTTAGGCTGCAGGGTTCCATTCTAGAGGTAACAGGTACAATAACAGGGTTATACTCAGTTTCAAAGCCATGATAAAGCATGTAAAACTTGATCTGGTTCATCTATTCCATGACCTGCTGAAGCAAGAAGATCACACAGAGATTTGACTTTATTTAAGTATTCCCTCATAAGCATATTTCCTTTCTTAAGTGTTTGCAGCTGCACTTTGTATTGCATCACTTTTGCTCCATTTTGAATAGCAAAGCTTATATTTAGAGCTTCCCAAACAACTTTAGAGCTCTCCAGACCAACAGTGCTAACAAAGATACTTTCACTCAATGAGGATAAAAGCCATGACATCAACAGCTGATCTTGTCTAATCCATGCTTAATAAGTTGGATTGATGACATTCTCTCCTTATTCATTAATATAGTATTCTTCAGGTTGTGGTAGAGTTCCATCAAGGAGACCCCCCAGTCCATACCCACGAATAGCTACAAGGACTTGTTGTTTCCACACCAAATAATTATTATCAGACAACTTAACAGTGAAAAGCTGCCCTTGAGATTGAATAACTTGGATATCAGCTGGATTGTTTCCTCCAGCATCATTCTTGCATCCATGGAGAGGGATGTAAGAATAAAAGAAAGGAAGTATCATGGATCTAACTTGCTCTGATACCATAAAAGGAAATGATGATAGCCATAAAAGAGGAAATATAAAAGCTGCAAGCTAAAAGCTTATATATGGAAGATACTGTTCTATTGCTTGAAAGATTCATTACAACTAAGAAGGATACTAATCCTTTTATACACAATAATAGAAACATCTAGAATATAAATAAGTTGTCATCTATTCATTGGATACAAGAGAATAAGAGAGGTGGCAACCTATAATTGGGTAACAAAAGGAATATGCTAACAACCTGATGATTGGTGAGGACTCGTGAATGGTACTATGGTACTGCCTAGATTACTTGAAATCCAAATGGATATATGGTAAGGGGTAAATGTGTCTTTTAGAGGTGTGTGAGAAATAAAATACACAAGTTAGTCACTTGAAAATAGTATATTTAACTTCTCAAAACCAGTTTGAGGTGTCTATACTCTGTCATGTATTCATTTTCGCTCAATCAAGAAGTTGTGGGAAGAGTAGGAGCTTATGACAGGGTGACCCTATATCTCCTTGCCTATTTGTTCTGTGCGCTCACGGTCTGTCAGCATTGATCGTTACTTGATGAAGAAATAGATTCATGGTGTCAAAATAGGTCTGACATGTCCACTATTACACACCTATGTTTTGCCGATTATAGCTTGATTTCCTATCGGGCCACAGCCATTGAATGCAGACGAGTAGAAGAATTACTACAAATGTATGAGGGAGCTTTAGGGAAATTAATAAATTATGATAAGTCGGCATTGACTTTTAGTCCCAATACAAGCCTAAATAACATAGAATATTTCAAGGTCATGATCTATACTTAAGGCTGCCCACTTTTTCTTTAAGGAGCAAGAAAATGCAGTTCGGGTATTTGAAAGAAAAAGTCATAAAAAAATACAAGGGTGGAATGGAAAGATCTTTACATTGGGGAGAAGAAAGTGTTGATAAAATTAGTATTGCAAGCTATCCCAACTTATTCCATGTCGTGTTTTCGGATACCAAAGAGTATTTGCGATGAAATTGAAAGGAGTTGTGCTAATTTTTGGTGGGGAATGGAGAATGGGAAAAACATATACACTGGAAAAAATGGGAAACTCTTTGTCAGCCTAAATGCATGGGAGGACTGGGATTTCGAATTTAAGAGCTTTCAATAAAGCACTATGGGCTAAGCAACTCCAGAGGGTGATTCGTAGGCCAAATAGTCTAGTGGAAACAGTCCTCAAAGCCATATATTATCGCCATGGGGACATTATGGAAGCTAAATTGAATGTTAGACGTTTGGTAATTTTTTCTCCAACCAGGATAAATGATCCCACTAACGCGGGAACCAAATTGATACGTGTAAAATATACGTGCATTTAAGGGCTTATTTTGATATATAATTGATGCATTTGCACACATATTTAGTGTATTTTACTTGATTTCCTTTGTTGGGCGTGATATCACAGTACTCTTGTGAATTTTGCAGAAAATGGAGCTAAATTGGACAAAAGGTGATAGCATGTTTCAAATGATATGTCAAAAGACAAGATACGAGCAAAAATGTGAAGGAAAGATGCATGGACGGTCGAACAAAAGGGAGTTTCCTCAAAAACGTCAAAACACGCTAACAGTTTCCAACACTGGTAGGGTTTAGTATTTTGGCCATAACGTTCTCTACAATATTGATATTGAGGTGATAAAGTGGCTATGGAAAGCTAAGATAAAGGGCTACAACTTTTGTGAAGACCCTAGAAGCAAATTCCGATCGCACGACCCAAACGTGTGGGTTGACACGGTCGTGCGACGTGTCTTTGGCTGAATTGGTCTCCTAATCCTACCAGAACTCTACAAGCACCTATATAAAGGGACCAAGGCTTGCACGAAAATTCATAATCATTCATATACCATACAACACACCAAAATACACAGGAACACAAGATCAAAGGTCTTCTGACGAGAGGAGGGCTAGGTTACGAAAAACACCACAAGGGCTTCCACATCTACGGACGCACAAGAGCTTCGAAGGCTTGGATGGAAGATCCATCCTGACAAGAAGGGGTTTTCTTTCTTTGTTTAGATCTCTTGTCTGTGCTTAAACAATGTCACAATATTGATTTCAAGTTTGTCTATGAATTGTTTTTATCAATATTTGCCTAATCTTTCGGATCCTACGGCATAATCAAAACTTTGGATTCATGTTAAATCTTGATTGATCGTTTTTTTAATTGATTCATGTGTTCTATTTTATGAATTCGAGTGCTTATTCTTAATTGTTGATTATTTGGCCAATAATTTGCATGTCATACTTGTTAGTCTATAATCCGGGAGGTGAATTCTAGCAAGAAGAAAATCGAATCCAGACATAAACAGAGTAATGTATCGGGAGACTACTTCTGTTTGTGGGAGTATTTCAACTTAAAGATTTGTTGGGAGTTAATAATAGTTGTGATGGATCGAGAGACCTCAATTATTATTAATCTACTATTTACGCGCCATTAGGGATGGGGAATAGACTAGTTTAGTAATTGAACCCATAGAAACGCATGGATTGGTTTTGAAATATTAAATGAATTTAATATTGAAGAAACATGTTGAGATTATGTGTCTAGGGTTGCTTCTGTATTTGTTGAAAATGTGGGATTCACAAATTTATTTATTTTTCTTTTTATTTTCTATTTTTATAAAACTCTTGATATTTGGTTGCTTCAATAAAATTGGAATCCGATGTTATTATAGACTAAGTGTTTCATAGTCAATCCCTGAGGAATACGACCTTGCTTGCCATTATCCTATAAACTACAATATACACTTGCAGTTGTAAGATCCAAATATTGTTGGCGAACAAGTTTTTGAACCAAACCATCATTTATCTGGCGATCACTACTTTTGAGATGGGATATTAATCAAAGGGGTGTAAGCTGGATGATTGGGGATGGAAACAAGTTAAAATATCGACTGATCACTGGATCCCCACAACCATGAAAAAGGTGCAACCATGGAATTCCCAAGTTAGTGCAGAAGCTTCAGTGGACAATCTGATTAGAAATGGACAATGGGATGGGCCTTTGATTAATGCAATCTTTGATCCATATACTGCTACAGAGATACAAAAGATTTCACTGGCTGTCAGACCTAAAGGAGACGTTCGTTACTGGAGGTATGATAATAAGGGTAAATATTCAATTTGGGAAGGATGCAAACTTTAAATAGGTTTGTTCATCCCTCCGGAAAATAGCTCAACTCTAAACTTGTAAAAGTGGTGGAATTTCATATGGGCTATCGGTATACCTCCTAAAATTTAGATATTTTGGAGGAAAGTATCGCACAAATATTTGCAGCCAAAGAAAACCTATTAAGACCCCATGTCCCAGCTTATGGAGTTTGTGAGCTTTGTCATTTTCATGAAGATTCTACATCTTACTCTCTATTTTTTTTGCCCAACAATCGACATATGTGGAAGGTACAACATTCTGGTGATTTATTGAACTCATGAGGGGTGATGATACCATTGGAATTGGAGTATGGTTAAGGAGATAGGAAAAATTTATTTTGAACTCTTTGATTGCTATACCTGGGCAATTTGGAAGGCTAGACAACATAATTGTCATCACTAGAGTCAAGAAACAATAGCAGTAAATGTCGACAAGGTTGTTCAATTTCTAATGGAATTCAAACGAGCATAGGCATCTTGCAACAAGGTAGGGGTCATTAGTGGGATTGCGTCTGAAACATGTTGTAACACTCCCTCTCAAGGTACGTTAAGGCTGGAGGTCGATGCTTGTTTTAATGTTAAGGAAGGCAAGTGTAGGAGGGATTTTTTGGAATGAAGAGAAACATGTTAGACTTGCTTATGGTTGAAAGGTGGAGAATCCAATTTATATATTGGAATGTGAGTTATTATCCATGCAAATAGGACTGTAAGTTGCAAAGGAAAACATTCCACAACCTATTCAAATGGTATCTGATTCATTCTTGGCGGTGCAAGCAGTCACCAGTAATTAGGAAGACCTTAGCTACACTGGTTCAGGAATTCTCTAGATACGCCATTTTGTGGCTAACATATATGCAAGCAAATAAAATCTCTCATGTGCGATGAACATCAAATAAAGTTGCACATTGTTTAGCTAATTTTGCTTCCTTTAATCCAACCCCATTTTGTTGGGTGAGTATAGGGATGCCTTTATGGTTCAAGGATTATGTAAATGTAGTGTAAATTATCTATCAATAAAGTATTTCATTTTCCTTAAAAAAATGGGATAATGTATGTGGGGAAGGTGAAAAGTCACTCATCCCATATAGGAATTTGATATTGATTAAATTCGAAATATCAATAAGTTGGTGTAGAAGAGTGTTCAAGATGATAGAACTATACACATGTGATATGTGGTGAGCTGGGCCACATGCAAGCGTGCGTGCTCGCCTGGCCTGGCCTCGACCGTGACCGTTTATGTGACTGTGGCTGGACTGGGCCTAGTTTTGCACAAAAAATATTTGTTTTTATAAAAACAAATAGAATTGTAACTGTTAGATGAAACCCACTAAATACAAGAGTTACTGGTTTGCCCACTACTTGTAAGTTACAGTTTAGTGGTCTTTGATGTTTGTTCACTACCTGAAGGTTTCAACCCATTATCCCATGGAATTATTGCATCTGCAGTATGATGTCCTCATCTGATTGGAAGTCCTATATATAGGGTTGCATTGTATTTGTTGAAATACACAAGAAATTATTCTCTCGTTTTACTTTTACATATTACATAGTGTACTCGTCTGTTCCGTCAGAGCTTAGAAATTTGAAGTGCTACTATTTCAAGGACGAATTAATGTTGTATCTTTGGGGATAACACGTATGTTCCGTCAGCACTATAAGTGACATTGGGAGGTGGAAGAAAAATTGATATGAACGCCCTATTAGTTATGAAAATGATAAAATTTGATGAACATGATTATTGGTTGCACCAATCTGATCGTACCAGGTTTAAACTCCCAAATTCTGATGCAACCGCAATACATGAGCGTGCTAATTGGAGCCTCGCTTTTGCCTATAGCTGCTTTTATCATATGCAGTCTTATTTTTGTTGGGTGTGCCATTCGTGTTGTTTGGACTCTATAACTTGCATTGGTATCTTTGTTGAAACCACGTGCGTGTGCAATTTCGGAAAATGATCTATGGTCCTTTTTGTTTAAGCCTGTTTAGCCTAAAAAGCCTACCTATGAACTCATGATTCCCTAGTTAGCCAATTTGAGTCCAAGCCTTGTTTGTTGTTAGTCACATTTTGAGCCTTAACATGACATATTCTTATCCCAAAACTTGAGATTATAGAGATGTATATATTGGAGCGGGATGTGGTTTAACTTTGAAAGAATGTTGGTAAACAGGGGATGAAAAATGAGTAGATGAATTACGGAGCTCGGAAAATTTGAGTGAAAAGAAAAGAAAAAGATCAATCACTTTAAAACAAAATTGAGAAAGAGAAAAATCGAGAAAATCGAGCTTAAGTCAAAAGAAATAAGACAATGGCCAAAGCCTGAATAAAAAAGAAAAATATGGAGGAATAAGAAATGTGAATTGAAATTGAAAAACTAAGTGAATGCTTCTTAGATAAAGTGGATTGATGATTTGAAATGTTAATACTTATAGTCTCTTTTCTCAAGTTTGAGTTCCTTAATTCATATTTTCCTACCCTAACCAAAGAGCCCACATTACAATCAAATGAGAGTCATTTTTTATTGTTAAATTGTGCACACTTGAGTGGTAGAGATGTTAGACAATTTGCATGATTATGGTAGTTCTACAACATTGATTTGATTTGAGAGTATACACATCCTATTTAATTTGAGAGTGTGAGTGATATACTTATCCGCAGAGTCACGATGATGAATACCCGAACGAGTATTTATTGTGCCTAATTTGAAATTGAGAGCTTTTTCAGAATGAGGTGCATGTTTACTAAAGAATGAATCTGAATGAGATTTTGTATTTGTGGTGTTCTTGTGTTGTATAGTCGACCCCATTGCATGTGATTGTTTTTCTTATTTTGCTCAAATACGAGCAATAGTTTAAGTTTGGGGGGATTTGATAAGTGTGAAATATACATGCATTTAGAGGTTTATTTGATTATATAATTGATACACTTGCACGGATATTTAGTGTGTTTAGGTTAGTTTCCTTTGTCGGGCGTGATATTACGTATTCTTGTATACATTTGCAAGAAACGGAGTACCGAAAGCCAAGGGATGATCAAATACGCGAAGAAAATGAAGAAGTGTGAACCACACGACCTGGTTAAGCCATTTTATACGGTCGTGGGTTTTGTCCATGTGAAGGGGACACGGACGTCCGATATGCCAAATGATGAATTTTCAGAGAACAAGTTACACGGTCCACCCGTGTGAATTCACACGACGTGGGTTCTGCTTCGAGCATTGACAGATAGTTGGGATGCTTCACATGGTCTGACAGTGTGCTTTGTACATGGCCATGCGAGTTGTTTCTCTGGCAGATTTAGTTTTCTAATTTTTTTAGGACTCTACAAGGAATCCCATAAGGCAACTATAAAAGGAGGACTTAACCCTAATGTCAAATATAACACACTTGAGAGGGAAAATACAAATCAAAGAGAGAAAAGATACAACACAACAAAGAATAACACAAGACTTCTACCAACCATGAAGGCACGAAGGTTTGAGATTGTGAAGACGAATCCATCTACTCGAGAGGGTTTCATCATGATAGTTTAGAGCTATTGTTTTGTACTTACTTCCATGTTTAACTATTTGTTTTCAAGTTTGTCTATTAACTTGCGAACAAGTATCTTAGGCTAAATCTCTTTATTCTGGACGTGATCGAAACTACGGATTCATGTTAATTCTAATTTGATTGTTTCTTTTTAATTAATTTCTTACGATCTTTTTATGATTTGTGTGCTTATTCCCTGTAGATTATCTGGCCAATAATTTTCATGTTTTATTTGTTAGTTCATAATTTGGAAGATGAGATCTAATAGTAGATAAACGAATTCATAACATAAATGGGTGCGAAGTCGGGAGGCGTACAATGTTTGTGGAGGTTAACCTTAATTATATATTCTTTTGGGAGTTGATATTAATTGTTAAGTAGGATTACTAACAATTCCTATTAATATACGGGTTTTTTACATCGGGAGAAGGAATAAACTACCTTAGGAATTAAAACCATAGATACATGTAAACTAGTTTTTGGTGAAACATTAATTGAAATTAATATTGATGAAGCATATTAAGATCATAGTCCTACGATTGCTTTTCGTAATTATTTGATTCTTGTGAAGTTTGGTGATTAATAATATCTAGACAATTTTTCGTTTGATAATTTTAGGATTAGTTAAATACTATTCTTGTTTGATTTCGATAGCTTCAATAAAATTGGAAACACGAAATTCACTATACTTTATGTGCTTCGTAAAAATCCTAGTGGAATACGACCATGCTCGTCACTATCTATAAACTACACCGTACACTTGCGGTATAGCGAAAGGATTTTCACGATCAATCACACACCATCAAAGGAAGAAATTTCTTCATGATGTACAATATTTTATGTGGGCCAACGCGCACAACAACAAAGATGCTACCATCTGGTTTTTATTGGCCTTCGATTTTTAAAGAATTTGAGTTGCAATCTAATAGATGCTAGAGAATGGGGATGATTTCGTGGCGACATGAGATGCCATTAATGAACATGATAGAGGTGGAGTTATTCGATGTGTAGGGCATAAATTTCATGGGGTCGTTTCCTTCTTCATGTGGGTATATGTATATTCTCCTTGCGGTGGATTATATATCCAAATGAGGTGATTCCAACAAAAATGAATGATACACAAATTGTATTGAAGTTCTTGCAAAAGAATAGTTTTACACGATTCGGTACTACAAGCGCAGTATTTAGCGATGGGGGTTCCCACTTTTGCAATAAATTGTTCAATAACCTCAAGGAGAAATATGGTGTTAGACACGGAGTGGCCTTAGCATATCACCCACAATCTAGTCGTCAAGCTGAAGTTTCGAACAGAGAAATTAAGCAGATACTTGAGAAGACAGTTAGTACGAATCGAAAGGATTGGGCTTTGAAACTCTTTGTGGGCTTATCATACGGTATACAAAATACCCATGGGAATGTCACCCTATCGGTTAGTCTTTAGAAAGGTATGCCATCACCTTCTGGTGGAATTGGAACTAAAGCGTATTGGGAGGTGAAAAAGTTAAACTTTGATATGACTGATGTGGGAGAAAAGAGAATTGCAAATAAGCAAATTGGAAGAGTTCTGTAAAGATGCATATGAAAATGCCCAAATCTAAAAGGATCGTACAGAAGATGGCACGATAAAAGGATTTTGCAAAAAACAATTTAACCCAGAGAAATGGTGTTGTTATACAATTCATGACTAAAATGTTTTCTGGGTAAGTTCAAATCACATTGGTTGAGTCCATCTGTAATTAAAAAGGTACTACCTCCAGGGGCCATTGAACTGATAGCACAAGATGGGCAAACTTTCATAGTTAATGGGTAAAGAGTAAAGCACTACTACGAGCAGGAAAAGAAGAAGGAAGTGTCAAACATCCTCTTAATCGAGCCATAACAAATTCAGGCGTCCGGCTAAAGACGTAAAAATTAGCACTTTTTGCAACCCAATGTTTAATCGTCGTTGTTCATTTGAAATTGTTTTACTAACTTTAATTTTTAGTTTCATTTATTTTTGTTGTGAGTTGTTGTGTAGGAGGTGTCACGACAAACAAACAAAAACAAAGTTGGGATGCACCCACACACAACCTGGTCATGCCCCTGCACACGGTCGTGTGTCCTAGAAATACAAAAAATAGAGAGTCGAGCACATCCACACAACCTTGTTATGCCCTTGCAAACGGTCATGTGGCTGAGCATTTTTGTTGGGAATAGAGTACACTCACACGAACTGATTGTGCCCTAGCGCACGGGCATTTGAGCTAACACTAAGACAGAGGACATTCCGCATGACCCAGTAATGCCCTTGTGCACGGGTCGTGTGCGCATCAACAGCCTGTGGTTTTGTCTCGCCCCAAACGGGACTATGGCGTGATCAATAACTTAAACTAGTTGATAAGACAAATAAATATAACCAACAAAGAATTTACACAATATTAATACTAAAATAGTCGACCTTTAAAACATTTCAAATCAGAGTCTAACGTAGCAGCAAAAATTCTTAAGTTATAATCCGAATAAAATTCAACATTCATCAATCCAAAATGAATTGTCCAACAACAACGCTGAATAGGAAATTATCACTCTACTGGACAACTAGGGCATGTCATCACTCCGTCTCTTGATCGTCCTTGTTCACATCCTCAACGTGTGGTTCACCATCTGGTCGTTGAAAAGGCGGGGGTGAAACAAATATTCTTAGTGGATGGGTTTTCATGTGCATGTGTGGCTTATATCAATGCAAGAAATTATTTATATGAAAGAATGCCTGGTTCATGATGCGTGCAGTCACACACGATTCACAAGTAACATGATATTCCTAAAATAATATAATAATATATAACTTGTTGAAGATAGTTCATGAATATTCAAGCACCATGAATGGTATTCGAGCAAGTCAAGTAGTGGTTGCGTACGGAACATAGCGCCGACCCAAGCGATTCAAATAGTAGTTGCTAACGGAACGGAACGCCAACCCAAGCGATTCAAGTAGTGGTTGTGTACGCAATGTACGCCAACCCAAGCGATTCAAGTAGTGGTTGTGTACGAATGTAGCGCCAACCAAAGCAATTAAATGTTCCGAGTAACTCCAGACGATTCCTTCATTCTTTCTTGTAACTTCCCGAGCAAGATGGCATAATGCCCAATTCACCTTATCACTCCTAGGTATGACAAATCCACGATGCGGCTAGCTAAGCCCGAATTATCATCATCATGATTATACCTCAATTTTATGACCCACTCGCTTGTTGGACACTCCGTCCTTTAATGGTGGGAGACGGTGGGGCTGGTAATGGAATAGCAGCCGAGCTACCCGGTTCCAATACACGACTAGTCCACTCCGACTGTGAGCTCAACACACCAAGTTGACTCAAGCAAGTAGGTTCACAGAGTTATAATATGTCAACAAGAAAGTCGAATACAATATACGATTTATACATGAGCAATACAAGGTGTAAAGAAGTTAAATTTATTTACGCGAGTGCGCGGTATTATTTGGTGGTGTAAACATGTTAAATGAAGCTAATTATCGGAAGAATAATATATTCTTTAATGATTTGGTGGACTTGGTATAGTATGCGTGAGGTCAATCCCGTTGAAAGTTCGAATTGTTATAATTAAGTCAATTTAAGGGCTGCAACAAGGTAAATAATTTATTTGGGTCCTTGATAAATGGAAATTTGATAAGTAGTCTCGTTTTGGAAAACTAGTATTTATCGGGTTTGAAATCAAAAATAAGTTGTGGTCTCGACCTTGCAAAAATATAAGGTCAGTTTCTAAATTTTTTAAATTGTTCATAGAATCAGTTTTTCAATGAATTTGGGGTTGATTTTTAAGAAAATTTCAGTTTGGTCCCCTTATTGTCAAAATTGTCATTTTTGGCCCCAAACTTAATATATTTGGATCTCACAAACCGGAAGGGCTTTTGATGTGATTCCAACTTTAAAATATCACTTGTGACAGGGGATTGTTGGGACAAAATCAGTTTTAAAAAAGTCTCAGTTTAAGTTCCTTAACATTTGAAAATTATATTTCTAGTCCAATTCTCGATTTTGCCCTTGAGGGCTTATTTGGGGTCTGTTTATCATGAAACTTGAACCATGGGTTTAAAATAATATATGATATAGATTAACTTGTTTTTCAGTACATGGACCGTATTATTCCTGGAAATTTTATTTTAGTCCTTGAGTGTTGGAATTTTACACTTTAGTCCTCAAAATTACAAAAAATGGTTTTCTTTACTCAAAACACTTTGACTTTTGGAATTTACTCAAAATGTGAGTTTTTCAGTTAAAACAAGTTAAAAATTTCGAAATTTTCAGAAAAGTCCCTGAATAATTTTCAAAATCTCATTTTGGTCCTCAAACTTTGAAAATTCCTCATTTGAGTCCTTAGGCTTTCAAGGGTTTGCTTTCTTAACTCAAAACCTTTAAAATTTTGTTATTATCTTAAAATATAATATATTTAATTTATGATGAATTCTTGAATGATATGTTAATGCATATATTGAATGATATTTTTCGAATGCTTGTACAAATTTATGAAATTTTTGATGAATTCTTGAATGATATGTTAATGCATGTATAAAAAATCATCAAAAATTTCATAAATTTGTACATGCATGGACCTATTTTTGCAAAATTTAGACAACAGGCATACTTTGATGAAAATTTTGGATATAGATACTTAAAATACTCATGCAATATATATTTATACAATCTCATGTAATTTTTAAAATACTACACGCCATTTGTGCAAAATACATGAGTTTTTATGAAAGATTTTCCACCCACCTTTGTTAGTTCTTGTTAATGAGTCTTGAGATGATACTTTCTTTCTAACTCCATGAAATTTGACCACCACACCTTAAGGTAGCCCCTAAGTGTCAAATTTTAAAGAATTTTAAGTTAGGTTTTGGAGGATTTGAAGTAAGAAATAAGAAGTTAGAATAAATGTCAAGAAATCTACACTTATCTTTACTAGTACAAAATTGACCATTTGCATCGGTTGTAAACGACTTTAACCATTGGTTCCAACGGCGATGCTTGTGAAGGCGATGCTTATAATCACATATATAGGCATCAATTTCAACTGCTGCCTAAAGTAAACAATAGGCATCGGTTGCTAAGCAAAAACCGATGCATAATGTCACCAAAAGCATCGGTTTTCCACAAACAACCGATGCATAAAGTCAGTTTGGGCATCAGTTCATAACAACAACCGATGCCTATTGTTATTTTTTTAAATACAATTTTTTTCCAATCTCCTGCCTCCCTGCAAAATAAAAATACATACCACAAATAAAAATTCAACCCAAAAATTAGTGACATTTTTTATTCCATAAATTAGAGGACTCAATGCAGCAAAATTATGGTCAAAACTTTTAAATAAAATGTTCACTCCATTTCCAGTCCAGAATACCAAAACTAGAATATATTTTGTCTGAGTAACAAATTGAGAATAGATATGTCTAACAAAACAAAATCAACTTCTGTCTCATTCTCGGCTATATATCACACGGAGCCAATCACTAATAAGCTTCTTGCTCCTCCTGTTTCAACAATATTAATGAATCAGTATAAAAGGTTATAGAGTTTTCTTTTGATAGCTTAAGTGATAGAATGCAGAAGATAAGCCGTTGCTTTTCCCCATTATAGGAGCCATAAATCCAAATTTATTTTGAAAATCAGAAAATTCCACCATCAGGTGACTTTCTCATATGCAATCCAAATTTTTCAATCAAATTTATTCTCAATATATTGTAAAAAATTACAAACTAACGTATTTAAGTTGTCAATGTATTTTAAAACATGCATGACAAACACCAGTACCGCCTTAATTACTGAAAGTACCAAAAATGCGCTTTTGCAGGAGGATAGTGATATTGACCATAAAGTTTGGTCTATTCTGAATTCCTTGGGGATGAAGGGTCGAACATCCTCGGCTTTAACCAGATGAATTTGGTACAGTGAATACATGCTTCTGAAATGCTGATTCTTCCTTCATTTTATGTTTCCAATAAAGAATTCCATGTAGTTTTACTATATGTCCAAGACTTTAAGAAGAAAACTCAACCACATACCAACAACTTCTTCTTAAGTTCTTTGCGTTGTGGAAGTATGCCTAGAGCACCAAACATGTATTTTCACAGTAAGCACCACATCTTTCCAGTAAAAAGTATCATGTGCAGCCAAATCAACAGCCTTTTAACCCAAATGCTATAATCTGTACAAATATTAGTAAGTCTCATAAGTTCTAATTTGGTACAAATGGGCATACCTCAGAGGCCATCCACCTATATGTTCAAGTTTTCGCTGTCATTACACATGTTTGTGCTTTCACTCTGGCCACCCGAAAATTAGCAACCTTAACAACCTGAAAATAGAAACCTCTGAGATCATCCCAAAGCTACAATAGCTATTTTAGACGATGGAATGTCTAAATGGCTGGAAACTGACAGGTAAGATGGCTGCCAGATGACAAATAAGGCAGTCTTGTTGTTCTATTAAAGAATAAAATGATTCTATCTTCCCACAAGGAGAATATCCAGCACGACTGATTTTTATTTTCGGTATTAAAACACATCAATCAAAAACATAAGCAAAATCCATATACTTTTGACACCAAGTTTAACTTTTTAGACGGGTCAAACTAGATTGTGACAAGTCAAGATACAATATAAGTAAAGCCAGATACATCAAATTAGAAACATAAAACTAAGTCATGCAGTTGAAGGACATGATGCTTCATTTTCATCCATTAAAAGATTTGCAACCTTCAAATCTCTGTGAATTATATTGTTCTGATGCAAATAGTTCATGCCCTTTGCTACATCAATCGCTACTTTGAGTAAGGCTGGAAGCTTAAAAGTACCTCTTTGCTTGTGTAAGTAGTCATAAATACTCCTTCCAGACATGTATTCAACAATTAAACAAGCAAGAAAATTTGAAACCTAAATTAGCTGAAACAACAACTGGAAAAAGATTCAAGTTTCTAATTTGTTTTTAAGCCTGATCTAAACCACAAAGTTTTCAAGCCATGGGTACAATATAGACACAATCCTGTCACTATACACAAGCTAGGAGGTCCGGTGCATGCCCCTACAAACTGCACAACATTTTTGTGTAGAACTTTTCTGCAGGTAGCATATACCATTCAACATAAAAGGAAAAAAAACCATGAGAAGAATAGGCTACACTACTACAAAAATGCTGATAGACACCGGTTTTAAACCGGTGTCTATTAGCAAAACAACCGGTGTTAGAGCCACTGGTGTTAAAAATCTGAACTTTTTGACAGCGGTTGAGAACCGGTGTCGTTTCCTTGAAAAACACCGGTTTAAAACCGGTGTCTATTAGCAAAACAACCGGTGTTAGAGCCACTGGTGTTAAAAGTCTGAACTTTTTGACAGCGGTTGAGAACTGGTGTCGTTTCCTTGAAAGACACCGGTTTTAAACCGGTGTCGTAGAGATAAAATATCCGCTTTCTAAGGCCCTGATGTTAAAAGTTTATGTATTTGACACCGGTTTAAAACCAGTGTCTTTTGATGAATAGACACCGCATCAAAACGCAGGTTTTAAACCGGTGTCGTTTCATCTAAAGACACCGGCTCAAAACCTGTCTTTTGTATGAAATTAAATTTGTAAGCTCTAGATATAATACAAAGTAAAGCTGCAAAAAATCCATACCAATAATCAATTCATCATGAAATCCAATTCCACCAATCAACAAAAAATGCATTAATACTAAAGTCACCAAAATCCAAAATTCAACAAAAAGTACTTGTAGCGATGTTTTCTTTCAATAAAGAAACTATGAATTCATAATCTAATTCTATTAACGAACAGAAAGGCTATATACATTCAACTAAAGCCAACAAAATCCAGATGATTAACATTGCTCGTGTCATTCAAGCTTTCAAAAATGTTTAAACTATCCATGAGAGCATCCATTCTTTTAAGTAACTGTACAAAATAACACCAAAATAATCAAACGGTTATAAATTAAAGCAATCCCTATATACAATCTCCTCTATGTCTAAGAAATTGCCAAGCTTACTAAACAGACCTCTTACCAACACCTAGATTAAACAAACGAATTTTTTACCAAATAAATTTTTTTACCAAATACAGAAATCTCTTCTGATATAAATAGATAGCTCAACACAAAAGAGACTCAAATATAGAAAGAGTTGGTCCTTGTGATAATTACCAATGAAGCATTTCTTCTGTCGTGCCAGTTGACGCAATAAAAAATGCCTGCAATTTCAAAACAGAATTACAACAAGTGCGGTGGAATTGTTAAAACTCAGATTCTTTAATAAGTACAAAGGATAATTACAAAAACCACCCATAGGTTTAGTCTAACTCAGAAAAAACTAATTATCTTATAAAATTACAAAAACCGCCTTAAGCTATACAAAGTTTCAGGATTCTTGAATAAGTACAATTAAAAATAGTAACTTAAGCTATATATACCAAAGTTTCTGGATTCCGCTGAGCCTGAAAGATTAGACAACAAACATAATTCAAGAAACGAATTTGATGGTGAGATGTGGTGATAAGTATCTGATATCCACCAAATTTTATGGTTTCTCAAAACTCACATTTCTGTCAAAATCTAACATGAAGCATCTTTCAATGCCTTCTCTTGTCGGTTTACAGCCACAACGGTAGCGTCCCGAAATCAGGTCTGAAACATTGAATATGCATAGTGTCAAAAAGCAGCCTCGTTGGATTTGATCTCACTGTGAAAGAAAAAAGAGATTAATTCAAAGTTTTATAGTAGTACGTACTATCATTTGAAATAGGTATCATGTACCAAAATCACCAAACATAGGCATTTTCATATAATTGTGCCATCTTTGTGCACCGTTGGGACGTAGGTGAGCTTGAACACGAGCAGCTGATTTTTCATTCCCGTAAGTTAGAAAATAGTATGGATTACCATGAGAAGCTTCGTTGTAATTGGCAAAATATGTCTCTTTTGGAAGATGGTCCAAATTCTTCTTGAACATTGTGACCTGAAACAACATGAAAAGTTCACGGCCCGTTTAGTTACCATTTTTAAAGATTTATCATTTCAACCATTGATGCAAACATTTGAAACAAATCAAATCTGTCTTGCTGATTCAGACAACTTAAATCAAGCAAATTGTACTAAAAGAGTTTTAACTGCTGACAACATTTTAAATATTTAACTTTAGCTATTACCAAAAACAATATTAATTACCTCGCTGAATGGTGGTTCTTTTATAACATCTCTCTCTAAAGCACTCTCCTGAGATAATATATATTTCATCATCATTAAATACATAATTTTTCATCTTAAATAAGTAAAAAAATGATCAGCATTAATCTAACTCACATAATTTGGAAAGACAACCATATCAACATCTTTAGGCACGTCTCATAGAATTTTTCTGACCGAATACTTTTGACTCCCGGCTGGATACATCAGCTCATCAGTGTCAAGATGGATTATCCAATCCATGCCAGCTTCCTAAAATTAAGATGAACAATTAATTAAGTGATCTTTATACTACAATTTCAAATCTTGAAAAACACATGTTGAAACATATATACCCTTGCCATGGCAATTCCAATTTCCATATTCAGGGTTTGTTTTACAAACAACTCATAATTGCACTGTTTGTAGAAGAACGGCGCTAGCCAAGGTTCGTTCAAATCCGACTAACAACCAAAAAATGAATGTTAAGACATTATAATTCAAGCTTTATGAAAATTACTGATCGAGATATAATATAGCAAGAAAAGAAATTCTCAAAAACAAATATACAAGATAAAGAGGCTTAAAACTCCAGAAAGCAGAGATATTTGTAAAGTTTAGTTTATTGCCAGACTAGCTAGTTTTGGAAATTAATGAAACTCCAAAACCATCTGGACATTACTGTATATTTATAGCAGCAACTTTCACATTTCATGACATAAACACAATTCAATAACTTTTTATGATACAAAATATTGAAAGATAAAAGGAAACTAGAATCAAACAGAGAGAGAGAGTAAACCAACAGAATATGATCATATGAAGTTTTTTACTCCAACATCTAAAAGAAAGATTTAAATCACAAAGCACATCAAGGTTCAAAATTTCCACATGTATGTTGCTAATAATTGGTAATATGTGTAACGCCCTTACCCTTGTAACACATATTTATATATCATAAATTATAGTTCATATGCAGCACAGCTGCATTGCACATAATATTAATATGTTAACCATCAACTATAAACTTTTCGGTTCAAGCGGAAGCATTTACTCAAAACGATTTAGCAGCACTCATTCATATATGTGCATTTATCCATATTACACAATATTAACGACCGTGCCCTTTTTATATACAGATCAAAATAAAACTCCCTATATGATATGCAAATGATGAGCTGAGGGAGAAGGATGAGAATCCAGCCGGCCGACCTTTGATCCATGCTTTCAACTTCTGTCACACCTCACGGATCAACTTTTATCTACAACAACTAAAAATTGGCAACATTGCATTTGGTGAGTTGCAAGCTCAGCGAGTGTAATCTAATAACAAGTTATTTAACATCACACAAGCACATTATCACAACCATTTCATATTATTTGTTCATAATATTCATAACCACATAAATGAACGTGCTTAGTCATATTTTTTTACTGTTATGGGCCAACTAATACCAAGAATAAATCGTGATCACGAAGATGGTCATGGAACTCTGTAATTCTTTATTTCACGTAGAGTTCAGTAAACTCGGGGTGGCCGTACGATACTCTATAATCCAGAATTTCTGGATGTCTGTAATTCTTTAACACATGATTCAAGGTCATTAGTGGCCATAACAGAATCTATTAATCTCTCATGAATGCACTTTCTGTAATCACATGCACTTTCTGTAATCACATATTTCATTTTCGTATCAATAACATCAGTAGAGATCACATGTCTCATTTTCATATCTATATCATCAGTGGAGATCACATATCTCAATTCCATATCAATCTCATCAAATAGAGATCATAAATCTCTATTTCATCACAATATCACCACAGAGAATCATACAATTCACGTTAGAGCACGATAAGCTTCTAATCACCATAGCCAAACAAGTAAACAGTTCATTCGAATATATCAATTATATAATCACACAAGTCAAATAACAAGCCAAAAGATTATACTCACTAGAAGATGCCCTTATCTCAAAGATTTCTCCTAGTCGACCTTAGTTGCCCTGTATCGCGATTTTGACCTATTAACATTTAAAAATTTATAACCACATTAAAAGTTATAAATTTAACTCTAGTAATACCTTAGATATGCGATCCATAATTTGTCATATACTCTGATTATATGATTTTAACCCAATTAATTATACATCCTTGTTAATTGAATTGTCTTATAATCAATTGTGAGTACAATTATTATATTCTCCAAATTTATTATTAGAATAAATAATTTAGAATCAAGAATAGTTTAAATACTTAATATCATCAATGTACTGACGCTCCTAAAGTGGTTATTGTTTCTATTGAATTGGTTTTTCATTTTATCTAAACTAATATCCTATTCAGCCACTAGAATAAATAATTGAAATAAATTTAATAAGGTTACAACCATTACCTCTTTTCACTCCTATTTCTATTTCACTTAAGTGTTAATCTACAGAAAAGCATTTGCAAGCCATTAATACCATTTGGTATATAAATTGAAACTTCGATAATATAATCAATGTAATTTATGGAGTTAAATGATTTAAAGATATGATCAAACTTACCTCTTTAATTACAAAAGTGAATTGATCTCCCAGATTTTTTTCCTTGTTCGATCATGTCTGCGTTTGAGCTATCCCTCTCTCTTGTTCCTTCCCTATCCGTTTGCACTTAAAATAGATGATATGTGTTGTACTTATCATGTTGCTTAAGGCGGTGGTCATACAGACAAATAATTTGTCTACTTACATGATAATCACTTGACATTTGTACATGGGTTAATTATATTTATCTCAGTTATACCCACACACATATATTATATATATATTGGTGCACTTTACTATGTATACATACATTATTATATCTATAGAACCCCAATTATATATTAGCTAAATATATATGTATAAATTATACTTCATTATATATATGTTAAAGTTGTAATTCTAATGGCCACACGCATGACTGTAAGTTGTGTTAATTACTAAATCTATGTATACATATATTAATTCCACCCCATTATATGGGTCTAAAAGTGTTTTCAAATGTGTATGTGTGTGTGTAATATTTTTTTTATATGCTTATACAATTAAGCTAAAACCGGAAATTTCACGATTTCATATGAATGCTACTATGAATGGGAAATTTTAAAATACATGTACTTATGCTTATAAATAATTAACTCTGATAATTAAAATGCAAAGTTTTGGGTTATGACAAATCTTCCCCCCTTAAAAATTTCGTCCTCGAAATTTGTACCTGTACTAGTAAATAACCCCGGATATTGCTCTCTCATATGATGTTCCGTTTCCCATGTAGCTTCTTCTCTAGAATGATTTCTCCACAATACTTTTACCAACGGAATCACTCTATTTCTGAGTTGTTTTTCTTTGTATCCCACTATTCCAATTTGTTCCTCGACATAACTCAGATTATCAGCAATTTCAACTGGTTCATCTCGAAGAACATGTGACGGGTCTGATCTGTATCGACGAAGCATACTAACATGGAACACATTATGAATTTGGGACAATTCAGGTGGCAAAGCAGGCCTATAAGCTAATGGTCCAACTTTTTCAAGTATTTTATATGGGCCGATATAACGAGGACTTAGTTTACCTTTCTTTCCAAATCTGAGAATACCCTTCCAAGGGGAAACACGGAGAAATATTTTCTCACCAACTTCATATTCCATTTCCCACCTATGTTGATCAATATAACTCTTTTGCCTATCTTGAGCTGCTTTTAATCGACTTTTAACTATTTTTACTTTTTCAACTGTATCTTGAATCAGATCTGGGCCTTCCAGTAACCGTATTCCATCTACATCCCAACATACTAGACTCCTGCATTTCCTATCATATAACATTTCATAAGGCACCATACCAATGCTGCTATGATGTTGATTATTGTATGCAAATTCCATCAACGCAATGTATTCATCCCAAGGACCTTTAAATTCAAGAACACAAGCACGAAGCATATCCTCTAGAGTTTGAATAGTCCTTTCTGATTGTCCATCTGTCTGTGGATGAAATGCAGTACTAAAATGTAACTTAGTACCTAATGCCTGTTGTAAGCTACCCCAAAATCTAGACGTAAAACGAGGATCACGATCTAAAACAATAGACAAGGGTAAACCATGTAGTCTAACAATCTCATTTACATATCGTTTCGCCAGATTTTCTAGAGTAGAACCCCATCTAAATGGTAAAAAGTGCGTTGACTTTGTTAGTCGATCAACGATAACCCAAACTGCGTCATTTTTCCTCGATGTCATAGGCAAACCATAAAGGAAATCCATAGTAATACGCTCCCACTTCCACACTAGAATAGGTAATGGATGCAATTTACCTACTGGTGCTTGATGTTCTGCTTTAATCTGCTGGCAAGTTAAGCATTTTGAAACATACTCAGCTATATCTTTCTTCATTATGGGCCACCAATAATGGCTTTTTAAAGTCTGATACATTTTTGTACTACCTAGATGCATGGCATATGGTGCAGTGTGAGCTTCTTCCATTATCTCATGCCTTAAGCCATCAACATCATGAACACAAAGTCGATTGTTGATTGTCCAACTACCATCATCATTCAGAACAAACGATGTACTATTTTCTTGTTTCACTTTTTCTGCAATACTGGTTAGTTTATCATCATGAAATTGTGCTTGTTTAATTCTTTCAATCATCACAGGACGAATACAAAATGAAGCACATATAACACCCATGTCATTTACATTCAATTCAACATTCATCTTCCTCAAATCTAGCAGATATGGTAAAGAATGCACCGATAGAGAAGAAACAGTACCATATGATTTTCGGCTCAAAGCATCAGCAACAACACTAGCTTTCCCTGGATGATATTCAATAGTGCAATCATAATCCTTAAGCAATTCAAGCCATCTTATTTGACGCATGTTCATCTCTTTCTGACTTAACAAGTATTTCGAGCTTTTATGATCAGTGAAAATTTGAAATGTGGCACCATATAGGTAGTGTCTCCATATCTTTAATGCAAAAACAACCGCAACTATCTCAAGGTCATGAGTAGGATAAGACATCTCGTATGGTTTAAGTTTTCTAGACGCATAAGCAATAACCTTCCCGTGTTTCATTAAAACACATCATAAACCTTGGTAAGAAGCGTCACTGTAAACAACGAATCCATCGGTACCTGAAGGAATAGTCAAGACTGGGGCAGTGGTAAGCCTCTTCTTCAATTCTTCGAAACTCTTTTGGCAACCATCTGTCCATTTGAAAGGAACATCTTTTCGTAGTAATTTTGTCAGTGGAGTTGCAATAAGCGAAAAATTCTCAACAAATCGTCGATAGTATCCAGCTAAACCTAGAAAACTACGAACTTCTGTAACACTTTTTGGGTTTTCCCACTTGATCACTGCTTCAATTTTCTGTGGATCAACTTTAATCCCATCACTAGAAACAACGTGTCCCAAAAAGATTACTTGATCTAACCAAAATTCGCATTTACTAAGTTTTGCATACAACTATTTCTCTCGCAAGGTTTGCAACACAATTCTCAAATGTTGTTCGTGTTCCCCAGCAGATTTAGAATATACCAAGATATCATCAATGAAGACAATAACAAATTTATCTAGGTAGGGTCTAAACACATTATTCATCAATGCCATGAATACAACGGGTGCATTAGTCAGTCCAAAAGGCATTACCAAAAACTTGTAATGGCCAAACCTAGTCCGGAAGACTGTTTTTGAAATGTCAGTCTCTGCAATCTTCAATTGGTGATATCCCGATCTCAAATCAATCTTTGAGAAAACTCTAGCACCTTGCAACTGATCAAATAAATCATTTATTCTAGGCAATGGATATTTATTCTTCACTGTCACTCGATTCAATTGTCAATAATCTATACACAATCTCGATGTACCATCTTTCTTTTTAACAAACAACACAGTGCACCCCATGGCGAAACACACTTGGTCTAATGTACCCTTTATCCAAGAATCTTTGCAAATCGTCTTTTAATTCTTGTAGTTCAACAGTGCCTTTCGATAAGGAGGAATAGATATTGGCGCTGTACCAGGTTGTAGTTCGATGGTGAACTCTATATCTCTATCAGGAGGTAATCCGGGTAAATCATCTGGAAACACATCGGGATACTCTCTTACCACTAGAGTGTCTTCAAGTTTCAAACCACATAAACGTGTGTCTATTACGTGGGCTAGGTAACATTCACAACCTTTCTTAATCATTTTGAAAGCTATAGATGCAGATATTATACATGTGGGCGAAATTTCTCTTTCCCCTTTAAATACAATTTGCGTCTGATCAGGAAGCTCTAACGCTATCTCTTTGGCAAAACAATCCAGTTTAGCATGGTGTTTGGTTAACCAATCCATACCCAAAATCACATTGAAATCTCTTAAGGGCATAACAAATAAACTAGCACTCAATTCTGATTCGCCGATCAAAATTTTGCAATCACGATATACAGTATTTACAATCACCACATTCCCGACTGGGGTTCGAACCAGTAAATCATAGCCTAATGTTTCTTGTTTATTACCCAAATGTGATGCAAATGATTGTGAGATAAATGAATGTGTTGCTCTTGGATCAAATAAAACATAAGAATTTGTGTCAGGGATTGAGAGATTACCCATGACTACGGTTGGTGCAACTTTAGCTTCTTCCTGTGTCGTAGCAAAAACTCGAGCTGGACCTTGTTGTTTGCTCGCTTGACTTTCTTCTGGACCAACGCCTCTTCCTATACTGAATCTCCCTCGACCTATACCTCTATTAGGATTGAAACCACTAAATCTAGTTTGCTCAACTGTGGGTTCCTCGTGTGGTTTTGTGCAGTTCCTTGCTATATGTCCAGGTTCGCCACATCTAAAACATTTTCCTGTAAGCAATCTACACTCCCCATAATGATTCTTACCACAATTTGCACATGTGGGAACGGGAGGTGTAGGACCAACACTCTTACTGGCTGATGTTGCACCCCTATAACTACCACTTTTTGAACTGATTGGGAAGTTCCTCTGTGCAGGCGCAGTAAATTCCTTTCTATTTCTAAATCATCCAGTTTCTTCACCTTGTCTCTTCTTATTGTATTGAAAGCTTTGTTTTGATTCAGCTTCCAATTTCTCGGCATGTATTACTGCAGCTTTCAACTTGCTATAGGACTCCAAATTTGTAGGTGTAATACGGTTTCGAATTGCAAATCGAAGTCCAGACTCAAATCTAGTACATTTTTTCTTTTCTGAGGCTACCATATGTGGGGCATAATGAGAAAGCTGATTAAATAACACCTCATATTCAACAACTGATCGACTTTCCTGTTTATGTTCAAGAAACTCTTTTTCTTTCTGATCCCTATAAACCTCTGGCAAGTACGTATCGTGAAATTCTCTTATAAAATCATCCCATGTCAATACAAAAAATGAACAAAGACTATGAGGTATAGTCTCCCACCAATCATACGCATTTCCTCAAGGAGTGATACCTTTGCATAATCAAACTTTTCTTCAGGAGTACATTTCATCAAATTCAGAACCCTTTCGGTTCGTTTCAGCCATGTTTCTGCTTCTGTTGGATCAGTAGTACCCACAAAATCCACAGCTCCCATTTTTATAAGTTTATCATACTTTCTTTCACGTGGTTCAGGGGGATTTACCAATGGATAAGGTGGATACCTAAAATGAGCAGGTATTGCATGCACATGATGCGTAGTTGAATTAGATGAGTGTGACTCTGGCTCGGCTGCTCCTTCCCCTCCATTAACACTTTGCTCATCATTATCTACATGTGCTTCTTGACTCACAACCCTTTGCATATAATATGACAGAAGTTGTAACCTTTGTATAGCATTTAATGATAATGCTCATGCCATGCCATGATCTACAGAACCCCTACCCGGGCTCTGATACCAAACTAACATGTAACGCCCTTACCCTTGTAACACATATTTATATATCATATACTATAGTTCATATGCAGCACAACTGCATTGCACATAATATTAATATGTTAACCATCAGCAATAACCATTTCGGTTCAAGCGAAAGCATTTACTCAAAACGATTTAGCAACACTCATTCACATATGTGCATTTATCCATATTACACAATATTAACGACCGTGCCCTTTTTATATACAGATCAAAATAAAACTCCCTATATGATATGCAAATGATGAGCTGAGGGAGAAGGATGAGAATCCAGCCGGCCGACCTTTGATCCATGCTTTCAACTTCTGTCACACCTCACGTATCAACTTTTATCTACAACAACTAAAAATTGGCAACATTGCATTTGGTGAGTTGAAAGCTCAGGGAGTATAATCCTATAACAAGTTATTTAACATCACACAAGCACATTATCACAACCATTTCATATCATTTGTTCATAATATTCATAACCACATAAATCCACATGCTTAGTCATATTCTTTTACTGTTATGGGATAACTAATACCAAGAATAAATCGTGATCACGAAGATGTCCATGGCACTCTGTAATTCTTTATTTCACGTAGAGTTCAGTGAACTCGGGGTGGCCGTCGGTACTACGTAATCCGCAATTTCGGATGTCTACGTAATTCTTTAACACATAATTCAAGGTCATTAGTGGTCATAACAGAATCCATTAATCTCTCATGAATGCATTTTTTGTAATCACATGCACTTTCTGTAATCACATATTTTATTTTCGTATCAATAACATCAGTAGAGATCACATGTCTCATTTTCATATCTATAACATCAGTGGAGATCACATATCTCAATTCCATATCAATCTCATCAAATAGAGATCATATACCTCTATTTCATCACAATATCACCACAGAGAATCATACAATTCACGTTAGAGCACGATAAACTTCTAATCACCATAGCCAAACAAGTAAACAGTTCATTCGAATATATCAATTATATAATCACACAAGTCAAATAACAAGCCAAAAGATTATACTCACTAGAAGATGCCATTATCTCGAAGATTTCTCCTAGTCGACCTTAGTTGCCCCTGTATCGCGATTTTGACCTATTAACATTTAAAAATTTATAACCACATTAAAAGTTATAAATTTAACTCTAGTAATACCTTAGATATGCGATCCATAATTTGTCATATGCTCTGATTATATGATTTTAACCCAATTAATTATACATCATTGTTAATTCAATTGTCTTATAATCAATTGTCAGTACAATTTTTTTATTCTCCAAATTTATTATTTGATTAAATAATTTAGAATCATGAATAGTTTAAATACTTAATATCATCAATGTACTGACTCTCCTAAAGTGGTTATTGTTTCTATTGAATTGGTTTTTCATTTTATCTAAACTAATATCCTATTCAACCACTAGAATAAATAATTGAAACAAATTTAATAAGGTTACAACCCTTACCTCTTTTCACTCCTATTTCTATTTCACTTAAGTGTTAATCTACAGAAAAGCATTTGCAAGCCATTAATACCATTTCGTATGTAAATTGAAACTTCGATAATATAATCAGTGTAATTTATGGAGTTAAATGATTTAAAGATATGATCAAACTTACCTATTTAATTACAGAAGTGAATTGATCTCCCAGATTTTTTTCCTTGTTCGATCATGTCTGCGTTTGAGCTATCCCTCTCTCTTGTTCCTTTCCTATCCGTTTGCACTTAAAATAGATGTTATGTGTTGTACTTATCATGTTGCTTAAGGCGGTGGTCATACAGACAAATAATTTGTCTACTTACATGATAATCACTTGACATCTGTACATGGGTTAATTATATTTATCTCAGTTATACCCACACACATATTATATATATATATATATATATATATTGGTGCACTTTACTATGTATACATACATTATTATATCTATAGAACCCCAATTATATATTAGCTAAATATATATGTATAAATTATACTTTATTATATATATGTTAAAGTTGTAATTCTAATGGCCACACGTATGGCTGTAACTTGTGTTAATTACTAAATCTATGTATACATATATTAATTCCACCCCATTATATGGGTCTAAAAGTATTTTCAAATGTGTATATGTGTGTGATATTTTTTTTTATATGCTTATACAATTAAGCTAAAACCGGAAATTTCATGATTTCATGTGAATTCTACTATGAATGGGAAATTTTAAAATGCATGTACTTATGCTTATAAATAATTAACTCTGATAATTAAAATGCAAAGTTTTGGATTATGACATTATGAACTCAAAAAAAATATACTACAGGTTTACCAATGCCAAAGGCCCAACATAAACTGATCATTGTAAATGCTATAACGAACTTCTGTTTTGTTAGATATAAAGGAAAAAAACTATACAAGCCATTTAGCTTATTAAATTAAAAATCTACACATTCCTACTAAAGTTACTGATTGAGCATAAAAATTGATATTTTAATATTTAACGAATCATTTTCAAAATCCCCCAACCTGAAGATATATGAAACCACTTATATTAAGTTAAAGAAAAACAAAAGTTCAGCATCACTGTCGGCGTAGTAGAACAAATTCAAAACTCCAACAAAATATATACCTGCTGCGGAATGACAGGTTGCGTATGGATGGTTTACCAGAATAATTAGCATTGACAACTGAGAATTTTTCTGAAGACAGGGCGTTCTTGAAATGATCAAGACCCTCTTCGCATACATAATTTAAAGCCCAATTAGGTACTATCACTATAACACCACATCACCACTATCAAACACTGATTAAATTTAACCTTCATAATAGAAAACGCAATAAAGAAACAGAACTGAATGCACATGCAATATTAAACAAATTTCAAATTGATAAGGGTTGTGCTTCACCACCTCTTTTGGTACCTTCTGTTATGTAGTGATGCCATTTGGGTTGAAGAATGCGGGAGCCACATACCAGAGGTTGGTGGATAAGATGTTTGGGGAGCAGCTTGGTAGGAACATGGAAGTGTATGTGGATGATATGTTGGTCAAAAGTATGAAGGTTGTGGACCATGTGCGTGACCTAGCTGAAACATTTGACACTTTGAGAAAGTATAGGATGAAGCTGAACCCCAAGAAATGTGCTTTTGGGGTAAGATCGGGAAAGTTTCTGGGGTACATGGTGCCGGAGAAAGGAATAGAGGCCAATCCGGAGAAGGTCAGAGCCATCAGAGAGATGGCGCCACCTCGGGATGCCAAGGATGTGCAGTGTTTAACAGGTCGGCGAGCAGCTCTGAATCGGTTTATTTCGCGCCTCGCGGAGAGGAGTTTGCCCTTCTTCAAGGTCTTGAGGAAGGCCAAAAAGTTCGTATGGGATGAGGATTGTCAAAAGGCTTTCGAGGACTTGAAAAATTACTTGGCTGATCTGTCGCTATTAACTAAGCCGTTGCCAGGTGAGCCCTTATACCTCTATCTTTCGGTGGGAGAGCAGGGGGTTAGCACGATCCTAATCAGGGAGGAGAGATCGGTTCAGAGGCCGGTGTACTATGTCAGTAAAGTTTTGAGGAATGCTGAGCTGCGGTATGCGGAGATCGAGAAGGCAGGTCTGGCCTTGGTGGTGACGGCAAGGAGACTTCGGCCATATTTTCTTTCGCATAAGGTAATTGTTCGAACTAATCTTCCTCTAAGAAATGTGATGAGTAAGCCCGAGGTGGCGGGGAGGCTAGTGAAGTGGGCTATTGAGCTGAGCGACTATGATATTGAATTCGAGAACAGGTCGGCCATCAAAGCTCAAGCTTTGGCAGACTTTGTTCAAGAATCAATAAGGGATAATAGCGGAGAAGGAACTTGGGTGATTTATGTGGATGGTTCAGTAGGGAACTCGGGATGTGGTGCTGGTATCGTCTTAATCAACCCGCAAGGAATCGAAAATAATTTTGGTGTGAGGTTGGAATTCAAGCTATCCAATAATGAGGCGGAGTATGAAGCATTCATCAGAGGGATGCAAATGGCCATTGAGATGGGGGCTGTTAGAATGGTTGTTTACATGGATTCTCAGCTCGTCCATAAGCAAGTAACTAGAGAGTTCGAGGTTAGGGAAGAAAGGATGAGTAGGTATGTTGAAGCATACCAAACTTTAGAAGAGAAAGTAAAAGAGATCAAGATCTGTCAGGTCCCGAAGGAAGAGAATGGTCGGGCGGATTTTCTAGCAAAGATGGCTAGTTCGGCCTTGGAAAATCAAGCTAAAAAATTCACACTTTTGATGGCAAAGAAACTGTGCTGGGGTTGGAGGTCGGAGAGATTGAGGAGAAAGAGGATTGGAGGTCGACTATCATAGCTTATCTAAAAGAAAGGGTCTTGCCAACAGGTAGGCGTGAAGCAGCTCGGCTGAAAATTCGAGCGACACGTTTATGCATCATTGGGGACAAGTTATATAAGAGAGGCTTCTCCATGCCTTTGCTGAGGTATGTGCTGAGAGAGATGCATGAAGGGTGTTGCGGAAATCATATGGGAGCAAGGGTTTTGATGAAGAAGGTCCTGAGAGCAGGATATTTTTGGCCTTACCTGAAGGAGGAAGCAGAAAAGTTGGTCAGAGCGTGTGAAAAGTGTCAGATCCATGCACCTTTGGTACATCGGCCGGTGGAGGAGCTCATGACAATGAGTTCGGCATGTCCTTTTGCAAAATGGGGGATTGACATTGTTGGTCCTTTTCCTCCGGCTTCAGGTCAGAGGAAATTCTTGATTGTAGCGATCGACTATTTTAGCAAGTGGGTGGAAGCAGAGCCCCTGGCTAAGATAAATGAGGATGCAGTGATGAAATTTATTTGGCAGAACATAGTGTGTCGGTATGGAACGCCTCGGATCTTGATATCAGATAATGGAACGCAGTTCGCGGGAGCAGAAATCCGAGCTTGGTGTGAGGAGTTGAAGATTAAGCAAAACTTCACATCGGTGGCCCATCCACAGGCCAATGGACAGGTGGAAGTGGCTAACAGAATTCTTGTCCAAGGACTGAAAGCTCGGCTTGAGAAGGCAGGAGGAGCGTGGGTTCGAGAGCTCAGCTCGGTGCTGTGGGCTTATCGAACTAATCCGAAGGAGACAACGGGGGAGGCTCCGTTCAGCTTGGTGTATGTAATGGATGATGTGATACCGGCAAAGATCGGGATGGAAACACATTGGGTTCAAAATTTCGATGAAAATACTAATGAGTTGTTGATTCGGGAGGCATTGGATACTATAAATGAGAAAAGGGAGATAACATTTTTGCAGATGGAGCGAACACGA
Organism: Rehmannia glutinosa; assembly: GCA_016081115.2. Lineage (NCBI taxonomy): Eukaryota > Viridiplantae > Streptophyta > Magnoliopsida > Lamiales > Orobanchaceae > Rehmannia > Rehmannia glutinosa. Next base: position 93,698,496 of record CM071926.1, read on the forward strand.
GGAAGGATCAAGGCAGCCTATGACAAGAAAGTGAAGAAAAGGGCCTTCCAGGTCAGTGACTTGGTTTTGAGAAGGTCAGATGCTAGCAAGAATAAAGGGAAACTAGATGCGAATTGGGAAGGACCACTTCGGGTAGTGAAGGTGTTGGCAGGAGGTGCATACGAGCTGGAAGAGCTCGGGGGTCGAAAACTCCCGAGGGCTTGGAACAGTTGCAATTTGAAGAAATATCATTCCTAGAATAGAGGAATATCTGATGTAATCAATTTACTCGTTTTGAATGAAATGATCTGCTGCCCTAAATTATGAGTTCGGAAAGTGGAAATCCAAAAATTGGGGCCACGAGGCCATGCAAGGAGCTCGGCTCGAGCCAACTTCCTTTGAAAGAAGACAAGTATTTGGAGCTCAGCTCGAGCTAGTCTCCAAATACTTGGGGCCACGAGGCCATGCAAGGAGCTCGGCTCGAGCCAGCTTCCTTTGAAAGAAGACAAGTATTTGGAGCTCAGCTCGAGCTAGTCTCCAAATACTTGGGCCCACGAGGCCATGCAAGGAGCTCAGCTCGAGCCAGCTTACTTTGAAAGAAGACAAGTATTTGGAACTCAGCTCGAGCTAGTCTCCAAATACTTGGAGCCACGAGGCCATGCAAAGAGCTCGGCTCGAGCCAACTTTGAAAAAAATTGACAAGTATTTGGAGCTCAGCTCGAACTAGTCTCCAAATACTTGGGGCCACGAGGCCATGCAAAGAGCTCGGCTCGAGCCAGCTTTGAAGAAAATTGACAAGTATTTGGAGCTCAGCTCGAACTAGTCTCCAAATACTTGGGGCCACGAGGAGCCTAATATGCCAATCGTTTTTGAAAAAAAAAAGGGCGGCTGGAATTTCAAAAGCCAAGAGGCGGCAGGAATTTCAAAAGCCAAGAGGCGGCGGGAATTCGAAAGGCATAAACCCTAAAGAATAGGTCAGCTCAGCCTATCAGCAACTATGGTTGAGGTGGAGATCAAACCATAGTTGGGGGGAGGAATTGATAAGGGCAAAAGATGGTCCGGGCCGACCTGACAAGGCCTATGACACTGGGCCGACCTGGTAAGGCCCATAGCTTTGGGTTGATCTGTTAAGGATTAAGCATTGTGCTGATCTACCGAGTCCGTAAATGGGCTGAAAGGGATAAAGCCTATCGTATTGGGCTGATCTGTTAAGGCCTGAACACAATTGTTTCGGTATGGTCCAGTTTATTGGGTTGACCAGTGTAAAACCTAATGCATGGGGCCGACCTGTGTTAGGCCCACGGCATTAGGCCGACCTACCTAGCCTCGCAAGTTTAAGGCGATTCGTTGACGATCTGTTGTATTCTAAACAGACCTCGGCCTATAGTTCAGCTCGACCCAGAAGATGTATAGGGCATATGCCTTGGAGATTTAAAGGGGCTTCGTACCAATACTCCGGTCTGACGTGTTATGAAACAGGTCGGAGTTGTGATCTTACGGATGTAAAATTAGGGTTTTTAAGAGATCCGATCCTAATCTAATGATGACTCTGACACTAAATCGTAACGGAATCCCGGATTTTACGGAAACCCTAATCCTAGCTAAGGTATAAAAGGCCCAAGCCAAGGTTCATTCTAACCTAATCTCATTTTTTACTGTCACATTGCTTTTCTCTCTCTCTCTAGTCTTTTACTTCCTTTCCAAGACACTCGACTTAAGCATCGGAGAGGGTACGCCGGAGCCCCCCTCCGGCCCCCCTTTGTGCAGGTTTCACGGAGGACTTCGTCTTGGAAGGTGATCGGCGAGGAGAGGTCGTTTTTTGGAGCAACCACAAATACTCAAACCCACTGCAGAAACAGAGGAAAAACAACGATTAATCACAAAAAGAAAAAAAAAAAAAAAAAGAACAACACACAGTGTTCATCTTTCAGTAGCTGTAACTTGTGAAATTCACTCTTTTCAGATGTGTCGACATGTCTAACCTGTGAGCAAAAGAAATCGCAAAACGCCTCAAAATATGCATAACATGACAAACAGGATATACAACCACCATGACCACAGCACAAAAAAAACAGGATATACAACCACCATGACCACAGCACAAAACAAAAAGACAAATCCATTAACCAAACCTGATAGTGCAAGGTTAAATGCTCAACAGGAGAACTAACAGCTTCCCTTGATTTAGCGCAAAGTCTGACAACCTTATCATTAAAAAAGAACGAATAAATAAATCCACACATGAAGGACTTTAAATCTCAAAAATTGCAAAGTAAAGGAAGTCATTTGATGTCTTTAGTTCTCTTAATTTTTTTTCAATAAATATGGGTGGTGTACTGTGTGGAATGCAGGGTTAAGAGTGACAAGTGATAGCGTCAGCCAAGTATATTTAAGCAAATCAACAAGACATGATAGTTGGTAATCGTGAGAACTCTGAATTCATTATGTATATATATATATAAATTATGAGGGTGTGATTGCTTGTTTTTTCAATTCAATTCATATAGAGTTTCACGAACTTGAGTGCCGATCATTCTCCACTTTGAGGAGCAAATGAATCATTTAAGCAATATATTCATATCGAAACTGAATTGGCTGTAGATGTAAAAATCACTTAGAAGTAGCAATATCCAAACCTTTAAACCAGTGGCACTTATCTTTTCAGCTAGCTGATCTACAGCCACATTACTTGGAGCACAGACCAAAACCTGAATGACAAACTGATTAAAGAAAATACCAACAAAAGCAAACCAGTATCTTCCCCAAAAGGTAGAAAGTAAAAGTAACTCAACCTGCCCTTGTCCTTGTTTTGCCATGTGATAAACAATTGCAGCTGATGTCACAGTTTTACCAGTTCCAGGTGGACCTTCGATGAGACTTATTGGCTTTTGTAGGACACTCTTGACAGCAAAAACCTATGAGCATTGACAAGTCATGACAAGAAAAACTTAAACTAATACACAAGAACACATAGCACAATATGTATCCTTATGATGTTAAATCAAGCTAGATTTTTATGTCTTACCACATTGACTCTGTCCGACAATAAAAAGTGGTGATAAATTAGTGAAATAATTAAAAAAAAAAAAAAAAACAAGATGAATAATCCAAAACTAGAGAATTGTAAAAAAGATAACAACATTGAACATTCAAACTTTATAGTTTTCAAAGTCAATTGTTGATATACTTTACCCAACTTCCTCTCTTCTTCAGTTTTCACGGCACAACCATCCTCACCACCTAAAACAAAACCCGTTGATGACACCCGAGCTGAGCTGGAAGCAAATCAGTTCACGTGGCCCTTCAAAGACTGTGTCACGTGGGACTGGGGCAAAGACAAATCGAGCTAGTGACGCCGATGAGTCGACCGATGACGTGACGCGGGTTGGGATCGGCTCGGTCCGAGCTCGACTTTGGCGGGAGATTTATGGCGGGATAGTTAAAGGATAACCATCAAATTTAGTTAAGTGCCCCATTAGCGCAGGAAGCTGCCACTTGTCAGCATAATAATAAGATGAGTCAACAAGTGGCAAATACTTGGCTAACATGCATTCTTAGGGGAGGACACGTGTCCCTTTGATGTTATTATTATGTGTAATAGTGATTATTAAAAACCCACTAATGAAATGGGTATAAATAGGCCTCATTTATGAGGAAAAAGACAAGAGAGAGATAATAGAGAAAAACGCTTATAAAAGTACAATCAGAAGAAAATCCGACTTAAGCTTTCATTTCGGTATTTTATATAAAAAGCGACTTAGCCCTGAATTAGAGTCTATTCCCATTTCCACGTATTACATTTCTGTATATTTTTTGCTTGTTGACCAAAACGCACGTCAACAAATTGGCGCTAGAAGGAGGGCCGTCTAGTATTAACTCCCTTGAAAAGGACAAAATGGTTAGTTGTCTCGAAACGCCCGCGTAACTGAGGATCCCCCCGTAAATAATCAAACCGGCCAAACCACCAACGGCCAAAACGTGCCCCAGACCGAAGTATGGAGCACGACTTTGTTTCCTTTTGCTAAACTTATTGCAAACCCCACCTTTGTTCAACAGATGAATCAACTTATCTCCCAAACACTTGCCACTACTCCTTCGCAAATACAGCCCCCACCTCCTGTAAATACTCACCAACTTGACCCCCCAGTAAATATAAATGTTAATCCTCAAGTCCCCGCGCCTCCTCGCGATGAAGGCCAAGAGGCCAGTTCTCGAAATGAACAGCGGGGTCACCGTGATAGAAGGCGGCCACACGACGACGTAGAAGACGTGCCGTCATGTGTTTGCGGGCGGTGGGCTTGACCCTCTTCACCCTGCTCGATCGATAAGCTCCAGGCTCCGGTTCCCGAATGAAAGAGAGCCAGGTAGGGTCAACCAAATCTAGGGGCCTAGCCCGCTGGAAGAATGAGAGGCGGAAATCCTGCGTCTTCGCCGCCGTTTAAATGGATTGGAGGATGGTTCTGAAGAAGTTCAATACCTAAGGCCGCACCAGGCAACAAGCCAGCTCTCTGTTGTGTCACCATTCACTCCCGGTATTCTATCAACTCCTTTGCCGCCGAAACATAAGATTCCACAGGTTGGTCTATACAATGGGGAGACCGACCCGACAACTCACATACACAAATATTTAGCTTGGATGGAACTCTACAGCCCCAGCGACACAATTTTATGTAGGGCCTTTCCATTAACGTTGGGCGACCGAGCCCACCGTTGGTTTCGAACCCTGCCGCAAGGGTCCATCCGATCTTGGGGTGACCTAGCGCCCGCATTTACAACACATTTTCGAGTCGGCGACCTCGTTCTAAAAAGCATAACCGAGATTGAGCCTAGCCCGTTAAAACCAACCTGGGAAGGACCATTCTGAGTCAGCAAAGTCATGTCAAATGGAGCATATGAGCTCGAGTATTTGAGCGGGAAAAAATTGCACACACATGGAATGTATCATACCTTAAAAGGTACTATCAATAAAGTACGCAGTTTGTGGTTCAGATACAATTCTAAAAACCTATCCTTTCATCTGATATTCTGTGAGCTCTCTAAAAGGAAGGATTTTTTTATTTGCCTCGGCCAAGTACCGAGCACCATCTCATCCGCCTCGGCCAAGATCCGAGCGCCGTTTTGATTGCCTCGGCCAAGTGCTGAGCGCCGACTGCTCGTCTTGGGTACGTCCCATGCACATTAAATAAGGGAAAGCTCGACCAAGAGGCGAGCCTACCCAAAACAAATACTCGGCTTAAGTTCCGAGCATAAAACTTGGCAGAATAAATCCAGGTAGTTAAAGCCCATTACTCCTGCCATTTGAGCACTGGAAAATCGAGCCCTATACTTGGAAAAATAATAAGAGGCAGACAGAGTAGAAATTATGTAACCAAAAGGAAAGGCGAGCGCAATACTTAGCAAAAAATTAAAAATGCAGATATGCGCACGATGACTAAAAAGAGCTTCATTTACTAAGCAAAATATGTACAGTGGGGGGCCGGAGCCCATTACATCGAAAGGCCCAAGGCCGCCTAGCCTACACAAAAGGAAAATTTGAAAGACAAAAACAAAAAACTTCAAAAGAAAAAAGGGTTCAAGCCCCGGTAGGAGAAGGGATCTCGATGGTCTCACTAGAAGCCACTTCTTCTTCTGGAGGAGGGGCATCCTAGACGTCGGTGGTCTCCAAAAAGCGAGGATGGATGGCGTCTAGATCGGCGTCCAGCTGGGCAAGCTCAGCCTCAAGTTCAGCCATGGTCTTGCCAGCCTTGAGGTCCTGGAGGATCTCCCGATCTTTGGTCGCATGCCCGTGAGGTCGCATAAAGGCATACTCCTCCGAGTCTTTGTAAGCCCGGATGGCTTCCACCCGGGCCTCTTCAACCTACTTCTGGGAAGCTTCCTCTGGCTCCCTTCCACCCGGGCCTCTTCAACCTACTTCTGGGAAGCTTCCTCTGGCTCCCTACGGACTTCGGCTTCACGCCTCTCCAATTCCCCAGCATGAGCAGCAGCTGCCTTCTCCAACTCTGTGACCTTAGCCCGGAGCTCTTCTTCAGCCTTACGGGCCTGGTCCCGTTCAGCCTCGGCTTTCACGGCAGCTTCTCTTTCAGTATTTGCCCTGGCTGCGGCCCCCTCCGCCTGGGTTTTTAGGGACTCCTGGACCCCCTCGAGGGTAGCATAAGCATCTTGCAAGTCGGTATGCCATCTCTCCAGGTCGGCGTATTTCTTCTCCAAGTCGCGAGCCCCTCTGATCGCGTGCCATAAGAGTCCGATGATCGTACCAGACAACCCCATGGCATACTGAGTCTGCTCCTCCCAGCCTGTTTCTGAGCAGAACTGCTCGATGCTTGTGGTCCAAGCACGAGCTGGGACATCCCTTGCGACCCGACCCACTTCTGGCAAATTTTTCACCTGCTCCTCGGTGGGCATGGAGCATGTGGCGAATTCCATGAACCAATGAGGCCGTAGCCCGACCATCCTTTCGCAGGTCTCCTCCCTTCCTTGACTCAGGGGGATTAAATGACCCTCTTGACCAAGGTCGTCCGAAAAGATCCTCAGGACCCCACCTATTGGAATCTGCACAGGAGGCACTAGAGGGGTTCGCCCGGTCCTTTCCGTCTGACCTGGCTCCTCGATCACTATGCCCCCTCGTCTTCTCCGGAGTGGGGGCTCCTCCGCTTTCGGGACTCTGTCTGTGGGACGTTTACCAGCCCAGATTTTCTCTCTTCGGGCCGCCTCGGTATCAGTAGGCTGGCCCACAGTCGCCATGGTCCTGCGGGTGGCCGTATTCCTCACACGCTGAAGGCGACCGAAGACGTCCACCCCGCGCCCGCAAGAAGATTGATTAAATAAAGTACAGAAAAGGAATTGAGAAAGAAAGAAAAGTTCGAAATAAACACGCACCTTGGGCCTCGGTTGTTCTCGGCCGCTCGGGGGTTCGCACCTGCTCGGTAGGCAAGGGCGTTTTCCCCTGAGGACTAGCCGTCACCGGGGATGGCCTTGCCTGCTCCGTTTGCAAAGGCTGCCGACCCAACTCAGGAGTTTGTCCCCTCTCAGCCCTTGGTGGTCTCCTCTCAGGTTCTTCCTCAGCCTCCTCTTCCACCACTGCCGCCTCTTCCTCGGCCACCTCTCCGGCCTCGGGATCGGCGGGTAAGGCGGACCGCAGACCGGCCTCTGCCAGTCGAGCCTTAGTGGCCAAAACTTCAATTTTTCTATAGGCCTATGGCTTGAATATTGTCTAGCCGGCGGACAAAAGCGGCCGATAGCGGATCGGCAGAGGGTCGGCTCCCTGAATAAGAAAAAGAATCAAGGTCAAACAGACCTGTAAAAAAAAAATAAGTAAAGAAAAAAGAAAAGAATACACTTACGAAAACTATATGTAAAATCTGAAGGGGGATGGAGGACTAATCCCTCCGCCCCGACGCGAGTCTGCCACTCGTCGCTCGCCTAAAACCATTTGTCCTTCCACTCCTTCAAGGATTGTGGAAGGCCTTCAACCAGCCCGTCTGGATATCCGGGCCTGGTATGCACATATTACCACCCTGATGGCTGCCCCCAGCCCGCCATCGATGGAGTCGCCTTCCAGACAAACAACTAGTTCTTCTCAGTGAATCGAGAACGGGGATACCCTTCTCACTGGAACAGCACCAACAGCCCGATAATCCGACCCCAGGATAAGGGGTGCACCTAGGACAGTGGGAGACCCCATTTGTGAAACCACCTCGTAATCACCAGTGGCAAGGGAAATCACAGCCCGAACAAAAGATTGGAGACGTATACGGCCATACACCCCTCCGGCGGGTGCTCGGGGCACTCCGCGCCATCCGGAAACCAAAAAGTGATGTTAGCCGGGATCCTATACTTCTGGCAGAGGGCGTCCACCTCTCGAATCATCAACATGCTTGGCATATCATTTTGATCGGAGGCTCTCCACCCGGCCTCTACACGTAGGCGGGGTCCTCCTCCGCGCCTGCCATCTCCATGTCGATGGCCCGCCTGCCCTACGGGCCTTGCTACCCCCGTACCTTCGGAGACCTCAATAGCCTCCTCCTTCTGCTCATGCTCTCGCGGATCCATGTCTTCTTCTATCTCTTGCTGATTGTCTCGGGGAGCGGTGTTCAAGGCCTCTTCGCCGGACTCTTCTCGAACTAACCTAGGCTCATAAAAAATGCCCTCTCGATAGATGGTAATCGGAACAGGTTCAAATATGGTATGTGTCTGCTCAAGTGGAGTCTCGAATGGGGTGTATGATTCGAACTTGACAGCTCGACGACACTGGGGCTGCGTGGTGAAGTTCTTCTAACTGGAGAAGTAGAAATAGAAGGGTCAAAGGGTGGATCTTCGATTTCAATCTCAACGATGTAGTTGCGGTTCTGACTATCTTCGGAAAGAGACATTATTTGAAACAAAAAAGATAAAAAGGGTTCTAGAAAATATCTAAGTGACTCTGAAATTTTTGAACTCAAAGGACCGACCCGAAATTTCTGCTCGCTCTCAAGAAATGTTGCTCAGAAGACTATGAATGCAAAAGTATAAAGTGGAAGGTGAAAGGGGTATTTATAGGTTAAGTCCCCTCGAAAAATGGGACACCAACTCAAAAGGCGTGTCTTTTCAATTTCAAAAACTGATAGAAATGTCACATCCCCATGTTCCGCTGCCAACACTGTCCCACCTCTTCGGTTCCTGCGCAGGGTTGGTCCAACCAAAAAGCACCACGTGTCCATCATCATGACGTCTCAATTAATGCGCCATTTCAGGCATTAATTTCCAGACGACAAATGTCAGGGATGAGTGACTTTTGAGGTTTCCTCTTCCCCATTAAAGATTCATGATTAGCATTAAAAGTTTAAATCCTGCTCTAGGAATTCTCTCCTTGGAATTAAACTTGGGGGCCATTGATGATACCCGAGCTGAGCTGGAAGCAAATCAGTCCACGTGGCCCTTCAACACCTGTACACGTGGGACCTGGGGGACAGCACAGACCGAGCTAGTGACGTCAGTAGCTGACCTGATGACATGACGCGGGTTGGGCTCGGCTCGGTCCGAGCTCGACTTTGGCGGGAGATTTATGGTGGGATATTTAAAGGATAACCATCCAATTAAGCTAAGTGCCCCATTAGCGCAGGAAGCTGCCACTTGTCAGCATAATAATAAGATGAGTCAACAAGTGGTAAATACTTGGCTAACATGCATTCTTAGGGGAGGACACGTGTCCCTTTGATGTTATTATTATGTGTAATAGTGATTATTAAAAACCCACTAATGAAATGGGTATAAATAGGCCTCATTTATTAGGAAAAAGACAAGAGAGAGATAATAGAGAACAACGCTTGTAAAAGTACAGCTGTAAAAGAAAACCGACCAGAAGCTTTCAGCTCGGTATTTTATATAAAAAGGCAGAATTAGCCCTGAATTAGAGTCTATTCCCATTTCCACGTATTACATTTCTGTATATTTTTTGCTTTTTGACCAAAACGCACGTCAATACCCGTGAATATCCCAAATATCAGAAACCCTACTTTAAAAAGTAAAACCCTATGATTTGAATCAGAACAAAAATGGATTTAATCCTAAAATCGATAAAACCAAACTTAGTAAAATATAGCTATAATACTTAAATGTTACTTTTCCGGCTGTAGAACGGCGGAAGAGAACGAGACACTCAGCGCACTTGGAGCAGCAATGTTTAGGCGGTCTGCGAGCGGTGGTGTGCGGCGGCGGTGCACGAGCGGCGGTGCGAGAGATAGACGAGAGATAACTTTTTCTTTTTGAGAAGAAGACGAGAGAGCGTTTTTTTTAGAGGTTCAATATCCGGCCAGTTTTTAATCAGAGGATTGTGAGCGTGGAGTTTGATAGGGTTCTAGGGTTTTGGAGGGTAAGAACGGCAGCGGAAACAGAAGAGGGCGGCACGAGGGAGATGGAGACGGTGGAGTATGTGTGCTGGTGGGTGATAGCGGCGATGGGGGAGAATGCGGAGGCGGTGGTGCCGGCGATAGAAGGGATGGAGGAGTTTGGAGGGGAGGTGGTACACACGTGTTTGTATAAGAGTGGACACTATATCTATATGGCACTATAAACAAGTGTGTATGTTTTGGAGAAGATTTTACAACTTTCACTATTCTACCACCAATAACCTAATTAATTAGAGGGTCATGAGACACGGGTTCTACAACCGGTGTCTAAAGATCTAGTTAAAAAAAATAAAGACACCGGTTCTTTTGACCGGTGTCAAAAGATCTAGTTTCTAAAATATTATAGACACCGGTTTGGAACGATGTCAAAACAACTGGTGTCTAATCTAAAATAATTTATATAAATAGACACCAGTTTCGAAATCCGATGCCAAAACCGGTGTCTATTTGGAAAAAATTTTATAATAGACACTGGTTTTACGAAGCAGCTGTTGTTTATCAAACGACAGCACTAATTAGACACCGGTTTCTTACAAAACCGCTATTATATGGGAAAAGACACCAGGAAAGTCATAAAACCGGTGTCCTTTTGGGGGTGTCTATCAGCAGTTTTCCTGTAGTGCTATTTCAAAATCTTCCCATTGTCACCAGCTAACTTCAACATGCGTGCCAGCAACAAGTTTAATAGCAAGTCAAAACAAAAACTGGCGGAACTAAACCCAGCAGACTAAGGATGTGCATTGAACAAATAATAGGCGTGCACAAGAGTAACAATTGAACAGTTATCAGCGAGATGTCTAACAAATAATTGTTTCAATACCCAGGCTAACTTTGACAAAGGATAACAACAAAAAATATAGTTTTGGACTCTGGAAAAGGCTAGTTGATATAGAGCATCCCTCTACACGAGATGATCAATACAACCATGACGAATCTTATTTATATATACTTCTTGTGCAAACTCCTTCTAGCCCCATGTTCCAAATGTTCAGTAGCTCTGTTTTGAGAATTTCAATTGCTACTTCCTGACTGCGATAAGTACCCTTGTATCTGAAAAAACAAATTTATTGCGATAAGACCCTAATTATTATTGCAAGGTAGATGAAAAGTCAAAATTAAGAAGAGAATAGGAATGGTACATTTAGATCGGACTAAAATCAGGCCCAAAACTATGTCAAAGCCACTTGATCTATTTGTGATTGCAGTAACCAATTATGTATATGTATTTGCTATTGAAGTGGTGTCATCATATATCCAATCCCAAAAAATACTAGTATATACTATACTATATATATATCAATCACTAAAACTTTTGTGGCTCCCAAATATATTTAATTTGGGAGCACCAACCAGAAAATTAATCCCTACATAATACTCATATCCTCAGTTATAAACCCTAGATAGATGGCTAATTCAGACGAACAAAGAGTATAGTAGTAGTACACACATATATCTATAAATCTGTTGATGAAAGCCCTCAAGTAACTTGATGCAGTCTTGATCCAATGGTAACTCAATTTAACCCCTGCACTTTTCCGAAAAAAGAAGGTTGCCCTTAAGCCACATTGATATGGAGAAGAATGTAGAAATCAGTATGGAGAAAACTAATATTAAAAAAAAACAATATTTCTGAGTGTAAGATGATCCAACCAACCTATAGCCAAATGATCTGACTCTAAGAGGTTGCCATTTATATGTGCCATAATCATAACTCACTTTGGCAAATTGCTTGGGGGCTTTAGGTTCATACATCTGTCTCTTTTGTCTGTATGTCTGTGTGTGAGTTTTAGCTTTAGCAATTGCCTTCTTTGGGTAGTTGTGATATTTCTGAGTGTAGTGCCTGGGTGCATATGTGTGCTGATGATAGCTCTTTTGCCTTTGGAATGGCCTTTGATGAGTTCTAGGCCTTTACCATTTGGGCTTATATTCCATAGGTCTTTGCTGATATTTCACATTATTCCAATCAGGTTGGCTTGGGTAATTTCTACCATTCGCATCATATATGTTTCTTCGATAAAACTTCTGGGGTTTTTGGTAGCTCTGTTTATTCTTCACAGAGTACTTCCTATTTGGAGTTTGCTGAGAAACTCTGCTTTGGATTTCTTCTCGCTTGTCCTCTCAAAGATACTCAATCGGCCATTTTCCTTTTCCTTTATATCCAATGCCAGTTTGTTTGTGATTGTGCTTTGGAGTGAATGTGGGCGCAACATTTGGTGTCTTGGTTTTTTGAGATGCTTCATTACTTGAAGATCCTTTTTCCAAAATCACTCTGGGAGTTTGACTGTGCACAAAGGAATTGAATCTTATGCATGTCTTATCTCCACACTCTTTTTGGCTCATATTAAGGTCATCCAATGATTTGGATGCCTTTGTAAATGATGCAATCACATTTTTCAGATCATTTTCCCTCTTTTCTATAACATCTATCTCTGCTGTTAGTTTAGCATTTTCAGCCTTCAGCTCTTTGTTCTCATCAGCTATGTGACTTAGAGTACTCAACTCCTTAGTTAGTTTGTGAGTTTTGGCTTTTGGCCGTTTTTTTCCTCGTTTAATAGTGTGTGTGAAGATTTAATGTGCTCAAAATCTTTCATCATTTTGCCTAATGAATTATAAAGATCAGTGGGTGATGAAGTGTGTGTGTCACAATCACTATCACTAGAATCTGAGTGAGATGAGTTAGAGTGTACCTCATCTTCTTGGTCAGGTTGATCTTGTTCTTTGGCCATTAGACGGATCATTGCTTCTTCTTCGAATCACTTGAGTAGTCGCTTCACTACTCTCTCGAGTCCGCCGCTTTTTAAACTTAGTTTGTCTCAAGTCTCTGCAGCCAACATAGCCTTTTTCTTTTCATGTCTTCTTTCTCTGAAGACTATTCTTTCTTCTTCATTCATGTATTTATTGACTACAGGATATGGACAGTCAATAGCAAAGTGTCCTGGTTGTCTACAGTTCCAACACAAGTTCTCAGCTCTTTGATTAGTTCTTTTCATTCTTGGGTTATCAGCTCTCTGATATTCAACCTTTAATGCTCGACTCTCTCTGTGGCCTATCTTCCCTTGACTTGGAGGGAGTTGAATGTCTCCTAGAGGATTCACCCTTGTTTCTTTTATAGTTCTTATTGAAGAACTTGTTGAATATTTTAACCATCAAGGCAATTTCCTTTTGGTCAATGGCTTCCTTGACCTCAACTCTCTTCCCATCCTTGACTATAAGTGCAGCTGTTTTGGGTACAACTGTCTCCTCTTGATCTTTTCTTCTCAGCTCAAACTCGTAGGCTTTGAGGTCTGAGAATAGCTCATGATTGGATGTTGTTGTGAGGTTCATTGAATGTCTCTGGGCCATGACCTTCATTTCCCATTCAGCTGGGAGGCTTCTCAGAATCTTCATACACATTTCCTTCTCGTGTGTATTCTTTCCCAAGTCTTTGATAGTTCATTAGTAATTTCGGTGAATCGAGCATCCAACTGATCCAAGGTTTCACCTGCAAGCATTTTAAAATTTTCAAATTTTTATACAGCAACGGATAATTTATTTTCTTTAATTTGCTCAGATCCTTCACAAATTAAAGTTAATTTATCCCAGATTTGTTTTGCAGTTTGACAATATTTGACTTTGTTGAACATTCTTTTGTCCAAGGTTTTGTAAAGTATGTCCTTGGCCACATTGTCAAAGTTGTATCTTTTTCTCATCCCTCGTTTGTCCATTCAAATCCTTGGTTTCTCAACTAGGGCTGGTCATTCTTCAACAAAGAGCTTCTTCTCCTTTCTTTCACCACTGCTCTCTGTATCTAATAATGTTCACTTTCACCTGCATTCGAATTTTCCAGTCATCAAATTCCTCAATAGCGAACATAGGAATGCGTGTCAAATTTGCTTCCATGATAATAACTTTGGTGAATAAAAATAGCTTTTGAAAGAGCAAGTGTTAAAAATTTCTTTGAAAGATTGAAGATCTAGTTCAGTACTAGTGCGGAAGGCTCAATGAACCAACCGCTCTGATACCACTTGTAGGTCCCAAGGGGTGTGAGTAAGGTTTAGAAGGGGGAAGGGAGTTGAATAAACCTTACCAACTTTTCAATTTTAGTCCTTTTTAAAATAATACAAAGTTACTTCCACAGCTAAGTCCTTGATGGACAACTAAGTTAGTTAATCAGCAGAGTTAGCCACTCAACAGACTCGAAAGAGTTGTTGATAGAATAACTCAGCTGTTTAGACTAAACCTTAACTTGGTTGTGATGAGATTTTCAGTGGAAGACTTATCACCCTTGAATTTGATTTAAGTTTGTTTTAACACTTGGTTTTAGCACTTTGTTAATTATCAGTTGGATAGCAAATTATCAGCATATATAAAGTGAGTATGCAGAATTAAAATGCTTAAATGTAAATGACACTATAATTTTTATAGAGGTTCGAAGATGGGGTAATTCTTCTACTCCTCTCTTCTCCAACTCCTGGAGGAATCCACTAAGTAATGATCAATTTACAAAGTGGTTATCAGTCCAGATACAAGTCTTGGTCACACAGCTGACTTGCTCCTTTGGGACTCAGTCTGGAGATGCCTTGATCACACAGCTGGCTTCTCGTCCGACTCAGCTTCTTCACAGGGCAGTTGCCTTGCTACTTCAGCTTACTTTCTCAAGCTTCTTGGATTTGATCACGAAGCCCTCCAATAACTTGAGATTGGTTCGACCTTGAACCTTCCTACAATCCTCCTTGGAAAGTAGACCCCTTTTGCTTCTTCAAAAGTTTCCTCTTCAACAGTTTGATGTTGTCTTTCCTTCACAACTTAGTGTTGGATCGATTTCCTTCGAGATTTAGGCTTGAGGATTTTGCTTGATTAACTTGAGAATATTTTTCAGGTTACAAAATGAATAATGCTAGTTTGTTCGTGGTTCAGGTTTTCAAGGTTACCTTTTCTCAAAGTGATTCCTCAGCCTTTTATAGTGCACTTTCAAAAATCTGCCCGTTCAAGAGATAGGCTAATTTTCAAAAGTCACTAGTGTTCGTTAGCTTGTCTTTTCTTGGTCTTCGATCTTGAGATGTAGACCTTTCCTCGTATTAAATGAATGTTCAACTTTTCAGAATCTGACACGAGGTGCAGTGCTTCTCATTGGTTTATTCCTTATGCACGCTTCTGGGACTGAGCACTTTAAGACATGGCAGCATGGAAGTATTACTTATTTAAGTAATGTTCTTGACTTTTGTGCAACGGATTCTTTTCAGTTAACTCCTCTTTGCAGGTGACTTGAGTCTGCTCCAATGATTGAAAGACTCATCTGTCACTTCAACTTGACTTGGCTTCTTGGGTTGACTTAACTGAGTCTTCTCACAACTGTCTCACAGCCGATACTCCTTCAGTCGAGTCCTTGGACTTCTTTCTTGGCCATACTAGTTGTTCCTCAGCGGAGTCTTCTCTTCACATCTTGATTGACTTGTTGTATTTCCAGCATAGTGACTTGACTCAAACTTATTCAAATTTATCTATTACAATAAGAATTACAAGACAAATGGGGTGCCAACTTTCTAGTCTAAGTTTTACATGGCATTCATCAAAATCTAAACAATAAATTTCCCAACAAATCAAGTAGTAAGTAATTCAATAAAATCAAAAATGAGACTTTGTTATTTTCAATTAAAAAAATTGGATTTTTATAGAATAAATCTAAAGTACTATCCTTGTGAAAATAGAAATTATTACTAAATGAGCTTTCAAGACATAAGACATTGTCTTTGTTAAAATATTAAATTAGTAGTAGATAGTTTTCATATATCATAAAAATGAAATGGTTTGTTCATAAAGCAAAAAAAATCATTTTTCAATGAAATCCGTTCAACTACTACTTTATTTTATTCTAAGAATTTCAAAAATCATGGCAAATGTTTGTTAAACCGAAATAGTATATTTAGAGTAAAGATGATGAGTTTATCATAATGGATACTTCCAAAATTATATTTTGTTTCAAAATATCAAAAATTAAGATGTAGTTTGTTTAAGAAAATAGTAGTGTTGCGCAATAATACTAAATTTGTCAAAATATAAATCATTGTGATTTATTGTGCAATAGTAGCTTGATGAAAATTGTTAAATACAAGTGTCTTCATTATTTAAAAAGATGGCGACAAGTGTTTTATTTTTCAAATACTAGAGAATCGATTTTTAATAATACTTTTTAGTAAATCAAGATTAAAATAAATAATAGTCATTTAATTTTAAAGTATTAAGTAATAAACATAATTCAAATAGTAATATCATGTGGTTAAGTAATAAAATAAGCAATGCTAAATCCAATAACATAATATGTTATGCAAAATATATAGTGAATATAAGAATAATTTATCGGAAATTCAAAATATTATATCAAAAATAATATCCATGATTGTGTTGTCTATGATTCAAAAATCCGAGGCCTCACATGTTTTCTTTCCTTTTAAACCCAAACACTCCAAATTTATCCTCGTTCTTCATCCTTCCAATCCTAGAAACGAATTCCCTCTCTATTAAACTTTCCCCTCTCCAAATTTTATCAAAGTCCTTCTTTAATTCATAAGCAAGGGTTAACATCTTCACGCCACATAGAGAACTTCACCACATATACTTTCAATTTCTCCATCTTCCATCTTCAAGGTTGAGAATGAATTTTGAAGTTTAGGTAATATTCAAGTTTGCTTGTGAAATTTTCTTGCAACTATGTCTTCAAGAGCTGGGAGGAACACAAGACGGAGAATGGAGCTATTACCGGAAATCACTGTGAATATGCCTGAATACTACAAACTCGAATTCTCGGAGGAGGTGCAACTTTGGATTATCTATATCTCTGTGAACAAATCGCCACAAGGTACCATTATGACCATTATTTTACTACATTGGGACTTCCAGACGATCTTCATATGATGTGTGGTAGGATCGATTGGGATGTATTTTTCAATGGGAATTGGAGGTCGTATAAGGTATTGATGTTTGAATCTTGAGCACGTTGGAATTGAATAAAGAGGAGAGAGAGAGAGGAATTTGTTGGGTATTTGATTCAGGATGATGAATGAACCGAGAGAGCTTACAATTGAATAATTAAATGAAATTAATCATACGCCGGTCCATGGAGTGGAGGCGCATGAGGATTTTGATACTTTTGATTTTTGGAATGAGATTACCGGATGTCGTATCTACATGAGGGGTATTTCAAAAGCCTCTCTCATTAGAAATCTGGTGTTCTCGGTATGTGCAAAGAACTTTGGCAGAGATAGTGTTTGCCCGTGGGGACAGTAAGGAGGTGCCCCGAACTGATGAATTATTTGTGATGTGGTGTATGCTCTCTGGCATAGAGGTGGTACCCAATGCAAGGGCGTTTGTTGTGAGACAATTCGAGCGGGTACATAATAAAAGAAAATGAGAGATTTATGTGCGGGGGAAGGCTTGATTACGCCGATTGTGGAATATTTTAATATAGATTACACTATTCATGTGAACGCCACCGCTAGTAGATGGATTAACTTGAATGCCCCATTTGCGATGAAAACTACTAAAATTTGATGGGCGAGACTATTGGTTGCAGCATGGGGATGATACTCGGTTTAGACTTCCCAACCAGAAGCCATCGTAATTGGTAATCGTGCAAACTGGCTTATGCAGGAGACACCAACTTTAGAGGCGGCAGGAGACCAAGAAGAGGATGAGCCATCGGCCACGGCCTATAGACCCTAGTCATCACGACAATGAGGTTGGCCCACGGATTACATGAATGATAGAATTGAAAGGTTGAAGTCCAATGTGGGTACCTAAATGGATGAGTCGTACCAGTTGGACACCACGGTTGGCGAATATCAAGAGGAGAGTAAGAGGCAGTTTGGCAACATTAATCATCGCCAACAGTAGATGTACAACATGATCTACCGCATGGATTAGTGGCACATTCATCAAGGCCACTATCCTCCACCGCCTCCGCAACATAGACTGATGTAAATACTTATCACATTTCTCTTCTTTTGATAACTTCCTTGTGTTTTTAGGGACGTAAAACTACATTAGTTTAAGGGGGTTGTCAAAAGCGCGCGATATTGTACTGTTGCATATCATGTAGGTTGCATATAGATCATATAGAATTTGCACAAGTTTTGTATAATTTTTTTCATGTTCAGTATGCACATTTATTGCTTTAGCACACTTACAATTTTGTTTGAATTTGATAGAGTCATAGATGTAGATGTTTTTCCTTGTGTGTGTTAATTACGAATATGTGATTTTATGAGGAAACAAACTTTGTAAGCAATGTATTGAAATTTGAGGAAAGGTATTTATTGCTTATATGGTGTTGATTAAGAAGTTTGAACATGATGCGAAGAATAAGTGTGTGAGCCTTTGTGCCTATTACTACTTTTATTATATGCAGCCTTATTTCGGTGAGTGTGTCATTTGTGTTGCTAGAACTCTAGAACTTGCATTAGTATCTTTGTCGAAACTACATATTGTGTGCAATTTGTGAAGATGATTTAAGGTCATTTTTGTTTAGCCTTTTTAGCCTAAAACCTACAAAGGAATACATGATTCTCTAGTTAGTCAATTTGAGCCTGAGCCTTGATTTATTGTTAGCCACATTATGAGCCTTAACTTGATATATCTTTTTGTCCTAAAACTTGAGCTTATATAAGTGAATAAGTTGATGGAAGATGTGGTAGGAATTTGAAAAGAATATGGGTTAAAGGGATGAAAAGGAAAAGAAAAGGAAGATGGCTCGAAAAAATTGCTGAAAAAAATGGAGTACTCATTCGTTTAAAAAACTTGTGCTTAGAAAGGCGAAAGAAAAAGGCAAATGGAAAATTGATATAGAAAGGATGGGTTGAGAAGCGTAGATTGAAATTGAACGCATAAGTGGTGCTTCTTGTGTAGAGTTAATAGTTGATTTGACTTTGATAGTGCTTACCATTCTATTGCCTCAAGTTTAAGTCACTTAATCTATATTTTCTACCCGATTAAAGTGCTATTGTTACAACCAAAGGTAAAAGCCCTTTTTGATTCATAGATTGTGCACACTTGAGTGGTAGAGATGTGAGACGATTTGCAAGCTTATGGTAGTTATGCAACATTGAAATGATTTGAGAGTAAGCACATCCTCATTTACCTTGAGAGTGTGAGTGATACACTTATCCGGTGAGTCGCGATGTCGAATACTTAAACGAGTATTGATTATGCATAGAACTTTTTAAGAATGACTTGAATGTGCATCAAGCAATGTGATCTTAATAAGATTGTATATTTGTGGTGTTCTCATGTTCTTTAATCCACGTTATTGCATGCGATTTTTTTCTACTTTTGCTCGAGGACGAGCATTAGTTTATGTTTGGAGCGATTTGATAAGTGGTCAATATGCATGCACTTAGGGGTACATTTTAGTATATAATTGGCACATTTGCATATATATTAAGTATGTTTATGTTAGTTTCCCTGGTTGGACGTGATATACACTATAAGAAAACTGCTAATAGACATCACCATAAAGACAGTCGTTTTACGATGTTTCTTACAAAACCGTTGTCTTAGTAGTGTAACGGGTTTCCAAAACCGCTGTCAAATATAAAGGGCATCATCAAATAGACACCGGTATTGGCATCGGATTTTCAAAACCGGTGTGTATTTATATGGGTATTGCCATTTGACCAGATGGTTAATTATTATCAAATCTATAGACACCGGTTTCAAAATCGGTGTCGTATCGTACTTATTGTTAATAATTAAAATTGCTGCTAATTTCCTTCTAAGAAAACAAATTGCTGCTAAGTACCCTGTACGATTTGGGCACTCCTCAAAAGTCTTGTTCTCTTCCGCCACCACAAACCACCATATTCAACATCTCAGCCGTGCCTCCCCACCATCCCCCCACCCTCTCTAAGCACCAATCACCATCCCCATCCCTTTCCCGCATGCCATCGACCCTACAAACATTGATTGGCGCTATAGAGAGATAATAGCTCCCCCTCCAATTGTGCTGCTCGTTCATCGCCGTTCCACAGCCGGATCAACATTTAGGTATTATAGCTATATTTTGGTAAGTTAGTTTTCAATTTTGGGTTTAAATCCAATTTTGTTATGATTCAAATTCAAATTAGGCTTTTGAACTAGGATTTGCGTTGCTTTACGAGAAAAAAAAGGTTCAATTAGAGTTTATCGGTTTCTCAAAATCCTGTCTGATGGGGGCCTGTTTAGGCCGACCTACCTCTAGGAGCTTGATGAAATGACTTAGGCCAAGGATGGCCTGAGATTGGGCCGACCTCTGTCGCTGGGCCGACCTTTAGTGGTTGGACGGATCTTTGAGGATTGGGCCAACCTGTGGAGAATGAACCGACCTGATGGGCTTGGACCTAGATTGGGCCAAGCTAAAGGCCTACCGACCTGATGGGCTTAGGCCTAGATTGGGCCAAGCTAAGGGCCTACCGACCTGATGGGCTTAGGCTGGGATGGGCGCAAGCTAAGGGGCCTCCGACCGATGGGTTGGCCTAGATTGGGCCAAGCTAAGGGCTCATCGACCGATGCGCTTAGGCTGGATTGGGCCAGGGCCCTATCGACCGATAGGCTTGGGCCTAGATTGGTCCAAGCTAAGGCCTACCGACCGATGGGCTTGGGCCTGGATTGGGCCAAGCTAAGGGCCTCTGACCGATGGGCTTGGGCCTAGATTGGGCCAAGCTAAGGGCCTACCGACCTGATGGGCTTGGGCCTAGATTGGGCCAAGCTAAGGGCCTACCGACCTGATGGGCTTGGGCCTAGATTGGGCCAAGCTAAGGGCCTACCGACCTGATGGGCTTGGACCTGGATGGGCTGCTAAGGCCTACTGACCGATGGGCTTGGGCCTGATTGGGCCAAGCTAAGGGCTCCGACCGATGGGCTTGGACCGGATTGGGCCAAGCTAAGAGCCTACCGACCGATGGGCTTTGACCGGATTGGGCCAAGCTAAGAGCTACCGACCATGGGCTTTGACCGGATTGGGTCAAGCTAAGAGCCTACCGACCGATGGGCTTTGACCTGGATTGGGCCAAGCTAAGAGCCTCTCCACCATCCCCCCACCCTCTCTAAGCACCAATCACCATCCCCAAGCCCATCAGGTCGGGTAGGCTCTTAGCCCAATCACCTACCGACCTGATGGGCTTAGGCCTAGATTGGGCCAAGCTAAGGGCCTACCGACCTGATGGGCTTGGACCTGGATTTGGCCAAGCTAAGGGCCTACCGACCTGATGGGCTTGGACCTGGATTGGGTCAAGCTAAGGGCTTGCCGATCTCATTGGGCCTAGTAGGTTTGCGGCCCAATGCGAGCGATTAACCTAGGTCTGTGTGTTAATTAGGGTTTTTAGTGTGGCTTGATGCCTAGGCAACCCTAATTCCCAAACCTATAAGAGGAGTCCAAGTAAGGTACGCCGCTAGTTAGACTTTGAATATACTTTCACTACATTTTGATATTTCTTCTCTCAAAAACCAATATTGACTTGAGCGTCGGAGTGGGTACGCCGGAAAACCCTTCCGGCCCCCCTTCTAACGGTTGTGTTGCAGGTCTTCAGGTCAGTCGTGTGGCGGAGCGTGGATTATTGGGCGGTGGCATTTCCAGTACCGACCAATTGGCGCCGTCTGTGGGAACTTTGAGTTTTAAGACGTGAGTTCAAGGTAGCTATGGAGGATGTACGAAGGAATTTGGAGAATGATCTAGATGAGGTTCCGATTGAAACACCGGAAGTGGTGACGGGGGAGCGCGGACGTCCGCCGCTTGCGTCTGGTGTGGGAGTTGGTTGCCCTCCTCAAGGGGTGGCCGGAGCTGCTGATCCCACGATGGGAATGAATGGCTTGGGACCCGGTTTCTTT
This sequence comes from Rehmannia glutinosa, assembly GCA_016081115.2. Taxonomy (NCBI): domain Eukaryota; kingdom Viridiplantae; phylum Streptophyta; class Magnoliopsida; order Lamiales; family Orobanchaceae; genus Rehmannia; species Rehmannia glutinosa. The sequence continues at coordinate 93,720,194 of CM071926.1, forward strand.
CAGCAAATGGCTTCCTACATCAAGGCCGCTGTGGAAGAGGCCGTGGATAGTCATATGCGAGAGGTGGTTCAACCTGCTACGGCGGCACAGGCCGGACCTGGGCATGAGATGAGGCCTCCTCCGGCCGGGGGAGAGCGGGGTTGAAGGGACCTGTGTTGGAGCAGGAGACTGCCTCCGCAGCCTTTACTCAAACGGCCACGGAGACAGATCCGGATTGGAGTGAGATGATGGATGATCTGCATAGAGAGATGAGAGAGTTGAAGAAGAAGGTGTCTGGAGGTGGCACAGGGCGATCGAGGAGGGGAACCCCTTTCTCAGCAGAAATTATGGCTGATGAACTCCCCTCTTCGTATCGCGCACTAAATTTTGAATATGATGGCACCACTGATCCTTGGGATCACCTGTGCCATTTTGAAAATGTTGCGATGCTGCATAAGTTCTCTGATGGAGTGATGTGTCGGGTGTTTCCGACTACGTTGACTAAGTCAGCCCAGCAGTGGTTTAGTCAGTTGTTACCGAATTCGATCAGGAGTTTTGATGAATTCAGCTCTATGTTTTTGCACCAATTGACCAGTTGCAGGAGGTACCAAAAAACGCCGTTGACTTTGTTTAGCATTAAGCAAAGGGAGGATGAAGGCTTGAGGAGCTATATTCAGAGGTTTACGGAGGCGAAGTTGGAGGTGCCTTCGGCGACCCAGGATATCTTGGCTAATGCTTTGGCCCAAGGTCTGGAAGATGGGGATTTCTTTGAATCGCTGGTGATAGAGACAGCGCGCACATTTGATGAGCTCCTGGCAAGGGCTGAAAAGTACATCAATCTGGAGGAAGCCAGGAAGATAAAACGCAAAGAAGGGAGTAAGAGAAAGGAGAGGAAGGATGAGAAAGATGAAAGAGCTCCCAGTAAGAAGCCTAACCTCCCCAAATCTGACCTGATGGGAGGGAGGCCTAGGTATGAGAAATATACACCCCTAGTAGCTCCTCAGGGGGATGTTTTTATTGCGATTGAGCGCCATCCAGATTTGAGGTGGCCAAAAACTTATGCTGAGATGCCAAGGAAAGAGAAGTGCAAAGAGTTTTGCAGGTTCCACAACGAGTATGGGCATACAACGGATCAGTGTACCCATTTGAAGGATGAGATAGAGAGACTGATCCAGGCGGGTCATTTGAAGGAATTTGTATATGTGGATAAGAGGAGGTCTAAGGGTAATTATCCGAAGGGTCACAATAATTACCAGCAGAAACAAGAGCCTGAGAAGAAGGCAGATGAGGAGCGGGATCTCCCCCCACCACCGTCGCGGAAAGGGGTGATTCAGATGGTTATAGGGGGTCCGTCTGGCGGAGACTCGCGACGGGCCAGGAAGAGCTATGTGAGAGCCGCTGCTGCTGAGCGTGCTCAGGAGCGGATGAGGGTGGAGCAGGTGTTTGTGGGACCAAACATCCAGTTTGGGCCAAAGGATAGCAGGGGCATTGCAACGCCTCATAGTGATGCCCTCGTTATCACAACAACCATAGCAAATTACGATGTTCAGAGAGTCTTTGTGGATACAGGTAGCTCTGCTGACATATTATTCTTTGAATGTTATAGGCAGATGGATTTACAAGTGGAGTTGGAGATAGTGGATACGTCTCTAGTCGGTTTTGCGGGGGGTTCGATTCAGCTGTTGGGGATGGTTACTTTACCCGTCTCTTTGGGTAAGGAACCATACAGGAAAACTTGGATTGTGCGATTTCTGGTGGTTGATGCACCATCGTCGTACAATGTAATAATTGGGAGACCTTCCATCAATCTTTTTCAAGCAGTTGTGTCAGTATATCACTTAAAGATCAAATTCCCAGTGGATGACCAGGTTGGAGAGGTTGAGGCGGATCAGTACATGGCAAGGAAGTTGTACGTGGAGAGTCTTCAGATGGCAGAAAGGGGATTAGCTCATGATGATGGCAAGGGTAAGGAGAAACTCATCAAGTTAGATGAGGATTCGGTAGAGCATGTGATGCCGAATGAGGAGTTGTTGACAATAGAATTGGTGTCGGGTGACCCTAGTAAGGTCGCCAAGGTCGGGAGTCGCCTCAGGGAGGACCTAAGGGAGGAGTTGATCGAGTTTCTCAGAAAAAATATGGACGTGTTTGCGTGGTCGGCAAAGGAGTTGGTGGGTATTGATCCTAGCATAGCTGAGCACAGGTTGAACATAAATCCTTCGAGCCGACCTGTGAAATAGAAGAAAATGAATTTCGGTCCCAAGAAAGATGTGATCGTGCGTGCGGAGGTGCAAAAACTGTTGGAGGCTGGGCATGTTCGTGAAATACAGTTTTTGGAATGGTTATCCAATGCCGTGCTGGTTCCCAAAAATCTGGACGATTGGAGGATGTGTGTGGATTTCCGAGATTTGAATAAAGCCTGCCCGAAGGACTACTACCCATTGCCGCGGATAGATTAGTTGGTTGACTCGACGTCGGGATGTGAATTACTCAGCATGATGGATGCTTCGCAGGGGTACCACCAGATCAAGTTAGCAGAGGAGGACCAGAAGCGTGTAAGTTTTATTACTTCTTTTGGCACCTTTTGTTATGTCGTTATGCCTTTCGGTTTGAAAAATGCGGGGGCAACTTACCAGAGATTGGTAGATAAGATGTTTCAAAACCAGTTGGGTTGGAATATGGAAGTGTATATTGATGATATGTTGGTGAAGAGTGTGAGGGCCGAGAGCCACACTAGAGATCTAGCGGAAATGTTTGAAACACTGAGGAAATACCGGATGAAGCTGAACCCAAAGAAGTGTGTGTTTGGGGTCAGGTCGGGTAAATTTTTGGGCTACATGGTAACTGAGAAGGGCATTGAAGCTAATCCCGAAAAGGTGAGGGCAATCAGAGAGATGGCTCCACCTCGGGATGTGAAGGATGTGTAGAGCTTGACGGGAAAATTGGCTGCTTTGAATAGGTTCATCTCTCGCTCGGCGGAGCGGAGTTTGCCATTTTTCAAAGTATTGAGGAAGTCTAGGAAATTTACTTGGGGCGAGGAATGCCAGGTGGCATTTGAAGAATTGAAAGAATATTTGGCTAAGTTATCCCTGTTGACTAAGCCAATTCCGGGAGAGCCATTGTATCTGTATATTTCGGTGGGAGAGCAAGGGATTAGTACAGTGTTATTGACAGAAGAAGGGTCGGTTCAGAAGCCAGTATACTATGTTAGCAAGGTGTTGAGAAACAAGGAGCTCAGGTATTCTAAGATCGAAAAGGCTGGATTAGCACTTGTAACCACGACTAGAAGGCTGAGGCCTTATTTTCTTTCACATAAGATTGTAGTAAGAACTAATTTTCCCTTGAAGTCGGTTTTGAGCAAACCCGAGGTTGCGGGTAGGCTATTAAAGTGGGCTATTGAGCTCAGTGAGTATGAGATAGAGTTCCAGAGCAGAACAGCAATTAAGGCACAAGCTTTGGCGGACTTTGTGCAAGAACTGACAAAAGCCCCAGGTGAGGAAGGGGCCTGGGTTTTATTTGTGGATGGTTCAGTGGCCAGCTCGGGATGTGGGGCCGGCATCGTGTTGATAAGTCTAGAGGGGGTGGAGAGTGACTTTGCAGTGAGATTGGATTATAAACTTTCCAACAACGAAACCGAGTATGAGGCCTTCATTCGAGGAATTAGGATGGTCATAGAAATGGGTGCGACGAATGTGCTGGTCCATTTGGACTCGCAGTTACTCTATAAACAAGTTATGGGAGAGTTTGATGTTCGGGAAGAGCGAATGAAGAAGTATGTGGATGCATACAAGGATTTGGAGAAGATGATAGGAAAGGTACAGATATGTCAAATACCTCGGGAGGAAAATACCAGAGCTGACATCTTGGCGAAGATAGCCAGCTCGGCTGAATGTGCTATGGAGAAGCATATCACTTTGCTTGTAGCAAGGGCTTCCATATTAAATCTTGAGGTAGGAGTGCTGGAGGAGGAGGATGATTGGAGGATCCCCATCATGGCATACCTAAAAGAGGGTGTCCTCCCGAAAGACAAAAAAGAAGCCTCTCGGATAAAAATTCGAGCAACTCATTTTTGTTTGATTGGAGAAAATTTGTTTAAAAAAGGTTTTGGGATGCCGTTGCTGAGGTGTCTCGGTAAAATAGAGGGAGAATATGTGCTAAGAGAAATATATGAAGGATGTTGTGGAAATCATATGGGAGCTAGGATTCTGATCAGGAAAGTGTTGAGGGTCGGATACTTTTGGCCATATTTGAAGAGCGAGGCTCAGAAGTTGGTAAAAGCTTGTGAGAAATGCCAAGTGCATACGCCGTTTATACATCAGCCAGCTGAGGAGCTGATGACTATGAGTTCAGCATGTCCTTTCGCTAAATGGGGGATCGATATTGTGGGACCATTTCCCCCGGCATCGGGACAACGTAAGTTTCTAGTAGTAGCAATAGACTAATTTAGTAAATGGGTTGAGGCTGAAGCTTTGGCAAAAATTACTGAGGACGCGATGATGAAGTTTATTTGGCAGAACATTGTGTGCCGATTTGGAGTACCGAGAATCCTTATTTCGGATAATGGAATGCAGTTTAGTGGAGCTAATATCAAGGCTTGGTGTGAAGAGATGAAAATTAAGCAGCATTTCACATCGGTAGCACATCCGCAAGCTAATGGTCAGGTGGAAGTAACTAACCGAATTCTAGTACAAGGGCTCAAGACTACATTGGAGAGGGCCGGAGGAGCTTGGTTGCAAGAGCTGAGCTCGGTGTTATGGGCTTACCGAACAAATCTAAAGGAGGCCACGGGAGAGAGTCCTTTCAGTTTGGTTTATGGGACAGACGCAGTGATACCATCGGAGATCGGGATGGAAATGCATAGAATTCAGACATTCGAGGAAAAGGAAAATGAGAGGTTGACACGCGAGGCTCTAGATTTGATCAATGAATAAAGAGAGATGGCCTTTTTGCAGATGGAAAGGACAAGAGAGAGAATCAGGGCAGCATACAATAGTAAAGTGATGAAAAGAAATTTTCAAATGGGAGATTTGGTTCTGAGGAGGGTTGACGCGAGTAAAAACAAGGGAAAGTTAGACTCGAATTGGGAGGGCCCACTTCGGGTGATTAAAGTCCTGGCTGGAGGAGCTTACGAGTTAGAAGAGTTGGATGGAAAGAAGTTACCTCGGGCATGGAATGTTAGCAATCTGAAAAAATATTATCCGTAAGAGTTCGAACGATGTAATTATGTAATTTCCTCTTTTAAAATTCAATGAAAAGCGCTAGCGTCTACAAAAATTACTAATCATTCTGCTAAGTGTTTGGAGCTCGGCTCGAGCCAATCCTCCAAACACTTCGGGCGCGATAAGCCCAGAGGCAAGTCAAGCTCGAGCTTGAAAAACTTGTCCTCTGAAAAATGAGAATTGTGAGCAAGTGTTTGGAGCTCGGCTCGAGCCAATCCTCCAAACACTTTGGGTGCGATAAGCCCAAAGGCAAGTCAAGCTCGAGCTTGAAAGAGAATTGTGAGCAAGTGTTTGGAGCTTGGCTCGAGCTAATCCTCCAAACACTTCGGGCGCGATAAGCCCAGAGGCAAGTCAAGCTCGAGCTTGAAAAACTTGTCCTCTGAAAAATGAGAATTGTGAGCAAGTGTTTTGAGCTCGGCTCGAGCCAATCCTCCAAACACTTCGGGCGCGATAAGCCCGAAGGCAAGTCAAGCTCGAGCTTGAAAAACTTGTCCTCTGAAAAATGAGAATTGCGAGCAAGTGTTTGGAGCTCGGCTCGAGCCAATCCTCCAAACACTTCGGGCGCGATAAGCCCAAAGGCAAGTCAAGCTCGAGCTTGAAAAACTTGTCCTCTGAAAAATGAGAATTGCAAGCAAGTGTTTGGAGCTCGGCTCGAGCCAATCCTCCAAACACTTCGGGCACAATAAGCCCAGAGGTAAATCGAGCAAATAAATTTACAAAACTGAATTAAGAAAAGTCGAGCAAATACTTTCCAGAACACATCGGTAACAATAAAAGAACACGTCGATAACAATAAAATGTTAAATTTCATTGATAATGCGGAAGTACAAAAGAATCCCAGATCGGGATAAGTACAAAAGCTACAAAAAGACTTGCATCAAAGATTACAAAAAAAATACCAGATCGGGACAAATATAAAATGCGTTATGAAATAAGATTTTCTGAAGCATAGTCTTGGACAGTGAGATCGGGCTAATTGCCAGATGAGGTCACGGTAGAGGCAGCAGGGAGGTCGACATTTTGAGCAGAAGGCAGATCAGGACTGGGAAGGAGAGGGAGATCTTCCAAAGCTTTGGATGCAGTAGCTCTGTCTGTAGCTGCTTGATCGGCAGCAGCTTTGAGGTCGGTCAGCCAGGAGGAATCATTCAGAGAGTTGACAAAAGCCTCATCCGAGGAAAGGTTGACTTCATTGGCGATCTTGGAAAAGACAAAGCCCTCAGGATCCTGCATGAGAGCTCGGGGGCCTTCCCGATCCAGAGATACAGATATCCCTTTCTCCTGGAGCTGGAGCTCGGCCTGGTCGAAGGCGAACTCATACTGCTGAATCTCTCCTGTGGAGAGGATGTTGATGAATTCCTCCGAGCTTAGGAAACATTTTTTAACCTTCTCCCGAACTTTACCGACCAAAGCTCGGCCTTCCATTGATTTGATGAAGTCACGTCGGCCGATTTCAATTCCCTCCTCGCGAGCGTGTACCAAACCGTCTTTCAGCTCGGCCTTCAGAGTGGCATTCTCTTTATCCAAATCCTGGATTTTTATATCAGAGTTGGCAACAGAACGTTCAGCCCCGAGGAGCTTGTCTTTAAGCTCGCGCACTTCGGTCAGCAGCTTGGCCTCCTTAGCTTTCAGCTTTTTGTTGTCCTTCTTGAGAGTCTCGAGCTCCCTCACCAGGGCGGGGTTGGCAAAGCCTACTCGAGCTCGGGCAATGAGGGAAGATAGCTTGACGTGGGCCCGAGCTTGATCCTCACAAAAAGAGTTGACCAGCTCGGCATCTGAGAGCTTGTCTAAAACAGCTCGGTCAGGATACGGGTAGTGGCCCTGAATGTATTGTGCTGCCAACGCACGGGATTTGTATTTTTGAGGATGGAATTCCCCGTCATCCATGTTTGGTTAGGAGTATCGATGGGACTCCGAATGAACTCGCGTTCTCCCGAGCTAGTTCCCAAGCGAGTCTTCTTAGGAGGGGGAGATCGGTGTCGGAAGACCCGCGTCGGGAGCCGATTAGAACAGGTCACCTGCTAGGATTGGAAAATTCAGCCAAAACATCTTCGGCAGAATCAGGTCGAGAAGTACGAGGAGATCGGGACCCTGATGCAGGCAAGCCCACAATGGCCCCGCCAGTCTGGGAGGATGAAGGTCGGGCCAAGGAGCTCACCTTCTTACGAGCTTCAGCCTTCTGAGAGACAGCTCGGGATAACATGATGTCTGCAAAAAATTAAGCAAAAATTAGAAAACCAGTACGAAAAAAAAAAGAGCATTAAAGAAGAAGGTAAAGGTATTACCGATGTCACACTCTAAGGGAACAACCTCGGGACTCACTCCTAAATAATGGAGCAAGGAGGGGATTATAATTTTTGAGAGATCATATTTGATGGCAGTAAGTTTGCGGATTAAATCTTGGAGGTCGAGAGGGTGCTTTTTAGGGTCATGTTTTTGTTGTGGGGGTAAAGACCACACCCACTCATGAGGGAAAGGCCAAGACTCGGCCGAGGTGACAAAAAAGTACCGATCTTTCCAGAACTTGTTGGAGGTCGGGTACTTCCCTAGGAAGTTGGTTTCATTTCGGGCGGTAGTATAAAAGAGGCCCTTGGGAGTAGAAGATTTGACCTGGAACATGGCAAAGAATAGATCGGTCGAGGGATCTATGGACAAAAACTTGGTGATTATTAGGAAACCAGCAATGATTCGAAAAGAATTCGGGGTGAGCTGGTTAAGGAGAATTCGAAAAGACTAAACCAAGTTAAGGTTTAGTCTAAACAGTTGAGTTATTCTATCAACAACTCTTTCGAGTCTGTTGAGTGGCTAACTCTGCTGATTAACTAACTTAGCTGTCCATCAAGGACTTAGCTGTGGAAGTAACTCTGTATTATTTTAAAAAGGACTAAAATTGAAAAGTTGGAAAGGTTTATTCAACTCCCTCCCCCCTTCTAAACCTTACTCACACCCCTTGGGACCTACAAGTGGTATCAGAGCGGTTGGTTCATTGAGCCTTCCGCACTAGTTACTGAACTAGATCTCCAATCTTTCAAAAACAATTTTAACACTTGCTCTTTCAAAAGCTATTTTTATTCAGCAAAGTTATTATCATGGAAGCAAATTTGACACGCATTCCTATGTTCACTATTGAGGAATTTGATGACTGGAAAATTCGAATGCAGGCTGAAAGTGAACACAGCTGTACGGAGAGCAGCCACAGCTGAAGGAGAAGAAGCTGCTGTTGAAGAAAGACCAGCCCTGGTTGAGAAACCAAGGACTGAATGGACAAACGAGGACAGAAAAAGATACAACTTGGACAATGTGGCCAAGGACATACTTTACAAAACCTTGGACAAAACAATGTTCAACAAAGTCAAATATTGTCAAACTGCAAAACAAATCTGGGATAAATTAACTTTAATTTGTGAAGGATCTGAGCAAATTAAAGAAAACAAATTATCCGTTGATGTATAAAAATTTGAAAATTTTAAAATGCTTGCAGGTGAAACCTTGGATCAGCTGGATGCTCGATTCACTGAAATTACTAATGAACTATCAAAGACTTGGGAAAGAATACACACGAGAAGAAATGTGTATGAAGATTCCGAAGCCTCCCACCGATGGGAAATGAAGGTCATGGCCCTGAGACATTCAATGAACCTCACAACAACATCCAATCATGAGCTATTCTCGGACCTCAAAGCCTACGAGTTTGAGCCGAGAAGAAAAGATCAAGAGGAGACAAATGTACCCAAAACAGTTTGCACTTATAGTCAAGGATGGGAAGAGAGTTGAGGTCAAGGAAGCCATTGACCAGAAGGAAATTGCCTTGATGGTTAAAATATTCAACAAGTTCTTCAATAAGAACTATAAAAGAAACAAGGGTGAATCCTCTAGGAGACATTCAACTCCCTCCAAGTCAAGGGAAGATAGGCCACCCAAGAGAGCTGAGCATCAAAAGGTTGAATATCAGAGAGCTGATAACCCAAGAATGAAAAGAACTGATCAAAGAGCTGAGAACCTGTGTTGGAACTGTAGACAACCAGGACATTTTGCTATTGACTGTCCATATCCTGTAGTCAATAAATACATGAATGAAGAAGAAAGAATAGTCTTCAGAGAAAGAAGACATGAAAAGAAAAATGCTATGTTGGCTGCAGAGACTACTGAGACAACTAAGTCTAAAGAAGCAGCAGACTCAGAGAGTAGTGAAGCTGACTACTCAAGTGATTCTGAAGAAGAAGCAATGATCTGTCTAATGGCCAAAGAACAAGATCAACCTGACCAAGAAGATGAGGTACACTCTAACTCATCTCCTTCAGATTTTGATAGTGATTGTGACACACACACTTCATCACCCACTGATCTTTATAATTCATTAGGCAAAATGATGAAAGATTTTGAGCACATTAAATCTTCACACACACTATTAAACGAGGAAAACAAATGCCCAAAAGCCAAAACTCACAACCGACTAAGGAGCCGAGTACTCTAAGTCACATAGGTGATGAGAACAAAGAGTCAAGGCCGAAAATGCTAAACTAACAGCAGAGATAGCTGCTATAGAAAAGAGGGAAAATGATCTCAGAAATGTGATTGCATCATTTACAAAGGCATCCAAATCATTGGATGACCTTATTATGAGCCAAAAAGAGTGTGGAGATAAGACAGGGCATAAGATTCAATTCCTTTGTGCACAAAAAACTCCCGAGTGATTTTGGAAAAAGGATCTTCAAGTAATGAAGCATCTCAAAAAACCAAGACACCAAATGTTGCACCCACATTCACTCCAAAGCACAATCACAAACAAACTGGCATTGGATATAAAGGAAAAGGAAAACAACCGAGTTGAGTATCTTTGAGAGGACAAATGAGAAGAAATCCAAAGAGTTTCTCAAAGAAACTCCAAATAGGAAGTACTCTGTGAAGAATAAACAGAGCTACCAAAAACCCCAGTTTTATCAAAGAAACATATATGATGGGAATGGTAGAAATTATCCAAGCCAAGCTGATTGGAATAATGTGAAATATCAGCAAAGACCTATCGAATATAAGCCCAAATGGTAAAGGTCTAGAACTCATCAAAGGCCATTCCAAAGGCAAAAGAGCTATCATCAGCACACATATGCACCCAGGCACTACACTCAGAAATATCACAACTACCCAAAGAAGGTAATTGCTAAAGCTAAAACTCACACACAGACATACAGACAAAAGAGACAGATGTATGAACCTAAAGCCCCCAAGCAATTTGCCAAAGTGAGTTATGATTATGGCACAGATAGATGGCAACCTCTTAGAGTCAGATCATTTGGCTATAGGTTGGTTGGATCATCTTATCATGTTTTTAAGTTTTGGTGTCTCGAGTATAATTGCATTACAAGAGCCATAAAATCCACGTATCCGAACAATCCTATTGACTTAGTGGCAGAAAAGGACTCTTATTACACCACCTCTTCATGTATTTGATTGCAATTCGATCAAAACTTATAGTTCTGCACAACTTTCTTGCTTTTATCTTCACTATCACCATCCATGTCCCTATGATTCACTGTTTGTTAATTCTGAAGTCCTTATCTCTTTCTGTCTTTTTCTGATCTCGAAACACTATTTCATTGAGAATCTTTTGAGTTTTTAGTAACTTCTGTTTGCATCTTGTTCATGTTAATTATCTTTAAAACGGGGGACGAAAATGCTTCCTTGGAGATAGTTATCCCACATCCATTATCTTGTAAATATATCTACATTACCATATATCTTATTACCAGGTTAAGTAAATTTGGTCTCTGTCTAACTAGAAAAATATTTCCAGGAAATAAGTAATTCAGTTAATTAAAAGTTGTCTTATTGGCGCCCCCAGGGTCAGCTGGTAGGCGGCCCGCTATGGGACACTAAGGTCCCGGGTTTGAAACCTACCAGTTGCAAGTCATATTGGCAAGTCATACCTTCAAAAATCATATTGGTAGATAATTAAATATTTCTGATAAAATTACAGATCCTGCTCTATTTTACATCTCCAAGATGACAGGCTTCAACAAGCAAGGAGATTTTGACACAAAGATCCAAAGGATGCGTCAATCCTTAACAGCAAAGCCATCAAGTGAAAATGATATGTTTCAACATCAAAAGATGTCCTACAGATTCTATGAACAGAGTTCTCAAATACAATATCTCACTGCATTGATCATTTTCTCTATGATTTCAGATTCTAACACTTGGTCGCATGCCCTAACAAATTTTCGAATACAATATCTCACTGCTATGGTTCTGCTGCATATGTTTTGCTTAAGTTTATTGATGACTTCCTTTTCATATCAACATCAAAGAAGCAGGCTTCTATGTTCTTCTCCCGGTTGGAAACAGGAGTCCGTGGTTACAACTGTTGCGTGAATGAGGAGAAATAGGGTTAAAATTTTAACATGAACGCTGGCCAATAATGCCGATCAAACAGGATACACGTTGGCAAAGATGGTGTTTCATATCTTCATTGGAGTGGGCTGCTTGTCAATTGCTCCACATTAGAAGTTCAAGCAGACTTACAAGTTAGTTCCATCTTATTAGTTAATCTTGCATTTTTTTTGTCTTCTGTGTGAACCATACTCAATTTTATGGTAAGATATAATTCATATTTAACTTTGGTGCAATGGTAAAACCGACTCTATGAAGAAAAGTCTTGTTTTTTGGGTGGTGAGAGTGGTGAAGAAAGTGGCACAAACGCCGACGTGGGCGGTGGAGGCTGTTTGTTTCATTTTAATTGCAGTTTTCATTCTCATTGAACATGGCCTTCATCTCTTAGCCAAAGTTAATTATGTTTGCATCATCCATTTGTTATTCGTATGGATTGCTTGTTGTTGGTTTATTTGCATGCTGCTATTATTGATGATATGGTGTTTTTGGTACAGCACTTTGGGAGAAAGAAGAAAATATCAATTCTTCATGCTCTTAATAAGATCAATTCAGGTGCCATTTTTTTTTTTTTTCACTAACATTTTTCATTTTGATCATATATAGTGTTTTGTGCTCGAAATTTCGTCTTGAATAATGTAGATTTGATGCTTTGGGGGTTTATCTCCTTGTTCTTGACGGTATATGAAAAGCCAATTAATGCAAACATATGTATCCCATGGATAAATGTTCATTTGTCTACACATGTATCTAACTTCTTCAAGATTATTAGATATGGCCTACAAGATGATTCCAACATCTTATCCTTGAGTTTTGAAGATTGCTCCAAAGATATTGACCTTTCATGGAATATGTGGATGGGTCTGTTTAATATGGTGCAGGGCTTGACTGCTATTTGGTTTGGTGATTTTGTTGCTGCAGAAGAGTTCTTTTCACAAGCGTGCTCTGTAGCTGACAACGAGAGTTGTCTCTTTCTTTGCCATGGTATCATCTTATGAATTTTTGCATTTCCATTAATTGTTTAGAAGAGCCTGTGTTGTAAAAGTTCCGTTAAGCTTTCAAATTTTTTTGGAATAGTTGATGTAAGGTGCAGGCATATTGAAAAATTATAGTTATCAACAACTATAGGTTGTTACATTTTAAAATTAAAGAAATTATTCTAAGCTTACATAATTTTACATTTTGGGTCAAGAGGATGTCATCAAATTGAACCGAGGGAAAGTGTGCACTCATGCTTCATACCATTAGCTTGGTACTAATTACATATGTTATCTTCATTTGGATTCAGGTGCCATCTGTATGGAACTTGCCAGACAGAAGTATGAGTCACAATACATATCACGTGCCATAAGAAGTCTCAAGAAAGCAAAAGATACCTCTCTTGCCCCCTTGCCTATCATCTCACTGTTGCTGGCTCAAGCAGAAGCAAGCCTTGGCCCCAAAGCAAATTGGGAGATGAACCTTCACGATGAATGGTTTTCTTGGCCTCCAGGTTTATTGGATTAAATAATGCACCTATTTTGTGTTTGCCATATGATCGTGACTTTATGATTGCCCATTCACTGCGTTTTGGTTCTTGCTGTTTCATATATATTGATCAAATGAATCATATATAATTTTGGTGAAATAGACGTGTGAAGTACATTAATGGGAAAAAGAAATCCATATCAAAAATTACATGGAATAAATATTTACTATCCCAAGAATGACACATTATTAATAATCAAATCTATTTTGATTGATTTTGATTAGAATTAGGCGTACTTGACAGGTTACTTAGTTTAGGAAAGAGTTGTGGTTGTTGATGTAGAATTCTGGCTTCTTTTGTGGTGCCTGTTGCATGGACAATGTTGTGCTTACCTGCTTGAAATGATTGAAATCCAAAATCTAGTTTGGTAACTACAACCTGAATTTTGTTTCTTTCCTGTTTTCCAAATGCATCCTAGAGTACCCAGTAAGTTACTTGTTACCATAAGTACATGCAAGTGGAACTAAATCAAAAAGGGGTAAAAAAAACAGAGGATGCGGAGGGAATGGAATATAAAACTTTGAAAACAAGAGTTTGATAAAGGCACTAATAATAGGAGGGGCACCTTGCCAGGTAAGGTAAAGAAATCCATGTTTCACCGACAATTTATGGCACTACCTAAATTTGTACATGGTTCTCACATCTACGAGAGCACGACATTATAAACATTTTGGATTGGTTATTGCCCAGAAAAAAGAAACATTCAATGTGATTGATAACTTATGCATCTCTTATTGTGGTTATGCATGATTGGTTTTTATGTTCTCAATCTTGCAATAATTGGTGACGAATAATTAGTGGGTGAATGAAACTTCCAGTACTAATGAAATTGATGCACTAGCATAATGTGTGACACGCCAACGCCATGCCACAAATCACGATCAACTTGTTGAGTATCATAGCAAGCAAAACCAACACTCCAATACTCCAAGCTGTCGATTTCTTGCCAACAAAGCCTCAAACTGAGTGATCTCTCTCTTTTGCAGAGTTTTGCTAGATTGCTTTTGTAGTGTTATACTATTCACACAAAGCTACGGTGCTAATATCTGAGTGTTGGGTGCTTTTGTATTTGCTCTTACTGGTTAGCTAATATGGTACTCATTGTATCTGTCTCACTTATCTCCGGCCATTTTATTGCAAAAATGAGACCTGCTGAGCTCTCATTTCAAATGCATTTGCTTTATAGACAACCGAAAGTTGGCTCTATTTCATTGTCCGCCCTAAATTATGGTGCAGTTCTCTGAGATGGATTTTACGAGCAATCCATACAAATCCATCGTGTACAAGATATTTGAAGTTTTTGCTGAAGGATTTGTGATGTAACTATGAGTTTGACTGTTTGAGAATCCTAGTTCAGGCCGATTAGTTGTCTCTGTGATCTTGTTCAATATTTTGAAATCAAAGGTTTGCATAACTACTGACTTTGCCATGCAAAATGTGCTGCTTCAGATTGGTTTACAACTCTTGGCACCTGGTGGAATGCAGATTCGTGAGTTTCACAGGTATACATTTGATGACTCAATTTTCCATTGACTAAGAATAATAATTTTTAGTTATACAGGAAAGTAAAGTCATGTAAAAGAAGATTTTAGAATCCAGACCAAAACGATTCTTAGTGAACAATCATTATTTTAATTAGAGGGATCCTCAACACTTCTAAAGTAGATGGGGAGAAAGTCTGTGAAACTAATCCCATCAGAAAGCCATTTGTGTACTAAGTTGGTTAGTTTCTTCTTAATTTTTTGAACCCACCCTTCCAAATTTACGACATTTATATTGGGTTCTATGTGCATAAGGATCACAAAAACCGAAACCTTTATCAGTACAGTTTGCTATTGCTGAACATATTTTAGTGTTTCGGTGCACATTTAATTTTTTAGTAGTATCTTCATTGTTATTTGCTTGAACCTTTTCCAAATGTGATTGTGTTGTGACTCTTTCCGTTTGCTAGGCTATCTAATGATTGTATGTATCTTGGATAAAAGTCTGAACATTATTCTGTCTCTAGCTGGGTGCTGAAATGCCATGATTGCGCTAAGGTGACTACAGAGAGCGATAGGATTTTCTGTCCCACTTGTGGGAATGGGGGCGCACTACGAAATATTTGACGATGTGTACTCTATAACTGCTTGACTGTATTTATTCTCAGTTTGGATAATTATTTCTCATGTCTGAACTGTCTTTTTCTGGTTCGTTCTGGATTTGTGCTTGGCATTTGTTCCGTTATTCCTTTTATTGACTGATAACTGCAAGTGTGCAATATAGTCATTTCTCTGCAATAAGCTAGTATAGATTTTGGCTATTTGTGTTGATATATTTGTCTATTTCAGAAAATGTGTTTGCACGTTATCTGAAACGAATTTGAGTGCTCGAAGAATTAAATAAGGCTAGCATATTGTGCTCTAACAATAAAAAACAATCCGTGATAAAGAAAATTAAAATTCTGAAAGTCACTAGTGCTCTGTTTAAGTCTCGAATATGGTAAAGAAATTTAGAGAAAATGTATGTATGTTTTGTGCATAATTTACTTTGATTGCTGAGAATGGTTGGTTCATTAATGGCTAAATCATTCAACTTTGTTTGTATGTTTATAGGCTGAGAAGAATGAGCTTCGTGACGAGAAACAAAGGTTAAAGGCTGAGTAAGAGAAGCTTGAATGACATGAGCTATGTTGATCATATGGATTTTGTTGCCTTTAGTTGAATTATATAGTCTTTTTGTTGGTTGATGGAATTGTATTATGAATTTATAGTTGTTTTATCGAAATGAACTTTCACTACTAGTACTTTTTGTTGGATTTTGGCTATTAGAGGTGACTTTAGTATTAATGGATTTCATGTTTAATTGGTAGTGAACTTATGATGGTTGCTAGAATTGGAGTTCATAATGAATTGTTTATTTATATGGTTTTTTTGCAGCTTTGGACCGGTGTCTTTGCGTAAATAAACAACACTTTGAAAACTTCTTCTAAAAACATTAAGACAGCGGTTTTGATGCGATGTCTTTGAATTAAACGACAACGGTTTAAAACCGGTGTGCACAAGCGATATCTATTCTCCATAGACACCGGTTTTGAGCCGGGGTCTTTTGATGAAACGACACCGGTTTATAACCGGTGTTTAATGCGGTGTCTATTCAACAAAAGACACCGGTTTAAAACCGGTGTCAATTACATAAACTTTTAACATCAGGGCCTTAGAAAGCGGATATTTTCTCTCTAAGACAGCGGTTTAAAATCGGTGTCTTTCAAGGAAAAGACACCGGTTTTAAACCGCTGTCAAAAAGTTCAGACTTTTAACACCAGTGGTTCTAACAGCGGTTGTGTTACTAATACACACCGGTTCAAAACCGGTGTCTATCATCATTTTTGTAGTAGTTATATTTGTACTTGCTACTCTGTTTTACGAATTTGCTCGTACTACTGCAAAGTCATTGTGCTCGCTGCAATTTTTATCAGATTGGAAGATGAATTTGATACTGTAAGTTGCATATTCTTTGAAACTTTTTGGAACAAATATAATTGTTATACAACAGTTTGATTGAGCATGCTATTTTTTGGTTCAGTTAGAACCATTTTGAAAATTTGATTGATAGGAGCAAGGTTGATCCGTGTTGGATATTGTTTCCTTCAGTTGAATATACACTTTTTGTTGGTTGGTGGAATGAATTGGATTTCAGTTAGCTACTAGTACATATTTTTTGATTTTATATCTCTGTGACTTTAGTTGAATATAATATACTTTTTGTTGGTTGGTGGAATTAGATTTCATGTTAAATTTGTAATGGATTTCATGATGTTGGTGGAATGATGCTTTTTTTGTAATATTTTGGATCACAATTGCTTATTGTTACGGATATTTTGCAGCTTTTTATTATATCAATCTAATTAATTGCTAGTAATAAAAATTTGAAAATTCGCACAAAAGACGTCCGTTTATAATTGTTGTGTTTGATAGAGTGCACATCAATTTTAAACCGTTGTCTTTGCAAAAATGAACATCATACAAAAAATTACTTTTAAAATATATATGCACTATGATAGTTTAAGACACCGGTTTAAAACCAGTGTAGAAATGTGGTGTCTATTCTGTAATAGACAGCGGTTATAATCTAATGTCAAAAATTTGAACTTTTAACATCAGTCTTAGAAAGCGGATATTTTATCTCTAAGAGAGCGGTTTAAAATCGGTGTCTTTATAGAAAATGACACCGGTTCTCAGCCGCTGTCAAAAGTTTATACTTTTAACAACAGTGGCTCTAACAACAGTTGTTTTACTAATAGACAGAGGATTAAAACCGCTGTCTATTGGCGTTTTTGTAGTAGTGCGATACTGCCTATTCTTGGATATTTTTATAGGAAACAGAGCTAAATTGGAGACCAGAATGTCAAGATTCAATGGACAGTCGAAGACGCAAAGAAAATAAGGAACTAAGATGCACCCGACTAGACCGTGCAAAAAGGCACGATCTTGTGCCTGTGCACAGAAGACACTATCCAATAACTACGCCGTATACTTGCGGTTTAGTTTAAAGGATTTTAGCAATCAACTTTGTTTAAAAAACATAATTTCCCATTGCGCTTGCCCATTCCAAACTCGCGAAATCCAGTAGTAATATCATAACCTAGGTTGCTCATTTTCGATTTAATTATAAGCGATTATGCATTGACAGCATATTTTAATTGATTTTATGTGCGATAAAAATATATTTTATACAATTTACTTTTAGGATAAAGTGGTTAGTTCGTTTTTATCGTAAAAAAAGAATTACACGAAAGTCACGAATTAAGAAGTGGAGCCCAACACCACAATGGCAACGGAATGTTTGATGTCCGCTGTCGGGCGTGGGACGACTACTATGCACGAGGGTGACATCCACATGTTGTGATGTGCACGCACTCGATTATTAGCGCCTGTCCGGGCATGCGTGTGTGCAAGCTAACCGCTCTGCCTCGGCCGTTCAATAATCGTTGTTGTTGCATTAAAGTCATCGAGCAACATGTTATTCGTTCGATGGCCAACGTCAATTTGAAATTTGAATATATGAATATATTCTTCAAATCCTCCCATCCAATTAATGGAACCTAAGGTAACTGTATTTAATATCTCTTTATCAATTCTAATTCTCATAATTTGTTTAAAATGTTTTAAAAAAAAACTATATTGCTCCTTTGACTTTAACATCAATATTTCGATATCTATAATCCAATTCAATATCTCAAATTTATTTTATGCAATTTATTTTTGATATCTTGAGTAAACGCGCGCTAAGTATAATCTAACGTTGTCTTTTGGTAGTTACTAGAATTTTGTAATATGGTTATTTTATATATCGAATTCAAATATTGATAGCCTCATAATCGTTTACCTTTTGATACTTTCATAGCCTTTTATGAATATGATATATATTTCAGTAATCTTTGACTCATCCAAATACCCTCAGAAGACCATCATAAACTACCAATAAATAGGACACTAATTACATCCACATGCATCACATATTAACAATTTCTCTATTAACAAAATGACTTACAACAACATGATTAAGAGTTTCTTACCAATTATCATTCTATCAGCCAACCTTCTCCAAGCAATGGCCTTTTGTTTTACTACCTCATTCCAGGTTGAAATAGTGAATAGACTCCCTCATGGTAATAGTCAACTAAAATTGCATTGTGCGTCTAAGGATGATGATTTAGGTTATCATACAATTGGCCTAGGCCAAGATTTCAAATGGCATTTTTGTGAACACGTTTTAGCAAGAACATTGTATTTCTGCCATTTTTGGTGGGGTTCAAAAAATAGAGCTTTTGATGTTTTTAATTCAACTATGATTAATAATGCTTGTAGCAGTGCGTTTTGCTTCTGGGCAGTGTATGAAGATGGCTTCTATTATCAAGATGGTGCACAATCAAAATTGAAGAAAAGTTATGGTTGGAACTGAGACGTCATTATTTATTAGTATTTATGCTTTTATTATATGTATGGACAACTTTCTCATTCGTTCTACTTAATGATGAGATTTTCATTTGAAATAATGTATCCATAAATATTATATGTCCATTCAAAAATATATTGGGCAAATTTCACATATTGTTGTTTCAAGTATTACACCATGTTTTATTTAATTAATTGTTTTGTTAACATAATAAACTTTTGACATTCATGGTTGTCTAAAGATATTTAAAATCTTCGTGAAGCTAGCAAAAGCAAAATAATATAAAAAAAAAAAGAGCAAGATTAGAACCACACAATGATCATTGAGGAAGTATAGCTCTATGATTGAAATGATCAGTCTCACAATCAAATCATAATATAGTTCTGTAATTTTCTTTGTTTACATTTACAATTAATTTTCATCACAGGATGAAATCTTTTGTGGACCTAACTGAATTACACATACTGTGCTATTCGCATTTTTACATTTTACCATATGAACTATTTTTTGTTACACTTTACCATATGAGTACGCTTATTTTTGTACTTTGCCCTATATGGACAATTCTGCCCCCATAATTTTATTTTTCTTAGAATAATGAAAAAAATCATTAGGTCATCGGACCTATCATGTTATTGTATATAAAATTAATATTTTTCTTAAATTCATACATTATTTTAATGAAATGTAGCTAGGTATTCTTAGTCGATTTTTTGGCCTCTTCACATATACAGTTTTACAACGTTTCCTTACACTCAACCTTAACAGGTATTGCAATGGTTCGTACCAACACGACAAAGAAAAGTAAAAAATTGCGACCAATCTTAAAAAAGAGAAAAAAACTATAATTTTAGTCAATTAGTGACTAAAATATTCGTCACTAACCGAATACTCAACTACATTCGATCAACAATATATGAATCTAAGAGATTATTAATTTTTATACGGAAGCATGATGGGTTGGATGTGATCGTACTGAACTATTTTTATTATTTTAAGAAAACTAAAATTTTGAGGGTAAAACTGTGTTTGATAGATGTTTTTATCTTAATTTTGATGATTTTATTTTTACACCAAAACAATGTTTTTAATTGTTGTCCAAATACTCCTAAATGATTTAAAATGGTTTTAATATTTTCCAGAGTATTTCTTCAAGTTTTATTGGACAACACTTTTAATGATTTTATGTTTATAAGTTTTTACTTCAAAACAAGATTCCTAAATGTTGTCTAAATACTCCCGATTGGTTTAAAATATTTTTACTAAATTTTCAGAGTATTTCTTGAGTTTTATTTTTGACAAAAATCGGACAACATTTAATCTCTCCTCAGTCAACCGTCGCCGTAGAGGCAACCCGACCTGAAAATGAATTTTGGAACAAAAAATGAGACGGAAGGGAAATT
Organism: Rehmannia glutinosa; assembly: GCA_016081115.2. Classification (NCBI taxonomy): domain Eukaryota; kingdom Viridiplantae; phylum Streptophyta; class Magnoliopsida; order Lamiales; family Orobanchaceae; genus Rehmannia; species Rehmannia glutinosa. Next base: position 93,740,638 of record CM071926.1, read on the forward strand.
GGCGGTCGGCCACCGGTCGACCAGGCGTTGACCGTGACGTCGGCCGACCGACTGTCGACCGGTGCACTGGAGCAAAAAAATTAAAACAGAACAATTGCTCTTTGAAAATCCATGAGGTGGACCGGTTGGGGTGGGCGTCGACCGGTCGAGGTGTACGTCGACCGGCCGCCTGCGTTTATTTTCTTTGTGTATTTTTCAAACGTCTATTTCTGTGCGATCGGTCGCCCTATGGTTTGACAGCAAAATTCTAACCGTTGTGCAGCAGACAACTTTTCCCTAAATTGTGGGATTGATTTCTAACAGCTATAATCTTGATTTTAATTGCAATTATTTTGTAGATATCAGATTCCAAGAGGAGCCTATCAATGATCAATCATCTCCTATGGATAGAGGAAGATTTGAAGCACAACAACATGAGAGAAAACTACAACACAACAAGATACACTCAAGAATACACTTGTTCTTACATTGTCTTATTTCTTGTTGTAATTTGCCTAGCTATTCACTTTCACATCCTTGAGGTCTAGGCTATTCTTGATTACACTTGCACTCTATGGTATAATTCATTATCGAGTTGTAATCTTGAGTTTTTGGTTTATCATTCAACACAAGATATCCTTGTGAGTGTTCTTGTGGTAAGAACACACTTGGGTGATCTAGGTGTTAGGTGGAAGAAGATTGTGGTAATCTTCTTGTTGAGGTGTTGAAGAATTTGGTATTCTTCAAGGTTGAAGATTGTGGTAATCTTCACAAGGTGCCATTGGAGATTGTGGTAATATTCAAGTGAGATTGTGGTAATCTCAAAGGTGGTGTTGAAGAAGAGTGTGGTGCTCTTCAAGGTGTTGTTGTAAGTTGGTGTTGTATTAATTTTGGTAATTAATAAAATCTTTTTCTTTTTGAAATCCATCCCTGGATATACTTTGGGGTGGTAGAGGATTAGGCCCTGGGTTGAAACCTCTATAAATCGACGTGTGTTGTTTACATTCCGCACCTTTATTTTTGTCTTTGAGCATTCATATCGAAAAAGAGGGTAAAATCGAAAAGATGGAGATAATCTATTCACCCCCCTCTAGATTATCGTAGCCGCTTGGACTTACAAGTGGTATCAAAGCCAAACTCTTTGGCAAGCTCGTTTCACATCGCGAGTGAAGAGGAACGATCGTTGGCTACGAACGAAGCTCAACTTTCCGGCACCTCCACCACCAAGCCACCTCTATTTGATTCCAAAAATTATATATTTTGGAAAGAAAGAATGGAATGTTATCTACAAGGTTGCGGGTTCGACATTTGGAACACCGTCATAAATGGAGAATCCATTCCGATGAAAGACACACCACACACCTCCAAAGGCCTCAAAGAGCTAAATGATGAAGAGAAGAAAATCATCTCCTTAAACGGTAAAACTCTCAATATTTTGTATTGTTCACTTACTAATTTGGAATATGAACATATTGTAGGAATTCGATCGGCACACGGAGTATGGCAAAAATTAGAAGCCATCTATGGAGTATTTGCAAATGAAAGGAGTCAAACAAAAGCATCTACTTCTCAAAGGGATACAATGTCAAATCTAAGGAACAAGCCTCTTACAACTTCCAACTATGAAGAAGTTGAACATTGTCTTATGGGCATCGAAGAAGAAAACGAGGTATGTCTTAAACCCTCTACTTCCTATGATATTCTTATACAAAATGATTATAGTGATTTGCAAAATGATTTTGATGATCTTCAAAATGAATTCCAAAGCTTGCTTGTTAAATACAAAAATTTGAAAAAGGAATTCAATGTTTTGAAAAATGAAAAGGATAGTTTATTTACTTCCTATGAATCACTATCATGTGCTCACACCACCACACTTGACAAGGTTAGAAACCTTGAAAAACAAAATAGTACTCTTGTTGAGGATATGAATTGAATGAAAAATGATTTATCAAAATCCAACTTGAGTACCAATAAATTGCCCAATGTTGTGAATGTTAATGCTTGTGATAGTTTGAATAGTGAACTTGATCATGAGCCTAATATTGTCAAGTATATGAAAAAGAATCGAGTTCCTATGCATGTTAGTAATATTACTTGTTTCTATTGCGGTAAAAAGGGTCATACGGTAAATACTTGTCGGGCTAGAAATAGATCTAATTATCTTTGGAAACCTAAAAGTCTCAAGACTAATCCCAAAGGACCCATTCACTTGAGGGTACCACAAAACAATGTTATATTAGGTACCCGGCGAAATAATAATCGAAGAAAATTCATACCGCCAAGAATACATCATATGACCATTTCATTTGATCAAAGAAGGAGAAAACATTTTCAACAAAGTAAATTTCCAAGAAGAGGATATAATCAAAAATGGGAAGAACACAATCCTTGGAAATGGCAAAGACATCATCAACAAGATGATTTTCCAAGAGAGAGACATTATCAACAATGGGGAGGACATAATCCTTGGAAATGGAGCAATAGGAAGAGTTATCATCAACAAAATGACTTTCAAACGGGAAGATATCATCAACAATGGGAATGACACAACCCATGGAAATGGCGAAATTGGTAAACCGTATCTTCCTATTTAAATATGCATTTTATTTTTGCATGTTCTTATTTGTGTTTAAATTGCAAAATGAGTTTTAAAATTTATAAGGTCCTCAATAAATATTTGTGTTTTTAAAATCATTTGAAATGAGACCTTACATGTTGTTTTTAAACTCTTATGGATTTCCATAGCATTAGTATTTTTATTGTGATATCTCTTATTACTTGGCCTACACTTGTGCTATTATATCTTGTGCAAAATTTGTTTAAAGTATTGTGTAGGACTCATGTATATTCACAAATGGCTATCTACGTCATAATATGTCAAAAGTGATATAAACTATCGAGGTACGCTCATCATTGGTATTTATCTTATAGACTCGATATATTCTTGTCATATGCCTATGTACTTTTACTAGTGCCATTAAGAGGATGTTTTGATTTTGGAAAAGGCATTATTTGACATAACTTGTTTTATCCAAGATTTGTAAAGGATTATATTTTGTTTTGATAAAACAATTGATCTACTAAGTTATGCATTTTATAGCACATATAAATGCCACTATTCTTGGATACTTATGTCAAACCTCTTGTTCATATGATTCTTGTAAATGATGTCTCAACTATGTGCTCTCTTATTGTCATATTTCAAAAGAGACCTTATGTAGCTTTCTTAAGCTTATTTGAACTTGAATGATTTATTAGACTCTTGATGATGCATAGTATGTGGTGCTTAAAATAGTGTATCTATTATTCAATATTACTATGCTCGTGTGCAAAATATCTTGTTAAGATTTTGCAGAAATTTGTGATATTTCACAACAAGTTTGATGAACAAGACAAGGTTAGTATCTCAATGATATTGTCAAGAATAATGTAATGATTTTGATGTAATATTTGCACTCATAGCACATTTAGAAGTTATTTGAACTTTACTTGTCCATTCTTGTTTTGAGAAAATTTCAAGCTCTACCAAATGGATGTTAAATCCAATTTTGTAAATGGTTTTATTCAAATAGAAGTCTATCGGAGTTTAAAATTTTTAGGCCAAATGATTTTTATAAAAAGGCCTTGTACGGTTGATACAAGTACCCGTATATGGTTTGATAGACTTAGCTATTTTTGCAAAATAATTTTACAAAAGGTAAAGTTGATACTACACTTCTTGAAAAAGGGCAAGGTTGTTTACTTGTGCAAATTTATGGTGATAATATTTTTGGTGCTACTAATGAATATTTGTGCAAGATATTTTTCCAAGTCAATGCAAGGTGAACCTAAGATGATCATGATGAGGGAAGCTCAAATTTGATCATTGGAATTCAAGTTCAACAATGCCAAGAAGGTGATTATATTCCACACTCAAAAGAAGAAGTGAGACATTGAAGAAGAAAAACCATTTCAACCTATATGGCCACAAATGTGAAAATTGACAAAGGTTGAGGTAGGCATGTTGATTGACAAACGAATTCGAGGTATGTTTATTCGTTTATTACTCCTTAGACTCGACATTCTATATGCCTTATGTCTATATGCTCGACTTAAAACAATCCCAACGAATCTCTTTAAAGTGCCGTTAAAAGAAATTTTCAAATACTTATAAGGCACTTCTTCTTATGACTTGTTCATCCAAAGTTTTAAAACGTTATTATTTTTCGGGATAACAAGTCCGGTGTAAATTTTATTTTTCAAAATATGGTTTGTCATAATCGAACTAAACATATTAAGATTCGATATTTTTTTTAAGGGATTGCATGATTTAACAAAAACTTGAGATGTGTTTAATTCGGTCTCAAGGATAACTCGCGGACTTTTAATCACTCACCGCCGAGTATTTTACCTCATTTCGAGCTTGATTATGACATAATATATATTGAATGAGGTCTACGTTTGCATTTTGCACGTTTTTAATACTAAGGGGCGAAAAATCGGATTTTTGGATCAAATTTCGGACTTTCAAAATAGAAAACTGCAGAACCGATGGTCTGCCAGGGCGGGGCCGACCGGTCGCCCACTAGCTCGACCGGTCGCCCTATGCCCTGACCGGTCGCCCACTGCAGAATTTTGGTTAAAACCGTCTCTGCTCTTGCATTTTGGCATTTTGATGTTTTTCTTCCCCATTTCGAACCCTTTGGTATTTTCACACACAATTCACTTCAAATGTGTTTTGTTGCATAAAATTCATATTTTGGGGATTACTAGCTCGATTATCATCATCATTGCTCGTCTTTACTGATTGAATGGTAAGAATTCTACTCCTTTATCTCAATTGGGTGGAACCCTTGAGAAAATGCCTATGTATTGATTTTGTGCCTTAAACTGCTTTATATTATGCAACTTATTTTTTCTTCTTGAGTGTGTCATTCATGAGTACTAGAACTCTATAACTTGCTATGGTATTTTTATTGAAGCCATGTGTGTGTGCAATTTTGGAAAATGATTTAAGGTCATCTTTGTTTAGCCCACTTAGCCTAAAAAGCCTATCTATGAACTCATGATTCCCTAGTTAGCCAATTTTGAGGCTTAACTTTTTATTGTTAGCCACATTGATTTTTAAAATTGAAAAATGATTTTATCCCTGAAATTTCTTGAGCTTATAGAAAATGAACAAGTTTGGGGGAGATATGGTGATAATTCTGGGGAAAAAAAGCGAGAGAGTTGGCAAAAGAAGAGGGATGAGCAGTACCTAGGTGAATGAAAGAAGAATGAAGCTCGGAAAAAAAAATAAAGAGAAAATCGAGCACAAGGAGAAGAAAAAAAAGAAAAATTCTGGAAATTTTAAAAAATTGAGAGTTTGAGGCTAAAAAAAAAGAAAAAAAGAAAAAAAGGCAAAAAGGCCTAAGAATGGAAAAACAAAAGACGATTAAAAGGGTGGAGTTGAGTTGAAAAAGGAAAATATCTTGAAAGAATGATCTTTAGATGAAACTGGGTTGGCGAATTGCAAGTCTGTATGCTTAAATTCTATTTGCTCAAGTCGAGTCACTTAATCCAAATTTTCTCTACCCTTACCAAAGAGCCTATATTACAACGTAATGAAAAGTCATTTTTTGATTCTTAGATTGTGCACACAAAAGTGGTAGAGATGTTAGACAATTTGCAAGCCTATGGTAGTTCTACTTTCATTAAATTGATTTTGAGCGTAAACACTTACCATACACTTTGAGAGTTGAGTGATACACTACTTACTCGTGAGTCGCGATGTCAAGTACCCGAGAGAGAAATAATTATGCCAAACTTATGATTGATGACTTCTTGATAATGAATTGCATGGTTCACTAAGATATGGAGTCAAATTAGATTAAATGTTTATAGTGCTTTTGTGTGTTCTTTGTACCCCGTGATTTTATTTTTCTTAATTTGCTCGAGAACAAGCAATGCTTTAAGTTTGGGGGTTTTGATACGTGTAATATATACGCACATTTAGGGGCTTAAAATGATATATATTTGATACATTTGCATGTATATTAAGTGTGTTTTGGTTGGTTTCCTTTATTGGGCGTGATACTGCATATTCTTGTAACTTTTTAAAGAAAATGGAGCTAAATTGGATAAAAAGCGATATCATGTTCCAAAGTATAGGTCAAAAGCTAAAGTACGAGCAAATATGGGGAGGAAAGAAGTATGGACGATTGAACAAAAGGGAATTTCCTTAAAAACGACCAAATGCGCTAACGGTTTCTTTAAAGATCGGCATGGTTTAGTATTTTAGCCATAACTTTCTCTACAAAATTGATATTGAGTTGATTCAAGTAGATATGGAAAGGTAAGAGAAAGGGATATAACTTTTATGAAGACTCCAGGAGCAAATTCGAATAAAAACATGTCAAACAGTCGGACCGTGTGAGGGCCACACGGCCGTGTGAATGTACCCGTGTGAAAAAAGACATGTCTGTGTGAAGTTGGGAAGAAACAGGGGACGAAAACAAGCCACATGGCTGGACCATGTGGGACCACACGGCCGTGTGAAACCACACGCCCGGTGTGACGTGTCTGCGGCTGTTTTTGAGTCATAATCCCGTCAGAACTCTACCAGTAACCTCTCAAAGCACCTATTTAAGGGGGACCAAAGCCTGAACGAATCTTCATCATCAAAAAATCCATCAATATACCATACAACACACCAAATTACACAGGAACACAAGATCCGAGGTCTTCTGAGAGAGGAGGGCTAGGCCGTGAAGAACACCACTAGGCCTTTCGCATATACGGAAGCACAAGAGCTTCAAAAGGTTGGAAGGAGAATCCATCCTGACAAGAAGGGGTTTTCTTTCTTAGTTTAGATCTCTTGTCTGTGCTTAAACGATGTCACAATGTTGATTTCAAGTTTGTCTATGAATTTGTTATCAATGTTTGGCTAATCTTTCGGATCTTAGGGCATAATCAAAACTGTGGATTCATGTTAAATCTTGATTAGTTGTTTTCTTAATTAATTTATGTGATCTATTTTATGAATTCGAGTGCTTATTCTTAATTGCTTTTTACTTGGCCAATAAGTTGCATGTCATATTTGTTAGTGCGAAATTCGGAAGAGGAGTTTTAACAAAGACGGAAATCGGGAGACCTACAACTATTTATGGGGAGTCATTCAATTCATAGATCTTTTGGGAGTTAGTAATAGTTGTATCAAGTCGGGAGACCTACAATTGTTATTAATCTACAGTTTATGCGCCGCCCGTGAGGGGGAATAGACTATCTTAGGAATTGAACCCATATAATTGCATGATTTGGTTTATGAAACTTTAATTGGATTTAATATTGAAGAAACATGTTGAGATTATGTGCCTAAGGCTGCTTCCGTGGTTGTTGAAAATACTTGTTGGGTTTGCAAATTTATTTATTTCGATTTTTACTAAAAACTTGATATTCGGTCGCTTCAATAAAATTGGAATGCGATGTTATTATAGCCTAAGTGTTTCGTAATCAATCATTGAGGAATACAACATTGCTTGCCATTATCCTATAAACTACACTGTACACTTGCAGTTGTAAGATCCAAAATATTTTTGGCGAACACATGTTAATAAAAATCATTAGTAAGAAGGCTAAATAAATGTAGAAACAGAGTATAACAAAATTTGTTGCTCCAAAAAGCCATTTTCTTAAGCGCTTTTTCTTAAGAGCTTTTGTTAAGCTAGAAAAGCTTAAAAGCTCCCCCTGTCAAAAGAAACTTATTAGAAGCAAAGCTCATCATAATAAGGGAGTCAATAACACAAGTTCATATAAAACATCTCCAGCTTTTTTTAGACCCGCTTTTTTTACCCTAGAGCTTTTTCTGTGAGCTTTTGCTAGCTCTTTTGCCTTATTAAGAAACAATAGGCTCAAGACTAATTTCTCCCCCTTTGGAATCATCAAAAACACCATTAGCAAAATTTAAATAATATAAATAAACATCAAAGTCGAGCATAAATAGAAACATATGACATAATTCAACAGTTAATAACAAGACAATAGTTTGAAACAAAAAAGAAATTAAAGACAACATGGGAGAAAATTATTCTTCATCGGAAGAAAAGCATGCGGTGGGGAGAAGTTCTTTGACAAAATTTTTTAGTTTCCCAACCGACTATCTCAACTTGGAGTTCTCGTGATGAAGCTCTTCATTTCTTGATTCAAGTGAGGCACACCGAGCTTGAAGAAAAATAATATCAGTTCTTATATCATCATCACATTGATCACCGCCGCCGGTATTACCCTCTGGATCAGCATGATCACCACCCGTCGCTAAATGTTCGGCCTCGGCATTCATCAAAGAGGTCGTCAGAATCATGAGAAGATGAAGCTTGTGACCTACCCTTAGCCGATTTTGTAGGGCGTCTAGCCATGTTCCTACATATCCGAAGCATCTGTTGCACATTGTCATTATCAAAATCATCTTGTATCACTTCTGAGTTAAACTTGGTGGGAGGAAATCCTGATTGTAGAAGTAGTTTGCAAATCAAATTCCATAGTGCAAATTTCTTAGCCCCTTGAGTAACAGACTCAATTAAGTACTGAACAAATACAGCTCCAAAATTAACTAGCTCTCATTTCTTGATCTTATAAGTCAAGAAGTAATCCATATTATTTGGTGACTTTACCAATTTTCCACAAACACATTAAGCCATAATTATAGATAATAATCGAAGCTCATTTGTCATAGAGAGAGTAGAATAACCTGACCAAACACCCAAAAAAGTTTTGACATCATTCAAAGAAACTCCGAGCTTATCATTATCCCAATAAGTGCAAGAAAAATAATCACATCCTCCTTCTCTAACACTCAACAATCGACAAATATCATTCAATGTCCAACGGAAATGACTTCCTTTTACAAATAAGTTGATAGCCACGGGCTTATCTCCAAACTCATATTCAATCCATAAATTTGAGTAAAAATGCAATATCATATCATCATCATATATAACAAATGGATGCTCCCACAAGTAGATCCACCCTTGAGTCACAAAAAATTCTCTAATTGTAGGGAACTCATTCGAAAAAGGACCAAAATGGTAAATTTGTATACGCCAAATATTCTTACTCCCCAATTCCAAGTCCTCATAATATTTTTCGGCTAACTTATTGATAGACAACAATGAATTGGTATAAGTTGGAGCTTGAGATAAAAGAGATTGTTTATCTTTTACCCATTTCACATTATCTTTGGAAATGGTGGCCCGAAGCTCGGCAATTTGGGCCCGAGATAGTTGGGAATTTTGATATCCACTTGCCTGTGAGTGTATCCGTTGTCTTTGCCCGTATTTCGCGTTGCTCCGCCACAAATTGACGAGAGTTTGAAGAACCCTCTCCGGCTCTTCTTCGCTTGGGGTTCGGGTTTTGACCGGTGAAATCTTTTGAAGGTGCCATATTTGTCAAATTCTTACAAAATCGAGATGATTAGCAACAAGACTCACCAAAATTGGTGATTTATAGTGAAAAATCGAAACAAATGAGGGAATAGGGGTTAGAGTTCGAAATTTTTGCTGAGAGAAGAATGTGAAGCAGTCTGAGATAGAAACTTTTTAAAGTCTATAATAAGGCAGGTCGACCGATTGAAGGGGGGTGCGACTGGTCCCTAGACTGGTCGATCGGTTGACCACCCCGTTGTTTGGTACCTGTTCCTCTGTCTCAATTTCAATGTTTTGAAAATTTTATTTTTCACCCCAAAACTTTTAAAATGCATCAAATATATATATATATATATAGACTTTATTCAATATGCATTATGCCTAAACGATCTGAAATAGAGGTAGAAAACTCGGCGGGTAACGATTTTGTGAAAATATCCGCGAGTTAATCTTGAGACGGAACAAAGCTCATCTCAATTTTTTATTTTGAAACGCAATCCCTTAAAAAATGACGTCGAACCTCAATATGTTTAATTTGATTATGATGAACCAGATTTTGTGAATCATTTATAGCGGATGTATTATCACAAAAAATAGGAACATTTTCAAAAGAAATTTTATAATCCGCTAGTGTTTGTTTCATCCAAAGTAATTGTGTGCAACAAAAAGCTGCGGAAATATATTCGGCTTCGGCCGTTGATAATGACACACAATTTTGTTTCTTTGAAAACCAAGAGACTAGGCAGTCGCCGAAAAATTTTATGTACTTTTACGATCATCAATATTGCCGGCATAATCCAAGTCACTATATCTTTTTAAAGAAAAAACTTCATTCTTTGGATAAAACAAACCATAAGAAATAGTGCCTTTTTAGATATAAAAAAATACGTTTGACAACACTTAAATGAGATTCTTTAGGATTGCTTTGGAATCGAGTGCATATGCATACGACATGAAGAATATCGGGTCTACTTGTGGTTAAATAAAGTAAACTACCAATCATACCTCGATATTTGGTTTGGTCTACCGATTTACCTTTCTCATCCTTGTCTAGTTTGATATTTGTTGTCATAATCCTTGTCTAGTTTGATATTTGTTGCCATAAGAGTAGCAACGATTCTTCCTTCTTCAATTCCGAACTTCTTTAGAAGCTCTTTGGTGTATTTGGATTGAGATATATAAATACCTTCTTGGAATTGCTTTATTTGAAGCCCAGGAAGAAATTAAGTTCTCACATCATACTCATCTCAAATTCGCCTTGCATAAGCTTAGAAAATTTCTTGCATAGAGATTCATTAGTAGCGCCAAAAATTATATCATCAACACAAATTTGCACTAATAAACAATTTTGCCCCTTTCCAAAAACAAAAAAGAGTAGTATCAACCTTACCTCTTGAAAAAACATTTTGTAAAAGAAAAGAACTAAGTCTATCATACCAAGCTCGGGGTGCTTGGTTTAAACCATATGAGGCCTTTTTAAGTTTATAAACATCATTTGGCCTTGAAATATTTTCAAACCCCAGAGGTTGTTTTACATAGTCTTCTTCTTGAATAAAACCATTTAGAAAAGTGGATTTAACATCCATTTGGTAAAGTTTGAAATTTTTAAAGTAAGAGTAGGCAAGTAAAATACGAATAGCTTCTAAACGTGTTATGGGTGCAAAAGTTTCGTCATAATCAATACCTTCTTCTTGACAATACCCTTGAGCTACTAATCTTGCTTTATTTCGAACTATGTTGCCTTGATCATCGAGTTTTTTCCGGAATACCCATTTGTGATAATAATTGTTTGTGATGGAGGACAAGGTACCAATTCCCAAACATCATTTCTTTCAAATTGAATCAACTCATCTTGCATCTCAAGAAACCAATCTTCATCTTCAATTGCTTCCTTAGCATTTTTCGACACTTTTTCGGATATCAGAGATTTTTCGGCAAATCACCTTCTAGTCCTTACTTTCTCTAGAGGATACCCAATTATAAGATCTTTTGGATGATCTTCTTTGAATTTCAATGCCACGGGAAGATCCGAATTATCACCTTTATCCTCTTGTTGAACATTAGAAGTTGAAGGTTGATCATTTGATGTGGAAAGTTGATCATTTTGAGCATCATTTGGAACAATTGGTCCAACTTCATCTTCTTCATCACTATCATCATTTGGGGTTCTTGCAACTCTGGAGGATTCATTAAATTTAACGTGAATAGACTCCTCGACCACCATGATAGTCTTGTTATAAATCCTATATGCCTTACTCTTAGTCGAGTACCCCATAAATATCCCTTTGTCGGCTTTAGGATCAAGTTTGTCCAATTGATCCTTAGTGTTCAAAATACAACACTTTGAACCAAATATTTTGAAATGGCTAATATTTGGAGTTCTTCCTTTACAAAGCTCATAAGGTGTTTTATTCAACTTGGGACGAATATATACCCCGTTTATGACATAACATGCGGTGTTGACGACTTTGGCCCAAAAACATATTTGAAGTGAAAATTCGTTGACCATGGACCGACACATTTCTCGAAGAATCCAATTTTCCCTCTCGGCAACACCATTTTGTGGAGGAGTTCTTGGAGCCGAAAAATTATGTGCATACCCCTTGGTTTCACACAATATTCTAAAAATCACCATCTAATTCACCTCATCGGTCACTCCTTATAGATTTAATAGTATCTTCTTTTTCATTCTCAATAAGTCTACACAACTTAGGAAACCCAATAGCGGCATCACTTTTATTTGCAAGAAAAATAGCCCAAGTATATCTAGAGAAGTCATCAACTTTAATAAATGTGTAATGTTTTCCACTTAGACTTTCGGTACCAATATCTCCATACAAATCAAGATGAAGTAGTTAAGAGGCATGGTTGTGGAAATTTCATTTTTGGGCTTAAAACTACTTTTAATTAATTTGTTCTTTTGACAAGTATCACATAAGCCAATAAAATTTAATTTGGGTAGTCCTTTGACATGTTGGTTTTGTAAATCTTTTGTAAATTTTTGTATCCAATATGTCCAACTCGCCTATGCCATAAACTAGTTAAATCATTTTTGGTGATAAGACAAAAAATATTTTGACTAACCAAATCACTTATACAAATTTTATAAAGATTGCCTTTTCTACTAGCTTCACAAATAATTTTACCATTTTTATGAATAAGACATTTTTCTTTATTAAAAACAACATCATAATTTGAATCACAAAGTTAGCTTACACTTATCAAATTGAACTTGAACCATTCTACTAATAAAATATCACGAAGAGAGAAACAAGAATTACCAATGTCTCTATTTCCATGAATTTTGCCTTTGCCATTCCCGAACATGACCATCCCTTCTCCTTGGAACTTGATGTTGGTAAAAAGTTCTTCTTTTCCGGTGATGTGGTCACGAACATTCGTTGTTCATGAGCCATTTGGAATCTTCTGTGATTGTTATTGCCACTAGTACCTAAAAATAAATTATTTTTAGGTACCCTAGAGTATTGGGGTCCATGGGGGTTAGCATTAAGACCTTTGGGTCTCCAAAAATGACCATTGTTATTCCTAAGTTTACATGTACTAGCAAAGTGTCCATTTTTACCACAATAAAAACAAGTAATAAAATTTGGACTACTAGCACAAATAAAAGTTGGAGCTTGGCTCTTTTTCTTAAAATCGGTTTGAAAAGGTTTATGACCAAGTCCTCGTTTAGATTGCTCACTTATTTGCGCACCAAGAATTTTTGTGACCTTGTCGATACTGAAGTTGAAACGTTGCACATCATTTTTTAAATTTTCAATCTCTTTAGTGAGCAATTATTTTTCAGAATCAAGACTTTGAACTTTAGAAAGAGTAATAGAGTGCGCATGATCAAGAGATTCATAAGAAATAAAAGTCGTCTTTTTATAGTTTTATCTCCTTAAACTCCTTTTTCAAATTCTTGTACTTGCTAATAATATCTTTAAACTCATTTTGTAATTCATCATAATCACATTGAAGTTCATCAGTTAAAGAAGAAGAGTTAGAGCGTACCTCATTATTATCATTGTCTATGTCCATAAGACCATGTTCGGTTTCCTCTTCATCGTCGGATGTTGCAAGAAGTTTATCCCACGTTTTGGCATCCGCATTGAGAGCCTTCTTTTTTGGAAAAGGCTTTTTCTTCTTTTTCTCTTCCTTCGCCAATTTTGGGCAATTGGCTATACTGTGCATGGGTTTCCCGCATTTAAAGCAAGAGTTGTCTCTAGATTTTCTTGCCTTAATGTTTTTGACAAATTTAGAAAATTTTTGAACAAGGTTGGCGGTTTCCACATCATCCTCATCACTAGCATAATAGAAATTATTTGAAGCAAGACCCTTAGGAGTACCCGATTGTGATGTTGATGGTTTGGAATTCTTTCTATCCTTGAGATAGAATTCATAGATAAGAAGATTTCCAATAAGCTCGTCAAATTTGAGAGTCTCAAGGTTTTGAGCTTCTGTTATAGTCGTCATCTTTTCGAACCATGAGCCGGGAAGAGAATTTAATACTTTGGTTACCTTATCTTCCTCCGAGATGACCTTTTCGAGCGCCAATAGGGGATTGATGATGTTATCTAGCCTTTCCACCATTTTCGAAATTCCTTCACCCTCAAGCATTATGAAGTTTTTGAAATCTTTTACAAGCATTGTTTTTCTAGCTTGTTTAACTTTCTTAGTACCTTCATAAATGGTTTCTAATTTTTTCCACACTTCATGTGCTGATCTTATCCCTCTAATCCGATTGTAATCGGTGGCGTTGAGTGAATAATGTAAAATATTCAAAGCCTTACCTTTTAGAGATAAAGCTTTCTTGTCGTTTTCATCGAATCTTTTGAAACTTTTGAGGGTCGTGGTTCCATCCTCCAACTTCTTTGTTGGTGATCTATTTTTTCAATAACCGCATTCCAAATATCAAAACCTCAACATTGTAGAATGCATTCCATTCGGTCTTTCCAAAAAGCATAGTTGTTGGCGTTGAATAGTGGTGGCTTGTTGATTGAGGTGCCGGTTGTGAGGTAACTTTCGTTCGTATCCATGGATCTCCTCTTTATTCGCACATATTAAACGAGCTTGCTAAAGAGTTTGGTTCTGATACTACTTGTTAGTCCTAGTGGCTACGAAAATCTAAGGGGGGTGAATAGATTTTCCCGATTTTTCGATTTGTGCACTCTTTTTCGAATATGAAGATGGTGAAGAAATAGAAGTGTAGAAAATAAATCAACACAATGATTTATAGTGGTTCAACCCACCTAGGGCCTAATCCACTACCACTCGATATGTCCAAATGGATTTCAAAAAGGAAAACGTTTATTGATACCAAACAAATACAACCTTTACCTTGAAGAGTACCACACTCTTCTTACAACACCATCTATGAAGATTACCACATTCTTCTTACAACAATGAAGAGCACCAAATGTTTCAACACCTAGAATCAACCAAGTGTGTTCTTACCACAAGAACACTAACAATGATTTCTTATTTTGGATGATTTTAACCAATCACGATTACAACTCAAATGAAGTATACAACTTGGAGTGCAAGTGTAATCAAGAAGAAAGCCTAATACTCAAGATGTGCAAGTGCAAAGTTTAGGCTAAATACAACAAGAATATTGACAAGGAAGAATAAGAATTTTGCTTTGATTTTTCTTGTTGCTTTGTATCTTGTGTTATGTTTTTAATCCTTCAAATCCTTCATCTATTTATAGGAGAGCTTCAAGATTGTATCTCCAATATAGGCTCCTCAATCTTCACTTTTGTCTACAAAAGAAGGATCTAGAGATCTACAAAAAATGGTTAAGAATGGTAAAGTAGATCAATTTGATAATGGCTTAACAACGGATAAAATCTTGCTGTCAAAAATCATAGGTCGACAGGTTGCTATGTTGAAAAATCGAAAATTTAAAATATTAATCTGAGATTAGACACGAGTTTCCCGGGTTGGACCACCCACCACATAGGAGACCGGTCGCTAGGGGTTCGACCGGTCCATTAATGTTGGATCGGTCCCCCTTCAAACAGGGACCAAGGATAGAAAATATGTAGCTCCAGACACCGACTGACCTGGGGGTCGACCACACCGGTCGCCCTCCCCCATTTTCTTCTCTGTTTTGGTTCTGTTTCGAAATACAACTTTCAGGTACGGGTTGCCCTATTGGGCGACTGGTCGACCTCACTACAGAGATTTTGTTCAATTTTTGCCAAAAATAAAATTCAAGAAGTGCATCAAAAACTTAGTAAAAATCACTTAAAATGTTTTGAAGCTTTTGGATAATATCTGGGGATATTGTTTTGGTATAAAAACTCATTTAAATAAAATCATGAAAATCATGATAATTTTTTTTTTCTAACAATTAGTGTCTTGATTGCCTGTGCTCAAACGAAGATGCAAACCAAAAATGGGTAAAATATCATTTTTCCAAAGGAAATGTTAACTATTTCATGAACTTAATGACATTAAACTATTTTATTTTGTAAAGATAGGTTAACTACAACTCTATTGAAATTATATGGACTCGTAGACTTCCATTGAATTGAGCTCTTCTCGAGCTTAAGTTATTGAATATGTGGAAATTGGGGGGTGACATATTGAATTACTAGTAAAGATAAATATGGCAATAATCAGTGTTGCCATATCCAATCAATAGAAGTTCTTCGATGTCGAGACATCAAGTTTCTTGTTGTTAAGGGAAGAGTTCAGAATAGACTATTTTTTTCAATGAACAGATAATGATGAATTTATGCTAGCAAATACATTGACTACATAATTATTAATACTTAAAGACTTTCACGAACTGTTCATATGAGTGGTTTTACTGATAACTTAGTTTAGTGGGAGCTGATGTTCTATGTATTTTATTTAAACCTTTTGGACCATTTGGCTTTCTGCATAATAAAGTTGATGATTATTCTATTTCTTGAACTCAATAATATGTTTATTTATGATTTTTTACATTACATAAGGATTGATCTCATCAAGGACTAAAATTTGACAATTTGGAAATAGTCATGATTAAGACCACATTGCATGATATTTCCATGTTGCTCACCATATTTGATCTATGTCATTGAGTGTGCAAGTATGATGATTATCATGGTTGAATCACGATATTGCATGTGACAAATATTGTGATAGTCTCGTTACTATTATATGAGATGGACCAGGTTGTCGTGCAATAGTCAAAGAATAAATATCATACAATTGTTCACATAAGGAAATATAATTGTTTAAGGAACAGGTGGGAGATTATTAGGAATTATTTAATACATATAAGAGGTTCGCCTTGAACATCCGTTTGTTTGCATGGAAGGGCTTGCCATGCGGCACGGCAATACCCTTCACCGCATCGAGATAACCAATGACAAAGACATATCCCAACGATCAACCAAAGGTCCCATCCTCCTTGAAGGACCTGTTCATCACATTTTGACAGATTCGGATAAAGACAAGCTCAGCCCAATTCACCTTTTTCTCTTACATGATCGTAGCCATCACGATCGGCCTTAGTCTTGACGGTGATTAAAAAGCTTCCAAACATCATATCCATGCACTTGGACACGATGTCCATCGGTTTGTGGTAGTCATCCTTCCAAAACTCCTTCTTGGTTGTATACACGGCCTTTACAGCATGCTCTGGCTTGGCAACTTCTCTCCAAGCTGCAGCCAAGTTGACATCCTTCTCAGCGATGTCCTTCAAACCCTCGGCGGGCAAAAAGCAGTGCTCAAAAAGGTCCTTTGCAGTTATTTTGATGTCCTTGATGTGGACCGATGAACGGATTTCATCATCGTGCACTACGTATTCACGTAGAACATGGCTACTTCCTCCAAGTATGTGTGCGTGAATCGCGTCGTCGAAAGTCCTTCATCTTTGGACTTCTCTAGGTTTTCACTATCTTCTTCACAGGGCACCATCAACACCTGTTTTATCATACCAACAAAATTCACAGACCCAGAGTGGATTTTCTCGGACAATAACGCAAAATAATGAGTTGTTGCCATTTTCAGACGATTTTACTGATTAAAAGAGCGAAAGATGAACTCGAGTAACTAGGGTTTCAAACAAAGTTGCAGAGAGAGTGAACTTTTCTTTGCTGAAGACGGGTAGGTTTAGTGTGAGGAGAGAGAAAATGAAATTTCGTATATAAGGGACGTGAAAGGACAGTTTTTGGAATTTGAAAATTTTGATCGAGATCAACGGCCAAGATTAGGCCTTCAAAACCACATTAAATGCAGCAGCATTTATATCCAATCATATGGTTTACTGTGCAGCTTTTGTACTGACAATCATAATTACACTGACGTCATCCTTAAAAACATTCTCGCTCAATTAAAACGATTGTGTTTTGTCACTTCGCTCATAAATGATTCAGCTTTCTTCCAAAGTGACTCACCTTGGCTTCTCTCTTCACATATCACTCACCGTCCTAACTCGACAAACCGTCTTCCCGATCGTCTTTGTTTCACTTGGCTGAAAAGTGAAACTTGCTTATTTTCCATTTTGTCATCTTTTATCTCTGCTGATTGAGTCTTCTAAGTCTACTAACTAAGCTCAATTAACCCTAACTCATTATTGAGCTCTTCAAACCTTGATTCACATAATGTCTTTGTGAATATGTCAGCTAACTGCTTATCAGTTGAGATGTATTCCAAAGTGATGTCTTTCTTTTCAACATGATCTCTAATAAAATGATATCTGACATCAATGTGCTTTGTTCTTGAATGCAACACTGGATTCTGAGTGATTCCAATAGCATTAGTGTTATCACATATAATTAGAATCACTCTTTCTTCAACATCATAATCTCTCAGTTGTTGTCCATCCATAAGACTTGGGCACAACAGCTGCCCGCAGCTATGTACTCTTCTTCAGCTGTAGATGTAGCTATTGAATTTTGTTTATTGCGGAACCAAGAAACCAATCTATATCCAAGCATTTGACATGTACTATAAGTACTCTTCCTGTCAACTCTACATCCATCATAGTCTGAGTCTGAGTATCCAACCATCTTGAATCCTCCTTCCTTTGGATACCATAAGCCGACTTCCTGGCATCCCTTCAAATACCTTAGGATTCTCTTAGTTGCAGTCATGTGGCACACTTTTGGTGCAGATTGAAATCTTGCGCATACACCTACTGCAAAGGTGATATCTGGCCTGCTTGCTGTTAGATAGAGCAAAGATCCAATAAGGGCTCTATATCTGGTTTGATCAACAGTTGCCATCTGCATCCATGTCCATCTTGACTGATGTGTTCATAGGAATCTTCACAGAAGACTTCTCTGTAGGTCCCAAGGGGTGTGGTGTAAGGTTTAGAAGGGGGAGGGTTATATAAACCTTACCAAATTTCGATTTTAGTCCTTTTAAATGATTCAACAGAGTTGACTCAAACAGCCGTGGCCTTGGGGGACAACTAAGTTGTCTATTCAGCTAAGTTACCCACTCAACAGACTCGATTGAGCTGTTGATAGTATAACTCGGCTGCTTAAGCCAAATACTTAACTTGGCTGATTTGGTTTTTAACATGGAAGACTTAACACCCTTTGATTTGATTTAAGCTTGTTTTTAACACTTGATTTTTAGCACTTGGTTATTTATCAGTTGGATGTCAAATATAAACTAACAGCAGATATAAGTAAATATGCAGGAAAGTAAATTTGCTAAAAGTAAATGACACAAATATTTTATAGAGGTTCGAAGATGGGGTAATTCTTCTAATCCTCTCTTCTCCAACTCCTGGAGGAATCCGCTATGTAACAGATCAGTTTACAAAGTGGTTAATGCCCGAGACAAACGACGATCACACTGCTGTCTTCTCTTGCGACTCAGCTTCTTCACGCGGCAGCTGTCTTGCTACTTCCGCTCACTTCTCAAGTTCTTGGATTTGATCATGAAGCCCTCCAACAAACTTGATAATGGTTTGACCTTGAACCTTTCTATAATCCTTCAACTTGGAATGTGGACCCCTTTTGTGTCTTCAAAAGTTTCCTCTTCAACTGGTTGAAGTTATCTCTCCTTCACAGCTTGTGTTGGATCGAGTTTCTTCGAGTTTATGGCTTGAGGAATTGCTTGAATTGCTTTGAGAATTTTGTAGGTTAATTGCTTGAATAATGCTTGTTCGTTCATGGTTCACGTAATCAAAGTCACCTCTTCTCAATTGCTTCCTCAGCCTTTTATAGTACACATTTGAAATTTTGCCCGTTGAAGAGATAGGCTGATTTTAAATGTCACTAAGTGTTCATTGGCTTGTCTTGTCTGCAGTCCTTGATGTTGACCTTTCCTCATTTTAAATGGCATTTCAGCATTGCAGGTGTCTGACACAAGGTGCATTGTTTCCCATTGGCTTATTATTTTTGCACAAATCTGGGCCAAACACTTTTAGACCTGTCATCTTGTCATATTACTAAATGGAGTCATATTCTTGACTTTAATCAACGGATCTAAGTCAGTTGTCTTGACTTGACTGCTGCCTTTACCCTAGGTGATTTGAGTCTCCTCCAATCATGGGATTGACTCAACTATCACTTCAACTGTTAGACTTGGCTTCTAGAGTTGACTTGACTGACTCTTCTCACAGTTGTTCCTCAGCTGACTCTCCTTCAGTCGAGTCCTTGACTTCCTTTATGGCCTTACTCAGCTGACACACAACAGATTTTTCACTTAGTCCGCAGTTGACTTCTTGTAATCTTTGACATAGCTGACTTGACTCAGCTTTTCCAGCCCTATTTATTACAATACAAATTACAAGGAAAATGGGGTGCCAACTTCCTAGTTTGAGTTTTACATGGTATCATCAAAATCTATGAAATAAATTTCCTAACAATTTCCCCCTTTTTGATGATGCCAAAACTTAAAACGTTCAATTACTAAACAACTAACATACAAGCAGTGCAGTAACAAAGAATGTATGCTTTGAATAATCATTTTATTGATCATAGCATTCTTGTCCTTTACAAAGCTTTTCACATAAGGTATCAGAGCTTTAATACAAATGACAATACAACGTATATATAAGCTAAGATACATAGGAGAATGAAAATTATAGGGAAATTTACAGAGCTATTACAGAAGACTTACACAAATGGATTTATAGCAAAATACATGAAGTGGTTCGCAGCACATTTCAACGCCTTTGCTGTTTTCTTCTTTTCTCTTCATCTTCACCCCTCTTCCTATCATCATCAGCTCTCTTCCTCTTCTTCTCATCGTCTTCTTTCTTCTTTTTCTCATAGGCTCGTTTGGCAGCAGGGTCATTCTTTTGCTTCCTCTCAAGCCATTCTCTTATAGACCTTTCATTTTATTCATCTCAACTCTTCTTAGCTTAAGCCAACTTGCGCGCAACTTCTAAATTTGCCAGGTGGTCATGTCCAGCCCAGCATGTGATCTCTTTCTTTTGTGCATTAACATACGTCACATCTTTTGGTCTTGGCCGTGGTTGAGAACCTCTTCCACTGCCACCATGTCGTCCCCGTCCTGACTCAGCTCCTCTTTCTCTTAGTGTTTATTGAACTTGGGCCTTAGACTTTCCAGCTGAATGACTGCTGGAAGTCTACTGTTTCTCAGTTGACTGACATACTTCCAAACCTTTCTCCCAATATACATCCCACGCTTGAGGTAGAGTCATTCCTTGAAAATAACCTTCAGCTTCCCGAGTCTGAAACTCCTCTATGGATCTGGGCTCAGATCCAGCATCTGGCGTTGTTATGTCTTTCGGGGGCTTTATCGCAACATAATCCTTTCCTACCGGAGGACCACCATATTGCTTCAACAACTCTTCTATCGCTGGCCGATCGCTTCTCGCCTACCTCCTCAAATGCAGCTTTGATGACCTTTCTTTTATCTTTCATGGCCACTGCAGCTTTCTCAACAGGTAGGCTCAAGGGTAGCTTGCTGAGAATTGAAGCTGTGACATCACCTAGTTGTGGGGTTTCAGCAAACATCAATTTCAAATCTTTTGAACTTCCTTCCCTTTCAGCTGTGTCACCTCCTTTCTTCACTTCTCCCTTCAATCCTTTAAAGGTCTCCTCTTCCCCCCTTTTTGGCATCATCACCAAAAGAGAGAGGTATCCCAGGGAATAGTCCACTAAGGAGAAAATCCACTCGGCTGTTGGTCGAGTTGTGCTTGGAGTGTGCTGCATCGTACACCTTTCTAAACTCTGAGCGAGTAGCCTTCGACTCGGCTGTCACAATCTTCATTCCAGCCCTGAGGAGGCTGAAATTTTCATTCATATTATTCTCGAGTCGGGCAATCTCAGTATTGTGAAAATGTTGTAGCAGCTCCAAATCCGACTTTTGGGAAGTTTCTATCTTCATAATATATTCCTTCATCCTCTGCTGGTACATTGAATTGTCCGCACTCCAAACAAACATCTTGGCAAAAAGTGTTTTGAAGTAACAGACCTGCTCCGATCTCATGGATGTCTGATGTGCAGCCCATTCCCTTATTTGCACTATAATCCCTCTCAAATCGGCTATGAGGGTAGAATCTCGATTGTCCAATTGCAAGTCTAAAGAGGCCTGGTGACATTCCATCTTCTCAATCTCTTCACAGATCTTCTTGAAGGCTTCACGGAACTCAGCTGTAGGATTTGATTCAATTTTGCCGGCCACTCGCATCAAAATTGAAGTCTACTAGCACAATCGTATCGTGGGAATGACTGCTCTTCCCGCACGGTATATTTCCTTAATTCTCAGTGCATTCATCCTCCATGTCGGGCATTTTTAGAGAATGGGAACATATCTTCAAAACCATCATCGCGCACAAATGGTATGTCTTAACTTTGAGGTGCGTGCGATGATTTAGCTCTGCGTGACTCAGCTGCGGCAGCGTCATCGACAGATGGTGGTGCAGTTGTGAAAGCCTGTGTTTGAGTTGTAGTCATTACTGATGCAGCGGTGGGAGCCTGCGCAGTTGACTCTTTCTCAGCTGGAGCATTTGTAGATGTTTGCTCAGGTGACTGAGCCTCAGCTGTCTCAACAACTTCCTCGGTCTTAGTGTGTTTTTCTAAATGAATAACTTGGTCCTCAGCTGTATCATCAGCATCCTCGGAATATGATGAGGCCTAGGAGTTGGCTCATCATCGAAATTAAACCTCATACGAGCCGTCATAGCACTGACTTAGCTTTGAGAGTTGAGAACATCTTCAGCTGTGTCCGTCGTTGGATTTTTGTGATGTGTGGACTCAACTTCATCCTCCGATCCCAAAAATGAAGTATCAATGTGTTCCTGGGAATCGTGAAGAGGGCTGATTACCTCTTCTGCAGTGGCACCTTAGATTTGAGGAATGTTCTTTTCAGTCTGCTCCTTACCTAGGGAAGTCTCAACCTCCCTTAGGCCTTCATTACCCCAGCAGTCTCAACTGCTGCAGGGCCTTCTACATTCCCTTCGACAGTCTCAACTATCTTAGGGTCTTCTACATTCCCATCGACAAACGCAATTGTCTTAGGGTCTTGGACCGTGGCATCCATCGGAGTATCAACCCCTTGGATTGCATTTCATGACCCAGAGTCTCAACTCCCAGGGTCTCTCCATCCTTTGCCTTAGCTACGGCAGCAGCTTCATCGATCTCAAGTAGTGGATATCTCAGCTGAGACAGATTGCAATATTTTGTCTCCCACAGCTTCCTCCGACCTTGCTGTGGTGGTGAGAGTTTCCCCCTCAGCTAGCGCATGTAACACCCGAGCCTTCCACTACTTACTTGGCCAGTATAGCCCATGCATTTCATGTTGGTTATGTGCTATTAGCACAATTTGACTATTTTATACGACATGACTAATTCTATATTTTGGAACTAACCTATAGGGTTAGTTGTCGGATTACTAATTTAAGTAGTTTAAAAAAAATGTGGGGGTATTTAGTTGTCGGACTATTAGATGCTAGCTATTAAGTTGCACGTGGTAGCTATTCAAAGAGTTACAAGATTACACGTAGTAAATTTAGGGATAAACGGTGGCAACAATGTGAATATTTTATTAAGATATAATATGTCATAACAACAACAACAATAACAAAAATAATAATAAAAGAATACATTATAGTTAAGAATTAAATGTCGAATGTATTATAGATAAATATAAACTAAAACGTGTACTAATAATGTGTATGAACACAATATAATTTGATAGAGACTAACTTAAATTGGGTATATATAACATATATATGTGTCATTGTAAATGGCTGAGTATATATAATATATTTATATGAGAGTGTATTAAAGAATTAATAATTTTCTTATCTAAAATATTTATATAAAATACACAAACATTACATACGTGTAATCAAACCACATACCCTCACTTTACAACTTAGATATAAAATTACAATTGCAAACACCTGTGGATATGCTCAATTCCACCGCCTTAACCCAACCAAAGAATATGTACATTTTCTATCATTTTAAACACACACCATACCCCAAAGTTTACTGAGAAAATTTCATGTGATTCCAACTCCTGAAGGACCTTCTTCTTGGAAACCACTAATGAGGTAATCTTTATTTTATGCTAAAAATATTCTATCTAAATCTTATGAGTTTTAAATTCAAAGGTTTTGGTGACACAATTAGTAGATTAGCTACGGTTAGATTGGTTAAGGATTTAAATCATGACTATTGTAAACATAGTTACGTAAATATCCTACATTTTTTAATAAAAAAAAAACTAAAATTCTTGTATGACTAGTGAATCAGTTTTAGCTTTCAATTATTGAATTGATTATTTTAACTCTTCATTATAAATAAATATTTTGGGAATGAAACAAATGGAATTTAAATACATTAAATAGATAAAATTATAAATCTTACCCGATATATAGGTAAGATAACTGATAGATGTAAGAATATATACATATATATATACATATATATATTCAAAAAGAAATAAAGATGATAAGTATCCTTCAAACCATCTTTACCATTTGTCTAGTTTTTGTAATTCAGGTGTAGGACTAGTTTAATGATTGATTTTGCTTTCAATTATATAAAGTCTGTGAAAGAAAGTATAATATATCTTATTTGAAATCCGTGAATTGTTAATGAGGATATAAGAATTTCATTACAGGTTAAGTATTTATTAACAATTCACGGATTTCAAATAAGATATATTATACTTTCTTTCACAGACTTTGTATAATTGAAAGCAAAATCAATCATTAAACTTGTCCTACACCTGAATTACAAAAACTAGACAAATGGTAAAGATGGTTTGAAGGATACTTATCATCTTTATTTCTTTTTGAATATATATATGTATATATTCTTACATCTATCAGTTATCTTACCTATATATTGGGTAAGATTTATAATTTTATCTATTTAATGTATTTAAATTCCATTTGTTTCATTCCCAAAATCTTTATTTATAATGAAGAGTTAAAATAATCAATTCAATAATTGAAAGCAAGTCTGTGAAAGAAAGTATAATATACCTTATTTGAAATCCGTGAATTGTTAATGAGGATATAAGAATTTCATTACAGGTTAAGTATTTATTTATAAAATATGGATGGTTGGTCCTAAACAAAATATATGTTCCAATTTCAATTCTCTAGTGAAAATTAGGCTATGTTCGATTTTATATGAATTAAGAGAAATTTTATTATGCTTAAGTGACAAGTCTCCAAGTCTGATGAATTGCCTAATTAAATTTTAGATTTTAGATTCTTTAAAAGAACTGATATAGTAAATTTGTTGATATGATAAAGGAGATTAATACACTATATTTTTTCAGGTTCTTTTTCACCTAAGACTAAGGAAGCAAAATCATTATCTAACTTTTAATAGAATAAAGGCTGAAAGGTAAGTGAAAATCTATCTGCAACTACAATGCATGAACATAGTATTTCCTGTCTTATTGATATTAAATGTGATTCTTGTGTCTTGATGGATGCATTATGGAAATCTTGATGTTCATATATTGCTTGGTGGATATTGAAGTGTGATGATTATTGTTTCATTGAGCATGTCATTCATTGGCATTTGCATGTGCATGCAAACATATGAGCATTGTTGAGATGAGGCATGCACGACATGATTTTCTATGAAAAGAAAAGATTTTGGTTGGCCACTGCTAGTTCACCGAGGCATGAGGTCATGCTTATTTGATATATTGAGCTCGTGCCATGTGAGACATCACTTCGGGTATGTGAGACATTCGGACGAGGCTCATTGATTATTAATGCCCAGTGCCATGTGAGACATCACTTCGGGTATGTGAGACATTCGGACGGGGCTGATTGATTATAGATGTCCAGTGCCATGTGAGACATTACTTCGGGTGTGTGAGACATATGGACTGGACAACTTGATCATTAATACTATGTTGAGTTATTTTCGGTGCATAGCAGATGGGTCAATGGCCCAAATAAAAGGAAATGATTCCGAATAAAATGTTTCAAACTCATTTTGCACACTTCTGGTAAAACATTTTGGAATGCATTGCATTTGTAGTACATTATTCTTTCAGCATGCATGAATTTCGCTTACTAGGCATTAGCTCACGTAGTTCATGCATTGTAGGTGAGTTTGGGGATGCTGGATTTCATGAGTTTACGGTCGGTCAAAGTGCCGAGCTTCTACAGGTTATTGAGGACAGTGTACATGGATGACGACCTGTTGGGTTACGTTGATGGGTCATTTTTCCTTTTCGGTCTTGTATTATATTTTGGTGTTGGGTTGTACCCTCTTTTGAAAACTCTGATGTAAATATGTACATGTAAATAGTTGGGTGATGTGGGTTATGTGTTTGACACGTGGATGTCTATTGTGTAACAGGATTGGTCACCTCTTTTGTTTGTGGACATGGCTTGTCCTTCTCTTATGAGCGAGTGATATTGCTTGTTAGTTGTTAAAATGTCACAGTGATAAAAAAAAAAGTTATTACACGTTTAAATAGAGTTTGTGGTCGAGATGTACTATTTATATATTTTCTAGTAGTAGTAAGGGGGTAGGCGTCACCGAGTGGTATCAGAGCCCAGTTTACAGGTTCTGTAGACTATCCATGTACATGAACTCAAAACTCGTGGAGCACAACCATGCCAGTAAGTTTTACTTTATATGTCTGATGCATGTTATGTTTCATGAAATTATATTGGCCATGTGTATTAGGTTATCTCAAGACAGTGTTTCAGTTATGGTGAGAACTAGATGGGAGAGTTGTGGTGGGGATAGAAATCAAGGAGGGGAAACACCTATACCAATGGATGATAGAGATATTGTTATAACTCATCTTAGGAGCTCATCCAACGACAATCTGAAAAAATTCAACAACTCATCCATCAGAGGGATACAGTTGGACAACAGAGAGTAGAGATGAATCAGCCACAACAAAAAGCAGAGCAAATAGAAATGGTAGGGGAAAGATTCAGAAAGTTAAATCCACCAACCTTTGAGGATGCAGTAGACCCTACAGATGCAGAAGATTGGTTAAGGACTTTGGAGAATATGTTCCAGTATAGCAGAGTTCCTGAAGAAGAAAAAGTAATGTGTGCTTCGTTTATGCTACGTGGTAGTGCAGGACACTGGTGGGATACGATGAAGAGCATCGACAATGTAGCTACCATGACATGGGAAAGATTTAAGCAACTCTTCAGGAACAAATACTTTACCGCTCATATTCTCCTATTCACGCTATGAAGATGAACGAGTCCATACAGTTGAGACAGGGAAGTATGACAGTTGCTGATTATGTTCGCAAATTTGAACAACTATCCAGGTTTGCTGAACACATGGTTAGTACTGAGGTACTAAAAGTGGAAAGGTTCCTCGAAGGTCTGAGGCCAGAGCTTTATAGGGATGTAAGTATGGTTGGAATACAAGGGTCCACGTATTCACAGGTTGCTGAGAGAGCACTGGTTGCAGAACAAGCTGAGCTAAGAATAAAGCATGCACAGGAGGTTCGACGCCTGTCTGCACAAAAACAGGGACAACATTGGGTCGAAAATGAAAAGAAAATGTTACCTCAGTTCCAGATCCCTAAACCTAGATTTCAACAACTACAGGGGCAAGAACAAGGAAATCCAATCAAACGTTTGAAGATTGATCAAAGCAAAACACCAGCACCACCACCTTGCCCTAGATGTGGAAAACAACACGGTGGAACTTGTCTTTGGGGTACTGGAGTATGTTTTTCATGTGGACAAGCGGGACATATGGATAATATGTGTCCAAATAAACCAAAACCCATAGTCCAAGAGAGAGCGCCTGCTAGAGTTTTCACTATGACCAAAGTTGTCACCAAGAAAAACCCATCAATTGTTACAGGTAAACAATTTGCCCTTAGTGTCTTGACATTTGCATTATTGATTCTGGAGCCATGCATTCATTTGTATTTAGTAAGTGTGTGAGGAGGATAGGTAGAATACCAATATATATGAAGTCAGTTATATGTAGGTGTTCCCTCGAGAGATTTAAACAAACTAATTAGATTATAGGAACACGTGGTACTTTTACTGACGGAAAAGAACTTTAGGTTAATCTGATCCCATTTGTTCTACTTATTATATGGATCGAGACACACAACTTTATATACAGGAAATGGTTAGACTTTATAGTATGCCACTATCGATTATTTCGATAGAGACTAGATTATTATATAATTTCGGAGGAGTTTACAAATGAGCACTACGAACACGACTATCGTTTATCGCTTATCACCCTCGTTTGATGGACAATTAGGACGGACTATACAAATTTTAGAAGATATTCTTAGAGCCTGTGTTATAGATTTTCAAGGGCAGTGGAGTAAATATCTACCTTTGGTAGAATTCTCATATAACAATAGTTATCAAGCTACAATCGGGATGACTCCCTATGAAGCACTATATGATAGAAAGTGTAGATCGTCGGTCCATTGGGACGAGGTTGGTGAAAGAAAGCTTTTAGGCCCAGACCTGATTCGAGAAATGGCAGAGGCCGTGGTACAAATTCGGCAGAAGATGGAAACTACACAGAGCCGACAAAAGAGTTACTTTGATCAAAGAAAAAGAATGCTAGAATTTTCTGTAGGAGACCAAAGGTTCCTAAATGTGGCACCAATGAAAGGATTATGCGATTTGGAAGGAAATGAAAACTTAGTCCTAGATACATCAGCCCATTCCACATCACAGAAAGAATTGGTGATGTTGTCTATAGACTTGGCCTGCCAGCATCAATGTCTCAAATACATTACGTATTTCACGTCTCTATGTTGAGAAAATACATTTCAAATCCATCTCATATTTGAAACATGAACAAGTAGAATTAAAAGTCGACTTGAGCTACGAAGAGGTGCCTGTGGAGATATTATTGTGAGAGGTAAAGAAACTCAGGAATAAAGAAATCTCACTAGTTAAAGTACTCTGGAGAAATCAATCTATAGAAGAAGCTACATGGGAAAGACAAGAAGAGATGAGAGCTAAGTACCCTTATCTATTTCGGTAAGTAAAATTTCGGGGACGAAATTTTTATAAGGAGGGGAGGATGTAACACCCGAGCCTTCCACTACTTACTTGTCCAGTATAGCCCATGCATTTCATGTTGGTTATGTGCTATTTGCACAATTTGACTATTTTATACGACATGACTAATTCTATATTTTGGAACTAACCTATAGGGTTAGTTGTCGGATTACTAATTTAAGTAGTTTAAAAAAAAATGCGGGGGTATTTAGTGGTCGGACTATTAGATGCTAGCTATTAAGTTGCACGTGGTAGCTATTCAAAGAGTTACAAGATTACACGTAGTAAATTTAGTAATAAACGGTGGCAACAATGTGAATATTTTATTAAGATATAATATGTAATAACAACAACAACAACAACAATAATAATAATAATAATAATAAAAGAATACATTATAGTTAAGAATTAAATGTCGAATGTATTATAGATAAATATAAACAAAAACGTGTACTAATAATGTGTATGAACACAATATAATTTGATAGAGATTAACTTAAATTGGGTATATATAACATATATATGTGTCATTGTAAATGGCTGAGTATATATAATATATTTATATGAGAGAGTGTATTAAAGAATTAATAATTTTCTTATCTAAAATATTTATAATAAAATACACAAACATTACATACGTGTAATCAAACCACATACCCTCACTTTACAACTTAGATATAAAATTACAATTGCAAACACCTGTGGATATGCTCAATTCCACCGCCTTAACCCAACCAAAGAATATGTACATTTTCTATCATTTTAAACACACACCATACCCCAAAGTTTACTGAGAAAATTTCATGTGATTCCAACTCCTGAAGGACCTTCTTCTTGGAAACCACTAATGAGGTAATCTTTATTTTATGCTAAAAATATTCTATCTAAATCTTATGAGTTTTAAATTCAAAGGTTTTGGTGACACAATTAGTAGATTAGCTACGGTTAGATTGGTTAAGGATTTAAATCATGACTATTGTAAACATAGTTACGTAAATATCCTACATTTTTTAATTAAAAAAAAAACTAAAATTCTTGTATGACTAGTGAATCAGTTTTAGCTTTCAATTATTGAATTGATTATTTTAACTCTTCATTATAAATAAAGATTTTGGGAATGAAACAAATGGAATTTAAATACATTAATACATTAAATAGATAAAATTATAAATCTTACCCGATATATAGGTAAGATAACTGATAGATGTAAGAATATATACATATATATACATATATATATATATTCAAAAAGAAATAAAGATGATAAGTATCCTTCAAACCATCTTTACCATTTGTCTAGTTTTTGTAATTCAGGTGTAGGACTAGTTTAATGATTGATTTTGCTTTCAATTATACAAAGTCTGTGAAAGAAAGTATAATATATCTTATTTGAAATCCGTGAATTGTTAATGAGGATATAAGAATTTCATTACAGGTTAAGTATTTATTTATAAAATACGGATGGTTGGTCCTAAACAAAATATATGTTCCAATTTCAATTCTCTAGTGAAAATTAGGCTATGTTCGATTTTATATGAATTAAGAGAAATTTTATTATGCTTAAGTGACAAGTCTCCAAGTCTGATGAATTGCCTAATTAAATTTTAGATTTTAGATTCTTTAAAAGAACTGATATAGTAAATTTGTTGATATGATAAAGGAGATTAATACACTATATTTTTTCAGGTTCTTTTTCACCTAAGACTAAGGAAGCAAAATCATTATCTAACTTTTAATAGAATCAAGGCTGAAAGGTAAGTGAAAATCTATCTGCAACTGCAATGCATGAACATAATATTTGTTGTCTTATTGATATTAAATGTGATTCTTGTGTCTTGATGGATGCATTATGGAAATCTTGATATTCATATATTGCTTGGTGGATATTGAAGTGTGATGATTATTGTTTCATTGAGCATGTCGTTCATTGGCATTTGCATGTGCATGCAAACATATGAGCATTGTTGAAATGAGGCATGCACGACATGATTTTCTATGAAAAGAAAAGATTTTAGTTGGCCACCGCTAGTTCACCGATGGCATGAGGTCGCTTATTTGATATATTGAGCTCGTGCCATGAGACATCACTTCGGTATGTGAGACATTCGGGCCGAGGCTCATTGATTATTAATGCCCAGTGCCATGTGAGACATCACTTCGGGTATGTGAGACATTCGGACGGGGCTGATTGATTATAGATGTCCAGTGCATTGTGAGACATTACTTCGGGTGTGTGAGACATATGGACTGGACAACTTGATCATTAATACTATGCTGAGTTATTTCCGGTGCATAGCAGATGGGTCAAGGGCCCAAATAAAAGGAAATGATTCCGAATAAAATGTTTCAAACTCATTTTGCGCACTTCTGGTAAAACATTTTGGAATGCATTGCATTTGTAGTACATTATTCTTTCAGCATGCATGAATTTCGCTTACTAGGCATTAGCTCACGTAGTTCATGCATTGTAGGTGAGTTTGGGGATGCTGGATTTCATGAGTTTACTGGTCAGGCGGCTGGAGCTTCTACAGGTTATTGAGGACAGTGTACATGGATGACAACCTGTTGGTTTACGTTGATGGGTCATTTTTCCTTTTCGGTCTTGTATTATATTTTGGTGTTAGGTTGTACCCTTTTTTGAAAACTCTGATGTAAATATGTACATGTAAATAGCTGGGTGATGTGGGTTATGTGTTTGACACGTGGATGTCTATTTTGTAACAGGATTGGTCACCTCTTTTGTTTGTGGACATGGCTTGTCCTTCTCTTATGAGCGAGTGATATTGCTTGTTAGTTGTTAAAATGTCACAGTGATAAAAAAAAAGTTATTACACGTTTAAATAGAGTTTGTGGTTGAGATGTACTATTTATATATTTTCTAGCAGTAGTAAGGGGGTAGGCGTCACAAAATAAGCACCAAAATGAGTGAATGAGAATGGGGTCACTTTTCTCTTGAGACGCGGCTTCTGTTTCCTCTGAGTGTATAGCCGCAGGGGCAGGTGTGTTAACACCTTCTTCAGGGGTTGGCTTGGCTTGGGGGCCATTGCCAATTCCCCGGGAGCCATCAGTTGCGTGCACTAGGGACGTGGTCGCAGCAATGTCTGTCGCAATCAGCTGCGCCATTCGCAAAGGATCAGTCTTGGGAGAGATTTTTGATAACTCTCCCGGACCCTCTAGTTCGCTCATTTTGTGCATGGCTCGGGATTCTTGTAAAGCTTGTTCTTTGTAGGTCCCAAGGGGTGTAAGTGTAAGGTTTAGAAGGGGGGGTGAATAAACCTTACCAAATTTTTCGATTTAGTCCTTTTAAATCTCTGAGTTAATACTACACACCGTGTCTGAAGGACAGTCGAATTAGTCACTCAAGAGAGTTAATCTCTCAATGACTCACCGAGTTTGTTGATGGAGTAACTCACCAATTTGTTGGCTACAATTTAACTCACCAATTGTGGTTTTATTCTCGTGAAAGACTTAACACCCTTAAGTTTGATTAAGCAAGATATTAGAGTTTAATTTAGTACTTATAAATTATCAAATGGATAGCAAATTTATCGTGAGATATAAGCAATTAAAAGTACAGAATTTAAATGCTTTGAAATGTAAATGACACAAGAAAGTTTTTATAGAGGTTCAAGATGGGGTAATTCTTCTACTCCTCTCTTCTCCAACTCCCCGGAGGAATCCACTAAGTAATGATCGGTTTACAAAGTGGTAATAGTCCGGAGATACAAGTCTTGATCACAACGGCCGACTTGATCCTTTGGGACTCGATGCCGAGACGCCTTGATCACTCACCGATTCTCGTTCGACTCGGCTTCTTCACAGGGCACCGCTTTTGCTACTACACTCACTTGCTCAAGCTCTTTGGATTTGATCACGAAGCCCTCCAAATGCTTAAGACTTAGTTCAACTTTGAACTTTTCTACAATCCTTCCCGGAAAGTAGACCCTTTGTTTTCAAAGGTTTCTCTTCAATCAAGGTTGAAGCTCTCTTTCCTTCACGGGTAAGTGTTGGATTGATGTACTTCGAATATAGGCTTGAGGATTGAGATTGTTTCAGTTTTTCTAATGTGCTTGTATATCTCACGTATGTGTCATTCATGCTCTTTTTTTTTCTCAAACTAACTCCTCGGCCTTTTATAGTGAACTTTCAAAAATTTGCCCGTTGAAGAGATAGGCTTATTTTTGAAAGTCACTTTGCGTCGTTGGCTTGCGTTCTTGGAATTGCCGTTTCCTCGTATGAATTATTCTTTTTTTCACCTTTTCGAGTTCGACACGGTGTCGTGCTTCCCATTGGTTCATTCCTTTTGCACGCTTCGGGACCGAGCACTCCAAG
Organism: Rehmannia glutinosa; assembly: GCA_016081115.2. Classification (NCBI taxonomy): domain Eukaryota; kingdom Viridiplantae; phylum Streptophyta; class Magnoliopsida; order Lamiales; family Orobanchaceae; genus Rehmannia; species Rehmannia glutinosa. Next base: position 93,773,764 of record CM071926.1, read on the forward strand.
AAAGGTTGTATGGAGATATTACTTGTTTAAGTAAATCTCTTGATTTAAATACAACGGTTCTTTTACGATTATCTCGACTTGACCGCATTTCCTTGCTTTCCCCAGGTGACTTAGAGTCGACTTCCAATCATTGGATGACTCTTCTCACTTCAACTTGAGACTTGGCTTTTCTTGAGTTGACTTGATGATGCTCTACTCACCGCATCTCACCGCTTCTTCAAATAGTGTTCCCGTCTACTCTTCTTTGCCATACTCACTGTCTCACACGAGTCTTCCTTCCGATCTTGATTGTCTTCTTGCATGTTTAGGGCGTAGTCAGTCTTGACTCGGCTTGGCCACTCTATTCATTACAATGCATTTTACAACAAGAATTGGGGTGCCAACTTTCTATTCTAAGTTTTACATGGCATTCATCAAAATCTAAACAATAAAATTCCTAACAATTTCCCCCTTTTTGATGATGCCAAAACTTAGATCATACAAATATGTAAATAACAAGGATACATACGAGACAGTGTATTGACATAGAATGTATGCGCATTAAATCAATCTTTTTATTGATCATATCATTCTTGTACTTAACACAATCACAAGGTGTATCGTGAGTATATAACTGTCTTCAAAAAAAAATTTATAACTCTATTACGTAAGACTTACATTGTATGTATTTACATAATAAAATACATGAAGGGTTGGACAAAGAACACTTCATCTCCTTCATTGTCTCTCTTCTTTCATCTTGATTAGCATCTTCTTCTCTTCTTCTCTTTTTCTCGTCGTCACCGCCTTTGCCTTCTTTTTCTTCTCATATGCCTTCCCGGCGACTTCATCTTTCCTTAGTCTTTCCCCGCTCTCTCCCCATAGCCGAGTTTGTCTTTTGTTTTCTTCTTCTATTCTCTTTGCATACTCGGCGTTAGTTTTAGCCACTCGCAAATTTGCCACTTGGTCAAGCCCGGCCCCAAAGTAGATCCCTCCTTTCTTTCCGGGATCTACGTATTCGATATTCTTGGGCGGAGGCCTAGGTCCAAGCTTCTTCCTCCACTGCCGCTTCTTCCTCTACCTGGGCGTATCTTTGTCTTCGGGGTCTTCTTCTTCCCAAACATTGACTAGCGAGTGACCAGGAGCGACGCTATTGCTTAAGTCTCATTGTCTGTCGCCTTCTTCACACAATGTGAGACCCTTTTCCCAAGATAAGTCCCAAGCTTGAGCCATGGACATATTTGCAAAATATCCTTCGATTCGAGCGTTTTGAATTCGTCAAACGATCTTGGCTCGATCCCGACATCCGAAATGGCATACGTGTCTCTGTCAACCGGAATGCCTCCATGTTCTTTCAAGATGTTCATCACCCTGCATCCATTCTTCCTTCCACTTCCTTCATCCCTCGCTTCAATTTCTTTTCTCTTCTCGGTATAGATACAAAGCAGAGTCTTGGAGTGGCAGAGTCACGGGGAGTTTGTTTGCTTATAATGTCACCGTGACAGACCCCGTTGGGGGTTTGTGCTATCATCAAGGTCATATTTTTGTTCCTTCCCCCTCGTGATTTTCCTTTCTTTAGTTTCAAAATTTCTTGGTGATTTTCCCTTCTCAAATTTTGCTTCTTTTCTCACCGCTCCTTTCTTTTCACTTCGGATTTTTTGCTTTAAGGTATTCCTCTTCCCCTTTTTGGCATCATCAAAGGATAGAGGAACCTCGGGAACATGCTTTGGCAAGCATGAAGTCGAGTCTTCTTGGTTGAATTTCGCTTCAAGTCTGCGTTGTATGCGGCACGGAATTGACCGAGTAGCGTTGGATTCTCACAAATCGGCTTCATCTCAAACGGCCATGAGAAGGCTGAATTTTCTCGTCATGTGTTCTTCCAAACGCTGTATATCATTTGCATTTCGCTCACGCAGCGCCTTGATCTCGGCAAAGTGAGCTTCATGCATATGCTCAATGTGTTCCTCGGCCGTTTTTCGCATCAACATTCTCGGCTCTCCACACCACTGACTTGTTGAACAAGGTTACAAGTATCTCACCGTTCCACACGCATGGATTCTTCTTTGTTGCCACCATTCCCTTATCCTCGACCGATGCCTCTCAAGTCACCGTCGAGTTGGCATCTCTGTTGTCCAGCGCATATCCAAAGAGGCCTCGATGCCTCTCCATCTTTTCAACTTCAAAAAGAGTGCCTTGAACACTTCTCGAACTTCACCGATTCTTCTTGCGGTGATGGCCAAACAAATCGAAATCAAAATCACCGGAACAATGGTGCCTGAGTGAAAAACAGGAGGTGGTCTGTGATATCGTACTTGCTCATTTTCGACTCTTCGTGGAGTTCGTATATCTCCATGAGAAAGGAAAGATTCTACAAAGGATTCATCACCGCCGATCGGGATCTGTTTCAATGATGAGCGGTGCGCGTGGAGTTCTTTTTGGGAATCGATCCAAATTGTAGCTTGAGGAGCCGGAGCGATGGTTCTTTGGTTCAAACCGGGTTTGGTTGTGAAATAGACTCGGCTTCTTTGAGCCTCACTGCCTTAATGCCGTTTGGTCTCAACCGATTTTTCCTTTTCGAGACTTGTCCTCGGCCTTATCGCCAGTCATCGGACGATGATGAGATTTCTAGAGGTGGCTCATCATCAAAATTAAAAGTTTGACGAGTAGTCTTGGGATCGACTTACTCGTGCTTGGAACACCCGCACCGAGTCTTTTGGATTTGTCATGGGGTTGACTCGAACTTCTTCTTCGTCTTCCTCGATCCCGGAAAAGTGACATCGGGGTTGTCCTGGGAATCATGAAGTGCGATCTCCTTCTCGGATGGGTCGATGATTGCGGGAGGGATGTTCTCAGACTTGACCTCTTTACCCCGGAAGTCTCAACCTCCCGTGGGCCTTTATTTCCTCCAAAGCCAGTCTCTCTGGCTGCGAGGCCTTGTCCTCCCTTTCGATGTCACTGCCTTAGGGTCTTCTACGATGGCATCCATTGGAGTCTCAACCCCATGGATTGCACTTTCATCGCCTGAGTGTTAACTCCCGGGTACATTCTTCCTCGTGCCTCGATCGCATCGCCAGGCGTCATTAGCCTTCGAGCGGTTGGCACCTCACCAGAGAGTCTCAATCGCCTGAGCTTCGTTGATGACAACTTGCTGTTTTTTCTTGTGATTGTAATTTCTCTTCTTCGCCTCCTTGCTTCTTTGTGGAGTCATCTGCAAAGATCCTCCGACCTTGCCGCAGCTGGAGGGAGTTTCCCCCTCGGCCAAGCGCACCACCGAGTGACTTGGAGTGGGGTCACTCGTCTCGGACTCATACTGTTGCAATTGATGGTTCAGCCGTTGGGGCGGTGGTAGCACACCTTCAATAGGGGTTGGCTCGACCGGGGTCCCCACTAGCCCGGTTCATCGCCAGCTTCCTTATTGCCTTCTTCGTGAGTGAGTCAGGGAAGTGGTAGCAGAACATCAAATTGGCTATTTGTTTAACCACTCCCATTGGATCGATTTCGGTGTGTTTCGAGGACTCTCCTGGTCCCTCCATCGATCTTTTGCTCGTGAAGGATTCTTGATTCATGTAATGCTTGCTGCATTTGTAACTCTTATGTGGCGCACATTCTCCTGGTTCCTCGTCACTTTCGAGAAAGACATCAAGAAGAGGATGGAAGTGTTCGTGGTGCCGGAGATAGGGCGGATGCTTGCCTTTTCATCGTGCTTCGCTTCTTGACTTGCTTTGCTCTCTCCCCCCGTCCTTGTAGATTTGCGGGATGTCTAAGCGATTGTCCTCATCAAGTCTTTGGGAGCACGGTAGTTAGTCCAAGGAAATTTAGCGATTCCTCTTCTTCTTCTATGAACTCGGGCCGTTGAACTGTTCCCTTGACTTGCTCAACTTCCATTTTCTCCACTCACGAAGACGATTTTGAATGTCCGGGGTAAGGTGGAGATAGGATCATTACATCACTATCTGCTTGGGCTGGTTCTTCTTGTGTTTCACCAGTGTGAGCTACACCACATGTGTCTTGAGTTGCCTCTGCGATCGCCTTCAAACAGACTTGGCTATTTCATCAATTACATCCGGAGACTCTACTTCTCCGGTAGTCTCCTGTATTTGTGCTAGCCGAGTAACCGACTCAAATTGGTTTCTCTGTTCGACCGCTTGACTAGTCTTCTTCGTCTCTGGTTTGTACTGTGGGAATTTCTAGTTCGCAGTTCGCGGTATCCTCTCGAGTCTTGGGCGGCGGGGGCCGTCTTGCCGTGTTTGTTTCGAGGAGCCGGCCGTGCCGGCTTGTCGGTTCTCCTCCTTTTGACGATCGGAGAAGGTATTTGTGAGTCCTTCTCGACCTCTGCAGGGGCGGTGACATGGCCGGGCCGGGCGGTGACTCTGCGGGGGGCAGTGCATGTTTGGTTTTCTTTCTTTGCGGGGGCGCGATCTTCTTAGCACCGCAGGGGCGACTTTTTTTGGCCGAGAGGAGGCAAATGTATCTTCGGGTCACCGATTCCCCCTCACCGTGTCGCCTCTCTTGGCATAAGCTCGCTTCGAGCACCGAGAGAGGTTAGCTCAACATCCTTTTGTTAACATGGAAGGCCTTCCCATGTCTAAGAGGGACTCCTTTCACCTCCAATAGCCGGCCAATCACTAGGCCATATCCCGAGGATCCTCCAAATGTGCCATCTTCTTTGAAGGACTTGTTCCCCACGTTAAGCGAGAGCTCTTTGTAGATAAACTCACCCGGTTTATCTTCTTTTTCTTCCATGATTGCAGCCATCACAACCACTTTGCCTTTGATAGTTGGTCAAAGCCGCCAAATTTGATGTCGATACATTTGGCAACTATGTCCAACAATTTATGATAATCCTCCTTCAAAGCCAGATCTCTTGTTTGCTTTGTGTATATAATTTTATCGGCAAAGGTCGGACTTGGCGATCTCTTTCCATGCGTCGGCCCAAGTTTACATCGCTTCCTTAATTTCGATTGCTCCTTCCGGGTAGTGAGCAATATTCACCAAATCCTTGGCGCATAGTCACCGCTTCCCGTGAACGGATGACTTGATTCCTTCGTCGTGAATCTCAAAGCATTCACGTAGAATTGTGCGACCTCCTCCACATAGGTCATAGGATATTCCGGCGTTAGAAACGGTTTTGATCCTGACGTTTCCAACTTCTCCGCGATTTTCTTCACCAGGGTGTCGTCGGACCCTGTTTCACCATTCCGTCGAAATCCACGGTCGAACCGGTGTGGATTTGTTTTCCCAACTTGGTAAAGTCATACGTTGGTGCCATTTCTCGAAATAATTTCAAGGAAAAGTTCGAAATTTGATTTGAAGGTTGATAGGGTTTCGAGAGTATTTGCCTTTGCCTTTTGAGAGAAAAAGATGAACAGTTTTTGGAAGTGTGAGAGAAAACGGATGAAAATGGTTTAAATATGGTTTATGAAAGGGCGTGCAGACGGTTTTGAATTGTGATCGAAATCAACGGCTTGGATTTCGCACGCCTATTGAGCATTTCACGCCTCGTATTTAATGCGGCAACATTTATATCCAATCATAAGCTTAGTGTGCGGCTTTATGTCCGTACACATCAACATTATCTTTGACGTGTTCCTTAAAACATTCCCGCTAAGTTAAAACGATCGCGTTTTTGTCACTTCGCTCATAAGTTATTCACTTATCTCTTAGCCGATTTAACTCTACTTTTCACATTTCTCTTAGCGACTCAAACTATCACCGACTTCGGTGTAGTTTCTTTCCGACATCTGGTGATTCTTGAAATGATTTACTCGCTTTTCGGCTCTTTTTCACTTCTCTTCGTTCTAATACTCTTCTTTGATTCGTCTTGTCATTCACCACTCAATTAACCCCAACTCATGCTTGAGTTCTTCAAATCTTGACTCACATAATGGTTTTGTGAAGATGTCGGCTAGTTGTTTATCGGTTGAGATATATTCCAAGATAATGTCCTTCTTTTCAACATGATCTCTTATGAAATGATATCGACATCAATATGTTTTGTTCTTGAGTGCAAAGACAGATTTTGAGTGATTGCAATGGCACTTGTGTTATCACACATGATTGGAATTTCTTTTTCTTCAACTTCATAGTCTCTCACCGTTGTCTCATCCATAGGACTTGGGCACAACAAATTTTGCCCGCAATATGTATTCTCGCCTCACCAGAGGTGGCTATTGAGTTTTGCTTCTTGCTAAACCAGAAATTAGTCTGTTTCCTAGCATTTGACAGTGCCTGAAGTGCTTTTCCTGTCCACTCGCATCCAAAGATAGTCGAAATCAATAGCCAATTAGCTTGAATCCACCTTCCTTTGGATACCATAGGCCTACTTCTTGGCTTCCTTTCAAGTATCTCAAAATTCTCTTAGCTTTCTTGTCATATGGCTCTCTTTTGGAGCAGATTGAAATCTTGCACATACACCTACAAAGAAAGGTGATGTCCGCCCGCTTCTTTGTGAGATAGAGCAATGATCCAATAAGTGCTTTGTATCTTGTTTGATCTACAGGCTTGCCATCCGCATCCATGTCCATTTTGATCGATGTGTTCATTGGTATTTTTACGTAAGACTTCTCTTCCATACCAAACTTCTTCATTAAATCCCTGGTATATTTTGTTTGACTTATGAAGGTTCCATCCTTCAAATTGCTTCACTTGAAGTCCAAGGAAAAATGTCGGTTCTCCCATCATGCTCATTTCAAATTTGCTTTGCATGAGGTTTGAGAATTTTTCACATAGCTCTTTGTTAGTGGATCCAAAAATGATGTCATCCACATATATTTGAACAAGCAAGATACTCTTCTTGTCTTGAATTACAAAAGTGTTCTATCTACTTTTCCTTTTGTGAATCCATTCTCGCTTAGGAATTGTGACAGGGTATCATACCATGCTCTGGGTGCCTGTTTCAATCCATACAGGCTTTCTTGAGTTTGTATACCTTGTCTCCAAGAGTCTTCTCGCTCAAATCCTGGAGGTTGTTCAACATATACTTCTTCTTCCAATAAACCGTTTAGGAATGCACTTTTTACATCCATCGATATACAATGAAATTCTTGTGAGTCGATAGGCAAGAAACATCCTTATAGCTTCCAATCTTGCTACAGGGGCAAATGTTTCATCAAAATCTATCCCTTCTTCTTGGCAATATCCTTTGGCTACTAGTCTTGCTTTATTCCTTACCACGAGCCTTCCTCGTTCATCTTATTTCGAATACCCATTTGGTTCCAATAACATTTTGATGTATGGGTCTTTGCACTAGTTCCCATACTTTATTTCTCTCAAACCGATTCACTCTTCTTGCATAGCTTGAATCCAATGTGTGTCATCCAATGCTTATGACACATCTTTTGGCTCTATTTGCGAAATGAAGCATGTGAACATAGCTTCTTGTTGAGTTCGATCTTGTTTTGACACCTTCTCTCATATCTCCAATGACAAGTTCGGTGGATGGTCTCTTAGCCATCTTACATCAAAGTTGGAGTAAGTTAGCCGGATTCATCGACTTGCGGTTGTGTTCTTGGGTCGCTCTTTCGTGGTCACTTAGCCGCAAATCTTCCACCGCTTTTGAGGTTCACTATCTCATCTTCTTCTCGAGTTGATAATCCCGGCTTGACTTCAGCGTAGGGACTCTTCCTCGTATGATTGGATGTTTCAACTTATCACCGACTCTTCAATGTCTTCTCCATTTACATTTGGCTCATCGAATACTACATGAATGGATTCCTCTGTAACCATAGTTCTTTTATTGAGTATTCTCAGAGGCTTTGCTTTCACCGAGTATCCTAAGAAGATACCTTCATCGCCTTAGCATCAAAAGCCTTTAGGTTGTCTTTGCCATTGTTATGGATGAAGCATTTACATCCAAATATTCTCAAATATGCAACATTTGGTTTTCTTCCAGTCCAGATCTCATAGGAGTCTTTGTCACCGCCTATTTATCATACATCTGTTTTGGGTGTAGCAAGTCGTGTTAATTGCTTCACCAAAATCTTTTTGGTAACCCCGTCTACTAACATGGTCCTTGTCTTTGCTTCTTTGAGGGTTCTGCTCCTTCTTTCGCAACTCCATTCTCATTGGGAGTCCTTGCTGCGATAGTTCATGACCAATACCATTCTCAATACAATACTTGAGTTATTATTCCATTGACAAACTCGGTTCCTCTATCCGATCTTATTTTGATAATGGTTTGACTCTTCTCATTTTGAATTCTCTTCATCACCGTGGTAGTTTTTGTAGGGTTTCTTTCTTCTTGCACATGAATATTGTCCATGTATATCTTGAGTAGTCATCTACTACCACCAAGGTGTATTTCTTTCCACTTATGTCTTTGGCGGTTCCACTTTGGGCCAAATAGATCCATATGAAGTAGATGCGATTTCTTGTTGAGGATGGGCATGTCTTTTCTTTGAATGACGACTTGATTTGTTTTCCTTCGACATGCATCACATATACTCTCCTTCTTGTATATCGAGTCCTGGAAGTCCTTCTACCGATGACTTCTTGCTAGCTTGTTAATTGTTTTGAAATTCAGTGACTCACGGCTTTTTGTGCCACGACCAACTTGATTCAAATTGTGTGCTTTTGCTAGTAGACAGTCTTTGGGTGTTGCGATTGACCAATCCACTACATACATATTCTTCTGCTATTTCCTTGCAAAGACAACTTCATTTGATTCAATATCCTTGATTTGGCATACACCCATGTTGAATCCAACATTGTAGCCCTTGTCACGAGCCGATCGATACTCGATGAGGTTGAAGTTGAGTCCTTCAACATATGCAACATCTGTGATTTCTAATCCATTCCTCTTGATGGATCCAATGCCTCTTATTTCACCAGAGCTTCATTTCCCCCAAATATGACTTTGGCTCCTTTGACTTCCTTGAATTTTGACAGATTTCTCTTATTTCTGTCATATGTCCGGAACAACCACTATCCATGTACCAGTTCCTTGGCACTCACTGTTCCTTGAACCCGCAATCAAGGAAATTAAGTTTTAGGTACCCATACTTGTCCTGGGTCCGAGGGGTTAGAATTGTAAGATGATCCAACCAACCTATAGCCAAATGATTTGACTCTAAGGGGTTGCCATCTATCGTGCCATAATCATAATTAATTCGCAAATTGCTTGGGGATTCTAGGTTCATACAAATTGTCTCTTTTGTCCTCAGATGCCGCATATGTGTTTTAGCAATTGCCTTCCTTGGTAATTGTGGTGCTTTTGAGTGTAGTGCCTAGGTGCATGTGTGTCTTTGATGAAAGCTCTTATACTTTTGGAATGGCCTTTGTTGAGTTCTAGGCCTTTGCCACTTGGGCTTATATTCCATAAGTCTATCTTTGATAGTTCACATTGTTCCAATCACTTGGCTTGGATATTTTCTACCATTCCCATCATATGTATTTCTTTTATGGATTTTCTGAATTTTTGGTAGCTCTGTTTCTTCTTTACTGAGTATTTTTCGTTAGGAGTTTGTCAAGGACTCGGCCGAATCTATTCTCACTTGTCCTTTTCAAAGACACTCAACTCAGTTGTTTTCCTTTTCCTTTGTAACCAAGGCCGCTTTGCTTAGTATTGTGCTTTGGAGTGAATGTGTGTGCAACATTTAGAGTTTTGGGTTTTTCGGACTCTTCATGACTTGAAGATCCTTTTTCCAAAATTACTCTTGAGGTTTGACATGGCACAAAGGAATTAAATCCTAAGCCTGTCTTGTCTCCACATTCTCTTTGACTCATGATAAGATCATCCAATGATTTAGATGCCTTAGTGAACGAGGCAATAACATTTTTGAGGTCATTCTCCCTCTTTTCTATAGCAGCAATTTCAACTACTAATTTAGCATTTTCACCTTTAAACTTTCATTTTCAACAAACTATTTGACTTAGAGTACTCGGCTCCTTAGTCACTTTGAGTTTTGACTTTTAAGTAGGTCAAGTTTTCCTCATTCAATAGTGTGTGTGTGAGGATTTAATGTGCTCAAAATCTTTCATCATTTTGCCTAATGAATCATAAAGATCAAGAGGTGATGAAGTGTGTGTGTCACAATCACTATCACTAGTGTCCGAGCTTGTTGAATTAGATTGTACCTCATCTTCTTGATCTTGTTCTTTGGCCATTAAGCGGATCAAGGCTTCTTCTTCGAGTCACTCGAGTAGTCGGCTTCACTACTCTCTCGAATCACTGTCTCTTTTGACTTGGCTGTTTTTCAGCATCTCTGCACCATCATTGCCTTTTTCTTTTCTTGTCTTCTTTCTCTCAAGACTTTTCTTTCTTCTTCATTCCCCGTACTTGTTGACTACGAGGATATGAGCGATCAATGGCATAGTGACCTGGTTGTCTACAATTCCAACATAGATATTCACCTTTTGATCACTCTTTCTACTCTTGAGTTGTCGGCCTTTGATACTCTACTTGTTGATGATCTGTTCTCTTGGTTGGCCTATCATCCCTTGATTTGGAGGGAGCCGAGTGTCTTCGAAGATTCACCCTTTCCTCTCTTGTAGTTCTTGTTAAAGAACTTGTTAAATCTTTTGACCATCGTATATTTCTTCCGGGTCAATTGCTTCTTTGACCTCGGCTCTCTTCCCATCTTTGACAATTAGAGCAAATTGTTTTGGGTACAAATTGTCTCTTCCCTGGTCTTTTCTTTTCACTCAAACTCATAGGCTTTGAGGTCCGAGAATAGTTCATGGTTGGATGTCTTTGATAGGTCCATGGAATGTCTCGATGCCATGACCTTCATTTCCCATTCACCGAAGACTTTTTAGGATCTTCATACACATTTCCTTCTGTGTATATTCCTTTCCAAGTGTGAGACACTCGTTTGTGATTTACGTGAACCGAAGCCCGCTTGATCCAGGTTTTCTCCTGAGATCATTTTGAAATTTTCAAATTTTTGTACTCAAGCATCGACAATTTGTTTTCTTTGATTTGCTCACGAGCCTTCACATTAATGTCGCTTGTCCCCGCATTTCTTTAGCCGTTTTGCATGATTTGACTTTGTTGAACATGGCTTTGTCCAAGGTTTTGTAGAGGATGTCCTTGGCTACATTATCCAGGTTGTATCTTTTTTCTGTCATCATTTGTCCACTCGGTTCTTGGTTTTTCAACCATGACTCGGTCTAGAGCAACATCTTCTTCTTTCTTCACCGCAACTCTCTGCATGCTGTTGTGTTCACCTTTAATATTTGTAGAGGCCCATCTTCTATTACTATCCACATCTCATCATGTAATGCTGATAGATGAGCCTGCATACGAATTTTCCAATCATCAAATTCTTCAATGGTGAACATAGGGATGCGTGTTAGATTTGCTTCCATGATAATGACTTTTAATAAAAAGAGTTTTGAAAGTTTAAGTACTAAAGCGGACTTTGAAAAATTTGGAGATCTAGTTCAAGAACTGATGCGGAGGGTTCAATGAACCAACCGCTCCGATACCACTTGTAGGTCCCAAGGGGTGTAAGTGTAAGGTTTAGAAGGGGGGGGGTTGAATAAACCTTACCAAATTTTTCGATTTAGTCCTTTTAAATCTACAGAGTTAATACTACACAACCGTGTCCTGAAGGACAATCGAATTAGTCACTCAAGAGTTAATCTCTCAACAGACTTCACCGAGTCATTGATGGAGTAACTCAAATTTTGGCTACAATTTAACTCACATTTGTGGTTTTATTCTCGTGGAAGACTTAACACCCTTAAGTTTGATTAAGCAAGATATTAGAGTTTAATTTAGTACTTATAAATTATCAAATGGATAGCAAATTTATCAAATAGATATAAGCAATTAAAAGTACAGAATTTAAATGCTTTGAAATGTAAATGACACAAGAAAGTTTTTATAGAGGTTCAAGATGGGGTAATTCTTCTACTCCTCTCTTCTCCAACTCCCCGGAGGAATCCACTAAGTAATGATCGGTTTACAAAGTGGTAATGTCCAGATACAAGTCTTGATCACAACAGCCGACTTGATCCTTTGGGACTCGATCTGAGACGCCTTGATCACTCGGATGGCTTCTCGTTCGACTCGCTTCTTCACAGGCAAATGCCTTGCTACTACTGACTCACTTGCTCAAGCTCTTTGGATTTGATCACGAAGCCCTCCAAATGCTTAAGACTTAGTTCAACTTTGAACTTTTCTACAATCCTTCCCGGAAAGTAGACCCTTGTTTTCAAAGGTTTCCTCTTCAATCAAGTTGAAGCTCTCTTTCCTTCACGGGTAAGTGTTGGATTGATGTACTTGAATATAGGCTTGAGGATTGAGATTGTTTCGATTTTCTAATGTGCTTGTATATCTCACGTATGTGTCATTCATGCTCTTTTTTTTTCTCAAACTAACTCCTCGCCTTTTATAGTGAACTTTCAAAAATTTGCCCGTTGAAGAGATAGGCTTATTTTTGAAAGTCACTTTGCGTCGTTGGCTTGCGTTCTTGGAATTGCCGTTTCCTCGTATGAATTATTCTTTTCACCTTTTGAGTTCGACACGGTGTCGTGCTTCCCATTGGTTCATTCATTTTGCACGCTTACGGGGACTGAGCACTCCAAGAAAGGTTGTATGGAGATATTACTTGTTTAAGTAAATCTCTTGATTTAAATGTCAACGGTTCTTTTCGATTATCTCGACTTGACCGCATTTCCTTGCTTTCCCCAGGTGACTTAGAGTCGCTTCCAATCATTGGATGACTCTTCACATCAACTTGAACTTGAGACTTTTTCTTGAGTTGACTTGACTGATGCTCTACTCACCGCATCTCACCGCTTCTTCAAAAGAGTGTTCCGTCTACTCTTCTTTGCCATACTCACTGCTCTCAAAAGAGTCTTCCTTCCGATCTTGATTGTCTTCTTGCATGTTTAGGGCGTAGTCAGTCTTGACTCACTTTGGCCACTCTATTCATTACAATGCATTTTACAACAAGAATTGGGGTGCCAACTTTCTATTCTAAGTTTTACATGGCATTCATCAAAATCTAAACAATAAAATTCCTAACAGTTGCATTTCTGACTTCTCTACTGCAGCAGCTGGATCCATATCCTTGTCATTGTCAGTAAACTCATGTAAATGCTCATAAGTCCCAGTCTGCTGACAAATCTTGGATTTCTCCAAGGCTCTGGCTCGCTCCTCAGCTTTCTCCTTCTCTTCCTCCTTAATGAGTCGGAGAGTTTCCATAAAGCTCTCTTCATTCACAGCAAATTGGACAGTTGCATGTCCAAGGAATCTAAGAAGCTCTTCCTTCTCCTCAATATAGTAAGAATGAGCGAACCGCTGCCTTGAGTAATCCAACTTCCATGCCCTCCATTCCCTTAATCTTATTTGAATGTCAGGTAGATTGGAGAGTACATAATCAAGTCATCATCATCATCATCTTCTCTAGTCTCCTGAATGGAGGCTAATGGGCCTTGCTCCTCCTCAAATTCAGCAACGTCTATCTGAGGAGTTGAGACAACTTGTTCTTGCATCGGTTCTGTTGTCTCAGCTGCTTCAGTTTCCTCAGCTATCTCCCGCACAGTTGGGTCTTCTTCTTTCCTCTGCTGATCACCATCAGCAGTCTTCCCAGGGGCATCTACAATTTCTGGAGATTGATCCTCTTGAGCATCAGCAGTCACAACTTGCTTCTCTGGTTGAGTACCGACTTACCGCCTGCTTGATTTATATTTCTTGAACAACCGTCTTTTTTTGGTGGCAACCAACGGGATCTTTGGTTCCACTCTGGTAGGCTCTTCAATTGTGAAGGCATATGCTCCATTCTTAGAAGCAGATGCCTTTCTTGACTTGGTTGTCTGCTTCTTCTTCATGATAGGAGAAGGAATTTGGGGTTCCTCCTCTATCTCGACTGCAGGGGAAGGGGCTTTTGGTTTGGCTATTGGGGTAGGTGCTTTCTTCGATTTGGCTGCTGGGGCAGGGGCAGGCTTAGAAGATGCAACTCTCTTCTTAGATGCCTTCTTGGGAGAGAGAGCTGGGGAGGTCTAAGTTGTGTCTTCAGCAGGGTCAGTTGATTCCCCCTCACTCGTATCAGCCTTTTGTGCATGAGCCTTCTTCTGGCTCCAGAAAGGTTTGCCTTAAACACCTTCTTATTTGCATGGAAGGGCTTGCCATGGCGGAGTGCAATGCCCTTCACCTCCATCAGATGGCCAATCACAAGGCCATATCCCAAGGAGCAACCAAAGTTCCCATCCTCCTAGTAGGACCTGTTCATCACATTTTGACAGATTTGGCTGAAGATGAACTCAGCCCAATTCACCTTCTTTTCTTGCATGATCGCAGCCATCACGATCAGCTTAGTCTTGGATAGTTGATTGAAGCTTCCAAATTTCATGTCCACGCACTTGGACACGATGTCCATCAATTTGTGGTAATCCTCCTTCAGAGAATCCTTCTTGGTTCTATACACAGCCTTCACAAATAACTCAGCTTGGCAATTTCCTTCCAAGCTGCAGCTAGGTTGACATCCTTCTCAGCGATGTCCTTCAAACCCTCAGCGGGCAAAAAGCAATGATCAACAAGGTCTTCTGCAGTTATTTTGATGACCTTGCTATGGACCGATGAACGAATCTCATCGTCCTGCACCTTCACGTTCACATAGAACGTGGCCACCTCTTCCAAGTATGTGTGAGTGAACTACATCGTCAAAAAGTTCTTAAGGTCGGACTTTTCTATCTTCTCGGCTATCTTCTTCACAAGGGCATCATCCACGCCCTGTTTGATCATACCAACGAAGTCCACTGAAGAACATGTGTGGATCTTCTCAGATAACAAAGCGAAATCATAGTTTGCTGCCATTTTCAGATGATTTTACCGATTAAATTCACGAAAAACTAGAACTTTTAGAACTAGGGTTAACACTTAGTTGCAGAGAGAATGTGGTTTCATTGCTGAAGACGAATGAGTTTAGTGTGAGGAGAGAGAAAGTGAAATTTCGTATATAAGGGATGTGAAAGGACGTCTTTCGGAATTTGAAAATTTTGATCGAGATCAACGGTTGAGATTAGAGCTCCAAAACTGCATTAAATTCCCCACATTAAATGCAGCAGCATTTATATCCAATCATATGGTGCAACATTTGTACTAACAGTCATAATTACGCTAACGTCATCCTTAAAAACATTCCCGCTTAATTAAAAAAACTGCGTTTTTGTCACATAGCTCATAAATGATTCAGCTTATATCCAAAGTGACTCAACTCTTCTTCTCTCTTTTCATGAAGTAACTCAGCTGTTAGCTAACTCGATACAGCTGACTTCCCGATTGGGCGGTTTCACTTGGCTGAAATGTGAAACTTGCTCTTTTTCATTTTTTTCATCTTCTTTATCTACTGATTGAGTCTTCTGAGTAATCTAACTCAGCTCAATTAACCCTAACTCATTCTTGAGCTATTCAAACCTTGATTCACATAATGGCTTTGTGAATATATCATCTAACTGCTTATCAGTTGAGATGTATACCAAGGTGATGTCTTTCTTTTCAACATGATCTCTTATAAAATGATATCTGACATCAATGTGCTTTATTCTTGAGTGCAACACTGGATTTTGAGTGATTGCAATAGCACTAGTGTTATCACACATAATTGGAATCTTTTTTTCTTCAATATCATAATCTCTCAGCTGTTGTCTCATCCATAAGACTTAGGCACAACAGCTGCCCGCAGCTATGTACTCTACTCAGCTGTGGATGTAGCTATTGAATTTTGTTTCTTGCTAAACCAAGAATCCAATCTATTTCCACGCATTTGACATGTACCGTAAGTACTCTTCCCACAACTCTACATCCAAAGATAATGAGTCTGAGTATCCTACCAGCTTGAATCCTCCTTCCTTTGGATACCATAAGCCGACTTCCTGGCATCCCTTCAAATACCTTAGGATTCTCTTAGATGTAGTCATATGAGTCTGTTTTGGTGTAGATTAAAATCTAGCACATACACCTACTGCAAAGGTGATGTCTGGCATGTTTGCTGTTAAATAGAGCAATGATCCAATGAGGACTCTATATCTGGTTTGATCAACAACTTTGCCATCTTCATCCCTGTCCATCTTGACTGATGTATTCATTGGAATCTTCACATAAGACTCCTCTTTCATACCAAATTTATTCATTAAATCTCTGGTATACTTGGTTTGGCTTATGAAGGTTCCATCCTTCAATTGCTTGACTTGAAGTCCTAAGAAGAAAGTCAGCTATCCCATCATGCTTATCTCAAATTTTCCTTGCATGAGGTTTGAGAACTTGTCACACAACTTTTTATTTGTGGAACCAAAAATGATGTCATCCACATATATTTGAATGAGCAGTATACTCTCTCCATCTTGATTTCTGAAGAGTGTTCTATCAACATTGCCTTTGGTGAATCCATTGTCAGTTAGAAATTGAGACAATGTATCATACCATGATCTTGGTGCTTGTTTCAATCCATATAATGCTTTCTTGAGCTTGTAGACCTTATCTCCAATAGTTTTCTCCTCTTGACATCCATTTGATATACAGTGAAGTTCTTATGTGCAGCATAAGCAAGAAACATCCTTATTGCTTCCAATCTAGCAACAGGAGCAAAGTTTTCATCAAAATCTATACCTTTTTTCTTGGCAATACCCTTTGGCTACCAATCTTGCTTTGTTTCTTACAACAGATCGTTCCTCATTCATCTTGTTTCTGAAAACCCATTTTGTGCCTATAACATTCTGGTGGGTTGGCCTTTGAACCAATTGCCATACTTTATTTCTTTCAAACTAATTCAGCTCTTCTTGCATGGCCTGAATAATGTGTGTCTTCCAATGCTTGAGACACATCTTTAGGCTCTATTTGGGAGATAAAACAAGTGAACATAGCTTTATGTTGTGCTCTGGATCTGGTTCTTATGCCATCTCTAACATCTCAAATTACTAAATCTGGTGCATGGTGTCTCAGCCATCACACATCAGGTTGGAGTAAGTTTGCTGGATTCAGCCGTCTCGCAGCTAAGTTGTCTTGAACAACTCTTTCACCTTCATTCAGCTGTAGACCTTCCAGCTGTCTTTCAGATTCAACTATCTCATCTTCATCTGGGTTGAGTGCTCTTACTTCAGCTTCAACATAGGGACTCTTCTGCATAGTTGGTTGATTCAACTTATCAGCTAACTCTTCAATGTCTTCTCCATTCACATTAGGTTCATCAAATTTATTTTATTTATTTATCTTTATTTTTCGATTTTAGTTAGTTTAATTCCTAGGCGATACTTAATCCGAGACTGACAGCTGTCTTCAATGTCTTTAGTTAGTTTAACTCTTCAATGTCTTCAATGTCTTCCAGCTAACTGACAGTGTTTTTGTTGAGTGCGAGACTGGAATCTTTGAAGATACAAGAAGCCAACATCAAAAGGACAAATTCCTAGGCGATACTTAATCCGAGAAAACAGATCAACACCATTCGTCTGATGGATGGTACAGAATATGAGGGCTCAATGATTTCAAATGACATGGTTCTACGAAAGCGATGTTAGAAATCTGAGTCTAGCTGAAGATGAAAAACTTAGCGCTTTGTGGGAGGCAACCCAAGAGACATCGCGACAAACTCCAGAGTTCCAAAAAAGACAAAAAAAAAATAACCAAAACGAGAAAAAACGAGAAAAAACGAGAAAAAAATGAAAAAAAACAAACAAAAAACGAATTAAAAAACGAAAAAAAAAATAGACGCACACGGGCTTGTGGACGCACACGACCTGACCATGCGATCTGCTCCTCCAAGTTTCAAATTTGACGGACGAGTCCCCGGATTCAGCGTAACGATCCAGGTAAGTACTCTTTACGCATTCCTATTTCCTTTTGATAATTTCCTCATATGTTCGGGACGAATCATATTTTAAGTTTGGGGGGGTTGTCAAGAATGCGTAAATTAGTACTGTTGCTTTTAGGACTGCCTGTTGCATTTAGGACTGCATGTAGAGCACTTGCATTATAATTTCAAAAAAAAAATAGATTTTTAGTTTATTTTTTCGATTTTTAGTTTATTTTAGCACGTTTACCGCTTTAGCACGTTTAATTGCTTTTGT
Organism: Rehmannia glutinosa; assembly: GCA_016081115.2. Classification (NCBI taxonomy): domain Eukaryota; kingdom Viridiplantae; phylum Streptophyta; class Magnoliopsida; order Lamiales; family Orobanchaceae; genus Rehmannia; species Rehmannia glutinosa. The sequence goes on from CM071926.1 coordinate 93,791,752, forward strand.
GTGTGTTTTTTTATTCAAACAGATTCGTATGCCTCCTATGATTTTACTACTAATATTTTATGGCATGGGATAACATACTTGTGGGAATAATGTAATAAATTTTTAGGAGGAAAGTTATTTATTTGCTTGGCATGTGTTAAGAAAATTGGGTATTTGAGCATGTTGCGAAAAATAAGCCTGTGAGCTTTTGTGCATTAAACTGCTTTACATTATGCAGACTTATTTTTTCTTGAGTGTGTCATTCATGATTGATAGAACTCTAGAACTTGATCTGGTATCTTCATTGAAGCCATGTGTGTGTGTAATTTTTGAAAATGATCTAAGGCCATCTTTGTTTAGCCTACTTAGCCTAAAAAGCCTACCTATGAACTCATGATTCCCTACTTAGCCAATTTTGAGCCTAAACTTTTATTCTGAGCCACATTGATCTTTAAAATTTACATGTGTTTTATCCCTACAATTTCTTGAGTTTATAGAAAATGAATAAGTTTGGGGGAGATGTGGTGAAACAAATTATGAAAAAAGAGAGAAAGTTGGCAAAAGAAAGAGGAATGAGCAGTATCTGGGTAAATGTACATGAAGCTCGAAAAAAAAAATATATCGAAAAATCGAGCAAGAAAAAAGAAAAAAGATTCTGAAAATTATGAAAAAATAAGAGCTTGAGACTAAAGAAAAAAGAAAAGAAGGCAAAAAGGACAAAGAAAAAAAAATGAGAAATAAGGGTGGATTTGAGTTGAAAAAGAAAAACTGATATTATGTCGGAATTGGGTTAGTGAATTGCAAGTCTGTATGCTTAAATTCTATTTGCTCAAGTCAAGTCACTTAATCCAAATTTCTCTACCCTTACCAAAGAGCCTATATTACAACCTAATAAAAAGTCTTTTTTGATTCTAAGATTGTCAGCACAAAAGTGGTCGAGATGTTAGACGATTTGCAAGCCTATGGTAGTTCTACTTTCATTGAATTGAATTTGAGCGTAAACACTTACCATACACTTCTGAGAGTAGAGTGATACATGATTTACTTGTGAGTCGCAATGTCAAGCACTAGAGAGAGTATTGATTATGTCGAGCTTATGAATAATGACTTCTTGATGATGAATTACATGGTTTCTTTAAGTATGAAGTCTAGTGTTTTTTAATGTTTATAGTGTTTTTGGGTGTTGTTTCGTTTTTACCCCTTATTTTGTTTTTCTTAATTTGCTCGAGGACGAGCAATGATTTATGTTTGGGGGATTTTGATGTGTGTAAAATATACGTGCATTTTGGTGCTTAAATTGATATATAATTGATGCATTTGCACGCATATTTAGTATGTTTTAACTTGGTTTCCTTTAAAGGGCATGACAAAGCGTATTCTTGTAATTCATGTAGAAAACGGAGCTTAAAATGAAGAAATGTCAGTTGAGATGCCCGGAGAAGATTGCCGAATGCAAAGAAAAGATCAAAACGACGAAAACAATGAACAAAAGCAAGTCACACGGACGAACCGTGTAGCCTCATACAGCCGTGTGGAATGGTGGTGTGAAAATCACACGGTTGTATGAAGAAGGGAAGAAAACAGAGGACGGAGCAGGTCCAAACGGCCGGACCGTGTGAAGTCACACGTCCGTGTGGACAAGGAAACAACCGCACAACCTGTCCGTGCGAACAGCCTGCCCATGCGACAAAGGGCTGAAGCCCAAAACCACATGCCCATGTGATCCCACAAGGCCTGACCGTGTGGGAGTCTTTTTCAACATGTTTTTCAGCGTTGCTTCCCGTTCCAACTCTACAAGTGATCTCTCCTAGCATCTATAAAAAGGGACCAAGTCTTGCACGAAAAAATATAACTCTCTACATACAAAATACATCAAATAACACAGGAACAAAGAAATCGAAGATCTTCTGAGAGTAAAAGGCTAGGTCGCAAAGAACACCACAAGGCTTTCGCATCTAGGGAGCACAAGAGCTTCGAGGGCTTGGAAGAGGAATCCATCCTGACAATAAGGGGTTTTATTTCTATGTCTAAGAACTCTTGTCTGTGCTTATATGATGTCATAATATTGATTCAGATTTGTCTATGAGTTTGTAATCAATGTTTGGCATAGTTTTCGGATCTGAGGGGCATAATCGAAACTGTGGATTTGTATTAAATATGATTACTTGTTTTCTTAATTGCTTCATGTGTTCTAATTTATGAATTCCTGTGCCTATATATAATTGCTTTTTATGTGATCAATAAATTAGCATGTCATAATTGTTATTGCAAAATTTCGGACGATGAGTTCTAACAAAGAAGAAAATTGTGCGGAGTCATTCAATTCACAAATCTTTTTGGAGTTAATAAGAATTGTAACGTTCGACCAGACTACAATTGTTATTAATCAACTGTTTACACACCACCTGACCAGGGGAGTAAATGAATTTACGAATTGAACCCATAGAATTGCATGAATTGGTTTTTAAAACTTTATTCGCATTTAATATTGAAGAAGCATGTTGAGATTATGTGCCTAAGGTTGCTCCTAAAGATGTTGAAAATGCTTGTGGGGTTCACAAATTTATTTTATTTATTTTTCTTTTTTTTTCGATTTTAGTTAGTTTAATTACTTGATTTTTCGGTCGCTTCAATAAAATAAGAATACAATGTTATTATAGCTTAAGTGTTTCGATATTCAATCCCCGAGGAATATGACCTTTCTTGTCATTATTCTATAAACTACACTGTACACTTGTAGTTGTATGAACCGAAATAATTTTTGGCGAACAATCAAAGCCTCTTCCTTAGAATCACTTGAGTAGTCTGCTTCACTACTATCAAAGTCTGATGCCTCTTTGCACTTGGCTGGCTCAGCAGTCTCAGCAGCCAACATGGCTTTCTTCTTTTCCTGAAGACTTTTCTTTCTTCTTCATTTCAATACTTGTTGACTGGTGGATAGGAACAGTCAACTGCAAAATGTCCTGGTTGTCTGCAATTCCAACACAAGTTCTCATCTCTTTGATCAGCTATGGTTGTTCTTTGATTATCAAATATCTCATAATCAGCTCTTTGATGCTCAACTCTCTTATGTGGCCTGTCTTCCTTTGCCTTGAAAGGTGTTGAACGTCTTCTGGAGGTTTCACCCTTGTTCCTCTTATAGTTCATGTTAAAGAACTTGTTAAATCTTTTAACCATCAGGGTGATCTCCTCCTGGTCTATGGCTTCCTGTGGCTCAGCTCTTTTCCCATCACTGGCCAACAATGCAGTTGTCTTGGACAGAGCTGTTTCCTCCTGCTCTTTTCTTTTCAGCTCAAACTCATAGGCTTTGAGGTTTGAGAATAGCTCATGATTAGATGTTCTTGTGAGGTCCATTGAATGTCTTAGGGCCATGACCTTCATTTCTCATTCAGCTGGGAGGGCTTTTAGAATCTTCATACACATCTCCTTTTGTGTATATTCTTTCCCAAGAGCTGAAAGCTCATTTGTTATCTTAGTAAATCTGGCATCCAGCTGATCCAGAGTTTCACCTGCAAGCATTTTAAAATTTTCAAACTTTTGAATAGCAACAATTAATTTGTTTTCTTTAATTTGTTCTGATCCTTCACATATTAAAGTCGGCTTATCCCAAATTTCTTTGGCTGATTTGCAAGATTTGACTTTATTGATCATGGCGTTGTCCAACGTCTTGTAGAGTATATCTTTTGCCACATTGTCTAGGTTATATCTCTTTCTATCTTCATTTATCCACTCAGTCCTTGGTTTTTCAACCATGGCTGGTATAGCTTCAAAGCAGACCTTCTTCTCCTCACCAAAATTTGCAGCCTATTCTTACAAATATTGACTTTGAGTATTTGCAGTGGCCTATCCTCTATCATTAGCCACATTTCATCATGTAATGCTAATAGATGAGCCTGCATGCGAATTTTCCAGTTATCAAACTCTTCCATAATGAACATTGGAATACGAGTTAGATTTGCTTCCATGATAATAATTTTACTTTAAAATGAAAGAGTTTGAAAAACACAAGTGTTAAAACCTTTTGAAAAGATAAAGATCTAGTTCAGTAACTAGTGCGGAAGGCTCAATGAACCAACCGCTCTGATACCACTTGTAGGTCCCAAGGGGCATGGTGTAAGGTTTAGAAGGGGGGTTGAATAAACCTTACCAAATTCTTAATTTTAGTCCTTTTAAATAATTCAACATAGTTGACTCAAAACAGTTGTGTCTTTGGGGGACAGGTAAGTTGGCTATTCAGCTAAGTTACCCACTCAATAGACTCAATAGAGTTGTTGATAGTATAACTCGGCTGCTTAAGCCAAATACTTAACTTGGCTGATTTGGTTTTTAACAGCGGAAGACTTAACACCCTTTGATGGGTTTAAAGCTTGTTTTTAACACTTGATTTTAGCATTTAGTTATTTATCAGTTGGATGACAAATATAAACAATCAGCAGATATAAAGTAAATATGCAGGAAAGTAAATGCTGAAAGAAAATGACACGAGTAAATGCTGGAGGAATCCACTATGTAACAAATCAGTTTACAAAGCGGTTATCAGTCTGGAGACAGCCTTGATCACACAGTTGGCTTCTCTTGCAACTCGGCTTCTTCACGAGGCAGCTGTCTTGCTACTTCAGCTCAATTCTCAAGTTCTTGGATTTGATCACGAAGCCCTCCAACAAATTTGATACTTGGTTCGACCTTGAACCTTTCTACAATCCTTCAACATGGAAAGTAAATCCCTTTTCTCTCTTCAAAAGTTTCCTCTTCAACTGGTTGAAGTTATCTCTCCTTCAGAGCTTGTGTTGGATCGAGTTTCTTAGAGTTTTAGGCTTGAGGAACAGCTTGTAATGCTTTGAGAAATTTGCAGGTTAAATGCTTGAATGTTGTTTGCTCTTGCTTAGTTCAGGTTATCAAGGTAACCTTTTCTCAATAGCTTACTCAGCCTTTTATAGTGCACATTTAAAATTTTCTGTTGAAGAGATAAAGTAGTTTCAAATGTCACTAAGTGTTCATTGGCTTGTCTTGGTCTGCAGTCCTTGATGTTGACCTTTCCTCGTATTAAATGTCTTTGCAGCATAGTAGGTTCTGACACAAGGTGCAGTGTTTTCCATTGGCTCATTCCTTTTGCACAATTCAGGGCCAAACACTTTAAGACCTGGTAGCTTGTCATATTACTATATCGAGTAATATTCTTGACTTTATTCAACGGATCTAAGTCAGTTATCTTGACTTGACTGTTGCCTTTACCCCAGGTGACTTGAGTCTGCTCCAATCATAGGATTGACTCAACTATCACTTCAACTGATAGACTTGGCTTCTTGAGTTGACTTGACTGACACTTCTCACAGTTGTTCCTTAGCTGACTCTTCTTCAGTCGAGTCCTTGACTTCCTTCTAGGCCATACTCACCGACACACATGCGAGTTTTCATTCCAAATCCATGATTGACTTCTTGTAATCTTTGATATAGCTGACTTAACTCAGATCTTCCAGTCCTATCTATTACAATGCATAATTACAAGGAAAATGGGGTGCCAACTTCCTAGTTTAAGTTTTACAAGGTATCATCAAAATCTAACAAAGAAATTTCCTAACATGCCCCAATCGAAAAAATTGCAGAAGACACAAATGCCAGTGTGCGCCCAGCAGCTGTTCAAGTAGAAGAGGTTGTCGATGACATAGCTGCACCTGTTATTGAAAAAGCAGTTGTTGAGAAAATTGTTGGAGGTGGTGATTCTATCATGCCCCATAAATCAGGATCCCCTATTTATCCTGATATAGAGGCCAGGCTTCTTTTGTGGAGGTTATGGAAATTGAGCAGCAGTAGAGTCCAGTTTCAGAGGCATGAAATGATTGAAGAAGAAGAGTGGCTTCTTGATTTTCTAGACAACACAACTGTTGTGTTTGTTATTGATGAAGTATACTCCAGCACTATACTCTTCCAGAAAAAGCAAGCGGAGAAGGAAAAGGCCCTTAAGAAAGGTAAGGCTGCTGAGCCTCATATTTTCCCCTTCATTGAAGGAGATGATGCAGTTGAAGCTACTTAACTGAAGAAAACCTCACAAGAATCCCGTGAGTCGCATGAGCAAGCCCAATTGAAAAGTGTTGGAGAATCATCTTTGGTTCGATCTACAACTCAGTTATCAAGACGCGTGTGGAGGGACTTAGATGCGATCACCTCCCAATACACTCTAAGGGACAAGACACAAGGAAGGATGGCAATGATACTTTGGGATGGAGGAAGTAGTTGAGGGTAACCCATTGGAACCACACCTTACGAAAGTTGTTGAGACAACTCAAGAATTGGCTAAACAATCATATGAAATGTGCCAAGTCCCGGTGGCGATTGACCATACCAAAAAGCTATCACCGTTAAGCCAATTGAGGGGAAAACTGCTTACATTGCGGCCAGGTAGGAGAAGGTTGCGGGGATCATGAAAGTTTGAAGTTAGGAGGCGAAGGTGTGTTAGCCGAATCGAAAAATCGTTGTTGCCAGTGAAAGTTGTGATGGTTGAGATCGTCATAGTTATGGCCCCAGCAGCATTGAAGGCCATTGGAGTTACAGAGGGTCAAATTCTTGAAACTGAGGCACATGATTGATTGGAAAAGACCATGGCAGTTGAGACTGTTGGTCATGAAAGTGCAATCCAAGAGGTTGACACCTCGAAGGATGCCAATATCGATGACCCTGCAGCAGCTAAGTTTGGTGCAGGAAGTGTAGAAGGCCTTTCGGCGATTGAGACTCACAAAGGTAGCTAAAGACCCTGTGGTGGTTGAGACTGCCAGAGAAATGTTGTTATTTTTGGTGAAGTGTCAAATCTTCCAGAATTTGAGTCCACTGAACCCATGGTGATCGATGCCCTCATTGACTCTGAAGCTGAGTATTCCGATATGGCTGAAGATTTTTAAGAATCAACATATTCAGACAAAGAGGCAAGTAACATGGATGCAAGAACCAAATACACCGAATGAGGTTCGTCTAGTAGATAGGCCACCCCACTAGCTTAATCTCATTCCCGTGATGTTGCTCGGGGCAAAATGAGGAAAAGCTAACTCAAATGGATGAATCAACTATCGCCAATGAAGTCTAAGACAATCAAGCACGATCGGCAACTCAAGAGGCTTCCCGCACCAAATTCTTGCCGATGAGGCTTTCGCAGCTGAGGAAAAATGAGTTGTTCACCAAGGAGAAGAGCGTAGTGTTTCCCGAAGTATAAGTGGGAACCTCTTTTTACCTAAGTGGCATGTTGAGGATGCTGCATTTCCCCTTTATCGATGAAATTCCTTATGAAACTGAATCTGCAGAGTAAGATGCACACTTTAATGTTCAAGTTGACCCAGCTGATCTCCACGTTCCATAGGATATGCGAATTGTACCATTTGGCCATGATTTCGAGTCCTTATTCTTGAAGATTCCAGTAGAGAAGCAGTAGACGTTTGACATGCCTTCTGAGCCATGTGCGAGGAGGTGTAAGCCATGGAGAAAGGATTTGTTGATCTAAGTACCAGGATCGACTATCACGATGCCACAATTTCTTGAGATATTCGTGGATCAGTGCTAAGGATCAGAGAGTGGGCTCAACAGAACAAGGCACTCCGCAAAGAGCAAGTTGGATACTTTAGAAAGCTATTTTCCAAGTTAGTTGTCTGGGGAGCTGACCAGCTCGTATTTCAGCAGAGGTAAATGGATAATATTGAGAGAATAGGGAGAAGTCATCTCACAGATATGGAGCTAATGCAGATGAAAATGGAGAAAAAGATGGAGCACATGGAGCGTCATTGAAGGCTGAGATTCTGTCAACGAAGAATCGGTTATATTCACTCAGCTCCAACCAACATGCAATCCAACTGATAATTGAAGGCTGAGATTCTATAAAATTTACTTGTGTCATTTACATTTCAGCATATTTACATTCCTGCACACATACTTTATATCTGCTGATAATTTGCTATCCAACTGATAATTAACAAAGTGCTAAAACCAAGTGTTAAAATAAAGTTAAATCAAATTCAAGGGTGTTAAGTCTTCCATTAAAAACTCATCACAACCAAGTTAAGGTTTAGTCTAAACAAATGAGTTATTCTATCAACACTCTATCGAGTCCGCATTGAGTGGCTAACTCTGGCGATTAACTAACTTAGATGTCCCTCAAGGACTTAGCTGTGTATTTAACTCTGTAATATTTTAAAAGGACTAAAATCAAAAAGTTTGTAAGGTTTATTCAACCCCCCCTCTAAACCTTACTCACACCCCATGGGACCTACAAGTGGTATCAGAGCGGTTGGTTCATTGAGCCTTCCGCACTAGTTACTGAACTAGATCTCCAATCTTTCAAAGAAATTTTTAACACTTGCTCTTTCAAAAGCTATTTTTATTCAGCAAAGTTATTATCATGGAAGCTAATTTGGCATGCATTCCTATGTTCACTATTGAGGAATTTGATGACTGGAAAATTTGTATGCAGGCTCATCTATCTGCTTTACATGATGAAATGTGGATAGTGATAGAGGATGGGCCACTGCAAATACTAAAAGTGAACACAGCTGTACGGAGAGCAGTCGCAGCTGAAGAAGAAGAAGTTGCTGCTGAAGCAAGACTAGCCCTGGTTGAGAAACCAAGGATCAATGGACAAACGAGGACGAGAAAAAGATACAACTTGGACAACGTGGCCAAGGACATACTTTACAAAACCTTGGACAAAGCAATGTTCAAGAAAGTCAAATCTTCTCAAACTACAAAACAAATCTGGGATAAATTAACTTTAATTTGTGAAGGATCTGAGCAAATTAAAGAAAACAAATTGTCCGTTGCTGTACAAAAATTTGAAAATTTTAAAATGCTTATAGGTGAAACCTTGGATCAGCTGGATGCTCGATTCAGTGAAATCACAAATGATCTATCATCACTTGGGAAAGAATATACACAGAAGAAAATGTGTATGAAGATTTTGAGAAGCCTCCCAGCTGAATGGGAAATGAAGGTCATGGCCCTGATATATTCAATGAACCTCACAACAATATCCAATCATGAGCTATTCTCAGACCTCAAAGCCTATAAATTTGAGCTGAGAAGAAAAGATCAAGAGGAGACAGTTGTACCCAAAACAACTGCACTTATAGTCAAGGATGCGAAGAGAGCTGAGGTCAAGGAAGCCATTGACCAGGAGGAAATTGCCCTGATGGTTAAAAGATTCAACAAGTTCTTCAACAAGAACTATAAAAGAAACAAGGGTGAATCCTCCAGGAGACATTCAGCTCCCTCCAAGTCAAGGGAAGATAGGCCACCCAAGAAAGCTGAGCATCAAAAGGTTGAATATCAGAGAGCTGATAAGCCAAGAATGGAAAGAGCTGATCAAAGAGTTGAGAACCTGTGTTGGAATTGTACACAACCAGGACACTTTGCTATTGATTGTCCATATCCAGTAGTCAATAAATACAGGAATGAAGAAGAAAGAAGAGTCTTCAGAGAAAGAAGACAGAAAAGAAAAGGGCTATGTTCGGCTGCAGACTGGGCCGAGACAAATAAGTCTAAAGAAGCATCGGACTCGAGAGTAGTGAAGCGACTACTCAAGTGATTCTCAAGAAGAAGCGGCGTGATCCTGTTTAATGTCTAAAAACAAGATCAACTCCGACCAAGAAGATGAGGTGCACTCTAACTCATCTCACTCGGTTCTAGTGATAGTGATTGTGACACACACACTTCATCACCCACTGATCTTTATGATTCATTAGGCAAAATGATGAAAGACTTTGAGCACATTAAATCCTCACACACACTATTAAACGAGGAAAACAAACCCATTTCAAAAGCCAAAACTCACAAAATTACTAAGGAGCTGAGTACCCTAAGTCACATAGTTGATGAGAACAAAGAGCTGAAGGCTGAGAATGCTAAACTAATAGCAGAGATATCTGCTATAGAAAAGAGGGAAAATGATCTCAAAAATGTGATTGCATCATTTACAAAGGCATCCAAATCATTGGATGACCTTATTATGAGCCAAAAAGAGTGTGGAGATAAGACAGACATAGGATTCAATTCCTTTGTGCACAGTCAAACTCCCAGAGTGATTTTGGAAAAAGGATCTTCAAGTAATGAAGCATCTAAAAAATCCAAGACACCAAATGTTGCACCCACATTCACTCCAAAGCACAATCACAAAAAAACTGGCCTTGGATATAAAGGAAAAGGAAAACAACCAGTTGAGTATGCTCAGAGGACAGCTGAGAAGAAATCCAGCAAAGTTCCTCAGCAAACTCCAAATAGGAAGTACTCTGTGAAGAATAAACAGAGCTACCAAAAACCCCAGAAGTTTTATCAAAGAAACACATATGATGGGAATGGTAGAAACTATCCAAGCCAAGCTGATTGGAATAATGTGAAAAATCAGCAAAGACCTATGGAATATAAGCCTAAATGGCAAATGCCTATAACTCAGCAAAGGTCATTCCAAAGGCAAAAGAGCTATCATCAACACACATATGCACCCAGGCACTACACTAAGAAATATCACAACTACCCAAAGAAGGCAATTGCTAAAACACACACAAAGGCATACAGACAAAAGAGACAGTTGTATGAACCTAAAGCCCCCAAGCAATTTGCCAAAGTGAGTTATGATTATGGCACAGATAGATGGCAACCTCTTAGAGTCAAGTCATTTGGCTATAGGTTGGTTGGATCATCTTACAAAGACTAACCCCTCGGACCCGCACAAGCATGGGTACCTAAAAACTAATTTCCTTTATTGCAGGTTCAAGGAATAGTTGAGTGCCAAGGAACCTAGTACATGGATAGTGGCTGTTCCAGACACATGACAGGAAACAAGAAAAATCTGCCAAAATTCAAGGAGATTAGAGGCGCAAAAGTCATATTTGGAGGAAATGAAGCTCGGGGGAAATAAGAGGCACTAGATCCATCAAGAAAAATGGATTAGAAATCACGGATGTTGCATATGTTGAAGGCCTCAACTTCAACTCTTAAGCATCGGCCAACTCGTGACAAGGGTTATAATGTCGGATTCAATATTGCAAAGATGCCAAATTAAAGACATCAATCAAATGAAGTAGTGTTGCAAGGATGCGACAAAAAGAATATGTATGTGGTAGATCGCGATCGCCACACCAAGCACTTGTCTCGTTAGCAAAAAGAGTACAAATTAATCAAGTTGGGCGTGGCACAAAAAACCGAGGCATCCAACTTCAAGACTATCAACAAGCTTGCAAGGAGTCATCTTGTAGAAGGACCGCGGACTCGGTGTACAAGAAGGAAACTATTTGTGATGCATGCGGATGGGAAAGCGGATCAAATCATCATTCAAAGAGAAGTCTAGTCCATCTTCAACAAGAATATTGCATCTTTGCATATGGATTTATTTGGTCCATTAAGCCGGCTAGCATAAGTGGAAAGAAATACACCTTATTAGTGGTGGATGATTATTCAAGATACACATGGACAATCTTTATGTGCAAAAAGAAAGAAACCTTGCGAGAGTTACCTCACCGATGAGAAGAGTTCAAAATGAGAAGAGTCAAACCATTATAAAGATAAGGTCTGATAGAGGAACTGAGTTTGTCAATGGGATAATAACTCAGTATTGTGTTGAAAATGGTATTGCTCATGAATTATCTGCAGCAAGGACTCCACAACAGAATGGAGTAGCGAAAGAAGAAACAAAATTCTCAAGGAAGCTGCAAGGACCATGTTAGCCGAAGTAGCTTAAAAGATTTTGGTCAAGCCATAAACACTGTATGTTATACTCAAAATAGGTGCATGATTAATAGACAGCTGACAAAGACTCCCTATGAAATATGGACAGGGAGAAAGCCAAATGTTGGGTATTTTAGAATATTTGGATGTAAATGTTTCATCCACAATAATGGCAAAGACAATCTAAAGGCTTTTGATGCTAAAGCTGATGAAGGTATCTTTTTGGGATACTCAGCTGAAAGTAAAGCCTATAGAGTATTGAACAAGAGGACTATGGTCACAGAAGAATCTATTCATGTGGTTTTTGATGAACCTAATGTGAATGGAGAAGACATGAAGAGTTAGCTGATAAGCTGAATCAGCCAACCATGCAGAAGAGTCCTTATGTAGAGGCTGAAGCAGGAGAAATCAACCAAGATGAAGATGAGATAGCTTAATCTCAAAGACAGCTGGAAAATTTGCACCTAAATGATGATGAAAGAGCTGCTCAAGACAACACAGCTGTGAGACAGCTGAACCCAGCTGATTTGCTTCAACCTGATGTGAGATGGCTGAGAGACCATCCACTAGAGCTAGTCATTGGAGACGTGAGAGAAGGTGTAAGAACCAGATCCAGAGCTCAGCAAGAAGCAATGTTCACTTGTTTTATTTCCCAAATAGAACCAAAAGATGTGTCCCAAGCATTGGATGACACACATTGGATTCAAGCCATGCAAGAAGAGTTGAATCAGTTTGAAAGGAACAAGGTATGGGAATTGGTGCATAGACCAACCCATCAAAATGTTATTGGCACAAAATGGGTTTTCAGAAACAAGATGAATGAGGAAGGATCTGTGGTAAGAAACAAAGCAAGATTGGTAGCCAAAGGGTATTGCCAAGAAGAAGGAATAGATTTTGATGAAACATTTGCTCATGTTGCAAGATTAGAAGCAATAAGAATGTTTCTTGCCTATGCTGCACACAAAAACTTCATTGTATATCAAATGGATGTGAAAAGTGCATTTTTAAATGGATTGTCGGAAGAAGAAGTCTATGTTGAGCAACCTCCAGGTTTTGAGCAGAAAACCATTGGAGATAAGGTGTACAAGCTCAAGAAAGCTTTATATGGTTTGAAACAAGCACCAAGAGCTTGGTATGATACATTGTCTCAATTTCTGACAGATAATGGATTCACCAAAGGCAAAGTGGATAGAACACTCTTCAGAATTCAAGATGGGGAGAGTATACTGCTTGTTCAAATATATGTTGATGATATCATTTTTGGATCCACATGATGGGAGAGATGACATTCTTCTTAGGACTTCAAGTTAAACAGTTGAAGGATGGAAACTTCATAAGTCAAACAAAGTACACCAGAGATTTAATGAAGAAATTTGGTATGGAAGAGAAGTCTTCTGTGAAAATACCAATGAACACATTAGTCAAGATGGACATGGATGCGGATGGCAAGCCCATGGATCAAACAAGATACGAGCACTTATTGGATCATCGCTTCTATTTAACAAAGAAGCGGGCGGATATCACCTTTGTAGTAGGTGTATGTGCAAGATTCCAATATGGTCCAAAAGAAAGCCATATGACTGCAGCTAAGAGAATCCTAAGATATTTGAAGGGATGCCAAGAAGTTGGCTTATGGTATCCAAAGGAAGGTGGATTCAAGCTTATTGGTTACTCAGACTCTGACTATGCTCGATGTATAGTTGACATGAAGAGTACTTCAGGAACTTGTCGAATGCTTGGAAACAGATTGGTTTCCTGGTTTAGCAAGAAGCAAAATTCAATAGCCACATCCACACAAACGAGAATACATAGTCATGGGCGCTTGTTGTGCCCAAGTCTTATGGATGAGACAACAACTGAGAGATTATGAAATTGAAGAAAAAGAGATTCCAATTATGTGTGATAACACTAGAGCTATTGCCATCACTTAGAATCCTGTGTTGTATTCGAGAAAAAAGCATATTGATGTCAGATATCATTTTATAAGAGATCATTTTGAAAAGAAAGACATCACCGTGGAATACATCTCAACTGATAAACAGTTAGCTGACATATTCACCAAACCCCTATGTGAATCAAGATTTGAAGAGCTTAAGCATGAGCTAGGGTTAATTGAGCTGAGTTGACACTCAGAAGACTCAATGAGAAAAGATGGAATGTGAAAAGATGAAAATAGAACAAGTCTCATGAATCTAAGTGAATCACCAGATCGGAAAGTCACCAGACGAGTTAGGACCGAGTTGCTTAACGAAAAGAGAGAAGAAGAGTTGAGTCATTTGTGGAGTAAGCTGAGTCATTTGTGAGCTAAGTGACAAAAATGCAGTCGTTTTTAATGAGCGGAATGTTTTTAAGGATGACGTCAGCGTAATAATGACGGGTACATTCAAAAGCTGCACAGTAAGCATATGATTGGATATAAATGATGCCACATTAAATGCGAGAAATTAAATGCAATGTGACGTGCTAAATCTGAGCCGTTGATCTTGATCAAAGTTCAAAATCCAAAAACCCATCCTTTTATAACCCTTATATACGGTTTTTCAATCCTCTCTCTCTCACTTTCTTCGAAACTGTTCATCTTCCCAAGCAAAAGAAAGCAAACTTTTCTCTCTCAAAAACCCTACAAGTTCTCAAGTCGGTTTACCAAGTTTCGTTCGGTAAAACTCACTAAAAATGGCTCCAGCACATGATTTCACCAAGCTCGCAAAGCAAATCCACACAGGATCAACTGTGGACTTTGATGGGATGATAAAGAAGGGTTCTGATGAAACCCTTGTGAAGAAATCGGGACTCAAACCTTTTCTCACAATGGAATATCAAATGACATACGTTGAAGAAGTTGCCCAATTTTATGTTAACGCCGAGGTGCAGGACAAAGGGATTAAGTCCTCCGTCCACCGCAAGGACATATTAATCACTGCTAAGGACCTTGCGGAGCACTATTTACTGTCGTAAGAAGGCATGCCGGAGATATATGAAGCTGATGTCAACTTGGCTGCTGCATAGAAGGAAGTGGCCAAACCCGAGTGTGCTGCGAAATTGGTCTACACAACTGACAAGAAGCTGCTGAAGGACGATTATCATAAACTGGTGGATATCATCGCTAAGAGTGTAGACATGAAGTTTGGCAGCTTCAATCAGCTGTCCAAAACCAAGCTGATTGTCATGGCTGCGATCATGGAAGAAAAGAAGATCAATTGGGCAGAACTCGTTTACAACAGACTCTGCCAGATAGTTGGCAACAAATCCATCAAAGAGGACGGATCCTATGGAGGATCACTTGGCTATGGCCTAGTCATTGGCCATTTGATGGAGGTAAAGGGAATCCCTCTTAGACATGGAAAGCCTTTCCATGTAAACAAGAAGATGTTTAGGGCCAACCTGTCTGGAGCCTAGAAGAGAGCCTATGCCAAGAGGTCAGATACCGGTGAGAAGGAATCAGCTTAGCCTGTTGATACAGCTGCTTCCTCCCCTCCAATGAAGAGAGCTTCCCTTGCAGCTGCAAAGAAGAAAGTTGCCCCTGCAAAGAAAGAAGAAAAAGACGCACTGCCCTGCGCAGTAAGTCGCCGCCCACGCAGCCGAGGGAGAAGGAAGCCCAAATACCTTCTCGACCATTAGAAAGAAGAGGATCGCCAAGCCCGGAAAGCGCTCCTCAATCAAAGAAAGATGCTCGGCCCCGCCGCTAAGGAATCGAAAGAAGAAGTCTCCGAACTAGAAGTTCCTCTGGTGAGGACCAAGAGAAGGAGAAGACTCACCAAGCTCTCGAGCTTGAGAAGACAAATGAGTCCCGCCACTCACCGAGAAAATCTTTGAGATCTTTTGAAGAAGTGCGATCTCTAGAAGTTATTGAAGAAACTTGACCAAGTCTGCTGAGGATAGTCGCAGAGGCAATTCAAGACCACTGTGGACAGAATAGCCGAGGATGAAGAAGTGGCAGAGACAATGAAATCCCCTGTTGAAGGGATGGTGTCTCCACCGCCACGGATGTTGCTAAAGGTGAGGAGCAAGCGAGTATGTTGCCTTCCATTCCCGAAAAGGAAGGGCAACAAGGAGAGCATGAAGATGACGATGTAATTATGTACTCTCCATTATACCTGGACATCCGAACCGTCCTCAGTGAGAGTGGAGGAAATGGAAGGTCGAGTCGCCGAGGGTACAGTTTGAACGCATACGAATTCATTAAGGAAGAGAAAGAATTGATGAAATTCCTCGAATTGACCACCGTGCTTCAGCACTTGATGAAGATAATCGCTGGACATCCCGCATATCTTCAAGGAAAAAGAAAAGGAAAGGTTAGCGAAAGAAGCGGCTCGTGAAAAGGCGAATATATGCCCTCTCACTAGAACCGCGACCATACTCATCCTCACATTGATATGCTCTCGGGAGGTGATGAGGACACGGATCCTGTTCTTTGCAAAGGAGAAGTTGGACATGCAACAAGCCATGCGGAATCCAAATTGATGCATGAGCGGCAGATGATGGAAGGACCAGAGAGTCCTCCAAATCTCTCTGAAATTGATCCGTTGGGAGTGGTACAGATTGCCCGCGATTATTGCCGCAACCACATCCGCATTCACTCGAGAGGACGGATCGAGGACTTAGCGATGACACCGGAACTTGGGCACCCAAGTTGAGCCAACCCCTAATGAAGGTGTTTTACTACACCGTCGTCACTACGGAGCACTCAATGGAAGCAAATGAGTCCGGAACAGAGTGACCTCACCATCGATCACTCGGTGGTGCGCCCGGTGAAACTCACTCACCGCTGCGCTTGGCCGGAGGATGCTGCAGATGACTCCATAATGAAGGAAGGGAGGCGAAGTGGAGAAAGAAAAAGAAAAAGAACAACAACAAGTTGTCACTAACGAAGCTCGGACAGTTGAGTCTGTCCCAGCTGAAGTGCCAACAGCTTTGCTGGCTGAGGACGCTGTTGTTGTAGTCAAGGCACAGGATGGATATGCCCCGGGAGTTATCACTCTGGGCAATGAAAGTGCAATCCAAGGAGTTGAGACTCCTGTGGATGCCACTGCAGAAGACCCTAAGACAGCTGCGTCTGTCGAAGGGAATGTACAAGGCCTTGCTGCAGTTGAGACTGCAGGAGGTAATGAAGGCCCAAGGGAGGTTGAGACTTCCCTGGGTAAAAATCAAGGAGAAAAGAGCATTCCTCAAGTCATCATTGCTGACTCAGAAGAGGAAAACAACGCTCTTCATGATTCCCAGGATAATCCTGATACAACATTCTTGGGATCTGAAGACGAAGTTGAGTCAACCCCTGCCGCAGGACTCACCGGTGATGTTCTTCCAAGTACGAGTAAAACCGAATTCAAAGTCGCTCGTCAATCGTTCAATTTTGATGATGAACCAAGCCTCGAGGCTTCATCATCCTCTCGATGACGCTAATGGTGCAAAACGAGGACAAGCAAATTCATTTAGCAGAATCCATCGAGGTCAAGAAAGAAGGTTAAGGCAGTGAGGCTCGATCCACCGCCAACCCACTCACCAAGGCCCACTAAGACCGAGTCATCTGCGCGAGCTCCCAAAGCTACTGATTGGCTCGACTAACTAGATCATCATAGCACGAACAACCGATTAATCAATACCATATGTGCGTGATGATGCATTCGAAGAAACTTTCCCTTTCTCGATTGAGTGCCCGATCTTGAAGCTTAAATAGCTCATGAGCGAGCAGACGCTTCAACATAAGAGTCGATCCAGCTATTCCCCCGATTCAATTGTTCCAGTGATTTTGATTTTGATTTTGATGTCGCTGGGCGCCAAAACCGAGGTGACAAATGCGAGGCACGTGAAGTCTTCAAGACAATCCTTGGTGATATTGAGAAGATTGAACGGCACCGTGTCTCACCGGATATGCGGCTGGACAACAGGGATGCCAACCTCACGGCAGACTTGCGAGGGATAGTGGTCAGAATCAGGGAATGGTGTCAGCAGTAGAGTACAATGCAATACAAACACTACAAGAAAATTGATTTATAATGACGGGAAATTTCATCATTATATGTCCAAAATCCGTCATTAAATACTTTCAATAACGGGAATTTCCCGTCATCGACCCCTCATTATAGCCCTCCTAGGTAAAAGTTTATAATGACGGGAAATATGTCCCGTCATTATTGTTTTAATATATATAATGACGAGATTATACCGTCATTAAAAATAAATTTCAATGATGATAAATTTCCTCATTAATACTATCATTTGCTCTCACTAATAATACTTTTATGACAAAATATTTCGTCATTGTATAGTCAGTTTCCCCTCATTAGATGTAATTATTGATAAAGATTACAATCATTATTAGTTGTTAGCCCGTCAAGAAAATTAGTTTAGCAATAAAATTATCCATCATACATCAATATTTATCTCATTAGAAATTAAATTTTATTATGAAATTTAGAATCATAATCTCATAGGAATTGCTCAAATGCATAAAAATACATCACTACTAATAAAATATTAATACCACTAAATATCCAAGAACCGATAAGTTTTCGAACAACAGTTTTTATATGAACAATTGCATCCACGTCCATTCATTTGCTCAAAATATATACAATAGTAATATGTTCCAAAAATTAATTTCATCTCATGCAACAGATTACTAAAGTATTTACTAATACTACTCCATAGTGTGAAAATATATTTGAGCACCATAAAGGTGAATCACTCGGTTGCTCCAATTACCATGCACCAATTCCTCATTCGTACTTGAATTCTTCTTTATGAATCAACCTACAAGAAAATACATCAAAGTTAAATAAGAATCCCAATAGAAAACAATAATATTCAAAGTTGCAATAGTAAGAAATATTATAGACAAAAGGGTATTCTAGAGTTTCAACGACCTCACTAAATTGGTGATTGATACAAGTGAAATCAATGTAAGGAAATCTAACAACTAAAAAAGCTAAAAAATTGACCATTAGATCTATGATAATTGTTTTATCTGTTTTCAAATTATGTAGAATAACAAGAAAGGAATTATATGATTCTTGAGGATTCATGAGACTGACTTCCAACAAATGAGAAAATCCAACCACTCAAGTACTATGATTATCCAAATAACTTATAATAGTTCTATACTTTAATTAGTGAGAAACTGAACAAAATGCAACAGTATTTATCTCAGTTGAGATAGAAATGTTCATTTATTAGGGGAAAAAAAAGAAGAAAAAAACTGTCTTTTTGATAATGAGCAAAGATCTGAAAGAACAAAAAGAATGAGAATGCTTAGCTGGAACTTCTAGCTACAGGGAGATGACCACCAATTATAAGGACACCCAACTGCGCTCCATAATAGAGTATGTTATTTTTAACTATTAAGCTACAACATCCTTATTAATACCTCCTACTTTTGATTTTTATTTATAAAATTATGTGCATATTTAATTAGAAATCCTAACCCATCTATCTAAATGATGACTCGTATCATGAATGTGACCAGAAAACCACATAACATTTAAGTCTTTGTAGAGTATTGCCTAAGGGCTATTGCTAAGAATTGGACATGAGTTATCAGGGTACTCATAATAGTGAAAATCCAAAACTTCATAATAGAAAACATATCGATTTACCTCCATATTCACGGTGTAGATAAATGATATATTATATCATGAATAAAATGCACTCTCATCTTGAGTTCCTGTTGCCCATCTTTATGAAAACATTTTGCTTGCACTCATAAAGAGCTGATAAGTTCTAGATGTTACGCTATTGGAAAAGAATTCAACTCAGATCGGTTAACATATGAAATTAAGAATTCTAGCAAACTAAACATGGCACAATGTACCACTTTATATCATTGAATGGATCACTTGAATATGTTCAAAAATTCTTATGTTATTCTTGTATGATGTATCAGATCACATAAAGAAGTTTTGCTTCTTATTAATTATCATAAAACCTTTTGAACTTAAGTGTACATGTCAGGTCATCAGCCTAAGTGTTATTTGCTCTTAAGAAGTCTACAATAAAATTGCAGTGTTAAGATTTCAAATAGGAATTTCAATATTAAAGTTGATCATCAGAATCCAAAATAGCACAAAATTCCAATCAAGCAAGAGAGACAAAAGAGTTGATGCAACTATTATAAAAGAAGTCAAAGCACGTTCACCATCTTTCTACACTAGCACTTCAATCCACAACACCTTTTGTACAAATCTCATTGTCTGACAAATATTTTAATTAAAATGATTCAATATCAAATGCATGTAACTTAAAAACTCTATCAAGTCTAAATGTTCATAATGAAACAAGAACTTCAATTAGATTCCCACGGTTCAGAAATGCAAAATTGAACAGCCTTAGCCCTCTTATCCAGAGAGGAAAAACGCGAATAGTCATGAAATCTAAATAAAGTGTTCTTCCATTTATTTTATTAGTTCTACAAACAATTATAAATTCTTCCTACAGAGTATAGCAATCTGTTGCATATCACACACAAAAAAAAAACTAAAATTTCAATTTTTAATTACCTATTTTTTGTTGGCTAGGGCTTAGGGTTTGAAATTGGGACTTTTTCTCACAACGCCTCAACAATGGCGATGGGCAGCAGAGGGAGGCGGCAGCGGGTGGAGGAGCCTGAGACGAAGCGAGAGGCGAGGATAGAGGAAGGGCTGAGAGTTTACACAGACAATTAAGAGAGACGAAGTTACGGGAGTTGAGGGGAAAAAAACTCTCCAGGTTATTAGAATATTTATGAATATTGAAAATTTATAAGATTTTCATTAAGAAAAATGATTTTTTTAATTTTCTTAATGATGAAAATTTTAATTACATTTGGTGGGAAATATATGGTGTGAAGAGTCCTATAACCAATAATGAGGGTATTTTGTTTGGCAGGCAATTAATGAGGGGAATAATCATCAATAACTAGAAAATTTTGAATTCATCACAAATAATTACCCTCTTTAGCTACAAGGTTTTTTTACCCTCATCAAAAGTTTGTAAATCATACTTTTAATGACCAATTTTCCATACCTTCACTAAATTTTCGTCATTAAAAGCTAAATTACTTGTAGTGGAACAAGTCAGATACTTGAAAGCATTGTACAACAAAATGCTGGTCTGGAGCGCTGATAATGCGGAGATGAAGCGGAGAATGCAGGAAAATATTGACAGAGTGAATGCCTCTCACACAACAGAGATGGAGCTGCTGCGTGAATTTCACAGAAAAGAACTTATGCGCGTTGAGGAGAATATGAATGCCAAATTCAAATTTTCTCATGGTTGAAATGAAACCGGTGGCAACCGAGTCCAAAGCCACCCGCCGAATTGCCGCAGCAGACTCCAAGCGAGAATCGCCTATCACCGACCGGACTTCATGCTTGCTAGGATGTTTCCAGGGTTCCTCTCTCCTTTGATGATGCCAAAAATGGGGAAGAGGAATACCGAAGATGTTGAAGGAGACAATCGTGGAGAAGAAGAAAGAGACAAACATGAGAAGAGGAGGAGAAGGAAAAGTCATTTGAGGGGGAAAGGTCAAAGGATGTGACCTTAATTCTTGCCGAAACCCTCAAAGAAGGCAATGTCACAAATAGCATAATCGAAAGCTTAGGTGACTCGACTCTTTCGACCACTCTTCCTGTACCTATGTCCGAGAAGAGAAAAATCGTAGAAGCGAGGGATGAAGGAGGTTGAAAGGAAGACGGATGCCCGTGTACTAGAAGTTTTGAAAGCTTATGGTGGCATTCCGGCAGGAAAGGACCAAGATGCCATCCCAGATGACGGAAATGAGCCAAGATCGGTTGAAGAATTTCAAACTCTTGAATCCGAAGGCTATTTCAAGGACATGCCATTAGCCCAAGCCTGGATCATCTTGAGAAAGGCACGAAGATATATGAAGAAGGCGATAGGCGGCGAGACTACCAAGACCATTCACCGGTAAAAGAAGACACCGTGTGCAAAGATACACCCAGAGGAAAAGGAAGAAGTGGTGGAGGAAGAGGTTTTTGACCTAGACCTTTGCCCAAAAATATTGAATATGTAGATCCAGGCAAGAAACGAAGGATCTACTGGTCAGGTATGATGTCAGAGCTAATCTGGAAGTGGCTAGGAAAAATCTTTGAATATGTGAAGAGGATTGAAGAGGAAAACAAAAGGCAAGATCGATTGTGGCAAGAAAGACAAGAAAGAAAAAGAAAATATGAAGTCACAAGAGAGCTTACGAAAAGAAGAAAGCAAAGAAGAGGAAAAGAAGAGGAAGAGAGTCAGTCGAAGAAGACAGAGTCAAGAAAAAAAGAAGGAGGCAGCGAAGGCGATGAAGTGTTGTTGCTAACCCCTTCATGTATTTTACTTTTGTAAATACATATGCAAGTAAGTCTTCTGTACATTCAATGAAAAATTAGTAATTTATACATCTTTGCATTGACGTATGTAATTTGCGTAGACATAAGTATGCTCTGATTGCTATGATACACATTGTAAACAGTTGTGTAAAGGACAAGAATGTTATGATCAATAAAAAGATTGATTCTACGCATACATTCTTTGTTACTGCATTGTTTGTATGTATCTTTGTTGTTTGCATTTTGTTTGTATGTTTTAAGTTTTGGCATCATCAAAAAGGGGGAAATTGTTGGGAAAATTTACTGTTTAGATTTTGATGAATGCCATGTAAAACTTAGACTAGAAAGTTGGCACCCCATTTTCCTTGTAATTCGTATTGTAATAGATAGGGCTCAACAAGCTAAGTTAAGTCAGTTATACCTGGGAATACAAGAAGTCAACTCGAGACTGAAGTGAAGACTCCGCTGAGAAACAGCTGAGTATGGCCAAGAAAGAAGATCAAGGACTCGACTGAAGGAGTATCAGCTGTGATACAACTATATGAAGAGTCAGTCAAGTCAATTCAAGAAGCCAAGTCTCAAGTTGAAGTGACAGATGAGTCATCCATTGATTGGAAGCTAATTAGAAGTCACCTGGGGAATAAAAGACTGCAATCAAGTCAAGACAACTGAACGAGATCCGTTGATAAAAGTCAAGAATGTTACTCAGAATAGTAACCTGTTAAAGTTGTCAGAGATAAAGTGTTAGTTCCAGTTGTGTGCAAAAGGAACAAACCAATGGGAAGCACTGCACCAAGTGTCAGAAACGCTGCAATGCTGCAAGACATTAAATACGAGGAAATGTCAACATCAAGGACTGCAACAAGACAAGTTTTGAAAATCAGCCTATCTCTTCAACGGGCAAATTTTTGAAAGTTCACTATAAAAGGCTGAGGAATCACATTGAGAATATGTTACCTAAACCTTGCACACCTGAGATAACAAGCAACATTCAAATTGTAACCTGCAAAATATTCTCAAGTTATTCAAGCAAAATCCTCAAGCCTAAATCTCGAAGGAAATCGATCCAACACTAAGATGTGAAGGAAAGACAACTTCAAACTGTTGAAGAGGAAACTTTTGAAGAATCAAAAGGGGTTTACTTTCCAAGGAGGATTGTAGGAAAGTTCAAGGTCGAACCAATCTCAAGTTATTGGAGGGCTTCGTGATCAAATCCAAGAAGCTTGAGAAAGTAAGCTGAAGTAGCAAGGCAACCGCCCTGTGAAGAAGCTGAGTCGGACGAGAAGCCACCAGGTGTGACCAAGCCATCTCCGGTCGAGTCCAAGGAGCAAGCCACCAAGCGTGATCAAGACTTGTCTCTGGATCGATAACCACTTTGTACTCGATCATTACTTAGTGGATTCCTCCGGGAGTTGGAGAAGAGAGGAGTAGAAGAATTACCCCATCTTCGAACCTCTATAAAATTTACTTGTGTCATTTACATTTCAAAGATATTTACATTCCCGCACACATACTTTATATCTCACGATAATTTGCTATCCAACGATAATTAACAAAGTGCTAAAACCAAGTGTTAAAATAAAGTTAAATCAAATTCAAGGGTGTTAATTCTTCCATTTGAAAAACTCATCACAACCAAGTTAAGGTATAGTCTAAACAGCTGAGTTATTCTATCAACAGCTCTATCGAGTCTGTTGAGTGGCTAACTCTGCTGATTAACTAACTTAGTTGTCCCTCAAGGATTTAGCTGTGTATTTAACTCTGTAATATTTTAAAAGGACTAAAATCGAAAAGTTGGTAAGGTTTATTCAACCCCCCCTTCTAAACCTTACTCACACCCCTTGGGACCTACAAATGTTGAGAGATGTGCCTGCATATGAATTTTCCAATCATCAAACTCTTTAACCGTAAACATGGCAATGCGAGATAGATTTGCTTCCATGATAATACATTTTTGAAAGAAAGTTTAAAAACTGTCAATTGTTGGTCTTTGAAAAGATTGAGATCTAGTTCAGCAACTAGTATGAAAGGTTCTTTGAACGAACCGCTCTGATACCACTTGTAGGTCCCAAGGGGTGTGAGTGTTAAGTCTAGAAGGGGGGTTGAATCTTAACCAATTTTTCAAATTTGATCTTTAAATCAGAGTTTTTACACAAGTAGCAGCTTAGTTCTTTTAAGAAAGCTTAGTTCAACCTCAACAGGAGAGTTAACCACTCAACAGACTCGACTGGGCTTTTGATAGAGTAACTCAACTGAGTAAAGTGGGCTCTTTAAAAATTCAACTTACTTAGTTTTTTAACAGCGAATGTCTTACTCCCTTTTTGTTAAATAGGTTTTTCAACGCTTGTTTTGATTAAGTTATTATAGGTTGAGTTGGTCAAATATATCTATCAACAGAATAAAATGTACAGTAATTAAAGTGCTGAAAATAAAAAAACACGAGGCAATTTATAGTGGTTTGAGGATGGGGTAATTCCTCTATTCCACTCTTCTCCAACTCCCCGGAGGTAATCCACTAATGCAACAAATTGTTACAAGATGGATACAACATCAAGTAGGCCTTGATCACACAGTTGGCTCTACTACTTCAGCTCCTTCAAACCATTGAAATTGATCATGAAGCCCTCCAACGGATTCAAAGTTGGTTCTAACTTGAACCTCAGTACACTTCCTTCATTTCTTGGATGTGCGGACCCCTTTGTTCTTGAAAACAACTTTTCCTCTTCAACTGATTAAAGATTTTCTTCCTTCACTGTGTTTATTGGATAGATACATTTCGAAAGTAGGCTTGAGGATTTAGAATGTATTGCTTGAGAGTTTTTTTGCTTTCTTTGCTTTTCTCAGATTTTCAATTGTGTCAATCGTGATCTCTCTCATATGTTCCTTAGCTTTTTATAGTGATAGTTTGAAAGTGTTCGTTGAAGAGATAGACATTTTTAGAACTTCACTTCTTGATCATTGTCTTGTTGTGCAGCAAATGATATTGACCCAACCTTAATTTAATGTCCTGCAGGTTGTCTGAAGCTCTGCAGGTGTTCTGCGAATATCTCATTGGTTCCTAGCCTCTTGCATTCTTTTAGCAAGACAGCTTTAAGGTTGAAGTTTGTCCCCTTATCATTTTGAGTAACTTCTTGACTTTTCATTCCAACGGACTTCTTCAGCTTTCGTCGAGTCATTTTGCTGCTTTACCCCTTTGTTAGGTCTTCTCCATACTTCTGGAGTGACTCAGCTGTTAGTCTGCTGACAAACACAACTTTTTGGTACTTGACTGAATCTCTTCTTCGATAATCAGCTGCAACTCCGTTAATTCTTCACTACGTCCTTTAGTCAACTTTGAGTCAACCAACCGCCAACCTCACTTTGCTTCAAAATTCAGCTTTATAGATCCTATCTATTACACAGTTGAATTACAACAGAAAATGGGGTGCCAACTTTGTAATCTAAGTTTTACATGCATCATCAAAATCTATACAATTAAATTGCCCAACAATGAGTAATTTGTGGTTGCGCAGAGCTTTAGCGGAGCTTATTCTAACTGATTTAGATTAGCTTCCTCTTCAAGATTTTGCATTCTTCATGTTTTCTTGTAGCTTCTATGGCGGCCCGATTCGGGCGCCGAATGTAGGTTGGGCACTACTTCGCTCGGGTTTTGCGGCGGCTCCTCGCCTATTGTGTTTGTTAGGAACTCAACCTTGATCGAATCGTGGGGATAGCCCTTGTTAGTTCGACTTGGTCTTCCCGAGTCTTGTATTCCAAATATTTTGGGCACCTTCTTTTCTCTATTGAAGTTTGGTGTCCTTTGCTTTGGGGTGGCGCCCAGATGGCTTCATTATACTCCTCGTAGTACATTGGAAGTATACTCCATCGTCTCTGGACTTCCGGAAATGATATTAATGACTCCACAATATGGAAGTCTCTCTTGATATGAGCTTAGTTGGAGGATTATGGTCCAAGTATTAACTGGGAATCTTTTTCTCCATTGCTCCTTAGGAGATGTGAAATGTTGACGTCCCTAAGGAGTAGCTTCACCGATATAGTTGAATGAATTACTATTCCACTTCCAGATGCTTGGGGCTTTAGACTATGCATGGCTCTTCTAAGTGTCCTTAGGGCCTGTATCCCTTTATAGTTCAACTCTCTTCATCTATGGAGTCTTCGTCTTCTCCAATGAGTTAAGCATTTCTCTCTCCTCTTGCGTTAGCAATGAATGGAGATTTTGTAGAGCTCCCTCCATCTGAGGATGGTTCATCGACACGTTGTCTGGGGAGTTCTAATTTTCTGTAAAGAGTTTCTTTTTTCGAAAATAGTTTGACGACTCTGGATGGCTCTTGGATTCTCAGCCCGAGCGCCGAGGGGAGTTTGTCTCTATCCTTTTTGGACGTTAAAGTTTGTTTATCTTCCATCAACGTGATGGCTTCTTCAGTGTCTGGTTTTTTTCCAGTTCATTGTTCCTCTCTTCCGTTCTAGTCGAGTGAGGGTCAATCTTCATGCAGTTGTTGTTGTGGCCTGCAATGGCAGGGTGCCCTTTAGAAGGGTGTTTATGAAGCTCGCACAACTCGGGGATATCCTTGTGCGGCTCCAGGATCATTGATGTCTTAGAGCATTCTAGGTTGCTTCATTAGGCTGGAGATCTTCTCGGGCCTAGTGGACTGATTTGGTGAGCAGAGCCCTTCAGGTGGAGATTGCGGAAGGGCGCCCTTTTGGCCAGGCAAGGTGTCCCCTTGAGCGAGCAAGGGCACACCCTTCAGTCAGGCAAGGGCGCCTCCTTCAGCTCTCTGAGTTATTGAATTGCGTCCCTCTGGAAGGAGGGGTCTATCATCATGTCTTCTCAACGGTATGCCTTCTTGCTCGGTGTTTCCGGCTTTGGAGCATGCGGCTTCCACGAATCACTTCATGAAGACTTGGAGTAACTCTTCTTCCGATTGTTTTACTTGAAAAAGATGAGTAATGGTCTCTAAATACTTTCTTTTGATGGAGAATCATCGTGCAAAGGCAGTAGTGAGCTTGTCCATCCCAGTGATTGATCTAACGGGAGATAATCAACCAAATTAGTGGCACTTGGTCAGTATTGTTCGGACACATTACAATAGAAAGTGTCCATCATGTTTTAGAGATCCACTTTTTCGCAGAGTTTATCTAAGTGCTCTTGGTGGACCTCCGGTCTCATCATACTACGCGAGGCCGGATATCTTGATGCTCGAGGGCAATGGCTTGGCCATGATCGCAGGACCAGTGAACTTCCTCCCTATAGCAATGGCCCGTGAGTTCGCTTGGTTGATGTTTTACCACCTGCGACTCTTTTGCGGGCTTTTGAGTGTGGACTTGGAAGTGTTAGGCTCCATTTCTAGCTTCTCTTCCAGCGGGAGCATGCTGGTCTCGTTGATTATCTCCAAGTCCTTTCTTTCTTTTACCTTCTTCCCCAAGGCTGGGGTGTTGAACATTTGGCGGAGCTTAAGGAAGGTCTTCTCACAGCTTCCGCCGCAGTATGATTCCTTGGAACAGCTCGGGTAGCTTCTTTGAGCAGGGCTTTTCACCTTAAGAGAACCTCTTCAACAGCGAGCCCCCAAGAGAGCGAGCGGCGGCGCCTTCTTGGTTTTGGCGGAGGTAGCTTCCTCCCCGGAGGATGGGGGCCGCCTCTCATCTTAAATTTGATAGTTTTTCTTCCTGATTCCTAGATCCACAACCAGCAACATTGGATTCTTCAGCTAGTGGCGGCTCTTCACGATTCTTGTTGCGTCTTTCATCTCTTCTTTGTTGATCTTCCAATGTCAGGTCCTCAATGGCGGGCATAGCCCGGGCCGTCTTCCTGCAGCTCCGGCCGCAGCTTGAGGCTTCAAAGCATTACAGGAAGCTTCATCCAGAAGAGCTTGGCGGGCTTCTCGGGTCAGGTGAACTTCTTTAGGAGGTGGAGCCCCTTTTCCGCGCGGCGGTAAATTTCTTCAATGGGTGGAGCTCCTCCGGATGGAGGTGGCGGCGCCCTTTCATCTTGTGCGGGAGATAGCGCCCTTCCGGTGGAGAGATAGTTGGCCTCCCGCCTTCTTGATGGCCTTTCCGCTTACTGGTCTCTGGCCCCAGGGCCTACATATTGGGATCCGGCTCCATGCGCTTGAGGTCGGGTCTGCATCTTCGAACGCTTTTGTTGTTCCCACAAACAGTGCGAAAATGATGCTACTTTTTATTGCAGATCTCTCCAAGTCAACGGTGTTGACGAAATCCTTCTTCCCAAGGAGGAAGTCTTTAATTCTTCTTCTCCCGAAGCTGGAAATTCTTTAATTGGGAACTTGCCTGCACACATAAGTAAACGTTAGGGGGTCCATGGGGGTTGCCCAGGGAGGCCCCCGACGCTCAAGTCAGCTTGGTGATTGAGAGAAAATAATACAGTAAACAAATACTAAATTAAATGCGTCAAAGAGTTATGAGACAAATCGTACTTACAAATGAATAAGAGCGACATTTTTATTCTTAGGATAAGTCGGCCAATAGGACTTTCGATGTAGTAGAAATCGGCCTATGGGCCTGTCCGTGTAGGAGAAATCGGCCTATGGGCCAGTCCCGAACTCCTTTGAGCAATTAATATTAAATTAATATATAAACCAAATTATATATTAAATAACTAAATGTCGTTATTGCCCCCAACAATCTGCAACTGTAATTTTTATATATTAAATAACTAAATGGCTACGGATGTTAAACAAGTCGCGGTCCGACGGGCTAGCCCATTTAACCCAAAAACAATTGGGTTAGGGCCAGTAAATTTTGGCCCGTTTAAAACCGGGTGTTTTTGGTCTGAACCGTTTAGCCTGCAGGCTAAATGGGTTGGCCCATAACTCGGTCTTTTATTTATTATTTTTTTATAATTGATTGAAACATATATAATTATGTTATTTAAAGTAAGAATAATTCATTGTTTATGTTATATAAAGTAACAAGAATTCTTTTATAAATTTTAAATAACAAGAATTCATAAATTGTGTTATTTAAAGAACAAAAATTCATTATTTGTTGTTTTATATATATCCGATGAATAAGAAGTAAAAGATAATATTTCGTCCAGTGACAGATCAAATGTGATTGAGGATGATACTTGATTAATATTTACTTAATTGTGTACTCAAGTCATACTTGTATGACTTTATTCAATTATGAAATTTTTGAATGTCTAAGCTTTAACATTTTGTCCATTAATCCAACTACAAACTATGTATTGAATTTTATTATTATGGATAATTTGGTTTGTATATTTTATTTGAATGATAATATTATAAATGTTTTAATTTAAAATTTTAGATTTAAATATTATTTTTTATTTTTTTTGTTTTAGCCCGTTAGTGACCCGTTTAATTAGTCTGAAGCATGTTAGGGTTAGGGTTAAATCTGTAATATTGCCAGCCCGTTTGATAGTGGTCCGATTAACCCGAAACCCGTTTAGGCTGAAGCCCGCTAGGAATGGCTCGAAATCGCTAGGGTCAGCCCCTTTAACATCTCTAACTATGGCTTTAGTCTAATTTTGCAAAATATGTTTCTAAAGCGTTCCAAATCTCACTGGCAGAATACAAACCAAGCATTAATTAATACTAAAGCAGATGCCATAATATTTCTGTGAAAAAATTACTGTTGCATTGCAGAAGATGAATATTTTTACTGTTGCACTGCATTAATATTTGTTAATGTAAACTAACATGCGTATATACATGTAAATACATTTAATTATATAATTGGCTGTTATATAATTATGTATATAATTATTGTGTATATAAAATGGAGTAGCTAGGAAAAATATTGAGGTGGGCTCATACACGGAAGTAGACTGGGCCGGATAAAATCCTAATATATGTTTTTTTTAAATCTTCATATAATTTTTTTTAAAATCTTTGTAATTCAATGGCACGCACAAGAGGCACTTTTTTAATAGAAAGATTGGTGGGGTGTGTCCAGGTTTCCCCCGCCTCCGCCCTTCTGTATATATTTTCCTCATGATATTACCAGAGAACTCAAAGACCTTATCAGAGTTGATAAGCAGAATATGCCTTCTAGCTTTCAGAACTAAATTTAAGTTTCTAAGTTGTAAGAGATATATTTTTTTTTTAATTTTTTTTCCCTCTATGTGATGAATGTAATCCTTGTGTGAAGGGGACGTACATGCAATAAACACTATGAATTTGTTTGGTAATTAGGGCATTTCCATCATAGTATTCCAATTTTGACTACCTAAATCTTTTTCATAATGTCATTAATTTCTTTTTTTTATGTCTTTCTAGTATCATGTTCTCCACTTTTAATAGCATATTAAAAAGGTGCACAACTTTAATTAATTTGTGCCGCATTGGTGTTTTTCTTTTAATATATACAAACAGGAGAGGGTTATATGAGACTCATGCCTTATGTAAGTACGTAGGACCAAATCTGAACCATAGATCAACAAATTTCAATGGCTAATATTAAAGATGCATAAAATAAATAAAAAGACTAATTAAATAGATATAGGGGTATATTAGTCCAAAGCAAACAATTAAATCCCATGAAAATATGAGCAGTTACCCACAATATATCTTACCATCCAAAACAAAATCAAAATAACAAAAATTGTGTCAATTAAAGTCTTCTTCTTCACCAAGACATTTGCTACCTCTGTAAATCGTTAAATTAAAATCTGAAAAAAAAAACACAAAACAAATGCCTGCTACCTCTATAAATCATTCATTTGCTTAGGTATATATAAAGTGTTGCTTAATTGTTATAATAAAGGTGCTTAACTTTATTGCGTTGCGAATAGACAATGTTGCTTATTTATTGATTCTAATTTACATTCTTACAGTAAAATTGTCTGCTGAAGAAACTGTCATTTTATGCGAAAAACAATGCTTACATAATAGACTCATATTGCTTCTCCATCGAGTATATGTTGCATATGCATGACAAAATGTCAAATGGTGTCTCATAGCGTATATGAAGAAATAATTTGCTAACTACCTGCATATTTTTTGCTTATCTATTAAATATATGTTGCATATTCACTGTCAATTAAATTCATTTCATGAGTTTCACATTTTTAAGACCAATCATTTGCTTAGGTATCTATAAAGTGTTGCTTAACTGTTCTTATAAAGTTGCTTATGAACATGAACAGTGTTGTTTAATTATTTATTCACTCTATGTTCCATGCTTGACTACACAATATATGTTTAAAATATACCCTAGTATATTTGAGTAATAATACATTGGAAAGGGAGGATTAATAATATGCCCGAGCAACGGACGGAGTGTACAAACAATTTTTGAAGCCCAACAGGATTTTAAATTTCGGACACCACAAATTCATCATAAACTGTGTCAAAGAAAATACTAGGCCATCAAAAAGTTATCGCTTGTATAGATAACATTGCATATGTTATACCATAATATTGCTTATATAGAATTTACATCCTGCTTAACAACTCTAAAGATTAAACCAAACCCAACCACAAATTTAAAAATCCAAAACAACATATATTGTTCAACCATTTGTTCAAAATAAAAAAACATGAACATCGTTTTGCTATAATCCTATGTTGTTCCAGCAAACTTCTTCGCCTCCCCCGGATTCAATTCCCTCTGCTCATTCGCATCATCCAAACAAATCGCAATGGCATATTTCCTGTACATCATCAATATTTGCGCCTCATTGTTTTTCTCCAGCCCACCCTCCCAATTTCTGATACCTCCTCCCTCTTACATATTCATGTGATGCATAGTGAAAATGGTTATTTCTTGGACTTTGCAAAATTGTGCATCCCCTGTTACCTCTTTCAGTGCATTTTCAAGCAGCATAATTATATCAACAACATCCGTACCAAGACATGACAACTTTTACAAGACTCTAGATGCATACTCCATGTAAAAATGTTGACAAAAAATAATAAATACATAACAAAATCAATAATTGTATAAGCATACAGGTATATAAACTAATCAATCTACACAAAGCCACGACAGAAAAGATCTAAAAAATAACTCATTTATGCTATGAAAGCATCATTTTATATCAACACAAGCATAATATTTGGTCTTAATAAGCAATATATTTGTACCAAGTATTTTTTGTCTTTTTAAGCAATATTCACTATGCACATAAGCAAGTTGTACTAGCAGCATAAGCAACTCATATACATTTATCCATACTATCATCTAACAAAAAATCACAGTTACAACAAAATAATCAACATTTTCTCCTACGTAAGCAAGATCGTTCTGCTTAATAAGCAAACATTTGACAGTAAAAAAAAACGAATCTCTGCAACGTACAAGAAACATTTTTGTCAATGATAAACATAAAATCAAACAAGCATAAGCATAATATAAAGCATACATAAGTAGAAAACAAAACCTACATAAGCATAATTAGCAATAAAAATAAGCAGTTGAAAATATCAATAAACAATCCCCCAAACTTAAAAAACATAGCAATACTAATTACCCCCTATTTCCCAAATTTTTTTCAATTAAACATCTTATTCACTCATAAAAAATATTAGCAACATCCTAATAACTACAATGGTATACATCCTAATAACTATAACATTACACCCTAAAAATCCAACAAAAGCGAAAATAAAAAATCAAAAACCCACAACAAAGCCTAACTATGCAGTTAGAATAACATAAATAAGCAGTATTACGAAACTCAATAAGCATTTGTACATATTTGACACAAAAACAGAGCAATTTAAACCCTATTTCCCTAATTTTTCATCGTGTTACATCAAAAACTAAAAATAAGAAATAGCAATTGCCCCAACTCAAAAACAGAGAATTTTACCTAACAGAGAAACTTACCCAAATTAAAAACTAAAGTCAAGAACATATCAACATCCTAAAAATACAATAATACCTCCAAAAAACCAACAAAAATAAAGTAAAAAATAGAAAACCACAGTTATTCTAGGGTTCTAGGTTTTGCAAAACTGCAACAATAAATAAAAAACTATAAAAAAAAACAGAAATTACAGACATTATCATATGTTTATGCAAATGATATGTTTAGAGAAGGAGTTTTGTAACCCATAAATTCTTGAAAAAAATTCCGAAAGATGAATAAAAAAAATCTTGTTCCAACTACAATGTGGCCGTCGACTCGGAGAAGAAGGTGAGGCCGTTCAGACGACTCGGAAATGGTGCCACTTTAAATAATTACCGTTGAGTTGTTGCCGCTTCGAAGAACAACTAGAGATGAAGAAATCTTTCGCGAGGGAGATATGAAGAAATCTTTAACAGAGAGAGATTGAGAGTTTCGACTGAGTGAGATTCTCGTCCGAGAGAGTTTGACTTGTTTCAGTTTTCGTAGACTCAAAAGAGAAGATTTGGATGAGAGATCACGATAAAAACCGATCCCTTAATTCTAGGAATGTGAAAAGCCACTACCAAATATAACTCTCCCCCTAATAATTGATATAAAATACGATTTACCAAAAAGCCCTTTTCTTCAATTAATTAACCATTAAAAAGGACAAAAACTGATTAATCTAGACCGTTTAAAAATAACTCAACGCTCCAAATTTGGTCTCACATACTCACATAACTTATGTGGATTCACGAGATCTAAATATATATATATATATATATATATATATAAGTCGAATTGGTATTGTTAACCCATCAACTTCATAAATTTATGAATTCGATGTTCAAAAAGCACTACAAGAAAAATGCTCAACAACAACAGATATAATCTGTTGTGTATTACAATAATCAGCCGTTGTAGTAGATGGTGTTGTAAAAAAATCCGCTCAACCACAACAGTTACAATCCGTTGTCGTTAATAAGAAGACAACGGTTAGAATCCGTTGTCTTTGAATGCTGAAAGACAACAATTGGGACAACGGCTGGTATCTGTTTTTGAATTATGAGATACAACAATGTATTTGACAACAGTTAATATCCATTGTGGGCTTGAATTATCACAACAGTTCTACAAGGCTTTAAAACCGTTGTACTTTGTAACAATTCAACAACAGATCAAATCCGTTGTGATTTTGTAGTATTACAACAGTTTAACAAGCCATAAAAACCGTTGTAAATTGAAACCATGGCTAATGTATTTTATATTTGGTGTCTATTATTTTTTCACCTGTGGTAATATATAAATTTTGATTTCATATATGCAAAAAACAATATATCATCCAATATTGCCATTAAAAGAAAACAACATATAACTAACTAAAACAAAACATGACATTCAAGTGATTGTATCTAGTACATGTCTCAAAAAAGTTTAACAAAACAAATATATCGTAAATATATCTAACAAGTGTTTAACAAAACGTCTAACAAGTGTTCTCAAAGTTACACTAATTCTTTCATTGAGGGCACCGCAAAGCACTCAATATCATGCCCGCAAATAATAAGTATATACATCAATTTACATAATTTAAGTTCATGCCTCCAAATAAGAGTATATACATCAATTTACATTAAAATCAAATTCACTCAATTACAGAATGTGCATTCTTTATAACTATGAAAATTTGCATATAACTATGAACAAAATACCTATTCACTCATGTATATGGTCTTGGACGCATTCTGCCCACTCCGATCGCACTTCATCAATTTGAACTTGAGAATACTCCACATTTGAATAGGAGCCTATGTCTGAAACAATTTTAAATGACATTGATAAGTATTAGACAACTTAGTTCATTAATGCACAATATGAAATTCTAAACTTGAAATCAAACGCAAAATCAACGAGAAACAGAAATAAGAAAACTTAATTTTCAACATCTCAGCAGAGTTAAAACAGAGTACAAGTAAAAGCGTGGAAGATCCACAGCCGTCCCATTTTAGCTGAAAATCAGAAAAGCTTCCATTGAAGAATTCTCCTCATTTTGAAGAAGGAGTGATGTCACCAACAATAGCTATCCAGAGGAACCAAACAGGACCAATGGCAGATTAGTTTTGCAGAAGGATCTCACACAAGCTAAATATACATCCAGATTATTTAATAGGGATTAACTTTAAGTATCTCCATCAGATAACACTAATAAATGCACCAGCATATATTTCCATTCCAATAACACACCAATATAGAATAATATGCACTCTCTCACTTAGGGAGATGAGCATCAGAGTGGTGTGCTTAATAGTAAAGGGAACTATTGGAACCAAAATAACAAATAACAATAGAAGTTTAAATGTTACTACAGGTAATGCTAAAACTTTTATTTCAGCATATCAAATTTTACTAAGATACATGTAAAATTGGACGGTTCAAAATACCTCTTTAAGTATGTACGATAATTGAGAGTGTGTGTGTATTTCATGACTTCATTTTTTGAAATTTAGGTTCAAACATTTCGATGGACTGTGCTCTCAATATCAGAAAAATTACATGAAAGCTTTCAAACATCACTCAACACAATCACTGTACCAACTTGTGAACTTTCTCTACTAACTTAAAGAAACAAGGAACTGATACAGGTTATATTCTACCCAGGCCTTGCCTACCATTGATCAACCAATACAGATTCATACAGTTCAGAGCTCAAGATTTTGCAAGTACTAAAAACATCAATTAAAACTCCTCAAAATGTGTTGTTTCTGCTATCCAACTATACATTGTAATGAGCTACTTGTGACATATGATGGAATAATCTACTTAATAATAAGCAAATAGAAAAAGCAATCAATTGGGAATTAGATGTTTATGTTTCGATATATGAGCAATTATAGGGTGGGTCATATCACATATGTACCCTTTTAACTTGTAAAGTTCCAAAGTTTGCACGTTCTAAGCGGTCAAATTTTGCACATGTTGATGCTCGGAGTTTTTAAAACAATTTTAAAACTCATTTACCCTATATACTAGTATAACTTTCTCAACTTCCAAAAAAAAGGGGGGTACCACACTAGCATACTGTCACTACACCAATTAATTAAACCAAACCACAATAGTAAGTTTCACTTATACACGACAAAACAATTCAGCAGTCGGATATATTTAGTGGCAAAAAAGGTACCAAATCAGTTTTAAACTAAAAGAAAGCTAAAGACTGGTGTTAAACTCTGGAGACGCATAAACAAATTATTACATGTATGAGAATTTACTTTCTGTAGCCTTGTGTAAGTCAGGCCATGCCATATTCTGCAACTAGATTCAACACATTTGAATAGGACTACACAAAAACAGTTAACAATATCAACAAATTATTGGGAACAATTGCATAAAAAGATTTTTGAAAAATACAAAACAGTAAGGAGCATAATGTAATTTGTGGTGCATTGTCTACAAATACACTTTATTGGGAGTGATATGCGCAAGTGTATTGTTCTGAGCTATATGAAGCTGAGCCCTCCCAAATACACTCCCAACCAGCCGACCTTTAAAAGAGCTATATGAAGTTGAGCAAGTGTATTGTTCGACTCGATAAGTGCAGTTTCTATATCATCAGCCAATATCTTCATATCACTCCTAATAACCGGTTCAAATACATATACACAGCCATTAAATATCAGTATCAGTGTAGATGCAGATAAAAACAAATACTGAAGCAAATTGTAAGTTCAAAATCCAGAACCAAATTCATGTACTCGTCAAACCCAATTATTCGGCCTTCAATCCTCAGATCCTTTTGCTCAAAAAGCCATATCTGAATGCGAGCTTTGCTCTGAAGAAAATTTCTTTCGCTCTTTTTCTTCTTCTCCCGCTGCAAAACCGAGTCACCATGGTGAACTTGTATATTCAGAAGCAACTGTAAGTGCAGTCGAATTTCAGCTGCACATCAGCACATGCAAGAAAATCCCCATTTTCAATACTAGATACTGAACTCAATCCTAGATCTGCACAAGTTTTTGTTCCATACTGCTTTAGATAACTTTAATCCCCAAAGAATATATATTACTCCTTGTTTATGCTAATCTTGAATAGTCTATACAAAAACGAAAAAGCACTTAATCTTTGGTAATTGTTGGCTCCATTAAGTCATACTATGATAAATACATTCCTTTAGTTCAGAACATAACAAAATTGGGGAACAAAGAAATACAAAATAATAAATACAAACCCTTAAAAGTATTTTATAT
Organism: Rehmannia glutinosa; assembly: GCA_016081115.2. Classification (NCBI taxonomy): domain Eukaryota; kingdom Viridiplantae; phylum Streptophyta; class Magnoliopsida; order Lamiales; family Orobanchaceae; genus Rehmannia; species Rehmannia glutinosa. The sequence continues at coordinate 93,828,786 of CM071926.1, forward strand.
TGAAGCGGGTGAGGTACTTGTAGCCAGCAAATAGTACATTCTCATCCCTGTGCAATTGCCTGTTTTCATTCCAGCAAAACATTAGGGCTTGCAACAAGCAAGACATAATTTTTAAACTACAAAAACGAAAATCAAATTATATACATGCGGAGAATATTGCCGACGGTGTGGTCCTCACGCTCGATGGTAAACGACGACGCCTTGATAATCTTCGTGTCCCTCTCGTACGACACCCTGTTTCATCAATCAAAGTTCAAGCAACAAATAAAAAGGGGAGAAAATAAACAAGTAGACACACACAACCCTAGCAAGTTTAATTGTATGGTTAATTTACCGCTGGACTTTCGTGCTAGCCATGGCTGCTGCTTGTGGACTCCGCTGCAGAAAATTTCTTTCGCTCTTTTTCTTCTTCTCCCGCTGCAAAACCCTGGCAAACGGTATGAGATTCTCTGAGTTTTATTGTACCTAAGCTGAAGTCGGGGTTTGGGCTCGCAAGCCACCACAACTTTAAAACCCTCAACTTAAATAAATAAAAAAAAAAAGTGCTTTTTTTTGTAGATCAAAATAAAAAAGTCCTTTTTTTTTGTTTTACTTCAGTTTATTTAGACTGTAAATGCTTTTAATATTAATAAAAAGTGCTTTTTTTTTGCAGATCTAGTTGTTATTCAACTTAATTTAATATCAGCAACTTATGATATGTAAAAAAAAAAAAATCGGTTATTCGGTCCGGTTCGATTAACCGAAATTACAAAGTGGAACAAAAACGAATAACCGAAATTCTGAAAATAAAAACCGAAACTGAACCGAATTTTTGGGTTCTGTTTCGGTTCGGACCGAATTTTCAGTTTTGGTTAACCGAACTGTGCACAACCCTACTCATAGTACATAATATTTTGTCTTTTATGTGTAAAAATATCTAGTAAAACTTATACTTTTTTTTATTAAACTTTAAAGTTTTATGTAAATCTAAAATTTCCAATTAAATATAAAATTTAATTTGTAAGAGCTATTTAGAATTTATAATTTTTTTTATTAACAAATAATTATATAAATTTAACATCAAGTAGATTTTTATATAATTATCATGTTATTTAAATATAATATTTATTTATTTATATTATATTTTCTGAATATGTGATTATTTTTTTGCTGGTAGACAAATGGGTGTAGACAATGCTTGAAGAAACCGTTGTATTAATCGTTTTCTTTAAGCGCATTTATTTCAATAATATACAATGATTTGAGAAACCATTGTAAGAATCGTTGTCAATTAGCCAAACAATCCGCTAATAGACAACAATATGGAAAATCCGTTGTCATATATAGAACTACCGTTGTCAATGAGCGTAAACATCCGCTAATAGACAACGGTTTGCGGAAAACCCGTTGTTATATTGTTACAGACAACAGAATTTACGAAAATCCGTTGTATTTTCGGTGTTGTTGATGTCCATTTTTCTTGTAGTGAAGACTATCAATACTTGACTTGAAAAGTGTTTCTCTTTTAATTTTTTAAATGTTATTACATAGTACAGGAAATTCTATAAATGAAAATTTTCTAATGGAGCACCAAGTTCGTCAAAATAAAAAAAAAAGTAAATATAAATAACATATTCGAAAATATAATTAACATTAAAATATAGAGTTATGTCACTTTGTAATCAGTTTGCAATCTAATTATTAATTTCATCATTTGAGGTCAAATCATCTGATACCGAAAATTAATTTTTTACAATATATTATAGTAACTTATATAAACAAAAAACTTTCCTACTCGATTTGCAACCACATTATTGATTTCAACAATTGAAATCAAATCTTATGTACAGGCTACAAAAGGCTATAAACCTTTTAGAGCATACTTGCATTTGAAGTACTATAAAAGATAACAACATCTGATCATTTAATTTCCTAAGTCCTAAGGTAGCATCAGTACTATGGCTACAATATCCAAAAACTTGGTCGCAATTTTTATCATCGTCTATGTTTTCAAACCAACAATATCTTGTCATTGGACTAAAGGATATGAGGTCATTATAGCCGATAATATCTATGCGATTCCAAATCAACTAATTATTCATTGTGCATCAGGCAACGATGATTTTGGTAATCACACACTTGCCTTCTCTTTTCTTTTTAGTTGGTCTTTTTGCGATAGCATTTTTAAGAACACCGTATACTTCTGTCATTTCTGGTGGGGTTCGAAGCAACGAGCATTCGAAGTTTTCAACTATAAATTGGGGAAAAAACAATGTGGAAATGGTACGTGCCGTTGGATTGTAAAACCTGATGGTTTCTATTTGACCGATGGCACATATATGCCCGTGAAAAAATATGATTGGCAATGAGGACACGTAGATTCATTTTGCTATGTTTCGTTATTTTTGCATGTATTTAGATACAATAAGCTCTATTATTCCTAAAATGTTAAAAAAATATAAACATAAACTGAATTGATCATAAGATGTATACTTGACTATCTATTGGTCCACCGGCCTTACTATGAAATCTCTGCTTTTCTTATCGTTTCAATAATTTAAAAAGTTGCAAAATTAGTCCTCTAAAAGGCTTTCGCAAAAATAGTCATGTAGTTGTATAAATATCTCAATGTTGCCCTGGAAAATTTATAATTTGCAAAATAATCATATAACTATACAAACATTTCAATTTTGGCCCTAAATTTCACTGAAAGTTGAGAATTACGTGAGTCGCTCATGTTATTGAAATATGATATAAATAGAACTAAAATCGAGATTTTTTATGGTTACAAGACTATTTTGAAAATTGTATATTTTACTGAACCAAAACTGAGATGTTATATAGTTAAGGTACTATTTTGCAAACCTTAAATTTATTGCAGGACTTTTTACGACCAAAAATTTAGATGTTTATATATTTACAAGACATTTGGTATGGGATGTCTACTGGATTCAAGATCTATTAATTAAGGGATCAAAATTTATTCAATAATGAATTACACCGGTTACGATTAGAGCTGCCAAAACGGACCAAACCCGTTGCGCCGGCCCGCACCACCAGGAGTAGGGGTATGGCTTGAGGATTTATAGGCCCGCCAAGAGATGGGCCTAAATGGGCTGGCCCGCAGCGGGCCGCGGGTTGAGGTGGGCCAACCCGCGGCGGGGCGGGCGGGCCACAACTTATTTATAATTTTTTTTAAAAATTGAAATATTAAAATATATTTATTAGAGGAAATCATTTTATTTAGTAAATTATTATGTTCCTTTATTAGACAGTTAAAATGATTCAGAATAATTATTTGATTAATTTACAATCCCATAAATTAGGCTATTAATTAGTTTTAGAATATTTGATTGAGTTTTTATTAATGTTAGAAAATCATTCAATCCCAATCGATTAATTGTTTTCACACTGTACATGTTGGATAAATGTGTTGTTTGTGCCCATACCGTATTATCATTTCATTTATAATCACATAGTATAGTTCCAAGATCAATTTCATCTAGAAAAGCTTTGGCACCAATGCAACACAACTCAACTGCCAGTAAATTTGGATGCGGTCTTAAGTCATTTAGCAATTTTTTTTTTCATTTATGGCTGGCTGGCCCGCGCCAACCCCCGACCCAAGGTGGGTTGGGTTGGGCCTAGCCTGCCCCGCCCCGCCAAATGGCGAGCTGCGGCGGGTTTTGGGTCGGCCCGGCCCGCCAGCCCGTTTTGACAGGTCTAGTTATGATATTTTCTTTAATTGATTAGATCTTGAAATATATATATCATAAAAACTCCTGTCAGACTGTCTAACGGGTCTTTTTCGTTAGACGGATCCAACCCGACCCATAATTTGTTTTTGTAACTTCATGCACCAGTGGCATGTTTGTAGTATTATGGGACAGTGCATCCGAAAAATATTAGTAGTTCCCTAAAGAGTTTTTTAGTAGTTCTCCTGAATATAATTAATTTTTTCTCTCCCGAAAAGTATTAGCAGTCCCTCACAAAAGTATTAGTAGTAACGATGAAATGTATTAGTAATTTGTTTGAACAGTTTTTTCAGTAATCCTCTTGAAAATATTTATTTTTTCCATAAAGAGTATTAGTATTCCAAACTAAAACGTATTAGTAGTCTTATTTAAAAGTATTATGTTTTTTCCGATTAAATGTATTTTAGTATTCCTCTTCAAAAGTAATAGTTTTCCTCATAAAAAGTATTAGTAGTTCCATAAAAAAGTATTAGTTCTTCCCCTAAAAAGTGTAATATCTTGTTTCTTTTATTTAACAATTATTATTATTATTATTATTATTATTATTATTATTATTATTATTATCTATATTGTAATTATCTTAATTATGATAATTATAAATTATTAATGTTTAAAATTCAATCATTATCCTTTTACAGTCCAGATTTCTATTAAACTCTATTAGGATAGAATTTCACTCCTATTAGATTAGGGAAAAATTAGATTTTATCTTATCATTTTTTAAATTCCACTTATCATCAAACACTACGAATTGGCCCTATAAATACATAGTCTTCTCCTACGAATTCTTCATCTGCTCTTTCTAGTCCATATCGAGAATTTCGAGAAAAATCTTACTATTATTTCTTCCGAATTTTCGAGAGCTACTTTTCATTAAAACCCACACCCTAAAAAGAAAAAAAAAAACGAGAAAGAAAGAGATTAGAGGAGGAGTGGTGACGGGCAGTGAGAATTGAGAGGGTGTTGATTTAAGGGGCTATGTTCCAAGATTTAAGGGGCAGAGGAAGGGTCTGAGATGTGTGGGTGGAAATAAGGAATAAGAAACAAGAAGAAAAAGGAAAAGGAGAAAAAAATAAATAGAAGGGAGATGGGCAGTGACGTGAGAAGGAGAAAAGAAATGAGGAAGAAAAAAGAGAAAGAAATAAGGGTGATTTGGGGACTAAATTGTGACTTTGATCGGATCCAATCATATTGACAAGCAAACCTATTTCACAAATATTCAAGTCAAATCCGGTATTTCTTATTCAATTTCAGTTTTCAAATATTTTTTTTTACTTATCCTATATTATTATATTATTTATTTATTTTATATTTTATAATTTATCGTAGGAACGAGGAAAACGAGGAGTAGGATTTTCTGCATCTTTTTACATTCTCTGTGCGAGATATCGGTAATTATTTTAAAGTGGGGATATTTTCTATTAAAAAATTATTTGTCTTTATTAAATACTTTGTATATGTGTTTTTCTTTATGTGCAATATGAAAGGAAATCATGTTTGCCAGAGGCCGTAATAAGGTCCGGGATCAAAAGTAACCTCGGGGTGAACCCACAATGCTATATTAATCTGGGGCTGTAAGAAGGTCCGAGATCAAAAGTATCCTCGGGGTGAACCCTCGCATCTAGTCGGGGTCATAAGAAGGTCCATGATCGTAGGTATCATCGGGTGTACCCAAGATCTTATAAAAGAATCGGTCGAAAGAAAAAAAAGACAGAGTAAATTACATGTTGAATGTTTATAAATTACGATTATGCCTATTGTTATATTTAATTCTGACAAACGTGTCCCCACGGAGCGAGTTGAAAGCTCACCTCATATTTATTAATATTTTTCAGGTTGAGGGCCCGAGCGAGTATTGGAGACGGTGGATGCGAATTCAATAAATTTTACTTAATTTTATTTTCTGGAAAACTTTATTAACGGGTTTTGAATTTTCTGCTGAATGTTAGTGTTTTATTTTCAGAGAACAAAAGTTACGTTTACAATTAAAGTACCTGGTTTATTTGAATACAAGATTTTAGTCTATGATTCATAAAATATTTTCTTTTATCTGAATTACTTGGATTTTAGAAATATTTGGTCGTTACAAGTGGCGCAATTTTTTTTATAATTAAACCATGTTTTATAAAATGAGAGTAGCGTAGCGAAAGTGTGATAGATTTTTGGGTTTAATAATAAAATGACTCCACATACATTTGAGACGTGTCTTATTCGTGCGCTTTAAACGTGCTTTCTTATTAAATTAAGTTACTCCTACATTTTGAAAATCAAAAAAAAGTATCAGTAATCATCATAAAAAATATTTGGTAGCACCCCCTAAAATATTAGTTTTCCTCCGAAAAGTATTACTAGTCCTCCTAAAATGTATTAGCAACTCTACTAAAATATATTAGCAAATGCGCCAAACAGATGTGGTATTGATACTTGTGCGGGGTTGTTGGTGGGTGACGGTCGGATATTTGGATCAAATATGACAAGGGCCTTACTTTGTCGCAGTGTGGATTAATCCCATTCATTAATTCAACAAATCCAAAGGTCCAGATTTTTTCGTTTTTTTTTATTTAGTTTTCACCATTAAGGGCACAATTGTCATTTTAATTGTAAAATCAGTTATTATGGTAGTTGTTCATCCCAACCGATTTTAAAGGGATTTGACTTAGGATTTGTTTACAGATTCACAATTTTTTTAATGATGTACAATTAGTTATACAATGATATATAATTAGATATAAAATGATGCACTGTTAGATATAAAATGGTGTACAGTTCATCCCAACCGATTTTAATGGGATTTGATTTAGGATTTGTTTACATCTTCATAGTTTTTTAGATGATGTACAATTAGTTATACAATGATGTACAATTAGTTATTAAATTATGCATTGTTAGATATAAAATGGTGTACATTTCAGTTATTAAAATGGTGCACAATTCAGTTATGGAAACATGATCTTTATCCCATCCATTTTTGTAGGGCGTCATTATGGAAAGATGGTTACATCATTTTGTTTTTTTAGTTTTTTTAGATGATGTACAATTAGTTATACAATGATGCACTGTTAGATATAAAATGGTGCACAATTCAGTATTAAACGGTGCATAGTTCAGCTACTAAAATTGTGCACAATTTAGTTATGGAAACGTGATTTTTATCACATCTATAATTGTAGGGCGTCATTATTGGAATATGGTTACACCATTTTGCCTTTAATAGTTTTTTTAGATGATGTACAATTAGTTATAAAACTAGTGTTACACCCGTGCAACGCACGGTGAGTGTTATATTGGACCTTTGTAATTGGAATGTGTTGAACAATATATCGTTTGTTGTGTCGAACCATTAGATTGATGTAAAAATAGTAATATTAATAAAATATTAAAATCAAAAATAAAATTCAAACAAATTGTTGAAACTAAAGCACTATATAAAAAAACTATAAATTTTGAAAGACTTCTTTGTACACGACGTTCATTGTTTGCTTGTTGTTTGATTCGTCGTTACCACAGACTAATATTTTCAAATCCTTGCGATTCGTCGTTACCACAACATATAAATGCCCATGACTGAATATTGGATTCCTCAAAAATAACCCAACATTGGAGAGAGATTGGCCTTGACTCTTATTTATAGTCATTGCATACGATACAATAAGAGGGAACTGTCTTCTTTGAAACTTGAATGGAATTGTGAGGTCCGATGGGGTCAATGTCATACGAGGAATCAACACCTTATGACCAACATTCGTTCCGGTGAGAATTTTAGCTTCAAGTACATGTTTGGCGAGCCTCGTAATAACCAATCTAGTTCCATTACACAATCCAATGGAATGGTCCATGTTCCTCAAGAGCATAACCGGCGAACCAACCTTAATATGCAATTCATGATTAGGAATACCGGAACATCTTATCCCGTTCAAAAATTCTAGTGTGTGCAGATCATTCAAGAAGTCCACATTAGCATCAGATTTGCATGTGCTATCGGAGCTCAAATATGTCTGGCCCTCGGAAGAATTTAAAGACGTCATATATTGATTTACGGACTCAAAAACATCGAGGGTCGGTGCCAGTATAGCCCTCTCTTTCAAGTAGTAGGATCATCAATGGCGTCTCTAAACATCGGATAAGTGCTTTCAACAATAGTTGCAATTGGATCACTAGAAGATTCTAGCACGATATCTTCAGGTATATCAATAGTTGCACAACCATCATTAGGTCCTCCAATTGTTCCATCTCCAATGCTTGCAATCCTCCCAGAAAATTGCACCAAATCTGCATAATCATCGGTTCCACCTAAGCTTTGAAGCCGCATGTTATTACTCAGTTTTAAAACTGTGCAATTTTTCCATAAATACGATGAATTAATCGTTGCATTCACTGATACAATATGTTGCCCTATTAATCAATATAGCCTGATTTTCTTGAGTGTTAATAAAAATCTTTGTTGTCAGACAGTGGTGTTATAACATTTAACACAGGCACTATAAAAACAGAATGCCCAGCGGAAATAAAAAATAACACCGGGATTTTTAACGTGCTTAGATTCCTCAATCTTAATGCACGAGGCCATGCCCAGAGAAGAAATAATCCAATATTAGAAAACAAACAGTTATTACAAATACGACTAGATTTACGAAAAGCATAAAGACTCCCTCTTTATCTTATTCACCAACACTCGTATAAAACTAATATTCTGATCGATTCTTCCAAAAACCTCAACCTTGTTGAAATCCCTTGAACGGTTGAGTCGATCCAAATAGTAGATCTTCATCTTCTTCTCCCGAAGAATAGAATTATAACACAAAAACTTCTTGAAAAAGAACAATATAGCTCAAAGAGTGTTTTTGTTGGATAATCTTCTTCAAAGGCTGAGCTCCCTTTATATAGTAAATGAAACCGATCCTCACTTGGCTAGACCGATCCTCTCTTGGCTGGAATAAAGTGAAATGCAGATTTCCAGATGGAGGTTACAAAACTATAAAAGGAAAATAGTATAAAATAAAACCTTTCCTTATGGGTAAGAATAAAGATATAAGGAAAGAGTTTAATTGACAATTAAATAGGCTGAATAATTATGATAAAGTATCCAAGATTATCGTGCATTAAGATTGAGGAATCTAAGCATGTTAATAATCACGGTGTTATTTTTTATTTCCGCTGTGCATTCTGTTTTTATAGTGCCTATGTTAAGTGTTATAACACCACTGTCTGAAACCAAAGATTTTTATTAACACTCACGAAATCAGGCTATATTGATTAATAGGGCAACATATTCTATCAATTGGTAGAAGAGACTCTAGTGAGGTGAGACCCAAGTAAGGGGGAGCAAACTGAGTCAAGTGATGTGGTGAGCATACTGAGTCATGTGATGGTGAGACCCATTTGAGGGGGTGTCCGAAAATTGTGATGAAGAGGAAGAAGAGGATGCAGCTTCTAAGGGGGAGTTTGAATATGATGATGTGGCTGACTCTAAGGGGGAGTCAAAGGATGACTAAGTCTATACCATTCAATGTTTTATCTTGCTTTGTAGTTTGATGATAAAACTTGTTTTATTTTGGATAAACTGATTGGATATGTATGCTATTGGATAAATGCTTGTTATTTAGACTGTGATAACATTTGCAGGATTTAAATCAAAAGTGTTGCTTAACTTAAGATTTTTTATTTTTCTTGCATGATTTGTTTTGACCAAAAGTGCCAAAGGGGGAGATTGTTAATGTTATCATTATTGGAAAATTTGGTCTTTCTGCACAGTGCAACATCTAGTGTTGTAACACTGCATTGCAACACCATCTGCGCAGAATCTGGGCTGATTTCATGCCAGATTCTCTGTTTCTGTTTTATGGCAATTGATCTATTTCGAGTAGTTAGCTGATAATCTTGGATACTTTATCTAGAATTATTCAGACTATTTAATTGTCATTTAAAATCTTTCCTTATGTCTTTGTTCTTACCCATAAGGAAAGGTTTTATTTATGTTGTTTTCCTTTTATAGTTTTGTAACCTCCACCGAAATCGCATTTCACTTGATTCCACCAAGAGAGGATCGGTCCAAATGTGAGGATCGGTTTCATTCACTATATAAAAGGAGCTCACCTTTGAAGAAGATTATCCAAGATTCTCTCCCTTTGGCACTTTTTGTCAAAACAAATCATGCAGAAAAAATAAAAAATCATAAGTGAAGCAACACTTTTGATTTAAATCCTACAAATGTTAGCAAAGTCAAAATAACAAGCATTTATCCAATAGCATACATATCCAATCAGTTTATCCAAAATAAAACAGGTTTTATCATCAGGCTACAAAGCAAGATAAACATTGAATGCTATAGACATAGTCACCCTTTGACTCCCCCCTTAAAGTCAGCCACATCATCATATTCAAACTCCCCCTTAGAAGATGTATCCTCTTCTTCTTGTTCATCACAATTTTCGGACTCCCCCTCAAATGGGTCTCACCATCACATGACTCAGTATGCTCACCACATCACTTGACTTAGTCCGCTCCCCCTTACTTTGGTCTCACCTCACTAGAGTCTCTTCTCTCCCTCTTTTTGACCAAAAAAGGACAAATGAAGCCGACCAAACTTTGGCTATTGTTTGGTCAAAACAATCTCCTTCAAGAATTTGTATGTAGTCCTTACCAAAATTGATGAGAGAATGAACCGCCATAATTGGAGTGATACAAATGGCGACTATGGGAGTTTCCATGAAATGCTTCCAACCGCAAATTTGAAATTCAAATATTTTTGGAATAGTCCCATAATTCCAGATGTGCAATTAATCAAAAATAAGCACTGATGATCAATTTCTTTTACAAAAGACAAATTTAAGAAAAAAAAATCATTTCCAAAAATAATGTACCACATCGAATCAAGAAGAGAGATATTTTCCACAAGCCCAAAAATGATCCTGAGGGATGCCTAGAATGATGAGTTTATTTATGACAAGAATAAAATGGCCTCAAGCGTTTTGGTGTTGTAACCCAGTGTTGTACCACCTTTTTTTCAAGAACATCGCCACACAAAGTCAATGGATCAAAATACTTTTCCCATTTAGCAATCTTTTAGTGAAAGGAATAATTAGTAGAACATTTAGCCAGTCGGTAGCTTTCGCTTCAAAACATGGGTAGCACTTTCTCAGAAGAGCATAACATGATTCAAGCATATGAAAGAACATAGAATAGTTCACAACTGAATAGCTTTCACACACAATGTATAAGCAGCTTTTTCCGTCAAAGGCCCCCCAAAAAATACATCTTTCACATTGGAAAAATCATTATGTTTGCAATTTGATCCACAATTGTTTTTAGGCAAGGGTTTTAGCAAAAGAGTAATCAATTGAGTCACTGCAATAAAACATAGATAAGCCAATAAAATTATCTTAAAAATGCACAATGACTAATGCAAAAGAATAAGATCAAAAGGAGGTTGCAACACATCAATAAGGAGAAGAGATGATGCATATGATGTTGCAACACTAAAACCCACACTGCTCAGAGAGTACAGACACACAGAGACTATTTCAGGTAATTAAACCTTTGAAAGTCTAGGGCTTCGGTGAAAATATTAGCAATTTGATTCTCAGTGGTAACAATCTTATTCTCAACCAAGTCTCTAATAAAATGGTGTCGAATATCGATGTGTTTAGTTCTGGAATGTTGCACTGGGTTTTTAAAAATGTTTATGGCACTTGAATTATCACAGTAAGCAGTAAGAGTTTTCTCTTCAACCCCATAGTCAATCAACACTTGTCTCATCCGCAACATTTGAGAACAAAAGCTCCCTAAGGCTTTATATTCTGACTCAATAGTGGATAGGGATACACAACTTTGTTCCTTACTGTACAATGAAACTAAATTGTTACCAAGGTAGACACATTGTCCAGGAGTGCTCTTTCGATCATCGACATCATTTGTCAAATTAACACCACTAAACTTAGTCAAGTTAGTGTTATGACAATTAGTGTTGTAACACTGGAGCTGTTTCTGCAATAAATAACAGTTAGCGGAGGACCTATTTCCCTTCAGAATACAATTTTCAGAATTATCAAAGACATTACAAACATTCTTAACAAATTTGACACATAAATCATCATCACACAATTGGCTAATGCTAATAAGATTAGCTTTCAAGCCTTCAACATACAGAATATTTTTTAAATGGGGAAGTCCTACGACATTTAACATCCCTTTTCCCAAAATCTTTTCTTTAGCACCATCACCAAAAGTGACCAACCGTTTTCATATTTTTCAAAATAAGTGAGTTTCTCCAATTCTCCAGTCATATGATGAAAACACCAACTATCAAAATACCATCATTCAGCCACATTAGCTTTTAAAGATGTGTGAACAACATTACAATAAAACTCATTTTTCCTAACCCAGATTTTCTTGGGTTTGTTGGATAAATCAACTTTAAAACTAGGAGTGTTTCTTTGGTGATGTGAACACATAATATTGCACTATGCCTTGCCTACAGTGTTTTTGAAGACGATAACACTTAGGTCTTATATGGCCAGGACTATTGCAATAGTGACAAATAGGAAAAAATCCATTTCTTTTTCCAACATGATTAGATGAAGTTCCTTCTTTAACAAAAGCACTTTTTGAATGTTTATCCTTTTCAGCAAAGTTTTTGTTAGAAGAAATACCAATCCAATACCTGCACGATTTTGATGGATCTTTCCTTGAGACAGAATTTCATTCAACCTCCCCTTACCAGTGTTCAGTTTTTTGACAGACACCATCATCTCACATAGATCTTTCTTCACCTTGGTTAATTATTCCTTCCTTTCTGTTGCTATCCTTTCATGTTTTATGACTTCACCTTTTAGTGAGACTCTTTCAGCAGTAAGACACACTACTTTCTTTTCTAGGTTCTCATTTGTCTTCAAGACAACCAAGCATTTTTCGTACATCTTTTGGTAAACTCTCCTTAGTTCTTCATTCCTTGATTCTTCATCAACTTCAGAGTCATCCTCAGAGTATTCATCACTTGAGTTGTTTTCCTCTGCGGAATCACAGAGTTTAGACATATTTCAACAAAAGGAAAGTTAGTGTCATACCTGCTTGGTGTTGTAACACCAGAAGTAGCACTGTGGTGCGTTTGATTACAACCAACCTCTTTGTCAGCGGAGGTGAATGCAACATGATTGCTCACATTTTCTTCTTCTTCATTATCTGGTTCTTCGTTACTCCTTGAGGTGGTGAATGATTTCCCATTCTTCTTTCGAGTATTTGCAAATTCAACCTGGATGTGTCCAAAGCCACCACATTATCTGCATTGAATCTTTTTGCTTTTAATTGAGGATTTGCTTCTTTTGTTCTTTTGCTCCATAGATTTTTCAAAACTGTTAAGGAGTTGAGGGCGTGAAACCGAACTTTCTTCATATACACAAGACATGTTAGCAACAATATAAAATAGGATCTCACTAATAAGAATTAGTGTTAGGCTCTCTGATACCAATTGATAGAATATGTTGCCCTATTAATCAATATAGCCTGATTTTCGCGAGTGTTAATAAATATCTTTGGTGTCAGACAGTGGTGTTATAACACTTAACACATGCACTATAAAAACAGAATGCACTATAAAATTTAGGGATGATCTCAACGCCGAAGATAAAGCCCTCCTAAAACATGTCTTGCCTATGCCTCCATATCCATAGACAAAGAACATACCATCTTTATCGGATACCACCACATGCATTATTTTCGAGTATACGCTACGTTGTTCATCGTTTAGTTTGGAAAGTAGATTCTTATGCTCAACCAATAGAACCTTACGATCATAGCGCAACTCGTCGTATATTAGTCTGTTTTGGTGGTTTTGAAGATTGTCAACATCCGAAAATGGCATCGAATCAAAATTGCGTAGACTATTAACACGACTTCTTAAAAAAAATTCAATTTCAGATAAGGCCAGATTCTTGATTTGGTTCTCACTCAATACCAGATCTGCACAAGAAGAAGAAATATAATGAATTTCATAAAAAAAGTAAATATCCCTAAATTTTACAAACTATGACAATATTTGACTAAAAGGAATTACATAAGATATAAATTATAATACATAAATATCTTGATGATTTAAAAGTCGTCTTTGATTATAAAGAATATCATCCGAAAGGAACTCCCAACACTTCCCCCACACTGATTCTGGCCTGCTCAAAGAATCCGATGGCAACAATGACGCAAACAAACTTCTTAGGGTGTTAGCAGATGCCCAGTGACTCGCTTCAATGATGGCGTCAATATACTCCTTATCGTCTTCTAAAAGACCAAGAGCATAGCAAGCTTCACGATAGGAAGAGTGTTGCACACCGTTGACCTTCTTGTAGTCGCCGTGACATGTAGCTCCTCGGACCACGTTAATGAGACACCTCAAATAGTACATCCACATAGACCATGAATCATGTGGTCTCCCGCCATTTCTTCGTCTATAACGCGAATACCCTTCTTCATCAATAGTACTTGTCTTTTTTAGATAGGAAAAGCAATATATGTGCATGTGGCAAACCACGCTTCTGAAATTCTATCGTATATATAACTGCAACGTCAAAATTAAGAAAACATTCAGTGAGAAGTAAGAAAGAAAAATAAAACCTTAAATGTAAATAAATTATTTTAGAAGAATCGTAACCTGTAATTACTTTCCCAAACATTTTATTCTGATGAAGATCTTTTATCAAACAATCCAATTTCAATTTAAAGATTCTGCAGACAATGTCCGGTCGGTCCTCAGGACTAAGATTCTTCTTATCAAGAAATTGAACAATCTCTGGCCACTTTAGATTGCACGTGAAATATTATAAACAAATCCGGATAGCCCATCCACCTACATATAGCCATTGCATCCTGATAGTTTTGTATAATATATCGAGCGCCTCCAGTTAAACTGGAAGGTAATATAATTCGTTTTCCATGGCTACTTGGATCCATATCTCCATTCAACAAAGCATCCGTTAGACCCTTGTATATATCACAACGCAACTTCTTTTGGTGCAACTAAACATACTTCAAGCATGCCGGCTCCACTATCGTGTAAGCATCAACAACAAATTGTTGAAATAATCTTCTTGATGATAAAATAGTAGAAGCATCTTGTTCCCTGTAGTGCAATCTGCAAGGTAAAAATTCTCGAACACTTATCGTTTTTTCTGCTTCTCTGATTAATTTTCTTTCAGATTCGAAAATGGTATGTCTTCTTTGAATCCGTCTTGACCAAAAGGTAATAATAATGGATACTGCCAAGCAAAGTAGGATGCATTCAATTCGTTGATATGTTTCAGAACTCCAGATTTTGTTTCTACTAAAAATCGATCTCCTAAAGCCTGATCAAAATCTCCAACTATCAATGCAACAACTTTTGAACTCGTAAGCATATTGTATCTCCTAGCATGCGTACTCCGCTTTCCGATCAGACGCAATCTAACATCAGAATCACCATGTTGTTGAATCTTCTATTTTGCCATTCTGAAGGTCTTTACTAAAACATTATTCTCATCTAACATTTTCTTTAAGTCACTAATGATAAGTTCGTGCAAATTACTAGTTTCGCCCCCTTGTCTATAAAATAAAATATAAAAATAGAGAAATATTAGCATAAGTCGATTAAAGAAATAACAAATATTATATAATTTTATTAAAAGAAGAATACCTCCGAGAATTTAATCGGTGCGATATTTTATTTTTTGTATCATATATATATATATATATATATATATTTTGTGCGAACTTTGGTGTTCAACCATTGGGTCGTAATAAATTCCAATAAGATGATAATTCTATCCATGAATTCAAAAACAGGAGGACCACGACCACTGTTTATATCTTTGTCTATCTTGCCTCCCATTGAAGTAAAACATAACATATTGTTGTATGATCTTATGTTGTGTTGAAAGTGCTTAGATTTATTTTCATCTCCGAATAATAATTCGCAAAGCACATTAGGTGGTTGTTTAACTGGAGGTAGTTGAATAATGCCATTGTTGCAACATAAAGAGTATCTAGGCTTGTTTTTTGGATAAGAAGATAGCCTTTCTTCGTACCAAAACAAAGCTCCACAAAATTCACATTTGTATGTCGCATCACCCATGTCTTAGTATTCTAAAAAATATAAAAGAACTTTTGTTAAACATTTATATAAAAACAATAATTCACTACCTTACAAATCATAAGTTAAAAGAAATGAAACTCACCATTTATTGAGAAGGTAACTCTCTCATTTAGTTCAATCTGATCAACATCAGTATTAATATTGACGCATAGTGTAGTATCATTTCCAACGCTACCAGTTACAATAAGCTCATCAGTTATTGATATCTGCTGATAAGTTAAATCTGTTAAACTCAACTGATAATAACCTTGCTAAAAACAGGTGTTGAAAACAAGCTCAAAACACATAAGGGTGAAAAGTCTTCTGCTGAACAAAAACTAAATCAACTGTAAAGTTAAGTGTTAGCTAACCCGACTGAGTTATACTATCAACAACTCAGTCGAGTTTGTTGAGTGGGTAACTTCGCTGAAGAAAGCCAACCTAGCTCTCCCTCAAGGACTTAGCTGATTTGAGTTAACTCTGTAAAAATCATTTAAAAGGACTAAGGTCGGAAATTTGGTAAGGTTTATTCAACCCCCCTCTAAACATTACAACTCACCCCTTGGGACCTACAAGTGGTATCAGAGCGGTTGAATCATTGAGCCTTTGGCACTAGTTACTGAACTAGATCTCAATATTTTCAAAAGATACAACACTTGAGTTTTTAAAGCATTTATTTGAAAATAAAAGTTATTATCATGGAAGCAAATCGAACTCGCATTCCCATGTTCATTGTGGAAGAGTTTGATGACTAGAAAATTTGTATGCAGGCTCATCTATCGGCTTTGCACAATGAGATGTGGCTAGTGATAAAAGATGGGCCACTGCAAATCCTAAAGGTCAATACTGCTATAAGGAGAGCACCTCAAGCTGAAGGAGAGGATGCTGCAGCAGAGCGCATACCTTCTATGGTTGAAAAGCCACGTTGTGAATAGACCAACGAAGACAGAAAAAGATACAATCTTGATAATGTATCCTTTACAAGACCTTAGACAAGGCTATATTAAACAAAGTCAAATCATTCAAATCAGCCATAGAAATTTGGGATAAACTAACCTTGATTTGTGAAGGATCTGAACAGATCAAGGAAAATACATTAACTTTTGCAGTCCGATCAGTTGGATGCCAGATTCACATAAATTACAAATGAGATTTCAACTCTTGGAAAGGAGTACACTCAGAAGGAGATGTGCATGAAGATCCTATGATCCGTCCTAGCAGAGTGGGAAATGAAGGTCATGGACCTTTCCAAAACATCAAACCATGAGCTATTCTCAGATCTCAAAGCATATGAGTTTGAGCTGAGAAGATAAGATCAAGAAGAACTAGATGTGCCCAAGACAGTTGCACTGATAACTAGTGAAGGGAAGAAAACTGAGCAAAAAAAAAACAATTGACCAGAAGGAAATTGCCCTTATGGAGAAAAGGTTCAACAAGTTGTTCAATAAGAACTATAAAAGGAATAAGGGTGAATTATCTAGAAGACACTCAACACCCTCCAAAGCAAGGGAGGATAGATCACCCAAGACAGTTGAATATCAAAGAACTGACTATCAGAGAGCTGACTTGCAGAGAGCTGAAAACCTGTGTTGGAATTGTAGACAACCAGGACATTTTGTTGTTGACTGTTCCTATCCATCAATCAACAAATATAGAAATGAAGAGGATAGAAGACTCTTCAGAGAAAAAAGACAAGAAAAAAAGAAAGCCATGTTGGTTGCTGAGACTGTTGAACCAGCCAAGTGTAAGGAACCAACAGACTCAAATAGTAGTGAAGCAGACTACTCCAGTGACACTGAGGAAGAGGCCTTGATCTGTCTTATGGCCAAAGAACAAGATCAAGAAAATGAGGTACACTCCAACCCATCTCACTCAGATTCTAGTGATAGTGATGACATAAACACTTCATCACCCACAGATCTTTATGATTCAATTAGCAAAATGATGAAATGACTTTAAGCACATCAAAACCTTACACACACTATCAAATGAGGAGAACATCCAGCATAAATGCCAAAACTCACCGCTGACTAAATAACTAAGTACTCAAAGCTGAAGGCTGAAAATGCAAAGATCCAAGCAGAGTTAGCTGCTACTGAAAAGAGAGAAAAAGATCTTAAAAATGTGATTGCTTCATTTACAAAGGCATTCATTGGATGAACTTATAATGACTCAAAAATAGTGTGGAGATAAAACAAGCATAAGATTTAATTCCTTTGTGCATGCTCAAGCTCCCAGAGTGATTTTGGTAAAAGGATCCTCAAGTAATGAGGGAGTCCAAAAATCCAAAACACCATATGTTGCACCAACACCCACACCAAAACACAATCACAACCATACTGGCCTTGGATATAGAGGTAAAGGAAAGAAGCTTGTAGAGTATGCTGAAAGGACAACTGAAATAAAATTCAGAAAAGTCCATCAACAAACTCCAAATAGAAAATACTCTGTGAAAGCTAAACAGAGCTACCAAAAGCCCCAGAGATTTCAACAAAGAAATTCATATAATGGGAATGGTAGAAACTATCCAAACCAAGCTGATTGGAATAACCAAGTGAGATATTAGCAAAGACTTATGGGATACAAGCCAAAATGGCAAAGACCAAAACACCAACATAGGTCATTCCCAAGCCAAAAGAGCTATTATGAGCACACATACGCACCCACGCACAAAACCCATCAAGCACAAAAATTTCACTATTACCCCAAGAAAGCAAATGCTCAAACAAACATACAGGCATAAAGACAAAAGAGACAACTGTATGATTCTAAAACTCCCAAGCAATTTGCTAATGTGCACTGTTAAGAAATTTATTGTTAGATTTTGATGATACCATGTAAAACTTAGAATTGAAAGTTGGCACCCCATTTTCCTTGTATTTCTATTTGTAATAGATAAGACTGCATGAGCTAAGTGAAGTCAGCTATGTTGAAGAATACAAGAGTCAATTGAAAACTGAAGTGAAGACCCAGCTGTGTATCAGCTGAGTGTAGTCAAGATGGATGGCTCAGACTCGACTCAAAGAGATCCAACTGAGGAACAACTGAGTAAAGGTTGAAGAAATGACAGTCAAGTCAGTTAAGAGCCAAGTCTACCAGTTGAACTGACAGTTGAGTCATTCGTAAAAGGTTGGAGCTGACTCAAATCAAAGGGGTAAAGGCAGCTGTCAAGTCAAGTCGACTGATATTAATATGTTGCACAGAAGTCAATGATATTACTTAAATTAGTAATACGTCCATGCTGCCAAGTCTTAAAGTGCTCATCCTAGAAGCATGCAAAAGGAATAAACCAATGGGAAGCACTGAGCTTGTGTCAGGTCCTAAAAAGATGCAGACATCATTTAATACGAGGAAATGTCACCATCACAAGATGCAAATCAAGAAAAGACAAGCCAATGAAGAAGAAGTGTTATTTGACAATAGCCTATCTCTTCATTGGCTAAATTTTCAAATAAGCACTATAAAAAGCTGTGGAAGCAAATGGGAATAGGTTATCATTCTTACAAGCAATTCAAGCAAGCAAAACCTGCAAAAATATTCTCAAGCTCACTAAGATATATTCATCAAGCCTAAATTCGAAGGAACTCGATCCAACACATTTAGTGAGGGAAAGAATACTTCATCAAGTTGAAGAGGAAACAGTTTAGAGAACTTAAGAGGTCTACTCTCCAAGGTTGAAGGAGCTGTAGTAAGGTTCAAGGTCGAACCAGAAGATTTGAACTCGTTGGAAGGATGCGTGATCAATTCTAAGGGTTCGAAGGGAGCTGAAGTAGCAAGGCAGCTGTCTTGTGAAGAAGCTGAGTCCCAGGAGCAGCCAACTGTGTGATCAAAGCTATCTCGGACTGAGAAAAACTTTGTAACCAGATCTGTTACTTAGTGGATTCCTCCAAGAGTTGGAGAAGAGTGAATTAGAGAAATTACCCCATCCTCGAACCATTATAAAATTTGCTTGTGTCATTTTACTTGCATCATTTTATTTTCCTGCATACTTTTAATTTGTTGTTTAAGTTTATATTACTAACCCAACTAATAATAACATTGCTAAATCAAGTGTTAAAAACAAGTTTAAAATATCAAGGGTGTTAAGTCTTCCGTTGAACAAAACCAAATCAATTGAAAAGTCAAAGTTAGATGACCCAACTGAGTTATACTATCAATAGCTCAGTCGAGTCTATTGAGTGGGTAACTTTGCTGAAGTAAGCCAACTTAGTTGTCCCCCAAGGACTTAGCTGATTTGAGTTAACTCTGTTAAAATACTTTAAAAGGACTAAATTCGAAAAGTAAGTAAGGTTAGTTCAACCTCCCCTCTAAACCTTACAACACACCCCTTGGGACCTACAAGTGGTATCAGAGCGGTTGGTTCATTGAGCCTTCCGCACTGGTTACTGAACTAGATCTCAATCTTTTCAAAGATATAAAACTTGTGTTTTCAAAGCTTTTATTTCAAAAACAAAGTTATTATCATGGAAGTAAATACTTTGTGGAGGAGTTTGGTGATCCGAAAAATACGTATGCGAGCTCACCTATCGCTTTGCACGATGAAATGTGACTACTAATAGAAGATGGGCCACTACAAATCTTTAAGGTCAACATCACAGTTGTCGAAGAGCACCTCCAGATGAAGGAGAGGATGCTGCAGCAGTGCCAAGACCTGCTATGGTTGAGAAACCACGTTGTGAAATGACGAATGAAGATAGAAAAAGATACAACCTTATAATGTTGCCAAAGACATCCTCTACAAGACTTTAGACAAGTCTATGTTCAATAAAGTCATGTCATGCAAATCATCCAAAGAAATATGTGATAAGCTAACCCTGATTTGTGAAGAATCTGAACAGATCAAAGAGAATAAACTAACAGTTGTTGTTCAAAAATTTGAAAATTTTAAAATGCTTGCAGGTGAGAATCTGGATCAGCTGGATGCCAGATTCACATAAATTACAAATGAGCTTTCAGCTCTTGGGAAGGAGTACACTCAAAAGGAGATGTGCATGAAGATCTTAAGAGCCCTCCCAGCTGAATGAGAAATGAAGGTCATGGCCCTGAGACATTCCATGGACCTCTCTAAAACATTAAATCATGAGCTATTCTCAGATCTTAAAGCTTATGAGTTTGAGATGAGAAGAAAAGAGCAAGAGAAAACAGATGTACCCAAGACAACTGCATTGTTGGCTGATCGAGAAATTCTTACTGCAAGTGTACAGTGTCAAGTTTTAGTATAGTTTTTAAAGTGGGGTTATAGTCTCCACATGGATTGATATCAAATTTTATATTAAGTATTGTAATTATAATATCTTAATTCTATCTAGAAATCGAAAAGAGAGAGATTTTTGTTAAACTAAAAAGAAAACTAAAATTAAACTAACAACTTGGTTCATATAAATTATCAAACACGTACAAGATGAATTCTAGATGGTTGATTCACCTAGTTATCCTCTATGTTCTCAATCAAGTTTATTAATCACACATTATTAATCTATAAGCCAATATTCCTACCGTTTATCACTTCCTCTCTCGAGTGCCAAGTGATTCTAGGTTCCAATTCTGATTTCGATATCTCTATAAAAATCATAAATCAAACCCTAATATGCTCGATGAATATTCTATCACAGGATTCAAAAGATTCATAAACCTCTCGGTTATATGAAACCCTAGGTTGTGTTATTCTATGGCCAGGTGTTCAACTACCTCTCACGAGTGTCAAATCAAACACACCAAACAATCTAAATTATTGATCAGATAATCCAGATGCAATCAACTCAAATAGCACAAATAGATTAAAGAACATGCGAATCTAATAAACTGAAAATCAAAACATAGGTTCAAATGTAAGTTATATCAATCCCCTAGAAAAAGAGGTTTAGCTCATATTGGATGTGCAAAAACTCATAAAGAAGTAATTATACATCTCAAGAATTGGCAAAGAAAAATAAAGAAGGAATTGAAAAGAGAAGAGAAGGAATCCTCTGTGTCCAGATGAGAGATGCCTTCAATTGTCGTCCCAAACCCTAGCTTTGTGTTGCTTGCCTTGCGTTGTGCTCAAAATAATGTCCGACCCTTGTTCCGTGTGTCACTCCTTGTATTTATAGGCCCAAAACCCGCAAAAACCCATCAAAACGTAAGATAAGTGACGTCGCCCGTCAACGCGTGCTACGGCACTGCCAATTGAGCACTGCGACGCTCCTCTGTGTTGTTTCGGCCGATTTTTCAGGGGGTGAGCTGCATCGCTCCTACACTTTCAGCGTTTTATTGCGTTTTCTCTTCCTCAAGTGCGACTTCTTCCTCCCATCCATGTTTTTCATAATTTTTCATCATCCTTCGGCTACCATAACTTGTATCAACTCCCTAACGACACCTAATGAAATAATAAGGACTCCAACGACACTAAAACACCCAAAAACAATGCAAAATCCTAGTCTAGAATACTCAATACATTGGCATAAACATATCAACCACTAACTCAAACAGATTAACTGCAAAACTTCACAACAAAACTCATTCGTCTCAAAATTTGTTTCACTGCAAATCAAGCATGCATTTTAACAATGTGATCATGAGTGTGGAATGTTCATGCCAACTCCGTTTTCATTATCCGGATAGATTCCCGCAATCAAGTGTTTTCAAGATGATCCACTTTCTGAATATCAAGATGAGATGCTTACTGGACTCCATAGGCTTGTCTTTTACACTAATCTCCACTAATGTAGGCTAAAGTAACACAAGATCAATAGGGCTTTCAATGCTTGTAATGTGAGCTTAGGGTAAGGTAGGAAAATATAGGATTAAGTGGCCCAAATCACCCAAACACACAATTATCAATTCCTTCAAATCACCAATTAATAACCACCCTTCATTTTTTTGACATTCCCATTGTTCTCACTTCATGAACCTTCAGTCCTGCTGATTATTTGTTTCTCATTTTTTTTTGAAACCCCCAAACTTAATCTTTTGCATCTTGTATATATGGGGTTTAATATTTTCTCTTCTCGGGCAACTTCACGCAATTAAACATGTACCCTTTTCATCATACCCTCCTCAACCTTCAACATTTTTCTATAACTTATGTGTATGAATGAGGGGTAATTGGGATTTTCACATTTAGGCTCTAGGTATTAGATTGGCTGCCAAAGAAATGGGTTTACAAGGCTCAAATGGGGACACTAGGGAAAATATATAATATAAAAGTAGGCAATTTTGGCTCTAGCTTGTTCAAAGATCACTTAAATCACTTCCTTAATTTAACTTCACCTAGGATTTAGCCTCGACTAGGGTTCAGACAAGTTCTAGAATCCGGTGGGATCATTCAAAAAACACACAACCACATAAACCATCTCCAAATAATTCAACAGAGTTAAGCACATAGATGAAATAAATGGGAATAAGAATAGATCACAACTCAAACACATGTTATTTTGACCGTTCAACTTATATTCAAACAAATTCACTTAGTCATGTAGTTTTACAATTTAACAAACGACTCGACTCGATTATCAACTTTTTTTTGACTCAAAACTCGACCCAATGAACAAAAATAGACTACTACACGCCCCAAACTTAAAACGAAATGGTCCCCAATTGAGAGGTGAGAAAAGTACTTTCCTAGTAGCCAAGAAGCTAAAGCTCCTTATCGGAGTCATGTGGTACTACTACGTGTATGAGGTGTCTCGTATAAGCGCTTTTTTTGCCTAGTGGACAAGCCCGTGGGTATTGTCTACCTCCGTGGTGTGGTGTTGTTCTTTCCCTTTGCCTTGGCCCACTCCCTGTTTGGTTTCGCATCTTTGTAACCTCGCAAGGTAGACAAGAAAACAAAACTCGTGGAACCACGCAATTCGGTTATGGGTGATAAATTGAAAATCAAAGTACGTACACAATGCACCCAAGTGGAAAATGTAGTGCCATGTTAAGAAGACAATCATAGATAGGCAAGATAGTACTCAACAATGTGAAAATGTCATTGGGGCATTTGATCAAACACCTAGTATGCATGAATCTGGGATAATAGGGTAAATGCAATTATAGTACAATCCAATCCCAAAATTTCAACACCAAAACCTAGTTCTAGCATGAGTAACCACTCCATAATCCACAAATCAACAACAATTATCCTAGCAGTACTACAACCCAAACACAGAAAGATAGAAAGATGGGGAAAGACATTGGGTGGGGTTTGGAAGTTGCAAACTTACTAAATAATGAGTGAGGGAGATGAAGACGATGTGTGTGGTGTTAGAGTGCTCCTTTGTGAAGATGGAGTTGGGGTTATGTGAGTTTTTGGTGGTGAAAGTGTGTGCTCGTTGAGTTGCCATGCCAAGTGAAGGAAGGTGTTGTGTTTGAAAAGAAATAGGGGCTGGGGAGGTTTAAATGGGGTTGGGACGGGCGAGCACTGCAGCACGCCTCTACGGGCACTGCAGCTACGACAAATTTTAGCCCTGTACAACTTGAGGGCGGCGCGCTGTGGCACTGGCATGCCAGAGTCAAATTTGGCCTGCTGCATGGTGCAACAGGGATTTTGGGGCCCTCACCGCCTGGTTTTCCGTCATAATGCTTCGTTCACCTGTAAAAACAAAGGGTCGAGATATGATGCAACTCGCTACTCCTAAAAATGCAAAAATCTACTATGATGCAATAAAAACAAAAACAACTACTAAACTATATTAATACTACAAAAGCAATAAAATGGGCTTGGGTGGCCTCCCAAGAAGCTCTAAGTTTACAGTCTTCAGCCAGACTTTGTCAGATTATACTCAAGTTGGAGCCCCAATGGGAACATTGTCCATATTTCCCTTAGATACTTCCCAACCACCAACATCTTCAGCCCTATGCCCATCCATCTGATGATTATCATTGGGCTCAAATTTAAGCGTCTTGGTTGGGTGAATAGTGAACACGACTTCCTCCTTATTGACCCGCAAATTTAGCTCCCCTGTTTTGACATCGATCAAAGCTCTTGCTGTAGCTAGAAATGGCCGACCAAAGATTATAGGTATATTCCGGTCCTCATTCACGTCCAACACTACAAAATCCACAGGGAAAACAAATTTATTAATTATTATTAACACGTCCTCAATGATTCTCAAAGGATATGTGATGGATCGATCCGCAAATTTCAACGTGATATTAGACGGTCTCAGCTCCCCAAGCCCAAGCTTAATAACATCAGAGAGAGATATAAGATTCACGCTGGAACTAAGATCACAAAGTGGCTTTTCGAAGAAAACTCCTCCAATAGTACAAGGAATGGTAAAACTCCCTGGATCCTTCATTTTCTGAGGTAATTTACTCTGCACTATTGCACTACATTCCTCCGTGAGGTAGACAGTCTCAATTTATTCCAACTTCATTTTCTTGGTTTCCACTCCCTTCGCATAAATGGGCGACTGTTTAGGTGCAATCTGAATTTCCGCATCCTTTTTCACATAAATTGCATTGCAGTGCTCTCTCGGATTAACCTCTGTATCACTCGGAAACTTTTCTCTCTACTATAATGAATTCACTACTATCGCCAACTGACCCATTTGTGTCTCGATTGACCTAATAAGCGTATCCATTGCATTCATGTTTGTACCCAGAATATCAATCTACGCATCACTTCTATTCAGCCAATTCCTGGTGTCTCCTACGAATGAGCCGAGTGTCTCTTCTCGTGACTATTTTTTTTCACCTTTGGGTGCATTGGAACTGGAAGGCTTGGGATAATCTGGAGGTGGGTTCAATACATTCATGTTGTTGCTATAAGAGAAATTCTCATGATTGCGAAGTCCCGAGTGATAGTGAGTTGGTAATGGATTACCTCTATTATTAAAATCCGAGTTATTCATATAATTGACTTGCTCGGCCTCGTGAGTGGTGGCTGCGTGAACACCCACGGTGGGATCTCAACTTTTTGCAGTGTTCCACCAGAATTCATGATTGCTAATTGCTTAGCCAGGCTGGAGATTTGAGCTGCTAAAGTTGACATTGTATCTAGCTCAAGAACACCGGCAACCTTCTTTGGCACTGACCTCTGTTGGGATTTGGTCCAGCATTCTGCCTGCAATGGGCTTTAAAAGAGGAGCGAGGCCCGGTCAGTGATTCAAACTCGTGAGCGTTGGATTGCATAGTTAAAAGGATTAGATTTGGACTACCCATACCAATAGATGCATCTTCTTTTCTGGTGCCCATTACATAGAAACTCTGAGGTTAAGCGTGCTTGGCCTGGAGTAGATATGGTATGGGTGACCCCCTGGGAAGTTTTCCAGGGTGCGCGTGAGTGTGGACAAAACGCGCTAGAAAAGACTTGTGTTGGTTTGTGGGGACAATCATCAATCCTGGTAGCGCTAGAGGTCCAACAACTGGTATCAGAGACATGTTACGAGTTCGAATTCTCTTGAAGCATGCCGCAGTAGAGGTTGCCAAGAGCAGTGGAACTGAGATGCTGGCGCAGCGGAGGTAAACGAACCAGAACTGAAGGTAGGTTGCCAGGTGGCCGGACCGAGGTAAAAATGGATTAGGCCCGAAGGTGTAGGTTCTTTGGGTGGACCGAGGAATTGAAGGGTAAGTTGCCAGGTGGCCGAATCGAGGTAAACAGACATGAATCCGAAGAGTAGGTTTTACGGGTGGCGGAATCGAGAGGCTAGCATAACGCGACGATTGAACTGAAGAAGTTGGCGTTAGAACTGAGGAAGTTTGGCGGGCAGCGGAGGTTGCCAAACATTGGAGCTAAGATGCTGGCAGGTGGTTGGAGGGGGATTGTTTGGATTTTGGTCCAAAGATTCTCGCACGCGAATGGGTTTTAAAAGAAGCGCGAGGCGTGGCCCGCGATTCGAACTCGTGAGCGTTGGATTGCATAGTTAAAAGGATTAGATTTGGACTACCCATACCAACATATGCATCTTCTTTTCTGGTGCCCATTACATAGAAACTCTGAGGTTAAGCATGCTTGGCCTGGGGTAGACATGGGATGGGTGACCCCCTGGGAAGTTTTCCAGTGTGCGCGTGAGTGAGGACAAAACGCGCTAGAAAAGCCTTGTGTTGGTTTGTGGGGACAGTCATCAATCCGGGTAGCGCTAGAGATCCAACAACCTCTCGGAGGGCCATTGATAACTGTTTGCGGCCATTTCTTAAAGCAAAAGTAAGGCCTCCGTCGGAATTTTACCCATCAATGTATCTCCTGCTATTGCATCTAATATCGTCTTCGTATGTCCATTCCGCCCATTGTAAAAATACTGAACCCTCTGCCAGTCTGCATAACTATGCTGTGGGTCCTCCGCAACAGATCTTTAAATCGCTCCAAGCTTCATATAACGGCTCAAAATCAATCAGTTGGAATTGTGTTTTGCTGGGAGGGAAGAAATTTGCCAAAAATCTTTGAGTCAAATCATCCCAACTCGTGATACTCCCAGGGACGAACGTTTTCAACCAATGTCTGGCTTTATCCCAGAGTGAGAACGGAAAAAGCCTCAATCTAATGGCCTCATCAGTCACACCATTCATCCTGATGGCGTCTCAAATCTCCAAGAATATAGCCAGATGTGTATTCGAATCATCCACTGGACTCCCCCCAAACTGATTCTGCTGAACCATGCTTATGAGGCCCGGTTCCAGTTCGAAATTATTCGCATTTATGGGGTGGCGCACAATTCTGGAGTAATTTTGGTTCACAGTCGGCCGAGAATAATCCTAGATTGCCCTTTGATGTGCCTTAGGCTGTGGTGGCACATTCAAAATCAAATTTCCGTTGTTCTCATTTTCCCCGTTTTCTGCCATATTCTCTGCTCGCTTTGCTGCTCTGATTGCTCGAAGTGTCCTTTCATCTGGATCAAAAGGAAGAAAATTAGTATCTTCAGAATCTTGCATAAACAGACAAGTCAATGAGAAACACGAAATTATATTTCCTAAACTACTCTATATTAGGATTAAGACTACTTAGTAACAATATCAGCATAAAATAGGATAAACAATCCCCGTCAACGGTGCTAAAAACTTGATCGAGAAATTCTTACCGCAAGCGTATGGTGTCAAGTTTTAGTATAGTTTTGAAAGTGGGGTTATCATCTCCACAGGGATTGATATCGAATTTATACTAAGTACTCTAACTATAATAGCTTAATTCAATCTAGAAATCTAAAAGAGAGAGATTTTTGTTAAACACGTACGAGATGAATTCTAGAGGGTTAATTCACATAGTTATCCCATATGTTCTCAATCAAGTTTATTAATCACACATTATTAATCTATAAGTCAAATCAAACACACCAAAAAATCTAAATTATTGATCAGATAATCCAGAAGCAATCAATTCAAATAGCACAAATAGATTAAAGAACATGCGAATCTAATAAACTGAAAATCAAAACATAGGTTCAAACGTAAGTTACATCAATCCCCTAGAAAAAGAGGTTTAGCTCATATTGGATGTACAAAAACTCATAAAGAAGTAATTACACATCTCAAGAATTGACAAAGAAAAACAAAGAAGGAATTGAAAAGAGAAGAGAAGGAATCCTCTCTGTGTCCAGTTGAGAGATGCCTTCAATTGTCATCCCGAACCCTAGCTCCATGTTTCTTGCCTTGCGTTGTGCTCAAAATAATATCTGACCCTTGTTCCGTGCGTCAGCCCTTGTATTTATAAGCCCAAAACCCTCAAAAACCCGTCAAAACGTAAGATAAGTGACTGTCGCCCATCAACGCGCGCTGTAGCGCTGCCAATTGAGCGCTGCAACCCTCCTCTGTGCCGTTTCTTCCCATTTTTCAGGGGGTGCGTTGCATCGCTCAATTTGGAGGGCTGTAGCGCTCCCCGAGCACTGCATCGCTCAATTTGAGCGCTTCATCGCTCTTGCACTTTCAGTGTTTAATTGCGTTTTCTCTTCCTCAAGTGCGACTTCTTCCTCCCAAACACATTTTTCATCATTTTTCATCATCCTTTGGCTGCCATAACCTGTATCGACTCCCTAACAACACCTAATGAAATAATAAGGACTCAAACGACACTAAAACATCCAAAAACAACGCAAAATACTAGTCTAGAATACTTACTACATTGGCATAAAACCAACTTAACATTGGCCAGTGAAGGGAAGAAAGCTGAGTCAAAAGAAAAAATAGACCATTAGGAAATTTCTCTCATAGTAAAGAGGTTCAACATGTTCTTCAACAAGAACTATAAAAGAAACAAGGGTGAAACCTCCAGAAGACATTCAACACCTTCCAAAGCAAGGGAGGACAGGCCACCCAAAAGAGCTGAACATCAAAGAACTGGCTATTAGAGAGTTGATAATCAGAGAGGTGGGAGAGCGATATCTGAGCCGAGAACCTATGTTGGAACCGCAAACAACCAGGACACTTTGTTGTTGACTTTTCTTATCCAGCAGTCAACAAATACATGAATGAAGAGGAGGGAAAGATCTTCAGAGAAAGAAGACATGAAAAGAAGAAAGCCATGTTGGCTAATGAGACTGCTGAACCAGCCAAGTGCGAAGAACCAGCAGACTCAGATAGTAGTGAAGCAGACTACTCCAGTGATACTGAGAAAGTGGCTATGATCTGCCTCATGTCTAAAGAACAAGACTCAAAAGATCAAGAAGATGAGGTACACTCTAACTCAACTCATTCTGATTCTAGTGATAGTGATTGTGATACAAACACTTCATCACCCACAGATCTTTATGATTCATTAGCCAAAATGATGAAAGACTTTGGGCACATCAAAACACAACACACACTTTTAAATGAGGAAAACAACCGGCTAAAATGCCAAAACTCACAGCTGACTAAGGAGCTGAGTACTATAAGTCAAATAGCTGATGAGAATACAAAGATGAAGGCTGAAAATGCCAAGATCCAAGCAGAATTAGCTGCTACTAAAAAGAGAGAAAAAGTTCTCAAAAATATGATTGCCTCATTTACGAAGGCATCCGAATCATTGGATGAACTAATAATGGGTCAAAAAGAGTGTGGAGATAAGACAGGCATATGATTCAATTCCATTGTGCATGCTCAAGCTCCTAGAGTGAATTTGGAGAAAGGATCCTCAAGTAATGAAGGAGTCCAAAAACCCAAAACACTATATGTTGCACCAACACCCACACCAAAACACCATCACAACCATACTGGCCTTAGATATAAGGGTAAAAGAAAGAAGCCATAGAGTATCTGAAAAGATAGCTGAAACAAAATTCACAAAAGTCCATTAGCAGACTCCAAACAGAAATTAGTCTGTAAAAGCCAAACAGAGCTACCACAAGCCCCAAAAATTTCAGCAAAGAAATTCATATGAAGGGAATGGTAGAAACTATCCAAACCAAGCTGACTGGAATAACCAAGTGAAATATCAATAAAGACCTATGGGATACAAGTCAAAGTGGCAAAAACCTCAATCTCAACAAAGGTCATTCCCTAGGCAAAAGATCTATTATCAGCACACATATGCACCCATGCACAAAACCCATCAAGCACAAAAATTCCACTATTACCCCAAAAAGGCAAATGCTCAAACAAATACACAGACATACAGACAAAAGAGATAGTTGTATGATCCTAAAACACCCAAACAATTTGCTAATGTGCACTATGATTATGGAACTGATAGATGGCAACCTCTTAGAGTCAAATCATCTAGCTATAGGCTGGTTGGAGCATCTTATAGCACTAACCCCTCAGGACCTAGACAAGTGTGGGTACCTAAAAACTAATTTCCTTGATTGCAGGTTCAAGGAACAGCTGAGTGAAATAGGAACCTGGTACATGGATAGTGGTTGTTCTAGAAATATGACAGGAAACAAGAAAAATCTATCAAAGTTCAAGGAAATCAAAGGCGCAAAAGTAATATTTGGAGGAAATGAAGCTCCAGGGGAGATTAAAGGCACATGGTCCATAAAGAAGAATGGTCTGGAGATCACATATGTTGCATATGTTGAAGGTCTCAATTTCAATCTACTAAGAATCAGCCAACTCTGTGACAAAGGCTACAATGTGGGATTAAATATGGGAGTTTGCCAGTTCAAAGAGGCCGAATCAAATGAGATTGTGCTACAAGGAACAAGGCAGAAAAACATGTATGTAGTGGATTGGTCAACTACTACACCACGCACATGTCTGCTAGCAAAGAGTACAACCGAATCAAGTTGGCTGTGGCACAAGAAGCTGAGTCACCTGAACTTCAAGACAATCAACAAGCTTGCAAGGAGTCTTCTTGTGGAAGGATTGCCTGACTCAGTGTGCAAGAAAGAAGCATTTGTGATGCATGCCAGATGGGAAAGCAAATCAAGTCATCCTTCAAGGATAAGCCAAGTCCTTCTTCAACAATTATACTACATCTTTTGTATATGGACTTATTTAGTCCTATTGAGCCAGCTAGCATCAGTGGAAAGAAGTACACCTTAGTGGTGGTGGATGATTACTTAAGTATACATGGACAATTTTCATGTGTAAAAAGAAGGAAACACTGCAGAAATTGCCTCAGCTGATGAGAAGAGTCAAATCATTATAAAGATAAGATCTGACAGGGGAACTGAGTTTGTCAATAGGATTATAACCCAGTATTGTGTGGAAAATTTTATTACTCATGAGTTGTCAGTTGCTAGAACTCCACAACAGAATGGAGTAGCTGAAAGAAGGAAGAAAATTCTCAAGGAAGCTGCTAGGACAATGTTAGTTTGAAGTGGATTGCTAAGAGATTTTGGTGAAGCTATCAATATGGCCTGCTACACTCAAAATAGGTGTATGATCAATATGAAATTGACTAAGAGTCCCTATGAAATTTGGACAGGGAGGAAGCCAAATGTTGGGTATTTCAAAATATTTGGATGTTAGTGCTTAATCCACAACAATGGCAAGGACAACTTAAAAGCTTTTGATGCCAAAGGCGATGAAGGTATCTTTTTGGGATACTTAACTTAGAGTAAAGCTTACAGTGCTAAACAAGGGACTATTGTCACGAAAGAGTCATCCATGTAGTTTGTGATGAGCCAAATGTAAATGGAGAAGACACGATGAGTTATCCGAGAAGCATAATCGACAACCATGCGAAAGAGTCCTTATGTTGATGTGATGTGAGAGTACTCAATCTCGAAGTTAATGAGATAACTGAATCTGAGAGATAGCTGGAAGGTCTACAACTGAATGAAGATGAAGAAGTTGTTCAAGACAACTTAGCAGCAAGACAGCTTAATCCAACAGACTTACTCCAACCAGATGTGAGATGGCTGAGAGACCATCCACCTGAGCTGATTATTGTAGATGTTAGAGATGGCATAAGAACCAAATCCAGAGCTGAACATGAAGCTATGTTCACTTGTTTCATTTCCAATAGAGCCTAAACATGTGTCTCAAGTATTGGATGACACACATTGGATGTAGGCTATGCAAGAAGAGCTAAATCAGTTTTAAAGGAACAAAGATTGGAAATTGTTCATCGGCCTACCCACCAAAATGTTATTGGTACAAAGTGGGTATTCAGGAATAAGATGAATCAGGAAGGATTTGTTGTAAGAAACAAAGCAAGATTGTAGCCAAAGGGTATTGCCAAGAAGAAGGTATAGATTTTGATGAAACCTTTACTCCTGTTGCTAGATTGGAAGCAATAAGGATGTTTCTTGCTTATGGTATCCAAAGGATGGAGGATTCAAGCTGGTAGGCTACTCAGACTCAGACTATGATGGACGTAGAGTGGACATGAAGAGTACTTCAGGTACCTGTCAAATGCTTGGAAATAGATTGGTTTCTTGGTTCAGCAAGAAACAAAATTCAATAGCTACATCCACAAATGCGAGAATACATAGGCGCAAAATTTGCCTTGTTCGATGTTCGATGGATGAGGCAACAACGAGAGACTATGATATAGAAGAAGGAGAAATTTCAATTATGTGTGATAACACAAGTGCTATTGCAATCACTCAGAATCCAGTGTTGCATTCAAGAACAAAGCACATTGATTTCAGATATCACTTTATAAGACATCATGTTGCAAAGAAAGACATCACTTTGGAATACATCTCAACTGATAAGTAGTTAGCTGACATATTCACTAAACCTCTATGTGAATCAAGATTTGAAGAGCTTAAGAATGAGGTAGGTTTAATTGAGCTGAGTTAGGAGACTCATAAGACTCAATCAACAGATATCATGAAGAGAGAAATAAATATAAGTAAAGTTTCACACTCCAGCCAATTAAAACAGCCAAGACGAAAATCACCAAAATCAGACGAGTTAGTGACAATGAGTGATCTTATAAGAACAAAGAAGCGAGTTGAGTCACTTTTGGAAGATAGCTAAGTTATTTATGAGCTAAGTGACAAAAGGCAGTCATTTTGTGGGAGCGGGAATGTTTTGGACATTACGTCAGAGTATTATGGTGTCAGAACAAAAGCTGCACACGTATACCCTATGATTGGCTATAAATGCTGCTGCATTTAATGCGGGGAAATTAATGCGGTTTCAAAAGATTAATCCTGACCATTGATTTTGATCAAACTTTTCAAATTCTAAAAGCCTCACGTCCCATAAAAAACAAAATCATATTTTCTCTCTCCTGACAATACTCTCGCCTTCAGCAAGCAAAAACAAGTTTTTCTCTCTGCAAAGTTCAAAAACCCTAGTTCTTTCACCGTTTATTTTTCAAGATAATGGATACCTCATATGATTTCGTCAAAATATCTGAGAAAATCCACTCTAGGTTGACTGTGGACTTCAATGGTATGCTGAAACAGGGAGCTGATAAGGCCCTGGTTAAGAAGATCGCTGAGAAGATAGAGAAGTCCGGTCTGAAGGACTTTCTCACTGCTGCAGACGTACCTGAGCACTACAACCTACTTTCAGAGGGATTGAAGGAAATAACTGAGAAAGATAACTTAGCTGCTGCTTGGAAAGAAATTGCCAAGCCTGAGTCAGCTGCGAAGGTTGTTTACACAACTAAGAAGTCCCTGATCAAAGAAAATTTTCAAAAGTTGATGGACATCGTGTCCAAGTGCATTGACATGAAGTTCGGTATCTTTAGTCAGTTGTCTCAAACTAAGCTGATCACGATGGATGCAATCATGGAGGAGAAAAAGATCAATTGGGCTGAGTTTGTCTTCAGCCGCATATGCCAGAATGTGATCAACAAGACTATTAAGGAAGATGGTTTGTTTGGAGGCTCGTTGGGATATGGCCTAGTGATTGGCCATCTAATGGAGGTTAAGGGGATTTCCTTGAGACACAAAAAGCCTTTCCATGTCAACAAGAAGATGTTGAAGACTAATCTTTGTGGCGCTCAGAGGCAAGCGCATGCACATAGAGCTGACCCCAGCGAGGGTGAATCAGCTGATCCTGGTCCAGAAGACATAGCTGCAACCGTTCCAGCTCCTTCTCCTAAGCCGACTCAGAAGAATAGAGCTGCTTCAGCTAAGAAAGTTCCTGCCCCTGTAGCCAGTCCCAAGAAAGCTCCTGCCCCAACAGCCAAGTCCACCAAAGCTCCTGCCCCTGCATCTGAGACGGAAGTTGCACCTGCCCATGCAGCCGAGACTGAGAAGGAACCCTTAGTAACTTCTCCAGTCGTGAAGAAGCGACACACTAATGTACCTAGAAAGGAATTTGCGTCCAAAAAGCAGACAATCGGAGAAAAAGCTTTCACGTTCGATGAGCCTGAGTATGTGGAGCTAGAAACTCCTCTGGTTCCAACCAAAAGAAGAAGGCTATTTAATAAATCCGAGTTGGAAAAAGCTGAGTCCTGCAGTCTATCCAAGAGGAGCTTTCAAAGGAAATTGCTGGTGGTGAAGTTGTCACTACAGAGGTGGAGAAGACTACTGATGTAGATCTGCAGACTATCAAAGACCCAGCTCTTCGAGAGACAGCTATGGAGGAACATGGAGCTGAGACAACCGAGCACACTAAAGAAACTATTGTTCAGTACCCTCACAAATGCGAGAAAACCTGAGGAGGAACATGCTCCGCTTGCTACCATTCAGGAAGAAGGAGATGATGATGATGTGGTGATGCTATTTCCTGTCTATCATTATATCCAAGAGAGATTGAGGGTATGGAGGAGCTGGAAGCTAAGTTACTCAAGGCATAAATTTCGAAGCCCAGAATTTGTAGGTCCCAACAGATGTGAAGTAAGGTTTAGAAGGGGGGTTGAATAAACCTTAACAGCGGAAGACTTAACACCCTTTGATTTGCTTTAGGTTGGTTTTTAACAATTGATTTTTAGCAGTTGGTTATTAATAAATTGGATAGCAAATATGATTCTAACAACAAATATAATGTAAATATGCAAGATAGTAAATTTGCTGAAAGTAAATGACACAAATATTTTATATAGGTTCGAAGATGGGGTAATTCTTCTAATCCTCTCTTCTCCAACTCCTGGAGGAATCCACTATGTAATAGATCAGTTTACAAAGTGGTGAACAATCTGGAGACAGCCTTGATCACACAGCTGGCTTCTCTTGCGACTCAGCTTCTTCACAGGGCAGCTGCCTTGCTACTTCAGCTCACTTCTCAAGTTCTTAGATTTGACCATGAAGCCCTCCAACAAACATGATACTAGTTCGACCTTGAACATTCCTACAATCGTGACTTGGAGATTAGACCCTTTTTGATTCTTCAAAAGTTTCCTCTTCAACAGATTTGAAGTTGTCCTTCCTTCACAACTTGTGTTGGATCAATTTCCTTCGAGTTTTAAGCTTGAGGAATTGCTTGAATGTTAATGAGAATATTGCAGGATAAATGCTTGAATAATGCATACTTGTTCGTGGTTCAGGTAACCTCTTCTCAAAAACTTCCCCAGCCTTTTATAGTGCACATTTGAAATTTTGCCCGTTAAAGAGATAGGTTAATTTCAAATGCCACTTTTGTTCGTTGGCTTGTCTTGTTGCAGTCCTTGATGTTGATATTTCCTCGTATTAAATGTCTTTGCAACATTGCAGGTGCCTGACACAAGGTGCAATGTTTCCCATTGGTTTATTCCTTTTGCACAATGCAGGACTAACACTTTAGACTGGACTTTGACATATTACTATATTGAGTAATATTCTTGACTTTAATCAACGGA
The DNA here is from genome assembly GCA_016081115.2 of Rehmannia glutinosa. Taxonomy (NCBI): domain Eukaryota; kingdom Viridiplantae; phylum Streptophyta; class Magnoliopsida; order Lamiales; family Orobanchaceae; genus Rehmannia; species Rehmannia glutinosa. Next base: position 93,864,619 of record CM071926.1, read on the forward strand.
TCTAAGTCAGTTGTCTCGACTAGATTGTTGTCTTTACCCTAGGTGACTTGAGTCAGCTTCAGTCTTTGGATAACTCAACTGTCACTTCAACTTCGAGACTTGGCTTCTTGAGATGACTTGATTGACACTACTTACAGTTGTTCCTCAGCTGACACTCCTTGAGTCGAGTCCTTGACTTCCTTCTAGGCCATAATCAGCTGACACACAGTAGAGTCTTCAATCCAGTCCTCAGTTGACTTCTTGTATTTCTTGGCATAGCTGACTTGACTCGATTTTCTCAAATTTTATCTATTACAATACAAATTACAAGAAAAATTGGGTGCCAACTTCCTAGTTTAAGTTTTACATGGTATTATCAAAATCTACTCGATAAATTTCCTAACAATTTCCCCCTTTTTGATGATGCCAAAACTTAAAATCATACAAAGAAAGTAAACAACAAAGATACATACAGACTATGTAGTAGCACAGAATGTATGCTTAAAATAGATCGTTTTATTGATCATAGCATTCTTGTCCTTTACACAGCTGTTTACATTTGGTATCAGAGCAACATTAAAAATGTACATGTCAATACATAGTATATCTAAGCTAAGATATAGAGATACATACAGAGTGAAAATTACAGGGAAATTCACTAAGCTTATTACAGAAGACTTACATGAATGTATTTATAGTAAAAATACACGAAGAGGTTCGCAACAACACTTCAACGCCTTTGTTGCTTCCTTCCTCTCTCTTCATCAACTCTTCTTCTGTCAGCTTCACCTCTCTTTCTCTTCCTTTCCTCTTCCTATATCTTTTTATTTTCGTAGGCCCATTTGGCAACAAGGTCATCCCTTTGCTTCCTATCGAGCCATTCTCTTGTCTGACTTTGGTTTTCTTCTTCTTGTCTCCTTGCAGCTTCAGCGTTCTTTCTTTCAACCTCCCGGTTGGAAATGTGATCATATCCAGCCTAGTAGATAATACCTTTCTTCTTAGGATCCACATACGATACATCCTTTGGTTTCTGTCGAGGCTGAGAGCCTCTTCATCCACCACCTCTTTCTCTTCCTGACTCAACTCTTCCTCCTGCGGGCGTGTCTTGTCTTTCGAGTCTTCGCTTTCGGTCGAGTGATTTGTTGGAAGTCTACTGCTTATCAGCTTCTTTGCACAATGCTAATCTTTTCTCCCAATACAAATCCCAAGCTTGAGATATATCCATTCCTTGGAAGTAGCCTTTTGATTCAAGAGTCTTAAACTCTTCAATTGATCTAGGCTCAGATCCATCATCAGGTATCGCATCCTGGTCCTTTCCGGCTGGAAGACCACCATATTATTTCATAATCTCTTGAACGTGAGCATCATGTTTTTCAGCTAACTTCTCAAACCCTGCTTTAATAATGTTTGTTTTATTTGCCATTGACACGACATCATTCTCGATTGGGAGGGTCACAAGAAGTTTGCTAATGATAGAGGTAGTAACATGACCTTGATGAGGGGTTTCAGCGTACATCAATTGCATTGAACTTCCTTCCCCCTACGCATTTTTTTTTCTCAGCTACATCTTTCTTCAACTTTTCTTCTTTTAAGCCCTTGAGGAGCTTCTCTTCCCTTTTTTTGGGATCATCAAAGGAGAGAGGAACCCCAGGGAACATTCCACTAAGAATAAAGTCCAATCAGCTGATTGTGGAATTATGCTTGAGTTGGCTTTGCATTATCTGTTGTTCTAAATTCGAGCATGTTGCCTTAGACTCGGTGAGATTAACTTCATTTCAGCCATGAGGAGGCTGAATTTGTCAATCATGGTATTCTCGAGTCTGACAATTTCATTCTTGTGGAAATGTTGCAGCAGCTCCATCTCTGACTTATGAGACTGATTTATTGTGTCAATATAGTCTTTCATTGTGTGGTGATATGCCGATTTATCCCACTCCACAACAACATTTTCACAAATAATGCTTTAAAGTAGCGGACTTGCTTAGATCGCATTGCTGTCTGCTGCGCAACCCATTCCCTTATGCGCACAATAATCCCTCGTAAGTCAGCTATGAGGGTGGCATGACGATTGTCCAGGCGAAGATCCAAAGATGCTTAATGGCGTTCCATTTTCTCATTCTCTTCACAGATAGTCTTGAAAGCTTTCCGGAACTCAGCTGTGGATGCGGACTCAGTGCTGGCCATTCTGCATCAAAATCAAAATTCATTGGAACAATCGTATCCTGGGGATGACTGGCTCTTCGCGCACTGTATATTTTCTGATATCTCTTGCAGATTCAACTTCTAGGTCTCTTGCTGGCGGCACGTTCCCTTGTTCTGGATGACTGGAGTCAGCTCTCGGTGCCTCAGCTCCGGCAGCTTCATCGGCAGTTGTCACATCTATGGGAGCCTATGACGGAGCTATAAGAGTCGTTCTTCACTTTGGAATCGTGGGAGCCCGCGCAGATGACTCGGTTGTAGCTGGGGCAGATGAGATGTTTTGCCTAGCTGACTGAGCCTCAGCTGTCTCAACAGCTTTCTCGGTCTCACTGGGTTTTTCTAAGTGAATTACCTGGTCCTCTGTTGTATCATCGGCATCATCGGATGATGATGAGACCTGTGGAGTTGGCTCATCATTGAAGTTGAATCTCATGGGAGCCATCTTTTCACTGACACGGCTCTGAGATTTGTGAACATCCTCTGTGGTTGGGGTGGACTCTGCTTCATCTTAAGATCCCAGAAATGTTGTATCAATATTTTCTTGGGAGTCCTGAAGGGCACCAATGACTTCATCTGTGGTAACACCTTCGACCAGAGGTATGTTCTCATCAACTATATCCTTTTCCTTACCTAGGGAGGTCTCAACTTCCCAAAGGCCTTCAATACCCTTAGCAGTCTCAACTGCAACAGGGTCTTCTACATTCCCTTCGACAGAATCAGTTGTCTTAGGCTCTTGGACGATGCCATCCAGAAGAGTCTCAACCCCTAGGATTGCACTTTCTGTGCCCAGAGTGTTAACTCCTGGGGCATCACCATCGTTTGCCTCAACTGTGATAACAATGTCATTGGCCTTCAAAGCAGTTGACACATCAGCTGGGACAGACTCAACTGTCCGAGCTTCGTCAATGTCACTCTGTTGATTTTCACTCTCTTTCTCAACTTCGCATCCTTGCTTCATAGATGAGTCTCCCACAACAACCTCCAACCTGGCTGTGGTGGAGAGAGTTTCCCCTTAGGCGCGCACCCGAGTATCGATAGTGGGGTCACTCTGCTCCAGAGACGTGGCTTTATCCATTGAGTGCTCAACCGCTGGGGCAGGTGTGAGAACACCTTCTTCAGGGGTTGGCTCAGCTTGGGTGCCCAACTTTCGAGCTTCATCACCATCTCCTAGGATCCATCCTCTCTGGTTGCACGGGGACATGGCTGCAATGAATGACCGATGCAATTTGTTGTGCCTCTCCCGGAGGATCGGTCTTGAAGAGTTTGGGATGACTCTCCGGACCTTCTAACGAGGCGTTGCTCGTGCATGGCCTTGACTCCTGCAAGGCTTGCTGCTCTCCAACTTCTCACCGCAGCAGCAGGATCCATATCCTCATCGCTATCCGAGAGCATATCAAGGTGCGTGTGAGTATGCTCGTGAGAGCACAGTAATTGGCACATCTTGGACTTCTCCAAGGCTCGGGCTTGCTCGACAGCTCTCTCCTTTTCTTCCTCTTTTAAGATATGGAGGATATCCATGCAGTTGTTTTCATCAAGGGTGGATCTGGCATTTGCAACACCAAGAAATCGGAGGAGTTCTTCTTCTTCATCGATGAACGCAGGGCGAGTGAATTGCACCCTTGAGTGATCCAGCTTCCATGCTCTCCATTCCCTCAAGCGACGTTGAATATCTGGATAAACTTGAGAATACATGATCACATCATCATCATCATCTTGACCTTCACCTCCAGTTTCCAAAATGGGAGGTAAGAGACCTTGCTCTTCCTTGGATGCAACAACATCAGTTATAGGAGGAGAGACAACTTTTTCAACATTAGGGGCCGTTGTCTCACTGCTTCACTTCCCTCGGATGTCTTCCTCACAGCTTGGTCTTCGACAGATATCTGCTGATTTCCATCAGCAGACTTCGCAGATGCATCAATAACTTCCGGAGACTACGCTTCTTGATCACCAGCAGTCTCGGCTTATTTCTCCAGCTGAGTAGCAGATTCAACTGTCTTTTCAAGTTTAGATTACCTGACCAACCTTCTTTCTCTTAGACAAACCAGTGGAACTTAAGTTCGATTTGTGAGAATCTTGAGGGTGGGGACTTGGGTACTCTTCTTAGAGGAGTTGCCTTCCTCAACTTGCGATTCTCTTCTTTTACGATTAGAAGGGAGTGAGGGTTTCTTCTCGGTTTAACTGCGAGGGCGGAGTCTCGAGTCTCGGCTGCTCGGGCAGGTGACTCGGCTAAAGGGGCAGGAGCTTTCTTGGGCTTAGCTGCAGGGGCAGCTTTCTTCTTTGGGGGAGGGGTCTCAGCAGATTCTTCATGGTTAGCTGATTCCCCCTCACTTGTATCAGCTTTCTTGGCATGAGCTCTCTTCTGGGCACCAGAAAGGTTTTCCCCGAACATCTTATTGTTCACGTGAAAGGGCTTGCCATGACGAAGAGCAATGCCCTTCACCTCCATGAGATGGCCAATCACAAGGCCATAGCCCAAAGAACATCCAAAGGACCCATTCTTCTTGTAGGTCATGTTCAGCACATTATGGTAGAGTCTACTGTAAACAAACTCAACCCAATTAACTTTCTTCTCCTGCATGATCGCAACCATGACGATCAGCTTAGTTTTGGACAGCTGATTGAAGCTTCCAAACTTCATGTTGACACATTTTGAGACGACGTCCATCAGCTTGTGATAGTCGTCCTTCCTTCAAATCCTTCTTGGCTGTGAAAACCACATTCGCAAAGACACTGCGCTTGGCCACTTCTTTCCAAGCTGCAGCTAAGTCGACATGTGCCTCCGAGATGTCCTTCAAGCCCTCCGCTGGCAACAAACAGGGCTCAGCAAGGTTTTTTGCACTGAGGTTGATGACCTTGATGTGGACGGAAGATTTGATTTCATCGTCCTGCACTTCTGCATTCACATAGAACATCGCTACCTCTTCAAGGTAGGTATGATTGTATTCCATCGTCAGAAAAGCCTTTAGACTGGACTTCTCCAACATTTCAACTATCTTCAGAACCAAGGTTTCATCAACACCTTGTTTGATCATCCCATCGAAATCCATTGAAGACCCGATGTGGATTTGCTTTGAAAGCTTCACAAAATCATACTTTGGGGCCATTTCAGAGATTTTTACCGAACAAAAAACGAGAAACTTGCTTTGAGAGAACTTAGGGTTTCAGAGAGAAAGATGCTTCTTTGCTTGAAGATGAACAGTTCGCGTAGGGTGAGAGAAATGCAAAATTCCGTATATAAGGGTCGTGAAATGACATATTTTGGATTTTGAAATTTTTGATCAAAATCAACGGCTAAGATTAAAACGTCAATACCACATTTAATTCCCCGCATTAAATGCATCAGCATTTATATCCAATCATATGGCTTAGTGTGCAGCTTTTACGGTGACCGTCATTATTATGCTGACGTCATCCTTAAAAACATTCCCGCTCAATTAAAACGATTGCGTTCTTGTCACTTGGCTCATAAATGATTCAGCTTATATCCAAACATGACTTAACTTTGCTTCTATCTTCGTGTGAAGTAACTCAGCTGTCAGCTAAATTGATACAACTGACTTCCCGATAAGGCTATTTCACTTAGCAGAAGTGTGAAACTTTCTATGCTTTGATTTTCTCATCTTCTTTCTCTGCTGGTTGAGTCTTTTGAGATTCAACTCAGCTCAATTAATCCTAACTCATTCTTGAGCTCTTCATATCTTGATTCACATAGAGGCTTAGTGAATATATCAGCTAACTGTTTATCAGTTGAGATGTATTCCAAGGTGATGTCTTTCTTTTCAACATGATCTCTCATGAAATGATATCTGACATCAATGTGCTTTGTTCTTGAATGCAACAAAGGATTCTGAGTGATTGCAATAGCACTAATGTTATCACACATAATTGGAATCTTTTTTACTTCAATATCACAGTCTCTTAGCTGTTGTCTCATCCATAAGACTTGGGCACAACAATTGCCCGCAACTATGTACTCTGCTTCAGCTTTGGATGTGGCAATTGAATTTTGTTTCTTACTGAACCAGGAAACCAATCTATTTCCAAGCATTTGACATGTACTTGAAGTACTTTTCCTGTCAACTCTACATCCAGCATAGTCTTAGTCTTAGTAACCAATTAGCTTGAATCCACCTTCCTTTGGATACCATAAGCCAACTTCCTGGCATCACTTCAAATATCTTAGGATTCTCTTAGTTGCAGTCATGTGGCATTCCTTTGGTGCAGATTGAAATCTTGCACATACCCCTACTGCAAAGGTGATGTCTGGCCTGCTTCTCGTTAGATAGAGAAATGATCCAATGAGTGCTCTATATCTGGTTTGATCAACAACTTTGCCATATGCATCCATGTCCATCTTGACTGATGTGTTCATTGGAATTTTCACAGAAGACTTCTCTTCCATACCAAATTTCTTCATCAAATCTCTGGTATATTTTGTTTGACTTATGAAGGTTCCATCCTTCAATTGCTTGACTTGAAGTCTTAGGAAGAAAGTCAGCTCTCTCATCATGCTCATCTCAAATTTGCCACACATGACGTTTGAGAACTTGTCACACAGTTCCTTATTTGTGGAACCAAAAATGATGTCATCCACATATATTTGAACAAGCAGTATACTCTCTCCATCTTGAATTAAGAGTGTGTTCTATCAACTTTGCCTTTGGTGAATCCATTGTCAGTTAGAAATTGAGACTATGTATCATACCATGCTCTTGGTGCTTGTTTCAATCCATATAATGCTTTCTTGAGCTTATATACCTTATCTCCAATAGTTTTCTGCTCAAAACCTGGAGGTTGTTCAACATAGAGTTCTTCCTCTAATAGTCTATTTAGAAATGCACTCTTCACATCCATTTGATACACAATGAAGTTCTTATGTGCAACATAAGCAAGAAACATCCTTATTGCTTCCAATCTTGCAACAGGAGCAAAGGTTTCATCAAAATCTATACCCTCTTCTTGGCAATACCCTTTGGCTACCAATCTTGCTTTGTTCTTACAACATATCCTTCCTGATTCATCTTGTTTCTGAAAACCCATTTTGTGCCAATAACATTTTGATGGGTTGGCCTTTGAACTAATTCCCATACTTTGTTTCTTTCAAACTGATTCAGCTCTTCTTGCATGGCTTGAATCCAATGTGTGTCATCCAATGCTTGAGACACATCTTTATGCTCTATCTGGGAAATAAAATAAGTGAACATAGCTTCATGTTGTACTCCGGATCTGGTTCTTATGCCATCTCTAACATTTACAATAATTAACTCTAGTGGATGGCCTCTCAGCCATCTAACATCAGGTTGAGTAAGACAGTTGGATTGTCCCCCCAACTAAGTTGTCTTGAAACGACTCTTTCATCTTCATTCAAATTTGTAGAGTTTCCATTGTCTTTGAGATTCAACTATCTCATCTTCATCTGGGTTGATTGCTCTTACTTCTGCTTCAACATAAGGACTCTTCTGCATAGTTGGCTGACTCAACTTATCAGCTAACTCTTCAATATCTTCTCCATTTACATTAGGTTCATCAAAAACCACATGGATAGATTCTTCTGTAACCTTAGTTCTCTTGTTCAACACTCTATAGGCTTTACTCTCAGCTGAGTATCCCAAAAAGATACCTTCATCAGCTTTAGAATCAAAAGCCTTCAATTATCTTTGCCATTGTGGTGGATGAAGCACTTGCATCCAAATATCCTAAAGTACCCAACATTTGGCTTTCTCCCTGTCCAAATCTCATAGGGAGTCTTGGTTAGTTGCCTGTTGATCATGCATCTATTTTGAGTATAGCATGTTGTGTTAATGGCTTCAGCCCAAAATCTCTTAGGCAATTCAACTCCAGCTAACATGGTCCTTGCAGCTTCCTTTAGAGTTTTATTCCTTCTTTCAGCCACTCCATTCTGCTGTGGAATTCTTGCAGCTGATAACTCATGAGCAATTCCATTCTCAACACAATACTGAGTTATTATCCCATTAACAAACTCAGTTCCTCTGTTAGATCTTATTTTTATAATGGTTTGGCTCTTTTCATTTTGAACTCTTTTCATCAGCTGAGGTAACTTCTGCAAAGTTTCCTTCCTTTTACACATGAAGATTGTCCATGTATATCTTGAGTAGTCATCTACCACTACCAAGGTGTATTTCTTTCCACTTATGCTGGCCGGTTCAACTGGACCAAATAAATCCATATGCAACATATGTAATATCCTTGTTGAAGAAGGACTTAGCTTATCGTTGAATGAGGATTTTATTTTCTTTCCCATCTGGCATGCATCACATACACTTTCTTTCTTGTACACTAAGTCTGACAATCATTCTACAAATGACTCATTGCAAGCTTGTTGATTGTCTTGAAATTCGATGACTCGACTTCTTGTGCCCGGACCAACTTGATTTGGTGTGCTCTTTCTAGAGACAAGTTCTTGGTGTAGCAGTAGACCAATCTACCACATACATATTCTTCTGTCTTGATCCTTGCAGCACTATTTCATTTAATTCAACATCTTTGATCTGGCACACTCCCATGTTGAATCCAACATTGTAGCATTTATCACAGAGTTGGCTGATGCTTAACAAGTTGAAGTTGAGGCCTTCAACATAAGCAACATCTGTGATTTCCAATCCATTCTTCTTGATAGATCTTGTGCCTTCGATTTCCCCTGGAGCTTCATTTCCCCCAAATATGACTTTTGCACCTCTAATATCCTTGAATCTTGACAGGGTTTTCTTGTTTCCTATCATATGTCTGGAACAACCACTATCCATGTACCAGGTTACTTGGGACTCAGCTGTGCCTTGAACCCATAATCAAGGAAATCAGTTTTTAGGGGTTAGTGCTATAAGATGATCCAACCAACCTATAGCCAAAAGACTTGACTCTAAGAGGTTGCCATCTATCAGTGTCATAATCATAGTGCACATTAGCAAATTGCCTGGGGGTTTTAGGTTCATACAACTGTCTCTTTTGTCTGTATGTCTGTGTGTGTGTTTTAGCAATTGCTTTCTTAGGATAGTTGTGATATTTCTGAGTGTAGTGCTTGGGTGCGTATGTGTGCTGATAATAGCTCTTTTGCCTTTGGAATGACCTTTGCTGAGTTTTAGGTCTTTGCCATCTTGGCTTATATTCCATATGTCTTTGCTGATGTTTCACATTATTCCAATCAACATAGTTTGGATAGTTTCTACCATTCCCATCATGTGTGTTTCTCTGATGAAACTTCTGGGGTTTTTGGTAGTTCTGTTTGCTTTTCACAGAGTATTTTATGTTTGGAGTTTGCTGAGAAACTCGGCTGAATTTCTTCTCAGCTATCCTCTCAGCATACTCAACTGGTTGTTTTCCTTTACCTTTGTATCCAAGGCTAGTTTGTTTGTGATTGTGCTTTGGAGTGAATGTGGGTGCAACATTTGGTGTTTTGGATTTTTGAGATGCTTCATTACTTGAAGATCCCTTTTCCAAAATCACTCTTGGAGTTTGACTGTGCACAAAGGAATTGGATACCTTTGTAAATGAGGCAATCACATTTTTGAGATCTTTTTCCCTCTTTTCTATAGCAGCTAACTCTGCTATGATCTTGGCATTTTCAGCCTTCAGCTTAGTGTTCTCATCAGCTATGTGACTCAGAGTACTCAGATCTTTAGTCAGCTATGAGTTTGGCTTTTAAGCTGGTTGTTTTCCTCATTTAGAATTGTGTGTGAGGATTTTATGTGTTCAAAATCTTTCATCATTTTGCCTAATGAATCATAAAGATCAGTGGGTGATGAAGTGTGTGTATCACAATCACTGTCACTTGAATCTGAATGAGATGATTTAGAGTGTACCTCATCTTCTTGATCTGGTTGATCATGTTCTTTAGCCATGAGGCAAATCATAGCCTCTTCTTCAGAATCACTTGAGTAGTCAGCTTCACTACTCTCTGAGTCTGTTGCTTCTTTGGACTTGATTGTCTCAGTAGTCTCAGTAGCCAACATGGCTTTCTTCTTTTCTTATCTTCTTTCTCTGAAGACTTTTCTATCTTCCTCAATCCTATATTTGTTGACTGGTGGATATGAACAATCAACTGCAAAATGTCCTGGTTGTCTGCAGTTCCAACACAAGTTCTCAGCTCTTTGATCAGCTCTTTCTGTTCTTAGATTATCAGCTCTCTGATATTCAACCCTTTGATGTTGAGCTCTTTTGGGTGGCCTGTCTTCCCTTGACTTGGTAGGAGCTGAATGTCTTCTGGAGGTCTCACCCTTATTTCTTTTATAGTTCTTATTGAAGAACTTGTTGAATCTTTTAACCATGAGGTCAATTTCCTCCTGGTTTATGGCTTCCTTGGGTTCAACTCTCTTTCCATCATTAGCCATCAGTGCAGCTGTCTTGGGTACAGCTGTCTCCTCTTGCTCTTTCCTTCTCAGCTCAAACTCATAGGCTTTGAGATCTTATAATATCTCATGATTGGATATTCTTGAGAGGTCCGTTGAATGTCTCAGGGCCATAGTCTTCATTTCCCATTCAGCTGGGAGGCTTTTTAAGATCTTCATTACACATTTCCTTTTGTGTATATTCCTTCCCAAGAGCTGAAAGCTCATTTGTAATTTCACTGAATCTGGCATCCAGCTGATCCATGGTTTCACCTGCAAGCTTTATGAAATTTTCAAATTTTTGAACAGCAACAGACAATTTATTTTCTTTAATTTGTTCTGATCCTTCACAAATTAATGTCAGTTTATTCCAAATCTCTTTTGCAGATTTGCAAGATTTGACTTTATTTAACATGGCTTTGTCCAATGTCTTGTAGAGTATGTATTTGGCCACATTGTCTAAGTTGTATCTCTTCCTATCTTCACTTGTCCACTCAGTCCTTGGTTTTTCAACCATGGCTGGTCTTTCTTCAGAAACAACTTCTTCTCCTTCAGCTGCAGCTGCTCTTCTTATAGCCATGTTCACTTTTAGTATTTGCAGTGGCCCATCCTCTATCACAAGCCACATTTCCTCATGTAATGCAGATAGATGAGCCTGCATACGAATTTTCCAATCATCAAATTCTTCAACAGTGAACATAGGAGTGCATGTTAGATTTGTTTTCATGATAATAACTTTGCTTAAAATGAAAGATTTTGAAAATACAAGTGTTTAAAACCTTTTTGAAAAGATAGAGATCTAGTTCAGTAACCAGTGCGGAAGGCTCAATGAACCAACCGCTCTGAAACCACTTGTAGGTTCCAAGAGGTGTGAAGTAAGGTTTATAAGGGGAGGGAGTTGAATAAACCGTACCAAATTTTCGATTTAGTGATTTTAAATTAATTCAACAGAGTTGACTCAAATAGCTGTGTCCTTGAGGGACAACTAAGTTGGTTATTCAGCTCGATAGAGCTGTTGATAGAAAAATTTGGTTGTTTAACTTATACTTAACTTGGCTGGTTTGGTTTTAACAGCGGAAGACTTAACACCCTTTCATTTGCTTTAGGTTGGTTTTTAACACTTGATTTTTAGCACTTGGATATTAATCAATTGGATAGCAAATATGATTCTAACAGCAAATATAATGTAAATATGCAAGAAAGAAAATTTGCTGAAAGTAAATGACACAAATATTTTATAGAGGTTTGAAGAAGGGGTAATTCTTCTAATGCTCTCTTTTCCAACTCCTGGAGGAATCCACTATGTAATAGATCAGTTTACAAAGTGGTGAACAGTCTGGAGACAACATTGATCACACAGCTGGTTTCTCTTGCGACTCAGCTTCTTCAAAGGGTAGCTCCCTTGCTACTTCAGCTCACTTCTCAAGTTCTTGGATTTGATCACGAAGCCCTCCAATAAACTTGATACTGATTCGACCTTGAACCTTCCTACAATCCTGACTTGGAGAGTAGACCCCTTTTGATTCTTCAAAAGTTTCCTCTTCAACAAATTTGAAGTTGTCTTTCCTTCACAACTTGTGTTGGATCGATTTTCTTCGAGTTTCAGGCTTGAGGAATTGCTTGAATGTTAATGAGAATATTGCAGGTTGAATGCTTGAATAATGCTTGCTTGTTCGTGGTTCAGGTAACCTCTTCTCAATAACTTCTTCAGCCTTTTATAGTGCACATTTGAAATTTTGCCCGTTCAAGAGATAGGCTAATTTCAAATGTCACTTTTGTTCGTTGGCTTGTCTTGTTGAAGTCCTTGATGTTGGCATTTCCTCGTATTAAATGTCTTTGGAGCATTGCAGGTGCCTGACACAAGGTGCAGTGTTTCCCATTGGTTTAATCCTTTTGCACAACTAGACTATCTCGACTAGACTGCAGTCTTTATCCTAGGTGACTTGAGTCAGCTCCAGTATTTGGATAACTCAACTGTCACTTCAACTTCGAGACTTGGCTTCTTGAGATGACTTGACTTACACTTCTTACAGTTGTTCTTCAGCTGGAATTCCTTCAGTCGAGTCCTTGACTTCCTTTTATGCCATACTCAGCTGACACATAACATACAGTCTTCAATCCAAATCCTCGATTAACTTCTTGTATTTCTTGGCATAGCTGACTGGACTCAGCTTTCTCAGCCCTATATATTACAATACAAATTACAAGGAAAATGGGGTTCCAAATTCCTAGTTTAAGTTTTACATGGTATCATCAAAATCTACTCAATAAATTTCCTAACATAATTTATTGAAGAAGAAGAGGAGCTCATGCGTTTCTTGGGTTACATATCTATTAGCTCTGCCCTTGATCCCAATTTCTGCATGGCCATCCTTTATCAAAGGAATGATGAAGATAAACAAAGAGCCATGGAGAAGGCCAAAGCCATTGGAGAATCAAAGAGGCCTCATTCATGTGCCTTTACTGATGCACCTGAACATGCCCTGGAATCATCTAACAACAGCAATAGTAACATAGAAGAGATCGACCCTGCTGTGGCAGTTGAGAAAGCTGAGTTCCAGCAAGCAATAAGAGAATTAAAAGAGATGCACGAGCAGCGAATGCAAGAGGGTCCACGAGAGTCTTCTCAAATCTCTTTAGTCCCTGATATTATAGATGTGGTGCGAAACATTGCTGTCAACATTGCTGCTACCACATCACCAGTGCACTCTAAACATGGCACAACAATATTGGCGATGAAGCTAATGATGGTGACGAAGCGGGAAGAAGTGGACACCATAGCCAAGCCAACTCCTGCAGAAGGTGTTGAGACACCTGCCCACATGGCTGATTACTCAACATGAATAACAGTAGTCTCAAGTCTTGAGTAACCCCACCACTCATGACTCACCGTGCGCCCGGCTAAGGGGAAGATCTCACCACCACTAGGTCGAGGATGTTGTGGGAGACCAATCAATGAAGTTTGGAGGCGAAGGAGAGACTTCAACTGCACTACAGGCCGATGACGCTGCTTATGCAACTAAGGCAAACGATGGAAGCGAGGCCAAGGGAAATGAGACTCCTGGCCTTGAAAGTGCAATCCTAGGAGTTGAGACTCCGAAGGATGCCATTGAAGACCCCAAAATAGCTCCGTCTGCTTAAGGGATTATCGTAGAAAACCCTGCTGCGGTTGAGATTTCACATAGGGATGTACAAGGCCCATCAGTAGTTGAGACTGCTGAGGGTAACGAAGGCCTAGAGGAGGTTGAGACTTCCCTAGGTAAGAAGGTTTTTGAGAATGAGCCTACACCTCATATGGAGGCTGCTGATAAAGAAGAAGAGATCGGCGCCCTTCATGATTCACATCAAAATGTTGATATCGAATTCCTGGTATCAGAAGATGAAGCTAAGTCCACTCCTGTTGATACATCTAATAAGAACACAGCTGATGAGGATGCTCAGGCCACTTGGAGCAAAGCCTGTGACATAGCTGCTCCGATGTGATTCGTATTGGTTGATGGGCCACCTCAAATGGCACCATCACACTCTGATGAAGCTGATAAGTCAGCCAAGGAACAGTCAACTCAAAAGAAAGCCACAACTGATACTGAGGAAGCTTTTAAGACAACCAAGGATCAGTCAGCTCAGCAGGCTAACACAGCTTCTCAAGGTGCCGATGAAGCTGAAACAACCGAAGCACGCAGAGCTAATAATATCTTGAAGGAAAAGGGAAAGGCCCCAAAAACTCAAGACGTGGGTATTCCTATTTTTCCTGATGAACTCTTTGCGGAATATTTTATGTTCAACGCCCATATTCCTTTTGAATCCGAAACAGCTGCGGAACAAGCCCGTTACAAAATCCAAGTACCCCCAAAAGAACTCCGTGCTCCAGGTGAAACTGCAATCGTGCCCATTGGTTTTGACTTTGATGCAGTATGGCGGAAAGATCGATCCCGAGATGGCTGACTTCAGGAAAGCGTTTAAAGCCATATGTGCTGAGATAGAGAAAATGGAGCATGGCTTTGCATCATTGGACCAGAGGCTTGATAACAGAGATGCCACACTCACTGGAGATATTAGAGGAACAATATTGCGCATTCGTGAATGGGTAGAACAAGTGAAGGCTTTGAGGCGTGAGCATGTCACCTACTTTAAGTCCTTATTTGCTAAGATGGTGATTTGGAGCTCGGACAACCTCAAGTTCCAGCAGAGGCAAAGATCACATATTCAGGATGAACGAGTCACACAAGTCGGATATGGAGTTGCTCAAACTGCAACATAAGAATGAAATTCCTAGAATGGAGACCAATGTCGAACAACAGATAAAAGTCCTTCAAACAGAAATGAAGTTGATGGCAGTTGAGTCTAAAGCTCTGAGGTCAGAATTAAGAGTAGCCTACTCCACGGCCCACGAAAAACATGACTCCATGAATCACATACTAGATTTTCTCCTGAGTGGTATGTTCCCTGGCTTAGCTCTACCTCTTGGTGATGATGCCAAAAAGGGGGAAGAGGAAGCTATGAATGAACCGAAGGAATGGCAAGGGAGTGATAAGCAGGGAAGTAAAGGGGAAGCAAGCAAGGGTGAAGGAAGCTCTGTGATGAAACCCCCATTGAAAATTATGTTTGCTAAGACCCACAACAAGGAGATATAACAGCCTCAATTCTGAGCAGATTACTAAAAGAGCTGACAATTGAAGAGAAAGCTGAAATACCAGTCAAGGAGTCGAGAAAAGACATGGAAGCTGAATTTGAAAAGGTATATGAGAAGCACTCTGAGTGCATAAAGGATATCAAAGGAATATTTGATGGCCTCCCAGCTGGATTATTGAAGGATTCTCCAGCAATAAAATCTCTAAGAGAAATCATGATTCCTGATACTGGATCTGAACAAAGATCACTAAAGGCATTTCAAACTCTAGAAGCTGAAGGTTATTTCAAAAATATGACTCTACCGCAGGCGTGGGACTTGTACTGGGAGAAAGGTCTTGATTTGTACAAATCAGCTGAGAAGCAGCAAAGTTCCAGCAGTCACTCAACTGGAAAGGCACCAGTACTGTACACTCCCAAAGAAGGAGCTGAGTCAGTAAGAGGGAGGGAAAAGTTTGGAAGTAGTGGAAGAGGCAGAGGCACTCCACTATAGCCAACACCAAAAGATACAAGGTTTATTGATCCACACCAAAAGGGGATCAATTACTGGGCTGGGTACGACCATCTTGCACATCTTGACGTAAAACGCAAGAATGAGGATGCAGTGAGAAGGCACGAGGCTGATAACGAAAGAGTTATGCATGAATGGAAACAAAGGCAGCATAGGGAAGACCCTGCTAAGCGCGCCTATGAGAAGAAGAAGAAACATGAAGAAGAGAGAAAAAGAAGAAGAGTAGAGAAAGATAGAAGAAGAGTAGAAGATGAAGAGAGAAGAAGAAAGTAGCCGAGGCGTTGAAGACGAGTGTAACCCCTTCAATGTATTTTACTTAACTGTAAATACAAGTTTTGTAAGTTTTCTTGTAATTTCATCATTATATCTTTGCTCTGATACATGATGTATTTCATTAAAAGAAGCTCTGATACAGTGTATAGAGTATACCATGTAAACAACTTTGTAAAGGACAAGAATGATATGATCAATAAAATTGACATATTCAACTCATACATTCTTTGTTACTACACGCTTACTTAGTCAGAATTTTTATTTAAGTTTTGGCATCATCAAAAAGGGGGAAATTGTTAGGAAATTTATTGTTAGATTTTGATGATACCATATAAAACTTAGAATAGAAAGTTGGCACCCTATTTTCCTTGTATTTCTATTTGTAATAGATAGGACTGCATGAGCTGAGTGAAGTCAGCTATGTTGAAGAATACAAGAGTCAACTGAAAACTGAAGTGAAGACCCAACTGTGTATCAGTTGTGTGTAGTAAATATGGAACGCTCAGAATCGACTAAAAGAGATCCAGCTGAGGGACATTTGAGTAAATTCGAAGCTTACTAAGATATTCCGCAAGCCTAAATTCGAAGGAAATCGATCCAACACACTCAGTGAAGGAAAGAATACTTCATCAAGTTGAAGAGGAAACAATTTAAAGAAATTAAAGGGTCTACGCTCCAAAGTTGAAGGAGCTGTAGTAAGGTTCAAGGTCGAACCAGAAGATTTGAACTCATTGGAAGGCTGTGTGATCAGTTCCAAAGGTTCGATGGGAGCTAAAGTAGTGTAGGTCCCAAGGGGTGTGAGTGTAAGGTTTAGAAGGTGGGGGGGTTGAATAAACCTTACCAACTTTTAAAAATTTAGTCCTTTTTAAAGTTCAGAGTTGATGCTACACAGCTGTGTCCTTGGTGGATAGCCAATTTAGTTAATCAGGTGAGTTAGTCACTCAACGGACTCGGTCGAGTTGTTGATAGAATAACTCAATCATTAAGATCAATTAGCTCAATGCAGCTTTGTTTTCAGCGGAAGACTTTACACCCTTAAAATTGATTTAGTAATGATTTAATGCTTGGTTTTAGTACTTAGGGATTATCAAGTGGATAGCAAATTTATCAGCAGAGTTAAACAAATAAGATGCAGAAATTAAAGTCTTTGAAATATAAATGACACGATAAGATTTTATAGAGGTTCGAAGATGGGGTAATTCTTCTACTCCTCTCTTCTCCACCATTCTTTGGAGGAATCCACTAAGTATTGATCGATCAAGATACAAAGTGGTAATGATCCGGATACAAGTCTTGATCACTCACCGACTTGATCCTTTGGGACTCGGTCTGAGATGCCTTGGTCACGCACTGGCTTCTCGTACGACTCAGCTTCTTCACAGGGCAGCTACCTTGCTACTACAGCTCACTTGCTCAAGCTCTTTGGATTTGATCACGAAGCCCTCCAAGAACTCGAGACTGGTTCGACCTTGAACCTTTCTACAATTCTCCTTGGAATGTAGACCCCTTTTGTTCAAAGGTTTCCTCTTTAACTGATTGAAGCTATCTTTCCTTCACAGGTGAGTGTTGGATTGATTTTCTTCGTGATGTAGGCTTGAGGATTAATCTTGAATGATTTGAGAATATTAAAATGTTTTCTTGAAATGTTCGTGATTTTGGTTGTCAAGATCCTTTTCTCAGAGTCATTCCTCAGCCTTTTATAGTGATCTTTCAAAAAGTCTGCCCGTTGAAGAGATAGGCTTATTTTTGAAAGTCACTTATGGTCGTTAGCTTGTCTTGTTGCGATCCTTGGAATTGCCACTCCCTCGTATGAATTGTTCTTGACTTTTCGAGTTCGACACGGTGCGATGCTTCCCATTGGTTCATTCCCCTTGCACGCTTCGGGGACCGAGCACCTCGAGAAAGGTAGCATGGAGGTATTACTTGTTTAAGTAATTCTCTTGATTTACAGGCAACGGATCTCTTTCGATTATCTCGACTTGACCGCATTTCCTTGCTTTCCCTAGGTGACTTAGAGTCGACTTTCAATCATTGGATGACTCTTCTCCGTCACTTCAACTTGAGACTTGGCTATCTTGAGTTTACTTGACGATACTTTACTCACCGCATCTCGGCTACACCTTGATTGAGTTCCCATCTTCTCTTCTTTGCTATACTCAAATGTCTTGCAGTGAGTCTTCCTTCTAGTCTCCAGTTGTCTTCTTGCATGTTTAGGCATAGCTGATTTAACTCGGCTTGACCCGACTGACCAAGACTTTGTTTGTTACAATGCGCTTTACAACAAATTTCCCAACAATTTAAGTTTTACATGGCATTCATCAAAATCTAAACAATAAATTTCCCAACAATTTCCCCCTTTTTGATGATGCCAAAACTTAAAACATTCAAAATGTAAATAGCATAGATACATACGGATAGTGTATTTACTGAGAGAATGTATGCGTAGAATCAATCCTTTTATTGATCATAGCATTCTTGTCCTTTACACAATCACATTTACAAGGTGTATCGAGCAAACATCTATATCTAATCAAAAATAGAGAATTTACTGATTTATTACGTAAGACTTACATAGTATGTATTTACATAGTAAAATACATGAAGGGGTGGACAACAACACTTCATCTCCTTCGCTTCCTTCTTTCATCTTCTTGATTCTGTCATCTTCTCGGTCTTTTTCTCTTTTTCTCATCTTCGACGCCTTCTTCTTCTTTTCATATGCCTTCCAGAGCGACTTCATCTCTTCTTAGTCTCTCTTGTCTCTCCTCCCAAAGCTGAGTTTGTCTTTTATTTTCTTCTTCGATTCTTTTCACGTACTCAGCATTATTTTTAGCCACTTGCAGATTGGCTACTTGGTCAAGACCAGCCCAAGAGATCCCTCCTTTCTTGCCTGGATCTATGTACTCAATGTTTTACGGCGGAGGCCTGGAGTCCAAACCTCTTCCTCCACCACTTTTTTTCCTCTACCTACGGCGTGTATTGTCTTGGGTCTTCTTCTTCCCAAATGAGTGACTAGCGGAGTGACCAGCAGAGTGATCGCCGGTAGTCTGCTCGCTGTCGCCTTCTTCACATAACGTGAGACCCTTTTCCCAAGACAAGTCCCAAGCTTGAGCCATGGACATGTTTGCAAAATATCCTTCAGATGCTAGCGTTTTAAATTCATCAACTCGGGCATTCATCCTTCCCTCCACTTTCTCCATCCCCGCTTCAATCGTCTTTCTCTTTTTCGACCATAGATACAAAGCAGATTGTTGGAGTGGCGAGTCACTGGGAGTTTGTCAGCGATAATATCACCGTGACAAGACCTTGTTGGGGGTTTGTGCAATCATTAGGGTGACATCTCCCTATCCTTCCCCCTCAACAGACTTTCCTTTCTTTGCTCTTGAGACCTCCTCAGCTCTCTTTCCCTTTACAGCTGCTCCCTCCTTTTCAACGTCAGATCTCTTCAGCGTTTTAAGGTATTCCTCTTCCCCCTTTTTGGCATCATCAAAGGAGAGAGGAACGCCTGGAAACATACTAGCAAGCAGAAAGTCAAGTCTGTTGATAGTCGAGTTCTGCTTCGAGTCTGCTGCGGAGTATGCTGCATGAAACTCAGAACGAGTAGCGTTGGATTCAGCTTTAAGCAGCGTCATCTCAACCATGAGAAGGCTGAATTTTCGATACATGTTTTCTTCCATACGCAGGAGCTCATTCTTATTTTGCTCACGCAATGGCTTGATCTCGAATGTGAGATTCATGCAAGTGCTCAATGTGTTCTCTCAACTTTGTCTTTGCATCGGCATTCTCGGCTCGCCATACCAACGACTTGTTGAACAATGTTACAAATATCTAGCTTGTTCCACGCGCATTGTTTGTCTTCTTGTTGCCACCACTCCCGATTCGACTATTATGCCTCTCAAGTCGCCAGGTTTGGCATCTCTTTATCCATCTCATGTCCATCGAGGCCTGGTGCCTCTCCATCCGTTCAATTTCAAAATAATGCTTTGAACACCTCCCGAACTTCACTTGTTTCCTCTGTGGCGCTTGATGGCCAAGCAAAAGTCAAAATCATAGTCACCGGAACAATGGTATCGATGGAATGACAGGATCTCGTCCGTGGAAGCGCGAGATCTCTTTCGACTCTTTTGGGAGGTCGGGTACCTCCGAGAGAATGGAAATGATTCTACAAAGGAATCATCACGGGCAACCGGGGATTTGCTCAATGATGAGTGGTGCGCGTGAAGTTCCTTGTGGAGTCGAACTGCTGCGGCTTGGGGAGCCCGCACAATGGACTCTGTTTGGTGGGGTTAGTTGTGAAGTTGACCCGACTTTGCGAGCCTCACTGTCTCAACGACTTCATCGGTCTCACTGGTTTCTCCAATTGAGTTGATCGGTCCTCGGCCTTATCGAGAGCGTCATCGGACGATGATGAGATTTCCATGGGTGGCTCATCATCAAAATTGAAAGTTTGACGAGTAGTCTTGAGGTCGTCGACTTGCTCGTGGTTTGAACATCCGCAATGAGTCTTTTGGATCGATCCTGGGGGATGACTCGGCTTCATCATCTTCTTCCGATCCCGGAAAGGTTACATCGGATTATCCTGGGAGTCGTGAAGTGCACTTATCTCCTTTTCGGATGGATCAATGATAGCGGGAGGGATGTTCTCTACTTGACTTCTTTACCCCGGAAGTCTCAACCTCCCGTTGGCCTTCATTACCTCCTGCAGCCTCTCAATCGCAATGAGGCTTGACATCCCTTTCGACAAATGTTAGGCCGTCTTAGGGTCTTCTCAAGCGTGGCATCCATTGGAGTCTCAACCCCATGGATTGCACTTTCATCGCCAGTGTTAACTCCCGGGATGTTCCTTCCTCGTGCCTCGATCGCATCGCCGCGTCATTAGCCTTCGTGAGCGGTTGGCACCTCACCAAACAGTCTCAATCATGCGAGCTTTGTTGATGACAACTTCTTTCGTGTACTTTGTGTTTGTTCCTTCTCCACTTCGCCTCCTAGATTCGTTGTGGAGTCATCTGCAGATCCTCCGACCTTGCCGCATTGGAGGGAGTTTCCCCACACCGTGGTGCACCACCAGTGACTTGGAATGGGGTCACTCGTCTCCAAACTCCCGGCTGTTTCTTCGAGTGTTCAGTTGGGGCGGTGGTAAGACACCTTCATTAGGGGTTGGCTCGATCAGGGGTCCCCATTAACCCGCCATCGCCAATTCCTTAGTTCCTTCTTCCGAGTGAGTTTGGGAAGTGGTGGCAGAAACAACAAGCTGGCAATGTCTTTGCACACCACTCCCATTGGGTCTATCTTGTGTGTTTTTGGAGGACTCTCCTGGTCCCTCCATCATTCTTTGTTCATGAAAGACTCGGATTCGTGCATTGCTTGCTTTGCATTTGCAACTCTTCTCGTGACAAGAACAGGTCCGAGATCCTCATCGCTTCTCGATAGGGCGTCAAGGAGAGGATGTGTATGTTCTGCGGGTACCGGTGATAGGGGAGATCTTGGCCTTCTCACGTGCCTCGCTTTCCTCTGCTGTCTCTCCTTCTCCTTGTCCTTGAAGATCCGCAAGATATCTCGTGCGATTTTCTTCATCTAGTGCTTGGACCACAAAGGTCACTCCAAGAAAATTCATCGATTCCTCTTCTTCTTCGATCAACTCGGCCGTTGGAACTGCTTCCTGGATCGACTTAACTTCCACTTCCTCCACTCTCGCAGATGATTTTGGATGTCCGGATAATGTGGGGATAGGATCATCACATCATCATCTCTATCGCTTCTTCTTGCTTGTCCCTCATTCTCGGGGATAGAAGGTAGCAAGCTCGTGCTCCATTCTCACCACCGCCATTGCATGAGGGGATGCGATCCTCAAAGCGAGTTAGATTTCTCGGCTACTTCTTGTGTCGCAATGCTTTGAACTACACTGGGTCTTGATTTTGCCTCTGTTGATCGCCTTGCAGACTTGGGCTGTTTCATCAATAATTTCGGAGACTCTACTTCTCCAGCCAGTCTCGATATCTGTTTTGGTGAGTAGTGACTTAGCCGTTTTTCAAGTTCGAACGCTTGAAGATTCTTCTTCTTCTCTAGTTTGTACCGGAGGGATTTACGGTTTGGAAAGAGTTTCTTCTAAGTCTTGGGCGGCGGGGGTCAGTGTCTTGTTGTTTTCTTAGGAGCCGCCATCTTGGCTTATCGTTCTCCTCTTTTTGATGACCGGAGAAGGTATTTGAGATTCTTTCTCGGCATTCTTTGCTTGGGCGGGAGACACGGCTGCGGGGGCAGTGACTCACCATGCGGGGCGGAGGAGCGAGATTTGGTTTTCTTTGCTGCAGGGGGCAACAGTTCTCTTAGCAAACGCAGGGCAACTTTCTTCTTTGGTGGAGAGGAAAAAACAGTTGTATCTTGAGTGGTCACCGATTCCCCCTCACTTGTATCGCTCTCTTGGCGTAGGCTCTCTTCATGCGCCCGAGAGAGGTTTGATCTGAACATCCTCTTGTTTACATGGAACGCCTTTCCATGTCGAAGAGGACTCCTTTTACCTCCATTAGCCGCCAATCACCAGGCCGTATCCCAAAGATCCTCCAAAAGAATCATCCTCTTTGAAGGATTTGTTCCCTACATTCTGGCAGAGTCTGCTGTAGACAAACTCAGCCCAGTTTACTTGCCTTTCTTCAATGATCGCGGCCATTATGATTAATTTTGCTTTGGATAGTTGGTCAAAGCCGCCAAACTTGATGTCTATGCATTTGGTAACTATGTCCAACAGTTTGTGGTAGTCCTCCATCGCGACTCTTGTTGGTCGTGTAGACTATCTTATCAAGATAGTCGGTCTTGGCTACTTCCTTCCAAGCAAAGGCAAACCAAGTCTACATCAGCTTCATTGATTTCTCGTGCTCCTTCCGCCGTGGTAATGAGCGGTGTTACGCCAAATCTTTGGCGAGAGATGATGAACTCCTTCCCGTGAACAGAGGATTTGATCCCCTCATCGTGAATTTCAGCGTTCACGTAGAACTGAGCGACCTCTTCCACGTAGGTCATCGGGAGCTCCATCGTCAGAAATGGTTTTAGCCCGGACTTTGCGAGCTTCTCAGTAATCTTCTTTATGAGGGTGTCATCGGACCCCTGTTTGACCATTCCCTCGAAATCCACAGTAGACCCAGTGTGGATTTGCTTCCCTAGCTTGACAAAATCATAAGTCGATGCCATTTTTTAGTATTTCACGGAAAGAAACTTAGAAGTTGATTTGAAGATTGATAGGGTTTTGAGAGAGTTTTGTCTTTGCTTCTGAGAGAGAAATGAACAGTTTTGGTAATATGTGAGAGAAAAGGACGAAAATGGTTTAAGTATGGTTTCTGAAAGGACGTGCGGGTGGTTTTTGAAATGTGATCGAAATCAACGGCTTAGATTTTGCACGCCGATTAGCATTTAATGTCTCGAATTTAATGCGGCAGCATTTATATCCAATCATAAGCTTGGTGTGCAGCTTTTGCCTGTACACATCATCATTATGCTGACGTCATTCTTAAAAACATTCCCGCTTAGTAAAAACGACTGCGTTTTTGTCACTTTGTTCATAAATGACTCAGCTTATCCCTTAGCTGATTTAACTCTTCTTGTCACAGCTTCTCATAGTGACTCAAATTGTCACTAATTCGGTATAGCTGTCTTTCCGATACGACTGATTCATTTAGCTGATTTTGAGAATTCAACTCTTTTTCCATTTTTGTGTTTCATTTCCTTTCTTTGAGTCTTCTGAGTGTTAGCTCAGCTCAATTAGCCCTAACTCATGCTTGAGTTCTTCAAATCTTGATTCACATAATGGTTTTGTTAATATGTCAGCTAACTGTTTATCAGTTGAAATATATTCCAAGGTGATGTCTTTCTTTTAAACATGATCTCTCATGAAGTGATATCTGACATCGATATGCTTTGTTCTTGAGTGCGACACAGGATTTTGAGTGATTGCAATTGCACTTGTGTTATCACACATGATTGGAATTTCCTTTTCTTCAATTTCATAGTCTCTCATTCTTTGTCTCATCCATAGGATTTGGGCACAACAAATGCCCGCATGCTATGTATTCTCGTCACCAGTAGAGGTGGCTATTGAATTTTGCTTTTTACTAAACCAGAAATTAGCTTTGTTTCCAAGCATTTGACATGTACACGAGGTGCTTTTCTGTCAACTCTACGTCCAAGATAGTCGAGTCGAATAACCAATTAACTTGAATCCACCTTCCTTTGGATACCATAAGCCAACTTCTTGGCTTCATTTCAAATATCTCAAGATCCTCTTAGTCTGCATCATATGGCTCTCTTTTGGAGCGATTGAAATCTTGCACATACACCTACAACAAAGGTAATGTCCGGCCCGCTTGCTTTGTGAGATAAAGCAATGATACAATAAGTGCTCAGTATCTTGTTTGATCTACAAAGCTTACCATCTGCATCCATGTCCATTTTGATGATGTATTCATTGGTATTTTCACAGAAGACTTCTCTTCCATACCAAATTTCTTCATTAAATCTCTAGTGTATTTTATTTGACTTATGAAGGTTCCATCCTTCAAATTTGTTTCACTTTGAGTCCAAGGAAGAATGTCAGCTCTCCCATCATGCTCATTTCGAATTTGCTTTGCATGAGGTTTGAAAATTTATCACACAGCTCTTTGTTTGTGGATCCAAAAATAATGTCATCCACATATATTTGAACAAGCAAGATGCTCTTCTTGTCTTGAATTCTCAATGTGTTCTATCTACTTTTCCTTTTGTGAATCCATTCTCGGTTAGGAATTGTGACAAGGTATCATACCATGCTCTCGGGTGCCTGTTTCAATCCATACAGCTTTCTTGAGTTTGTATACCTTATCTCCAAGAGTCTTCTGCTCAAATCCTGGAGGTTGTTCAACATACACTTCTTCTTCCAATAAACCATTTATGAATGCACTTTTTACATCCATCTGATATACAATAAAATTCTTGTGAGCTGCATAGGCAAGAAACATCCTAATAGCTTCCAATCTTGCTACAGGGGCAAATGTTTCATCAAAATCTATCCCTTCTTCTTGGCAATATCCTTTGGCTACTAATCTTGCTTTGTTTCTTACCACAGAACCTTCCTCGTTCATCTTGTTTCTGAACACCCATTTAGTGCCAATAACATTTTGATGGGTGTCATCCAATGCTTGTGACACATATTTAGGTTCTATTTGTGAGATAAAGCATGTGAACATGGCTTCTTGTTGAATTCTGGATCTTGTTTTGACACCTTCTCTTATATCTCCAATGACAAGTTCTCGTGGATGGTCTCTCGGCCATCTTACATCGAGGTTGGAGTAAGTTAGTTGGATTCATCGTCTAGCGATTGTGTTGCTTTGATCAGCTCTCTTGCAATCACTTAGCCGCAAATTTTCCAAATTGTTTATGAGACTCGGCTATCTCATCTTCATCTCGAGTTTATAATTCCACTTGACTTGAAGATAGACTTTTTCGCATGGTTGGATGATTCACTTATTAGCCGACTCTTCAACGTCTTCTCCATTTACATTTGGTTCATCGAATACCACATGAATGGATTCCTCCGCAACCATAGTCCTCTTGTTGAGTACTCAGTAGGCTTTGCTTTCACCGAGTATCCCAAGAAGATACCTTCATCGCCTTTAGCATCGAAAGCCTTTAGATTGTCTTTGCCATTGTTATGGATGAAGCATTTACATCCAAATATTCTAAAATATACAACATTTGGTTTTCTCCTGTCCAAATCTCATAGGGAGTCTTTGTCGGTTGTCTATTTATCATACATCTATTTTGAGTGTGGCAAGTCAGTGTTGATTGCTTGACCCAAAATCTTTTTGGTAGCCCCGCTTCGCTAACATGGTCCTTGCCGCTTCTTTGAGAGTTCTATTCCTTCTTTCTCGCAACTCCATTCTGCATTGGGAGTCCTTGCTGCAGAGATAATTCATGACCAATGCCATTTTCAATACAATACGAGTTATTATGCCATTGAGAAACTTCGGTTCCTCTGTCGATCTTATTTTGATAATGGTTTGGCTCTTCTCATTTTGAATCCTCTTCATCGGCCGTGGTAGTTTTAGTAGAGTTTCTTTCTTCTTACACATGAATATTGTCCATGTATATCTTGAGTAGTCATCTACTACCACCAAGGTGTATTTCTTCCCACTTATGCTAGTTGGTTCAACTGACCAAATAGATCCATATGTAGCAGATGCAATATCCTTGTTGAAGATGGACATGCCTTTTTCTTTGAATGATGATTTGATTTGTTTTCCCTTCGACATGCGTCACATATACTCTCCTTTTTGTATACTCGAACTGCGAAGTCCTTCCACAAGATTGCTTCCGCAAGCTTGTTAATTGTTTTGAAATTCGGGTGACTCGGCTTCTTGTGCCACATCCAACTTGATTGATTCACCAGTGCTCTTTGCTAACAAACAGTCTTTGGGTGTTGTTTGTTGACCAATCCACAATATACATGTTCTTTTGTCCGCATCCTTGCAACACAACTTCATTTGATTCTGTATCCTTGATTTGGCATATACCCATGTTAAATCCAACATTATAACCCTTGTCACATAGTTGGCTGATACTTAGCAGATTGAAATTAAGTCCTTCAACATATGCAACATATGTGATTTCTAATCCATTTTTCTTGATGGATCCAATGCCTTTTATTTCTCCCCGAGCTTCATTTCCTCCAAATATGACTTTTGCTCCTTTAACTTCCTTGAATTTTGACAGATTTTTCTTGTTTCATGTCATATGTCTGGAACAACCATTATCCATGTACCAGGTTCCTTGGCACTCAGTTGTTCCTTGAACCTGCAAACAAGGAAATTAAGTTTTAGGTACCCATTCTTCCAGGTCCCGAGGGGTTAGTATTGTAAGATGATCCAACCAACCTATAGCCAAATGATTTGGCTCTAAGGGGTTGCCATCTATCGCCATAATCATAATTAATTTTGGCAAATTGCTTGGGGATTCTAGGTTCATACAAATTGTCTCTTTTGTCTCGTATGCTGTATATGTGTTTTAGCAATTGCCTTCTTTGGGTAGTTGTGATGTCTCTGAGTGTAGTGCCTAGGTGCATATGTGTCTTTGATGAAAGCTCTTATACCTTTGGAATGACCTTTCTTGAGTTCTGGCCTTTGCCATTTGGGCTTATATTCCATAGGTCTTTTTGATAGTTTACATTATTCCAATCACTTGGCTTGGATATTTTCTACCATTCCCATCATATGTGTTTCTTTTATAGATCTTCCGGGATTTTTGGTAGCTCTGTTTCTTCTTTACAGAGTATTTCTGTTTGGAGTTTGCTGAGGAACTCGGCTGAATTTCTTCTCATCCTCTCCTCTCAAAGACACTCAATCAAGTTGTTTTCCTTTTCCTTTATAACCAATGCCAGCTTTGCTTGTAATTGTGTTTTGGAATAAGTGTGTGTGCACCATTTGGAGTTTTGGATTTTTGAGATATTTCATTGCTTGAAGATCCTTTTTCCAAAATCACTTTTGGAGCTTGACATAACACAGAGGAATTAAATCCTAAGCCTGTCTTGTCTCCACATTCTCTTTGGCTCATGATAAGATCATCCAATGACTCAGATGGCTTAGTGAATGAGGCAATCACATTTTTGAGGTCATTCTCCCTCTTTTCTATGGCAGCTATTTCTGCTATTAGCTTGGCATTTTCAGCCTTTAAACTTTTATTCTCATCAGCTATTTGACTTAGAGTACTCAGTGTTTGATACATGTTTTTATCTTAATTTTGATGATTTTATTTTATCACCAAAACAATGTTTTTAAAGGTTGTCCAAATACTCCAAAATGATTTAAAATGGTTTCAATATTTTCCGGAGTATTTCCTCAAGTTTATTTTTGTTTATAATGGACAACACTTTTATTGATTTTATATCAATGAGTTTTTACTCCTATAACTGGTTCCTAAAATGTTGTCTAAATACTCTCGATTGGTTTAAAATGTTTTTACTAAATTTTCGGAGTATTTCTTGGGTTTTATTTTCGACAAAAATTGGACAACATTTCTGTCTCGTGGTCGATCGGTTGCCCTATAGGGCAACCCGTACCTGAAGATGTTTTTAGAAACAGAAAATGAGACGGGAGTAAAAACTAGCAGGTCGACCGGTCGCCCTGGGCGTCGACCGGTCCGGTCGAGCGGTCGCCCAGCGGTCGACCGGTACCTGCAAGTTTCATTTTTGAAACAGAACAATTCCTCTTTGTTTTTTTGATTAGGGGGACCGGTTGAGACAGGGGTCGACTGGTCGAAGCCTACGTCGATCGGTCGCCCTGTTGTAATTTTCAAAGTGTTCTTATTTTCTCTTATTTCTGTGCGACCGGTCGCCCTATGTATTGACAACAAAAATATGACCGTCTGACAGCAGACACATTTCCTTAAATTGTGGGATTGATTTCTAACAGCTATATTCTTGATTTTAAATGTATTTTTCTGTAGATTTTCAATCCCCAAGAGGAGCCTATGCTTGATCAATCATCTCCTATAAATAGAGGAAGTTTTGGAGCAACCAACACAACAATTGAGATACAACACAACAAGATACACTTCAAGCAAATACTTGGTCTTTCATTGTTATTATTCTTGTTGTAAATTTGCCTAGCTTATCACTTTCACATCCTTGAGGTCTAGGCTATTCTTGATTACACCTTGCACTCAAATTGTATTATTCATTATTGAGTTGTAATCTTGATTTTTGGTTATCATTCAAACACAAGATATCCTTGTGAGTGTTCTTGTGGTAAGAACACACTTGGATGATCTAGGTGATAGGTGCAAGAAGATTGTGGTAATCTTCTTATTGAGGTGTTGAAGAATTTGGTATTCTTCAAGGTTGAAGATTGTGGTAATCTTCACAAGGTGCCGTTGAAGGAAGATTGTGGTAATCTTCAAAGGGAGATTGTGGTAATCTCCAAAGGTGGTGTTGAAGAAGAGTGTGGTGCTCTTCAAGGTGTTGTAAGTTGAATTTGTATTAATTTTGGTAATTAATAAAATTCTTTTTCTTTTCAAATCCATCCCTGGATATCTTTGGGGTGGTAGAGGATTAGGCCCTAGGTGGGTTGAACCTCTTTAAATCGACGTGTGTTGTTTACATTCCGCACCTTGATTATCTTGTTTGAGCATTTGGGTATAAAAAGAGGGCGAAATCGAAAAGATGGAGATAATTTATTCACCCCCCCTCTAGATTATCGTAGCCGCTTGGACTTACAAGTGGTATCAAAGCCAAACTCTTTGGAAAGCTCGTTTCACATCGCGAGTGAAGAGAAACGATCGACGGCTACGAACGAAGCTCATCTATCCGGCACCTCCACCACCAAGCCACCACTATTTGATTCCAAAAATTTCAATTTTTGGAAAGAAAGAATGGAATGCTACTTACAATGTTGCGGGTTCGACATTTGGAACACCGTCATAAACGGAGAATCCATTCCGACGAAAGATACACCACACACCTCAAAAGGCTTCAAAAAGCTCAATGATGAAGAAAAGAAAATCATCTCCTTAAACGGTAAGGCTTTAAATATTTTGTATTGTTCATTTACTAATTTAGAATATGAACATATTGTAGGAATAAAATCGGCACATGAAGTATGGCAAAAATTAGAAGCCATCTATGAAGTATTTGCAAATGAAAGGAGTCAAACAAAAGCATCTACTTCTCAAGGTCATACAAGCTCAAATCTAAGGATCAAGCCTCCTACAACTTCTAATTATGAAGAAGTTGAATATTGTTTTATGGGCATCAATGAAGAAAATGAGGTATGTCTTAAACCCTCTACTTCCTATGATATTGTCATTCAAAATGATTATAGTGATTTACAAAATGATTATGATGAACTTCAAAATGAATTCCAAAGCTTACTTGTTAGATACAAAAATTTGAAAAAGGAATTCAATATTTTGAAAAATGATAAGGATAGTTTATTTACTTCTTATGAATCACTATCATGTGCTCACATCACCACACTTGACAAGGTTAGAAACCTTGAAAAAGAAATTAGTACTCTTGATTGCATGAAAAAGGATTTATTAAAATCCAACTTAAGTACCAATAAAATGTCCAATATTGTTGATATTCATAATTGTGATAAAGGACTTGATCATAATTATCGAATATATGTTTTCCCGAAATCCATATTTGTTGGATATAGTCCAAAGTTATCTTTTTGCAAAGTTTTAAAACTTTTGGGGTGAAAAATCGAATTTTGGAAAACTCTGGGAAAAAGTAAAATCACCTGGGGCGGTCAAAAGCGAGGGCGGCCGTGCCGCTCAGCACATCGACCGTTGGCCGCCCCCATACCTCGACCGGTCACCCAGGACATTTTTATAACTTATAAACTCTCTGTCTTCTTCGCAACACAGTTGTAAGAAATCCTTCAAACCCTTGTTTGCGCGAAAATTCATCCCCTTTTCTTATATTCTTCAATTCTTCATCATTTTTCACGTGCTAATCTTCCTATTTTCACAAGAATCTTACATATATGGCTCCCCCAAAGAATTCCACCGGTCGAAATCCCATCTCCAAGCGTAGAAGGGGCGGAGAGGGTTCGTCAAGAAATCGGCAAGAGGAAGCCGAACAAAGGGATATTCGAGCCGCTCAAAGAAACGTGGCTCAAGAAGGTGATGATGTTCAAAATCCCATTCTCTCTCGGGTCCAAATTACCGAGCTACGCGGAACGATTTCGCTCCAAAATTGCCGTTGGGCGAAAGGTAAAAAATCCCTTGTTACTCAAGCCCCTAATTCCCACAATGTTCTTAATTTCATCAATAAATATGCGGAATGGTATTATGAGGACTCGGGAATGGGAGGAAAGTCTATTGCTCGGACTAAAATGTGTCGTTTTAGTTCATTTACAAATGAGTATCCTACAATTAGAGGATTTTTTGAGGAGCAAGGTTGGATGTATTTATGGGAACATGCTTATGTGTTGTATGATGATGATATTATCCAACTCTTTTATGCCAATATGTGGGTTGAATATGATGTTGAACGGAAGCCTATAGCCGTAAATTCACTTATAAGGGGACGACATTTTAGATGGACTCCCAATGATATTTGCCGGTTTTTACGTGTTAGAGAAGGTGGTTGGGATTATTTCTCTTGTGGTACTTGGAATGATGAAATGTTGGGGGTGTCAATGAAAGAAGTGAAGACGTATTTGGGAGTATGGCCAAAGTACTCTTTGTTGGCAATGACACTTGAGCATCGTATTTTGTCGGTCATTGTCTCATATTGCATTTGTGGTAAGTCGGGAAAGATGCCTAGCAACATGGATTACTTTTTGACGTATAAGATTGCTAGGAGGGAGCCACTTAACTTTGGTGCCATACTTATTCAATGTCTAATCGAGTCCATCACTCAAGGTAATAAGAAGTTAGTTATGGGAAATTGGATTTGTAAACTTCTTATTCAATCGGGACTTCCTTCATCGGAGTGTAACTCGGAAGTATTTCAAAATGACTTCGACATTGACAATATCTCCCAAATGGTCACGATGCGCAATAATATGGACATCCGACCAACCAAAATGGCTAGAGGAAGAGGTCAAGAGTCCCCCGATCCTAATGATTACTTTGATGACGCCGAGGCCGCAAGATTGGCGGAAGAGGGTGAACCGAGCAATCCGGAGGGTAATATCGGTGCTCAACCGCCTAGGAGGTATACTCAAGCCGAATTTGATGAGATGAGGGCTTTTCATGAGACGAGATATGAGGCTTTGGAGCAAAAGACCTCCAAAATGCAAAAGTCTATCGGCAAATTGAAGAAATTTATCAAGGATTTTATTCCCGGAACTTGCTTCTCTTCGGACGAAGATTGATACCCCCACCCCCTTTACCTTCTAGCATTTTCATTAATGTTGCTTTGTATTTTGATAAACTTTTGTAAAACTCATTTGCACTAATGATATTTGCTTGTTTTTCTTAAAGGGTTAAAATTGCAAGTTGATGATGACTTGTAGATGATCATGTTTTTGATGGAGTATTTGATGGTAAAAATACTCTAATTTTAGCATTGTTTGTATGAAGTACTTGATGGTAAAAGTGCTTCTCTTATTGTTTTGCTCATTATGCTTAGTTGGATATGTTGGGACATTTGATACATGTATTGGTGAAAGCATGACTTATTACTTGATGGATGCTCTTATTGTTGGCATTTGTAATGCCTTGATCATTCTTAGCTTATCTCAATTGGGTTGAACCCTTGAGAATCTACTTTGAGCTTCTTATTTGATGAACAAATTGTTGCATATGGTGCATATGATCTTTTTGAGATTTGGAATGAGGTTGAAATTTTTTTGGCTTGAACCATTTACAAAGGTTATATACAACCTCTTCTATTTTTAACGCACACAAGGCGTTTGTTGAAATGTCGCAATGAAACTTTCAACTTCTACATGATTCTCTTGCTTCAAAATGTCTTAGAATCTTTTTGAAATCATGTATTAGCTAAACTAATGAGCTTATGGATCTCTTATGTTTCAATTCTCCCATTTTCCTTGGATTATTATGCTTTAATTGCTCAACGGTTATTAAACCGTCCCTTTGGCGCGCTTTGATATTATTGTATGGTGTTTTCACCATCCTAACATTCTTTTTGATGATTCCAAAGGGGGAGAAAAACAGGATATTAGCTCATTTGCTAATAAAAGCTTGTCATAAAAGCTATAAGCTATGGCTCATAAAAGCCATAAGTTGTGATTTGTTCTTAGTCCAATTGTTGCTTGATGGACTTATATTATTGCTTAATGATGCTTTGTGACAGGGGGAGCTTATAAGCTCTTGAACAAATTGTAAAAGCTAAAGCTTTTAGCTTATGGATAATTGCTTTTACATTATTCTTGATGTGCTTGTTGATAGGGGGAGCTTGTGCTTTTTATTGACAAATATTTACTCCCTACTTGGTTGCTTTAATATTTTTGGAAATTTTGGTTGCTTCCAAACGGTCAAATATTTTTACCGGAAAATCATTTCTAAAATTGCTCTCTTAGTTTGTGTAAAAATTGTTTTGGTTTGTAATCATCAAAAAGGGGGAGATTGGTTGATACATGTTTTTATCTTAATTTTGATGATTTTATTTTATCACCAAAACAATGTTTTTAAAGGTTGTCCAAATACTCCAAAATGATTTAAAATGGTTTCAATATTTTCCGGAGTATTTCCTCAAGTTTATTTTTGTTTATAATGGACAACACTTTTATTGATTTTATATCAATGAGTTTTTACTCCTATAACTGGTTCCTAAAATGTTGTCTAAATACTCTCGATTGGTTTAAAATGTTTTTACTAAATTTTCGGAGTATTTCTTGGGTTTTATTTTCGACAAAAATTGGACAACATTTCTGTCTCGTGGTCGACCGGTCGCCCTATAGGGCAACCCGTACATGAAGATGTTTTTAGAAACAGAAAATGAGACGGGGAGTAAACACTAGCAGTCGGCCGTGCCGGCGTCGGCCGACTGCACTGCAAGTTTCATTTTTGAAACAGAACAATTCCTCTTCGTTTTTTTGATTAGGGGGACCGGTTGAGACAGGGGTCGACCGGTCGAAGCCTACGTCGACCGGTCGCCCTGTTGCAATTTTCAAAGTGTTCTTATTTTCTCTTATTTAATGCGACCGGTCGCCCTATGTATTGACAGCAAAAATATGACCGTTTGACAAACACACATTTCCTTAAATTGTGGGATTGATTTCTAACAGCTATATTCTTGATTTTAAATGTATTTTTCTGTAGATTTTCAATCCCCAAGAGGAGCCTATGCTTGATCAATCATCTCCTATAAATAGAGGAAGTTTTGGAGCAACCAACACAACAAGATACACTTCAAGCAAATACTTGGTCTTTCATTGTTATTATTCTTGTTGTAAATTTGCCTAGCTTATCACTTTCACATCCTTGAGGTCTAGGCTATTCTTGATTACACCTTGCACTCAAATTGTATTATTCATTATTGAGTTGTAATCTTGATTTTTGGTTATCATTCAAACACAAGATATCCTTGTGATTGTTCTTGTGGTAAGAACACACTTGGATGATCTAGGTGATAGGTGCAAGAAGATTGTGATAATCTTCTTATTGAGGTGTTGAAGAATTTGGTATTCTTCAAGGTTGAAGATTGTGGTAATCTTCACAAGGTGCCGTTGAAGGAAGATTGTGGTAATCTTCAAAGGGAGATTGTGGTAATCTCCAAAGGTGGTGTTGAAGAAGAGTGTGATGCTCTTCAAGGTGTTGTAAGTTGAATTTGTATTAATTTTGGTAATTAATAAAATTCTTTTTCTTTTCAAATCCATCCCTGGATATCTTTGGGGTGGTAGAGGATTAGGCCCTGGTGTGGGTTGAACCTCTTTAAATCGACGTGTGTTGTTTACATTCCGCACCTTGATTATCTTGTTTGAGCATTTGGGTATAAAAAGAGGGCGAAATCGAAAAGATGGAGATAATCTATTCACCCCCCCTCTAGATTATCGTAGCCGCTTGGACTTACACTCGGCTCCTTAGTCACCGTGAGTTTTGGCTCTTGAGTAGGTTGTTTTCCTCATTTAGTAGTGTGTGTGAGGATTTAATGTATTCAAAATCTTTCATCATTTTGCCTAATGAATCATAAAGATCGATGGGTGATGAAGTGTGTGTGTCACAATCACTATCACTAGAATCGAGTGTGATGAGTCGAGTGTACCTCATCTTCTTGGTCAGGTTGGTCTTGTTCCTTGGCCATCGACGATCAAGGCTTCTTCTTCGAGTCACTTGAGTAGTCGGCTTCACTACTCTCTGAGCCGCCTATGTCTCTTGACTTGGCTGTCTCAACGATCTATCACCAACATTGCCTTTTTCTTTTCTTGTCTTATTTCTCTCAAGACTTTTCTTTCTTCTTTATTCATGTATTTGTTGACTACGGAGGATACGGGCAATCAATGGCATAGTGACCCGGTTGCCTATAGTTCCAAAGATAGATATTCAACCTTTTGATCAGCTCTTTCCATTTTTGGATTGTCACCCTCGATATTGACTTTTTGATGATCTGTTCTCTTGGTTGGCCTATCTTCCCTTGACTTGGAGGGAGTTGAGTGTCTTCGGAGGATTCTCCTTGCCTCTCTTGTAGTTCTTATTGAAGAACTTGTTGAACCTTTTAACCAACAGGGGCTATTTCCTCCGGGTCAATGACTTCTTTGACCTCGGCTCTCTTGCCATCCTTAACAATTAGCAAATTGTTTTGGGTACAAATTGTCTCTTCCCTGGTCTTTTCTTCTCGTGTCAAATTCGTAGTCTTTGAGGTCCGAGAATAGCTCATGGTTGGATGTCTTTGACAGTCCATGGAATGTCTTAGTGCCATGACCTTCATTTCCCATTCAAATTGAGAGACTTTTTAGGATTTTCATACACATTTCTTCTTGTATATTCTTTTCCAAGAGCGATAGCTTCGTTGGTAATTTTGTGAACCGAGCATCCGGTTGATCCAGGTTCTCTCCTGCGATCATTTTGAAATTCTCGAATTTTTGTACAACCCACCGATAATTTATTTTCCTTGATTTGCTCACGAGCCTTCACAAATCAATGTTAGCTTGTCCCATTTCTTTAGCCGTTTTGCATGATTTGACTTTATTGAACATGACTTTGTCCAATGTTTTGTAAAGGATGTCCTTGGCCACATTGTCCAGTTATATTTTTCTCTGTCATCATTTGTCCATTCGGTCCTTGGTTTTTCAACCATAGCCGGTCTAGAGCGACATCCTCTTCACCTTCAAATTGCAGCTCTTCTTACAGATGTGTTCACTTTTAAAATTTGTAGTGGCCCATCCTCTATCACTATCCACATCTCATCATGTAATGCTGATAGATGAGCCTGCATACGAATTTTCCAATCATCAAATTCTTCAATTGTGAACATAGGGATACGTGTCAAATTTGCTTCCATGATAATAACTTTTGATAATAAAAAGAGTTTTGAAAACTTAAGTACTAAAACAGACTTTGAAAAATTTGGAGATCTAGTTCAAGAAACCGGTGCGGAAGGCTCAATGAACCAACCGCTCTGATACCACTTGTAGGTCCCAAGGGGTGTGAGTGTGAGGTTTAGAAGGGGGGGTTGAATAAACCTTACCAACTTTTAAAACTTTAGTCCTTTTTAAAGTTCGAGTTGATGCTTTACAATCGTGTCCTTGTGGATAGCCAATTTAGTTAATCAAGAGAGTTAGTCACTCAAATGTACTCATTAAGCCGTTGATAGAATAACTCACCAAGTAAGACATCAATTAGCTCAACTGCAGCTTTGTTTTTATTGGAAGACTTTACACCCTTAAAATTGATTTAGTAATGATTTAATGCTTGGTTTTAGTACTTAGGGATTATCAAGTGGATAGCAAATTTATCAGCAGAGTTAAGCAAATAAGATGCGAGAAATTAAAGTCTTTGAAATGTAAATGACACGATAAGATTTTATAGAGGTTCAAGATAGGGTAATTCTTCTACTCCTCTCTTCTCCAACTCCTGGAGGAATCCACTAAGTATTGATCAAGATACAAAGTGGTAATGATCCCGGATACAAGTCTTGATCACACAAATGACTTGATCCTTTGGGACTCGATCCGAGATGCCTTGGTCACGCACGCGGTGCTTCTCGTGACGACTCGGCTTCTTCACAGGTGCGTGCGCTTTACTACTACGACTCACTTGCTCAAGCTCTTGGATTTGATCACGAAGCCCTCCAAAACTCGAGACCGGTTCGACCTTGAACCTTTCTACAATTCTCCTTGGAATGTAGACCCCTTTTCTTCAAAGGTTTCCTCTTCAACCGATTGAAGCTATCTTTCCTTCACAGTGAGTGTTGGATTGATTTTCTTCGTGATGTAGGCTTGAGGATTAATCTTGAATGATTTGAGAATATTAAAATGTTTTCTTGAAATGTTCGTGATTTTTGTTGTCAAGATCCTTTTCTCAGAGTCATTCCTCAGCCTTTTATAGTGATCTTTCAAAAATCGCCCGTTGAAGAGATAGGCTTATTTTTGAAAGTCACTTATGGTCGTTGGCTTGTCTTGTTGCGATCCTTGGAATTGCCACTCCCTCGTATGAATTGTTCTTGACTTTTCGTAGTTCGACATGGTGTAGTGCTTCCCATCGTTATTCATTCCCCACGCTTCGGGGTGAGCACTTCGAGAAAGGTAGCATGGAGGTATTACTTGTTTAAGTAATTCTCTTGATTTACGTACAAAATGATCTCTTTCGATTATCTCGACTTTTGCATTTCCTTGCTTTCCCCGGTGACTTAGTCGAGTTTCAATCATCGATGACTCTTCCGTCACTTCAACTTGAGACTTGGCTATCTTGAGTTGACTTGACCGATCTTTACTCACCGCATCTCACCGCACCTTCGATTGAGTTCCCGTCCTCTCTTCTTCGCCATACTCACTGTCTTGCAATGAGTTCTTCCTTCTAGTCTCCATTGTCTTCTTGCATGTTTAAAGATAATGATTTAACTCGAACTGACCAAATTTATTTGTTACAATGCGATTACAACAAAATGGGGTGCCAACTTCCTAATTTAAGTTTTACATGGCGTTTATCAAAATCTAAACAATAAATTTCCCAACAAGAGTAAAGCGGTATCTTGTGAAGAAGTTTCGAGTCACCCAAGAAAGATCAATCAAAAGTGATCAAGAACAATAAAAACAGTTATCCTCAACAATAAAAACAATAAAAATAACAGCCGAGGTCACCGCATCCACAGCAGGAGCCTCAGTTATCCTCCGTTAGCTGCCGCCCAGCCGTGTCCACGCCCGAAACCATCGCGCAGAAGATCGGGAAAGCCATTCGGTGTCTAGGTGTCCCCTCGAAGTCGCGGGCCTATCCTCTGACGTCAGCATCATCCGCCCTAAGGAGTATTGGTACTTAACTAGGCAATTAAATTAATTGGTTTCCAATTTATTTATTTTGTTGTGTTTGATTGTTCTGGGGTTTGATTGGTTGTGTCAAGAAACGGGATGATTATGAGGTGGTGAGGAAGGTGGGTAGGGAAAATACGGCGAGGTTCTTGAGGGGGTAAACACCACCGACAACGAGAAATGCATCATCAAGATTCTTAAACCTGTGAAGAAGAAAAAGGTTTTCTTCTTTTCCTTAGGATTGTTATTTTTTTTATTTTAATTACATTTACGAGGTTTGTGAATGTTAAAATGAGGCAGCCTGAAAGGTAAATGTACATTCTGAATGGGGACGCGTGTGGGCATTAATTGGGTTAATGAAGATAGATTTTAAGAAAACATTTTCTTTCTTGTTTTTTTTCTTGCTATTAATGGAAAATTTCGTAGTGACTGAAAATATATGCATCTTTATTCAAGATATGCTTTTAACTTCTATGCCCCCAGATGGTTGTACTGTTGAATATGAAGGCCTAGCCTGGTTGAAATCTAAGGAAAAAGTTTGAATACTTAGAAGGAAACCATGGTAGAGAATTACTTCGCTTAATTATATTTATATGGCAGACAAATTAGTATCCGTAAAAGGCTCCTGCAGTCCAACTATGAATTTTTGAGTGGTATATTTGTCTGCATATACGTCCTGTCAAGTATCACTTCACATATTGTGCTTATGCCTAGCAAAATAGGTTTTGTGACATTAGTTATTTTTGCTGCAATGTTAGTCCTTGGATCCGTGTCTTCCTCTCTACATCATTTATCAGAGAACAAATAGGAGTACAAGCCAGAGTCCGATCAAAGAACAAATAGGTATTTCAATTATAGT
Source organism: Rehmannia glutinosa (assembly GCA_016081115.2). Lineage (NCBI taxonomy): Eukaryota > Viridiplantae > Streptophyta > Magnoliopsida > Lamiales > Orobanchaceae > Rehmannia > Rehmannia glutinosa. The sequence continues at coordinate 93,903,310 of CM071926.1, forward strand.
GGTGAAAAGACAATTCTAAAGATAATGAGAATTATGGTCATCCTCTGATGAACTCTGATTCCGATCATGGACATAAAAACATTGGTTCTCAATCGAATCTATAAAATTAATGTCTGGTATTATTTTTCCGCAAAATATGAGCAGATTGGTTTTTCTGTAGAATTGAAATCTTTGTCTCATGTTTTTTTTGTTCATTCTGCATCCGTTGGTTATTGTAGTTTGAGAAACAAATGATTACATTTGCTATTAACAGATATAAGTCTGAACAGATACTTTGAGTCTAGCTAATTGCACAATTATGGGATGGGTTATCAGACCTAGCTTTTAGAATCATACATTTGGAGGACCTAAGATGTGCATATAAGAGTATATATGCTCCTTAGAGCAGAATTATTTCACATCATATCAATTAAAGTTGCAAATATATTTACAGTAATACTTGTTCGTACAGTAAAAAAATGGTGAATACAAAGATAAGACATAGCCCTTCCCTTGGAGTGGTTGAACATTGGAGAGACAGTGATGGGCTGAAGTCTTTTGAAAACTAACAAAACAAGTTTGTATCTTTTTTGTGCATACACAAAGACACCCTAATTGAACTATTTGATTGCTTTTTTTTTTCTTGACCTGGAGATCTACACATATATCTTTATATATTTTTGTGCAAATTTAGTGTAATTTATTATCATGTTGTAAAGGCCAAAGCAAAACTGATGAAACTGAAGTAGGTTTTGTCGTTTTAAACTAGAATATAACAATATTGCTTTAGGCAAAGCAAGCTCATTTGGTTCTAAGAGTTAAATTGCATGTACCTCTCGGAGAAGTTGCACACATCAATTCTTCATTTTCTATTTGTGTTTTTGGTCTTAAATCTGGAGTTGAATGTTTTAGCCATTATGCTGAAATTCATCTCTAAAATGACTTGTCCAAATATATTATTCTGTCTCCTTTCATGACCAATCTGTTGATGCTGTTTAGAGCTTCTACGTAACTATGTTAGTTAATTTAGTAGGTTGTTTACTTCTCCTGTTCAAAAATGTCTTTACCATCTCCAGCATATCTTTTCCATGTTGTGATGATCTAGGCATGAGCTGTGCAGCAACTTGAAGTGAAGAAAGCATGGCCTGAATTGTGCTTATGATGTTTATGTTGTTGCTTTCATATTGGGATTCCTTAGTGTTATTTCATTTATTTATTCATTTCTATTACTTTTCAGAATCATGCATGTGTACCTCGTTTATATTTCTCGCTGTCTTCTGTAAGAGAGGGTATGCAAGAAATTGAAGCAGAGGATAAACATTTTCATAACAAATTGTTTATATTTCTTTTTTTTTTTTCGGTTTGTTTATTTTGTGAATTAAGCTGTGAACATCCATCATCTTGATCCTGGAAGAGGGTTCACTTTGTTCCAGCTAGAAAGTAGCAGTTGGACATTGAGGTACATTTCCATGATATTGTGTGGAGAGTTCTCGTTTACTTCTGAGGGCTTATTACAACTATGCAAATTTTTAAAATTCTAGTTAAAGTGATATTTCAATGCTACCACATGCAGTTTTTAATGTGTTATGAGATAAAAGTTCTTCCTTTAGAAGAGATTTAGTTCATAAATGTTAGGGATACTTACAAAAATTGTCCCTGATGCTTAGTCTAATTACAAAAAGTTCCAGTTCGCTTTCAAAATTCAAAATACTCCCTTGAGGCATTTTAATTACCCCCTTGAGGTTTGTATTTGTTATACAATTTACCCCTCTCAACCCCCCTAAATAGATGCACTTTGTATAATAGAAGCCTATGTCAAGGGGGTATTTGTAATTAATTTTGAAAGATAACTGGATTTTGTTACAATTAGGCTCAACCTCAAGGGTAATATTTGTAACCTACTAGTTAGAGCTGGTAGACTGCGGAAAATTGTGCCACTTGTATTATCTTTACCTTGATCATAAGATTGAATAAGACAAGAGATTTATCTATAATTTTAACAGCATTCCATGCTTAAAATTGTCACCCTTTAAGATTGAATAAGATAGAAAATTATGCCAAATGTATTATCTTTACCTTAAAATTTTAAGTGTTTAATTTGTATAAGTAACTAACAATTTTTTTCTCACACAGGCTCCTATTAAACCGGATGAAAAGTTGTGTGGTTTCTTTGTACTGCGATACATGAGAGAGATATATACTTCACGAATGCTTAAGCACTAACAAAGCTCCACTGCGATCAATGGTAAAATATACAGTTTCATATTTGAAGTTTTCAAATAGTTTAAAATTGTGTAATTTATAATTTTGCAAAGTGATTAATAGTTGGTTTTTTTCAGCAAGATTAATATAGTTGGATTTTACTAATATAATTTGTATTCATAGTTCAAAAAAGGTCAATACACTCCAGCACAAATTGATGAAGTGCGTTTAAGTGGGCACATTGCATACAAGATCACATGTTTGAGTAGAACAGGTATTCAAGCTACCCTTTACTTGGCTAGAATTTTGTTTGTGAATAGTTAAATTTGTTTGGTTTATTATTCTTTGATTCCTTAAGCTGCTAGGGGTTATTCTTGTTAAGTATTCTTTTGTTTTGAAGATCTGAAACATGAGATGATACTTTTTTTTTCCTTGTGTTTGTTCATTCATTTACTTCATTTCATGGACCTTGAAATTGTTCCATTCCCCTTGTTTTTTCGTTGTTTTGTCACTTTTTCATTGTAATGTATCATTTACATGTGACTGCAGTTCAATAAACTGGATGTATTCTTTCAGGATAAAGCACTTGTTGTATTTGCACCTTTGTTATATAGCGATCTTGTTGTTTGGGCTAGTAGTGCTATTCATTGTTTAACTTACCTTCTATTTATATTATTCAACCTTCAATTACAAATATGTTCATTCTCTGTCTAGTACAATCACCTTTTCCTTAAAATGCCCTTTGTCCCCCTATACTATTTGAAGGTCCATGTCTATAGGAATTTTGCATGATCTCAAAATAAAAGTGGACCAATGTATCACCAGCTTCATTCTCTTTTGCTGTGCTTTTTAATCTAATATTATTTCTTGGAACGTGACATGTAAATTGATTTTGTTTCCACCAATAACTGGCTAAACTCTGTTATCTTGAGCAAAACCATTTTATTACATTGTACCTCATATCCTACAAGTGATACTGTTGTTCAATGTGTTGTACTTTCAGACTCCATAATGCAATAATGCTGAAATTAATTGGTGGAGGTTGGTGAAAGAGTATCACATATAATGGGGCACCATTAACAGAAGCATACAACATCTGAGATTATTCTTTCAAGGGGATTTCTAAAAGTATGCCTTGATTTGGGACTGTTTTCTGAAACTTGCAAAATTGTATTAGAGCGGTTAAAATTGAGAGTTAGAGATCTTGAAGTTGAATAAGAATGCATTATTTTTGCACCATGTTCATAGAAGTTGGCAGTCACCCCCATGTGTTAGAAAATTTAATAGGTGCATTATCCCAATCTTTCAGTGAACCAATCTGTTTTTGCGTGTTCATCTTTATTCAGACTATAATAAAAAATATATCATGGGAATTGATTTTATAGTTGTAATTCATATTTTACATTTTAAATATTTTAGATATTTACAAATGAATTGATCATAAGTTCTGATTTCATAATTTATTAGCTATAACTAGCTTTATTGTACTAAGAATTGCTCCCATTTTTTCAGGTTGGTTTACTAGAGGGGTCGAAGGATGTTTCAGGATGTGTCCGTTCCATTTCCACTAGCACTCATTAGATTTTGTTTAAAAACATCACTAGTAAGGATTTGCAACGTAAGTTGACAAATTGGGAACTGTGAGGATGTTGCAACATTAAGGCCTTTAAGTACTCGTTTGTATAGCCACTTTTTGGCCTTTACGTATACTCGTGGATATTTTGAATGGATGGCTTAATGCAGGTTATATTTGTTAATTTTGATTGTAATTAATTGTTTGTTGGTGAATATTGGTGCTATTGTCGTTAATTAGAGGGGTAAAACACACAAAATTGTTAAGAAAAATGAAATCAGTTTTAAAAAACAACCAAAACCGGTTATAAAGTGATGTGTTAAAATGTAACAATAACGATTATTTTAATATACACAACGCTTTCAAATCCGATGTTATTTCGCCACTAAACTAAACAAAAACAACAACACTTATAAGCCGTTGTGGTTTCAAGATCATCGAATAAAAACCGATGTTATAAAACGATGTTGTTATGGGAAACGTCGGTGAATAACCGTTGTTAAATAGTTCTCAATTTAACAACAGAAGATTTAACATCACTCATTTTACACAATCAACATCGGTTTGTCACTGATTTTTTTTCACTTATTGACATCGGTGGGAAACCGATGTTGAAAACCCTCCCTTTTAACAACAAGGGTTTCAACATCGGTTTTTTTCTTCATTAGACATCGGTTAAAAACCAATGTCTATTAGCATTTTTCTTGTAGTATATGATTATGGAAGTGATATATGGAAACCTCTTGAGTCGATCATCGGTATATAGGTTGGTTGGAACATCTTATAACACTAACCCCCCAGGACCTAGGAAAGTATGGCTACCTAAAAACTAATTTCCTTGATTGCAGGTTCAAGGAACAGCTGAGTGCTAAGGAACCTGGTACATGGATAGTGGCTGTCCCAGACATATGACAGGAAGCAAGAGAACTCTGTCAAAGTTCAAGGAAATCAGAAGTGCAAATGTTATATTTGGAGGAAATGAAGCTCCAGGGGGAATCAAAGAAACATGATCCTAAAGGAAAATGGATTGGAGATCACAAATATTGCATAAGTTGATGGTCTCAACTTCAATCTACTAAGCATCAGCCAACTCTGTGATAAAGGCTATAATGTGGGATTCAATATGGGAGTTTGCCAAATCAAAGATGTTGAATCAAATGAAACTGTGCTACAAGGAACAAGGCAGAAGAACATGTATGTAGTGGATTGGTCAACTGCTACAACAAGCATATGTCTGCTAGCAAAGAGTACAACTGAATCAAGTTGGATGTGGAACAAGAAGCTGAGTCACCTGAACTTTAAGACAATCAACAAGCTTGAAAGGAGTCATCTTGTGGAAGGACTGCCAGAATCAGTATACAAGAAAGAAAGCATTTGTGATGCATGCCATACAAGGATAGGCCAAGTCATTCTTCAACAAGGATACTACATCTGTTGCACATAGACTTATTTAGCTCTGTTGAACTAGCCAACGTCAGTGGAAAGAAATACACCTTAGTGGTGGTGGATGATTACTCGAGATATACATGGACTATCTTCATGTGTTAAAAGAAGGAAACACTGCAGAAATTTCCTTAGCTGATGAGAAGAGTTCAAAATGAGAAGAGTCAAACCATCATCAAGATAAGGTCTATACAGGGGAACTGAGTTCGTTAATGGAATTATAACTCAGTATTGTGTTGAGAATGGTATTTATCATGAGTTACCAGCTGCAAGAACTCCACAGCAGAATGGAGTAGCTGAAAGGAGAAACAGAACTCTCAAGGAAGTTGCAAGGACAATGTTAGTTGAAGCTGGATTGCCTAAGAGATTTTGGGCTGAAGCCATCAATACTGCTTGTTACACCCAGAAGATGCATGATAAACATGTAATTGACTAAAACTCCCTATGAAATTTGGACAGGGAGAATGCCAAATGTTGGATATTTTAAGATCATTGGATGTAAGTGCTTCTTTCACAACAATGGCAAGGACAACTTAAAAGCTTTTGATGCTAAAGCTGATGAAGGTATCTTTTGGGATACTCAGCTGAGAGTAAAGCTTATAGAGTGATGAACAAGAGGACTATGCTCACAGAAAAGTCTATCCATGTCGTATTTGATGAACCAAATATAAATAGAGAAGACATAGATGAGTTAGCTGAGAAGCAAAATCAGCCAACTATGCAGAAGAGTCCCTATGTTGATGCAAATGTAAGAGCACTCAATCCTGAAGAATATGAGATAGATGAATCTCAAAGACAGCTGGAAGGTCTGCAAGATGGCTGAATCCAACAGACTTACTCCAACCAGATGTGAGATGGCTGAGAGACCATCAACCTGAGTTAATCATTGGAGATGTTAGAGATGGAATAAGAACCAGATCCAGAGCTCAACACAACTCTTTCTCCGATGCCGATCCAAAAGAAGAAGAGAGCTGCTGCAACTAAGAAAGCACTGCCCCCTACAGGCCATTTCGAGAAAAACACATGCCATTGCGGCCCCCCCCGAATCGTCCTTGCCCCAAGAGCCCGAGAGGCGAAAGGAACCTCCATGCACCTTCTTTCGATCGTGAAAGAAGAGGCGCCTTTTTTTTGCCTAGAAAGCGATTCGCCCAAGAAGCAGATGACAGGCAAAAAGGCCTTCACCTTTGATGAGCCTGAAGATGTGGAGCCAGAAGTCCCTGTGGTTCCAACCAAAAGAAAACGACTGCTCAAGAAGTCAGAACTTGAGAAGCCAGCTGAATCTGGCACTCAACCAGTGAAGAAGACTGCTGCAGCTCAAGAGTCTCACCACTGCAATAGAGAAGTTAGCTGACGAAGGTCAGCAAATTGAACAAGAGTTAGTTGTTCAAGATACGGCTAAAGAATAAGGAGCAGACACAGCTGACCAGTTTGAAGAGTTAGATGTTCAGTCCCCTCAGACTGATGCACGAACACCTAAGGAGGAACTTGCTCCATCTTGACCTGTGCAGGATAAAGAAGGAGATGATGATGATCTAGTTATATTGTATCCTGCATATCCTGAGATTCGACAAAGGCTGCGGATATGGAGATTGTTAAGTTGGTTTTTATACCAATGTATTGAGTATTCTAGACTAGGATTTTGCGGGGTTTTCGAGTATTTTAGCGTTGTTTGAGTCGAGTTTGTGTCATTAGTTCTCGTTTGAGAGTCGGGACAAGTCTTGGATGCCGAAATTGATTAAAAACGATGAAAAACGTGTTTGGACAGTGAAGATCGCATTTTAGAAGTGGAAAAATGGAAAAATATTGAGTAAGATCGCGTGCCGCAGCGCCAAAACCCCCGCGCCGCAGCGGGGGGGTCAAAATTAGTACATGTACAGGGGAAGTGGCGCTGCAGCGCTAAGTCAAGGGTGCAGCGCCAATTAATTAAATAGCGTTAGTCAAGGGTGCGCTGTAGCGCACATACAGCAGCAGACGACGAGAGTATCAGGCGCGCTGCAGCGCGCGTCCGGAAGCAGGGTCAATACACAGGCGGGCTGCAGCGCACCATTCCAAGCGCTGCAGCGTGCTCGACAAAACTGAACGTTGGGCCTTTTATTTCGTGGGCTTTTTGGACGGAATTTTTAGGGTTTCAAGCCTATAAATATAACAAGGGACGTACAAATCTATTATCTTTGGTTATAGATCCAATGAACTTTCATTGTAATCTTTAGTAGACGATTTGTGTTACTGACACTGAAAATCTATTAGTTAAATATTGGATATCGTTAAATCTTAAACATAACTTTCATATGTAACACTATCAACAAATGATTGACAGCACAAAAGTTATTGATCGTGTATGCTTCAAAGAATCATTTTTATTTTTCTTTTTCTTCAATGTTTTCTTTTATTTTCCTCTCTCCCTAGAAAAACAATCAAGGTTGTCCTAGTATTTGTTAATGAATTAGTGGGCTCTTCATCGTAATATCGATGTAGTTATGGAGACTAGCATTTCTTTGCTTCTGCTGCTTGTCAAACTCTGGACATTTGCTTTGGAAATGTAATTGCTCAATGCCTTGGCTAGTTTGTCAAAGATGAGTTTTACTTTAGAAATCACCGATTTTACTTTTCTCCATGTGATTTATGTATTCAATTAAGATGTGTTCTTTTTCATATTCATCTATATGATGATCACTTTTAGTAAAATGGGGAAGTTCATTACTCATTTCTCAAAGGTGTTTGTTTGTTGTATATATAAGGTTTATATCATGTTTCTCCATTGTAAAAGACAAGGAAGACATGTTGTTGTTTTTTAAGTTTTATGATCTTGAGAAAGAAGAGCTTCAGTATAGGACTACGTCATGTTTTCATTATTGTTATTTTCTTTCTCTCTCTCTCTCTCTCTCTCTCTCTTTTAAAAAAAATTGTGGCTGCCATTTTACTCTGTTATTGTTTCAGATATGTGGGCATGCTCTTTGTGAAGATATTTGGAAAACCCATGGAGATTCTATCAAAATTAAATGAAAGGATTAGATTTGCTCCTAGTGAAGAGATTGAACTATTTGAGGTTTGCGTGGTCATTGAATTATAGCACATTTGAATTTACTTGAATACACTTAAAATCATGTTGCATAGTAGACCGTATGTATTATTTTTTAAACTTAAGATTCTTTTGACGTTATTTCATAATGCATTGTTATTATTTGTCATTTCTACTGGAAACAGATTTTGAGCCATTTGTTATGTGTGAATGCCTAGATAAAAGAGCTTAATTTCGATTATGCCAGGTACTTTTTCTATTTCATTTTATTTTTACTATTTCAATATATCTCTGTTTCTTTCTTATGTACTCGAAATCTTTCCTACCCCTATATTGCCTGCGGGATCGAAGATGGAGACAATGTTTGCTTCCAAAAATGGACACCCTCCCCCTGAACATGAAGAGAAAATACGTTTCCCGATGTATCTTCTTTTTGCATATCATGTATGTTGGTTGATTACTTAATAATGTTGATGAGTGTAAAATATACGTGCATTTGAGGGTTTAAAATGATATATATTTGGTGCATTTGCACGTATATTCAATGTGTTTTAGTTGGTTTCCTTTGTTGGGCGTGATGCTGCGTATTCTTGTAACTTCCTAGCGAGAAATGGAGCTAAATGGATAAAAGAAGATATCACGTTCCAAAGTATAGGTCAATAGCTAAGGTACGGGCAAATATGTAAAGAAGAGAAGCAAAGACAATCGAACAAAAGGGAATTTCCTTCAAAAATGTCCAAATGCGCTATCATTTCCCGCACTGGCGGGTTTAGTATTTTGGCAATAACATTCTCTACAAAATTGATATTAAGGTGATTCAAGTGGATATAGAAATCTAAAAGAGAGGGCTACAACGTTTATGAAGACTCCAGGAGCTAATTCGGACAACAACATGGACAAAAAATACGTCACACGGCCGGACCTTGTGGTGCCACACGACCACACCGTGTGGGCTCACACAATTGTGTGGGAAAGGGCAAAAATCCACACGGTCGTGTGGTGCTACATGGCCAGGCCACGTGGGACTCTGTCGAACGCATTTTTTGGAGTTATTTTCTGTTCAAACTCTACAAGTGACCTCTCCAAGTACCTATATAAAGGGGACCAAGGCCTGCACAAATTTTCATCATCATACATCATCGAATATCATTTCATACAGAGAAAACACATCAAATAACACATGAACGAAAGAATCGAAGATCTTCTAAGAGAGGAAGGCTAGGTCGCGAAGAACACCACAATGCTTTCGCATCTACGGGAGCACAAGAGCTTTGAAGGCTTATGATGGGAATCCATCCTGACAAGAAGAGGTTTTCTTTGTATGTCTAAGATCTCTTGTCTGTGCTTGAACGATTTCATAATATTAATTCGAATTTGTCCATTAGATTGTAATCAATGTTTGGCATATCTTTGGGATCTTAGGGGCATAATCAAAATTGTGGCCATTGAACCTTTGCAAACTTTTATCACCTCGTCTCACATCTTCTTATGGTTTTCTACATAAAGTATGTGTTGCAAATTGGACTCCATCCTAAAATTCTAAGTTGTTATGCAAACATATGCTCGTGTTCTCTATCAAGTTAAATTGGGTTTCGCCTTCAATTTTATCCAATTGGTGTTTATTGATGTCATGTTCTACACCGACATATAATCTAAATCTTGTGCTCTTCCATTTCCAGTCTTATTTATAAGAATATTGTATGCCAAAGGTTGGGACCAGTTCCGGATAAAGGATTGACTCCTCGTCCAGTATCATTATTATCTCTTTCTTACTATTAAAGACATATAACAGGGTTTTGGATCTTCCACTTGTACAGATCCACATCAAATGTTCTGTACACTTCTGCTCGTGAACTAGCTGCAATAATTGTGCTTCCAAATGTGATTTGTTACATGGATCAATTTGGATCCCATTTCCGCTAACCTTCCTATGATCCCCATTTATGTGGAATTTATATAGGTACAATTGAATCTTGATGAGAAATAGATTACTCATAACTTTGTCCTTCGTACTCAACTTCAATGAATATGTGGCCCATTTTCTGGCTAAAAGGGGGAGAAAGAAGTATTCAAGGAGGAGGAAACAATCATCGATGGGGAGAAACAAGGTTATCATTGAAGAACTATGTAGGTCCCAAGGGGTGTGGTGTAAGGTTTAGAAGGGGGGTTGAATAAACCTTACCAAATTTTTGATTTTAATCCTTTTAAATAGTTCAACAGAGTTGACTCAAATTAGTTGTGTCCTTGGAGGACAATGTTAGGAAATTTATTTCATAGATTATGATGATACCATGTAAAACTTAAACTAGGAAGTTGGCACCCCATTTTCCTTGTAATTTGTATTGTAATAGATAGGGTTGGAAAATCTGTGTCTAATCAGCTATATCAAAGATTACAAGAAGTCAACTGCGGACTAAGTGAAGACTCTACTGTGTGTCATCTGGATAAGGCCATGAAGGAAGTCAAGGACTCGACTGAAGGAGAGTCAGCTGAGGACCAACTGCGAGAAGTGTCATTCAAGTCAACTCAAGAAGCCAAGTCTAACAGTTGAAGCAATAGTTGAATCAATCCCATGATTGGAGCAGACTCAAGTCACTTGGGGTAAAGGCAGCAGTCAAGTTAAGACAACTGACTTAGATCCATTGATTAAAGTCAAGAGTATTACTCTATTTAGTAATATGACAAGCTGCCAGGTTTAAAAGTGTTTGGCTTAGAATTGTGCAAAAGGAATAAGCCAATGGGAAACACTGCACCTTGTGTCAGATACCTGTAATGCTGGAATGCCATTTAATACGAGGAAAGGTCAACATCTAGTGACTGCAAAAAAGACAAGCCAACGAACAATTAGTGACATTTGAAATCAGCCTATCTCTTCAACGGGCAAATTTCAAATCTGGACTATAAAAGGCTGAGGAAGCTATTGAGAAGAGCAGACCTGAACAACGAACGAACAAGCATTATTCAAGCAATTAACCTACAAAATTCACAAAGCAATTCAAGCAATTCCTCAAGCCTTAAACTCGAAGAAAGTCGATCCAACACAAGCTGTGAAGGAGAGATAACTTCAAACAGTTGAAGAGGAAACTTTTGAAGAAACCAAAGGGGTCTACATTCCAAGTTGAAGGATTGTAGAAAGGTTCAAGTTCGAACCATTATCAAGTTTGTTGGAGGGCTTCGTGATCAAATCCAAGAACTTGAAAGGTGAGCTGATGTAGCAAGACAGCTGCCCTGTGAAGAAGTTGAGTCGCAAGAGAAGCCAACTGTGTGATCAAGGCTGTCTCCAGACTGTTCACCACTTTTTAAACTGATATGTTACATAGTGAATTCCTCCAGGAGTTGGAGAAGAGAGGATTAGAAGAATTACCCCATCTTCGAATCTCTGTAAAATATTTGTGCCATTTACTTTCAGCAAATTTACTTTCCTCCATATTTACTCATATCTGTTGTTAGTTTATATTTGTTATCCAACTGATAAATACCCTAGTGCTAAAAATCAATGGTTTAAAATAAGCTTAAATCAAATTAAATGGTGTTAAGTCTTCCGCTGTTAAAAACCAAATCAGCCACGTTAAGTATTTGGCTTAAGCAGCCGAGTTATAATATCAACAGCTCTATCGAGTCTATTGAGTGGGTAACTTAGCTGAATAGCCAACTTAATTGTCCCCGAAGGACACAACTGTTTGAGTCAACTCTGTTGAATATTTTAAAAGGACTAAAATCGAAAATTTGGTAAGGTTTATTCAACCCCCCTTCTAAACCTTACACCACACCCCTTGGGACCTACAAGTGGTATCAGAGCGGTTGGTTCATTGAGCCTTCCGCACTAGTTACTGAACTAGATCTTTATCTTTTCAAAAGGTTTTTAAACACTTGTGTTTCAAAGTTTTTCATCTCTTAAGCAAAGTTATTATCATGGAAGCAAATCTAACTCGCATTCCAATGTTTACGGTTGAAGAATTTTATGATTGAAAAATTTGTATGCAGACTTATCTATTTGCATTACATGATGAAATATGGCTTGTGATAGAGGATAGGTCACTGCAAACACTCAAAGTGAACACTACTTTGTAAGAAGAAACGATTCTGCGGAAAAGAGGAGAAAAAGCTTCTCAAAGCAAGACCAACCATGGTTGAAACACCAAGGATTTGAATGGACAAATGAAGATAGAAAGAGATACAACCTAGACCATGTGGCCAAGGATATTCTCTACAAAAGGTTGGACAAAGCCATGTTCAACAAAGCCAAATCTTGCAAATCTGCAAAAGAGATTTGGGAAAAGCTAACCTTAATTTGTGAAGGATCAGAACAAGTTAAGGAAAATAAATTAACTGTTACTGTTCAAAATTTTGAAAATTTTAAAATGATTGCAGGTGAAACTCTGGATCAGCTGGATGCCAGATTTACTGAGATTACAAATGAGCTTTCAGCTCTTGGGAAATAGTATACACAGAAGAAAATGTGTATGAAGATCTTAAGAAGCCTCCCAGCTGAATGGGAAATGAAGGTCATGGCCCTGAGACATTCAATGGACCTCTCAAGAACATCTAACCATGAGCTATTCTCAGACCTCAAAGCCTATGAGTTTGAGCTGAGAAGAAAAGAGCAAGAGGAAACAATTGTACCCAAGACAGCTGCATTGTTGGCCAGTGAAAGGAAAATAGCTGAGCCAAAGGAAGCCATAGACCAGGAGGAGATTGCCCTAATGGTTAAAAGATTCAACTAGTTGTTAAATAAGAAGTAGAAAGAGAATAGGGGTGTAACCTCCAGAAGACATTCAGAACCTTCCAAGCCAAGGGAAGAAAGGCCACCCAAGAGACCTGAACATCAAATAGTTGATTATTAGAGAGCTGACAATCGAAGAACAAACAGAGCTTATCAAAGAGCTGAGAAACTTTGTTGGAATTGCAGACAACCAGGACATTTTGCAGTTGATTGTTCCTATCTACTAGTCAACAAATACAGAAATGAAGAAGAAAGAAAAGTCTTCAGGGAAATAAGACAGGAAAAGAAGAAAGCCATGTTGGTCGCTGAGACTGTTGAGCCAGCCAAGTGCAAAGAGGCCGCATACTCAGATAGTAGTGAAGCAGATTACTCAAGTGATTTTGAGGAAAAGGCTATGATCTGCCTCATGGCCAAAGAACAAGATCAAGAAGATGAGGTACATTCTAACTTATCTCATTCTGATTCGAGTGATAGTGATTGTGATACACACACCTCATCACCCACTGATATGTATGATTCATTGGGCAAAATGATGAAAGATTTGAACACATAAAATCCTCACACACCATTCTAAATTTGGAAAACAACCATCTTAAAAGCCAAAACTCACAGCTAACAAAAGAGTTGCGTACTCTGAGTCACATAGCTAATGAGAACACTAAGCTGAAGGCTGAAAATGCCAAGATAATAGTAGAGTTAGCTGCTACAGAAAAGAGGGAAAAAGATCTTAAAAATGTGATTGCCTCATTTACAAGACAGGCATATGATTTAATTCCTTTGTGCATAGTCAAACTCCAAGAGTGATTTTGGAGAAAGGATCTTAAGTAATGAAGCATTCCAAAAACCCAAAACACCAAATGTTGCACCCACATCTATTCCAAAGCACAATCACAAACTTACTGGCCTTGTATATAAAGGGAAAAGAAAGAAGCCAGTTGAGTATGCTGAAAGGACAGCTAAGAAGAAATCCATCTGAGTTCCTCAGCAATCTCCAAATAGAAAATACTATGTGAAAAGCAAATAGAGCTACCAAAAACCCCAGAAATTTCAATAGAGAAATACATATGAAGGGAATGGTAGAAACTATCCAAACTATGCTGATTGGAATAATGTGATACATCAGCATAGACCTATGGAATACAAGACAAAGTGGCAAAGACCTAAACCTCAACAAAGGTCATTCCAAAGGCAAAAGAGCTTTTATCAGCACACATATGCAAGCAAGCACTACACTCAGAAATACCACAACTACCTCAATAAAGCAATTTCTAAAATACAAACACAGGCATACAGACAAAAGAGACAGCTGTATGATCCTAAAAACCCCAAGCAATTTGCTAATGTACACTATGATTATGGCACTGACAGATGGCAACCTCTTAGAGTCAGATCATTTGGCTATAGGTTGGTTGGAGCATCTTATAGCACTAACCCCTAAGGACCCAGACAAGTATGGGTACCTAAAACTGATTTCCTTGATTGCTGGTTTAAGGAACAACTGAGTGCCAAGGAACCTAGTACATGGATAGTGGCTATTCTAAACATATGACATGAAACAAGGAAAACCTGTCAAGATTCAAGGAGATTAGAGGTGAAAAAGTTATATTTGGAGGAAATGAAGCTCCAGGGGAGATCAAAGGCACGTGATCCATTAAGAAAAATGGATTCGAGATCACACATGTTGCTTATGTTGAAGGCCTCAAATTCAACCTGTTAAGTATTAGCTAACTCTGTGACAAAGGCTACAATGTAGGATTCCACATGGGGATATGCCAAATCAAAGATGTTGAATCCAATGAAATAGTATTTCAAGGTACAAGGCAAAATAACATGTATGTGGTACATTGGTCTATTGCTACACCAAGCACATGTCTGCTAGCGAAGATGGCACAAGAAGCTGAGTCATCTAAATTTCAAGACAATCAACAAGGTTGGAAGGAGTCATCTTGTAGAAGGACTGCCAAACTCAGTGTACAAGAAAGAAAGTGTATGTGATGCATGCCAGATGGGAAAGCAAATCAAATCTTCATCCAAGGATAAGACAAGTCCTTCTTCAACAAGGATATTACATCTGTTGCATATGGATTTATTTGGTCTAGTTGAGCCAGCTAGCATCAGTGGAAAGAAATACACTTTAGTGGTGTTGGATGATTATTCAAGATATACATGGACAATCTTCATGTGTTAAAAGAAGGAAACTTTGCAGAAGTTACCTCAGCTGATGAAAAGAGTTCAAAATGAGAAGAGTCAAACCATTACAAAGATAAGATCTGACATTGGAACTGAGTTTGTCAATGGGATTATAACTCAATATTGTGTTGAGAATGGTATAGCTCATGAGTTATCAGCTGCAAGAACTCCACAGTGAAATGGAGTAACTGAAAGAAGTAACAGAATTCTCAAGGAAGCTGCATGGACTATGTTAGCTGAAAATGGATTGCCTAAGAGATTTTGGGCTGAAGCCATAAATACAGCATGTTATACTCAAAATAGATGCATGATTAAGAGGCAATTGACCAAGACTCCCTATGAAATTTTGACAGGGAGAAAGCCAAATGTTGGATACTTCAGGATATTTGGATGTAAATGCTTCATCTATAATAATGGCAAGGATAATTTGAAGGCTTTTGATGCTAAAGCTGATGAAAGTATCTTTTTGGGATACTCAGCTGTGAGTAAAGCCTATAGAGTGATGAACAAGAGGACTATGGTCACAAAATAGTCTATCCATGTGGTTTTTGATGAACTTAATGTGAATGGAGAAGACATTGAAGAGTTAGCTGATAAGCTGAATCAACCAACCATACAAAAGAGTCCTTATGTTGAAGCTGAAATGAAAGCACTCAACCTAGATGAAGATGAGATAGCTGAATCTCAAAGACAACTGGAAGGTCTACAGCTGAATGAAGATGAAAGAGTTGTTCAAAACAACTTAGTCATGAGACTGAATCCAAAGACTTACTCCAACCTGATGTGAGATGGCTGAGAGACCATCCACCAGAGTTAGTCATTGGAGATGTTAGAGATGGCATAAGAACCAGATCCAGAGCATAGTATGAAGCTATGTTCACTTGTTTTATTTCGCAGATGGAGCCTAAAGATGTGTCTCAAGCATTGGAAGACACACATTGGATTCAAGCTATGCAAGAATAACTGAATCAATTTGAAAGGAACAAAGTATTGGAATTAGTTCAAAGGCCAACCCGCCAAAATGTTATTGGTACTAAGTGGGTTTTCAGAAACAAGATGAATGAGGAAGGATCTGTTGTAAGAAACAAAGCAAGATTGGTAGCCAATGGGTATTGCCAAGAAGAGGGTATAGATTTTGATGAAACATTTGCTCCTGTTGCTAGATTGGAAGCAATTAGGATGTTTCTCGCTTATGCTGCACATAAGAACTTCGTTGTATATCAAATGGATGTGAAGAGTGCATTCCTTAATGGATTGCTAGAAAAAGAAGTCTATATTGAACAACCACCAGGTTTTGAGCAGAAAACTATTGGAGATAAGGTCTAGAAGCTCAAGAAAGGATTATATGGATTGAAACAAGCACCAAGAGCATGGTATGATACATTGTCTCAATTTCTAACAGACAATGGATTCACCAAAGGCAAAGTTGATAGAACACTCTTCAGATTCAAGATGGAGAGAGTATCTTTGCTTGTTCAAATATATGTGGATGACATCATTTTTGGTTCCACAAATAAAGAGCTGTGTGACAAGTTCTCAAACCTCATGCAAGGTAAATTTGAGATGAGCATGATGGGAGAGCTGACTTTCTTCCTAGGACTTCAAGTCAAGCAATTGAAGGATGGTACCTTCATAAGCCAAACCATGTATACCAGAGATTTAATGAAGAAATTTGGTATGGAAGAGAAGTCTTCTGTGAAGATTCCAATGAATACAACAGTCAAGATGGACGTGGATGCAGATGGCAAAGCTGTTGATCGAACCAGATATAGAGCCCTCATTGGATCATTGCTCTATCTAACAGCAAGCAGGCCAGACATCACCTTTGCAGTAGGTGTATGTGCTAGATTTCAATCTGCAGCAAAAGAGAGCCACATGACTGCCGCTAAGAGAATCCTAAGATATTTGAAGGGATGCCAAGAAGTTGGCTTATGGTATCCAAAGGAAGGAGGATTCAAGCTGGTAGGATACTCAGACTCAGACTATGCTGGAGGTAGAGTTGACAGGAAGAGTACTTCTGGTACATGTCAAATGCTTGGAAATAGATTGGTTCCTTGGTTCAGCAAGAAACAAAACTCAATAGCTACATCCACAACTGAAGCAGAGTACATAGCTGTGGGCAACTTTTGTGCCCAAGTCTTATGGATGAGACATCAGCTGAGAGATTATGAGATTGAAGAAAGAGAGATTCCAATTATGTGTGATAACACTAGTGCTATTGCAATCACTCAGAATCTAGTGTTGCACTCAAGAACAAAGCACAATGATGTCAGATCATTTTATAAGAGATCATGTTGAAAAGAAAGACATCACCTTGGAATACATCTCAACTGATAAGCAGTTAGCTGATATATTCACAAAGCTATTATGTGAATCAAGGTTTGAAGAGCTCAAGAATGAGTTAGGGTTAATTGGGCTGAGTTGGATTACTCAAAAGACTCAATCGGCTGAGATAGATGAAGATAGAATGGAAAATGAGCAAGTTTCACATTTCAGCCAAGTGAAACAGCCTAGTCGAGAAGTCAGTTGTTCTGAGTTAGCTGACAGCTGAGTTACATAATGAGAAGAGAGAAGAAGAGTTGAGTCACTTTGAAAGAAAGTTGAATCATTTATGAGCTAAGTGACAAAAATGCAGTCATTTTAATTAATTGAGCGGGAATGGTTTTAAGGATGACGTCAGCGTAATTATGGTTGTCAGTACAAAAGCTGCACAGTAAACCATATGATTGGATATAAATACTGATGCATTCAATGTTGGGACTTTAATGCGGTTTTGGAGCTCTAATCTCAGCCGTTGATCTCGATCAAAAATTTCAAATTCCGAAAACCATCCTTTCATGTCCCTTATATATGAAATTTCACTTTCTCTCTCCTCACACTAAACTCATTCGTCTTCAGCAAGGAAAACCATAGTCTCTCTGCAACTAAGTGCTAACCCTAGTTCTAGAAGTTCAAGTTTTTCGTGATTTCAATTGGTAAAATCATCTGAAAATGGCAGCAAACCATGATTTCGCTTTGTTATCTGAGAAGATCCACACCGATTCTTTAGTGGACTTTGCTGGTATGATCAAACAAGGTGTGGATGATGCCCTTGTCAAGAAAATAGCCGAAAAGATAGAAAAGTTCGGCCTTAAGAACTTTTTGACGATACAGTTCACTTAAACCTATTTGGAAGATGTGGCCATGTTCTATGTGAACGCTGAGGTGCAGGACGATGAAATCCGTTCATCGGTCCACAGCAAGGTCATCAAAATAACTGCCAAGGACCTTGATGAGCACTGTTTTTTGCCCGCTGAGGGTTTGAAGGACCTCGCTGAGAAGGATGTCAACCTAGCTGCAGCTTGGAAAGAAGTTGCCAAGCCAGAGTCCGCTACGAAGGCTATGTATACAGCCAAGAAGGATTCTCAGAAGGAGGATTAACACAAACTAATGGACATCGTGTCCAAGTGCGTGGACATGAAGTTTGGAAGCTTTAATCAGCTGTGTAAGACTAAGATAATCATGATGACTTCGATCATGCAAGAAAAGAAGGTGAATTGGGCTAAGTTTGTCTTCAACTGAATCTACAAAGAGGATGGGACCTTTGGTTGCTCTTTGGGATATGGCCTTGTGATTGGCCATCTGATGGAGGGGAAGGTCTTTGCACTCCACCATGGCAAACCCTTCCATGAAAACAAGAAGATGTTTAAGGCGAACCATTTTGGAGCCCAAAAGAAGGATCATGTACGAAAGTCTAATACGAGTGAGGGGGAATTAGCTGACCTTGCCGAAGACACAGCTCAGACATCCCCAACTCTCTCTCCCAAGAATACATATAAGAAGAGAGCTGCATCTTCTAAGCCTTCCCCTGCCCCCGCAGCCAAATCGAAAAAAGCACCTGCCCCCGCTGTCAAAACAAAAGCCCCTGCCCATGCAGCCGAGACACCTACCCCTGCAGCCGAGACACCTGCCCCAACAACCGAGATAGAGGAGGAACCCCAAATTCCTTCCCTTATCGTGAAGAAGAAGCGGACTGCCATATCCAGAAAGGCAGTTGTTTCTAAGAAATGAGCACAGGCCTTCACTATTGAAGAGCCTACCGGAGTGGAATCAGAGATCCCATTGGTTGCCACCAAAAGAAGACAGTTGTTCAAGAAATATCAATCCGAGCAAACAGCCGAGTTCGGTACTCAGCCGGAGAAGCAAGTTGAGACTGTTGATGCTCAAGAGGAGTAGTCTCCAGAAATTGTAGATGCCCCTGAGAAGACTGCTGATGGTGATCAGCAGAGGAAAGAAGAAGACCTAGCTATGCGGGAAACAACCGAGGAAATTGAAGCAGCTGAGACAACAAAACCGATGCAAGAACAGGTTGTCTCAACTCCTCAGACAGACGCATTAGAGTCTGAGGAGGAGCAAGGCCCATTAGCCCCCATTCAGGAGAACGGAGAAGAGGATGATGATGATGACTTGATTATGTACTCTCTAGTCTACCCTGACATTCAAAGAAGATTAAGGGAATGGAGGGCATGGAAGTTCGATTACTCAAGGAAGTAGTTCGCTCATCCTAAGTATATTGAGGAGGAGGAAGAGCTCCTCAGATTCCTTGGACATGCAGCTATCCAATTTGCTATGAATGAAGAGAGCTGTATGGAAACCCTCCGACTCATTAAGGAGGAATAGAAGGAGAAAGCTGAGGAGCGAGCAAGGGCCTTGGAGATATAAAAAATTTGTCAGCAGACTGGGACTTATGAGATTTACATGAGTCTACTAACAGCGATGAAGACATGGATCCAGCTGCTGCAGTAGAGAAGTCAGAATTGCAGCAGGCGTTACTAGAACCCCGAGCCACACACGAAATGAGCAAACTAGAGGGTCCAGGAGAGTCATCAAAAATCTCTCCCAGGACTGATCCTTTGGGAGTGGCGTAGCTGATTGAGACGGACATTGCTTCAAACACGTCCCCCGTGCACTCAACTGATGGCTCCCAGGGAATTAGCAATGAAGCTGGGACTTTGGGCCCCCAAGCCAAGTCAACCCCTGAAGAAGGTGTTAACACACCTGCCCCTACGGTTGTACACTCAGAGGGAACATAAGTCGCGTCTCAGGAGAAGAGTGACCCCACTCTTATTTACTCAGTTGGTGTCCAGCTGAGGGGGAAACTCTCTTCACCACAGCAAGGTCAGAGGAAGTTGTGGGAGACAAAATATTGCAGTGTGGAGGCGAAGGTGAGAAGAACACAGAACAGCAGAGTGACATTAACGACGCTCGAACAGTTAAGTTTATCTCAGCTGAGATGTCCACTGCTTTGAAGGCCGATGAAGTTGCTGCCGCAGCTAAGGGAAAGGATGGAGAGACCCTGGGAGTTGAGACTCTGGGTCCTGAAAGCGCAATCCAAGGAGTTGAGACTCCAATGGATGCCACGGTCCAAGACCCTAAGACAACTGAGTCTGTCGAAGGGAATGTAGAAGACCCAAAGACAGTTGAGAATGTCGAAGCGAATGTAGAAAGCCTGCAGCAGTGGAGACTGCTGGGGGTAATGAAGGCCTAAGGGAGGTTGAGACTTCCCTAGGTAAGGAGCAAACAGAACATACCATTCCTCAAGTGGAAGGAGCTGCTCAGAAGAGGAAATCAGCGCCCTTCACGACTCCTAGGAACACATTGATACTTCATTTTTGGGATCGGAGGATGAAGCTGAGTCCACACATCACGAAAATCCAACGACGGACATAACTGAAGATGTTCTCAAATCTCGCAGTATGGTCAGTGATAAGACACCTCCTATGAGATTCAACTTCGATGATGAACCTTTTCCCAAGGCCTCATCATCTTTTGAGGATGCTGATGATACAGCTAAGGACCAGGTTATTCATTTAGAAAAACACACTGAGACCGAAGAAGTTGTTAAGACAGCTGAGGCTCAGTCAGTTGAGCAAACAATCTCAACTGCTCCATCTGAAACCGAGTCAACTGCGCAGGCTACCACAACTTCAACAGTAACGGCTACAGCTCAAACGCAGGCTTTCACAGCTTCACCACCATCTGCCGATGACGCTGCCACAGCTGAGGCACATAGAGCTGAATCATCGCAGGCACCTCAAAATCAAGACATACCATTTGTGCGCGATGATGTGTTTGAAGATATGTTCCCATTCTCTAAGAATCTGCCCAACACAATGGATGAATCTGCTGCAGAATTAAGGAAATATACCGTGCAGGAAGAGCCAGTCATTCCCACAGATACAATTGTGCCAGTAGACTTCAATTTTGATGCAGAGTTGTCTGAGTTTGTGAAGCCTTCAAGAAGATCTGTGAAGAGATTGAGAAAATGGAACATCACTAGGCCTATTTGGACTTGCGGTTGGACAATCGAGATGCTACCCTCACAGCCAATTTGAGAGGGATTAGAGTGCAAATAGGGGAATGGGCTGCATAACGACAACCATAAGATTAGAGCAGGTCCGCTACTTCAAAGCACTTTTTGCCAAAATGCTTGTTTGGAGTGTGGACAACTCAATGTACCAGCAGATGATGAATGAATATATAATGACGATAGAAACTTCCCACAAGTCGGATATGGAGCTGCTACAGCGTTTTCACAAGACAGAGATTGCCTGACTCGAGAATAACATGAATGAAAAATTCAGCTTTCTCATGGCTGAAATGAAGATTGTGACAGCCGAGTCGAAAGCCACTCGCTCAGAGTTTAGAAAGGCATATTCCACAGCAGACTCCAAGCAAAACTCGACAAACAGCCGACAAAGTGATACATGAAAGAAAGAAACACTTTTGTTTTTTAATGTTCTTTTGCTTTTGGATGTTGATACTCCTTTGTTGGTTTGTTTAGCTTGGGCAATGATATTTTAACTTGGGAGTGCAACTTTTGTTGGTTTGTTTAACTTGGGCAGTGCAACTTTTGTAATGGAACTTGGGAGTGCAACTTTTAATGAAGGGAACTTTTGTTGCTGTTGGATCTTATGCATATGCAGTGTTTTGTTGCTGTTGGATCTGGATTAGGCTCATTAATGCTAGTTCTTAGTTTTATACTTAGTTTTGACAGTACATAGAAAAAATCTAGTTAGGATAGTACCAACCAAATTCATATCATAAATCATGAAAACCTGAAGATGATTACATTAACATTAACATTGATAACAAACCATACATCAAATCCAGATACACTAGTACCAACTTCATATGATAACTGAAAACTTGAATTTGGTGATACACACAATCCTAGTTAATAAGACATTACACATACTAACTAATACTACTAACTAGAACTATTACTGTCACATCATCTTGTATATGATTATCCAAGACACAACAAGGGCCAACCAAACAAGCCTTTCCCTAGTTCTCTTTTTTTTCACTTCTCCTTCAAGTTTGTTAATTCAAGTTTGTTAACTCTTTTCAGTAGTCTGGGGATAATTTGGCAAGATCTAGTACACATTGGTGGGTCGATCCATGCACCTCCAACTTCCTGCAAATATTTATTAATTAATTTTTCAAGTCAAATTAGATATATAAATTTAAATAAGGTAATTAAAATAGTGAAATTGCAAAGGGAATAAAATTTGCAGAAATTTGAAATTCGGTAAAATGGATATAAAATTCGATAAAATTGATATAAAAAAATTCGATGAAATTCGATAAAATTTGATATTTGCGAAATAAAATTGCACAAAAAAAAATTATCCAAATGAAATTATTCCAAATTCAAAACAAAATCCTAAATTGTGATACCCAAATGAAACTGACATAAAAATTCACTGCTGATTATAGTTCCCTTGTGGAATTGAATGAAAATTTTGCACTTTATCAGTCTTAAATTAACGAAAACAAGTCATACAACCTTAACATTGCATAAAAATAAAAAATAAGGGTTTTAAATTTCATCAACTTACACGGAATTTCTCGCAAGCAGAGTATCACCGGCCGGGATTAAGGTCCGTCCATGAAGTTTTCTTCACGGCATTCTTTCCACAATGGCACAAATCATCCATGATGAATTCTGATGTTGGCCTCCACATTTCCACCTAAAAGAACCCTAGAAATCAAATGAAAGCCAAGAATTGGGAGGATTTAGCTTTATTCCCGCATTTTTTTCAAGAAAATTATAGTGAGAAATGACGAAAAAGGACCTTAGAAAGGGGCATGCCACGCACATGACCGAATATTCCCGGAATATTCTTACTCAGGTGCACCGGAGGATGCAAATTGTAAAACACGCAGAGTATAGGTTGAAACTAATAAAAAAATGTGTGGTTGCAAAGTGTAAAAACACGCAAAGTTCAGGTTGCTCCAAATTGTTTTCCCACAAATTATTGAGGCCATGAAAAAAATTGTTAGTCCAAGTGGCCACGAAAATCTAGTGGGGTGGGTAAATATATTTTCTTTAAATCATAGATTTTTCTCTGTTCTTCGAAATTGCTATTGATAAAGAACTATGCTTGGAAATTAGAAGACAACGCATGAAAATTTATTGTGGTTCGGTTCACTAAGAGCCTACGTCCACTACAATCTAGTCTCCGAGTGGAGTTTCCAACAATTTTTATTAATCAGACAATTACAATTTCGGCTTGAAGAATACAAAACTCTTCCTTACAACAACAAATTGAAGAACACCAAACTCTTCAAGAATACCTCCAAATCAACCAAGTTTGTTCTTAACAAAATAACACCAACAAGTCGTTCATGTTTTGGAAGATGAAAATAGAATCAAGTTTACACTTGCAAAACGACAATACAATTTATGAGAGAGTGTAATCAAGAAGCAAAACCTAATCCAACCAAATAGTGCAAGTAAAAAACTTAGACTTAATACAACAAGACTTTTATGAAAGTAATAGTAAGGGTGTTCTTGAGTTCTTGTTGTGAATGTTGCGAGAGTTGTGTTTTTTATCATTAAAAATTCTCAACCATTTATAAAGGAGCTTCAGATTTGTTTTCCAACATATATTCCTCTTATTTTGGATTTTTCAGCGAAAGAATGATCAGAAGATGTACAAAAATTATTAAGAAATGTTAAAAGTAGATTAATGGTCGAAATGTTGTTGCAATGGATAGTTTGATAGATTTAACAGATATAGTGATTGGTAGCTATGTTTAAAATTCAAAAGTTTAAGCCGTTGGATCAAAACTTGGTATGGGTTTTTGTACAAGGAGTGCGGTTGTTGTCCATAGTGACTGGTTGCTGTAGATATGGACCAGTTGCTGTCATTACCGAGAAGAAAAACAAATTTTGAAGAAAATTTTATAGGTATCAGTAACCATCTATAGTGACCGGTCGTTGTTCCCTTGAAAATTCTCTATTTTTTGAAAAACATTGAAGAAGACACATGTACTGATCGCCCTTGATAGCGATCGGTCGCTGTCATCACAAAGACTTCTCTATTTTTGAAAAAATTTGTAAAACATTCAGGTACCAGTTGCTCTTTATAGCGACTGGTCCCCCTCAAGGCAGAGAATTTTTCGAACTTTAACAAAAATAAAATACAAGTTATACTTCATAGAGACTAGTTAAAATGATGAAAATTTTTGAGGCACTATAAATAATATTTTGGCAGCTGTTGATAAATTTTATTTGGTTTTTATAAATGGAAATATGAAATCATCAAAATCAAAAATAATTATGTTCTAACAAACTCCCCATTTTTGATTATTTCAACCACAAATAATTTTTAATAAAAAGATTTTTGAAAAATACTTTTTGGTCGAAAAATCAACCATTAATTTTTAACAGCACTTACCAAGTCAATCACATGAGCAAACATATCATATGTAATCAACAATATGTAAATACTACTAGTTAAAAGCCACTGGCAATGTACCAATTAAAACTTATATCAAAGAGTTTAAAAAAGCTCCCTATATAAATATTACCAAATTCACCATGTGGTAATTTTCATCATGTGTTATTTTTCTCCCCTTCAAAATCGAAAAAAAAAAAAGATAACATAAGCAAAAACCGGAAATAATATGACCAAGAATATTGTCGTAGGTTTTAGGAGAAAAAGGTTTTAAAGAGTTAATAAAAGATAACGATAAGGAGGATCTTTAATGAATTTTTTTAATATTCCAATGGACTTCTTCAACTTTTTGTTTTCTTC
The DNA here is from genome assembly GCA_016081115.2 of Rehmannia glutinosa. NCBI lineage: Eukaryota > Viridiplantae > Streptophyta > Magnoliopsida > Lamiales > Orobanchaceae > Rehmannia > Rehmannia glutinosa. Next base: position 93,928,527 of record CM071926.1, read on the forward strand.
CTTAAGCTCACCATAATTTCTTTTAAGCTCATCATAGTCATTTTGATATCGTTCATTAAGTTCAACAAGATATCCATCGATACCATCACTACTTTCAACATTACTAGTGTCGGTATTAAGTATTGTACAAACATGGCCCCATAATTCATCTTTCTTTATCTTGAAGAGGAGGAAGTAGTCCATGTTTCTCAGAAGTTTCACAGACTTTCCACAAACACAATAAGAGATAATCAATGCCACAATTCTAAGTTACTACGACATAGACTATGTAGTAAAGTCCGGCCAAAGTCCAAGGAATGTCTTAACTTGTTCCAGTGTGATACCTATTTTTTAATCATCCCATCGAATACACGAGAAATAGTAAAACCCAGCTTCCGATGCCTCAAACAAATGGCAAGTATCATTAGGGGTCCATTGAAAATGTCTCCCTTTAACAAATAAGTTTATCGCAATCGGCTTATGAAGTCTATAAAATTCAATCCACTTATTCGAGTAAAATAATTTAATGACTTCATCATCATACATAGTACACATATTATCCCATAGTCTAACCCGTTCTTGAGACCAGTTAAAATGACGAAAAGGTTTGGGGCATTCTAAATAGTATTTTGACATCTTTTGATAAATTTGTTTTGGTTTTTATAAATGGAAATGTGAAATCATCAACATCAAAAATAAGTTGGTTCTAACAAAAACTGTCACTTATTAAAAGCATGATTTATGAAATTTTTATGAGGTAAAATAGTTGTAGTTAAAAGAGTTAACTATATCTGAGGAATTCTTATATTCCTAGTTATAGGTAAATAATCTCGTCAATAATATGACTAAGCAAGAGTCCCTCGTTATGGATTACAAAATCTTAATTTATGGACAATGTGTTTCCCATCAAATAATAAACATTGAAAAATAATAAAAATAAAATCTCGTCTCCTCTCTTCTCTCTCCAGGCCCATCTGTCTCTTGTCTCTCTCAATCTCGCCTCCAATCTTGCAGTTGTTGTTGCAAGCCCGTCAAGCCACCGCCTCCACCGGTGACTATCGGCCACCATCATCCATGAGGCCCTGGTACTGACTGGTGAGAAAAAGTCTAGATTTTTATTCCTATGGCCTAGAATAATATTGCAATTTTAACTACCTAAATCTTTTGCATAATGTTATTAATTTATTTTTTATGTCCTACTTTCATGTTCTCCACTTTCAATAGCTTAAACAAGTTTAATTCTGCCGAATTGGTGGTGTTATTTTATAGAGGTTCAAGATGGGGTAATTCTTCTAATCCTCTCTTCTCAAACTCCTAGAAGAATCCACTATGTAACGATCGCTTTACAAAGCGGTGAACAGTTTGGAGACAACCTTGATCACACAACTGGCTTCTCTAGCGACTCAGCTTTTTCATAGGGCACCTGCCTTGCTACTTCAGCTCACTTCTCAAGTTCTTGAATTTGATCACGAAGCCCTCCAACAAACTTGACAATGGTTTGACCTTGAACCTTTCGTAATCCTAACTTGGAGAGCGGGGACCCTTTGTTTTTTCAAAAGTTTCCTCTTCAACAACTTTGAAGTTATCTCTCCTTCACGGCTTGTGTTGGATCGAGTTTCTTCGAGTTTCGTGCTTGAGGAATATCTTGATAAGCTTTGAGTTTTACTGGGTTAGTTGCTTGGATATTGCTTGATTTCTCGTGTATGCAAGGTAATCTTTTCTCAATAACTTCCTCGGCCTTTTATAGTGCACATTTGAAATTTTGCCTGTTGAAGAGATAGGCGATTTCAAATGTCACTAAGTGTTTCGTTGGCTTGTCTTGTCTCGATGCCTGCCGGCCATGGTGATGTTGTCCTATCCTCGTATTAATAGCATTCCAAAGATTTGCGTGTCCGACACAAGGTGCGCTTCTTCCCATTGGCTTATTCCTTTTGCACAATTATGGGACAAACACTTTAGACCTGACAGCTTTGACATATTACTAAATAGAGTAATATTCTTGACTTTAATCAAAGGATCTAAGTCAGTTGTCTTGACTAGACCTGCCTTTACCCCAGGTGACTTGAGTCTGCTCCAATCATTGAATTGACTCAACTGTCACTTCCACTTGTAGACTTGGCTTCTTGAGTTGACTTGACTGACACTTCACACAGTTGTTCCCCAGCTGACTCTCCTTCAGTTGAGTCATTGACTTCCTTCATGCCCTTACTTAGCCGACACACAATAACAGAGTCTTCACTTAATCCGCAGTTGACTTCTTGTAATCTTTGACATAGCTGACTTGACTCAGATTTTTCAGTCATATCTATTGCAATACAAATTATAAGGAAAATGGGGTGCCAACTTCCTAGTTTAAGTTTTACATGGTATCATCAAAATTTATCGAATAAATTTCCTAACAATTTCTCCCTTTTTTATGATGCCAAAACTTAAAACATTCAAAGTAATAAACAACTAACATACAAGCAGTGTAGTAACAAAGAGCGTATGCTTTGAATAATCATTTTATTGATCATAGCATTCTTGTCCTTTACAAAGCTGTTTACATCAGGTATCAGAGCTTTATAAATCATATGACAATACATCGCATATCTAAGCTAAGATACATACAGAGTGAAAATTGCAGGGAAATTCACTGAACTTATTACAAAAGGCTTACACAAAAAGTATTTACAACAAAATACTTGAAGGGGTACGCAGCACACTTCAACACGTTTGATGCTTCCTTCTTCTTTCTTTCTTCTTCATCCTCTCGATCTTCTCATCTTCTTATCTTCTTCATCTTTCTCTTCATTTCATATGCTCGTCTAGCAAAGAGGGTCATCCATCCGCTTCATTTCTTCCCATTCACGAGCGCTTCTCTAATTCTCGCCTTCTTGTCTCTTGAGAGCTTGGCGGTTCTTCCTTGCAACTTCTAGGTTGGCAAGGTGATCATATCCAACCCAATAGATAATAACCTTCTTTTCTAGGATCTACATATGATACGTCTTTTGGTTTTGGTCGAGGTTGAGAGCCTCTTCCACCACCACTTTTTCCCATTCCTGACTCAGCTCCCCTTCCTCTGGGAGTATACTGTACTAGGGACTTAGACTTTCCAGCTGAGTGACTACTGGAAGTCTGCTGCTTATCAGCATCTTTACACAAATCCAAACCTTTCTCCCAATACAAGTCCCAGGCTTGAGGCAGAGTCATTCCTTTAAAGTAGCCTTCTGATTTCTAGAGTTTTGAACTCCTCAATTGATCTGGGCTCAGATCCATCATTAGGCATAGTTATGTCATTTGGGGGCTTGATCGCAGCGTAGCCCTTTCCGGCTAGCGGACCACCATATTGCTTCATGATCTCCTGAACGCAAGCTTTTTGCTTCTCAACTACCTCCTCAAAAGCAGCTTCAATGGCCTTTCTTTTATCTGCCATGGCCACTGCAGCTTTCTCGATAGGGAGGGTCAAAGGTAGCTTGTTAAGAATGGAGGCAATGACATCACCTAGCTATGGGGTTTCAGCAAACATCAACTTTAAATCTTTCGAACTTCCTTCCCCCTTAGCCGAGTTTGGCAAAAGAAGAAGACGGAACTCGATCAAGGTGCAAATGAGATGCAATGAGTAAAGCATCACCAAGTCAACTCAAGATAGTCAAGTCTCTAGTTGAAGTGATGTAAAGAAGAGTCATTTAATGATTGGAAGTCGACTTAAGTCACCTGGGAAAGCAAGGAAATGCAAATCAAGTCGAGATAATCGAAAGAGATCCGATGCACATAAATCAAGAGAATTACTTAAACAAGTAATATCTCCATTCTACCTTTCTCGAGTGCTCGATCCACGAAGCGTGCAAGGAAATAAACCAATGGGAAGCACTACACCGTGTCGATGCTCAAAAGTCAAGAATAACTCATACGAGGAAGTGGCAATTCCAAGGATCGCAACAAAACAAGCCAACGACCACAAGTGACTTTCAAAAATAAGCCTATCTCTTCAACGGGCAAATTTTTGAAAGATCACTATAAAAGGCCGAGGATGACTCAAGATTTTTTTGATTGATTACCCGAACCAAAAACATTCAAGCTAATATCCGAATCAGTAATCAAAATATTCCCAAAATCATTCAAGTATAATCCTCAAGCCTACACTACGAAGAAAATCAATCCAACACTCACCGTGAAGGAAAGATAGCTTCAATCGATTGAAGAGGAAACTTTAGAAGAAAAGGGGTCTACATTCCACGAAAGATTGTAGGAAGGTTCAAGGTTGAACCGAGTCTCGAGTTTTTGGAGGGCTTCGTGATCAAGTCCTAAGAGCTTGAGCAAGTGAGTTGTAGTAGCAAAGCAAGGCCCCTGCCCGAAGAAGCTCGAGTCGGATAAGAAGCCACCGAGTGACCAAGGCATCTCCAGATGAGTCCCAAAGGATCAAGTCACCGTGTGTGATCAAGACTTGTACCTGATCGTTACCACTCGATCTTTTGATCAATACTTAGTGGATTCCTCCAGGAGTTGGAGAAGAGAGGAGTAGAAGAATTACCCCATCTTGAACCTATATAAAAACTTATCGTGTCATTTACATTTCAAAGACTTTAATTCCTCGCATCTTATTTGTTTAATTCTCACGATATATTTGCTATCCAACTCGATAATCTCTAAGTACTAAAACCAAGTATTAAATCATAACTAAACCAAACTTAAGGGTGTTAAGTCTTCCAATAAAACAAACCACGAGTTGAGCTAATTGATCTTAACAATTTGAGTTATTCTATCAACAACGAACAGTCCTTTGAGTGACTAACTCTTGATTAACTAAATTGGCGATCCACCAAGGACACAACTGTATAGTGTCAACTCAATTTTAAAAAGGACCAAAAGTGAAAAGTTGGTAAGGTTTATTCAACCCCCCTTCTAAACCTTACACTCACACCACTTGGGACCTACAAGTGGTATCGTGAGTGGTTGGTTCATTGAGCCTTCCGCACCGACCGGTTCTTGAACTAGATCTCCAAACTTTTCAAAGTCTGTTTTAGTACTTAAGCTTTCAAAACTCCTTTTATCATTAAAAGTTATTATCATGGAAGCAAATTTGACACGCATCCCTATGTTCACAATTGAAGAATTTGATGATTGGAAAATTCGTATGCGAGCTCATCTATCGGATTACATGATGAGATGTGGATAGTGATAGAGGATGGGCCACTGCAAATCTTAAAAGTGAACACACCGTAAGAAGAGCTACAAATTGAAGGTGAAGAGGATGTTGCCCTAGACCCGGCTATGGTTGAAAAATCAAGAACTGAATGGACAAATGATGACGAAAAAGATACAACCTGGACAATGTAGCCAAGGACATCCTTTACAAAACCTTGGACAAAGCCATGTTCAATAAAGTCAAGTCATGCAAAACGGCTAAAGAAATCTAGGACAAGCTAACATTGATTTGTGAAGGCTCGAACAAATTAAGGAAAATAAATTATCAAAGGTCAGACAAAAATTTGAGAATTTCAAAATGATCGCAGGAGAAAACCTGGATCAACTGGATGCTCGGTTCACGAAATCACCAACGAGCTATCTCGCACTTGGAAAGGAATATACACAGTAAGAAATGTGTATGAGGATCCTAAAAAGTCTCCCCAAATGAATGGGAAATGAAGGTCATGGCACCGAGACATTCCATGGACCTATCGAAGACCTCCAACCATGAACTATTCTCGGATCTCAAAGCCTACGAATTTGAGTGAGAAGAAAAGATCGAGAAGAGACAACAGTACCCAAAACAACCGCTCTAATTGTTAAGGATGGAAAGAGAGCCGAGGTCAAAGAAGTCATTGATCCAAGAAATAGCCCGATGGTTAAAAGGTTCAACAAGTTCTTCAATAAGAACTACAAGAGAGGCAAGGGCGAATCTTTCGAAGACACTCGGCTCCCTCCAAGTCAAGGGAAGATAGGCCAACCAAGAGAACAGATCATCAAAAAGTCTGAATATCAAAGGGTGACAATCCAAGAATGGAAAGAGTCCGATCAAAAGGTTGAATATCTATCTTTGAACTCAGAGGGGCAACCAGTCACTATGCCATTGATTGTCCATATCATGTAGTCAACAAATACAGGAATGAAGAAGAAAGAAAGGTCTTGAGAGAAAGAAGACAAGAAAAGAAAAAGGCAATGTTAGGCCGCAGACTCCGAGACAACCAAGTCAAGAGAGACAAATTCATTGAGAGAAAGCGTGAAGTTGACTACTCAAGTGACTCAAGAAGAAGCCCGATCTGTTTGATGGCCAAGGAACAAGATCAACTCCGACCAAGAAGATGAGGTACACTCTAACTCATCAAACTCGATTCTAATGATAGTGATCAGACACACACACTTCATCACCCACTCGATCTTTATGATTCATTAGGAAAAATGATGAAAGATTTTGAACACATTAAATCCTCACACACACTACTAAATGAGGAAAACAACCTACTCAAGAGCTAAACTCACAACCACTAAGGAGCCGAGTACTCTAAGTCAAATAGGTTGATGAGAATAAAAGTTTAAAAATTTGAAAATGCCAAGCTAATAGCGAAATAAATAGCTGCCATAGAAAAGAGGGAGAATGACCTCAAAAAATGTGATTGCCTCATTCACTAAGGGATCTAAATCATTGGATGATCTTATTATGAGTCAAAGAGAATGTGGAGACAAGACAAAGCTTAGATTTAATTCCTCTGTGCTATGTCAAACTCCAAAAGTAATTTTGGAAAAAGGATCTTCAAGCAATGAAGTGTCTCAAAATCCAAAACTCCAAATGGTGCACACACATTCACTCCAAAGCACAATTACAAGCAAACTGGCCTTGGTTATAAAGGAAAAGGAAAACAATCAGTTGGGTGCATTGAGAGGACAAACAGAAGAAATTCACCAAGTTCCTCAAAGAACTCAAACAGAATTACTCTGTAAAGAAGAAACAGAGCTACCAAAAACCCCAAAAGTTCTATCAAAGAAACACATATGATGGGAATGGTAGAAAATATCCAAGCCAAGATGATTGGAACGATGTGAACTATCAAAGATAGACTTGTGGAATATAAGCCCAAATGGCAAAGGCCTAGAACTCAAGAAAGGCCATTCCAAAAGTATAAGAGCTTTCATCAAAGACACATATGCACCTAGGCACTACACTCGAGACACCACAATTACCCAAAGAAGGCAATTGCTAAAAACACATATACAGGCATACGGACAAAAGAGACAGTATGAACCTAGAATCCCCAAGCAATTTGCCAAAATTAATTATGATTATGGCACCGATAGATGGCAACCCCTTAGAGCCGAGATCATTTGTCTATAGGCTGGTTGGATCATCTTACAATACTAACCCCTTAGACCCGCATAGTATGGGTACCTTAAACTTAATTTCCTTGATTGCGGTTCAAGAACAATGAGTGCCAAGGAACCTGGTACATGGATAGTGGTCGCCCCGGACATATGACAGAAACAAGAAAAATCACAAAATTCAAGGAAGTTAGAGGAGCAAAAGTCATATTTGGAGGAAATGAAGCTCCAGGAGAAATAAGAGGCATTGGATCCATCAAGAAGAACGGATTAGAAATCACGGATGTTGCATATGTTGAAGGACTCAACTTCAACTTGCTAAGCATCGACCAACTCGTGACAAGGGCTATAATGTTGGATTTAACATGCGTATGTGCCAAATCAAGGATATTAAATCAAATGAAGTTGTGTTGTAAGGATGCGACAAAAGAACATGTATGTAGTAGATTGGTCAACCGCTACACCCAAGACTGTCATAGCAAAGAGCACAAATTTGAATCAAGTTGGTTGTGGCACAAAAAGTCGAGTCACACTAATTTCAAAACACTTAACAAGCTTGCCGTGGTAATCTTGTAGTAGGTCTTCCGACTCGATACAAGAAGGAGAGTATATGTGACGCATGCCGGAAGGAAAAAGATCAAATCATCATTCAAAGAAAAAGACATGCCCATCTTCAACAAGGATATTGCACCTCCTACATATGGATCTATTTGGTCCATTGAACCAAATAGCATAAGTGGGAAGAAATATACCTTGGTGGTAGTAGATGACTACTCAAGATATACATGGACAATATTCATGTGTAAGAAGAAAGAAACTCTACTAAAACTACCACAAATGATGAAGAGGATTCAAAATGAGAAGAGCCAAACCATTATCAAAATAAGATCGTGACGAGGAACCGAGTTTGTCAATGGTATAATAACTCAATATTGAATTGAAAATGGCATTGGTCATGAATTATCTGCGGCAAGGACTCCACGCGAGAATGGAGTTGCGAAAGAAGGAATAGAACACTCAAAGAAGCAAGGACCATGTTAGTCGGAAGGCGGGGTTACCAAAGAGATTTTGGGCAAGCAATCAACACAAACTACACTCAAAACAGATGTATGATAAACAGACATGACAAAAGACTCCTATGAGATTTGGACAGGAGAAAACCAAATGTTGCATATTTTAGAATATTTGGATGTAAATGCTTCATCCATAACAATGGCAAAGACAATCTAAAGGCTTTCGATGCTAAAGTCGATGAAGGTATCTTCTTGGGATACTCAAAGCAAAAAAGCCTCTGAGTACTCAACAAAAGGACTATGGTTGCGGAGGAATCCATTCATGTGGTATTCGATGAGCCAAATGTAAATGGAGAAGACATTGAAGAGTCACCGATAAGTCAATCATCCAACCATACGAAAAGTCCCTATGTTGAAGTCAAGCCGGAATTATAAACTCGATGAAGATGAGATAGCCGAGTCTCATAAAATGCTTTGGAAAATTTGCGGCTAAGTGATTGCGAAAGAGCTGATCAAAGCAACACAAAGCTGCTAGACGATCAATCCAGCTAACTTACTTCAACCTGATGTAAGATGGCCGAAAGACCATCCACCGTAACTTGTCATTGGAGATATAAGAGAAGGTGTCAAAACAAGATCCAAAACTCAACAAGAAGCTATGTTCACATGCTTTATCTCACAAATAGAGCCTAAAAAGATGTGTTACAAGTATTGATGACACACATTGGATTCAAGCTATGCAAGAAGAGTGAATCAGTTTGAAAGAAATAAAGTATGGGAGTTAGTTCAAAGACCCACCCATCAAAATGTTATTGATACTAAATGGGTGTTCGAAACAAGATGAACGAGGAGGGTTACTGTGGTAAGAAACAAAGCAAGACTAGTAGCCAAAGGATATTGCCAAGAAGAAGGAATAGATTTTGATGAAACATTTGCTCCCTGTAGCAAGATTGGAAGCTATAAGGATGTTTCTTGCCTATGCGACTCACAAGAATTTTATTGTATATCGATGGATGTAAAAAGTGCATTCCTAAATGGTTTATTGGAAGAAGAAGTGTATGTTGAACAACCTCCGAGGATTTGAGCGAAAGACTCTTGGAGATAAGGTATACAAACTCAAGAAAGCTCTCGTATGGATTGAAACAGGCACCCGTGAGCATGGTATGATACTTTGTCACAATTCCTAACCGAGAATGGATTCACAAAAGGAAAAGTAGATAGAACACTTTTCGAATTCAAGACAAGAAGAGCATACGCTTGTTCAAATATATGTGGATGACATCATTTTTGGATCCACAAACAAAGAGCTATGTGAAAAATTTTCAAACCTCATGCAAAGCAAATTTGAAATGAGCATGATGGGAGAATCGACATTCTTCCTTGGACTCCAAGTAAAACAACAAGGATGGAACCTTCATAAGTCAAACAAAATACACCGATTTAATGAAGAAATTTGGTATGGAGGAGAAGTCTTCTCGTGAAAATACCAATGAATACATCACCAAAATGGACATGGATGCAGATGGCAAGCCTGTAGATCAAACAAGATCTGAGCACTTATTGGATCATTGCTTTATCTCACTAAGCGGGCCGGACATCACCTTTGTCTTTGTAGGTGTATGTGCGAGATTTCAATCTGCTCCAAAAGAGAGCCATATGATCTAAAGAGGATTTTGAGATATTTGAAAGGAAGCCAAGAAGTTGGCTTATGGTGTCCAAAGGAAGGTGGATTCAAGCTAATTGGCTATTCGGACTCGACTATCTTTGGATGCGAGTTGACAGGAAGAGCACTTCAGGCACATGTCAAATGCTTGAAATAGGCTAATTTCCTGGTTTAGCAAAAGCAAAATTCAATAGCCACCTCTACAAATGCACGAGAATGCATAGGCAAGGGCGCTTGTTGTGCCCAAATCCTATGGATGAGGCAACAAAGACACACTATGAAGTTGAAGAAAAGGAAATTCCAATCATGTGTGATAACACAAGTTGCACCGCAATCACTTTCGAGAATCCTGTGTTGCACTCAAGAACAAAGCATATCGATGTCGATATCACTTCATAAGAGATCATGTTGAAAAGAAGGACATCATCCTGGAATATATTTCAACGATAAACAGTTAGGCGACATATTCACAAAACCATTATGTGAGTCAAGATTTGAAGAACTCAAGCATGAGTTAGGGTTAATTGAGTGAAATGACACTTAAGACTCAAAGAAAAGAAATGAAACACAAGAGAAAAAGGATCAATTCTCAAAATCAGCTAAATAAATCGACCCGTGTCGGAAAGACAACTATACCGAATTAGTCGATTAATGCAAATGAGTCACGAGAGAAGCGTGACGGAAGAGTTAAATCACCAAGGGATAAGCCGAGTCATTTATGAGCAAAGTGACAAAACGCAATCGTTTTACTAAGCGGAATGTTTTTAAATGACGTCGACATAATGATGATGTGTACAGCAAAAAGCCGCATACCAAGCTTATGATTGGATATAAATGTCGCGCATTAAATTCAAGACATTAAATGCTAATCGGGCGTGCAAAATCTAAGCCGTTGATTTCGATTACATTTCAAAACCACCCATGGCGCCCTTTCCGAAACCATACTTAAACCATTTTCGTCTGTTTTTTCTCACATATTACCAAAACGTTTCATTTCTATCTCGAAAAGGCAAAACTCTCTCAAAACCCTATCAATATTCAAATCAACTTCTAAGTTTCTTTTCGTGAAATCTTGAAAAATGGCATCAACTTATGATTTCGTCAAGCTAGGAAAGCAAATCCACACTGGCTCACGTGGATTTCGAGGGGAATGGTCAAACAGGATCCGATGACGCCCTCATAAAAAAATCGCTGAAAAGCTCGAAACGCCTGGCCGAAACCATGCGCGTGGAACAAGCTAGATATTTGAGAACATTGTTCAACAAGTCTGGTCCGGAGAGCCGAGAACGCCGATGCAAAGACGAAATTGAGAGAACACATTGAGCACATGCATGAATCTCACACTCGAGATAAAGGCGCTGCGTGAGCAAAATAAGAATGAGCTCCTGTGTATGGAAGAAAACATGGATAGAAAATTCACCTTCTTATGGTTGAGATGAAGTTGCTTAAAGTCAATCCAACGCTACTCGCTCGAGTTTAGTGCAAAGATACACCACAAAGCCAGACTCGGCGGAACTCGGCTATCAACAACGACTCGACTTCCTACTTGCTAGTATGTTTCGGGGTTCCTCTCTCCTTTGATGATGCCAAAAGGGGAAGAGGAATACCTTAAAGCGCTAAAGAGATCCGAAGGCCGAGAAGGAGGGAGCAAATCGTGAAGGAAAGACAAAATGAGGAAGTTTCAAGGGAAAAGAAAGGAAAGTCTGTTGAGGGGAAGGATCGAGAGATGTGACCTTAATGATTGCACAAACCCCAACAAGGTCTTGTCACGGTGATATTATCAAAGAAACTCCCAAATGACTCGCCACTCCAACACTATGCTTTATCTATGGCCGAAAAGAGAAAGACATTGAAGCGGGATGGAGGAAGTGGAAGGAAGGTTGAATGCCCGAGTTATGGACATCTTGAAACAACATGGAGGCATTCCAAAGAGACGAAACACTTATGCCATCTCGGATGTCGGGACCGAGCCAAGATCGCTTGATGAATTTAAAACGCCGCATATGAAGGATACTTTGCAAACATGTCTATGGCTCAAGCACAGGACTTGTCTTGGGAAAAGGGTCTCACGTTATGAAGAAGAAGGCAGCGTGAAGCGACCGGTCAACGATCGCTCTGGGTCACTCCGCCGGTCACTCACCGGAAAGAAGACCCCAAGACAATGATACACGCCTGAGAGGAAGAGGTAGAGAAAGAAGCGTGAAGGAAGAAGTTTCAGACCTGGGCCTCGCCTCAAAAACATTGAGTACATAGATCCGTGCAAGAAAGGAGGGATCTACCTGGGCCGTTCACCAAGTAGCCAATCTACAAGTGGCTAAAAACAATGCCGAGTATGTGAAAAGAATCGAAGAAGAAAATAAAAGACAAACTCAGCTATGGGAGGAGAGACAAGAGAGATTAAGAAGAGATGAAGCTCAGGAAGGCATATGAAAAGAAGAAGAAAGCGGCTAAAGATGAGAAAAAAGAGAAGAAAGACCGAGAAGATGACGTAGAATCAAGAAGATGAAAGAAGGAGGAGGCAAGGAGATGAAGTGTTGTTGTCCACCCTTGATGTATTTTACTATGTAAATACATACTATGTAAGTCTTCCGTAATAAATCAGAAATTCTCTATTTTTTTGCGTAGACATAAATGTTTGCTTTGATACACCGTGTAAACAATTGTGTAAAAGAACAAGAATGTTATGATCAATAAAAGGATTGATTCTATGCATACATTCTCTCATGAATGCACTATCTGTATGTATCTTTGCTATTTACATCTTGAATATTTTAAGTTTTGGTATCATCAAAAAGGGGAAATTGTTGAGAAATTTATTGTTTAGATTTTGATGAATGCCATGTAAAACTTAGAATTGGAAGTTGGCACCCCATTTTTGTTGTAAAGCGCATTGTAACAAATAGGGGTCAAGCCGAGTTAAATCGGCTATGTCCAAACATGCAAGAAGACAATTGGAGACTAGTAGGAAGACTCCATTGCGAGAGGCAATTTGAGTTTGGCAAAAGAAGAGAAGACGGGAACTCGATCAAGGGTGCGGTGAGATGCAGTGAGTAAAGCATCGATCAAGTCAACTCAAGATAGTCAAGTCTCTAGTTGAAGTGACAAAGAGTCATTTAATGATTGGAAGACTCGACTCTAAGTCACCCGGGGAAAGCAAGGAAATGCGGTCAAGTCGAGATAATCGAAAGAGATCCGATGCACATAAATCAAGAGAAATAAACAAGTATATCCCATTCTACCTTTCTCGAGTGCTGTCGATCACGAAGCGTGCAAGGAAATAAACCAATGGGAAGCACTACACCGTGTCGATTGCTCGAAAAGTCAAGAATAACTCATACGAGGAAGTGGCAATTCCAAGGACTCGCAACAAAACAAGCCAACGACCACAAGTGACTTTCAAAAATAAGCCTATCTCTTCAACGGGCAAATTTTTGAAAGATCACTATAAAAGGCTGAGGGATGACTCTGAAGATTTTTTTGATTGATTACCTGAACCAAAAACATTCAAGCTAATATCTGAACTGTAATCAAAATATTCCCAAAATCATTCAAGTATAATCCTCAAGCCTACACTACGAAGAAAATCAATCCAACACTCACCTGTGAAGGAAAGATAGCTTCAATCAGTTGAAGAGGAAACTTTAGAAGAAAAGGGGTCTACATTCCACGAAAGATTGTAGGAAGGTTCAAGGTTGAACCAGTCTCGAGTTTTTGGAGGGCTTCGTGATCAAGTCCTAAGAGCTTGAGCAAGTGAGTTGTAGTAGCAAGGCAGCTGCCCTGTGAAGAAGTTGAGTCGGATAAGAAGCCAGCTGAGTGACCAAGGCATCTCCAGACTGAGTCCCAAAGGATCAAGTCACCGTTGTGTGATCAAGACTTGTACCGGACTGTTACCACTCAGTATCTTGATCAATACTTAGTGGATTCCTCCAGGAGTTGGAGAAGAGAGGAGTAGAAGAATTACCCCATCTTCGAACCTATATAAAAACTTATCGTGTCATTTACATTTCAGCACTTTAATTCCTGCATCTTATTTGTTTAATTCTGCTGATATATTTGCTATCCAACTGATAATCTCTAAGTACTAAAACCAAGTATTAAATCATAACTAAACCAAACTTAAGGGTGTTAAGTCTTCCAATAAAAACAAACCACGCTTGAGCTAATTCGGTCTTATAATTGGTGAGTTATTCTATCAACAACTCGATCAGTCCGTTGAGTGACTAACTCTCTTGATTAACTAAATTGGCGATCCACCAAGGACACAACAGTATAGTGTCAACTCTAATTTTAAAAAGGACCAAAAGTGAAAAGTTGGTAAGGTTTATTCAACCCCCTTCTAAACCTTACACTCACACCACTTGGGACCTACAAGTGGTATCGTCAGTGGTTGGTTCATTGAGCCTTCCGCACCAGTTCTTGAACTAGATCTCCAAACTTTTCAAAGTCCTGCTTTAGTACTTAAGCTTTCAAAACTCCTTTTATCATTAAAAGTTATTATCATGGAAGCAAATTTGACACGCATCCCTATGTTCACAATTGAAGAATTTGATGATTGGAAAATTCGTATGCGAGGCTCATCTATCAAAGATTACATGATGAGATGTGGATAGTGATAGAGGATGGGCCACTGCAAATCTTAAAGTGAACACAATCAAGTAAGAAGAGCTACACTGAAGGTGAAGAGGATGTTGCCCCTAGACCCGCTATGGTTGAAAAATCAAGAACCGAATGGACAAATGATGACGAAAAAAGATACAACCTGGACAATGTAGCCAAGGACATCCTTTACAAAACCTTGGACAAAGCCATGTTCAATAAAGTCAAGTCATGCAAAACGGCTAAAGAAATCTAGGACAAGCTAACATTGATTTGTGAAGGCTCGAACAAATTAAGGAAAATAAATTATCGTGGTCAGTACAAAAATTTGAGAATTTCAAAATGATCGCAGGAGAAAACCTGGATCAATGGATGCTCGGTTCACGTAAATCACCAACGAGCTATCTCGCACTTGGAAAGGAATATACACGTAAGGAAATGTGTATGAGGATCCTAAAAAGTCTCCCAAATTTGAATGGGAAATGAAGGTCATGGCACCGAGACATTCCATGGACCTATCGAAGACCTCCAACCATGAACTATTCTCGGATCTCAAAGCCTACGAATTTGAGCCGAGAAGAAAAGATCGAGGAAGAGACAATTTGTACCCCAAAACAATGCTCTAATTGTTAAGGATGGAAAGAGAGTCGAGGTCAAAGAAGTCATTGATCCGTAAAGAAATAGCCCTGATGGTTAAAAGGTTCAACAAGTTCTTCAATAAGAACTACAAGAGAGGCAAGGGCGAATCTTTCGAAGACACTCGGCTCCTCCAAGTCAAGGGAAGATAGGCCAACCAAGAGAACAGATCATCAAAAAGTCAATATCAAAGGGTGACAATCCAAGAATGGAAAGAGGCCGATCAAAAGGTTGAATATCTATGCTTTGAACTCGTAGGCAACCAGGTCACTATGCCATTGATTGTCCATATCATGTAGTCAACAAATACAGAATGAAGAAGAAAGAAAGGTCTTCGAGAAAGAAGACAAGAAAAGAAAAAGGCAATGTTGGTCGCAGAGATCACGAGACAACCAAGTCAAGAGAGACAAATGATTCGAGAGCGGTGAAGTTGACTACTCAAGTGACTCAAGAAGAAGCCCTGATCTGTTTTTGATGGCCAAGGAACAAGATCAACTCGACCAAGAAGATGAGGTACACTCTAACTCATCAAACTCGATTCTAATGATAGTGGATGACACACACACTTCATCACCCACTCTCTTTATGATTCATTAGGAAAAATGATGAAAGATTTTGAACACATTAAATCCTCACACACACTACTAAATGAGGAAAACAACCTACTCAAGAGCCAAACTCACAACCGACTAAGGAGCCGAGTACTCTAAGTCAAATAGCCGATGAGAATAAAAGTTTAAAGGCCAAAATGCCAAGCTAATAAAGCGAAATAGCCGCCATAGAAAAGAGGGAGAATGACCTCAAAAATGTGATTGCCTCATTCACTAAGGGATCTAAATCATTGGATGATCTTATTATGAGTCAAAGAGAATGTGGAGACAAGACAGCTTAGGATTTAATTCCTCTCGTGCTATGTCAAACTCAAAAGTAATTTTGGAAAAAGGATCTTCAAGCAATGAAGTGTCTCAAAAATCCAAAACTCCAAATGGTGCACACACATTCACTCCAAAGCACAATTACAAGCAAACTGGCCTTGGTTATAAAGGAAAAGGAAAAAATCAGTTGGGTGCATTGAGAGGACAAATGAGAAGAAATTCACCAAGTTCCTCAAAGAAACTCCAAACAGAATTACTCTGTAAAGAAGAAACAGAGCTACCAAAACCCCCAAAAGTTCTATCAAAGAAACACATATGATGGGAATGGTAGAAAATATCCAAGCCAAGATGATTGGAACGATGTGAACTATCGGCATAGACTTGTGGAATATAAGCCCAAATGGCAAAGGCCAGAACTCAAGAAAGGCCATTCCAAAAGTATAAGAGCTTTCATCAAAGACACATATGCACCTAGGCACTACACTCAGAGACACCACAATTACCCAAAGAAGGCAATTGCTAAAACACATATACAGGCATACTGGACAAAAGAGACAAAATTGTATGAACCTAGAATCCCCAAGCAATTTGCCAAAATTAATTATGATTATGGCACCGATAGATGGCAACCCCTTAGAGCCGGATCATTTGTCTATAAAGCTGGTTGGATCATCTTACAATACTAACCCCCTTAGGACCCGCACAAGTATGGGTACCTTAAACTTAATTTCCTTGATTGCGGGTTCAAGGAATGTAAATGAGTGCCAAGGAACCTGGTACATGGATAGTGGTGCTCTTCCCAGGACATATGACAGAAACAAGAAAAATCATGTCAAAATTCAAGGAAGTTAGAGGAGCAAAAGTCATATTTGGAGGAAATGAAGCTCCAGGAGAAATAAGAGGCATTGGATCCATCAAGAAGAACGGATTAGAAATCACGGATGTTGCATATGTTGAAGGACTCAACTTCAACTTGCTAAGCATCGCCAACTCGTGACAAGGGCTATAATGTTGGATTTAACATGCGTATGTGCCAAATCAAGGATATTAAATCAAATGAAGTTGTGTTGTAAGGATGCGATAAAAGAACATGTATGTAGTAGATTGGTCAACCGCTACACCCAAAGACTGTCATAGCAAAGAGCACAAAATTAATCAAGTTGGTTGTGGCACAAAAAGCCGAGTCACCCGAATTTCAAAACACTTAACAAGCTTGCGAAGTAATCTTGTAGTAGGTCTTCCAGACTCGAGATACAAGAAGGAGAGTATATGTGACGCATGCCGAAGGGAAAATGATCAAATCATCATTCAAAGAAAAGACATGCCCATCTTCAACAAGGATATTGCACCTCCTACATATGGATCTATTTGGTCCAAATGAACCAAATAGCATAAGTGGGAAGAAATATACCTTGGTGGTAGTAGATGACTACTCAAGATATACATGGACAATATTCATGTGTAAGAAGAAAGAAACTCTACGAAACTACCACAAATGATGAAGAGGATTCAAAATGAGAAGAGCCAAACCATTATCAAAATAAGATCGCATGAGGAACCGAGTTTGTCAATGGTATAATAACTCAATATTGAATTGAAAATGGCATTGGTCATGAATTATCTGCAGCAAGGACTCTACAAAGAGAATGGAGTTGCGAAAAAGAAGGAATAGAACACTCAAAGAAGAAAGAAGGACCATGTTAGTCAAGGCAGGGTTACCAAAGAGATTTTGGGTCAAGCAATCAACACAACTTGCTACACTCAAAACAGATGTATGATAAAAGGACAAAATGACAAAGACTCCCTATGAGATTTGGACAGGAGAAAACCAAATGTTGCATATTTTAGAATATTTGGATGTAAATGCTTCATCCATAACAATGGCAAAGACAATCTAAAGGCTTTCGATGCTAAAGTCGATGAAGGTATCTTCTTGGGATACTCAACAAAGCAAAGCCTACAGAGTACTCAACAAAAGGACTATGGTTGCAGAGGAATCCATTCATGTGGTATTCGATGAGCCAAATGTAAATGGAGAAGACATTGAAGAGTCACCGATAAGTCAATCATCCAACCATACGAAAAGTCCCTATCTTTGGCCAAGTCAAGTCGGAATTATAAACTCGGATGAAGATGAGATAGCCGAGTCTCATAAAATGTCGGAAAATTTGCAGCTAAGTGATTGCGAAAGAGTGATCAAAGCAACACAAATGCTAGACGATCAATCCACTAACTTACTTCAACTTTGATGTAAGATGGCCGAAAGACCATCCACCGTAACTTGTCATTGGAGATATAAGAGAAGGTGTCAAAACAAGATCCAAAACTCAACAAGAAGCTATGTTCACATGCTTTATCTCACAAATAGAGCCTAAAGATGTGTTACAAGTATTGGATGACACACATTGGATTCAAGCTATGCAAGAAGAGTGAATCGGTTTGAAAGAAATAAAGTATGGGAGTTAGTTCAAAGACCCACCCATCAAAATGTTATTGATACTAAATGGGTGTTCGAAACAAGATGAACGAGGAGGGTTACTGTGGTAAGAAACAAAGCAAGACTAGTAGCCAAAGGATATTGCCAAGAAGAAGGAATAGATTTTGATGAAACATTTGCTCCTGTAGCAAGATTGGAAGCTATAAGGATGTTTCTTGCCTATGCGACTCACAAGAATTTTATTGTATATCGATGGATGTAAAAAGTGCATTCCTAAATGGTTTATTGGAAGAAGAAGTGTATGTTGAACAACCTCCAGGATTTGAGCGAGAAGACTCTTGGAGATAAGGTATACAAACTCAAGAAAGCTCGTATGGATTGAAACAGGCACCCGAGCATGGTATGATACTTTGTCACAATTCCTAACCGAGAATGGATTCACAAAAGGAAAAGTAGATAGAACACTTTTTCGAGAATTCAAGACAAGAAGAGCATACTTTGCTTGTTCAAATATATGTGGATGACATCATTTTTGGATCCACAAACAAAGAGCTATGTGAAAAATTTTCAAACCTCATGCAAAGCAAATTTGAAATGAGCATGATGGGAGAACTCGACATTCTTCCTTGGACTCCAAGTAAAAACAATTGAAGGATGGAACCTTCATAAGTCAAACAAAATACACCAGAGATTTAATGAAGAAATTTGGTATGGAGGAGAAGTCTTCGTGAAAATACCAATGAATACATCACAAAATGGACATGGATGCGGATGGCAAGCCTCAGTAGATCAAACAAGATACAGAGCACTTATTGGATCATTGCTTTATCTCACGGCAAGCGCCGACATCACCTTTGCTTTGTAGGTGTATGTGCGAGATTTCAATCTGCTCCAAAAGAGAGCCATATGATCATGACTAAGAGGATTTTGAGATATTTGAAAGGAAGCCAAGAAGTTGGCTTATGGTGTCCAAAGGAAGGTGGATTCAAGCTAATTGGCTATTCGGACTCGACTATCTTTGGATGCGAGTTGACAGGAAGAGCACTTCGGCACATGTCAAATGCTTGGAAATAGGCTAATTTCCTGGTTTAGCAAAAAGCAAAATTCAATAGCCACCTCTACAAACCGGCGAGAATGCATAGTCATGGCGCTTGTTGTGCCCAAATCCTATGGATGAGGCAACAAAGAGACACTATGAAGTTGAAGAAAAGGAAATTCCAATCATGTGTGATAACACAAAGTGCAATTGCAATCACTCGTAAATCCGTGTTGCACTCAAGAACAAAGCATATCGATGTCGATATCACTTCATAAGAGATCATGTTGAAAAGAAGGACATCATCCTGGAATATATTTCAACCGATAAACAAATGGCGACATATTCACAAAACCATTATGTGAGTCAAGATTTGAAGAACTCAAGCATGAGTTAGGGTTAATTGAGTGAGCCGACACTCGGAAGACTCAAAGAAAAGAAATGAAACACAAGAGAAAAAGGATCGAATTCTCAAAATCATTAAATAAATCAGCCATGTCTCGAAAGACAACTATACCGAATTAGTAGGACAAATTGAGTCACCGAGAGAACGTGACCCGTAAGAGTTAAATCGGCTAAGGGATAAGTTCGAGTCATTTATGAGCAAAGTGACAAAAACGCAATCGTTTTTACTAAGCGGGAATGTTTTTAAATGACGCATAATGATAATGATGATGTGTACAGCAAAAAGTCGCATACCAAGCTTATGATTGGATATAAATGTTTGCCGCATTAAATTCAAGACATTAAATGCTAATCGGCGTGCAAAATCTAAGCCGTTGATTTCGATTACATTTCAAAACCACCCGCACGCCCTTTCCGAAACCATACTTAAACCATTTTCGCCTGCTTTCTCTCACATATTACCAAAACGTTTCATTTCTATCTCGTGAAGCAAAGGCAAAACTCTCTCAAAACCCTATCAATATTCAAATCAACTTCTAAGTTTCTTTTCGTGAAATACTTGAAAAATGGCATCAACATATGATTTCGTCAAGCTAGGAAAGCAAATCCACACTGGGTCTCTTGTGGATTTCGAGGAATGGTCAAACAGGGGATCCGATGACGCCCTCATAAAAAAAAAATCGCTGAAAAGCTCGAAACGTCCGGCCGAAACCATGCGCGTGGAACAAGCTAGATATTTGAACATTGTTCAACAAGTCAGCCGTCCGGAGAGCCGAGAACGCTGATGCAAAGACGAATTGAGAGAACACATTGAGCACATGCATGAATCTCACACTTTTCTTTGAGATAAAGTCTGCTGCGTGAGCAAAATAAGAATGAGCTCCTGCGTATGGAAGAAAACATGGATAGAAAATTCAGCCTTCTTATGGTTGAGATGAAGTTGCTTAAAGTCAATCCAACGCTACTGCTCGAGTTTCGTGCGATACACCACAAACACTCGAAAGCGAACTTCGGCTATCAACGACTCGACTTCCTACTTGCTAGTATGTTTCCAGGGTTCCTCTCTCCTTTGATGATGCCAAAAAGGGGAAGAGGAATACCTTAAAGCGCTAAAGAGATCTCGGCGAGAAGGAGGGAGCAAATCTGTGAAGGGAAAGACAAATGAGGAAGTTTCAAGGAAAAGAAAGGAAAGTCCGTTGAGGGGAAGGATCGAGAGATGTGACCTTAATGATTGCACAAACCCCCAACAAGGTCTTGTCACACCGATATTATCGCCAAGAAACTCCCAGTGACTCGCCACTCCAACACTATCTTTGCATCCTATGGCCGAAAAGAGAAAGACATTGAAGCAGGGATGGAGGAAGTGGAAGGAAGGTTGAATGCCCGAGTTATGGACATCTTGAAACAACATGGAGGCATTCCAAAGAGATGCGAAACACTTATGCCATCTCGGATGCCGGGACCGAGCCAAGATCGCTTGATGAATTTAAAACGCCGCATATGAAGGATACTTTGCAAACATGTCTATGGCTCAAGCACGGGACTTGTATCTTTGGAAAAGGGTCTCACGTTATGTGAAGAAGGCGACAGAAGCGGACTACCAATCTCTCTGTCACTCACTCGGTCACTCACCGGAAAGAAGAAGACCCCAAAGACAATGCACGCCCGGAGGAAGAGGTAGAGAAAGAAGCGAAAGTGGTGAAGGAAGAAGTTTTTTACCTGAGGCCTCGCCAAAAACATTGAGTACATAGATCCGTGCAAGAAAGGAGGGATCTATCGGGCTGCTTGACCAAGTAGCCAATCTACAAGTGGCTAAAAAACAATGCCGAGTATGTGAAAAGAATCGAAGAAGAAAATAAAAGACAAACTCAGCTATGGGAGGAGAGACAAGAGAGATTAAGAAGAGATGAAGTCTGCCCGAAGGCATATGAAAAGAAAAGAAGAAGAAGGCGGCTAAAGATGAGAAAAAGAGAAGAAAGACCAGAAGATGACAGAACTGAAGAAGATGAAAGAAGGAGGCAGCGAAGGAGATGAAGTGTTGTTGTCCACCCCTTGATGTATTTTACTATGTAAATACATACTATGTAAGTCTTCTGTAATAAATCTGTAAATTCTCTATTTTTTTGCGTAGACATAAATGTTTGCTTTGATACACCGTGTAAACAGTTGTGTAAAAGAACAAGAATGTTATGATCAATAAAAGGATTGATTCTATGCATACATTCTCTGTGAATGCACTATCTGTATGTATCTTTGCTATTTACATCTTGAATATTTTAAGTTTTGGTATCATCAAAAAGGGGGAAATTGTTGAGAAATTTATTGTTTAGATTTTGATGAATGCCATGTAAAACTTAGAATTGGAAGTTGGCACCCCATTTTTTGTTGTAAACTGCATTGTAACAAATAGGGCTGGTCAAGCTGAGTTAAGTCAGCTATGTCCAAACATGCAAGAAGACAATTGGAGACTAGTAGGAAGACTCATTGCGAGACAGTGAGTTTGGCAAAAGAAGAGAAGACGGAACTCGATCAAGGTGCAAACAGATGCAATGAGTAAAGCATCACAAGTCAACTCAAGATAGTCAAGTCTCTAGTTGAAGTGACAAAGAGTCATTTAATGATTGGAAGGCGACTCACTAAGTCACCTGGGAAAGCAAGGAAATGCAATCAAGTCGAGATAATCGAAAGAGATCTCATGCCGTAAATCAAGAGAAATATATCTCCATGCTACCTTTCTCGAGTGCTCGATCACGAAAGCGTGCAAGGAAATAAACCAATAGGAAGCACTACACCGTGTCGATGCTCTCAAAAGTCAAGAATAATTCATACGAGGAAGTGGCAATTCCAAGGATCGCAACAAGACAAGCCAACGACCACAAGTGACTTTCAAAAATAAGCCTATCTCTTCAACGGGCAAATTTTTGAAAGATCACTATAAAAGGCCGAGGATGACTCAAGATTTTTTTGATTGATTACCCAACCAAAAACATTCAAGCTAATATATGAACTCGTAATCAAAATATTCCCAAAATCATTCAAGTTTAATCCTCAAGCCTACACTACGAAGAAAATCAATCCAACACTCACCGTGAAGGAAAGATAGCTTCAATCGAGTTGAAGACGAAACTTTAGAAGAAAAGGGGTCTACATTCCACGAAGGATTGTAGGAAGGTTCAAGGTCGAACCGGTCTCGAGTTTTTGGAGGGCTTCGTGATCAAATCCTAAGAGCTTGAGCAAGTGAGTCAGAGTAGCAAAGCGCAAAATGCCTGTGAAGAAGCCGAGCCGGACGAGAAGCCGATTGAGTGACCAAGGCATCTCCGTGACCGAGTCCCAAAGGATCAAGTCACCGTGTGTGATCAAGACTTGTATCCTGACTGTTACCACTCAGTATATCGATCAATACTTAGTGGATTCCTCCGAGTTGGAGAAGAGAGGAGTAGAAAAATTACCCCATCTTCGAACCTCTATAAAAACTTATCGTGTCATTTACATTTCAAAGACTTTAATTCCTGCATCTTATTTGTTTAATTCTCACGATATATTTGCTATCCAACTGATAATCTCTAAGTACTAAAACCAAGTATTAAATCATAACTAAACCAAACTTAAGGGTGTTAAGTCTTCCATAAAACAAACTACGCTGAGCTAATTCGGTCTTAACAAAAGTTATTCTATCAACAACGATCGAGTCCGTTGAGTGACTAACTCTACTAATTAACTAAATTGGCATGTCACCAAGGACACAAATCGTATAGTGTCAACTCTAATTTTAAAAAGGACCAAAAGTGAAAAGTTGGTAAGGTTTATTCAACCCCCCTTCTAAACCTTACACTCACACCCCTTGGGACCTACAGGCGGTCACCAATGCCTTCTCCAACGTTTCAAATGCCTGCAAACTATCATTGGAAAAATTAAAAGCAGCATCTTTTTCTAGCAATTGGCTCAAAGGCTTAGAAATTTTAGAAAAGTCACGGATAAACCTTCTATAAAATCCGGCATGGCCCAAGAAGCTCCGAATGGCTTTTTCGTTTGTAGGAGGTGGTAATTTATCTATTGCTACAATCTTTGCCCGATCGACTTCCAAACCTGTAGACGAGACTCGATGACCAAGTACAATACCATCGCGTACCATAAAATGGCACTTTTCCCAATTGAGTACAAGATTGGTCTCTTCACATCGCTGTAAGACTAAGGAAAGATTGTGAAGGCATCTATCAAAAGAATCACCAAACACAGAGAAATCGTCCATAAACACTCCATAACTTTTTCAATTAGATCATGAAATATAGTCATCTTACAACGTTGGTAAGTGGCAGGCGCATTACATAAACCAAATGGCATGCGACGAAATGCAAATGTGCCATAAGGACATGTAAATGTTGTTTTTTCCTAGTCTTCCGGCGCAATCATGATTTGATTGTACCCAGAATAACCATCTAAAAAGCAATAATAATCATAACCTGCAAGACGATCCAGCATCATATCGATAAAGGGGAGGGGGAAGTGATCTTTTCGAGTGGCATCATTAAGTTTATAATGAATGGATATTCTCCACCCGGTAACAATTATAGTAGCAATTTGTTTCTCATTCTCATTTTTCACTACCGTTACCCCCCCTTTTTTCGACACCACTTGTACCAGACTCACCCATGAACTATCAGATATAGCATAAATGATCCCAGCATCTAACCATTTCAACACTTCCTTCCTAACCACATCCTGCATGATAGGGTTTAGTTGTCTTTGATTTTGCATTGATGGTTTATAAACATCTTCCATCCGAATTTTATGCATTACAATGGATGGACTTATGCCTTTTAAATCAGTTATAGACCATCCGAGTGCCGACTTATATTTTCGTAAAACCCTTTGCAATTTATCAAGTTGAGTAGGAGTGAGAAGAGATGAAACGATTACCGGATTTGCATTATTTGCCCCAAGAAATGCATATTTGAGGTGTTCAGGTAATTTCTTGAGTTCCGGCGTCGACGTCACTGTTTCAGGGTCACGCACGGGCTGCCCGTGCTCAGACGCACGGGTCGTGTGTGATCCCTTTTCTTCAACTCTACCTTCGGCAACACACACGGGTTGCCTATGCTTAGGCACCCGACCCGGGTGTCCATCCCCTGTTTCAATCCTTCCTTCGGTAACACGCACGGGTCGTGCGTCCTTCAGGGTTCTCAACTTTGGTTTCGGCATCACGCATGAGTTGCCCGTGCGTGGACGCACGGGTCGTGCATTTCTGTAGGTTCTGCTCCCATATTTCTGACTTTATGTTCTCGCCTCTTGCGCTCCTAGGTAGTTCCTGCATATGATCTAAAGCACAAACATAGTCGTACAAATCTTGGTTATCAAAATCAAGCACAACACTCGACATTGAGCACGAGTGGGTTAGACCAAATTCCAAATCATCTGTAGACAATGTATGCTCCACATAATCCTCAATGCATGAACTAACTATATCTAAAAATTGACAATGCTCCACCGTATAATGAAATTTCATCGCCTTATATATAGAAAATAAAACGTGCTCATCATTAACACGTAAAGTGAGCTCTCCTTTTTGTACATCAGACGCACGGGTCGTGTGTGATCCCTTTTCTTCAACTCTACCTTCGGCAACACACACGGGTTGCCTATGCTTAGGCACCCGACCCGTGTGTCCATCCCCTGTTTCAATCCTTCCTTCGGCAACACGCACGGGTCGTGCGTCCTTCAGGGTTCTCAACTTTGGTTTCGGCATCACGCATGGGTTGCCCGTGCGTGGACGCACGGGTCGTGCGTTTCTGTAGGTTCTGCTCCCATATTTCTGACTTTATGTTCTCGCCTCTTGCGCTCCTAGGTAGTTCCTGCATATGATCTAAAGCACAAACATAGTCGTACAAATCTTGGTTATCAAAATCAAGCACAACACTCGACATTGAGCACGAGTGGGTTAGACCAAATTCCAAATCATCTGTAGACAATGTATGCTCCACATAATCCTCAATGCATGAACTAACTATATCTAAAAATTGACAATGCTCCACCGTATAATGAAATTTCATCGCCTTATATATAGAAAATAAAACGTGCTCATCATTAACACGTAAAGTGAGCTCTCCTTTTTGTACATCTATTAAGGCTTTACCGGTAGCTAGAAATGGACGTCCAAGTATCAGTGGAACGTCACGTTCTTCTTCCATGTCAAGAACCAAGAAATCCACACGGAATATAAATTTATCAACTTTTACCAGTACGTCTTCTATAATTCCCCTTGGATAAGTAAGTGACCGGTCCGCAAGTTGCAATGTCACCGTGGTTGGCTTCACTTCGCCTAGTCCAAGCATCCTGAAAATGGACAAAGGCATCAAATTAATACTTGCCCCCAAATCACACAACGCTTTATTAAAGAAGTTACCACCAATGGCACAAGGGATAGTGAAACTCCCCGGATCTTTCAGTTTTTGTGGCAACTTCCGTTGAATGATCGCGCTACATTCTTCCATCAAATTCACCGTTTCAAAGCTTGTCATCTTCCTCTTCTTCGACATAACATCCTTAAGAAATTTCGCGTAATATGGCATTTGCTCTAGTGCGTCTGCAAAAAAAATGTTAATGTGAAATTTTTTAAATATATCGAGGAATTTTGCAAATTGATCATCAAGATTTTCTTTTGAAATCTTTGCGGAAAGGGAAGAGATATAGGCAATTTAGACATGTTAGAGTTAGACGATGATTTTAGCTTTTCAGCCCCTGTTTGTTCCGCCTCTTATTTCTCTCTTTCCCCATCTTCTTCGATGCCATCTTTCATCACCGATTCAACCTCTCCCGGCTTAGATGCTCCTTCTGGAATTTTCAGATTTCCTGATTTTTCTTTAGGCCCCTCATATTCCGTACCGCTTCGTAATCGAATAGCCTTACATTGTTCCTTAGGATTAACCTCCGTATTACTCGGAAATTGACCCTTGTGATGTTGACCACCCACAATTGTAGCCAATTGACCCACTTGAGTTTCAAGATTCTTTATTGAGCTTGTCACTTGGGTCATTTGTAGTTCCATCTTATCCATCCTAGAATCTTGCCTAGCGAATCGACTTCTCGTGTCACTCACGAATGCATTTGATTGATTTATGAAGGAGGTGAGTGCATCCTCCAACGATGATTTGCATTCCACATTTCCACCTCCATTTGAAGCATTAAATCCCGGCGGAGGTTGCAACACATTCTTTGTATTGGCATAGGAAAAATTTTCATGGTTTCTCAACCCCGGATGGTAGTGTGTTGGGTTTGAATTGTTCCGGAAATTATTGAAATTCCGGTTATTCACATAATTGACCTCCTCCATCGGATATAGAAGAGCTTCACTACCCGTGCTCGTGCTTGTTTTTGGCCCTTTTGTCAAAACACTCAATTGAGTTGTCCAAGCCGCCACTTGTACCGTCAACGCTTTAATCGGGTCTGAATCCGAAATTTCGGCTACTCGTTGTACATTGGATCTTTCAGACGGCCACTAGTAACTGTTCATGGCCATTTCTTTAAGAAGGTTCAAGGCATCTTGTGGAAACCGTGCCAACAATGCTCCTCCCGCTACGGCATCAACAAAGGCCCTCGTTTGCCCCATTAAACCATTGTAGAAGAAACATAATTGTTGATCCTCCGGGAACCCATGTTGTGGACATCTTCGTAACAAATCTCGAAATCTTTCCCAAGCCTCATACAAAGGCTCGAATCGAATCAGTTCGAATTGAGTAATCTCGCTTTTGAGCTGCAAAGTTTTGCTCGGTGGAAAGAATTTAAACAAGAACTTTTGGCTCAATTCGTCCCATGTGCTCACACTTCCTTGCGTCAAAGTACCCAACCAATTTCTCGCCTTATCCCTCAAAGAGAATGGGAATAGGCGCAATCTTATGGCGTCATCCGAGACTCCATTCATTTTGATCATCTTGCATATTTGGATAAAATGTGCTAAGTGAGAGTTAGGATCTTCGATTTAAACCCCCAAACTGGTTCTCATTGTACCATATTGATCGATCTTGCGGTTTGAGCTCAAAGTTGTTGGCATTTATCGGAATATGAGCAATACCACCGTAATTACGATTCGTTTGTGGTCGAAAGTAATCACGAATGGCTTCTTTGTTGAACCGCATATCGGTAACTCGTTTACTCCATTGTTACCCTAGATCGAACTCATTGATCCTGTTGATCCCATTATTACCCCCGTGTTCTTCGTCCAAATCCCCATTATCGGATTTTGTTGTCTTTCACCCGCCCGTAGTAAGACGATTCTTCTCGCAAAGCCTCAACTTCCTGTATGAGCGGTATTAAGTCCCCTCGCCTAGAGCGCGTGTTCATGCACTACCTGGACCAAACAAAAAGAAACAAGTCAAATAATGTAGAATTAAAGTCAAACCAAAATATAAAATAAAAATGTCTAAATTAAGAATAATTCTATCTATCGCAATATTAGCACCAAAAAATTGTATTAATCCCCGGCAACGGCGCCAAAAACTATTTCGCCTTATTTTTAACTTCACCACAAGTGTACGGTGTACGTTATAGAAAAAGGTAGCAAGGTCGTATCCACGGAGACTAATAAATTTATGCGCTAAGTATTGAACTAAGGTAGCTTTATTTTTATTTAGACGATCGTAATTTAATGATTGTTGTTGTGAGATTAAGACAATTTAGACTACTAAAACACAAAATTAAGATAACACAATTGATAGAAGTATCAAGAAGATGAAATGGATTTCCGAGTTAAGGTTTCGATTAATAACCCTCTTGTTTTCCGATTTAATCCAAGCCAAGTTATTATCAATATTCCTATAAGACGATCATAAAGATATTTTATCCTCCCTCTCGAGATGCAT
Organism: Rehmannia glutinosa; assembly: GCA_016081115.2. NCBI lineage: Eukaryota > Viridiplantae > Streptophyta > Magnoliopsida > Lamiales > Orobanchaceae > Rehmannia > Rehmannia glutinosa. Next base: position 93,957,315 of record CM071926.1, read on the forward strand.
ATAAAACGTAAATTGAAATACTTATGCTAGCATTTCTACTCAACATGAAGTACTCAACTCCCAAGAGTGCAAAAGATCAAATGTCCTCACAAATATTTACAAACCTCTCGATTCATGCAAATATTTGTGTCGAGTACTCAAGATCTAATATTGAAACTCATCTCTCGAATTATGAATCAATATATCAAACAAGTTAAATCATTGATCAATTGATAAAACAAACATAAGCTCAAAGTACTCAAATAGGCTTCAAGATAATAACTTCAACTAAGATTAAAACATCCAACAAGAGTTCATTAATCTACTTCCAAAACCCGGAAATCTAAAGAGTTTAGCTACACATGATTTCTAAACAACTCATAGACAAATTGTTCATAGCCATGACAACTAAAAATGAAAGATGAAAACTACAAGAGAAGTAAGAAAAACTTAGAAAAGTCGACAATCTCTCGATATATATTCGTTCCTTGAGCTCCGATGCAACCTGATTGTCTCCTTGATGTCTTCTTCCAAGAATAGACCTTTGTCTTGTGTTGTAGATCGCAAAATGTCAGAATATTCCTGGTGTGCGCCCCAAAAGTGCTTATATACCCCCCAAGTCTAGGTCATTTTTTGTCAAAAATATTGCGAGAGATAAGGGACGCACGGGTTACCCGTGCGTCATGCCATAGGCATTTCCTCTTTTCACCAACCAGCGCACGGGTTGTGCGTGGGACGCACGGGTTACCCGTGCGCATTGTCGTAAGGAAATTTTCAATCCTTCAGTGGCGCACGGGTGGTGTGTGTACGCACGGGCTACCCGCGCATTGCCGTACCTTCCTTGATTCTTCTTTGCCAGAACGCACGGGTGGTGCTCGTGCACGCGCCCTACCCGTGCGTCTTCTATTTTTCACCATTTGTGGTATTTTTTCCTCCGCAATGCTTGTATTTGTCTCCAAATTACTTCAAAAAATCATTAAATCCCTACAAAACAAGCAAAGCATAATATCTTTTCCACAAAGAGTGAATATGAAGCATTTCACATGAGTTTATGCACGTTAAATCGCCATTTTAGCCATAAATACGCCCCAAAATACATGCAAAACTCACACCTATCAATGACCCCCAATTTATCTTCTTCTCGATAAGCATTTTCAACGTGTATTGACACCAATTAAACTTCCTAATGTCACTAACATCCTCCAAACAATTCAAAATCAATGGATTAATACACCCACCTTGCATAGATCCAACAATAATTTGATCAACTAAAACGGTAAAATATCTCCTAAACCATACCCCTCCATCCTCACAACCCGCCATTTTACCACAAACTTCAGTAGGTGTCATTGACCATTAGGAAACCCCAACACCCTTTGAACGTCCTTCCAGTCGATATGAAGATACTTCCCATTTGCCAACACTAGTTCACTACTCATAGGATTGAAATTCTCAGTCAGCCAATAGACTAGACGCCCCGGAAACTCAGAAATTCTCAACTTTAATAAGCTCTCAAACCCCATCTCGACAACAGCATGTTTTTGTTCATCCGTAAATGAGGTCATAGCTTCAACCAAAACCTTGGGCGTGGTCCTAGTAGTCAAAATGGGGAACAAATCTTTAACACTCTTCTTCACAATCCGACTACCCCTTTTCCTTTTCTTCTGCTGAGCATTTGCTTCCCCCGCCCCACTACTAGTACCACCAATATTAACTTGCGTTTTTTGTTGTCCTCTAGCCATACTCAAAAATTAGCACCTACAATTAAGAAGACAAAAGAAATAATCATTACTCAAACACTAAAAATATATTAATTAACCACTAAATTGTAATTAAGAATACAATAGATTATCATTTACACTAAAAAGGTATTACTCATACACTAAAAATGCATTAATTAACCACTAAAAATTAATTAAGAATACAACAGATTTTCATTAAGAATACAACTAGATAATTTAGCATAACACGGATTCTGACACCCCTTCACAAAACAAACAGGGTTTTCTAATGAATTATTAAATCTATAAACTATAAAAACTTGAACATAAATGTAAAAAACCATCCAGAGGAAATATAATCATGGCAGACAAAATTAGGTCACTGAAAAACAAAAAGTTACAACCTCAGTTGTAGAAACTACTTCTTAGACTCTTAGTAGATACATAACTTCTTCCTCCCAACAACTCAACCAAAAAACAAAGATAATCGTATAAATAAAATACTAAAATGTACTTAAGATTACAGTATAATAATATCGCATATTTCGATCACATTTATAAAGTTGCACGAACAGAGTGCAATTACACAAGACACGCATCTAAAATGTATTACTTATACACTAAAAATGTATTAATTAACCACTAAAAAATAATAAACAATACAACAGACTTTCATTTACTTAATTTAACTGATTAAAATATCATCATGTCTCTTTCATTCATTAATCTCGAAACGTTGATAAACAGGGAACTTTCATAACTTTTCGTGGTCAATACCCATAAACATTCACATATAGAAATATCAACTTTTTATATCATTCATCAATCTCCAACATCATCTAATAAGCTTATCCTATTAGATTATGAAAGTTGAAAAAACTGTAGAAATTGAAAAAACAGTCCCAACAATCAAAATACTAGAATTTAAAATAGCTTTCCATCTGCCATTTTTGACTAATATTTTAACCATTTCTTTATTTGCATTATCTTTGTAATTATTATGGAAAACTATATAAATAAACTGTTAAAAAAGCCCACAAAACCCCACCTCAAGGCCAGAAAGCGAAAACCAAAAATACCGATCCAACAATGCTTTACGATGAATATTTCTTCCACTACAGCCTCCTCTCACTGTTTCTAATCGCTCCCCCAACAATCCTATCCCTCCTCTTCACCACCGCCCCTTACGGCAAGCACCACCGCCTCTTCTTAAGCATCAATCTCCAACTTCATCTAATATGCAACCAATCAATAAAAAAACCCTAGAAATTGAAAAAACGGTCCCAACAATGAAAATACTTGAATTTAAAGCAAAAATTCAGTTCAAAATTAGCATCTTCTTAATTTCCCCAAAAATAAAAAATATAGAACCCTAGAAACTACAAACACTAATTTTAAAAACATTTTCAACATTTAGGTAAAAATTACAAATACAAGAAATTAAACAAATAAATACCAAACTTACCGTCGATCGAAAGGAGGAGAAGGGCCAGGGGTTGTGCGTCACCGTTTGAAAACCGAGGGACTTTCCTCCACTTCGGACGGTCGCGGTTGAGTCGGCACAGTGAGAGAGATGATATGAAGCTGTGGATGTTCGAGGCCGCTTGGTCGCTGAGTGATTGAGGCGGACGATGTTGTTGTTGTTGAGATGGAGATGGAAAAAAAGAAAAAGGGAGTGAAGGCGGACGGGTGTTGTTGACGGTGATGGAAAAAAAGGAGATTTTGAAAGGAACAGAAAATTGTTGACGGAGAGAGAAAAAGAGTGTTTGAGAAGACATGGAGTGTTTGAGGGGAGAAGATATGAAGAGACATACATATCAGAGAGAGAATACACAGAGATACGATGTTTGAACTCCCCAAAAATAGCGCAAATTAATAAAGGAATAAATCAATTACCTTTCACAAAATTACTAAACGTCCCTTACTTAATATTTCGAAAATTACCACTTTGACCTTTTTTAATTGAATCAGTTAAAAACCATCCTAAAATAAAGGGAATGATCTTAGCCATACAAAATATCAATCCAATAGCTTGGATAAATCCCCACCGTCTCAAATAAGGGGGGTGTCCCATTTGAACCAAATCCTATATATCTATATATCTATATATATATATATATATATATAGGATATGGATCAAATAGGTCCTCCTACTTGGGGTGAGTCCATGAGGACACATTCTAACCATAGATTAACAATTTTGGGTGGTCCAGATTTTTAGGGGGTTTTATGTTTATTTTATTTGTTTCAGCAACTAAGAAGGGTAGGGTGGTCATTTTGCATTATAGAATCAGTTATTGAGATTTCATTCCCTCTTTCACGCGATTTCACCCACTCTTTACGCACACTCTCTCTCCAGCGTTTCAGTTTTAAAAATAATTCTTTGTTGCTTATGCAATATAGGGTTGTTGCTTATGACTTGCTTATTTAGTTAATGTATCTGTGATGCATGTGTAGTGTATATATGTTGCTTATGTAGTATATGCTTATCGCTTATTTAGTATGGGTTTGCTGCTTATGACATGTTTATGTAGTTAATGTATTCGTGGTGCATACGTAGTGTATATTCGTTGCTTATGTAATATAGAATTGTTGCTTATGTGGTATGAGTTTGTTGCTTATGACTTGCTTATATAGTTAATGTATATGTAGTGCATACATAATGTATATTCGTTGCATATGTAGTATAGGCTTGTTGCTTATGTAGTATGGGTTTGTTGTTATGACTTGCTTATGTAGTTAATGTATTTGTGGTACATACCTAGTGTATATTTGTTGCTTATGTAGTATAGGATTGTTGCTTATGTAGTAGTATGGGTTTGTTGCTTATGACTTGCTTATGTAATTAATGGTATATAAAAGCACCATGACATAATCTACACAAGCAACAAATTACATCTTCATAAGCAAACTTCAAACTGAAGTCGAGCTATAGCAACTATAGCGAATTGTCTGGAATTTTTTTCACACAATAGTGCGTTGAAGAAGAAGGATGAATGAATTTTACAGTAGTGCGTTGAATAAGAAGATAGATGATTGTTCACGTTGATTTGCTATGAGATTTGGAAGGATTGTCTCTGTTCTATCCAAACAAAAGTGACTGGTTCTTGTTCTCTCATGAAGAACGTTCGAAGAAGAAGGAGAATGAGATTTGTTCACGTTGAATTTGACGAGAGATTTGGAGAGATTGTGTGATCATAATGTGAACAGAATCCCATGAATATTGGGTAATTTTGTAGGATTACTAATTTACCCCTCGCTCTATTTTCCAGCATTTAATTTGTAATTTTAGCTCTAAAATCACAACCATTAGAAAATGTAGACATGTGGCTAGGATTGGTCCTTATGGACTCACTCTATGAGGTGGTCTCATATAACCCCATCCATATATATATATATATATATATATATATATATAGATAGGAGATGGTTATATGAGACCACTTCATAAGGTAAGTCCATAGGGACCAATCCTAGCCATATATCTAATTTTTTCAAGTGGCTGCGATTTAAGAGGCAAAATTACAAATTACAAGCTAGTTAATTAAACACAGGGGTAAATTAGTCATCATCTCAAAGCAATATTCATGGGATTCACGTATTCATGGGATTCACGCAATCCTTCCAAATCTCAAAACAAAATCACGTAACAATCCTCCTCCTTCTTCTTCCTCCTTCTTCTTCAATGCACTCTTTGTGAGAAATTCTTCATCTTTCTTCTTCAACGCATTACCAGGTAAAAAAAGTTGCGACAATTCTCCATAGTTGCTAAAATTCGACTACGATTCGAATGTTGCTTATGAAGATGTAATTTGTCGCTTGTATAGATGTGTCATGGTGCTTTTAGATATATTAACTACATAAGCAAGTCATGAGCAAGAAATCCATTCTACATAAGCAATAAGTCTATACTACATAAGCAACGAATATATACTACGTATGCACCACGAATACATTAACTACATAAGCAAGTCATAAGCAACAACCCCATATTACATAAGCAACAAGTCTATACTACACAAGCAACGAATATACACTATGTATGCACCACAATTGCATTAACTACATAAGCAAGTTATAAGCAACAAACTCATACTACATAAGCAACAAGTCTATACTACATAAGCAACGAATATACACTACGTATGCACCACAAATACATTAACTACATAAGCAAGTCATAAGCAACAAACTCATACTACATAAGCAATAAGCCTATTCTACATAAGCAACGAATATACACTACACATGCATCACAGATACATTAACTGCATAAGCAAGTCATAAGCAACAATCCTATACTACATAAGCAACAGAGAATTTTTTTGAAACTCGAAACGGAGAGAGAGTGTGCGTGAAAAGTGGGTGAAATCACGTGAAAGAGGGAATGAAATCTTAGTAATCGATTCTAAAGTGCCAAATTACCACCCTACCCTTTTTAATTGTTTGAAACAAAAAAATAAACATAAAAAAGCCCTAAAAATCTGGACCACCCAAAATTGTTGATCTATGGTTAGGATGTGTCCCCATGGACTCACCCCAAGTAGGAGGACCTATTTGATCCATATCCTATATATATATATATATATATATACATCGAAATATGGGGTAATGTTACATTCGAATCAATTTGCAATCTAATTACGTACTAGTTTCATCATTTGAGGTCCAACTCACTCGATATCGAAAATAATTTCTTTTACATTTTATATTACAGTAACTTATGTGAATGAAAAACTTTCCTAATCGATTTGCAACCAAATTATTGATTTCAACAATTGAAATTGCAACCACATTATTGATTTCAGCATTTGAAATCAAATGGACAGACTATAAAAGGCTATATACCTTTTAGAGCATATATTCATCTTTTGAAGTGCTATAAAAGAGTAACAAACATCTTATCATTTCCTAAGTCCTAAGGTAGCATCAGTACTATGGCTACAATCTCCAAAAACTTGTTTGTAATTTTTATGTTGATCTCTGTTTTCAAACCAACAATATCTTGTCATTGGACTAAAGGATATGAAGTCATTATAGCCGACAATATTTATGCGAATCCAAATAAGCTAACTATTCATTGTGCATCTGGCAACGATGATTTCGGTATTCACACACTTGCCTTCTCTTTTCTTTTTAATTGGTCTTTTTGTGAAAACCTTTTGAAGAACACCTTATACTTCTGTCGTTTCTGGTGGGGTTCGAAGCAACGAGCATTCGAAGTTTTTAATCATAAATTGGGGAAAAATCAATGTGGAAACGGTACATGCCGTTGGATTGTAAAACCTGATGGTTTCTATTTGACCGATGGCACATATATGCCAGTGAAAAAATATGATTGGTAATGAGGACTCGTAATTTCATTTTGCAATGTTTCGTTATTTTTGCATGTATTTAGATACAATAAAGCTTTATTGCTAAACTGTTTGAAAAGTATTGACACATGCTGAATCAATCTTAAGCCATATTATATACTTGACTATTTCTTGGTCCACCAGCCTTGCTATGAAATTTCTGTTTTTCTCATCGAATTCAGTAAAGTTTTCAAAATTAGTCCCGTAACTAAAAGGCGTCGCAAAAATGTGATGCAAAATTTACGGTTTGTAAAACAATCTTGTAACTGTATAAACATCTAAACATTGGTCATGCAAAATGCATGGTTCGCAAACTAGTCATATAACTATATAAACATCTCAATTTTGGTCCTAAATTTCACGAAAATTAGAAATTACACGTGTCGCTCACGTGATTGAAATCCAATGTACATAGGACCAAAATCGAGATTTGTATACAGTTAGATGACTATTTTGCAAATCGTACATTTTACGAATCGAATTGAGATGTTTATATAGTTCTGAGACATTTGGTATTGGCATGTTTACTGGATTCAAGATCTATTAATTAAGAGATCCAAATTTATTCAGTAATGAATTACGGACGACGACATTTTTTTTTTACTTGATTAGATCTTGAAATTATAATTAATCAGAAGTTGATTACAAGATTATATTGGAAGTCAAATGGGCAAATGAGGTATATATTATATTCAAGTCAAATTCAGGTATGAATTCCAAGGTAAATATTTGAATTTATATTTGATTATTAGGGTAATATTAAGCAATATTTTCAGAATAGGACCAGCCGGACCTGTGCGACCGTGAATCGACTCTTTCTTCAATCTAATTGACCTAAAATAACATTTTCGCTATTTCATCCAGTCAAAATCTGACCGAATTAACCCACTAATTAACCCAGCCAACTCAATCATTTTTTAGGTAGCAATTAAGAGCCTTAAATCTTGGTGGATTTTGTTATTTTTAGTTGATTATTTATTTTTTTACCTTTAAAATGTAGTCTACATAACCATTTTGCATAATATAGTAAAAAATTATACTCAATTTTCATTGAATGTGGTTGAACCGGTACGTAACCAGCAATAAGACCAATTTGGTCACCATCTAATTATGAAACCAATATTACGGTATACAATTTGTAATTTCAGATATTTTCAATCTTGAACAAATATATTTTCTTTTGCATGATCAAAATATTTGAAAAAATCATCTTACATTCTATTGCACTTAATCCAATTTTGAACCATGAACATATTATATTGTGTATTATATGGAACAAAATTACAATAAAAGTTGAGAGAAGGCTCTCTTTTCTCTCCTCCATGGACCCAAGCCACAAATCAAATGAGAATGGATAGCAGTCGTAAACGTTCTAAAACTGATGAAGTGTTTACGGGCCAAAATATATCACAGCATTCTTATTGTATTTCTCCTCGGGAGAAGGGTAAAGAACTGAACACAGATAAGGCGGGCAACCACAAAGCTACTATTTTAGGCTTGGCCACGAGTACTTCATCATATGTGGTGGTTTCTAGCTAATATATGGTTTTGAGATTTTGGGAGATTAGATTCAGGAAGGCCAGGATGATAATCCTTCGATTGATTCAATGGAAATTTTGGCCATACCAATACGGAAATCAACTTCTCAGATAATCTCACGCATATCCAGGATGCAGAGACTCAATATACGGACATTCATGGTGATATTTGATCCTCCAAATACGGTCAAGCATTCTTTTACTTCCAATGCTCCTGGTCAAAGAGCGTTAGTCCTATATATGGGTTTGCACGCTCATCCAAGTGTTCATCAGGGTAAGATCATTGAACCTATTTCTCAAATTTTACTTGTTAACGATTCCATAAGGCATTGTGTTACCTTGAAGAATAATTTATTATTGAGTATCATAGACTCCGTAGTTTCAGATGTAGAAACTCAATTTAACTCCAATGATACTAGTCATATTCCAAAGTCAATTGAAGCTCCCAAAAATTGGGCTGACTTTACTGATAATCTACATGATGCGATGAGACAAAGCACCATTCGAAAGTCTACTAGGGATAGACGTCCGACCATCAAGTTCTGTTAGATGACTTTACACGTCTAAACCATGGATATAAATCTTTAATCCATAATCCTGCAGAGTATACGCAGTGTGGCTTTCTATGGAACTTAGGTCTTGTATGGTTATGTTTCCATGGACCATTTTCAGTTTCTAGTGTTGGAAAGTGAATTTTTAGAATTTATTGGTTTTCGTGTGAAAACTTGAATTATGGTTGGATGAGAGAGTGAGAATGAGTTTTATGTAGGTTTAGAAATGAGATTATGTTTGATTGAGTAGTTTTGAAGTAGTATTTTATGTATATAATAAGTTGAAAAGTTGATAGTGATTGAATAATTTAATTGAATATATAATATTATATTTGTAAAATTGTTGGTGGTGGGTCCCATTACATTGATATAATTAAAAAATAGTATTATTTTAAATAGATAAAGTTGGTAATAGAGGGTTTCACATATATAATTGGATTAAAAAATGAGAACGGTGATTGATAATTGATATAGGGTAGGGTAGTGTATAGGGTTGAGAATTGAAATTATAGGTTTCAGATGTTATTTTATGTGAAAATGGAAAGTGGAAATGAAGATTTTCCATTGAAAATTTTATAAACAAACATGATTATTCACTACAACATAAATGATATTAGGTAACACCCAAAAAATATTACCTAATGGACATAAAATGTTACTATAGACAATAGGTAGCACTTTTATGGTGTTGCACTTGCCCGTGCTACCTATAGTCTAAGGTATCACTTTTATTAGCTTTTAGTGACACTTTTTCTAAGTGTTAAATTAAGTTCTCTATTGGTAACACTTTGAAACAATATTTCTAAAGTGTTACATATGAATCTTATGTAAAACGTTTTGTAACACTTTTTATATTTGTAACACTTTAAAAATATTGTACAGTGTTATATATGAATCTTATGTAACACATTTTTTGTAGCACTTCGTAGAAATACTGTTTTTTGCCACCAAGTAAATTTGAAACCATGACCTGTTATGTGTGGAAGTGACAATTTGCCACTAAGCTAAGTTGATTCTTATTACAACTTTTGTTTTGTTTTATATAAACACATACACACATACATATATATTAAATTTGCATAAAAATTATATTATTTGTATATATAATATATTTTATTTAATAAAGATTGTATTATACAATATATGTATTAAATTATATTATCCACCGTATATATCAAATTTTATATTATATAGTATATAGTTTGAAAATCATATTATGTTATATATTAATGGACACAAAAATTAAAAATATCAAAAATATATAAAATGAGTTTATCGACTGATCAATATTCAACCAGTAAAATGAAAACTATGTCAAAATATAAAATTAATTTACCGACAGATAAAAAGTTCTAACAGTAAAATAATTAAATAATAAATAAATAATGAAAAAATAATGTACTGACGGAAAAAATTCCTATGTAATCACCCACAATATCAATTTTCATTGGTAATTTTTTTTTAAAAATTAAACAAATAATAAAAAAAGATTAACGATGAAATTGATCTCCGTTAGTAAAAATTAAAAAATAAATAAATAGTAATAATAGAATATATACATGCGCATTTTCTGTAGGTATTACGAAGGAATTAATTACATCCGTTAAAATAAAAAAAAAGTAAAAGCAAAACTAAAATACTTTATAAAGAGAAAACAAAAATTTAGTAAAAAAAAAAAAAAAGAGTACATGATGTCTACAATTTTTAGGTTTGGTGGTTTTTTTTTTCTTTTGTCTTCACCTATTTTTTGACATCAATTAATTAAATAAATTGTTGACATGATTTAATGATAGTTATGTAATTTTGTGTTACTAAAATATAGCCAAGTGTTACAATTAATAAATATAGTGTTGCCAAGAGTGCTTCTTAAATAAAGTGATACCTATTTGCGTTACAAAAAAAAGTGATACTTAAAAAGTGTTACTTATTTAAAAGTGTTACATATAAGCATTACATATTGATAAAGTGCTACAAAAGTGTTACATAAATATTGTAATGTAAAAAGTGTTACAAACATGTGTTACATATGTACCTTACCTTATGTAAAAAGTGCTACAAAATTTGTGTTACCTAATGTCAATTATGTTGTAGTGATTTCTACGCACAGTTGGAAATTGGAAATGATGATTTCCATTGAAAATTTTATAAACAAACATGATTTCATTTCTATGAACAGTTGGAAATTGGAAATGAGGCATTGGAAACATAAACAAACAAGGTTTTAGTTTTTCTTTTTTTTCTCTCTTTTTGATATTTTGTATCTTTCTTTGTTTTGGTATTTGAGCTAGTTGTAGTTCGGCTTTGTGAACAACACCTCTTTCCGTCTTTTATATATTATGTTGGATCTTTTTAAAAAAAATATTGTGTATTTTGTATTATAAAGCGCATTGATATACTATTCTCCTTATCAAAAAAAAAATTTAACTATTCTCATTATAATATAGTTGTGTTAAAACTACATGTAAGGACTGATCACTGATCAGATGTTATACATTTGAGTATTACATAAGTAAATTTGAAAATTTTAAATTATATATGATGAAGATAGTATTTTAGATATATAATAATATTAATATATGTCTTTGATAGCTCTTACTTCTTATAGACACTAAACTACAACTACAGATACCAGAAAAAAATGGGTGAATTTTATAATAGGGTCCAAATTTAAGAAAGGGAAAATTACATGGAATACGCTGATTTTTATACACTTATCACACAATACGCTCCAATTACTTTTGTACCTATTTTTTTCCTTTTGTACCTTTTCTTTACGCTCCTGCAAATTTTTCGATTCTTTTTATTTTTTTATTTTTTGTTCCTGCATTGTTTTATATGTTATATAAGTTGTTTCGATGTTGTTTAAATTTGTTTCTTTGTTGTTTCTATGATGTTTCTTTGTTGTTTCGATGTTTCAAAACAACTTTAACCTATTTTTTATGCTGTTTTTTATTCATATATTATTTTGTACATTGTTTTTATTATTTCAGTGTTGTTCTATAATATTTTTAATGTTGTTCTAATAATTTTTTTTTGTTGTTTTCATGTAGTGTTCAATGTGTAAATACAATTTTTACCAATTTTTAAACTCTTTTTATTCATGTGGTGTTTTAAATATTTTTTATGTTATCTCAGGGTTGTTTCCATACCCTTTTCAATGTTGTTCCGATGTTTTCTTGTTGTTTCCATGCAGTTTTTGATGTTTAAATACAATCTTTACCTATTTTTAACTCTTTTTGCTCATATGGTGTTTCTATATAGTTTCTTGGTTATTTCTATGTTTGAAACATGTTAGAAACAATGTTGAAACAAAGCGTAAAAATGTCCGGGAATTTTTGCTGGAGCCTATTGTTGTGTAAAGAAAAGGGCGGGAGCGTAAATTTAGGTAAAATAGTACGGGAAGCGTAAAAGGCTGACATTGACTCAAAAAAGGTGGGTATTTTTGTCAATTTTCCATTAAGAAAATCTATCATTTTAAGACCCAAAAATTCAATATTCTCAAATCAAGATCCAATTTTTATTTTTTTCTCAAATTGAGCTCTCCCTCAAATTTTGGGTTCTCATTTCAAGACCCAAAATTTCAACCATCTCAAATCAAGACCCAATTTTTATTTGTTTTCTCAAACATGGCCTTCCCCCAAATTTTAGGTTCTCCTTCAAGTTTTAGAATTTAACAAAAAAAATATATTAGTGTAATATATCACGTCAACCACAGAAATTATTTTTTTCCTCTTTTCGTTTTTTCGCTCATTCTTTTTTACCTGATCCATACTTATTATCAATTTTGTTTAACGTGTAGAAACCAAGATCTATAAATATAAATGTATGTAGCTAATAAGATGAAAAAAGCCGTAAAATATTTATCGGTCACTAAAAAAATAAGATATAACAAATTAAGAATGAAAAAGTAGTAAAATATTTTTTTGTTACTAAAAAAAATAAGATAGCCAAATCATGATTGAATTTTACAATTTAAAACAAGTATCGATTAGGAAAAAAGGAATGAGCAAAAAAATAAAAAGAGAAAGAAAATTAATTTTGTGGTTGGTATGATAGATTACATTAATATTTCTCTTTTTGTTAAATTTTAAAACTTGAATAGCGAGCCCAAAATTTGGGGGAGGGCCTGATTTGAGAAAAAAATAAAAATTGGGTCTTGATTTGAGAAGGTTGAAATTTTGGGTCTTGAAGTGAGAACCCAAAATTTGAGGGAGAGTCCAATTTGAGAAAAAAATAAAAATTGGGTCTTGATTTGAGAATGTTGAAATTGTGGGTCTTGAAATGATAGATTTTCTTAAATTTGGATCCTATTATGAGATTCTCCCAAAAAATTCGTATGAAAGTGCTCATTTAGTGGATATATGGTTGGGTCTAAGTATTATCCTTAAGGGCCCATTTGGATGGAGGATTTGAAATTCCAAGGGATTTGAAATGAATGGATTTCAAAGTCATTGGATTTGAAATCCACCTCTTGTTTGGATGATGTGAATTTGTGTAAGGATTTCAAATCCATCGTAAGTTTTGATAAAAAAAAATTAGAAGCTCTATTTATTTTCTTAATTGATATTTAATAAATAAAAATAAAAGATATAATCTTATTATTTTGTAAATAATTATAATTTTATATACTAATAAAAATATGAAATATATAACTTTTATTATGTCTGAATATGTGTGTGATGATAATGTGTGTGCATATGTAAGGAGAGTATGTGCAGTGTGTGTGTGTGTAAATGTGTGCAGTGTGTGTAATGCGTGAATGTGCAGCGTGTGTGTAAATTTGTATGCAGTGTGTGTGTGCAGTGTGTAGTGTGTAAAAGTGTGCAGTGTGTATAGATGTGTGTAAGTGTGTGTAGTGTGTGTGCAGTGTGCGTAAATGTGTGCAGTGTCTGTAGTGTGTGATGTGTGTGATGTGTGTGTAAATATGTGTAATGTGTGTAAATGTATGTGTATTGTGTATAAATGTGTATAAATGTGTGTAAATGTGTGCAGTGTGTGTAAATGTGCACTACAAGAATTTTGATTTATAATGACGAAAATTTAATGAGGGTAGCAAAAAATCGTCACTAAAAGCATGATTGTTGCAGTTTTTATGAGGGTAAAAAAAATTGTAGTTAAAGATTTGAGTTTTTTATGAGGAAATCTTAATTTCCAAGTTATTGACATCCAATCTCCTCACTATTTATGTAAAAAAAAGAAATATTCCCCTCATTATTGGGTTACAATATTTTAGGCTCTATATATTTCCCACCAAATATAATTATAATATATATATACACATATTACTTATTAATTTTATTTAGGTTTAAGGAATTAAGATTAAAAAAAAAAAAGCCCTGGATCAGACCCGAGAAACAGCACAAACCCTCTCATTGCAACTCTCGTCTTCGACTCCCGATCTCTCATAAACTCCTACTCTTGCGGCGATCATCTCAAGCATGCCAATTCGCAGATGCCGCTGTCGCGAGAAAGCAACTGTGTACCACCATCCATGATTCCTCAGTACAAGCTTGAGGGGAAAAGCCCCAATATCAAATTGTAAGCCCTAGCCACCGAAAAAGAGGTAATTAGGAATTGTGATTTATGTTTTGTTATTGCGAGTTGTTTTCTTGCTAGTTTTGATGGCAAATGATAAAACCCTGGTAAATGAGGATGGAGTCTGAACTGTGTAGTTTGCTGTCAACAAAATGTATTGACTTCTTAGCCTGAAGGTGAAGAACTATGTAATTAAGATGTGGTGAACTATCAATTATCAACCATTTTATATGTCCATCTATCAGTTTGTCTTCTTACCCGTACTGTAATGTCGTGTGCTGGACATCTTGCAAGATAACTTGTACTGATTTATGTCTGATAGAAAGAGAAACGAATAGAGAAAATATAAAAAGATTTAGATATTTATCTTTAGTTGAGGATGTAAATATTGAAAACAGCTTTAGTTTTTGCCGCAAGAGCTCAAACTTGGTTAGCTCAAGTGATTTCAATTGCTACCATATTGAAGTACCCACATTATCATCATTATTATGCTTAACCTTGTTTAATGACCAGAATGCTTGAAAGGAGTTGATTTCAAGAAATAAATATATAATGCTCTTAGCAGGTTCATTATTTTCCTAACAAACATGTGTGTTGCTGGGGACCTCTACATTTTATTTGGTTTGTGGGTTAGTTGTTAGTTTTTTTTACTATTTTCATTAGGTAATTAAATTAGTATGTTTATTTTATGCGTGAGTTGTGTAATTATTCTGGCTTATTTTCAAGTTTTTATTCTTGTACTAATGTGTTACATTTCTTGTACTATTGTCTTAAAACTATTCTCATTTCATAAGCTCTTACAATTTGAATTTTAATGGTATTCCTAACATGTACAACTTCATCAAGCTTGTGTAATGATTCCTATAATCGTGTAACATATTATATCGTCTTTGTTTGCACATAATAAAGTAGACAGACATGATTTTTTTTGGCTATTGTTTGACATATTCTTTTAAAAATACCCTTGTATTGATTGCTCTTCACATTGTTTATAAAAGTAGCCACTTTGTGGGTGAATATGTAATGGTCTTAATGTATTTTTGAAGATTGAATGTTCCAACAGTCATGCTTCCACTTCTAGAGTTTTAGTGTTGCCTTTGAGACTTGGAAACAGAAACGAAGTCCTTGTGTATTATTGAAATTATGGCAAAAGAGAATAACAATCATCATGAAGTAGAGAAAGAACATTTGGTGAAAATGCTTGAGAAAATAGTGATTAAGTGTAGTTGAGTTTTCACATTTTATTCATTTTATCATTAACTCATACTCTAATGCAGGACTTGTTACAGAGGACTAAGTGGGGAAGGGGGATTAAATCCTATCACCATGTAAGTCTTTTTTTCACTTTTATTTCTTTTAGGTGCATCTATATCTTGCAGTCGATTTTCGTAACAGATGAAATAATTAAGTTAATGGAAGAGGACCAGACAAGTTTCACCTGCACCTTTGCATGAAAATGGACCATTGGGTGCTTTTCTCATGCTTGCTCTAGTGTTAGTAGTTTTGACCAACTGAATTATACTTACTGGTCGTTGGTAAAATATAAGGGTTAAGCTTCGAAAGTGTCAGCTACTTTAGATGATTAGAACAAAAAAAAAATTGAAAATTAAATAAGTATTTTTGCATTTTTATTGAAATGTTCACACCAACTCAAGGCGTAGAGTAATTTTTTCTGTTTTATCTATTTTTTTTGTCTTTTATCTTCAGATGTCGTACATAGGAAAAGTGATCGCCATCAAGAGACGACCTTAAGTAAATGGTGACACTTTGGTGCATTTGTCTTCTGGACTCGAACATAAGTCTTGCTTTTATTTAACACTTATGTTTCTTGATCTTCTAGTTGACTAGCTGAAAACATAAATGGAAGTGTTTTTTCTCATATGAGAATGTTTTCTGGAACATGCAATAAAAGCTTGTTTTAAACTTCAGTACAATAAAGTTCTTAGTACAAAATTTGGTGAACTGAATATTTTTAGTGTGAAGTCCAGGTCCTGACTTAGTAGGAGATGATGCTGACTGCCTCACACAAGGTTTGGTTCGCATGCCTAATTTAGATAATCTTGATTATAGTGACAATACATATCGAGGTTGGTATTAGGTGGTTCAATTTGTCATGCCTTTCTCTTATAGATTCTCTGCACTCATTTTATCTCAATATAGCATAATTGATTTACATTATTATATATCCGTAATGGCCCCTTTCAGGTAGTGAGTCATATACGTTTCGCCCATCACATTTCTTTAGTAATTTAGCGTTTGAATGTTATTGTTTACTATTGAGATTAATGTTTTTCTTTTTTTGAATTTGTAGGTTGATTCACAAAGAGCAATTCAAGCATGAAAGGAAATTGATGCATGGAAGCAACCAAGTGATCGCAACTCCAATATTTTTTGTACTTGTTGTAGTGGATATTAGAAAATTCTTTAGCGATCCATTGCGATAAAACTCATCTTTTGTAACAAATCACAATTGTGTATATTTTGAAATGAATACATTTTTTTGATGTAATCGTTTATACATTTTTTTGTTTAGAATAATTACTTGTTCTGAATATTTAGCAATATTGATTTTTAATGAAAGTAATTATTGATTTTATTAGAGTTAATTTTATTGTTAAACTGATTTTTCGCGTCGGACAAGTAAACAATAATGAATGTAAATTTTATCGGTAAAACAACCTTTAGTGAAGGGCAAATGATGATACAATGAGGGTTGTGTTGTCATTAAATTACTTTTTAATGAGAGGCAAATGACATTATAATGATGGAATTTTCCATCATTTAAATCAACTATTAGTGAGGGTATAATCTCATCATTAAATATATTATATCAATAATGACGAGACCTATTTTCCGTCATTATTTACTTTTACCTAGGAGGGCAATAATGAGGGGTCCATGACGGGAATTTTCCGTCATTAAAGTCTTTAATGATGGAATTTGGACATATAATGACGAAATTTCCCGTCATTATAAATCATTTTTCTTGTAATGGTGTGTGAATATGCAAGTGAGCATAAAGGGGAAAAAAAAAGATTTCAAATGACTAGGTTTTTAGAGGGATTTGAAATCCTTTGAAAATGAACTGAAACTTAAAGAGAGATTTGAAATCCATTGATTTGGATTTATATGCCAAACAGAGGTGTGGATTTAGCTAAGGATTTCAAATCCCTCCTCCCAAATTCCCCCATCCAAATGCTAAGTGTTTGTCACGTAAAAAGCAATTTAATAACACTATCTAATTATTAAGGGAGTCAGTTAACGTATTCTAGAAACTAAATTTCGGTCTTTAATTAATATAATAAAAGTTAATTACAAAAATTACCCTGAGATTTGGGTTAATTATAAAAACTACCCTGAGGTTGGGTTAATTACAAAAAAATCTAAAGATGTTTGAAAATTACCAAAAAAAAGAAAAACTTGAGATTTGATTTTGTTTTAAATGTAAGGAGATAATTATAATATTTTAACAAATATAAAGTGCTTTCAATATATATGCTGCTGTCTCATTTACAAACATCACTGTCACCTCTCCTATCTCGACATATATTTTGATTATTCTTAAGAAATAACGTACCCGATCAACTTTATTATTCATTCATTACTCAAAAATATTTAGAGTTTATGAAATATAATTATTAGTTTTAAACAAACTAAAAGGTTGACAAAACAGTTTTACAATTTGATGAAGTACGTACTACGTAAAAATTATTTGGTACGTACATACCAATTTTTAATAATACTAGACTTTAAATAAGCTTTTCCACTAATTTTTATTTTTTCCGATGTCCTTACAGTATATTTTTTCCGATGTCCTTAATGTCCTTACAGTATATTAAGTAAAGGTAAAAGGGTTAAGTCTCAACATTTGTAAATATTAGGGGTGGCAAACTTCGGGTTCGCGTGTTATGTCGAGAAATAATATTTATGTTCATTGGCGGATCCAGGGGTCGGCCAACCTGGGCTCTGGCCCACCCCTCTTTCTTTTAAAAAAAAAAATTAGTGAGAAATTTAAATATATATATATATATATAGGATATGGATCAAATAGGTCCTCCTACTTGGGGTGACTCCATTAGGACACATTCTAACCATAGATTAACAATTTTGGGTGGTCTATATTTTTAGGGGGTTTTTATGTTTATTTTTTTAGTTTCAGCAACTAAGAATGGTAGGGTGGTCATTTTGCATTATAGAATCAGTTATTGAGATTGCATTCCCTCTTTCACGCAATTTCACCCACTCTTCACGCACACTCTCTCTCCAGCGTTTCAGTTTCAAAAATAATTCTCTGTTGCTTATATAGTATAGGGTTGTTGCTTATGACTTGCTTATGTAGTTAATGTATCTGTGATCCATGTGTAGTGTATATTTGTTGCTTATGTAGTATAAGCTTATCGCTTATGTAGTATGGTTTTGTTGCTTATTACTTGCTTATGTAGTTAATGTATTCGTGGTGCATACGTAGTGTATATTCGTTGCTTATGTAATATAAACTTGTTACTTATGTAGTATGAGTTTGTTGCTTATGACTTGCTTATGTAGTTAATGTATATGTGGTGCATACGTAGTGTATATTCGTTGCTTATGTAGTATGGGTTTGTTGCTATGACTTGCTTATGTAGTTAATGTATTCGTGGTGCATACGTAGTGTATATTTGTTGCTTATGTAGTATAGGATTGTTGCTTATGTAGTATGAGTTTGTTGCTTATGAATTGCTTATGTAGTTAATGGTATATAAAAGCACCATGACACATCTACACAAGCAACAAATTACATCTTCATAAGTAAACTTCGAACTGAAGTCGAGCTCTAGCAACTATGGCGAATTGTCTGCAACTTTTTTCACACGATAGTGTGTTGAAGAAGAATGATGAATAATTTCTCACAGTAGTGCGTTGAAGAAGAAGATGGATGATTGTTCACGTTGATTTGCTATGAGATTTGGAAGGATTGTTTGTCTTCTATACAAGCAAAGGTGACTGGTTCTTGTTCTCTCATGAAGAGCGTTCGAAGAAGAAGGAGAATGAGATTTGTTCACGTTGAATTTGATGTAAGATTTGGAGAGATTGTGTGATCATAATGTGAACAGAATCCCATGAATATTATCGGTAATTTTGTAGGATTACTAATTTACCCCTCCTCTATTTTCCAAAGATTTAATTTGTAATTTTAGCTCTAAAATCACAACCATTAGAAAATCTAGATATGTGGCTAAGATTGGTCCCTATGGACTCATCCTATGAGGTGGTCTCATATAACCCCCTCCCTACTTATATATATATATATATATATAGGGATTGGATCAAAAGATACCACATTATTAGAGAGAGATAGTGTGGACTAATCATGTCCACAAATCTATAATTTTAGATGGTTGAGATTTACCCAATTTAATGGTCTTTTTTAATTTATTTTAAATCAGTAAAGGGCAATATTGTAATTGTATAATTAGACACTTTCAATTAATTTGGTGTGTTCATAATCGATCCTTATCCCCCCAAAAATCGCTCGTCAGTTTACAATTTGAATTTCTTCAGTTTTTTCACGGTTGTGGTGGAGGATTTTTAGTCGTGGGAAGTGGTTTCTTCGAAGCTTGAGAGATCGTGAGTGTAAGTTGCGAGCGCATTGTTATTTGTTTAGCGAGACCAGTCATCTTCATCTCTGAAACTGGTAAGTATTTGTTTTCCAGTTTTTTCGACTTTAATTGTGAAACTCTAGGGTTTTTTTAATTTTTCTTTTATTGCATGGTGTTGTGTTTTGGGGAGAATGCGATTGCGAGTTGAAATCATTATCTTAGGGTTTAGTTTGTGTCATGAATTTCATGTATTTTTCGGTGATGGTGGTTAAGCTTTTGTTAATGGAGGTTCTAGGTTTTTTCTAGGTGAGGAAGACGAATTTCTATGTTTGATGTATACTTATATTTTAGTAGGTTACTGTATACTTATATGTTTTTCGATGTATACTTATATGTGTTTTGCTATATAAGTAGTTAATTTTTTATGTATGTATTTATGTTGTTGTATACTTATGTGTTTTGTTGTATACTTATATTTGTTTTGCTGTATACCTATATTTGTTGAAAAAAATAGGAGATTTTTGTTGTATACTTATATGTTGATGCTTATTTAGTTAATTTTTACCGTATGTTTTTTATATATTCTGCTCTAACACTTTATTTTTGGTTTTTTGTACCAGGACTGGTGTTTTGTTAAACATGGCTAAAAGAGGTAGAAAAAGTGAAGAGCTCGTCGAGGGCGACTGTATACATAGTCAGGTTTTATTGTATAGTTAGACATAGTTTACTGTATAGGTAGTCTGATTTTATTGTATAGTTAGACATAGTTTTACTTTGTATAGGTGGCCTGATTTTGTTGTACAGTTAGACATAGTTTACTGTATACATAGCTGTAAGTCCAAGCGGCTACGATAATCTACAGGGGGGGTGAATAAATTATCTCCATCTTTTCGATTTTACCCTCTTTTTCGAACCGAATGCTCAAAGACAATAATAAAGGTGCGGAATATAAACAACACTCGTCGATTTATAGAGGTTCAACCCACCTAGGGCCTAATCCTCTACCACCCCAGTATATCCGGGATGGATTTCAAAAAGAAATTTTTTTTTATTAATTACCAAAATTAATACAAACTCAACTTACAACACCTTGAAGAGCACCACACTCTTCTTCAACACCACCTTTAGAGATTACCACAATCTCCCTTTGAAGATTACCACAATCTTCCTTCAACGGCACCTTGTGAAGATTACCACAATCTTCAACCTTGAAGAATACCAAATTCTTCAACACCTCAATAAGAAGGTCACCACAATCTTCTTGCACCTATCACCTAGATCATCCAAGTGTGTTCTTACCACAAGAACACTCACAAGGATATCTTGTGTTTGAATGATAACCAAAAATCAAGATTACAACTCAATAATGAATATTACAATTTGAGTGCAAAGTGTAATCAAGAATAACCTAGACCTCAAGGATGTGAAAGTGATAAGGTAGGCAAAATTTACAACAAGAATAATAACAATGAAGAACAAATATTTGCTTGAAGTGTATCTTGTTGTGTTGTATCTCAATGGATGTAGTTGCTCCAAAACTTCCTCTATTTATAGGAGATGATTGATCAAGCATAGGCTCTCTTGGGGATTGAAAATCTATAGAAAAATACAATTAAAATCAAGAATATAGCTGTTAGAAATCAATCTCACATTTTAAGGAAATATGTCTGCTGTCAAACGGTCATATTTTTGCTGTCAAAACACAGGGCGACCGGTCGCACAGAAATAGACGTTAGAAAATTGCACAGCAAAATAACACAGGGCGACCGGTCGACGTCTCCCTCGATCGGTCGACGTCAACTTCAACCGGTCCCCCTCATGGCTTTGGAAGTGAGAAAACGTTCTGTTTCAAGAAGAACGTTCGTGCACGTCGACCCACGGGCGGCGATCGGTCGATCGGACGGTCGACGCCCGGGCGATGCGGCCGGTCGACCGACCGTTTTACACTTCCGTCTCAATTTTTGTTCCAAATTCATCTTCGTGCACGGGTTGCCCTATAGGGCGGCCAGGTCCGACCTCGAGACAAAATGTTGTCCAATTTTTATCGAAAATAAAACTCAAGAAATACTCCGAAAATTTAGTAAAAACATTTTAAACCAATCGGGAGTATTTAGACAACATTTAGAAACCTTGTTTTGAAGTAAAAACATATAAACATAAAATCATTAGAAGTGTTGTCCAATTTTATCTAAAGTAAAACTTGAAGAAATACTCTGGAAAATATTAAAACCATTTAAAATCATTTTGGAGTATTTGGACAACAATTAAAAACATTATTTTGGTGTAAAAATAAAATCATCAAAATGAAGATAAAAACATGTATCAAACAATCTCCCCCTTTTTGATGATTACAAACCAAAACAATTTTTACATAAAATAGGAGAACATTTTAGAAAGATTTTCCGGTAAAAACATTTAACCGTTTGGGAGCAACCAACATTTCCAAAATATAAAAGCAACCAAGTAGGGAGTAAATAAGTTCAGAAATAAGCACAAGCTCCCCCTATCAACAAGCACATCAAGAATAATGTAAAAGCAATTATCCATAAGCTAAAAGCTTAGCTTTTATATTTTGATCAAGAGCTTATAAGCTCCCCCTGTCACAAAACTTCTTTAGACAAGTATAGACAAGTATATAAGTCCATCAAGCAACAATTGGACTAAAAAAAATCACAACTTATGGCTTTTATGAGCCATAGCTTATAGCTTTTATAACAAACTTTTATTAGCTTCTTTGAGCTAATGAGCCAATATCCTGTTTCTCTCCCTTTGGAATCATCAAAAAGAATGTTAGGATGATAAAAACATAATTCAAGTTTATCAAAGTATGCCAACAATACGATTTATTAACCATTGAAGAATAAAATTTAGAATCCAAGAAAAAATGGGAGAAATGTATCATAAGACATCCATAAGCTCATTAGTTAGCCAAAAACATGATCTCAAAAAGATTTTAAGACTTTGAAAATAAGAGATTCATGTATGTGATGATATATTCATTGAAGCATTATAATGAACACTTGGCGGGCGTCAAAGATTTGAAGATGATATATATAGCCCTTGTAAATGAAATCTAGCCAAGTTTTTCATACCATCATCAAAGCCATTTTTCAACATATTCCCAACAAATAAAAGGCATAAACAAAGTAAATTCTCAAGGGTTCAACCCAATTGAGATAATTTTAGCCAAAGAGAGATCAAGGCATTACCAATGCCACCAAGCAAAAATTAAAGATCCATCAAGTAATACATGTTAAGCATCAAACAATGTATATTAGACATTACAAATGTCCCAAATAATCCATCTAAACAAAATGAGCAAGACATGTCAAGTGCATTTAAGCACAAATTAAAAGAAGCACTTTTACCATCAAGTACTTCATACCAACAACAAATTATGCCAAACTAGAGTATTTTTACCATCAAATACTCCATCAATAGCATGATCACCCTCAATACATTATCAACTTGCAATATTAACCCTTTCAAGAAAACAAGCAAATATCATTAGTGCAAAAGAGTTTTACAAAGTTCATAGAAGTACAAAGCAACAAGAAAGAAAATGCTAAAAAGTAAATGGGTGGGGACATCATTCCTCGTCCGAGGAGAAGCAAGATCCGGGAATGAAGTCTTTGATGAATTTCTTCAATTTGCCGATAGACTTTTGCATTTTGGAGGTCTTTTGATCCAAAGCCTCATACCTCGCCTCATGAAAAGCCCTTAGCTCATCAAATTCGGCTTGGGTATACCTCCTAGGCGATTGAGCACCGGTATTACCCTCCGGATTGCTCGGTTCGCCTTTCTCCGCCAATCTCGCGGCCTCGGCGTCATCAAAGAAGTCGTTAGGATCGGGGGAATCTTGACCTCTTTCTCTAGCCATTTTAGTTGGTCGGATGTCCATATTCTTGCGCATAGTGACCATTTGGGAGATGTTATCAATGTCAAAGTCATTTTGAAATACCTCCGAGTTACATTCCGATGAAGGTAGTCCCGATTGTATAAGAAGTTTACAAATCCAATTTCCCATAACCAACTTCTTATTACCTTGAGTGATGGACTCGATTAGACATTGAATAAGTATGGCGCCAAAGTTAAGTGGTTCCTTCCTAGCAATCTTATAAGTCAGAAAATAATCCATGTTGCTAGGCATCTTACCCGCCTTTCCACAAATACAGTAGGCGACAATAACATATAAAATACGATGCTCAAGTGTCATCGCCAACAATGAATACTTTGGCCATACGCCCAAATATGTCTTAACTTCTTTCATGGACACCCCCAACATTTCATCATTCCAAGTACCACAAGAAAAATAGTCCCAACCACCTTCTCTAACATGTAAAAGCCGACAAATATCATTAGAGTCCACCTAAAATGACCCCTTACAAACGAATTAACGGCAATCGGCTTCCTTTCAACATCATATTGCACCCACATATTAGCATAAAAATGTTGGATAATATCATCATCATACAAAACATAAGCATGCTCCCATAAATACATCCAACCTTGCTCCTCAAAGAATCCTCTAATGGTAGGATATTCATTTGTAAATGAATTAAAACGACACATTTTAGTCCGAGCAATAGATTTTCCTCCCATTCCCGAATCCTCATAGTACCATTCCGCATACTTATTGATGAAATTAAGAACATTATTAGAATGAGGAGCTTGAGGAATAAAGGATTTCTTACTTTTCGCCCAACGACAATTTTGGAGCGAAATTGTTCCTCGAAGCTCGGTAATTTGGGCCCAAGAGAGTATGGGATATTGAACGTCGTCACCTTCTTGAGCCACATTTCTCTGGGTAGCTCGAATATCCCTTTGTTCGGCTTCTTCTTGCCGATTTCTCGAAGAACCCTCTCCGCCTCTTCTACGCTTGGAGATGGGATTTCGACCGGTGGAATTCTTTGGGGGAGCCATATATGTAAGATTCTTGTGAAAATAAGATGATTAGCAACAAGAATCGTGAAAAATGATGAAAAATTGAAGAACTTAGGAGAAAGGGAATGAAATTTGCGCAGCAAGGGTTTGAGGGGGTTTTGAGCGTCTGTTTCGAACTGAGGAACAGAACGTTTTTAATCTGAAAAATTGGCCTGGGCGACCGGTCGAGGCATGGTGCGACCGGTCGACGTGCAGGACGACCGGTCGCCCCTGCTTTGACCGTCCCAGTGCAATTTTTCACTCTCCAGGTTTTTTAAAATTCGATTTCACACCCCAAAAGTTTTAAAACTTTGCAAAAAGATAATTTTGGACCTGGTTCAATAAATACAGGTTTTGGGAAAACATATATTCGATAAAATCGAGACTTAACGAGTAGTGCCCTTTTAAAAAAAAAATTCAAAATCATTTAAGGGCAATTAAGGGGTTGAAATGAAATATCTTGAAAGATATGTGCAATGAACATAATGTCAAGTTCTAAGACAAATACGAGTGAACATACCTTGATAGTTTAAGAACCTTGATGACGAAATAGTCAATGAATATGAGATATATATCCTACACAATTCTTAGACAAAATTTGCACAAAAGCACAAGTGTAGGCAAGTAATAAGAGATATCAAAAAAGAATACTTATGCTATAAAATACATAAGAGATAATAAATCACATAAGTCTAATTGAATGCACAAGAGTTTTAGAAATATCATACAGGGTCTTTCTTTTTTTTTTTAAAAAAAAAAAAATTTGAAACTCACAAACATATTGAAGACCTAAATTTGAGAAAAATAATGAAAACTCATTTGCAATAAAAACATGCATACTACAAAATAAAATGCATATTTAAATGGGGAGATACGATTTACCAATTACGCCATTTCCATAGGTTGTATCGTTCCCATTGTTGATGATATATTTCCCTTGAGAAGTCACTTTGTTGATGATGACTTCTTTGATTTCTCCATTTCCAAGGTTTGTTGCCTTCCCATTGTTGAAGGTCTCTTCTTCTTTGAAAATCAACTTGTTGATGATGTCTTTGCCTTTTCCAAGGATTGTGTTCTTCTCGTTTTTGATTATTTCCTCTTCTTGGAAATTGGCTTTGTCGAAAATAGTTTCTTCTTCTTTGATCGAATGAAATGATCATTTGATGCCTTCTTGGCGGTATGAATTTTCTTCGATCATTATTTCGTCGGGTACCTAATGTGACATTATTTTGTGGTACCCTCATGTGTTTGGGTCCTTTGGGATTAGACTTGAGACTTTTAGGTCTCCAATAATAATTAGAGCTATTTCTAGCCCGACAAGTATTTACCGTATGACCCTTTTTACCGCAATAGAAGCAAGTAATATTACTAACATGCATAGGAACTCGATTCTTTTTCATATGCTTGACAATGTTAGGCTCATGATCTAGTTCACTATTTAAACTATCACAATCATCATCATTCACAATTTTTGGCAATTCATTGGTACTCAAGTTGGATTTTGATAAATCATTTTTCAAACACTTAACATTCTCAACAAGAGTACTATTTTCTATCTCGAGGTTTCTAACCTTATCAAGAGTGGTGGTGTGAGCACATGACAGTGATTCATAGGAAGTAACTAAACTATCCTTATCATTCTTCAAACCATTGAATTCCTTTTTCAAATTTTTGTATTTAACAAGTAAGCTTTGGAATTCATTTTGAAGTTCATCATAATCATTTTGCAAATCACTATAATCATTTTGTATAACAATATCATAGGAAATAGAAGGTTTAAGACATACCTCGTTTTCTTCTTTGATGCCCATAAGACAATGTTCAACTTCTTCATAGTTGGAAGTTGTAATAGGCTTGTTCCTTAGATTTGGACTTGTATCCCTTTGAGAAATAGATGCATTTGTTTGACTCCTTTCATTTGCATAAATTCCATAGATGGCTTCTAATTTTTGCCATACTTCATGTGCCAATCGAATTCCTACAATATGTTCATATTCTAAATTAGTAAATGAACAATACAAAATATTGAGAGCTTTACCGTTTAAGGAGATGATTTTCTTCTCTTCATCATTGAGTTTTTTGAAGCTTTTTGAGGTGTGTGGTGTATCTTTCATTGGAATGGATTCTCCATTTATGACGGTGTTCCAAATGTCGAACCCGCAACCTTGTAAATAGCATTCCATTCTTTCTTTCCAAAACTTGAAATTTTTGGATTCAAATAGTGGTGGCTTTGTGGTGGAGGTGCCGGTAAGGTGAGCTTCGTTCGTAGCCGACGATCGTACCTCTTCACTCGCGATGTGAAACGAGCTTGCCAAAGAGTTTGGCTTTGATACCACTTGTAAGTCCAAGCGGCTACGATAACCTAGAGGGGGGGTGAATAGATTATCTCCATCTTTTCGATTTTACCTCTTTTTCGAACCGAATGCTCAAAGACAATAATAAAGGTGCAGAATGTAAACAACACTCCTCGATTTATAGAGGTTCAACCCACCTAGGGCCTAATCCTCTACCACCCCAGTATATCCGGGATGGATTTCAAAAAGAAAAAGAATTTTATTAATTACCAAAATTAATACAAACTCAACTTACAACACCTTGAAGAGCACCATACTCTTCTTCAACACCACCTTTAGAGATTACCACAATCTCCCTTTGAAGATTACCACAATCTTACTTCAACGGCACCTTGTGAAGATTACCACAATCTTCAACCTTGAAGAATACCAAATTCTTCAACACCTCAATAAGAAGGTCACCACAATCTTCTTGCACCTATCACCTAGATCATCCAAGTGTGTTCTTATCACAAGAACACTCACAAGGATATCTTGTGTTCGAATGATAACCAAAATCAAGATTACAACTCAATAATGAATATTACAATTTGAGTGCAAAGTGTAATCAAGAATAGCCTAGACCTCAAGGATGTGAAAGTGATAAGCTAGGCAAAATTTACAACAAGAATAATAACAATGAAGAACAAATATTTGCTTGAAGTGTATCTTGTTGTGTTGTATCTCAATGGATGTAGTTGCTCCAAAACTTCCTCTATTTATAGGAGATGATTGATCAAGCATAGGCTACTCTTGGGGATTGAAAATCTACAGAAAAATACAATTAAAATCAAGAATATAACTGTTAGAAATCAATCCCACATTTTAAGGAAATATCACAGCAAAATAACACAGGGCGACCGGTCAACGTCTACCTCGACCGGTCGACGTCGATTTCAACCGCTCCCCCTCATGGCTTTGGAAGAGAGAAAACGTTCTGTTTCAAGAAGAACGTTCAGGTACCGGTCGACCCCTGGGCGACCGTTCGACGCCCAGGGCGACCGGTCGACCTGACCGTTTTACACTTCCGTTTCAATTTTTGTTCCAAAAGTCATCTTCAGGTACGGGTTGCCCTATAGGGCGACCGGTCGACCTCGAGACAAAATGTTGTCCAATTTTTATCGAAAATAAAACTCAAGAAATACTCCGAAAATTTAGTAAAAACATTTTAAACCAATCGGGAGTATTTAGACAACATTTAGAAACCTTGTTTTGAAGTAAAAACATATAAACATAAAATCATTAGAAGTGTTGTCCAATTTTATCTAAAGTAAAACTTGAAGAAATACTCCGGAAAATATTAAAACCATTTAAATCATTTTGGAGTATTTGGACAACAATTAAAAACATTGTTTTGGTGTAAAAATAAAATCATCAAAATGAAGATAAAAACATGTATCAAACAATAGCCTGATTTTATTGTATACTTAGACATAATTTACTGTATAATAATTTAGTTAGTTGATTTGTGTCTATTATTTGTTGATTTTTAGTAATTGTTATTTGGTATACCGTAATTATTGGTCTGCCCATAATAATCTTGTTAATTGATTCCTTAATTCACGTTCCTCACATGTTTTTGTTTGACAATTGTAATATGCAGTACAAATATGTTAAATATACAGTATTAAAGTGTTAAATATACAATAAATATATGTTAAATATACAGTACAATAATGAGCGTGATTTTCTCTCTCTCTATAACTGATTTACTTAATTCACAGTCATGTGACAGTCCCCACATGTTAATGAGCGTGATTCTTTCTCTCTCTCTCTCTCTCTCTATAGTTGATTCCTTAATTCACGGTCCCCACATGTTTTTGTTTGACCATTTTAATATGCAGTGAAATTATGTTAAACATACACTAAAATAACGTTAAGTCTACAGTAAATATATGATAAATGTACAACATACTGCATGACAGAGCACATGCGTGATTTTCTCTCTCCCAATCGTGATTTTCTCTCTCCCCATGTGATTTTCTCTCTCCCAATAACTGATTTCATATTTGGACGGTCCCCCACATGTTTGTTTTGACAATTTTACCCTTTCTGGGATTTAATTAAATGGTTAATGTATTATTATCCCAAATTATTCCCAGACTTTGATGTAAATAGGGGAGGGTTGAGATTAGTCTACACTGTCTCACCATAAAATTTGGTCTTATTGGATCCTCCCCCTATATATATATTTATTGTCTCACGTTCCTCACATGTTTAATTAAATCCACATTGTCTCAGTGTTAAATATACAATAAATATATGTTAAATATACAGTAAATGGGGGAGGGTTGAGATTAGTCCACACTGTCTCACGTTCCTCACATGTTTTTGAAGTTATTCGCAGTAAGTAGAGTAGGCATTTTTATTTTTATTTTATTTTGAACTATATAGGCTTTTGTTCTTCGATTTGTACAGAGTTTTTTTTTGTTTCTGGAGTTATTTTTGTGCAAAATAGTACATATTTGGTGGAGATATTTTAGGTATAAAAGTAGGTAAAAACGATGTATATTTAGTTAATAGATTGTGTTATTTTTGTTACTGATATGGGATTGTGTAAGTTGAGATATAGAGTGGAAGTTACGAGTGTAATGTGCGTGTTTGTGGTTTGTTTTTCAGATTTTGTTGATTCTCTCATGTTTTTATGAAACTGGGTTTTGGTGAAATGTGTATGTATAACTTGCTCTTTTTTTTTTGGTGAATTATTCCTTGTTTATTTGGTGTACATTTTACTTAAGAATGATATATGTTTTATTACTTTTGGTATGTAGTTAAATCTATTGTGATGTTTTTTGTTTAACCCCTGCATTAGAAAAAAAAAGACATGGATATATGTATATGCTGTCCATGAAATCCATAATGACAAATATTGTTTAAATAATATTATCTCGGTATACAATTAAAGTTCATATAGTGCACAATTAGTTTTGTTTGTGTATTTTTGATATATTGTGCTTGAGTTCAGCCTTCTTTAATATTGTTCATGTTTCTCAATACCAGGTTGATAATTTTCAATGGCAACAGGAAACAGGAAAAGACTCGAGGGAGCACGTAATGTTAACAAGAGGTCCAAGACTGCCAAATCTGCTTTGAAATTTTTGATGCCCAAATTGAGGACAAAATAGAGGCCAACAGTTTTATTGGGCGCATTGGGTCGACTGAACAATTTTCAAACTAGAGTTGTAATTGAAACGGGCTTCAGGAGCTTGTTGGGGTTAAATATTGAAGAATTACTGGGGAGGTTAATTTATTGGTTGGTAGAAAATTTCAACTCTCTCAGATGTGAGTTAATTCTACTGGATGGGAGGTCTATTCGCGTTGGCGAGAAGGATGTGGAGCTAGTGTTGGGGTTTTCGAGAGGTGGAAAAAGAGTCGAGAAAAAAACAAAGTCCGAAACATGCCAAGTATACGAGGATTGGCAATCCCAATTTGAGGCCAATGCAGATGGGTCATACACCATTATGGCAGCCGAGGTTTCTGAGAAGATGTTGGAGGATGTTGAAGGGGGGTATATGGTTCAAGAGAAATTTTATAGCTCTTGTAGATGGACGGGTCATTGGGAATATACAGGGCGGATACATTAACGCACTTGTTATGAATTGCTTGGAGAACGTTGGTGATATCCCGAAAATGAATTGGTGCGAGCACACTATGATGACTTTGATAGAGAGCCGAGAGAAATGGACGACAATAAACAAGAAGAGTTTCAACGGCCCGTTGCTTTTTTTAATTATAAGTATTGTCCAATTTATTTGACTTTAACAATATCACCTATAGTAACATCATTTTTGTTTGTATCAAAGGGGTTCTATATGGATAGAGTTGTAATGTCTGTTCATTCTGTCCCGAGGGTGGTTCCATATGTGTGGTCGTTGACAGCCGAAAGCATTCGGGATAGGAATACTGTTGAGATGAAAAGTGGAGGTTATGGACAAGGTTTCATTGATTGCGCAATTAACGAGGCCAGACCTTCTGGATCGCGGAATGATCAGCCGCTGCCAGCTTCAACTAATGTTGGTGGTATGCAGGCACCTGGACAACGTAACAATCATCCGGCTCCAACTGCAACATTCAATGCTAGGGGTGTGTAGGTTCTAATCTTTTATTTTTAGTATGCTTTTCAGTCAGGGATGAGTTTTATTTCTTAGTTATATAATGGAGTAATGTTAGTTATATAATGAATTTGTTACCAGTGCTAGCAATGAGTTTTTAGTATGCTTTTAAGTCAGGGGTAGTTACAGTGTTTATGAATTTGTTAGTTATATAATGGAGTAACATAGTTATATTTTGGCATAATGTTAGCACCAAGAATGCATAAGGTTAGTTATTAAATGGTGTAATGTTAATTAGATAATGATATATTTAGTCATAAGAGATGATTTATTGTTTAGTTACAAAATGGTATAACATTAGTTACAGACAAATATTCAGTTAATTACAAGTTGGTACAATATTAGTTCTCAATCATATATGGTGAACAGTTTATATTTCTATATACAATTTGACAACTATTTGTACATCAAGATTCAGTTAAATCAGCATGAAAAAGTTGACAATTATATTTATGTTGGTGCTACCGACGTAATTAGCATTTGTAGTGTTGACTAATGCCCCTCAGGAGCTGGCTTCGAATGCCGATTTTGGGAAAATCGAAGATGTTGCTAGGAATTTCATATGCTTTTCTAGGAGAAAGCTGGGGAAGACACCGTTGCTGGGGAACCCATTGCTAGTGAAACTCAACAGATTAATGCTTTTTAGAGTAACCCCAAAAATATAGTTGCATTGGAGAAGGTTGAACAGGTTATTTGCTAGCGGGACGAGTTCAAGAAAAGCTCTGATGATATCCCCAATTTCAGTATTGGTTTGACGCAGGAAGCAAATGTTGCAAATTGGTCAGACATTTTGGAGACATCGCGTAAATACTCCAAGGAGAACCCGGTTGAGGAGCAGCCGCATGCTGAGTGTGTAAGTTTTGTTTCCTTTTTTTATATGCAACATTTTCTTTTTGTTATGTTTTTTTTAACTTCATGGGTTTTGCAGGGGATGGTTGGTGTGGGGAAGGTGATGACGGGCAGGATGGGATTGGTGGGGGGATCGGTCTTGATGCGGTGGGGGCCAGAGCACCACCACGAGTGGTGGGGACCGAGCGGGCATACCGCAAATTGTTCCAACACGGAAGAGTACGAGGAAGCAGCATAAAACCGTGTTGTTGACATCTCCCTTCCGGTCTAGACAGTCGACTTTACACAGAAGATGAACAAGATTCACAATGTTGTTGCCAAGTAGGTCTTTGATAATGTTGGGGCTATAAGGTTACGTGTTTTTTATGTGTGTTTTTCAATTAGCCTCTTTATAAATTCTATTTTTATTAGTTTGTTATTAAATTTTTTGTTTAATGTGTGTAGAACCGAGGTTCTTTTTAGGATGGGAGACACAGTTCTTATGAGAGAAGATTTGGAGACAATGAGGCCCGGAGAGTACATATCTGCAAATGTTATTGACGTGTGGGCAAAACTGTTGAACGAGATGGAGGAAGCGAAGGGTGTTAATTCCCCTCGGAGGTTGTTTTTAACGAATATGGTGACGGTATGTCCATTTTTTTATTTGGGGTGTTAACAATTAGTTCAATAGCCTGCAATTATTAATACGTGTGTACGGTTTTGAATACCATGATGCATATTTACTTATATTATGATGTAATATTAGACGTATTATTGTATACTGTTAGTGATTAACTGGTGCACATTCAATAGCAGGGGTGCAAAGTTGTGATGCAAATTTACTTATATTTTTGTGTACATTTACTTATATCATGTGGTAATATTAGTTGTGTTATAGTATATTATTAGTGATTAACTGGTGCACATTCAATAGCATGGGGGTGCAAAGTTGGGATGCAAATTTACTTATATTTTGGTGTACATTTACTTATATCGTGTGGTAATATTAGTTGTGTTATTGTACATTGTTAGTGAGTAACTTGTGCACAATCAATAGCAGGGTGTGCACAGTTATGTGATGCACATTTACTTATATTCTGGTGCTTAGTTACTTATATCATGGTGCACATTTTATATGTTACAAAGTGTTTTTATTTTTCTCATTCAGGGAGACAACGGGTAAAGTGATAGATATAACATAATGATTTGTTTTTATCTGATGTGCAGTTGTACTCTGTTTTGTCACCTGCACATGATTTGTCAGATGAAAGGGTTTTGGCATTGTTTTCGGATGCCTTTGATTTGGAATTTGTGGACCCAACAGCGGCCAATTTGCAGGCCATTGAAATGGTATAAGTTTTTATAAGCATATGAGTTTTTTTTCCTGTTCTATTTAATGATTGTATATATGTGGATTGATTTTCAGTTTTTCTTCCCGATTATAAAGGGATGACACATTTTCGTGACTTGTATCAACATAAAGAAGAAGCATTGTCACATTTTGGACAACTCTTCAGATGGTGGTACAAGTTGCGACAAGTACGCACAAATGCCGAAAAAACTGGTAAATTGTAGCTTATATGTTTTTGCCCAGTGGTTTTTATTTACTTGTGTATATGAATTAATGAAAACTTAGCTATAAGTTGGCATAAAATTAGGCAATAGTTAGTATACAGTTAGTTTTTATGTGATACACAAATGCATTTGTTGCATCCTTTTTTTTTTGGTTGACTTGTTTGATGTTAACATTTTTTTTTTGGCAATTTTGTTTTATGTGTTTTTCAGTTGGATGTGTTCTCTTGATATTTGCAAGCACGTGGGTATTATCAGGCACCGCGGAATGTTGAAAAATATTCCCCAACAAGACTTGCCATGTCATGGAGGGATGCGCAAAACAAAATTGATTATGGGGTCTATGACATGCGTCATATGGAGACCTACATGGGGGAGCATTGAAGAAATGGGATTGTGGGTTTGACAAGGCTGATGCCGCGGAATTTGCATGACTGAGGACGTTATATTGCCATGCAATTCTGATGCATGACCTGAACCAAGAGAAAGGCAGGGTTCTTGGGTTGGCTAAAAAATATGTCAGTGGCAAGTAGATTTGATATGGATAGTTGGTTTGTTCTATTAGATGGGGTGTTTAAGTACGTTTTTATTACTATATTAGACTAGAATATGGTATTTCAGTGCAAAATTGACAACATTTTGGTGACTTATTACAAAATGAACTGATGCAAATATATTTTCTATGTTTAAGATGTGACTTATTTTTTTATGTTGTATGGTTAGTGACTAAACAGTGCACAATTAATAGCATTGTGGTACATGTTTATTAGTTTTTTGGTATATACGTGTTAGAATGGAGTTTTTGCTATTATTTTACAGGTGTTAATGAATCTTTTCAGTGCATAATTTATAAGCACCTTGTGTACTGTTAGTACTATAATTATGTTTTGGTTTTGGATTTCAATGTAATCCTTTAAAAATTTAAAATTCAATTTATATTAAAACGTACAATAAATGATGAGTTGGTAAACATTTAGTAGTATTTTGGCAGACATATAGTTTTGAAGCTGAGATTGGTATAAAAATACCAAAAAACTGAAAGGCAAGACAAGTTGGCGCATAATTACTGATGACGTTGTGTATAATTAATTGTAAGTAGGCACACATATAACAATTATACTCTCAAAGCATTAATGGTTTAGAGCCAGTTTTTTATTACTTTAGTCATATAGACATAAAAATGATGCACATTTAGAATGGAAATGGCATTCAATTAGACAATAAATGACATACAATTAACATAAGACAAATGTTTGATCTGAGTTTTGGAAAGTACAACAATAAAAATGCATGAAAAGGGTTTTCTCATTCTTTAGGTTGTTTGGGACATGTGCGGTTGTTGTGTGATGCAATTTTTGGCATATGTGCCACACTTTCTCTTTAGTTTGGTGCTTGCACGGATTGCCTTTTTTTTTACTCTGCATCCTGCTTTTAATCTGGCTCTCGATGCCCTTGTTACGAGCTTGTTGTGGTGGCAATAATGAGATGTCCATTTGAGAAATAGAGCCGCAGAGTCTCAAATAGTGCATCATTGCCCGACATGTTGTTCTTCTTGTTCGTGGGCTAACTTGTCCTTGTGTTTAGATAATAAGTGTGCTAAGTCAGCCAACTTTTCAACTCTATCGTTTGTAAGTCATATGCAGTTGTGGAAGGTTGACCACAATTCATTTAGTGTTGTTGCTGCTTCTTGACAACC
The DNA here is from genome assembly GCA_016081115.2 of Rehmannia glutinosa. NCBI lineage: Eukaryota > Viridiplantae > Streptophyta > Magnoliopsida > Lamiales > Orobanchaceae > Rehmannia > Rehmannia glutinosa. The sequence goes on from CM071926.1 coordinate 93,993,036, forward strand.
GTTGAATTCGTATAGTTGCCTGCTTATTGTTGACGGATGTATGGATGCTAGTCTCATCCATCGATTAGACACGTATTTCTTGGGAATTTCATTGAGTTCCTTGAATACAACGAATATGTCTTTGAGACAAAATCTTTGTGCATTTCGAACATTTTGCAATTACACACCGCACTTGTTTCTTCCTTGCAGTACAGTATGTTGAAAATAGCATCATATTTGTCCTTTATTGAGTAGGAACAGCTGCTACCTGACCTGGTTACCATGTGCACTGAACATTTGTAACACGTTGTTGCAATCTTTAGGCTTATTTTTTTAAAAATAACATGCGTGTACAATGTTGATGCATGTTTTCAATGTCCAATAGTGTCTTGCACTCTGGAATAAGGGTGTCACTATCGTTGTTTAGTTTGTGTACCACGTGTCGTTGCGATTCCATTGCGCCGTCAAAGTGCATGAAGAACTCTACCAAATTGACCTGTGGATTTGTAAAACCACCAAACCAACTGTTCGTGCTTTCAGACCGTGATGTAGTCCGCATCAATCCCCCCATTGGAACATCTCGAAAATAAGCAGGGATCCATCTCTCTCTGATTTCAAACATTTTAGTAAACCACGGATGTTTTTCTAGATCTAAATCTATCATCACTGACTGCCATAATTTTTCAAACTCAGCGGGTTCATTTTTTTTATCCCAAACTGCTGAGTTAAGACGACGTAAGATTTCATCATTCTTGAACAATGTATGTCCTACTTTGGTGCTAACCTTTTCCATAATGTGCCACAGGTATAAGCGGTGTCTTGCGGTCTTGAAAACTACTTGAAATGCGTTCTTCATCGCCGGATCCTGATCAGTCACAATGTAGTACGGCTCTTTGCGCAAATGTAACACAGCGACGATGGTTGTCAATCCATGTGAATGGTGCAAAAACCATTTTGTACCTGAGTACACGAAAGGTTTGACAGACATCAATGTTATAGTAAATGTATACCATGTATGTATGTTTATACACCAATGTTGTTATATTTATTCACTCCAATCCTTAATTTCATAGTACAATATCAATCCCTAAACAAGCAGCAAGTAATAAACAGTAAAACATGCACTATTATAACCTTATTTATGCACAATCGCATTTATATATTTACACCACAATCGCACTATTATAACCTTATTTTAAAACATTAATGTATACATGACCAAAGTTATACTATCTCAGAATAACAAAGTTACACAATTTGAAAATAACTATAAATTGAAATACATCATTGCCTTGGTAAATGTATACAAAATAATTTATACATGTACACATGTAGTGATCTATATACATCACATTTTTACTCCCCAACTAACATGTTCGTGTTGTGAGTGGCATCGAATGAAATCACGTCCTCTAACATTGCATAATTTCGCACCGAAATAGGGTCTGCCCAAAAAAGTCCGTTAGTTGGTCTTGTTCGTTCACGTCATAATTGAAGGCCATTCCTGGACACGTCTCCTTTTTTTAAGAATCTTTCGATTATTAATCGTAAATCTACACCTCGTATGTATGCCTTTAAATCTCTTTTGAAATTCTTGAAATCAATTGATAATGGACCTGCTTGTGAAAATCCACCAACCATTTGCCTGAATAGGTGGTGTGTCTTCGAACTGCCTATGTTGGCCTTTGAACAATTGATAATAAATTGTTTGTGCCAAAATTTAAATTCTGATTCGCCTTAAGAAAATGTATGTACGATTCCGAATTCAAAGAATGTGTGTGGCGCTCTTCGAAATTCTTTATAGTGGATGCACCGTTCATTGTGTACTCTGTATGCAGTTGGCGTTTCACCCACAACGGTTTGAAACTCTGATTCGTTGTTTTGTATGCGAACTGCTTCCTTCTACACCTTCCCGAGATGATGTTTGTTTGTAACATTCTCTGTTACAAACAATGTATTGCAGCTGGATCTCCTTGTTTTTAAAATTCCTTGAGGTGCTTATTCTTATGTCAAAGCCGCATCGTTTACCGTATTCCCTATAAAATTCAACACCTTTCTCTAATGTGACAAATTGCATGTCTATTCGCAGTATTTTATCTTGTTCTACTTCAGGTATCTAATACTTCGTAGAGTCGGGGAATATTACTAGGTGCTCTCGCACTTCAACGCGTTGGATACTTTCATCATTAAAATCTACATATTTGTGCACCAAATCAGTCAAATATATACACCAAAATAGACTTCAAATATACAATATTGTCAATATTTGTATACACATAAAAAAGTATGAAGGCATTATATCTCAATTAAACATCTAACAGTGCACTACTGAATACTAATATTATCACCAAATATTGAGCAAGTGTACACCAAAATATGATTTCAGGGTACCGTATTGGAATTATTTTTATACCATATTTTTATGATTATAAAGCACCAAAGTATGCACATGTATACGTCAAAATAGGCTTCCAATGTACAATATTGTCAATATTTTTATACCAAGTTAAGTATCAATGGTTAGTCTCAAATAAACATCCAACCATGCCATATTTCATGTTATATTAGCACCAACATATGCATATCTATACACCAAACAATGCTTCCAGAGCACAATATTATCAATATTTTTACACCAAAATACGCATAAAGGCTTACCATCAAATAAGCCTTATACAACGCCATATTGCATGCTTATCTGTGTACAATAGTATACTTATGCATACACCAAAATTACACTTACTGTGTACAATATTTGTCAATGTTTTTATACCTAAATAAGCATTAACGTATACCATGCCAAATAGCAAGCAAACATGCACTATGGTACTCTATTATGTACACAATCCTTTTCATCTTTATACACCAAAATAAGCCAAAATTACGATGTAAGATTTTTTCATATAACGTTGATATGATGGTCAAAGAAAATTTGTTACTTTTTGAAAGAGAATTTCACATACCAGGACCAAATGCTCCCGAATCGCAACTTTCATCTGGATTGTCTATCAACATGTCACTTTAGTGTGATTGAGCATACTCATCGCCCATGTTGTACACCTTCTTCGTCGTTCAATAATGGTGGATAGGATTGATTTTGTGATTTTGATGCAGAGTTTTTTTTCTTGTTGTATTGCATCAATGAAGAATGAAGAAGAGGATGAATCCATTTTTTTGCTTATGATTTGGCGTGTCTGTTATGGAAAGGTGATATTGATTATATCCCTTGATTTTAGGTAAGTAAATATGGTATTATTGTTACACCATTTTGATAGTTACCGTTTTGCCCTTTTTACACATAAAATAATTGAAAAATGGTGTATTTTTAGGCCTAATCTGAACCATTGATTGAATAGGATGGATGGATGGGATCTATGTTGGGAAATTTATTGTTTAGATTTTGATGAATGCCTTGTAAAACTTAGAATAGGAAGTTGGCACCCCATTCTTTGTTGTAAACCGCATTGTAATAAATAGGGCTGGGTCAAGCCGAGTTAAGTCGGCTATGCCCAAACATGCAAGAAGACAACGAGACTAGAAGGAAGACTCATTTGCAAGACAACCGAGTATGGCAAAGAAGAGAAGACGGAACTCGATCAAGGAGCAAATGAGATGCGGTGAGTGGAGTATCAATCAAGTCAACTCAAGAAAAGCCAAGTCTCAAGTTGAAGTGATAGAAGAGTCATCCATGATTGGAAGTGACTCTAAGTCACCTGGGGAAAGCAAGGAAATGCGATCAAGTCGAGATAATCGAAAAAGATCCGTTGCCGTAAATCAAGAGAATTACTTAAACAAGTAATATCTCCATGCTACCTTTCTCGAAGTGCTCGGTCCCAGGAAGCGTACAAAAGGAATAAACCAATGGGAAGCACTACACCATGTCGAACTCAAAAGTCAAGAACAATTCATACGAGGAAATGGCAATTCCAAGGATCGCAACAAGACAAGCCAATGACCACAAGTGACTTTCAAAAATAAGCCTATCTCTTCAACGGGCAGATTTTTGAAAGCTCACTATAAAAGGCCGAGGAATAACTCGAGAAAAATTCACGAAGGTTACTTTGACCATCTGAGAATTGAATACAAGCAAGAAAGAAACATTTTGTAACCTGAAATATTCTCAAGTTATTAAACGCTCAATCCTCAAGCCTACATTACGAAGAACATCAATCCAACACTCACCTGTGAAGGAAAGATAACTTCAATCAGTTGAAGAGGAAACTACTGAAGAATAAAGGGGTCTACATTCCACGAAGGATTGTAGGGAGGTTCAAGGTCGAACTAAGTCTTGAGCTTTTGGAGGGCTTCGTGATCAAATCCAAAGAGCTTGAGCAAGTGGGTTGTAGTAGCAAGGCAAATGCCTCGTGAAGAAGCCGAGTCATACGAGAAGCCACCCGAGTGATCAAGGCGTCTCGGATCGAGTCCCAAAGGATCAAGTCACCGTGTGATCAAGACTTGTATCTGGACTGTTTCCACTTTCTATACTTGATCAATACCTAGTGGATTCCTCCGGGGAGTTGGAGAAGAGAGGAGTAGAAGAATTACCCCATCTTGAACCTCTATAAAAACTTATCGTGTCATTTACATTTCAAAGACTTTAATTCTGCATCATATTTGTTTAATTGTCTTTGACATATTTGCTATCCATTAGATAATTTCTAAGTACTAAATCAAGCTTTGAATCTCTACTAAACCAAACTTAAGGGTGTTAAGTCTTCCAAAAAAAACAAACCACGCTTGAGCTAATTCGATCTTAACAAATTGAGTTATTCTATCAACAAACGATCAGTCATTGAGTGACTAACTCTCTTGATTAACTAAATTGGTTGTCCACCTAGGACACAAATTGTGTAGTATCAACTCCGAACTTTTAAAATGACTAAATCGAAAATTTGGTAAGGTTTATTCAACCCTCCCGCCTTCTAAACCTTACACTCACACTCCTTGGGACCTACAAGTGGTATCGGAGCGGTTGGTTCATTGAGCCTTCCGCACCTTCTTGACTAGATCTCCAAATTTTTCAAAGTCTGCTTTAGTACTTAAATTTTCAAAACTTTTTTATCATTAAAATTTATTATCATGGAAGCAAATTTGACACGCATCCCTATGTTCACAATTGAAGAATTTGATGATTGGAAAATTCGTATGCGAGGCTCATCTATCGGATTACATGATGAGATGTGGATAGTGATAGAGGATGGGCCACCGCAAATCTTAAAAGTGAACACAAATGTAAGAAAAGCCGCAATCAAGGTGAAGAGGATGTTGCCCTAGACCCGGCTATGGTTGAAAAACCAAGAACTGAATGGACAAATGATGACGAAAAAAAGATACAACCTGGACAATGTAGCCAATGACATCCTTTACAAAACCTTGGACAAAGCCATGTTCAATAAAGTCAAATCATGCAAAACGGCTAAAGAAATCAGGACAAGCTAACATTGATTTGTGAAGGCTCGAAGCAAATCAAGGAAAATAAATTATCGAGAGTCTGTACAAAAATTTGAGAATTTCAAAATGATCGCAGGAGAAAACCTGGATCAACTGGATGATCGGTTCACGAAAATCACCAACGAGCTATCTGCGCTTGGAAAGGAATATACACGAAGAAATGTGTATGAAGATCCTAAAAAGTCTCCCACCGAATGGGAAATGAAAGTCATGGCACGAGACATTCCATGGACTGTCGAAGACCTCCAACCATGAACTATTCTCGGATCTCAAAGCCTACGAATTTGAGCTGAGAAGAAAAGATCGAAAGAGACAACAGTGTACCCAAAACAGCTCCTCTAATTGTTAAGGATGAAAAGAGAGTTTGAGGTCAAAGAAGTCATTGATCCGGAAGAAATAGCCCCGATGGTTAAAAGGTTCAACAAGTTCTTCAATAAGAACTACAAGAGAGGCAAGGGCGAATCCTCCGAGAAGACACTCGGCTCCTCCAAATCAAGGGAAGATAGGCCAACCAAGAGAACAGATCATCAAAAAGTGAATATCAAAGGGTGACAATCCAAGAATGGAAAGAGGCGATCAAAAGGTTGAATATCTATCTTTGAACTGTAGGCAACTGTCACTACGCCATTGATTGCCCATATCCTATAGTCAACAAATACATGAATGAAGAAGAAATAAAGGTCTTCGAGAAAGAAGACAAGAAAAGAAAAAAAAAAGCAATGTTGGTCGCAAAGATCACGAGACAAATGGTCAAGAGAGACACCATTCGAGAGCAAGCGGTGAAGGCGACTACTCAAGTGACTCGAAGAAGAAGCCCTGATCCGTTTGATGGCCAAGGAACAAGATCAACCCGACCAAGAAGATGATGTACACTCTAACTCATCAAACTCGATTCTAGTGATAGTGATTTCACACACACACTTCATCACCGATCGATCTTTATGATTCATTAGGCAAAATGATGAAAGATTTTGAACACATTAAATCCTCACAACACTACTAAATGAGGAAAACAACTACTCAAGAGCCAAAACTCACAAAATGACTAAGGAGCCGAGTACTCTAAGTCAAATAGGCGATGAGAATAAAAGTTTAAAGGCCGAAAATGCCAAGCTAATAGCGAAATAGCTGCCATAGAAAAGAGGGAGAATGACCTCAAAATGTGATTGCCTCATTCACTAAGGCATCTAAATCATTGGATGATCTTATTATGAGTCAAAGAGAATGTAGAGACAAGACAGGGCTTAGGATTTAATTCCTCCGTGCTATGTCAAACTTCAAAAGTAATTTTGGAAAAAGGATCTTCAAGCAATGAAGAGTCTAAAAATCCAAAACTCCAAATGGTGCACACACATTCACTTCAAAACACAATTACAAGCAAACCGCCTTGGTTATAAAGGAAAAGGAAAACATCCGGTTGAGTGCGGCAAAGGGCAAAATGTGAGAAGAGATTCAATCGAGTTCCTCAAAAACTCCAAATGCAAAAATACTCAGTAAAGAAGAAACAGAGCTACCAAAAACCCTAGAAAATCTATAAAAGAAATACATATGATGGGAATGGTAGAAAATATCCAAGCCAAGCTGATTGGAATGATGTGAACTATCGGATAGACTTATGGAATATAAGCCCAAATGGCAAAGGCCTAGAACTCAAGAAAGGCCATTCCAAAAGTATAAGAGCTTTCATCAAAGACACATATGCACCTAGGCACTACACTCGGAGACACCACAATTACCCAAAGAAGGCGATTGCTAAAACACATATACAAGCATACGACAAAAGAGACAAATTTGTATGAACCTAGAATCCCCAAGCAATTTGCCAAGATTAATTATGATTATGGCACGATAGATGGCAACCCCTTTGAGTCAAATCATTTGGCTATAAGTTGGTTGGATCATCTTACAATTCTAACCCCTCGGACCCGGACAAGTATGGGTACCTAAAACTTAATTTCCTTGATTGCGGGTTCAAGGAACAAATGAGTGCCAAGGAACCTGGTACATGGATAGTGGTTTCATTCCCGGACATATGACGGGAAACAAGAAAAAAATCATGTCAAAATTCAAGGAAGTTAAAGGAGCAAAAGTCATATTTGGAGGAAATGAAGCTCCAGGTGAAATAAGAGGCATTGGATCCATCAAGAGGAATGGATTAGAAATCACAGACGTTGCATATGTTGAAGGACTCAACTTCAACTTGCTAAGCATCGATCAACTGTGACAAGGGCTATAATGTTGGATTTAACATGGGTATATGCCAAATCAAGGATCTTTGAATCGAATGAAGTTGTGTTGCAAGGATGCGAGACAAAAGAACATGTATGTAGTAGATTGGTCAACCGCTACACCCAACACTGTCTATTAGCAAAGAGCACAATTTGAATCAAGTTGCACAAACAAAAAGTGAGTCACCTAAATTTCAAGACGATTAACAAGCTTGCCATTAGTAATCTTGTGGAAGGAATTCCGGACTCGAGATACAAGAAGGAGAGTATATGTGACGCATGTCGAAGGGAAAACAGATCAAATCATCATTCAAAGAAAAGACACGCCCATCTTCAACAGAATATTACATCCGCTACATATGGATCTATTTGGCCCAGTGGAACCAAATGCTAGCATAAGTGGAAAGAAATACACCTTGGTGGTACTAGATGACTACTCAAGATATACATGGACAATATTCATGTGTAAGAAGAAAGAAACTCTACTGAAACTACCACAAAATGATGAAGAGGATTCAAAATGAGAAGAGCCAAACCATTATCAAAATAAGATCGACAGGAACCGAGTTTGTCAATGGTATAATAACTCAATATTGCATTGAAAATGGCACTCGGTCATGAATTATCTGCAGCAAGGACTCCACAAAGCAGAATGGAGTTGCATAAAGAAGAATAGAACTCTCAAAGAAGCGGCAAGGAGACCATGTTAGTTAGTCAAGCGGGGTTACCAAAAAGATTTTGGGTCAAGCAATTAACACGACTTGCTACACTCAAAACAGATGTATGATAATAAGCAGACAAATGACAAAGACTCCTATGAGATTTGGACTGGAGAAAACCAAATGTTGCATATTTTAGAATATTTGGATGTAAATGCATCATCCATAACAATGACAAAGACAATCTAAAGGCTTTCGATGCTAAAGGCGATGAAGGTATCTTCTTGGGATACTCAACAAAGCAAAGCCTCTGAGTACTCAACAAAAGGACTATGGTTGCGAAGAATCCATTCATGTGGTATTCGATGAGCCAAATGTAAATTGAGAAGACATTGAAGAGTCACCGATAAGTCAATCATCCAACCATACGAGAAGAGTCCCTATCTTTGAAGTCAAGCCGGAATTATAAACTCGGATGAAGATGAGATAGCCGAGTCTCATAAAATCTTTGAAAATTTGCGGCTAAGTGATTGCGAGAGAGAGCTGATCAAAGCAACACAACAAGCTAGACGATCAATCCAGCTAACTTACTTCAACTTTGATGTAAGATGGCTGAAAGACCATCCACGAAACTTGTCATTGGAGATATAAGAGAAGGTGTCAAAACAAGATCCGAACTCAACAAGAAGCTATGTTCACATGCTTTATCTCACAAATAGAGCCTAAAGATGTGTTACAAGCATTGGATGACACACATTGGATTCAAGCTATGCAAGAAGAGTCAATCGGTTTGAAAGAAATAAAGTATGGTAATTAGTTCAAAGACCCACCCATCAAAATGTTATTGGTACTAAATGGGTGTTCGAAACAAGATGAACGAGGAGGGCTGTGGTAAGAAACAAAGCAAGACTAGTAGCCAAAGGATATTGCCAAGAAGAAGGAATAGATTTTGATGAAACATTTGCTCCTGTAGCAAGATTGGAAGCTATAAGGATGTTTCTTGCCTATGCACTCACAAGAATTTCATTGTATATCGATGGATGTAAAAAGTGCATTCCTAAATGGCTTATTGGAAGAAGAAGTGTATGTTGAACAACCTCCAGGATTTGAGCGAGAAGACTCTTGGAGATAAGGTATACAAACTCAAGAAAGCTCGTATGGATTGAAACAGGCACCCGAGCATGGTATAATACTTTGTCACAATTCCTAACGAGAATGGATTCACCAAAGGAAAAGTAGATAGAACACTTTTCAGAATTCAAGACAAGAAGAGCATACTGCTAGTTCAAATATATGTGGATGACATCATTTTTGGATCCACAAACAAAGAGCTATGTGAAAAATTTTCAAACCTCATGCAAAGCAAATTTGAAATGAGCATGATGGGAGATCGACATTCTTCCTTGGACTCCAAGTGAAACAAGCGAAGGATGGAACCTTCATAAGTCAAACAAAATACACCGAGAGATTTAATGAAGAAATTTGGTATGGAGGAGAAATCTTCCGTGAAAATACCAATGAATACATCGATCAAAAAATGGACATGGATGCGGATGGCAAGCCTGTAGATCAAACAAGATATAGAGCACTTATTGGATCATTGCATAATCTCACAAAGAAGCGGGCGGACATCACCTTTGCTTTGTAGGTGTATGTGCAAGATTTCAATATGCTCCAAAAGAGAGTCACATGACAAAGACTAAGAGAATCTTGAGATACTTGAAAGGAAGCCAAGAAGTTGGCTTATGGTATCCAAAGGAAGGTGGATTCAAGCTAATTGGCTATTCGACTCGACTATCTTTGGATGCGAGTTGACAGAAAAGCACCTCGAGGCACATGTCAAATGCTTGGAAACAGTGATTTCTGGTTTAGCAAGAAAAAATTCAATAGCCACCTCTACAAATTGAAGCGAGAATACATAGGCTGCGGGCAAATTGTTGTGCCCAAGTCCTATGGATGAGACAAAGAGAGACTATGAAGTTGAAGAAAAGGAAATTCCAATCATGTGTGATAACACAAGTGCAATTGCAATCACTCGAGAATCTGTGTTGCACTCAAGAACAAAGCATATCGATGTCGAAATCACTTCATAAGAGATCATGTTGAAAAGAAGGACATCATATTGGAATATATCTCAACGATAAACAGGTTGGTGACATATTCACAAAACCATTATGTGAGTCAAGATTTGAAGAACTCAAGCATGAGTTAGGGTTAATCGAGTGAGCTAACACTCGAGAAGACTCAAAGAAAAGAAATGGAACACAAAAAGAAAAAAGGATCAATTCTCAAAATCGGCTAAATGAATCGACCATGTCGGAGAGAGACAGCTATACCGAATTAGGTGACAAATGAGTCATTGAGAACTGTGACCGAGAAGAGTTAAATCGGCTAAGGGATAAGTTGAGTCATTTATGAGCAAAGTGACAAAACGCAATCGTTTTTACTAAGCGGGAATGTTTTTAAGAATGACGCGTCGAAGATAATGATGATGTGTACAGACAAAAAGCGCATACCAAGCTTATGATTGGATATAAATGATGCCGCATTAAATTCGAGACATTAAATGCTAATCGGCGTGCAAAATCTAAGCCGTTGATTTCGATCACATTTCAAAAACCACCCGCACGTCCTTTTAGAAACCATACTTAACCTATTTTCGTCTGTTTTCTCTCACATATCACCAAAACAGTTCATTTCTATCTCAGAAACAAAGGCAAACCCTCTCAGTATTCAAATCAAATTTCTAAATTTCTTTTTGGTGAAATCCTGAAAAATGCCATCAACCTATGATTTTGTCAAGATAGGAAAGCAAATCCACACAGGTCGTCGAGTGGATTTCGAGGCATGGTCAAACAGGGGTCCGATGACGCCCTCATAAAGAAAATTGCTGAAAAGCTCAAACGTCCGGCCAAACCATTTCTCGATGATGGAGTTCTCGATGACCTATGTGGAAGAGGTCGCACGATTCTCGTGACGCCGAGATTCACGATGAAGGGATAAAGTCATCTGTTCACGGAAAGAAGTTCACCATCTCTCGCCAAGGATTTGGTGAACACCGCTCACTACCGACGAAGGAGCCTCGAGAAATCAACGAAGGCGATGTAAACCTGGCCTTGCTTGGAAGGAAGTAGCCAAGCCCGACTATCTTTGATAAAATAGTTTACACAAAGAAACAAGAGGGTCTTTGAAGGAGGATTACCACAAGTCGTTGGACATAGTTGCCAAATGCATAGACATCAAATTTGGCGACTTTAACCAATCAAAAGCAAAGTTGATCGTAATGGCCGCGATCATTGAAGAAAGGAAAATAAATCAAATTTGAGTTTGTCTACAAAGCAGACTATGCCGAAATGTAGGGAACAAATCCTTCAAGGAAGATGGTGCATTTGGAGGATCCCTAGGATATGGCCTGTGATTGGCGGTGATGGAGGTGAAACGAGTCCCTCTTAGACATGGAAAGGCGTTCCATGTAAACAAGAGGATGTTCGAGATCAAACCTCTCTCGCGCACGAAGAGAGCCTACGCCAAGAGAGGCGACACGAGTGAGGGGAATCACCGTGACCAAAGATACAAATGTTTCTCTCCACCAAAAGAAAAGGCGCCCTGCACCGCTAAGAGAATCGATGCCCTGCACTGCTAAGAAGACCGCTTCTCTGCAAAGAAAGAAAAACAAACCTCGCTCCCCCGCAGCCGAGTCACTGCCCCCGCAGCCGTGTCTCTGCCCAAAGAGACGCGGTCGAGAAGGACTCTCAACTACCTTCTCCGATCGTCAAAAAGAGGAGATCGATAAGCCAAGACGGCCGCTCCTCGAAGAAAACACCGGCACGGCCCCCGCCGCCCAAGACTCATAAGAAACTATCTCTCGAACCGAAAATCCCTCCGGTACAAACTAGAGACGAAGAAGAATCATCAAGCACTCCGAGCTTGAGAAACCGGGCCGAGTCGACCACTCGGCCGAGACTGCTGGAGAAGTAGAGTCTCCAGATATTATAGATGAAACAGCTAAGTCTGCTGAAGGCGATCAACAGAGGCAAATTGAAGACACAGCTGTAGTTCGCACAACTGAGACACAAGAAGAAGCTGATAGAAATTGAGTCGATCAAGGGAACAGTTCCATGTCCTGAGTTTATCGAAGAAGAAGAGGAACTGATGAACTTTCTTGGAGTGACCACTGTGGTCCAAGCATTGGATGAAGAAAACTGCACAGATATCTTGCAGATCTTCAAAGACAAAGAGAAGGAGAGACAGGCAGAGGAAGCTGAAGCACGTGAGAAGGCCAGCATCTGCCCTATCACCGCACCACATAACACACACATCATCTCCTTGATGTCTTTTCGCATGATGATGAGGATCTGGACCTGCTGCTGCCACGTAAGAAGAGTTGCGGAGATGCAGCAAGCAATGCATGAATCCAGAATTCTTCATGAGAAGAGCATGATGGAGGGACCAGGAGAGTCCTCCAAAACACAGCTGGAAATTGATCCAATGGGAGTAGTGCAGCAAATCGCCACCGTTGTTGCTGCCACCACTTCCCCAGCTCACTCGGAAGAAGGATTTAAGGGAATTGGCGATGAAACTGGGTTAGTGGGGACCCCAGTCGAGCCAACCCCTAATGAAGGTGTCTTACCACCGCCCCAACTACGAACACTCGAGAAAGAAACAGCCGGGAGTTTGGAGACGAGTGACCCCATTCCAAGTCACTCAGCTGGTGCCCCAGCTGAGGGAGAAACTCCCTCCACTGCAGCAAGGTCGGAGGAAGCTGCAGATGACTCCACAACGAATTTAGGAGGCGAAGTTGAGAAGGTACAAACAAAAAATACACAGCAAGTTGCCATCAACGAAGCTCGAGGCGATTGAGAGACTATCTCACCGAGGTGCCAACTCTCAAGGCTAATGACGCTGTTGATACGATCGAGGCACAGGACGGAACAGCCCGGGAGTTAACACTGGGCGATGAAAGTGCAATCCATGGGGTTGAGACTCCAATGGATGCCACCACGAAAGACCCTAAGACAATCGACACTTTGTCGAAAGGAGGTCAAGACCTCGCTTGCAGCTTGAGACTGCAGGAGGTAATGAAGGCCAACGGGAGGTTGAGACTTCCGGGGTAAAGAGGCTAAAGTAGAGAACATCCCTCCCGCTATCCGGGCGATAAGCGCGCTTCATGATTCCCGGACAATCCCGATGTAACCTTTCTGGGATCGGGAAAGGCGACGAAGAAGCCGAGTCGTCCCCGTGACAGATCCAAAAGACTCGGCCGAGGATGTTCCAAGCACGAGCAAGTCCGATCTCAAGTCTACTTGTCAAACTTTCAATTTTGATGGTGAGCCACCAATGGAAATCTCATCATCGTCGATGACGCTTCGATAAGGCCGAGGACCCGTCCACTCAATTGGAGAAACCACCGAGACCGAAGCGAAGGCTTGTTGAGACAACAGGCTCGGCAAGCCGGGTCCACTTCATAAAGACCCCAGTGAAACAGAGTCCATTGCGCAGCTCCCCAAGCCGCAGCGGGTTCGACTCAAAAGGAACTTCACGCGCACCTCTCATCATTGAACAAATCCCGATTGGCCATGATGATTCCTTTGTAGAATCATTTCCTTTCTTTCTAGGTACCGACCTCCCCGACGAGTCGAGAATGATCTCGCGCGCTTCCACGCACTGCACCACTCGTCCTTCCATCCGACACCATCGTTTGGTGACTATGACTTTGACGCCGCATGGCCGTCACCGCAATGGAAGAAACAAATTAAGTTCGGGAGGTGTTCAAAGCATTATTTACTTGAAATTGAACGGATGGAGAGGCACCAGGCCTCTATGGACATGAGATCGGATAACAGAGATGCCAACCTTTACTGCGACTTGAGAGGCATAACAATCGAGAATCGGGGAATGGTGGCAACAAAGAAGAAACAATGCGTGTGGAACAAGCTAGATATTTGAACATTGTTCAACAAGTCTGGTATGGAGAGCGAGAATGCGATGCGAAACGAAATTAAGAGAACACATTGAGCACATGCATGAAGCTCACACTTTCGAGATAGAGTCGCTACGTGAGCAAAATAAGAGTGATGTCCAAATGCGTATGGAAGAAAACATGGATAGAAAATTCACCTTCTCATGGCCGAGATGAAGCTAATTTAAGCGAGTCCAACGCTACTCGCTCACGAATTTCGTGCCGCATACTCCGCAAATGCACTCGAGGCGAGAACTCGACTATCGCCAGCTCGACTTCCCGCGCTTGCACAAGATGTTTCCAGGGTTCCTCTCTCCTTTGATGATGCCAAAAAGGGGAAGAGGAATACTTTAAAGCGCTAAAGAGATCTGAAGAAGTTTGAAAAGGAGGGAGCAGCAAATGAAGGGAAAGACAAATGAGGAAGTTACAAGGAAAAAGAAAGGAAAGTCTGTTGAGGGGAAAAATCGAGAGATGTGACCTTAATGATTGCATAAACCCCCAACAAGGTCTTGTCACATTGATATTATCAAAGAAAAACTCCCGGTGACTCGCCACTCCAACACTGCTATATCTATGGTGAAAAGAGAAAGACAATTGAAGCGAGGGATGGAGGAAGTGGAAGGAAGAATGGATGCCCGAGTTATGAATATCTTGAAGCAACATGGAGGCATTCCAAAGAGACAGAGACACTTATGCCATCTCGAGATGCCGGAATCGAGCCAAGATCGGTTGATGAATTCAAAACGCCGCATCCAAAGGATACATTGCAAACATGTCCATGGCTCAAGCTTGGGACTTGTCTTTGGGAAAAGGGTCTCACGCTATGTGAAGAAGGCGACAGCACAGACTACCTACCGATCACTCTGCTGGTCACTCCGCTAGTCACACTCAATTGGAAGAAGAAGACCCCAAAGACAATACACGCCCGAGGAGGAAGAGGAAGAAGCGTGTGGTGGATGAAGAGGTTTCGGACACCTAGGCCTCTGCCCAAAAACATTGAGTACATAGATCCGTGGCAAGAAAGGAGGGATCTCTTTGGGCTGTCTTGACCAAGTAGCCAATCTGCAAGTGGCTAAAAGCAATCTTGAGTATGCAAAAAGAATAGAAGAAGAAAATAAGAGACAAACTCAGCTATGGGAGGAAAGACAAGAGAGATTAAGAAGAGATGAAGTCGCCCTAAGGCATATGAAAAGAAGAAGAAAGCGGTGAAGATGAGAAAAAGAGAAGAAGACCGAAGATGACAAATCATGAAAAGATGATGAGAAGGAGGTGAAAGGAGATGAAGTGTTGTTGTCCACCCCTTCATGTATTTTACTATATAAATACATACTATGTAAGTCTTCTCTCGCAATAAAGTCAGAAATTTTCTATTTCTTTTGCGTAGACATAAATGTTTGCTTTGATACACCTTGTAAATAGTTGTGTAACACAACAAGAATGTTATGATCAATAAAAGAATTGATTCTACACATACATTCTCTGTGAATGCACTACCTGTATGTATCTTTGCTATTTACATTTTAAATGTTTTAAGTTTTGGCATCATCAAAAAGGGGGAAATTGTTGGGAAATTTATTGTTTAGATTTTGATGAATGCCTTGTAAAACTTAGAATAGGAAGTTGGCACCCCATTCTTTGTTGTAAACTGCATTGTAATAAATAGGGCGGTCAAGTGAGTTAAGTCGGCTATGCCCAAACATGCAAGAAGACAACTGGAGACTAGAAGAAAGACTCATTGCAAGGACAACCGAGTATGGCAAAGAAGAGAAGACGGAACTCGATCAAGGAGCAAAGAGATGCAAATGAGTGGAGTATCGATCAAGTCAACTCAAGAAAAGCCAAGTCTCAAGTTGAAGTGACAAGAGTCATCCAATGATTGGAAGGCGACTCTAAGTCACCTGGGAAAGCAAGGAAATGCGATCAAGTCGAGATAATCAAAAAGATCCGTTGCCTGAAATCAAGAGAATTACTTAAACAAGTAATATCTCCATGCTACCTTTCTCGAAGTGCTCGAGTCCCGAGAAGCGTACAAAAGGAATAAACCAATGGGAAGCACTACACCGTGTCGAACTCGAAAAGTCAAGAACAATTCATACGAGGAAATGGCAATTCCAAGGATCGCAACAAGACAAGCCAACGACCACAAGTGACTTTCAAAAATAAGTCTATCTCTTCAACGGGCAGATTTTTGAAAGCTCACTATAAAAGGCTGAGGAATAACTCTGAGAAAAAGTTACGAAGGTTACTTTGACCATCTGAGAATTGAATACAAGCAAGAAAGAAACATTTTGTAACCTGAAATATTCTCAAGTTATTAAACGCTCAATCCTCAAGCCTACATTACGAAGAACATCAATCCAACACTCACTTGTGAAGGAAAGATAACTTCAATCGGTTGAAGAGGAAACTATCAAGAATAAAGGGGTCTACATTCCACGAAGGATTGTAGGGAGGTTCAAGGTCGAACCAAGTCTTGTGCTTTTGGAGGGCTTCGTGATCAAATCCAAAGAGCTTGAGCAAGTGGGTCAGTAGTAGCAAAGCGCAAACTGTGAAGAAGAAGCCGAGTCGTGCAGAAGCCACCGAGTGATCAAGGCGTCTCAGGCGAGTCCCAAAGGATCAAGTCACCGTGTGATCAAGACTTGTATCGGGACTGTTACCACTTTGTATATTGATCAATACCTAGTGGATTCCTCCGGGAGTTGGAGAAGAGAGGAGTAGAAGAATTACCCCATCTTCGAACCTCTATAAAAACTTATCGTGTCATTTACATTTCAAAGACTTTAATTCTGCATCATATTTGTTTAATTCTCACGACATATTTGCTATCCATTAGATAATTTCTAAGTACTAAATCAAGCTTTAAATCTCTACTAAACCAAACTTAAGGGTGTTAAGTCTTCCGCTGAAAACAAACCACAGTTGTGCTAATCCAGTCTTAACAGCTAAGTTATTCTATCAACAACTCAGTCGAGTCTGTTGAGTGACTAACTCTACTGATTAACTAAATCGGCTGTCCACCTAGACACACACAGTGTGTAGTATCAACTCGAACTTTTAAAAGGACTAAATCAAAAATTTGGTAAGGTTTATTCAACCCCCCTTCTAAACCTTACACTCACACCCCTTGGGACCTACAATCTATCCATACTGCCACATGGTAAGAGGCTGCCACATGTGATCATATCCCTATATATATATTTAGTGCTAATTTGTATGGTTTTCTTTGGGTTATCTATGTTAAGGAAATATTAGAGGAACCATTAAAGGCATGTCAAGAAGTTATCATTCCTGCAAATCACACGCCTAAACTAAAAGGGTCTAAATTGGTTCATGATCACAAGATCCATTGACATGATCTTCACAAATCCTGAACCTTCACAAATCATTCAAATGAACAAAAAATACATAGCCAACCCCGACTACATGATCTGGAAAAGGCAAGATCAATTAATCTTGCACTCTATTGTTGCTTCCCTCACCGAAGCAGTGATTCTGCTAATTGCCACTGTCTCTACATCACATGAAGCTTGGGTGAAATTAGATCGCATCTTTGCAAAAAGGTCTCAGTCATATATCATTCATCTCAATGATAGACTTACCAACCTCAGCCGTGGCACTCAACCGATTTTCGATTACCTTCTCAAAATTAAAACACTTCCTGATGAATTATCTTCCCTTAGTGCTCCCCTCAGTGATGCCGACTTACTCATTTATTGCACTCGATGGCTCTGATATGCCTTTAAAGAAGTCATTGCCGCCCTCCGAACTTGAGATACTTCAGTAACCTTTGAAGAGCTTTATGACAAGCTCATCGATCATGAAACTTATCTCAAAGACGTTGACACTATCATAATCAATCTTGCCCCTTCTCTCAATTACACAACCAAACCTCCAAATCGAAATTCATTTTCAACTCGTCATGCCAACTCCGCTACCAGACTATTGCCAACACCTACCATCACCCGCTGACTCTCCAACTCTTGGGGTCCTCGTGATAGTTCTCGGGATTGCTATCGTCCTAATTCTCATGAAATAATTTGCTGCCAATATTACAAGAGGCGAGGCCATGAAGCAGACAAATGTTTTGAGCTCTTTCCCCATCTTCGCCCAGTTTGTCCCTCAGTCAATCAAACTACATTGCCTCCGTCTCACAACAGCTGGATATTAGACTCTGGTACCTCCAATCATGTCATTTCCCATCTTGGTGATCTTTCTATTATCAGCAGTATGACGGCCCAAATGACGTTGTCTTAGGTAGTGACTCTAAACTAAGTATTTCCCACACAGGCTCAGCACAACTTTCTCATCTTTTTTCACTCCAAAATGTCTTATGCGTTCCTAGTCTGAAAAGAAATATTATTTCTGTTGCACAATTCTATACACAAAATTCCACATCTATTGAATTTTTTCCTTCTTTTTATCTTGTGAAGGATCTCCACACCCAACGAACTCTTCTACAAGGTTGCACCCATAACCACTTATATCTATGGCCATCGTCCACCAAGCCAGTCCAATCCAACTCTTCTCAAGTGCATTCGGTTATCCCTTCTGCTCTTTGGCACAGTTGTTTGGGTCATCCATCTGTCAAGACCACTAATCTCCTTCTCAACTCTGGACTAGTGCCACACGCATCCAGTCTTTCAACTAGTTTTACTTGTCAAGCATGTCAATGTAATAAAAGTCATAAACTTCCATTTGGTTCTTTTAGTCTTACTACTAGTTGTCCGCTAGAAGTCTTGTTTTGTGATGTTTGGGGTCCTAGTTCAGTTTTATCAAGAGATGGTTTTCATTTTTATTTAGTATTTGTTGATCATTTTTCCAAGTTCATTTGGTTGTTTCCAATGATATTAAAATCAGATGTCCTTCATTTATTTTCTATCCTTAAAACTAATATTGAAAATCAACTCGGGCACAAATTAAAACCCTCTACAGTGACGACGGTGGTGAATTTATTAGTCTCAGGACCATTACACATAAAATCTCTCTGCCATACATGCCCGAACATAATGGTTTTGCGGAACGACGACATCGTCACATCGTCGAAACTGGCCTCACTTTACTCCATCATGCTTCCCTTCCCACCTTTTTCTGGACATATGCCTTTCAAACAGTTGTATACCTCATTAACCGACTTCCCACGCCCACTCTCTCCAATTATAGTCCATATTACATGCTTCATAAATTTCATCCTAATTATTCCACTCTCAGACAATTTGGATGTCTTTGTTTTCCATGGCTTAATACATACACCTCCTCCAAACTAGAACCTAAGTCTCGTCCGTGTTTATTCCTGGGATACGACTCTATCCACCACTCTTATATATGTCTCGACCTAGAAACCAAAAAAAAATTTCTATCTCGTCATGTCCGCTTTGTTGAACATATATTCATGTTCTCCAAAACTGACCCTAATTCTCCGTCCTCACCTCCCACGCCACAAGTTCCACTCGCACCAGCTCCTATCTCTCCACCTTTTGTACCTACGACAACCACCCCTGCTCCTATTATCTCAGTTTCATCTCCAGCTCATAGCCCCACCACATCATATCTTGACACATCTTCTTGTCGTAGTGTGTCTTCCTCAACCGGTCCTCCTCCATCACCTCACACACTGACGGCAAACTCCGCCTCTCTTCTTCACACGCCTGTCCCTTTTCTTGACCCTGTCCCAGACTTAAATACTCACCCATTTGTCACTTGTGCGAAAAATAATATATTTCGCCGGTAAAGAAAATACTCAACACTGTTTCTCGTCATCCTATTACTCCATTCTTAGAACCTACATGTGTCTCTCAAGCTCTTAAACAACCTCTATGGTGTGCTGCCATGGTTGATTAACATAATGCACTCTTACATAATAACACTTGGGAACTCGTCTCTCTACCCCCCATGTCCATATAATTGGGTGCAAATGGTTTTTCCGCATCAAACGCAACCCTGATGGCACCTCTTTTGCTATAAAACTCGACTAGTTGCTAAAGGCTTTCACCAATGCCCCGGCGTAGATTTTCATGAGACCTTCAGTCCAGTCATCAAGCCCTCCACATTCGTATCTTTCTTACCCTTGCATTAAATTCCAACAATCCAGTGCATCAATTAGACGTCAACAACGCCTTCTTGCATGGCACCTTGGAGGAAGAAGTATATATGTCTCAACCTCCATGATTCATTGATTCTCAATTCCCGAACCATGTATGTCGACTTAAGAAAGCCATCTATGGACTCAAAGAAGCACCGTGTGCGTGGTTCGATGAGCTTCATTCTTTCCTCTTATCTTATGGATTCACTAACTCTTCAAGCGACTCATCCTCTTCATGTACTTTAAGTCTAGTGTCACAATGTACTTTCCCGTCTATGTAGATGATCTCCTGGTTACTGGAAACAACACTTGTGCGGTCTAATCATTCCTTCATTCTCTCTCTTCTCGTTTCTCTGTTAGAACCTAGGCTCACTTCACTATTTCTTAGGTATAGAAGTAATTCGTACTCCATTCTTTATCTTTCTAATCTATCAAAATATATTCGTGATCTTTTGGAGCGTACTAATATGCTTGGGGCTAAAGAAGTATCCACTCCGTTGTCCAATTCTATCACTCTTTCTCTGTTTGATCATTCCCCAACCACTGATGCTACAAATTGTTTGTGCGCTTCAATATCTCTTATTCACTCGTCCCGGCATTTCCTTTGTCGTAAAGAAATTATCCCAATTCATGCACAGACCAACCGAAAATCACCTTACTGCCGCCAAACGCATTCTCAAGTATCTCAAGCACACTATTCATCATGGTCTTCTTCTTCGTCCTGATGCTCATCTTTCTCTTACTGCATTTACAGACTCGGATTGGGCTGGAAATCATGATGATCAGTCCTCCACCTCTGCTCACATTATCTATCTTGGAAATTCACCCATCTCTTGGAGTTCTAAAAACCAACGCACTGTTTCTCGCTCCTCCACTGAGGCCGAATATAGTGCCTTAGCTTCATGTGTTGTTGAACTACTCTGGATTTTAAAATCTTCTCTCCGAATTCCAATTTTCTTTACCTGCCAAACCTGTCATCCTTTGTGATAATATTGGAGCTACATACTTGTGTGCTAACCCTGTGTTTCATTCTCACATGAAGCACATCTCCTTCGATTATCATTTTGTTCGCTCCCACATTCAAAATAATTCATTTATTGTGTCCTTCATCTCCTCACATGATCAACTTGCTGACATTCTCACCAAATCACTTCCACCTGCCAAATTTCTTCCTTCTCGTTCCAAGATTGTAGTTTCTAATGGATCCTCCATCTTGCGGGGGCTTGTTAAGGAAATATTAGAGGAACCATTAAAGACATGTCAAGAAGTTATCATTCCTGCAAATCACACGCCTAAACTAAAATGGTCTAAATTGGTGCATGATCACAAGATCCCTGGACTTGATCTTCACGAATATCATTGTATTATTTGTTTCTATTGTACAGTGATTCTTTCCTTTTAGTAGTAGTAGAAAATCTTTCCATATACCATTTAGTTGTGTATATAATCTGTCTTGTAATTCATTCAATAAAAAATATGAAGAACTTTATTTCTAGCAATCTATCCGACTCACCCTATTTTCGTGTATTGACCCATCCCGTTAGGGCGTCCTCGCTCCGCCATTGTTCATGTTATTCGTGTTAGATTTCCCACCCCTAACCCTACCTGTTTAATTATTCGTGACAGATTTCATAACTCTAACCTGACCTACTTATTATTTGTGTTTTTCTTACCGACCCAAAATGACATGTATATTTTAGAAATCGGATTTATGAGTTGTAGGAGTTAATCTAATCGAAAAATTATGTTTACATACATAATACATTTAATAGTTTTTTAGAATTCAGTCATTATACTAACAACATATTCAATCAATTAGAAATCTTACAAAAGACACCACAAAAACAAAACAAACGTGTCAATGTGTAAATCATGTCATTTCGGCTAACCCTAATACGACTTTTTTATTATTCGTGTTATTCGGGTCTGGCCGAGTTTTGGTCCTAACCCGCTAAACATCAACCGTAATCTGAGACTTTTTCTCTCACCAATCACATGGATCTACATACTTTTTTAAAAACGAACAAATTATTATGACATATTTTTCTACAAATTTCACTATTCGTCTGCTCACATACATTGATATTTCTATTGCACATCAACTTTCACAATTACATCTTCATATTATACAATCACACTCCTAAAATTCATTCTTCTTCTTTCAAAAATCTTTCATCACTATTCTCTAGCGGAAAAAAAAAGTTATCCAGCGAAAATATATCCAATTGCAACCCGATGCTACCTTCTTCTCTAATCTATATGAGGAAAGAGGTAATTGTAGTTTTAGTCCTATAACTAGAGAGGACTGGCAATAATAGTCCTACAGAAATCATGTTTTGCATAAAACTCAAGTAAATACTCTTGGTTTCAATCCTTTGGTCGTCGAACATTGGAAATATATCGGAATAATCCATGGTCCACATTTCCGTCCAAATACGTTGACGTGGAAACTAATTTGCTTACGTAGATATCCTCCAAGCAAGTTTTTCGCCCCAAGAAAACAATCAAATTCCAACGAAATAAAAAAACTTTTGGAATTTTTAAAATTACAACGGAAATTCTAATGCTACATTATACCATTGGAAAATTCCAACGATAAACAAAACTGTTGGTATAAGCTATTGGAATTCCCATTAAAATTTAAAATTTCAACGGATATTCCAACACCACAACAAACTGTTGGAAAATTCCAACAGTAATTCCAACAGTAATAAAATCGCTGGAATAAACCATTGGAAATACTATTGGAATTTTAAAAATTCCAACAGAAATGTCATCGCTAAAACATAACATTGGAAATTTCCAACAAAAATTCAAACGGTAAACAAAATGTTGGAATTAATCATTGGAATTTTCGTTGGAGTTTTTAAAATTCCAACAAAAATTCCAATGATCCAACAGGTTGTTGGAAAATTCCATTGGAAATACCAATACCGTTGGAAAATTCCAATAGGGGTTAAAAGATTTAATAGTATTATCCATAGCGATAAAATATATCTTCTCTTCTGGAGTCAATCATATTGAAACTACATAGTAGGGGTGTTCATCGAATCGAATTCCGGATTCTTCGACTTCTTCGAATCGAATTTAATCGAATGAACATTTTAAACCTCAATTCGAAATTCGATCCTAATTCGATTAATTCGAATCGAATTTAAACGAATTGGATTTCTCGATTTTCGAATCGAATTCGAATCAAACCAAAAATCCTAATTTATCAATGAAGTGAACAAGGTTTGGATTCATAACATAATATGTTTGGACTATACCTAGTAAAATTCCAGATTTTGGTTTTTTCAAAATTACAAATTATTGACGAACTATTTTTCATTGTTTAATTTAACTATAGACTATCATAAATTCATAATGAACTCCCTTATATAAATTTAATAAAACATTTTGTGTCAATTTTATACCAGCACTAGTTACGTGATAAATAACTTCTATACTCAAATATGAGGTATCAAATTGACAAAATGTATGTATGAAAATAGATAAAGAGATATAATGTGTGCTATCATATACATGGGCGGAGCTAGGCATTAAACTTTGGAGGGGATGATTAGTATTGGGGGGGGGCTAAATTAATAAAAAGATATACATTTATATACAAAAAATTAATATTTAAATATAAAATATATGTAGGGTAAAGGATTTTTTCAAAACTTTGGAGGGGCTAAAGCCCCCTCATCACCCCATGAGGCTCCGCCTCTGATCATATAATTTATTATTTTAATATGATCTGAAGATAAATATATGTAATATAGTGTACAAAAGTATAATATATAATGCATATTGTAATAAGAATTTAAAATAAAGGAAAAAAATCAAAGACTATATTGTATAAATGTGTAGTGTATGTTGTATAGTGTATGTACACAAATTTTGTACTTCTCTATACAATGGACATAGCTGGTGGAATATTCTTATAGATTATTTCACCATATGCCCTCCACGTGAGATTGTAAGAACGAAACAGTTTTTACCTAAAATATATTTTTTAACACAAAAAATGATTATTTGAATATGGTCTAAAGATAAAAAATTGAATCAATGTAAAATGTATTTCATATACTATTAAGTGTAATTATTTCTAACAAAAACTAAAAAAACAAGATGGAAAAGAGTTATAATTTTACATTTTAATTTAAAGAGTAGTGTTTTATTCATTTATATATATTATAAATGCATGTGTATAATTTACATATATAACAATAAATAATTATGTATAGTGTGAAATATATACATATAAATTTCGAATTGAAATACGAACGAATTGAAATATAAATTCGAATCAAAATACGAATCCGAATTTAGTCGAATTTCACCTCGAATTAGGATTTTCGAATAGAATTCGAAAAAAAAACCTCAATTCGTTATTCGATTCAAATATTCATATTCGAGATTCGAGTTGATTCGAAATTCGATTCGAAATTCAAAAATCCTAATTCGAAACTAAAATTCGAATTCGAACCGAATCGAATTTCGGATCCATTCGAAAAATGAACACCCCTACTACATAGTTAAATGTGCTTAACTTGCAAATTGATAATGGGTGACCTACTGAGAAGTTAAAGATATTAGATAATGAGATAAAATAATTAAATATTCCAACGGATATATACCATTGGATTTAATGTTGGACTAAATTCAATGGTATAACTCCGTTGAAATAGCTGTTGGAGTTTTTTCCAACGATTATATATATTCCAATGGATTTAGTCTAACGCTATAACTCTGTTGGAATTAGTGTTGGAAGAAATGTTGGATTTTTTTCCAACGGTTATATATTTCAATGGATAAATACCGTTGGAAGTACCGTTGGAATATTTTTCTATTGGAATTTTGCCATTCCAACGGCAATTTTACCAATAATGATGCACTTTCTGTTGGAATCGATAATTTCAATGGTAATTGGCCAAATTCCAACAGTTTTTTTCCGTTGGAATTTCCTTGTTTTCTTGTAGTGTTTCTTTTTTGGTTTTGTTCCAATCAACATGTCAACTCACTTCTAGGATGTCCACATAAGCGAAATTAGATTCCACATTAAAAGGTTTGGTTGCAATATAAACATGTGGATTTTTCTGGCAAATCTTCCAACTTACGGCAACCAGAGGTCTGCAATCGAGATTTTCTGGAGTTTTTGGCAAATTGTGATCACTTATTTAAGACTATTACTATCAACCCGTTACAAGACTAAAGTTGCAATGCATTTTACCGTAAGACAAAAGGCAAGCCACGAGACGTTTTTACATTTGCCTCTACTATGTTGCCAGTTGCAAACAGAAGGAAACAAATATTAAACAACAAAACAAGCCCACAAGGGATCTTCATGTGAAACAAAGGAATAATATCTTCCAGTAGAGAATCCTATATTGTGAGTACATTACAGAGACTTAAAGCATCTTATGAATTTCAATATTGTCTTTGTTAGTTATAAACAACTGGAAAACATGTTTTCGCCAAAAAAAAAAAAAACAATTTGAATTATAAAAATAAATAAATAAATAAGTACTATTACACCACTACTTGAGCACGCCTATGATCTCAACTGTAACTGATTCTACTCACTAACAAAATATTTAAATTAAACAATTGGAATGGAATAACATAAGTAGTTGTCCGGCCCAATGCTTCTAAAATAATAGATACACTTTGAACATATCCATGAGATGTTTTGACCTTTTTTTTAAAATTATGTAAAAATGCTTTATAAATACTTTTATTATTTAATTTAAATTATGACATAATTAACTTAAAGATAATCATTTATTAATAATTAGTATATTCATACGTTATTATAATATATCTATAAAATCGAGTACTATTCGCGCGCAAGTATTATATAAGTGTAAGTATAATACTTGTACTAAACGTCCCAATTGAAAAATATGGAGTATTACGCCGTGGTTCAAAAGGTGTACGAAATGAAAATATTTTTCAATTATTCGCGTGTACATACATCATTCGAGTACTATAGTACCAGTTTTCACTTGATGATAACAAAATATAAATATGTTGTATATTGACAAAATAGAAGAAATTGTGTACATTGTAAAAAGACAATAATATCTGAAAATGTATATTCCTTACAGTTCTTTCATTCAATCGCCATAATTGAACTTTTTCCGATACTAGCCATCAAGAAAAGCACTAGTTTGGTTGATCAACTATATGCTGCAGATATTTGAGACATGGTGGACTAATCTTATCTATTTATTTATTTTTTTTAAGGGTTGTGATTTTTCTAGTCTTTTGGACATTTTCCCATTTATTTTATTTCATTAAGGGTAGAATTATAACTTTTATCATCCAATGGTTTTTTTGGTATCCTTTGACTTTTTGAAACCGTTATTTATGAGTGAGATTGTAACTGCCGTATTTAATGGCGTTTTTTCAGGAGGTGGTTTTTGTGCCTCCAACCGAGACTGGGAGCGCGGCATTATTGCCAATTACCCAACTACTCACAAACCCAGATTTCATACAACAAATGAACCAATTGGTGGCACATGCACTTGCAACCCCTCCACCACAAATTCAACCTCCTCTGCCACAGGCAAACGTCCTACAGGCAAATCCTCCACAAAATGTCCAAAATCAAGCCCCTTGGAATCAAGAAAATCAGGAAGTTGAATCTCAAAAATAGGCAACCAGAAAATAGGCGAGAAAGAATAAGGCCTAGCGAAGATGGTGTGATGGGGAAATCCTCCACAAAACGTCCTACAGGCAAATCCTCCACAAAATGTCCACAGATTGGGTCGTACGATGGGGAAACTGATCCCACTACGCATATTCATAAATATCTCGTATGGACCGAGCTCTATGGTCCCAGTGATGCAATTCATTGCAGAGCATTTCTATTAACCATTGGTGATCGAGCTCACCGATGGTTCTACACCCTTTTGCCAGGATCGATCCGTTCCTAGGACGACTTAGTTCCAGCGTTCACTACGCATTTTTTGGCTTCCAAAGTCCGAGTTGCACCTAAGGACTCCCTCGTCACAATCAAATAGAATAAGGGCGAGTCATTGAAAAGCTATATTTCCAGGTTCAACAAACAGATACGTGAAATGGAGTCGGTCAATGACGATGTGATGCCATCCACGAGCAAGGGGAAAGTACTTTCCAAGAGTTTCTTATTCGAGTACAAATGCATATCTCGTCTTTGAGAAGCTATGGCGATTCTGATCGAAAGCGTAAAAAACAAAGGGGCGAAGAAAGATTTTAAGAAGGATTCTGCTTCAGGATCCGAGTCAGGTTTTAAATCATTTTCAGACAGCTCCACAAAAAGTTACAAGCCATACCAGGAAGTACGGGCTGAGGTTGCAGCCATGAGGAGCTCGCTAACTCAACCTCCATCTGTTATTTTGAAAGAGATTAGAGATTTCAACTTGTTACCTCTAGCTCGGCCGTTGCAGCTGGATCCTTCAAAGCTAGACAATTCTCGATATTGCTACTACCACAAGTCGGTCGGGCTCGAGACCAATGAATATCGCGACTTAATAAAGGAAATAATGGGGATTGTTTAGAGGGGAGGTCTAAATTGGTACGTGCAGGACCTGCCACTCCCCTCCACTTGTCCATGCTGGAATAATTCCAAAAAGGGTCGACGATTAGGCGAGAATGCCACCCATGAATGCCAATCATGGGCAAGAAATATTGACTCTTGAGGATAACAGATCGGTTCACAAATGGAAGGCAGAAATCAGATAAGCAACGAATACAGGACATCGAGTTCGCGTTGCAAAAATCAAACAAGGTCAACCTAACGATTTCTTTTTATTCTCCGACCAGGATGCCGACCAGCTGGTTCATCCACATTCTGATCCACTGCCATAACTGCACAAATCCTTGGCATTCCTGTTCATAGGATCCTGATTGACTCCGGCAGTTACGCATCAGTAATTTACATCAGGGCCTTCCGGAGGCTAAATAGGGATGATTCTTACATTCGTCCATGTAATAACAGTATTCAAGGGTTTGGAGGAGGAAGACTTATTCCGATCGGTGAGCTCGACCTGTCCATTCAGCTCGGCCAGGAGACAAAAAAGTGGGCAGTAATAACAACGTTCAAGATCATCCATTACGATTCAGAGTACAATGCAATCATACGGCGACCACTTCTTTACCATCTGAAGGTCGCCGTCTTGGTTTATCACTTCTGCATCAAGTTCCCCGATCCAGAAGGGGAAGGTTTTCACAAAGGCAATAAGAGAGAATCAAATGAGTGCTCGCTTAAACTCAGGCTGGCAGAAATAAATGTCATCAAAGAAGGGCAGCCCAGCAACTCAGCTAGCGCAACCGAGCAGAATACTGAGCCAAAAGGTTTACAGGAGATTACACCTGAAGCCGACTTGGGGAGAAGACCTAGGAAGGAGCCAATGACTGAGGAAGAGGAACAAATGTTGCTACAAAAGAAGGAATGACAGAGTAAAAAGAGAAAACACATTGAACCAGT
Organism: Rehmannia glutinosa; assembly: GCA_016081115.2. Classification (NCBI taxonomy): domain Eukaryota; kingdom Viridiplantae; phylum Streptophyta; class Magnoliopsida; order Lamiales; family Orobanchaceae; genus Rehmannia; species Rehmannia glutinosa. The sequence goes on from CM071926.1 coordinate 94,021,849, forward strand.
AGGAGTGATAGACATATTAGATGTTGATTAGCTTCACGGGGGTCGCCAACTAAGGATTGGTCGCAATCTTCAAGAGTCGCTTCGGTCCGAACTCATCGAATTTTTGAGCTCATCGACCCTAAGTATGTTTGTCACCATCTTAAAATTGATCTTATGTACATGCAGGTGATACAAAAGAGGAGAAAGTTGTGCCTGGATAGGCAGGTAGCTCTGGAGGTTGAGATCGGCAAGTTGTTGGACAATAATTTCATAAGGCCAACCCTGTTTTGGTCAAGAAAAGCAACGGACAGTGGAGGATTTGTGTCAATTTCACCGACCTCAACAAAGCATGCCCTAAAAACTGTTACCCATTTCCGCATATTGATTATATGGTGGACGCAATGGTAGGACACGAGCTGATGAGCTTCATGGATGCATATTCAGGCTACAATCAAATTCAAATGCACCCGAGTGATGCATAGTTAGTTGATTTTTGCTACATAGTTTATGACACATTGCATAGTTGGGTATAGTGTACTGCATATTTAGTTTTTTTACACTATATAGATAACTTTTAAATAATGCATAGTTAGTTGATTTTTGTTGCATAGTTTTCAACTATGTAACATCCTATAGTTATATGCATCGTTTCATAAGTATCTATGCATCGTCTTCTTCATGAAGATTAAAGTTTTTAAGAGTTTGTTGTTATTGACCAGGTTCGAGTTCTCCATCTATGTCAGACCATGGATGTTGTTGGATGGAGTTTCTTCTGCAATTGATGATTGTTCGTCATCATGAATCGAACTCATTGTATTGATTTTCGTTGTTTCTCTGTAATATTACACCGATCTTTCTTGTTTTTCTCTGTAATTTTGATGAATCGTTAATGGCACTGGGCAGGGAGAATACTGATCCGAATTTACGATATGGACGGAGGCTGTTATGGAAGGTGGATTCTCTCTCTGTAACCGTCTGCTATAATTACATTAGTAATTTGATTGTGTTTTGACAATTTTACCCTTTAAGAGATCAAATTAATTATTTAATGTATTATTAATCCATTTAATCCTAGTCTTTGGTCATTATAGAGGGATGGTTGAGATTTGTCTACCCTGTTTCATCGGATGATATGGTCTCACTGGATCTAACCCCTATATTTATATAATATATTGGCATATCAGCATATGAATTGCTATTACACAACAATACTCCACGAAAGAGAATCACAATTTCTTGATTTAGCCAGTAATTAAGCATCTGTTTACCTATTAATAAACCACCAATAGGTTGTAGAAGTTGAAATAAATATGGCATCTAATGAATTTGAAACCTGATGATACCCAAGCTGAGCTGGACAAAGTGCATCCACGTGTGATGACGTGGATCGACCAAGCCACCCTCACCCGAGCTGAGGTGCATGGCCGAGCTCAACCCAGTTGAGTATCTTCTAAGAGGATTCAACATCCCACAACTAAATCAATCTAATTCACCAGTGGCAGACCAATGAGCCACATGTCAATGCATCAATGGGACAAGTCAACAAGTACTATTCCAACACATGGCCACCATGCGGCTCATGCACATCAAGAAAAGGACAAGTGTCCCACTAGTATTTTAGATGTAATAATTACTTAGCCAATAATTGTATTAGTATAAATAGATCTCATTTATGAGGAAAATGACAAGAAAAATCCCCTATATAACTTTAAAAATTCAAAATATGTACACAGATACCGACCCGAGCTCATCAGCTTGACTTTATAATAAAAAAACAGGCAGTTTAGCCACATTTCATATTTTCCAGCTGTTTATTTAATATTATAGGTTTTTTTATCAAACAAAGGCATCAACAAATTGGCGCTAGAAGGAGGGCTCGTCTGGTCCGGTTGCATTTCCAAAAAAAATCAAATTCCAGCCAAGGTAAGCATATTTCGTTTTGTTTCTCAATCACGCAATGAGTGAAAATTCAAGAAACCCCCAAACCTAGGATAACCCAAATACTTAAAATGTGCCTCCAACCGAGACTGGGAGCGCGGCATTATTGCCAATTACCCAACTTCTCACAAACCCGGATTTCATACAACAAATGAACCAATTGGTGGCACATGCACTTGCAACCCCTCCACCACAAATTCAACCTCCTCTCGCCACAAAACGTCCTACAGCAAATCCTCCACAAAATGTCCAAAATTAAGCCCCTTGGAATCAAGAAAATCAGGAAGTTGAATCTCAAAAATAGGCAACCAGAAAATAGGAGAGAAAGAATAAGACCTAGCGAAGATGGTGTGATGGGGAAATCCTCAACAAAACGTCCTACAGGCAAATCCTCCACAAAATGTCCACAGATTGGGTCGTATGATGGGGAAACTGATTCCACTATGCATATTCATAAATATCTCGTATGGACCGAGCTCTATGGTCCCAGTGATGCAATGCATTGCAGAGCATTTCTATTAACCATTGGTGATCGAGCTCACCGATGGTTCTGCACCCTTTTGCCAGGATCGATCCGTTCCTAGGATGACTTAGTTCCAGCGTTCACTACGTATTTTTTGGCTTGCAAAGTCCGAGTTGCACCTAAGGACTACCTCGTCACAATCAAATAGAATAAGGACGAGTCATTGAAAAGTTATATTTCCAGGTTCAACAAACAGATACGTGAAATAGAGTCGATCTCTGACGATGCGATGCCATCCACGAGCAAGGGGAAAGTACTTTCCAAGAGTTTCTTATTCGAGTACAGCGGCATATCTGTGCTGAGGAAGCTATGGCCAGTTCTGCGACTGAGCAGAAACAGCAGGGGGCGAAGAAAGATTTTAAGAAGGATTCTGCTTCAGGATCCGAGTCAAGTTTTAAATCATTTTCAGACAGCTCCACAAAAAGTTACAAGCCATACCAGGAAGTACGGGCTGAGGTCGCGGCCATGAGGACCTCGCTAACTCAACCTCCATCTGTTATTTTGAAAGAGATTAGAGATTTCAACTTGTTACCTCTAGCTCGGCCGTTGAAGCTGGATCCTTCAAAGCTAGACAATTCTCGATATTGCTACTACCACAAGTCGGTCGGGCTCGAGACCAATGAATATCGCGACTTAATAAAGGAAATAATGGGGATTGTTTAGAGGGGAGGTCTAAATTGGTACGTGCAGGACCTGCCACTCCCCTCCACTTGTCCATGCTGGAATAATTCCAAAAAGGGTCGACGATTAGGCGAGAATGCCACCCATGAATGCCAATCATGGGCAAGAAATATTGACTCTTGAGGATAACAGATCGGTTCGCAAATGGAAGGCAGAAATCAGATAAGCAACGAATACAGGACATCGAGTTCGCGTTGCAAAAATCAAACAAGGTCAACCTAACGATTTCTTTTTATTCTCCGACCAGGATGCCGACCAGCTGGTTCATCCACATTCTGATCCACTGCCATAACTGCACAAATCCTTGGCATTCCTGTTCATAGGATCCTGATTGACTCCGGCAGTTACGCATCAGTAATTTACATCAGGGCCTTCCGGAGGCTAAATAGGGATGATTCTTACATTCGTCCATGTAATAACAGTATTCAAGGGTTTGGAGGAGGAAGACTTATTCCGATCGGTGAGCTCGACCTGTCCATTCAGCTCGGCCAGGAGACAAAAAAGTGGGCAGTAATAACAACGTTCAAGATCATCCATTACGATTCAGAGTACAATGCAATCATACGGCGACCACTTCTTTACCATCCGAAGGTCGCCGTCTTGGTTTATCACTTCTGCATCAAGTTCCCCGATCCAGAAGGGGAAGGTTTTCACAAAGGCAATAAGAGAGAATCAAATGAGTGCTCGCTTAAACTCAGGCTGGCAGAAATAAATGTCATCAAAGAAGGGCAGCCAAAGAACTCAATGAGCGCAACCGAAAGCGAAATCGAGCCAAAAGGTTTACAGGAGATTACACCTGAAGCCGACTTGGGGAGAAGACCTAGGAAGGAGCCAATGACTGAGGAAGAGGAACAAATGTTGCTACAAAAGAAGGAATGACAGAGTAAAAAGAGAAAACACATTGAACCAAGAGGGGAGTGATAGACATATTAGATGTTGATTAGCTTCACGGGGGTCGCCAACTAAGGATTGGTCGCAATCTTCAAGAGTCGCTTCGGTCCGAACTCATCGAATTTTTGAGCTCATCGACCCTAAGTATGTTTGTCACCATCTTAAAATTGATCTTATGTACATGCAGGTGATACAAAAGAGGAGAAAGTTGTGCCTGGATAGGCGGAGTAGCTCGGAGGTTGAGATCGGCAAGTTGTTGGACAATAATTTCATAAGGCCAACCTGTTTTGGTCAAGAAAAGCAATGGACAAAGGAGGATTTGTGTCAATTTCACCGACCTCAACAAAGCATGCCCTAAAAACTGTTACCCATTTCCGCATATTGATTATATGGTGGACGCAATGGTAGGACACGAGCTGATGAGCTTCATGGATGCATATTCAGGCTACAATCAAATTCAAATGCACCCGAGTGATGCATAGTTAGTTGATTTTTGCTACATAGTTTATGACACATTGCATAGTTGGGTATAGTGTACTGCATATTTAGTTTTTTTACACTATATAGATAACTTTTAAATAATGCATAGTTAGTTGATTTTTGTTGCATAGTTTTCAACTATGTAACATCCTATAGTTATATGCATCGTTTCATAAGTATCTATGCATCGTCTTCTTCATGAAGATTAAAGTTTTTAAGAGTTTGTTGTTATTGACCAGGTTCGAGTTCTCCATCTATGTCTAGACCATGGATGTTGTTGGATGGAGTTTCTTCTGCAATTGATGATTGTTCGTCATCATGAATCGAACTCATTGTATTGATTTTCGTTGTTTCTCTGTAATATTACACCGATCTTTCTTGTTTTTCTCTGTAATTTTGATGAATCGTTAATGGCACTGGGCAGGGAGAATACTGATCTGAATTTACGATATGGACGGAGGCTGTTATGGAAGGTGGATTCTCTCTCTGTAACCGTCTGCTATAATTACATTAGTAATTTGATTGTGTTTTGACAATTTTACCCTTTAAGAGATCAAATTAATTATTTAATGTATTATTAATCCATTTAATCCTAGTCTTTGGTCATTATAGAGGGATGGTTGAGATTTGTCTACCCTGTTTCATCGGATGATATGGTCTCACTGGATCTAACCCCTATATTTATATAATATATTGGCATATCAGCATATGAATTGCTATTACACAACAATACTCCACGAAAGAGAATCACAATTTCTTGATTTAGCCAGTAATTAAGCATCTGTTTACCTATTAATAAACCACCAATAGGTTGTAGAAGTTGAAATAAATATGGCATCTAATGAATTTGAAACCTGATGATACCCAAGCTGAGCTGGACAAAGTGCATCCACGTGTGATGACGTGGATCGACCAAGCCACCCTCACCCGAGCTGAGGTGCATGGCCGAGCTCAACCCAGTTGAGTATCTTCTAAGAGGATTCAACATCCCACAACTAAATCAATCCAATTCACCAGTGGCAGACCAATGAGCCACCTGTCAATGCATCAATGGGACAAGTCAACAAGTACTATTCCAACACATGGCCACCATGCGGCTCATGCACATCAAGAAAAGGACAAGTGTCCCACTAGTATTTTAGATGTAATAATTACTTAGCCAATAATTGTATTAGTATAAATAGATCTCATTTATGAGGAAAATGACAGGAAAAATCCCCTATATAACTTTAAAAATTCAAAATATGTACACAGATACCGACCCGAGCTCATCAGCTTGACTTTCTAATAAAAAAACAGGCAGTTTAGCCACATTTCATATTTTCCAGCTGTTTATTTAATATTATAGGTTTTTTTATCAAACAAAGGCATCAACAAATTGGCGCTAGAAGGAGGGCTCGTCCTCGTCCTAAGCAGCATTTCCAAAAAAATCAAATTCCGGCCAAGGTAAGCATATTTCGTTTTGTTTCTCAATCACGCAATGAGTGAAAATTCAAGAAACCCCCAAACCTAGGATAACCCAAATACTTAAAATGTGCCTCCAACCGAGACTGGGAGCGCGGCATTATTGCCAATTACCCAACTTCTCACAAACCCAGATTTCATACAACAAATGAACCAATTGGTGGCACAGGCACTTGCAACCCCTCCACCACAAATTCAACCTCCTCTGCCACAGGCAAACGTCCTACAGGCAAATCCTCCACAAAATGTCCAAAATTAAGCCCCTTGGAATCAAGAAAATCAGGAAGTTGAATCTCAAAAATAGGCAACCAGAAAATAGGAGAGAAAGAATAAGACCTAGCGAAGATGGTGTGATGGGGAAATCCTCAACAAAACGTCCTACAGGCAAATCCTCCACAAAATGTCCACAGATTGGGTCGTACGATGGGGAAACTGATTCCACTATGCATATTCATAAATATCTCGTATGGACCGAGCTCTATGGTCCCAGTGATGCAATGCATTGCAGAGCATTTCTATTAACCATTGGTGATCGAGCTCACCGATGGTTCTGCACCCTTTTGCCAGGATCGATCCGTTCCTAGGATGACTTAGTTCCAGCGTTCACTACGTATTTTTTGGCTTGCAAAGTCCGAGTTGCACCTAAGGACTCCCTCGTCACAATCAAATAGAATAAGGACGAGTCATTGAAAAGTTATATTTCCAGGTTCAACAAACAGACGTGAAATAGAGTCGATCTCCGACGATGCGATGCCATCCACGAGCAAGGGAAAGTACTTTCCAAGAGTTTCTTATTCGAGTACAGCGGCATATCTGTGCTGAGGAAGCTATGGCCAGTTCTGCGACTGAGCAGAAACAGCAGGGGGCGAAGAAAGATTTTAAGAAGGATTCTGCTTCAGGATCTGAGTCAAGTTTTAAATCATTTTCGATGTACTCCACAAAAAGTTACAAGCCATACCAGGAAGCACGGGCTGAGGTCGCGGCCATGAGGACCTCGCTAACTCAACCTCCATCTGTTATTTTGAAAGAGATTAGAGATTTCAACTTGTTACCTCTAGCTCGGCCGTTGAAGGTGGATCCTTCAAAGCTAGACAATTCTCGATATTGCTACTACCACAAGTCGGTCGGGCTCGAGACCAATGAATATCGCGACTTAATAAAGGAAATAATGGGGATTGTTCAGAGGGGAGGTCTAAAATGGTACGTGCAGGACCTGCCACTCCCCTCCACTTGTCCATGCTGGAATAATTCCAGAAAGGGTCGACAATTAGGCGAGAATGCCACCCATGAATGCCAATCATGGGCAGGAAATATTGACTCTTGAGGATAACAGATCGGTTCGCAAATGGAAGGTAGAAATCAGATAAGCAACGAATACAGGACATTGAGTTTGCATTGCAAAAATCAAACAAGGTCAACCTAACGATTTCTTTTTATTCTCCGACCAGGATGCCGACCAGTTGGTTCATCCACATTCTGATCCACTGCCATAACTGCACAAATCCTTGGCATTCCTGTTCATAGGATCCTGGTTGACTCCGCAAGCTTCTGCATCGCAATTTACATCAGGGCCTTTCGGAGGCTAAATAGGGATGATTCTTACATTCGTCCATGTAATAACAGTATTCAAGGGTTTGGAGGAGGAAGAATTATTCCGATCGGTGAGCTCGACCTGTCCATCCAGCTCGGCCAGGAGACGAAAAAGCGGGCAGTAATAACAACGTTCAAGATCATCCATTCTGATTCAGAGTATAATGCAATCATACGGCGACCACTTCTTTACCATCTGAAGGTCGCCGTCTCGGTTTATCACTTCTGCATCAAGTTCCCCGATCCAGAAGGGGAAGGTTTTCACAAAGGCAATAAGAGAGAATCAAAGGAGTGCTCGCTTAAACTCAGGCTGGCAGAAATAAATGTCATCAAAGAAAGGCAGCCCAAAGAACTCAATGAGCGCAACCGAAAGCAGATCGAGCCAAAAGGTTTACAGAGATTACACCGGCCGACCTGGGGAGAAGACCTAGGAAGGAGCCAATGACTGAGGAAGAGGAACAAATGTTGCTACAAAAGAAGGAATGACAGAGTAAAAAGAGAAAACACATTGAACCAGTAGGACAGATAGACATAGTAGATGTTGATTAGCTTCACGGGGGTCGCCAACTAAGGATTGGTCGCAATCTTCAAGAGCCGCTTCGTTCCGAGCTCATCGAATTTTTGAGCTCATCGACCCTAAGTATGTTTGTCACCATCGTGAAATTGATCATATGTACATGCAGGTGATACAAAAGAGGAGAAAGTTGTGCCTGGATAGGCAGGTAGCTCTGGAGGTTGAGATCGGCAAGTTGTTGGACAATAATTTCATAAGGCCAACCCTGTTTTGGTCAAGAAAAGCAATGGACAGTGGAGGATTTGTGTCAATTTCACCGACCTCAACAAAGCATGCCCTAAAAACTGTTACCCACTTCCGCATATTGATTATATGGTGGACGCAACGGTAGGACACGAGCTGATGAGCTTCATGGATGCATATTCAGGCTACAATCAAATTCAAATGCACCCGGGTGATGAGGACAACACCTCATTCTTTTCTGCCTGGGGTGTCTACTGCTATAAGATGATGCCATTTGGGTTAAAGAACGCAGGGTAGACCTATCAAAGGTTAGTTATCAAAATATTCGAACAATAGATAGGTCAAACAATGGAAGTGTATGTAGATGACATGCTTGTAAAATCATTGTACGATGCCAACCACATTACCCATCTTAATGAAATGTTTACTAGTTTGCGCGATTATAAGATGATGTTAAATCCTAAGAAATGCACATTTGGAGTCGGCTCGGGAAAATTCCTAGGCTATATGGTTAGTGAAAGAGGAATCGAAGCAAATCCAGATAAAATTAAGGCAATAATTGACCTGCAACCCTCTTACTCAGTTAAGAGAGTCCAAAGTTTAACAGGTCGGCTAGCATCTTTATGTCGTTTTGTAACAAGATCAATAGACAAATGCAAACCATTCTTTGAAATTATCAAGAAAAATAAAGACTTTGAATGGACAGAGCAAACTCAAGCAGCCTTCGAATCGTTAAAACAATATTTGGCAACTACTCCAGTTCTCCAAAAGCCGAACCGAGGTGAAGATTTGTATTTATACTTAGCAGTTTCTGAGTGTGCGGTCAGCTTGGTACTGATTCACCTGGACAATTCTATTCAACACCCCATCTACTATATCAGTCAGGCCTTGCACGATGCCGAGCTGCGATTCCCACCAATGGAGAAGTAAGCATATGCATTAGTTATATCTTCAAGGAAACTAAGGCCGTATTTTTTGGAGCACAAAATTGTTGTCCTTACAAACTACCCACTTAAGCATGTAATGCACCGACCTTATACACCTGGTCATATGATCAAATGGGGAATGGAGCTCAGTTAGTTCGATATATCATACGAGGCCAGGACAGCAATTAGGACATGCATTGGCAGATTTTGTGGCAGAGTTCACACCCTCCATTCAGTTGGATATTATTGAGGAACAAACGTGGAAGCTGTTTGTCGTAGGTTTTTCCACCGCAGACCGAGTAGGGGGCAGGATTGTGATAATCAATCTAAATCCTAAGTGCTACTGCTCGGCCGTATGGTTCCAGTTCCCGGCGGCAAACAATGAAGCCGAGTACGAGGCATTATTGGTAGGGTTAGATATGGCAGCTTTAAGAGGGCTAAGGAAGTTACTAATCCATAGTGATTCTCAGCTCGTAGTCAACCAAATCAATGGGGACTACGAGGCTAAGGAGCCCAAGATATCGCAATACTTGGAGCTCACAAAAATGTGCTTTCTTAGTTCAAGGCAGAAATAATACATATTCCCGTAATCGAAAATGTGCATGCGGATGCTCTAGCTCGCCTTTGTATCTAGCCTAGGGATCGACTCGATCGAAGATGTGACGGTCACCCACCTACCTTCCTCGTCATTGAACATAGTTAAAATCAATGCCAACGAAAGTGTCAAGCCAACCTGGATGACACAAATCATTCAGTACTTAGAACATGGTATCCAACCAGAAAACAAAGTTGAAGGACACAGTTGCCTGGTTTACTATTGTTGACGGAGTCTTGTACAAGTGTGGTTCTTCGGTTCCCTTGCTCAGATATTTATCCGAAACCGAGGCCGATTATTCTTTCAGGTAAGTACACGAGGGGATCTGTGGCAATCACACTGGAAGTTAGTCACTAGCATACAAGTTGATTCGGCAAGGATATTATTGGCCATCACTGAAGTAAGATGCGACCTCCCTAGTGAAGAAGTGCAAAAAGTGTCAAAGGTTTGCACCTCAGGTCAGGTATCACCCCGAGCAGCTCACCTCGATTTTCAGTCCCTGGCCATTTGCCAAGTGGGGAATCAACCTCATTGGACCACTCCCCACTGGCAAAGGGGGTGTGAAGTATGCTATAGTCACAGTTGATTACTTTACCAAATAGGCCGAGACGGAGCCCCTAGCCAAGATAAACGGGGACAAGGTCGTCGATTTTGTATGGAAGTCAATTATATGCAGATTTGGGAGTCAAAATCATTTATCTACTCCATATCACCCACAGTCCAATGGCCAGGTCGAATCAGTGAATAAGATCCTCAAATATACTCTAAAAACTAGATTGGAAGAGTCTAAGAGAAACTGGCCCGAGGAGCTCCCCGGAGTACTATGGGTCTATAGAACAACGCATCGGTCTACCACAGGAGAAACGCCGTTCTCCGTGGCGTATAGGACCGAGGCCGTCATCCCAGTAGAAATTGGGGCCCAAACATTCCGAGTTGTAAAATTTTCAAAAGACAAGAAAGAGGCCACCTTGAGGGCCGAGCTAGATTTGTTAGAAGAAAAAGGTGTGGTGCCAAGGTGAAGAATGCGGTGTATAAACAAATAAGTGAAAGGTACTACAACTCCAAAGTGCGAGAAAGAAGATTCCAGGTCGGTGATCTGGTCTTGAAAAAAGTCACAGGAGCTGAGCCTAGCCCACTAAAACTGAACTGGGAAAGTCCTTACAGAGTTAGTAAAGTTCTATTGAACGGGGCAAATAAGCTCGAGTATTTGAATGGAGAAAAAATTTAAACACCCATGGAATGTGTCATACATAAAGAAGTAGTATCAATAAATCGTTCGCAAGTTCCGAGCAAATTATCCATTTTTAAATTTTGAGTTTTTATTCGTCTCGGTCTAGAACCGAGCACGACATTCAATGACCTACACACATATCTTATGTCTCGGCCTAGATCCGAGAACATCTATTAACAAGTCCTTATCTTAATAAGACTCGACCTAGCATCGAGCTCTTTATAACAAACTCGACCTAGAACTAAGCACAACACTTAATCAATTTCAACCAGTTATTTATTATAGTTTAAACATGGGCACGTCATTCAATTTTTACGCCTTTTCAAGCTCAGCCAAATGCCGAGCACATTACTTAGAAGAAATCTCAAAAGTAAGAAGTGCAGAATAAAAAGAGCTGGAAATTAAAATTTCATTCATATTGGAATATTTACATTCGGTAGGCTTGAAGCCGATTACATGGAAGCAAAAAAAGAGAAAATTCCCTAAGGGGCTGGGTGCTGGTCGTCGCCTTGGGGTTGGTCGTCACCAAGCTTGGTTTTGAGGCACGCCACTTGAGGCAACCTCTTCTACATTATCTTCATTAGTCGAGGCAGCCTCGCCCTTAGACAGCGTCGGGAGACTGGGGCCTAAGCTTGTCGATTTGTTCATTCAAGGCCTTGAGCTCATCCTCAAGCTCGACCATGGTCTTACCCTTCTTCAAGCCATCCAAGACCTCATCCACGTTGATGGTGTGCCCACAAGTGAACATAAAGGTGTAAGTCCCAGACTTCTTGAAGGCATCCACCGCCTCCTTCCGAGCAGCCTGACGGGCCTCCTCCAGCTATTTTTTGAAGGCCTCCTCCATCTGCCTCCTAAGCTCTGCCTCCCGCTTGGTCAGCTCCTCTTGTGGTTGGTCACCTCCTTTCTCAGCTCAGTGACCTCCCGGAGAGGACCTCCTCGCTCTTTCGGCCTGTCCCGGCGCCAAGCGCTTTCTCAAAGACTACTCGGCATTGATGGTTGCCTTCTCTCGCATCCTTAGCTTTCAACTCTAAGGATTCTTGAACACCGCAAAATCGTTGTGGGAATCTTGCAGCCCTCATGACACCTCGCCAACTCGCGGCCTTGGCCAATCATATGCCACAGTGTCCCGATGATCTGACCCGAGAGGCCTATGGCGTACTGAGATTTTTTCTCCCAGTCGGCCTTAATGCAGAACTGCTCGATTCCAGTAGTCCATGCCCAAGCTGGGACATCCCTGGCAGCTCTCCCAACCTCCGGCAATGCGGCCACATGTTCATCAGTAGGGGTTGATCACTTGGTGAACTTGATGAACCACTGCATCCGCACCCCGACCATTCCCTCACAAGGTTTCTCCCGAGTAGGGTTGGAAGGAACAAAATGGCCTTCTGGCCCCAAATCGTCCGAAAAGGTCCTCTTGGGGGCCTAGGTAGTACTCCCCCCCCCCCCAAGGAATTGTTATGGGAGTCACCCTTGGGGTCTGCTCGGTTCCTTCGGTCTGACCGAGATCAGATATTTCTATCTCGCTGCCCCTTCTTTCCCTGACGTGCACCGATGCAGGCTCAGGAACCATCTTCCTATTACCCTGCTAAATCTCGGCCCATTTTTCTTGGGTTTTGTCAGCAGCCTGCTCGGTACTCTTCCCAATTCCCTTCATGGCTATCTTTTTGATCCGGTTAAGGCAAGCAAAAATATGCATATCCTCTTTAGGCTCTGCAAAGAAGATCAAATAAGTCAAAAAAATATGAGAAAATACAAGAAAAATGCACAAGGGAAAATCAGCTCGAGAAAGCATTACCTTGGACTTCTATTTGGGGTTCGTGTCAGCGGCGACCTTTCTCACTCGATTCTACGAGGTTGAACTGGGGCCGCTGCTCGATCTGTGCATGACCGGTGTTGCTCTGTTTCGATCGACGCGCCCGCAAATCAGCACGTAAACCAGTCCGGAAGATTCTTGATATCATCCAACCTATGCAAAAACTCGTCTGAGAGGCGACCTCGGGAAGGACGGTTTCCTGCACAAGAATTTTAGAATTAACGATTAGAATTTTCTGAAAATGTAAAGAACGGAAAAATACTTACTGAAATCATAATGAAATTGGAGAGGATGAGCAAGAAACGGCTCGTCCTCCCTGCCACGAGGAGTCATCCAGTCCCCACCGACCCAGAACCACTTTTCCTTCCACTCCTTCAGTGATTGTGGAAGGCCCGGGACCAAATTGTCCGGATACCCTGATCAGGGCTGAAAATAGTACCACCCCGATGGCCTCCCTCTTACGCCGCCTGGGGTCACTTTCCAAAGAAATACCTCATTTATTTCTTCAAGGCGAGGGCGAGGGAATCCCTGCCGAGCAAAAAGAACCAACAGCCCAATCAATCTGCCCCAAGTCATGGGGTGCACCTGGGACAGGGCGATCCCCCACCTCCTGAACCAGTTTGTGATCAATCTTGGAAGAGGATGTTAGTCCAAGTGGCTACGATAATCTAGAAGGGGGCGAATCGATTATCCCAATTTTCCGATTTTTGCCCTTTTTTGAATGGAGAAATGATAGCAAGAATGTAAGTCGGGAAGTACACAACACGCGTTGATTTATAGAAGTTCAACCAACCTAGGGCCTAATCTTCTAGCACCCTGGTATATCCGAAGTGGATTTTGAAAAAGGAAAAAGTTTATTAATAGATACCAAACTATTACAACCTTTACCTTGAAGAGCACCAAACTCTTTTTACAACGGCATCTATGAAGATCACCACAATCTTCCTACTCGAAGAGCACCAAACTCATCTTCACCTCGAAGAGCACCAAACTCTTCCAACTCGAAGAGCACCAAACTCTTCAACACCTAGAAGAGAACCAAACTCTTGAACATGAAAAGCACCAAGATTTTCAATCAAATCAACCAAACGTGTTCTTGCCAAAAGAACACTAACAAGGATTTCTTGTTTTGCATGATGTTACAAATACAATCAAGATTACACTTTAAATGAAATATTACAACTCAAAAGTGCAAGTGTAATCAAGAAAGAAAGCCTAATAAGCAAGATGTGAAAATTATAAGCTTAGGCTATTACAACAAGAATGTTGAAAATAAAGACTTAGACAAATTTACAGATTTTCGTGTTGTGTTGTATTGTGTTGTCTTGTTGTGTTGCTTCAAACCTTCATCTTTTTATAGGAGAGCTCTTGGATTTGAATCCTAGCAATAGGCTCCTCCTTGGAGATTGAAATCTGTAAAAAAATTGAACATTAAATAGAGAATATAGCTGTTAGAAATCAATTCCACAATTTCATGAAAAGTTGTCTGATGTGCAATGGATAGTTTGCTGATAAAACCTTAGGTCGACCGGTCGACCTTTAATATGAAAAATACATTAAAAAATAAAATACACTTGAAAAACCAAGGCTTGGACCGGTCCAATAGGGGTTGGACCAGTCGACATGGCCTTCGATCGGTCGACGCCTTTGTGGACCGGTTGCCCAAGATAATTTGTGAAACTGAAATGATTTTGGCAATTTTCCAAACTTTAGCCACCGGTTGACCGAGAGGTTGACCGGTTGTCCACACCGGTCGCCCTCTAGGTAAACCGGTTGACCACCACATTTTCAGCAAACATGTTGTTCTTTGTTTTGCACAACTTTCAGGTACGGATTGCCTTCTAGGGCAACCGATTGACCTCAAAACAGAGGAGTTGTCCGATTTTTTTCAAAAATAAACTTCAAGAAATACTCCAAAAAATTAGTAAAAATATTTTAAATCGATTAGGAGTATTTGGACAACATTTAAAGACATTGTTTTGGTGAAAAACTCAGTTAAATAGAATCATCAAAATTACGATAAAAACATTTATCTAACAAACTCCCCCTTTTTGATGATTACAAACCAAAACAATTTTAAGTGGTCGATTTTGAAAACTCAACATGTTTTTCCTGGTCAAAAATAACTATCCATTTTGAGCGACGCTTTTCATGCATAAGAATCATAAGGATAGGAGCAAAGATTTTTCAAAGCATTTTGTGAAAGCTCCCCCTATCAACATGCACAACAAGAGTAACTATAGAAGCAAATAATTAAAAGCTAAAAGCTCAGCTTTTGCACTTTGAGCTTAAATATCAAGAGCTTAGAAGCTCCCCTGTTAAAAAGAAATCATTAGTCATGTATAAAAGTCCATAATTCATCCATTGGACTAAGTTACATCCTCAGCTTTTGGCTTTTTCATCCACAGCTTATAGATTTTTTCGCAAGCTTTTTCTAGTTTCTTTGAGCTTATGAGTTTATTTCTTGTTTCTCCCCCTTGGAATCATCAAAAAGAATATTAGCACAATAAAAACATCATACAAACATATCAAAGTGCGCATTTTAATCGGATTATCGAGCTTTTGAACATAAAGAGCTTAAAATTCCAAATAATGAGGGACATTTCGAGAAGAGAGTTTGTGAAGCTCATTTTATTGATAAAACATGGTATCTATAAATATATAAGACATTTGAAATCAAGAGATTCATGTAAGGAATGAAATTTTCATTGAGACATTTTATCGAGCACTTGGTGTGCGTAGAATAAAATCGAAGGTGTATATAACATTTGTAAATGTGATCATTCCCAAAAAAACAACACCGAAAGCAATTCTATAATCACAATCCATCAACAATCATAATTCCCAACACAATGATACAATAAATTCATCAATTCATCAAGCAAAAGCATTTTCTCAAGGGTTCAACTCAATTGAGATTAAAGAGGGAATTAAACTTACCAATTAATTGGAGAAGTTGAGGAATATGGATCATATACCCATAATATAGATTCAATAATATATAATTTACAAGAAAGAAATCATTTTTAGTGATTTGTGGGTGAATTAGGCGAAGGGGTGCGAAAAATGGATGAAATATAACAAATATGAGAAAACTGAGACAGAACACATTTAAACCAAAATATTTCCTAGGTCAACCAGTTGGAGCGGGGGTTCGACCATTCCAGGCATAGGTCGACCGGTCAACCCCTTGGTCATCGATCCCTGGAGCCATTTTCTGGTTCTGTCCGAATTTTGAGTTAAAAATCCGATTTTTCACCCCTAAGTTTTAAAAACGCACAAAATGCAAACATAGACCTTATTCGATATGCATTATGCTTAAACGAGCTCGAATTGAAGCAACAGACTTGGCGATTAACGATTTTGTAAGAATATCCGCGAGTTGATCTTGAGACTGAGTAAAACACATCTCAATTTTTTGTTCAAAGACACAATCCCCCTAAAAAAATTGTATCGAACCTCAATATGTTTTGTTCGGTTATGATGGACCGGATTTTGAGCATTATTTATAGTAGACGTATTGTCACAAAAATTAGAAACATTTATGAAAGAACATTTGTAATTCGCTAAGGTTCGTTTCATCCAAAGAAGTTGAGTACAAAAGGCGGCGGAAATATATTCGGCTTTGGCCGTTGAAAAGATACACAATTTTGTTTCTTTAAAAAAACAGATACTAGGCAATTGCCAAAAATTGACATGATCAATATTTCCCGCATATTCTGAATCACTATATCCTTTTAGAAAGAAAAAAAATTCATTCTTTGGATAAAACAAGCCATATGAAATAGTGTCTTTCAAATATCAAAAAATTCTTTTAACGGCACTTAAATGGGATTCTTTTGGGATTGCTTTGAAATCGAGCACATGGGCATAAGACATGAAGAATATTGAGTCTATGAGAGTAATAAAAGTTGATGAACATACCTCGATTGTGTTTCCGTCAACTAATTCAAACATAACCAATTTGATGTAGATAATCATTGATATCTCTACGATCATTTGTCCTTTAACACCCAAGTATCTCCTACAAAATCTTAAGAAAAATTATTGCACAAGAATTTAGTAGTATCGAATAATATAGACAATATGATATAAACCAATTTAGAAATTAGACAATTAGCACATACTATGCTTTTGTAAGAACCAACAAGAGTTTGAAATAACATGTAAGTTCTATTGAGCTTATAGAAAAGCTATATAAGGTCTCTTTTGAAATTTGAAAATATAGTTGAAACCTCATTTTTAAGAAACATTTTGAAAAGGATTATGAGAATCAAGACAAGAATAAAAACATGAATATGTGCAACATTTAAATAAAATTCATAATTCAAGAATATGATAAGAGTTACCAATTTCTCCATTGCCAAGGGTTGTGTCTTTCCCATTATTGATTATATCTTCTTCTTGGAAAATGATTTTGTTGATAATGTCCTTTCCTTTGATCGAATGGCGTGAACATTTGTTGTCTATTTGACGATTTGAATTTTCTTTGACTTTTATTGCGCCGAGTACCTATCATGAAATTATCTTTGTGTACCCTCAAGTGTTTGGGTCCATTTGGATTAGCTTTGAGACTTTTAGGTCTCCAATAATATTTTGAGCTATTTCTAGCCCGACAAGTATTTGTCGTGTGACCACTTTTACCACAATAAAAACATGTAATAGTTCTAGAAGCAAGATGATTGGCATAAACAAGAGTAGCTACTTGATTCTTTTTCATATCATTGACAACATTTGACTTATAACTAAGTCGTAGTTTCAAATGATCAATATATTGAATATCAAGAATTTTGGTCATTTTATCGATTCTCAAATTAAACTTCATCATATCCTTTTTCATGCAATCAATATCCTTGGTGATAATTTCATTTTCTTTTTCAAGGTTTCTAACCTTATCAAGTGTATTAGTGTGAGCACAAGAAAGTGATTCATATGAAACAAGTAAATTATCCTTTTCATTTTTCAGAGTGTTGAATTCCTTCAAATTTTTGTATTTAACAAGCATGCTTTGGAATTCATTTCAAAGCTCATCAAAATCATCTTGAAATTCATTAATAAAAGAGATAGAAGAATTATAGCATACCTCATTGACTTCTTCGATGCCCATTAGACATTGCTCGGCTTCCTCATCATCGGATGTTGCAAGAAGCTCATCCCATGTTTTTGCTTCGACTTTGGCATTCAAGGCATTTAATTTTCTGTGGAATTTCTCCTTCTTCCTTTGTTCTTCCTCCCTTTTTGGACAATTGGCAACATGGTGTCCGGGTTTTCCGCATCTAAAGCAAGACTTATTTCTTGCTTTCCTTTCCTTGTTTTTATTTACAAATTTTGTAAACTTTCTAATAAGTTCCTCATCTTCATCTTCTTCTTCTTCTTCATCTTCCTCAACACTAATAATAATTTTTCGATTTTGAGGCAAGACCTCTTGGAGTTGATCCCATATCTGGTTGAGAAGTCGATGCTTTTGAAGTACTCCTTTCATTGGTACAAACTTCATAGATGAAAAGATTGCCGATAAGCTCATCAAAATTTAGAGTTTCTAAATTTTGAGCTTCCGTAATAGCGGTAACTTTTTCGGACCAAGAGGCGGGAAGAGCATTTAGAACTTTTGTGACCTTATCCTCTTGAGAAATAATTTTCCCAAGTGCAACTAGAAGATTTACAATATTGTCAAGCCTTTCAACCATTTACGAAATATTTTCTCCAACATTCATAGTAAAATTTTCGAACTCTTTGACCAACATGGTCTTTCGGGCTTGTTTCACTTTTTTTATGCCTTTATAGATAACTTCTAATTTTTCCCATACATCATGAGGGGATCAAATTCATCTAATACGATTATATTCCGTAGCGGTAAGAGAACAATGAAGAATGTTAAGAGCTTTACCGTTTAAGGAGAATATTTTTTTGTCTTCATCATCGAACTCCTTGAGGCCTTTGGGTATTTGACTTCCATTCTTCTTTTTCTTCGTTGGGATAGATACTCCGTTAATAACCGTGTTCCAAATATCGAACCCGAAACCTTGTAAGAAGCACTCCATTCTATCTTTCTAAAATGCATAATTGTTGGAGTCGAAGAGAGGTGGCTTGTTGGTGGAGGCACCGATGGTGAGGTAGCTTCCACTCGTAGCCATGGATCTTTCCTCTTTACTCGCAATGAAGAAACGAGCTTGCCAAGGAGTTTGGCTCTGATACCACTTGTTAGTCCAAGTGGCTACGATAATCTAGAGGGGGTGAATAGATTATCCCGATTTTCCAATTTTTGCCTTCTTTTTCGAAAGGAGAAATGATAGCAAGAATGTAAGTGCGGGAAATAAACAACACGCATTGATTTATAGAAGTTCAACCCACCTAGGACCTAATCTTCTACCAACCCGATATATTCGAAGTGGATTTCGAAAAAGGAAAAAGTTTATTAATAGATACCAAACTATTACAACCTTTACCTTGAAGAGCACCAAACTCTTTTTACAACGGCATCTATGAAGATCACCACAATCTTCCTACTCGAAGAGCACCAAACTCATCTTCACCTCGAAGAGCACCAAACTCTTCCAACTCGAAGAGCACCAAACTCTTCAACACCTAGAAGAGAACCAAACTCTTGAACATGAAAAGCACCAAGATTTTCAATCAAATCAACCAAACGTGTTCTTGCCAAAAGAACACTAACAAGGATTTCTTGTTTTGGATGATGTTACAAATACAATCATGATTACACCTTAAATGAAATATTACAACTCAAAAGTGCAAGTGTAATAAAGAAAGAAAGCCTAATAAGCAAGATGTGAAAGTGATAAGCTTAGGTTATTACAACAAGAATGTTGAAAGTAAAGACTTAGACAAATTTGCAGATTTTCTTGTTGTGTTGTATTGTGTTGCTTCAAGCCTTCATCTATTTATAGGAGAGCTCTTGGATTTGAATCCCAGCAGTAGGCTCCTCCTTAGAGATTGAAATTTGTAAGAAAATTGCACATTAACTGGAGAATATAGCTGTTAGAAATCAATCCCACAATTTCATGAAAAGTTGTCTGCTGTGCAATGGATAGTTTGCTGATAAAACGTTAGATCGGCCGGTCGACCTATAATAAGAAAAATAAATCAAAAATGAAATACGCTTGAAAAACCAAGGCTTGGATCGGTCCAATAGGGGTTGGATCCTTTGTGGACCGATTGGCCATGCTAATTTGTGAAATAGAAATGATTTTGGAAATTTTCCAAACTACAGACACCGGTTGACCACACCGGTCGCCCTTTAGGTCAACCGGTTGACCACCCTATTTTTAGCAAACATGTTGTTCCCTGTTTTGCACAACTTTCAGGTACGGGTTGCCCTCTAGGGCGACCGTTTGACCTCAAAACAGATGAGTTGTGCAATTTTTGTCAAAAATAAACTTCAAGAAATACTCTGTAAAATTAGTAAAAATGTTTTAAGTCGATTAGGAGTATTTGGACAACATTTAAAGACATTGTTTTGGTGAAAAACTCAGTTAAATAAAATCATCAAAATTACGATAAAAATATTTATCTAAAGAGGAGACCTCAGGCCAAAAGAGATGATGTGGGCTTACATAGCAATACACCACACAGGTGGCAGCTCGAGCACCTTCTCGTGATAGGGCAGCCAAAATTGTACTGATGCTGGAAAATTGTGGCCTCCGTAAAGAGCGTCCAGCTCATGCGGCATCAGCAACCCCGGCCGAAAGTTCTGGTCAGTTTCGGTCCAGTCTGTTATAGAATTCTTTGGAGGCCTCTTGTTTGTGCCTTGGGCCTCTTCCACAGCCCGACCAGAAGTCGACGGAGGCGCACCACGACCAACTCCGCCACTTGGCCTCGCGGACACCCTGCGGTCTACACTGCTTGGCCCCGCGACCTCAACCCCACTTTGCGTTGCCCCGCGCCCAGCCATGCTTGGACCAGTGGACCCTCCTCCACTTAGTCCAACGCCGCGACCAACTCCACTGGGCTCAACTGTTTCCTCTCGGCCTGGCTCCATATTTTCTCTCGTTCCTTGGGCCCTAGCTGCGGCACCATCCTCTGGCATATTTGGCCGCGTGGTCTCACCCTGGCTGGGTTCTGCATCTTGATTATCCCCTTGGGACTCTACTGGTTCGTCTTTCAGGGACAATTAGGTCTTATATATTTCTCCGCCAATAATCACTGTGATTGGGGCGGGGGCCAGAACTTCTTCATCCCCTCCTTCCCTAAGGGAAATCTCCTGTTCTGAACCCTCGTAAGAGCAGGAGACATCGACGACGCTCGGACCTTCCTGAGAAATCTCCACTTCCGATGGAGGATCTTCTACCTCAACCTCAATTATGTACTCTTGATTTTGGCTGTCTTCGCCGGAACCAGACATTTTTGAAAGAAAAAAGGAAAATAAGAAGAAGTTTTTGAAGATTACCTAAAGATTTCTGAGCTTTATCTCTCAAAGCCGACTTGAGCTCTGCTCTGTTTTTGATATCTCTGGTATGACTAGAAAGGGAAGCAAAAGTGAAAATGGAAAAAGGGAAGCTGTATTTATAGACAAGGTTTCCTCGAAAATAACGTGCCTGTTGAAAAGGGCACGACTTTTCAAAATTCATTTCAAAGTAACTGTCACGTCTCTCCGGTTCCAATGCCATGATGGTCCAATTAGAAGACGCCACATGTCTGCCATCATTGGTTCCATTTAATACGCTGTTTCAAGCATTAAATATTGATTGACAACTTTCGTCCATTTTAAAACCGTTTGACTTCTCTCTCTCCATTCAAGTTCAAAACCACCTCGGCGAATCTCCTGATCGGCTTTGAACTTGGGGGTCATTGATGATACACAAGCTGAGTTGGACAAAATGCATCTACGTAGTCATCCAATATCTGATGACGTGGACCGACCAGGTGACATGGATCGACCAGGCCACCCTCACCCGAGCTGAGGTGCAGGCGAGCTCAACCTGGTTGGTACCTTCTAAGAGGATTCAACATCCCACCACTAAATCAATTCAATCCACTAGTGACAGACCAATGAGCCACCTGTCAATGCATCAATGGGACAAGTCAACAAGTACTTTCCAATACATGGCCACCATGCGGCTCATGCACAGCAAGAAAAGGACAAGTATCCCTAGTATTTTAGATGTAATAATTACTTAGCCACTAATTGTATTAGTATAAAGAGATCTCATTTATGAGGAAAATGATAGGAGAAATCCCCTATATAACTTTACAAATTCAAAATCAGATACGTATACCAACCCCAGCTCATCAACTCGGCTTTCTAATAAGAAAAATGCAGTTTTAGCCACATTTCATATTTTCCAGCTGTTTATTTAATATTTTGGGTTGTTGATCAAACAAAGGCATCAACAAAACCATATCACGATCAAACAATGCAACACCTAACTGACGACTCGTTTAAGGCTTAGTTGATAATATGTGGCTAATTTTTTTTTAACATTACCTTACAAAAAAAAAATTGTTTCAAATTACAGAAATTCTTGAGGTTTTTGATTTCGTCTTATATTTTGCCCTAATCGTTAATTGACCTCATGTAATTGGCTGACATCATCAAACATTTACAATCACATACACCCCTAAACTTTTATAAGTATTACAAATAGTTTGAACTTTTCATCTCCCTATTTGTAATATTAATTTAGAAAAGTTGAGGAACTATCCGTCACGAAATAATTTGGAAAGAAAGAACCTTTTATTCATAATATGATCTATGAATGAATAATCCAAATTAAAGACTTAGAAGGCATTTAAAGAAAGCCAAAACCCTAAACAAATCCTAATCTAACTAGGGAGCAAAATCCTAAAAATCAAAACACTTAAATGGGCCAAAAAACGATTAAACAAAGAAATTTCTTGTCCGGGCGTCTTTATATCGGCAGATAATCACTTTGTGTTATTTCCATCTCATCGTTTCCCTTCGAAAACATGATTTTAATAAAGAATCGCACATCGTCTCCAAAATTACGAATTTACTATTTTGCCCCTCTTTCGATCCGCTATAGCCCAAAACTCATTTTTCATTCGTTCCATGTCAGTATCTGTAAGGTATAAGACGAAAAGTTTGGGCATTTTGTAATATTTAGAAAACTTGAGAGATAAATTGTAAATATTTGATAATGTCAGCAAATTCCGTTGGCGCTTAAAATGTAAGACGAAATCAAACCTCAAGAGCGTTTCTGTCATTTTTAAACTTGTTTGAGTTTCCTTTTTTTTTTTTTTGTAATCATTAAAATGATAAAGTCAAAACACGAACACCAATCTTAATTCATTAATGTTGGCTTGCGGGTAGAGACACTGACAGGAAAAACCTCAATCATAAGAAACAAAAATAGCCAACAGTTGACTAGCTAGGATCATTTTCTAGTATTGATAATAGATGCCATATCATTTGATTCCTCGTTTTCGTTGGGTGTCATTTTGTGCTTTAATGCAATTGGGAACTCTATATAATAAGCATTTCAAAAGATGTAATTTAAAATCTTCAAGCTACAGAAAAAATAACTTGTATTGCAGAAGCAAGCACTGCATGAGTATGGTGAGCAATGCATTTTTAAACAAAATTCAAAAACGTTTTCTTTCTTAATAGTGTGACATTTTCCAATTTTTTTTTTGTCTATTTCTTTTAGCAAAAATAATCTGGTGTCCCACAATATGCAGGGGATTCTTCAAAATGTCAATATTCAACAAAAGCAGCAATCAAGGCTGGGAGGAAATAGAGCTACTGTATTTGTGTTTGGTAATTTTTCTTAAAAGTATTTTTTATGGGTATTTACAAAAACTACCTATGAGGTTTAGCCTAATGACAAAACAATACAGTTATATTTCTAAATTACGAATACTCCTTTCACATTTGTTTCTATTTTACTAATTGTACCCTGGAGGTTGCGGTATTTGTTAAGTAAATACAAACAACCTCAATGGGTGTTTTTTTATAACATTGTAAGTGGGTATTTGTAATTTTGAAAGATAATTGTAGTTTTTTTTTTTTGTAATTGAGCTAAACTTCAAGGGTTGCAGCTATAATTATCCCTAACTTTTATTACTCTCAGTAATAGTATTATATATTATCTATTTTGTGTATTTTGATGCAGCTATGGCAGCATTAGAGACAATGGCAATAATTTCAAATGGTGTGAGCTTAGTGACATACTTTTATGGTTACATGAACTTCAGCTTAACAAAATCAGCAGCTGCACTCACAAACTTCATGGGAACTGCATTTCTGCTCTCATTATTTGGAGGATTTATTTCAGATACTTACTTGTCCAGGTTTAAGACTTGTGTCGTCTTCGGCTGCATTGAAATGATCGTAAGTGATTATACTCCAAATATAGTCCTAATTTAAATTCTAGATTTAAGATAAAATCGATTTTATATCTTCAAGACAGTAGAATACATGCTATGTTTTTGGATTGATGTTAGTTACGGTAAACTAAATTACTCTGTTTAACTAGCATGTTAAACTTAATGACAGAGCCAAGTGTGCAATTAGCTCACCAATTATGGTTAAGGTGCATGCCAACATGTAATGTGAATAGAAATCATTGACATAAGACTCAATAAACATCATTTATCTGTTTCCAGAACATGCAATTAATATTACAGGATAATTACAATAAGACCCGGAGGTTCGGGCTAATTACAAAAGGATCCAGACATTTTATTCTTTTTGTAACTGTCTCGGCCTTACAAAAGGATCCAGACATTTTATTCTTTTTGTAACTGTATTATCCCTAAACATTATAAACAGAAGGGATCATTATTAAAACACATATGAGGTTTGGGCTAATTACAATAAAAAAAAAGGAGATGATTCAAAATTTATATATATAAAAAAAAAAACTTAGGTTTGTTTTTGTCTTAAATTTAAGGGGGTAACTGTAATATTTTTATAAATGTCGGGGATTTTTGAAATATTGTTTTGCTTATGAAGGACAAAAATATAAGACGAAATCAATCCTCAATGAGGTTTTTGCAATCTTCAAAGATCTTTTTTTTTTTTTGTAGTTATCCCCAAACAGAAACAAGTAATAGCATGTAACAAAGAATTTCATTTCACCTTGTGAATATATTACTGATCAGCAAGCAAATATTTGAATTTGCAGGGGTACTCTCTTTTAGCAGTGCAAGCACATTTCAAACAGCTAAGACCTTTTCCATGCAAAGACATAGCCACAACCAAAACAGACCATTGTGATTCTGCAACTATCAGCCAAGAGGCAATATTGTTCACTGGTCTTTATTTGGTGGCACTGGGAACCGGAGGGGTCAAAGCGGCTCTGCCTTCTCTTGGAGCCGATCAATTCGACGAAAACGACCCTAGAGAAGCCGCTTCTCTTTCAAGCTACTTCAACTGGTTGATGTTTTCCATTACATTAGGAGCAATATTCGGGGTGACATTTTTAGTATGGATAAGTACTAACCAAGGATGGGATTGGTCGTTCGGTTTATGCGCTATAGCCGTTGCAACGTCTATTCTGTTCCTAAGCATGGGGAAATCAGTTTATCGAACGAACGTGCCCAAGGGGAGTCCTTTAGCTCGAATTTTACAGGTATATATAGATTTTTTTGGAATAGAACTTTGTTCCTTAGGGATTGGAATATCTAATTATTTCCTACTTATATAGGTCTTTGTAGTAGCCATTAGAAACAGGAAGCTTGGAGTACCAGATATGGGACAAGAGTTGCATGAGATTCATGACAAAGAAGCTGGAAATTATGAGATTCTTCAGAGGACTGATCAATTCAAGTAAGTTCTTTGTGTTGCGTTAGGGAGTGTTTGCAAACACTTAAAAAAGTGATTATCAACTTTTGGCTAAAGAAAGAAAAAAAGGTAGTTTTAGTGTTTTCAAATGGCATCTTATGTTTCTAATGCTACCTTATTTAGTCATAATCTAAAAGCGGAGGGGTGCTTAGATTTTATTTTTTCATTTTAAAATATGTAAAAATCCTATTGGACATTTTTCACCTCAAAATATATGTACATAGGCATGGACACAAATTCATGTTTGAAAAAATAGGATATTTTAGACTTTTACACACAAATAAAAGCACTTTTACACTTATTCATCAAACACTTTCTCTTTAACTGATTCAACTTTTTTGTTTCTATTTGCAAACATTATCAATTCCTAATTCTCAAGTACTTATAGCTTCTATCTGCAACAGAGTTAACCACTGATTCATCACTGAAAAAACGGAACGATTTTCAGGTTTTTGGACCGAGCAGCAATAGTGAGAACCTCACAAGATCAACCCAAATCTAGTACTTGTGAATCCTGGAGGTTGTGTACTATCACACAAGTCGAAGAAACAAAAATCCTAGTCCGAATGCTCCCAATCATACTTAGTACTGTTTTCATGAACACCTGTTTGGCCCAGCTCCAGACATTCTCCATTCAACAAAGCACGACTACTATGGATAGAAAAATCGGAAGTTTCAAATGCCAGGACCCTCAATTCCAGTAATCCCCCTAGCATTCATGTTCGTACTACTCCCAATTTACGACAAACTTTTCGTCCCTTTCGCACGAAAGGCCACAGGCATCCCAACAGGAATCACACAGCTCCAGAGGGTCGCAGTGGGTCTTGTTCTTTCAGCCATATCCATGGCCGTGAGTGGAATTATCGAAACACACAGGAAAAACATAGCTATAAAGCATGATATGGTGGATTCATTAGGGCCACTACCGATGAGTGTATTCTGGCTAGGAATACAGTATGCTATTTTCGGAATGGCAGACATGTTTACACTCGTGGGGTTATTGGAATTTTTCTATGCCGAGAGTTCGTCTGGCATGAAGTCACTAAGCACCGCCATTTCTTGGTGCTCGTTGGCGTTTGGGTATTATACAAGCACTGTGGTGGTGAACGTGGTGAACAGGGTTAGCGGAGGGTGGCTGGGGAGTAATAATCTAAACAGGGACAAACTCGAATATTTCTACTGGTTGCTGGCAGGCGTAAGCGTGGTGAATTTTGGGTTGTATTTAGTATGCGCGTCTTGGTATAAATACAAGAAGGTGGAAGTGAAGAAAGGAAATAATGGTTGTATTGATTATGTTGAGGAAAGAATTGATGTGAGCATTGTTAGGAATTCTACACCTTAGAATGCTATTCTAGTCATGTGGGATTTGGTAAACTTAATTACAGTGGGATTTATGATCATGTAAATAATCTCAGAGTTATAAAGGTTCTGAGACAGGCAAAAGAATGTGTTGAAAAGTTAATATAACATATGTCACTAGCAACTGGGATTAATACTCTCTTGCTGAACAGAGTTTCTGTATTGTTTGGATTGAAGTGAACAGAGTTTCTGTATTGTTTGGATTGAAGTGACAAATAGGAGAATAGAACGTGATTATCCTATACATTTACAGACTACTACCAAAACTCACTAACTTTCAGGAGTAAAAAAGGTTAAATTCGAAAACTACCCATGAGATGATGTCTAATCACAAAAAGTTCTAGTTATGTAACAACAAAAACCTCTTGAGGTTTGTATTTGCTAAACAATACCCGGTTAGATTGTATTTCACAGCCATGGCAACATCACCATCAAATCAGAACAGTCTCACAATACAATACATTAGGGTCCGTTTGGATGAAGGGATTTGAAATTCCAATAGATTTCAAATGAATGGATTCGAAATCGACCTCTTATTTGGATGATGTGGATTTGTGTAGGGATTTCAAATCCATCGTAATTTTTGATAAAAAAATTTAAAAGCTCTATTCCTTTTGTTAATTGACAGTTAATAAATAAAAATAAAATATATAATCTTATTGTTTTATAGATTATTATAACTTTAAACACTAATAAAAATATGAAATATATAACTTTTATTATGTATATGTGTGTACAGTGTGTGTAGTGTGTGTGTAATTGATTGTAGTGTGCGTAGTGTATAAATGTAGTGTGGGTAAAATGTGTAAGTGTGTACAGTGTGTATAAATGTAGTGTGGGTAAATGTGTAAGTGTGTGCAGTGTGTGTAGATTGTATAGTATGTTCAGTGTGTGTACAGTGTCTCTGCAGTGTGTGTAAATTGCTAGTGAGCACAAAAGGGGAAAAAAGAATGAATTTCAAAAAAAAATTGGGAAGAATTTAAAATCCTTTGAAAATAAACTAAAACTTAAAGACGGATTTAAAATCCATTGATTTGGATTTATATATCAAACAAGGGTGTGGATTTGGCTAAGAATTTGAAATCCCTCGTCCCAAAATCCCCTCCCAAATCCCCCCAAATGCACCCTAAAACAACTCCATTTGCCATTAGAGGAACAAATTTTATATTAGCCCAGTACAATCCCGAAAGGGGCGAATTGAATCAAACCAATTAGCCCATATTCATATGTTAAGACCAATTATATATTTTCATCGCAGTGAACAGCAATACCAGCCTCATCCTCGATCACTCTCCCAATACCAGAGTTAAATGGCACCGCTATCGTGTGGTGAGAGAGAGACACACACACATAGAGAGAGGATGTCATGAATTAGATGCACCGGACCAGCAAATCATCATTCGTCAAATTCTTTTTCACCACAAGAAAAATGAAATAATTATACAAAGAATATCAAAACCAGCCACTTTAGGCTATTGGAAGTGGTCATGATATGGATGGATAAGATGATCCATCATCAGACAACACTCAAATACACAAAGAGTAACAAGGTTAAACAAGTATCCATAGGGACTATGATTTGTTAATAAACACAATAGATAAATTATCTATAGAAACCAGGACGCGAAATATCACGAAAATGCAACAGCGCTCTTCTGCTGGGAAGTATTGTACAGAGTGTCTGATACTTTAGAAGGAGGCCAATATCGGAAGACTGATCTACCAACAATGTTTTTGATAGGCAGTGGACCCCTGGAAAAAAAAAAAGCAAGAATTCTGGCTCAAAATCTGTCTTCCTGAGGTTATAGAAATCAAAAATATAAAATTTCACTTCTTTCATTCTATGTCACTTCTGTTACTTTGTTGTAAATTATGATTCATGCAGTTATTCACACCCATCACAACCATAATATGCATGGCTATCAGCGAAGCAAAGGGAAAGAAACAGAAAAAATAAAATGACAGAATATAACTGATCTCCATCAGACTCTAACAGGAATAGAATGTTGGCAATGATTAATCATACTGCAATAATGATTACCAGTTATGAGAGTCGAAGCTGTTATTGCGGTTGTCTCCCAATACAAACACATAGCCTTCAGGTACAAGCTATAACATAACAAAAGGAAAAATTAATGAGTTTTCACGTTATTTTATACGATGACAAGGCACAAAACAAAAATAACAAGCACAAGAAGTTACCATTGGATCCATTTCATATTCAAGAGGTTCCAAGATGAACTCCTCATCTTGGGCAATACCATTGACAAACAATTTCCCACTACGAACCTGCACCAGGCATCAAATTAGACCAGTTGAAGGGGAAGATGAGACAGAAGCAAATAGATTTAACCACCACTTTCATATTACTTACTTCTACATAGTCACCAGCTTTAGCTACAATTCTTTTGATAAACACATCCGATGAACTAAAACCAATTTCCTGCACAGCAAGTGAAAACAAACAATAACATGTCAAATCCATGATTCAACACATATCAGAGTAACTATTCTGCCAGTGATGCTAAAACCAAATTCAAAAGACACCTGAAGAATTGAAGGAGCCTTGAAAATCACAATGTCTGAGACTTCAGGCTTCTTGAAAATATAAGAAACCTGGAAAACCCACAAAAATGAAGGAGAGCGAAAAGAGTTAGCTTGCATACCTCAGCCAAAAGAGTTAGCTTGCAAATCTAATTCTATCAATGTCATTATATTTTGAAGCTCAATAGAAACTACACATATATTATATATATATATATATATATATATATATATAAAAAGATTTTATCTAGACCATCCACAATTATATATATATATATATATATATATATAAAGATTTTATCTAGACCATCCACAGTTATTTGCCAGCAGAAAAGTGAGGCCCATTGTTACATGAGAACATGTTATGTTTCAGAAGAAGCTAGTTACAACCATTTATATCATCTTATACCTCAATAAAAACTGAAAAATGGGGTAACTGCTCAGCTGAACCCAGCATATTACTATGTGATACCTTTCCTTTCTTTTTTTTTTTTTTTGCGAGTTACCACTTCAAAAGGCCTACTCCAAAGCAATAGCTTAAAAGCACTGCCACAAGCCTTAAATGCGGACAAATAGGATATGTAAGAAACCAACAATATCCAGAACTGAAATGTAGAAATCGCACAGTAAAGCACCCAACATGGATTCTGTTTTCATGGCACAGCATCTTCATCAAACCTATTGCCTTACGCATATACATATGTATCATTCTAATAATACAAATGAGATTGAATTTCAATATAATTCAGTTAAAAACAGGTCCATGTTTTTCATTTCTTTGTATAACACCGAGTGATATGCTAAGTATTCATGATTCACATATTAATCCAGTAATGATCAACTTAAAATTCATGCTACTTGAACATTAAAAAACCATAAGAATGATACATCAAACAACAGCTAAATTGAAACTATACCTTCTCAGCTAGAATCCTATCGCCCACATCAAGGGTTGGGTACATAGATGTGGAGGGAATCGACCTCGGCTCCGCCAAAGTCGACTTAAACAGAATGCTAACGCTAAAAGCAGTGAATGCAGCCTTAGCATCTTCAGAAGTAAAGCACATATTCATCAATTTCAATAGCCAACTGTTACTACTGCGACCACTACTTTGTGGCAAAACGTTCACACTAATACTACCACCACTCTTGGCCATGGCAAAGGCCTCCGGACCCTTACTACTACTACCACTAACACTTGATGTCTTCACTGTCACTTTGCTGACTGTTACTTTGCTGCTGCTGGCACAGCTGCCACCAACAATGGCCCCTCCTCTATCAACCTCCGTGCTTGTGGGTTCATTACAGGGTAACCACTTGGAACCCGGTAAAAACGGAATGATCGTCGATGCCTTAAGCGGTGAAATTCCCAAAACACTCATGCTCGAAGAAGACCCTATTGACTGCTTCATCAAAGAGATTAATCCCATAACAACAGGCGATTGCCCCTTTCCACCAAGAATTTCCCCGGCCAATGTTGAATACATCGACGAAGTCGAATTATTCGGATTCCGTTTTGATTGGGGGCGGCAGAAGTCGGAGTAATCGGAGTCGGGCTTCTGTGAGGGGGAGTGTTGAAAGACGCGGGATCGCGCTGCGCACTCGTGAAGGAATCGAGTGGCAGCGCATTTACTGGAGGCGGCAGAGGAGGAGGCGGCGAAGTTTGAGGCGACGGACGCCGAAAAGTTGACGGTGAATCGGATAGCCATAACGGTAAATTTCACGAAGATGGACAAGAAGAAAAAGAAAATCTCGGGGTTTACAAACGGCTGTGAGATGAGCGAGAGCTCTATAAGACTAATAACGCCATCGGAATACAAGAGATCAGTGATGAATCGGAGAGAAAAGGGGGGAATTGAAAATGTGAGGTTATATCAGAAGGTAAGGGAGGAAGATGAAGGTGGATTTGAGTGAAGAGTTCGGAAAAGCGAAACCCTAGGAACGGCGGCGAAAGGGCGGCGCTCTTCCACAGAGCGCGGAAGGGAATTTGCCCGGTGGCGAAAATTCAACAAGGTAGACCTTAGACTGGATTTGGGGTTTTTTAACAAATGAGAATTGTAGTACTACCTCTTTTTGTTGAATTACATGTATGCCCTTTTGGCTCATGAATAATTACGGAAAGACCAGATAGATGTATAGATGTATATAATTGCCTAAAGTGAAAATTAGTAAAATAATTTATAGGTTCTTGGGAATATAATAAGAAAATTCAAAAAATGCCTTTCAAATAAATGAAAATGAATATGCATATGATTTCCATACGCACGGTCCATTAAAAGGATAATTTAATATTTTCATGAATGCTTTTTCAAAATGAACTCACAAATACTTTATAAATTAATTCAACATGATTGCTCACTACATTTATTTGTTTTTTAAATACATTCCATTGAATTTAAGTATTTAAAAACAATCAACAACGACAAAGGATGATCCAAAGACCCAATCTGGTAATTGAAGAAGGTATGTGGAAATTGCTTTTACTCGACTTTTCAAATATTTTGATTACTGATTTATATTGGTTGACTTTTCAAAGTGGGCTTGCATGCTTCGTGCCCAATTTCCTTTTATTGCTTTTTCACACCCAAAACTTTTGGATTATGCAATGCACGTTCCTCATATGAACTAAATTTTTACATATCTATTTTCGAAAAAGACAAATTTACATATAAAATATTGAATGACCAAAGTGCCCCTACTAGTGCATATTTAGACGACGTTTAATCCGCGAAATCTTCTATTTTCATGTG
Organism: Rehmannia glutinosa; assembly: GCA_016081115.2. Lineage (NCBI taxonomy): Eukaryota > Viridiplantae > Streptophyta > Magnoliopsida > Lamiales > Orobanchaceae > Rehmannia > Rehmannia glutinosa. The sequence continues at coordinate 94,054,133 of CM071926.1, forward strand.
ATGTTTTACTTTATATATTGTTTTATATATGCTATTATTTAACAAATACAAGAATGTTAGGCGCAAAAATGCCGTTTAATATGTAATATATAATTAAGTTTATGTATTGTAATAATATTATTAATTTCCTAATAATAAATTAAGTTTATGTATTGTAATAATATTATTTGTAATTAATCTTGTTTAATCATTATTTAGTATTCAATTATTGTCTTACATTATTTCTCGATCATCATATCGACTTGAGCGTCGGATCCTGGGACAATCCCGGCTCGTACAATGTTTGCAAGTGTGCAGTAAGTTCGTAATAGAAGATTTCCAGCTCCCCGAGAAGAAGACTTGGAAGACTTTCCGCCCACCCCTACTACTACATTACTAAGCAATATAAAAAGTGAAATTTGATAAAGGTAAACCCTATACACCGTTACATTTTTTCTCCTATGACATTTTAACAACAAACAAGCAAGATCACTTTACTTGTAAGAAAATGACAACCCATATCCACAAGCAAAGAGGTAACAAACCATGTTATTAAACACAACAGACATCCATCTCGATCAAACACATAACCTTGTTATTTACATATACATATTTACATAAGATTAAACCAAAATATAATACAAACCAAAAAAGGGAAAGTGACCCATCAATATAGCCCAACAGTCGTCATCCATATCCATGATTTCCAAAACCTCAAGGAACTACATATTTCGCCCAAGAAGCATCATTCCTATGCTCACCGCACGCATGAACTACATGAGGCTAAAGCCTCAAAGAAAAAATCATGCATGTCCAAAGAAATAGTGATGCTTTTCCAACATGTAATGCTAACATGTAAAATCCATGAATCAAAATACTTTATTCAAAATCGTTTTCTTTTATTTGGGCCCCACCCAACTACTACGACCTAAAAGAGCTCGCACACAACAATAATCAAATGGCCAATAATATCGAATGGATCTACGTGTGGACTATCCTCCCGCGCCCCTGGTCCCCTACTAAGGCCCCTCAGTGTCCGCCAAGAAGATCCCACCCGGGCCATACATAGCCCACTTCCAAATGGACCATACTACTCAAGAGCATCTCCTATCTAATACCTAAACATATTTCATAAGTGAAACAATCATTTTCTTCCGTAAAATTTTTCGCATGTGAACATCCTCTTGTAATATGCATGCACATGCAAATGCTATGAATGAAATGTTCAATATACCAAGACCATATCGCAACATCATTTTATAATATCCACGTTTATTCCACACCTAAATATTTGTTACAGCTTTCCTATATGAACAACAATTTGTGAAAATATGTTGCATCAATGTCAATTAGAAGCTCGTCACGTACCAATTGAGATAAACTACTTGGACTCTTTAATCTAAATACTCATATCATTGTAAATTGTATATTTAATTATAAACATAGTTAGTTTTGTGATCAGCTTCCCATTTAATTTATTTGCTTTAAAAAAAAAACTAAAATTCGTCTCTTTGAGATGAAAAGAAAATAATACAAAGCATTTAGAATTAAATCACCCTTTCAGGAATTATATTTAGTTCTCATCATTAACTATGTGTGAGCCAAAATTTCTCTTCTCATTTACCTTAAGAAATCATGTTTAAATGTAATTAGGTTATATCTTATTCTGTTAGGCTAGTTAATTATTTTCCCCCATATGAAATTTCTATAATTAACCTAAATAGTGTATTTTCTATGTTCTTTGACTTAACACCAGTTATGTATATTTCTTATTCTATTAATTCTTTTCTTTTCTTTTTTTTAACCAATCAATTATTGTAAGCTCCATATAAATTTCCCTCACATAAAATATCAAAATCAACATTTTCTTTTTAACCTCGTAATACCATAAGTATTAATTGAACAAAAAGAAAAATAGCATTGGATACTTTACCTTGGTATGTAGACACTTCCCTCTCAATTTCTCTATTTCATTTTGTTTTTCAGCCGTGTATTTGAGTTTCTATTTATTAACATATTAATTTATACAACCAGCCCTTATCTTTTCAAAGTTTAAGGCGGTTAAGAGGTATTATTATAGATACTAAAATATAACCAATCCTCTTCTTTTCATAAGGTGTCTAGACACACACATACACACGTGTCTTGTCCACAAATTAGATGAATAAAATAGAACTAGCATGTTTTAGAAAACCATTTTTGTTTTGTTTAATGGTCAGCACAATCATATCTATATATATTTTATATATCATTACAAATATATATATTAGTTACCATATACTAGCTTATTTTAAAACATATATGGAATATATACACTTGAGTGAATATATAAATTATACTTTATATATTATATATTTGTTTTATTTTTGTTTTTTTTGTTTTTTTTAAACTACTTAAATTAGTAATCCGACAACTAACACCAGTGAGTTCCAAAATTAAAGAAATAGTCATGCCGCATAAAATAATAAGATTATGCAAATAGCACATAACTTGCATGTAATGCATGAATTATATTGGCCTAGTGAGTAGTGAGAGGCTCGGATATTACATCCTCCCCTCCTTATAAAAATTTCGTCCTCGAAATTTTACTTACCAGAATAGATCAGGGTACTTAGCTCTCATTTCGTCTTCTCTATCCCAAGTAGCTTTCTCTACTGATTGATTCCTCCAAAGTACTTTAACTAATGGGATTTCTTTATTCCTGAGTTTCTTTACTTCTCGTAACAATATCCTCACAGGTATCTCTTCGTAGCTCAAATCCGCTTTCAACTCTATCGGCTCGTTTGTCAAAATGTGAGATGGGTTTGCAACATAATTCCTCAACATAGAAACATGGAATACATTATGAATTTGAGCCATTGACGCAGGTAAGTCAAGTCTATAAGCCACATCACCAATTCTCTCAGTAATACGGAATGGGCCAATGTATCTAGGACTGAGCTTTCCCTTTTTTCCAAATCGCATTACCCCTTTCATTGGTGCCACCTTCAGGATCACTAGTTCTCCAACAGAATATTCTAGCATTCTTCTTCTTTGATCTGAATAACTTTTCTGTCGGCTTTGAGCAGTTCCCATCCTCTGTCGAATTTGTGTCACAACTCTGTCATTTCTCGAACTATGTCTGGGCCTAGAAGCTTTCTTTCGCCCACCTCATCCCAATGAACCGGTGATCTGCATTTTCTACCGTACAGTGCTTCATAGGGGGCCATACCGATTGTTGCTTGATAGCTATTGTTGTACGAGAATTCTATCAAAGGTAGATATTTACTCCATTGTCCTTGAAAATCTAGAACACAAGCTCTAAGCATATCTTCTAGAGTTTGTATCGTTCGTTCTGATTGTCCGTCCGTCTGAGGGTGATAAGCAGTACTAAATGACAATCGTGTTCCCAATGCTTTCTGTAAACTCCTCCAGAAATTAGATAAGAATCTAGAGTCCCTATCTGAAACAATGGATAGTGGCACACCATGAAGTCTAACCACTTCCTGTATATAAAGTTGTGCGTATCGGTCCATGGAATAGGTAGAACAAATTGGAATAAAATGAGCGGATTTGGTTAATCTATCAATGATCACCCAAATAAAGATCGTGTCCTTGACGCTTTTGGGCAAACCCGTCACAAAATCCATGGTGATCCTTTCCCATTTCCATTCTGGAATAGGCAGAGGTTGCAACGTTCCAGCTGGCCTTTTGTGTTTCGCCTTTATTTGTTGACAGGTTAAACATTGTTCCACGTATTGGGCGATATCACCTTTCATGCCTGGCCACCAGTAATGCATCTTCAAATCTCTATACATTTTAGTAGCTCCTGGATGTACAGAATATGGCGTTGAATGCGCTTCTGCTAGAACGTTCTCTCGGAGATTGTCCCTGTTGGGTACGTATAATCGTTCTTTAAATCGTAGTACGCCACTCTCAGATATTTTGAAATCAGAAGACACTTTCGAGGCAATATCTTTCTTCACTTTGGCACAGTAATCATCACCCTGTTGTTCCTATTGAATTCGATCAAGTAGTGTCGGTCGGAGTGTTAACGCTGCTAACTTAGCTTCAACGAACCCTAATGATACAACCTCTACGTTCATTTTCTGAAGATCCATTAACTCTGGATTCCGAAAGCGAATCGCAATTGCATTGCTTTGTGTTGATTTTCGGCTCAACGCTTCTGCTACAACATTGGCTTTACTAGGATGATAATTGATCACATAATCATAGTCCTTCACTAATTCCAACCATCGACGTTGTCGCATATTTAGATCTTTTTATGTGAAGAAGTGCTTTAAACTCTTGTGATCTGTGTAGATCTCACATCGTTCCCCGTATAGGTAATGCCTCCATATTTTAAGCGCAAACACTACTGCAGCAAGCTCTAAATCATGCGTTGGGTAGTTCTTTTCATAGTCCTTCAATTGTCTAGACGCATACGCAATCACCTTACCATTTTGCATCAATACGCATCCTAGGCCATTCTTCGACGCGTCATTGTAAACTACAAAACCACCAGTACCTAATGGAATTGATAGAATATGTGCTGAAGTCAATCTCTTTTTCAGTTCTTGAAAACTTCGTTCGCTTGCCTCTGTCCATTTAAATGCGACACCTTTTCTGGTCAATTGTGTTAAAGGCAAAGCAATCTTGGAGAATCCTTCCATAAACCGACGATAATAACTACTAGACCCGAAAACTACGTCTTACAAGGATTTGTAGGTTGTGGCCAATTGTTGATAGCTTCTACTTTACTTGGATCAACCGAGATTCCTGCTCCGGACACAACATGTCCCAAGAATACTACTCGATCTAACCAGAATTCGCATTTCTTAAATTTAGCATATAATTGTTTTGCTTTTAGAACCTCTAGTACACTTCTCAAGTGTTCAACATGCTCCTCTTTTGTTCTCGAGTAGACCATGATATCATCGATGAAAACAATAACGAATTTATCTAGAAAGTCTTTAAATACCCGATTCATCAGGTCCATGAAAGCAGCCGGGGCATTCGTTAACCCAAATGGCATCACCGAAAATTCATGGTGTCCATACCTCGTGCTGAAGGTTGTCTTGGGTATATCATCTTCTTTTATTCTCAGTTGATGGTACCCGGATTGCAAGTCGATCTTCGAAAATACTGCTGCACCTTGAAGTTGACCGAACAAATCGTCGATTTGAGGTAGCAGGTATTTATTCTTGATTGTGACTTTGTTCAATTCTCGATAGTCGATACACAATCTCATCGTACCATCCTTCTTTCGCACGAATAGGACCGGCGCACCCCATGGCGAGAAGCTAGGTCTAATGAAGCCATTATCTAACAACTCCCGCAATTGTGTCTTTAGTTCTTTCGGTTCAATGGAGCCATGCGATATGGGGCTTTAGAGATTGAGACGCGTTCCTGAATCAGTCAATAACAAACTCGATCTCGCGGCCAGGTGGTAATCCGGAAGGTCATCCTAAAATACATCGGAATACTCTCTCACTATTGGAACTTCATCAACAGCTTGGTTGGTGTTGTTCATCGATGCTCATGACACTTACTAGGTATCCTTCACGGCCCGGCCCAACAAACGCGTTGCGCCTTTAGTGTTTTTAGATATTATTGGAAATCTAAAACGTGTCGTGATTCCAACAAAGGTGAATGGATCTTCCCCTTGAGGTCGAAAGGTTACTATCTTTTTCTGACAATCGATTGTAGAACCATACTTTGATAACCAATCCATACCCAAAATAATATCGTAGTCATTCATGGATAACACAATTAGATTAGCATAAAGTTCTCTATTTTTGATTGGAATAGCACAAGCTTTCAAAATTTGATTTGTTTGTTTAGAATCTCCCGAGGGAATTGTTACATTGTAACCCACTTCAGCTACATCAGGTGTCCTACCCACTCTCCTCACATACTCAGTGGATGCAAATGAATGTGACGCTCCCGAATCAAATAGTACGAATGTTGGGGTGTCAAAGATAAGAAGTTTACCTGTAACCACTGATGGGTTTGCCTCTGCGTCTGCTCTCGTGATAGTAAATGCTCTGGCTGGCACATTCTTTTGTCCTGTAGGGTTCAGCCTATTTGGGCACGCACTAGCAAAATGTCCTGGCATCCCACACGTAAAACATCTCCTGTTATCTACCATGCAGCTTCCAGTATGTTGAGTCTTGCACTGAGGGCAAAAAGGTAGTGCTATAGGTGCCTTGTCCTAATTAGCTCTTTGACGCTTATTTTGTTCCCATTGTTGTTGTCCTTGGCGTGGTTGAAAGTTAGGTCTCTGTTGCTGCTGAACTTGGAAAACTCTCTTCTTTGGGCTTCCAACCCATCTCTGTCCATGTCCCTGTTTGAATTGACGTCTAGCTTCCTCGGCACGAAAAATCCTTAATTCAGCTTCTGCCACCAGTGCTCTCTCAAAGAACTGTGAATACGTTACTCCTTGAATTCTGCCCATGCCGACATCTCTATACACCGCCTCAAATCCTTCAAGGAATCTTTCTACTTTCAATGTGTCAGTACTAACCATATGAGTGGCAAACCTGGACAATTCTTCAAATTTACGAATATAGTCCCCGACCGTCTTAGTTCCCTAATGTAGTTGTATGAATTCGTTCATCTTCATTATACCAACAGGAGCCGTGAAGTACTTGTTTCTGAATAGTTCTTTGAATCTTTCCCAGGTCATTGTTGTAACATCTTCTATGCTCCTTATCGTATCCCACCAATGTCCCGCACTTCCACGAAGCATAAACGAGGCACACATTACTTTTTCTTCTTCTGGGGCCCTACTGTATTGAAACATGTTATCTAAAGTCCTCAGCCAGTCTTCTGCAGTTGTAGGATCTACTGCATCTTCAAAGGTTGGTGGATTTAGCTTTCAGAATCTTTCCCCCACTATCTCGATTTGATCCGACCTGTGGTTGATTCATTTCTGCTCTTTGTTCTCCAGCTATATCTCTCTGATGGATTAGTTGTTTAATTTGTTCAGACTGTCGCTGGATGAGCTCCGTGAGTCGATTTATGACATTATCTCGATCACCCAATGGTATAGGTGTCTCCCCTCCTTGGTTTCTATCCCCACCACTACTATCGCCTCTAGTTCTCACCATGACTGAAACACTGTCTAAGGATAACCTAATAACACATGGCCAATATAATTTCATGAAACATATAATGCATCAGACAATAAAGTGAAACTTATTGGCATTACCGCGCTCCACAAGTTTTGAGTTCATGTATATGGATAGTCTACAGAACCTGTAGCCGGGCTCTGATACCACTCTGTGACGCCCACCCCTACTACTACATTACTAAGCAATATAAAAAGTGAAATTTGACAGTGTAAACCCTATACACCTGTACATTTTTTTTTCTCTCGTGACATTTTAACAACAAACAAGCAAGATCACATTACTTGTAAGAAAATGACAACCCATATCCACAAGCAAAGAGGTAACAAACCCTATTATTAAACACAACACACATCCATCTGACCAAACACATAACCCACATCACCCAGTTATTTACATATACATATTTACATAAGAGTTTTCAAAAGAGGGTACAACCCTAAACCAAAATATAATACCGAACCAAAAAAGGGAAAGGTGACCCATCAATATAGCCCAACAGGTCTTCATCCATATCCATGATTTCCAAAACCTGAAGGAACTCCAGCACTGCCTAGTAAGCCAAAAGCTCAGGCATTCCTATGCTCACCTGCAATGCATGAACTACATGAGCTAAAGCTCAACAAGTAAAAATCATGCATGTCCAAAGAAATAGTGATGCTTTTCCAACATGTAATGCTAACATGTAAAATCCATGAATCAAAATACTTTATTCAAAATCATTTTCTTTTATTTGGGCCTCTGACCCAACTACTATGCACCGGAAAAGAGCTCTGCACACAACAATAATCAAATGGCCAATAATATCGGTATGGATCTACGTGTGGACCATCCTCCCGCGCCCACCAAGGGTCCCTACTTGCGTCCTTGTGTCCGCCAAGAAGTATCCCACCCCGCAGGGCCATACATAGGTACTCACAAATGGACCATCCTCCTGTGACCCATCAAGAGCCCATCTCCTATCTAGCTCTGTGTTCACCAGGAAGTATCCCACCTGCTATACCTAAACATATATCATAAGCACGCCCAACGTGCCTCGGTGCACTAGCAGTGGTCAACAAACAACCATTTTCTTCCAGAAAATATTTTCGTGCATGTGAACATCCTCTTGTAATATGCATGCACATGCAAATGCTATGAATGGCATGTTCAATGGCTCACCAAGCACCATATTGCAACATCATACAAGCCAATTATGTAACATATAATATCCACGTATATTCCACAAGATACCACAGTTACATATAATATAATCAATTCAAACAATACTATGTTCATGCATTACATTTGCAGATGGATTTTTACTTACCTTGTGATGGTCGTGCCTCACCTAAATATTTGTTACTGTAGCTCTTCAATCCTATATGAACAACAATTTGTGAAAATATGTTGCATCAATGTCGTTCCCAATTAGAAGCTCGTCACGTACCAATTGAGATAAACTACTTGGACTCTTTAATCTAAATACTCAAATCATTGTAAATTGTATATTTAATTATGAACATAGTTAGTTTTGTTATCAGCTTCCCATTTAATTTATTTGCTTTAAAAAAAAACTAAAATTCGTCTCTTTGAGATGAAAAGAAAATAATACAAAGCATTTAGAATTAAATCACCCTTTCAGGAATTATATTTAGTTCTCATCATTAACTATGTGTGAGCCAAAATTTCTCTTCTCATTTACCTTAAGAAATCATGTTTAAATGTAATTAGGCTATATCTTATTCTGTTAGGCTAGTTAATTATTTTCCCCCATATGAAATTTCTATAATTAACCTAAAAGTGTATTTTCTATGTTCTTTGACTTAACACCAATTATGTATATTTCTTATTCTATTAATTCTTTTCTTTTCTTTTTTTTTTTAACCAATCAATTATTGTAAGCTCCATATAAATTTCCCTCACATAAAATATCAAAATCAACATCTTTTTTTTTAACCTCGTAATACCATAAATATCAAATGAACAAAAAGAAAAATAGAATTGGATGCTTTACCTTGGTATGTAGACACTTTCCTCTCAATTTCTCTATTTCATTTTGTTTTTCATCCGTGTATTTGAGTTTCTATTTATTAACATATTAATTTATACAACCAGCCCTTATCTTTTCAAAGTTTAAGGCGGTTAAGAGGTATTATTATAGATACTAAAATATAACCAATCCTCTTCTTTTCATAAGGTGTCTAGACACACACATACACACGTGTCTTGTCCACACATTAGATGGATAAAATAGAACTAGCATGTTTTAGAAAACCATTTTTGTTTAGTTGATGATATCTTCCCCTTGAGAAGTCACTTTGTTGATGATGGCTTCTTTGATTACTCCATTTCCAATATTTTTGTCCTTCCCATTGTTGATAGTCTCTTCTTCTTTGAAAATCATCTTGTTGATGATGTCTTTGCCATTTCCAAGGATTGTATTCTTCCCATTTTTGATTATATCTTCTTCTTGGAAATTGGCTTTGTTGAAAATGTTTTCTCCTTTGATCAAATGAATTGGTCTTTTGATGTCTTCTTGGCGGTATGAATTTTCTCCGATTATTATTCCGTCGGGTACCTAATACAACATTATTTTGTGGTACCCTCAAGTGCTTGGGTCCTTTAGGATTAGCTTTGAGACTCTTAGGTCTCCAACAATAATTAGAGCTATTTCTAGCCCGACAAGTATTTACCGTATGACCCTTTTTACCGCAATAAAAGCAAGTAATAATTCTAGAAGTATAATGACCAACATGCTTAGAGACTTGATTCTTTTTCATATGATTGACAACATTAAACTTATGATCAAGTTCTAGTAACGAATTATCACAACAATCAACAATTTCATCGGTACTCAAGTTGGATTTAGATAAATCCTTTTTCATGCAATTAATATCCTCAACAAGAGTACAATTTTCTTTTTCAAGGTTTCTAACCTTGTCAAGTGTGGTGGTGTGAGCACATGATAGTGATTCATAGGAAGTAAATAAATTATCCTTTTCATTTTTCAAAACATTGAATTCCTTTTTCAAGTTTTTGTATTTAACAAGTAAGTCTTGGAATTCATTTTGAAGATCATCAAAATCATTTTGCAAATCACTATAATCATATTGAGTAACAATATCATAAGAAGTAGGGGGTTTAAGACATACCTCGTTTTCTTCTTCGATGCCCATAAGACATTGTTCGACTACTTCATAGTTGGAAGTTGTAAAAGGCTTGTTGCTTAGATTTAAACTTGTATCCCTTTGAGAAGTAGATGCTTTTGAGTTGCTCCTATCATTTGCATATACTTCATGAATGGCTTCTAATTTTTGCCATACTCCATGAGCCGATCGAATCCCTACAATGTGTTCATATACCAAATTAGTAAATGAACAATACAAAATATTGAGAGCTTTACCATTTAAGGAGATGATTTTCTTCTCTTCATCATTGAGCTCTTTGAAGCCTTTGGAGGTGTGTGGTGTGTCTATCATCGGAATAGATTCTCCATTTATGACGATGTTCCAAATATCGAACCCGCAACCTTGTAGATAACATTCCATTCTTTCTTTCCAAAATATAAAATTTTTGGAATCAAATAGTGGTGGTTTGGTGGTGGAGGTGCCGGAAAGATGAGCTTCGTTCGTAGCCGACGATCGTTCCTCTTCACTCGCGATGTGAAACGAGCTTGCCAAAGAGTTTCGCTCTGATACCACTTGTAAGTCCAAGCGGCTACGATAATATAGAGAGGGTGAATAGATTATCTCCATCTTTTCGATTATGCCCTCTTTTTCGAACCGAATGCTCAAAGATAATAACAAAGGTGCGGAATGTAAATAACACACGTCGATTTATAGTAGTTCAACCCACCTAGGGCCTAATCTACTACCACCCCAGTATATCCGGGATGGATTTCAAAAAGAATTTTTTTTTATTAATTACCAAAATTAATACAACACCAACTTACAACACCTTGAAGAGCACCACACTCTTCTTCAACACCACCTTTGGAGATTACCACAATCTCCCTTTGAAGATTACACAATCTTCCTTCAACAAAGACATTTGAAGATCACCACAATCTTCAATCTTGAAGAATACCAAATTCTTCAACACCTTAAGAGCACCACACTCTTGACATACCTATCACCTAGATCACCCAAGTGTATTCTTACCACAAGAATACTCACAAGGATGTCTTGTGTTGAATGATGACCAAAAATCAAGATTACAACTCAATAATGAATATTACAATATGAGTGCAAAGTGTAATCAAGAATAGCCTAGACCTCAAGGATGTGAAAGTGATAAGCTAGGCAAAATTACAACAAGAATAATGACAATGAAGAACAAGTGTTTGCTTGAAGTGTATCTTGTTGTGTTATATCTCAACGGTTCACTTGGTTGCTCCAAAACTTCCTCTATTTATAGGAGATGATTGATCAAGCATAGGCTCCTCTTGGGGATTGAAAATCTACGAAAAAATACAATTAAAATCAAGAATATAGCTGTTAGAAATCAATCCCACATTTTAAGGAAAAGATGTCTGTGCCAAAACGGCAAGCGATTTTTTTCATTAAAAGATAGATGCACCGGCCGCACGTAAATAGAAGTTCAAAAATGACACAGATTTTTACATGGGCGACCGGCCGACGTAGGTTCGACCGGTCACCCCTATGTTCAACCGGTCCAAGCCTTAAGAAATTGAAGAACAAGGTTTCGTTTGAGAACAAAACTTGCGGAGTCACCGACCGCACTGGCGCGACCGGCCGACCTTATCGCCGACGCCTGCATGCACGGCCGACGACCTTTTTATACTCCAGGTTCAATTTTGTGTTTCAACGTACTCTTCAGTACGGGTTGCCCTATAGGGCGACCTGGTTGACCTCTAGATAGAAATGTTGTCCGATTTTTGTCGAAAATAAAACTCAAGAAATACTCAAAATTTAGTAAAAATATTTTAAACCAATCGGAGTATTTAGACAACATTTAGGAACCTTGTTTTGAAGTAAAAACTTATAAACATAAAATCGTTTAAAAGTGTTGTCCAATTTTATCTGAAATAAAACTTGAAAAAATACTCCGGAAAATATTGAAACCATTTGAAATCAATTGGGAGTATTTGGACAACAATTAAAAACATTGTTTTGGTGTAAAAATAAAATCATCAAAATCATGATAAAACCATTTATCAAACAAGCTCGTCTATAAGCCCCTCTCGAACTGCGCTCGAATATAAATCGTGCTTCACACTGTGCTTCACTATGATCGATTGCGAATACTACTAGAGCATCCACAAAGTTTCACACCTTAAACACTTAAGAGAATATTGGTAATTCTTAAGGACAGACTACAGGATTTAATTGTTCTAATCAAATAAGAATGACAAAATAAGAGAGTGTGAATATTGATAGATGCTTATGTTCATCGAACTTGCACACACAACACACATATATATAACAAGGCATTTATGGTGCATGTATTTCACATGAATATGCACATGATATCTTTTTTTTTTTCTTTTACACATGTCATTTCCTTCATGGCACATGGCATCCTTTTTTCTTTTACACATGTTATTTCCCTTTTGCACATGGCACCACATCTACCACTCATTTATATTTGATCAGAATCATATCTCCTAATCTCTTCTTTTATACTAGGAATAAGGTGTGCGACCAAGCGAAAAAATAAGGAGAATTATATTAAATTTCTATAATTAACCTAAAAGTGTATTTTCTATGTTCTTTGACTTAACACCAATTATGTATATTTCTTATTCTATTAATTCTTTTCTTTTCTTTTTTTTTTTTAACCAATCAATTATTGTAAGCTCCATATAAATTTCCCTCACATAAAATATCAAAATCAACATCTTTTTTTTTTTTAACCTCGTAATACCATAAATATCAAATGAACAAAAAGAAAAATAGAATTGGATGCTTTACCTTGGTATGTAGACACTTTCCTCTCAATTTCTCTATTTCATTTTGTTTTTCAGCCGTGTATTTGAGTTTCTATTTATTAACATATTAATTTATACAACCAGCCCTTATCTTTTCAAAGTTTAAGGCGGTTAAGAGGTATTATTATAGATACTAAAATATAACCAATCCTCTTCTTTTCATAAGGCGTCTAGACACACACATACACACGTGTCTTGTCCACACATTAGATGGATAAAATAGAACTAACATGTTTTAGAAAACCATTTGTTTAATGGTCAGCACAATCATATCTATATATATTTTATATATCATTACAATTTATGGTGTCCATACCTCGTACCCGGATCGCAAGTCGATCTTCGAAAATACTGCTGCACCTTGAAGTTGATCGAACAAATCGTCGATTCGAGGTAGCGGGTATTTATTCTTGATTGTGACTTTGTTCAATTCTCGATAGTCGATACACAATCTCATCGTACCATCCTTCTTTCGCACGAATAGGACCGGCGCACCCCATGGCGAGAAGCTAGGTCTAATGAAGACATTATCTAACAACTCCTGCAATTGTGTCTTTAGTTCTTTCTGTTCCAATGGAGCCATGCAATATGGGGCTTTAGAGATTGGAGACGTTCCTGGAATCAGGTCAATAACAAACTCGATCTCGCGGTCAGGTGGTAATCCGGGAAGGTCATCCGGAAATACATCGGAATACTCTCTCACTATTGGAACTTCATCAACGGTTGGTTGGTGTTGTTCATCGATGCTCATGACACTTACTAAGTATCCTTCACAGCCAGCGTCCAACAAACGTTGCGCCTTTAGTGCTGATATTATTGTAAATCTAAAACGTGTCGTGATTCCAACAAAGGTGAATGGATCTTCCCCTTGAGGTCGAAAGGTTACTGTCTTTTTCTGACAATCGATTGTAGCACCATACTTTGATAACCAATCCATACCCAAAATAATATCGTAGTCATTCATGGATAACACAATTAGATCAGCATAAAGTTCTCTATTTTTGATTGGAATAGCACAAGCTTTCAAAATTTTATTTGTTTTTTTTAGAATCTCCCGAGGGAATTGTTACATTGTAACCCACTTCAGCTACATCAGGTGTCCTACCCACTCTCCTCACATACTCAGTGGATGCAAATGAATGTGACGCTCCCGAATCAAATAGTACGAATGTTGGGGTGTCAAAGATAAGAAGTTTACCTGTAACCACCGATGGGTTTGCCTCTCGCTTCTCTCATGATAGTAAATGCTCTGGGGGCACATTCTTTTGTCTGTAGGGTTCAACCTATTTGGGCACGCACTAGCAAAATGTCCTGGCATCCCACACGTAAAACATCTCCTGTTATCTACCATGCGCTTCCAAAGATGTTGAGTCTTTGACCGAGGGCAAAAAGGTAGTGTTATAGGTGCCTTGCCCCGATCGACTCTTTGACGCTTATTTTGTTCCCATTGTTGTTGTCCTTGGCGTGGTTGAAAGTTAGGTTGTTGCTGCTAAACTTGGAAAACTCTCTTCTTTGGGCTTCCAACCCATCTCTGTCCCTGTCCCTGTTTGAATTGACGTCTAGCTTCCTGGTGCACGAAAAATCCTTAATTCAGCTTGTTCTGCCACCAGTGCTCTCTCAAAGAACTCGTGAATACGTTACTCCTTGAATTCCTGCCATGCTGACATCTCTATACAATTCTGGCCTCGATCCTTCAAGGAATCTTTCTACTTTCAAGGTCGTCAAGACAAAACCATACGAGTGGCAAACCTGGACAATTCTTCAAATTTACGAATATAATCCCCGACCGTCATAGTTCCCTGACGTAGTTGTATGCATTCGTTCATCTTCATTATACGAACATGAGTCGTGAAGTACTTGTTTTTGAATAGTTCTTTGAATCTTTCCCAGGTCATTGTTGTGACATCTTCTATGCTCCTTATCGTATCCCACCAATGTCCCACACTTCCACGAAGCATAAACAAGGCACACATTACTTTTTCTTCTTCTGGGGCCCTACTGTATTGAAACATGTTATCTAAAGTCCTCAGCCAGTCTTCTGCAGCTGTAGGATATACTGCATCTTCAAAGGTTGGTGGATTTAGCTTTCAGAATCTTTCCCGCACTATCTCGATTTGATCCGCCCTTTGGTGTGGTTGATTCATTTCTGCTCTTTGTTCTCCAAATATATATCTCTCTCGATGGATTAGTTGTTGAATTTGTTCAGATGACCATTTGGATGAGCTCCGTGAGTCGATTTATGACATTATCTCGATCACCCATTGGTATAGGTGTCTCCCCTCCTTGGTTTCTATCCCCACCACTACTCTCGCCTCTAGTTCTCACCATGACTGAAACACTGTCTAAGGATAACCTAATAACACATGGCCAATATAATTTCATGAAACATAAAATTAATCAGATAATAAAGTGGAACTTACTGGCATTACCGCGCTCCACAAGTTTTGAGTTCATGTATATGGATAGTCTACAGAACCTGTAGCCGAGCTCTGATACCACTCTGTGATGCCCACCCCTACCACTACATTACTAAGTAATATAAAAAGTGAAATTTGACAGTGTAAACCCTATACACCTATACATTTTTATTTCTCCTATGACATTTTAACAACAAACAAGCAAGATAACTTTACTTGTAAGAAAATGACAACCCATATCCACAAGCAAAGAGGTAACAAACCCTGTTATTAAACACAACAGACATCCATCTGACCAAACACATAACACACATCACCCAGTTATTTACATAAGAGCTTTCAAAAGTGGGTACAACCCTAAACTAAAATATAATACAGAACCAAAAAAGGGAAAGGTGACCCATCAATATAGCCCAACAGGTCGTCATCCATATCCATGATTTCCAAAACCTGAAGGAACTCCAGCACTGCCCAGTAAGCCAAAAGCTCAGGCATTCCTATGCTCACCTGCAATGCATGAACTACATGAGCTAAAGCTCAGCAAGTAAAAATCATGCATGTCCAAAGAAATAGTGATGCTTACATGTAATGGTAACATGTAAAATCCATGAATCAAAATACTTTATTCAAAATCATTTTCTTTTATTTGGGCCCCTGACCTAACTACTATGCACCGGAAAAGAGCTCTGCACACAACAATAATCAAATGGCCAATAATATCAGTATGGATCTACGTGTGGACCATCCTCCCGCGGCCCAGCCAAGGGTCCCCTACTTGCGTCCCTTGTGTCCGCCAAGAAGTATCCCACCCCGCAGGGCCATACATAGGTACTCACAAATGGACTATCCTCCTGTGACCCACCAAGAGCTTATCTCCTATCTAGCTCTGTGTTCACCAGGAAGTATCCCACCTGCTATACCTAAACATATATCATAAGCACGCCCGCGTGCGTGCCTCTGCACTAGCAAAGGGGTCAACAAACAACCATTTTCTTCCAAATTTTTTTTTCGTGCATGCGAACATCCTCTTGTAATATGCATGCACATGCAAATGCTGTGAATGGCATGTTCAATGGCTCACCAAGCATCATATTGCAACATCACACAAGCCAATTATGCAACATATAATATCCACGTATATTCAATACAATCAATTCAAACAATATTATGTTCATGCATTACAGTTGCAGATGGATTTTTATTTACCTTGTGATGGTCGTGCCTCACCTAAATATTTGTTACTGTAGCTCATCAATCCTATATGAACAACAATTTGTGAAAATATGTTGCATCAATGTCGTTCCCAATTAGAAGCTCGTCACGTACCAATTGAGATAAACTACATGGACTCTTTAATCTAAATACTCACATCATTGTAAATTGTATATTTAATTATAAACATAGTTAGTTTTGTGATCAGCTTCCTATTTAATTTATTTGCTTTAAAAAAAACTAAAATTCGTCTCTT
The DNA here is from genome assembly GCA_016081115.2 of Rehmannia glutinosa. NCBI lineage: Eukaryota > Viridiplantae > Streptophyta > Magnoliopsida > Lamiales > Orobanchaceae > Rehmannia > Rehmannia glutinosa. The sequence continues at coordinate 94,071,041 of CM071926.1, forward strand.
TGAGATGAAAAGAAAATAATACAAAGCATTTAGAATTAAATCACCCTTTCAAGAATTATATTTAGTTGTCATCATTAACTATGTGTGAGCCAAAATTTCTCTTCTCATTTACCTTAAGAAATCGTGTTTAAATGTAATTAGGCTATATCTTATTCTGTTAGGCTAGTTAATTATTTTCCCCCATATGAAATTTCTATAATTAACCTAAATAGTGTTTTTTCTATGTTCTTTGACTTAACACCAAATATGTATATTTCTTATTCTATTAATTGTTTTCTTTTTTTTAACCAATCAATTATTGTAAGCTCCATATAAATTTCCCTCACATAAAATATCAAAATCAACATCTTTTTTTTTTAACCTCGTAATACCATAAGTATCAATTGAACAAAAAGAAAAATAGCATTGGATACTTTACCTTGGTATGTAGACACTTCCCTCTCAATTTCTCTATGTAGACACTTCCCTCTCAATTTCTCTATTTCATTTTGTTTTTCAGTCGTGTATTTGAGTTTCTATTTATTAACATATTAATTTATACAACCAGCCCTTATCTTTTCAAAGTTTAAGGCGGTTAAGAGGTATTATTATAGATACTAAAATATAACCAATCCTCTTCTTTTCATAAGGTGTCTAGACACACACATACACACGTGTCTTGTCCACACATTAGATGGATAAAATAGAACTAGCATGTTTTAGAAAACCATTTTTGTTTTGTTTAATGGTCAGAACAATCATATCTATATATATTTTATATATCATTACAAATATATATATTAGTTACCATATACTAGCTTATTTTAAAACATATATTGAATATATACACTTGCCTGAATATATAAGTTATACTTTATATATTATATATTTGTTTTTTTTTGTTTTTTTTTGTTTCTTTTAAACTACTTAAATTAGTAATCCGACAACTAACACGAGTGAGTTCCAAAATTAAAGAACTAGTCATGCCGCATAAAATAATAAGATTATGCAAATATCACATAACTTGCATGTAATGCATGAATTATATTGGCCTAGTGAGTAGTGAGAGGCTCGGGTATTACAACTTCCCACTGGAGAAGGAGAAGACTTGGACTTATTCAAAAATCCTGAACTTTGAGTTATCTGCCCTAAAAAGTAGCATCATTTTGGCGTCGTCTGTGAGAACGAGGCTAAGACGCACGCAATTTATGAAGGATATGGACGACCATAAACGCCATCTCCGGAGGACCGGTGTACATAGGCTCAACTCGTGCAAAGAAAGTCTTATTGCGGAGATCAAGAGGAGCGTGTTTTCAACATGCTACATTTCACCCGGAGCATACCACGTGGAGAAGCCCCAGGAGGAGATAACCTTTGGTGAAGAAGATTTGTCCCCAAAAGCTCGGGAAGAAGGACTCCCAGCAGCTTCCCCCATCATCTTCGTAGTCGTAGCCAATTTCTTGGTAAAAAGAGTGTTGGTGGACATTGGTAGCTCTATGGACATATTGTCATACAATTCATTCCACCAGCTAGGATTCAAAGACTCATCTCTATTCGAAGTCACTACCACACTACAGGACCTCAGTGCGCAGAAGATCCCCATCCTCGGGAAGGTAACTCTTCCTCTCTCGCTGGGCAACTACCCGCGCTTGGTCGCGAAGATGGTAAGGTTTGCAGTGTTTAATGTCCCCCTGCAGTATAATGTGATCCTTGCTTGCCCAACCTTCAATGCATTCAGAGCTGTTGCATCCATGTACCACCAGAAGTTGAAATTCCCCACTCTGGAGGGGATTAGAGAAGAACATGGAGACAAAAGTGTAGCTCGAGAATGCCACTTTACTTCCTAGAAAAATGGAGCCCCAACTTTGGGATCCGGAGCTTTAGAATGCACTAACTACACCTATGTAAGTGGGCCTTCTCCAGAAAGAAGATTGCTCTAAAGAACCTCAAGAAGAAGAAAACTTCGATGCCCGCAAGCTGAAGGAGGAACCCAAACTTGAGGCGCTGGAACAAATCAAGCTAGTGGTCCTAGACCTAACATACGAGACAAAAACCGTACAACTTGGAACTGAGCTAGAGCTTGGCGTGGAGCAAGAAATCATTGAAGTCATCAGGAGGAATGCGCAAATGTTCACCTGGGAGATGAGAGATTTGGAAGGGATTCCCTTGGGGTTGCCCAAAGACCTACCGGGCGATAGACCCGACCTATAAGCCTGTGAAACAGAAGAGAAGTGCATTTAGGCTAGTAAGAATCAAAGTAATAAAGGAAGAAGTAAACAAGTTGCTCGAAGCAAAATACACCAAACCCGTGCAGTGTCCGAAATGGCTGGCTAGCATGGTGCTCTTCCCTAAGGCCAATGGGAAATGGTGGGTGTGCATTGATTTCACAGATTTGAACAAGGCTTGTCCGGAGGATCCATTCCCGCTCCCCCAGATTGACTAGCCAATCGATACAACCTCAAGATGCAAACTCCTTAGCTTTTTGGATGCATTTCAAGGATACAATCAAATACAACTGTCGGAAGAAGATTAAGACAAGACCAGCTTTATAAATGAGCAGTAGATCTATTGTTATAAGGTCATGCCCTTTGGCCTGAAAAACACAGGAACAACTTATCAGAGACTGGTCAATTGTATTTTCGAAGATTAGATAGGTTCGAACATGGAAGTCTATATAGACGATATGCTAGTGAGGATTATCTGAGGGGCTCATCACGCCGCAGACTTAGAAGAATGTTTCAATTTATTGAAGACCTATGGAATGAAGTTGAACCTCGTGAACTGTACCTTCGGAGTACATGGGGGCAAAATTTTGGGATACATGATCTCGAGCGAGGAAATGAAGCCAACCCTAAGAATATTAGTGTCATCCTGAATATGCCAATGCCCACCAATGCGAAAGATGTGCAGAAATTGATTTGTTGTATGGCCGCCCTAAGCCACTTTATCTCCAAGTCCGTCGACAAGGGATTGCCATTTTTCAAATTACTGCGCGCCAAGAAGAAATTTGAGTGAACTCTGGAATGTCAACAAGCATTCAATGACTTGAAGGCATACCTGGCCTCGCCCCTACTTCTGACGAAGCCGAGAGAAGGGGAGACTTTATATCTATAGCTATCAGTATCTAAAGAAGCCTTGGGTGGTGTTTTGGCCCTGGAGGAGCAGTAGGAACATCATCCAATATACTACATCATCAAAGTTCTCTTGGATGCAGAAAGTCATTATACTCATATAGAGAAGCTGGCATTGGCCCTGATTACTTGTGCTCGGAAACTCATACCTTACTTTCAATCGCATCCAGTTGTGGTCCTGACAAATCACTCATTAAATCAAGTACTCATAAACCTCTCCGCCTCAAGAAGAATGGTGAAATGGGTAGTAGAGCTTAGCGAGCATGGAACCAAATTTCAGCCGAAACTAGCCATCAAGGCTCAGGTTTTAGCCCACTTTCCGGTAGAGATGCATGGAATGGAGACAAATGATCCACCGACAAAATGGAGATTGTACGTGGATGGTCCTCCACCTCTTTGGGGAATGGAATCGTAATCGTGCTGGAGAGCCCGCAAGGAGACCAGCTCGAGTATGCAGTAAAGTTCGAATTCCCCACCTCCAACAACGAGGTATGAAGCCTTGCTAATAGGAGAAAAATTGGCCCTCGCCGTCGGGACCAAGAGGATTATAGAGTTCACCGATTCTCAACTCGTGGCCAGCCAAGTAGACGGGACTTATGAGGCTAGATAAGAAAAGATTTCTGAGTACCTCAGTGCAATCAAGGAGTTAATGAACAAATTTGAGAAGTTTGTGGTAACACAAATTCCACACATGGAGAACACGAAGGCGACCAACTCGCTGGCCTGGCCAGCTCTATAGCTGCCATCAACAATAGAGCCATCACGCTCTTAGTAGCTAGCCACCCAGAATTGGAGAAACCTGAAGCGAGGTGCTCAATACCATGCAGCAAACCCTATCATGGAAGGAGGAGATCGTTTAGTATTTGGAACATGGAGTTATCCCCGACTCCTTCGCGGACTCCCATAAACTAAGAAACAAAGCTTCCCACTTTTTGATGATAGATGGGGAACTATACAAGAAAGATTTCTCCCAACCGTATCCAAAACTTGGCTCCTGAGGAAGCTCACTATGTATTTAGAGAAATTCATGAAGAAAGTTGTGGCAACCATTCGGGCGAAAGGGCACTAGCCACAAAGACCTTGAGACAGGGCTACTTTTGGCCAACTCTCCTAAAAGATTCCAAGACATTGGTGAGACATTGTCGCCCATATCAAGAGCACGCAACAATAACACATCTACCCACCAAGGCACTGCAGCAATTACAGAGTCCTTGTCACTTTGTGTAGTGGGGAATAGACATAGTTGGGCCTTTTCCATTATCTCCAGCACAGAAGAAATTATTGATCGTAACAGTTGACTACTTCACTAAGTGGGTGTAGGCAGAGCCACTTGCAAAGTGTAGGTCCTAAAGGGTGATAAAGTAAAGTCTAGGGCGGTTGATTAGACTTTACCAAATTTTTTATTTAGTCCTTTGTAAATTCAGAGTTGTCTCAAGTCAGTTGGGTCCTTGGTGGATAACTTAGTTTACTTTCACAGCAGAGTTAGCCACCTAACAGACTCAACTTAGCTGTTGATAAGACAACTCATCTGATTCAGTTAACTATTTAGAAAATTAGCAGACTTGATTTTTACAGTGGAAGACTTTCACCCTTCTATCAACATTTGTTTTAAGTTTAGTTATTATCAGTTTACTTAGGAAAATTTAACAAACAACATTAATGATGTGCAAGAAAGTAAGTGCTGAATGTAAATGACACAAAGCAATTATTATAGTGGTTCGAGGATGGGGTAATTCCTCTAATTCACTCTTCTCTAACCCTTGGAGGAATCCACTAATGTAACGGTGACTTTGTTACAAAATGGTGACAGTCCAAGCTAGGCCTTGATCATACAACTGGCTTTGCTTCTGGGACTCAGCTTCTTCATAAAACAACTATCTTGCTACTTCAACTCCTTCAAACTCTTCGATTTGTTCACACAGCCCTCCAATGAGTCCAAAGCTTCTGGTTCGAACTGGAACCTCACTACACCTCCTTCAACCTTGGAGTGTAGACCCCTTGTTCTTTTAAATAATTTTTTCTCTTTAACAATCTGAAGTCGTCTTTCCTTCACTAAGTGCGTTTGATTGATTTTGTTCGAGTTTAGGCTTGAGGATATGAATAGAATTCTTGAGAGATTTTTGTTCTTACTTTGCAGGTTAGTGTCTGTTGCTTTCCTTGCATTCGTAACCTTCTCTAAGAGTATTCCTCATCCTTTTATAGTATCTGTTTGAAAAATATATCCGTTGAAGAGATAGATGTATTTTTCAAACTACACTGTGAGGTCGTTGGTTTGTCTTTTCTTGATCTGCAGCAGGTGATGGTGACATATCCTAGTTTAATTGAACTCTGCAGCTTTTCAGGTTCTGACATATGCTCAGTACTTCCCATTGGTTTATTCTCTTTGCACGCTTTTGGGATGAGCACTTTAAGCACTGCAGTATGGAAATATTACTATAATAATTAATATCCTTGACTTTTGTGCAACAGATCCATCACAGTCGACTTTGACTTTGACAGTTGCTTTACCCTTTTGTCTTGAGTCAACTCCAATCATTTAGGAACAACTTAATTGTCTGTCAGCTAACAGAAACATCCTTATAAGCACTTGACTGAGACTTATCTTCACTTCACTCATCTGCCACACAGCTGATTCACCATCTTGGTCTTCCAGTCGATTCCTGCATTCTTCAACTTGGCTATCTTCAACTCAGCTTATAGAACCCTATCGATTACAATTTGATTTACAGTAGACTTGGAGTGCCAACTTCCTAATCTAAGTTTTACAAAATATCATCAAAATCTATTACATAAATTTCCCAACACAAAGATACCAGAAAAGAAGGTTATCAACTTCCTGTGAAAGAACATCATTTTTCGATTCGGAATTCCCCAAGCATTAGTGTTTGACAATGGAAGTCAGTTCCAAGGAGCTAAGTTAAAACAATGGTTCCAAGAGAAAAAGATCAAGCAATTCTTTACATCGGTGGGGAACCCTAGAGCCAATGGACAATCAGAACTATTCTCCACCACATAAAAACCAGACTAGGAACAACTAAAGGGAAGTGGGCAGAAGAACTTCCTCCGTATTGTGGGCCTATCGAATAATGCCCCAGATTGCCACGGGTGAATCTCCCTTAAGTCTAGCCTATGGAGCCGAAGCAGTCATCCCTGTGGAAATAGGCGAGCCAAGCCTAAGGGTGACGAACTAATCTCCGGAATAGAATAACAACCGCATGAGGGTCAACTTAGACTTGATCGAAGAACTCAGGGAGAAGACCTTCACCAAAGCTGAAGTTTAAAAGATAAGGGTGGCAAAAGCTTACAACTCCTGGGTACGCCCACAAAGTATCCAAGTGGGAGATCTCGTCTTGAGAAAAGTTGGAGTGTATCTAGAGGGGGGTGAATAGATTATCTCCATCTTTTCGATTTTACCCTCTTTTTCAAACCGAATGGTCAAAGATAATAATAAAGGTGCGGAATGTAAACAACACACGTCGATTTAAAGAGGTTCAACCCACCTAGGGCCTAATCCTCTACCACCCCAGTATATCCGGGATGGATTTCAAAAAGAAAAAAAGATTTTATTAATTACCAAAATTAATACAACACCAACTTACAACAACACCTTGAAGAGCACCACAGTCCTTCAACACCACCTTTGAGATTACCACAATCTCTCTTGAAGATTACCACAATCTCCAACGGCACCTTGTGAAGATTACCACAATCTTCAACCTTGAAGAATACCAAATTCTTCAACACCTCAACAAGAAGATTACCACAATTTTCTCACACCTAACACCTAGATCACCCAAGTGTGTTCTTACCACAAGAACACTCACAAGGATATCTTGTGTTGAATGATAACCCAAAAATTCAAGATTACAACTCGATAAAGAATTATACAATTGAGTGCAAGTGTAATCAAGAATAGCCTAGACCTCAAGGATGTGAAAGTGAATAGCTAGGCAAATTACAACAAGAAATAAGACAATGTAAGAACAAGTGTATTCTTGAGTGTATCTTGTTGTGTTGTAGTTTTCTCTCTTGTTGTGTTGCTTCAATTCTTCCTCTATTTATAGAAGATGTCTTGTACATGATAGGCTCCTCTTGGGGACATGAATTCTGTAAAAAATACCAAGACAATTGAAGAAAAGAGCTGTTAGAAATCAATCCCACATTTTAAGGAAATTTGTCTACTGTCAAACGGTCACATTTTTGCTATCAAAAGATAGGGCAACCGGTCGCACAGAAATAGAAGTTTGAAATGAAACTAATCAAATTTACACAGGGCGACCGATCGACGTAGGGTTCGACCGGTCGTCCCCTATGTTGGCCGGTCACACATCCTTAAAAATCAAAGTGCAGAAGTCTGTTTCAAAACCAAGACTTACAGGTACCGGTCGACCAATGGGCGACCGGTCGACCGAACCGGTCGACGCCAGTCGGCACCGGCCGCCTCGCTTTTTTTTTTCCGTCTCATTTTCTGTTTCAAAATCATCTTCGGTACGGGTTGCCCTATAGGGCGGCCGACTCGACAAGAGACAAAAATGTTGTCCAATTTTTGTCGAAAATAAAACTCAAGAAATACTCCGAAAATTTAGTAAAAGCATTTTAAACCAATCGAGAGTATTTAGACAACATTTAGGAACCTTGTTTTGAAGTTAAAAACTTATAAACATAAAATCATTAAAAGTGTTGTCCAATTTTATCTAAAGTAAAACTTGAAGAAATACTCCGGAAAATATTAAAACCATTTTAAATCATTTAGGAGTATTTGGACAACAATTAAAAACATTGTTTTGGTATAAAAACAAAATCATCAAAATCATGATAAAACCATTTATCAAACAATCTCCCCCTTTTTGATGATTACAAACCAAAACAATTTTAACGAGGTCGATTTTGAAAACAAAACAATTTTACCGGTTAAAAAGAGCTATCCATTGTGAGCGACAACATTCCACGCAATATAAACACAAGTATGTGAGTAGAGATATTCAAACATATATAGCAAAAGCTCCCCCTATCAATATGCACAACAAGAGTAATGTAAAAGCAATCAACCACAAGCTAAAAGCTTAGCTTTTACATATTTTAACTTAAGTACAAGAGCTTATAAGCTCCCCCTGTCAACAAAACATCATTAGACAAGAATATGAGTCCATACTACAACAAATGGACAAAGTAATCTACAACTTATAACTTTAGGAAGTCATAGCTTATAGCTTCTTTTATAGCTTCTTTTGTTTAGCTTAACTTAGCTTTTATGAGCTAATGAGCTTATAACCTGTTTCTCCCCCTTTGGAATCATCAAAAAGAATGTTAGCACGATAAAAACATCATATAATCATATCAAAGTGCGCAACTAAACCGATGTATCGAGCTATTTGAACAATGAAGCTTATAGGCCAAATGGGAGGGAAGAGTCGAATCATACGACTTGTAGAAGCTTTTGAAAGATCATTTGATAAGCAAAACATGATCTCTATAAATATATAAGACTTTTGAAATCGAGAGAATCATGTAGGTGATGAATTTTTCATTGAAACATTTTATCGAACACTTGGCGGGCGTCAAGTTTTAAAGAAGATGTATATAGCCCTTGTAAATGTAATCAAGCCAAGTTTTTCATCACCAAAATCAGTTCAAACACAATACAATACATCATAAATGACAAGCTCATCAAATTCATATGAAATTTTCATCAACAATATAACAAATAAGTCACAATCTCAAGGGTTCAACCCAATTGAGCAAAGGAAGTAGAATTCTTACCATTTAATCGGTAAGGACAAGCAATGATGATGATAATCGAGCTAGATAATCCCCAAAATATGAATTTTATGAAACAAAGCACATTTGAAGTGAAATGTGTGTGAAATTTGCAAAGGGGACGAAATATAGGAGAAAACTTGTGAAAATAAGAATGCTGGGGACAGAACACATTTTATCCAGAAAATGGCTTAGGGAGACCGGTTGTCGTTGAGGGCGACCGGTCGACGTTGAGGGCGACCGGTTGCCCTCAACCACATCAGCCCACTGTCTTGCCAGGATTTTCAAAATCCGAATTTTGATCCAAAAATCCGATTTTCCGCCCCTAAGTTTTAAAAACGTGCAAAATGCAAACGTAGACATCATTCAATATACATTATGTCATAATCAAGCTCTAAATGAGGTAAAATACTCGGCGGTGAGTGATTAAAAAGTCCGCGAGTTATCCTTGAGACGAAATTTAAACACATCTCAAGTTTTTGTTAAAAACGCAATCCCTTAGAAAGTTTTTCGAATCTCAATATGTTTAGTTCGATTATGATGAACTATATTTTGAATAATTTTCACCGGACTTGTTATCCCGAAAAATAAGAACGTTTTAAAGCTTTGGATGAACAAGTCATAAGAAGAAGTGCCTTACAAATATTTGAAAATTTCTTTTAACGGCACTTTAATGAGATTCGTTGGGATAGTTTTTGAAGTCGAGCATATAGACATAAGGCATATGGAATGTCGAGTCTATAGGAATAATACAAGAAAACATACCTTAAATTTATTTGTCGGCCGATATGCCTTTCTCAACCTTTGTCAATCTTTAGCCATAGAGGTTGAGATAGTTCTTCTTTCTTCAATGCTTGACTCCTTCAAGAGTTCTTTTGAAATATAACCGTCTTCTTAGCATGGAGTAATTTGAATTCCAATGATCAAATTTGAGCTTCCCTCATCATGATCATCTTAGGTTCACCTTGCATTGACTTGGAAAAATATCTTGCACAAATATTTATTAGTAGCACCATAAATATTATCAACATAAATTTGCACAAGTAAACAACCTTGCCCTTTTTTTTTTTTTAAAACAAGAAGTGTAGTATCAACTTTACCTTTTGTAAAATCATTTTGCAAAAATAGCTAAGTCTATCAACCGTACAAGGCCTTTTATAAAAATCATTTGGCCTAAAATTTTAAACTCCGATAGACTTATATTTGAATAAAACCATTTAGAAAATTGGATTTAACATCCATTTGGTAAAGCTTGAAATTTTCTTAAAACAAGAATGGGCAAGTAAAATACAAATAGCTACTACATGTGCTTTGAGTGCAAATGTTACATCAAAATTAATTACCTTCTTCTTGAAAATACTTTCGAGCTACTAACCTCGTCTTAGTTCGACCAATGTTGCCTTGGTCATCGAGTTTCCGGAATACCCTTTTTGTCTTCTTCATCACTATCATCATAGGGCATCCAATTGATCTAAGGTGTTAATAATAGAACATTTACATCCAAATATTTTGAGGTAACTAATATTTGGAGTACTTCATTTCTCATCTACACAACTTAACAAACTCATTAACGGCAACGCTTATATAAGCAAGAAAAAATAGCCCAAGTGTAAAAACATGCCTCAATCATTAATCACAAAATATCTTGCATAAGAGCATAGTAGAAATAGACACTATATATATAGACCATGAAGCAAGAAACACATACTATGCATTTAGAAGATCATCAAGAGTCTACTAAATCATGCAAGTTCAAATAAGCTTAAGAAAGCTACAAAAGGTCTCTTTTGAATTTTGAAAATCCGATAGCATATAGTTGAGACCTCATTTAAAAGAAGTATTTGAACAAGAGTTGACAAAGCAAATATGTGCAATCAAATATCGAATAGTGCCTTTCAAAGAATCTAAAAATCCTCTTAATGGCACTTGTATGAAATACTATGAAGAACAAGCACATAGGCACATGGCAATACATATATCGAGTCTATAAGAGTAAAAATAACACACGTAAACGTACCTCGATAATTAATGCCTTTCTTGACAAATAATGACGTAAATGGCCATTTGTGAAAATATGTAAATCCTACACAATTCTTAAAATAAATCTAGCACAAATCATAATGATAAAAGTGTAGGATAAGAGATATCACAAGTAAGCTCATGCCATAAAAATCCATAAGAGATGATAACACACTTTAGTCTACAAAAATGCACAAGAGTTTTAAAAACATCATATAAGGTCTTCTTTTTCAAAAATATTTTAAAAGCACAAATATATATTGAAGACCTTAATTAAAAAAAATACTTGAAAACTCATTTTGCAATTAAGACACAAATAAAAGCATGCATATGATATCTTCCCCTTGAGAAGTCACTTTGTTGATGATGTCTTTGCCATTTACAAGGATTTTGTTCATCCCATTTTTGATTATTTCCTCTTCTTGGAAAATGACTTTGTTGAAGGTGTTTTCTCCTTTGATCAAATGAAATAGTCATTTGATGTCTTCTTGGCGGTATGAATTTTCTTCGATTATTATTTCGTCGGGTACCTAATATAACATTATTTTGTGGTACCCTCAAGTGTTTGGGTCCTTTGGGATTAGTCTTGAGACTTTTAGGTCTCCAATAATAATTAGAGCTATTTCTAGCCCGACAAGTATTTACCGTATGACCCTTTTTACCGCAATAAAAGCAAGTAATAATTCTAGGAGCATAATGACCAACATTCTTAGAGACTTGATTCTTTTTCATATGATTGACAACATTAAACTTATGATCAAGTTCTAGTTTTGAATTATCACAACAATCAACAATTTCATCGGTACTCAAGTTGGAATTTAGATAAATCCTTTTTCATGCAATTGATATCCTCAACAAGAGTACTATTTTCTTTTTCAAGGTTTCTAACCTTGTCAAGTGTGGTGGTGTGAGCACATGATAGTGATTCATAGGAAGTAAATAAACTATCCTTTTCATTTTTCAAAACATTTCATTTTGAGTAACAATATCATAAGAAGTAGAGGGTTTAAGACATACCTCGTTTTCTTCTTCGATGCCCATAAGACATTATTCGACTACTTCATAGTTTGAAGTTGTAAAAGGCTTGTTCTTTAGATTTGAACTTGTATCCCTTTGAGAAGTAGATGCTTTTGAGTTGCTCCTATCATTTGCATATACTTCATGAATGGCTTCTAATTTTTGCCATACTCCATGAGCCGATCGAATTCCTACAATATGTTCATATTCCAAATTAGTAAATGAACAATATAAAATATTGAGAGCTTTACCGTTTAAGGAGATGATTTTCTTCTCTTCATCATTTAGCTCTTTGAGGCCTTTGGAGGTGTGAGGTGTGTATATCATCGTAATGGATTCTCCATTTATGACGGTGTTCCATATATCAAACCCGCAACCTTGTAAATAACATTCCATTCTTTCTTTCCAAAATATAAAATTTTTGGAATCAAATCGAGGTGGCTTGGTGGTGGAGGTGCCGACAAGATGAGCTTCATTCGTAGCCGACGATCGTTCCTCTTCACTCGCGATGTGAAACGAGCTTGCCAAAGAGTTTGGCTCTGATACCACTTCTAAGTCCAAGCGGCTACGATAATCTAGAGGGGGGGTGAATAGATTATCTCCATCTTTCGATTTTACCCTCTTTTTCAATCCGAATGCTCAAAGATAATAATAAAGGTGCGTAATGTAAACAACACACGTCGATTTAAAGAGGTTCAACCCACCTAGGGCCTAATCCTCTACCACCCCAGTATATCCGGGATGGATTTCAAAAAGAAAAAAGATTTTATTAATTAACAAAATTAATACAACACAAACTTACAACAACACCTTGAAGAGCACCACACTCTTCTTCAACACCACCTTTGAGATTACCACAATCTCTCTTGAAGATTACCACAATCTCCAACGGCACCTTGTGAAGATTACCACAATCTTCAACCTTGGAGAATACCAAATTCTTCAACACCTCAACAAGAAGATTACCACAATCTTCTCACACCTAACACCTAGATCACCCAAGTGTGTTCTTACCACAAGAACACTCACAAGGATATCTTGTGTTGAATGATAACCCAAAAATTCAAGATTACAACTCGATAAAGAATTATACAATTGAGTGCAAGTGTAATCAAGAATAGCTTAGACCTCAAGGATGTGAAAGTGAATAGCTAGGCAAATTACAACAAGAAATAAGACAATGTAAGAACAAGTGTATTCTTGAGTGTATCTTGTTGTGTTGTAGTTTTCTCTCTTGTTGTGTTGCTTCAATTCTTCCTCTATTTATAGAAGATGTCTTGTACATGATAGGCTCCTCTTGGGGACATGAATTCTGTAAAAAAATACCAAGACAATTGAAGAAAAGAGCTGTTAGAAATCAATCCCACATTTTAAGGAAATTTGTCTGCTGTCAAACGGTCACATTTTTGCTGTCAAAAGATAGGGCGACCGGTCGCACAGAAATATAAATTTGAAATGAAACTCAGCAAATTTACACAGGGCGATCGGTCGACGTAGGGTTCGACCGGTCGTCCCCTATGTTGGCCGGTCGCACATCCTTAAAAATCAAAGTGCAGAAGTCTGTTTCAAAACCAAGACTTACAGGTACCGGTCGACCGAACCGGTCGACGCCCAGGGCGACCGGTCGACCTGCTTGATTTTTTCTTCCGTCTCATTTTCTATTTCAAAAATCATTTTCTGTTTCAAAAATCATCTTCAGGTACGGGTTGCCCTATAGGGCGATCGGTCGACCCAATTTTTGTCGAAAATAAAACTCAAGAAATACTCCGAAAATTTAGTAAGAGCATTTTAAACCAATCGGGAGTATTTAGACAACATTTAGGAACCTTGTTTTGAAGTAAAAAACTTATAAACAAAAAATCATTAAAAGTGTTGTCCAATTTTATCTAAAGTAAACTTGAAGAAATACTCCGGAAAATATTAAAACCATTTTAAATCATTTATGAGTATTTGGACAACAATTAAAAACATTGTTTTGGTATAAAAACAAAATCATCAAAATCATGATAAAACCATTTATCAAACACAAGGTAATTGAACTGGTGAAACTAGGAGCTTACAAGCTACAATATTTAGATGACAAAAATGTTCCCCGCACATAGAATGTCGACAATCTACGCAAGTACTGTAAGTCCAAGCGGCTATGATAATCTAGAGGGGGGTGAATAGATTATCTCCATCTTTTCGATTTCGCCCTCTTTTTCGAACAAAACAAGCCAAGATAATAATAAAGGTGCGGGAAGTAAATAACACCCGTCGATTTATAGAGGTTCAACCCACCTAGGGCCTAATCCTCTACCACCCAAGTATATCCAGGATGGATTTCAAAAAGAAAAAAGATTTTATTAATTACCAAAATTAATACAACACCTTACAACATCACCTTGAAGAGCACCACACTCTTCTACAACACTACCTTTGAGATTACCACAATCTCTCTTGAAGATTACCACAATCTCCAACGGCACCTTGTGAAGATTACCACAATCTTCAACCTTGAAGAATACCAAATTCTTCAACACCTCAATAAGAAGATCACCACAATCTTCTTGCACCTATCACCTAGATCATCCAAGTGTGTTCTTACCACAAGAACAATCACAAGGATATCTTGTGTTGAATGATAACCCAAATTTAAGATTACAACTCGATAATGAATAATACAAATTTGAGTGCAAGTGTAATCAAGAAATAAGCCTAGACCTCAAGATGTGAAAGTGAAAGACATTAGGCTATTACAACAAGAATAATAACAATGAAGAACAAATATGTTTGCTTGAGTGTATCTTGTTGTGTTGTAGTATACTCTCTTGTTGTTGTGCTTCAAATCTTCCTCTATTTATAGGAGATGATTGATCATTGATAGCCTCCTCTTGGGAACTGATTTGTACAAAAAAACTGCAATTAAAATCAAGATTATAGCTGTTAAAAATCAATCCCACAATTTAGGGAAAAACTGTCTGCTGCACAACGGTTAGAAATTTGCTGTCAAACTTGAGGGCGACCGGTCGTGCACTAATACGAGAATTAAAAAGACAAAGCAAAAATTTACAGGGGGACCGGTCCTGGAGGGGTCCGACCGGTCGCCCAGGGGTGCGACCGGTCGGCCCTAGTGTGGACCGGTCACCCCTCACAAAATATACATTACAGAGTGTTCTGTAATGTTCCCAGGTACCGGTCGCCTTCTAGGTCGACCGGTCGACCTCTGGGGTTTTCTCAAACGTCTCGTTTCTGTTTCAAAACTCATCTCCAGGTACGGGTTGCCCTATAGGGCGACCGGTTGACCTCAAAACAAAAATGTTGTCCAATTTTATATCGAAAATAAACTCCAAGAAATACTCCGAAAAATAGTAAAAACATTTTAGTCCGATCGGGAGTATTAGGACAACATTAGAAACATAGTTTTGATGTAAAAACCCATTGACACAAAATCATTAAAAGTGTTGTCCAATTTTGTCGAAAATAAACTTGAAGAAATACTCCGAAAATTATTAAAACCATTTTAAATCATTTAGGAGTATTTGGACAACCTTTAAAAACATTGTTTTGGTATAAAAACAAAATCATCAAAGTCATGATAAAACTATTTGTCAAACAGTCTCCCCCTTTTGATGATTACAAACCAAAACAATTTTAACAAGGTCGATTTTGAAAACAAAACAATTTTAATGAGATCGATTTTGAAAACAAATCAATTTTACCGGTTAAAAAGAACTATCCATTGTGAGCGACAACATTCCACGCAATATAATCACAAGGATAGGAGTAGAGATATTAAACATATATAGCAAAAGCTCACCCTATCAACATGCACAACAAGAGTAATGTAAAAGCTTTCAACCGAAAGCTAAAAGCTTCACTTTTAGATATTGAACTTAAATATCAAGAGCTTATAAGCTCCCCCTGTCAATAAACCATCATTAGACAAGTAAATAAATCATCATACACCAGGTGGACTAAATATGATCCACAACTTATGGCTTTTAATGGCCACAACTTATAGCTTCTTTCTCGAGCTTATATTAGCTTCTATGAGCTAATGAGCTTATAACCTATTTCTCCTCCTTTGGAATCTTCAAAAAGAATGTTAGCACGATAAAAAACATCATATATCCATATCAAAGTGCGCAATGAAACCAATTTATTGAGCTATTTGAACATTGAAGCTTATAGACCAAATAGGAGGGAAAAGTCAATCATACGACTTGTAGAAGCTTGTAAAAACTCATTTGATTTGCAAAACACGATCTCTTATAAATATACAAGACTTTTGAAATCGAGAGAATCATGTAGGTGATGAATTTTCATTGAAACATTTTATCGAACACTTGGCGAGCGTCAAAAATAGAAGAAATTATATATAACCCTTGTAAATATAATCAAGCCAAGTTTTTCATCACCAAAATCAATTATACAACAACCAATCAACAATAGTAAATATGCTCATCACAATTACATACGAATTTTATCAAGAAATGTACATATAAGCCAAGTTCTCAAGGGTTCAACCCAATTGAGATAAAGGAGTAGAATTCTTACCATTCAATCGGTAAAGACGAGCAATGATGATGATAATCAAGCCTAAATAAGTCCAAGATATCAAATGTATGCAATAAAACAAATTTTAAGTGAAATTTTTGTGCAATTGGCGAAGGGGACGAAAAATGGCCAATATGAGCCAAAATGGCTAAGTCTGGAAAACAGAAGCAATATTAACCAAAAAATACACAGTGGGCGACCGGTCATGGGCATGGGCGACCGATCGGCCCCAGCCTTGGCAGCCCACTGGTTCAGTTCAGTTTTGAAAATTTGAAATTTGATCCAAAAAATCGATTTTACGCCCCTAAGTTTTAAAAACGTGCAAAATGCAAACGTAGACCTCATTTAATATACATTATGTCATAATCAAGCTCGAAATGAGGTAAAAGACTCGGCGGTAAATGATTTTAAAACAAATGTCCGCGAGTTATCCTTGAGACAGAATTAAACACATCTCAAATTTTTGTTTAAGAAGCGCAATCCCTTAGAAAAAGATATCGAATCTCAATATATTTAGTTCGATTATGACAAACCATATTTTGATAAATTGTAAACGCCGGACTTGTTATCCTAAAAAAATATGAACGTTTTAAAATTTTGGATAAACAAGCTATAAGAAGAAGTGCCTTTCAAATATTTGAAAATTTCTTTTAACAACACTTTAATGAGATTCGTGGGATAGTTTTGAAGTCGAGCATATAGACATAAGGCATAGAGAATGTCGAGTCTAAAAAGAGTAATAAACAAAGATAAACATACCTTGAATTTGTTTGTCACCCGATATGCCTTCCTCAACCTTTGTCAATCTTTACATTGGTAGCCATAGAGGTTGAGATGATTCTTCCTTCTTTAATGCTTAACTACTTCAAAGGTACTTATGTATACTTTGATTATGAAATATAACCATCTTCTTGGCATTGTTTAACTTGAAGTCCAAGGAAGAAATTAAGCTCCCCTCATCATACTCATCTCAAGTTTACCTCTCATCAACTTAGAAAATATCTTGCCTTGGTCATTTATCTTGTTCCAAAATACCAAAAATTCCTGCAAAATACTTGCACAAGAGCATAGTAATATCGAATAATAGAGACATTATAACAAGTAACACATACTATGCTTTCAAACAAATCATCAAGAGTTTCATAAAACATGTAAGTTTAAATAAGCTTGTAGGAAGCTATATAAGGTCTCCTTTGAAATTTGAAAAATTCAAGAGCATATAGTTGAGACCTCATTTAAAAGAAGCATTTGGTCAATAGTTTTGACAAGAATGAATATGAGCAATCAAATGCATAATTTTGAGATAAGGATGAAGATCAAATGTTTTATCAAAACAAACATAATCCTTTACAAGTCTCGGATAAAACAAGCTTTATAAAATAGTTCTTATCAAAAAAACGAAAAATCCTCTAAATGGCACTTGTATAAAATACTTTGAAATATCTTAAAAAGCAAGCACATAGGCATATGGCAAAAAATATATTGAGTCAATAATATGAATACAACGATGAGCGTACCTCGATAGTTTAAGCATCTTTTGAAGAAGATGAGGGAATATATATATCCTACACACATCTTAAACAATTCTAACATGATACAAGTGTAGGATAGAAGCAATATATGTCACAAGTAAGCTTATGCCAAGAACATCCATAGCAGATTATAAAACATATTAGTTAAAGCAAATGCACAAGAGTTTTTAAAAACATCATGCAAGGTCTTCTTTTTCAACGAATTTTAAAAACATAAATATGTAGAAGACCTCTTTAAAGTATTTTGAAAAATCATTTTGACAATTAAGGCACAAATAAGAACATGCATAATAACACAATAAAATGCATATTAAATGGGGAGATACGGTTTACCAATTACGCCATTTCCATGGGTTGTGCCGTTTCCATTGTTGATGATATCTTCCCCTTTGAAAATCATCTTGTTGATGATAGATTCTCCAATTGCTCCATCTCCAAGGATTATGTCCTTCCCATTGTTGATAATGTCTTTCTCTTGGAAATTTATTGTGGTGATGTCTTCTCCTTTGATCAAATGAGATGGTCATTTGATGTCTTCTTGGCGGTATGAATTTTCCTTGATTCCGCTGGGTACCTAATATGACATTGCTTTGTGGTACCCTCAAGTGTTTGGGTCCTTTGGGATTAGCTTTGAGACTTTTAGATCTCCAACAATAATTAGAGCTATTTCTAGCCCGACAAGTATTTACCGTATGACCCTTTTTACCACAATAGAAGCATGTAATAATTCTAGAAGTGTAATGACCAACATGCTTAGAGACTTGACTATTTTTCATATGATTGACAATATTAGGCTTATTATCAAGTCCTTTACCACAATTATGAACATCAACAATCTTGGTCATTTTATCGATGCTCAAGTTGGATTTTAATAAATCTTTTTTCATGCAATCAATATCCTCAACAAGAGTACTGTTTTCTTTTTCAAGGTTTCTAACATTATCAAGAGTGGTGGTGTGAGCACATGATAGTGATTCATAGGAAGTAAATAAACTATCCTTATCATTTTTCAAAATATTGAATTCCTTTTTCAAATTTTTGTATTTAACAAGCAAACTTTGGAATTCATTTTGAAGCTCATCATAATCATTTTGCAAATCACTATAATCATTATGCAATTCGTTGTCATAAGAAGTAGAGGGTTTAGAACTTACCTCGTTTTCTTCGAAGCCCATAAGACAACGTTCGTTTTCATCATCGTCGGAAGTTGTAGGAAGCTCATCCCATATTGTTGGATTTGATGTTGTATCCATTTGAGAAGTAGATGCTTTTGAGTGACTCCTTTCATTTGCATATACTTCTTCTAATTTTCTCCATACTTCATGAGCCGATTTAATTCCTACAAGATGATCATGTTCCAAAACGGTAAGTGAACAATACATAATATTAAGAGCTTTACCATTTAATGAGATGATCTTCTTCTCTTCATCATTGAGCTCTTTGAGGCCTTTGGAGGTGTGTGGTGTGTCCATCATCGGAATGGATTCTTCATTTACGACTGTGTTCTAAATATCGAACCCGCAACCTTGTAGATAGCATTCCATTCTTTCTTTCCAAAATGTAAAAATTTTTGGAATGAAATAGTGGTGGCTTGGTGGTGGAGACGCAGGTAAGATAGACTTCATTCGTAGCCGGTGATCGTTCCTCTTTACTCGCGATGTGGAACGAGCTTGCCAAATAGTTTGGCTTTGATACCACTTGTAAGTCCAAGCGGCTACGATAATCTAGAGGGGGGGGGGTGAATAGATTATCTCCATCTTTTCAATTTCGCCCTCTTTTTCGAACAAAAGAAGCCAAGATAATAATAAAGGTGCGGGAAGTAAATAACACGCTTCGATTTATAGAGGTTCAACCCACCTAAGGCCTAATCCTCTACCACCCCAGTATATCCGGGATGGATTTCAAAAAGAAAAAAGATTTTATTAATTTACCACAAATTAATACAACACCAACTTACAACAACACCTTGAAGAGCACCACACTCTTCTTCAACACCACCTTTGAGATTACCACAATCTCACTTGAAGATTACCACAATCTCCAACGGCACCTTGTGAAGATTACCACAATCTTCAACCTTGAAGAATACCAAATTCTTCAACACCTCAATAAGAAGATCACCACAATCTTCTTGCACCTATCACCTAGATCATCCAAGTGTGTTCTTACCACAAGAACACTCACAAGGATATCTTGTGTTGAATGATAACCCAAATTCAAGATTACAACTCGATAATGAATAATACAAATTTGAGTGCAACTGTAATCAAGAAATAAGCATAGACCTCAAGATGTGAAAGTGAAAGACCTTAGACTATTATAACAAGAATAATAACAAAGAATAACAAATATGTTTGCTTGAGTGTATCTTGTTGTGTTGTAGTATACTCTCTTGTTGTTGTGCTTCAAATCTTCCTCTATTTATAGGAGATGATTGATCATTGATAGGCTCCTCTTGGGAACTGATTTCTACAAAAAAATTTCAATTAAAATCAAGATTATAGCTGTTAAAAATCAATCCCACAATTTAGGGAAAAGTCATCACGCACAACGGTTAGAAATTTGTCAAAACTTGAGAGAGCGACCGGTCGCGCACTAATACGAGAATTAAAAAGACACAACAAAAATTCACAGGGGGACCGGTCCTGGGGAGTCCGACCGGTCGCCCAGGGGTGCGACCGGTCGGCCCTAGTGTGGACCGGTCACCCATCAAAAAATATACATTACAGAGGGGCCTCCTCACAGGGGTTCTCGTTAATAAACCACCTCCAGCACTCCCGGAGGGGAGGGGACTTCTCAAGCGGGTCCTCATAAATAAACCTCATCTGACGCTCCCGGAGGAGAACGGCCTCCTCACGGGGTCCTCGTAAATAACCCTCCTCCGGTGCTCTAGAAGGGGAGGGGCCTCCTCACGGGGGGTCTTCATAAATAAACCTACTCCGACGCTCCCGTAGGAAAGGGGCTCCCTCATGGGGGTCCTTGTAAATAAACCTCCTTAGGCCTCCCAAAGGGTCGGGGCTCCCTCATGGGAGTCCTTGTAAATATACCTCTTCCGGCGTCCCCGGTCATAAATTTTTCTTCTTCACCAACATACACCACATGAATGTGCAGAAAAGAAGACAAAAATATTAACACATGCGCGGAAGAAACCAATACATAATCGAAGTAATGAAAGAAATGAGGGCTCTTGAAAGGCACCCTTGAGCTCCTGCACTGCTCCATTTCTCCGCAACACCAGAGTTGGGGCTTATGTTGGGGGCAAAAATGTTATTTACTATCTAATATATAATTCAAATTATGTATTGGAATAATATTATTAATTGATCAATAATGAATGGCTATAAATGGAATAACTCGACCCAAAGAAGTTCGTGACTGGCCCACATGCCACTTTCTCCTACACGGCCTATAAGGCCCATCACCCAGGTATATAAAGGTCCCTCCTTTTCATTTGTAATTTACTCTCTCATAATCTCACTTAATCACGATTCAATATTCAGTTACTGTCTTATATTCTCTCTCGATCATCGTGTTAACTTGAGCGTTGAATGAGCCTCTCTAGGACAAACTCGGGACTCGTCTAACGTTTGTGTGTGTGCACGTAAGGTCCCATTAGTATATTTCCAGCTCCCAGAGAAGAAAACTTGAAAGACTTCCCGCTTGGGAATGAAAAGACTTGGACTTATTCAGAAACCCTGACTTGGAGTGGTCTGCCCTAAAAAACAGCATCAAAGGAGTAGGTTTAAGAATATGCTTTGATAGTATTAGGGGTGGCAATCTCTGACACGACACGAAAATACGACCCGAACCTAACACGATATAAGCGGGTTAGGGTCAACCCATTTATTATTCCGGTTATGATCGTGTCAGACCCATTTAACCCGAATAATAAATGGGTCAGTTTCGGGTTGACCCGAAATGACCCACACAACACATTTAACCCGCTTAAAGAAAAAATATCTAATAAATTATACTTTGATATTTGGTGATGAGTTAATTAATTGTCTTTTCATTAATATTTGCATCATAAATTTGTGTTTTCTCTTGAACCTTAATTGTGTTTTTATTTATATGTTAACAAATTGTAGGAGTGTAACTTATTAGGAGTTTGTCCATGTTCTTGGATGCCTAATCTGATAACCATGTATCAAGCCAAATTATGATTTACATATTTTGATTGTAATTCGTTATGTTTTTAATATTCTATATATAAATAGCCTAAAATCCCCATTTTATCATAATAAATAGATGGTTTATTCAAAGTTGAAAAATATACAGGTCATTTCGGGTCGTGTTCGGGTTACCCGTATATTTAACGGGTTGTGTTCTTTTTGACCAATCTGACCCATATAATTAAATGGGTCGTGTTTGGGTTGGCCAAATTTGTGTAATTATAGTGTCTCAACACGACCCGCGAACCCGAACACGACTCGAATTGCCACCCCTAGATAGTATTCTAATTTAAAGTCAAGGTTTAGTTAATTATCAAATAACATTAATTAACAAAATAAAATGTTATGAGATTTTAAAATTTATGAAGGTCAGTTTGTTTGAATCCATGGATCTAAAAACTCCAGTCCCAAATCTAGCTAGCCCATCACATGTAAGTGGACTTTATTTATGAAACAAACAAACCCCATGACTAACCCGATTGGAAACGAATTTGGGCTCATGGTCAAGCAATTTGCCACCATTTTTGGGCAATCAATAATTCTAACAAACAAAATTTTGAGAGATAAAATTGAATATCAAGATTATACGAGATAAATTGTGTCCACAAATCTCACATAATAAAATGTGTATGCATTATATATGCATGAAACCCGCACATCTATCTACCAATATATCATCATCGTCAACTGACATCTTATCCCACTATGTGGAGTCGGTGGTGTGAAGTTTATAGTGTCAATTAATTTTCTAAAATTAGTTAACACTACAAATTCACACAAAAAGCAAAGTGGCAAAATTTTACGCCGGATGCCCTTCCTGACGCAACCTTCATACGAAGGAGAAATGAGATGAAATTCCAAAACCATCAAGATCATAGGTTTTCCACTTGCATGGAAAATACGATGAGACGACTACGATGAGTTGAGATAGTTGCTCTAGTCATGTTCCATTACATGATTGATATTGTAAAATCAACATGTAGGTCATGGAACATGACATGACCAAAGATATATAATAAATAAAGATTATTTATTTATTATATATATCTATCAATATATATAATAAATAAAGATTATTTCTTCAAAAAAACTAAAAATAAATAAAGATTATTAAAGCGATCTAGGATACATGAACGGCATTATTGAATTCAATATTGCCATCCCCAAAATTAAATACGCTTTTGTTATTGAAGGCCAATGGTGGTTTGAAAATTCTGGTTTGCGGATGATATTACTTTATGGTGAAGATGGAGATTATTGGGATAATTTACCATAAATCAATGAATGGAAAGTCAAGCAAAGAGGAAAATTTCAGCCGCCCTTTGTTGACTTTTTCGTGGGAAAAAAGGAAATCAGCATGTGTCTAATTTCTTTGAAGATTTTTGCAAACCTTTTATCAATCTCCTCTATAAATAGAGGGGTTGAGAGCATAGGAAAATCATGTCAAGCAGGTGAAATACTTGGCCATCCAACCAGATATAAGAGAAAAGAAATAGTATACACATATAGAGAGATTAATTTGTATGAGTCAAATTGTGATAAGTATGGGGAAGCACTCATGATATTTTTCTCTCGGGTAATACAAAGGGGATGTGAAGAGTATTCTTTGATAACTAGTAAAGTGGTTGTACGAGAGTCTTTGTATTTTTTTGTACTGAAAAATTCTTTATTAGTAAAGAACGAAAACTCTCGTGGACGTAGGCGGGTTTTTACCGAACGACGTAAAATCTGTGTGTTCTTTTATGTTCAGTCGATGTCATTCATATTTGCTATCTTCTTGTTTGTGTGATTCATCGGATATTCCAGATAAATCAAATCTCAGATCACAACATACCTCCGTTGTGCCCAACAAAAAGTTCTATAATTTTCAAAACACTATTGATTTCAGTAATTTGGTCACCGAAAATTAGAGAATTTATCGAAAAAATCTACATGTCCATATTTTCAGCCAAATCCTCTTGCGTTGAAACCAATTTCGCTTACGTGAACATCCTACATGTGAGTTAACATGTTGATTAGGATAAAAATAAACTTAAGAAAGAAAACCCATTTAGAGAATGTTCACATAAGCGGAATTAGTTTCCACATCATTGAATGTGTTAGAAATGTGTACACATGGACTTTTTCGGTAAAATTTTAATTTTTGGATATCAAATGGTTGAAATTTTGTAGGTTTGTGAAGGTTATAAGATCTTTTTTTGCAAATCGTACTTTCTGGGAGGAATTTTAAATCCTTTAAAAATGACCTAAAACTTGGGGATTGCAATGGTTAGGACCGAGACTGGTATTGGACATACCCGTCCTATATTGTTCGAGTACCAACAGGGATGATTCCCAGTGAAGATTTTGTCATCCCTACTAAAACTCAAAGAGAGATTTAAAATTCATTGATTTATATTTTGCTAAGGATTTAAAATCCCTCATCGACTCATCCCAAATCCACTCGTCTAAATGCAACCTTATTTTTCGCCAACTGAAGAATTACTTGTCATAAAATGCATACACCAACATGGACAAAGACATTGTAATGTATAATTAAAAGAAGTGTTTTAAATTTCTTATGTGGTACGGGCAATGAGTGCCAGCCGTAAGGCCTCCACGCCATGTGGGGGCTAAAAATGCATGCATCATATTATTCCCATCATGTAATCAAACTCCAGAATTATTGTTGTCCCCTTGGCGTGAACAGCAGGAGGCCTGCCCTTTCTCGCTTAATTGCTTTCGGTTTAAATTATTATAATTATAAACAACTAATGCATCACAACAGAATAATGCACTGATGACATTGTATTTACACCTTAAATTATTCAGTTTAATTTTGTTATGTATTTGTTGTGGGCAAAAATATCCTTTAATTATTATAATAATAATAATATTTATGCATTTACTTAAGCACATTGATTGTTCATTAATTATTGGGCCACGCGGTCCGAATCTGGCTCACACGCCATTTTTTCCTACGCGACCCTTGAGGCCCGCTACCTAGAAACATAAAGTTCCATCCATCTTATTTGTAAATCAATTTATATAATACACATTCGTTATTCTCATTACTCCTCTGTATTTTCTCTCGTTCACCGTGCTGACTTGAGCGTCGGAGGGGCCTCCCTTGGACAACCCCAAGGCCATCTAACTTTTGCTGGTGTTGCAGGAAAGTTCCCACCACCATAGACTTCCAGCTTTGGGAGAAGAAGACATGGACTTTATCAGAAACTTTAACTTGGAGTGATCTGCCCAAAAAACAGCATCATTTTGGTGTCGTAGATGCTCATAGCTTCCAGAGAATATCGATGACCAGAAGGTGATAAACGCCATCTCCGGGAACCGGTATACAGAGTGTCAGCTCGCGCTAAGAGAGCCCTGCAACGAAGCACAAGAGGAACTCATTTCCAGCATGCTACATCTCTCAAGGAGATCTACTGCGCGGAGAAGCCTCATGAGGAGATAAATTTCGGTGAAGAAGATATGTCCCCCGCAGCCCGAGAAGGGGAACACCCAGCAGTTCACCTCATCATTTCTGTAGTTGTAGCCAACTTATGGCTGAAAAGAGTGTTGGCGGACATTGGTAGCTTCATGGACATACATCATACTGCGCATTCCGCCAGATAGGATTCAAAGACTCATTCATCTCTAACCGAAGTCACCGCTACTCTACAGGATCTCAGTTAGCAGGACACCCCATTTTCGAGGAGATAATGCTTCCCCTCTCGCTAGGAAGTTAGTCTTGTCGGGTTACGAAGATGGTGAGATTAATAGTTGTCAATGCCCCCTTGCAGTATAATGTGATTATTGCCTGAACATCCTTGAAAGCATTCAGAGCCATTGCCTCCATCTACCACCAGAAAATGAAATTCCCCACTCTGGAGGGAATTGGAGAAAAGTGTAGAGATATAAATGTAGCCCTAGAATGCCACTTCACCACCTTGAAGGAGGAGCCCCAAGCTTGAAACCCAGAGCTCTTCAATGCACTAACTACACCCATGGAAGTGGGCCTCCTCCAAGAAGAATATTGCCCCAAAGATCCTCAAGAAGAAAAAGACCCGGCGTCGTAGTCAAGGAGTAACTTAAATCGAAGCAATAAAGTATAGCAAGCTAGTGGTCCTAGACCCAGCCGGCAAAATGAAACTGTAAGTCTGTAATGCTTGTTACCAACTAGAGCCTCATGTGGAACAAGAAATCATTGAAGTCGAAGGAATGCCCAAGTGTTTGCTTGGGAGATGAAAGATTGCAGGGGATTTCCTCATAAGTCGCCAGGCACCGGTTGGGGGTGGACTCGACATATAAATATGTGAAGCAGAAATGAAGAGCCTTTGGGTTTGAAAGAAGCAAGAGAATAAAGAAAGAAGTGAGAAAACTGCTCGAGGCGAAATACATCAAACCCGTGCAGTATCCAAAATGGATGGCTAATGTGGTCCTCATCCCTAAATGTAATGACCAACCATTTATAAAATTATTATTAACAATATTTTAGTATAAATAATAGATAATAAATATATATAGTATAAAAAAAATATAATTTTTATTTATTTAAATCAATTACATTTAATAAAGTTTATGGTTACATTTTTAAAATCCGTCAGCCAAGTTTATTTTACGTTAAACTAAATTTCATTAATTAAACTTATCTAATATGTACCACAATTAATACTCATCTCAATTAATACATATATTAATTACTACTTACATTAACTAAACAAAACATAAATGATCTAATATATATATTTTAGGTCCCAAGGGGTGTGAGTAAGGTTTAGAAGGAGGGGTTGAATAAACCTTACCAATTTTTCGATTTTAGTCCTTTTAAAAATATAACAGAGTTAACTTAAACAGCTGTGTCCTTGAGGGACAGCTAAGTTGGTTATTCAGCTAAGTTAGCCAATCAACAGACTCGATAGAGCTGTTGATAGAATAACTCGGCTGTTTAACCTGAACTTTAACTTGGCTGTGTTGGTTTTATCAGCGGAAGACTTAACACCCTTGATTTGTTTTAAGCTTGTTTTAACATTTGATTTTTAGCACTTGGTTATTAATAAGTTCGATAGCAAATATGAGTTTTATCAGCAGATATGATGTAAGTATGCAGAAATATATATGTGCTGAAAAATAAATGACACAGATAATTTTTATAGAGGTTCGAAGATCTTATTCATATAATTCCGTATTTCAAAAAAAATCCAAATTTTCTAAGCACAATAATGGGGCCAAGCTCCATACCCAGAAAGAAAAGGAGCTTGAGCTAAGACTAAGTCATAAAATAAAGAACAACAAGAACAATGGGGGATGTTTACCTGTCACTTGCCTTCCTGCTTGTTTTCCGACTAGCTCAGTTAGCGGAGGCCCCTAGCTGGCTCGCTTGATGGGGTAATTCTTCTAATACTCTCTTATCCAACTCCTGGAGGAATCCACTATGTAACAGATCAGTTTACAACATGATGAACTGTCTAGAGACAGCCTTGGTCACGCAGCTGGCTTCTCTTGCAACTCAGCTTCTTCACAGGACAACTGCCTTGCTACTTCACCTTACTTCTCAAGCTCTTGGATTTGATCACGAAGCCCTGCAATAACTTGATACTGGTTCGACCTTGAACCTTCCTACAATCCTCCTTGAAAAGTAGACCCCTCTTGATTCTTCAAAAGTTTCATCTTCGACAGATTTGAAGTTGTCTTTCCTTCACAGCTTGTGTTGCATCGATTTCCTTCGAGTTTCAAGCTTGAGGATTTGCTTGAATATACTTGAGAATATTGCAGGTTAATTGCTTCAATATTGCTTGCTTGTTCATGGTTCAGGTAACCTTTTCTCAGTAAATTCCTCAGCCTTTTATAGTGCACTTTTGAAATTTTGCCCGTTGAAGAGATAGGCTAATTTCAAAAGTCACTTTGTATTCGTTCGCTTGTCTTGTCTGCAGTCCTTGATGTTGACATTTCCTCGTATTAAATGTCTTGCAGTATTGCAGCTTGTCTGACACATGGTGCAGTGTTTCCCATTGGTTTATTCTTTTTGCACATAACTTGGACTAACACTTTACTTCTGACAACTCTGGCATGTTACTATTCTGAGTAATAATCTTGACTTTCATCAACGTATCTAACTCAGTTGTCTTGACTTGACTGCTGTCTTTTAATCCCCAGGTGACTTGAGTCTGCTCCAGACTTTGGATGACTTAACTGTCACTTCAACTTGAGACTTGGCTTCCTTGAGTTGACTTGATTGACTCTTCTCACAGCGGTTCCATAGCTGATACTCATTCAGTCGAGTTCTTGACTTTCCTCTTGGCCATACTCAGCTGATATACAGCGGAGTCTTCAATTTAGTCTTCAGTTGACTTCTTGTATTCCTTGGCATAGCTGACTAGACTCAACTCTCTCAACCCTATCTATTACAATACAAATCACAAGGAAAATGGGGTGCCAACTTTCTAGTTTAAGTTTTACATGGTATCATCAAAATCTACAAAATAAATTTCTTAACAATTTTCCCCTTTTTGATGATGCCAAAACTTAAATAAACTCAACAAAAACATAAACAACAAAGATACATACAGACAATGCAGTAACAAAGAATGTATGCTTGAAATAGATCACTTTATTGATCATAGCATTCTTGTCCTTTACACAGCTGTTTACATTTGGTATCATAGCATTCTTTATCAAAGCAAATATACATCTCTTAGCTAAGATACAAGAGTTCATACAAAGTGAAAAATTACACAAAAGTTCACTAAGTATATTACAGAAAAATTACATGAGTGTTTTTACATAAAAATACATGAAGGGGTTTGCAGCAACACTTCAACGTCTTCGCTGCTTCCTTCTTGACTTTTCTTCTTCTCTAATTCTGTCTTCTTCAGCTCTTTTCCTCTTCTTCTCTTCTTCTTACCTTATTTTCTTCTTTTCATAGGCCCGTTTGGAAGCATCATCCCTTTGCTTCCTCTTGAGCCATTGACGAGTTTGCCTCTCGTTTTCTTCTTCTTGTCTCCTTACTGCCTCAACATTCTTCCTTTCCACTTCAAGGTTGGCTAAATGGTCGTATCCAGCCCAGTAGATCAAACCCTTCTTGTCATGGTCAACATATTCAACATCCTTGGGTTTTGGTCGAGGTAGGGAACCTCTTCCGCCACCACTTCTTACTCTGCCTGACTCAGCTCTTCCTCTACCTCTGGGTGTATATCTTTGCACTTTGAGTCTTCTCGCTTCTCACCGAGTGGTCAGCTGGAAGATCACGCCTTTTAGCTTCATGACATAATGCCAGACCTTTTTCCCAGTACAAATCCCAGGCTTGAGCTAGAGCCATTCCTTGGAAATAGCCTTATGATTCGAGCGTTTCGAATTCTTCGACGATCTAGCTCGAGATCCATTATCGTGTATAACATCTTGATCTTTTCCTCCTTTGAATACCACCATATTTCTTCAACACTTCCTGAACACGAGCATCTTGCTTTTCAGAGAACTCCTCAAACCCTACTTCAATGATCTTCCTTTTCTCCAACATTGGCACAATAGAGTGCTCAATGGGTAGGGTTATGGGGAGTTTGCTCATGATGGAGGCAGTAACATGACCTTGCTGGGGGTTTCAGCTATCATCAAAGTTAGATCCTTCGAACTTTCCCCCTCATCTGTCTTACCCTTCTTCTCAGCTGAACTTTTCTCAGCTGCATTTGATTCCTTGAGAAGCTCCTCTTCCCCCTTTTTGGCATCATCAAAGGTGAGAAGGACTCCAGGGAACATGCCTGCGAGCATGAAATCCAGTCTCCTTATAGCTGAGTTCTGTTTGGAGTTGGCTGCGTCATATGTTGCTCGAAATTCTGAGCAAGTGGACTTGGACTCGGCTGTCACTAACTTCATCTCAGCCATGAGTAAGCTGAATTTATCATTCATAGAATTCTCAAGTCACATAATTTCTTTCTGTTGAAATTGTTGCAACAACTCCATTTCAGTTTTGTGAGACTCGTGTAACCTTTCGATGTATTCCTGCATCCGTTGCCTGATCAAGGTGTTGTCAGCACTCCAGACAAGCATTCTGCCATATAATGCATTGAAATATCAAACTTGCTTGAGTCACATGACAGTCTGCTGTTGAGACCACTCCCTGATCCGTACCACGATCCCTCTCAAGTCTGCTGTGAGAGTGGCATCCCTATTGTCCAATATTAAGTCCAGTGAGGCCTGGTGTCGTTTGATCTTCTCAATCTCCTCATAGATCTTCTTGAAGACCTCACAAATCTCAGCTATCTCACTTGATTCAGCTGTGGGCCATTCTGCATCGAAGTCAAAATCTGCTGGTACAATAGTGCCGGTAGGAATTATGGGATCTTCTCTGACAGTGAGCCTTATTTGTTCAGCAGCTGTCTCTTCTTCCAACTCAGGCAGGATTTTTGTAAATGGAAACATCTCTTGAAAGGCATCATCGCGCACATAAGGGATGGTCTACGAAGATTGTGCCTGCGATGACTCAGCTTGGTTTGCCTCGGCTGCGGGAGCTTTATCGGCATCTGTCATAGCTGTGGGAGCCTGCGACGGAGCTGGTGGAGTCGTTACTGCTGCAGCTATGGGAGCCTGTGCAGAAGACTCGGTTCCAGCTGGGGCTTATGGAATGTGTTGCCCAGCTGACTGAGCCTCAGCTGTCTTAACAGCTTCCTCGGTCTCAGTAGATTCTTCTAAATGAATTACTTGTTCCTCGGCTGTATCATCAGCGAAATCGGATGATGATGAGACTTGTGGAGTTGGCTTATCATCAAAGTTGAATCTCATAAGTGCCGTCTTTTCACTGACGTGGCTCAGTGATTTTTGAACATCCTCTTTGACTGGAGTAGACTCAGGTTCATCTTCGGATCCCAAGAAGGATTTGTGTAAGTTTTCCTGGGAATCATGAAGTGCGCTTATTTCCTGTTCTGCATCAGCGATGTCCAGAGGAGGAATGCTCAGAGCTTCTTGACCAGTACCTAGGGAAGTCTCAACCTCCCTTGGGCCTTCAATACCCCTAGCAGACTTAACTGCTGCGAGGCCTTTAGTTGTCCCTTCGACAGTCTCAACTATCTTAGGGTCTTCTACATTCCCTTCGACAGTCGCATCTGTCTTGGGGTCTTCGACCATGGCATCCATAGGAGTCTCAACTCCTTGGATTGCACTTTCACTGCCCAGAGTGTTAACTCCCAGGGCATCACTATCCTATGCCTCGACTATAAGAACAGTGTCATTGGCCTTCAAAGCAGCTGACACTTCAGCTGGGACAGACTCAACTGTCCGAGCTTCGTCAATGTCACTCTGCTGAGGTTCATTTTCTTTTTCTACTTGGCCTCCTGCTTCATGTTTGAGTCTTCCACATCATGCTCCAACCCTGCTGTGGTGGAGAGAGTTTCCCCCTCAGCTGGCTCACAAGCTAAGTGACGGATAATGGGGTCACTCTGCTCCTGACTCGCGATTTTTTCCTTTGAGTGCTCAGCCGCTGGGGCAGGTGGTAACACACCTTCTTCAGGGGTTGGCTCAACTTGGGTGCCCGATTTCCCAATTTCATCGCCAGTACCCTTGGATCCATCCTCCGATTGCACAGGGGACATAGCTGCAGCAATAACTGATGCAATGTGATGCGCCACACCCAGAGGATTAGTTTGCAGGAGAGATTGAGATGATTCTCCTGGTCCTTCTAACAACTGCTACTCATGGATAGCTCTGGATTCCCTTACAGCCTGTTGCATATCTGACTTCTCGGCTGCAGCAGTGGGATCCTCATCACTTTCATAGAACACATCAAGATGTGTATGAGTGTGACATGGGGAGCCTGTAAATTTGCATATTTTCGACTTTTCCGTTGCTCGGGCTCGCTCCTCAGCTTTATCCTTTTCATCCGCCTTTATGGTGCGGAGGATATCCATTTCATTTTCTTCGTCGAGAGCTTGGCTGACAGTTGCCACTCCAAGAAATCGGAGCAGTTCTTCTTCTTCTTCTTCTATATACTCAGGGTGAGTGAACTGCACCCTTGAGTGATCCAGCTTCCATGCTCTCCATTCTCGTAGATGTCGCTGAATATCTGGGTAAAGTGGAGAGTACATGATTACATCGTCATCATCATCTTCTCATTCTCCTGTAGTTTCTGAAATTTGAGGCAAGAGACCTTGCTCTTCCTCAGAAGCAACAACATCAGTTGTTGGGGGAGAGACCCTTTTCAACAGAAGGCTCGGTTGTCTCTGCTGGCAGGGGAATGGGGTGGAGGGGTAGGGGACTCTGCTGCAGGGGCAGGTGCTTTCTTTTTCTTAGCTGCAGGGGCAACTTTCTTCTTCTGAGCTGCAAGGGCAACTTTCTTCTTCAGGGGAGGGATAACAACTGTGTCTTTGGAGTCAACTGATTCCCCCTCACTTGTGTCCGTCTTCTTTACATGAGCTCTCTTCTGGGCACTAGAGAGGTTTGCCCGGAACATCTTCTTGTTCATCTGGAAGGGTTTGCCATGATAAAGTGCAACACCCTTCACTTCCAGCAAATGGCCAATCACAAGGCCATATCCTAGTGAGCATCCAAAAGACCCATCCTCCTTAAAGGTCTTATTCATCACGTTCTGGCAGAGTTTGTTGTAGACGAACTTAGCCCAGTTGACCTTCTTACCCTGCATGATCGTATCCATGACGATCAGCTTTGTCTTGGACAACTGATTAAAGCTTCCAAACTTCATGTCGACACATTTCGAGACGACATCCATCAGCTTGTGATAGTCGTCCTTCAGCAATTTCTTGTCTGCTGTGTAAACCACTTTAGCAGCACACTCGGGTTTGGCTACTTCCTTCCATGCAGTAGCCAAGTCGACATTAGCTTTGAATCTCTCCTTCATGCCTTCCGACGGCAATAAGCAGTGCTCAGCAAGGTCCTTCGCACTGATTTTTATGTCCTTGCTATGGACAGAAGACTTGATTCCTTCATCCTGCACCTCTGCGTTAATGTAAAACATCGCTACCTCCTCAAGATAGGTATGCGAGTACTACATGGTCAGAAAAGCCTTGAGACCTGACTTTTCCAACATCTCCGCAATTTTCAGAACAAGGGTCTCATCAACACCATGTTTCATTATTCCATCGAAATCCACAGAACTACCTGAGTGGATTTGCTTAGAGAGCTTAACATAGTCTAACTTTGGTGCCATTTTCAGAGAATTTCGCCAAACGAAAAGCTAGAAACTTGCTTGAGAAAACGTATTCAGAGAGAAAAACTTTGCTTTTGCTTGAAGATGAATAGTTCACGTAAGTGAGAGATTTTCAGGACAAAAAGCTTTGGCTGACAATTTTCAGGACACATTTTGGATTTTGAAATTTTGATCGAAATCAACGGCTCAGATTAGAACGTCAAAACCACATTTAATTCACCGCATTTAATGCAGCAGCATTTATATCCAATCATATGCGTACTGTGCAGCTTTTACTGTGACCGTCATTATTACGCTGACGTCATCCTTAAAAACATTCCCGCTCATTTAAAATGACTGCGTTTTTGTCACTTAGCTCATAAATGATTCAGCTTATGTCCTACGTGACTTAACTCTGCTTCCCTCTTCTCATGAAATGACTCAGCTGTCAGCTAACTCGATACAACTGACTTCTTGATAAGACTGTTTCACTTGGCTGAAGTGTGAAACTTGCTCTGCTCTTATTTTCTCATCTTTCTTCTATGCTGATTGAGTCGTCTGAGTTTCAACTCAACTCAATTAACCCTAGCTCATTCTTGAGCTCTTCAAATCTTGATTCACATAGAGGCTTTGTGAATATGTCAGCTAACTGCTTATCAGCTGAGATGTATTCCAAGGTGATGTCTTTCTTTTCAACACGATCTCTTATGAAATGATACCTGACATTAATATGTTTTGTTCTTGAATGCAACACAGGATTTTGAGTGATTGCAATAGCACTAGTGTTATCACACATAATTGGAATCTCTTTTTCTTCAATCTCATAGTCTCTCAGCTGTTGTCTCATTCATAAGACTTGGGCACATCAACTGCCCGCATCTATGTACTCTGCTTCAGCTGTGGATGTGGCTATTGAGTTTTGCTTCTTGCTAAACCAGAAAACGAATCTATTTCCAAGCATTTGACATGTACCTGAAGTACTTTTCCTCTCAACTCTACATCCAACATAGTCTGAGTCTGAGTAATCAATAAGCTTGAATCCACCTTCCTTTGGGTACCATAAGCCAACTTCCTAGCATCCCTTCAAATACCTCAGGATTCTCTTAGCTGCAGTCATGTGGGTCTCCTTTGGTGCAGATTGAAATCTTGTACATACACCTACTGCAAAGGTGATGTCTGGCCTGCTGGCTGTTAAATAGAGTAATGATCCAATGAGTGCTCTATATATGGTTTGATCTACAGCCTTGCCATCTGCATCCATGTCCATCTTGACTAATGTGTTCATTGGTATTTTCATAGAAGACTTCTCTTCCATACCAAATTTCTTCATTAAATCTCTGGTATACTTTGTTTGACTTATGAAGGTTCCATCCTTAAATTGCTTGACTTGAAGTCCTAGGAAGAAAGTCAGCTCTCCCATCATGCTCATCTCAAATTTGCTTATGTATGTTTTATATTGTTAGGAATTTTATTGTTTAGATTTTGATGAATGCCATGTAAAACTTAGAATAGAAAGTTGGCACCCCAATTCTTGTTGTAAAATGCATTGTAATGAATAGAGCCAAGGCCAAGTGAGTCAAGACAAATACGCCCTAACATGCAAGAAGACAATCAAGATCGAAGGAAGACTCTGTGAGAGACAACAGTATGGCAAAGAAGAGTAGACGGAACACTATCAAGAAGAAGCGGTGAGATGCGGTGAGTGGAGCATCGATCAAGTCAACTCAAGAAAAGCCAAGTCTCAAGTTGAAGTGACAAGAGTCATCCAATGATTGGAAGTCGACTCTAAGTCACCTGGGAAAGCAAGGAAATGCGAAATCAAGTCGAGATAATCGTAAAAGAACCGTTGCACGTAAAATCAAGAGATTTACTTAAACAAGTAATATCTCCATACAACCTTTCTTGGAGTGCTCGGTCCCTGCGTGCAAAAGGAATGAACCAATGGGAAGCACGACACCGTGTCGAACTCGAAAAGGTGAAAAGAATAATTCATACGAGGAAACGGCAATTCCAAGAACTGCAAGCCAACGATCGCAAAGTGACTTTCAAAAATAAGCCTATCTCTTCAACGGGCAAATTTTTGAAAGTTCACTATAAAAGGCCGAGGAGTTTGTTTCGAAAAGAGGATGCATGAATGACACATACGTGAGATATACAAGCACATTAGAAAAATCAAACAATCTCAATCCTCAAGCCTATATTCAAGTACATCAATCCAACACTTACCTTGTGAAGGAAAGAGAGCTTCAACCAAAGAGGAAACCTTTGAAAACAAGGGGTCTACTTTCCGGGAAGGATTGTAGAAAAGTTCAAAGTTGAACTAAGTCTTAAGCATTTGGAGGGCTTCGTGATCAAATCCAAAGAGCCTAAGCAAGTGAGTCGTAGTAGCAAGCGCAAATGCCCTGTGAAGAAGCCGAGTCGTTTGAGAGAAGCCAGAGTGATCAAGGCGTCTCTGATGAGTCCCAAAGGATCAAGTCGGGTTGTGATCAAGACTTGTATCCGGGACTGTTACCACTTTGTAAACGATCATTACTTAGTGGATTCCTCCGAGTTGGAGAAGAGAGGAGTAGAAGAATTACCCCATCTTCGAACCTCTATAAAAACTTTCTTTGTGTCATTTACATTTCAAAGATTTAAACTCCCGCACTTTTAATTGCTTATATCTTTGCTAAATTTGCTATTCATTTGATAATTTACAAGTACTAAATCAAGCTCTAATATTTTGTTTAATCAAACTTAAGGGTGTTAAGTCTTCCAATGAAAATAAAACCACAATCGAGTTAAATTGTAGCCAACACTAAGTTACTCCATCAATGACTCAATTTGAGTGCATTGAAAGATTAACTCTACTTGAGTGACTAATTCGATCGTCCATCAAGGACACACTGTGTGTAGAATTAACTCAGTAGATCTAAAAGGACTAAATAGAAAATTTGGTAAGGTTTATTCAACCCCCCTTCTAAACCTTACACTTACACCCCTTGGGACCTACAAGTGGTATCGGCGCGGTTGGTTCATTGAACCCTCCGCACCGTTCTTGAACTAGATCTCCAAATTTTTCAAAGTCTGCTTTAGTACTTAAACTTTCAAAACTCTTTTTATTAAAAGTCATTATCATGGAAGCAAATCTAACACGCATCCCTATGTTCACCATTGAAGAATTTGATGATTGGAAAATTCGTATGCGGCTCATCTATCAAAGATTACATGATGAGATGTGGATAGTAATAGAAGATGGGCCTCTACAAATATTAAAGGTGAACACAAACATGTCAGAATGCGGTGAAGGAGAAGAAGATGTTGCTCTAGACCATCATGGTTGAAAAACCAAGAACTGAGTGGACAAATGATGACAGAAAAAGATACAACCTGGATAATGTAGCCAAGGACATCCTCTACAAAACCTTGGACAA
Source organism: Rehmannia glutinosa (assembly GCA_016081115.2). Taxonomy (NCBI): domain Eukaryota; kingdom Viridiplantae; phylum Streptophyta; class Magnoliopsida; order Lamiales; family Orobanchaceae; genus Rehmannia; species Rehmannia glutinosa. The sequence goes on from CM071926.1 coordinate 94,107,704, forward strand.
AGCCATGTTCAACAAAGTCAAATCATGCAAAACGACTAAAGAAATGGGACAAGTGACATTGATTTGTGAAGGCTCGTAACAAATCAAAGAAAACAAATTATCTGTAGAGTCTGTACGAAGTTTGAAAATTTCAAAATGATCTCGGGAGAGAATCGGATCAACTGACGCTCGGTTTACGAAATCACAAATGAGTCGTCTACACTTGGAAAGGAATATACACGAAAGAAATGTGTATGAAGATCCTAAAAAGTCTTCTGCTGAATGGGAAATGAAGGTCATGGCACTCGAGACATTCCATGGACCTATCAAAGACATCCAACCATGAACTATTCTCGGACCTCAAAGCCTATGAGTTTGAGTGAGAAGAAAAGACCAGAAGAGACAATTTGTACCCAAAACAAATGCTCTAATTGTCAAAGATGGGAAGAGAGCCGAGGTCAAAGAAGCAATTGACCCGGAAGAAATAGCCCGATGGTCAAAAGATTTAACAAGTTCTTTAACAAGAACTACAAGAGAGGAAAGGGTGAATCTTCGGAAGACACTCGGCTCCCTCCAAATCAAGGGATGATAGGCCAACCAAGAGAATGATCATCAAACAAGTTGAGTATCAAAGGGTGACAACTCAAGAGTAGAAAGAGTCGATCAAAAGGTGAATATCTATGTTGGAATTGTAGACAACCAGGTCACTATGCCATTGATTTGCTCATATCCTGTAGTCAACAAGTACATGAATGAAGAAGAAAGAAAGGTCTTGAGAGAAAGAAGACAAGAAAAGAAAAAGGCAATGATGGTGCAGAGATCAAATAAACAAAATGCAAGTCAAAAGAGACAAATGATTCGAGAGCATGAAGTGACTACTCGAGTGACTCTGAAGAAGAAGCCTTGATCCGCTTAATGGCCAAAGAACAAGATCAAGAAGATGAGGTACAATCTAATTCAACAAGCTCGGACACTAGTGATAGTGACGTGACACACACACCTCATCACCTCGATCTTTATGATTCATTAGGCAAAATGATGAAAGATTTTGAGCACATTAAATCCTCACACACACTATTGAATGAGGAAAATAGCCTACTTAAAAGTCAAAACTCAAAGTGACTAAGGAGCCGAGTACTCTAAGTCAAATAGTCATTGAAAATGAAAGTTTAAAGGCTTGAAAATGCTAAATTAGTAGCCGAAATTGCTGCTATAGAAAAGAGGGAGAATGACCTCAAAAATGTTATTGCCTCGTTCACTAAGGCATCTAAATCATTGGATGACCTTATTATGAGTCAAAGAGAATGTGGAGACAAGACAGGCTTAGGATTTAATTCCTTTGTGCCATGTCAAACCTCAAGAGTAATTTTAGAAAAAGGATCTTCAAGTCATGAAGAGTCCGAAAAACCCAAAACTCTAAATGTTGCACACACATTCACTCCAAAGCACAATACTAAGCAAACGGCCTTGGTTACAAAGGAAAAGGAAAATGGCCGATTGAGTGTCTTTGAAAGGACAGTGAGAATAGATTCAAAGTCCCTTCAAAGAAACCCCTAACGAAAATACTCAGTAAAAAGAAAGCGAGCTACCAAAAATCCCAGAAAATCCATAAAAGAAATACATATGATGGGAATGGTAGAAAATATCCAAGCCAAGTGATTGGAATAATGTGAACCATCGGATAGACTTATGGAATATAAGCCCAAGTGGCAAAGGCCTAGAACTCAACAAAGGCCATTCCAAAAGTATAAGAGCTTTCATCAAAGACACACATACACCTAGGCACTACACTCAAAAGCACCACAATTACCCAAGGAAGGCAATTGCTAAAACACAAATGCAGGCATACGACAAAAGAGACAATTTGTATGAACCTAGAATCCCCAAGCAATTTGCGAGAATTAATTATGATTATGGCACTGATAGATGGCAACCCCTTAGAGTCAAATCATTTGGCTATAGGTTGGTTGGATCATCTTACAATTCTAACCCCTCGGGACCCGCAAGTATGGGTACCTAAAACTTAATTTCCTTGATTGCGGGTTCAAGGAACAGTGAGTGCCAAGGAACCTGGTACATGGATAGTGGTGCTCCGGACACATGACAGAAATAAGAGAAATCTGTCAAAATTCAAGGAAGTCAAAGGAGCCAAAGTCATATTTGGGGGAAATGAAGCTCCTGGTGAAATAAGAGGCATTGGATCCATCAAGAGGAATGGATTAGAAATCACAGATGTTGCATATGTTGAAGGACTCAACTTCAACCTCTACGAGTATCGATCGGCTCTGTGACAAGGGCTACAATGTTGGATTCAACATGGGTGTATGCCAAATCAAGGATATTGAATCAAATGAAGTTGTCTTTGCAAGGAAATAGACAGAAAGAATATGTATGTAGTGGATTGGTCAACGCAACATCCAAAGACATGTCTACTAGCAAAAGACAAATTTGAATCAAGTTGGGTGTGGCACAAAAAGCCGAGTCACCCGAATTTCAAAACAATTAACAAGCTAGCAAGAAGTCATCTGGTAGAAGGACTTCTAGACTCGATATACAAGAAGGAGAGTATATGTGATGCATGTCGAAGGGAAAACAAATCAAGTCGTCATTCAAAGAAAAGACATGCCCATCCTCAACAAGAATACTTGCATCTACTTCATATGGATCTATTTGGCCCATGGAACCAAACAAAGATAAGTGGAAAGAAATACACCTTGGTGGTAGTAGATGACTACTCAAGATATACATGGACAATATTCATGTGCAAGAAGAAAGAAACCCTACAAAAACTACCACAAATTGATGAAGAGAATTCAAAATGAAAAGAGTCAAACCATTATCAAAATAAGATCGGATAGAGGAACTGAGTTTGTCAATGGAATAATAACTCAAGATTGTATTGAGAATGGTATTGGTCATGAACTATCGGCAGCAAAGGACTCCACAAAGAGAATGGAGTTGCGAAAAGAAGGAAATGAAACCCTCAAAGAAGCGGCAAGGACCATGTTAGGTGCGGGGTTATCAAAAAGATTTTGGGTCAAGCAATTAACACGACTTGCTACACCCAAAACAGGATGTATGATAAATAGACAACACAAAGACTCCTATGAGATCCGGATCGGAAGAAAACCAAACGTTGCATATTTCAGAATATTTGGATGTAAATGCTTCATCCACAACAATGGCAAAAACAACCTAAAGGCTTTTGATGCTAAGGGTGATGAAGGTATCTTCTTAGGATACTCAAAAAGTGAAAGTAAAGCCTGAGAATACTCAATAAAAGAACTATGGTTACAGAGGAATCCATTCATGTAGTATTCGATGAGCCAAATGTAAATGGAGAAGACATTGAAGAGTCACCGATAAGTTGAAACATCCAATCATACGAGAAGAGTCCCTACGCTGAAACCAAGCCGGGATTATCAACTCGAGAAGAAGATGAGATAGTTGAATCTCAAAAGCGGTGGAAAATTTGCGGCTAAGTGACCACGAAAGAGTCGACCACAAAGAACACAACGCAAGTCGATCAATCCACTAACTTACTCCAACCTTTGATGTAAGATGGCTAAGAGACCATCCACCGTAACTTGTCATTGGAGATATGAGAGAAGGTGTCAAAACAAGATCGAACTCAACAAGAAGCTATGTTCACATGCTTCATTTCGCAAATAGAGCCAAAAGATGTGTCACAAGCATTGGATGACACACATTGGATTCAAGCTATGCAAGAAGAGTCAATCGAGTTTGAAAGAAATAAAGTATGGGAACTAGTGCAAAGACCCATACATCAAAATGTTATTGGAACCAAATGGGTATTCGAAATAAGATGAACGAGGAAGGCTCGTGGTAAGAAACAAAGCAAGATTGGTAGCCAAAGGATATTGCCAAGAAGAAGGGATAGATTTTGATGAAACATTTGCCCCTGTAGCAAGATTGGAAGCTATAAGGATGTTTCTTGCCTATGCAGACTCACAAGAATTTCACCGTATATCGGATGGATGTAAAAAGTGCATTCCTAAATGGTCTATTGGAAGAAGAAGTATACGTTGAACAACCTCCAGGATTTGAGCGAAGACTCTTGAAGACAAGGTATACAAACTCAAGAAAGCCTTGTATGGATTGAAACAGGCACCCGAGCATGGTATGATACCCTGTCACAATTCCTAATCGAAAATGGATTCACAAAAGGAAAAGTAGATAGAACACTTTTCAAATTCAAGACAAGAAGAGTATACTACTTGTTCAAATATATGTGGATGACATCATTTTTGGATCCACCGACAAAGAGTCGTGAAAAATTCTCAAACCTCATGCAAAGTAAATTTGAAATGAGCATGATGGGAGAACCGACATTTTTCCTTGGACTTCAAGTGAAACAATGAAGGATGGAACCTTCATAAGTCAAACAAAATATACCAGGGATTTAATGAAGAAGTTTGGTATGGAAGAGAAGTCTTCTCAGTAAAAATACCAATGAACACATCGGTCAAAATGGACATGGATGCGGATGGCAAGCACAGTAGATCAAACAAGATCTGAGCACTTATTGGATCATTGCTCTATCTCACAAAGAAAGGGGCCGACATCACCTTTCTTTGTAGGTGTATGTGCAAGATTTTAATCTGCTCCAAAAGAGAGCCATATGACAAAGAAGACTAAGAGAATATTGAGATACTTGAAAGGAAGCCAAGAAGTAGGCCTATGGTATCCAAAGGAAGGTGGATTCAAGCTAATTGGCTATTGATTCGACTATCTTTGGATGCAGTGGACAGAAAAGCACTTCAGTGCACTTTGTCAAATGCTAGGAAACAGACTAATTTCCTAGTTTAGCAAGAAGCAAAACTCAATAGCCACCTCTACAAATGAGGGCGAATACATAGGCTGGGCAAAATTGTTGTTGTGCCAAGTCCTATGGATGAGACAACAAATGAGAGACTATGAAGTTGAAGAAAAAGAAATTCCAATCATGTGTGATAACACAAGTGCCATTCAATCACTCAAAATCTCATCTTTGCTCTAGAACAAAACATATTGATGTCGATATCATTTCATAAGAGATCATGTTGAAAAGAAGGACATTATCTTGGAATATATCTCAACGATAAACAACTAGTGACATCTTCACAAAACCATTATGTGAGTCAAGATTTGAAGAACTCAAGCATGAGTTGGGGTTAATTGAGTGGTGACACTCGAGACGAATCAAAGAAGAGTATTAGAACAGAAAAGAAGTGAAAAAGAGCTGAAATGTAAAATCACCGAAGAATCACCAGATCGGAAAACAAATTTACTACCGAGTCAGTCGGTGATAGGTGAGTTGCTAAGAGAAATGTGAAAAGTAGAGTTAAATCGGCTAAGAGATAAGTTTGAATAACTTATGAGCGAAGTGACAAAAACGCATCGTTTTAACTTAGCGGGAATGTTTTAAGGAACACGCGTCGGCATAATGATGATGATGTGTACATAAAAAGCCGCACACTAAGCTTATGATTGGATATAAATGCTTTGCCGCATTAAATACGAGGCGTGAAATGCTCAATAGGCGTGCGAAATCCAAGCCGTTGATTTCGATCACAATTCAAAAACCGTCTGCACGCCCTTTCATAAACCATATTTAAACCATTTTCGTCCGTTTCTCTCTCACACTAAAAACTGTTCATCTTTTTCTCTCAAAAGGCAAAGGCAAATACTCTCGAAACCCTATCAACCTTCAAATCAAATTTCGAACTTTTCCTTGAAATTATTCTAGAAATGGCACCAACGTATGACTTTACCAAGTTGGGAAAACAAATCCACACCGGTTCGACCGTGGATTTCGACGGAATAATGGTGAAGCGGGTCCGACGACACCCTGGTGAAGAAAATCGCGGAGAAGTTGGAAACGTCGGATCAAACCGTTTCTAACGCTGGAATATCCTATGACCTATGTGGAGGAGGTCGCACAATTCTACGTGAATGCCGAGATTCACGACGAAGGAATCAAGTCATCTGTTCACGGGAAGCGGTGACTATTACGCCAAGGATTTGGGTGAATATTGCTCACTACCCGAAGGAGCAAATCAAATCAAGGAAGCCGATGTAAACTTGGTGACGCATGGAAAGAAATAGCCAAGTCCGACCTTGTTGATAAAATTATATACACAAAAAAACAAGAGATCACAAGGAGGATTATCACAAACCGTTGGACATAGTTGCCAAATGTATCGACATCAAATTTGGCGGCTTTGACCAATTATCAAAGGCAAAGCCGATTGTGATGGCTGCAATCATCGAAGAAAAAGAAGATAAACTGGGCTGGGTTTATCTACGCAGACTCTGTCAAAACGTGGGGAACAAGTCCTTCAAAGAAGATGGCACATTTGGAGAATCCCTAGGATATGGCCTAGTGATTGGCGGCTATTGGAGGTGAAAAGAGTCCTCTTAGATATGGGAAGGCCTTCCATGTTAACAAAAGGATGTTCGAGCTAACCTCTCTCGGTGCTCGGAAGCGAGCTTATGCCAAGAGAGCGACACCGGTGAGGGGGAATCACTGACCCCGAAGATACAAATGCCTCCTCTCGGCCAAAAAAAAAGCTCCCCTGCGGTACGCTAAGAAGATCACGCCCCTGCGCAAAAAAGAAAACCAAACATGCACCTGCCCTGCAGCAGAGAGTCACCGCCCAAAGCAGCCCATGTCACCCGCCCCGCAGCCTGGAGGTCGAGAAGGACTCACAAATACCTTCTCCGATCGTCAAAAAAGGAGGAGAAGCGACAAGCCCGACGGCCGGCTCCTCGAAAACAAACACCAAGACCGCCCCCCGCCGCCCAAGACTCGAGAGGATACCGCCTCGAACCAGTAAATTCCCCTAGTACAAACCAGGAGACGAAGAAGACTAGTCAAGCGGTCCGAACAGAGAAAACCAACTGAGTCGGTTACTCGGCTAGCACAAATACTGGGAGACTACTGGAGAAGTAGAGTCTCCGGATGTAATTGATGAAATAGCCAAGTCTGCGAAGAAAGCGATCAGCAGAGGCAACCCAAGACACACACAGCTAGCTCACACAAAAACACAAGAAGAACCAGCCCAAGCGAGATAGTGATGTAATGATCCTATCTCCACCTTACCCGGACATTCAAAATCGTCTGCGTGAGTGGAGAAAATGGAAGTTGAGCAAGTCAAGGAACAGTTCCAACGGCCCGAGTTCATAGAAGAAGAAGAGGAACTCGCTAAATTTCCTTGGACTAACTACCGTGCTCCCAAAGACTTGATGAGGACAACTGCTTAGACATCCTGCAAATCTACAAGGACAGGGAGAGAGCAAAGCAAGTGAAGAAGCCGAAGCACGTGACAAGGCAAGCATCCGCCCTATCTCCGGCACCATAGAACACTTCCATCCTCTTCTTGATGTCTTCTCCGAAAGTGACGAGGAACTGAGAATCTTCTGCGCCGCAGAAAGAGTTACAAATGCAGCAAGCATTGCATGAATCAAGAATCCTTCACGAGCAAAGACTGATGGAGGGACCAGGAGAGTCCTCCGAACACACTGAAATCGATCCAATGGGAGTGGTTCAGCAAATAGCCACGATGTTCTTTGCTACCACTTCCCCACTCACTCAAGAAGGCAATAAGGAACTGGCGATGAACGGGCTAGTGGGGACCCCGGTCGAGCCAACCCCTATTGAAGGTGTGCTACCACCGCCCCAACGATCGAACCATCAATTGCAACAGCCGGAGTCCGAGACGAGTGACCCCACTCCAAGTCACTCACGGGGTGCGCCGGCCGAGGGGAAACTCCCTCCACCGCAGCAAGGTCGGAGGATGCTTTGCAGATGACTCCACAAAGAAGAAAGGAGGCGAAGAAGAGATATTACAATCACAAGAAGAACATCAAGTTTCCATCAACGGCTCGAGACGATTAAAGACTATCTCACTCGAGGTGCCAATCGCTCGAAGGCTAATGACGCTGCTGATGCGATGCGGTCGAGGCACGAGGAAGAATGTACAGGAGTTAACACTGGCGATGAAAGTGCAATCCATGGGGTTGAGACTCCAATGGATGCCATCAGAAGACCCTAAGGCAGTGACACTTTGTCGAAAGGGAGGACCAAGGCCTCGCAGCCAGAGAGACCGCCGGAGGAAATGAAGGCCACGGGAGGTTGAGACTTCCCGGGGTAAAGAGGCTAAAGTACGAACATCCCTCCCCGCAATCATCGACCCATCCGAGAAGGAGATCAGCGCACTTCATGATTCCCAGGACAACCCGATGTCACTTTTCTCGGGATCAAGACGAAGAAGAAGGCCGAGTCAACCCCCATGACAAATCCAAAAGACTCACAACAAGCGGGTGTTCCAAGCACGAGTAAGTCGATCCCAAGACTACTTGTCAAACTTTTAATTTTGATGATGAGCCACCTCTAGAAATCTCATCATCGTCCGATGACGCCGCCTTGATAAGGTCGAGGACAAGTCTCTTGAAAAGGAAAAATCACCGAGACCAACGAAGGCATTAAGACAAACAGGCTCGGCAAGCCGAGTCTATTTCACAACCAAACCCAAATGAACCAAAGAACCACTCCTCCGGCTCCTCAAGCTACAAATGGATCGATTCCCAAAAGAACTCCACGCGCACCGCTCATCATTGAACAGATCCCGATCGGCGGTGATGAATCTTTTGTAGAATCTTTCCCTTTCTCACTTTGGAGATACGAACTCCACGAAGAGTCGAAAATGAGCAAGTACGATATCACGGACCACCTCCTCTGTTTTTCACTCGGGCACCATTGTTCCGGCCAATTTTGATTTCGACAGTATGGCCATCACCGCAAAGACTCAAATGAAGTTCGAGAAGTGTTCAAGGCACTCTTTCTTTGAAGTTGAAAAGATGGAGAGGCATCGAGCCTCTTTGGATATGCGCTGGACAACAGAGATGCCAACCTTACAAATGACTTGAGAGGCATCACGGTCGAGATAAGGGAATGGTGGCAACAAAGCAAATCCATGCGTGTGGAACAGTGAGATACTTGAACCTTGTTCAACAAGTCAGGTGTGTGAGAGTCGAGAATGTTGATGCGAAAACGGTTTGAGGAACACATTGAGCATATGCATGAAGCTCACACCGCCGAGATCAAGGCTGCTGCGTGAGCGAAATGCAAATGATATACAGGCGTTTGGAAGAACACATGACGAAAAATTCAGCCTTCTCATGGCCGAGATGAAGCGATTTGTGAGAATCCAACGCTACTCGATGCAATTCCGTCTTTGCATACAACGCAGCAGACTTGAAGCGAGAATTCAACCAACAAGAAGACTTCGACTTCATGCTTGCCAAAGATGTTCCCTGGGGTTCCTCTATCATTTGATGATGCCAAAAAGGGGAAGAGGAATACCTTAAAGCAAAAAATCCGAAGTCGAAAAGAAAGGAGCGGTGAGAAAGAAGCGGTGAGAAGGAAAATCACCGAGGAAATTTGAAACTAAAGAAAGGAAAATCTGCTTTGAGGGGAAGGAACAAAAATATGACCTTGATGATAGCACAAACCCCCAACAGGGTCCTGTCACACAAATGACATTATAAGCGAAAACTCCCCGTGACTCTGCCACTCCAAGACTCTGCTTGTATCTATGGGCCGAGAAGAGAAAAGAAATTGAAGCGAGGGATGAAGGAAGTGGAAGGAAGAATGGATGCCAGGGTGATGAACATCTTGAAAGAACATGGAGGCATTCCGGTTGACAGACACGTATGCCATTTCGGATGTCGGGATGAGCCAAGATCGGTTCACGAATTCAAAACGCTCGAATCAAGGATATTTTGCAAATATGTCCATGGCTCAAGCTTGGGACTTGTATCTTTGGGAAAAGGGTCTCACATTGTGTGAAGAAGGCGACAGACAAATAGACTTCCCGATCCACTCTGGGTCACTCTGCTAGTCAATCAGTCGGAAGAAGAAGACCCCAAGACAAGATATCGCCCGAGGTAGAGGAAGAAGCGGCGATGGAGGAAGAAGCTTGGACCTAGGCCTCTGCCCAAGAATATCGAATACGTAGATCCCGGAAAGAAAGGAGGGATCTCTTTGAAATGGGCTTGACCAAGTGGCAAATTTGCGAGTGGCTAAAACTAACGCCGAGTATGCAAAGAGAATAGAAGAAGAAAACAAAAGACAAACTCAGCTATGGCGGGAGAGACAGGGAAAGACTAAGGAAAGATGAAGCCGCCAGGAAGGCATATGAGAAGAAAAAAAGAAGGCGGTGACGACGAGAAAAAGAGAAGAAGAGAAGAAGATGCTAATCAAGATGAAAGAAGGAGACAATGAAGGAGATGAAGTGTTCTTTGTCAACCCTTCATGTATTTTATTATGTAAATACATACAATGTAAGTCTTCGTAATAGAGTTATAAATTTTTTTGTGAAGACAGGTTATATACTCGATACACCTTGTAAACAACATTGTGTTAAGTACAAGAATGATATGATCAATAAAAAGATTGATTCTCGCATACATTCTATGTCAATACACTTTGTCTGTATGTATCTTTGTTATTTACATATTTGTATGATCTAAGTTTTGGCATCATCAAAAAGGGGAAATTGTTAGGAATTTTATTGTTTAGATTTTGATGAATGCCATGTAAAACTTAGAATAGAAAGTTGGCACCCCAATTCTTGTTGTAAAATGCATTGTAATGAATAGAGCTGGCCAAGCCGAGTCAAGACAACTACGCCCTAACATGCAAGAAGACAATCAAGATCGGAAGGAAGACTCTGTTGTGAGACAGTGAGTATGGCAAAGAAGAGTAGACGGAACACTATCAAGAAGCGGTGAGATGCGGTGAGTGGAGCATCGGTCAAGTCAACTCAAGAAAAGCCAAGTCTCAAGTTAAAGTGACGGAAGAGTCATCCAATGATTGGAAGTGACTCTAAGTCACCTGGGGAAAGCAAGGAAATGCGGTCAAGTCGAGATAATCAGAAAGAACCGTTGCCTGAAATCAAGAGATTTACTTAAACAAGTAATATCTCCATACAACCTTTCTTGGAGTGCTCGGTCCCGAGGAAGCGTGCAAAAGGAATGAACCAATGGGAAGCACGACACCGTGTCGAACTCGAAAAGGTGAAAAGAATAATTCATACGAGGAAACGGCAATTCCAAGAATCGCAAGCCAACGATCGCAAAGTGACTTTCAAAAATAAGCCTATCTCTTCAACGGGCAAATTTTTGAAAGTTCACTATAAAAGGCTGAGGAGTTTGTTTGAAAGAGGATGCATGAATGACACATACGTGAGATATACAAGCACATTAGAAAAACTGAAACAATCTCAATCCTCAAGCCTATATTCAAGTACATCAATCCAACACTTACCCGTGAAGGAAAGAGAGCTTCAACCATTGAAGAGGAAACCTTTGAAAACAAGGGGTCTACTTTCCGGGAAGGATTGTAGAAAAGTTCAAAGTTGAACTAAGTCTTAAGCATTTGGAGGGCTTCGTGATCAAATCCAAAGAGCCTAAGCAAGTGAGTCAGTAGTAGCAAAGCGGCACGCCACTGTGAAGAAGGCCGAGTCGTGCGAGCCGGTGAGTGATCAAGCGTCTCGGGATCGAGTCCCAAAGGATCAAGTCATTTTGTTGTGATCAAGACTTGTATCCGGACTCAAGTTACCACTTTGTAAACCGATCATTACTTAGTGGATTCCTCCGGGAGTTGGAGAAGAGAGGAGTAGAAGAATTACCCCATCTTGAACCTCTATAAAAACTTTCTTGTGTCATTTACATTTCAAAGATTTAAACTCCTGCACTTTTAATTGCTTATATCTGTTGATAAATTTGCTATTCATTTGATAATTTACAAGTACTAAATCAAGCTCTAATATTTTGTTTAATCAAACTTAAGGGTGTTAAGTCTTCCGCTGAAAATAAAACCACAAATGAGTTAAATTGTAGCCAACACTAAGTTACTCCATCAACGGCTCGGTGAGTCATTGAAAGATTAACTCTACTGAGTGACTAATTCGACTGTCCATCAAGGACACAGCTGTGTAGAATTAACTCTGTAGATCTAAAAGGACTAAATAGAAAATTTGGTAAGGTTTATTCAACCCCCCCCCTTCTAAACCTTACACTTACACCCCTTGGGACCTACATATATTATGTTTATCTATGTTTTATATTATGCTCTCAATTTAGGGGGGTAATTAGTATTGCCATGTTTTTTTCTAAGGTTGGGGGGATTGCTTATTGATATTTTCAACTGCTTATTGTTGTTGATAATTATGCTTTTCTATAGTTTGTTTTCTGCTTATACATGTGTTATATTATGCTTATGCTTGGTTGGTTTTTATGCTTATAAACTTTTTGTTTGTTAATAAATGCTTTATATAAATGACTAGTGTCTTTCTTTTTGATAGATTTTCTGTTGTAAATGGCAAAAGATGTATGAACGAGCAGAGGAAGTCGGTTTTGGGATGGGCGAAGGAGTTTGCTAAATCGAGTTAGGATCACAACGAAAAGTTGTAGTTTCATACTTTTTGATCAAAATGTTGAATATGTAGTATTTTATAGCCATTTTAAATATGGTTGGTTTTGACGTACATGAGTAGTTGATATAGGAATGTTTTCTAGTTAGTGTCGTATTTATTTTTATGGTTTTTAGATACTGTAAGCATAACTCAGTTGCTTTGTAAGAAAAATTCAATTGCTTTGTAAGCAGAATTCAATTGCTTTGTAAGTAATTATTTTCATGGTTTGATGGTATTGTAAGCATAATTCAATTGCTTTCTAAGCACCATAACATCATTTCACAAGCAATACTTTATGCACAAATAAGCAATTGAACATATGGGACTGCAGTAACCAAATTTTACACGAATGTTGAATTATTTGCTCAAAAAGCACTACAGCAGTCCCAAATAAGCTGAGTACATAGTAGTAATAAGCATTATAATAACCACACATAGGTAATTTGTAATTTGCGAATAAGCAGTATTTAACGAATAAATAAGCAGTCACAACATATTCTCAAACGCATGTTTTTTTTATTTATTAAGAATCATTTTTAAAATGGTATTCCGTTGTCGACATTATCAAAATTCATTCCTTCTTTTGGAGTCATATTTTCGTCACATTCTGGTATCTAGTTCGGAGATGAATCCGATGTTATTTCAATCCGCTGCTGCGCACATGTGCAATCCCAACTGATTCAAACAAAATAAATAATTAAGCAATATTTAGAATATACATAACCATATAGTTATGCACATGTAAGCAAACTTCTAGACGTAACTAAGCAAAGTACTGGGTTAGAACAAATGGGGACATAATCAAAAATTTGAATACATACAAGCAAGTATTCGTGCATACATAAGCAATATTTTAGTATCACCCAAGCAAATTTCTGGGTTGAAAAAACCATCAACGATTGAATGAATGGGAGTCCATATAAGTATAAGTTTTTGATTTTTTGCATAACATGATAGTTCTTATAAAAAAAACTATTATTAATGTGAGAGTATAAAACACAGTTAAAACTAAGCAACATTTTGCATACGTGCGAGCTAGTATTTAAGCACATATAAGCAACATTCTTACCATATCAAGTAATTTTTTTAAAAAAAAGGGGAATGACGAAATGAATTTCTGCATAACATGACAGTTTCTGCATATTCGCAAGCTTGGGCATAGTCACAAGCATGTACATAAGCACAAATAAGCAATATGTTAATCATTTAGAAGCAAAGTTCTGGGTAAAGAAAAAATTGGAATGGTGAATCGATGTTTGGTTTAAAAAACTGCGAATCAAACTTTTAATGGATTCAGTAAAAATGGAAAACCTAAACAATCGAAACGCGAGAAAATGGTTACCTTATTGTTCATGAGTGTTGAAACATTCTTTGTAGGTGTCATCTATTTTTTGTTTGTTGCTTGTATTCTCAAACTATCGACTTGTATTTTGTGGGAGATGGTTTTCTATGCAACAAATTCGGTAGAGAAGGAGAGTAGAAGACTGATTCAATTTTGCTTATGGGATTTGTGATTGCAACGTTGAATGAAGAATGCCACCAATTGTGGGTAACTCCCCTATTTTCATGGGATTTACTAGATTTAGCCAACCCCCCTATTTTTTATGTGGACTAATTTGCCCCCATTTCAACTTTACTATATATTTTATCAGTATTAATTAGAATTAATAATAGCCATTGAAATAGGTAGATCTGTGGTCTGGATTTGGTCCTATGTACTATGTATATATATATATATGTATATATTAGTAATATGTAGTTTGTATGTGATGTGTGTGTGATGATGTATATATATATATATATATATATTATAGTGTGTTTTTATTTATATAATATATATGTGTGTATTTTAAGTGTAATGTGAGCATGTGATATATTTTGGCATATGTATGGTGTGTGTATGTATATATATAAATATGTGTGTGATTGGACATAATTTTAATAAATAATTTTTAATTTAGTATGTGTTTTGGTTGAAGAAATAAAATCTTTTAATTTTTATTTAAAAGATCACTATATATATTTTTAATATTTTTATATTTTTCTCAATATTTACATAATGTATAATATTCTTATTGATATTTTAACAAGATCTATATATAAGATTCTTAATATACTTATTATTACTCTTAAATTTATAGATTTTGAATATTTTAAGATAAATCATTCTATTTTCATAATAGAGAACGAAGAAAAAAACTAGAGATCTAGAACTTAAGACATACCAACTGTCAAATTCTCATTATTCGCATCAAGGCAACTATTATTTAGAGGTGGAGATATTTCTATTCAAGTGTTGTTTGTCATTATTAAATGCTTCATTTATGTGTTTTCGTTTATGTGCAATGTGGAAAGAGGAAATCATGTTAGTTAGGGGCCGTAAATAGGTCCGGATCAAAAGTATCCTTGGGGTAGCCCGCAGTACTATAATCATGAACACTATGTTAGTCAGGGGCTGTAAGAAGGTCCGGGATCAGAAGTATCCTCGGGGTGTGCCGATAGTGCTATAAGTAATTGGCATGTCAGAGAAAAAATTACATGTTGAATATTTCCGATTATGCCTCTATGTTATATTTAGTTTTGACAAACATGTCCCCACTGAGCGAGTTGAAACCTCACACCATATTTATTAATACTTTTCAGGTTGAGGAGCCCGAGCGAGTATTGGAGGTGGTAGATGCAAAGTCAATAATTTAAGAGAACTTTATTTCTAATAATGGTTTTGTGTTACTGTTATTATTTAGTATTTTATTTTCGGAAGGACAAATATTTTGTATGGGTAAAAATTCTTCTTTTTATTTGGAATTTTAGAGATCTTTAATTGAATCGCTTGGAGTTTTAAAAAACTGAGTCGTTTCACATGATCTCCAAGCGAGGAATTGTGGCTAACCCCGAAAAGATCAATGTCATCTTGAATATGTCGGTGCCCGTCAACATGAAAGACGCATAAAAGTTGATCGATTGCATGGCTGATTTGAGCCACTTTATCTCCAAGTCCGTTGACAAGGGTTTGCCATTTTTCAAATTGCTACGTCGAAGAAGAACTTCTGGTGGACTTCAGAATGTTAGCATTCAACGACTTGAAGACATCTTGGCCTCACCTCTACTTCTGACAAAGCCGAGAGAAGGGGAAATCATATATCTTTACCTGTCAGTCTCTGAAGAAGCCCTCAGTGGTGTTTTAGTCTGGGAGGAGCAACGAGATCATCACCCAATATACTACATCAGCAAAGTCCTCTCGGATGTATAAACTCGTTATACTCACATAGGGAAGCTGGCCTTGGCCTTAGTTACATGCGCTTGGAAACTCATGGCTTACTTTTAGTCACACTCGATTATGGTTTTGACTAATCAACCATTGAAGCAAGCACTCACCAACCTCCCTGCCTCAGGAAGAATGGTGAAATAGGCAGTGGAGCTCAGCGAGCACGAAATTGAATTCCATCCTAGGCTCTCTATCAAAGCCCAGGTCCTGGCCGATTGTTTGGTGGAGATGCATGGAATGGGAATAAATCATCCATCTGCGGAGTGGAGACTATATGTAGTTGGTTCTTCCATCATTTCCGAAAGTGGAACAGGGATTTTGCTGGAAAGCCTGCAGGGAGACCAACTTGAGTACGCAGTCAAATTTGAGTTTCTCGCCTCGAACAACGAGGCGGAGTACAAAGCAATGTTAGTAGGAGAAAAATTGGCCCTCGCTGCTCGGCCCAAAAGGCTTGTCGCTTTCAGTGATTCCTAACTCATGGCTAGCTAAGTGGACGGGACTTATGAGGCTAGGGAAGAGAAGGATCAAGTACCTCGCCGTCATGAAGGAATTAATGAACAAATTCAAAAACTTTGTAGTAACGCAAATCCCACGCAAGGATAACGTGAAAGCCGACCAACTCGCCCACCTGACGAGCTTAATGTCACTACAAGAAAAATGGTCTATCCCAACACAAATTTAATGACGCTACCAAAAAGCGTCATTATAAATAAGTATTTAATGATGCTTTTTAAAAAGCGTTGTAAATTATAAAAATTAGTGACACTTACTAGAAAGCGTTAGCATCTTAGTAAATTTAATGATACTTTTATGAAGTGTCATTATCTTAATAAAATTACCGACTTTTTTTTATAAGTGTCATGATAATTATAGAATTTACTTACACTTTTTTATTTGTGTTCTTAAAATGACAACGCTTAGTAAAACACATCATAAAATTGATGACACTTTCTAATTTACTTACGCATTTTTTTATGTCGCCAAATTTTTAAAATTTACTTACACTTTTATTGTTTGTGTCATTAAATGACGACACTTATTAAAAAGCGTCATAAAATTGATGACACTTTCTATTTTACTTACATATTTTTTTTTTTTATATGTCGCCAAAATTTTAAAATTTAATTACACTTTTATTGTTTGTGCCATTAAAATGACGACGCTTATTAAAAGGCGTCACAAAGTAAAAAATTGGAATATCTATCCCACATCGAAAGATTGAAGTGTTGAGAGTGACTTTGAGAGTTAATAAATAGACACTATGTGGTGTATAATTCACTAACAACAAATATATTCAAAATCAGTCAAAAATTAAATAATAAGTTTAAATTTTTTAAAATAATTAATAAATAATTGATCTTTAATAAATTTTACAAAAGCTAGAAATATAAAATTCGTCATAATTTCAATGACACTAATTTTCAAAAGCGTCGCGACTTTAAAGACGCTTAATAGTGTCCCTAAATTTAACAACGCTTTTAGCGTAAGCAAAGCTTCATTTAAAATATATTAAATCTTTATTAATTGTGACAGAAAATAGCGTCACAACATAATGACACATTTGATAAAAGCGTCAGGAAATGAGATTTACCTACGCATAGATCTTGCGTCACGGATATTTTCGTGACATCAAATTTAACAACACAACTCATGACGCTTTCAAAAGCGTAGGTAATATACCTTGTGATGCTAATAAGAGTCACCAAGTGAAAACTTTAGTGCCACTAAACACAGTTTTTTTTGTAGTGTGTCATCATCAACAGTAGAGCAATCACGCTCTTAATGTCAATCCACCAGGAAATAGAAGAACCTGAAGCTGAAGTGCCGAACCCCATGTAACAAACTCCATCGTGGAAGGACAAAATCGTTTAATACTTGGAGCATGGAGTCATCCCGGACTCCCCCTGGATGCCCAAAAGTTGAGAAATAGGGTGTCCCGCTTTGGGATGATAGATGGAGAATTGTATAAGAAATGTTTCTCTCAACCTTATATGAAGTGTCTAGCTCCTGAGGAAGGTCACTACGTACTTAGAGAAATTCATGAAGGAAGTTGTAGCAACCATTCTGGAGGAAGGGCACTAGCCACAAAGACCTTGAGGCAAGGCTACTTTTGGCTAACTCTTTGAAAGATGCCAAGACATTGGTGAGGCATCGTCTCCCGTGCTAAGAACACGCGACGATAACACATCTCCCCATCGAGGCACGACAACAGTTGGAAATTCCTTGTCCCTTTGTGCAATGCGAGATGGACATAGTTAGACTTTTCCCAATAACTCCGGTCCATAAGAAATTCTTGATTGTAGCAGTTGACTACTTCACCAAGTGGGTGAAATCAGAGCCACTCGCAAAGATATCAGAGAAGAAAGTTATCAACTTCTTCTGAAAGAACATCATTTGTCGATTTGAAATTCCCCAAGCATTATTATATGACAACGAAACTCAGTTCCAAGAAGCCAAGATAAGATAATGGTGCCTGAGCCAACGGACAAGCAGAAGTGACCAATCATACTATTCTTCACAATATAAAAACTACAATCAGAGTAGCCAAAGGGAAATGGGTAGAAGACCTTCCCTCCATGTTGTGGGCTTATCAAATAATGCCCCGAACAACCATGGGTGAATCTTCTTTTAGTCTAACCTATGGACCCAAGGTAGTCATTCCTGCGGAAATAGGTGAACCAAGCCTAAGGGTGACGAGCTACTCTCCGGAGGAGAAAAACGACAACATGAATGTCAACCTAGACTTATTCAAAGAACTAGAGAGAATGACTTCACTGGTGCTGAAGTTTACAAAAAAAGGGTGGCTAGAGCTTATAACTCCTGGGTGCGCCCCTGAAGCATCTAAGTAGGAGACCTCGTCCTATGATAAGTTGAAGTCTCTCGACCAGTCGGAAAATTAGACCTCAACTGGGAAGGGCCATACAAGGTCGTGGAATTGGTGAAACTAGGAGCCTACAAACTGCAACACTTAGATGGAAAGAATGTTCCCCGCATTTGGAACACCGACAATCTGTGGAAGTTCTATCCATGAAGATTTGCCCAACTGACAAGGGATCCTAATAAAATTTATTTTCTGTAGTGCTCTTGGAGGGGAGGTTCTATTAGTCCAAGTGGCTGCAAAAGTCTAAAGCGGGGGGTGAATAGATTTTCCCAATTTTTTTAGATTTTTCTTCTCTTTTTCTTCTCAATGATTTATAGTGGTTTGAATTACCTAAAGCTTAATCGACTACCACCTGGTATATCTAAATTGATTTTGAAAAGAAAATTTTATTAATCGATACCAAACTATTACAACGCAACAAGAAGAACACCAAACTCTTCTTACACCAACAACTTTGAAGAGCACCAAACTCTTCGGCACCTATTCTAATCAACCAAGTGTGTTCTTACCAAAAGAACACTGAAAAAGTAAGTCTTCTTTCGGATGATTTTGATCAATCAAGATTACACCTCAAATGAATGTATACAACTTTGAAAGTGCAAGTGTAACCAAGAAAGAAAACCTACTAAGCAAGATGTGAAAGTGTAGTGCGTAGGCTATTACAACAAGATGTGAAAATGAAAGCGTAAGAATTTTGTTGAAATTTTCTTGTTGTGTTATAGAATAGTGTAGTATTGTTGTGACTACAAAAAAAGATCAAGAGATCCACAAAATAATGTACAAAAATGATAAAGTGATAACGGTAAAAATCTTGTCTGTTACAACGTTTAAAATCATCTGATCTTGGTAAGGGCGACCAGTCGCCATGTTGAAAAATTTGAATTTGAAACAGAGAAAGTGTCACCTGGCATAGGTTGGCCTACAGGGGGACCGGTCGCTCTATAAGGTGATCTGTGCCTAGGAAGAAAATGTTTCACACATTTTCTTTAGGTACCAGTCGTCTATAACTGCGATCGGTCGCTGTCAAGGGCATAAAAAAGTTTTTCACAACAAGTTCACATAGCTCGCAATGTTTCTAGTTTTTTCTCCCCCTTTTAAGTCATAAAAAATGCATTAGCCATCACAAAAATAGAGAATCAAAGTAAATTATGCAGCAATATATATAGAAAGTCATAATATGAGTTTGAAGTTTAAGAGACAAAAAATGATAAATTAGAGTACAAAATGAAAATGAGGAGAGGGTCGAAAATAACTAATCCTTATCCGTAGAGAACAAGCTCTAGGTAGAAGCTCTTTGATGAATTTCTTGAGCTTGCTCATTTTATCCTTCATTTTCGCATTTTGTCTTTTAACTTCCTGAAGCTCCCTCCTCAAGGAGACGATATCCCTATCAGTGTCCATCTCAAGTCGTTCCATTCTTTCATTTAGAGGCGGGTCACTATGATCACTATCATTCTTCTCTTTTTCTTCTTCATTACCATCACCATCCTTATCCTCATTCTCATTTTCACCTCCTCCGTCACCGGCATCATCTCCTCCACCCATCAAGTCTTCTATCTCAAAATCATCAAAGAAGTCATTTGGAGGATTCGGGGCTTGGGATGTGAAGGCTCACCCTCTTGCCAACTTAGTTCGAGCCCTAACTATAGTTCGGCGCATACAGAGCATTTGTTGGATGTTATCAATGTCAAATCACAATATATAACTTTAAATTAATCTCAGATATCAGGAAATTAGAAAGTAGAAGAAGCTTGCAAATGATATTTTCCAAGGTGAATTGTTTGGAGTTAAGAGTGATAGACAATCAAGTAATGGATAAACACGGCTTCGTAATTCACTAACTTCCCTCTAAAAATCTTATACGTCAAGAAATAGTCCAAATTAATTGGGAGTTTCACTTCTTTGCCACAAACACAATAAGACACAATCATAGATATAATATGAGTCTCTTCGGGCATAGATTGTATTGTAAAATTCGGCCACAACCCCAATTTGGTTTTTACTTCATCCAAAGATACACCCATCCTACGATTATCGCAGCGAACATAAGCAAAATAGTCAACACCCGTGTCATTGAATCCAAGCAAATGACAAATCTCTTGAGTAGTCCAATGAAAGTGTCGACCCAAAACAAATGAATTAATAACAATCAGAGTACATGTATCATTGCACTCAATCCACATATTCGAATAAGACAATTTAACAATCTGATCATCATACCGCATGCTAGGATTATCCCACAAATTAACCCAACCTTGAGTTTCAAAATAAGCACGAATACCAGATATAAATTAGAGAACATCCCAAAACGAAAAATTATAGTCCTAGCAAATGATTTTCTCCAATTTCGATTATCCTTATAAAAACACTTCACCAAATTTATGAATAAACCTCATTCTATTATCACTTGAAGGACGTAGTCAGAGTTGAGATTTCTTACCCCTTGCCAATTGGCATTATCGAGTGTGATTCCTGAACTTAATGCAACAATTTCCACAAGAGTGAGTATCGGGTAATCCTCTTCCAGTTGATTTTTTTCTAATTGAGCCCGATTATGTGGGTTTGATGATGAACCCCTTGTAGTCCTTTTTCTTTGTCTTGAAGGATTAGGGTCCATATGTATTCGGGAAGAAGCCATACAAATAATAGAGAAGTAGTTTGAGGAGAATTATAGAAGCAACTAGCAAGAATTAGAGAGAATTTGAGGTAGAAGAGAGTTTGGGAAGAAGAACACATCTTAGGGTTTCAAGAGTATTCTGAGTTCTGTTTTTATAGAAGGGTTTTAACCCGTTAAAAGATTAGGGTGACCGGTCATTGTTAGGGCAACCGGTCTTGGCGACTGGTCCCTGTTCTGTTTCGAAATGCAATTTTGAAAATACTAGAGTTTTCACCATGAAACTTTTTGAAAATGTCTAAACATATCCAAACAATGAATATAAATGTTATTCAATATGTATTATGCCTAAACGAGTTTGAATATAGTCAAAAAACTTGGCGGGTAATGCTTTTGTAAATATATCCGCTAATTGAACTTGAGACGGGATAAAATTCATCTCAATTTTCTCTTTGGACACACAATCTCTTAAAAATAATGTCTAACTCCAATGTATTTTGTTTGATTGTAATGTATCAGATTTTGTGAAATATTTATTGTGGATGTGTTATCACACAAGTTATGTATTTTAGTAAAATCCATTTTGTAATCTACCAAGGTTTATTTCATCCAAAGTAATTGTGTATGACAAAAAGCCGCAGAAATATATTCGACTTCGACCGTTGATAAAGAAACACAATTTTGCATTTTAGAAAACCATGAAACAAGACAATCACCTTAACATTGACAAGAACTGGAAGTACTTTTTCGTTTCATGAATATTTTCGGCATAATCTGAATCACTAAAACCTTTTAAAATAAAATGTCGTTTTTTGGATAGAATAGGCCGTACAAAATATTACCTTTTAAATAACGAAAAATCCTTTTAACAACACTAAAATGAGATTCCTTTGGATTACTTTGAAATAGAGCACATAGGCATATGACATGTTGAACATCGGGTCTACTTGCAGTTACATATAATAAATTACCAATCATATCTTTGGTTTCATCAACCGATTTACTTTTTTCATCTTTGTCGAGTTTGATGCTTATTGCCATTGGTGTTGCTACGGTTCTTCCTACTTCAATTCCAAATTTCTTTACAAAGTTCATTTGTATACTTGGATTGTGAAATATATATTTCTTCTTGACATTGTTTGATTTGGAGCCCAAGGAAGAAGTTGAGTTCACCCATCATACTCATCTCAAATTCACCTTGCATAAGCTTAGAAAATTTTTGCACAAAGATTCATTAGTAGTACCAAAAATAATATCATCAACATAAATTTGAACTAGAAGGCTATCTTAACTTTTTTGAAAAACAAAAAGAGTAGTATCAACTTTACCTCTTATAAAACCATTTTCTAATAGAAAACAACTTAGTCTATCATACCAACTTTGCCTCTTATAAAACCTTTTTAATTTTATAAACATTATTAGGTCTTGAAAAATTCTCAAACCCCAGGTTGTTTGACATAGACTTCTAATTGAATAAAGCCTTTGAAGAAAGCAAATATAACATCTATTTGGTAAAGCTTAAATTTTTTGAATAACAAATAAGCAACTAAAGTACGAATAACTTTTAAACGTGCTACGGTTGTACAAGTTTCATCAAAATCAATACATTTATCTTGACAATAACCTTCAGCTACTAACTTTTCTTTATTTTGAATGATGTTGTTAGGAAATTTATTTATTAAAGAGCTGAGTGAAGTCAGCTATGTCGAAGAATACAAAAGTCAACTGCAGACTAGAGTAAAGACCTAACTGTGTGTCAGCTGAGTGTGGTTAAGATGGTAGGGAAGGACTCGACTGAAGGAGAGCCAGCCGAGGAACAACTATGTAAAGGATGTGGAAGTGTCAGTTAAATCAGTAAAAAAGCCAAGTCTAACAGTTGAAGTGACAGTTTAGTCATTCCCATGATTGAAGTAGACTCAAGTCAAAGGGATAAAGGCAACAATCAAGTCAAGACAACTGACATTGATGCGTTGGTAGGAAGTCAAGGATATTACTTGATATAGAATAAGTCCAAGCTACCAGGTCTTAAAGTGTTTGGCCCAGAAATATGCAAAAGGAATAAACCAATGGGAAACACTGTAAGCATGTGTCAGACCCTGTAAAGCTGCAGAGTCATTTAATACAAGGAAGGGTCAACATCACATCACTGCAGGCCAAGAAAAGACAAGCCAACAAACAAGAAAGTGTCATTTGAAAATAGCCTAGCTCTTCAATGGGAAAATTTTCAAATGAGCACTATAAAAGGCTGAGGAAGCATTTGAGGAAAGGTGACCTGGAAAATCGATCTTACAAGCAATATGCAAGCAAGCATAACCTGCAATATTCTCAAAGCTTATCAAGAAATTCCTCAAGCCTAAAACTCAAAGGAACTCGATCCAACACATGCTGTGAAGGAAAGACTACTTCAACCAGTTGAAGAGGAAAAGTTTAAAGAACGAAAAAGGGTCTACTCTCCAAGTTGAAGGAGCTGTAGTGAGGTTCAAGGTCGAACCAGAAGTTTCAAGTTTGTTGGAAGGCTGTCTGATCAATTCCAAAGGCTTGAAGGGAGCTAAAGTAGCAAGGCAGCTGTCTTGTGAAGAAGTTGAGTCGCAGGAGAAGCCAGTTGTGTGATCAAGACTGTCTCTAGACTGAGAACTGCTTTGTAACTTGATCTATTACATAGTGGATTCCTCCAGGAGTTGGAGAAGAGTGGATTAGAGGAATTACCCTATCATTGAACCACTATAAAATTTGCTTGTGTCATTTACTTTCAGCATTTTATTTTCCGGTTCATATTTTTATATCTGCTGATAAGTTATATTGATATTCAACTTATAATAACAAGTGCTAAAACAAGTGTTAAAAATATGCTTAAAATTAACAAAGGGTCTTAAGTCTTCCGCTGTTAAAAATCAAATCATCTAAACGTTAAGTGTTAGCTGATGCAGCTAAGTTATACTATCAACAGCCCAGTCGAGTCTGTTGAGTGGGTAACTTTGCTGAATAAAGCCAACCTAGCTGTCCCCCAAAGACTTAGCTGATTTGAGTCAACTCTGTTGAATATTTTAAAAGGACTAGAAAGTGAAAATTTGGTAAGGTTTATTCAACCCCCCCTTCTAAACCTTACACCACACCCCTTGGGACCTACAAGTGGTATCAGAGCGGTTGGTTCATTGAGCCTTCCGCATTGGTTACTCAACTAGTTCTCAATCTTTTCAAAAGGTTTAACACTTGTGTTTTCAAAGTCTTTTATCTTTAAAGCAAAGTTATTATCATGGAAGCAAATCTAACTCGTATTCCTATGTTTATTGTGGAAGAGTATGATGACTGGAAGATTCGCATGGAGGCACACCTATTAGCCTTACACGATGAAATATGGCTAGTGATAGAAGATGGACCACTGCAAATAATGAAGGTTAATACTGCTCTGATAAGAGCACCTCCAGCTGAAGGAGAGGATGCTGCACCAGCAGAGGCTAGACCATCCATGGTTGAAAAACCTCGCAGTGACTGGAATAATGAAGATAGAAAAAGATACAACCTGGACAATGTGGCCAAGGATATTCTCTACAAGACGTTAGACAAGGCTATATTTAACAAAGTCAAGTCATGCAAATCATACAAAGAAATCTGGGATAAGCTAATTTGTGAAGGATCAAACATATTAAAGAGAATAAATTATTTGTTGCTATTCAAAAATTTGAAAATTTTGAAATGCTTGCAGGTGAAAGTCTGGATCAGCTGGATGCCAGATTCATAGAGATCACTAATGAGCTTTCAGCTCTTGGGAAAGAGTACACTAAAAAAGAGATGTGCATGAAGATTCTAAGAGCCCTCCCAGCTGAATGGGAAATGAAGGTCATGGCCCTGAGACACTCAATGGACCTCTCAAGAACATCTAATCATGAGATATTCTCAGACCTCAAAGACTACAAATTTGAGCTGATAAGGAAAGAGCAAGAGGAGACAGTTGTACCCAAGACAACTACATTGTTGGCCAGTGAAGGGATGAAAGCTGAGCCAATAGAGACCATTGACCAGGAGGAAATTGCACTCATGGTAAAAAGATTCAACTAGTTATTTAACAATAACTATAAAAGAAACAAGGATGAAACTGTTAGTCCAAGTGGCTACGATAATCTAGAGGGGGGGTGAATAGATTATGCTGATTTTCGAATTTTTGCCCTCTTTTTCGAATGAAGAATGACAACAAAAATGAAAGTGTGGAAATATAAACAACACACGTTGATTTAGAAAAGTTCAACCCACCTAGGGCCTAATCTTCTACTACCCAGGTATATCCGAAGTGGATTTCAAAAAGAAAAAAGAATTTTATTAATAGTACCAAACTATTACACCTTCACCTTGAAGAACACCACACTCTTCTTACAACACCACCTTGAAGATTACCACAATCTTCTTTCACCTATGAAGAGTACCACACTCTTCAACACCTAAAATCACCCAAGTGTGTTCTTACCACAAGAACACTAACAATGATATCTTGTTTTGGATGATTGTGAATTACAATAAAGATTACACTTTGTTTTAAAATATTACAACTTAAAAGTGCAAGTGTAATCAATAAGGAAGCCTAATACTCAAAATGTGCAAGTGTAAAACTAGTCTTAAAATTACAACAAGAAGTATGCTAAGAAAAAATGAGAATTTTGCTGTGAATTTCTTGTTGTTTCATAGCTTGTGTGTTGTATTTGATCTTTCAAAGCCTTCATGTATTTATAGGGGAGTCTTCAAGATTGGATCTCCAACATAGGCTCATCTATCTTCACTTTTGTCTACAAAAGAAGAATCAAAAGATCTACAAAAATGGTTAAAAATAATAAAGTAAATATTGCTAATAATGGCTTAATAACGGTTGGAATTTGCTGTCAAGAAAACATAGGTCGATCGGTTGACCTATAGAAATTTCGAATGTTTAAAAGTAAATCAGAGATTCAGATACGGGTTGAACAAGGGTTGGACCGGTCCAAGGGGGGTTGGACCGGTCGAAGGCTTGTTCGACCGGTCACCCTTACCTTGGACCGGTCCAACAAGACCAATTTCGAAACAGAAGAAGACTTTACAAAAAATACACATGCCCAGACACCGATCGACCTCCCACAAAAATTTTCCTATTTCGTTTTTGTTTCATGTTTCTATTTTCAGGCACGGGTTGCCCTCTAGAGCGACCGGTTGACCTCAAAACAGAAGTGTTGTCCAATTTTTGTCGAAAATAAACTTCAAGAAATACTCCAAAAAATTAGTAAAAATAATTTAAATCGATTAGGAGTATTTGGACAACATTTGAGAACATTGTTTTAGTGTAAAAACACAGTTAAACAAAATCATCAAAATTACGATAAAAATATTTATCTTACAAACTCCCTCTTTTTATTGATTACAAACCAAAACAATTTTCGGAGATCTATTTTTAAATAAAAACACATTTTTCCGGTCAAAATAAACAATCCGTTTTAAGCCACACTTATCATGAGTGAAAACATAAGGATAGGAGCAAAGATTTTTCAAAATATTTTATAAAAACTCCCCCTATCAACAAGCAAATCAAGAGTGGGTACAGAAGCAAACAACTAAAAGCTTAAAGCTCTGCTTTTACAATTGGAGCTTGAATTGTCATGAGCTTAGAAGCTTCTCCTGTCAAAAAGAAATCATTAGACATGAATAAAAGTCCATAATCCATCCATTGGATTGAGTTATATCTTCAGCTTTTGGCTTTTTCATCCATAGCTTATAGCTTTTTTTCGCGAGCTTTTTCTAGCTTCTTTGAGCGTGAGCTTATTTCATATTTCTCTCCCTTTGGAATCATCAAAAAGACTATTAGCACGATAAAAATATCGTAAAAACATATCAAAGTGCGCATTTTAATCGAATTATCGAGCTTTTGAGCATAAAGCTTAAAGTTCCAAATAATAAGGGAAAATTTGATAAGAGGGTTTGTAGAAGCTCAATTGATTGATAAAACATGATCCCTATAAACATATAAGACATTTGAGAGCAAGAGATGGATGAAGTTCTCATATAGAAATTTTATCAAACACTTGGCGTGCGTAGTATAGAATCGAAGTTGTATATAACATTTGAAAATGAAATCATGCCCAAAAAATCATCACCAAATGCAGATCTATATTCATAATCCATCAACAATCATCATTCCCAACACAATGATACAACAAATTCATCAAAATACCAAGTAAAAGCACTTTCTCAAGCGTTCAACCCAATTGAGATTAAAAGAGGAATTAAACTTACCAATTAATCGGAGAAGTCGAGTAATATTGATGATATATCAATAATATAAGTCCAATAATATAGAATTTACAAGAATGAATAATTTTGAGTGAATTGTGTGTGAAATTTGTAAAGGGGTGCGAATAAGGTGAAAAACAAGTAAAATGGACGAAATCTGGGACAGAACTGATTTTAACCAAATTTTGGACCAGGTCGACCAGTTGAAGGGGGGGTTCGACCGGTCCAGGCAGTGGTCAACCAGTCGACCCCCTTGGTCATCCGGTCCCGGCAACCATTTTTCTGGTTCTGTCCAAATTTTGAGATAAAAATCTGATTTTTCACCCCTGAGTTTTAAAAACGCACAAAATGCAATCATAGACCTTATTCAATATGCATTATGCTTAAACGAGCTCGGATTGAAGCAAAAGACTCGGCGGTTAGCAGTTTTGTAAAAATATCCGGGAGTTGATCTTGAGACGGAACGAAACACATCTCAATTTTTCGTTTGGAGACGCAATCCCTTAGAAAATGATGACGAACCCCAATATGTTTAGTACGGTTATGATGAATCGAATTTTGAGCAATATTTATAGCGGACGTGTTATCACAAAAAAATAGGAACATTTTCAAAAGAACATTTGTAATCTGCTAAGGTTTGTTTCATCCAAAGCAATTGAGTACAAAAAATGGCCGCGAAAATGTATTCGGCTTCGGCCGTTGATAAGGAAACACAATTTTGCTTTTTCGAAAACCAAGATACGAGGCAATTGCGTAAAAATTGACATAATCCGGAGGTGCTTTTATGATTATCAATATTTCCCGCATAATCTGAATAACTATATCCTTTTAAAGAGAAAAAGTTTCGTTCTTTGGATAAAACAACCCATATGAAATAGTGCTTCAAATATCGAAAAATTCTTTTAACGACACTCATATGAGATTCTTTGGAATTGCTTTGAAAACGAGCATATAGACATACGGTATGAAGAATATCGGGTCTACTTGCGGTTAAATAAAGTAAACTACCAATCATACCTCGATATTTTGATTCATCAACCAACTTGCCTTTTTCATCCTTATCGAGCTTGACATTGGTTTCCATAGGCGTAGTGATGATTCTTCCTTCTTCAATTCCGAACTTCTTTAGAAGTTCTTTGGTATACTTTGATTGTAA
Organism: Rehmannia glutinosa; assembly: GCA_016081115.2. Taxonomy (NCBI): domain Eukaryota; kingdom Viridiplantae; phylum Streptophyta; class Magnoliopsida; order Lamiales; family Orobanchaceae; genus Rehmannia; species Rehmannia glutinosa. The sequence continues at coordinate 94,136,327 of CM071926.1, forward strand.
TATGTATATACCTTCTTGACATTTCTTAATTTGGAGTCCAAGGAAGAAATTGAGTTCCCCCATCATACTCATTTCGAATTCACCTTGCATCAACTTAGAAAATTTCTTGCAAAGGAAATTATTAGTAGCACCAAAAATAATATCATCAACATAAATTTGAACTAGTAAGCAATCTTGCCCTTTTTAAAAAACAAAGAGAGTAGTATCAACTTTACCTCTTGTAAATCCATTTTGCAAAAGAAAAGAGCTAAGTCTATCATACAATGCTCGGAGGTTGTTTTACATAGACTTCTTCTTGAATAAAACCATTTAGAAAAGCGGATTTAACATCCATTTGGTAAAGTTTGAAATTTTTAAAACAAGAATAGGCAAGTAAAATACAAATAGCTTCTAAACGTGCTACGGGTGCAAAAATTTCATCATAATCAATACCTTCTTCTTGACAATACCATTGAGCTACTAACCTTGCCTTGTTTCGAATTATGTTGCCTTGATCGTTGAGTTTGTTTCAGAATACCCATTTTGTACCAATAATTGTATGTGATGGAGGACAAGGTACCAATTCCCAAACATTATTCCTTTCAAATTAATTAAATTAAATTCTTCTTGCATTTCTAAAAACCAATCCTCATCTTCAATTGCTTCCTTTGCATTTTAGGCTCTTTTTGAGAAATAAGAGCTTTCTCGGCAAATTTCTTTCTAGTCATTATCTTGTCTAGAGGGTCCCCAATTATGAGATCTTTTGGATGATCTCCTTTGAATTTTAGAGCAACGGGGAGATCCAAATTATCACCTTTTTCTTCTTGTGGAACATTTGAAGTTGACGGTTGATCATTTGATGTAGGAGGTTGATCATGAGTATCAATTTGAATAATAGGTTCAACATCATCTTCCTCATCACTTTCATCATTTGATATCCTTTCAACACCCAAAGCTTCATTGAATTTGACATGAATAGATTCTTCAACCACCATACTAGTCTTATTGTAAACCCGATATGCTTTGCTTTTGGTAGAGTACCCCATAAATATTCCTTCATCGGCATTAGGATCAAGTTTGTCCAATTGATCCTTAGTATTTAAAATAAAACACTTACACCCAAATATTTTGAAATAACTAATATTTGGAGTTCTTCCTTTCCAAAGCTCATATGGTGTTTTATTCAACTTAGGACGAAGGTAAACACGATTAATAACATAGCATGCGGTACTTACGACTTCGGCCCAAAAATATTTTGGAAGAGAAAATTCATTGAGCATTGACCGACTCATTTCTTGAAGAGTCCGATTCTTCCTTTCGGCTACTCCATTTTGCTGTGGTGTTCTTGGAGCAGAAAAATTATGAGCATATCCCTTGGTTTCACATAAGACTCTAAATTCACCATCAAATTCACCGCCTCGATCACTTCGAATAGACTTAATGGTATCTTCCTTTTCATTCTTAATAAGTCTACACAACATAGCAAACTCATTAACGACATCCCTTTTATTAGCAAGAAAAATAGCCCAAGTATATCTAGAATAATCATCGATTATAACTAATGTTTTCCACTTAGACTAGCCGTAGCAATATCCCCATACAAATCAAGATGAAGTAGTTGTAGAGGCTTGGTTGTGGAAATTTCATTTTTGGGCTTAAAACCACTTTTAACTAATTTGTTCTTTTGACAAGTGTCACATAAGCCGAGATTTTCAAAACCAAATTTGGGTAGTCCTTTTACATGTTGGTTTTTGTAAATATTTTGCAAATTTTTGTATCCAACATGTCCAAGTCGCCTATGTCATAAACTAGTTAAATCATTATTGGCGACAAGACAAGAAACATTTTGACTAACCAAATCACTTGTACAAATTTTGTAAAGGTTGCCTTTTCTATTTGCTTCACAAATAATATTATCATTTTTATGAACAATGCATTTTTCTTTATTGAAAATAACATTGTAATTTGAATCACAAAGTTAACTAATACTTATTAAATTGAACTTAAGCCCTTCAACTAATAAAACATTACTAAGAGAGAAAGAAGAGTTACCAATTTCTCCATTTCCAAGAATTCTTCCCTTGCCTTTCCCGAACATAACCATGCCTTCTTCTTGGAGCTTGAGGTTGGTAAAAAGTTCTCTCTTGACGGTGTCCATGAGCCATTTTGAATCTTCCGTAATGGTTATAGCCCCTAACACCTACAAATGAATCATTTTTAGGTACCCTATAATTTCGGGGTCCATGGGGGTTAATATTGAGACCTTTGGGTCTCCAAAAATAGCTAAAGTTATTTTTTAATTTGCAATTATTGGCATAGTGTCCATTTTTACCACAATAAAAACAAATAAGATTATTGAGACTCTTACAACGTATAAAAGTTGGACCTTGATCATTTTTCTTGGAAACATTTGAAAAAGGTTTATAACCAAGTCCTAATTTAGAATGCTCACTTCTTTGTGCATCAAAAAGTTTTGTAACCTTATCCGTGCTTAAATTAAAAAGATGCATATCCTTTTTCAAAATTTCAATCTCTTTTGTGAGCATTTGTTTTTCGGAATCAAGAGCATGCATTTTAGTAATAGTAATAGTGTTAAGTTGGTTTTTATACCAATGTATTGAGTATTCTAGACTAGGATTTTGCGGGGTTTTCGAGTATTTTATTGTCGATTAAGTCGAGTTTGTGTCAATTGTTGTCGTTCGAGAATTGGGACTGGACTTGGTAGCCGAAATTGAGCAAAAATGATGAAAAAACGTGTTTGGGAGGTAAAGATCGCATTTTAGAAGCAGAAAAATGGAAAATTATCGAGTAAGACCGAGCGCCGCAGCGCGGGGGTCGAAATTGGTACAATGAGTAGGGAAGACAGGAAATGCTACTAAAAGCAAGGGCTGCAGCGCCCAAATATATAGCAAAGAAAGCGATGTTCAAGAAATAGGGCCGAAGCGCCAGCAGCCATCGAAGCGGCGCAACGCGCGACTGTAGGAGTGAGACGGCGATGGGCGCACTGCAGCGCGCCATTCCCAATGAATGCAACGCGATAAGCGAGGAAGCGGACGCGCGCAAAGATCAAAGATGCGCGCGCGACGGTGGGGCTGCAGCGCGGTAAATGGGCCTGAACGTGCGCGAGTTATTTTTGGGCTTTTTTGCCTATAAATAGAAGAAGGGACGTACTACCAGGGGTCGGACATTATTTTTAGCACAACACAAGGCAAGATACACAAAGCTAGGGTTCGGGACGGCAATTGGAGGCACTTCTCGTCTGGAGACTTGGAGAATTCCTTCTCTTTTCTTCTCAATTCTTTCTTTGCTTTTCTTTGTCGATTTTTGAGATGTATAATTATTTCTTTACGAGTTTTTGTACATCCATTATGAGCTAAATCCATCTTTCTAGGGATTGATGTAACTTACGTTTGAACCTATGTTTTGATTTCCAGTTTATGAAACTCGCATATTATTTAATCTATTTGTGCTATTTGATTTGAATGCATTTGGATTATCTGATCAATAATTTAGATTATTTTGTGTGTTTGATTTGACGCTCGAGAGAGGTAATTGAACGCCTGGCCATAGAATATCACAACCTAGGGTTTCATAGAATTGAGAGATTTATGAATCTTTTGAAGCCTGTGATAGAATATTCATTGAGCGTATTATGGTTTAATTTATGATTTTTATAGAGATATTGAAATCAAAAATTGGAACCTAGAATCACTTGGCACTCGAGAGAGGAAGTGATAAACGGTAGGAATATTAGCTTATAGATTAATAACTTGTGATTAATGAACTGGATTGAGAACATAGGGGATAACTAGGTGAAATCAACTCTCTAGAATTCATATCTTAAGTGTTTGACTAATTGTCGAACCAATTGTTTGCTTATTTTTAGTTTTATTTTTGGTTTTATTTTTAGTTTAACAACAACCCATCTCTTTTCGATTTCTACATAGAATTAAGCTATTTTATTTATTGTACTTAGTATAAAATTTGATAACAATCCCTGTGGAGATGATAACCCTAGTTTCAAAACTATACTAAAACTTGACACCGTACGCTTGCGGTGAGAATTTCGCGATAAAGTTTTTGGCGCCGTTGCCGGGGATTGTTTTATCCTATTTTAAACTAATACTATTACCACGTAGTCTTAATCCTAATCTAGATTCTGAATCCTAGCAAGTTACCACATAGTCTTAATCCTAATGCCGTTAACACGTAGTTTTAATCCTATTTTTGGCGCCGTTGCCGGGGATCGTTTTTCTCATTGATTTATTTGTTTATGCGAGATTCTGAAAATACTAGTTTGCTTCCTTTTGATCCAGAGATTGAAAGGACACTTCGAGCAATCAGAGTAGCAAAGAGAGCACAGAATCGAGCAATGGCAGAAGACAGAGACAATGAGAATAATGGAAATCGGGTCGTGAATGTGCCACCACAGCCTGAGGCACCAGAAAGGGCAATCCGGTATTACTTTCTGCCGATCGTATGTTAGATAAATGTTTTTATCCTGATTTTGATGATTTTGTTCAAATGGGTTTTTATACCAAAACAATGTCCCTAAATGTTGTCCAAATACTTCCGATCGATTTAAAATATTTTTACTATTTTTTCGGAGTATTTCTTGAAGTTTATTTTCGATAAAATTGGACAACACTTATGTTTCAAGCTTGACGAGTCGCCCTATAGGGCAAACCGTACCTGTGTTGGGTTTTGAAACAGAAAAGGGAAAGAGGGAAAGCTGAGGGGGCCGACCGGTCAACCCTGAGGTCGACCGGTATGGGCGACCGGTCGACCATTAGGGCGACCGGTGCCTGATGCCTCCCATCGAAGAACAGAAGTCTTTGTTTCTTATTTTGCTCACCTCCAACCGTTCAACATAGGGGGCGACCGATCGGACCCCTCATCGACCGGTCCCCCTAAGTAATTTTCGCAGAGAACCCATTTCAAACTTATCTCTGCGCACCCCTCTTTTATCAGCAAACTATCTGTTGCATTTTCAGACAACTTTTCCCTAATTTGTGGGATAGATTTCTAACACCTATATTCTTCATTTGTCTTGCAATTTTTTACAGATTTCAATCTCCTAGGAGGAGCCTATCTTGTTCAAGACATCTTCTATAAATAGATGAAGAATTGAAACAACACAACTAGAGAGAGAATACTACAACACAACAAGATACATTCAAGAAAACATATTTGTTCTTCATTGTTATTATTCTTGTTGTAATTTGCCTAGCTTATCACTTTCACATCTTGAGGTCTAGGCTTGATTCTTGATTACACTTGCACTCAATTTGTATTATTCATTATCGAGTTGTAATCTTGAATTTGGGTTATCATTCAACACAAGATATCCTTGTGAGTGTTCTTGTGGTAAGAACACACTTGGGTGATCTAGGTGTTAGGTGCAAGAAGATTGTGGTGATCTTCTTATTGAAGAGTGTGGTGCTCTTTGAGGTGTTGAAGAATTTGGTATTCTTCAAGTCGGAAGATTGTGGTAATCTTCACAAGGTGCCGTTGAAGATTGTGGTAATCTTCAAGTGAGATTGTGGTAATCTCAAAAGAGGTGTTGTAAGGTGTTGTTGTATTAATTGTGGTAATTAATAAAATCTTTTTTTTTTGAAATCCATCCCGGATATACTGGGGTGGTAGAGGATTAGGCCCTAGGTGGGTTGAACCTCTATAAATCGACGCGTGTTATTTAATTCCCGCACCTTTACTATTGTCTTGGCTTGTTTGATTCGAAAAAGAGGGCTAAATCGAGAAAATGGAGATAATCTATTCACCCCCTCTAGATTATCGTAGCCGCTTGGACTTACACCGTGAACCCGAATTACTCCAGAATTGTGCGCTAGCCCATAAATGCGAATAATTTCGATTTGAAACCGGGCCTCATAAGCATGGTTCAGCAGAATCAGTTTGGGGGGAGTCCAGTGGATGATCCGAATACACATCTGGCCACGTTCTTGGAAATTTGCGACACCATCAAGATGAATGGTGTGACTGATGAGGCCATTAGATTGAGGCTTTTCCGATTTTCACACCGGGATAAGGCCAGGCAGTGGTTACAGACGTTCGTCCCTGGGAGTATCACGAGCTGGGATGATCTGACTCAAAAATTCTTAGCAAAATTCTTCCCTCCTGGCCATACACTCCAACTAATGAACGAGATTGCCCAATTCCAACAGATTGACTTTGAGCCGTTATATGAAGCTTGGGAGTGATTTAAAGATCTGTTGTGAAGATGCCCACAACATGGCTATGCAGACTGGTAGAGGGTTCAGTATTTAACAATAGGCTGAATGGGCATACGAGGACGATACTAGATGAGGCATCAGGAGGTACATTTATGGCCAAAACACCGACTGAGGCCTTACTTCTACTTGAAGAAATGGCCACAAATAGTTATCAATGGCCCTCCGAGAGATCAGCGCCGAAGCCAGTTGCCGGTGTTCTTGAGCTTGATACAATGTCAGCTTTGGCAGCTCAAATCTTGAGTCTGACAAAGCAATTAGCAATCATGAATACTGGCAGCACACCACAGCAAGCCACATTCCTACCCGCAACCGTTCACGCAGCCGCCACTAACGAGACCGAGCAAGTCAATTATGTGAATAACCAAGATTTTAATAATAGAGGTAATTCATTACCAACTCACTACCACCCGGGACTTCGCAATCATGAGAATCTCTCTTATAGCAACAACAGGAACGTATTGAATCCACCTCTAGGTTATCCAAACCCATCCAGTTCCAATGCACTCAGAGATGGAAAGAAGCAGTCGCTAAAGGAGATGCTCGGCTCATTCATCGGAGAAACCAGGAATCGAATGAATAGGAGTGAGGCACAGATTGATGGTCCGAGTACTAAGATGAGCACAATAGAGACGCATATAAGGTTGATCGAGACACAAATGGGTCGATTGCTACGGTAGTAAATTCATTGCGTGAAGAAAAAGTTCCCAAGTGATACAGAGGTTAATCCGAGAGAGCACTGTAATGCAATTTACGTGAAAAAGGAAGCAAAAATTCAGCCTGCTCCCGAAGAATCACCTATTTATGCGAAACCAGTGGAATCCAAGAAAATGAAGTTGGAAGATTTGAAACTGTCTATCTGACAGAGGAGTGTAGTGCAATAGTCCAAAGTAAACTACATCAGAAAATGAAGGATCCAGGGAGTTTCACTATTCCTTGTACTAATGGAGGAGTTTTCTTTGAGAAACCACTTTTTGATCTTGGGTCCAGTGTGAATCCTATATCTCTTTCTGATGTGACAAAGTTTGGGCTCGGGGAGGTGAAGCCGTCCAATATCACTTTGCAGTTCGCTGATCGATCCATCGCCTAATCGTGGGGAATCATTGAAGACGTATTGGTAAGAATTAATAAATTTGTTTTTCCTGTGGATTTTGTAGTGTTGGACGCGAACGAGGAGAAGAAAATACCTATCATCTTTGGGCGACCGTTTTTAGCTACAACACGGGCTTTGATCAATGTAGAAACGGGGGAGCTAACATTGCGGGCAAATCAGGAGAAAGTTGTATTCACCATCCATCCAACCAATAGGCTAAAATTTGAATTAAATGATGGTAAGCAGATGGTTGGGAATATAGCTGAAGACATTGGAGATTGGGAAGTTTCTAAGGGAAACGTGGATAACATGCCTATTGGAGCCCCAACTTGAGGATAATCTGACATAGTCTGGCTGAAGACTGTAAACTTAGCGCTTCTTGGAAGGCAACCGAAGCCCTTTTTATTGCTTTCTTAGTTTTAATTTAGTTTAGTAGTTGTTTTTATTTTTTCTGAAATTTTTGCATTCTTAGGAGTTGTAAGTTGCATCACACCCCTCCCCTCTTTTTTGTGAAAATCCCACATATCCCACTCCATCTTCACAAAAGAGCACTCTAACACCACACACACCATCTTCATCTCATCCACTCATTATTTGGTAAGTTCGCAACTTTCCAAACCCACCCCATGATTTTCCCCTTCTTGTGATTTTTGTGTGATTGGATTATTGTAGTGCTAGGATAACTTTTGTTGATTTGTGGTTTGTGGATTGGGTGATCATGTTAGACTTAGGCTTGGTATTGAATTTTGGGATTGAATTGAGTTATCCATTGCATTCACAATCTTTGCACAAATTCATGCATATGAGGTGTTTGATAAAATGCCCCAATCACAATTTCACATTGTTTAGTGCTATTTTGCATATCTATGCTTATCTTTTTGACATGGCACAATATTTTCTACTTGGGTGCATTATATATGTGCTTTGATTTTCGATTTCTGACCCATAACCGAATTCCTTGGTTCCACGAGTTTTGTTTTCTTGTCTACCTTGCTAGGTTGCAAAAATGCGAAACCAAAGAGAGATCGGGCTAAGGCGAATGGGAAGAACAAGACCACACCTCGGAGGCATATAACATCCACGAGCTTGTGCACCAGGATGCATTGTGAGCTTATACGAGACACCTCATACACGTCGTAGTACCACATGACTTAAGGAGCCTTCGCTCCCTGGCTACGAAAAAGTCCTTTTTCCCACCTCTCCATTGGGGACAATGTCGTTTTAAGTTTGGGGGGTGCAGTCTATTTTTATTCTTTGAGTCGAGTCTTGAGTCAAAAAAAAAAAGAAAAAAGAGTCTAGAGTCGAGTCGGGGCGTCGGTAAAACTGTGAAACTGCATGACTAAGTGAACTTGTTGAATATGAGTTGAACGGTCAAAAGAGCATGTGTTTGAACTGTGATTTAATCTTCTTTCCATTAATTCCATCTATGTGCTTAACTCTGTTAATTTATTTTGGGATGATTTATGCGGTTGAGTGTTTCTTGTATGATCCAACCGGATTCTAGAACTTGTCTGATCACTAGTCGAGGCGAAATCCTAGGCGAAGTAACATTGAGGAAGTGATTTAGGCCATCTTTGAACAAGCTAGAGCCTAAAATGCCTACCTTTGTATTATATTTTCCCTAGTGTCCCCCTTTGAGCCTAATAAACCCGTTTCTTTAGCAACCAATCGAATACCCAGAGCCTAACTGTGAAAATCCTAATTACCCATCACTCATACACACAAAGTATAGAAAAATGTTGAATGTTGAGGAGGGTATGATGAGAAGGGTATGTATTTAATTAAATCAAGTTGCCCGAGAAAAGAAAATATGAAATCCCATGTATGCAAAAGAATAAGTTTGGGGGTCCCGAAAACAAAATGAGAAAACTCAGCGGGATTGAAGGTTCATAAACATTGGGGATGTCAAAAAGTGAAGGATAGTTGCTAATTGATGATTCGAAGTGATAATTGTGTGTTTGGGTGATTTGAGCCACTTAATCCCATATTTTCCTACCTCACCATAAGCCCACATTACAAGCTTTAAAAGTCCTATTAATCCTTGTGTTACATTAGCCTACATTAGTGGAGATTAGTGTAAAAGACAAGCCTATGGAGTCCGATAACCATCTCATCTCTACATTCAAAAAGTGAAACGGGGTTGGCATGAACATTCCACCTTCATGATCACATTGTGAAAATACGTGCTTGATTGATAGTGAAACGAAATTTGACGAATGAGTTTGGTTTTGAATTTTTATAGTTAGTCCGTTTGAGTCAGTCGTCTTTATTTTAGTTTTCTTCATGGTTGTCGATTTTAAAGTCTGTAATTGCTTGAGGACATGCAAACGTCTAAGTTTGGGGGTATTTGTTAAGTTGGTTTTTATACAATGTATTGAGTATTCTAGACTAGGATTTTGTGGTGTTTTCGAGTATTTTATTGTCGTTTGAGTCGAGTTCGTGTCAATTGTTGTCGTTCGAGAATTAGGACAGGACTTGTTAGCCGAAATTGAGCAAAAATGATGAAAAAACGTGTTTGGGAGGTGAAGATCGCATTTTAGAAGCAAAAAAATGGAAATTTATCGAGTAAGACCGAGCGCCCATGATGCCCAAAAGGGTTGCGGCGCCCAAATATATAGCAAAGAAAGCGATGTTCAAGCGAAGCGCAGCTGCGTAGTGCCATCCAGGGCGGGCTGCAGCGCGCGACCAGCCCAACCACCAGCAGCAGCAGACGGCTCCCATGCAGCGCCCGCGCGAGAACCAGGCAGGAGTGAGACGGCGATGGGCGCTTTCACAGCGCCATTCAGCAGCAGCTGCGGCCGACAAAGCGAGGAAGCGGGGCGCACAGACGCACAACCAAAGATCTGATGCGCGCGCGACGGTGGGGCAGCTGCAAAATGGGCCTGGACGTGCGCGAGTTATTTTTGGGCCTTTTTGGACGGATTTTTGAGGGTTTCAAGCCTATAAATAGAAGAAGGGACGTACAAACAGGGGGTCAGACATTATTTTGAGCACAACACAAAGCAAGATACACAGAGCTAGGGTTCGGGAAGGCAATTGGAGGCACTTCTTGTCTGGACACAGAGAGAATTCCTTCTCTTTTCTTCTCAATTCTTTCTTTGCATTTCTTTGTCGATTTTTGAGATGTATAATTATTTCTTTACCAGTTTTTGTACATCCATTATGAGCTAAATCCATCTTTCTAGGGGATTGCTGTAACTTACGTTTGAACCTATGTTTTGATTTCCAGTTTATGAAACTCGCATATTATTTAATCTATTTGTGCTATTTTATTTGATTGCATCTGGATTATCTGATCAATAATTTAGATTGTTTGGCGTGTTTGATTTGACGCTCGAGAGAGGTAATTGAACGCCAGACCATAGAATAACACAACCTAGGGTTTCATAGAATCGAGAGATTTATGAATTTTTTGAAGCCTGTGATAGAATATTCATTGAGCGTATTAGGGATTAATTTATGATTTTTATAGAGATATCGAAATCAAAAATTGGAACCTAGAATCACTTGGCACTTGAGAGAGGAAGTGATAAACGGTAGGAATATTGGCTTATAGATTAATAACTTGTGATTAATGAACTTGATTAAGAACATAGGGGATAACTAGGTGAAATCAACCCTCTAGAATTCATATCTTAAGTGTTTGATTAATTGTCTGAACCAATTGTTTGCTTATTTTTTGTTTTATTTTTAGTTTTAGTTTTAGTTTAACAACAACCCATCTCTTTTCGATTTCTAGATAGAATTAAGCTATTTTAATTATAGTACTTAGTATAAAATTTGATAACAATCCATGTGGAGACGATAACCATACTTTCAAAACTATACTAAAACTTGACACCGTACGCTTGCAGTGAGAATTTCGCGATCAAATAGCATGGGCTCGATCAAGTGATTCATAAGAAGTAAATAATATTTCTTTTTCCAATTTGAGCTCTTTAAACTCCTTTTTTAAAAGTTCGTATTTACATATCATATCTCTAAATTCATTTTGGAGTTCATCATAATCACATTGTAAATAATCAACTAAAGAAGAAGATGAAGAATTAGAGCGTACCTCGTTGTTTTCATCGTCAATGGCCATGAGACCATGTCCGGCTTCTTCTTCCTCTTTGGATGTGGCAAGTAGCTCATCCCAAGTTTTTGCTTCGGCATTTAGAGCTTTCTTTTTGGGAAATGGCTTTTTCTTCTTTTGCTCTTCCTCCGCTACTTTCGGGCAATCGGCTATGTAGTGCCTGGGTTTCCCGCATATGAAGCACGAGTTGTCTCTTGACTTTCTTGCCTTATTTTTATTAACAAACTTGGCAAATGTTTGGACAAGAGTGGCCGTCTTCTCATCATCTTCATCACTAGCCTAATATGAATTATTTGAAAAAGAAGCAAAGCCTTTAAGAATAATTTGCATACCCGGTTGAGAGGTGGATGTTTGGAATTTTTCCTCTCTTTAAGATATACTTCGTAGATGAGGAGGTTTCCAATGAGCTCATCAAATTTGAGAGTTTCGAGATTTTGAGCTTCCATGATTGCCGTCACTTTTTCCGACCATAAACCGGGAAGAGCATTTAGGACCTTAGTGACCTTGTCTTCTTCGGATATAACTTTCCCAAGTGCCACAAGAGGATTGACAATCTTGTCAAGCCTTTTCCACCATCTTTGAAATATTTTCTCCATCAAACATAATTAAGTTTTCAAAGTCTTTAACAAGCATGGTTTTTATTGCTTGTTTGACTTTCTTTGTACCCTCATAGATGGTTTCCAATTTTTCCCAAACCTCATGTGCTGACCTTATGTCTCTAATACGATTATACTCGGTGGCAGTAAGAGAGCAATGCAAACTATTTAATGCCTTATCGTTTAGAGAAAATGACTTCTTGTTGTTATCATCAAATTCTTTGAAGGTCTTGAGAACCAAGGTGCCATCCTCCAATTTCTTGGTTGGTTGTGCTATCCCTTCAATGACCTCATTCCATATATCGAACTCGCACCCTTGTAAGAAGCACTCCATTCGATCTTTCCAAAAAGCATAATTGTTGGAGTCGAATAGAGGTGGCTTGTTGGTGGAGGCGCCGGTGGTGAGGTAGCTTTCACTCGTAGCCATGGATCTTTCCTCTTTACTCGCAATGAAGAAACGAACTTTCCAAAGAGTTTGGCTCTGATACCACTTGTTAGTCCAAGTGGCTACGATAATATAGAGGTGGGGATGAATAGATTATGCCAATTTTTGGATTTTCACCCTCTTTTTTGAATGAAGAATGACAACAAAAATGAAAGTGCAGAAATATAAACAACACACGTTGATTTAGAGAAGTCCAACCCACCTAAGGCCTAATCTTCTACCACCCCAGTATATCTGAAGTGAATTTCGAAAAAGAAAAAAGAATTTTATTAATAGTACCAAACCATTACACCTTCACCTTGAAGAGAACCACACTCTTCTTACAACACCACCTTGAAGATTACCACAATCTTCTTTCACCTATGAAGAGTACCATACTCTTCAACATCTAAAATCACCCAAGTGTGTTCTTACCACAAGAACACTAACAAGGACGTCTTATTTTTGGATGATTATGAATTACAATCAAGATTACACTTTGTTTGAAAATATTACAACTCAAAAGTACAAGTGTAATCAATAAGGAAGCCTAATACTCAAAATGTGCAAGTGTAAAACTAGGTTTAAAATTACAACAAGAAGTATGCTAAGAAAGAATGAGAATTTTGCTGTGAATTTCTTGTTGTTGGATAGCTTGTGTGTTGTATTTGATCCTTCAAAGCCTTCATGTATTTATAGGGGATTCTTCAAGATTGGATCTCCAACATAGGCTCCTTTATCTTCACATTTGTCTACAAAAGAAGGATCAAAAGATCTACAAAAATTGTTAATAAATAATAAAGTAAATCTTGTTGATAATGGCTTAATAAAGGTCGGAATTTGCTGTCAAGAAAACATAGGTCGACCGGTTGACCTGTAGAAATTTTGAACATTTAATAGTAAATCAGAGATTTAGATATGGGTTGAACAAGGGTTGGACCGGTCCAGGGAGGGTTGGACCGGTCGAAGGCTTGTTCGACCGGTCACCCTCACCTTGGACCGGTCCAACAAGACCAATTTCGAAACAGAAGAAGACTTTACAAAATACACATGCCCAGACACCGGTCGACCGTGTGGTCGACCTCCCATAAAAATTTTCCTATTTCATTTTTGTTTCACGTTTCAACTTTCAGGCACGGGTTGCCCTCTAGGGCGACCGTTGACCTCAAAACAGAAGTGTTTTCCAATTTTTATCGAAAATAAACTTGAAGAAATACTCCAAAAAATTAGTAAAAATAATTTAAATCGATTAGGAGTATTTGGACAACATTTGGGAACATTGTTTTGGTGTAAAAACACAGTTAAACAAAATCATCAAAATTACGATAAAAACATTTATCTAACAGAAACCTCTAGGAGACATTCAACACCTTCCAAAGCAAGGGAGGACAGGCCGCCCAAGAGAGATGAACATCAAAGAGCTGACTATCAAAGAGCTAATAATCAGAGAGCCGAGAGAGCTGATCAGAGAGCTGAAAACCTGTGTTGGAATTGCAGACAACCAGGACACTTTGCTGTTGATTGCTCCTATCCACCAGTCAACAAATACAGAAATAAGAAAGAGAGAAGAGTCTTTAGGGAAAGAAGACAAATAAAGAAGAAAGCTATGTTGGTCTGCCGAGATGGCAGAGCTTGACCAAGTGCAAAAAGAAGGCGGAACTCGGACGGCGATGTGGCGCCGAATACTCAAGTGATACTGAGGAAGAGGCTTTGATCTTCCTCATGGCTAAAGAACAAGATCAAGAAGTTGAGGTACACTCTAACTCATCTCATTCTGATTCAAGTGATAGTGATTGTGATACACACACTTCATCACCCACAGATCTTTATGATTCATTAGGCAAAATGATGAAAGATTTTGAGCACATTAAAACCTCACACACACTTTTGGATGAGGAGAACATTCAACTTAAAAGCTAAAACTTACAGCTGACTAAAGAGTTGAGTACTCTGAGTCACATAGCTGATAAGAACACTAAGCTGAAGGCTGAAAATGCCAATATATTAGCAGAGTTAGCTGCTATTGAGAAAAGAGAAAAAGAGTGTAGAGATAAGACAGGCATAAGATTCAATTCCTTTGTTCGTAGTCAAGCTCCGAGAGTGATTTTGGAAAAAGGATCCTCAAGCAATGAGGGAATCAAAAAGCCCAAAACACCATATGTTGCACCAGCATCCACACCAAAACACAATAACAATCATACTGGCATTGGATACAAAGGTAAAGGAAAGAAGCCAACTGAGTATGCTGAGATGACAACTGAGTAGAAATCCAGACAAGTCCATCAGCAGAACAAAAGATACTCTGTAAAAGCCAAACAGAGCTACCAAAAGCCCTAGAGATTTCATCAAAGAAATACATATGATGGGAATCGTAGAAACTATCCAAACCAAGCTGATTGGATTAACCATGTGAAATATCAGCAAAGACCTATGGGATACAAGCCAAAATGGCAAAGACCTCAAACTCAACAAAGGTCATTCCCAAGGCAAAAGAGTTATTATTAGCACACATATGCACCCAAGCACAACACCCGAAAATTCAAAAACTATCCCAAGAAAGCAGTTGCTAAAACAAACACACATGCATACAGACAAAAGAGATAGATGTATGATCCTAAAACTCCCAAGCAATTCGCTAAAGTGAATTATGATTATGGAATTGATAGATGGCAACCTCTTAGAGTCAGATCATCTGACTATAGGTTGGTTGGAGCATCTTATAGCACTAACTCCCCAGGACACAGGCAAGTATGGGAACCTAAAAACGGATTTCATTGATTGCAGGTTCAAGGAATAGCTGAGTGCCAAGGAACTTGGTACATGGATAGTGGTTGTTCAAGACATATGACATGAAATAAAAGAAATTTGTCAGGATTCAAGGAGATCAAAGGTGCAAAAGTCATATTTGGAGGAAATGAAGCTCCATGGGAGATCAAAGGCACATGATCCATCAAGAAGAATGGATTGGAGATCACAGATGTTGCATATGTTCAAGGTCTCAACTTCAACCAGTTAAGCATCAGCTAACTCTGTGACAAAGGCTACAATATGGGATTCAACGATGCTGAATCTAATGAGATTGTGCAGCAATGAACAAGGCAAAATAATATGTATGTAGTGGATTGGTCTACTACTGCACCAATCACATGTCTACTAGCAAAGAATACAACCGAATCTAGTTGGCTGTGGCATAAGAAGCTTAGTCACCTGAATTTCAAGACAATCAACAAGCTTGCAAGGAGTCATCTTGTGGAAGGATTGCCTGACTCAGTATACAAGAAAGAAAGTATATGTGGTGCATGCCTGATGGGAGAGCAAATCAAATCATCATTCAAGGATAAGCCAAGTCCTTCTTCAACAAGGATATTGCATCTGTTTCATATGGACTTATTTGGTCTTGTTGAGCCAGCTAGCATAAGTGGAAAGAAATACACTTTAGTGGTGGTGGATGACTATTCAAGATATACATGGACAATCTTCATGTGTAAAAAGAAGGAAACACTGCAGAAGTTGCCTCAGCTGATTAGAAGAGTTCAAAATGAGAAGAGTCAAACCATTATAAAGATAAGATCTGACAGGGGAACTGAGTTTGTCAATGGGATTATAACTCAGTATTGTGTTGAAAATGGTATTGCTCATGAGTTATCAGCCAAAAGGACTCCACAACAGAATGGAGTAGCTAAAAGAAGAAACATAACTCTCAAGAAAGCTGCAAGGACAATGTTAGCTGCAGCTGGATTGCCTGAGAGATTTTGAGCTGGAGCCATAAATACAACATGCTAGACTCAGAATAGATGCATGATAAACATGCAATTAACCAAGACTCCCTATGAGATTTGGACAGGGAGAAATCCAAATGTTGGATATTTCAAGATATTTGGATGTAAGTGCTTCATCCACAACAGTGGCAAGGATAATACGAAGGATTTTGATGCTAAAGCTGATGAAGGTATCTTTTTGGGATACTCAACTGAGAGTAAAGACTATAGAGTGCTAAACAAGAGGACTATCGTCACATAAGAGTTTATCCATGTGGTGTTTGATGAGCCAAATGTGAATGGAGAGGACATTGATGTGTTAGCTGAGAATCAGAATCAGCCAACTATGTAGAAGAGTCCATACATTGAAGCAGAAGTGAGAGCACTCAACCTTGATGATGATGAGATAGCAGAATCTCAAAGACAGCTGGAAGGTCTGCAGCTGAATGATGATGAAGAAGTTGTTCAAGACAACTTAGCTGCAAGACAATTGAATCCAACATACTTACTCTAACCTGATGTGAGATGGCTGAGAGACCATCCACCTGAGTTAATCATTGGAGATGTTAGAGATGGCATAAGAACCAGATCTAGAGCACAACATGAACCAATGTTCACTTGTTTTATTTCCCAAATAGAGCCCAAAGATGTGTCTCAAACATTGGAAGACACACATGGATTCAGGCTATGTAAGAAGAGATGAATCAGTTTGAAAGAAACAAAGTATGGGAATTAGTTCAAAGGCCAACCCACCAAAATGTTATTGGTACTAAGTGGGTATTCAGAAACAAGATGAATGAGGAAGGATCTGTTGTCAGAAATAAAGCAAGATTGGTAGGCAAAGGGTATTGCCAAGAGGAAGGTATAGATTTTGATGAAACCTTTGCTCCTGTTGCTTAATTGGAAGCAATAAGGATGTTTCTTGCTTATGCTGCACATAAGAACTTCACTGTATATCAAATGGATGTGAAAAGTGCATTTCTGAATGGACTGTTAGAGGAAGAAGTCTATGTTGAACAACCTCCAGGTTTTGAGCAGAAACTATTGGAGATAAGGTCTACAAGCTCAAGAAGGCATTGTATGGATTGAAAAAAGCATCAATAGCATGGTATGATACATTGTCTCAATTTCTAATTGACAATGGATTCACCAAAGGAAAAGTTGACAGAACACTCTTCAGGATTCAAGATGGAGAGAGTATACTGCTTGTTCAAATATATGTGGATGACATCATCTTTGGATCCACAAACAAAGAGTTGGGTGACAAGTCCTCAAACCCCATGTAAGGAAAATTTGAGATGAGCATGATGGGAGAGCTGACTTTTTTCTTAGGACTTCAAGTCAAGCAATTGAAGGATGGAACCTTCATAAGTCAAACCAAGTATACAAGAGATTTAATGAAGAAATTTGGTATGGAAGAGAAGTCATCAGTGAAGATTCCTATAAATACATCAGTCAAGATGGATATGGATGCAGATGGCAAAGCTATTGATCAAACTAGATATAGAGCCCTCATTAGATATATGGTCTATTTAACAACAAGCAGGCCAGACATCACCATTGTTGTAGGTGTATGTGCTAGATTTCAATCTGCACCAAAAGATATTTGAAGGGATGCCAAGAAGTTGGCTTATGGTATCCAAAGGAAGGAGGATTCAAGCTGGTAGGATACTCAGGCTCAGACTATGTTGGCTGAAGAGTGGACAAGAAGAGTACATTAGGTACATGTCAAATGCTTTGAAACAGATTAGTTTCTTGGTTCATCAAGAAACAAAATTCAATAGCTACATCCACAAAATTTATGTAGAGTACATAGTCATGGCAAACAAGTGCCCAAGTTCTCTGGACGAGACAACAACTGAGAGACTATGATGTTGAAGACAGAGAGATTCTAATTATGTGTGATAATACTAGTGCTATTTCAATCACTCAGAATCCAGTGTTGAGACTCTGACAGATGCCATCGAAGGCCCTAAAGCATATGACTCTGCTGCAGAGAGAACTGTCCAAGACCCTACTGCAGTTAAGACTACACATAGGGATGTAGAAGGCCCTCCAGCGGTTGAGACTGATGAGGGTGTTGAAGCCACAAGGAGGTTGAGACTTCCTTGGCTAATGAAGTTGAAAAAGAGCAAATTCCTCACATAGAGACAATTGATGAAGAAGATAAAATTAGCGCTCTCAGTGATTCCCAGGAGAAGATTGATACATAATTCCTAGAATCCGAAAATGAAGCTGAGTCCAATCCCATCGATGAATCTACCAAGGTTAAAGCTGAGGATGCTCAAGACTCTTGGAGTGACAAAAATGCTCCGATGAGGTTTGTGTTTGTTGATGAGCCAACCCCCATGGCTACAACACACTCCGATGACGTTGATAAATTAGCAGAGGACAAAACTACTTAAAAGGACGGACCTACAGATACCGAGGAAGTTGTTAAGACAGCTGAGGGTCAGTTAGCTAAGCAGGCTAACACAGCTGCTCAAGCTGAAAATCAGTCAGTTGAGCTGGTTAAGACAGCTGCTCCCAATACCACCGAAGTTGGTACAGCTGAGGCAAGGAAAGCTAACTCAACTCGAAAGGAGAATGGAAAGGCTCCACAAGTTGGACCTGCGGGAATCCCTCTGGTCCCAAATGACATGTTCCCTTTTGAAGCTGAATTGCCACCTCTTGATGCTGAAACAACTAGAGAACAAGCCAAGTACACTATGCAAGTAGAGCCTGGTGTTCCAGCTGAATCAACGATGGTGCCTATAAGTTTCGACTTTGATGCCATTTGGCCCAAGGATGAGTCTGCTTCATCAGCCAACTTCCTAAAGGTGTTTAAAGCCATATGTGTTGGAATCGAGAATGTGGAACACGACTTAGCATCATTAGACCTAAGACTAGACAAAAAACATGCAAACATCAGCATGGAGTTGTTCTACAAATCTGAGAGTGGGCTGCACAAACTACGGCTATGAGAAGAGAACAAGTCCGTTACTTCAAGTCATTATTAGCAGAATTATGAGTCTGGAGTGCGGACAACATTCAGTTTCAACAGAGGCAGAAGGAATACATGGTGAGAATTGAAGAATCTCACAAGTCGGATATGGAGTTGCTCAAGCTGCAACACAAGAACGAGATTGCAAGATTGGAGACTACTACGAGTCAACAGCTCAGTGTTCTCTAAATAGAAATGAAATTAATAACAACTGAGTCAAAGGCTATGCGGTCCGAATTTCGAATAGCCTACTCCAAGTCGGATGCTTCCAACAGCCAACTCGACTTTAATCTAAGTGGCATGTTACCTGGCCTGACCCTATCTTTTGGTGATGATGCCAAAAAAGGGGAAGATGAGGCTGTGAGGGAACTGAAGGACGGCAAAGGGAGCCATAAGGTGGAGAAGAAGGAAGTACTAGCTAAGGGGGAAGGAAGCTCAAAAAATCCCTCTTTGAAGCTTATGTATTCCCAGACTCCTCAACAAGGAGATATAACACTTCACTTCTCAGCAAGCTACCGATAGAGCTATCAGTGGAACAAAAAGCTGAGTTGGCATTTAAGAATCAAGGAAAGCCATTGAAGCTGGGTTTGAGAAGGTGGCTGGGAAGCATTCTGCGCGTATCCTGAATATAAGGACGCAATATGATGTTCCTCCAGCAGGAAAAGATTTCCCTGCAATCAAACCCCTAAGATACATTGCAATGTCTGATGTTGGGTCTGAGCCCAGATCACTAGAGGAGATTCAAACTCTAGACGCAGAAGGCTACTTCAAAGATATGACTTTACTGCAAGCCTGGGATATGTACTGGGAGAAGGGTCTTGATGTGTGTAACTTAGGCGATGTGCGTGAGTTCCAATCACTCAACCGAAAAGGAAAAGCACCACTACAGCACACTCCCAGAGGAGCTGGGTCGGGAAGAGGAAGGGGAAGATCTAGTTGCATTGAAAGAGGCAGAGGCTCTCGACCACAACCAAGACAACATGACATCAAGTATATCGATCAACAGAAGAAAGGGATCACTTACTGGGCTGGATATGATCATCTTACAAATTTGGAAGTCCAGCGCAAGAATGAAGAAGTGGTGAGGAGGAAAGAAGCCGAGAATGAAAGGGCCACGCGAGAATGGGAGGAAAGGCATCGTAGGGATGACCCTGCTGCACGGCGTTCCTGTGAGAAGAAGAAGAGAGATGAAGAAGAGAGGAAGAAGAGAAGAGCATATGAGGACAGAAGGAGAGCGGATGATGAAGAGAGAAAAAGAAAGCAACCAAAGTGTTGAAGACGGCTGCAACCCCTTTATGTATTTTACTTTATTGTAAATACACAGCTGTAAGTATTTTGTATGTTAGTTGTTAGCTCTGATACCTTCTTTGTAATTTTTTCTCTGATACAGTGTATAGAGTATATTGTTGTAAACAGCTTTGTAAAGGACAAGAATTCTATGATCAATAAAATTGACATATTCAAAGCATACATTCTTTGTTACTACACTGCTTATGTTTGTTGTTTATTTTATTTAAGTTTTGACATCATCAACAAGGGGGAGATTGTTAGGAAATTTATTTATTAGATTTTGATGATACCATGTAAAACTTAGAATAGGAAGTTGGCACCTCATTTTCCTTGTATTTCTATGTTGTAATAGATAGTACTGAAAGAGCTGAGTGAAGTCAGCTATGTCGAAGAATGCAAGAAGTCAACTCCAGACTAGAGTGAAGACCCAGCTGTGTGTCAGCTGAGTGTGGTCAAGATGGAAGGCGAGGACTCGACTGAAGGGGAGTCAGCGGAGGAACAACTGTGTAAATGACGTGGAATTGTCAGTCAAGTCAGTAAAGAAGCCAAGTCTAACAGTTAAAGTTAAAGTTGAGTCATTCCCATGATTGGAGCATACTTAAGTCAAAGGGGTAAAGGCAACAGCCAAGTTAAGACAACTAACATTGATCCGTTGGAAGGAAGTCAAGGATATTACTCGATATAGTAATAAGTCCAAACTGCCAGGTCTTAAAGTGTTTGGCCCAAAAATATGCAAAAGGAATAAACTAATGGGAAACACTGTTAGACCCTGTAAAGCTTCAAGGTCATTTAATACGAGGAAGGGTCAACATCACATCACTACAGGACAAGAAAAGACAAGCCAACGAACAAGAAAGTGTGATTTGAAAATAACCTATCTCTTCAACGGGCAAATTTTCAAATGAGTACTATAAAAGGTGAGGAAGCATTTGAGAAAAAGTGACCTGGAAAATCGATCTTACAAGCTATATTCAAGCATGCATAACCTGCAAGATGCTAAAAGTTTATCAAGAAATTCCTCAGGCCTAAAACTTGAAGGAACTCGATCCAACACACGCTGTGAAAGAAAGTTTAAAGAACTTGAAGGAACTTGAAGAGGAAAAGTTTAAAGAACGAAAAAGGGTCTACTCTCCAAGTTGAAGGAGTTGTAGTGAGGCTCAAGGTCAAACCAGAAATTTCAAGTTTGTTGGAAGGATGTGTGATCCATTCCAAAGGCTTGAAGGGAGTCAAGTAGCAAAGCAAAAATGCTTGTGAAGAAGGTCGAGTCGCAGGAGAAGCTTGACTTTGTGATCAAAGGCATCTCTAGATCGAGAACTGCTTTGTAACTTGATCTGTTACTTAGTGGATTCCTCTAGGAGTTGGAGAATAGTGGATTAGAGGAATTACCATATCCTCAAACCACTATAAAATTTGCTTATGTCGTTTACTTTCAGCATTTTATTTTCCTACTTATAGTTTTATATCTACTGATGAGTTATATTGCTATCCAACTGATAATAACAAGTGCTAAAACAAGTGTTAAAACGTGCTTAAAATTAACAAAGGGTGTTAAGTCATACGTTGTTAAAAACCAAATCATCTAACAGTTAAGTGTTAGCTGGCGCAGCTAAGTTATACTATCAACATCTCAGTCGAGTCTGTTGAGTGGGTAACTTTGCTGAAAAAAGCCAACCTAGCTATCCCCCAAGGACTTAGCTGATTTGAGTCAACTTTGTTGAATATTTTAAAAGGACTAAAAAGTGAAAATTTGGTAAGGTTTATTAAACCCCCTCTTCTAAACCTTACACCACACCCTTGGGACCTACAGATGTTTCCTTGATTGTCTATTTTGTTCTGAAATACCTATTTTGTTAAATAAACACCTAATCTATGATAAACAAATACAAGAACTCAAGAACTCAATGACATAGTCTTCAAGAACTCGAGATAACTTGCATTTGGTGGTGCCCGGATCCTTCATGACTGGATTCTCATCACCTGGGGTAAAGGCATCAGTCAAGTGAAGACAACTGACTTAGATCCGTTGGAATAAAGTCAAGAATATTACTCAATATAGTAATATGTCAAGCTGCCAGGTCTTAAAGTGTTTGGCCCAGAAATATGCAAAAGGAATAAGCCAATGGGAAACATTGCATCTTGTGTCAAAACCTGTAAAGCTGAAGAGCCAATTAATACGAGGAAAGGTCAACATCACAAGTGCTGCAGATCAAGAAAAGACAAGCCAACGAACACATGTGACATTTGAAACTAGCCTATCTCTTCAACATGCAAATTTCAAATGTGCACTATAAAAGGCTGAGGAAGCATTTGAGAAAGGGTCACCTGAACCTAGCAAGAGCAAGCAATATTCAAGTAATTAACCTGCAATATTCTCAAAGCATTTCAAGATATTCCTCAAGCATAAAACTCGAAGAAACTCGATCCAACACAAGCTATGAAGGAGAGACAACTTCAATTAGTTGAAGAGGAAACAATTTGAGGATAAAAAGGGGTCTACTTTCCAAGTTGAAGGATTGTATAAAGGTTCAAGGTCGAACCAAGTTTCAAGTTTGTTGGAGGGCTTCATGATCAAATCCAAGAACTTGAGAAGTGAGCTGAAGTGGCCAGGCAACTGCCTCATGAAGAAGCTGAGTCGCAGGAGAAGCCAACTGTGTGATCAAGGTTGTCTCTAGACTGTTCACTGCTTTGTAACTTGATTTGTTACTTAATGGATTCCTCCAGGAGTTGAAGAAGAGTGGATTAGAAGAATTACCCCATCTTCGAATCATGATAAAAATTACTTGTGTCAATTTACTTTCAGCATTTAAATTCCTGCATTTACTTTATATTTGTTGTTACTTAATATTTGCTATCCAACTGATAAATAACTAAGTGCTAAAACAAGCTTAAATCAATCAAAGGTTGTTAAGTCTTCCGCTGTTAAAAACCAAATCAACTAAGTTAAGTATTTGGCTTAAGCAGCCGAGTTATACTATCAACAGCTTGTATCGAGTCTGTTTAGTGGGTAACTTAGCTGAATAGCTAACTTAGCTGTCCCTCAAGGACACAATTGATTTGAGTCAACTCTGTTGAACTATCTTAAAAGAACTAAATTCGAAAATTTGTTAAGGTTTACTCAACCCCCCCTCTAAACCTTACACCACGCCCCTTGGGACCTACAAGTGGTATCAGAGCGGTAGATTCATTGAGCCTTCTGCACTGGTTACTGAACTAGATCTCAATCTTTTTCAAAGGTTTTAACACTTGTGGTTTTCAAAGTCTTTCATCTTTTACGCAAAGTTATTATCATGGAAGCAAATCTAACTCGTATTCCAATGTTTACTATGGAAGAGTTTGATGACTGGAAAATTCGTATGCAGGCTCATCTAACCATTGACTGTAGTTAACTGGCCTCTTAGAACCATTGACTCGTATTCCAACTAGATGTGCATGAAAATTCGTATGCAGGCTCATTAAACTCGTATCTTGAGCTTTCTTCCCATCACTGGCCACTTGTGTTTCCTCTTGTAGTTGATTGTTCTTACCCACCAGTCAACAACTATAGAAATGAAGAAGAAAGAAGAGTCTTCAGGGAAAGAAGACAAGAAAAGAAGAAAGCCATGTTGGCCTTGAGAACGCCAGCCACCCAAGTGCAATGAAGCGGCGGACTCAGAGAATAGTGAAGCTGACTAATCAAGTGACACAGAGGAAGAGGCTTTGATATGCCTCATGGCCAAAGAACAAGATCAAGAAGGTGAGGTGCATTCTAACTCATCTCATTTTGATTCAGGTGATAGTGACTGTGATACACACACTTCATCAACCACAGATCTTTATGATTCATTAGGCAAAATGATAAAAGATTTTGAACACATTAAAACCTCTCACATACTCTTAAATGAGGAAAACAACTAGCTTAAAAGCCAAAACTCACAACTGACAAAAGAGTTGAGTACTCTAAGTCAAATAGCTGATGAGAACACTAAGCTGGAGGCTGAAAATGCCAAGATCACCGCAGAGTTACCTGCTACAGAAAAGAGAGAAAAAGATCTTAAAAATGTGATTGCCTCAATTACAAAGGCATCACAATCATTGGATGAACTTATTATGAGTCAAAAAGAATGTGGAGATAAGACAGGCATAGGATTTAACTCCTTTGTGCATAGTCAAACTCCGAAAGTGATTTTGGAAAAGGGATCTTCAAGCAATGAAGCATTCCAAAACCCAAAATACTAAATGTTGCACCCACACTCACTCCAACGCACAATCACAATCATATTGGCCTTGGTTACAAGGGTAAAGGAAAGAAGCCAGTATAGTATGCTAAAAGGACAGCTGAGAAGAAATTCAGACAGGTCCCTCAGCAGACTTCAAACAGAAAATACTCTGTAAAAAGCAAACAGAGCTACCAAAAACCTGAGAAATTTCATCAAAGAAATACATATGATGGGAATTGTAGAAATTACCCAAACTAAGTTGAATGCAATAATGTGAAACATCAACAAAGACCTATGGGATACAAGACTAAATGGCAAAGACCTGAAGTGGGGGATCAGTGATCACCACCCCACTTCTCCTCCTTTGCAGTGGGGGATCTACTGCTTCTGGGATGCCATCAGCCGGGCGCTTGCCTAGGCGAATCTCCTCCTTCCTGGCCGCTTCGGCATCAACAGTTTGGCCCGCGCCCGGCCCAGACCTGCGAGTAGTGGTTTCTCTAACCCGGCGGAGGCGGGCAAAGACGTCTACCCGATAGCCTACAATAAAGTAAAATAAGTAAGAAGACAAAAAAGAACGAAAGTTGAGAAAAATAAGGTATATACCATATCAGTACCTCGAGCCGCGGTCGGAGGAGTCCTCTCAGCCGTCGGAGGGGTATGCCCCAGAAGACTAGGCATTGCCGGGGATGGCCCAGTCGGCCCTGCTCGAACTGGCTACCGCCCCCACTCAGGGTTCCTTTCTTGCACGGCCCACGACGAGCTTCTTTCCACTGGCTCCCCCTAAGCCACCTCAACCTCTTCCTCTTCTTAGGCCACCTCCCGGACCCCTGACTCGGCTGAAAGCCTCAGTCTCATGCCAGCCGACGACATCCTGGCCTCGGTGGCGGACTTTAATCTTCCTATCCGACTGAGCTAGGGCTTGAATATTATCCAGCCGGCGGATGAAAGCTTCCGAAAGCCGACCCATGGAGGAACGATTCCCTGCACAAAAAGAGAAAATTAGCCCCTTTGAGGGAAAGAAATGAAGAAAAAGGCGAAATGTACCCTAACAAAGAAAGATGTACTTACGGAAGTTATACCTGAAATTAGACGGGGGGAGTCTGCCACTCGCCGCCTACCCAAAACCATTTCTTCTTCCACTCCTTTGAGGACTGTGGAAGGCCTTCAACCAGCCATTTGGGTACCCGGACCTGGTCTGCAACATAATACCAACCTGACAGCTGCCCCCGGCCTGGGGTCGCTGGAGTCGTCTTCCAGACGAACAACTCGTTCAGCTCGGAAAAGTGGGGGCGCTCGTACCTCATCTGGTGAAAGAGGACGAGCAGCCCAATAATGCGGCCCCAGGTCAACGGATGGACCTGGGACAAAGGGAGATCCCACTTCCGAAACCACTGGATAATCAACCGTGGTAGTGGAAACCTCAGCCCATACAATAAACTATAGGCATAGACGGCCATGCACCCCTCCGGTGGGTGCTCGGGCACCTCCGCATGATCCGCCAACCAAAAATTGACCATCGATGGAATCATGTAAATATGATGGAGGGCCTCCAGCTCCAATGGCATCAGCATGCTAGGATGATCATTCTGATAAGACGGCCTTCACCCACCTTCCACACGCGAAGGGCCCTCCTCCTCGACTAGGGTCCCCATCTCTGTGACCGGCCCGCTCATCGACCCTTTGGCCTTAGCCAGCCGGTCTCGCAGCCCCCGCACCCTCGGCCGCTCTGTTCCTCTCTGGCTCGCGACGTCCAGGATCGATATTTATCTCTTCTGGCTGATTTTCTATAGGTTCTGAATTCCTCGCCTCCTCACTGGGCTCCTCTTGGACTAACCCCGGCTTGTACACTATACCCTCGCAAATGATGGTGATGGGCGTTGGATAAAAGATGGTGTGTGTCTCTTCCAACATAACATCTGCTTCAGGGGTAGGTTCCAAACTCGAAAGCTCAACAACGCTTGGGATGGAAAGTGGTATCTCTCTCACTGGAGAAGAAGAAACAAAAGGGTCAGAAGGGGGATCCTCTACCTTGACCTCAAAACTACGATTTTGGTTTTGACTATCCTCAGAAACAGAAATATTTTTTAGGGGAAAGAAGAAAGAGAAAATTTAAAAAGTACCTAAATGTTCTCGACGCTGGTACCCTAAGCCAACCCAAAAACCCTGCTCGGTCTCTGTTGATGCTGCTCGGAAAGTGATGAATGCGAAAGTATGAAATGAAAGAGGGATGGGGTATTTATAGGGTAACTTCCCTCGAAAGTAGCGCACCAGCCCAACAGGCACGTCTTTTCAGGATTCAGAAGGCTGCAAGAGACGTCATATCCCTGTAGAAACGATCATGTCTCCCCGTTTCCTGTGCATAAAGGTCCAACCGCTGAATGCCACGTGTCGGTATCATAACACCCAATTAATGCCCCGTTTTCAGCATTTAATGCCAGTTGACAACTGTCAGTAACTGAAGACTTTTAAGATTTCCCCTTCATTTAAGATTCATGATTAGCATTTAAAGTTTAAATCTGACTCATAATAAATTCCCTCCTCGGAATTAAACTTGGGGGCCATTGATGACACCCGAGCCGACCCAAGGAAGAACAAAGACATCCGAGCCGAGATCAACAAAAATAATGCCACGTGCCCATTCAGCCAATGGCGACGCCAGCCGACCAGGACGGCCCTGGCCACGTAAGCGACCTAGCTGCTGACGTGGAACAAACTGAGCTCAACCCAGCGGAGCAAAGTCAGACAAGGACTCAAGAGAGCACCTAACCGAGCAGGGCGCATGTGACGAGAGCGACCCCCTGGTGACGTTAGTCAAACGATCGAGAAGACATGCCCACAATAAAACAGTCCCTCAAAAGTAGCAATATTACCTCAAGCTCAACAAGATTCTCCAAACACATGGCTATTTCCCACGCGCGCTGTAAATATCACCATTAGTTTAAAGAAAAGTTGCAAATAGTAAGCTAGATACACCCTACAGGATATCCTAAAGGTAATTGAGAAAAGGACAAGTGTCCCATTACCTGAATAATATTACCCCATGATTGGGTATAAAAGGGGGAAAAATGTATAGTAATAGGGGACAAGAAAAACAACGAGAAAAAGAGAAGAGAAAATAGATAACAAAATAGAGACAATAGGAGAGTATCAAAAGAGAGCGAAAGAACGACAAAATCAAGTTGTAAAAACCAAAAGCCGACCAGACACAGTCTGCTAGGTTAATTCAATAAAAAGGTCAAATTAACCCTCGTTTGGTTGTCTTTTCTTTCAAATTACTCCCCCACGATATCAAAACTCCCTATATTCCTTTGTTGACCAAAAAGCACGTCAACAGAAACACAAGCCTTCACCCTTGAAGAGCCTACAGGAGTGGAACCAGAGATTCCGTTGGTTGCCACAAAGAGAAGACGGTTGTTCAGGAAATCTTAATTGGAAAAACAGCCGAGTCCGTTACTCAACTGGAGAAGACCAGTGAGAGCGAAGACTACTGATGCTGGTCAGCAGAATGAAGAAGACCCAGTTGTGCAGAAGACAACTGTGGAGAAAAAAGCAACTGAGACAGCCAAGTCCGTGGAAGAACAGGTTGTCTCACCCCCTCAGACAGATGCAATTGAGTCTGAGGAGGAACAAGCTCCATTAACCACCATCCAAGAGGCCGGAGAGGAAGATGATGATGATGATCTTATAATGTACTCTCCAGTCTATCCAGACATCCAGCACATACTAATGGAGTGGAGGAAATGGAAGCTAGATTAATCAAGGCAACAGTTCGCTCACCCTGGGTTTATTGATGAAGAGGAAGAACTTCTTAGCTTCCTTGGACATGAAACTGCCCAATTAGCCCTAAATGAACAAGACTGCATGGATACCCTTCAAATCATCAAGGAGGATGAGAAGGAGAAAGCTGAAGAGCGAGCCAAAGCCTTGGAGAAATCCAAGATGTGTTTGCACACAGGGACTCATGAACATCTTGAGGAGTCCACTGACAGCAGCAATGAAGAGATGGATCCAACTGTTGCAGTAGAGAAGGCCGAGTTATAGCAGGCCACTAGAGAATAAAGAGCCATGCACAAGCTGAACCTTCAAGAAGGTCCAGAACAGTCCTCCAAAGTCTCTCCTTCGACTGATCCTTTGGGAGTGGCGCATGAGATTGCAACCATTATTGCAGCGACCACGTCTCTCGTGCACTCTACTGATGGCTCTCAGGGACATGGCAATGAAGCTAGGAATTTGGGCACCCAAGCCAAGCCAAACCATGAAGAAGTTGTTGAAAAACCTGCCCATACAACTGACTACTCAAAGGAAACTACAGCCGCGTCTCAGGAGCAGAGTAACCCCATCGTCGTTCACTCAGCTGGAGCGCCAGATGAGGAGGAAACTCTCTCCACCACTGCAGGGTCGGAGAATGATGTGGGAGATGAAACATTGAAGTTTGGAGGCGGCGGAAAGAATATCACAAAAATGCAGAGTGGAATTAACGACGCTCGAACAGTTGCATCTGTCTCAACTGAAATTTCCTCTACCGTGCAGGCCGATGAAGCTGCTGCTGCAGCTAAGGCAAAATATGGAGAGGCCCCGGGAGTTGAGACTCTGGGCTATGAAAGTGCAATCCAAGGAGTTGAGACTCCGAAGGATGCCAATGTCGAAGACCCTAGGACAACTGAGTCTGTCGAAGGGATTGTAGAAGGCCCCACAGCGGTTGAGACTGCTGGGGGTATAAAAGGCCTGAGGGAGGTTGAGACTTCCCTAGGTAAGGTACCGGAGAAACAGAACATTCCTCAAATCGAAGGAGCTGCTGAAGAAGAGGAGATCAGCGCCCTTCGTGATTCCCAAGAACATATCGACACATCATTCATGGGATCTGAGGATGAAGCCGAGTCCACACATCCTAAAGATGCTTCAATGGACAAAGTTGAGGATGTTCTTAAATCTCAGAGCCATTTCAGTGATAAGACAGCTCACATGAGATTAAATTTTGATGATGAGCCATCTCCTAAGGCCACATCAAATTCCGATGATGCTGATGAGACAGCTGAGGACCAGGTAACTCAAATGGAAAAACCTACTGATACCAAAGAAGCTGTTAAGATAGCTGAGGCTCAGTCAGCTGAGCAAACACATTCAACTGCTCAAGCTGCAAATGAGTCAGCTGCGCAGGATACCACAACTGCATCGGTAAGAACTCCAACAACTCTCTCGCAGGCTCCTACAGCAGCAATATCTGCCAATGATGCAGCCGCAGCCGCGGCACATAGAGCTAGTATTATGCATCAAGAACATGGAAAGGCTCCACAGTATGCACATTTGGATATTCCATTTGTTCGCGATGATGTTTTTGAGGATATGTTCCTTTCAATGTTGAACTGCCAGACATGGGAGCAGAGTCTGCTAGAGAACAAGCAAAGTATACCACGCAGGAAGAGCCCATCATTCCCACAGATTCGATTGTGCCAATGGACATTAATTTCGATGCAGTGTGGCCAGAAGCTAAGTCGAATCGGACAGCCAAGTTCCGTGAAGCCTTCAAGAAAATCTGTGAAGAGATTGAGAAGATGGAATGCCACCAGGCATATCTGGATCTTAGATTGGACAATCGGGATGCAACCCTCACTGCTGATTTGAGAGGGATTATTGTTCGAATAATGGAATGGGCTACACAGCAGACTGCCATGCGCTCAGAGCAGGTCCACTACTTTAAAGCCTTATTTGCAAAGATGTTATTGTGGAGTGTGGATACATCAATGTTTCAGCAGAGAATGAAGGAGTACATGGTCAGAATAGAAACAACACACAAGTCGGACATGGAGCTGCTTAAGCTTCACCACCAGGCCGAAATTACTCGCCTAGAGGACAACATGAATAACAAATTCAGTCCTCTAATGGCCGAGAAGAAATTGGTGACAGTTGAGTCGAAGGCCACTTATTCGGACTTCCGAAAAGCCCACTCCACAGCAGATTCAAAGCAAAATTCTACACTTAGCCGACTTGATTTCCTTCTAAGTGGTTTGTTCCCTGGGCTAACCCTTCCATTTGGTGATGAAGCCAAAAAGGGGAAGATGAGGCCCTAAAGAGATTGAAGGAAGAGAAAAAGGAGTAATAAGGAGGCGAAGAAAAGTGACATAGCTGAGGGGGAAGGAAGTTTGAAAAAACCTTCATTTGAAACTGATGTATGCTGAAACCCCGCAGCAAGGTAATGTCATAGCTTCCATTCTCAGCAAGTTACCCCAGAATCTGTCTGTTGAAAAGAAAGTTGAGTTGGCCATGAAATAAACAAGAAAGGCCATCGAAGCTGCGTTCGAGGAGGCAGTTGAGAAGCAATCAACTTGCATTCAAGAAATTAGAAAACAATATGGTGGTCCTTCAGCAGAAAAGGACTATGTTGCGATTAAGCCCCCAGGAGGTATTATCATGCCTGATGCTGGATCTGAGCCCAGATATCTAGAGGAATTTCATACTCTAGAAGCAGAAGGTTATTTTACAAATATGATTCTGCCAGAAGCCTGGGATTTTTATTGGGAGAAGGGAGTAGAAGTGTGTAATTCAGCTGATAAGCAGCCAACTTCCAGCAGTCACTCATCTAGAAAGTCAAAAGCTCCAATACAGTATCCCAGAGGAAGAGGAGCTGAGTCAGGAAGAGGAAGACATGGTGGGAGTGGGAGAGGTTCTCAACCATGGACAAGATCAAAGGATGTTGAGTATGTGGATCCAGAAAAGAAGGGTCTCATATACTAGACTGGATACGATCATCTTGCTAACCTTGAGGTTGAACGCAAATATGCCAAAGCTGTTAGAAGGCAAAAAGTTGAGAATGAGAGAGCGAATCACGAATGGCTTGAGAGGCAGCGAAGGAATGACTCTGCTTGCTAAAGGCGAGCTTATGAGAAGAAGAAGCGAGATCAAGAGGAGAAGAAGAGGAAGAGAGCTGAAGATGACATGAAGAGAGTTGAGGATGAAAAGAGAAGAAGGAAGCAACAAAGGCGTTGAAGTGTGTTGCAAACCCCTTCATGTAGTTTACTTTGTTGTAGATACATAAATCTCTGTTACTTGATGTAAACAACTTTATAAAGGACAAGAATGCTATGATCAAGAAAATGATTATTCATAAGCATACATTCTTTTTTACTGCACTGCTTGTATTTTTGTTCTTTACTTATGTTGTATGTTTTAAGTTTTGGCATCATCAAAAAGGGGGAAATTGTTAGGAAATTTATTTGCTAGAGATACCATGTAAAACTTAGACTAGGAAGTTGGCACCCCATTTTCTTTGTAAATCTGCATTATAATAGATAGGACTGGAAGAGCTGAGTTAAGTCAGCTAAATCTAGATTACAAGAAATCAACTGCGGGCTAGAATGAAGACTCTGTTGTGTGTCAGGTGAGTATGGCCTAGAAGGAAGTCAATGACTCGACTCAAGGAGAGTCACCGAGAACAACTCGTGAGAAGTGTCAGTCAAGTCAACTTAAGGAGCCAAGTCTAAAATTTAAAGTGATAGTTGAGTCAATCTCATGATTGGAGCAGACTCAAGTCACCTGGGGTAAAGGCAACAGTCAAGTCAAGACAACTGACTTAGATCCGTTGGAATAAAGTCAAGAATATTACTCAATATAGTAATATGTCAAGTTGTCAGGTCTTAAAGTGTTTGGCCCGGAAATATGCAAAAGGAATAAGCCAATGGGAAATACTGCATCTTGTGTCAGAACCTGTAAAGCTGAAGAGCCAATTAATACGAGGAAAGGTCAACATCACAACTGCTGCAGACCAAGAAAAGACAAGCCAATGAACAGAAGTGACATTTGAAACTAGCCTATCTCTTAAACGGGCAAATTTCAAATTTGCACTATAAAAGGCTGATGAAGCATTTGAGAAAGTGTCACCTGAACCTAGTAAGAGCAAGCAATAATCAAGCAATTAATCTGCAATATTCTCAAAGCATTTCAAGATATTCCTCAAGCCTAAAACTCGAAGAAACTCGATCCAACACAAGTTTGAAGGAGAGACAACTTCAATCAGTTGAAGAGGAAACAATTTGAAGATAAAAATGGATCTACTTTCCAAGTTGAAGGATTGTAGAAAGGTTCAAGGTCGAACCAAGTTTCAATTTTGTTGGAGGGCTTTGTGATCAAATCCAAGAACTTGAGAAGTGAGCTGAAGTAGCCAGGCAGTTGCCTTGTGAAGAAGCTGAGTCGCAGGAGAAGCCAGCTGTGTGATCAAGGCTGTCTCTAGACTGTTCATTACTTTGTAAGTTGATCTGTTACTTAGTGGATTCCTCAAGGAATTGGAGAAGAGTGGATTAGAAGAATTACCACATCTTCGAACCACTATAAAAATTACTTGTGTCAATTTACTTTCAGCATTTAAATTCCTACATTTACTTTATATCTGATGTTAGTTAATATTTGCTATCCAACTGATAAATAATTAAGTGCTAAAATAATTGTTTAAAATAAACTTAAATCAATCAAAGGGTGTTAAGTCTTCCGCTGTTAAAACCAAATCAACTAAGTTAAGTATTTGGCTTAAGCAGCCGAGTTATACTATCAACAGATCTATCGAGTCTGTTGAGTGGGTAACTTAGCTGAATAGCAAACTTAGATGTCCCTCAAGGACACAGCTGATTTGAGTCAACTCTGTTGAACTATCTTAAAAGGACTAAATTCGAAAATTTGGTAATGTTTATTCAACCCCTTCTAAGCCTTACATCACACCTCTTGGGACCTACAAACACCCAAGAACACTATGATCATTAAATAGCATTTGACTCCATACTCAAGGAAACCATGTAATTTTCATCAAGAAGTCATTATTCATAAACTCGGCATAATTAATACTCTCTCGGGTACTTCACATCGCGATTCACAAGTAAATTGTGTATCACTCTACTCTCAAAAGTGTATGGTAAGTGTTTACGCTCAAATTCAATTCAGTGAAAGTAGAACTACCATAGCCTTGCAAATCGTCTAACATCTCTACCACTTTTGTGTGCACAACTTAAGAATCAAAAAGGGCTTTTCATTTGGTTGTAATGTACGCTTTTTGGTAAGGGTGGGAAAATTTGGATTAAGTGACTTGACTTGAACAAATAGAATTTAAGCACACAGACTTGCAATTCACCAACCCAATTTCAGCATAATATTAGTTTTCTTTTTTTTTTCCAACTCAAATCCACCCTTATTTCTCCTTTTTCATTATTAGGCCTTTTTTGCCTTCCTTTCTTTTTCTTTAGCATCAAGCTCTCATTTTTTCACAACTTTCAGAATTTTCTTTTGCTTTGCTTGATTTTTTCTATATAATTTTCAGATATTTTCTTGCTTTTTCGAGCTTCATGTATTTTTTTTCCGTTCACCCAGATACTGCTCATCCCTCTTTCTTTTGCCAACTTCCTCTCTTTTTCCATAAATTTTCACCACATCTCCCCCAAACTTATTCATTTTCTATAAGCTCAAGAAATTTTAGGGATCAAAACATGTTTAAATTTTAAAGGTCAATGTGGCTCAGAATAAAAGTTTTGGCTAACTAGGGAATCATGAGTTTATAGGTAGGCTTTTTTTAGGCTAAGTAGGCTAAACAATGATGGCCTTAAATTATTTTAAAAAATTATAAACACACATGGCTTCAATGAAGATACTAGAGCAAGTTCTAGAGTTCTATCAATCATGAATGACATACTCAAGAAAGAAATAAGTCTGCAGAATATAAAGCAATTTAAGGCACAAAAGCTCACATGCTTATTTTTCGCAACATGCTAAAATACCCAATTTTCTTAATATATGCCAAGCAAATAAATAACTTTCCTCCTAATAATTTATCGCATTATTCCCACAAGTATGTTATCTCATTCCATAAAATATTCATAGTAAAATCATACGGGAGCTGGGCATTTAAAAACTTAACTAAAAACACACACAAAATCAATTAAACGTGCAAAAGCTGTAAACATGCTAAAACAAAATAAACAAAAAATCGAAAAAATTAAACTAAAAATCGAATTTGTTTTTCCAGAAAATACTAATGCAAAGTGCTCTACATGAAATCCTAAATGCAATGTAAAATTCAAGAAAGTACTAAATTAATAATTCTTGACAACCCCCCCAAACTTAAAATATGTTTCGTCTCGAACATATGAGGAAATTATCAAAAGAATGAGGAATGGGTAAAGAGTACTTACCTGGATCGTTCTGGTGAAGTCGGAAGTTCGCCCGTCAAATTGGAAACTGGAAGAGCAAATCGCACGGTCGGGTCATGTGCGTCTGTCTTTTTTTTCATTCTTTATTTCTTTTTTTTCGTTTTCTTTTCTTTTCGTTTTTTTACACTGGAGTTTGTCGCGACGTTTCTTGGATTGCCTCCCACAAAGCGCTAAGTTTTTCGTCTTCAGCCAGACAGACTTCAAGCATCACTTTCGTTGAACTGTGTCGGTTGAAATCCTTGAGCCCTCATATTCTGTACCATCCATCAGACGAATGGAATTGCACTGTTTTCTCCGATTAAGTATCGCCTGGGAATTTGCCCTTTTGATGTTGGCCTCCCACTGCAGTTGCGATTTGGGCCTCTTATTCTCCAACGATTCCAGTCTCACATTCAACAAAAACGATGTTAGAAACAAAGAAGAGAAAAATAAAATAAAAAATCGAAAAAAGAAAAATAAAATATTTATAAAAAATATGCTTTAATTAAGATTGAACTACTTATTACTATATCTATGTAGAATCTAATAAATTCCCAGCAACGGTGCCATAAACTTGTTCACCAAAAATATGTTGGTTCATACAATTGCAAGTGTACAGTGTAGTTTATAGAATAATGTCAAGCAATGTTGTATTCGTCAAGGATTGATATTCACAACACTTAGGCTATAATAACATCGTATTCCAATTTTATTGAAGCGACCGGAAATCAAGTTATTTTAACAAAAAAATCGAAAATAAAATAAAACAAAAGAAAGAAATTTGCGAACCCCACAAGTATTTTCACCATCTATAGGAGCAACCTTAGGCAAATAAACTCAACATGCTTCTTCAATATTAAATGCAACTCAAGTTTTAAAAACCAATTCATGCAATTTTATGGGTTCAATTCCTAAGTTAGTCTATTCCCCCTCCCAAGTGATAAATAAATAGTTGATTAATAACAATTATAGGTCTCCCGACTCGTTACAATTATTACTAACTCCCAAAAGATTTATGAATTGAATGACTCCCCACAAATAGTTTTAGGTCTCCCGATTCGTTACATCCGTTTATGTCTGAATTCGATTTCCGTCTTTGTTAGAACTCATCTCCCGAATTTCGCACTAACAAATATTACATGCAATTTATTCCCGTAAAATAAATGCAATTATAAATAAGTACTCGAATTCATAAAATAGAAAGCTTGAATTAATTAAGAAAACAAATAATCATATTTAACATGAATCCACAATTTTGATTATGCCCCTAAGATCCGAAAGATATGCCAAACATTGATTACAAACTCATAGACAAATTCGAATCAACATTAAGACATCATTTAAACACAGACAAGAGTTCTTAGACATAGAAAGAAAACCCCTTCTAGTCTGGATAGATTCTCCTTCCAAGCCCTCGAAGCTCTTGTCCTCCCGTAGATGCGAAAGGTCTTGTGGTGTTCTTTGGGACCTAGCCCTCCTCTCTCAGAAGACCTCAAATCTTGTGTTCCTGTGTAATTTGATGTGTTGTATTGTGTAATGATGGATTGAATTTTCGTGCAAGCCTTGGATCCCTTTTATAGATGCTTGGAGAGATCACTTGTAGAGTTGGAATGGGAAGCAAACTTTGACAAACACGTCGAAATAAAGTCCAACATGGCCTGGCCTTGTGGCACCACACGGCCGTGTGGTGTTGGTTTCAAACCTCCTTCACACAACCATGTGAGATTACACGGCCAGGAGGTGCGATTCCATACCTTTCCTACACGGCCGTGTGACTTCACACTGTCCCGCCGTGTGGGCCTAACTCCATCCTCTATTTTTGCCCTTCTTCACACGGTTGTGTGGTTTCACACCGGCATTTTCATATGCCCATGTGACGCCATACGGTCCAACCGTGTGAAGTGCTTTTGTCCACTTTCTTCGTTGTTTTGATCTTCTCTTCGCATTAGTCAATCTTAGCCGGGCCTTCCAACTGTTATTTCTTCGTTTTAAGCTCCATTTCCTGCAAGAATTACAAGAATACGCAGTATCATACCCTTTCAAGGAACTAAGTAAATCATTTCAAGAATACGTAGTATCAGCATCAATTATATATCATTTCAAGCCAGAAAATGCACGTATATTTTACACACATCAGAAACAAGGTTTGTGAATTAGTTCAAAGGCTTACCCACCAAAATGTTATTGGTACTAAGTGGGTATTTAGAAACAAGATGAATGAAGAGGGGTTTGTTGTAAGAAACAAAGCAAGATTTGTAGCCAAAG
The DNA here is from genome assembly GCA_016081115.2 of Rehmannia glutinosa. Taxonomy (NCBI): domain Eukaryota; kingdom Viridiplantae; phylum Streptophyta; class Magnoliopsida; order Lamiales; family Orobanchaceae; genus Rehmannia; species Rehmannia glutinosa. Next base: position 94,173,397 of record CM071926.1, read on the forward strand.
GGTATTACCAAGAGGAATGAATAGATTTTAATGAAACATTTGCACCTGTTGCGAGATTGGAACAAACACCAAGAGACTGGTATGACACATTGTCTCCATTTCTTATTAACAATGGATTCACCAAAGGCAAGGTTGATAGAACACTCTTCAGAATTCAGGTGGGTAGAGTACATTGCTTGTTCAAATTTATGTGGATGACATTATCTTTGGATCCACAAACAAAGAGCCGTGTTACAAATTTTTCAGAACTTATGCAAGGGAAGTTTGAAATGAATATGATGGGAGAGGTGACTTTCTTCCTAGGTGCTCAAGTCAAACAAATGAAGGATGGAACCTTCATAAGTCAAACCAAATATACCAGAGATTTAATGAAGAAATTTAGTATGGAAGAGAAGTTATCACTGAAGATTCCCATGAATGCATCATTCAAGATGTATATGGATGCAGATGGCAAAGTTGTAGGTCAAACAAGGTATTGAGCCCTTATTGGATCTTTGCTCTATTTAACAGCAAGTAGGCCAAACATCACAAAGAAATTGCAGTGCCCTAGTGTTAAAAGAAAAGACTATGATATAGAAGAAAAAAATATTATAATTATGTGTGATAACACAAATGCTATTGCAATAACTCAGAACCCAGTATTCCCTTCAAGAACCAATCACATTGATGTCAGATATCATTTTATAAGAGATCATTTTGAAAAGAAAGACATCACATTGGAATACATATCAACTGATAAGCAGTTAGCTGATATATTCACTAAGATATTATGTGAATCAAGATTTGAAGAACTTAAAAAGGAACTTGGATTGATTGAGCTGAGTTAGGAGGCTCAGAAGACTTAATCAACAGAGTCAAAGAAGAGAGTATTGGAAATCAGCAAAGTTTCATTTTTCAGCAAAGTAAAATAGTCAAGATGGCTAGTCAGTTGTATCGAGTTAGCTGGATAGCCGAGTGTTTATTTTGAGAAGAGGGAAGGAGAGTTAAGTCACTTTTAATAGGTAGTTGAGTTATTCAAGAACTAAGTGACAAAACGTAGTCGTTTTCTGCGAGCGGGAATGTTTTGGACATGACATCAGTAGTAATTATGGTGTCAGTAAAAAGCATGTACCCGTTTAGCCTATGATTGGATATAAATGTTGTTGCAGGAAAATTTATGCGGTTTGAAGAATTAATCTCAATCGTTGACCATATACAAACTTTTTGAATTCCAAAAACCATCCCCTCACATCCCATATATATACTCAAAATCAGTTTCTATCTCCTCACACTGCATTCATCTCTCTCACGCAAAAGGTAGAAGCTTTCTCTGCAAACTAAAGCGAAACCCTAGTTTCTTTTCTCGTCCAAGTTCAAGTTTAGATTTAAAAAATGGCACCAAAGTTGGATTTCATGAAGATGGTTGAGAAAATTCACTCAGGAGCTATAGTGGATTTCGATGGAATGATCAAACAAGGTGTTGATAAAGCTTGCTCAAAAGATCGCTGAGAAGTTAGAGAAATCCGGTCTGAAGGAGTTTCTCTTTATGGAGTTCTTGCACATCTTCTTGGATGAGGTGGCGATATTTTATGTGAACGCTGAGGTTCACGATGGAGAAATTTGTTCTTCGGTCCACAACAAGGACATCAAAATACATGTTGCAGATCTAGCTGAAGCATGCCATCTTCCTTCTTCTGGGTTGAAGGAGATCATGGAAAAAGATATCATGGAAGTAGATTGCCAAGCCAGAGTCTGCTGCGAAGGCTGTCTATATGGCCAAGAAGTCGCTGATCAAGGAGGACTACACAAACTCATGGATGTGGTAGCCAAGTGCATCGACATGAAGTTTGGATTTTTTAATCAGCTGTCAAGGACTAAGCTGATATTGATGGATGCTATTATGGAGGAGAAAAAAGTCAACTAGGTTGAGTTCATCTTTGCTAAGATATGCCAAAACGTCATTAATAAGAGCATCAATGATGATGGATTCTTTTAAAGCTCACTGGGATGTGGCCTGGTGATAGGCCAACTGATGGAGATGAAGGGCATTCCTCTTAGGAATGGGAAACCCTTCCACGTAAACAAATAAATGTTTAGGGCCAACCACTTAGCTTCTCAGAGGTAAGCCCGTTCACAAAAAGTTGATCATTGAAGGGGATTCAGCTTACCATATCCCTTAGGACACTGCTGCAACTACTAAGGCTCCATCTCCGAAGCCTGTGCAAAAGAAGAAGAAAGTCCCTGTAGCAAAGTCGACACTTGCCCCTGCAGTCGTGGGACACCCTCCATCTACCCTAGCAGCCGTGACTGAGAAGGAATCTCATGCACCTTCTCCAGTCATGAAGAAGAAATGCTCAGTTGTGCCAAGGAAGCCAGCTGCAGAAAAGCAACTAAATATATAGGAGAATCCACTTTCGCAGCTGAAGAACTAGAGGTTGTGGAACCCGAATATCCACTGTTAAGACCAAGAGAAGGCAATTGTTGAGAAAATCTACTTTAGACAAGCCAGCCGAGTCTGGCACATATGTCCGGGAGACAGTTAAGGAAAACGAAGTTGAAACAACTGACTAAAGCGAGGAGTTAGTTGTCTGCTCCCCTCAAACAGATGCTCGAACAACTGAGGAGGAGAGAGCTCTCCTTGAGCCTATACAGGAGGAGGACGATGACCTAATGATGTTGTCTCCTGCCTACCCTGATATTCCAGAAAGGCTAAGGATTTGGAGAGCCTGGAAGTTAAGTTATGCCAGACATCAATTCCAAAGTTTTGAAGTTATAGAAGAAGTAGAAGAGCTTCTAAGATTTATAGGGAACATTGTTGTTAGTTTCGCATCGATCCAGACTTTTGCTCAACAATTATGTATGAGAAAAAGGACGATGAGAAAGCAAAGGAGAAGACTCAGGCAAAGGCTATTGAGGAATCTCTAAAGCGTCACACCTTTTTGTTCACCGGAGTCCCAAAACATGCCTTACAATCAACCAGTAGTTAAAGTGACGTGGATGAAATAGAACATGCTGCTGAAGTTGAGAAAGCTAAGCTAAAGTAAACCTTGAAAGAATCCAAAGAGCTGCACAAGTAGAGATTCCAAGTCGGGCCCAAGAGAGTCCTCTTCAATTATGATATTTCCTAGCCCAGATATTTTGGAAATGGTGATGGTAATTGATGCCACCACTTCCCCAGTGCACTCAGAGGAATATGATACCAGGAGAATTGGCGAAGAATCTAAGGAAGGAGTAGAAGAGGGCACCTTAGCCAAGCCTATCCCTGAAGAAGTGTTGAGACACTTGCCCTATCAGCTGCTCACTCATCTGGACAAGAAGCCGAGTTTTAGGTTTCGAGTGACCCCATGGCTCGAGACTCAGCTGGTGCACCAGTTGAGGGGGAAACTCTAACCACCACAGCCGGGTCGGAGGAGGCTAAGGGAGACAACACCTAAAAGATTATTGTAGGCAATGATGAGTACTTATCCGTACAATAGAGTGGGGTTGACGAGGCTCAAACAGTTTTAATTGTCTCAGTTGAAATCCCAGTTGCACTGCATGCCGATGAAGTTGCTGATGCAACCAAGGAAAAGGTTGGAAGGAAAGCCAAGGGAGTTGAGACTCCTGGCTCTAAAAGTGCATTCTGCGAGGTTGAGACCTCAAATGATGCCATTGAAGACCCCAAAGCAGCTCAGTCCGCTGAAGGGATTGTAGAAAACCCTACTGCAATCCAGACTTCAAAAGGGATTGATGAAGGCCCATCAGTGGTTAAGACTGCTGAGAGTAAAGAAGGCCCAGTGGAGGTTGAGACTTCCATGGGTAAATAGGGCAAAGAAAATTTGCCTGCCCCTCAAGAAGAGTCAATGAAAGAATATGAGATAAGTTCCATTCATGACTCTCAAGAACATGTCGATGTAGAGTTCTTGGAAACAGAAGATGAAGCTGAGTCCAGTCCTACCAACAAATCGACAGAGGACACAACTGCTGAGGAGGCCCTGACAAAAAAGAGGCAAGCTAGTGATTAAGATGCCCCTATCAAATTTACATTGCTAGATTGCCCACCCCATATGGTGCCATCACCTTCCCATGACGCTGATAAATTAGTTGAGGAACAGACCACTCAATAGGGAGAATCAACTAATGCCAATGAAGTTGTTAAGACAGCTGAGGGTCAGTCAGCTCAGCAGGCTAACACAGCTGCACAAGATGCCGATCAAGCTGAGACAACAGAGGAACACAGAGCTGAAGAAATTTTGAAGGGAAAGGGTAAGGCTCCCAAACAGGGGAAGGGGAGATACCTATTTTTCCTAAGGACTTATTCGCTGAATACTTTTCTTTCGAGGCTACCGTCCCCTTGGAAGCAGAGTCAACTGCTGAAAGTGCTAAATACCATGTCCAAGTCCCAACTGAAGAATTTAGAACTCCTGATGACTACATTATGGTACCATTTGATTTCGACTTCAAAGTTGTATGGCCTGAAGAGTAGTCCGCTGATGCAACCGATATCAGAAAAGCCATCAAGGCCATTTTCAATGAAATATAAAACATGGAGAAGGGATTCGCAACACTCAATCAATGACTAGACAACAAAGATGCCAATATCACAAGAGATATTTGAGGCACGATTTTGAGAATAAGGGAATGGATAGCACCGACGAAAGCACTAAGGCGCGAGCATGTTACATATTTCAAATCTCTATTTGCCAAAATAGTAATATGGAGTACAGATAACGCCAAATTTCAGCAGAGGCAGAGAGATCACATCTTTCGGATAGATCAATCGCACAAGACTAACATGGAGTTGCTAAAGGCCACCATGCGTACAGAGATAATGGTGCTCAAACTGAAATGAAGCTGATGACAGCTGAGACAAAGGCACTGCGGTCTGAATTCAGAACAACACACTCCGAGAGTATCCTCTTAGTCAATTCTAGCCCTTGGAGATGACCCAAAAAGGGGAAAGATGAATGAAGTAAGGGGTAAGCAAGCAGCAAAGGGGAAGGTAGTGAGATGAAGAAGCCGCCCTTGAAAATTAGCCTTGCCCAAACTGCATAGCAAGGAAATGTTACAACCTCTATCATAAGTCAGTTGCCGCCAAAGCTGTCTGTTGAGGAGAAAGCTGCTTTGGCCTTCAACAAATCTCGAGAAGCCATTGAAGCTGAGTTTGAGAAAGTAGCCAAAAGACAGCAAGACTGGATAGAAAGCATAAAAGCGAAGTTCAAAGGCCCCCCAGCTGGACTACTGAAGGATTCCCTAGCTGTGAAGCTCCCTCGTGATTTAGCTTTACTTGATACAGGATCTGAGCCAAGATCCTTAGAGGAATTTCAAACTCTAGCATCAGAGGGATTTTTCAGGAACATGACTCTACCTCAGGCATGGGATTTGTACTAGGAGAAAGGATTAGAATTGTGCAAATCAGCTGAGATGCAACAAAGTTCAAGTAGTCAGCAGACTACTTAGGCGCCCGTACAGTACACTCCAAGAGGAGGAGCAGAATTAGGAAGGGAAAAGGGAAGGCTTGGTAGTGGTGGATGAGGCATAGGTACTCCACCAGAGCCAAGGCCTAAAGATGTTCGGTGTGTAGATCCTTAGAAGAAAAGGATAAATTATTGGGCTGGGCTGGATGAACTGTGTAACACAGAAGTGGCTAAGAAGAATGAAGAAGGAAGGAGGAGACAAGAAGAAGAGAACACTAGGCTTGATCGTGAATGGAGTGAAAGACAACAGAGGGAGGACACTACTGCAAAAAGAGCCTACAAAAAGAAGAAAAGGGAGGAAGAAGATAGAAAGAGAAGAAGAGCTGAAGAGGATGCTGAGAGAAGAAGGAAACAACCGAGGCGTTGAAAACAACTGAACCCCTTCATGTTGTATTTTAATTAACTTTAAATACACATACTTGTAAGTATGATGTATATGCCCTGTTACACATAAATGCTCTGATACTATTGTAGATGCTCTGGTACATGTAATTGTAGGTCCCAAGGGGTGTGAGTGTAAGGTTTAGAAGGGGGGGGTTGAATAAACCTTACCAACTTTTCAAATTAGTCATTCTTTTAAAAATTCAGAGTTAATACTTCACAACTGTGTCCTTGATGGACATCTAAGTTAGTTAATCAGCAGAGTTAGTCACTCAACAGACTCGATTGAGCTGTTGATAGAATAACTCAGCTGTTTTGACTAAAGACTTAACTCTATTGTGATTTGTTTTCAGCGGAAGACTTAACACCCTTGAATAAAGTTAAGTTTGTTTTAATACTTGGTTTTAGCTTTCAGTTGATTATCAATTAGATAGCAAATTTATAAGCAGATAAAATAAGATGCAGAAATTAAAGTGCTGAAATATAAATGACACAATAAGTTTTTATAGAGGTTCGAAGATGGGGTAATTGTTCTACTCCTCTCTTCTCCAACTCCTGGAGGAATCCACTAAGTAGTGATCTTTCAAAAATATGCCCGTTGAAGAGATAGGCTTATTTTTGAAAGTCACTTGTGGTCATTGGCCTGTCTTGTTGCAGTCGTTGGAATTTCCATTTCCTCGTATGAATGATTCTTGACTTTTCGTAGTTCGACATGGTGCGGTGCTTCCCATTGGTTTATTCCTTTGCACGCTTCGAACTCGAGCACTTCAAGAAAGGCAAGATGGAGGTATTACTTGTTTAAGTAATTCTCTTGATATCCAGTGCAACGAATCTCTTTCGATTGTCTTGACTTGATCGCATTTTCTTAACTTCCCAGTGACTTGAGTCGCCTTCCAATCATTTGATGATTGTTCTGTCGCTTCAACCTTGAGACTTGGTCAGTTTTTGAGTTGACTTGACGATACTTCACTCAATCGTATCTCACCGCAGCTTGATCGTTCCCGTCTTCTCCTCTTTGCCATACTCACCGCCTCTCAAATGAGTCTTCCTTCTAGTCTCCGCTTGTCTTCTTGCATGTTTAGGCATAGTCGACTTAACTCACTTGACCAAATTTCTATCTATTACAATGCAATTTACAACAAAAATGGGGTGCCAACTTCCTATTCTAAGTTTTACATGGCATTCATCCAAATCTACAAAATAATTTCCCAACAATTTCCCTTTTTTGATGATGCCAAAACTTAAAAGATTCATACAATTATTTAACAAAGAAAGATACATACGACAAATGTAGAACTACCGAATGTATGTTTAGAATCGATCTTTTATTGATCATAACATTCTTGTTCTTTACATAGTCATTTTAGTGTATCGAGTTTAAGCCTAAAAAAAATTGTATCGAGTTTAAATGAGGCTTAGACTAACCATGCTATTCTATATCTACTCACGTATAGAAATTGCATAATTTTATTCAACGTATGTAGACTTACATAAAGTGTATTTACATAGTGAAATACGAGGAAGGGGTGGACAAAGAACACTTCATCTCCTTCACGCCTCCTCCTTTTATCTTCTTCACTCTGTCATCTTCCTCGACCTTTTCCTTTTCTTCTCATCTTCAAATGCCTTCTTTTTCTCATACGCCTTCCGGCGACTTCATCTCTTCTCGATCTTTCTTGTCATTCCTCCCATAGCTGAGTTTGTATTTTATTTTCTTCTTCAATTCTCTTCACATACTCGGATTGTTCTTAGCCACTTGCGGGTTGGATACTTCGTCAAATCCAAACCCAAGATCCCTTCTTTCTTGCCGGATCTATGTACTCAATGTTTTTGGGCGGGGATCTGGTCCAAACCTCTTCCTCCACCACATCGCTTCTTCCTCTCCGCCTCAGGCGTGTATTGTATCTTGGGGCCTTATTTTTCCCAAATGAGTGACTAGCAGAGTGACCAAGAGAGGATCGCCAAAGGTGGTTTCTCGTCTGTCGCCTTCTTCACATAGTGTGAAACCTTTTTCCCAAGACAAATCCCGGCTTGAGCCATGGACATGTTTGCGAAGTAACCTTCGATGCGAGCGTCTTGAATTCATCAATAGATCTTGCCTCGATTCCGCATCTCGAAATGGCATAGGTATCTCTGTCTATTGAATGCCTCCATGTTGTTTCCGAATATCCATAACTCGGGCATTCATCATTCCTTCCACTTCCTCCATCCCTCGCTTCAATGTCTTTCTCTTTTCGGCCATTGGTACAACAGTGTTGGAGTGGCAGAGTCATCGGGAGTTTGCTTTGATAATATCACCGTGATAAGACCTTGTTGGGGGGTTTAGCAATCATCAAGGTCACATCTTTCGAGCCTTCCCCCCCTCAACAGACTTCCCTTTCTTCTCTCTTATTACTTCCTCACTGTCTTTCCTTTACAACCGATTCCTCCTTCTCGCCTTCAAATCCCTTCAGCGCCTTTGAGGACTTTAGGTATTCCTCTTCCCCTTTTTGGCATCATCAAAGGAGAGAGGAACCCCCGAAACAAGCTAGTAAGCGGAAGTCTAGTCTGGCGATAGTTGAGTTCGTCGAATCTGGCTGCGAGTAAGCCGCACGAAACTTAGAGTGGGTGGCATTGGATTCACCGCTACCAACTTCATCTCAACCATGAGGAGACTCGAATTTTCGATCCATATTCTCTTCCACACGCAGAGCTCGTTCTTATTATGTTCACGCAGAGCTTTATCTCTCGTAGTATGAGATTCATGCATTTGTTCAATGTGCTCTTGCAATTTTGTCTTTGCATCGCATTCTCACCCCGCCGGACTAATAACTTGTTGAACAATGTCCTGAAATATCGAGCTTGTTCCACACGCATTGTTTTTCTTCTTTGTTGCCACCACTCACGGATTCTCGACTATTATGCCTCTCAAATCGCCAGGCGGTGAGGTTGGCGTCCCCGTTATCCAACCTCATGTCCAAAGTGAGTCCTGGTGCCTCTCCATCCGTTCAATCTCAAGAAATAGGGCTTTGAACACCTCCCCCGAACTTCAATTTCATCTATTTCAAATGACGGCCAAGCGGCGTCAAAGTCATAGTTAGCCGGAACAATGGTGTCGATGGAATGACAGATCGTATGTGGAAGCGCTCGCAATCATTGTCTGATTCTTCAGGGAGGTCAGGTACCTCCAAGGAGAAGGGAAATGATTCTACGAAAGGATCATCACGGGCAAATCGAATTGCTTCAATGATAAGCGGTGCTCGTGAAGTCCCTTGAGGAGTCGAACCCGCACCTTGGGGTGCCCGCGCAGATGGACTCTGTTTCACCGTGGTCTGTTGTGAAGTCGACCCCTTGGCCGAGCCTCACTGTCTCAACAACCTTCGACTCCTCACCTGGGTTTTCCGAATGAGTTGATCGTCCTCGGTCTTATCGGCGTCATCGGACGATGATGAGATTTCCATGGGTGGCTCATCATCAAAGTGGAATGTTTAGCGAGTAGTCTTGAGGTCGGACTTACTCGTGGTTGGAACATCCTCACCGAGTCTTTTGGATCACCACGGGGGATGACTCAACTTCATCGTCTCCTTCCGATCCCGAAAGGTTACATCGATTATCCTAGGAATCGTGAAGAGCACTTATCTCCTTTTCTCGATGGATCAATGATAGCGGGAGAGGGATGTTCTGTGGCTTCTCTTTCTCTACTCCGGAAGTTTCAACCTTCCGTTGGTCTTCATTACCTCCTGCGCAGCCTCAATCGCAGCGAGGCTTTGGACATCCCTTTCGACAAAGATGTCACTGTCTTGGGGTCTTCTCGCGGTGGCATCTATTTGAGTCTCAACTCCATGGATTGCACTTTCATCGCCTGCAGTGTGTTAACTCCCCGGGCGCTTCCTTCCTCGTGCCTCGACCGCATCGCGCGTCATTAGCTCGCAGAAGCGAGTTGGCACTTCAACAGACGATCACAATCGCCTCGAGCCTCACAAGGACAACTTGTTGTGGATTTTGTGATTGTTCCTTCTCCACTTCGCCTCCTAAATTCATTGTGGAGTCACCGCAAGATCCTCCGACCTTGCCGCAGGTGGAGGGAGTTTCCCCCTCACCGGCACACCACCGAGTGACTTGAATGGGGTCACTTGTCTCCGGACTCCCTATTGCTCCCCCGAGTATTCAGCCGTTGGGGCGGGTGGTAAGACACCTTCATTAGGGGTTGGCTCGACCGGGTCCCCACTATCCCGGTTTCATCGCCAGCCTTCCTTAACACCTTCTTCTGAATGAGTTGGGGAAGTGGTGGCAGCGACAACAATGGCGATATGTTGCACCACTTCCATTGGGTCTATTTCCAGCTGTAATTTGGAGGACTCTCCTGGTCCCTCCATCATTCTTTGCTCATGTAGGATTCTCGACTCTTGCATTGCTTGATGCATTTGGAACTCTTCTCGTGGCAAAGAATAGGTCCGATCCTCATCACTTTCGAGAGGACGTCAAAGTGAGAGTGTGTATGATCGGTGGTGCCAGTGAGAGGGTAGATGCTGGCCTTCTCACGTGCTTCTCGTCCTCACCGCTTTAGCCCGTTCGTTTTCTTTTTCGAATCTGCGGTATATTTATGCAATTATCCTCATCAAGGCTTGCAAAGATCGCTGTCCACCTCAAGAAACCTCAAGAGTTCTTCTTCCTCAAAGAATGAAATCTGGATTTTCAAACCGCACTGGGATAGGCTCGCTTCCATTTTCTCCACTCTCGCAGACGATTTTGGATGTCCGGATACAATGGAGAGTACATGATTACATCGTCTTCATCGATCTCTTTGCCCTCATTTCCAGGATTAAGGGTAGCGACATTTGCCGACATCTTCGAGCCTCTGTTACGGTGGAGAAACAACCCCGTCAATAGGTGATTCGGTTGTCTCAACTATTCCTTGTTCCTCGCTTGTTCTCGTCTTGGTGGTCTTCGAGTTGCCTATCTTTGATTGTCCTCGTGCAGACTTAGTCGTTTCATCGATCACGCCTGGAGACTCTACTTCTCCAAATAGCCAGCCTCTCGGTATCTTCTCCACCGAGTGGGCGACTCAACCGGTTTCTCAAGCTCGGAATGCTTGAAAATTCTTCTCCTTCTTTTTGTTTGTACTAGAGGGATTTCTGGTTTGGATAAGGTTTCTTCTGAATCCTGGGCGGCGGGGGCCGGTGTTGTTGTCTTCTTCTCAGGAGCTAGTCGTCTTGGCTTATCAGTTCTCCTTTTCTTGACGACCGGAGAAGGTATTTGAGATTCCTTCTCCGCTGCGGCTGCAGGGGCAGGAGACACGGCTGCGGGGGCAGGTGACTCGGCTGTAGGGGCAGGAGCAGATTTCTTTTTCTTTGGTGCAGGGGCAGCACTCTTCTTAGCAGCTGCAGGAGCAGCCTTTTTCTTTGGAGGAGAGGAGACAATTGTATCTTCAGGGTAAGCTGATTCCCCCTCACTCGTATCAGCTCTCTTAGCGTAGGCTCTCTTCTCGTGCGCCGAGAGGTTTGATCTCGAACATCCTCTTGTTTACATGGAATGCCTTTCCATATCGAAGAGGGACTCCTTTTGCCTCCATCAGCCGGCCAATCACCAGGCCGTATCCTAGGGAACCTCCAAACATTCCATCCTTCTTGAAGGATTTGTTCCCAAAGTTCTGGCAGAGTCTGCTATAGACAAACTCACTCAGCCTTCACTTTTTTGTTCTTCAATGATCGCAGCCATTACGATCAACTTTGCTTTGGACAGCTGGTCAAAGCTGCCAAATTTGATATCTATGCATTTGGCAACGATGTCCAGCAATTTGTGGTAGTCCTCCTTCAGCCTCTTATTATTAGTGTGTAGACTACTTTCTCAAAGATAGTCGGACTTGGCCACTTCCTTCCAAGCAAAGAATCGTGTCAACATCGCCTTCATTAATTTCCGACACTCCTTCCGCCGCAGAATAAGCATTGTTCGCCAAATCCTTGGTAGTAATGATGAACTCCTTTCCATGAACAGAGGACTTGATGCCCTCATCGTGAACCTCGTGAGACCTTCCACATAGGTCATCGAAACTCCAACGCGAAATGGTTTCACCTCTTTCCAATTTCATCTTCTTCACTAAGGTGTCATCGGAAACTCCACCATACCATCGAAATCCAATGGTTTGCTTTCTTAGATTGACAAAATCATGAGTGGATGCCATTTCCAATTTTACTCAACAAATTTAGAAAATGATCCGAGGATTGAAAGGGTTTTGAGAGAGAATATTTGCTTTTGCTTTCGAGAGAGATGAACAATTTTTTGGTAAAGTGTGAGAGAAATGGACAAAATGGTTTAAGTATGGTTCATGAAAGGACGTGCGGGTGGTTTTTGAAATGTGATCAAAATCAACGGCTTAGATCTTGCACGCCGATTTGCATTTAAGATCTCGTATTTAATGCGGCAAAGATTTATATCCAATCATAAGCTTGGTGTGCGGCTTTTGCCTGTACACGCATAATTATGCTTTGACGTCATTCTTAAAAACATTCCCGCTTAGTAAAAACGATTTGCGTTTTTTGTCACTTTGCTCATAAATGACTCACTTGTCCCTTAGCCGATTTAAGTCTTCTCCCTTGCATGCAAATACTCACTATCGCCTAACCTCGATGTTGTCTTTTTCGATCGGTGATTTACTTAGTTGATTTAAGAGTTCACTTTTTTCCTCTTTTCGTGTTTCATTTCTTTTCTTTGAGTCTTCTCGAGTGTCAACTCACCAATTAATCCTAACTCGTGCTTGAGTTCTTCAAATCTTGACTCACATAATGGTTTTGTGAATATGTCACCAACACTTATCGCTTGAAATATATTCCAAGGTGATGTCCTTCTTTTCAACATGATCTCTTATGAAGTGATATCGACATCGATATTCTTTGTTCTTGAGTGCAACACAGATTTTAAGTGATTGCAATTGCACTGTGTTATCACACATGATTGGAATTTCCTTTTCTTCAATTTCATAGTCTCTCACTTTGTCTCATCCATAGGACTTGGGCACAATAGTCAGCCAAAGAACTATTTATTCTCGCCTCACCGTGGAGGTGGCTATTGAATTTTGCTTTTTGCTAAACCAGAAATTAGCCTATTTCCAAGCATTTGACATGTGCCTCGAGGTGCTTTTCCTCAACTCTACATCCAAAGATAGTCGTAGTCTGAATAGCCAATTAGCTTGAATCCACATTCCTTTGGATACCATAAGCCAACTTCTTGGCTTCCTTTCAAATATCTCAAGATCCTCTTGGCTCGCAATCATGTGGCTTTCTTTTGGAGCAGATTGAAATCTTGCACATACACCTACATCAAAGGTGATGTCGGGCCCGCTTTGTAAGATAGAGCAATGATCCAATAAGTGCTCAGATCTTGTTTGATCTACAGCTTGCCATCCGCATCCATGTCCATTTTGATGATGTATTCATTGGTATTTCTTACTGAAGACTTCTCTTCCATACCAAATTTCTTCATTAATTCTCCGGTGTATTTTGTTTGACTTATGAAGGTTCCATCCTTCACTGTTTCACTTGGAGTCCAAGGAAGAATGTCGACTCTCCCATCATGCTCATTTCGAATTTGCTTTGCATGAGGTTTGAAAATTTATCACACAGCTCTTTGTTTGTGGATCCAAAAATGATGTCATCCACATATATTTGAACAAGCAGTATGCTCTTCCTGTCTTGAATTCTAAAGAGTGTTCTATCCACTTTTCCATTTGTAAATCCATTCTCAATCAGAATTGTGATAATGTATCATACCATGCTCTGGGTGCCTGTTTCAATCCATATAGAGCTTTCTTGAGTTTGTATACCTTATCTCCAAGAGTCTTCTGCTCAAATCATGGAGGTTGTTCAACATATACTTCTTCTTCCAATAAACCATTAAGGAATGCACTATTTACATCCATTTGATATACAATAAAGTTCTTGTGATCTGCATAGGCAAGAAACATCCTTATAGCTTCCAATCTTGCTACATGAGCAAAAGTTTCATCAAAATCTATCCCTTCTTCTTGGCAATATCATTTGGCTACCAATCTTGCTTTGTTTCTTACCACAGAACCTTCCTCGTTCATCTTGTTTCTGAACACCCATTTAGTGCCAATAACATTTTGATGGGTGGGTCTTTGAACCAATTCCCATACTTTATTTCTTTCAAACTGATTCAGCTCTTCTTGCATAGCTTGAATCCAATGTGTGTCATCCAATGCTTGTGACACATCTTTAGGCTCTGTTTGTGAGATGAAGCATGTGAACATTGCTTCTTGTTGAGTTCGATCTCGTTTTGACACCTTCTCTTACATCTCCAATGACTAGTTCTCGTGGATGGTCTCTCATCCATCTTACATCGAGGTTGGAGTAAGTTAGCCGGATTCGATCGTCTTGCGGTGTGTGTTGCTTTGATAAGCTCTCTCATCATCACTTAGCCGCAGATTTTCCAACTATTTTGAGACTCGGCTATCTCATCTTCATCCGGGTATATAATTCCACTTGACTTGAAAGATAGGGACTCTTCGCATGGTTGGTTGATTCACTTATCGGTTGACTCTTCAATGTCTTCTCCATTTACATTTGGCTCATCAAACACCACATGAATGGATTCCTCTCGTAACCATGGTCCTCTTGTTGAGTACTCAGAGGCTTTGCTTTCACCGAGTATCCCAAGAAGATACCTTCATCATCTTTAGCATCAAAAGCCTTTAAATTATCTTTGCCATTGTTATGGATGAAGCATTTGCATCCAAATATTCTAAAATATGCAACATTTGGCTTTCTCCCTATCCAAATCTCATAGGAGTCTTTGTCACCGTCTGTTTATCATGCATCTATTTTGAGTATAGCATGTTTGTGTTTATTGCTTGACCCAAAATCTTTTAGGTAGCCCCGTTGACTAACATGGTCCTTGCCGCTTCTTTTGAGAGTTCTATTCCTTCTTTTCTCGCAACTCCATTCTCACATTGTGGAGTCCTTGTCAGAGATAATTCATGACCAATACCATTATCAATACAATACGAGTTATTATACTATTGACAAACTCAGTTCCTCTGTCAGATCTTATTTTGATAATGGTTTGACTTCTCTCATTTTTAATCCTCTTCATCAGCTGTGGTAGTTTCTGTAGAGTTGCTTTCTTCTTACACATGAATATTGTCCATGTATATCTTGAGTAGTCATCTACTACCACCAAGGTGTATTTCTTCCCACTTATGCTAGTTTGGTTCAATCGGACAAAATAGATCCATATGTAGCAGTGCAATATTCTTGTTGAAGATGGACATGTCTTTTCTTTGAATGATGATTTGATTTGTTTTCCCTTCTGACATGCATCACATATACTCTCCTTCTTGTATACTGAGTCTGGAAGTCCTTTCACAAGATTACTTCTGGCCAGTTTGTTAATTGTTTTGAAATTCAGGTGACTCATCTTCTTGTGCCACAACCAACTTGATTCGGCTGTGCTCTTTGCTAGTAGACAAGTGATTGGTGTTGCAGTTGTCCAATCTACCACATACATGTTCTTTTGTCGCATCCTTGCAACACAACCTCATTGGATTCATGTTGTTCTTGATTTGGCATGTACCCATGTTGAATCCAACATTGTAGCCTTTGTCACAGAGTTGGCTAATACTTAGCAGATTGAATTTGAGTCCTTCAACATATGCAACATCTGTGATTTCTAATCCATTTTTCTTGATGGATCCCATGCCTCTTATTTCTCCCCCGAGCTTCATTTCCTCCAAATATGACTTTTGCTCCTCCGACTTCCTTGAATTTTGACAGATTTTTCTTGTTTCTGTCATATGTCCGGAACACCCACTATCCATGTACCAGGTTCCTTGGCACTCACTGCTCCTTGAACCCGCAATCAAGGAAATTAAGTTTTAGGTACCCATACTTGTCCGGTCCCGAGGGGTTAGTATTGTAAGATGATCCAACCAACCTATAGCCAAATGATTTGACTCTAAGGGGTTGCCATCTATCGCTGCCATAATCATAATTAATTTTGGCAAATTGCTTAGGGGTTCTAGGTTCATACAACCTGTCTCTTTTGTCCGTATGCCCGTGTATGTGTTTTAGCAATTGCCTTCTTTGGGTAGTTGTGATATCTCTGAGTGTAGTGCCTAGGTGTATATGTGTGCTGGTGAAAGCTCTTATACCTTTGGAATGGCCTTTGCTGAGTTTCAGGCCTTTGCCATTTGGGCTTATATCCCATAGGTCGTTGCTGATAGTTCACATTATTCCAATGAGCTTGGCTTGGGTACTTTCTACCATTCCCTTCATATGTGTTTCTTTTATAGAACTTCTGGGGTTTTTGGTTGCTCTGTCTCTTCTTTACAGAGTATTTCCTGTTTGGAGTTTGGCTTTGAGGAACTCATTTGGATTTCTTCTCACTGTCCTCTCAAAGACGCTCAACTCGGGTGTTTTCCTTTTCCTTTATAACCAAGGCAAGTTTGCTTGTGATTGTGCTTTGAAATAAATGTGTGTGCACCATTTGGAGTTTTGGATTTTTGAGATACTTCACTACTTGAAGATCCTTTTTCCAAAATCACTTTTGGAGCTTGACATAGCACAGAGGAATTAAATCCTAAGCCTGTCTTGTCTCCACATTCTCTTTGACTCATAATAAGATCATCCAATGATTTAGATGCCTTAGTGAATGAGGCAATCACATTTTTGAGGTCATTTTCCCTCTTTTCTATAGCAGCTATCTCTCGCTTATTAGCTTAGCATTTTCAAATTTTAGACTTTCATTCTCATCGCTATTTGACTTAGAGTACTCGGCTCCTTAGTCACCGTGAGTTTTGCTATTGAGTAGGTTGTTTTCCTCATTTAGTAGTGTGTGTGAGGATTTAATGTGTTCAAAATCTTTCATCATTTTGCCTAATGAATCATAAAGATCGAGTGGGTGATGAAGTGTGTGTGTCACATCACTATCACTAGAATCGAGTGTGATGAATTAGAGTGTACCTCATCTTCTTGGTCCGGTTGGTCTTGTTCCTTGGCCATTAAACGATCAAGGCTTCATCTTCGTAGTCACTTGAGTACTCTACTACTCTCGAATCGCCTATGTCTCTTGACTTGGTTGTCTCGGCGATCTCTGCACCAACATTGCCTTTTTCTTTTCTTGTCTTCTTTCTCTCAAGTCCTTTCTTTCTTCTTCATTCCAAAGATTTGTTGACTACAGGATATGGGCAATCATTGGCATAGTGACCTGGTTGCTGCCTAGCCCAAAGATAGATTTTCAACCTTTTCATCAACTCTTTCCATTCTTGGATTGTCACCCTTTGATATTCAACTTTTTGATGTTCTCGCTCTCTTGGTTGACCTATCTTCCCTTGACTTGGAGGGAGCCGAGTGTCTTCTCGGAGGATTCGCCTTGCATCTCTTGTAGTTCTTATTAAAGAACTTGTTAAACCTTTTAACCATCGTGGCTATTTCCTCTTGGTCAATGACTTCTTTGACCTCGGCTCTCTTGCCATCCTTAACAATTAGAGCAATTTGTTTTGGGCACAAAAATGTCTCCTCCTCGTCTTTTCTTCTTAGCTCAAATTCGTAGGCTTTGAGATCCGAGAATAGCTCACGGTTGGATGTCTTGGATAGGTCCATGGAATGTCTTAGTGCCATGACCTTCATTTCCCATTCACCGGAGACTTCTTAGAATCTTCATACATATTTCTTCTTCGTGTATATTCTTTTCCAAGTGCGAGATAGCTCGTTGGTAATTTACGTGAACCGAGCATCCAGTTGATCTAAGGTCTCTCCTGCAATCATTTTGAAATTCTCAAATTTTTGTACAAAGAATCGATAGTTTATTTTCCTTGATTTGCTCCGAGCCTTCACAAATCAATGTTAGCTTGTCCTGATTTCTTTAGCCGTTTTGCATGATTTGACTTTATTGAACATGGCTTTGTCCAAGGTTTTGTAAAGAATGTCCTTGGCCACATTTTCCAAATTATATCTTTTTTCTCATTTTTGTCCATTCACTCATGGTTTTTCAACCATGACTGTCCGGGAGCAACATCCTCTTCACCTTCAAATTGCAGCTCTTTCTTACAGTTGTGTTCACTTTTAAAATTTGCAGTAGCCCATCCTCTATTACTATCCACATCTCATCGTGTAATGCTGATAGATGAGCCTGCATATGAATTTTCCAATCATCAAATTCTTCAATTGTGAACATAGGGATACGTGTCAAATTTGCTTCCATGATAATAACTTTTGTTGAAAAAAAAATGTTTTGAAAGATCAAGTACTAAAACAGGACTTTGAAAAATTTGGAGATCTAGTTCAAGAACCGGTCACGGAAGGCTCAATGAACCAACCGCTCTCGATACAACTTGTAGGTCCCAAGGGGTGTGAGTGTAAGGTTTAGAAGGGGGGGTTGAATAAACCTTACCAACTTTTCAAATTAGTCCTTTTTTTAAAAATTCAGAGTTAATACTTCACAGCTATGTCCTTGATGGACAGCTATGTTAGTTAATCGTGAGAGTTAGTCACTCAATAGACTCAACGAGCCGTTGATAGAATAACTCACTTTTTTTGACTAAAGACTTAACTCTACTTGTGATTTATTTTCAGCGGAAGACTTAACACCCTTGAATAAAGTTAAGTTTGTTTTAATACTTGGTTTTAGCACCGATTGATTATCAATCGGATAGCAAATTTATCACAGAGATAAAATAAGATGCGAAAATTAAAGTCTTTGAAATGTAAATGACACAATAAGTTTTTATAGAGGTTCGAAGATGGGGTAATTCTTCTACTCCTCTCTTCTCCAACTCCCCGGAGGAATCCACTAAGTATTGATGAATATACGAGTGGTTAATGATCTAGATACAAGTCTTGATCACATAGGCGACTTGATCCTTTGGGACTCGATCGGGAGATGCCTTGGTCACCCCGGCTTCTCGTGCGACTCGGCTTCTACACAGGCGCTTGTCTTGCTACTACAGCCCACTTGCTCAAGCTTCTTGGATTTGATCACGAAGCCCTCCAAAAACTTGAGACTGGTTCGACCTTGAACCTTCCTACAATCCTCCATGGAATGTAGACCCCTTGATTCTTCAAAAATTTCCTCTTCAACTGATTGAAGTTATCTTTCCTTCACAGGTGAGTGTTGGATTAATTTCCTTCGTAATGTAGGCTTGAGGATTGATCTTGAATGATTTGAGAATATATTAGGTTACAGTTCAAATGTTTGCTTGAATGTTCGTGGTTCAGGTAACCTTCTCTCAGAGTTATTCCTCAGCCTTTTATAGTGATCTTTCAAAAATCTGCCCGTTGAAGAGATAGACTTATTTTTGAAAGTCACTTGTGGTCGTTGGCTTGTCTTGTTGCAGTCATTGGAATTTCCATTTCCCCGTATGAATGATTCTTCATCTTTTCAGAGTTCTAACATGGTGCAGTGCTTCCCATTGGTTTATTCCTCTTGCACGCTTTTGGAACTGAGCACTTCAAGAAAGGCGAGATGAAGGTATTACTTATTTAAGTAATTTTCTTGATTTACGTACAACGGATCTCTTTCGATTGTCTTGACTTGATCGCATTTTCTTAACTTCCCCAGGTGACTTGAGTCGCCTTCCAATCATTTGATGACTCTTCTCACACTTCAACCTTGAGACTTGGTCATGTCTTGAGTTGACTTGACCGATACTTTCACTCGATTGTATCTCACCGCACCTTGATCGAGTTCCCGTCTTCTTTTCTTTGCCATACTCAGCTGCCTCTCAGCGGAGTCTTCCTTCTAGTCTCCAGTTGTCTTCTTGCATGTTTAGGCATAGCTGACTTAACTTAGCTTGAACAGCCCTATCTATTACAATGCAATTTACAACAAAAATGGGGTGCCAACTTCCTGTTCTAAGTTTTACATTGCATTCATCAAAATCTACAAAATAATTTCCCAACAGTAATGTTTGAATACATATGTATATATAGGTCTGATACCTTGTGTAGGTTTATACATTATATAAGCCTTGTAAAGTACAACGAATGATATGTTCAATAAAATGACATATTATACAATCATTCTTTATTTTCTACAGTATTTGCTTTGATTTTTATTTAAGTTTTGGCATCATTAAAAAGGGGAAAATTGTTGGAAAAATATGTTTATAGATTTTGATGATACCATGTAAAACTTAGATTAGGAAGTTGGCACCCCATTTCAAATGTAATTCAACTTGTAATAGATATGGTTGTATGAGCTGAGTTGATGTAACCCAAGTTGAAGATTACAAGACTCAACTGAAGATTGAAGTGAAGACCCAGCTGTGTGGCAGCTGAGTGAAGTGAAGTGAAGAATCAGTCAAGTGACATAAAAGTTGTGTCAGTCAACTGACTGATAGCAAAGTCATTCCAAAATGATTGGAATTGAATGTAAAATGGGTATGCAGCAGACAAGACTCGAGGAAAGCTTAAAGAGCTCCGTTGTCAAGACAAGTCAAGGTTTTGCTGGAAATAGGCATGTGTCAGGCGGCTAGCAATAAATCTGTGTTGCTGAAAGAGTGAAAAAAATAAGGGACTAATGAGAAGAACATGAAATTCTGCAGAATTTAAGGAAAGGTGGTTGTTTGACCGTTAAACACATATAAAAGTCTAACAATCCTCGCAAGAGAACAAGATCAATCGTAGGGTAGCAAGTTGACCACAAATCGTCTCTCAAAGAAGACTTAGCCGGCAAATAATTATTATGTTTCACAATAAGCAAAAAGTAAATCCTAAGCACTCTAATCAGATTTGTGATTTTAATAAACTAAAGAAAAATAATTAAGAATACAATAATCTAAATAAACACGAGTAAACTTTGAGAAAAAGATATAGATGAAAGTCTCGGATTTCAGATTCATCTCTTCAATCTTGCAAACGGAATATCAACTAATTATCATGTGGTTAATAAATATAACAAATATGTAAAATAAGGCCTACAACTGATGAGTCACGTATTCACAGATTAGGTCTATCCCAACATAATTTGTTATTTTCATTAAGCCAAGGTTAGATAATACATCTGATGATTCATATCTAACCCCCTGAATAAATTTAGTCCAAGAATAATATCTTCTCTCGATCTCAATTATTCCATCAAAACAATCAAGAGTTGGCCAAACAATTAATAAACAAGTAAAACAATTTATTCAGAAAATCAAATCAATTAGTCAATACTCATACTTGTTTGTTTGAATCAAATCATCCTAATCCTAGAACAAAGAAATTAGTTCATGTTTGGGGATGTGATCATAATCTCAATTGATGGAAAGAAAGCAATCATAAAAATTATCATGCAACAATAATAATCACCCAACAACTGAAATCAGACAAAAGAGATGAAGTAATATTACTGTTTGGTTAAGCCGCTAAAATAAGTTTAGTGAGAAGAACCCAAGCAATCCCAATGTTGAATGGAAGAGAAAAATATCAAAAACTAAAGTCTAAAAGTGCTAAGTATGAAAGTGTATAAAATTATGGATCCCCCAAGTGCTATTTATAAGCCTAAGCACTATACAAGGTGGAAGAATCCAAAAAGAAAAAGGAAAATCGAATAAAAATTATGGGAAAGTCGGCCGGTACGCGCCCGCACAGTGCTCCTCGCGCGCATGCCTTACGCGCCGCGCATCGGTCCCTCGCGAGCCCTTGCACGCATGTCTTGCGCGTCGCGCGCAAGCCTGCGCATGTTTATTTTCCACTACTGTCTCAAGTGCGCGCCGCACACCCTTGCGCTCGCGTGCACATACTCGATCGCCCCGACCGTCGTTCGCTCGTAGTGCCTATTTTTTACTGTTTTAGCCTGTTTTTAATGTTTCTTTTTACGAAAACCTGCGAAACAAAAAAAATACCGTACGTAACATACGACACTATAAAACAGGACGAAAAGACACAAAAATACGTACAATCACACACAAGAAAAATAAAAATCACACAAAAATCACACACAAAAGATTGCAAAACAGATCCCCCACACTTAGCCTTTTGCTTGTCCTCAAGCCAATAATAATGCCTGTAAACTCAATCAAGAAATATAACGCTTATTTTGAGAATCGACTTCTCCATAACATCAAGTTCCTTCCACCTAGGATTATTCCTCATCGATCCCCAACAAATTTGTGTCAAAAGTTGCAACCCATATATTCACACATAAACGCAATTACTAGCCTTTATTTCCGCTAGAACTCCCGAGACATTGGTCCACTAGGTGTAAACTTCAGATGTTTTCCAAAGGCTCCTAGGGTGGTTTCCTATATTCATGTTTGAGGCGCCATTTTACATAAATGTCAAACATGGAGCTCATTAATGCTCTTAGTTACTAAGCAACTCAACCAGCAGAGTATAATCTCTATTGTTCCATTTTCTCTTCTTTAATTTTTAAAGTGCTCTTTAATGCAATTTTTTTTTTGGTGCTTTATAATGCATTTTTTTTTTTGCAAGGCTAGCAATTTTGTAAAACTCATATCAAAAATAGGGTTTTAACTCAACTCACATCAATGAAATCTCGTAATTCATACCTCATAACCTGGATTTCTATTTAACCATCACCTAACTCGTTCATCACAATGGTTAATTCACGACTTAGTCAAATCCTACGCATCAAGTTTACAATGTCATTTCCTAATTGAGTCTCAAATTACTTCATCAATTTCAAGTTAACTAAATAGCACTATTATTAAACTAGTGATAATTAGTAGGCAAAGTAAAAATAAAATTACAAGTAATCAACATATATTATCAATGACGAATTGTCCCCCCCATAATTAAATCACGCATTGACTTCAATGAGTCAAACAAAGGAGAAGATAAAATACGTCCCTGGAAATTTCAGAGATTGATAAGTAAGTCATTAGTAGCATTCAAATTTTCCAGGTAAAGTAGTGAAATAGAAAAACTAAAGTAGTGAAAAATAACTAGAAAAATAAAAAGTAGCAAACATCCGCATGCAAAGTAAAAACACACGAGAGGAGAGAAAAGAGAAACAAACAAAACAAAAAAAAATTCCTGGTAAAGTTACAGATTGTCCACGGGCGGAGGTGGAGGGTGGAGAGGCGAAAAAGACAGTGTCCAATTATGTTAGATATTTTGCACCAGACTTTCAATTGAGTTCATTTGGACGCTCATATCTCGCATGAGTGTCTGGAGGCCATTCATCTGATCATGCATATCAGTCATTTGAGTTTGAAAATAGATAAAGTTGCCTTGTATAGAGTCAAGGCATGTGACAAAACGCCCGTTACAAAATGGCGGGGGCCTTGGCTCGAGCAAGATGGGCCCGGGAAAAAGGATTAGCGGGACGTGCAGCTTGCGGTTCATCTGTATCGGTATCATCTTCATCTTGACCGCTGCCCCCCAAGGAAGTAGGCTGGGGTAGATAGGCGGCGATTGGGTTCCAAATATGACTACGGAAGCATTTTCTACTGGTAGGATCACGAAATTCCCCTGCCTTAGACAAAAATTCGGACCGAGCAAATTGGCCTTATTAATGAAGATTATATCCACTGCGGTATAATTAAGTCCGGCCACAATCCCGAAGTATAATGCAATAAGTGATACAAAATGTCCCATCCGTAACTTTTACGTGCTTTTCTTCTAAATTCTATGGAATGTATCAAAATGTCCCATCCGTAACAACATATGAAAACAATTTTGGGCATGTCTCTTTATTACATTCATCCTTTCCGAATATCTGATGTGCTAAATATTTGTGGAAAAGATAAATGGCTCGGTCCTGAATAAACCTGCTAGGCGTCCTCTTACTCGAAAAATTATTAAATCCAATTTCAACCAAAATTCTCTTGGACTAAACGAATTTGGGATAGAACGCAATCCCCGAGTAGATAACCCAAAAATAGATTTAATTACTTTGTAGTCTACTTTATTCTCTACCCCAAGCAATCGACATGTGAAATTCGTCAAATGTACGTCAAAAAATGAAGAGTGGTGTAAAATTTTACTACCAACTCCGAATATGCTACACCCGACATCTTAATCAATTTTTCCCACCCCAAAATATCAACAAGAGCCATAAATTCATCTTTTAACCACAAGTCATCTAAAATTTGTAAATGAAGAGGGTGAGCATCGGGTACCTCGCGTTGATTGTTCAATGTATATCGTTGCCCTTCATGCACAGGGTAAATCAGAAAGGGTGCGTTGAATTGCTCGGCTAAATCAACCAAGGCCATTGGGTTGTCGTCTTGAGCCCTAGATATCCCTTCTTGTGTTCTTATTCCTCGTGGTGGTGCCATTGGTGGAGGAGAATCACTTAATCAGGCTGCTCTTGAAGTTTGGAGGTTGAATTTGGGGTTTCGGATAAATTAGATTTATATTCTGAGAGAAATGGTGGAGGAAAATATGAGGAAGAAACCCCAAATCACATCTGTTATAATATCCTAACTGATAAGGTGCACACGTGCGGATGTGCGCGTGCACCTGGTGCACGTCCGCGCAGGTTGAAATCCCAGGCGCGCACCTCTTGCGCGTGAGACCTGTGGCCTCCTCTGTTCTGCTCGTGCGCGTACGCGCACTATCCCTGCATTATATATATTATATATATATTTAATTGTCAACTATATATATAAATATACAAAATGAAAAACTCAATCAAACCATTATATACGGTTAGTTGAGAAAAATAAAAAGAAAAAAAGAAAAAAATGAAAAATTGGAAAAAACTTGGGTTGCCTCCCGAAAAGTACTTATTTAACGTCTTAGCTCGACGATACCTAAGTGACCTCTTCGAGCCTCATGCTCTCGATTTCTAAAGCTCGAGATACCCCTTTAAAGTATGGCTTAACCCATTGGCCATTCACCTTGAAAGATTCATATGTCCTTAGATTAAGTAATTTTACTGTGACGTAAGGGTATACCTCTTCGATCTCAAACGGCCCGCTCCATCTCGATTTTAATTTTCCTGGGAATAACCGCATGCGTGAGTTAAATAAAAGGACCTTCATTCCAGGTTCAAGATTTTTATGGATAATACTTTTATCGTACAATCGTTTCACTTTATCCTTGTATATTCGTATTCTCACACGCATCATTACGAAGCTCGTTAAGTTCAGATAGTTGCAACTTCTTATCGGCTCCTGCTTTATCCAGATCGAAATTTATTGCTTTGATAGCCCAATATGCTCCACTTCAACTGGTAAATGACAAGCTTTCCCAAAAACTAGTCTATAGGGGCTCATTCCCAAAACTGTCTTATAAGTTGTTCTATATGCCCAGAGCGCATCATTTAACTTGGTAGCCCAGTCTTTCCTCATAGGATTTACTCACTTCTCAAAAATTCCCTTTATCTGTTTGTTGGTAGTCTTCACTTGCCCGAAAGTTTGAGGACGATAAGGTGTTGCAACCTTATGTGTGATGCCATTTTTCTTCATCAGTTTCTCGAATAGTTTGTTGCAAAAATGCTTTCCCCCATCGCTGATGATAGCTATCGGGAATCCAAACCTGCTTAAAATATTTTCCTGCACAAACTTGTTGACAGTATTAGCAGTGGAAGTCCTTGTGGGGATTGCCTCAACCTACCGTGACACGTAGTCGACAATAACAAGTATATATTCATAACCAAAAGACTTAGGGAAGGGCCCCATAAAATCAATACCTCATACATAAAATATTTCAACTATCAAGTTATTATTCAGAGGCATCTCGTTCCTCCTACTAATATTTTCAGTCCTTTGGCATCTATCGCATGTTAGCACATAATTATGCGCGTCCTTGAACAATGATGGCCAATAGAAACCTTATTGGAGAACCTTAAAGGTTGTTTTACGTCCTCTAAAGTGCCCACCACAGTCCATTTCATGACAAAAGGCCAAAACATCATTCTGTTCATTTTCATGAATGCATCTCCAGATAATTTCATCCTTGCATATTTTAAATAAGTATGGGTCATCCCAAAAGTAGAACCTACAAGTAGATAAAAAACTTTTCTTCTCCTGAAACTGAAAGGTTAGTTCTTACAATTCCACATGCAAGATAATTCACAATGTCGGCATACCAAGGAATTGAAGTAACCTCAAATAATTGCTCATGGGGGAATGAATCAATTATATGCTCGTGTTTATGAGAATCAAGAGTATCATCAGTAAGAGTAAATTGCGACAAGTGATCCGCCACTACATTCTCGCACCATTTTCTATGTTTTATTTCAATATTAAATTCTTGCAACATCAAAATCCACCGAATTAACCTAGGTTTAGCTTGTGGCTTACTCAACAAATATCGCAAGGCTGCGTGATTACTATGAATAATTACCTTAGACCTAACAATGTAAGATCTGAATTTATCCAAGAAGAAAACAACAGCTAACAGTTCTTTTTCAGTGGTAGTGTCATTTACTTGTGCATCATTAAGAGTCAAACTAGCATAGTAAATCACATGGAGCAGTTTATCAACTATTTGTCCTAAGACGGCCCCCACAACATGATTTGACACATCACACATAATTTCAAAAAGCAATGACCAATCAGGAGCAACAACAACATGAGCAGTTATCAATTTCTCTTTTAGTGTGTTAAAAGCAATTAAACATTATTCATCAAAATCAAAAGGGGCATCTTGAGCAAGTAATTTACAAAGAGGTTGGCTAATATTTGAAAAATCCTTAATAAACCTTCGATAAAATCCAGCATGACCAAGAAAACTCTTAATGCCCTTAACATTAATAGGGAGAGGTAATTTTTCGATAACATCAATTTTAGCCTTGTCAACCTCAATACCCTTTTTTGAAACCACATGGTCTAAAACAATTCTGATTGTTACCATAAAATGGCTTTTCCCCTAACTTAAGGTTAAGTTTCATTCAATACATCGTTCAAGAACCTTAGACATTTTATTAAGACAATCAGAATAAGAGGATCCAAATATAAAAAAATCATCCATAAATACCTCAATGAAGCCATCGACCATGTCAGAGAAAATTGAAAACATGCACCTTTGGAAAGTCGATGGCGCATTGCAAAGTCCCAACCGAGCATGTGAAAGTAGATTTTGCTTGATCCTCCGGTGCGATGGCCACTTGATAATAACCTGACAAACCATCCAAAAAACAATAGAAATTATGTCCTGCATCAATAAAGGAAAGGGGGAAGTGATCTTTTTAGTAGCAGCATTCAACTTCCTATAATCTATGCACATCCTCCATCCAGTCGTGGTCCTAGTGGGAATAATTTCACCTTTTTCATTCTCTACAACTGTTATCCCACTCTTCTTTGGTACAACATGCACCGAAATCACCCATTCACTATTCGTAATCGGGTATATCACCCCTTCAGCTAGGAGATTCAATACCTCTTTTTTCACTACTTCCATCATAACAGGGTTCAATCTTCTTTGAGCTTCTATACTAGGCTTAGCACCCTCTTTTAGAATAATTCTATGCGTGCATATAGCAGGGCTAATCCCTTTGATATCACTCAACCCCCATCCAATCGAATTTTATAATTTTCTAAGTACAACCAACAATTCTCCCTCTTCTTCTTTAGAAAATACAGCATAAATAATCACCAGCTTCTGCTCACCTTCTTCTAAAAGCACATAATTTAAATGCTTAGGGGGTTCTTTCAATTCAAGTTTTTGTTGGGGTTTACTATCCACGTCTTCTGAAGCAAAAATTTCCATCACCCCCCTCATTTAAGGTTTGTCCATACGTCTTCTATGACGTCAAAAATATCATCATGCTCAAGAAATAAAGTATCAAGACTATAATCATGCAAAAATGTATTTTCAACAGCTTCATCAATGGAGTCAATGAAAGAGCAATTTTTAAGTGACATATGCGAGGGAATTGGGTTAGTGTCAGAAATAGAGAAAGTCACAGTGTCACCAAGCACAGTCATAGTCATGCATCCATTTTTAAAATCAATAAGTGTGTGCGTGGTGACCATAAATGGGTGGCCCAATAGAAGTATGTGCTCATTACCTTGATTTTGCACTTACCCTACTTCTAATACAACAAAATCAACAGGGACAATGAGACCACCCACTTTTACTAAAATATCTTCAATAATACCTTTATGGTACCTAATGGACCTATCAGCAAGTTGAAGACACATCCTAGTGGGCTTCGATTCCCCTAAATCAAGTTGTTTAAAAATAGAATAAGGCGTCTGATCCTAATCCCAGCCCCCAAATAAAGCATCCCATAAGTTTCCTTACCAT
Organism: Rehmannia glutinosa; assembly: GCA_016081115.2. Classification (NCBI taxonomy): domain Eukaryota; kingdom Viridiplantae; phylum Streptophyta; class Magnoliopsida; order Lamiales; family Orobanchaceae; genus Rehmannia; species Rehmannia glutinosa. The sequence goes on from CM071926.1 coordinate 94,201,352, forward strand.
TTTCCCTTGCAATTTTAATAACAAAACTCCTAGATCACATTGTTTAGGAGGCATTTGGTGCTGAAGAATTGCACTCGCCACTTCTGAAACTATTACCTTCTCGTTGTCACCGAACTTCCTCTTGTTGAATGCGAGTTCTTTAATGAATTTGACATAATCTATCACATTTCTAATAACATCTAGCAGAGGTAAATTAACATTAACCTTAAATAACTTGTTATAGAAATCCAAGAACTGCATATCCTATTTTTCGTTCCGAATGCGACTTGGGAAATGAATCGGAGGTTTGTAAGGATTGTTGGTTTTGTGCTAGACAGATCCTTTACTCCTTTATTCCTCCTTGTGCATGTCTTTTGAATCTGGGGCCTTCTCTATCTAGTCGTTACCTACAGGGTTAGTCAAAGTAGTAGAAAATGGAATTTCAACTTTGTTATCAATAACCTTACCACTTCGTAACACGGTGATGACTTGGGCTTGTTCTAGTTGGCTAGGTAGCTTTCCTTTATTTATCACATGTTGAGCAATTTCACCAACTTGGGTGGCAAATTGACCAACTTGGGTTTCAAGACGTTTAAATGAAGCTTCCTTGGACTCAAATCGCTGAATGATGGCCTCTTGAGTTTTCTTACTAACCTGGATGAATGAACTCAAGCTATCCTCAATAGATGGAGGCCGAGATTGGTTTGATGACTGACCTTGGGATTGTGATGGCCTCGGATGGATTTGAGATGGATATTGCGAATTCCCCCAACTAAAGTTCGGATGATTCCACCAACCTGGGTTGTAAGTTTTAACCTAAGGATCATTACGAGGCCTTTATTGAAAACCCTGGTTTAGCGTTAATGTCCTCAACCCGCTGTCCAATCACCATATTACAAACATGAGCCCCATGAAATTTACCACAAATTCCGCATGACTCGGCAGAGGGAGGGGCAGTCGATGGATGCCCCCGTGTAGCCAACAATTGTACTTATTTAGTCAACTCAGCCAATGGTTTTGTCATATCGTAACTTGGAGTTACTTCATTCACGATAGCCCGTTTGCCTCTGGCACTCTTTTGTTGGGAGTTATCACTCATCATTGCTAATTATGTACATTTATTGGGATGTATGTACACCATGTCCTGGGATGTATGTACACCATGTCACCCCCAGCAGCATTGTCAACCATATATTGATAATTATGCGATAATCCATCATAGAAGAATTGGTTTAACAATTCCACTGGGTAGTAATGTTGTGGGCATTTAGTCTGTAAGTGTTTAAAGCAATTCCAGGATTCATGAAAATGCTCACATTCCATTTGACCAAAAGTAGCTATCTTACCTTGCATATATGAAGTTTTCTGATTAGAGTAGTACCTGCCCATGAACTTATTGTACACCGCATCCCAATTAGTAAGAGAGTTGGTAGGTAGAGACATAAGCCATGTTTTTTCCCAATCCTTCAGTGTATATGAAAAATAGTGTATCCTAAGTTGATCCTCATTCAAATCCCGTAGAGGAAACGTTTGAATGACAGAATAGAATTCCCAAATGAAGTTGAGAGGGTCTTAATTGGGCATCCCATAAAAAGACAGTAGCTGATTGAAGTTTATGTTTTTTAGCTCAAAGTTCGATGTTGCTTGTCCTAAAGTGATGCAAGAGGTTGCGGTTCCGATGTCTGGGTTCGCGAACTCACGCATCGAAGGTTAGCATGCCTCCGCGTTGTTTCCGTTTTGATTATCACCCAATGCTGGCTCGTCTGTTTGTTCTTCTTTTGGAACATGATCCTGAGAATCCTCGCTTACTATCTGTAGAATCGTCCCCTTCTTTCCTTGCACGTCTCACAACTCGATGGATGTCGTCCATGAAAGGCACAAGGTCCCGATTGAGATTTCTACATCCTTGCATAAACAACACTTAGGAAAATAAATCAAACGCACATGTGAAATATGGAAAAAATCAAAAAGCAAACAAAAAAAGAATCCTAAACTAAAAACACGGAAAATAGACACAATAATTATTACGCCAAAAGCTTTCCCCGGCAATGGCGCCAAAATTTTGTTTGACCGTTAAACACCTATAAAAGTCTAACAATCCTTGCAAGAGAACAAGATCAATCGTGGGGTAGCAAGTTGACCACAAGTCGTCTCTCAAGGAAGACTTAGCCAACAAATAGTTATTATGTTTCACAATAAACCAAAAGTAAATCTTAAACACTCTAATCAGATTTGTGATTTTAATAAACTAAAGAAAAACAATTAAGAAGACAATAATAAAACTAAACACGAGTAAACTTCGAGTAAAAGATATGGATGAAAGTCTAGGATTTCGGATTCATCTCATCAACTTGCAAGAAGAATATCAACTAATTTATCATGCGTTTAATAAATATTACAAACATGTAAAAATAAGGCCTAGATCTGATAACTCATGTATTCACAAATTAGAGCTATCCCAACATAAATTGTAATTTTCATTAAGCTAGGGTTAGATAATACATCTCTAATTCATATCTAATCTCCTGATTCAATTTAATCTAGTAATAATATCTTCTCTTGATCTCAATTATTCCCTCAAAACAATCAAGAGTTGACCAAATAATTAATCAACAAGTAAAACAATTTATTCAGGAAAGCAAATACATTCGTCAATACTCATGCTTGTTTGTTTGAATCAAATCATCATAATCCTAGAACAAAGAAATTAGTTCATGCTTGGGAATGGGGTCATAATTTCAATTGAAGGAAATAAAACAATCATAAATATTATCATGCAACAATAATAATCACCCAATAATTGAATTCAGACAAAAGAGATGAAAAAATATTAAGCCTTGATTAAGCCGCAAAAATAACTTCAATGGGAAAACCCAAGCAATACCAATGTTCAATGGAAGAGAAAAATACCCAAAACTAAAGTCTAAAAGTGAAGTATGAAAATGTACGAAATTATGGATCCCCCAAGTGATATTTATAAGCTTAAGCCCTATACAAGGTGGAAGAATCCAAAAAGGAAAATGGAAATTGAATAAAAATTCTGGAAGATTTGGCCGGTGCGTGCCTGCGCACATGTGCGCGCTCGTGCAGTGCTCCTCGCGCAAATGCCTTGCGCCCCACGCATTGGTCCCTCGATCGCCCTTGAGCGCCACACAATAGCCCTGCGCGCTCGCGCTCTGTTGGACACTTGTGCGCGTCCATGCACTCGTGTGCAACGCGCACATTCACGTCAAGGTTTGATGATGCGCGTCGCACACAAGTGCACACATATTTATTTCCCGCTACTCTCTCAGTCTGCGCGTTACTTTCCTTGTCTTGTGGGCGTACATACTCGATCACCTCAACCTTCGTTCGCCAGTAGTGCCCGTTTTAGCCCGTTTTCAAGTTTTTTTTATGAAAACCTACGAAACAAAAAATATACCCTACGTAACATACGACACTATGAAACGGGACGAAAAGACACAAAAATACGTATAATCACCACAAGAAAAATAGAAATCACACAAAAGAATGCAAAACAGCTGCAGAGCATTAAATTCAAGGTACGGTCTCCATCAATGCTGCAAGACAAGACAAGCCAACAACCTATGAAGTGTGATTTGAAAATTATGTCTATCTCTTCAATGGACATAATTTCATATGTGCACTATAAAAGGCTGAGGAAGGAAGTGAAAGAAGGTTATGAACTGAACCGAGTTTAACACAAGCATACAAGCAATCAAGAAATTACCTGCAAACATATCTCAAGCTTTCAAAGAAATCTTCAAGCCAAAACTCAATGGAAATCAGTCCAACACACTCAGTGAAGGAAAGACTACTTCATTAGTTGAAGAGGAAAAATTGTTTTCAAGAACAAAAGGGTCTACTCTCCAAGGTTGAAGGAAAAGTAGTGAGTTTCCAGATCGAACTGGTGCTTTGAACCTGTTGGAGGGCTACGTGATCAAGTCCAAAGGTTTGAAGGGAGCTGAAGTAACAGGACAACTGTCTTGTGAAGAAGCTAAGTCCTAGGAGCAGCAGGCTGTATGATCAAAGCTAACTCAGACTGTTAACTACTTTGTAACCAAGTCAAGTTACCTAGTGGATTCCTCCAGGAGTTGGAGAAGAGTGGACTAGAGGAATTACCCCATCCTCGAATCACTATAAAAACTGCTTGTGTCTATTTATTTTTCAGCACACATTAATTATTGCATTATTTTATATATGCTGATAAGTTAAAATTACTTAAGTCTGCTGATAATAACATTGCTTAAACAAGTGTTCAAAAACTTACTTAAAACTCTAAGGGTGAAAAGTTTTTCTCTAACAAATCCAAGCCAACGGCATTTCTACGTGTTAGCTGAAAGCAACCAAGTTATACTATCAACACCTCAACTGAGTTTGTTGAGTGGCTAACATTGTTGTGTAAGCCAACCTAGTTGTCCTTCAAGGGCTTAGCTGACTTGAGTTAACTCTGAAATTATTTAAAAGGACTAAAATACAAAAGTTGGTAAGGTTTATTCAACCCCCCTAAACTTTACACATCACCCTTTGGGACCTACACATATAATATGTCTTTAGCCACATTATCTAAGGTTTGTCTCATTATATCCTCATTTTTCTATTTACTCATGGGTTTATCAACCTCAGCAGCTCTCTCAACATCATCTCCTACTACTCTTACAGTTGTATTCACGTTGGTGATTCTAATGGGTCCATTTTCAATGACAAACCACATTTCATCATGAACTGCAGAGAGATGTGCCTGCATATGAATTTTCCAGTCATCAAATTCCTCAAATGTAAACATGGGAATACGAAATAGATTTCCTTCCATGATAATAACTTAGATAAAATTTTGAGAAACTCAAATGTTGATATTTTTGGAAAATGAGATCTAGTTCGATACCCAATGACGAAGGTTCTTTGAACCAACCACTCTGATACCACTTGTAGGTCCCAAGAGGTGCAGAGTAATGTCTAAAAGGGGTGGGGGAAGGTTGAATAGACTTCACTCAATTTTTCGATTCTTTTTAAAATCAGAGTTTTCAAGAAAACAGCTAATACTTTTAAGAAATTTGTGTTAAGTTTCAGCAGAAGAGTTAACCACTTAATGGACTATGAGAGAGTTGTTGACAGAGTAACTTAGCGGAATGAAGTTAACTTTTAGAAAATCAGTTTTGTTGTTTTACAACGGAAGTCATACACCCTTTTTAAGCTTGGTTTATCAACACTTATACTTTTTGATTTGTAATGAAATAAAAAATGCAGAATTTAAATTGTACAATTTAGAGAACACAAAATTTATAATGGTTCAAGGATGGGTAATTCATCTACTCCACTATTCTCCTACTCCCGGAGGATAACACTAATGCAACGGTGACTTTGTTAAAAAAGTACAATACAAAATTGCTTTGATCACACAACACAATCTTCTAGGACTTAGCTCTTCACAAGACAATTGTCTCACCACTTCAGCTCTTTGTTAAAAAGTACAAAACAAAATTGCTTTCCTAACATATATTTATATATATAGGGAGAGGATTCTGTGAGACCACCCTCCTAGGTTAGTCCATAAGACCGAATCTAGACCATCCAAATAGTAAATCAATGGCCAAGATACGATACAATCTATACGAGGTTTTCGTAACTAACTATACAATAGAAAGGGTAAAATTGGAATCCATAAAATCGCATGGTAACCTCCTCCTATATTATAGGGGCGTGATCTTTATTGATCACGCCCCCATAAATCACGTCCCATAATCAAGCAATTCACCTTTCCTTTTTCTCCTTCCCATTCGAACCTTAAATTATTCAAATATGGCAAAGAATCATGCAACAATTAATGAAAAGTATACAATTACACTAAATTAACTATACATTAAAACATTACTAAGTATACATAAACAATTAACTAAGTATACAATTACACTAAACTATTTGTACATTAAAACATTACTATGCATAAACATTTAACTAAGTATACAATTACATTGAACTAACTATACATTAAAATATTACTAAGTATACAGAAACAATTAACTAAGTATACAATTACACTGAACTAAATACACAATTTCACCTTTGAATTACTTATATAACTAAGTATACAATTCCATTGAACTAAGTATACAAATCCACAGAACTAAGTATACAAATCCACTAAACTACTTATATAACTAAGAATACGATTCCACTGAACCAAGTATACAAATCCACTAAACTAAATATACAATAAAACATGACTAAGTATACAAGTCCACTGAACTAAGTATACAATAAAATGACTGTTCAGAAATATGGCGGAAAGAAGTATCAATTTTGAAAAAAATGCTTGAAATTGATTATTTTTCCTCCCTAAAAATCGGGTAACTGAAAAGGTAGGATTATGTTTCCTTAAAAATAGCTAATAATTGTCCAATTAATAAAACTGATTAAATATAAAAGTACAATCATACCCTTATAACCCAAAAATAACAAAAAAGATCTACACCATCAAAAATTTAAATCAAGGGTTCATAGGTGTTCTTATGGACTAACCTAAAGGGGTTGTTCTCATTTGAACCAATCGCTATATATATATACTACAGTGTAACAAATATTAATATGAATAATCCACATTCTATGGAGTAATATATAGTATGAATACATTTGATATAGTGTAACTATATTACTATATGTTATTTAACCCTCCATATACTAAACAATATGTATAAAAATATTTATAATATAGTTTATGTATACTAGTTTATTCTAATATATAGATTAATAATAATAAATAATAAAATATGGATAAGAGTAAATTAAATAAGTAATATAGTCAACATAAAGTGAAAAAAATATCTATAATGTTCACAACACGCTTGAGAAGAAGTATTCACTACATAAAAAATATTTATGTCATTAAACGAATAATTATTATTATAATCATATATTGAGTAATAATTATTATTAGTGGTTAAATATGATCAAACTCATTTCAATTAAGATATAACAGGCTATATATTATTAAATTTATATATATATACTACAGTGTAACAAATATTCGTATGAATATTCTATATACTATATTGTAATATATACTACGATTGGATATATTTGATATAGTGCAACATATATTACTATATGTTATTTAACTCTTCATATACTAAAAAATGTATACAAAAAATATTGTATAGTTTATGTATACTAGTTATTCTAATAAATAGAATAATAAAAATTTAATAAATAAAATATGGAGGGGAATAAATTAAATAAGTAATATAGTCAACATATAGTGAAGAATTATTCATCATGCTCACAACACAGTTGAAAATAAGTACTCACCACATAAAATAATTATGATTCTAATTCTATTTTGATTAATAATTTTTATTCTTGGAGAGATAGCGAGATACACAAATTATATATTTAATTTGACGTGAGTAGAAAAATATATACAAGTAATAATTATTATCTTGGGAACATAAAAAGTGGATTATATTGGAGAGAGTGTTGGAAAATGAAATCATGACTTTTCAATCAAAGAACTTAAAGGTTGAATAATTATATGTAAGTAAATGGATAATAATTATGTTTACTAATTATAACCAATAAAATAATTATTCAATTCGTAGAATAAATACTAATATATAATAGTTATTGTCATTGAAGAGAGAAACAGTTGGAAGTAATTATTAGAATCTTGGAACTAAAAAGTAGGTTGTAGTAGAGAGAGAGTGTGGTAGAAGGGCAATAAAGTTATTTTATATTTACTTATTATTTTTAAATTTTATTTTTATTTTTATGTACTAAGATCTTGGACAGAATCTGTCCAAATAGCACATTATCTTTTTAGATGCATTTAAATAAGTGGACAAATGACAAAGGCAAAAACTCATATAGGACCGTCTTACGGGTCTCAATCCGTAAGACGAATCCTATTTGACCGGCGGATCCTGTTGACTAGGTCCGCGGGTCAACAGCAGCTCCTGCCTTTTCTTTTTTTTCTGTTTTTCTTCCTCAGTTAAAGTAACAATTTTATGAGAAAAAGTATCAGTTATTTTAGATAAAGTATCATATTTTTTAATATAGCCACAAAATATGATTACATTACATTGAAGGATAAATAAATATATCAGAGTTAAAGTAACACCTTTATGAGTAAAAATATATATTTTTTGAGACAAAATATCATGTTTTAAGAGTAAAAATATCTATTTTTTAAATAAAATATTACATTTATTAATAATAAATACAAAGAAAGATGAATAATATATATGATAGAGTTAAAGTAAAACTTTTATAAGAAAAAGTATTTGTTTTTTGAGATAAAGTGACATATTTTTTAATATAGTCACAAATTATGAATATATTACAATATATATATATATATATATATTTAACAGAGTTAAAGTAATACTTTTATACGTTAAAGTATCTATTTTTTGAGATAAAGTATCATGTTTTTTAATATAGTCACAAATTACAAAGGAAGGATAGAAGGAAAAATAAAAAATAAATATGATATCGTTAAAGTAACACTTTTATAAGTAAAATTATCCATTTGTTGAGATAAAGTATCAGATTTCTTAATACAGTTACAAACTAGTAACAAAAAAAGAGGAAAAATAAAAAATAAATATGATGTAGTTAAAGTAACACTTTTATAAGTATCCCTTTATTGAGATAATGTATCATGTTTTTTTAATAGACTTGGGTTCGATACTTAGCCTTTACATTTGTAGGCGTTTTTAATTTTTTTTTAATTACCAGGCATATTCATGAATGGGTTTATATATATTGTTATACTGAAATTGCACAATAAGCACTATTGGTGTAGTGGTAGAACACCACCTTAAGCCTATGAAAGTCATGGTTTTGATTCCCCTGTGGAGCGGCGCTGAAGTGATTTTTTTTTTAAATAACAGGTGTTGTAGGCGGGTTGGATGGGCGGTAGGCGGGTGGGATCCGTCTTACGAATAGGATCCGTAAGACGGTCCTACAAGAGACCTACTCAATGACAAATATCTTTTCTGGCAGTGATCTTTAATTCAATATGCTATAAATGATTCCAAGCTCATGATCAATCAAATACTACAAAAAGTTTTGAGTTTCAAATTAACGAGCTTGAATTTGTTTAGCTCAAGCTTACTTAAAATGTAAGTTGCATATTATCTCACGCTTGAGCCTGGCTTTAAAATAAATATGTCCAACTACAGCTCATTTTGCTAGAGCCAGCTAAACAATGATACTTTTATTAGATTTTGAGAGCTAAATTATTTGATGTAACACCCCTAATTGTTTTATAATTATTATCTTATATTTTTATTTATTAATTATAATTAAAATTAAAATTAACTATATATATATACATTTTTATATTTTATCTACTTCTTATGGGTTACCTTTTATTAGACAATCCTCAATAATACCCATCATCTCTTTTGTACTCATCATTATCCCCAACTCATGCCACTTTAAGCCATGATGTACTTTTCTTATTTTTTTTCCTGCAAACTATGTCTTTTAACTATAGTCCAATAAAACGCCATTTTTCTTTCATTTTTATACCATCACAAAATAGACACAAATCTCCTTCTTTGCAAAATTTGATGAATTCAATTATGTTTATTTGAGGTACTCTAATCAATAAGTGAGTTTTCATTTTTATCTAATACCATGACGAAATTCTTAATTTTTTTTCTTGTGTTTGTTCTCTCGCCATTATTTCGTTAGAAATAAAAAGGGATTCAAAATTATGGATTTGTAAAGGGTAAAAGATAAGATGATATTTCAGGGTGTGTGTTACTATATGTTTGTGTGTGCTCGTGTGTGTGTATTTTTCTTTAGTGTGTGTAACTTTGTGTGCGCGCGTGTAGTAGTGTGTGTGTAACTGTGTGTGTGTAGTAGTGTGTGTACATCTATGTGTGTAAATGTGTATGTGTGTGTGATTTAATTTGTGTGAGTGTTGTGTGTGTGTGTGTGCGCGCGCGCGCGTATGGTGTGTGAGTGTGTAATACATATTGTGTGTGTGTGTGTTTTAATTGTGTGTGTCTGTGAAGGTGTTTTAGTGTGTGTGACTTTAGAGAGCGAGAGAGAGAGAGAGGACGAAAATGGGTTTTTTTTTAACGGACTTGTGTTTGAAACTTAGGTAGATAATTGGATTCATTTGTAATTTTTTTTATTTAACGTTTCTAGGATTATTTTTAATTTAGTCCCAAGCAATTTTAATTCAGTCCAGATATTTATTTAAAATTTCCAGATTTTCGAATTTACCCCTATAACTTAATTGGACTTTATGTAGATTTTAAATTTGACCGTACAAGTGTTTAATTCATCCAAAAGCTTAAATTTACTTCTGATTTTCATTCAATTTAGCTTCAAAATTTATATTTTTAGTCAACCTTCACTTATTAAAAAGCCCTAGACTATTTTATAAGTATAATTATTTTTAATTAGAAGTAACTACTTAATCTGTAGTTTTAAATTATAAATTTATATTGTAGGTGACGACGAACCGTACAATTAAGGCTTCCACTTTCGAGAAATTTGTGCACCTATATTATTTGCTGATTTAGGTAGGGATTCTTATCACAATTTATGTGTATAATTCATTATCCTTGTTAAATGCCTAAACTGTTCAATTATGTAAATTATGCATTTTCAATGTATTACATGATATGAATAATTATGTGAATTATATGTTTTTGATGTGTTACAATATATGCATAATTATGTGATTTATAAGCTTTCAATATGTGATATTATATGATTACTTTATTATGAATTACATGCTTTTCATCGCGATGTATATTATGTATGTTTGTGTAATTGAAAAAAAAAATGGCATCGTGCCACGAGAAAGGAAAATATGGCATTCGTGCCAAGGGAAAGGAATATTTTTGCCCTCGTGCCACGGGAGAGGAAAATATGGCATTCGTGCTATGGGAAAGGAAATTTTTGGCCACGTGCCACGGGAAAGGAAAAATATGGCTCTGGTGCCACGGGAAAGGAAAATATTTGGCCACGTGCCACGAGAAAGGAAACATTTTGGCCACGTGCCACTGGAAAGGAAAATATGGCATTCGTTCCACGGAAAAGGAAATTTTTTGGCCTCCTGCCATGGGAAAGGAAAATATGACATTTGTGCCTACAAGAAAGGTTATGTGTTATCTGGCTTATACCAACGGGAAAGGTTATGTGTTATTCGGCTTATGCCAATGGGAAAGGATATGTGTTAATTATGTAATTGTGCACTATTCGTATTTAGCTTGGACAATTTTTATTCCTACTGAGTAAGTGATTACTCATCCCATAAATTCAAACTCTTTTCAGATTATATGGATGGATGAGCTGCAAATGTGGGGGAATAGCCGAAGATTTCACTTCTTAATTATTTCAAATTCAAGAACATTGAATTCGCTTCAAATTTCGAATATTTGTGATGTACTATCTTTTTATTTGTTTCAAAGTATTTTTGAATGGATTTTTAATTTTTGCCAAATACTCTATAATTATTTCATAAGACTTAAGGTTTCCTAATTATCGCTTACGCTAAACTTTTCATTTATCTATTTATTTAAAATAAAATAAAATAAAAAATTATACGGATTTTCTTAAAATTTTAGTAACGCTAAAAATGCATTTCAAAAAGTAGGACGTTACAGTATGGCATCAGAGCAGGTCTACTTTCCTGTAGACTTGCAATTTTAAAATTTTTTTCCTCAAAAACTTAAAATGGCTATCCCTCTCCATCGCGCTCCGTCCAACCAGGTAACATTTATTTAATTTTCACATCATTAGAAATTGGGAAAGTATGATATGCTATGTGAATTATGAAAGTTTATGTGAACGTTTACGTGCCTTGTTAGAACTTACGAATGTATTCTTTGATTCGTTACATGATTTCAAATTTCTTGCATGCCACTTTAGGCGTAGAGAACAATGTAAAATAGCGATTCATAATGAACCACAGAAAAACAACATGTATTTTCTTTATAATATGTTATAGAGTTGAATGACTCATATGATCAATTTTTTACTTTAGATTGGCCCGCACATTTAAAAACACTAGAAAGTCTAACGCGTGTAGAATCATTCTGCGAGGAGAATTAAACTTAGATATTTTATTTTCTCTTGTAGAGATCATTCAAACTTGTAACTTAACTCAAACCAGAGTCTATGGGATGTCGGCAATACACCTACTCTAGTCTATTTGATATTGATATTATGCATTCTTTTGTTTAATTTGATTTCCGAGCTAAAATCCAACTCGAGAATTACACTGTTAGCGACACACTAGAAATGAGCCCCACATCCGAAATAAACAATAAGTACTGATTTAGTGATTAATAATAGGGAGTTGGATTTTGACGAAAGGGTTTAGAATCGGATTTGCATGTGATTAGGATGAAAGATTTTGATATCATCTTAAGGATGGACTGGCTGAATAAGTACAAGGCTAACATAAAATGTCGCGAGAGAGAAATAATTTTACGACCCTTAAATGGAGATGAATTCACATTTTTTGGAGCGAGAGTAAGTGGTATGCCCCAGATGATACCAACAATGAAAATAGTCAAGATATTGAAGAAAGGAAATTGTCAGGGGTATCTGGTGAATGTGATGGCCACTCCGATAGCCGAGAAAACCCTTATGGAAGTCCCATTTGTACATGAATATGATGACGTCTTTCCAGAAGATTTGTCGGGAGTACTTCCAAATCGACCAATAGAGTTTACAATTGATTTGATTTCGGGAGTTGTCCCTGTATCGAAAGCACCATTTAGAATGGCACCCAAGGAGCTTCAGGAACTAAAAGTTCAGCTACAAGTTCACAATCCGACTGAGCGTGTCGCCTTGAGAAGCGCCAGCTTTATTTGTAAAGAAGAAAGATGGGACAATGAGAATGTGTATAGGCTACAGGGAGTTGAATAAGCTCACCGCAAAGAACAAATATACTTTGCCAATGATTGAGGATCTTTTTGATCAATTCAATGGGGCAAATGTATTTTCTAAGATTTAATTGAGGTCTGGATATCATTAACTGAAGGTTATGGAAGAAGATATACCCAATACGGCTTTTAAGACCTAATATGGGCACTATGAGTTGATAATGAGGCCCTTCGGACTTAGTAATGCTCCGACAATATTTATGGATTTGATGAGCTGGGTTTTCCATTCGTACTTGGATCTATTTGTGATTATATTCATAGATGATATCTTTGTATACTCAAATGATATATAAAAATATTAGAAATACATCATCATAGTGTTGGAGACTCTCCATAAAGAGAAATTGTATGTCAAATTCATGAAGTGCGAGTTTTGGCTAGACCAAGTAGTTTCTTTTTGGGACATGTATTACATTGAAAAGTACTGAAGTCAACACCAACAAAAGTTGAAGCTGTGGAAAAAGGGTTGGCTCCTACGAACGTCAATGAAGTGTGTAGTTCTTAGGTCTTATTGGATATTACCGAAGGTTTAGCAAAAGATTTTCAAAGATTAGCAGACCCAATGAGCCAACTCACAAAATGTAAGAAGTTTATTTGGACTGAGAGGTGCGAGCAGTGTTTTCAAAACTCAAACGACGTCTAGTCTCAACATCGGTTTTAACAATTCCAAATACTATAGAGGGTTTTGTAATATACAATGATGCATTGAAATAAGGATTATGGTGTATCTTGATGTAATAATGGTAAAGTGGTTGCCTACATTTCAAGACATTTGAAACGTCATAAGCTCAATTACCCTACACATGACTTTGAGTTGACAATAGTCATGCACGCCTTAAAGATATGGTGTCACTATTCAAAAAAATGCGAAATTTACAATGATCACGAGATTTTGAAGTATTTCTTTACACGAAAAGAGTTGAACATGAGATTCAAATGAGATGGTTAGAACTCGTGAATGATTGTGATTACAAGATCCATTATAATCCTAGTAAAGTTTGTCACGCCCCAAATGGAACGCGACGACGATCCACAACTTAAATACAATAACCAAACAATCTAGACAAATATCAACGAGAACCCAATGAAACAGAGTCTAAATAGCAGCGGAAATAAATAACAAGTACAAATACATCTTACAGCCCACAATCCATAATCCAAATTACATATCCAAAAAATCAACCAAATATAACAACTTAAAGTCAAAGGGTCCTACGCCCTTCAGTTACAAACCGGAATGGAAAGAAATACAAGAGTCCAACAACAACACAAGAAAAGAGTCCAACAACAACAAGAAGAAGTAGTTAATCCAACAAGCGGAGTACAAGGCTCAATCCGTGGTCGCTTCAGCATCTTCGACGAAGTCCTCATCTAAGGTTAGAAAATAGGTGGGGATGAGACAGAGGTGATCGTGTGCAAGTGTGGCAATATATAGTTAATGTGAGAAAACAGTTATATGAAAACGCGTGAGTATGATGCATGAATTCACACACATCCACAAGCGTCGTGATAAATATATTTATGTAATATACTTATACGATTCGAGAAAATTTCATGGTCACACATACACTATGTGATTCATCAAGACAGTAGGATTGCGTGCGGAATTGTAACGCCAATCCCATGCAAGGCGAGATAATGGTTGCGTATGGATTTGTAGCGCCAACCAATGCAAAATAAGTAGCGGTTGCGTGCGGTTTGTAGCGCCAACCAAACGGGTCCGATAACTCGAATCGTGTGGATCAGACAGCGATTCCTTCGTTCTTCCTTATAACTCCCCAGGCATGATGGTCCAAGACCGGTCACCTTATCGCTCCATAGGCAAAGACAAAATCCACAGTGGAGCTTGCAAGGCTCGGATCTGTCATAATCATGATTATACCTCAAGTAATACGACCCGCTTCCCTTGGACACTCCGTCCCTCGATTGCGGGATTAGCGATTGGGGAAGAGTGGAATAGCAAAATGAGCCGCCCTGGTTCCATCCCCGACGTATCCATTCCGATCGTGAGCCCGACACACCAAGTTGACTCAGGCAGGAAAGTAAATACAAGTACAGGCAGTCAACTAGGCAGTCGAGTATTATTGATTCAGGGAAGCAGTTCAGGAAATTTTTTGAAAAGCGCGAGTGGCAATTATGGCGTTGGTGGAGTATTTGGATGAAGATGATCATCGGAAGGATAAGAAATCTTCGATATCTTGAAAGGTTAGGTGGAACATAAGTCCCGTAATAGATTCAAAATCGCAAGGCGAGGAAGTCGTTCCGCGATCGGGTATTAATCGGTCAAATTGATCCGATAAGACAAGGGTTTTTGGGAAAGTAAAATACTTTAATTAAATCTCCAAGTCAGAGGGTCCAGGGCTATTTTAGTAAAAGAGAAAATAATTTGAGTTAGATCCTTTATAAAAGAAAAATTGTAATTTAGAACCGTTTTGTAAAAACCAACACTTTTGGGGTTAAAATTGAATAAATAATATCCCGACCTTGAAACATTATGAGGACAGTTCCTAAATTCTCTAAATTATTTAGATATTCAGGTTTTTAAAGTTTTGAGGTCGAGTTTTTATAAAATTCTCACATTGGCCCCAAATTTGTAAAAATTGCCAATTCGGACCTTAAGTTTAAAATAATCGGAACTCACAAACCTGAAGGGATTTTAATGTGATTCCAGTTGGAAAATGTCACTACAGTTAGTGGGATATTGGGACAAAAGCAGTTTTTAAAAGAAATAAGTGTAGGTCCTTTAACTTTTGAAAATATCATTTTTGTCCCATTTTGAAATAATTGCCTTTAAGGCTTTTAGGGGTCCAATTGTGATGAAATTTGAACCTTGCATCCAAAATATAATTAAGTTATAGTTAAGTTAGTATTTCCAGGTGCATGGGCTGCATAAGTCCCGGAAATTTCATTTGGGTCCTCAAGTTTAGTATTTTACACATTAGTCCCTCAATTTTAGTAAAATTGCTTTCCAAGCCCTAACCACTTGGATTTTTTGGAATCCTTTTAAAATATGTAATTCCCAGTACCTTAAAAGTAAAAATTTCAAATTTTAAAGTTTAGGTCTGGTGCAGTTTTAAAAATTGCAAAGTAGCCCTTAAACTTTCAAAATTTTATAATCTAGTCCTTGAGCTTTTAAAGGTTGATTTTATTTATCTTAAAACTCTTAAAACTTTATTAAAATGTCCAAAAGTCATTTTTGAACCTGAGAACAGTCCCAAAAATCGAAATTTGCATAGGGTCCTTTAACTTTTATTTTCTTGCAATTTAGTCCACCAACTTTCCATTTTTACATTTTTAAGTCCAAAATTGAAATTTAATCAATTATGCTCGACTTGTCCAGGTTATAAGTCATCCAAAACATAGATTTTAAAGATCATACACATGCATGTCCAATACATACAAGAATTCATCAAATAAAACATTAAATTGCACATGCATGCACCTAAAATTCAATAAATAGTAATTTTGAGCAACTCTTGAGAATTTTCATGACTTGATACATAAAATTGACATGCAATACATTGATTATATATATCTCAAGGATCATGATCAAATTTTCTACATGCATTTTAATAAAAACACCTAATAGTTGGAAAATATTTTTCCACCCACCTTAAAATTGGAAATTGTGAAATAAAAGGATAAATTTCACAAGTTTTGGATGAGGCTTCTTAGGTCAGCCCCTAAGTCAAGAAATATCAAAAATTTGAAGTTAGAAAAATGAGAGAAAAATTAAGGAGAAAAAGAAGGAGATAAGGAAATGAGGACTACACTTTACCTTGTGTAGTAGATGTTTGGAGACTAGTTGAAGCTTAAAAATTGGAGATTTTGGTTCAACTCCACAATCACCTAAGGTCAGCCCCTATTTCTCAAAAATGAAAAAGGGGTGTCAAAATTTGAAAAAAAAAATAGGGAGAAGAAGAAAAATATACTAGAGTCCATTATCTTACCTTATAGTCTAAATCTTCAAAATTTTCTTCAAGTCTTGAAATCTTCTTCAAGGTGATGTCAAGCTCTAGTCTTCAAAGTCTTCTAAATGTACCTCCAAAATCCAAATTTAAACTTAAGTTAAGAGGTGAAATAGATGAACTAGGTGATATCAAATATGGATTGAAGATGAAATTTCTTACCTTGTGGTATAGGTGTGTTCGAAATTTTTGAAGAATAAGGAGGAAAAATCTTGAAAAGTTTCTAATTGTTGAAGAAGAAAGTGAGAAGAAGAGTAGAGACAAGTTGAGAGTTTAGAGAGAATGAGGAGGATTTTGTGTAGGAGATGAATGTGTTAGTGAAAATATTTAACAAAATTTTTGAAACAAAAGGCCTCATGGCCGTCCACATTGATGAGAGAGGGGGAGGAATTTTATTCAAATTGTGTCTTGCATTTTGCCTCTTGCATGGGGAACATTTTGAAGGTCAAAGGTATGGGCAAGAGAATGTTTGAATGGAATGTTGGAAGACTTCCAACATGTTGGCAAAAATAATATTAAAAAAGTAATGTAAGAGATGATGTGTATAATGTTTGAATTAATGGTATAATTATACACAAGATGACTAATATAAGGTGTAGGTGTATAAGAGTTGGATGATATTTTTACTCCAAAATTTCCATGTTGGCCGTCCACTATGAGGGCATTATGGTAATTCCATATATTTTTTTTTTGTACCAAATTTGATGTTAATAGATGAAATATATCAATCTCCAAAATAATTAGTGATTTCCTTGATCACTTATAAGTCTCATGATCACTTAATCTAAATCAAAATCTAAATCAATCTCCAAAATAGAATTAATGATGATCATGATCACAAGTAATTAAATAAAATAAAATAAAATACAAAATATATATAGTATTAAAAATTACCCGTCAAAATGACGCGGTAAAATAGTCGATCAAATGTATAAACGACAATAAGGATCAATTATAAGCTCGGAAAAATCGGGGCTTCACATCCTCCCCTCCTTAAAAGAATTTGGTCCCCAAATTCTCTTCAGAATAGTTCTGGATATTGATTCCTTATGTCTTCTTCCATTTCCCACGTTGCGTCTTCGTCTCGGTTGTGGTTCTGCCACACTACCTTAACCATCGGGATTTCTCTCTTACGCAACTGTCGTATCTGCTGATCAATGATCCGGATCGGCTTCTCGGTGTAGGATAGATTTTCCATTAGAGGAGGAGTATCACGAGTGATGATATGTTCGGGATCTAGTTGATACTTCTTCAATCTCGACACGTGGAATACATCGTGCATTCCCGCATATGGTACTGGTAACTCAAGTCGGTAGGCTAACTTCCCGATCCTCTGTAAAATCTTGTAAGGTCCAATATATCTCGGACTCAACTTGCCTCCTTTCTTCGGATTGATCAATCCTTTACGTGGTGAGAGTCTGAGAAATACTTCGTCACCGACTTCAAATTCCAAATCCTTTCTTCTCTTGTCCGCGTAACTCTTTTGGCGGCTCTGAGCTGTGCGAATCCGCTCCTTGATCAGCTTGACCTTCTCCATGGCCTCCTGAACTAAGTCAACCTTTGGAATCGAGGGCGACTTTTGTTTCTCTTTCGGAGTCCATTGGTCATCAATCTCCCAGTGTAGTGGGGATCTACATTTTGGCCCATATAATGTCTCGTAGGGTGCCATCCCAATCGTGGCCTGATAACTATTATTGTAGGCAAACTCGGCTAATGGTAAGTGCGAATCCCAACTTCCTTGAAAATCCAATGTGCAAGCTCGCAACATATCTTCAAGGGTTTGAATTGTTCGCCGATCGTCCATCGGTTTGTGGATGTCTTCTTGTCTTTGAAACTTAGCGAGGTACCCAATTCTTCGTGCAAGCACTTCCAAAATCTGAGACAAACCTCGGGTCTCTGTCGGATACTATGTCGACCGGTACTCCATGCGAATCGAATGATTTCTCGATATAAATCGCAAGTTTCGCAAGCTATCGTTTCTTGATGGGTAAAAAGTGTGCGATTTCGTGAGTCGGTCTACCACCACCCAAATAGCATCATGGCCTCCTCTCGGTCTTTGGTAGATCCGTCACGAAGTCCATCGTTATGTGTTCCCATTTCCACTGGGAATTCTCAACGGTACCGTAGTAAACCAGGTGGTCGTTGGTGTTCGCTTTTACTCATTGACAAGTTAAACATCTCGCAACGAACTCGCTACCTGGTTCTTCATGTTTACCCACCAATAACTCCTTTTCAAATCCTTATACATCTTGTTTCCCCCAGGATGTATAGTGTATTTTGAACGGTGTGCCTCTCGCTTAGATTTTATTCCTAATAATCTGCTCGTCATTCGGTACACACACTCGATTCCGGAATCGATAACTCCATCTTCGTGCACCGAGAATTCGATCTTTCTCCTTTAAGTATCTTCTCCTTCGATTTTGAAGATGTGTATCTTTCTCTTGTGTTTCTTTGATCTCTTTATCAAAGATTGGGTGTAACCGAAATATTAGCACATGAAATCGAGTATTGGTTCTCGTCGATTCCAATTGCTCACTCTTCTAATGATTCCCACTCTCGAATCATAAGTCCGCTAAGCTCGCCTTTCTACGCTTAGAGCATCTACTACGACGTTAGCTTTCCCGGGATGGTATTGAATATTAAAGTGATAGTCCTCAATCAACTCCATCCATCTCTCGTTGCCTCGTTGAGGTCTTTCCGGGAGAATAGGTACTTCAAGCTCTTATGGTCCGTGAAAACCGTGAATGTTGCTCCGTAGAGATAGTGTCTCCATTTCTTCAACGCGAACACTATTGCCGCCAATTCCAAGTCATGCGTTGGATAATTGGCCTCATATGGCTTGAGGTTTCGTGATGCATAAGCGATAACTTTTCCTTCCCGCATGAGCACCTTTGCTCCTAGTCCTTCTTTTGATGCATCACTTTGTAGACGACAAAGTTTTCTTTCCCTTTGGAAGGGCTAAGACTGGAGTCGTAGTAAGTCATTTCTTCACTCTTGAAACTCGCCGCACTTGTCATTCCACTCAAACTTGACTTGCTTCTGGTTATTCGAGTGAGTGGTCCTGGCTATCTTGGAGAAATCCTGGATAAATCTTCGATAATATCCAAGTCCTAGAAACTCCTGATTTCCGTTCTGACTCGGGTTGTTTCCATTCAACCACCGTCCTGCACCTTAGAAGGATCCACCGCAATCCCAAAGTCTGGATACTATGTGTCCCAAGAACGCGACTTCACTAAGCCAAAATTCGCACTTGCTGAATTTGGCATACAGCTTATGCTCTCATAGTGTCTCTAAAATGATTTTCAGATGACATTCGTGCTCTTCTCTAGACTTAGAGTATACGAGTATGTCATCAATGAATATTACTACGAATTGATCTAAATAAGGTTGAAAAACTCGATGCATCAGATCCATAAATGCTGCTGGTGCATTCGTCAGACCGAAAGGCATTACTACAAACTCGTAGTGTCCATATCGGGTTTGAAATGCAGTTTTGGAAATGTCTCCTTCGCGGATCTTCAGTTGATAATATCCTTGCTGTAAGTCAAACTTCGAGTACACCGTCGCTCCTTGAAGTTGATCAAATAGTTCGTCTATCCTCGGGAGGGGATATTTGTTCTTGATGGTCACGCTATTAAGACCACGATAATCTATACACAGTCTTAATGTGCCATCCTTCTTTTTGACGAACAACACAGGTGCTCCCCACGGAGACGTACTCGGTCGGATAAATCCCACATCCATCAGTTTCTGTAATTGCGTTTTCAACTCTTGTAACTCAAGAGGAGCCATTCTATACGGGGTTCTGGCAATCGGGGCAGTCCCTGGCAACACCTCGATGGCGAACTCGACTTCCCTATCTGGAGGAATAGTGGTGAGTTCTTGTGGAAATACATTCGTATATTCTGATACTATAGGTACTTGGTTGATTTGTGCCTCAACCTTGGGTTTGTTAATTACAAACGCCAAGTACCCTCGAGCCCCTCTAGTGATTTCCTTCCTCGCTTTCATTGTTGAAATGATTGGGGCAATCTTAACTCGTGCCCTTCCCGAAATTTCCACTTCGGATTTTCCGGGTTCACATAGCTTAATGGACTTGTTATGGCAGTCCATTTGTGCATGGTGTGCAGATAACCAGTTCATCCCCAATATCACGTCGTATTCGGATATAGGTAATAGGATTAAATCGGCAGGAAAGTTTATCTCAGCAATCTTAACTTCGCATGCATTATAGATAATATCTGTTATCTGACTTGCCCCCATAGGAGTTGACACTTCTAGACATATAGGCATATGTTCCATGCATGCATGCAGTTTGTGTACAAAATGCGGTGCAACAAATGAATGCGTTGATCCAGGGTCGAACAATATTTTAGTGTAGTGGTTAGATACTAGAAGCGTACCTTCCACCACATCTGTTGCCTCCAGAGCCTCCTCTTCAGCTAGTGCAAAAGCTCGAGCGGGCATCCTTGCCCGATTACCCTGGCCATTTCCCGTTTTACTCGCGGCTGCGTCTGTTTGGTTCGATCATCGTACTTCGGGCAATCTTGTAGATGGTGCTGATTATTACCATAGCGCAAACACTTTCCTTGTTTACGCCAATAGTCGTTGGCGGTATGTCCCGATTTACGGCAATGTGCACACACTTGACCCGCTTTCCTTGTACTTGGTTTCTTTCCTTATCTCATTTTATTAATCGGTCCCTTCAAACTTAGCAAAGGTTTAGATGGTTGTCCCACACTGTCCTCTTAAGACTGCTCGATGGCCTACTCTGCTGAATTTGTCCAATACGGTTGATCCAGCCCCGACTCAATGCGGAGAGTCATCTTTACTGCGGGCCGAGTAGTAGGTTGTCGAACAACGATCAGCTTGTTTACAAGTTCCGATTTCAATCCTCGAGTGAACTTGTAAAGCTTATCCTCTTTCAAGATCGATTGTCCCCAGAGCATACTTGGACAATCGGTGAAATTCGGACTCGTCGAGCTACGGTCGATCGATTCCTCGCCTCAACTGTGGAATTCATCTCGGCGCGCTTCTTTCACAACCTTGTGGAATATATTTGTTCATTGAACTTGGCCAAGAAATTTCGCCATGTTCGACTACCCGGCCTCTGTTCCCATCTCCTTTTAATCGCCCTCCACCAGGTCTCTCTAGCGGCCGATTCCAGACGAAATACGGCGAGTGTGACTTTCTGTTCGTCTGAGTATTGGAGAGCATTGAAGATATTCTCCAACTTCTCTACCCATTCTTCTCGCCTTCAAATCGTCCGGCTCAACGTGCGATCGTTCGCCTCTCGGCGGGTTCGGGAGCACGGGGTTGAGGCTCGCATGTTGCCTCATGAAAACTAGTATTTGGCTTTGTAAGGCTTGTGTGGTCAAATTATCTCCTGCAGGCGGGAGGAGGCGGTGGTAATTCGGGGGGTACCCGGTCCCTGGGTGCGTCATCATCCCCTCGTGGAACGCGACGAGGTCTCCCACGTCCTCGATGTTCGGCCATTCTGTATCTTGAAGCGTTAGTTGCGATTCACGAGTAAATGAATACAATAATTATTCGCGTAAAGCAAGTGATATCGCAGGCAAAGTAAAACCAAACACAAGATATTGAATAAATAGCAAAAGGCATATCCATTAACGTAAAACTTGAATACACCCATAGTACAACAGTAGAATACTGAGTCAAGATACACCAGAACCAAAATACAACAGAATCTAGTACAATAGAAGGTAAGGTACAACATCAAATAAGCGTCTACAACAACAAGTACAAACTAACACTCACTAACTAATCGGTGAGATCGCCATCATCGTCGCTCGCAGCCTATGTCCATAATCGGGGTGGGTCGGGCCGAGGGCGCCTCGACCTCGGGCCAATCCACGAAGTCTAACCACTGCTCGAATCCCTGAGCCTCATCAAGTGGAGCAGCCTCAAGTGCCTCAGGCTCTCCAATGTCGACTGGATCCTCCTCGGGATCCTCCTCAGGATCCTCCTCAGGATCCTCCTCGGCGTCAGGTACGGGCTCTACCTCGGGTGGTGGCAATGGCTGGGCATTAGCTGCCAAAGCAGCCTCAAGTGCGGCGTCTCTCTGAGCTAGGGCCTGTGTAAGGTCCTCTATGACCGCATCCGCTTGATGAGGTCTCTCCAAGCGCTCGACGGTGTCGCGGGATAGGTGGGCGTCAATCTCCAATTTACGCGGCGTCACTTGCCCTCTTCATCTTCTCTCGCATGTTATCCAGCGCTCCCGATACTCAGTATTTGGTCCTCCCGCTCTTATGGTGTTGTCGCGTCCTTGATGACAAGTGGTCGCTCGCTCTTTTCATCTTGGCTCCTCGCCAAGTGTTGAGTTAGGTCCCTATTATGCTGGCGCTACTCGGCTAGCTCGAGGTCGCGCGATCACTCTCTCGGTGCCGGTGAATCATCGCCGTGCCGGTAATATTCCCGCTCAAAGACGGGCATGGAAAACATCGCACCATGAAGGCGGTGCGCTCCATCCCGATCAAACAAAACTAAGGCGGATCACCAAAGGTAGAGGAGAAATAGGGAGAGAATAAGGAAAGAACGAATAAAGGGAAATCAGTCAAGAATCAACTAAGTCAAGACAAGTATGACTATGAAATATCAAAATATGCGTTCTAACTTAGTTCAAACATCAATAAGACAGTTCTACGCCAATTTGAAATCGAATTCACAATTAATTGGTCAAGTCGCGACTACCCAAAACACAGATCGAGGGTCCTATCCTGGGTCGCTCGGTGTAAGTTTCCATCTTACTAGCCGAGCTCTGATACCACTCTAATCGTCACGCCCAAACGAACGCGACGAGGATCCACAACTTAAATACAATAACCAAACAGTCTAGACAAATATCAACGAGAACCCAATGAAACAGAGTCTAAATAGCAGCGGAAATAAATAACAAGTACAAATACATCTTACAGTCCACAATCCATAATCCAAATTACATACCCGAAAAAATCAACCAAATATAACAACTTAAAGTCAAAGGGTCCTACGCCCTTCAGTTATAAACCGGAATGGAAAGAAATACAAGAGTCCAACAACAACACAAGAAAAGAGTCCAACAACAACAAGAAGAAGTAGTTAATCCAACAAGCGGAGTACAAGGCTTAATCCGTGGTGGTGGTTCAAAGATCTTCGACGAAGTCCTCATCTAAGGTTAGAAAATAGGTGGGGATGAGACAAAATCTCGGTGGATGGGGTGATCGTGGTGCAAGTGTGGCAATATATAGTTAATGTGAGAAAACAAATTATATGAAAACGCGTGAGTATGATGCATGAATTCACACACACCATCCACAAGCGTCATGATAAATATATTTAAGTAATATACTTATACGATTCGAAAAACATTCATGGTCACACAGCACTATGTGATTGATCAAGACAGTAGGATTGCGTGCGGAAATGTAACGCCAAACCTATGCAAAGCGATAATGGTTGCGTCACGGTTTGTAGCGTCAACCAATGCAAAACAAGTAGCGGTTGCGTGCGGATTTGTAGCGCCAACCAAACGGGTCCGATAACTCCGGAATCATGTGGATCGAGGCAATGATTCCTTCGTTCTTCCTTATAACTCCTCGGGCGGGATGGTCCAAGACCGGTCACCTTATCGCTCCATAGGCAAAGACAAAATCCACAAAGGAGCTTGCAAGGCTCGGATCTGTCATAATCATGATTATACCTCAAGTACTACGACCCGCTTCACTTGGACACTCCGTCCCTCGGTTGGGGATTAGGGCGATGGGGCCTAAGAGTGGAATAGTAGCCGAGCCGCTTGGTTCCATCCCCCGATGTATCCATTCCGATCGTGAGCTCGACACACCAAGTTGACTCAGCAGAAAGTAAATACAAGTACAGCAATCAACTCAGCGGTGGAGTATTATTGATTCAGGGAAGCAGTTCAGGAAAATTTTTGAAAAGCGCGAGTGGCAATTATGGCGTTGGTGGAGTATCTGGATGAAGATGATCATCGCAAGGATAAACAATCTTCGATATCTTGAAAGATTAGGTGGAACATAAGTCCCGTTATAGATTCAAAATCGCAAGGCGAGGAAGTCGCTCCGCGATCGGGTATTAATCGGTCAAATTGATCCGATAAGTCAAGGGTTTTTGGGAAAGTAAAATACTGTAATTAAATCTCCAAGTCAGAGGGTCCAGGGCTATTTTAGAAAAATAGAAAATAATTTGAGTTAGGCCCTTTATAAAAGAAAAATTGTAATTTAGCCCCGTTTTGTAAAAACCAACACTTTTGGGGTTAAAAATTGAATAAATATCCCGACCTTGAAAAATTATGAGGTCAGTTCCTAAATTCTCTAAATTGTTCAGAGATTCAGATTTTTTAAGTTTTGAGGTCGAAATTCTATAAAATTCTCACATTGGCCCCAAATTTGTAAAAATTGCCAATTCGGACCTTAAGTTTAAAATAATCGGAACTCACAAACCGGAAGGGCTTTTAATGTGATTCCAGTTGGAAAATGTCACTAAGGTTAGTGGGATATTGGGACAAAAGCAGTTTTTAAAAGAAATAAGTGTAGGTTCTTTTAACGTTTGAAAATATCATTTTTGTCCTATTTTGAAATAATTGCCTTTAAGGCTTTTAGGGGTCCAATTGTCATGAAATTTGAACCTTGGGTCCAAAATATAATTAAGTTATAGTTAAGTTAGTATTTCCAGGTGCATGGGCTGCATAAGTCCCGGAAATTTCATTTCGGTCCTCAAGTTTAGTATTTTACACATTAGTCCCTCAATTTTAGTAAAATTGCTTTCCAAGCCCTAACCAATTGGATTTTTTGTAATCCTTTTAAAATATGTAATTCCCAGTACCTTAAAAGTAAAAATTTCAAATTTTAAAGTTTAGGTCTGGTGCAGTTTTAAAAATTGCAAAGTAGCCCTTAAACTTTCAAAATTTTACAATCTAGTCCTTGGGCTTTTAAAGGTTGATTTTATTTATCTTAAAACTCTTAAAACATTATTACAATGTCCAAAAGTCATTTTTGAACCTGAGAACAGTCCCAAAAATCGAAATTTGCAGAGGGGTCCTTTAACTTTTATTTTCTTGCAATTTAGTCCACCAACTTTCCATTTTTACATTTTTAAGTCCAAAATTGAAATTTAATCAATTATGCTCGACTTGTCCAGGTTATAAGTCATCCAAAACATATATTTTAAAGATCATACACATACATGTCCAATACATACAAGAATTCATCAAATAAAACATTAAATTGCACATGCATGCACCTAAAATTCAATAAATAGTAATTTTGAGCAACAATTGAGAATTTTCATGACTTGATACATAAAATTGACATGAAATACATAGATTATATATATCTCAAGGCTCATGATCAAATTTTCTACATGCATTTTAATAAAAACACCTAATAGTTGGAAAATATTTTTCCACCCACCTTAAAATTGGAAATTGTGAAATAAAAGGATAAATTTCACAATTTTTGGATGAGGCTTCTTAGGTCAGCCCCTAAGTCAAGAAATATCAAAAATTTGAAGTTAGAAAAATGAGAGAAAAATTAAGGAGAAAAAGAAGGAGATAAGGAAATGAGAAGGACTACACTTTACCTTGTGTAGTAGACTAGTTGAAGCTTAAAAATTGGATTGAAGATGATAAGTCTTGAAATCTTCTTCAAGGTGATGTCAAGCTCTAGTCTTCAAAGTCTTCTAAATGTACCTCCAAAATCCAAATTTAAACTTAAGTTAAGAGGTGAAATAGATGAACTAGGTGATATCAAATATGGATTGAAGATGAAATTTCTTACCTTGTGGTATAGGTGTGTTCGAAATTTTTGAAGAATAAGGAGGAAAAATCTTGAAAATTTTCTAAGTGTTGAAGAAGAAAGTGAGAAGAAGAGTAGAGAGAAGTTGGGAGTTTAGAGAGAAGGAGGAGGATTTTGTGTAGGAGATGAATGTGTTAGTGAAAATCTTTAACAAAATTTTTGAAACAAAAGGCCTCATGGCCGTCCACATTGATGAGAGAGGGGGAGGAATTTTGTTCAAATTGTGTCTTGCATTTTGCCTCTTGCATGGGGAACATTTTGAAGGTCAAAGGTATGGGCAAGAGAATGTTTGAATGGAATGTTGGAAGACTTCCAACATGTTGGCAAAAATAATATTAAAAAAATAATGTAAGAGATGATGTGTATAATGTTTGAATTAATGGTATAATTATACACAAGATGACTAATATAAGGTGTAGGTGTATAAGAGTTGGATGATATTTTTACTCCAAAATTTCCATGTTGGCTGTCCACTATGAGGGCATTATGGTAATTCCATAATTTTTTTTGTCCCAAATTTGATGATAATAGATGAAATATATCAATCTCCAAAATAATTAGTGATTTCCTTGATCACTTATAAGTCTCATGATCACTTAATCTAAATCAAAATCTTAATTCTATAAGGTAAAAGTCTCTAAAATAAATAGTCTATTAAAATTCTAAGGTGACTAATAAATACAAAAATAGTAATAATGATCAATCAAGTGATCATAAATGCAAAATAAAATTAATGATGATCATGATCACAAGTAATTAAATAAAATAAAATAAAATACAAAATATATATAGTATTAAAAATTACCCGTCAAAATGACGCGGTAAAATAGTCAATCAAATGTATAAACGACAATAAAGATCAATTATAAGCTCGGAAAAATCGGGGCTTCACAAAGTTAATAACGTAGCAGACGGACAAGCTGAAAGAATCATTCAAATCATAGAAAAATTTACTGAGGGGTTGCATTTTGGATTTTGATGATAATTAGGAGAAATACTTGCCTCTTGTGGAATTCTCTTGCAACAATAGCTACCAGAAAACAATCATAATGGCCCTTATGAAGCCCTATATGGCAGAAAGTGTAGATCCCCTATCTATTGGGACGAAATTGGTGAGAAGAAAGTGTTAGGTCCCGAGCTAGTCGAGCAAATGGTCAAGGTTATTGAGAATGTCAGAGATAGAATAAAAATAGCCCAAGACCAAAGCATAAATCTTATGCAGATCAAAGAAGGAAAGACCTGCAGTTTAAAATATGAAAGAAAGTTTTCCTAAACGTTGCACTGACCAAAGAAATAGTAAGATTCGACAAGAAGGGAAAACTGAGACCTAGGTTTATTGGACCATTCAAAATTTTAAAGCGTGTCGAAGATGTAGCTTACATATTCGCATTACCGCCAGAGCTAGCAGCAGTTCATAATGTATTATACATATCTATGTTGAGGAAGTACGTCCACGATCCAAGCCACATATTCAATCATGAAGTGCTGGAAGTCAACCGAGACATGACTTATGAAGAAAAACCGATGGCTATCCTTAACAGAAAGATACACAAGTGGAGAAACAGAGACATCACCCTAGTCAAGATTCAGTGGACTAGACATGGTCAAAAAGAAGCTACGTGAGAGCGTGAGGATGAGATTCGAACTAAGTATCTCGAATTATACCATCAACCGGGTAAGCTTAAAATTTCGAGGGCGGAATTTTTTTATAAGAGGGGTAGGATGTAACACTAATTCTTATCTTATATTTTTATTTATTTATTATAATAATAATTAATATTAACTATATATATGTATATACATTTTTATATTTTATCTACTTCTTATGGGTTACCTTTTATTAGACAGTCCTCAATAATACCCATTATCCCCATTTGTACTCATTATTATCCCCAACTCATGCCACTTTAAGCCATGATGTACTTTTCTTATTTGTTTTCCTGCAAACTATGTCTTTTAACTATAGTCCAATAAAACCCCATTTTTTTCATTTTCATTCCATCACAAAACAGACACTCTCCCTCTTTGCAAAATTTGGTGAATTCAGTTGTGTCTATTTAAGGTACTAAGTGAGTTTTTATTTTTATCAAATACCATGACGAAATTCTTAATTGTTTTTCTTGTGTTTGTTCTCTCGCCATTATTTTGTCAGAAATAAAAAGGGATTCAAATTTATGGATTTGGAAAGAGTAAAAATTAAGATGATATTTGAGGGTGTGTGTTACTATATGTTTGTGTGTGTGTATTTTTCTTTAGTGTGTGTAAATGTGTGTGTGCGTGTAGTAGTGTGTGTGTGTGTAATTGTGTGTGTGTAGTAGTGTGTGTGTAAATTAGTATGTGTGTAAATTAGTATGTGTGTGTGATTTAATTTGTGTGAGTGTTGAGTGTCTGTGTGTATGTGTGTGTGTGTATGGCGTATGAGTGCGTAATACAGATTTTGTGTGTGTGTTTTAATTGTGTGTGTGTCTGAAGGTGTTTTTGTGTGTGTGACTTTAGAGAGAGAGGACGAAAATGGGTTTGTTTTTCTAAGGGACTTGTGTTTGAAAATTAGGTAGATAATTGGATTCCTTTGTAATTTTTATTTTCATTTAATGTTTATGGATTATTTTCAATTTAGTCCCAAGCAATTTCAATTCAGTTCAGATATTTATTTCAAATTTTCAGATTTTTAAATTTATCCCTATAACTTAATTGGACTTTATGTAGATTTTAAATTTGACCATACAAGTTTTTAATTCAGTCCAAAAACTTAAATTTACTTCTGATTTTCTTTCAATTTAGCCTCAAAATTTATATTTTTAGTCAATCTTCACTTATTAAGAAGCCCTAGACTATTTTATAAGTATAATTATTTTTAATTAGAGGTAACTACTCAATCTGTAGTTTAAAATTATAAATTTATATTGTATGTGATGACGGACCGTACAATTAAGGCTTGTACTTCCGAGAAATTTGTGCACCTATATTATTTGCTGATTGAGGTAGGGATTCTTATCACATTTTATGTGTATAATTCACTGTCCTTGTTAAATGCCTAAACTGTTCAATTATGTGAATTATGCATTTTCAATGTGTTACATGATATGAATAATTATGTGAATTATATGTCTTCGATGTGTTACGTGACATGCATAATTATGTGATTTATAAGCTTTCAATATGTGATATGATATGATTATTTTATTATGAATTACATGCTTTTCATCGCGATGTATGTTACGTATGTTTGTGTAATTGAAAAAAA
Source organism: Rehmannia glutinosa (assembly GCA_016081115.2). NCBI lineage: Eukaryota > Viridiplantae > Streptophyta > Magnoliopsida > Lamiales > Orobanchaceae > Rehmannia > Rehmannia glutinosa. Next base: position 94,231,269 of record CM071926.1, read on the forward strand.
AATGGAAAATATGGTTTTCGCGCCACGGGAAAGGAAGATTTTTGGCCTCGTACCACGGGAAATGAAAATATGGCATTCGTGCTATGGGAAAGGAAAAATATGGCATTTGTGCCACGAGAAAGGCAAATACGCCATTCGTGCCACGGGAAAGAAAAATTTTGGCGTCGTGCCACGGGAAAGGAAAATATAACATTCGTGCCTACGGGAAAGGTTATGTGCTATCTGGCTTATGCCAACGGGAAATGTTATGTGCTATTCGACTTATGCCAATGGGAAAGGATGTGTGTTAATTTATGTAATTGTGCACTTTTCGTATTTAGCTTGGACAATTTTTATCTCTACTGAGTATGTGATTACTCATCCCATAAATTCAAACTCTTTTCAGATTATATGAACGAATGAGCTGCAAATGTGCAGGAATAGCCGAAGATTTTACTTCTTAATTATTTCAAATTCAAGAACATTGAATTTGTTTCAAATTTCGAGCATTTGTGATGTTTTATCTTTTAATTTGTTTCAATTTATTTTTGAATGGATTTTCAATTTTTGGCAAATACTCTATAATTATTTCTTAAGACTTAAGGTTTCCTCATTATCGCCTCCGCTAAACTTTCCGTTTATCTATTTATTTAAAAAAATAAAAAACAATTATATGCATTTTCTGAAAGTTTTAGTAATGCTAAAAATGCATTTCAAAAAGTAGGGAGTTACATTTAATGCTCTAGTTTCTATAGCATTCCAATCTTAGGGCTAAGTAAATGGACAATTCTTTTTATTGTTGAATGAATTGAGAAATATTTCATTTTTTAAATTAAAAAGATACGCACACGCGACGCACTTAGTTGTGAGCATGATTTATATGTTATATCTTTTTTTACGGAGGTTTTAATTGGTTGGTTAAATAATTTTGACTATTAGTTATTTATTTTCAATGTATAAATTTTAACGAATACCTAATTCATTATAGTATAACACGTGGAGATACTTTCTCATTTGTCTGGCCTTGTTTTACAAACACCATATCGTATTTGAGGAATATTTTTGAACAAATTGAGTATTATTTATTTTTATTTAATTATTAAATTAAAAAAGCGCTCCAAATTCACTACAGAATGATATTGGATGATACTTTCCTTTCAGCATGATCTAATTTTATACACTGTACACATTCCAACATTTTATGGACATTTTCAATCATATTAGTATTACTTGGTCATATTTATTTATTTAATTAAAAAGGAGAGTACATGATAAAATGACACGTGGTAATACTTTCTATCATAAAAGCCTTATTTTATAACATTACATCTTAGTTGACAGTTGAGTATTGTTTATTTATATTTAACTAGTAAGGATCATGTTCATTGTACATGAAGTACTATATAGATTTGCTAGTGTAATTAAACAAATTAGTAATATAATTTTGTATATTTAATTGTATTATAAATATTACTATTGTTATATAATGAAATTTGGCTTGAAAGAAATCTACAAGATTAATAACTTTTATTTTGTGAAAAAAAGTGACGACATCGTGGACCTAAAAACTCATGCGAAAGTAAGGATTTAATTGAAAAGTTTCATGTAAAATGTATCCAACAAATAAATTTTGTTTAAAATTGATATGACAAACCCTCACATCGTATTGTACATAACCATTTTAGTCATGCCAAAAGCTATTCAAGTCTCTAATTATATGTATGATTTTTATTTCTTTCATTTTACCTTGTTGTGCAGATTCATGGTAAACTTGTCTGACATCACTAACGGATTTAAGATATTAAAACTTATTACCAGCAAGGGAAGAACCCCTGCATTGTTGCTGCATGTTGCCCTGTGAGAGAAAATACTGAAGAAGAAGAAGGATAAGGTTGGTCTTGTGAATGCGCTTATTAAAAAGTGTGTATATATCAAGCTTCAATTTTACTGAAAATTGCATTTCAAATGATATCAAAAGGTTTAAATTGCAATAACTATGCACGCACATTCGACACTTGACAAAAATGGAATATATATTACGTTCGCTTCACTATTAATTAACAATCGAAATATACAAATAAATGCAACGTTATTCAAGTAATAATTAAGATAGATAAACAAATATATATATATATATATATATATATATATGTATATATAAATGTATATAAAGATGTGATCATAAGAGGAGGACTTTGAAGAAGTTAAAATTCACTTTGACAATGTTTTAAGGAATAAAATATTATTATTCATATTAGCATATTAAATGAATAAGAAAGAATAAAATTTAAAGTTAAAAGATAAAAGTTTTATGGAGGAAATGTATGATTTTTATTGAGGTTTGTAATAGTAGGAGAGTTGAGTTCAAAAACCCCATTATTGTTAGATCAATTCAAATAGGTGATGAAGTAACTTAATGGATGGTTTTAAATATTTATAATTCCCAGTAAACATTGTTAGTAATCCTATATGCAAAATAAATATAATAAAAGATAAAGAAACACTATCTTAACAACAATATGTAATTGTCTGAAATTCTCTTGTAGCTCTATTCAGTTAAAAATAAATAAGCATATGATTTTTGGGAATAACAAGTATAATTTTTCTCTCTGATTTTGTTTCCTAGTAAGTTGAGGTCTCACCCTTGGTGATATTATATATTCCATTTAATTTAACATATAAACATTGTTATATATTCCATTTAAATTAACACAAAATCTTATTCGACAACTTGTACATAAGTTGAGTTTATCAAACATTCGTAGTATACGGCTCCATATAGTCAACTTAGGGAATAACTGGAAAATCAATCCACAATTCAATATGAACCCAAAGCACACATTTGAATAATTGAGATCCTGTATTCCGTATGAATTTAGATTTTTATTTTCTATCTTAATGGTATTAATACATGCCGCGTATACATGATGACATCATGTTTGTACACATTATATTTACACAATTTACAAGAGTATAAGATGAAACACTAAATAGAATAGAGGGTCTCAATTTCATATTTGAACTCAATTTCATTTCATCGGAATTGTTTGATCGTAAAAGGAATAAGCCATAACAAGCCAAACTACAATGCACTTTTGTTTTTGGAATAATTAAAAAAATTATAGAATAAAGTTAACTATTTACGAAAAAATCATAAATCTTCGTCACTCAACCAGTCGTCAATCGATGGGTCCTCACTGGACGAGTCACATATATACCTTATCAACCTTCTACCAATGTCTCGGGTCACTTGTGATGGTGGAATCACCTCCTCAACAACATGTAAGATTTTCACATCTAGCGTGCAAGTGTCGTGCGTTCCACTTGCAAGGTCAGACGCACACAGATCGAATTTTTCGAGAAATTTCTCTAGCACAAACGTTTTCCAGCCACCACTAAGTCCGCCACCATTACCTTTATATAGATATTTATCTACCCATTTCTTGTCATTGACTCGAAGCTCAACTTCTTGACTTCTCTTCGGAAGATAGACTCTCGCGCACTCAGCAGGGATTGACTACAATAGACAAGCCAAAGTGATGATAAAATCACTGAAAAATACTGTAAAAATAGTAATTTAATTATGTAGCAGACAATGTAATTTTAGGTAAATTTTAATATATTATATATCAAAAAAATCTGAATTTAATAAACAAAGCTGAGAATCTTGATAATTTTTGTGCCCTAGCCTATTTTTGGTATATTTTAATATTTTTTATATATATTTAAAAATAAAAAGTTATTACTTACCAAACTTTTGAAATCTAAAATTTGTTAAAATATCGTATGGGATGTTGATCAAGTTTTTTGATTTATGCATTTTGATTAATCCATTCAATTTCAATTCTAGGGTTCTAAATTCTATCTTACATTCTGATTATATAATAATTTATTATATTACATTAGTGCGGCGCATGAGCGATATATTAGTAATGATAAAATTGCTAAAAGATCGACTAACTTAAATGATTATATAAACTTTTACCATAAAGAACACCTTGTAGACCTATGATTTCCGCATAACCACGATAAAACTGCTATCAGACGATAATGCAATTGCCATTTGGTGCGCTTTATTTTTTTCATCTTCTCACCTCCCTCCTTTGAGATTTTAGCTGGAACGAATAAGCACTACGCGAACCTTGTTTAATCGTACAAAATAAGTCAAAAAAGTTAGAACGAGCAAGTTGTATTCTTAATGGTGGTGCACCTGTATTTTCACTTCTACGTCGTTTGACTTGATCACCATCAACAACATTATCTGAAGATTCATGAGTGTTTTTAGAGTCTTCTTCGAAACTTATTTTTCGATTATCACCATGTCCACTTACTTCATGCTCACATTTTCTAACAATGTAGGACGATGTTTTTTGGCAAAGGCTTTCTTGATCAAATATCGAAATATTGAATTTTGAGTTCCCATTGTATTTGAAGACTAAAATATCATTTTTCACAAGCGAGTGATCTTCAACAAATTTTTCCTAACCATTTTTGAGAAGCAATATATCTCCATTTGCCACCAAATCTACGTTCCAAACATGCCCGCTTGGACCTATCAAAGCTACTATTTAAGCCACTTATCTCATATGATGTCGACAAACTTTTTTGGAATAGCCTGTATATTTACCCATAATTGCATGCATTTGAATTTATATTAGAGGTTAAAACTGCAATAACCATTTATGCAAAGTCACATGACAACAAATATATTGGAATATTGCATAATTTCATTAGTTGTACAAAAAATGAACATTAGATGCACAATAAATGAACTAAACAACAACATCATTCATTTGGAGTTCAATTTAACCAATTAGTTGTCCACTAACTCTGGGTAGACACATTGATTAAAAGTATCTGAATTTAATTATTTAATGCTCTCCTGCGAATTTCAATCACTTTAGCTATGGTAAAGAAATACTAACAGTTCAAGAAAAGACAAAACTTTTCTTGTCAAAATAATACCAACAATAATTCACATTAAATTCAAAAGAAATACTATTAGTCCATACTCGTAGTCTAGTTTGTTCATGTTTTAAATAAACCACGAAAATAAGATGCTTTCTCATTGAAATTATACATGTATTTCATGTGCATATTGGTAATATTTTCAAATTGAGTATCACCTTACTCTGTTGTACTCATTTTATCTCATGTTCACTCCAATAATATCATTTTGTCATTTTACCCTGTATACTCTGAAAAAATAATCATGTCGCATTTACATATTATTTATAGTAAAATTATTTTAGAATATTCTAATTAACAAAGTAAGATTTATATTCTAGTAAATTTTTCCACTTAATAGTAAACAAAATTAAAATTTTAGAGCACTTATGTTTTGATGACTATGTTTTTAATCACATTTTTCCTAATAAATTTTTATATTTGTACGATATTTTTGGTTAACTAATATTTTATTCATTGATATTATACTCATCATAAATATATAAAATATATGACATATTTCCATTTACAATACTGTTAATACATAAAATATTAGTAATCAAATATTTTACTGTTATTATAATTCTCAAACTTTTTTTGATTTCACATAATATTAGATAAATATAAACAATTAAATTATCGTAATGTAATAGTTACCATTTTAAATTCACAAAATTATAATCTTGTCTATATATATTTTTACCACTTTGACTTGATTATAATAACTATATTTTAATTTAACATAATTTCATGGACTTTTCTTAATTTTATTATTAATTCAATTTTTTGAAAATAAAGAGAAGAACAAGTGTTGAACTCACAAGCTGCTGATCAAATCTCCCGGTGAGGAACTGACAGAACTAAACTGTCTGAAAGTGGGACCAATACATGTTGTCTTCCCATTTTCTGCAATCCTTGCAATCACCTACCATTCCTTTACGGATCCCAAATCAAGAAACTAAAATTCAAAAGAAAATAAAATTTTGTTACATGTAAAAAATAATAAAAATCAATTAGAATGATGAGACTGAAAATTGAAACCCTGGAAACCTCGTGAAAAAAGGGGTATTATGTTGTAGACCAACTTGTTGTGTGTGTTTGTGTATGTATGTACTTCTATTTAATGTTGAGCGAAGTGTTTAGTATTTATTGAATTTGGTTATTTGAATTTAAAAGATATTTACACACATCGTTACTTAGTTGTCATCATGACCTATACATTATATCTGATTAGGGCATATCATTCAATCACTTCTCATTTTTCTTTCTTTATTCTTTTCTTTTCCTTTCTCTTCTTTCTTCACCAATTTGCACTCCCAACCAACCCAATTCTAATCACCGCTGCCGCCCAACCATGTTTAGCTAGCCGCCTCCCCATCACCTATCACCACTTCTTGATGTGTATGCGTTTGTGAATATGCTTGTTTCTTTATATTTTTGAATGGAATTTATTTGTGTTTATTACATTTGGTTTTCAATTAAAAAAATATGTACAGGCGTTGATACTTAGTTGTAAGTATGGTTTGTACGTTACATCTAATTAGGTATGTTATTCAATTACTTCTCATTTTCCTTTCTTTTCCTTTTTTTCTCCTTTTTCACCAATATTTACTACCAACCCACCCGTTTCCCATCACCTCCGCCGCCCAACCGTGACTGCCAGCCACCTCCACCAGCCACCCGTCACCCCTTTATGTTGTGTGTGTTGTTATCTGAATTAAATATATATATATATATATATATATACCCGTCGATACTTAGTTGTCATAATGGTCAATATATTTCACTTAATTAGGGCATATCATTCAATTACTTCTCATTTTTCTTTCCTTTTTCTTTTCTTAAGATTTTTCTTCTTTCTTCACCAATTTTTACTCCCATCGCATCCACTTCTCATCACCGTCGCCGTCCAACCACGGTCGGCCATTCACCTCTCTCAACACCTGTCGCTCATTCGTTCTTATTTATATTCTACTTCTTCTCCTCCCCCTTTTTCCATCCTTCTTTCGTCTTTCTTAATCTTATTTTTCCTTCTCACCAATCACCCACCTACAACTGAATCCCCATTTTTAACAGACATTGTCACTTTCCATGAACACATGCTCATAGTCAACCACTTCTTAATACCAATGGGAGAGTTATGCATTATATAACAAATTACCACAATGTGGTAGTGCACTGGTTGATGACCAAATTACAGGTTTGGTGGCCCCGTATTCCCGAATCCTCAACAACTTCTCCTTTCTTTCTTTTTCCATAAGGCAAAACTCGTACTGGTTTCCAGAGAGTGGTTGAGCGGTGGTGGCTGGTAGGAGAAGAAAAGGGGATCAGACAATATGTGGCTACTGGTGAACACAAGAAATAGGAAAAAAAAAAAGAAGGGCAAATATTATTATTATAGGAAATAATCTTTAATTAAGATTAAAAAATAATTTAATACATTGTTATTTTTAGTTTTCATAAATTTAATATTATAAATAAAAATATTGTCTACAAATACTATTGCTATATATTATTTGTAATATAATATCAACTAATAGTTTTATGGAATGCAATAGTATCAATATTCTAATTTGCATTAAATTTTGTATTGCCAAGGTGAATTTGTTCTTATTTACTTTTTGTTCAATATTGTCCATTTGCCAAGTTTATTGTCAAATAGGATTTCACCTCTTTTCTTCGTAACCTTACTAGCTTGCAGGGCGTCGGTTATCTGATAGTCGATGGTGGGTAAACTCTCGCCATGACTGGATCATCTAAACCACCCATATTTTGAGATGGGTGTGCAGATCATTCTTCTAGTTTTTATAACATGTCGTTGCTCCCAATCGATAAAATGCCGTTATACATCATCTTGGTAAGTGTATTTGATTTCAATCCATTCTTGAAACACAAACAAAATATCTTGTAGAGTTTAAATTACAACTTCAAACTTTGAATATAAGAGAACAATCCATGAGGGAAAATCTTAATAAAGTGAAGATGTGTTATATATGATACCCGGACATCTGCAATACAAAGGATGACATAAGGAGATCAAATAATTCATATTCTATTTGGGCTTCATAGTGAATATGATCCAATTATGATCACCATCCTTCAAAAGCTGATTAGTAGAATCTAAAGAAATTAGTGCTCTTTTGCTCTATATTGAGAGTAAATTAGAATCTGTTGATGGAGTGTTTCATAAATATACTACCAATCCTACTGTAAGTCTTGCTCAAAACCCAAGAAAGTTCAATCATACTCAAAGATATTATTTTCAACTATTTCGGTCTCTCCTATCTCAACAGCAATCTTCGGGTGTGGCTCAGTTGGGTTCTCCATTGGCAAATCTTCAACTAAATCAACCCTTTCTATTTCTCCAGCTTCATCACCATTTCCCTGATTTTCAATGTCTTCGTGAGAGTGGGAGTGAGCTGGTGATGAGAGAGAAGTTGTGTCTTTCACCACTCATTGAGTAATTAGGGTGGGGGATGATGTTTCCCCAGCCCCAGGCAGTTGTGCTCGCTTAGCCATCTCATTAGATTCTTTCAAAGCTTGTTTTCGCTGTGTAGCCTCTACTGCATAAGCTCCATCTTCACCTTCTTCATCACTACTGTATACGTTATGGATAACAATATATGTGAAAGGACACTTATGAGGTTCACCACTCTTCTCCTTTTCTTATTTCATTTCAGGCAGTACTTGGATGTAGTATTCCTCATTTAATGCCTGATAAATGGATGCATTCTTTAGAAATTCGAGAAACCCTTCTTCCTCCTCGATCATCTCGGGCCTCTGAAATTGTCAACTTCCATATCCTCTAAATGTACAACCTAGCTTCAATGTTAGAAAAGATAGGGGATGCACGTTTTTCAGTGGTAGCTTCATCCCTGACAGCTAACTCTTCTTCTTGTGGCCTAACCTCCACAACAGGTTCATTGGTGGTCTCTATAGCTACCTTATCAATGACCATTGCAGTTCTGTCCTCGACCCTGACTTCAATTCAACTGTAGTTGTTTCCAAAGTAATTGATTCTCTTTGCAAAGAATTTTGTCAATTACAGGAGCAACTGTAGTAGTTTGTTTTTCTGGATTCCACTTGGAGCACCTCTCCAAGGGAATCTCAACAGATTCTGTCTCTTCAAAGTCTTCAGCCTTAACACCAATTGTTGATTCTTCTGGTTCATCTCTCAGCTCTCTCTTCGGTTGAGTTCTTTGTTTCTAATCAGCTGCCTTGCCCGGAGCAACTATTCTTCTTTTCTTTAGAACTGTAGGAGCTGGGGCAGATGTGGCAACAAGAATGGGTTCAACTGTTCCCCCTCAGAAGTACCCTTCTTCTTAGCATGGGCCTTTTTCTAAGAAGCTGACAAGTTGCCCTGGAATAACCTCTTGTTCACATGGAACGACTTCCCTTTCTTCAAAGGCAAACTCTTCTTCTCGAGAAAATACCCAAAGATTATTCCATAGCCCAAGGTATTCTTGAACTTCCCTTCAGCTACCTCCACATGTTGTACATTTTGATAGAGCTTGTCAAAGATGTACTCACTCCAATTCACCTATGTGTCTTCCAAGATGGTTGCCATTACAGTCAGCTTTGTTAGGGACAACTGATTGTAAGAGCCGAACTTGATATCTACGCATTTAGCTACCACATCCATTAGCTTGTGATATTCCTCTTTGATAGACAACCTTCGTAGTTGATGCATTAAACTTAGCAGTAGCCTCCTCCACAACAATCTCCTCCCAAACCTTCTTGAGATCGTACTCATAGTCCTTGAGCTCTTTGAGTCTGCTGCTGGGAAGATGAAGCAGCTCAGTCATCTTGGCCTATTTAGCATTCACAGAAGAATGGATTCCATTATCGTGAACAAAGGCGTTCACATAAAACATAGCCACCTCTTCCAGGTATGTCTCTGCATTGGCATAGTAAGGAACTTCAAAAGTCCCAATTATTCTAGGTGCTTGAGGATCTTCTTAGCCATTCTTTAGTCTACTGATTGCTTAACCAACCCATCAACATCAATAAGTGTACCAAAGTACAATTTCTTTGATAATTTGGCGAAGTCGAGTGCGGAGCTTGATGATTTCTTCTGTGCCACGGAGATTCTTGAGAGATTGATCTTTCGGGAATTTTGAGATTGTTTGAGTGCAAAAGTGAAGAGAAAGAAAAGATTGTTCTGATATATATGAAACGTGTGGATATGTTTTTGGGATCGTGCATTTTTTAATTTAATCAACGGTGGAAATTAATATAGAAAAGTGCCTTTATTTTCTCGCATTAACTACCCGCAATATTTATGGCCAATCATAAGTTTTCTATAGCAGCTTTTACTGTGTCTCATTAAATGATGCTGACACCATATCAAAAATATTCCAACTTTAATGAAAACGACCATATTTTGTCCTTGAGTCAGTCAATATGCCTGCTGACTCAGTTTAGCTTGATTGACTCTGCTTCTCTCTTCAGTCTGCTGATAAGACTCAGCTGTTTAGTTGATTTCACTCTGTTGAACATTTGATTTGGCTGGTTTTACTCTGCTGAAAGATTATAGCTCTTCTGAAACATAATTCCTTTACTTCACACGCTGCATAATGAGTTTTCTTAGATTATTAACTTAGCTCAATTAATCCAAGCTCATTCACTAACTCTTCAAATCTTGATCCACACAAGAGTTTTGTGAATATATCACCTAACTGCTTTTGAGTTGAAATATATTTCAATGTGATGTCTTTGTTTCCAACATGATCTCTGATAAACTGATATTTGACATCAATGTGTTTGGTCCTTAAGTGCAATACTAGATTCTGAGTTATAGCAATTGCACTTGTGTTGTCACACATAATTGGAATTTGTTTTTCTTCAATGTCATATTCTCTCGGCTCTTGTCTTGCCCAAAAGACTTGGGCACAACAGCTCCCTGCAACAATGTACTCATCTATAGCTGTTAAAGTGGATATTGAATTTTTTTCTTGCTGAACCAAGAAATCAATCTATTTCCAAGCTATTCACATGTAAAAAATGTACTCTTTGTGTCAACTCTACATCTGAAATAATCTGAATCTGAATAACTAATCAGCTTGAAGCTTTCTACTTTTGGATACCACAATCCAACTTCTTGGCTTCCTTTCAAATATCTCAATATTCTCTTATGATGCTGTCATGTGACTTTCTTTTGGCGCAGATTGAAACCTTGCACATGCACCATCTGCAAATGCGATGTCAGTCTGCTAACAGTAAGTGGAGCGATGATCCAATAAGTGCTCTATATCTTGTTTGATCCACGGGTTTGCCTTCTGCATCCATATCAATTTCGATTAAAGTGTTCATTGGAATCTTCAGAGATGACTTCTATTCATGCCAAACTTCTTCATTAAATCTCTAGTAGACTTGGTTTGGCTTACGAAGGTTCCATCCTTCATTTGTTTCACTTTAAGTCCTAGGAAGAAAGTTAATTCTCCCATCTTGTCCATCTCAAACTTTTCTTGCATTAGTTTTGAGAATTTAGCACACAGCTCTTGGTTTTTGGATCCAAAAACATTGTCATCCACATAGATTTGAACAAGCAAGATGCTTTCTTCATCTTGAATTCTGATATCAATCTTTTCTTTGTCTATAAGGAATTGAGACAATGTATCATACCAGTCTCTTGGAGCTTGTTCAATCCATAAATTGCCTTCTTAAACTTGTACACTTTGTCTCCAATAGTCTTTTGCTCAATACGTGGAGGTTGTTCCACATAGACTTCTTTTTCCAATAGTCCATTAAGAAATGCACTGGAGTAAATGTTTCATCAAAAACTATACCTTATTCTTGGCAATACCCTTTGACTACCAATCTTTCATTATTTCTAACTACATATACTTCTTCATTCATCTTGTTTCTAAATACCCACTTAGTACCAACTTTGTTCCTTTCAAGATAATTTAACTCTTCTTGCATATCTAGGGCCCAATGTGTGTCATCCAATGCTTCTGGCACATCGTTTGGTTTAGCTTGAGATATGAAACAAGTGAAAATTGCTTCATGTTGAGTTCTTGATCTTGTTCTTACTCCTTCTCTAACATTTCCAATCACTAACACAGGTGGATGGTCTCTCAGCCATCTCAAATCTGGTTGGAGTAAGTCAGCATTGTCTTGAACAACTTCTTCTTGATTATCTTCATTCAACTACAATCTTTCCAGCTCCCTTTGAGATTCTGCTAACTCATCTTCATTAGGATCGAGTATTCTGGGAGCTATCTCTGTATAAGGACTCTTATGAATTGTTGGTTGATTCATTTTCAGCTAACTCATTTATGTCTTCTGCATTGACATTTCGATCATCAAAAACTACATGAATTGACTCTTCTATGGCCATTGTCTTTTTATTCAGCACTCTTGCTCTCAATTGAATATCTAAGAAAGATTCCTTCATCAGCCTTAGCATCAAATACTTTCAGATTGTCCATGAAATTATTATGAATGAAGAATTTACTTCCAAAAATGTGAAAATATCCCACATTTGGCTTTCTCCCTGTCCGGATTTCATAAGGGATTTTGGACAGTTGAATGTTGATCATGCATCTGTTCTGAGTATAACAGGATGTATTGATTACTTCAGCCTAAAATCTCTTTGCCAATTCAATATCGGCTAACATGGTCTTTACAACTTGTTTGATTATTCTATTCCTCCTTTCAGCTATTCCATTCTGATGGGGAGTTCTTGCAGCTGATAATTCTTGAGAAATTCCATTTTCTGCACAACACTGAGCTATAATCCCATTGACAAACTCAGTTCCTTTGTCAGAACTTATCTTGATAATGGATTGACTCTTCTCATTTTGAACTATTTTCATCAACTCAGGAAGCTTTTGCAAAGTTTACTTTTTTTTATACATAAAGATGGTCCATGTGTATCTTGAGAAATCATCCACCACCACTAGGGTGTATTTCTTTCCCCTTATACTAGTTGGTTCCACTCATCCAAACAAATCCATATGTAACATATGCAAAATCCTTGTTGATGAAGAACTTAACTTTTCCTTGAAAGATGATTTAATTTACTTTCCTTTCTGGCATGTATCACATATGTTTTCCTTCTTGTATACTAAATCTGGCAATCCTTCAACCAAATGATTCTTGTTAGCTTATTGATAGTCTTGAAATTCAGATGACTCAACTTTTAGTGCCACAGCCAACTTGCTTCAGCTATGCTTTTTTCTAATAAGCATGTGTCTGGTGTAGCAGTAGACCAATCAACTACATAAATATTCTTCCTTCTGATTACTAATAGCACTTTCTAATTTGTTTTAGCATCTTTGATCTGGAAAACATCTACATTGAATACAACATTGTATCCCTTATCACAGAGTTGGCTGATGCTTACAATTTGAAATTCAGCCCTTCAACATATGCAACATTTGTGATTTCTAAGCCATTTTTCTTGATGGATCTAGTGCCTTTGATCTCCCCTGGAGCATCATTTCCTCCAAATATGACCTTAGCTCGTCTTGATTCCTTGAGGTTTGATAGATTTCCTTTATTCACTATCATGTGTCTGGAATAACCACTATCCATGTACCAGGTTCCTTAGTACTCAGTTGTTCCGTGGACCTGCAATCAAGGCAATCAAACTTTAGGTTCCCATATATGTTTGGGTCTTGAGAGGTTAGCACTATAAGGTGTTCTAACCAACTTATAGCCAAATGATCTAACTCTAAAAGGTTTCCACCTATCAGTTCCATAGTCAAAATAAATTTTAGCAAAATGCTTTGGTGCTTGTCGTAAATACACATGTCTCTTTTGTCTGTTGTTTTTGTATTTGCTTTCCTGTGAAAATTTTGAAATTGTTGTGCATTGTATATGGTTGCATAAGTGTGATAATTTCTCTTTCTTTGGAATGACCTATATTAATTTTGAGGCCTTTGCCACTTTGGCTTATTTCTCTTAAGGCTTTGTTGATATTTCATTGGTGGTTTCCAATCAGCTTGCGTTGGATAATTTATACCATTCTCATCATATGATTTCTTATGCTTAAATTTCTGGGCTTTTTGTTAGACCTGTTTAGATATAACAGAGTATTTCCTGTTTGAAGTCTTCTGATGAACTTTTCTGAATTTAACTTCAGGTTCTTTAAGCATACTCAACTGCCTTATTTCCTTTTTCTTTGTATCCAAGTCCAACATGTGTGTGCTTGTGATGATATGTGTGTGTAACATAAGGTGTTTCAGATTTTTGGACTCCCCATTGCTTGAGGATCCGTTTTATAAAATTAAACTTGGAGTTTGAGCATTTCGGAATTGAATCATATGTCTGCTTTGTTTTCAGTTTCTTTTTGAAACATCCTCAATTCATTCAATGTTTTAGATGATTTGTTGAGTGATGCTAGTACACCTTTGAGCTCTTGTTCTCTCTTTTCTTTTGAAGCAACTGCTTTTACCTTTGATATTTCAGCTTTTAACTCTTTGTGCTCAATATTTTTCATCATTTTGCCTAATGAATCATAAAGATCAATGGCTATTGATGTGTGTGTCATAATCACAATCATCCAAATTTGAACCAGAAGAGTTAAAGAATACCACATCTTCCTGCAATTTAGCCGTAAGATAAATCAATGCCTTTCTTCAGTATTAGAAGAGTACTCGGCTTCATTGTTGTCTCACTCAACCGTCTTTTGCTTTGCACTTGGTCATCTCTCGATTCTCGCAACCATCATTGCTTTCTTTCTTTCTTTTCTTCATTCCCTGAAGAATTTCTTTTCCTTATCATTTATGTACTTGTTGGCTGGTGGATTGGATCAGTCAACTGCAAAATGACCTGGTTGTCTGCAATCCCAGTACAAGTCTTCCACATTCTTTTCAGCTCTCTTGGGGGTTCTCTCCTCTTTTCCTTTAGAGGGAATTGAATGCCTTCTAGAGGACTCTCATTTGTTCCTCTTATAGTTCTTGTTAAAGAACTTGTTAAATATCTTAACAATTAAGGTGATTTCCTCTTTGTCAATAATGTCTTTGGAATCAGTTGACTTGGATTCTCCAACTATCAACGCAGCTTCTCCAAATATCAACGAAACTGTCTTTGGTGCAACTATATCATCTTGTTGTTTCCTCTTGAGCTCGAATTCATAAGTCTTCGAATCAGAGAATAGCTCGTGGTTTGATATATTGGTTAAGTCCATAGAGTGCCTTAGATCAATCACTTTCATTTCCCATTCAACTGGGAGTGCTCTCAAAATTTTCATACACATTTCCTCCTGTGTTTATTCTTTGCCTAAAGCCTATAACTCATTTGTTATCTCTGTAAACAATGCATTCAACTGATATAATGACTCTCTAGTCATCATTTTGAAATTTTCGAATTTTTTAACTGCAACTGTGAGCTTGTTTTCCCTTGTCTGCTATGAAACTTCACAGATTAAGGTCAGCTTTTCCCGAATTTGAATTTGTTAGACATGGATTTATCCAAAGTTTCGTATAATATGTCATTAACCACATTATCTAAGGTGTTTCTAATTTTATCCTCGTTTGTCTATTCGCTCCTGGGTTTATCAACCTCAGCAGCTCTCTCAGCATCATCTCCTATTGCTCATACAGTCGTATTCACCTTGGTGATTCTAATGTGTCCATCTTCGATGATAAACCACATTTCATCATGAACTACAAGAAGATGTGCCTGCATATGAATTTTCCAGTCATAAAATTCCTCAAAGGTAAACATGGGAATACGAGATAGATTTGCTTCCATGATAATAACTTAGATAATTTTTTAAGAAACTGAAGTGTTGATGTTTTTGGAAAATGAGATATTGTTCAATACCTAGTGATGAAGGTTCTTTGAACCAACCGCTCTGATACAACTTGTAGGTCCCAAGATGTAAAACCCTTACCCATATAACACGTATTCACATAGCATAAAACGGTAGTTCATAGGCAGCACAACTGCATTGCACATGATAATGACATGATAGTCATCAACTGTAACCCTTTTCGAATGAGCGGAAGCATTTACTCAAAAAGATTTAACAACGCTTATTTACACACGTGCATTTATCCATATTACAAGACCTTAATGACCGTTTTTATATACATATCAAAATAAAACTTCCTATATGAAATGCAAATGATGAGCTAAGGGAGAAGGATGAGGATCCAGCCAGCCGACCTTTGATCCATACTTTAAACTTATGTCACACCTCACGGATCAACTTTTATCTACAACAACTAAAAGTTGGCAACATTGCATTTGGTGAGTTGCAAGGTCAGCAAGTATAATCCAATAACAAGTTATTTTACATCACATAGGCACAACATTAGTAATCATTTCACACACTTTGTTCAGAATATTCATAAACACATAAAAATGCACGTGCTTGATCATATTCTTTTACTGTTATGGGCTAGCTAATACCAAGAATAAATTGTGATCACGAAGATGGCCATGGCACTCTGTAATTCTTAATTCACGTAGAGTTTAGTGAACTCGGGGTGGCCGTACGGTACTCTGTAATCCAGATTTCTGGATATCTGTAATTTTGTAACGCATTATTCAAGGTCATTAGCAGCCATAACAGAATCCATTAATCTCTGATGAATGTATTTTCTGTAATCACACATTTCCGTGTCAATAATATCAGTAAAGATCACATATCTCATTTCTATATCAATAACATGAGTAGAGATCATATATCTCAATTTCGTTACAATCTCATCACATAGAGATCATATATCTCAACTCCATCACAATATCACCATAGAGAATGATACAATTCAAGTTAGAGCACGATAAGTTTCTAACCACTATAGACAAACAAGTAAGCAATTTATTCCAATACATTATATAATCACACAAGTCAAATAGCAAGTTAAAAAATTATACTCACAAGTGGGTGTCTTTATTCTGATGTATTTCGCCTATTTGGCTTTCTCTGCTTCTTTATCGAAATCCTGGCATATTAATATATGAAAGACATGCACAACTATATTCAAAATCATACAGTTAATACTAATAAATTAAAGTCATCCGTATGCTATTTATAACATGTCCATGTAATGGAATCATATTTGTTAGGAAATTTCAATGTATAAATGTACGACCAATGATTCGAATGATTATGTAAATAGAGGTTTAATTACCTATATTTTTTTCAATTCTGTGTTAGTATATATATTTCTTTTTGGTGTTTTAGAGTTTGATATAAGAACTTTGATTTAATATAGCTTAGTAAATTTTAGTGGGTTTCAAATTAGTTTAGTAATGGTATTTAAAAAAAAAAAAGAAAGAGTAATTTCTGGGACAGTTTTGGAAACCCACGAAAATTTTCTAGGCTATTTTGTAAATTTTACAAATTTAAAGAGTCAAAATTTGTAATTTCTGAAAAAAAATAAAGAAAAAAGAAAAAAAAAACTAGGGGCTTGTTGCAAGTTTGTGAATGGGTACAAATGCATTTTTTTAATCGATTTTTGTGAAGTATTTAACTTTTAAATAAACTAGTGTATGGATTAATTGGTGGAAGGAAAACAAATTTTCCAATCTGGAGCTCTCGGCCGAATGGTGTGAAGATGGCCTAATCAGTTTTATTTTGATGTGTTATCAATTCGGTGTACCAAATGAATGCAAAATAAAATATTCTGAAAATAGTACTTGAATATGCAATTTTAATGTGGTGAATTGTACTGTTTACTTATAATCATTCCATAAGTTTGTGAGTAAATTTAATGTCTTATTATTTTGTATCTATTTTATACGCATGAAAACTATTTTGCACATCAAGTACTCTGCTCGGTATTTTATTTAAAAAAAATATGTTTCTCATTTTCTCAACTACTATGCATTCTCATCTCCTATTCACTGGGCTCGTTTAGCTCACTCCACGTTTTTCTAAATTTTCAGAGATTGGTGAGCCTAACACCGAACCACCTACACAAGAATAGTAGCACATTGAGACTACTGGATTGAACTAGTTTTAGGACTTCATTTAAGTATTTTGCTTAGAGGATTGTTGTCATCTTATTTTATATTATTTGTCCTTATTTTATTTTGTAAGTTAAGACTTCCGTTGTATTATATGTAATAATTCTATTTTATGTATCTCCGAGTTTGTGGACTTTTCGAGTACTTAGATTTGGACAAGCTATATATTTCAGTTATTATAGTTTTAGATAATTATTCTTGTGCAACCTAATTTTGTGTAAATCCAGAGTTGTACCTAATAATTGGGATTTTGGATTAGTTTGGTTTATTTAATTTGGGGAATTACAGTTATGGTATCAGAGATTAGGTGTAAAATATGTTACACCAGAGCTAATCCAGGATAAGATCTTTGTCTGTGGATATGATTATCACTAGAGAATGATCATAAAACCCCAAAGTTTAAGTTTTATTTTGGATAATTATATTGTCTCGATTTAATCAACAATTAAGATTTGATTATTAAGTAGGATGATATATACTTGGGTTTGAATTGAGATATCAATGGATTCCGTAAGAACCACACCGTGCTGAACAAGGATAAGATTTTCAACTTGTGATAGGGCCTTAAGAAATTGCAACAGTTAAATGATTTGTATTTTTTAGGTTATGATATGTCACTGGAGTATTTTGTAAATGATATTTTGTTAGTATATTGGTTACATGAAGCTACTTTAGGGTAGGTTCTGCAGTCGTTAGTGGGTCATCACCAATAATTGTATGAGTGATGAACTCAATTATAAGTTGTGAGCACAGTGATAATCAGTCAAGTGTTATATGTGTAAAGCGTTTGATTAATAAGTGTCAGCTGTGTAAAGCCAAGTGAAGCATCAATCAAGTGATAGAAAAAGTTGTCTCAGTCAGCTGACTGACAGCTAAGTCATTCCAAATGATTGGAATCGAATGTCAAAGGGGTTTTCAGCAGACAAGACTTGAAGAAAGCAGATAGAGATCTGTTGTCAACACAAGCAAGAATTTGCTGAAAGTAGGCCTGAGTCAGGCTGCCAACAATAAAGTTGTTTTACAAAAAAAGTGCGAAAAGCAAAGAACCAATAGGATGTACCTGAAAATCTGCAGAGACCGAGGAAAGGCTGCAGAGCATTAAAAAATGGTACGATCCTCATTAATGCTGCAAGGACAAGACATGCCAACAACCTACAAGTGGTATTTGAATTATATGTCTATCTCTTCAACGAACATATTTTCGAATCCTCACTATAAAATACTGAGGAAGCAAGTGAGAGAACGTAACCAATCTGAACCAATTTTACAAGCGTTCAAGCAAGCAAACCTGCAAAAAATTCTCTCAAACTTTCAAAGATGTTCCTCAAGCCTAACATCGAAGGAGGTCGATCCAACACATTCAGTGAAGGAAAGAATACTTTATCAAGTTGAAGAGGAAACTATTTGAAGAACAAAAAGGGGTCTACTCTCTAGGGTTGAAGGAGCTGTAGTAAGATTCAAGGTCGAACTAGAAGCTTTGAGCTCGTTAGAAGGCTTTGTGATCAATTCCAAGAGTTCGAGGGAGCTGAAGTAGCAAGAGAGTTGTTTTATGAAGAAGCTGAGTCCCAGGAGCAGCCAACTGTGTTATCAAGGATGGCTCGGACTGAGAACAACTTTGTAACCAGATCTGTTACTTAATGGATTCCTCCAGGAGTTGGAGAAGAATGGATTAGAGGAATTATCCCATCCTCAAACTACTATAAAATTTGCTTGTTTCATTTTACTTATAGCACTTTACTTTCTTGCATATTATTGATATCCGCTGTTAAGTTAAATCTGCTAAACTCAACTGATAATAACTTTACTAAAAATAAGTGTTGAAAACAAGTTTAAAATAAGTTAAGTGTTAGCTGACCCGACTGATTTATACTATCAAAAACTCAGTTGAGTCTGTTGAGTTGGTAACTTAGCTGATTTGAGTTAACTCTATAAAAATTATTTAAAAGGACTAAGTTTGAAAATTTGGTAAGGTTTATTGAACCCCCCCTCCCTTCTAAACCTTACAACTCACCCCTTGGGACCTACAAGTGGTATCAGAGCGGTTGGTTCATTGAGCCTTCCGCACCGTTCTTGAACTAGATCTCGATTTTCAAAAGATACAACACTTGAGTTTTCAAAGCTTTTACTTCAAAAGCAAAGTTATTATCATGGAAGAAAATCTAACTCGCATTCTCATGTTCACTATGGAAGAGTTTGATGATTGAAAAATTCGTATGCAGTCTCACCTATCATCCTTGCACGATGAGATGTGGCTAGTGATAGAAGATGGGCCACTGCATATCCTAAAGGTCAACATCATGAAAAAGAGCACCTCCACCAAGGAGAAGATATCTTGAGAGCCCAGACTAGCTATGGTTGAAAAGCCACGTTGTGCATGGACCAACGAAGATAGAAAAAGATACAACCAAGATAAATTAACATTAATTTGTTAAGGATATGAATAGATTAAAGAGAATAAATTAACTATTGCAGTTCAAAAATTTGAAAATTTTAAATTGCAAGTGACAGTCTAGATCAGTTGGATGCCAGATTCACAGAAATTACAAATGAGCTTTCAGCACTTGGAAAGGAGTACACTCAAAAGGAGATGTGCATGAAGATCCTACGATCCCTCCCAGCGGAGTGGGAAATGAAGGCCATGGCCCTGAGACATTCCATGGACATCTCCAAAACATCAAATCATAAGTTGTTCTCAGACCTCAAAGCTTATGAGTTTGAGCTGAGAAGAAAGGAGCAAGAAGAGACAGTTGTGCCCAAGACAAATCGCATCATTTTGGCCAATGAAGGGAAGAAAGCGGAGCCAAAAAAAATTGACAAGGAGGAAATTGCCCTTATGGTGAAAATGTTCAACAAGTTCTTCAATAAGAACAACAGAAGGAACAAGGGTGAAACCTTCAGAAGGCACTCGCCATCCAAAGCAAGGGCGGACATGCCACCCAAGAGAGTTGAACATCAAAGAGCTGACAATCGTAGAGAGAGCCGACTTGCAAAAAAACCCGTGTTGGAACCGCTGACAACCAGACATCTTGTCTTTGTTGATCGTTCTTATCCACCACAACAAATACGAAAATGAAGAGGATAGAAGAGTCTTGAGAGAGAGAAGACAAGAAAAGAAGAAAGCCATGTTGGTCACCGAGATCTTGAACCACCAAATGCAAAGAACTAGCAGACTCGGATAGTAGTGAAGCAGACTAACCCAGTGATAGTGAGGAAGAGGCCTTTATTTTCCTTATGGCCAGAGAACAAGATCAAGAAGATTAGGTACATTCTAACTCATCTCATTCAGATTCTAGTGATAGTGATAGTGACACAAACACTTCCTTACCCTCAGATCTTTATGATTTTATTGGCGAAATGATGAAAGACTTTGAGCACATCAAAACCTCACACATATTATTCAATAAGAAAAACACCCAACTTAAATGCCAAAACTCACAGCTGACTAAAGAGTTGAGTACTCTAAGTCACATAGCTTATGAGAATACAAAGCTGAAGGATGAAAATGCCAAGATCCAAGCAGAGTTAGCTGCTACTCAAAAGAGATAAAAAGATCTGAAAAATGGGATTGCTTTATTTACAAAGGCATCTAAATCATTGGATGAACTTATAATGACTCAAAAAGAATGTGGAGACAAAACAAGAATATGATTCAATTCCTTTGTGCATGCTCATGCTCCTAGAGTGATTTTGGAAAAAGGATCCTCAAGCAATGAGGGAGTCCAAAAATCCAAAACACCATATGTTGCACCAACACCCACACCAAAACACAATCACAATCATACTGGCCTTGGATATAAGGGTAAAGGAAATAAGTCAGTAGAATATGCTGAAAGAACAACTGAAATAAAATTCAGAAAAGTCCATCAACAAACTCCAAACAGAAAATACTCTGTGAAATCCATATGATGGAAATAGTAGAAACTATCCAAACCAAGCTGATTGGAACAATCAAGTGAGATATCAACAAAGACCTATGGGATACAAGCCAAAGTGGCAAATACCTAAACCACAACAAAGGTCCTTCCCAAGGCAAAAGAGCTATTATCAGCACACATATGCACCCAGGCACAAAACTCATCAAGCACAAAAATTCCGCTACTACCCCAAGAAAGCAAATGCTCAAACAAACACATAGACATACAGACAAAAGACACAACTGTATGATCCTAAAACCCCCAAGCAATTTGCTAATGTGCACTATGATTACGGAAATGATAGATGGCAACCTCTTAGAGTCAGATCAACTGGCTATAGGTTGGTTGGAAGATCTTATATCACTAATCCCCCAGGACCCAGGCAAGTATGGGTACCTAAGAACTAATTTTCTTGATTGTAGGTTCAAGGAACAACTAAGTGCCAAGGAACCTGGTACATGGATAGTGGCTATTCCAGACATATGATAGGAAACAAGAGAAATCTGTCAAAGTTCAAGGAAATCAAAGGTGCAAAAGTCATATTTGGAGGAAATGAATCCAAGGGTGATCAAGGGCATATGATCCATAAAGAAAAATGGACTGGAGATCACAGATGTTGCATATGTTGAAGGTCTCAACTTCAATTTACTAAGCACCAGTCAACTCTGTGACAAAGGCTATAATGTGGGATTCAATATAGGAATTTGCCAAATCAAAGATGTCAATCAATTGAAATTGTGCTACAAGGAACAAGGCAGACGAACATGTATGTAGTGGATTGGTCAACTGCTACACCAAGCACATTTCTCCTAACAAAGAGTACAACCGAATCAAATTGGCTATGGCACAAGAAGCTGAGTCACCTGAACATCAAGACAATCAACAAGCTTGCAAGGAGTCATCTTGTGGAAGGTTTGTCTCGATAAGATACAAGAAAGAAAGCATTTGTGATGCATGCCAGATGGGAAAGCAAATCAAGTCATCCTTCAAGGACAAGCCAAGTCCTTCTTCAACAAGGATATTACATCTATTGCACATGGACTTATTCGGTCTTGGCTTGAACCAACCAAAGATCATCGGTGGAGAAAATACACCTTAGTGGGGGTGGATGATTACTCAAGATATACATGGACTATCTTCATGTGTAAAAATAACGAAACACTGCAAAAATTGCCTCAGCTGATGAGAATAGTTCAAAATGAGAAGAGCCAAACCATCATAAAGATAAGATCGACAGAGGAACCGAGTTTGTCAATGGGATTATAACTCGAGATTGTGTTGAAAATGGTATTTCTCATGTTCTATGGATGAGACAACATCCGAGTGACTATGATATAGAAGAAAAAGAAATTCCAATTATGTGTGATAATACAAGTGCTATTGCAATTACTCAGAATCCAGTATTACATTCAAGAACAAAACACATTGATGTCAGATATCATTATAAAAGAGATCATGTTGAAAAGAAAGACATCACTTTGGAATACATCTCAACTGATAAGCAGTTAGCTGACATATTCATAAAGACATTATGTGAATCAATATTTCAAGAGCTTAAGAATGAGCTAGGTTTGATTAAGCTGAGTTAGGAGATTCAAAAGACTTAGTCAGCAGAGACATAAGAAGAGAGAACTAAAATACAAGGAAAATTTCACTTTCCAGCCAAATGAAATAGCCAAGATGGGAAATCAGCTGCATCGAGTTAGCTGAGTGATCCTTATATGAAGAGAGAAGCAGAGTTATGTCACTTTTGGAAGATAGCTAAGTCATTTTCTGCGAGCATGAATGTTTTTGGGCATTATGTCAGCATAATTATTGTGACAGAACAAAAGATGCACACGTTCCGCCTATTGATCAAACTTTTTAAATTCCAAAAATCGTCCTCTCACGTCCCTTAAAAACCCAACCTCATTTTTCTCTGTCCTCACAACACTCTCTTCACCAGAAAGCAAAGTTCGAATTTTCTCTCTGCAAAGAAACGAAACCCTAATTCTTCAAGCACCTTTTCTACACATTTCTCATCGGTTACTTTTTAAGAAAATAGTTGCCACTTATGATTTCGTTAAGATGTCCGAGAAGATCCACTTCGGCTTGACTATGGATTTCGAAGGGATGGTGAAAAAGGGAGTCGATAAGGCCGTTGTTCAAAAGATTGCTGCGAAACTGGAGAAATCAGGTCTGAAAGGATTTCTCATGATGGAATACTCTCACACATACTCAGAGGAAATCATTATGTTTTACATGAATGATGAGGTTCACAATGGGGAGATTAGATCATCAGTCCACATCAATGACATAAAAATAACTGCTGCGGACTTAGCTGAGCACTGCTACCTGCCTTCAGTAGGAATGAAGGACATTAATGAGAAAGACGTAAACCTGGCTACGGCGTGGAAGGAGATTGCCAAGCCAGAGTCTACTACTAAGGCTGTTTACACAACCAAGAAGTTATTGATCAAGGATGACTACCATAAGTTAATGGACATTGTGTCCAAATGTATGGATATGAAATTCGGTAGCTTCAATCAGCTATCCAGGACGAAGCTGATGGTAATGGCTGCAATCTTAGAGGAGAAGAAGGTGGATTGGGCTGAGTTCATCTTCAGCAGAATCTGCCAAAACGTCATGAACATGACCATAAAAGATGATGGTCTGTTCTTGAGTTCGATGGGATATGGCCTGGTCATTGGCCATTTTATGGAGGTGATCATTGACACTAGGGAAGGTGAGTCAGTTGATCCTGTCCCTTAGGACACTGCTGCAACCACCCTAGCTCCTTTTCCGAAGCCAATCCAAAAGAAGAAGAAAGCTGATGCAGCTAAGAAAGCACCTGCCCCTGCCGCTGTCCCAGAGAAAGCACCTGCCCCTGCAGCCAAGTCCACCTAAGCACCTGCCCATGCAGTCGTGTCAGATGTTGCACCTGCCCCAGCAGCTGAGACTGAGAAGGTACCTCTAGTACCTTCTCCAATCGTGAAGAAGAGGTGCGTTGTTGTGCCTAGAAAGGCAGTTGCGTCCAAAAGCAGATAACATGAGAAAAGGCTTTTACTTCAATGAGCCTGAAGATGTGGAGCCAGAAGTCCCTCTGGTTTCAACCAAGAGAAGAAGACCTTTTAAGAGGATAGAGCTTGAGAAGCCAGCTGAATCTGGCACTCAACCACAAAAGGAGACTGTTGAAGCTCAGGAAGAGTAGTCTAAATAAATGGAACGTGGTGAAGCTATCACCACAAAAATTGAGAAGATCGGCAATCGATCAAATTGGATCGTCTCCAAGAGATAGCCGTCGAGACACACGCCAAAGAATATGGAGCTGACACAACTGAACAAACTAAAGAGTTAGTTGTTCAGTGCCCTCATACCGATGTAGTAATGATGTATCCTATCTATCCTGATATTCAGGAAAGACTAAGGGTATGGAGAAATTGGAAGCTGAGTTACTCAAGACATCAATTCCAAAGGCCTGAGTTAATTGAAGAAGAAGAAGAGCTCTTAAGTTTACTGGGTAACATAGTTGTTAGCTCCGCCTTCGATCCTGATTTCTGCATAGCAATCCTTTCTGAAAGGAGGGATGAAGAGAAACAAAAAGCCATGGAGAAGGCCAAAGCCATTGAAGAATCAAAGTGGCCTCATTCATGTGTATACACAGGTGTACCTAAGTTTGCCATGGATGTAACTGACAGCAGTGAAAGTGACATAGCAAAAATTGACCCTGCTGTTGCAGCCAAGAAAGCTGAGTTCCAGCAAGTTGTTAGAGAATCAAAAGAGATGCACGAGCAGCGAATGCAAGAGGGTCCAAGAGAGTCTTCTCAAATCTTTTTTGTCCCTGATGTCATGGATGTGGTGCGAATCATTGTTGCCACCACATCACCTATGCACTCTGAAGAAGATGGTACCAGGAAAGCTGGCGATGAATCTAAGGAAGGTGATGAAGCGGGCACCTTAGCCAAATCAATTCCTGCAGAAGATGTTGAGACACCTGCCTGGATGGCTGAACATTCAACTGGAATAACAGTCGAGTCTCAGGCTTTGAGTAACCCTACTACTCAAGACTCAGTCGGTGTGCCATCTGAGGGGGAAACTCAAACCACCACAGCTAGGTTAGAGGATGATGTGGGAGACCAACCATTAATGGAGTTTCGAGGCGAAGGAGAAAATCTTAACATTCAACAGAGTGAAGTTGATGAAGCTCAGATGGTTCAGACTATCTCAACTGAAACTTCAACTGCAATGCAGGCCGATGACGCTGCTGAAGCAGCCAAGGCAAAGGATGGAAGTGATGCCATAGGAGTTGAGACTCCTGGCCCTGAAAGAGCAATCCAAGGAGTTGAGACTCCAACGGATGCCCAAAGCAGCTCCGTCTGCTGAAGGGATTATTGCAGAAGACCCTGATGCAATTGCGACTGCACACAAGGTTGTACAAGGCCCATCAGCAGTTGAGACTGCTGAGGGTACTGATGGCCTAGAGGAGGTTGAGACTTCCCTAGGTAAGAAAGTGGTTGAGGAAGAGCCTACTCCTCATATGGAGGTTACTGAGGAAGAAGAAGAGATCAGCGCCCTTCATGATTCCCAGGAAAATATTGACACTGGATTCCTGGAATCTGAAAATGAAGCTGAGTCCAGCCCCATTGATATATCTAACAAGGACAAAACTAATGAGGAAGCACATGCAGCACGGAGCCATGCCAGTGATAAGGCTGCTCCCATGCCATTTATCCTAGTTGATGGGCCACCTCCAATGGCACCATCACCCTTCGATGAAGTTAATAAGTCAACCGAGGAACAGACAACTTAAAAGCAAGCAACAATTGATGCCGAGGAAGTTGTTCAAACAACTGAGGATCAGTCAACTCAGCAGGCTAACACATCTGCTCAAGATGCCGATGATGCTGAAACAGCTGAGGCACATAGATCTAAGGAAATATTGCAAGAAAAGGGAAAGGCTCCACAAGCCCAAGATGTGGAGATACCTATCTTTCCTGAAGATCTATTTGCGAAATATTTTCCTTTTGAAGCCCACATTTATTTCGAAGCCGAGTCAGCCACAGAACAAGCCAAATACACCATCCAAGTCCCACCTGAAGAACGTGGAACTCCAGCTAATACAACTATGGTGCCGATTTGATTTTGATGTTGTATGGCCAGAGGAATAGTCTGCTGATGCAACCGACTTCCGGAAAGCCTTTAAAGCCATCTGTGTTGAAATAGAAAAGATGGAGAATGGTTTTGCAGCATTGGACCAACAACTAGACAACCGCGATGCTATCATAACTAGAGATATTCGTAGAGCTGTGTTGAGAATTAGAGAATAGATTGGACAGATAAAGGCATTGACGCGTGAGCAGGTCACCTACTTTAAATCCTTATTCGTGAAAATGGTGATTTGGAGCTAAGATAATCTCAAGTTCCAGCAATGGCAAAGGGACCACATATTCAGGATGGATGAATCACATTGATCTGATATGGAGTTGCTCAAGGCTCAACACAAATTTGAAATTGTAAGAATGGAGGTCAATGTTGAACAACATATTAAGGTGCTCCAAACAGAGATGAAGCTGATTGAAGCTGAGTCCAAGGCTTTGAGATCATAATTCAGATAAACGTACTCCAAGACTAATGACAAGCATGACACCACTAACAACAAGATTGATCTCCTCCTGAGTGGTATTTTCCCAAACTTGGCTCTACCCCTTGGTGATGATGCCAAAAAGGGGGAAGAGAAATTAAAGAAATTAAAGGAAGGGCAGAGGAGTGATAAGGAAGGAATAAAAAGGGAAGCAAGCAAGGGGGAAGGTAGTTCATTGAAGAGGCCACCTTTGAAAATAATGCTTGCTAAGACCCCACAACAAGATGAAGTGACAGCCTCAATTTTCAGCAGACTACCGAAGGAGCTGACCATAGAGGAGAAAGCTGAAATGGCAGTCAAGCAGTCGAGAAAGGCCATGGAAGCTGAAATCGATAAGGTAGCAGAGAAGCACTCCGAGCGTATCAAAGACATCAAAGCAAGGTTCAAAGGCCCCCAGCTGCATTACTAAGAGATTCCCCAGCTATAAAACCCCCTCGAGAAATCACGATGCCCGATGCAAGATTTGAACCAAGATCACTAGAGGAGTTTCAAACTCTAGAAACTGAAGGTTATTTCAAGAACATGACTCTACAACAGGCGTGGGACTTGTACTGGGAAAAAGGACTCAAGTTCTGCAGATCAGCAGAGAAGAAGCAGAATTCAAGCAGTTACTCGACTGGAAAGACACCTGTATAGTACATTTCTAGAGGAGGAGCTGAGTCATACAGAGGGAGGGGAAGGTTTCGAAGTGGTGGAAGAGGCAGAAGCACTCCACCACAACTAAGACCTAAAGATACAAGATTCATTGATCCACAGAAGAAAGAGATCAATTACTGGGCTGGTTTCGATGCTCTTGCTAACCTAGAAGTGGAGCGCAAAAATGAGGAGGTAAGAAGATGACAAGAAGCTGATAACGAGAGGCTCATGCGTGAATGGGAGAAAAGGCAACAAAGGGAAAACCCTGCTGCAAAAAGAGCTTTTAAGAAGAAGATAAGGGAAAGAGCTGGAGAGGATGAGAGAAGAGGAAAGCAGTCGAGGCGTTGAAGACGGCTAAAACCCCTTTAGTGTATTTTACTTAATTGTAAATACAAGATTTGTAAGTTTTTCTTGTAATATCATTTTGTATCTGGCTCTGATACCTGCAGAACTTTAGTACTATAAGAAACTCTGAGAAAATGTAATAAATAGTATATCTGAGATACAATGTATAGAGTATACTATATAATAGCTTTGTAAAGTGCATTTGTAAAGTACAAGAACGATAGATCAATAAAATTGACATAATCAATACATACATTCTTTGTTACTGCACTACTTATTTTGTTGTAATTATTTAAGTTTTGGCATCATCAAAAAGGGAAAAATTGTTAGGAAAGCTTATGTTTAGATTTTGATGTTACCATGTAAAACTTAGAATAGGAAATTGGTACACCATTTTCCTTGAAATTCAACTTGTAATAGATAGGACTGCATGGGCTGAGTGGAGTCAGCTAAGTCGAAGAAATATAAGAGATGACTGAAGATTGAAGTGAAGACCCAGCTGTGTGTAAGCCGTGTAAAGCCAAGTGAAAAATCAGTCAAGTGACAGAAAAAGTTGTCTTAGTCAGCTGACTGACAGCTAAGTCATTCCAAATGATTGGAATCGAATGTCAAAGAGGTTTGCAGCAGACAAGACTTGAAGAAAGCTGATAGAGATCCGTTGTCAACACAAGTCATGAATTTGCTGAAAGTAGGCCTGAGTCATGCTGCCAGCAATAAAGCTGTTTTGCTGAAAGAGTACAAAATCAATGAACCAATAAGATGTACCTGAAAATCTGCAGAGACCAAGGAAAGGATGCCGAGCATTAAAAACATGGTGCGATCCTCATTAATGCTGCAAGGACAAGACATGCCAACAACCTAGAAGTGGGATTTGAATTATATGTCTATCTCTTCAACGGACATATTTTTGAATCCTCACTATAAAAGACTGAGGAAGCAAGTGAGAGAACTTAACCAATCTAAACTGATTTTACAAGCATTCAAGCAAGCAAACCTGTAAAAGATACTCTCAAGCTTTCAAAGATATTCCTCAAGCCTAACATCGAAGGAACTCGATCCAACTCACTCAGTGAAGGAAAGAATAATTCATCATGTTGAAAAGAAAACTAATTGAAGAACAAAAAGGGGTCTACTCTCCATGGTTGAAGGATTTGTAGTAAGGTTCAAGGTCGAACCAGAAGCTTTGAGCTTGTTAGAAGGTTGTGTGATCAATTCCAAGAGTTCTAGGGATCTGAAGTAGCATAACAAATGTTTTGTGAAGAAGCTAAGTCCCAGGAGCAGCCAGATGTATGATCAAGGCTGACTCGGACTGAGAACTGTTTTGTAACCAGATCTGTTACTTAGTGGATTCCTCTAGGAGTTGGAAAAGAATAGATTAGAGGAATTACTCCATCCTCGAACCACTATAAAATTTGCTTGTGTTATTTTACTCACAACACTTTATGTTCCTGCATATTATTGATATCTGATGTTAATTTAAATCTGCTTAACTCAACTAATAATAATCTTGCTAAAAACAAGTGTTGAAAACAAGTTTAAATCTTTAAGTGTGAAAAGTCTTCCACTGAACAAAACCAAATCAACTTTTAAGTTAAGAATTAGCTGACCCAGCTGAGTTATACTATCAATAGCTCAATCGAGTCTGTTGAGTGTGTAACTTCGCTGAAGAAAGCCAACCTAGTTGTTCATCAAGGACTTAGCTGATATGAGTTAGCTCTGTAAAAATTATCTAAAAGGACTAAGTTTGAAAATTTAGTAAGGTTTATTCAACCCCCCCTTCTGAACCTTACGACTCACTCCTTGGTACCTACAGTTGTGTTCGACATTAGAACTGTGATTGACTTAAGGATTGATAAGTAACTACCTTTTTGAGGGTATATAATACGGTGCTGAACAATTAAATTTTAGTCCATGACAATTACTTATTAAAGGAGTTTGCTATTATTATTATTGTTATTCCTATTTGAGAGTGATATTGGTTGGGAAAAATATATTAGTGTCCCGACAGTACACGTAGATTGTCATAAAAAGAAAGGGAGATTGTGTGTACCTGGACGACTAATAGTAAGAATCACTTTAAGTATTTAAGTTCTACCATTTTCCATAGACTAAGTTATGACTCTTCAACTTTTGAGTCTTAAACGTGTTTACTGGAATGAATTTTAAGGTCTAATAGGAAATAATTTCTTGAGAAGATATTGACAAGAATAAGTTGTTTGACAATTAGGTTTTAATCTCTTCATGATTACCTGTTAATTTCTAGTCTATAACTAGATTATTTATTTTGGTGCGTTAATGTGATAAATGGGAACCTTACCTTACGACTAAAAATAGAATTAGATATTCGTAGGCGAATCCATTTATTTTGATGTATGCATAATAGTGCTGCGATTACTGATCTATATAAGCAACTTGTCTTTCGGGCATAGTAATTGAATAGCACACTATGAATTATAGATGGATGGCTATGGATATTTTCTATATTCAATGGCTAAGTATGGTAAGCTCTCTTTTGTAGAATTTCTTTGTGGATTCCAATTTGCTTTAATTATTTCAAGTATTCAAAAGTTAGATTTACTGCAGTTATTTTGGTTGAGCAATATACTGAAGTATAATTTTTGGGTCGTTATAGTATGATTGAAGTAGTCACTCTAAGTTTGACATATAAATTAATTAATAATAGAGTAATGATTTGAAGTATATATTATAATGAATTGATGGATAAATGTGTACATAGAAGTTTAATTTAGTCGTTGGATGATGTACATTATCAAGTCAATTAGTGTAACTAGTGTTTTCATGGAATTGCATCTTAGTAAGTTGAGTATTTTCCTTAGTCCTATGTAAAGAACTTATTTGATAAGCATTATCCAAATTAATTTAGCAAGGAGTCTATGACGAGGTAACACATTTTGTGAAGAAGTTTGGTGGTTTAGAGTGACAACGGAATTTTAGTTTGGGTATACTAAAGAAAACAAAGTTATGATTCTTCGAATTTGGTGACTATATATACTGAGTTACTGCCGAGAAATCAGAACAAGACCAGGATAAGGTCATTTGCATGTGGATTAGATTACCACTATTTGATGTTATTGAATTTTGAGTTTGAGTTTTATTATTGATACTTACGTGATTTAGATTGAATTATTGAATTCTTATGGATTAAGTTCTAGTGATGGTTGAATTGACGATTAGATTTGATTACTGAGTGTAATTGGAATTACTTGCCCTTGAATCGAATTTTAATAGATCTAGTAGGAACTCGGAGTTCACTAGTGGTAAGTTGACAACTTTTAGACTGAGGATGGAATCTTGGAATTTATTTTGGGACTTTAACATCAATTTTTTTTAATATTAAGATACCTATGTATGGATACGATACATATAACCAACCCATATGACAATTAGACATTAAACTTGAAAAGAAGAAAATAACTACTTTTGGATTTTAAGCTTGAAGATGTTGAATTTCAATTATCTTATGATTAGAATAAATTTGGGGACCAAATTCTTTAAATGAGGGGAGTATGTGAGACCCATGATTCAGATGATTATGAAAATAGAGGTTTAATCAATATTTTAATTTTACTTATCTATATTTTTTTCAATTTTGTGTTAGTATATAATTGTTTTTGGTGTTTTAGTGTTTGATATAAGAACTTTGATTTAATATAGCTTAGTAAATTTTAGTGGGTTTCAAAATTAGTTTAGTGCTTGAGCTATGGATTTTGGAATTTAGAAGTTGTAAGAACGTATTAGATGGATATTAGTTTATTAGATTAAGCTTAACTAATTTTTAAGAGAGATTAGAATTGAGAGCTAAGTGATAATTATTAAATATTAGAGTTTAAGTTAGTGGGTTATGGACTTAATATGGGAAGTAGCAAGTTACCTAATCTTGAATAACATTGGGTCGCCTTCTTAGTTAAGCCAACTTATTTTTTCATCCTTAAGATGTTACAATCCATAAGAATCTTAGCCATTTTATTTGCCAATAGTATAAAAATTCTCTTGTTTTGAAACCCGCGCATTTTAACGTTAGTCTTTTTTTCCTTTAAGAAGCTACTTTCTCAATGTTTCCTTAATAAGTTAACCTAAAATTTTATTTGAACTTTCTTAAATAAATTATACATGCTAAACAATATATTTCTTAAAGAAAATGACCCAACCTTTTAATCATTTTTTCTAGCGATAATTACAAAAAGTACCTCTGAGGTTTGACCTAATACAAAAAAACTTAGCTAACTTTAAAATTTACAAAAAGTACCCCTAAGGTTTGATTTCGTGTTAAAATTAAGGGGTAATCTGTAATGATTTTACAAATATGAAGGGGGATTTTGAAATATATTTCAAACCTCAGGGGTATTTTTTGTAAGTTTTTAAGTTAGCTGGGTTTTTTTGTAATTAGGTCAAACCTCAGGGGTACTTTTTGTAATTATCCCTTTTTTCTAATAATTGACAAACCTGCAACTCACTTTTATTTTACAAGGCAAAACACAATATATATAACTATTATTCTAAGCCCAACATATATTTCGTTTATTCATTTTCGGCCCACTTAATGAGCCTAATTTGGAACTCCAACTCTTTTATTAAATTTAGTTAAGTCTCAACTAAAATCCACCACTACTTCGGTAAATAAGGGGTGAAGGCTTTAGTTTATCACTTCCTCATTTTAGAAAATGGAGCAAACAAAATTCTCCTTTCATCTCCCTCATTTGCCATGAGCCAAGTTAGTACTAAGACAACAAATTCTACAATTTCTCCACTTTAGTTTTTTTTTTTTTTTTTTTTCGAACAAATACCACCTAATAACTTAGTAAGCTTCAATATCAATCACCTAAGGGACCGTGAGCTAGGAAGCTCAATTTGGAGGCCAAAATTTGTTTTAATTTGGAAAAATAATAAAGGTGGGCTAAAATTTATTTTATTTTTCAAATGGGTTTCTAAAAATTGTCGTTAAATCATGAAGTTGATTGAGTTATTATGCATTTATATGTGTGATTATGTGCTAATTATGATGGTTTTATAAATTAATTGTTTGATTATGGATGGTTGGTAATTTAATTGGAATTTTCTAAAGTTTGGGGCCAGCTGTAAGTTTCTAAGGGTTGTTTATTTTGTTTAAGAAAATTCTTGACCATTTCCATAACATTAGAAGTGAGTTTGTGGCAGTTTTTAGTTTTCGTAATTTGAGGGGCAATTTTGGGAAAAGAAAAGTCTGGAAGGACATTTTCCAATTTTTGGAAACTGCCACGGGCAGTAATGGTATTTAAAAAAAAGAAAGAGTAATTTCTGGGACAGTTTTGGAAACCCATGAAATTATTCAAGGCTATTTTGTAAATTTTACAAATTTAAAGAGTCAAAATTTGTAATTTCTAAAGAAAAAAAAAACTAGGATCTTGTTGCAAGTTTGTGAATGGAACAAAGGCATTTATTTTAATCGATTTTTGTAAATTATTTAACTTTTAAATAAACCATTAATTGGTGGAAGGAATAACAAATTTTCCAATCTGGAGCTCTCGGCCGAATGGTGTGAAGATGGCCTAATTATTTTTATTTCTGTGTTATTAATTCGGTGTAACAAATGCATGCAAAATAAAATATTTTGACAATTATACTTGAATATTCAATTTTAATGTGGTGAATTGTACTGTTATCGATCACTGTTCTCGTTTACTTGTCATTGAATTTCATATATTGTTAATGAATTGTTACCCGTATCCCGTTTTCCATTTGTCGTGTGTGGTTCAGACAATCATCGAACAGGTCTCCTGTTGATGTTTGCTCGACTACACATGTGCCTATTCCCATTTCTCTGGTCAGGCCAGAGAAGGCGGCAGAACTTGGGTTGTAGTATTGGTATATTCCGGATTATGACGAACTGTGGGTATAAACCACAGCTAAAAAGTCATCGAGCCACTCGAGAGGAATAAGATGAATATACGGCTTTGGCCGGGTGTGTTGGAAAACGCAATAAGGTTCGGTGTTTGATCAACATCGACCCTGCGTTTATTTTGTGTATCCCGTTGGATTTTAAAACAGGGCATAGAACCTTGTCCGTTTTAAATTCAGGCTTGAATTGGAACGTTAGGATGCTGTGTTTATTCGACATCGGCCCAACGCTATTTTGTGTATCCCGAATGTTGGATTTTAAAATGGGGCATAGAACCTTGTCCGTTTAAAAATCATCTTCAATTACCGAAACAATTTTCTCGCATTTGGACTTGTGTTATATCTGCATGACAGTGATAATCATAAAAATTGTTTACTTATAATCATTCCATAAGTTTGTGAGTAAATTTAATGTCTGATTAGTTTGTATCTATTTTATACGCATGAAAACTATTTTACACATCAAGTACTATGCTTGGTATTTTATTTAAAAAAAAATATAAGTTTCTCATTTTCTCAACTACTATGCATTCTCATCCCCTACTCATTGGGCTCGTTTAGCTCACTCCACGTTTTTCTAAATTTTCAGAGATTGGTGAGCCTAACACCGAACCACCTATGCAAGAATATTAGCACATTGAGACTACTGGATTGAACTAGTTTTAGGACTTCATTTAAATATTTTGCTTAGGGGATTGTTGTCATCTTATTTTATATTATTTGTCCTTATTTTATTTTGAAAGTTATGACTTCCGTTGTATTATATGTAATAAACCTAGTTTATGTATCTCCGAGTTTGTGGACTTTTCGAGTACTTAGATTTCGACAAGCTATATATTTCAGATAGTCTTGGGTAATTATTCTTGTGCAACCTAATTTGGTATAAATCTAGAGTTGTACCTAATAAATGGGATTTTGGGATTAGTTTGGTTTATTTAATTTGGGGCGTTACAAAAAATTTAAACGAATACCTAATTCATTATAGTATAACACGTCGAGATACTTTCTCGTCAGCCTGGCCTTGTTTGTCACGCCCTAAACGGGACCTTGACGTGATCAATAACTTAAACAGAAATTAAGCCAAGCAGTCTAGACAATCATCAAGAATAATCCCAAAATAAAACAGAGTAATATAGCAGCGGATTAAAATTACAGTCCAGATTGTCAACTAAAATAAATTACATCCCAAATTCAAACTTAACAAATTCAAGAGTCCTACGTCCTTAAGATTACAGACTTAAGAAAAACAGTCCCACAAAACAGTAAACAGAATCCATAAAAGTCAGATAACACGGAAATGGATCACTTCGTGGTCTGGTCTGCCTCGTCCACATTATCTTCAAATGAATCTTCATCATCTAGCTATTTAAAAAGGAGGGGGTGAGACGAAAATTCTCAGTGGATGGGTGATCGTGTGAAAGTGTGGCGATATATATAGATGCAAGAAAACAGTTATGTGAAAAAAATGTATGAGTTATGATGTGTGTATCACACACTGTTCGCAAGCGACATGATATTCAAAATAATATACTCATATAGTATTGATGAAAGAAGTTCATGTATATGGAGGCACTATGTGTGATTTCAAGTCGGTCATGTAGTGGTTGCGTACTAAATGTAGCGCCAACCCAAACGAGTAGTCCGATCTGAATAACTTTATCTTTATATGGAATAGACGACGATTCCTTCATTCTACCTTATGACTCCCCAAGCAATTGGCACAAGGCCTCCCCGTCACGCCATAGGCATGAAAATATGACAGGAAATGGCTAGCAAGACCTGGATTGGCATAACCGCGATGATACCTCAAGTACTATGACTCACTTCTCCCATTGGACAGTCCGTCCGCCAAGGGTGGGATTAGGACGATGGGGCCGAAAAATGGAATAACAGCCGAGCTGCCCAGTTCTATCCCCGACTGGTCCACTCCGACTATGAACTCGACACACCAAGTTGACTCAACAAATAGATATACACATATATAACATGTCAACAAGGCAGTCGAGCATAACATTAAGGAAAACGGTACAAGTATAATTATGCGAAGAGTTTACACGTAGTATTTATCAGCATTGGCAGAGTAATTATTGGATGAATTTAATTACTGGGAGGATAACTAACCTCCGATGGATTGGGTATATTAGGTGGGATATGCCCCGTTGTAAGTTCAAGGTCATAAGGAGAGGAAGTCGCCCCGCGAAACGCGTATTATTCGGTTAAGTGTCCGTTAAGACACATATAATTTTAAGAAAACAAAATTTTATAAATAATTATATAAGTCAGTAAATACCAGGGTTATAATATGGAAAATAAATATTTTGAGGCCATTGGCCAAAGAAAAGTTTACAATTAGCCCCGTTTTGGGAAAATAAATTTTTGTCTCGACCTCGGAAAATTATAATGTCAGTTCCTCTTTTTGTCTCGAAATTGTCCAGAGAATTAGGGTTTTAAAAGTTTGGGATCGATATTTTTATAAATTCCTCTTTTTGGCCCTAAAGTTGTTAAAATTATCATTTCGGGCCCCGAGTTTAAAATATTTGGATCTCACAAACCGAAAGGGCTTTTAATGTGATTCCAATTTTGTAATATCACTTAGGTCAGTTGGTTATTAGGACAAAAGCAATTTTGAAAAAGTGTTAGTTTAGGACCCTTAACTTTTAAAAAAATTCTATTATCGTCCAATTTTTAAGTTTTTGCCCTTAAAGCTTATTTGGGGTTCAATTGTTATGAAATTTGAACCATGGATTTAAAATATTATAAAATTATGGTTAAAATACGTTTTCCAGGTACATGGACTGAATACTTCTTGGAAATTTGATTTTGGTCCTTGAGTTTAGTATTATACATTTTAGTTCTCCAATTTTACAAAAATTGCTTTTCTTTACTCAAAACATTTTGATTTTTGGAATTCATTCAAAATATGTGCTTTTTAGTCCTTAAAAGTTAAAATGTTTGAAATTTTAAAAGTGGTGCTGGTACAGTTTCAAAAATTTTATTTTAGCCCTTAAACTTTTAAAATTTTACAATCTAGCCCTTGGCTTTCAAGGGTTGATTTTTGTTATCTCAAAACCTTTAAAACTTTTATTATTCTCTCAAAATTTCATTTTCAAACATTAGAACAGTCCCAAATTTGAGTATTTACAGAGGGGTCCCATAATTTTTATTTTCTTGCAATTTAGTCCACCAATTTTGCCATTTTTGCATTTAAGGTCCAAATATAATTAGAACATTAAATTTAATTACATAAACATGCAATTACATATCATACAAGAATTCACCACATAAGTTATTAAATTGCACATGCATGCACCTAATTTGCAAGAATTGGAACTTTAGGCATAATTTGAGAAAATTTGGAATATCACGTCTTAATATATACATGAAATACATAATTATCATATATCTTAAAATTGTCAAGATACTACATGCATTTGTTTCATAAAATCACTAGAGGTTTAGCATATTTTCCACCCACCTTGTTTGTTTGGTTGATTTGGTGAAAAATGGTCACTAAACATTGAGGATATTATTCCGCACTTAGGACAGCCCCTAAGTCAAATAATACAAGAATTTTGAGTTAGAAAACGATGAATTAAAATAAGGAGGGAGAAAAAAGAAGAAATGGCCAAAGGCACTACACTTACCTTGTGTAGTTGGAATTGTAGTCAAATTTTGGAGAGTATCTTAAAAAGCTTGATCACTTCTTAGTCCAGGCTCCATGGTCAGCCCCTAATACCTCAAAAATGAGAAATTTTGGAGTCAAAAATTCAAAAATAAGAGGGAGGTGAAGAAGGTGCTACAAGCCTCAAATCCTAGCTTGATATCTTGTCTCTACAATAATCTTGAAAGTCCTTTTCAAGTTAGTCTCCAACCTCTTAATGACCTTCAAGTTGAGTCTCTAAGTGTACCTCAAAATGAAAATAACAAAAATTACAAGATGAAAAGAAAGGCTTGAAGATTGAGGGAGTACTTGAACAAGAAGAAGAATTTCTTACCTTTTGCAAGGAGGGTTCGAATTTTTCCAAGTGTAGGGAGATAATTTTTGTAAGTTTTTGAATAAGGAAGAAGAAGATGATAAATATAGAGAGAGAGTTGAGAGATTTCTAGAGAGAAGTTGGAGCTTTTGAGAGGATGGAAAGATGAAGAATGAAAAAAAATTTGGCTTCCTTTTACTTGATATGGCCGATTGGTGTGAGGAGGTAGGAGGATGATTTGTTTTTTTTTTTTTTTTTTTATGGCTTGAATTGTGTCTTTGCATGTGGAACAAAAGGCTAGTGAAAGGTATGGGCAAAAATGAAAGATGGCGAATGGATTTGTTGGGAGATTTTGAGAGAATTATTTGGTTAGTCGGAATTTGTGGGGTTTTGTGGGAGAATAAATGAATTAAAAATGTGTGTAGGATTTTTGGGTATAATTGTATATAATTGTGTATGTGTATAAGAATTGATAGGTATTTCTATACCCAAAAACATGCTTATGGTTGTCCACCCCTATGTTAATAGATGTATAATATCAATCTCCAAAATTAATGGTGATATCCACAATCACTTATAAGTCTCATAATCACTTATTCTAAATCAAATTTTTATTTCTATAGGATATAGGTCACTTAATGAAATAGATCTCTTAAAATTCTAAGGTGTCTAATAAATGCACAAGTAGCAATAATGATCAATCAAGTGACCATTAAACATAAAATAGAAAATAATAGATGATCAATAATTAAACAAGTAGTTGATCAAATAATTAAAATGACAATAAAATGCGATAATATTATTGACAATAATCCGTCAAAATGACGCTATAAAGTATCCGCGAATAATACATAGTCTTACACAACATTAATTACACGCTTGTACACTATTGAAAATCGAGGGCTTCACATCCTCTCCTCCTTAAAAGAATTTGGTCCCCAAATTCCTCTCAGAATAACTCGGGGTATTGATTCTTTAGGTCTTCCTCTATCTCCCACGTGGTGTCTTCGTCTCGGTTATGGTTCTGCCACACCACTTTAACCATCAGAATTTCTCTCTTCCGCAGTTGTCGTATCTGTCGGTCAATAATCCGAATCGGCTTCTCGGTGTAGGATAAGTTCTCCATCAGAGGAGGAGTATCATGTGTGACGATGTGCTCGGGATCCGGTCGATACTTCTTTAGCCTCGAGATATGAAATACGTCGTCCATTCCCGCAAACTGTGATGGTAGTTCGAGTCGATAAGCTAACTTCCCAATCATGTATAGTATCTTGTAAGGTCCGACATATCTTGGACTCAGCTTACCTTCCTTCTTCGGATTGATTAACCCTTTTCATGGTGAGAGCTTAAGGAATACTTCGTCTCCAACTTCAAATTATAAATTCTTTCTTCTCTTATCCGCATAACTGTTCTGGCGACTCTAAGCCATACGGATCCTCTCTCTGATTAATCTGACTTTCTCCATGGCCTCCGGAACTAAGTCAAACTTTGTAATTGGTGGTGACTTTCATTTCCCTTTTAGAGTCCATTGATCATCGATCTCCCTGTGTAGCGGGGATCTACACTTTCGACCATAAAGTGCTTCATTGGGTGCCATCACAATCGTGGCTGTTGTAGGCAAACTCAACCAATGGTAAGTGCGAGTCCCAACTTCCTTGGAAATCTAGCATACAGGCTCGCAACATATCTTCCAGAGTTTGAATTGTTCGTTCGGATTATCTGTCAGTTTGTGGGTGTGCCACTGTACTGAAACTCAACGAAGTTCCAAATTCCTCATTTAGGCACCTCCAAAATCTTGAGACAAATCTCGGGTCTCTGTCCAATACTATGTCGACTGGTACTCCATGCAGTCGAATAATCTCTCTTATATATGTCTGCGCGAGATTCTGCAAACTATACATCTTTGGGCAAGAAGTGTGCGGATTTCGCGAGTCGGTCTACAACCTCCCATATAACATCATTACCTCCTCTGGTCCTTGGCAGGTCCATTACGAAGCCCATCGTTATGATTCCCATTTCCATTCGGGAATTCTCAACGGCTGTAGTAAACCAGATGGCCGTTGGTGTTCTGCTTTTACTCGTTGACAAGTTAAACATCTCGCAACGAACTATGCTACCTGGTTTTTCATGTTTACCCACCAGTAATTCCGCTTCAAGTCCCTATACATCTTGTTTCCTCAAGGATGTATAGTATATCTCGAATGGTGTGCTTCTGCTAAGATCTCGTTTCTTATCCTTTTATCGTTTGGTATGCACACTCGATTTCTAAATCTTATGATCCCGTATTCGGGTACTAAAATATTCCGGTCTCTTTCCCTTAAGTATCTTTTCCTTCAGCTTTTGGAGATGTATGTCATTCTCTTGTGCGACTTTAATATCATTTAGCAAATCGGGTTTAACCGAAATGTTAGCATATGTAATCTGAGTACCGGTTCTGGTCAAATTCCAAATGCTCAGTTCTTCTAATGATTTCCACTCTCGGATCATTAGTCTAGCTAAACTCGCCTTTCTGCTAAGGCGTCAGCTACTACATTTGCCTTCTCGGGATGATGTTGAATATCAAAATGATAATCCTCAATTAACTCCATCCATCTCCGTTGCCTTAGGTTAAGATCCTTCTGTGAAAATAGATACTTCAGGCTCTTATGATCAGTAAAAATTGTGAACGTCGCCCCGTAGAGATAGTGTCTCCACTTCTTTAATGCGAATACTATCGCTGCCAATTCTAAGTCGTGCGTCGGGTAATTGGTCTCATATGGTTTGAGCTTCCGTGATGCATAAGTAATGACATTTTCTTCCTACATGAGCACTGCTCCCAATCCTTCCTTTGATGCATCATCTGTAAACGACAAAGCCTTGCGTTCCCTTTGGTAGGGCCAAGACGGGAGCTGTAGTAAGTCGTTTCTTCAATTCTTGGAAACTGGCCTCACATTTGTCGTTCCACTCAAACTTGACTTGCTTCTGAGTCAATCTTGTGAGTGGTTCGGCTATCTTGGAGAAATGCTTGATGAATCTTTGATAGTATCCAGCTAATCCCAAGAAGCTTCTAATCTCGGTTGCTGATTCTGGTTTTTCCATTCAACCTCTGTCTGTACCTTCGATGGATCCACTGTGATCCCATTGCTGGATACTATATAACCCAAGAATACGACTTCCTTAAGCCGAAATTCGCACATGCTGAACTTGGCATATAATTTGTGCTCTCGTAGTGTCTCCAAGACGATCCTCAAATTACGCTCGTGATCTTTTCTAGATTTGAAGTACACGAGTATGTCATCGATGAATATCACTATGAACTGATCCAAGTAAGGCCGGAAGACTCGATGCATCAGATCCATAAACGCTGCAGGGGCATTCGTCAAACCGAATGGCATTACTAAAAACTCATAGTGTCCATACCTAGTTTGGAATGCGGTTTTAGAAATGTCTTCTTCCCGGATCTTCAATTGATAGTATCCATGTTGCAAGTCAAACTTCAAATATACCGTCGCTCCTTGAAGTTGATCAAATAATTCATCTATCCTTAGGAGGGGATATTTATTATTGGTGGTCACGCTATTAAGACCGCGGTAATCTATGCACAACTTTAATGTTCCATCCTTCTTCTTGACGAAAAGTACCGGTGCTCCCCACGGGGTCGGTCGGATAAATCCCACTTCCATCAATTTTTTCAATTGAGTCTTCAACTCTTGCAACTCCACATGAGCCATTTTGTACGACGTTCTTACAATCGGGGCTGTTCCCGGTAATACTTCAATAGTGAACTCGACTTCCCTATCTGGAGGGACATCGGTGAGTTCCTGTGGAAACACATCTGTGTATTCCGATACTATGGGTTCTTGGTGTATTTGAGTCTCTACCTTGGGCTTGTTGATTACAAACGCCAAGTACCCTTGTGCTCCTCTAGATATTGCCTTTCTAGTTTTAATGGAGGAGATTATTGGGGCAATCTTGACTCGTGCCCTTCCTATAATTCACTTCGGGCTTCCCAGGCTCGCATAGTTTGATGGACTTGCGATGGCAGTCCATTTGTCCTTGGTGTGCAAATAACCAGTTCATTGTCAAAATCACATCGTATTCGGATATATGCAATAATAACAAATCGGCAGGGAAGTTTATATCACCAATCTTAACTTCGCATGTAATATCCGTTAATTGGCTTGCGCCATAGGAGTTGACACTTCTAGACACGTGGGCATATGTTCCATGCATGCATGCAGCTTATTTACATAGTGTGGTGCGACAAATGAGTGTGATGATCCAGGGTCAAAATGTAGTTTATCATAGTGGTTGGATACTATAAGCGTACCTTCCACCACATTAGTTGCCTCCGAAGCCTTATGTCCGGCCAATGCAAATGCTCGAGCTGGCATTCTTGCTCGGTTTCCCTGACCCTTTCCTGGCCTCTGCGGCTGAGCTGGTTTGTTTCCATTGTTATTCTTTGGGCAATCCTTCATCTGATGTTGATTACTGCCACATCGCAAACACTTTCACTATCTACGCCAACAGTCATTGGCAGTGTGACCTAGTTTCTGACAATGTGCACTTAACTTTACCCGCGTTCCCTGTATTGGCCCTTTTCCTTTATCTGCTCTTCCAACAGTACCTCTCTGAAATTTGACGGGTTGTTTAGATGGCTGCCCGATAGCCGGACTCTTGAGACTGTTGGTAGGTCTGCCCTGTTGCATCAATCCTATGCGGTTCAAACCTGCCTCGATACGGAGAGCTGCCTTGACTATAGCTGAATAACTCTCCAATTTGACAGTCAATAGTTACTTCTGTAATTCCAATTTCAGCCCCCAGCTGAATACGGAGAGCTGCCTTGTCTTCCTCAGTACTGATAGTTCCCAAGGCATACTTGGACAATCAACTGAATTCCGACTCATACTGAGCCACTATCTGATTTCCCTTTCTTAACCGGTGAAACTCATCCATGCGGGCCTCCTCCACAACCTGTGGGATGTACTATTCATTAAAATCTGCCAAAAGGTTTTCCCAGGTCCTAGCCACCCTATCCTGGATCCATCTCCTTTCCACAGCCCTCCACCAATCACGTGATGCCGATTCTAATCAGAATACTGCGAGAGTTACTTTTTGTTCATCCTTGTATTGTAAGGCATTGAAGATGTTTTCCA
Source organism: Rehmannia glutinosa (assembly GCA_016081115.2). Lineage (NCBI taxonomy): Eukaryota > Viridiplantae > Streptophyta > Magnoliopsida > Lamiales > Orobanchaceae > Rehmannia > Rehmannia glutinosa. The sequence goes on from CM071926.1 coordinate 94,274,644, forward strand.
GTTTTTCAATCCAGTCTTCTGCCTTCGCATCGTTTGGCTCTCCCAAGAAAGTCGTTGGGTCAAATCATAAGAATCATTCCAAAACCCGATCATTAGCTTCTCGGGCGGGTTCTTGTATATTCCCGTGGTCTTTGCTGTTGTTGCATGAATATCGATGTTTCCGCAACGCTGAGCGATCAAATTTTCTCCCGCAGCTGGGGGAGGAGGTGGTGGCAGTTCAGGTGATGGATTTTGGTCCCTTGGGACATCAGCGTCCTCTTGGGGCACCATACATGGTCTACCTCGTCCCCTACGCTCGGCCATTTTGTATCACGAAATGTTAGTTGCGATACATAACATAAATGAATTCGATTAATGATCATAAAGTAATACAAGTCATAACATGTCACTAGTAATGATAGTAACCAAGACATAAAGTCAACAACAAGTAGAAGGAACATTCATTAATATAAAATACAGAGTACATGAGAAGAAAATAAAATCGTACAACAATGCCATACAACGAAGTGAAGAAAATACAATCATCCAGGTACATACAACAAATACAACAACAAGGAATATAACCTCATCTAATCAGTGATAGTGTTGTTACCATCTCTATCATCTTCAATGTTGATGATCTCAACAGGTTCTGGTCCATGCCACTTATCAGCTTCGGGCCAATCTTCAAATTCGGGCAACTCTTTGGGCGCTAGTACGTTCTCCATCGGGGCAATATCTTGTGCTTTCTCCAGTTATTCGTCCTCCTTAGGATCCTCTTCGAGATACTCCTCAGGTTCCTCTTCGTGTTCTGCCTCCGGGTCGGCTTTGGGTTCTGACTCGGGCCGTGGTGGTGCCGGGGTGTTTGCTGCAAGAGCAGCTTCCAAGGCCAGGTCCCTTTGGACTAGGGTTTGTGTAGGGTCCTGAATGGCATTCATCTAATTGATAAGGGCATCTGCAAGACGATCGACTTTGTCCCTCAGCATGAACGCCTCCATTGTTTGATACATGTTTTTATCTTAATTTTGATGATTTTATTTTGTCACCAAAATAATGTTTTTAAAGGTTGTCCAAATACTCCTAAATGATTTAAAATGGTTTTAATATTTTCCGGAGTATTTCCTCAAGTTTATTTTTGATAATATTGGACAACACTATTAATGATTTTATGTCAATGAGTTTTTACGTCTAAACAAGGTTCCTAAATGTTGTCTAAATACTCCCGATTGGTTAAAAATGTTTTTACTAATTTTTCGGAGTATTTCTTGAGTTTTATTTTCAACAAAAATTGGACAACATTTCTGTCTCGTGGTCGACCGATCGCCCTATAGGGCAACCCGTACCTGAAGATGATTTTTGAAACAGAAAATGAGACGGAAGGAAAACTAGCAGTCGACCGGTGCTCAGGGCGTCGACCGTCGCCCAGGGGTCGACCGGTACCTGCAAGTTGGCGTTGAAACAGATTGATTTTTCCAACAAAATGAATGAGGGGGACCGGTTGAGAAAGGGGTCGACCGGTCGAAGCTTATGTCGACCGGTCGCCCTGTTGAAATTTTCAAAGTGTTCTTCAATTCTCTTATTTCTGTGCGACCGGTCGCCCTGTGCATTGACAGCAAAAATATGACCGTTTGACAGCAGACACATTTCCTTAAAAATCTGTCTTAAACCCTCTACTTCTTATGACATTGTTATTCAAAATGATTATAGTGATTTGCAAAATGATTATGATGAACTTCAAAATGAATTCCAAAGCTTACTTGTTAAATACAAAAATTTGAAAAAGGAATTCAATGTTTTGAAAAATGATAAGGATAGTTTATTTACTTCCTATGAATCACTATCAAGTGCTCACACCACCACACTTGACAAGGTTAGAAACCTTGAAAAAAAAAATAGTACTCTCGTTGAGGATATTAATTGCATGAAAAAGGATTTATCTAAATCCGACTTGAGTACCGATGAAATTGTTGATTGTTGTGATAATTCGAAACTAGAACTTGATCATAAGCTTAATGTTGTCAATCATATGAATAAGAATCAAGTCTCTACGCATGTTGGTCATTATGCTCCTAGAATTATTACATGCTTCTATTGCGGTAAAAAGGGTCATACGGCTAATACTTGTCGGGCTAGAAATAGCTCTAATCATTATTGGAGACCTAAAAGTCTCAAAGCTAATCCTAAAGGACCCAAACACTTGAGGGTACCACAAAATAATGTTTTATTAGGTACCCGGCGAAACAATGATCGAAAAAAATTCATACCGCCAAGATGGCATCAAATGACCGTTTCATTTGATCAAAGAAGGAGAAACTATTCTCAACAAAGCCAATTTCCAAGAAAATGATATAATCAAAAATGGGAAGAACACAATCCTTGGAAATGGCAAAGAAATCATCAACAAGATGATTTTCAAAGAAGAAGAGACTATCAACAATGGGAAGGTAACAAACTTTGGAAATGGAGTAATCAAAGAAGTCATCATCAACAAAGTGACTTCTCAAGGGGAAGATATCATCAACAATGGGAAAGACACAACCCATGGAAACGGCGAAATTGGTAAACCGTATCTCCCCATTTATATATGCATTTTTAATTCTATGCATGTTTTTATTTGTGTCTTAATTGCAAAATGAGTTTTCAAGTATTTTTTTTTTGGTCTTTAGTATATTTGAGAGTTTCATAATTTTTTTTTTAAAAAAAAAAAAGAAGACCTTGCATGATTTTCTAAAACTCTTGTGCATTTAATTAGACTTATGTGGCTTATTATCTCTTATGAAATCTTATAGCATAAGCTTTTTTTGATATCTCCTATTACTTGCCTACACTTGTACTTTTTGTGCAAACTTTGTCTAAGAATTGTGTAGGATATATATCTCATATTCATTGGCCATTTCGTCATCAAGTTTCTTAAACTATCGAGGTATGTTCACTCGTATTTTTTTTAAAAAACACTCGATACTATGCTTATGCACATATCTTTCAAGATATTTTATTTCAACCCCCTAAGTGCCCCTAATTGATTTTGCAAATTTGTCTTAAGAGGGAACTACTTGTTTAGTCTCGATTTTCTCGAATATATGTTTTATTTGTTGGACTTGATCCAAAATTATCTTTTTGCAAAGTTTTAAAACTTTTGGGGTGAAAAATCGAATTTTGGAAAATTCTGGAAATGAAAATCGCATCAAATCGGTACCCGGAGCAGTGCCGGTCGACCCGAGGGTCGACGGCCGACCACACCGGCGACAAATGACCCGTCCGACCGACCGGTCGACAGGGTCATTACAACGGGCAGTAAGTTTATATTGAAACAGGGGTTACTGAGGTTCATTTCTTCTTCTCAAAACTGCGAGCCCTAACTCATTCTCACTCCAAAATTCTCTCAAAATATCCCAATACTTCACATATTATTTCTTCCTTAAGCTCATATCTATCATATTCATCTTGTTTTCATGGCACCTCGTCAATTCACAGGAAGAAATCCTCAAAAGATGAGAAGAAAGCAAAGGGGAGAATCTTCCTCCAACCCCCAACAAGATGATATTCCACAAGGAGATTATCAAAATCGGCTTACGGAAGAGGAGATTGTCGAATTAAGAGCCGGGGTTTCAAAATCGAGCATTCATTGGGACTCTAGTAAGTTATCACTCCTTTACGAGCCTCCCTCTAGAGCTAATATATTTCGATTTCTAAATAAACTTGCGGAGGAGCATTATGAGAATATTGGATTGAATGATAAGAAAATTGCATGCACTCGTATGGTTCGATTTCAAGCATTTCATGATGAATTTCCGGATATTAGGGCTTATTTTGAAATTCAAGGATGGGTTTCACTTTGGGATAATCCGTGTTTGCATTATGATGACGAGCTTATAAAACTTTTTTATGCAAATATGTGGATTGTTGATGCTACGGTAGATAATCCGTTGGAACTTCACACATTCGTTAATGGTAGGCATTTTTCATGGACATTGGCCGATATTTGCAATCATTTTAATGTGCCGAATGATGGAGTAGTCAATGTGGATTGCGCTCATTGGGATGATAACATTTTCGGTGTTTCACTAGATGATGTGAAAACCTTTTTAGGAGTGTATCCCGAAGTGACATACTCGGCAATGCCGCCTAACTATCGGATTATATCTATCATTTGCTCCTATTGTGTGTGTGGAAAGGAAATAAAACTTCCGAGTAATCTCGAACTCTTTCTCACCTATAAGATTGTTCGAGGAGAAAGAGTAAATTATGGAGCAATTTTTGTGTATTGTTTGTCGGAATCTAGAAAGCTTACCAAGAAAAAATATACTTTGGGAAATTTGATTTGCCGACTTTTATACTTATCGGGATACCCGGAAAATGAAATGAATACCGAAATTCGTCACAATGATTTTGATAATGCCAACATTCTACAAATGGTAAGAATGAGACGACATCTACCACGGGTTCCTACCAAAGCCGCTAGGGGACGTGCCAGACATCAACAACAACCTCGGGATGATTTCTTTAATAACAATGAGGTTGAAAATATTGGAAGAGGTGAGTTTGACGAACAAAGAGATGATGAAGAGAATGTGGGGAATGAAGAGGAAAATGAAGAAGAGAATGTGGGAAATGAACAAGAAATTAGGGAGGAAGGAGATGAAGACGAGTCGGATGTTGAAGATTTAAATCTCAAAGAGAGAATGGCAAAAGTTGAAAGAGATACATTTGGAGATGTAGCCTCTCTTAGAAAAGAGCTCCGGGTTGTGAAGAAAGAAAACTCTAGTTTGAAAAAGTCAATCGGTAAATTGAAGAAATTTATCAAAGATCTTATTCCCGGAACTTGCTTCTCTTCGGACTAGGATTGATGTCCCCACCCCTTACTATTCGAGCATTTTCGTTCATGTTACTTTATATTTTCATGAACTTGTGTAAAACTCTTTTGCACTAATGATATTTGCGTGTTTTCTTGAAAGGGTTAAAATTGCGAGTTGATAATGACTTGTGGATGATCATGATATTGATAGGAGTATGTGATGGTAAAAATACTCTAATTTAAGCATTGTTTGATAATTGGTATGAAGTACTTGATGGTAAAAGTGCTTCTTTTAATGCTTTGATCATTATGCTTAGTTGGATATGTTGGGACATTTGATATATCATATATGTATTGTTTAAGGCATGACTTGTATTACTTGATGGATGCTCTAATTTTTGGCATTTGTAATGCCTTGATCCTTCTTAGCTTATATTATCTCAATTGGGTTGAACCCTTGAGAATCTACTTTGTTTGAGCCTCTTATTTGATGGACTAATATTGCATATTTTGCATATGATATTGTTGAGCTTTGAAATGAGGATGATTGATGATGATATGGAAATCTTTTGGTTTGAACCATTTACAAAGGTTATATACAACCTCTTTTATTTTTCACGCTCACATAGTGTTCGATGAAATGTCGCAATGAATATTTCAACTTCTACATGATTCTCTTGCTTCCTAATGTCTTAAGATCATTTTGAGATCATGTTTTTGGCTAACAAATGAGCTTATGGATTTCTTATGATATATTTCTCCATTTTTTTTGGAGTTTTTAAGCTTAAATTGCTCAACGGTTGATAAACCGTCCCTTTGGTGCACTTTGATGACATTATATGATGTTTCTATCATCCTAACACTCTTTTTGATGATTCCAAAGGGGGAGAAACAGGAAATTGGCGCATTAGCTCAAAGAAGCTAATAAAAGCTTGTTATAAAAGCTATAAGCTATGGCTCATAAAATCCATAAGTTATGATTCATTTTTAGTCCAATTATTGCTTGATGGACTTATACAAGTGTTTAATGATGTTTTATAAGCTCTTGAACAAATAGTAAAAGCTAAAGCTTTTAGCTTGTAGCTTATGGATAATTGATTTTACATTAGTCTTGATATGCTTGTTGATAGGGGGATCTTGTGCTTACTATTGATTATATTTACTCCCTACTTGGTTGCTTTTATATTTTGGAAATTTCGGTTGCTTCCAAAGGGTCAAATGTTTTTACCGGAAAATCTCTTCTAAAATTGTTCTCCCAATTTGTGTAAAAATTGTTTTGGTTTGTAATCATCAAAAAGGGGGAGATTGTTTGATACATGTTTTTATCTTAATTTTGATGATTTTATTTTGTCACCAAAACAATGTTTTTAAAGGTTATCCAAATACTCCTAAATGATTTAAAATGGTTTTAATATTTCCCGGAGTATTTCCTCAAGTTTATTTTTGATAATATTGGACAACACTATTAATGATTTTATGTCAATGAGTTTTTACGTCTAAACAAGGTTCCTAAATGTTGTCTAAATACTCCCGATTGGTTTAAAATGTTTTTACTAATTTTTCGGAGTATTTCTTGAGTTTTATTTTCAACAAAAATTGGACAACATTTACATGCTCGTCGACCGGCCGGTCGCCTCTATAGGGCAACCCGTACCAAGATGATTTTTGAAACAGAAAATGAGACGGAAGAAAAACCAGGCAGTCGAGTCGACCGTCGCTCAAGGCGTCAACCGTCCGGTCGACCGGCCGCCCAGGGGTCGTTGAAACAGATTGATTTTTCCAACAAAATGAATGAGGGGGACCGGTTGAGACAGGGGTCGACCGGTCGGGGTTATGTCGACCGGTCGCCTGTTGAAATTTTCAAAGTGTTTTTCAATTCCTTATTTACGTGCGACCGGTCGCCGCCTGCATTGACAAAAAAAAAATATGACCGTTTGACAAGACACATTTCCTTAAATTGTGGGATTGATTTCTAACAGCTATATTCTTGATTTTAATTGTATTTTTTTGTAGATTTTCAATCCCCAAGAGGAGCCTATGCTTGATCAATCATCTCCTATAAATAGAGGAAGTTTTTGAGCAACCAACACAACAATTGAGATACAACAACAAGATACACTTCAAACAAACACTTGGTCTTTCTTTGTTATTATTCTTGTTGTAAATTTGCCTAGCTTATCACTTTCACATCCTTGAGGTCTACGCTATTCTTGATTACACTTTGCACTCAAATTGTAATATTCATTATTGAGTTGTAATCTTGATTTTTGGTTATCATTCAAACACAAGATATCCTTGTGAGTGTTCTTGTGGTAAGAGCACACTTGGATGATCTAGGTGATAGGTGCAAGAAGATTGTGGTGATCTTCTTATTGAGGTGTTGAAGAATTTGGTATTCTTCAAGGTTGAAGATTGTGGTAATCTTCACAAGGTGTCGTTGAAGGAAGATTGTGGTAATCTTCAAAAGGAGATTGTGGTAATCTCCAAAGGTGTTGTTGAAGAAGAGTGTGGTGCTCTTCAAGGTGTTGTAAGTTGAATTTGTATTAATTTTGGTAATTAATAAAATTCTTTTTCTTTTGAAATCCATCCCTGATATCTTTGGGGTGGTAGAGGATTAGGCCCTAGGTGGGTTGAACCTCTTTAAATCGACGTGTGTTGTTTACATTCCGCACCTTTATTATTGTGTTTGAGCATTCGGTTATAAAAAGAGGGCGAAATCGAAAAGATGGAGATAATCTATTCACCCCCCCTCTAGATTATCGTAGCCGCTTGGACTTACATCCATCTCCCACTTGAACCCGCTGTCACTATCGTGCTTCATCTTTTCTCGCATGACATCGATGCGTTCTTGTAACACCTGAATCTGATCTTTGCGAGTGCATATAGTCCCCTCGCGCTCCTTAGCCAACAAAACCAAGGCATGATTGTCTTCCTGTTTCTGCGCAGAAGATGCTCAAGATTCCTCGTGCGATTCTGCTCCTCTTGTAATTCGGAATTAAATCTAATAAACTCCTGGTGCCAGTGGGTTGCCCTCTCCTCAGGATAGTCTCGTTCTGCATGAGACTCCCACAACATAGCCCACGTTGGCAATTCGGGTTCTATTCCTGGTCAAAACACAACTAGGGTTTGTCAAACAAATATAAATGGAAAGATAGGAAAGAACAAGTAAAACTAATCAAGAATCAACTAAGTTAATACAACTATTACTACGTCATCTCCAAGTACATAAAATTCTTAACCCAGTCTAAACATTAGTGATACGGTTCTCCAATATTCATCATCAAACATAACATCGGGGTCTATGTTCTTATTAGATCGAGTTCAAGCTTAAATTGATCACATAGCGGTACTACCCAACACAGGCAGAGAGTCCTATCCTGGGTCAGCTTGTTGTAAGTTTTCATCTTACTAGCGAGCTCTGATACCACTTAAACTGACACGCGCCAAATGGGACCATGACGTGATCAATAAGTTAAACAAAATTAAGCCAAGCAGACTAGACAATCATCAAGAATAATCCCAAAATAAAATAGAGTAATGAGGCAGCGGATTAAAATTACAGTTTAGATTGTCAAGTTAACCAACTTACATCCCAAATTAAAACTTAACAACTTCAAGGGTCTTACGCCCTTATACAGACTTAAGAAAACAGTCCAACAAAACAGTAAACAGAATCCATAAAAGTCGGATAACACGGAATGGATCACTCCGTGGTCTAGTCTGCCACATCCACATTATCTTCATATGGACCTTCATCATCTGGTCATTTGAAAAGGAGGAGGTGAGACGAAAATTCTCAGTGGATGGGTGATCGTGTGAAAGTCTGGCGATATATATACATGCAAGAAAACAATTACGTGAAAAAAATGTGTGAGTTATGATGCGTGTATCACACACAGTTCGCAAGCGACATAATATTCAAAATAATATACTTATACAGTTTTGATGAAAGAAGTTCAAGTACATGAAGGCACTATGTGTGATTTCAAGCAGGTCAAGTAGTGGTTGCGTACTAAATGGAGCGCCAACCCAAACGAGCAGTCCGGTCTGAATAACTCTAGAATCGTGTAGATCAGACAACGATTCCTTCATATTACCTTATGACTCCCCAAGCAATTGCCACAAGGCCTCCCCGTCACATCATAGGCACGACAACCCAACAGGAAATGGCTAGCAAGGCCCGAATTGTCATAATCGCGATTATACCTCAAGTACTATGACCCACTCTCCCGATGGACACTCCATCGGCCAAGGGCGGGATTAGGACGATGGGGTAGGATAATAGAATAGCAGCCGAGCTAACCGGTTTCATCCTCGACTGGTCCACTCCGATTGTGAGCTCGACACACTAAGTTTACTTAACAAATAGATATACGCAAATATAATATGTCAACAAGGCATTCGAGTATAAAATTCAGGAAAACGGTACAAGTACAATTATGCGAAGAGTTTACACGTAGTATTTATTGGCATTGGCAGAGTAACAATTGGATGAAGTTAATTACCGGGAGGATAACTAACCTTCGATGGATTGGGTATATTAGGTGGGATATGCCCCGTTGTAAGTTCAAGTTCATAAGGCGAGGAAGTCGCCCCCTGAAACGCGTATTATTCGGTTAAGGGTCCGTTAAGACACAAATAATTTTAAGAAAACTAAAATTTCATATATAATTATATAAGTCAGTAAATACCAGGGCTATAATATAGAAAATAATTAATTTGAGGTCCTTGGCAAAAGAAAATTTTACAATTAGCCTCGTTTTGGAAAAAGTAGTCTTTATTGGGTTTTAAATTGAATAAGTTTTTGTCTCGACCTCAGAAAATTATAAGATCAGTTCTTCAATTCTCCAAATTATTCAGAGAATCAGGGTTTTAAAAGTTTGGGGTCGAGATTTTGGTAAATTCCCCTTTTTGGCCCTAAAGTTGTCAAAATTATCATTTCGGGCCCCGAGTTTAAAATATTTGGATCTCAAAAACCGGAAGGAATTTTAATGTGATTCCAATTTTGAAATATCATTTAGGTCAGTGGGTTTAAAATATTATAAAATTATGGTTAAAATACTTTTTCCAGGTATATGGACTGTATAAGTCCTGAAAATTGTATTTTGGTCCTTGAGTTTAGTATTACACATTTTAGTCCTCTAATTTTAAAAAAATTGCTTTTGTTATTCAAATTTGATTTTTGGAATTCATTCAAAATATGTGTTTTTCAGTCCTTAAAATTTGAAATTTTTGAAATTTTAAAAGTGGTGCTGGTACAGTTTTGAAAATTTCATTTTAGCCCTTAAACTTTCAAAATTTTACAATTGGCTTTGAAGGGATGATTTTTGTTATCTCAAAACCTTTAAAACTTTATTATTATCTCAAAATATCATTTTTAAACATTAGGACAGTCCCAAATTCGAGTATTTACAGAGGGGTCCTGTCACATTCGAGACGGGGACGCGACGTCGATCAACAACTTAAACGGAATAAACTAAACAATATAAACAAATAATAACATAACCCCAAATGAAACAAAGTCTAATGCAGCGGAAATAATTACAAGTACAGTACAAATTACAAATACATCCCAACAACATCCAAATAAGCTTACAGTCCAGAACTATCTGAATTAGCTTACAGTCCAAAGAAAGAAATAAAGTACAAATCGCATCACATGCTTAAGTGTCAAAGGGTCCTACGCCCTTAAGTTATAGTCTAAAATGAAAAATGGAATAAAAAAAAGTCCAACATCAGTAATAAAAGAAAGTAAGTGCAAAAGGCGGAGCACGGGAAATCAGGCAGGTTTGGCATCACCAACGTACTCCTCATCTAGCCGTTAGAAAACAGGAGGGCATGAGACAAAAATTCTCAGTGGATGGGGTGATCATGTGCAAGTGTGGCGATATATATAGTTAATGCAAGAAAACTGTTGTATGAAAAATTCATGAGTCATGATGCGTGGTTTCAAATACAATATACAAGCATAGTGATATATATTTAAAATAATATACTTATACAGTTTTGATGAAACAGTTCGTGGTCATACAAGCACTATGTGATTCGAGCAAGACATGTAGGATTGCGTACGGAATGTAACGCCAATCCATGCAAGACAAGTAGTGGTTGTGTACGGATTTGTAGCGCCAACTAATGCAATACAAGTAGCGGTTGCGTACGGATTTGTAGCGCCAACCAAACAGGGTCCGAGTAATTCCATAATCGTGTGGATCAGACAGCGATTGCTTCGTTCTTCCTTGTAACTCCCCGAGCAAAATGGTCCAAGACATGTTACCTTATCGCTCCATAGGCAAAGACAAATCCACAGTAGAGCTAGCTAGGCTCGGATTGTCATAATCATGATTATACCTCAAGTACTACGACCCGCTTCCCTTGGACAAACTCCGTCCCTCAGTTGCGGGATTAGGACGATGGGGCCGGAGAGTGGAATAGCAGCCGAGCTGCCTAATTCCATCCCCGATGTATCCATTCCGACTGTGAGCTCGACACACCAAGTTGACTCAGACAGGAAAATAATTACAAATACAGGATGTCAACTACGCAGTCGAATATATGGATTCGGGAAAGTAGTTTAGGAAAGTTTTTGAAATCGCGAGTGGCATTTATTGGCATTGGTGGAGTAATTTGGATGAAGATATTTATTGAGAGGATAAGTAATCTTCGATGTATTGAAGAATTAGGTGGGACGTAAGTCCCGTTGTAGATTCGAAATCGCAAGGCGAGGAAGTCGCCCCGTGGACGCGTATTAATCGGTCAAGACGATCCAGACAAGTCAATGGATTTTGAGAAAATAAAATTTTTTAAATAATTATTATAAGTCATAGGTTCAGGGCTGTTCTTAAAAGAAAATAATTTGTGTTAGGTCCTTGTTAAAAAGAAAATTTACAATTAGCCATGTTTTGTAAAAACCAATACTTTTGGAGTTAAAAATTGAATAAATAAATGTCCCGACCTCGAAAAATTATGAAGTCAGTTCCTAAATTCTCTAAATTATTCAGAGATTCAGGTTTCTAAAGTTTTGAGGTCGAGGTTTTATAAAATTCTCACATTTGTCCCAAATTTGTTAAAATTGTCATTTCGGGCCCTAAGTTTAAAATAATTGGATCTCACAAACCGGAAGGGATTTTAATGTGATTCCAGTTGTAAAATGTCACTACGACCAGTGGAATATTGGGTCAAAACAGTTTTAAAAAGAAATAAGTATAGGTCCCTAAACTTTTGAAACTCTCATTTTTATCCCATTTTTAAATAATTGCCTTTAAGGCTTTTAGGGGTCCGATTATTATGTAATTTGAAACTTGGGTTCAAAATATCATTAGTTTATAGTTAAAATAGTATTTTAGGTACATGGACTGTATAAGTCCTGGAAATTTTATTTGGGTCCTCAAGTTTAATCATTTACAATTTGGTCCCTCAATTTTTATAAAATTACTTTCCAAGCTCTAAACACTTGGATTTTTTTGAATACTCTCAAAATATGTTATTTACAGTCCCTTAAGAATTAAAATTTCAAATTTTAAAAAGTGGGGCTGGTACAGTTTTGAAAATTACAAATTAGCCCTTAAACTTCTAAAATTCTCAAAACTTTTAAAACTTTATTAAAATGTCCAAATATTATTTTTGAACCTGAGTACAGTCCGAAAATTTGAAAATTATAGAGGGATCCCTTAATTTTTATTTTCTTGCAATTAAGTCCACCAATTTGCCATTTTTGCATTTTAAGTCCAAAAATTCAAGTTTAATCAATTATGCTCGACTTTTCCAGGTTATAAGTCAAATAAATCATGAATATCAAGAATCATAAACATGCATATACATTTCATCCAATAATTCATCAAATACATCATCAAAATGTAGATGCATGCACCTAAATTGCAATAAATAGCATTTTTGAGCAACACTTGACAATTTTCACAACTTGGAATAAAACTCACTTAGGGAAGACCCTAAGTCAAGCAATACCAAAAAAATAATAGTTAAAAAAATGAGGTTAAAATTAAGAAGAAGAAGAAAGAGGTGAAGAAATTGGTAAAAACTACACTTACCTTGTGTAGTAGGTGAAATGAGACAAGTAGTGGCTTCAAAATTTAAGGTCTAGCTCACCCTCAAGGAAATCTCCCAAGATCCGCCCCAATTTCTCAAAAATGAGAATATGGTGTTAAAATTTGAAAAAAAAATAGAAAGGAGGAAAAATGCACTAGAGTCCAATATCTTACCTTATAGTCCAATTCTTCACAATTTCTTCAAACTCTTGAAGTCCTTTTCAAGATGATGTCAAGGCTCTTTAGTATTTTCAAGGTCTTCTAAGTATACCTCAAAATCAAAATTTAAAATTAAGTCAAGAAATGAAAAGAGGAAGCTAGATGATATCAAAAATGGATTGAAAGAAGAAATTTCTTACCTTGTATGGTATATGGTTAAATTCGAATTTTGAAGAAAATGGGAGGAGAATGCTTGTACTTTTGTTAAGTATGAAGAAGAAGAAGAAGAAAAGAAGAAAATAGGTAGAGAGATGTAGGAGAATATTTAGAGAGATGTGAGAGGATTTTTCAAGACTTGAATGTGTTGTGTTAGAAAACAAAAATGAAATGTACTCTTGCAAAAATGGCCCTTTGGCCGTGTACATTGAGGGAGAGAGGGAGAAAAAATTTTCAAGTCTTGAACTTGGTCTCTTGCATGGAGAAAAAGAGGGAGTCAAAGGTATGGGTCAAATTAGAAGAATGAAATATTGAGAGGATTGAGGGGAATGCTTGTAGCAATAGAATAAGTTCGGAGATTCTAGTATAAAAAACTGAGGTATAAGATAATGTGTATAAGGTTTGTAATATGGTGTAATTATACAAAAGATGTATAATATAAGGTATGTGTACAAGAGTTCAGAGATATTTCTACACCAAAAACCACCACTTGGCCGTCCACCCCTATGATATTTGTGGTATCCATATATTTTTTTTGTCCCAAAATGGATGATAATAGATGAATAATATCAATCTCCAAACTAAATAGTGATGTCCTTGATCACTTATAAGTCTCATGATCACTTATTCCAAATCAAATTCTTAATTCTATAAGGTATGAGTCTCTAAAATTTCTAAGTTGACTAATAAATGCCCAAATAATAATAATGATCAATCAAGTGATCATTAATGTGAAATAGAATTAATAAAGGATCATAAAGAAATTGATCAAATAAATAAAATTAAATTAAATGCGAAAATGTATTTATTAATATTTACCGTCAAAGTGACGCGGTAAAGTAGTCAAAATAGTACATAGATGATAATTGCAATAAATACACGCTTGAAAAAGAATTTGGTCCCCAAATTCCCTTCAGAATAGCTCTGGATATTGATTCCTCATGTCTTCTTCCATCTCCCACGTTGCGTCTTCATCTCGGTTATGGTTCTGCCATATCACTTTAACCATCGGGATCTCTCTCTTACGCAATAGACGTATCTGCCGGTCAATAATCCGAATCGGCCTCTCAGTGTAGGACAAGTTCTCCATCAGAGAAGGAGCATCATGGGTGATGATATGCTCGGGATTCGGTCGATACTTCTTCAATCTCGAGACGTGGAATACGTCGTGCATTCCTGCATACTGCATTGGTAATTCGAGTCAGTAGGCTAACTTCCCGATCCTCTGCAAAATCTTGTATGGTCCAACATATCTCGGACTCAATTTGCCTCCTTTCTTCGGATTGATCAATCCTTTCCGAGCTGAGAGCCTGAGAAATACTTCATCTCCGACTTCAAACTCCAAATCCTTTCTCCTCTTGTCTACGTAACTCTTCTAGTGGCTCTGAGCCGTGCACATCCATTCTTTGATCAGTTTGACCTTATCCATGGCCTCCTGAACTAGGTCAACCTTTGGAATCGAGGGTGACTTTCATTTTCCTTTGGGAGTCCATTGGTCATCTATCTCCCAGTGTAGTGAGGATCTACACTTTCGCCCATATAGTGCCTCATAGGGTGCCATCCCAATCGCGGCCTGATAGCTATTATTATAGGCGAACTCGGCCAACGGTAAGTGTGAATCACAACTTCCTTGGAAATCCAATGTGCAGGCTCGCAACATATCTTCCAGGGTTTGAATTGTTCGCTCAGATTGTCCATCGGTTTGTGTGTGTGTTGCTGTGCTCAAACTTAGTGAGGTACCCAATTCCTCGTGCAAGCACTTCCAAAATCTGGAGCTATTGAGATATTTTTGAACTTTATGGACAATAGAAAGAACTTAGAGGATTTAATTATTTTTATGCTCTATAGATGGCTCGTAGAAGGTATACATCACGGAAGTCCGATATTAGTAGCGTTAATAGGAGAGCAAATATAGAGAGATATGAACAATACCAATGGGACCCTAATCATAACGTTGGGGCACATCTAAACACAATGTTTGAATTATGGATAAAAGCTCGATATGTCGATCACTCGGTGTCTGATCGAGAGGGAATACTAAGATTTATTAATACCTTATCGGAGTTACCCCTACGAAGAGCAAGAGAGATATACAATCAAATGATAGATGATGTCCAGGGTGTTCAGTTGCGTGTTAGCTATGAGGATTTTGTTTCGGTTTTTCGACAGTGACGGATAGACCATGTACAACTCACAATGGACGTTTCTCACTATTGGCCCGAAGAACAAGACATACATGATGAAGCTCCTCCACCTGATTCTAGTGATGATGAATATCCAAAAGAAAACCCGGAGGAAGATCCAGATGAGGACCCAAAAGAAGATGTTGATTAGCCATCATTTGTTTTATTTATTTTAGTAGTCAATGTTTTAAATATTATATTTTCCTTTCATTAGTATTTTAGTTTATGTTTTAAATTTTCAAACTAGCAGTTGTTTCTTTATTCATTGGATTCGTTGTAAAAAGAAATTGAGATTAATGAATGATAATTTTTTTTTGGATTGCCTTGAGTACCTGCTTATCATTTATGGTTTAATTTTTATATTGAGCTTAAAACTTTTCCAATTGGAAATGGACTTAATTTTATATTCATGGTTATAGGATGAATCCTAGAGCCCCTAGAATCGGGACTGCCACAAATTCAACACTAGAAAGTTTGGGAGACGTAGTGGCGCGCCTGGTCACAATCGTTGAGGGTCTAACTCAAGGGGGTACATTCAACCCATTGAACCAGCCTACTCCAACAAATAACACTTCACTTGTAGTGGAACAATTTCGCCGCTATAGACCTCCGACACTCACAGGACAAGAAAAGTCGCACACTGTGGAAGAATGGATAGCAGAATTGGAGGACATATTTGAATTGATCGAATGCACCGATGCACAAAATGTTTCATGTGCGATATATCAGCTAAAATAAGATGTGAGGCATTGGTGGGATTCACACCGACAAACCATCACTGACCAGCAACGAGCTGATATGCAATGGAATGGTTTTCAGAAATTAGTCATGCATCAGTTTTCCCCGCAGTCCTACAGAGATAAAAAGGATAGAGTGTTCCTAAACCTGCAACAAGGGACAATGACGGTGCTCAGTATAAGTGAAAGTTCAACAAGTTAGCGAGATATGCTATTCATTTGACAGACACAGACGAAAAGAAAGCTAAGAGATTTGTGTCTGGTTTACGCCCTGATTTGGGTGGGGTAGTGAGTATACTGGGGAACGCATCATATTCTGCGGTTGTGGAAGGAGCTCGAACAGTTGCCTCCAATATGAGATTGGAAGGAGGTAGTAAAAAGGTTTTTTAGGCTCCCAAAAGGAAATGGGAAGGTCCAAACACTGGAAAGTTTGTTAATAACAACAAACAACAAAGAGTCGGTGGTGCCCCTAATCAGCAATGTCAGCAGACGAGGCCACAATGCCAGAAGTGTGGGAAATATCATAATGGCGAGGGCTTGCTGGGAAAAGATGTTTGTTACCGATGCCATCAGCCAGGGCATCAGGGTTGGAACTGTAAAAAATATCCCAGTCAGCCTAGAGGGGATCAGAGGCCCACATGAGGGAAACCCAGAATGTACACCATGACCGAGAAGCCTGAGACAATGACAGGTATGTTACGAGTTTTTGATATACCTGTTCTTGTACTTTTTGATACTGGTGCTACGCATTCTTTCATATCTGCAAAATTCATTGAGGGATTAAATAATATGATATGTGAGTCTGTGGAACCTTTGGGGGTTATATACCATCGGGTAAAACTCCAGAACCGAGTAAACATCCGGTGTCACAAGAGGGAAATAGATTTCCATGTGCATGGAAAAGCGAATTTCACTTTCCATGGGACTAAATCAGGTGTTTCTCCACGAGTTATATCAGCAATGAAAGCCGTGAAGATGCTAAAGAAAGGAGAATGCCAAGTATTCTTGGTGAATGTAATAGCTACCCCGACTAAAGAGAGGACAATCGCTGATATCTCGATCGCGCGGCAGTACCCTAATGTTTTTCCAGAGGATTTACTAGGAATGCTGCCAGATCGGCAAGTTGAGTTCAGGATTGATCTGGTACCGGGAGCAGCACCAACGTCAAAGGCACCTTACAGAATGGCACCAAAAGAGTTGCAAGAACTAAAGGTGCAATTACAAGAATTGCTGGATAAGGGTTATGTGAGACTGAGTGTGTCTCCTTGGGGAGCTCCAGTATTGTTCGTTAAGAAGAAAGACGGTACGATGAGGATGTGTATCGACTATCGAGTGTTGAACAATCTCACGATCAAGAACAAATACCCCTTACCCCGTATTGAGGATCTGTTTGATCAATTAACAGGAGCTGGAGTTTTCTCGAAGATTGATCTAAGATCTGGGTATCACCAGCTAAAGATCAAGGAAGCAGATATACCCAAAACAGCGTTTAAGACCCGTTATGGACATTACGAGTTTACTGTGATGCCATTGGGTTAATGTAGGTCCCAAGGGATGCCATTTAAGACTCGACTGAGCTGTTGATAGAATAACTCAGCTGCTTAGTCTTATACTTAACTTGGTTGTGATAAGATTTTCAGCGGAAGACTTAACACCCTTGAATTTGGTTTAAGTTTGTTTTAACACTTGGTTTTAGCACTTTGTTAAATATCAATTGGATAGCAAATTATCAGTAGATATTAAATGATATGCAGTAAGTAAATGCTGAAATGTAAATGACACAATAAATTTTATAGAGGTTCGAAGATGGGGTAATTCTTCTAATCCTCTCTTCTCCAACTCCTGGAGGAATCCACTAAGTATTGATCACAGTACAAAATGGTTATCAGTCCATATACAAGTCTTGATCACACAGCTGACTTGATCCTTTGGGACTCAGCTTCTTCACAGGGCAGCTGCCTTGCTACTACAGCTCACTTGCTCAAGCTTCTTGGATTTGATCACGAAGCCCTCCAATAGCTTGAGACTGGTTCGACCTCGAACCTTTCTATAATCCTCCTTGGAATGTAGACCCCTTTTGATTCTTCAAAAGTTTCCTCTTCAACAGTTTGAAGTTGTCTTTCCTTCATAGCTTGGCGTTGGATCGATTTCCTTCGAAATTTAGGCTTGAGGATTTGCTTGAATAACTTGAGAATATTTTGCAGGTTACAGCTTGAATGATAGTTTGAATGTTTGTGGTTCAGGTCACCTTTTCTCAAATTGATTTCTCAGCCTTTTATAGTGCTCTTTTAAAAATCTGCCCGTTGAAGAGATAGGATGATTTTCAGAGGACACTAGTGGTCGTTGGCTTGTCTTGTTGCAGTCCTTGAAATTGACATGACCTCGTATTAAATGAACCTTCAGCTTTTCGAGCGACACAAAAAGGTGCTTCCCATTGGTTTATTCCTTTTGCACGCTTCTGGGACTGAGCGCTTTAGAATATTGCAGCATGGAAGTGTTACTTATTTAAGTAACTTTCTTGACTTCTGTGCAACGGACTTTTTTCAGTTGTCTTGACTTGATCAGTTCCTTAACTTCCCCTGGTGACTTGAGTCGGCTCCCAATCATTGGAAGACTCATCCATCACTTCAACTTGACTTGACTACACTTCTCACAAATTGTAACCGGTGATACTCCTTCATTCGAGTTCTTGACTTCTCCTCCTTGCCATACTCACCGCTTCACAATGTGAGTCTTCATTTTAGCCTTGATTGACTTCTTGCATGTCCAGGCATAATCGACTTGACTCAAATGCACCCTATCAATTACAATGCAAATTACAAAGAAAATGGGGTGCCAACTTTCTAGTCTAAGTTTTACATTGCATTCATCAAAATCTAAACAATAAATTTCCCAACAATTTCCCCCTTTTTGATGATGCCAAAACTTAAAACATACATGCAAAAATGTAAGCATTAAAGATACATACAGGGTAGTGCGATGTGAGAGAATGTATGCGTAGAATCAATCTTTTTATTGATCATAACATTCTTGTCCTTTACACAGCTGTTTACAAAGTGTATCAGAGCAAACATCTATGTCTACGCAAAAATAGAGAAATTACAGATTTCTTATTTAATGTACAGAAGACTTACATACTTATGCATTTACAATAGTAAATTACATGAAGGGGTGGACAGCAACACTTCATCTCCTTCGCTGCCTCCTTCTTTCGTCATCAGCTCTGTCGTCTTCTGACCTTTTTCTCTTTTTCTCTTCTTAAGCTGCATTCTTTTTCTCATAAGCTCTTCTGGCAGCTTCATCTTTTCTTTTCCTTTCTTGTCTCTCTTCCCACAGCCGAGTTTGTCTTCTATTTTCTTCTTCGATTCTCTTTACATATTCAGCATTGTTCTTGGCCACTTGCATGTTGGCTACTTCGTCAAACCCAGCCCAATAGATCCCTCATTTCTTACATGGATCTATATATTCGATGTTTTTGGGTAGAGGTCTAGGTTTGAAACATCTTCCTCCACTGCTTCTACCTCTTCCTATGGGTGTGTATTGTACTGGGGCCTTCTTCTTTCCAGTAGAGTGACTAGCAGAGTGACCAGCAGAGTGATCGCTCGGTCCTGCACCTATCGCCTTCTTCGCATAGCTTGAGCCCTTTTTCCCAATACAAGTCCCAGGCTTGGGCCATGGTCATGCCTTCGAAGTATCCCTCGGATGCGAGCGTTTTGAATTCATCAACAGATCCAGGCTCGGTTCTAACGTCTGAAATGGCATCAGTGTCTCTTCCTGTCGGAATGCCTCCGTACTGTTTCAGTATGTCCATCACACGGGCATCCATTTTTCTTTCAATCTCCGTCATCTCTGCTTCCACTATTTTCCTCTTTTCAGACATGGGCACAACAGAGTGTTGGAGCGGCAGAGTCACTGGAAGTTTGCTGATTATGTCAATTGTGACACGTCCTTGTTGAGGGGTTCTAGCAACCATTAAAGTCATGTCTTTCGAACCTTCCCCCTCAACTGATTTTCCCTTTTCTTTATTCTGCTCTTCGGCTGTCTTCTCCTTCACAGCTGCGTCCTTCTTCTCAGCTTCGGACCCTTTCAACGTCTTTAGGTATTCCTCTTCCCCCTTTTTGGCATCGTCAAAGGAGAGAGGAACCCCTGGAAACATGCCAGCAAGCATAAAATCTAGGCGGCTGATAGTTGAGTTCTGCTGGATTCTCACTGCGAGTATGCTTTGCTCGAAATTGTGAGCGAGTGGCGTTTGATTCGGCTGTCACCAACTTCATTTCAGCCATAAAAGGCGGATTTTTCATTCATGTTCTCCTCTACGCGCAGAAGTTCTTTTCGATGAAATTCGCGCATCAGTTCCATTTCTGTGGTATGAGAGGTATGCATTCTATCAATATTTTCTTGCATCCTCTTCTTCATGTCAGCATTATCGCGCTCCGAGACTAGCATCTTATTATACAATGCTTTGAAGCATCGAACTTGTTCCATGCACATTGTCTGCTTTTTGTTGCCACCATTCCTGGATCCCGACTATTATTCCACGTAGATCGCCAGAAGATTAGCATCTCGGTTATCCACCGCATATCTAATGAGGCCTTGTGCCTTTCCATCTTCTCTATCTCCGCAAATATTGCCTTGAAAACTTCTCAAACCTCAGCTGTCACTTCTGTCTCAGCTGGCGGCCAAGCAGCGTCAAAGTCAAAGTATGCTGGGAAGATGGTATCTGTTGGAATGACGGGATCAGGTTTATGGAAACGTCGTTGATCTCTGGTTGATTCTTCATCAAGATCAGGCAGCTCCAGTGAGAAGGCAAATGTTTCTTCAAACGCATCATCACAGACATAGGGAATCTGTTCAATGGTAACTCATGGTCGTGATGTTCCCGGTTAGTCGATTCTGCTGCTTTGGGAGCTCTTGCGATTGGTGATGATCTGGTGGGGTCTATTGTGGTATGGACCCACTGGCCGAGCCTCACTGTCTCTCAACAGCCTTCATCGATCTCAGCTGGTTTTTCCTTTTGAGTTGTCTGGTCCTCGGCCGTATCAGTAGCATCATCAGATGATGATGAGACTTGAAGGGGTGGCTCATCATCAAAATTGAACTTTTGACGAGCACCCTTGAATTCTGGCTTACTCGTGCTGGGAAGAACATCCTCAGTTGAGTCGTTTGGACTTACAACAGGGGATGACTCAGCCTCATCTTCACCTTCAGATCCCAGAAAAGTTACATCAGGGTTGTGTTGGGAATCGTGAAGGGCACTTATCTCCTTCTCAGATGCATCGATGATAACGGGAGGGATGTTCTGTGCTTCTGCCTCTTTACCCCGAGAAGTCTCAACCTCCCGTAGGCCTTCAGTACCTCCTGCAGTCTCAGCTGCAATAAGGCCTTGGACATTCCCTTTGACAGACTCAGCTGTCTTAGGGTCTTTGATGGTGGCATCCACAGGAGCCTCAACTCCGTGGATTGCACTTTCATTGCCCAGAGTGTTAACTCCCAGGGCAGATCCATCCTCAGTGCCTCGATCGCATCGGCGGCGTCCTTAGCCCTTAGTCGCAGAGTAGTTGGCACTTCACCGAGACAGTTTCAACTGTCCGAGCTTCTTCAATGACAATCTCTGTGTTTCTTTTTCTTTTTCCTTCTCCACTTCACCTCCTTGATTCGTTGTGGAGTCATCTGCAACAACCTCCGACCTAGCTGTAGTGGAGGGAGTTTCCCCCTCAGCTGGCACACTAGCTGAGTGACTTGGATTGGGGTCACTTTCCTCCAAACTCCCTACTGTTTTTTTGAGTGTTCACCATTGGGGCGGTGGTAAGACACCTTCGAGGGGGTTGGCTCGACTTGGGTCCCCGACCCCGCCATCGCCATTACCCTTAGAACCTTCCTCGAGTGAGTCAGGGAAGTGGTCGCAACAACAACAATTGCAATCTGCCGCACCACTCCCTTAGGGTCAATTTCACCGTGATTTGGAAGACTCTCTGGTCATTCCATCGCTTGTTGCTCATGCATCACTATGGATTCCCGCATGGCTTCTTTGCATTTCGCTTTTTATGATTTGCAAAGCAGGTCCAAATCTTCATCACTCTCTGAAAGTAGGTCAAGATGTGGATAAGTATGATCGATGGTTCCATTTAGAGGACAAATACGGCTTTCTCACGAGCTTCTACTTCCTCTTCTTTGCTAGCTTTGCTTTGTTTCTCTCCTTTCGAATTTGCGGCATGTTGATGCGATTATCCTCATGAAGGGCTTGCAAAGATCAGATCAACTTCAAGGAACCTGAAGAGTTCCTCTTCCTCCTAAATAAACTCTTGGTGTTCAAACCGCACCTAGATCGACTCAACTTCCACTTCCTCCATTCTCGCAGTGATTTTGGATGTCCGGATATGGTGGAGACAAAGATGATCACATCATCACATCATCTTCGTGTTGTCCTCCGATCTCGGGAATGGAGGGTAGCATAGCTTGCGCTTCTTCACCCCAAAGAAGATCTGTCGTGGGCGGAAACACAACCCGGTCTCATCGAGACTTAGCCGTCTCACCACATTTGTTCTCACTTTTGCTTCGCCCACAACTAGGTCTTCAACTTGCCTCTCACGATCAACCTCAACAGACTTGGCGATTTCATCAATAGTCTCTGGAGACTCTACTTCTCCAATCAAGTTTCAAGATCTGTTTCCCGAGTGGCGACTCAATGTTTCCTCAAGCTCTGAACGCTTGAAGAGTGTTTTTCTTTTGGTCCTCGCCAGAGGAATTTCTGGTTCGGATACAGTTTCCTCAGAGTCCTGGGCGGCAAGGGCCGGTGCTACTTTCTTTTTCTGAGGAGCTAGCTTTCTTGGCTTGTCAGTCCTCTTCTTCTTGACAACCGGAGAAGGTATTTGAGGTTCCTTCTCAGCTGCGGCTGTAGGGGTAGGTGACTCGGCTGCAGGGGCAGGTGCAATTGTTTTCTTTTTCGTTGCTGGCGCAACAGTCTTCTTTCCAGCTGTAGGGGCAGCTTTCTTCTTGGGAGGGGAGACAACAATTGTTTCCTCAGGGTCAGCTGATTCCCCCTCACTGGTATCCGCTCTCTTGTCATAAGCTCTCTTCTGAGCTCCTGAAAGATTTGATCGGAACATTTTCTTGTTGACATGGAACACCTTTCCATATCGGAGTGGAACTCCATTCACCTCCATCAGCCGGCCAATAACAAGGCCATACCCCAAGGATCTTCCGAACGACCCATCTTCCTTGAAAGACTTATTTCCAACATTTTGGCAGAGTCAGTTGTATACAAACTCAGCCCAGTTTACCTTCTTTTCCTCCATGATCGCAGCTATCACGATCAGCTTAGTTTTGGACAGCTGATTAAAGCTTCCAAATTTGATGTCTACACACTTGGCAACAATATCCAACAACTTATGGTAATCTTCCTTTAGCAGCTTCTTGTCAGCTGTGTAGACAACCTTCGCAGCATAGTCAGGTTTGGCCACTTCCTTCCATGCAGCAGCCAAGTTGACATCAGCCTCCAATATCTCAGACACTCCTTCCGACGACAGCAAACAATGCTCCGCTAGATCCTCAGCAGTGATCGTAAACTCCTTTCCGTGAATAGACGACTTGATGCCCTCATCGTGAACTTCAGCATTCATGTAGAACTGGGAAACCTCTTCCACATACTTCATCTGGAACTCCATCGTGAGAAAGGGTTTCAGTCCAGATTTCTCTACTTTCTCAGCTATCTTCTTCACAAGGGTTTCATCAGACCCCTGTTTGATCATCCCTTCGAAATCCACGGTAGAGCCAATGTGGATTTGTTTTCCCAACATAGTGAAATCATTAGTAGATGCCATTACTTGAAGATTTACCGAACGAAACTTTAGAAATTCACTTTGGAGATCTGTAGGGTTTTGAGAGAAAAATTGCTTTCTTGCTTTGAGAGAGATGAACAGTTTGTGTAAAGTGAGAGAGAAAACGGACGAAATGGTATATATGTGGGTTATGAAAGGTCGTGCATATGGTTTTAGAAATTTGATCAAGATCAACGGCTCAGATTTAGCACGTCGATTAGCATTTAATTTCTCGCATTTAATTCGGCAGCATTTATATCCAATCATATGCTTTGACGTGCAACTTTTGACTGTACCTGTCATTATTACGCTGACGTCATCCTTAAAACATTCTCTCTTATTAAAAACATCTGCGTTTTTGTCACTTAGCTCATAAATGACTCAGCTTACTTCTTAGCTGATTCAATTCTTCTTCTCTCTTTTCACACAGGTACTCAGCTGTCAGCTAACTCAATGCAACTGATTTTTCGATACGGCTGATTCACTTGGTTGATTTACGAACTCGGTTCTATTTTCATCTTTTCTTGTTTCAATTAACCCTAGCGCATGTTTGAGTTCTTCAAATCTTGATTCACATAATGGCTTTGTGAATATGTCAGCTAACTGTTTATCAGTTGAGATATATTCCAAGGTGATGTCCTTCTTTTCAACACGATCTCTTATAAAATGAAATCCGACATCAATGTGCTTTGTTCTTGAGTGCAACACAGGATTTTGAGTGATTGCAATAGCACTTGTGTTATCACACATAATTGGAATCTCTTTTTCTTCAACATCATATTCTCTCAGCTGTTGTCTCATCCATAAGACTTGGGCACAACAGCTGCCCGTAGCTATGTACTCAGCTTCAGCTGTGGATGTGGCTATTGAGTTTTGCTTCTTGCTAAACCAGGAAACCAATCTGTTTCCAGGCATTTGACATGTACCTGAAGTACTCTTCTTGTGAACTCTACATCCAGCATAGTCAGAGTCTGAGTAACCAATAAGCTTGAATCCTCCTTCCTTTGGATACCATAAGCCGACGCATCCTTACAAATATCTTAGGATTCTCTTAGCTGCAGTCATATGGCTTTCTTTTAGTGCAGATTGAAATCTTGCACATACACCTATAGCAAAGGTGATGTCTGGCCTACTTGCTGTGAGATAGAGCAGTGATCCAATGAGTGCTCTGTATCTTGTTTGATCCATAGGCTTGCCATCTACATCCATATCCATCTTGACTGATGTATTCATTGGTATTTTCACATAAGACTTCTCTTCCATACCAAGTTTCTTCATTAAATCTCTGGTGTACTTTGTTTGACTTATGAAGGTTCCATCCTTCTGCTGTTTAACTTGAAGTCCTAGAAAGAATGTCAGCTCTCCCATCATGCTCATTTCAAATTTCCCTTGCATGAGGTTTGAGAATTTATCACACAGCTCTTTGTTTGTGGATCCAAAAATAATGACATCCACATATATTTGAACAAGCAGTATACTCTCTCCATTTGAATTTTGAAGAGTGTTTTATCCACTTTGCCTTTGGTGAATCCATTATCTGTTAGGAATTGAGATAATGTATCATACCATGCTCTTGGTGCCTGTTTCAATCCATATAGAGCTTTCTTGAGCTTGTACACCTTATCTCCAACATATCTTTCTCAAATCCTGGAGGTTGTTCAACATAGACTTCTTCTTCCAATAATCCATTCAAGAATGCACTTTTTACATCCATTTGATATACAATAAAGTTCTTGTGTGCAGTATAGGCAAGAAACATTCTTATTGCTTCTAATCTTGCAACAGGAGCAAATGTTTAATCAAAATCTATTCCTTCCTCTTGGCAATACCCTTTGGCTACCAATCTTGCTTTGTTTCTTACCACAACACCTTCTTCATACATTTTGTTTCTGAAAACCCATTTTGTGCCAATAACATTTTGATGAGTTGGTCTTTGAACCAATTCCCATAATTTTTTTTTTCAAACTGATTCAGCTCTTCTTGCATGGCCTGAATCCAATGTGCATCCAATGCTTCCGACACATCTTTTGTCTCTATTTGGGAAATAAAACAAGTGGACATTGCTTCTTGTTGAGCTCTAGATCTGGTTCTTACACCGTCTCTTACATCTCCAATGACTAGCTCTGGTGGATGGTCCCTCAGCCCTCTCACATCAGGTTGGAGTAAGTCAGCTGGGTTTAGTCGTCTTGCAGCTGTGTTATCTTGAGCAGCTCTCTCATCATCACTTAGCTACAAATTTTCTAGCTATCTTTGAGATTCAGCTATCTCATCTTCACCTTGATTAATTACTCCAGTTTCAGCTTCAATATAAGGACTTTTTCTGCATGGTTAGCTGATTCAGCTTATCAGCTAACTCCTCAATGTATTCTCCATTTGCATTAGGTTCATCAAAAACCACATGGATAGACTCTTCTGTGACCATAGTCGTTTTGTTCAGCACTCTGTAGGCTTTGCTTTCAGCTGAGTATCCCAAGAAGATACCTTCATCAGCTTTAGCATCAAAAGACTTTATATTATCCTTGCCATTGTTGTGGATGAAGCATTTACATCCAAATATTTTAAAATATGTAACGTTTGGCTTTCTCCCTGTCCAAATCTCATAGGGAGTCTTTGTCAGCGGTCTATTTATCATGCATCTATTTTGAGTATAGCATGCAGTGTTTATTGCTTCAGCCCAAAATCTTTTAGGCAGCCCTGCTTCAGCTAACATGGTCTTTGCTGCTTCCTTGAGAGTTCTATTCCTTCTTTCTGCAACTCCATTCTGCTGTGGAGTCCTTGCTTCAGACAATTCATGAGCAATACCATTTTCAATACAATACTAAGTTATTATTCCATTGACAAACTCAGTTCCTCTATCAGATCTTATCTTTATAATGGTTTGACTCTTCTCATTTGTAACTCTTTTCATCAGCTGAGGTAACTTCTGCAGAGTTTCCTTCTTTTTACACATGAAGATTGTCCATGTATATCTTGAATAATCATCCACTACTACAAGAGTGTATTTCTTTCCACTTATGCTGGCTGGCTCAACTGGACCAAATAGATCCATATGCAATAGATGCAAAATCCTTGTTGAAGATGGACTTGTCTTCTCTTTGAATGATGATTTGGTCTGCTTTCCCATCTCGCATGCATCACAAACACTTTCCTTCTTGTATACTGAGTCTGGGAGTCCTTCTACAAGATTACTCCTTGCAAGCTTGTTAATTGTCTTGAAATTCAGGTGACTCAGTTTCTTGTGCCACAGCCAACTTGATTCGGCTGTGCTATTTGCTAACAGACAGGTGCTTGGTGTGGCAGTAGACCAGTCTACCACATATATGTTTTTCTGTCTTGATCCCTGTAGCACTATTTCATTTGATTCAGCATCTTTAATCTGGCACACTCCCATATTGAATTCAACATTGTAGCCTTTATCACAAAGTTGACTTATGCTGAGAAAGTTAAAGTTGAGTCCCTCAACATAAGCAACATCTGTGATTTCGAATCCATTTTTTTGATGGATCCAGTGCCTCTTATTTTCCCTGGAGCTTCATTTCCTCCAAATATGACTTTTGCACCTCTAATCTCCTTGAACTTTGATAGGGTTTTCTTGTTTCCTCTCATATGTCTGGAACAGCCACTATCCATGTACCAGGTTCCTTGGCACTCAGCTGTTCCTTGAACCTGCAATCAAGGAAATTAGTTTTTAGTTACCCATACTTGCCTGGGTCCTGAGGGGTTAGTGTTGTAAGATGATCCAACCAACCTATAGCCAAATGATTTGACTCTAAGGGGTTGCCATTTATCCGTGCCATAATCATAATTTACTTTGGCAAATTGCTTCGGGGCTTTGGATTCATACAACTGTCTCTTTTGTCTGTATGCCTATGTGTGTGTTTTAGCAATTGCCTTCCTTGGGTAGTTGTGATACCTCTGAGTGTAGTGTTTGGGTGCATATGTGTGCTGATAATAACTCTTTTGCCTTTGGAATGACCTTTGCTGAGTTCTAGGCCTTTGCCATTTTGGCATGTATTCCATAGGTCTTGGCTGATATTTGACATTATTCCAATCAGCTTGACTTGGGTAGTTTCTACCATTCCCGTCATATTTGTTCCTTTGATAGAACTTCTGGGGATTTTGGTAGCTCTGTTTCTTCTTCACAGAGTACTTCCTATTTGGAGTTTGCCGAGGAACTCTCTGGATTTCTTCTCACCGTCCTCTCAAAGATACTCAATCAGTTTGTTTTCCTTTTCCTTTATATCCTAGGCCAGTTTGTTTGTGATTTTGCTTTGGAATGACTATGTGTGCAACATTTGGTGTCTTGGATTTTTGAGATGCTTCATTACTCGAAGATCCTTTTTCCAAGATCACTCTAGGAGTTTGACTATGCACAAAGGAATTGAATCCTATGCCTGTCTTGTCTCCACATTCTTTTTGGCTCATAATAAGGTCATCCAATGATTTAGATGCCTTTGTGAATGAAGTAATCACATTTTTGAGATCATTTTCTCTCTTTTCTATAGCAGTTATCTCTGCTATTAGTTTAGCATTTTCAGCCTTCAGCTCTTTGTTCTTATCAGCTATGTGACTTAGAGTACTCAACTCCTTAGTCAGCTGTGAGTTTTGGCTTTTGAGCTGGCTGTTTTCCTCATTTAATAGTGAGTGTGAGGATGTAATGTGCTCAAAATCTTTCATCATTTTGTGTAATGAATCATAAAGATCAATGGTTGATGAAGTGTGTGTGTCACAATCACTATCACTAGAATCTGAATGAGATGAGTTAGAGTGTACCTCGTGTTTTTGGTCAGTTGATCTTGCTCTTTAGCCATTAGACAAATTAAGGCTTCTTCTTCAGAGTCACTTGAGTAGTCAGCTTCACTACTCTCTGAGTCTCGTCTTCTTTTGACTTTTGACTTAGTCGTCGACGCTAGTCTCAACATCCAACATTGCTCTTTTCTTTTCTTGCCTTCTTTCTCTGAAGACTTTTCTTTCTTCTTCATTCCTGTATTTGTTCACTACATGATATGGACAATCAATGGCAAAGTGTCCTGGTTGTCTGCAATTACAACACAGGTTTTCAACTTTTTGATCAGCTCTTTCATTTCTTGGGTTGTCATCTCTTTGATATTCGACCTTTTGATACTCTGCTCTCTTTGGTGGCTTATATTCCCTTGTCTTGGAGGGAGCTGAATGTCTTTTGGAGGATTCACCTTTGTTCCTTTTGTAGTTCTTGTTGAAGAACTTGTTGAATATTTTAACCATCAAGGCAATTTCCTCCTGGTCAATGACTTCTTTGGTCTCAGCTCTCTTCCCTTCCTTGACTACGAGTGCAACTGTTTTGGGTACAACTATCTCCTCTTGATCCTTTCTTCTCAGCTCAAACTCATAGGCTTTGAGATCTGAGAATAGTTCATGATTGGATGTTCTTGATTTCCCACTCGGCTGGGAGGCTCCTTAGTATCTTCATACATATCTCCTTCTGTGTGTATTCTTTCCCAAGTGTTGAGAGCTCAATCGTTATTTCAGTGAATCTAGTATCCAGCTCATCCATTGTCTCACTTGCAAGCATTTTAAAATTTTCAAATTTTTTAACAACAACAGATAATTTGTTTTCCTTGATTTGCTCAGACCCTTCACAAATTAAGGTTAATTTATCCTGATTTCTTTTTGTCGCTTTTGCAAGATTTGACTTTGTTGAACATGGCTTTGTCCAAAGTCTTGTAAAGTATATCCTTGCTACGTTGTCAAGGTTGTATCTTTTTCTATTATCATTTGTCCATTCAGCTCTTGGCTTTTCAACCATATCCGGTCTAGGAGGAGCATCCTCCTCTCTTCACTTCACCAGCAGCTCTCTCCTTGCAAATTGTTTCACCTTCATTATTTGCGGTGGCCCATCCTCTATCACTATCCACATCTCATCATGTAAAGTCGATAGATGAGCCTGCATACGTATTTTCCAGTCATCAAATTCTTCAATGGTAAACATAGGAATGCGTGTCAAATTTGCTTCCATGATAATAACTTTGCTATTTTAAAAAAGGCTTTTGAAAGAACAAGTGAAAAAAAAACTTCTTTCAAAGATTGGAGATCTAGTTCAGTAACGAGTGCGGAAGGCTCAATGAACCAACCGCTCTGATACCACTGGTTGGTCCCAAGGGGTGTGAGTGTAACGTTTAGAAGGGGGGGGTTGAATAAACCTTACCAACTTTTCGATTTAGTCCTTTTAAATCTATTCAGAGTTAATTTCACAGCTAAGTCCTTGATGGACTGCTAAGTTAGTTAACTAGCAGAGTTAGCCACTCAACAGACTCGACTGAGCTGTTGATAGAATAACTCAGCTGCTTAGTCTTATACTTAACTTGGCTGTGATAAGATTTTCAGCGGAAGACTTAACACCCTTGAATTTGGTTTAAGTTTGTTTTGACACTCGGTTTTAGCACTTTGTAAAATATCAATTGGATAGCAAATTATCAGCAGATATTAAATGATATGCAGTAAGTAAATGCTGAAATGTAAATGACACAATAAATTTTATAGAGGTTCGAAGATGGGGCAATTCTTCTAATCCTCTCTTTTCCAACTCCTGGAGGAATCCACTAAGTATTGATTAGAGTAGAAAGTGGTTATCAGTCCAGATACAAGTCTTGATCACACAGCTGACTTAATCCTTTGGGACTCAGTCTGGAGATGCCTTGGTAACACAGCTGGCTTCTCGTACGACTCAGCTTCTTCAGGGCAACTGTCTTGCTACTACAACTCACTTGCTCAAGCTTCTTGGATTTGATCACGAAGCCCTCCAATAGCTTGAGACTGGTTCGACCTTGAACCTTTCTACAATCCTCCTTGGAATGTAGACCCCTTTTGATTCTTCAAAAGTTTCCTCTTCAACAGTTTGAAGTTGTCTTTCCTTCACAGCTTGGTGTTGGATCGATTTCCTTCAAAATTTAGGCTTGAGGATTTGCCTGAATAACTTGAGAATATTTTGCAGGTTACAGCTTGAATGATAGTTTGAATGTTTGTGGTTCAGGTCACTTTTTCTCAAATTGATTCCACAGCCTTTTAATGTGCTCTTTTAAAAATCTACCCGTTGAAGAGATAGGCTTATTTTCAAAGGACACTAGTAGTCATTGGCTTGTCTTGTTGCAGTCCTTGAAATTGACATTACCTCGTATTAAATGAACCTTCCTTTTCAGAGCCTGACACAGGTGCAGTGCTTCCCATTGGTTTATTCTCTTTGCACGCTTCTGGGACTGAGCGCTTTAGAATATTGCAGCATGGAAGTATTACTTATTTAAGTAACTTTCTTGACTTCTGTGCAACAGACTTTTTTCAGTTGTCTTGACTTGACTGCAGTTCCCTTAACTTCCCAGGTGACTTGAGTCGGCTCCCAATCATTGGAAGAATCATCTGTCACTTCAACTTGACTTGATCGACACTTCTCACAAATTGAACCACCGATACTCCTTCAATGAGTTCTTGACTTCTCCTCCTTGCCATACTCAGCTGCTTCACAGCGGAGTCTTCATTTTAGCCTTCAGTTGACTTCTTGCATGTCCAGGCATAGCTAACTTGACTCAGCTCGTACAACCCTATCTATTACAATGCAAATTACAAAGAAAATGGGGTGCCAACTTTCTAGTCTAAGTTTTACATGGCATTCATCAAAATATAAACAATAAATTTTCCAACAGTTAAGCAACGCACCAGTGGTGTTTATGGACTTAATGAATAGAGTGTTTCATCCTTACATAGATCAATTCGTCATTGTGTTCATCGATGATATCTTGATATATTCAAAGGATAAACAACATCACGAAGAGCATTTGAGAATCGTGCTTGAGACACTTCGCAAAAATAAATTGTATGTGAAGTTTAAGAAGTGCGAGTTTTGGCTGGAGCAAGTGGTGTTCTTGGGTCATGTAGTCACAACCCGGGTGTCGAAGTGGATCCAGCCAAAGTGGAGGCTATAAATGAATGGAAAGCAACATCGACTGTAAGTGAGGTACACAGTTTCTTATGACTTACTGGATATTACAGACGGTTCATTGAGGGTTTTGCCAAGATTGCTGGACCAATGACCCGACTGATGAGGAAGGGAGAGAAATTCCTGAGAAATGCGAAACCAGTTTCCAAGAGTTGAAACATAGATTGTTTACCGCGCCTGTTTTGACAATACCTAATGGATCAGAAGGGTTCGTTATTTATAGCGATGCATCAAAACAAGGTCTTGGATGTGTACTCATGCAACAAGGGAAGGTGATAGCTTATTCCTCGAGACAATTGAAGTAACATGAGATTAACTATCCCACGCATGACTTGGAGTTAGCAGCCATAGTACAATCCCTGAAGATATGGCGTCATTACCTATACGGAGGAAAATGCGATATCTATACGGATCACAAAAGTCTCAAGTACTTCTTCACCCAGAAAGAATTGAACATGAGACAACGAAGATGGTTGGAGTTAGTCAAAGATTATGACTGTACTATCCACTATCACCCAGGCAAAGCCAACGTAGTTGCTGATGCCTTGAGTCGGAAGAACAATGGCGAACTAATGAGTGAGATCACAGAGCAAGAGCAGTTGATCAATGATTTCGTCAACATGAGAATTGCTATGGTAGTACCCCCAACCAACACCAAAGCTATCATATATGCTATGCCGGTAGAGCCAACTTTGAGAAAATTGAACCAAGAGGCACAAACGAAGGATACATTTTTGGGCAAAATGAGGGAGCAAGTTTTAGCTGGAAACATTAGAGGTTTCACTGAAGCACCGGATGAAACACTTACTTATGAAAGGAGAGTATGTGTGCCAAAAGATGAGAACCTAAGAAGGGAAATCTTAGAAGAGTCACATTTTACACCTTACACGGTGCATCCGGAAGGTACAACGATGTGTCGTGACTTGAGAAATATTCTTCGGTGGAGAAACATGAAGGGCTCTATTGCATCGTTCGTGGAGAGGTGTTTGACTTGTCAACAAATCAAAGCCGAACACCAACGACCATCGGGGTTGCTACAACCACTTGAGGTCCCAGAGTGGAAGTGGGAGCATGTTATAATGGATTTTGTAACTTGTTTACCGAGGTTGAACAGAGGAAACGAAGCTATATGGGTTATCGTGGACAGATTGACAAATATTGCATACTTTCTGCCGGGTAAGATGACTTTCAGCATGCAACAGTTGGCTCAATTATACATTGAGGAGATCGTGAGGCTACACGGGGTACCAATTTCGATTGTGTCTGACAGAGACACACATTTTACTTCAAATTTTTGGAAAGGATTGCAAAGAGCGAGTGGGGACGAGATTACAATTCAGTACGACGTTTCATCCCCAAACAGATGGACAATCCGAAAGGACGATACAGACGCTGGAAGATATGCTTAGAGCTTGCATGCTGGATTTCGGAGGAGGTTGGGAACGACACTTTCCACTAATTGAATTTGCTTATAATAACAGTTATCAATCAGCTATTGGGATGGCACCATACGAGGTATTATACGTGAGAAAATGTAGATCACCAATTCATTGGGATGAAGTTGGAGAAAAGAAAGTTTTGGGTCCGGACATTTTCAAAAGAACGGTTGAGGCCGTAGAAAAGATAAGAGAAAGAATCAAGGTGGCGCAGGATCAACAAAAGTCTTATGTCGATCCAAAAATGAAGGAGTTATAATTTATGGTAGGCGAGAAAGTTTTTCTGACAGTATCGCCGACAAAGGGAATCTTCAAATTTGGTAAGAGAGGGAAGCTCAATCCGAGATATGTTGGACCACATGAGGTTTTGGAGCGAGTGGGAAGAGTAGCGTATAGATTGGTCTTGTCGCCAGCAATGTCGGGAATACACAATGTTTTTCACGTGTCCATGTTATGGAGGTACATGCCAGATTCGAGTCATGTTGTCAGTTATGAGACCATAGAATTGGATAGACAGTTGTCATACGAGGAAAAACCAGTGGCCGTACTAAATCGAAAGGTGCACAGGTTCAGAAATCAAGAAGTTAATTTAATCAAAGTGCAATGGAGTGGACATAATCAGGAAAAGGCTCTTGGGAACGTAAGAACGATATATTAGCATCACATCTATAGGTTCAATCTTTGTTATGTACGTTTAATTTCGAGGGCGAAATTATTTTTAAGGGGGATATTATGTAATACCCACACTTTTTTATTTTGGGCTTTTATTAAGAATAGTGAATTTTTAAATTATAATTAGTTTATTTTGGGGCTAATTTAATATTATTATAAATTCAAGCCCAATTCTCCAGTCAAATATTTATTTACCCAAGTCCAAATTTTAAGCAGGCCCAATTTCAGGCAGAGCCCAAACTAGTTTAAGCCCAAACTTATCCTAACCCATTACCTATTTAGCCCATTAAAAAGTCCAACTCCAGTAGTATTCTAGATTATCAAAATACACGCAATTTTAAACAAATATATCAAATATTGTTGTATCCTTTTCCGATTTTTTTGGAATCTGTAAGAGTAAAATGTTTAACCCCGATTAAACATATAAATACAAACCCACGACCCTAATTATACTATTCATTCACACGAACAAGTATTCTTGCTATTCTTCTGTTATTTTCATTCCTGGCAACCAATGCATACTTCAAAAAAAAAAAGGTACAGTCTATTTCTTTTCTATTCCACCGTTTGTTACACGCCCTACCATCCCAAGCCACAAATCTCACCGGAAAATCCAAAATTAAACCAACCCGCCGAAGCAATCACAAACCGAACCACCCCAAATCAGAAACCATATCCCAAATAATAACCCAACCATATTCAAATTTCAAGCAGCCCATAAAAAAACTTCGAAATAGGAGTTGCAGCCGTAAACCACCACTCCCAACGCCGTCACTGGAAAACTGAACTTCGAAACCCATCGAACACCCAAACCCAATTACCAGAAATCCATACTCCGCTGCCCCAAATTGGAACCCACGAACTTGCCCTGAATTAGCTGGAAATTAACCAAGTTCCGCACAAACTCGCTTGGGGTGCCGCCGCGCCATGCTGTCTAGGTTGCCGCTGCTGTTGAGGGCAATTACATAAGAAAAAAAAAGAAAAGGAGAGAGAATTTGGGGGGTTGGTTGACGAAAGCTGAGCAGTAGGGAGGAAGAATTAGGAGAAATATGTAATAAGAAAAAAATAAAAGAGAGAGATGATGGAGTTCGGAGGTGAAGCTGGTGACGGGAGTAAAGAAGAAAAAAAAGGAGGAATGAAGAAAGGTTTTGCTGATAAGGGAATAGGGATGACCGATTAGGAAAAGTAATAAGGGAACAAGTAGGAAAAAACAAGAGGAAAAAAAACAAAAAAAGAAAAAGAAAAATAAAATAGGAGAGAGAAGAGGAGAATGTTAAGGGGGATACGTATGAGAAAGAGAAGAAAGGGGAAGGAAGATTTTGGGATGTGGTGCCCATGAGCAAATTACAGAATTGCACTCAACCCCTAAATTATCCAAATTAGCCTCTAATTCCAATTTCTATTTTCAATTCCAATTTAGCCTTCAATTCTATTTTATTGTTATATTATACTAAGCCCCTAAACTAGGATTTTTAGATTATTATTTTAAGATTAAGTTTAGATTATTCGAGGATTTTGACTAGTATTATTTTCTATTGATTATGCGATATATCGAGCGAGGAATAAGCGTGTTTGCATCCGACACTTCTAGGCTCAACTTAATTTTCAAAGCTACGTTCAAGGTGGAGTTTGTTTTCTAAACTTTACTGTCCTTGTTAAATACTTAGATTATTTTGCATGATTGTGTAGTACAGTTGCTTTAGACACCCATGAGCCAGGAACTCAAGAGGTCCGATGTCGATGTATCCCTCAAGTGGAACCCCTGCAGTGCAATCTATGTCTATGTCTACGGTTTTTCAAAAGATCTATACTATGTTCTATTGGATTGTATTTGCATGACTATGTGAGATATTCTGTGTATTTAGCTTGGACAATTTATACTCCACTGAGTTGTGTCGCTCACCCCACATATAACCAACTTTTCAGGTGAAGGATATGACGCTGGCTAAGAGCGGTGGATATGACAAGGCCTAGGAATTTATTTTCGAATGTTTATTAAAAAAATGTCGAACTATTTACTTATTTTTAAGTTATTGGTTTTATTTTCTAGTTCATAATTGACATAGTTAGACGATGGTTAAATTTTTATTCATAAAATATTTTGCTTCCGCTACAATTGACTTAGTTTAATTTTATTTTTAAATTATCCATGTTCCTTTTCATCAATAAAAATAAGTGTACGCTCGTTTATTTTATAAAAGAAATTCTAGGGCATTACAATCTATTTTCTCAGAAAGATTTCAATCTAAGGCAACGGAGATGGATGGAGTTAATTGAGGACTATCAATTTGATATTCAATACCATCCCGAGAAAGCTAATGTAGTAGCTGACGCCTTGAGCAGAAAGACGAGTTTAGCCAGACTAATGATTCGAGAGTGGAAATCCTTAGAACAACTGAGCAATTGGAAACTGAAGAGAACCAATACTCAGATTTCCTGTGCTAACATCTCGGTCAAACCCGACCTACTAGATGAGATCAAAATCGCCCAAGAGAAGGACATGCATCTTCAAAAGCTGAAAGAGAAGATACTTAAAGGAGATAGACCAGAATTTTTGGTACCTAGAGACGTGATTATCAGATTCCGAAATCGAGTTTATGTATCGAATGATGAGCAGATGAGAGATATAATTCTGGTATAGGCACATCACTCGAAGTACACTATACACCCTGGAGGAAACAAGATGTATAAGGATTTGAAACGAAATTATTGGTGGGTAAACATGAAGAACCAGGTAGCGGAGTTCATTGCGAGATGTTTGACTTGTCAACGAGTAAAAGCAGAACACTAACGACCATCTGGTTTATTGCAGCCGTTGAGGATTCCCGAGTGGAAATGAGAACACATAACGATGGACTTCGTGACGGACCTACCAAGGACTAGAGGAGGTTATGATGCTATATGGGTAGCTGTAGACCGACTCACGAAATCCGCACACTTCTTACCCATCAAGAATATTGATAGCTTGCAGAAACTTGCGTAGACTTATATCCGAGAGATTATTCGACTGCATGGAGTACCAATTGACATAGTATCGGACAGAGACCCGAGGTTTGTCTCCGGATTTTGGAAGTGCTTGCACGAGGAGTTGGGTACCTCGCTAAGTTTCAGCACAGCAGCACACCCACAAACCGATGGACAGTCTGAGCGAACAATCCAAACCCTGGAAGATATGTTGCGAGCCTGTACATAGGATTTCCAAGGAAGTTAGGACTCGCACTTACCATTGGCCGAGTTCGCCTTCAACAACAGCTATCAAGCCACGATTAGGATGGCATCCTACGTGGCACTATATGGGCAAAAATGTAGATCCCCAATACACTAGGAGACTACAGCTGGGTCTTCTTGGGGCCTCTGCTGAACACCCTTAGCAGACTTGGCAGTATCATCAATTATTTCAGGAGACTGCACTTCCTCAGTGTCAGCAGTCTCAGAAGTTTTCTCCAGCTGAGTGGCAGACTCAACTGTATTTTCAAGCTCTGAAAGCTTGGAGATTCTTCTACTTCTCTTGGTTTTAACCAGAGGAATATCTGGTTATGTTTCCTCCGGTTCCTCAAACGTAAAGGCTTTTTGAATTTCCTTAGAGGCAGCTGCCTTTCTAGGCTTGACAGTCCTCTTCTTCCTTATGGCTGGAGAAGGTATTTGGGCTTCCTTCTCAGCCTCGGCTACAGGGGCAGGAGACATGGTTGCTCGGGCAGGTGACTCGGCTGCAGGGGCAGGTGCATCATGTTTCTTTGCTGCAGGGACAACCTTCTTCTTTCCAGCTTTCTTCTTAGGAGGGGAGGATACAACTGTGTCCTCGGGGTCAGCTGATTCCCCCTCACTTGTATCTTCCCTCTTCACATGGTCTCTCGTATGGGCTCCTGAAAGATTAGTCCTGAACATTTTCTTGTTCACATGGAAAGGCTTTCCATGTTGAAGGGGAATGCCCTTCACTTCCATCAGATGGCCAATTACCAGGCCATATCCGAGTGATCCTCCAAATTATCCATCTTCCTTGTACGATTTGTTCCCAACATTCTGGCAGAGTCTGCTGTACACGAACTCAGCCCAGTTGACTTCCGTTCCCTGCATGATCGCAGCCATGATGATCGGTTTGGTCTTTGACAGCTGATTGAAGCTGCCAAACTTTATGTCTACACAATTTGCAACGACATCCATCGACTTGTGATAGTCGTCTTTCGGCAGCTTTCTTCTCGGTTGTGTAGAGACTACCTTCACAAAGACACTCCCGGTTTGGCTACTTCTTTCCATGCATCGCCAAGTTAACATCAGCTTCGTTTATTTCCGTCATACCCTCAGACGGCAGTAAACATTGCTCCGCAAAGTCCTTAGCAGTAATCATGATGTCCTTGCGGTGGAAGGAGGACTTAATTCCTTCGTCCTGCACCTCAGCGTTTACATAGAACTGCGCCACCTCTTCAAGGTAGGTGAGCGAGTACTCCATAGTAAGAAAAGGTCTGAGATCGGACTTTTCTAGCATATCAGCTATCTTCTTTACTAGGGTTTCATCTGAACCCTGCTTGACCATCCCTTCAAAATCTACGGTTGATCCAGAGTGGATTTGCTTTGATAGCTTAACAAAATCGAACTTTGGTGCCATTTGCAGAGAGTTTTACCGAATAAAACTTGATAAACTTGCTTGAGAACTCGTAGGGTTTGGGAGAGAGAATGAACTTGCTTTCTTTTGCTTTGAAGATGAACAATTTTCAGTAAAGTGTGAGAGAGAAGACTGGAAACCGTATATAAGGGTTATGAAAGGACATGTTTTTTATTTTTGAAATTTGATCAAAATCAACGGCTCAGATTTAGCTCGTCAAACCGTATTTAATTCCTCGCATTTAATGCGGCAGCATTTATATCCAATCATATGCTTACTGCAGCTTTTGACTGTACCCGTCATTATTATGGTGACGCCATCCTTAAAAACATTCCCACTCATTTAAAATAACTGTGTTTTTGTCACTTAGCTCATAAATGACTCAGCTTATTTCACAAATGACTTAACTCTTCTTCTCTCTTTTCATTATGCGACTCACCGTCATTAACTAGATACAAATCGATTTTCCGATATGGTCATTTGTTTTTCACTTGGGTGATGTGAAAAACTTGTTCATTTCTCACTTTCTATCTTCCATCTCTTCTGATTGAGTCTTCAGACTGTTAACTCAGCTCAATTAACCCTAGCTCATGCTTAAGCTCTTCAAATCTTGATTCACATAAGGGCTTGGTGAATATGTCAGCTAACTGTTTATCAGTTAAGATATACTCCAAAATGATGTCTTTCTTTTCAACATGATCTCTTATAAAATGATATATGACGTCAATGTGCTTTGTTCTTGAGTGCAACACAGGATTCTGAGTGATTGCAATAGCACTTGTGTTATCACACATAATTGGAATTTCTTTTTCTTCAATTTCATAACCTCTCAACTCTTGTCTCATCCATAAGACTTGGGCACAATAACTGCCTGCAGCTATGTACTCTGCTTCGGTTGTGGATGTGGCTATTGAGTTTTGTTTCTTGCTAAACCAGGAAACCAATCTGTTTCCAAGTATTTGACATATACCTGAAGTACTCCACATCCATTTGATATACAGTGAAGTTCTTGTGAGCAGCATAGGCAAGAAACATCCTTATTGCTTCTAATCTTGCAACAGGTGCAAAGTTTTCATCAAAATCTATTCCCTCTTCTTAGCAATACCATTTGGCTACCAATCTTGCTTTGTTTCTTAATACAGATCATTCCTCATTCATCTTGTTTCTGAAAACCCATTTTGTGCCAATAACATTCTGATGGGTTGGTCTCTACACCAATTCCCATACCTTGTTTCTTTCAAACTGATTCAGCTCTTCTTGCATGGCTTGAATCCAATGTGTGTCATCCAATGCTTGGGACACATCTTTTGGCTCTATTTGGGAAATAGAACAAGTGAACATTGCTTCTTGCTGAGCTCTGGATCTGGTTCTTACACCATCTCTCACATCTCCAATGACTAGCTCTGGTGGATGGTCTCTCAGCCATCTCACATCAGGTTGAACCAAATCAACTGGGTTCAGCTGTCTCGCAGTTGTGTTATCTTGAGCAGCTCTTTCATAATCATTCAACTGCAGATTTTCCAGCTTTCTTTGAGATTCAGCTATCTCATCTTCATCTTGATTGATTATTCTTGCTTCAGCTTCAACATAAGGACTCTTCTGCATAGTTGGTTGATTCAGCTTATCAGCTAACTCTTCAATGTCTTCTCCGTTCACATTAGGTTCATCAAAGACCACATGAATAGACTCTTCTGTGACCATAGTCCTCTTGTTCAGCACTCTATAGGATTTGCTTTCAGCTGATTATCCCAAAAAGATACCTTTATCAGCTTTAGCATCAAAAGCCTTTAGATTATCCTTGCCATTGTTGTGGATGAAGCATTTACATCCAAATATTCTGAAGTACCCAACATTTGGCTTTCTCCTTGTCCAGATTTCATAGGGAGTCTTTGTCAGTTGTCTATTTATCATACATCTATTTTGAGTATAGCATGCAGTGTTGATGGCTTCAGCCCAAAATCTCTTAGGTAGTCCAGCCTTAACTAACATGGTCCTTGCAGCTTCCTTGAGAGTTCTGTTCCTTCTTTCAGCTATTCCATTCTGCTGTGGAGTTCTTGCTGCAGATAACTCATGAGCAATACCATTTTCAACACAATACTGAGTAATTATCCCATTGACAATCTTAGTTCCTCTATCAGACCTTGTCTTTATAATGGTTTGGCTCTTTTCATTTTGAACTCTTCTCATCAGCTGAGGTAACTTCTGCAAAGTTTACTTCTTTTTGCACATGAATAATTGTCCATGTATATCTTGAATAATAATCTTCCACCACTAAGGTGTATTTCTTTCCACTTATCTTTGGCTGTTCAATCGGACCAAATAAATCCATATGCAACAGATGTAATATCCTTGTTGAAGAAGGACTAGGGTTCTCCTTGAATGAAGATTTGATCTGCTTTCCCATCTGGCATGCATCACATACGCTTTCCTTCTTGTACACTGAGTCTGACAATCCTTCCACAAGATGACTCCTTGCAAGCTTGTTGATTGTCTTGAAGTTCGATGACTCGGCTTCTTGTGCCCACAAAATGACTTGATTCGGTGTGCTATTTGCTATGACAGTGCTTGGTGTGGCAAAGAGACCGATCAACCACATATATATTTTTCTATCTTGATCCTTGTAGCACTATTTCATTTGATTCAGCATCTTTAATCTGGCACACTCCCATATTGAATTCAACATTGTAGCCTTTATCACAAAGTTGACTTATGCTGAGCAAGTTAAAGTTGAGTCCCTCAACATAAGCAACATCTGTGATTTTCCATCCATTTTTCTTGATGGATCCAGTACCTCTTATTTCCCCCGGAGCTTCATTTCCTCCAAATATGACTTTTGCGCCACTAATCTCCTTGAATCTTGACAGATATTTTTTGTTGCTTGTCATATATATGTCTGGAACAGGCACTATCCATGTACCAGGTTCCTTGGCACTCAGCTGCTCCTTGAACCTGCAATCAAGGAAATTAGTTTTTAGGTACCCATGCTTGCCTGGGTTCTGAGGGGTTAGTGCTATAAGATGATCCAACCAACCTATAGCCAAATGACTTGACTCTAAGAGGTTGCCATTTATATGTGCCATAATCATAATTCACTTTGGCAAATTGCTTGGGGGCTTTAGGTTCATACAACTGTCTCTTTTTGTCTATATGCCTGTGTGTGTGTTTTAGCCATTGCCTTCTTTGGGTAGTTGTGATATTTTTGAGTGTAGTGTCTGGGTGCATATGTGTGCTGATAATAGCTATTTTGCCTTTGGAATGACCTTTGCTGAGGTCTAGGTCTTTGCCATCTAGGCTTGTATTCCATTGGACTTTGCTGATATTTCACGTTAT
Source organism: Rehmannia glutinosa (assembly GCA_016081115.2). NCBI lineage: Eukaryota > Viridiplantae > Streptophyta > Magnoliopsida > Lamiales > Orobanchaceae > Rehmannia > Rehmannia glutinosa. The sequence goes on from CM071926.1 coordinate 94,316,579, forward strand.
TCCAATCAGCTTGGGTCGGGTAATTTCTACAATTCCCATCATATGTGTTTCTTTGATAAAACTTATGGGGTTTTTGGTAGCTTTGTTTATTCTTAGTTGTCCTCTCAGCATACTCAACTGGTAGTTTTCCTTTCACTTTATATCCAAGGCCAATATGTTTGTGATTGTGCTTTGGAATGATTGTATGTGCAACATTTCGTGTCTTGGATTTTTGAGATGCTTCATTACTTGAAGATCCTTTTTCCAAAATCACTCTAGGAGTTTGACTGTGCACAAAGGGATTGAATCCTATGCTTGTCTTATCTCCACATTCTTTTTGGCTCATAATAAGGCCATCCAATGATTTAGATGCCTTTGTAATTGAGGCAATCACATTTTTGATATCATTTTCCCTCTTTTCTATAGCAACTATTTCTGCTATTAGTTTAGCATTCTCAGCCTTCAACTCCTTGTTCTCACCAGTTATGTGACTTCGAGTACTCAGCTCCTTTGTCAGCTGTGAGTTTTGGCTTTTGAGTTGGCTATTTTCCTCATTTAATAGTGTGTGTGAGAATTTAATGCGCTCAAAGTCTTTCATCATTTTGCTTAATGAATCATAAAGATCAGTGTGTGATGAAGTGTGTGTATCACAATCACTATCACTAGAATCTGAGTGAGATGAGTTAGAGTGTACCTCATCTTTTTGGTCTGGTTGATCTTGTTCTTTAGCCATTAGACAAATCATTGCTTCTTCTTCCGAATTACTTGAGTAGTCAGCTTCACTACTCTCTGAGTCTGCTGCTTATTTCGACTTAGCTGTCTCATCAGTCTCAGCAGCCAACATGGCTTTCTTCTTTTCATGTCTTCTTTCTCTAAAGACTTTTCTTGCTTCTTCATCCCTGTACTTGTTGACTGGTGGATAGGAACAATCAATTGCAAAATGTCCTGGTTGTCTGCAATTTCAACACAGGGTCTCAGCTCTTTGATCAACTCTTTCTGTCCTAGGGTTATCAGCTCTCTGATATTCAACCATTTGATGCTCAGCTCTCTTGGGTGGCCTATCTTCCCTCGACTTGGAGGGAGCTGAATGTCTCCTGGAGGATTCACCCTTGTTTCTTTTGTAGTTCTTATTTAAGAACTTGTTGAATCTTTTAACCATCAGGGCAATTTCTTCCTGGTCTATGGCTTCCTTGACTTCAGCTTTCTTTTCGACCTTTACTATCAGTGCAGCTGTCTTAGGTACAACTATCTCCTCTTGCTCTTTTCTTGTCAGCTCAAACTCATAAGCTTTGAGATCTGAGTACAGCTCATGATTGGATGTTGTTGTGAGGTTCATTGAATGTCTCAGAGCCATGACTTTCATTTCCCATTCAGCTGGGAGGCTTCTCAGAATCTTCATACACATTTCCTTTTGTGTATATTCTTTCCCAAGTGCTGATAGCTCATTTGTGATTTTAGTGAATCTGGCATCCAGCTGATCCAAGGTTTCACCTACAAGCATTTTAAAATTTTCAAATATTTGTACAGCTACAGACAATTCATTTTCTTTAATTTGCTCAGATCCTTCACAAATTTAAGTTAATTTATCCCATATTTCTTTTGCAGAATTTGCAAGATTTGACTTTATTGAACATTGCTTTGTCCAATGTCTTGTGGAGAATGTCCTTGGCCACATTATCCAAGTTATATCTCTTTCTGTCATCATTGGTCCACTCAGTCCTTGGTTTCTCAACCATGGCTGATCTTGCCTCAGCCACAACTTCTTCTCTTTCAACTGCAGCTGCCCTTCTTGCGGTTGTGTTCACTTTCAGTATTTGCAGTGGCCCATCCTCTATCATGAGCCACATTTCATCATGTAAAGCAGATAGATGAGTCTGCATACGAATTTTCCAGTCATCAAACTCTTCAACAGTGAACATAGGAATGCATGTCAGATTTGCTTCCATGATAATAACTTTTGCTAACAATGAAAGATTTTTAAAATACAAGTGTTAAAAAAAATCTTTAGAAAAGATAGAGATCTAGTTCAGTAACCAGTGCGGAAGGCTCAATGAACCAACCGCTCTGATACCACTTGTAGGTCCCAAGGGGTGTAAGTAAGGTTTAGAAGGGGGGTTGAATAAACCTTACCAATTTTTCGATTTTAGTGCTTTTAAAATATTACAGAGTTAACACAACCAGCTATGTCCTTGAGGGACAGCTAAGTTGGTTATTCAGCAGAGTTAGCCACTCAACAGACTCGATAGAGCTGTTGATAGAATAACTCAACTGTTTAACCTGGAACTTAACTTGGCTGTGTTGAGTTTTTCAACGGAAGACTTAACACCCTTTGATTTTTTTTAACTTGTTTTAACACTTGATTTTAGCACTTAGTTAATCATCAGTTAGATAGGAATTTATCAGCAGATATAAATAAGTATGCAGAAATAAAAGTGCTGAAATGTAAATTACACAAATAATTTTTATAGAGGTTCGAAGATGGGGTAATTCTTCTAATCATCTCTTCTCCAACTCCTGGAGGAATCCACTAAGTAATGATCAGTTCACAAAGTGGTTAACAGTCTAGAGACAAGTCTTGATCACACAACTGACTTGCTCCTTGGACTCAGTCTAGAGATGCCTTGGTCACACAGCTGGCTTCTCGTCTGACTCAGCTTCTTCACAGGGCGGCTGCCTTGCTACTTCAGCTCACTTTCTCAAGCTTCTTGGATTTGATCACGAAGCCCTCCAATAACTAGATACTGGTTCGACCTTGAACCTTCCTATAATCCTCATTGGAAAGTAGACCCCTTTTGATTCTTAAAAAGTTTCCTCTTCAACAGTTTGAAGTTATCTTTCCTTCGAGATTTAGGCTTGAGGATTTTGCTTGAATATCTTGAGAATATTATGCAGGCTACAGTTTGAATAATGCTTGCTCGTTCGTGGTTCAGGTAACCTTTTCTCAATGAGATTCCTCAGTCTTTTAGAGTGAACTTTAAAAAATCTGCTAGTTGAAGAGATAGGCTAATTTTCAAAAGTCACTTGTGTTCGTTGGCTTGTCTTGTTGCCGTCCTTGATGTTGAAATTTCCTCGTATTTAATGTCTTACAAAGATTGCGCAGATCGACACTTGTGCAAAAGCTTCCCATTGGTTTGTTCCTTTGCACACAACTGGAACGAACACTTTATCTCTGACAACTTTAACAGGTTACTACTCTGAGTAACATTCTTGACTTTCATCAACGAATCTTTTATTTCCTAGGTGACTTGATTTAGCTTCCAATCTTTGGATGACTCATCTGTCACTTCAACTTGAGACTTGGATTCATGAGTTGACTTGACTGACTCTTCATGCAGCTGTTTCACAGCTGATACACCTTCAGTCGAGTTCTTGACTTTTCTTCTTGGCCTTACTCAGTTGTCTTGCAGCGGAGTCTTCACTTCAGTCTTCAGTTGACTTCTTGTATTTCTAGGCATAGCTGACTTGACTGAGCTTTTCCAACACTATCTATTACAATGCAGATTACAAGGAAAATGGGGTGCCAACTTTCTAGTTTAAGTTTTACATGGCATTCATCAAAATCTACAAAATAAATTTCCCAACAAATTCCCCCTTTTTGATGATGCCAAAACATAAAAATATTAAACAACATGTAAACATCAAAGATACATATAGACAATGCAGTAACAAAGAATGTACACATAGAATCAATCATTTTATTGATTATAGCATTCTTGTCCTTTACACAGATATTTACAAAGTCTATCAGAGCATATTTAAATCTAAGCAAATTTCAAGCGTCTATGCTAAGATACAAATAGAAAATATTTTATTGAAGGTATAGATGACTTACACAACAATGTATTTACAAAAGTAAAATACATGAAGGGTTCACAACAACACTTCATCTCCTTCGCTGCCTCCTCCTTTCATATTCAACTCTATCATCATCCGGTTCTTTTCTTTTTCTTTCATCTTCAGCTGCTTTCTTCTTTTCATAAGCTCTTTTTGCAGCATCGTCTTTTCGCTTCCTCTCTTGCCTCTCTTGCCATAGCTGGTCTTGTCTTCTGTTTTCCTCTTCTATTCTTTTCATATAATCAACATTTTTTCTACCTACTTCCAGATTCGCTACTTCATCGTGGCCAGCCTAGTAGATCCTTCCCTTCTTTCCTGGATCTACATATTCAATATTTTTGGGCAGAGGTCTAGGTCGAAAACCTCTTCCTTCACCACTTCTTCCTCCTCCTCCTCGGGTGTATCTTTGTCGAGTCTTCGCTTACTTGCACCGAATGGAATGGGCTGTAGTGGCTAATCTCTTTGCTATCGCTTCTTCACATAACTTGGACCCTTCTCCCGATGGATCCCAGGCTTGGGCTACCGATATATTCTTGAAAGAGCCTTCATATTCGAGCGTCTTAAATTCTTCAACAGATCTTGGCTCGGATCCGTCATCTGTAATATCATCTTGATCCTTCCCTACCGGAATGCCACCAATTATTTCATCACTGGTTCAATGCATGCATCCGTCTTTTTATCAAACTCTAACTGATCTACTACTACAATTTTTCTTTTCTCTAACATAGGCACAACAGAGTGTTCGATCGGTAGAGTTACTGGAAGTTTGCTGATTATTGAGACTGTGACATGACCTTGCTGAGGGATTTTAGCAATCATTAGTTTCAAATCCTTTGACTTTTCCCCCTCAAAAGCTTTTCCCTTCTTCTTCTCAATAGCTGCTTCTTCCTTTTGCTTCTCAACTATTTCTTCCTTCAATTTCCTCAGGTATTCCTCTTCCCCCTTTTTGGCATCATCAAAGGAGAGAAGAACCCCAGGGAACATTCTTAAGCTCTTCAAATCATGACTCACATAGGGGTTTAGTGAATATGTCAACTAACTGCCTATCAGTTGAGATATATTCCAAGGTGATGTCTTTCTTTCCAACATGATCTCTTATAAAATGATATCTGACATCAATGTGCTTTGTTCTTGAAGGCAACACAGGATTCTGAGTGATTAGAATAGCACTTATGTTATCACACATAATTGGAATCTCTTTTTCTTCAATCTCATAATCTCTCAGCTGTTGTCTCATCCATAAGACTTAGGCACAACAGCTGCCCGCAGCTATGTACTCTGCTTCAGCTGTGGATGTGGCTATTGAGGTTTGCTTCTTGCTAAACCAGGAAACTAATCTATTTCCAAGAATTTGACATGTACCTGAAGTACTCTTCCTGTCAACTCTACATCCAACATAGTCTGAGTCTGAGTAACCAATAAGCTTGAATCCACCCTCCTTTGGATACCATAAGCCAACTTCCTGGCATCCCTTCAAATACCTTAGGATTCTCTTAGCTGCAGTCATGTGGCTCTCCTTTGGTGCAGATTGAAATCTTGCACATACACCTACTGCAAAGGTGATGTCTGGTCTACTGGCGGTTAAGTAGAGCAGTGATCCAATGAGTGCTCTATATCTAGTTTGATCTACAGCCTTAGCATCTGCATCCATGTCCATCTTGACTGATGTGTTCATTGGTATTTTCACAGAAGACTTCTCTTCCATACCAAATTTTTTCATTAAATCTCTGGTATATTTTGTTTGACTTATGAAGGTTCCATCCTTCAGTTGTTTATCTGGAAGTCCTAGGAAGAAAGTCAGCTCTCCCATCATGCTCATTTCAAATTTACATTGCATGATGTTTGAGAACTTATCACACAACACTTTATTTGTTGATCCAAAAATGATCTCATCCACATATATTTGAACAAGCAGTATACTCTCTCCATCTTGAATTCTGAAGAGTGTTCTGTCCACTTTGCCTTTGGTGAATCTATTATCAGTCAGAAATTGAGACAATGTATCATACCATGCTCTTGGTGCTTGTTTCAATCCATATAGTGCTTTCTTGAGCTTGTACACCTTATCTCCAATAGTCTTCTACTCAAAACCTGGAGGTTGTTCAACATAGACTTCTTCCTTTAATAGTCCATTTAGAAATGCACTTTTCATATCCATTTGATATACAGTGAAGTTCTTGTGTGCAGCATAGGCAAGAAACATCCTTATTGCTTCCAATCTAGCAACAGGAGCAAATGTTTCATCAAAATCTATTCCCTCTTCTTGGCAATACCGTTTGGCTACCAATCTTGCTTTATTTCTTACCACAGATCCTTCCTCATTCATCTTGTTTCTGAAAACCCATTTTGTGCCAATGACATTTTGATGGGTTGGTCTCTGCACCAATTCCCATACTTTGTTGCTTTCAAACTGATTCAGCTCTTCTTGCATGGCTTGAATCCAATGTGTGTCATCCAATGCTTGAGACATATCTTTTGGCTCTATTTGGGAAATAAAACAAGTGAACATTGCTTCTTGCTGAGCTCTGGATCTGGTTCTCACACCATCTCTAACATCTCCAATAACTAGCTCTGGTGGATGGTCCCTCAGCAATCTCACATCAGGTTGGAGCAAGTTAGTTGGATTCAGCCATCTCGCAGCTAAGTTGTCTTGAACAACTTCTTCATCCTCATTCAATTGTAGACTTTCCAGCTGTCTTTGAGATTCAGCTATCTCATCTTCATCTGGGTTGCCATAAGACAACTTCCTGGCATCCCTTCAAATACCTTAGGATTCTCTTAGCTGCAGTCATGTGGCTCTCCTTTGGTGCAGATTGAAATCTTGTACATACACCTACTGCAAAGGTGATGTCTGGTCTAATGGCGGTTAAGTAGAGCAGTGATCCAATGAGTGCTCTATATCTTGTTTGATCTTCAGCCTTACCATCTGCATCCATGTCCATCTTCACTGATGTGTTCATTGGTATTTTCACAGAAGACTTCTCTTCCATACCAAATTTTTTCATTAAATCTCTGGTATATTTTGTTTGACTTATGAAGGTTCCATCCTTCAGTTGTTTAACTGGAAGTCCTAGGAAGAAAGTTAACTCTCCCATCATGCTCATTTCAAAATTACATTGCATGATGTTTGAGAACTTATCACACAGCTCTTTATTTGTGGATCCAAAAATGATGTCATCCACATATATTTGAACAAGCAATATACTCTCTCCATCTTGAATTCTGAAGAGTGTTCTGTCCACTTTGCCTTTGGTGAATGCATGATTAGTCAGGAATTGAGACAATGTATCATACCATGCTCTTGGTGCTTGTTTCAATCCATATAGTGCTTTCTTGAGCTTGTACACCTTATCTCCAATAGTCTTCTACTCAAAACCTGGAGGTTGTTCAACATAGACTTCTTCCTCTAATAGTCCATTTAGAAATGCACTTTTCACATCCATTTGATATACAGTGAAGTTCTTGTGTGCAACATAGGCAAGAAACATCCTTATTGCTTCCAATCCAGCAACAGGAGCAAATATTTCATCAAAATCTATTCCCTCTTCTTGGAAATACCCTTTGGCTACCAATCTTGCTTTGTTTCTTACCACAGATCCTTCCTCATTCATCTTGTTTCTGAAAACCCATTTTGTGCCAATGACATTTTGATGGGTTGGTCTCTACACCAATTCCCATACTTTGTTCCTTTCAAACTGATTCAGCTCTTCTTGCATGGCTTGAATCCAATGTGTGTCATCCAATGCTTGAGACACATCTTTTGGCTCTATTTAGGAAATAAAACAAGTGAACATTGCTTCTTGCTGAGCTCTGGATCTGGTTCTCACACCATCTCTAACATCTCCAATAACTAGCTCTGGTGGATGGTCCCTCAGCCATCTCACATCAGGTTGGAGCAAGTTAGTCGGATTTAGCCATCTCGCAACTAAGTTATCTTGAACAGCTTCTTCATCCTCATTCAGCTGTAGACTTTCCAGCTTTCTTTGAGATTCAACTATCTCATCTTCATCTGGGTTAATTGCTCTTACTTCAGCTTCAACATAAGGACTCTTCTGCATAGTTGGCTGATTCAGCTTATCAGCTAACTCTTCAATGTCTTCTCGACTCACATTAGGTTCATCAAAAACCACATGAATAGACTCCTCTGTGACCATAGTCCTCTTGTTCAACACTCTATAGGATTTGGTCTCAGCTGAGTATCCCAAAAAGATACCTTCATCAGCTTTAGCATCGAAAGCCTTCAAATTATCTTTGCCAGTGTTGTGGATGAAGCATTTACATCCAAATATCCTGAAGTACCCAACATTTGCCTTTCTCCCTGTCCAGATTTCATAGGGAGTCTTGGTCAATTGCTTGTTAATCATGCACCTATTTTGAGTGTAGCATGCTGAGTTAATGGCTTCAGCCAAAATCTCTTAGGCAATCCAGCTTTAGCTAACAGGGTTCTTGCAGCTTCCTTGAGAGTTCTGTTCCTTCTTTCAGCGACTCCATTCTGCTGTGGAGTTATTGCTGCTTATAACTCATGAGCAATATTATTGTCAACACAATACTGAGTAATTATCTCATTGACAAATTCAGTTCCTCTATCAGATCTTATCTTTATAATGGTTTGGCTCTTTTCATGTTGAACTCTTTTCATCAGCTGAGGTAACTTCTACAAGGTTTCCTTCTTTTTGCACATGAAGATTGTCTATGTATATCTTGAATAATCATCTACCACCACTAAGGTGTATTTCTCTCCACTTATATTGGCTGGTTCAACTGGACCAAATAGATCCATATGCAACAGATGCAATATCCTTGTTGAAGAAGGACTAGGCTTATCCTTAAATGAAGATTTGATTTGCTTCCCCATCTGGCATGCATCACATACACTTTATTTCTTGTACACTGAGTCTAGAAATCCTTCCACAAGATGACTCCTTGCAAGCTTGTTAATTGTCTTTAAATTCAGATGACTCAGCTTCTTGTGCCACAGCCAACTTGATTTGGCTGTACTCTTTGCTAACAGACAAGTGCTTGGTATGGCAGTAGACCAATATAGCACATACATATTCTTCTGTCTTGATCCTTGCAGCACTATTTCATTTGATTTAGCATCTTTGATCTGGCACACTCCCATATTGAATCCAACATTGTAGCCTTTGTCACGAGTTGGGATGATGTTAACAGACTTGAAGTTGAGGCCTTCAACATATGCAACATCTGTGATTTCCAATCCATTTTTCTTGATAGATCCTGTGCCTTTGATTTCCCCCGAAGCTTCATTTCCTCCAAATATGACTTTTGCACCTCTAATCTCCTTGAATCTTGACAGGTTTTTCTTGTTCCGTTTCATGTGTCTGGAACAACCACTATCCATGTACCAGGTTCCTTGGCACTCAGCTGTTCCTTGAACCTGCAAACAAGGAAATTAGTTTTTAGGTACCCATACTTGCCTGGGTCCTGAGGGGTTAGTGTTGTAAGATGATCCAACCAACCTATAGCCAAATGACTTGCCTCTAAGAGGTTGCCATCTATCAGTGCCATAATCATAGTGCACATTAGCAAATTGCTTGGGTGTTTTAGGTTCATACAACTGTCTCTTTTGTTTGTATGCATGTGTGTGTGTTTTAGCAATTGCTTTCTTGGGGTAGTTGTGATATTTCTGAGTGTAGTGCCTGGGTGCATATGTGTGCTGATAATAGCTCTTTTGCCTTTGGAATGACCTTTGCTGAGGTTTAGGTCTTTTCCATCAAGGCTTGTATTCCATTGGTCTTTGTTGATATTTCACATTGTTTCAATCAACTTGGCTTGGGTAGTTTTTACCATTCCCATCATATATGTTTCTCTGATGAAATTTCTGGGGTTTTTGGTAGCTCTGTTTATTCTTCACATAGTACTTTCTATTTGGAGTTTGCTGAGAAACTTTGCTGAAAATTTCTTCTCAGTTGTCCTCTCAGCATACTCAACTGGCTGTTTTCCTTTCCCTTTATATCCAAGGCCAATTTTTTTGTGATTGTGCTTTGGAATGAATGTGGGTGCAACATTTGGTGTCTTGGATTATTGAGATGCTTCATTACTTGAAGATCCTTTTTCCAAAATCACTCTAGGAGTTTGACTGTGCACAAAGGGATTGGATCTTATGCTTGTCTTATCTCCACATTCTTTTTGGCTCATAATAAGGTCATCCAATGGTTTAGATGCCTTTGTAAATGAGGCAATCACATTTTTGAGATCATTTTTCCTCTTTTCTATAGCAGCTATTTCTGCTATTACTTTAGCATTCTCAGCCTTCAACTCCTTGTTCTCACGAGCTATGTGACTTAGAGTACTCAACTCCTTTGTCAGCTGTGAGTTTTGGCTTTGAGCTGGCTGTTTTCCTCATTTAATAGTGTGTGTGAGAATTTAACGTGCTCAAAGTCTTTCATCATTTTTCCTAATGAATCATAAAGATCAGTGGATGATGAAGTGTGTGTATCACAATCACTGTCACTAGAATCTGAGTGAGATGAGTTAGAGTGTACCTCATCTTCTTGGTCTGGTTGATCTTGTCTTTAGCTATAAGACAAATCAAGGCATCTTCTTCAGAATTACTTGAGTAGTCAGCTTCACTACTCTCTGAGTCTTCTGCTTCTTTAGACTTGACTGTCTCAGCAGTCTCCGCAGCTAACATAGCATTTTTATTTTCCTGTTTTCTTTCTCTGAAGACCTTTCTTTCTTCTTCACTCCTATATTTATTGACTGGTGGATAGGAACAATCAATTGCAAAATGTCCCGGTTGTCTGCAATTCCAACAGAGGTTCTCAGCCCTTTGATCAGCACTCTTTGTCCTTGGGTTATCAGCTCTCTGATATTCAACCCTTTGATGCTCAGCTCTCTTGGGTGGCCTATCGTCCCTTGACTTAGAGGGTGCTGAATGTCTCCTGGAGGTTTCACCCTTGTTTCTTTTGTAGTTCCTATTGATGAACTTGTTGAATCTTTTAACCATTAGGGCTATTTTCTCCTGGTCTATGGCTTCCTTGGGTTCAACTCTCTTTCCATCCTTGACTATCAATGCAGTTGTCTTGGGTACAGTTTTCTCCTCTTGATCTTTTCTTCTCAGTTCCAACTCATAGGATTTGAGGTCTGAGAATAGCTCATGATTGGATGTTTTTGATAGGTCCATTAAATGTCTTAGAGCCATAGTCTTCATTCCATTCAGCTGGGAGGCTCCTCAAGATCTTCATACACATCTCCTTTTGCGTGTATTTCTTCGCAAAAGCTGAAAGTTCATTTATGATCTCAGTGAATCTTGCATCCATCTGATCCGTAGATTCTCCTGCAAATATTTTGAAATTTTCAAATTTTTGAACGGCAACTAATAGTTTATTTTCTTTAATTTGCTCTGATCCTTCACAAATTAAAGTTAGTTTGTCCCAGATTTCTTTTGCTGTTTTGCAGGATTTGACTTTATTGAACATTGCTTTGTCCAAAGTCTTGTAGAGTATGTCCTTGGCCACATTGTCCAAGTTGTATCTCTTTCTATCATCGTTTGTCCACTCAGTCCATGGTTTTTCAACCAGGGCTGGTCTTTCTTCAGCAGCAGCTTCTTCCCATTCAGCTGCAGTTGCTCTTCTTACAGTTGTGTTCACTTTCAATATTTGTAGTGGCCTATCCTCTATCACAAGCCACATTTCATCGTGTAGATCAGATAGATGAGCCTGCATATGAATTTTCTAGTCATCAAATTCTTCAACAGTGAACATAGGAATGCGTGTCAAATTCGCTTCCATGATTATAACTTTGCTAAAAATGAAAGAGTTTGAAAATACAAGTGTTTGAAACATTTTAGAAAGGATAGAGATCTAGTTCGAGAACTTGTCACGGAAGGCTCAATTAACCAACCGCTTCGATACCACTTGTTGGACTGTAGCGCTACTCGGATTGACGACTGTCCCCACAAACCAACACTAATCTTTTCCAGCACGCTTTTTCCTCACTCACGCGCACCCTGGAAAACTTCCCAAGGGGTCACCCATCCCATGTCTACTCCAGGCTAAACACGCTTAACCTCAGAGTTTCTATTTAATGGGCACCAGAAAAGAAGATGCATCTGTTGGTATAGGTAGTCCAAATCATATCCTTTAACTATGTAATCCAGCGCTCATGAGTTCGCATTGCGGGCCGCGCCTTGCGCCTCTGTTTAAAGCCCATTGCAGGCAGGATGCTGGACCAAAGCCCAAAGGTACGCAACCGCTACTTGTATTGCTTGGGTTAGCGTTACATTCCGTACGCAACCACTACTTGTCTTGCTTAAATCACATAATGCTTGTATGGTCATGAACTATTTCATCAAAATTGTATAAGTATATTATTTTAAGTATATATCACGATGCTTGTGAACTGTGTGTGAACCACGCATCATGACTTACGCATTTTTTCATACAACAGTTTTCTTGCATTTAACTATATATATTGTCACACTTGCACACGATCACCCCATCCCATTCGGGGCGTGACATATTATGTATTCCATTTAATTTTACATATAAACATTGTTATATATTCCATTTAACTTAACACAAAATCTTATTCGACAACTCAGGGAATAACTGGAAAAGCAATCCACAATTCAATATCAACCCTAAGCACATATTTGAATAATTGAGATCATGTATTTCGTACGAATTTAGTGTGTCATCTTCTATTTTACTGGTATTAATACATTCCATGTATACATGATGACATCATGTTTGTACACGTGATATTTACACAATTTACAAGAGTATAAGATGAAACACTAAATAGAATAGAGGATCTCAATTGCATATTTGAACTCAATGTCATTTCAACGGAATTGTTGGATCGTAAAAAGAATAAACCATAACAAGCCAAGCTACAATGCACTTTTGTTTTTGGAATAATTAAAAAACAAGTATAGAATAAAGTTTAACTATTTACGGAAAAAACATACATCTTCGTCACTTAATTGGTCGTCAGTCGATGGCATCACTAGACGACTCACTGATATACCTTATCAACCACCTACCAATGCCTCGGGTCACTTGTGATTGTGCAATCACCTCTTCAACAACATGGAATATTTTCACATGTAGCGTGCAAGTGTCATGCGTTCCACTTGCAAGGTCAAACACACACAAATCGAATTTTTTGAGAAAGTTCTCTAGCACAAACTTTTTCCAACCACCATTAAGTCCACCACCATTAGCATTATAGGGATATTTAGTTACCCATGTCTTGTGATTGACTCGAAGCTCTACTTCTTGAATTTTCTTCGGAAGATAGACCCTCGTGTACTCAATAGGGATTAACTACTATAGTCAAGCCAGAGTGATGATAAAATCACTAAAAAATAGTGTAAGAATAGTAATTTAATTATGTAGCAGAAAATATAATTTTAGGTAAGTTTTAATATATTACATATCGACAAAATCTAAATTTAATAAGTAAGTTGGGAATCTTGATGAATTTTGTGCCCTAGCCTTATTTTTGGTATATTTTAATTTTTTTATCTATTTAAAAATAAAATTTATTACTTACCAAACTTTTGGAATCTAAAATAGGTTAAAATATCGTATGGGTTGCTGATCAAGTTTTTTATTTATCCATTCAATTCTATTCTAGAAATGAAATTATATCTTACATTCTGATTATATAATACTTTGTTATATTACATTGGTACGACGCATGAGCGATATATTAGTGATGATAAAATTGCTAAAAGATCGACTAACTTAAATGATGATATAAACTTTTACCATAATGAATCCCTTGTAGACATGTGTTGTCCGCATAACCACGATAAAATTGCTCTCAGACGATAATGCTATTACCCTTTGATGCGCTCTATTTTTTTTTATCTTCCATCACATCCCTTATATGATTATTTTAGATGGAATGGATGAGCACTACGCGAACCTTGTTTAACCATACAAAATAAGTCAAAGAAGTTAGAAGCAAAAAATATAAGACGAAATTTGAAATGACATCCTAATGATACTTACTCTTGTTTCCCCTTTGACCCTTTGAAGTGGAACGAGCAGGTTGTATTCTTAATGGTGGTGCACTTGTATTTTCACTTCTGCACCTTTTAACTTGATCACAATCAACAACATCATCAGAAGATTCACGAGTGTCTTTAGAGTCTACTTCGAAACTTCTATTTCGCTTATCGCCATGTCCACTTACTTCATGCTCACATTTTCAAACAAAGTAGGACGATGTTTTTTAGAAAATGCTTTCTTGATCAAATATCAAAACATCGAATTTTGAGTTCCCATTGAATTTGAAGACTAAAATCTCATTTTCCACAAGCGAGTGATCTTCAACAAATTTTTCCTAACCATTTTGAGAAAAAATATATCTCCATTTGTCACCAAGTCAACGTTCCAAACATACCCGATTGGACCTCTCAAAGCTAGTATTCCAGCCACTTATCTCGTATGTTATCGACAAACATTTTTGGGATCACCTGCATATTTACTCATAATTGCATTTCAATTTATATTAGAGGTTTAAACTGCAATAACCATTTATGCATAGTCACATGACAACAAATATATTGGAATATTGCATATTTGCATTAGTTGCACAATAAATGAACCTTAGCTGCACAATAAATGAACTAAACAACATCATTCATTTGGAGTCCAATTTAACCAATTAGATGTCCATTAACTTAGGGTAGACACAATTGATTAAAAGTATCTGGATTTATTTATTTGACGCTCTCCTGTGAATTTCAATCATTTTAACTATGGTAAAGAAATACTAAAAGTTCAAGAAAAGACAAAACATTTCTTGTCAAAATAACACCACCAAATAATTCTCATTAAATTCGAAAGAAATACTATTAGTCCACACTCGTAGTATAGTTTATTCACGTTATAATGGAACCACGAAAATAAGTTGCTTTCTCTTTGAAATTATACTTGTATATGTGCATATTGGTAATATTTTCAAATATTGAGTATCACCTTACTCTGTTGTACTCATTTTATCTCATTTTCACTCCAATAATATCATTTTGTCATTTTACCCTATACTCTGAAAAATAATCATGTCGAATTTACATATTATTTATAGTAAAATCATTTTAGAATAATGTAATTAGAGTTATATTTATATTCTAGTAAATATTTCTACTTAATATTAAACTAATTTGAAATTTTATAGCAGTTATGTTTTAATGACTCTATTTTTATTCACAATGTTCCTAATAAAATTTTATATTTGTACTATACATTTGATTAACTAATATTTTATTCATTGATATTATACTCATCATAAATATACAAAATATATGACATATTTCCATTTACAATACTGTTAATACGTAAAATATTAGTAATAAAATATTTTACTGTTAATATAATTCTCAAGCTTTCATAAAAAACTGTTTTTGGTTTCACATAATATTAGATAAATATAAACAACTAAATTATCATAATGTAATAGTTACCATTTTAAATTCAATAAAGTATAATGTTGTCTATATATTATTTTTACCACTTTGACTTAATTATAATAACTATATTTTAATCTAACATAATATCATGGACTTTTATTAATTTTATTAGTAATTCATTTTTTTGAAAAATTCTTTATGTTATTAATAACATGTATTTAAATATATATTATATATTTTTTTAGATTTATAATAAATAGGAAGTTCATAGTAAAGTGTATTAGCTAATGAAAAGTATCTTAATATATATATTAATTTAAAAAAAGTAATAACCTTAACAAAAAATATTAATTAATCATGTTTGATAGATTAATAGAATATAAAAAAGAAATATATTAATATTAAACTAATTTGGTTTTTCTTTTCTGTTTAACACAAGGAGTAGATTTAAGTGAGACAAATTGGGAGTACAAAAGATGTAAAGTGAAATTATTAGTATAGGTGATAAAAGCGAGGACAGTCGGACTGGTCTCATGCAGCAAAGATGGCTATCGCCTGTCTTCAAAATATTTCTAGAAATGATACAAATTTTATAAACAAAACAATTCAATTAAAAAACTTGCCTCCTAAAAATGTTAAAAATACATTTTAACTACTATTTTCCAAGAAAATAAAATAAAATTTATTGTTTCAATCTTCCTTCACTAGATAAAAAAGAAACTCATAACATACGAGAGAAACTTGAATTAAATGAAAAATAAATGACACTAATGGAAAACAAATATGGAAATTAAAACATCATTCATCTCAATCCTAAAACTAATAAATTGGATAGCCAAATATCAATCGTTCAGGAAGAAGACATAAATGAGACATAAAGGGTACAAAAAACCATGCCGGAAAATTTTTGACTTACCAATTTCGCCCGAAAATTCCCATAGAAAACTAAAATAAACAAAAAATAAAAAATACGTGCTCAACAAAAAATAAAGAGAAGAACAAGTATTGAACTCACAAGCTACTGATCAAATCTCCCGGTGAGGAACTGACAAAACTGAACTGTCTGAAAGTGGGACCAATATATGTTATCTTCCCATTTTCTGCAATCCTTGCAATCACCTACCATTCTTTTACGGATCCCAAATCAAGAAACTAAAATTCAAAAGAAAATAAAATTTGTTACATGTAAAAAATAATAAAAATAAATTAGAATGATGAGATTGAAAATTAAAACCTTGGAAACCTCGTGAAAAAAGGGGTATGATATTGTAGACCAACTTGTTGTGTGTGTTTGTGAATGTGTGTACTTCTATTTATTGTCGAGCGGAGTGTTTAGTATTTATTGAATTTGGTTATTTGAATTAAAAACATATTTACACACATCGTTAATTAGTTGTCATCATGGCCTGTACATTATATCTAATTAGGGCATATCATCCAATCACTTCCCATTTTTCTTTCTTTATTCTTTTATTTTCCTTTCTATTCTTTCTTCACCAATTTTCCCTCCCAATCAACCCAATTCCAATCACCGTTGCCGCACAACCATGTTTAGCTAGCCACCTCCCACATCACCTATCACCACTTCTTGATGTGTATGTGTTTGTGAATATGCGTGTTTATTTATATTTTTGAATGGAATTTATTAGTATTTATTACATTTGGTTATTTCAATTAAAAAGAAATGTACACACGTTGATACTTAGTTGTCAGCATGGTTTGTACGTTACATCTAATTAGGCATGTTATTCAATTACTTTTCATTTTCCTTTCTTTTCCTTTTTTTCCTTTCTTTTTTCACCAATATTTACTCCTAACCCACCCATTTGCCATCACCTCCGCCGCCCAATCTTGATTTGCCAGCCACCTCCACCAGCCACCCGTCACCCCTTTGTGTTGTGTGTGTTTGTGAATATGTGTATATCTTATTAATTGTTGAATGTATTGATTATATTTATTATATTTGGTTATCTGAATTAAATATATATATATATATATATTTACACGCGTCGATACTTAGTTATCATAATGTTTAATATCTTTCACCTAATTAGGGAATATCATTTAATTATTTCTCATTTATCTTTCCTTTTTATTTTCTTAAGATTTTTCTTCTTTCTTCACCATTTTTTACTCCCACCCACCCACTTCGCATCACCGCCGCCGTCCAACCACGGTCCGCCAGCCACCTCTCTCAGCACCCGTCGCTCATTCTTTCTTACTTATATTCCTCTTCTTCTCTTCCCCCTTTTCCGTCCTTTCTTCTTTCTTATTCTTATTTTTCCTTCTCACCAATCAGCCACCCACAACTCAATCCCCAATTTTTAACAGACATTATCACTTTACATGAACACATGCTCATAGTCAACCACTTCTTAATACCAATGCGAGAGTTTTGCATTAGATAACAAATTACCACAATGTGGTAGTGCACTAGTTGACGACCAAATTACGGGTTTTGGTGGCCCCGTATTCCCGAATCCTAAACAATTTATCCTTTCATTCTTTTTCCATAAGCCAAAACTCGTACTGACCTCCAGAGAGTGGTTGAGTGGTGGTGTCTGGTCAGAGAAGAAAACGGTATCGTACATTATGTGGCTAATTGGTGAACAAAGGAAAGAGGAAAAGAAAAAAAAAGAAGGACAAATAGTATTATTATTATAGGAAATAATCTTTTATTAACATTAAAAAATAATTAAATACATTTTTATTTTTAGTTTTCATAATTTAATATTATAAATAAAAATATTGTCTACCAATACTATTTCCATATATTATTTGTAATTTAATATCAACTAATAGTTTTATGGAATGCAGTAGTATCAATATTTTAATTTGCATTAAATTTTGTATTGCCAAGATGAATTTGTTCTTATTCTCTTTTTCTTCAATTTTGTCCATTGGTCAAGTTTATTGTCAAATAGGATTCAGCCTTTTTCTTCATATTAAATAACTAAGTTTCGGGAAAAAGATCAATATCAACAAAATCGGTAACTTTGATATGCTCTAGGCGGTAACCGAATGAAAACTTCTAAATTTTCCTACTTAGAGGACTAAATCCTAACTCGTATCCTTACTAGCTTGCAATGCGTCAGTTATCTGATAGTCGATGGTGAGTGAACTCTCGCCATGACAGGATCATCTGAACCACCCATTTTTTAAAATGGGTGTGCTGATCATTCTTCTCGTTTTTATAGTATGTATGTGGACCTAATCAATAACTCGACGTTATATATCATCTTGGTAAGTGTATTTGATTTTAAACCACACTTGAAACACAAACAAAATGTCTCGTGGAGTTTAAATTACAAATTCAAACTTTGAATATAGGAGGACAATCCATGAGGGAGAATCTTAATAAAGTGAAGATGTGTTATATATGATACCCGGGCATCTACAATACAAAGGATGCCAGGAGAATATCAAATAATTCATATTCTATTAGGGTTTGTAGTGAATATGATCCAACTATGATCACAATCCTTCAAAAGCTGATTAGTAGAATCTAAAGAAGTTAGTGCTCTTTTGCTCTATATTGAGAATAAATTAGATTCTGTTTATGGAGTGTTTCACAAATATACTCCCAATCCTATTAATCCTATTGTAAGTCTTGCTGAAACCCCAAGAAAATTCAATCATACTCAAAGATTTAATATTGGTTTCAGTGGTTTCACTAGTTTCAGTTATTTTTGTCTCTGTTGTCTCAACAACAGTGTTTGGGTGTAGCTCTGCTGGGTTCCCCGTTGGCAAATCTTCAACTAAATCAACCCTTTCTACTTCTCCAGCTTCATCACCATTTCCCTGATTTTCAATGTCTTCGTGAGAGTGAGAGTGATCTAGTGATTAGAGAGCAGTTGTGTCTTTCACCACTACTTGAATAATTAGGGTTGGGGATGATGTTTCCCTAGCCCCAAACAGTTGTGCTCGCTCAACTATCTCACGAGATTCCTTCAAAGCTTGTTTTATCTGTGCAGCCTCTACTGCATTAGCTCCATGTTCACCTTCTTCATCATTACTATATACGTTACAGATAACAATATATGTGAAAGGACATTTATGAGGTTCAACACTCTTCCCCTTTTCTAGTACCTTCTCCATCTTTTTTTGTTTCTTTTCAGTCAGTACATGGCTATAATATTCCTTATTTAATGTCTGTCGAAATGAATTCTTTAGAAATTTGAGAAATCTTTTTTCCTCATCGATCATCTCGGCCCTCTGAAACTGTTAACAGCTCATACTCAACTTCCACATCCTCCAAATGTACAACCTAGCTTTAATATTAGGAAAGATAGGGGATGCATGTTTTTCAGAAGTAGCTTCATCCCTGACGGCTAACTCTTCTTCTTGTGGCCAAACCTCCACAACAGGTTCATTGGTGGTCTGTACAGCTACCTTATCAAGGACCTTTGCAGATTTGTTCTAGACCCTGACTTCAGTTCAACTGCAGCTGTTTCCAAAGCAGTTGAATCTACTGCAGCTCTTTTGCAAATTACATGAGCAACTGCAGAAGTTTGTTTGTCCATGTAACATCCCAATTTCATAAAAATAAAAATATACAATTTGCGATTTATTAAAGTGCTGAAAATAAAATAAACCCAAGTTTAAAAACGCATTTCTTAAAGAGAAATAAATAATACTTGTCATAAATGCGGAATACCCATAAAAACGTGTCCCAAAAAAATTACATTCATAAAAGCTACTTAGTTTTTAATATCATAAAAATAAAAACAAAATAAAGGGGCCCTTTAATTTCTTGATTCTACTTCCACCATCCCCTTTGCCACGCTCTGGCTCCTTCATTCATCTGTGGAAAACATGGGATGAGCATACAACAGCCCAGTGGGGACGCAATGTCTAAATTAAATACACAATATAATCACTCATGCACACACACCTATGCTTTTCATGCTTGTACAATTAAGTACCTTGCTTTTCATGCTTGTACAATTAAGTACCTTGCTTTTCATGTTTAACGTGCCCGTACACAAATAATCATACAATGCATTTAAAGTAGACATAAGTAGTAAAACCCCACCTTAAATGCAATAGCATCATGAAAAAAATGCAAACGTGAATGCATAGTGCTCAAGTTCCTCATCTCCTTCTGCATCTCTCTTTCGTCTCTCCGTCATTGGTAACCTAGGCGCGATCGATCGGCGGTCAAAGCGGCAAATGCTTCTCTCGCTTCCCTTATTTCTCTTTCCCCCTTCCTTGATTTTTATCTTGGGTTTTGGTTATAGGGCTTAGGGTTTGAGAAGGTGGTGGCCATGGTGGAAGTGCCGGTGGAGCACGGTGGTGGTAGTGGCGGTAGTTTTAGGGAGAAGAAGAAGAAAAAGAAGAAGAATTTTATCTTCTTGCTTGGTATAGAAAATTGTGAATAAAAACCCTAGGGGAGACTTTCAATTTATAGGCCAAGGATTCAAATAATTTAAGGTAAGAATATTATGCTGAAATTTGATTGCCAAAAATATTTTGATTTACATGCCATAAACGCATATTTGATTTCCTTCTCTTATAAACACGATTTTTTTCCTTTTGTAAAAATTGACTTTCCTTTATTATGAAAATAAAATCAGAAATTAAAAATCCCCAATTAGGAAATTTAGGGTTTCCAAAAATTCTAAATCATTTCCAAAATTGGTTCTAATCAAACCCTAATTTTATCCCCAAAAGAACTGGGTATTACAGTCCATATTCCATTTGGAGTGTCTCTCCAATGGAATCTCAACAAATTTTGTCTTTTCAGAGTCTTCATCTTTTACTCTAACTGTTGATTTTTTTGGCTCATCTCTTAGCACTCTCTTCGTTGAGTTCTTTGTTTCTAATAAGTTGGCTTGCCTGGAGAAGCTATTATTCTTTTGTTTAGAACTGCATGAGCTGGGGCAACAAGAATTGATTCAGTTGTTCCCCCTCAGTAGTATATTTCTTCTTAACATGGGCCTTTTTCTGAGAAGCTAACAAGTTGCCTTGGAATAACCTTTTGTTCACATGGAACGACTTTCCCTTTCTCAAAGGCAAACCCTTCTTCTTGAGCAAATACCCAAAGATTATTCCATAGCCCATGGTATTCTTGAACTTCCCTTTAGCTACCTCCACATACTGTACATTTTGATATAGTTTGTCAAACATGTAGTCAAGCCAGTTCACCTCTATGTCTTCCAAGACGACTGCTATTACAGTCAGCTTAGTGAGGGATAAATGATTGTAAGAGCCGAACTTGATATCCACACATTTGGCTACCACATTGATGAGCTTGTGATATTCCTCTTTGATAACAGCCTTTGTAGTTGATGCATTGAACTTAGCAGCGGCCTCCTCCATAACAATCTCCTCCCAAATCTTCTGGAGATAAAACTCATAATCTCCACATTTTGTCCCTTAGTCAGTAAATGTGTCTGCTAACTCAATTTAGCTTGATTGACTCTACTTCTCTCTTCAGTCGGCTGATAAGACTCAGTTGTTCAGTTGATTTCACTCTGCTGAACATCCGATTTGGCCGATTTTACTCTGCTAAAAGATTATAGCTCTTCTAAAACATAATTCTTTTACTTCACACTCTGCATAATGAGTCTTCTGAGCTTACTAACTTTTCTCAATCAATCCAAGCTCATCCTTTAACTCTTCAAATCTTGATCCACATAAGAGTTTTGTGAACATATCACCTAACTGCTTTTCAGTTGAGACATATTCCAATGTGATGTCTTTATTTTCAACATGATCTCTGATAAATTGATATATGAGATTAATGTGTTTTTGTCCGTAAGTGCAATACTAGATTCTGAGTTATAGCCATTGCACTTGTGTTGTCACACATAATTACATTTTTTTTTCTTTAATGTCATAGTCTCTCAGCTGTTGTCTTACCCATACGACTTGGGCACAATAGTTGCCTGTACAAATGTACTCATCTTCAGTTGTTAACGTGGATATTGAAGTTTGTTACTTGCTGAACCAAGAAATCAATATATTTCCAAGCTATTTACATGTACCAGATGTACTCTTCCAGTCAACTCTACATCCGAAATAATCTTAATCTGAATAACCAATCAGCTTGAAGCTTTCTACGTTTGGATACCAGAATCCAACTTCTTGGCTTCCTTTCAAATATCTCAATATTTTCTTATGATCTTTGTCATGTGACTTTCTTTTTGCTTTTCCACATACACCAACCGCAGCGATGTGAAACCATCCAATAAGTTCTTTGTATCTTATTTGATCCACGGGTTTTCCTTCTGCATCCATATCAATTTTGATTAAAGTGTTCATTGGAATCTTCACAAATGGCTTCTTTTCCATGCCAAACTTCTTCATAAATCTCATTATAACTTGGTTTGGCCTTCTACTCCTTCATTTGTTTCATGAATCCTAGGAAGAAAGTTAATTCTCCCATCATGATCTCAAATTTCCTTTCAGCTTTAACTCAATCTATGCTTGTGGATCTAAAAATATTGTCATCCATTAACAACCAAGATGCTCTCTTTATCAATTCTAATATCAACCTTTCCTTTGGTAAATCCATTGTGAATTGACTCTTCTTGACAATTGTCTTTTTATTCCAATAGTCTTTTGCTCAATACCTGGAGGTTGAATTTATTTTTCTAATAGTCCATTAAGAAACATTCTTCACTTTGATATGACTAATCGTGAAGTTCTTATGCATCAAATACCTTATTGCTTCCAATTTATATTTCATTACCTTGTTCTTGGCAATACACTTTAATCTTTCCGTAAAAATATTCTTCCTTCATCTTGTTTTTGAAAATATCCCAACTTTGTTCCTTTCAAACAGATTTAACTCATCATGCATAACTAGGATCCAATGTGTGTCATCCAATGCTTCGCATGAAACAAGTGAACATTGCCTCATCTTGATCTTGTTCTTACTTCTTCTATAACATTTCAAATCACTAACACATGTGGATGGTCTCTCACCATCTCATACCTGGTTTTAAGTCGACTTTGTCTTGAACAACTTTTTGATTATCTTAATTCATCTAATATTTCGAGATTCATAACTCATCCTCATCAAGATGTGTTGAGCTTCTCATTTATAAGGACTCTTATGAAAATCTCTTCATATTTTCGCTTAACTCTTCAATGTCTTCTCGCATTGACATTAGCATCATAAAAACTAAATTCTTTGATTGATTATTTCTCCTTTCAATTACACCGTAGCATCAAATACCTTCGTAGAGGAGTTCTATTATGTATGACGAATTTACTTCCAAAAATATGAAAATATCCCACTTTGAGAAATTTCATTTTTCATGCATCTAAGTATAACAGATGTGTTGATTGCTTAAGCTAAAATCTCTTTGCCACAAACTCGGTTGCTTACAAATTCTTTGATTGATCTATTTCTCCTTTCAACTACACCATTGATAACTCATGAGAAATTTCATTTTTGCACAACACTGATAATCCATTGACAAACTCTTCTCTTGATTTTTTTGAACTCCTTTGATCAACTCGGGAAACTTTTGCAAAGTTTCCTTATTTTTACACATAAAGATGGTCCATGTGTATCTTGAGAAATCATCCACCACCACTAGGTGTATTTCTTTCCTTATACAACAGATGAAAAATCCTTGTTGATGAAGAATTCAATTTTTTCTTGAAAGATGATTTGATTTGCTTTCCTTTCTGGCATGCATCACATATGCTTTCCTTCTTGTATACCAAATTTGGCAATGCTTTAACCAAATGACTTCTAGCTAGCTTATTGATATTCTTGAAATTCAGATGACTCAAATTCTTGTGCCACAGCCAACTTGCTTCTGCTGTGCTTTTTGCTAACAAGCATGTGCCTGTTGTAGCAGTAGACCAATAAACTACATACATATTCTTTCTTTTGATTCCTAATAGCACATTCTAATGTGTTTCGGCATTTTTGATTTGGCAAACGTCCATATGGAATACAACATTGTATCCCTTATCACAGAGTTGGCTGATGCATACAATTTGAAATTCAGCCCTCAACATATGCACCATCTATGATTTCTAAGCCATTTTTTCTTGATGGATCCAGTGACTTTGATCTCCCCTGGAGATTCAATTCCTCTAAATATGACCTTGACTCCTCTTGATTCCTTGAGGTTTGATAGATTTATTTTATTCACAGTCATGTATCTGGAACAACCATTATCCATGTACCAAGTTCCTTGGTACTCAGCTGTTCCGTGGACATGTAATCAAGGAAATCAAACATTAGGTTCCCATATATGTTTGGGTCATAAGGGATTAGCACTACAAGGTGTTCCAACCAACTTATAGCCAAATGATCTGACTCTAAGGGGTTTCCACCTATCAATTCCATAGTCAAAATGTGTTGGGAAATTTATTATTTAGATTTTGATGAATGCCATGTAAAACTTAAACTAGAAAGTTGGCACCCCATTTTCCTTGTAATCTGTATTGTAATAGATAGGGCTGAATAAGCTGAGTCAAGTCAGTTATGCCTGGAAATACAAGAAGTCAACTGAAGACTGAAGTGAAGACTACGCTGAGAAACAACTGAGTATAGGCAAGAAGAAGAGTCAAGAACTCGACTGAAGGAGTATTGGCTGTGAAACAGCTGTATGAAGAGTCAGTCACGTCAACTCAAGGAGCCAAGTCTCAAGTTGAAGTGACAGATGAGTCATCCAATGTTTGGAAGCTAACTCTTGTCACCTGGGGAATAAAAGACTGCAGTCAAGTCTAGACAACTAAACGAAATCCGTTGATGAAGTCAAGAATGTTACTCAGAATAGTAAACAGTTAAAGTTGTCAAAGATAAAGTGTTAGTTCCAGTTGTGTGCAAAAGGAACAAACCAATGGGAAACACTGCACCAAGTGTCAAAAACGCTGTAATGCTGCAAGACATTTAATATGAGAAAATGTCAACATCAAGGACTGCAACAAGACAAGCTAACGAACACAAGTGACTTTTGAAAATCAGCCTATCTCTTCAACGGGCAGATTTTTTAAAGTTCAATATAAAAGGCTGAGGAATCACATTGAGAAAAGGTTACCCTGCACACCTGAAGCATGAACATGCAAGCTATATTCAAACTGTAACCTGCAAAATATTCTCAAGTTAAACAAGCAAAATCCTCAAGCTTAAATCTCGAAGGAAATTGATCCAACACCAAGCTATGAAGGAAAGACAACTTCAAACTGTTGAAGAGGAAACTTTTGAAGAATCAAAAGGGGTCTACTTTCCAAGGAGGATTGCAGGAAGGTTCAATGTCGAACCAATCTCAAGTTATTGGAGGGCTTCGTGATCAAATCCAAGAAGCTTGAGAAAGTGAGTCAGTAGCAAGCACCGCCCATGAAGAAGCCGAGTCGGACGAGAAGCCACCTGTGTGACCAAGGCATCTCCAGACTGAGTCCAAGGAGCAAGTCAGCTGCGTGATCAAGACTTGTCTCTAGATTGATAACCACTTTGTATTCTGATCATTACTTAGTGGATTCCTCCAGGAGTTGGAGAAGAGAGGAGTAGAAAAATTACCCCATCTTCGAACCTCTATAAAGTTTACTTGTGTCATTTACATTTCAACATATTTACATTCCTGCACACATATTTTATATTTGCTGATAATTTGCTATCCAACTGATAAATTACTAAGTGCTAAAGTCAAGTGTTAAAATAAAGTTAAATCAAATTCAAGGGTGTTAAGTCTTCCACTGAAAAACTTATCACAGCCAAGTTAAGGTTTAGACTAAACAACTGAGTTATTCTATAAACAGCTCTATCGAGTCTGTTGAGTGGCTAACTGTGCTGATTAACTAACTTAGATGTCCCTCAAAAACTTAGTTGTGTATTAACTCTGTAATAATTTTAAAAGGACTACCTAAGAGATTTTGGGCTGAAGCCATCAACATTGCATGCTATACTCAAAATAGATGCATGATAAATAGACTGCTGACAAAGACTCCCTATGAAATCTGGACAGGGAGAAAGCCAAATGTTGGGTACTTCAGAATATTTGGATGAAAATGCTTCATCCACAACAATGGCAAAGATAATCTAAAGGCTTTTGATGCTAAAGCTGATGAAGGTATCTTTTTGGGATACTCAGCTAAAAGCAAAGTCTATAGAGTACTGAACAAGAGGACAATGGTCACATAAGAGTACATTCATGTGGTTTTGATGAGCCCAATGTGAATGGAGAAGACATTGAAGAGTTAGCTGATAAGCTGAATCAGCCAACAATATAGAAGAGTCCATGTGTTGAAGCTGAAGCTGGAGTAATCAATCAAGATGAAGATGAGATAGCTAAATCTCAAAGACAAAATGGAAAATCTGCAATTGAATGATGATGAAAGAGTCTGCTCAAGATAACACAAACAAGCAAGACGATCAACCCAACGATTTTTACTTCTACCTGATGTGAGATGGCTGAGAGACCATCCACCATAACTAGTCATTGGAGATGTGAGAGATGGTGTAAGAACCAGATCCAGAGCTCAACAAGAAGCAATGTTCACTTGTTTTATTACTCAAATAGAACCAAAAGATGTGTCTCAAGCCTTAGATGACACACATTGGATTCAAACCATGCAAGAAGAGCTGAATCAATTTGAAAGGAACAAAGTATGGGAATTGGTGAAAAGACCAACACACCAAAATGTTATTGGAACAAAATGGGTCTTCAGAAACAAGATGAATGAGGAAGGATCTGTGGTAAGAAACAGAGCAAGATTGGTAGCCAAAGGGTATTGCCAATAAGAGGGAATAGATTTTGATGAAACATTTGCTCCTGTTGCAAGACTAGAAGCAATAAGGATGTTTCTTGCCTATGCTGCACACAAGAACTTCATTGTACATCAAATGGATGTGAAAATTGCATTCTTAAATGGATTGTTGGAAGAAGAAGTCTATGTTGAGAAACCTCCAGGCTTTGAGCAGAAGACCATTGTAGATAAGGTGTACAAGCTCAAGAAAGCTTTATATGGATTGAAACAAGCACCTAGAGCATGGTATGACACATTGTCTCAATTTCTAACTGACAATGGATTCACCAAAGGTAAAGTGGATAGAGTATATTGCTTGTTCAAATATATGTGGATGATATCATTTTTGGATCCACAAACAAAGAGCTGTGTGATAAGTTCTCAAACCTCATGCAAGGCAAATTTGAAATGAGCATGATGGGAGAGCTGACTTTATTCCTAGGACTTCAAGTTAATTGGGTATGGAAGAGAAGTCTTCTGTGAAAATACCAATGAATACATCAGTTAAGATGGACATGGATGCAGATGGTAAGGCTGTAGATCAACAAGATACATAGCACTTATTGGATCACTGCTCTATCTAACAGCAAGCAGGCCAGACATCACCTTTGTAGTAAGTGTATGTGCAAGATTTCAATCTGCACCAAAAGAAATCCATATGACTGCAGCTAAGAGAATCCTAAGATATTTGAAGGGATGCCAAGAAGTTGGCTTATGGTATCCAAATGAAGGTGGATTCAAGCTTATTGGTTACTCAGACTCTGACTATGCTGGATGTAGAGTTGACAGGAAGAGTACCTCATGTACATGTCAAATGCTTGGAAACAGATTGGTTTCCTGGTTTAGCAAGAAGCAAAACTCAATAGCCACATCCACAGCTGAAGCTGAGTACATAGTCGCGGGCCACTGTTGTGCCCAAGTCTTATGGATGAGACAACAACTGAGAGACTATGAAATTGAAGAAAAAGAGATTCCAATTATGTGTGACAACACAAGTGCTATTGCAATTACTCAGAATCTTAGCATAGACGCTTGAAATTGGCTTAGATATGATTATGCTCTGATACACCCTGTAAACAGCTGTGTAAAGGACAAGAATGCTATGATCAATAAAATGATTGATTCTACGCATACATTCTTTGTTACTGCATTGTCTGTATGTATCTGTGCTGTTTACATGTTGATTAATGTTTATAAGTTTTGGCATCATCAAAAAGGGGGAAATTGTTGGGAAATTTATTTTTTAGATTTTGATGAATGCCATGTAAAACTTAAACTAGAAAGTTGGCACCCCATTTTCCTTGAATTTGTATTGTAATAGATAGGGCTGAATAAGCTTAGTCAAGTCAGCTATGCCTGGAAATACAAGAAGTCAACTGAAGACTGAAGTGAAGACTCCGCTGAGGAATAACTGAGTATAGGCAAAAAGAAGAGTCAAGAACTCGACTGAAGGAGTATTGGCCGTGAAACAATTTGTATGAAGAGTCAGTCAAGTCAACTCAAGGAGCCAAGTCTCAAGTTGAAGTGACAGATGAGTCATCCAATGTTTGGAAGCTAACTCATGTCACCTAGGGAATAAAAGACTGCAGTCAAGTCTAGACAACTGAACGAGATCAGTTGATGAAAGTCAAGAATGTTACTCAGAATAGTAACATGTTAAAGTTGTCAGAGATAAAGTGTTAGTTCCAGTTGTGTGCAAAAGGAACAAACCAATGGGAAGCACTGCACCAAGTGTTAGAAACGCTTTTGTAATCTTTGCAAGACATTTAATACGAGGAAATGTCAACATCAAGGACTGCAACAAGACAAGCCAACGAACACAATTGACTTTTGAAAATCAGCCTATCTCTTCAACGGGCAGATTTTTGAATGTTCACTTTAAAAGGCTGAGGAATCGCATTGAGAAAAGGTTACCTTGCACACCTGAACCACGAACAAGCAAGCTATATTCAAACTGTATCCTGCAAAATATTCTCAAGTTAAACAAGCAAAATCCTCAAGCCTAAATCTCAAGAAAATCGATCCAACACCAAGTCATGAAGGAAAGACAACTTCCAACTGTTAAAGAGGAAACTTTTGAAGAATCAAAAGGGGTCTACTTTCCAAGGAGGATTGTAGGAAGGTTCAAGGTCTAACCAATCTCAAGTTAATGGAGGGCTTCATGATCAAATCTAAGAAGCTTGAGAAAGTGAGCTGAAGTAGCAAGGCAGCCGCCGTGCGTAGAAGCTGAGTCGGACGAGAAGCCAGCTGTGTGACCAAGGCATCTCCAGACTGAGTCCAAGGAGCAAGTCAGCTGCGTGATCAAGACTTGTCTCTAGACTGATAACCACTTTGTATTATGATCATTACTTAGTGGATTCCTCCAGGAGTTGGAGAAGAGAGGAGTAGAAGAATTACCCCATCTTCGAACCTCTATAAAATTTACTTGTGTCATTTACATTTTAGCATATTAACATTCCTGCGCACATATTTTATATCTGCCGATAATTTTCTATCCAACTGATAAATTACTAAGTGCTAAAGTCAAGTGTTAAAACAAAGTTAAATCAAATTCAAGGTGTTAAGTCTTCCGCTGAAAAACTTATCACAGCCAAGTTAAGGTTTAGACTAAACGCCTGAGTTATTCTATCAACAGCTCTATCGAGTCTGTTGAGTGGCTAACTCTGCTGATTAATCAACAAGTTTCCTTATTTTTACACATAAAGATGGTCCATGTGTATCTTGAGAAATCATCCACCACCACTAGGTGTATTTCTTTCCTTATACAACAGATGCAAAATCCTTGTTGATGAAGAATTAAATTTTTTCTTGAAAGATGATTTGATTTGCTTTTCTTTCTGGCATGCATCACATATGCTTTCCTTCTTGTATACCAAATCTTGCAATCCTTTAACCAAATGACTTATAGCTAGCTTATTGATATTCTTGAAATTCAGATGACTCAAATTCTTGTGCCACAGCCAACTTGCTTCTGCTGTGCTTTTTGCTAACAAGCATGTGCCTGTTGTAGCAGTAGACCAATAAACTACATACATATTCTTTCTTTTGATTCCTAATAGCACATTCTAATGTGTTTCGGCATTTTTGATTTGGCAAACGTCCATATGGAATACAACATTGTATCCCTTATCACAGAGTTGGCTGATGCATACAATTTGAAATTCAGCCCTCAACATATGCACCATCTATGATTTCTAAGCCATTTTTTCTTGATGGATCCAGTGACTTTGATCTCCCCTGGAGATTCAATTCCTCTAAATATGACCTTGACTCCTCTTGATTCCTTGAGGTTTGATAGATTTATTTTATTCACAGTCATGTGTCTGGAACAACCATTATCCATGTACCAAGTTCCTTGGTACTCAGCTGTTCCGTGGACATGTAATCAAGGAAATCAAACATTAGGTTCCCATATATGTTTGGGTCATAAGGGATTAGCACTACAAGGTGTTCCAACCAACTTATAGCCAAATGATCTGACTCTAAGGGGTTTCCACCTATCAATTCCATAGTCAAAATGTGTTGGGAAATTTATTATTTAGATTTTGATGAATGCCATGTAAAACTTAAACTAGAAAGTTGGCACCCCATTTTCCTTGTAATCAGTATTGTAATAGATAGGGAATTTGAATAAGGTGAGTCAAGTCGATTATGCTGGAAATACAAGAAGTCAATCAAGATCAAGTGAAGACTACGCCGAGAAACAATCGAGTATAGGCAAGAAGAAGAGTCAAGAACTCGATCAAGGAGTATTGGGCTGTGAAACAATGTAAGAAGAGTCGATCCACGTCAACTCAAGGAGCCAAGTCTCAAGTTGAAGTAAGATGAGTCATCCAATGTTTGGAAGCTAACTCTTGTCACCTGGGGAATAAAAGACTGCAGTCAAGTCTAGACAACTAAACGAGATCCGTTGATGAAGTCAAGAATGTTACTCAGAATAGTAAACAGTTAAAGTTGTCAGAGATAAAGTGTTAGTTCCAGTTGTGTGCAAAAGGAACAAACCAATGGGAAACACTGCACCAAGTGTCAAAAACGCTGTAATGCTGCAAGACATTTAATATCAGAAAATGTCAACATCAAGGACTGCAACAAGACAAGCTAACGAACACAAGTGACTTTTGAAAATCAGCCTATCTCTTCAACGGGCAGATTTTTGAAAGTTCAATATAAAAGGCTGAGGAATCACATTGAGAAAAGGTTACCCTGCACACCTGAGGCATGAACATGCAAGCTATATTCAAACTGTAACCTGCAAAATATTCTCAAGTTAAACAAGCAAAATCCTCAAGCTTAAATCTCGAAGGAAATTGATCCAACACCAAGCTATGAAGGAAAGACAACTTCAAACTGTTGAAGAGGAAACTTTTGAAGAATCAAAAGGGGTCTACTTTCCAAGGAGGATTGCGGAAAGGTTCAATGTCGAACCAATCTCAAGTTATTGGAGGGCTTCGTGATCTAATCCAAGAAGCTTGAGAAAGTGAGTGAAGTAGCAAAGCGCACCGCCTGTGAAGAAGGTTTAGCGGACGAGAAGCCGCCAGTGACCAAGGCATCTCCGGACTTAGTCCAAGGAGCAAGTCACCGCGTGATCAAGACTTGTCTCTAGATTGATAACCACTTTGTATTCTGATCATTACTTAGTGGATTCCTCCAGTAGTTGGAGAAGAGAGGGGTAGAAGAATTACCCCATCTTCGAACCTCTATAAAGTTTACTTGTGTCATTTACATTTCAACATATTTACATTCTTGCACACATATTTTATATTTGCTGATAATTTGCTATCCAACTGATAAATTACTAAGTGCTAAAGTCAAGTGTTAAAACAAAGTTAAATCAAATTCAAGGGTGTTAAGGCTTCCACTGAAAAACTTATCACAGCCAAGTTAAGGTTTAGACTAAACAACTGAGTTATTCTATAAACAGCTCTATCGAGTCTGTTGAGTGGCTAACTCTGTTGATTAACTAACTTAGATGTCCCTCAAAGACTTAGCTGTGTATTAACTCTGTAATAATTTTAAAAGGACTACCTAAGAGATTTTGGGCTGAAGCCATCAACATTGCATGCTATACTCAAAATAGATGCATGATAAATAGACTGCTGACAAAGACTCCCTATGAAATCTGGACAGGGAGAAAGCCAAATGTTGGGTAATTCAGAATATTTGGATGAAAATGATTCATCCACAACAATGGCAAAGATAATCTAAAGGCTTTTGATGCTAAAGCTGATGAAGGTATCTTTTGGGGATACTCAGCTAAAAGCAAAGCCTATAGAGTACTGAACAAGAGGACAATGGTCACATAAGAGTACATTCATGTGGTTTTGATGAGCCCAATGTGAATGGAGAAGACATTGAAGAGTTAGCTGATAAGCTGAATCAGCCAACAATATAGAAGAGTCCCTGTGTTGAAGCTGAAGCTGGAGTAATCAATCAAGATGAAGATGAGATAGTTGAATCTCAAAGACAGCTGGAAAATCTGCAATTTGAATGATGATGAAAGAGTCGCTCAAGATAACACAAAACCGCAAGATGATCGAACCAACGATTTACTTCTACCTGATGTGAGATGGCTGAGAGACCATCCACCAGAACTAGTCATTGGAGATGTGAGAGATGGTGTAAGAGCCAGATCCAGAGCTCAACAAGAAGCAATGTTCACTTGTTTTATTACTCAAATAGAACCAAAAGATGTGTCTCAAGCCTTAGATGACACACATTGGATTCAAACCATGCAAGAAGAGCTGAATCAATTTGAAAGGAACAAAGTATGGGAATTGGTGAAAAGACCAACACACCAAAATGTTATTGGAACAAAATGGGTCTTCAGAAACAAGATGAATGAGGAAGGATTTGTGGTAAGAAACAAAGCAAGATTGGTAGCCAAAGGGTATTGCCAATAAGAGGGAATAGATTTTGATGAAACATTTGCTCCTGTTGCAAGACTAGAAGCAACAAGGATGTTTCTTGCCTATGCTGCACACAAGAACTTCATTGTACATCAAATGGATGTGAAAATTGCATTCTTAAATGGATTGTTGGAAGAAGAAGTCTATGTTGAGCAACCTCCAGGCTTTGAGCAGAAGACCATTGTAGATAAGGTGTACAAGCTCAAGAAAGCTTTATATGGATTGAAACAAGCACCTAGAGCATGGTATGACACATTGTCTCAATTTCTAACTGACAATGGATTCACCAAAGGTAAAGTGGACAGAACACTCTTCAGAATTTAAGATGGAGAGAGTATACTGCTTGTTCAAATATATGTGGATGATATCATTTTTGGATCCACAAACAAAGAGCTGTGTGATAAGTTCTCAAACCTCATGCAAGGCAAATTTGAAATGAGCATGATGGGAGAGCTGACTTTATTCCTAGGACTTCAAGTTAATTTGGTATGGAAGAGAAGTCTTCTGTGAAAATACCAATGAATACATCAGTTAAGATGGACATGGATGCAGATGGTAAGGCTGTAGATCAAACAAGATACATAGCACTTATTGGATCAACTCTATCTAACAACAGAAGCGAGCCGACATCACCTTTGCGGTAAGTGTATGTGCAAGATTTCAATATGCACCAAAAGAAATCCATATGATCATGACTAAGAGAATCCTAAGATATTTGAAGGGATGCCAAGAAGTTGGCTTATGGTATCCAAATGAAGGTGGATTCAAGCTTATTGGTTACTCAGACTCTGACTATGCTGGATGTAGAGTTGACAGGAAGAGTACCTCATGTACATGTCAAATGCTTGGAAACAGATTGGTTTCTGGTTTAGCAAGAAGCAAAACTCAATAGCCACATCCATCCACAAATTTGAGAGTACATAGTCGCGGGCCGCTGTTGTGCCCAAGTCTTATGGATGAGACAACAACTGAGAGACTATGAAATTGAAGAAAAAGAGATTCCAATTATGTGTGACAACACAAGTGCTATTGCAATTACTCAGAATCTTAGCATAGACGCTTGAAATTGGCTTAGATATGATTATGCTCGACACACCCCCGTAAACAACATGTAAAGGACAAGAATGCTATGATCAATAAAATGATTGATTCTACGCATATATTCTTTATTCTTGCATTGTCAGACGTATGTATCTCGTCTTTGTTTACATGTTGATTAATGTTTTTAAGTTTTGGCATCATCAAAAAGGGGGAAATTGTTGGGAAATTTATTGTTTAGATTTTGATGAATGTCATGTAAAACTTAAACTAGAAAGTTGGCACCCCATTTTCCTTGAATTTGTATTGTAATAGATAGGGCTGAATAAGCTTAGTCAAGTCAGCTATGCCTGGAAATACAAGAAGTCAACTGAAGACTGAAGTGAAGACTCCGCTGAGGAACAACTGAGTATAGGCAAAAAGAAGAGTCAAGAACTCGACTGAAGGAGTATTGGCTGTGAAAAAGCTGTATGAAGAGTCAGTCAAGTCAACTCAAGGAGCCAAGTCTCAAGTTGAAGTGACAGATGAGTCATCCAATGTTTGGAAGCTAACTCATGTCACCTAGGGAATAAAAGACTGCAGTCAAGTCTAGACAACTGAACGAGATCCGTTGATGAAAGTCAAGAATGTTACTCAGAATAGTAACATGTTAAAGTTGTCAGAGATAAAGTGTTAGTTCCAGTTGTGTGCAAAAGGAACAAACCAATGGGAAGCACTGCACCAAGTGTTAGAAACGTTGTAATGCTGCAAGACATTTAATACGAGGAAATGTCAACATCAAGGACTGCAACAAGACAAGCCAACGAACACAATTGACTTTTGAAAATCAGCCTATCTCTTCAACGGGCAGATTTTTGAATGTTCACTTTAAAAGGCTGAGGAATCGCATTGAGAAAAGGTTACCTTGCACACCTGAACCACGAACAAGCAAGCTATATTCAAACTGTATCCTGCAAAATATTCTCAAGTTAGACAAGCAAAATCCTCAAGCCTAAATCTCGAAGAAAATCGATCCAACACCAAGCTGTGAAGGAAAGACAACTTCAAACTGTTAAAGAGGAAACTTTTGAAGAATCGAAAGGGGTCTACTTTCCAAGGAGGATTGTAGGAAGGTTCAAGGTCGAACCAATCTCAAGTTATTGGAGGGCTTCATGATCAAATCTAAGAAGCTTGAGAAAGTGAGCTGAAGTAGCAAGGCAGCCGCCGTGTGTAGAAGCTGAGTTGGACGAGAAGCCAGCTGTGTGACCAAGGCATCTCCAGACTGAGTCCAAGGAGCAAGCCAGCTGCGTGATCAAGACTTGTCTCTAGACTAATAACCACTTTGTATTATGATCATTACTTAGTGGATTCCTCCAGGAGTTGGAGAAGAGAGGAGTAGAAGAATTACCCCATCTTCGAACCTCTATAAAATTTACTTGTGTCATTTACATTTCAAAGATATTTACATTCCTGCAAGACATATTTTATATCTCACGATAATTTTCTATCCAACTCGATAAATTACTAAGTGCTAAAGTCAAGTGTTAAAACAAAGTTAAATCAAATTTAAGGTGTTAAGTCTTCCGCTGAAAAACTTATCACAGCCAAGTTAAGGTTTAGACTAAACGCCTGAGTTATTCTATCAACAGCTCTATCGAGTCTGTTGAGTGGCTAACTCTGCTGATTAACTAACTTAGTTGTCCCTCAAGGACTTAGCTGCGTATTAACTCTGTAATAATTTTAAAAGGACTAAAAATCGAAAAGTTGGTAAGGTTTATTCAACCCCCCCTTCTAAACCTTACTTACACCCCTTGGGACCTACAATATGAATTTTAGCAAAATGCTTTGGTGTTTTTCGTAAATACATATGCCTCTTTAGTCTGTTGTTTGTGTATTTGCTTTCGTGTGAAAATTTTGAAACTCTTGTGCATTTGTATATTTGCTTTCCTGTACAAATTTTGAAACTGTTGTGCATTGTATCTGGTTGCATAAGTGTGCTGATTTCTCTTTCCTGGCAATGACCTATATTAATTTTGAGGCCTTTGCCACTTTGACTTATTTCCCTTAGGGCTCGCTTATATTTAATTGGTAGATTCCAATCAGTTTGTGTTGGATAATTTCTACCATTCTCATCATATGATTTCTTATGCTAAAATTTATGCGCTTTTTGTAGACCTGTTTAGATTTAACAGAGTATTCTTGTTTGGAGTCTTTTGATGAACTTTTCTGAATTTAGCTTCAGCTGTTCTTTCAGCATACTCAACTGACTTATTTCCTTTGCCTTTGTATCCATGGCCATCATGTGTATGCTTGTGATGATGTGGGGATGCAACATATGGTGTTTTAGATTTTTGGACTTCTCCATTGCTTGAGGATTTTTTTCTAAAATTACTCTTAGAGTTTGAGCATTTACAAAGGAATTGAATCCTAAGCGTGCTTTGTCTCCAAATTCTTTTTGAAACATCATCAATTCATCCAATGTTTTAGATAATTTGTTGATTGATGTTATTACACCTTTGAGATTTTGTTCTCTCTTTTCTTTTGCAAAGAATGTCTGCTTTTACCTTTGCTATTTCAGCTTTCAACTCTTTGTGCTCAATATCTTTCATCATTTTGCGTAATGAATCATAAAGGTCAATGGGTGATGGTGTGTGTGTGTGTCATGATCACTATCATCAGAATTTGAATCAGATGAGTTAGAGATTACCTCATCTTCCTGCTCTTTAACCGTGAGACAAATCAATGCCTCCTCTTCAGTATTAGAAGAGTAGTTAGCTTCACTGCTCTCTCACTCAAATGTCTATTTGCACTTGGTTGTCTCTGATTCTGCAGCCATCATTGCTTTCATTCTTTCTTTTCTTCTTTCCCTAAAGAATTTATTTTCCTCATCATTTCTGTACTTGTTGGCTGGTGGATAAGGGTAGTCAACTACAAAATGACATGGATGTCTGCATTTCTAGCACAAGGCTTCTAATTTCTTCTCAGCTCTCTTGGGGGTTCTCTCCTCTTTTCCTTTACAGTAAGTTAAATGCCTTTTGGAGAACTCTCATTTGTTCCTCTTATAGTTCTTGTTAAAGAACTTGGAAAATCTATTGACAATTATAGCAATATCTTCTTTGTTAATGATGTCCTTGGAACCAGTTGACTTGGATTCTCCAACTATCAACACAACTTTTCCAACTATCAACGCAACTGTCTTGGGTGCAACTATCTCATCTTGGTCTTTTCTCTTGAGCTCGAATTCATAAGCCTTCAAATTAGAGAATAACTAATGGTTTGAAATATTGGTTAAGTCCATAGAGTGCCTTAGAGCCATCACTTTTATTTCCCACTCAGCTGGGAGTGCTCTAAAAATTTTCATATACATTTCCTTCTGTATTTTGATTCTTTGCCTAAAGTCGATAGCTCATTTGTTATCTTTGTAAATCGTGCATTCAACTGATATAATGACTCTCTAGTCATCATTTTAAAATTTTCGAATTTTTTAACTACAACTATGAGCTTGTTTTCCTTTGTCTGCTCTGAAACTTCACAGATTAAGGTAAGCTTTTCCCAAATTTCTTTGGTTGTTCTGCAGGATTTGACTTGGTTAGACATGGTTTTATCCAAAGTTTTGTATAATACGCCATTAGCCACATTATCTAAGGTGTGCCTCATTATATCCTCGTTTGTCCATTCACTCCTGGGTGTTTCAACCTCAGCAGCTCTCTCAGCATCATCTCCTGTTGCTCTTACATTGTATTCACCTTGGTGATTCTAATGGGTCCATCTTCGATGACAAACCACATTTCATCATGAATTGCAGAGAGATATGTCTGCATATGAATTTTCCAGTCATCAAATTTCTCAAAGGTAAACATGGGAATACGAGATAGATTTGCTTCTATGATAATAACTTAGATAAAATTTTAAGAAGTTCAAGTGTTGGTGATTTTGGAAAATGAGATCTAGTTCAATATCCAGTGTTGATGGTTCCTTAAACCAATCGCTCTGATACCACTTGTAGGTCCCAAGAGGTGTAGAGTAATATCAAGAATGGGTGGGGGGAGGTTGAATATTGTTTACCCAATTTTTCGATTCTTTTAAAAAATCAGAGTTTTAAGAAAACAACTAAGTCTTTTAAGATATTTGTGTTAAGCTTCAGCAGAAGAGTTAACCACTCAATTGATTCTGAAAGAGTTGTTGATAGAGTAACTTAGATGAATTAAGTTAAATTTTAGAAAATCAGTTGTGTTGTTTTACAGCGGACGTCTTACACTCTTTTTAAGCTTGGTTTATCAACACTTATACTTTTTGATTAGTAATGAAATAAAAAATGCAGAATTTAAATTGTAGAATTTAAAGAACACAAAATTTATAATGGTTCGAGGATTTGTAATTCCTCTACTCCACTGTTCTCCTACTCCATGAGGACAACACTAATGCAACGGTTACTTTGTTACAAAAGTACAGTACAAGATTGCTTTGATCACACAACATGCCAATCTTCTGGGACTCAGCTCTTCGTATGATAATTGTCTCACTACTTCAGCTCTTCAAACCGTCTGGGACTGATCACACAGCCCTTCTTCAGATTTGAACCAAGTTTGACCTTATACCTCACGGAACTTTCTTCAATACTTGGAAGAAGTGTCTTTGATTTAAGCTTGAGAATATTTGAATTTTAGATTGAGAGTGAGTATTTGTAGTTGTAACGCCCCGACTTGCAAATATATATATGAAAGTTATTTTTATTTTAGGCGTTACTATTTTAGAAAATTTTATGAGTTGAGATCAAAATTATTTTTATAAAAATAGAAATCAAGTTTCACCAAACCAACATTTAATATTTCATTAAGATCTCAACCTCAATAACAAGTAAATCACATAAACTCCGCGTTCACAGACGCAGGTTTAACATAAATAAGCAACGAAAATAGTTTTGACACCATTTTCGACTCAAAACTCGACACGTTACTTTTACAAAATGTGAATAAGACCACATTTAATTTAAACATAAAAACTAACTTCTTACATCATAAATAAAAGAAAATGGAGATCTTGGAATTATTAAGAAATGGTGGGCCTAGATCGCCATATATAGTTTGCGCTGTATCTGAAAATATTAAATAGTGGGGTGAGTGTTTTTCACTACACTCAGTAAGGTACACTTAAGCGACTGCGTAATTAATTACGAATAGCAGAGATGCATC
Source organism: Rehmannia glutinosa (assembly GCA_016081115.2). NCBI lineage: Eukaryota > Viridiplantae > Streptophyta > Magnoliopsida > Lamiales > Orobanchaceae > Rehmannia > Rehmannia glutinosa. The sequence goes on from CM071926.1 coordinate 94,355,611, forward strand.
ATACGTGGAATTGTACGGACAAACCGTAACTTTGTAATATGTACGAGCTCATAAAGTGAAGTGATCGTCACCACAACACATAAACATGTAACATGTATGGTACAACCGCAACATGGGATTCATGCAAAACATACTAATCACGATTAATTAAACAGTCAACTTGCATTGAATAGCAATAGTACACGGTTAAGTGTAAAGGTAACCCCACATGTATGTAGTGTGCTGAAAATATAAATGATGATGATGTGGTTATGTGGTAGCCTTATGAGTTCGACTACGCTATTATCCTCATCCTTATTTTCCTTGTGTTGTCGTTCACTGGGCTCTATCTTCTCTAATTATTATTATGTGTATCGTATCGCTACATAAACATGAAAATCCCACAATTCCATATTTATACTATCCAAGTCGGCACCTATATATAGCTTAAATTCCTTAAGAGTTAAGTATGTGTTGTTGAAGATTTAACCGAGTATGAATCGAACACAATAGAAATTGGAGAAAAATGAAAGACACGAGATTTTGGTATTACAACTTTGAAGGGAATACAACAAGTCTAAGGCGTGTTGGACACTTTCCTTAAAGTGTTATTTGCCCCCACTACACTTGCTAACCGAGTGTTGGCAAATTACTTCTAGCAAGTTTTTGGATTGTTTCTACGAGAAAAAAAAATGTTAAAAATTAAACCCGTATAATCTGGCCTAACTCAAGTATTTATACACTTTTAGGCCGATTACCGTTTAAGCTTGAAAAAGGTACCAATATGCAATTGAAACTCTTCACTAAAGATATATCTCTTCAGAATTCTTCACAAAGATGTATCTCTTGGGAATAAACTCCACCGAAATCTTCACAAAACTAATTACTTGGCAAACGATGTGTCTGATCAATTGTCTGATCAATGATTAGCCACCATTGGAAGAGTTGCAACTTTCTAAAATAATTGGCACATGTCTGCACGTAGACCATCAAAGAAGCAAGGCAGTTGATTTGTTTCTTATTGCATCACTTATATTACAAACTTAATAAATAAATATATATATATAAATTATATATATGTCAACAAGTGTGGCTGCAGCTTTATTCCAACAAAACAACTTCTCAACCCCACACGTGGCCATCAAATGTTTACATGCAAAACCTTATATCATGCAAACCTCCATATGTTTTTCTCTTAATCAGCCATGTGTTTTTCTTAATATATATAATCTAATATATATGTATATATATTATAGAAACTTTAGAATGTAGCTACATCAATATCTATGTATATATATGTGAATGTCGTGTGCATGCATTTTACTCCTTAACTACAAAGGTTACTTTTAATTGGATGAACTAATCATGCTTCTGGAAACTTTGTGAGACTGATGAACTTATTTTGATAAATGAGTTGATAATTTAAAATATCTTTTTATATCAATTTAATTAATAAATCAGCTATCTGTACTTGAAAATAGTAAATATATACGTGTGTGTTGTCATACCCGTATGTGTGGTGTTATAAGAATCTATATAAATATATATTTAATTAACTGTACTACACTTAAGACATATATATATATATATCTTATTTTCATACTCAAGTTGTGAATGCACACATCTAATTAAATATTTTATTAATTATATATAACGATAATATTTTTATAAAATAATTGTATTTATGTATATTATAATATCATTTTTATAGTTATACACAAGACTCTATTTATTATCTAATTATAGTTTTATCTCCTTTCTATTATTGTATTTATTATTAATCTAATAAGTGTATCAAATGAAAAGAATAGTAGCTAAATGTAGAAGCAAAATTTTAATATATTGAAGAATTAGAAAGACAAAACTTGATGTATGAAAGATTTAGATTGGTGATCTTGGCCAGAAATAGACTAAAATGAGGCTTAATTATATTTTAAAAAGGCTTTTGAATAAATCGATTTTGAGTTGAAATATAACCAATGTTATTGAATTTAGGATTTTCCACCCACAAGTACATAATCAAAATATTAAAAGCTCAATTATCTATAAAGTCCCAATGAGTAAATAAAATTAGCAGTCTAGATCCTTCAATTTGTGAAAAATTGTACCCCAAATTTTGAGATTCAATTTCTAATACCGGGAATTACGGTTTTATCCAAAAAATGAAAAAGTTTCTTTAAAAGAATATAGTGATTCGGATTATGCGGGTAATATTGATGATCGTAAAAGTACATCCGAATCATGTCAATTTTTTAAGCGATTGCTCAGTAACTTGGTTTTCAAAGAAATGAAAATGTGTATCTTTATCAACGGCATAAGCCGAATATAGTTTCTTGGCCTTTTGTTGTACTCAACTTCTTTGGATGAAACAAACTCCAGCGGATTATAAATGTTCTTTCAAAAATGTTCATATTTCTCAAAATCCGATTCATCACAATCGAACCAAACATATTGAGGTTCAACACCATTTTGTAAGAAATTATGTTTCTAAACGAAAAAATTGAGATGTGCTTTGTTCCGTCTCAAAAACAACTCATAGATATTTTTACAAAACCATTAACTGCCGAATCTTTTACCTCAATTTGAGTTCGTTTAGACATAATGCATATTGAATAAGGTCTTGTATTTTGTGCATTTTTAAAACTTAGGGATGAAAAATCACATTTTCCAACTTGAAATTCAGACAGAGGATTGAACAGCACACAGGGACAGGTCACCCTGGAGGTCGACCGGTCGCCCCCTTTGACAGAACTCTCAAAATGCTTTCAGTCCTTGTTTTTGTTTTATTTTCTAAATTTCACACCCTTTCGCCCAATTTACAAACATATCACTCAAAATGATTTTATCTTGCAATTTCTCTATATTGGGCTTCTACAATGTCTATCTTATCTATCTTATTCATCTTCGATAATTATTGGTAAGTTTTGGCTTCACCTTTTCTCTTCTCCGTTGGTTTGAACCCTTATATATTTTTCTGTAATTTTTGGCACTTATAAGTGATGAATGCTTGTATTAATATGATTGGGATAATGTATATTGTTGGATTATGGCTATAGAATTAGGTTTGGCATTTAATGTTTTGGCTCAATTCTATATACAAATGACATTTACATTCTTGTTTCATTCTATGCATGCCAAGTGTTTGATAAAATATTTCAATGAAAATTTCATCTTTTGTATGCTCGTCTTGATTATAATTGATTATAATCCACATATTGATCAGGATTATGTATCGCTCTGATCGTGAAAATCTTTTCACTATACTGCAAGTGTATAGCGTAGTTTATAGAATAATGACAAGCAACATCGTATTCCTCAGGGATTGAATACGAAACACTTATGCTATAATAACATTGTATTCCAATTATATTGAAGTGACCAAAAATCAAGAATTTTATTATCTAAGTAAAAATAAAAGATGTAATTTTATAAAAATCCAAACTCCACAAGTTTTTTCAACACATATGAAAGCAACCCTAGGCACATAATCTCAACATGTTTCTTTAATATGAAATCCATTGTTGGCTAGACTATGTTGAGAATTCGAAACAATTGGGAATTATAGAATCCTTTCTATGGACTACTTAGTCAATTTCTTGATTTAGTCAGTACTTTTTTAGCTCTTGATTTCCATTCCTTAGTCGTTTTGTGCCTATTTTAATAACATCCTTATCCTTGTTCAGGTATGGAACCCGGGACTCTCACCTGGTCGATGTACCACGAGCTCCGCGCCAAGAGAGATACCCACGCGGACTCGGCAGGGTACTACCAGGCGAGATATTTGCGTGCTGTCACTCGGCTTCACTTAGCATAACAGTATGCTCGAACACTCTTAGAGAAGTTATACGACCGACATGTGTCTAGGGAGGACCTCATCAATGAGATAGCGGAACATAAAAGGATGATCAACGTCTGTGACGACCAGATCAAGACACTGCAGGAACAAATGGACAGACTAATCAAGAGAATACACCATGCAAACCAAAAATAGCTTAGCCTGAGTCGCACCAACTAGGAGCTGCGAGAAAGGGCTGAACATAGCGAAGGCCTCGTGACCCAGAACCTTCACACAATAGAGGGCCTCGATGCACTAATGCATCAGCAGAAGGAAACAATTGATCACCCGCCCTAGATGATGGCCCAGATGCAGACCAAGATTGAGGCTCTAGAGCAGCAAGTGGAGACTCAAGCAGAACAAATGATGATGAATCAGGCAGACTTCCAGCAAGCACAAATGACTCAACATTGTTCCGGAGGTGGCCCAAACCAATTCATGTGTTTCTATGAGTTCAATTCGTATATTAGTTTATTCCCCCTCCCGGGTGACGTATATACAGTGGATTAATAACAATTGTAGATCTCCCGATACGTTACAACTATTATTAACTCCCAAAAGATATTTAAATTTATGTACTCTTCACAAACAATTGTAGTCTCCCAATACATTACCCCCATTTATGTCTGAACCCAATTTTCGTTTGTCAGAACTCACATCCCGGATTATGGACTTACAAATATTACATGCAAATTATTGACCAAATAATCTACAAGAAATAAGCATTTAAATTCATATAATAGAACATATAAATCAATTAAGAAAACAATCAATATCGATTTAACATGAATCCACAGTTTTGATTATGCTCTAGGATCAGAAAGATTAGCCTAACATATTTGATAGCAAAATCATTGACAAAGTTGAAGTCAAAAAGTTTGATATCGTTTAAGTACAAACAAGAGATCTAAACTAAGAAAGAAAAAAATCCTTCTTGTCAGGATGAATCTTCCCTCCAAGCCTTCAAAACCCTTGTGCTTCTATAGATGCGAAAGGCCTTGTGGTGCTCTTTATAGATTAGCCCTTCTCTTTCAGAAGACTATAGATTTGTGTAATCATAGTGTATTGTAGTTTATTTTGAGATGTATCAAGTATATTTTCCGTATAAGGCCTTGGTCTCTTTATATAGGTGCTTTGAGAGATCACTTGTAGAGTTCTAACGAGAAAAGAACATAAAAAACAGACGCAGACAGATTGCATGCTCGTGTGCAAATCACATTGCCAGGTTGTGTAACACGTTTTGCTCTCTGTTTTTGCTCCGAACACTTCACGCGATCACGTGCCTTCCACACGGTCGGGTCGTGTAACGTCTCTAAAATTCAAGTCGCACGAATGTGTAAAAATCACACAGATACACCTCACACGGTCGTGTGTGGTTGACCGTGTGATGTGTTTTTCTCCGTTTTCTTCATGTATTCGATCTTATCTTTGTATTCTTAACTCTTGTCCAGGCTTTCTAACTAATATCTTTTCTTTTAATCTCCGTTTCTTGTAAAACGTTACCAGAATACACAGTATCATACTCTTCTAAGGAAACCAAGTAGAATACACTAAATATGCGTGCCAATGCATCAAATATATATCATTTTAAACCCCTAAATACACATATATTTTACACAATCAAAATCCCCCAAACTTAAACCATTGCTCGTCCTCGAGCAATCTAAGAAAACTAATCTCAATGGGTACAAAGAACATAGAAAAACACTATAAATATTCAATTTCATTTGACTCTATATTTAAGTAAACCATGAAATTCATTATCAAGAAGTCATCAATCACAAGTTCTGCCACACCCACCCTATTACTACTACTAGAAAATATATAAATAGTACAACTCGACCACAAACTCTATTTAAAACGTGTAATTTTTTTTCTTTTCCCTGTGTAAATTTAATAACAAACAACAATGAAATAAATATGTATAGCGTAAGAAAGATTTTATCATTTAAAAGAGAAAGGGCAGTCAACCATGCCTGCAAGTAAACATGATGACTACATGTACAAGCCCATAACTCAAACCAGCACACTATTTACATATATTTACAATAGAGTTTCAAAAGTTATAAACAGTACAAGTTGTACATATAACACAACATAAGCAAAACCAAAATGAACCCACAAACACGCCCGATAAGTCGTGATCCATATCCATGATCTTCAAAACCTGAAGAAGCTTCAGCACTGCACAGTATGTCAAAGGCTCAGGCATTCTCTTGCTCACATGCAATGCATGAACTACATGACCTAAAGCCCAGCAAGTAAAAATCATGCATGTCCAAAGAATAGTGATGCTTTTCCAACATGTAATGCTAAAATGTAGAATCCATGAATCAAAATATTTTATTCAATCATTTTCTTTCATTTGAGTCCTTGTCCCAACTGCTATGCACCGGAAAAGAGCTCTGGACACAACAATAATCAAATGACCACTAATATCGTTATGATGTTACATGGTCTATCCTCCCGCGGCCCAGCCAAGGGTCTCCTACTTGCGTCCCATCTGCCCACCAAGAAGTATCCCACTACGTAGGGTCATAACATAGGTACCTACAAGTGGTCCATCCCCTAGTTACCCACCGAGGGTCCATCTCCAATCTAACCATGTGTTCACTGGGAAGTACTCCACTTGCTATACCTACACATATATCATAAAGCACACCCAACATGCTTCGGTACCCTAGCAGTGGTCAACAAATATCTATTTTCGTCAAGAAAATATTTTCGTGCATGCAAACATCCTCATGTAATATGCATGCATATGCAAATGCTAATTGTTGTGACATGCTCATTGGCTCACCAAATACCATATTGCATCATCATGCAAGCCAACATGCATCACATAATACCCACATATGTTCAAAAAGATACCACAATCACATGTAATACAATTAATTCAAACAATACTATGTCCATGCATTACAGTTGCAGATGGATTTTTACTTACCTTTTACCCTTGGAAATTCTATTGAAAGTTAGATAATTTATCTTTCTCCCCTAATTTTTTGTGTAGTATAACATGTAAAAATATAAGATATCAATTTATACTCTCAAATCATTAAGTTTGCGATACCAACTTCAATAACATAATTAAAGCTTAAATTTTAACATAGTCAACTTATAACATGACTCTAATTAATCAAATTCCTAAAACACTTACTTTCTCATTTTTGATTATAACATGACTCTAATTAATCAAATTCCTAAAACACTTAAGGCCTTGTTTGTTTATGTTTCCAACAACCTATTTTCAATTTCCAACTATTCATAAAACTAGAATCATGTTTGTTTATAAATTTTTCAATGGAAATCATCATTTTCACATTCCATTTTTCACATAAAACTACATCTCAAACCTATAATTTCAATTTCCAACCCTACACACTATCCTACATCTTTCATCAATCACTATTCTCATCTTTTCATCCAATTATACATATGGGACCCACCATTACCAATTCTATCCACTTAAATTTTTTTTTAATTATTTCTACATAATGGGACCTACCACCCTACAATCTTACAAATATAATATTATATATTCAATTAAAATATTCAATCACTATCAACTTTTCAAATTATTATATATATAAAATAATACTTCAAAACTACTCAACCAAACACAATCTCATTTCCAAACTACATAAAACTCATTTTCATTCACTCATCCAAACAAATTTCCAGTTTTCACACGAAAATCAATAAATTCTCAAAATTCAATTTCCAACACTAGAAACTAGAAATGATCCATGGAAACATAACCATACAAGGCCTTACTTTCTCATTTTTGAACATGTTTCCACATCCTTCAGTTAGGTATTTCAACCCTTCAATCAAATCAGTAATTTTTAGACACACATATATATTAATTATTTTCTATTCAATTAAATATGCATTCCCTAGCTTAAGGCCACATTATACTAGTCTTATATGATTAAGGATTATATACGTATTTGGTCTTCACTAACAATATATTTTCCTAATGCATTTTCTTGTTTTCATGAGATGAACAGAGGTTAGGTAATATATATTGGATATTATAGTATTAATTTAATATTTGCTTTAGACTTGAGCAATCTGAAAAATTCAAATTATTTGTTCATTGTCAATTATGTAAGTGATGTTTATTTTGAACAAAACGGAAGAAGACAATTTCTGGATTATAGAATGAAAAGTCCTAGACATAAACAAGGCTACTAGTTTTACCTATTTCCTTCCCTATTGCCGAGTTTTTCGGCTACCTTCTGTCTATTTCTTTCTTTTTCTTTTTCCTTCTCGTTTTCTTTTATACTTATAATTAGTCAACAAAATTTGAAATGAAAAATTGAAGTACAGATACTCACCATTACCGTAAGAACTGACTGCCTCTGCTTAATTTCACTTCTCACCTCTTTTTTTTTCTTCTGTTTATTTTTCTTGGCCTACTATCTTTACTCTCTATATTTACTTTCGAATGTATAGGTGAGTTCATAACCAATGATGAATACACACACACACACACACGTATATATATAATAATTTAGTACTATAAGGATTAAGGTGGTAGTGACACATGTATTAGTTATAAGACTATTTTTTTATATGTGTTTATAAGGGATAAATATGTATTTTAACATATTTTGTTTGAGGAGGTTAAGTGTATTTTGGATGAAAATGTGATATACATAGATTAATCAATCATCCTTCATTGTTAAGTTTGTATTTATGTGCATGCAAATCTATGAATTTATATATGATAAGCATACATTACATACGCATAATGTGTGCGTATATATATATATAGCATAATGTGTGTATATATATATATATAATATTAACGTGCACATGCAACATCATATCATGGGAGTTATTATATATATATAAATATACATATACACATTAATGTATACGGAATATTGTATATATATATCTATATATTGTGTAATAAGTTTCATATATATATATATAATACATGATTAGTTATAAATATTAGTTAAACAATATTTCTTTATGCACTACTATTTCTGCTACTACAATAATAATAATAATAATAACAATTATTATTATTATTATTATTTCTTTTAATAAATTAATTGTTCTCAAATAATATTTCAACCATCACTTATATTTATATTTGACTTGATATCCAACTCTCTTCATATATTATATTAATATTTTAATTAATATATTCACATGCTATATTTTTCGATACACATATCGATGCCACATTCACCTCTAAATTTAACATTTGTAACTTTGTAATTCTCACACTTAACGTGTAACCTAGCTAATAGTTTCTAACAATTTGACAATTAAATTTCCGTAATTCATGTCTGATCAACTACTTAAGTTAGTAGTCTGTCAACTAATATAATACAAGGTTTCCAGAATTATTAAACTTATTATGCAACATAAAATAAAATAAATTGTGTGTATGCTAATATTTAGGCAAATATCACATAATAGAATATAATGCACGATATATTTTGGCCAAATCAGTAGTTCGGGGTCTGGGTATTACAAGTTCGATATAATCAATACTCTTTCGGGTAATTGACATTGCGACTTACAATAAGTAGTGTATACGCTCAAATCAATTCAATGAACGTGGAACTACCATAGGCTTGCAAATCATCTAACATCTCTACCACTTTAGTGTGCACAATTTAAGAATCAAAAAGGACTTTTCATCTGGTTGTAATGTAGGCTCTTTGGTAAGGGTAGAAAAATTTTGGCTTAAGTGACCTGACTTGAGCAAATAGAATTTAAGCACACAGACTTTCAACTCACTAACCCAATTTCATCATAAAATTCATTTTTTGAAATTATTTTCTTTTTCAACTCAACTGCACCTTTTTTCCATCTCCTTTTCATTCTTAGGCTCTTTTTGTCTTTCATTCTTTTGTTTTTCTTTAGCGTCAAGCTCTAAATTTTTCAAATTTTCTTTCTTTCTTTTTCTTTTTTCCAGAATTTTCTTTCTTTTTCGAGCTTCATTATTCTTTTCTTTACCTAAGCACTGCTCATCCCTCTTTCTTACCAACACTCTTCTTTTTCAAAATTTCACCACATTTCCCCCAAAGTATGCATCTTCTATAAGATCAAGTTTTTTTGGGGATAAAATATATTATTCAATCTTTTTAAAGATCAAAATGTGGCTAACAATAAAAAGCTAAGGCTCAAAGTGGCTAAATAGGGAATCATGAGTTCATATGTAAGCTTTTAGACTAAGTAGGCTAAAACAAAGATGGCCTTAAATCATCTTCAAAAATTGCACACACACATGGTTTCAATAAAGATACCAATGCAATCTCTAGAGTTCTAGCAATCATGAACTACTACACACTGAAGAAAAAAATAAGACTGCATAATGTAAAAGCAGTTAAGGCATAAAAGCTCACAGGCTTATTTTTCGCATCATGCTCAAATACTCAATTTTTCTCAACTAACGCCAAACAAGTAAAAGACATCTTCTCAACAATTCATCACATTATTCATAAAAATATTTCATCTCATAAAATCAAATGATCATAGTAAAATCATACTGAAGCTTTTTGTACTTTTTCAAATTTCTAATCCCAAATCACACAGAAGCAATTAAACGTGCCAAAGCAATAAACATGCTAAAATAGAAAAACAAAAAAATTGAATTTTTTTTTTAATTTTTTATGCAAATTTTTATGCTCTACATGCAATCCTAAATGCAATGCAAAAATGCAACAATACTTATTTACGCAAATCTTGACAACCCCCCAAAACTTAAGATATGTTTCATCTCGAACATATGAGGAAATTATCAAAATAAAGAGGAATGCGTAACAAGTACTTACAAAATCACTGTGGTGGTGGAGGCGGAGGGTAGTGACCCTGTGATATGTGCCACTGATCCATACCAGACATCATCTCGTACATCTGTTGTTGTTGCTGTGTGATGGTGTCAAATCTCTGTAGATATTTTGTATGATACTCATCCACTATTGTCGTTAATTGATAAATATTATCCACTAATTTTCCCATATTGTCTTCCATCCTTTCAAGCATGTCGCTTAAATTCCATGGCCGATTACCCCATTGTCTAGAGGATTCCGGCTTATTCGTTCCTTGTCTAGGCTCATCATGCTTCTCTTGAGCAGCAGTCCCCTGATCACTTCTCATCAACCAATTACTCCTAATTCTAATTGAAATAGCAATCGGGTTTGGGAGCCTAACCTTGGTTCTATCCGCGTGATTTAACCAATAATCACGCCCATCAAATTGAATTATCTTCATGGCGGATAGAGTAGTCATATCAATTTGTTTCCCCCAACGGCTCTTGAATACCCCTCAAAGCTCACATTAAAGTGCTCGGCTATAGGAGTAATTTGCCCGCCAATAGAAATTCCCCTCCTCTCTTGCTTCCTCATTCTATCAAATTACCTTGCTAGCAACGCCCCGGCGTTAGGTACTACCTCCGTCCCCAAAGCCATTCACCAAACAATAAACAACTCTTCTACCCGCAAGGCCCCTTTACTATCTTCCCTCGCGAACACCATTTCCGCTAATTTACTTTGCATATAGCTAAAAATGGGGTTCCGAATACTAGACGCCTTAGAGGTACCTGGCGTATATATTCCTTTTCCCGTAATCCCCTTCCAATTCATGTATATCAAAATCATCGTGTTCTTCAACCCCATAAGACGGAGTTCTATAAATTGCATCCAAATCATCAATCGATAACTCCCACGGGTCATTGGCTAATCGAAACCTAATCCCCATCAAATTCCTATTCTGGACTACTAATTAAAATGTGCTCAAAATTTCATATGAATATACCATATAAGTAGTCCAATTCCCATTCAGTAATTCATGCCAATCAATATGCCCACACAAGGATCTAAAATCATCCAACAACCCCAAATTCGTAAGAGTAAGTTCATCGGGGTACCTTATTGAAATTATATTTCGGAGATAGAGTACGTCCCACCTAGCCCGGTGCATTTCATCCATGAGAACAACATTATAGTATTCCGGATCATTCACCTCACAGTCAGGTTCAGGAGTTGGTTCCCTTCTCCTCCTTGTGTTCCTTCTAGTTCCTCTTTCTCCTCCTCTAGAAGCCATAGATATCAAGTTTTGAAGTTTTAAAAATCTGAAATTTGAAGATTAAGAACCCCCTATTTTGAAGGAGAACTTGTCAAAATTAAGAAATTGGAAGAATTTTGTGATGGGTTTCTTGAAAGGATGAAGAATTCGTGTTTGTGTTTGAATATTTGAAGGTAGATTTGAAGAAATTTGAAGATGGGTTTGGGTATTTGAAGGAGAAATTTCGAATGTTAGGGTTTGGAAGGGAGAAAGTGGGATAATATTTGAGCGTTTGAAGATAAAAAGGAGAAAAATTCCGTCTGGCCCGTTACGCAAGACTTGTGCATGCTGTCGGCTGTCTATTGCCGCTGTTAACACAGCCGTACGCAAGACTTGTGCATGTTGTCTGCTGTCTATTGCCGCTATTAACACAGTCGTGTGAATTCACACGGCCCGGCCATATGAATGGTCTCTGTGTATCAGTTCGCAGGGCCCGTGTGAAAATTTTACATGGTCATTTTTTCATCAAACCCGGAGTTTGCCATGACGCCTCCTACACAACAACTCTAAAAAACAAACAAAACTAAAAATTAAGTTAATAGTAAAATCAAAATTGCACTAAGATCATTTTAAACGAAGGCGATCATAATAAAATAAAAGTAAACAAAAATAGAAATAAAAATCAAAATAACTTGGGTTGCCTCCCACAAAGCCAGACTTCAGATTTCTAGTGTCACTATCGTTGAACTGTGTCGTTTGAAATCTTTGAGCCTTCATATTCTGTACCATCCATTAGAAGAATGGCGTTTCACTTTTCTCTCGGATTCAATTCAGTATCGCTTGGGAATTTGCCCTTTTCATTTTGGCCTTCCACTACACTAGCGATTTGGGCTACTTGTGTTTCCAAAGATTTTAGTCTTGCATTCACGATTGTGTTCAACTGAGTGACATGTTCCTCAATCCTGTCTATCTTCGCTTCATCCTTATTCAACCTAGCCCTAATTTCTCCGATAAACGAGGATAACATCTCTTCCACAGATGCTTTCTTATCACTAGGCTCGCTCTGCCTTGATAACCCACATTAAATCCTGGAGGTGGCTGCACAATGTTTATGTTATTAGCATATGAAAAGTTGTCATGGTTTCGCAGCCACGGATGATAATAATTGGGTGTCTGATTATTTCTATAGTTGTTGTTGAAGTTCCTTTGCTGTCCCACAAAATTAGCCTATTCTTCAACAACCGCAGGATCTCTAGGAGCCACTTGTTGCATCACATCCAGTTTCATGTTAAGCATGGTTACTTGTTCTGTGAGCATGGAAACTTTCTCATCCTGGACCTCCGACACACGTCGGACATTGGATCTCTCGGATGTCTATTGGTAACTATTGTTTGCCATCTCCTCTAACAATTCTAGTGCCTCATCTGGATATTTTCCTAGCAGTGCACCTCCAGATGCAACATCTATAATAGTTCTCATGTTGCCACTTAAACCATTATAAACATACTGAACCTGTTAGTAATCGGGATATCCGTTCTGAGGGCACTTCCTCAACAACTCTCTAAACATATCCCATGCCTAATATCATGGCTCTGCATCTAACTACCTAAAATGGGCGATTTCCAATTTTAATTGCGGCGTCTTACTAGGGGGAAAGTATTTAGCTAGAAACTGCTAACTTAGTTCAGCTCAATCTGTTGCAGGTGGTGATAATGAGCATAACCATACCTTAACCTTATCGCGCAGAGAGAATGCGAAAAGGCAACATCAAATGATATCCTTAGAAACACCATTCATTTTAACAGTATCGCAGATTTCTACGAATTATGCTAGATGCGCGTTTGGATCCTCAACGGCTCTACCCCCAAACTGGTTTTGTGAAACCATCTGGATCAATGCAGGTTTTAGTTTAAAGTTATTTGCATTGATCGGCAGACAGGTCACACCCCCATATGTTTGACTAACCTCCGGCTGGAAGTAGTCCCTAACTGCCCTCCACGCGGGCCTTTCAACTATCCGGTCTTGTCTGTCCACTCTAGGTGGGTGTTCGTCATTGTTTTTGTTGTTCACCAAATTCTTATTATTCCTATCCGCCATTGTTTTAGATCTTTTTGTTAATTTTTTTGTTGTCTTCTCGATTTCTAAATCAATGGGTATTGGCTGGGCAGAACTGAAACGCATGATCATGCGCTATCTGCACTTAACCAAAAACAATGTTAGAACCGAAGCAATAAAATTTGTTTACAAAGGAAAAAAAGAGAGAATCGAAAAAATAAAATAATAAAGAAATATTTACAAAAAATCGAAAGAGGAAAAAAATAAAAATTATTTACAAAATTTTTGCTTCAAATAAGATTGAACTACTTATTATTATATCTAAGTTGAATATTTAAACCCCCGACAACGGCGCCAGAAACTTGATCGCGGTAATCATTTCACTATACTGCAAGTATATAACGTAGTTTATAGAATAATGTCAAGTAAGGTCGTATTCCTCAGAGATTGAATCTGAAACACTTAGGCTATAATAACATTGTATTCCAAATTTATTGAAGCGACCAAAAATCAAGATTTTTTTTATCTAAGTAAAAATAAAAGATGTAATTTTATAAAAATCCAAACTCCACAAGTTTTTTCAACACATATGAAAGCAACCCTAGGCACATAATCACAACATGCTTCTTCAATATTAAATCCAATCAATGTTTATCAAAACCAGTTGATGTGTTTCTATGGGTTCAATTCATATATTAGTTTATTCTCCCTCCCGGGTGGTGCATAAATAATAGATTAATAACAATTGTGGATCTCCCGATATGTTACAGCTATTTTTAACTCTCAAAAGATCTTTGAATTGAAGTACTACCAATAAACAGTTGTAGTCTCCCGATACATTACCCCCATTTATGTCTGAACCCGATTTTCGTTTGTTAGAACTCACCTCCCGGATTATGGACTAACAAATATGACACGCAAATTGTTGGCCAAATAATCTAAAATAAATAAGTATCTGAATTCATATAATAGAACATATAAATCAATTAAGAAAACAACCAATATAGATTTCACATGAATCCACAGTTTGATTATGCCCTATGATCAGAAACATTAGCCAATATATTTGATAATAAATTCATAGACAAAGTTGAAATCAAATAGTTTGACATCGTTTAAGTACAAACTATAGATCTAAACTAAGAAAGAAAAAACCCCTTATTATCAGGATGGATCTTCGCTCCAAGCCTTCGAAACTCTTGTGCTTCCGTAGATGCGAAAGGCCTTTGTGTAATCCTACTGTATTGTAGTGTATTTTGTGATGTATCAAGTATATTTTTCGTATAAAGCCTTGGTCCCTTTATGTAGGTGCTTTGAGAGATCACTAGTGGAGTTCTGAGGGGTAAAAGACACAAAAAATCAGACACACACAGATCGCACGCCTGTGTGCAACTCACATGGCCAGGTTGAGTAACATATTTTGCTCTCTATTTTTGCTCCGAACACTTCACACGGTCGTGTGCCTTCGACACGGTCGGGTCGTGTAATATGTCTCTAAAATTTAAGTCACACGAACGTGTAAAAACAACATGTATACAACTCACACGTATACAATTCACACGGGTTGACCGCGTGATATGTTTTTATCCGTTTTCTTCGGGTATTCAATCTTCTTTCGCAGTCTTAACTCTTGCCCGGCCTTCCAACTGATATCTTTTTGTTTAAGCTCCATTTACTGTTCGCCAAAAATTTGGATCTCAATAATGCAAGTGTACAGTATAGTTTGTAGGATAATAGCAAGCAAGGTCGTATTCCTCAGGGATTGAATACGAAACACTTAGGCTATAATAACATCATATTCCAATTTTATAGAAGCGACCGAAAATCACAAGTTTTAATATCTAATGGAAAAAATAAAAATAAAAGAAATAATTTTGTAAAAACCCAAAGTCCACAAGTCTTTTCAACAAAAACAAAAGCAACCCTAGGTACATAATCTCAACATGTTTCTTCAATATTAAATCCAATAAATGTTCATCAAAACAAATTCATGTGTTTTTAGGGGTTCAATCCCTATAACAGTTTATTCCCCCTCCTGAAGTAAATAAACACCACATTAATATCAATTGCTAGCATCCCTACTCAACAATTAATACTAACTCCCAATAGATCTGTGAATTGAATGACTCCCCACAAACAGTTATAAACCTCCCGACTCTATAATCGTTTATGTCTGAATTCGATTTCCATCTTTGTTAGAACTCATCTCCCGAATTATGGACTAACAAATATGACATGCAAATTATTGATTACATAATAAGCAAGTAAATAAGCACTCGAATTCATAAAACAGAACACATAAATCAATTAAGAAAACAATCAATCAAGATTTAACATGAATCCACAGTTTTGATTATATCCTAGGATCCGAAAGATTAGTCTAACATTGATAACAAATTCATAGAAAAACTTGAAATCAACAGTTTGACATTGTTTAAGCACAAACAAGAGATCTAGACAAAGAAAAAAATCCCTTCTTGTCAGGATGGATCCTCCTTCCAAGCCTTCGAAACTCTTATGCTTCCATAGATGTGAAAGGCCTTGTGGTGCTCTTCGTAACCTATCCCTACTCTCTTAGAAGACCTTTGATTTGTTTAATCCCGTGTATTGTATTGTATTTTGTGATATCTCAAGTTGTATTTTCGTGCAGAGCCTTGGTCCGTTTATATAGGTACTTGGAGAGATCGCTGGTAGAGTTTTGACGGGAAAAGGACTCAAAATCAGACGCAGGGAAATCGCATGGGCCATGTCATTTCGCACCGTCACCCCACAGGGTCGTGTGGACCCACACAGTCCGACCGTGTAACACGTCTCTGTCTCTGTTTTTGCATGAACACTTCACATGGTCATCTATTCTTCACACGGTATCCCACACGGTCGTGTGACACCACACGGGCTGACCGTGTGACTTGCTTTTGTCCATTTTCTTCCTCATTTTGATCTTTTTTTCGCACTCGTCGATCTTGTCTGGGTCTTTCAATTGATATCTTTCCATTTAAGCTTCGTTTCCTATAAAAGGTTATAAGAATACGCAGTATCATGCCTTTCTAAGGAAACCAAGTAAAATACACTAAATATACATGCAAATGCATCAATTATTTAACAAAATAAGCCCTTAAATGCACATACATTTTACACATCAAAATCCCCCAAACTTAAACCATTGCTCGTCCTCGAGCAAATTAAGAAAAAAAAATCAAGGGGGTACAAAGAACACACAAGAACACTATAAACATTCAATCTCATTTGACTCCATATACAAGTAAACCATGCAATTCATTATCAGGAAGTCATCACTGACAAGTTCAGAATATTCAATACTCTCTCGGGTAATTGACATCGCGACTCACAAGTAGTAGTGTATCACTCAACTCTCAAAGTGTATGGTAAGTGTTTGCGCTCAAAATCAATTCAGTGAATATAGAACTACCTGAAGCTTGCAAATCGTCTAACAACTCTACCACTTTAGTGTGCACAACTTAAGAATCAAAAAGGACTTTCATTTGGTTGTAATGTAGGCTATTTGGTAACGGTAGGGAAAATATGGATTAAGTGACTTGACTTGAGCAAATCGAATTTAAAGCACACAGACTTGCAACTCACTAACCCAATTTCATCTAAAAATTATTCTTTCAACATATTTTATTTTTCAACTCAATTCCACCCTTTTTCATTCCTAGGCCTTTTTGTTTTTTTTCTTTTCTTTTTCTTTTCTTTTCTTTTTCTGAGATTTTACTTTCTTTTTCGAGCTTCATTATTCTTTCATTTACCTAAAAACTGCTCATCCCTCTTTCTTTTGCCAACTTTCTCTCTTTATAATTTTCACGACATCTCCCCCAAACTATTCATCTTTTATATGCTCAAGTACTTTTACAGATAAAAATATATTTTCAAGTTTATAAAGATCAAAATGTGGCTAACAATAAAAGGTTAAGGCTCAAAGTGGCTAACTTGGGAATCATGAGTTCATAGGTAGGTTTTTTAGGCCAAGTAGGTTGAATCAAAGATGGCCTTAAATCATTTTCAAAATTGCACACACACATGGTTTCAATGAAGATACCAAAGCAAGTTCTAGAGTTCTAACAAACATTAATAACATATAAGACTGCATAATATAAAAGCAGTTAAGGGCTCAAAAGCTCACAGGCTTATTTTTCGCATCATGTTCAAATAATCAATTTTTTCAATCAATGCCAAACAAGTAAAAGACATCTCCTCAACAATTCATTACATTATTCACAAAAATATTTCATTTCATAAAATTGAATGCTCATAGTGAAATCATATGGAAGCTTTTTGTACTTTTTCGAATTTTTGATCCCAACTCAAACACAAAAGCAATTAAATGTGCTAAAGCGATAAACATGCTAAAATAACAAAAACAAAATCAAAAATTTTAAAAAGTTTTTTTATGCAATTTTTTTATACTCTACATGCAATCCTAAATGCAATGCAACATGCAACAGTACTAATTTACGCATTCTCGACAACACCCCCAAACATAAAATATGCTTTGTCCCAAACATATGAGGAAATTATCGGAAGAAAGCGAAATGCATAAAAAGTACTTACAAACATACTGTGGTGGTGGAGGTGGAGGGTAGTGACCTGTGAAATATGCCACTGATCCATACGAGACATCATCTCGTATATGTACTGTTGTTGTTGGGTGATGGCATCAAACCTCTGTAAATATTCAGTGTGATACTCATCAACCGCAGCCATTTTGTCAACTAATAAGTATCATCTATTAACTTGCCCAAATCGGCTTCTACCCTTTCAAGCCTATCACTTATGTTCTATTGCCGGTTACCCCTTGTTTAGAGGATTCTGGCATATCCCTTTCCTGCATAGGCTCATCTTGCTATTTCTGAGCTGCAGTCCCCTGATCACCTCTCATCAACCAATTAGTCATATTTCTGATAGAAGTAGCTTCCGGGTTTGGGAGCCTAAATAAGGTTATATCCGCTTGATTCAACCAAGAATTACGCCCTTCAAATTGAATCATTTTCATGGCGGATAAAGCAGTCATATCAATCAATTTTGGACCATCGGCTTCCGCATACCCCTCAAAACTAACATTGAAGTGCTCGGCTATAGGAGTAATAAGCCCACCAATACAAATTCATCCCCATTCATGTTTTCTCAATCTATCAAATTGCTGAGCTATCATAGCCCCGACATGGCACAACCTCTGTCCCCAATGCCATACACCAAATAATAACCAACTCGTCTATTCTTAAGCCCCTTTGATATCCTCTCTCGCGAACACCATTTCTTCTAAAGTTCATTGTACATAGCAAAATACGGCGTTCTGAATGCTAGACGCCTTTGATGTACCCAGTGTATAAATTTCTTTACATGTTATCTCCCTCTAAAATCTGTCCTTATTAAAATCTTCATGTTCGTCCACCCCATAAGCCGGAGTTTTATATATCGCATTCAAATCTTCAATTGATAATTCCCTCGGCTCATTGGCTAAACAAAACCTAATCCCAATCAAATTTAATTTTTGGACCACTAATTCAAAACTACTCAGGAATTCAAGTGTATAAATCGAATATGTAGTCCAATGCCCATTCAACAATTCATGCCAATCTATACGACCATACTTAGCACGAAAATCCTCCAATAAACCCAAATTAGCGAGAGTAGGTTCATCGGGATACCTTGTATTAGTCCATGGTCAGAAATAGAGCACTGCCCATCGAGCTCGGTGTGTTTCATCTGGCATGATGACATTAGAGGCCTTCGGTTCATCGGCCGCATACTCCGGTTAGGGCTGGGGTTTGGGCTCCGGAGTTGGCTCCCTTCTCCTCCTTGTATTCCTCCTAGTTCCTCTTTCTCCTCCTCTAGAAGCCATGAAAATCAAGTTTTGAAGTTTTAAAAATCTGAAATTTGATGATTCGAGGAATTTAGCGATTGGTTTCTTGAGAAGGTGACAAATTTGTGTCTGTGGTGTAAGATTTGAAGTCAATTTGGAAGAGATTTAAAGATGGGTTTGAGTATTTGGGAGAGAATTTTTGAGTTTTAGGGCAGGTAGGAGAAAGTGGGATAGAAATTGAGTCTTTGAAGTTTAAAAGGGGTGAAAAATTTGTCTGGGCGTATCGCACGGCCCGACTGTGAGGCCCTGTGCATGCCTCTATTGTCTGCTGCTTGATCCCACACGGTTGTGTGGTGTCACACGGCCCGGCTGTGTGACTAGTCACTATTTTTTAGTCGCACGATCCGTGTGGCCTGGTTCACACGATCGTGTGACATATTATCCCTTTTTTTAAATAAAACCCAAAGTTTGACGTGATGCCTCCTACACAACAACTCACAAAATCAAACAAAACTATAACTTACGTTAACACTAAAATTAAAATAGAATTAAAATCCAATTCTCCGAGGACGATAAAAATAAACAAAAATAGGAAATAATTTGGGTTGCCTCCCATAAAGCCCTAAGTTTTACGTCTTCAACTAGACTTCTAGTTTCTATTTTTTTACTATCGTCGTAATGTGTTAGTTGAAATCTCTGAGCCCTCATATTCTGTACCATCCATCAGACGAATGGTGTTGCACTGTTCCCTCAGGTAAAGTTCAGTATCACTTGGGAATTTGCCCTTTTAATGTTGGCCTCCCACTGCAGTAGCGATTTGGGCAACTTGTGTTTCCAAAGATTTCAGTCTTGCATTCACGTTTGTGTTCAACTGAGTGACTTGTTCCTCATCATGTCTATCTTCGCTTCATCCTTATTCAATCTTGCTCTAGTTTCTCCGATAAACGAGGATAACATCTCTTCCACGATGCTTTCTTGTCACTTGACTCCGCTCTACCTTGATTATCCGTATTAAATCCCGGAGGTGACCGCAAAATATTTTTTTTATTAGCATATGAAATATTCTCATGGTTTTGCAACCCCGGATGATAATAATTGGGTGTATGGTTATTTCTATAGTTGTTGTTGAAGTTCATTTGCTGTCCCACAAAATTAGCCTCTTATTCAACAACCGCAGGATCTGTAGTAGCCACTTGCTGCATCACATCCATTTTCATACTCAGCACAAATACATGTTCTATGAGCATGGCAACTTTCTCATCCTGAACCTCTGCCACACATCGGACATTGGATCTCTCGGATGGCCACTGGTAACTATTATTTGCCATCTCTTCTAACAATGCTAGTGCCTCCTCTGGATATTTCCCTAGCAGTGCACCTCCAAATGCTGCATCTATAAAAGTTCTTGTGTTGCCATTTAAACCATTATAAAAATACTGAACCGGGGGCACTTTCTCAATAATTCTCTAAATCTATCTCATGCCTCATACAATGGCTCTGAATATAACTGCCTAAACTGGGCGATTTCAGATTTCAGCTGCAACATTTTACTACGGGGAAAGTATTTGGCTAAGAATCGCTGACTTAGTTCAGCCTAATCTGCTGCGGGTGGTGTCAGAGAACATAACCACCCCTCAGTCTTATCGCGCAGAGAGAATGCGAAAAGGCAACATCAAATGATGTCTTCAAAAACACCATTCATCTTGATAGTATCGCAGATTTCTAAAAATTGCGCCAGATGCGCGTTTGGATCCTTAACGGCTCTGCCCCCAAACTTATTCTAGGAAACCATCTGGATTAATGCTGCTTTTAGTTCAAAGTTGTTTACATTGATCAGCAGACAGGCCACACCACCATAAGTTCGACTAACTTCCAGCTGGAAGTAGTCCCTAACGGCCCTCTTTACGGGCCTTTCACAATTCGGTCCCGTCCATCCACCCCAGCTGGGTGTTAATCATTGTTCCTATTATTCAAGGCATTCTGATTGTTTCCATCTGCCATTGCTTTAGATATTTTCTTTAGTTGTTTCGTTGTCTTCTCGATTTCCAAATCAATGGGTATTGGTTGGGTAGATCTTGAACGTGTGATCATACACTATCTGCAGTTAACAAAAACAATATTAGAACCAAAACAAGAAAATTATTTACACCAATAAAAAATCAAAAAATATTTACAAAAAAATCGAAAAATAAAAAGAAAAAAATATTTACAAAATTTTTTGCTTTAATTAAGATTGAAATACCTTTAACATATCTAAGTTGAATCTTTCAATCCCCGGCAATGGTGCCAAAAACTTATTCGCCAAAAATTTGGATCTTAATATTGCAAGTGTACAGTGTAGTTTAGAGGATAATAGCAAGCATAGTCGTATTCCTCAGGGATTGAATACGAAACTTTTAGGCTAATAACATCATATTCCAATTTTATTTAAGCGACCAAAAATCACAAGTTCTAATATCTACTCAAAAAAATAAAAATAAAAGAAATAATTTTGTAAAAACCTGAACTCCAAAAGTCTTCTCAACAAATACGAAAGTAACCTTAGGCACATAATCTCAACATGCTTCTTCAATATTAAATCCAATTAATGTTTATCAAAAGCAATTCATCTGTTTCTATGGGTTAAATTCCTATAATAGTTTATTCCCCCTCCCGAAGTAAATAAATAGTAGATTAATACCAATTGCTAGCATCCCTACCCAACAATTAATACTAACTCCCAATAGATTTGTGAATTGAATGACTCGCCACAAACAATTATAAACCTCCCGACTCTATACCCGTTTATGTCTGAATTCAATTTTCATCTTTGTCAGAACTCATCTCCCAAATTATGGACTAGCAAATATGACATCCAAATTATTGATCAGATAATAAGTAAGTAAATCAGCACTCGAATTCATAAAATAGAACAATAAATCAATTAAGAAAACAATCAATCAAGATTTAACATGAATGCACAGTTTTGATTATGTCTTATGATCCGAAAGATTAGTCTAACATTAATAACAAATTCATAGACAAACTTGAAATCAACAATTTGACATCGTTTCAGCACAAACAAGAGATCTAAACTAAGAAAGAAAAACCCTTCTTGTCAGGATAGATTCTCCTTCCAAGCCTTCGAATCTCATGTGCTTCCGTAGATGTGAAAGGCCTTGTGGTGATCTTCGTAACCTGACCCTACTCTCTCAGAAGACCTTTGATTTGTGTAATCTTGTGTATTGTATTGTATTTTGTGATATCTCAAGTTGTATTTTCGTGCAGAGCCTTGGTCCGTTTATATAGGTGCTTGGAGAGATCACTGCTAGAGTTTTGATGGGAAAAGGACTCAAAATCAGACGCAGAGAAATCACATGGGCCATGTCATTTCACACCGTCACCCCTCACGGTTGTGTGGACCCACATGGTCCGACCGTGTAACACATCTCTATATTTATTTTCACCTGAACACTTCACATGGTCATGTATTCTTCACACAGTAGCCCACACGGTCGTGTGACACCACATGGGTTGACCCATCTTCATCTAGGTTAAGTCTTCTGACATCTGCTTCAACATAGGGACTCTTCTGAATAGTTGGCTGATTCATCTAGCCAACTAAATCATCAATGTCTTCTCCATTAAAATTAGTTTCATCAAAAACCATATGGATATACTCTTTTGTGACCATAGTCCTCTTGGTCACTACTCTGAAAGCTATACTCTCAGCTGAGTATCCCAAGAAGATACCTTCATCAGCTTTGGCTTCAAAAGCTTTCAAATTATCCTTCACATTGTTGTGAATGGAACACTTACATCCAAAGATATGAAAATATCCAACATTTGGCTTATTTCCTGTCCAAATTTCATAAGGGGTTCTCGAAAACTGCCTATTGATCATACATTTGTTCTGACTGTACCAAGCATTATTAATGGCTTCAGCCCAAAATTTTTTAGGCAATCCAGCTTCAACTAATATGGTCCTTGCAGCTTCCTTGAGAGTTATGTTCTTTCGTTCAGCTACTCCATTCTACTGTGGAGTTCTTGCAGCTGACAACTCATGAGCAATACCATTCTCTATACAATACTGAGTTATAATCCCATTCACAAACTCAATTCTTCTTGCAACTAACAACTCATAAGCAATAACATTCTCTATGCTATACTGAGTTATAATCCCATTGACAATCTCAGTTCCTCTATCAGACCTTATCTTGGTAACTGTTTGACTCTTCCCATTTTGAACTATTCTCATCAGCTGAGGAAGCTTCTGCAATGTTTCCTTCTATTTATATATAAAAATGATCCGTGTGTATCTTGAATAATCTTCTACCAGCACTAGGGTGTATTTCTTTCCACTAATGCTGGTTGTTTCAATAGGACCAAATAAATCCATATGCAATAAGTGCAGTATCCTGGTTAAAGAAGGACTTGGCTTGCCCTTGAATGAAGATTTAATTTGTTTTCCCATATGGCGTGCATTACAAATGCCCTCCTTATTGTATACTGAGTCATGCAATCCTTCCACAAGATGACTCCTTGCAAGCTTTTTGATTGTCTTTAAATTCCGGTGGATCAGCTTTTTGTGCTACAACCAACTTGATTCGGCTGTACTATTGGCTAACAAACATGTGCTGGGTGTAGCAGTTGACCAGTCCACTACATACATGTTTTTCAATCTTGAACCTTGTAGCACAACTTCATTAGATTCATCATCCTTGATCTAGCATACTGTTAGGAAATTTATTGAGTAGATTTTGATGATACTATGTAAAACTTAAACTAGGAAGTTGGCAACCCATTTTCCTTGTAATTTGTATTTTAATCAACAAGCTTGCAAGAAGTCATCTTGCAGAAGGATTGCCAGACTCATTGTACAAGAAAGAGAGTGTATGTGATGCATGCCAGATGGGAAAACAAATTAAATCTTCATTTAAGGACAAGCCAAGTCCTTCTTCAACAAGGATATTACATCTGTTGCATATGGATTTATATGGTCCAGTTGAACCAACCAGCATAAGTGAAAAGAAATACACCTTGGTAGTGGTAGATGATTACTCAAGATATACATGTACAATCTTCATGTGTAAAAAGAAGGAAGCTTTGCATAAGTTACCTCAGCTGATGAAAAGAGTTCAAAATGAAAAGAGCCAAACCATTATAAAAATAAGATCTGACAGGGGAACTTAGTTTGTCAATGGGATAATAACTCAATATTGTACTGAAAATGGTATTGCTCATGAGTTATCTACACCAAGAACTCCACAGCAGAATGGAGTAGCTACAAGAAGGAGCATAACTCTCAAGGAACCTGCAAGGACCATGTTAGCTGAAGTTGGATTGCCTAAAAAATTTTTGGTTGAAGCCAATAACAAATCATGCTATACTCAAAATAGATGCATGATCAACAGGCAATTGACTAAGACTCCCTACGAGATTTGGACAGGGAGAAAGCCAAGTGTTTTAGGATATTTGGATGCAAATGCTTCATCCACAACAATGGCAAAGATAATCTGAAGGCTTTTGATGCTAAAGCTGATGAAGGTATCTTTTTGGGATACTCAGCTGAGAGAAAAGCCTATAGAGTGCTGAACAGGAGGACTATGGTTATAGAAGATTCCATCCATGTGGTTTTTGATGAACCAAATGTGAATGGAGAAGACATTGAAGAGTTAGCTGATAAGCTGAATCAACCAACAATGCAGAAGAGTCCCTATGTTGAAGCTGAAGTGAGAGCACTCAACCTAGATCAAGATCAGATAGCTGAATCTCAAAGACAGTTGGATAGTCTGCAGATGAATGAAAATGAAAGAGCTCCTCAAGACAACTTAGCTGCGAGACGGCTGAATCCAACAGACTTACTACAACCTGATGTGAGATGGCTCAAAGATCATCCACCAGAGTTGGTTATTGGAAATGTAAGAGATGGCATAAGAACCAGATCCAGAGCACAACATGAAGCAATGTTCACTTGTTTTATTTCCCAAATCGAGCCAAAAGATGTGTCTCAAGCATTGGAGGACACACATTGGATTTAAGCCATGCAAGAAGAGATGAATCAGTTTGAAAGAAACAAAGTAAGGGAATTAGTGCAGAGGCCAACCCATCAGAATGTAACTGGCACAAAATGGGTTTTTAGAAACAAGTGAATGAGGAAGGGTCTATTGTAAGAAACAACGAAAGATTGGTAGCCAAAGGGTTTTGCCAAGAAGAGGGTATAGATTTTGACGAAACCTTTGCTCCTGTTGCAAGATTAGAACCAATAAGGATGTTTCTTGCTTATGCTTCACATAAGAACTTCACTGTGTATCAAATGGATGTGAAGAGTGCATTTCTGAATGGACTGTTAGAGGAAGAAGTCTATGTTGAACAACCTCCAGGTTTTGAGCAGAAAACTATTGGAGATAAGGTATATAAGCTCAAGAAAGCATTATATGGACTGAAACAAGCACCAAGAGCATAGTATGATACATTGTCTCAATTTCTAACTGACAATGGATTCACCAAAGGCAAAATTGATAGAACACTCTTCAGAATTCAAGATGGAGAGAGTATACTGCTTGTTCAAATATATGTGGATGACGTCATTTTTGGTTCCACAAATAAAGAGCTGTGTGACAAGTTCTCAAACCTCATGCACGGCAAATTCGAGATGAGCATGATGGGAGAGTTGACTTTTTTCCTAGGACTTCAAGTCAAGCAATTGAAGGATGGAACCTTCATAAGTCAGACAAAATATACCAGGGATTTGATGAAGAAAATGGTATGGAAGAGAAGTCTCCTGTGAAAATTCCAATGAACACATCAGTCAAGATGGATATGGATGCAGATGGCAAAGTTGTAGATCAAACCAGATATAGAGCTCTCATAGGATCATTACTCTATTTAACAGCCAGCAGGCCAGACATCACCTTTGTTGTAGGTGTATGTGCAAGATTTCAATGTGTTACTCAAAGGAAGGTGGATTCAAGCTATTTGGTTACTCAGACTCAGACTATGTTGGATGTAGAGTTGGCAGGAAAAGTACTTCAGGTACATGTCAAATGCTTGGAAATAGATTGGTTTCTTGGTTCAGTAAGAAACAAAATTCAATTGCCACATCCACAGCTGAAACAGAGTACGTAGTTGCGGGCAGTTGTTGTGCCCAAGTCTTATGGATGAGACAGCAGCTGAGAGACTATAAGATTGAAGAAAAATTGATTCTAATTATGTGTTATAACACTAGTGCTATTGCAATCACTCAGAATCATGTGTTGCATTCAAGAATTAAGTACATTGATGTCAGATATAATTTTATAAGAGATCATGTTGAAAATAAAGACATCACCTTGGAATACATTTCAACTGATAAACAGTTAGCTAATATATTCACTAAACCTCTATGTGAATCAATATTTGAAGAGCTCAAGAATGGTTGGGGTTAACTAAGCTGAGTTGAAACTCAGATGACTCAATCAGCACAGAGAAAGAAAAAGAGAAAATCAAAGCAGAGCAAGTTTCACACTTCAGCCAAGTGAAACAGTCTTATCGGGAAGTCAGCTGTATCAAGTGAGCTGATAGCTGAGTTACTTCACAAGAAGAGAGAAGCTGAGTTAAGTCACTTCGGATAAAAGCTAAATCATTTATGAGCTAAGTGACAAAAGCATAGTCGTTTGAAATGAGCGGGAATGTTTTTAAGGTTGACGTCAGCGTAATAATGACGGTCACAATAAAAGCTGCATTTTAAGCCATATGATTGGATATAAATGTTGCTGCATTAAATGCGAGGAATTAAATGTGGTTTTGACGTGTTAACCTTAGCCGTTGATTTTGATCAAAAATTTCAGAATCCGAAATGTGTCCTTTCACAACCTTTATGTATGAAAATTTGCATTTCTCTCACTACGTGAACTGTTCATCTTCAAAGCAAAGAAGCATTTTTCTCTCTGAAACCTTAAAATCTCTCAAAGCAAGTTTCTCATTTTCCGATTGGTAAAACTCTCTGAAAATGGCTCCAAAGTTTGATTATGTAAAGCTTTCAAAGCAAATCCACTCTGGTTCTTCAGTGGAATTCGATGGGATGATTAAACAGGGTGTTGATGAAACCCTGGTTCTGAAGATAGCTGAAATGTTGGAGAAGTCTGGTCTAAAGGCTTTTCTGACGATGGAATACTCTCATACCTACCTTGAAGAGGTAGCGATGTTTTATGTGAATGCATAAGTGCAGGACAACGAAATCAAATCTTCTGTCCACAGCAATGTCATAAAGCTCAGTGCAAAAGACCTTGTTGAGCACTATTTGTTGCCTGCAGAAGGCTTGAAGGACATCTCGGAGGCAGATGTCGACTTAGCTTTGGCTTGGAAGGAAGTTGCCAAGCCCGAGTGTGCTGTGAAAGTGGTTTACACAGCCGACAAGAAGCTGCTGAAAGACAACTATCACAAGCTGATGGACGTCATCTCGAAATGTGTCGACATCAAATTTGGAAGCTTTAATCAGCTGTCCAAAACTAAGCTGATTGTCATGGCTGCGATCATGCAGGGAAAGAAGGTCAACTGGGCTGAGTTTGTTCATAGCAGACTCTGCTAGAATATGCTGAACAGGACCTACAAGAAGGACGGTCTTTTGGATGTTCACTTGGTTATGGCCTTGTGATTGGCCATTTGCTGGAAGTGAAGGGTGTTGCTCTTCGTTATGGCAAACCCTTTCATGTGAACAAGAAAATGTTCAAGGCAAACCTCTCCGGTGCCCAGAAGAGCGCTCATGCCAAGAGAGCTGATACAAGTGAGGGGGAATCAACTGACCCTGAAGAATCTGCTGAGACCCCTCCCCTGAAGAAGAAAGTTGCCCCTGCAGCCAAGCCTAAGAAAGCTCTTGCCGCTGCAGCCGAGTCACCTGCCCGAGCAGCCGAGACTCCTGCCCCTGTATCAGAGACGGATAAGGAACACTCACTCCCTTCCCAAGTCGCAAAGAAGAAGAGGACTGCCAAGCCGAGGAAGGCAGCTCCCTCTAAGAAGAGTACCCAAGCCCCCACCGCTGATGAATCTACTGAATCAGAACCAGAAGTCCCTCTGGTTCGTCCAAGAAAAAGGAGGTTGGTCAGGCATTCCGACCTTGAGAATATGGCTGAGTCTGCTACTCAGCTGGAGAAAGCGCAGTCTCTGGAAGTTGTTGATGAATCTGCGAAGTCTGCTGATTGTGATCAACAGATATCAGTCGAAGACCAAGCTGTGAGGAAGACAGCTGAGGAGAAAGAAGCAACTGAGACAACTGAACCTGATTTTGTAAAAGTTGTCTCTCCGGCCACAACTGATGTTGCTGCTTCTGAGGAGGAACAAGGTCTCCTACCTCCCATTCCTGAAACTGGAGGAGAAGGTGAAGATGATGATGATGATGTATTCATGTATTCCTCGGTCTATCCAGATATTCAACGTCGCTTGAGGGAATGGAGAGCATGGAAGCTGAATCACTCAAGGGTGCAGTTCACTCGCCCTGAGTTGATTGAAGAAGAAGAAGAGCTTCTCTGATTCCTCAGCGTAAATGTCATTCGCTCTGCCCTAGATGAAGAAAACTGCATGGATATCCTCCGCATCTTAAAAGAGAAAGAAAAGGAGAGAGCTGTCGAGCAAGCCCGAGCCATGGAGAAATCCAAGATGTGCCAATTTACAGGCTCTCACAAGCATACTCACTCACATCTTGATTTGTTCTCAGAAAGTGATGAGGATATGGATCCTGCTGCTGCAACTGAGAAGTTGGAGATGCAGCAAGCCTTGCAGGAATCCAAAGCCATGCACGAGCAGCAGTTGTTAGAAGGTCTAGGAGAGTCATCTCACATGCTTCTACAAACTGATCCTCTAGGAGTGGCACAACACATTGCATCCGTTATTGCTGCAGCCACGGGATATGGCGATGAAGATGGGACGTTGGGGACCCAAGCTAAGCCAACCCCTGAAGAAGGTGTTCTCACACCTGCCCCAATGGCTGAGCACTCAACGGAAAAAGCCACGTCTCTGGAGAAGAGTCACCCTACAATCAGTCACTCAGCTGGTGCGCCAACTGAGGGGGAAACTCTCTCCACCACAGCAGGGTTGGAGGTTCCTGTGGGAGACTCATCTATGAAGAAATGAGGCGAAGTTGAAAAAGAAAGTGAACGTCAGCAGAGTGACATTCACGAAGCTCGGACAGTTGAGTCTGTCCCAGCTGAAGTGTCAGCTGCTTTGAAGGCCAATGACACTGTTGTCACAGTCGAGGCATAGGATGGAGATGCCTTGGGAGTCAACACTCTGGGCACAGAAAGTGCAATCCAAGGGGTTGAGACTCCTCTGGATGCCATCGTCCAAGACCCCAAGACAGTTGAGTCTGTCGAAGGGAATGTAGAAGGCCCTGCTGCAGTTGAGACTGCAAAGGGTATTGAAGGCCTTGGGGAGGTTGAGACTTCCCTATGTAAGGAAAAGAATGCAGTTGAGAACATACACATATCCTTTTGTGTACCTTCATTTCCCACTCAGCTGGGAGCTACTTGAGAATTTTCATACACATATCCTTTTGTGTATATTATTTTCCTAGAGCTGAGAGCTCATTGGTTATCTCTGTGAATCTGGCATCCAGTTGATCCAGACTTTCACCTGCAATCATTTTGAAATTTTCAAACTTTTGTACAACAATAGTTAATTTATTCACTTTAATTTAATCAGATCCTTCACAAATTAAAGTGAGTTTTTCCCATATTTCTTTAGCCGTTTTACAAGATTTCACTTTGTTAAACATTGTTTTATCGAGGGTTTTATACAAATGTCCTTGGCAACATTATCCAAGTTGTTTCTTTTTCTATCCTCGTTCGTCCACTTGCATTGAGGCTTCTCGACCATGGCTAGTCTTGGTGCAGCAGGTACAGTTGGGACAACAGCAGCAGCACGTGCGCCATGTGCACTGCAGCAGCAGATATCTCCCTCAGCTATGAGTGTAGCAACATCAGCAGCCTCAAAAGCAGCCTCAACAGTTTTGTTCACCTTCATTATTTGTAGTGGTCCATCCTCAATGATGAACCACATCTCTTCGTGTAAGGTCGAAAGTTGTGCATGCATGCTTATTTTCCAGTCATCAAATTTCTCAACAGTAAACATAGGAATGCGAGTTAGATTTGCTTCCATGATAATAACTTGTTTTACAAGAAAAACTTTAAAACCTGCAAGTGTTGTATCTTTTTTAAAAAAAAAAAAGGGATAATTACAAAAAATACCCTTGAGGTTTGACCTAATTACAAAAAAACCCAGCCAACTTTCAAAATTATAAAAAATACCATTGAGGTTTTATTTGGTATAACATTTAAACCCTTTATAATCAAAAAATATTTCAAAATCCCTTTCATATTTATAAAAACATTGCAGTTTAGCCCTTAATATTAACATTGAATAAAACCTCAAGGGTACTCTTTGTAATTTTATAAGTTAGCAGGGTTTTTTTGTAATTAGGTCAACCTCAAGGGTACTTTTTGTAATTATCTCTAAAAAATGAGATCTAGTTCAGTAACCAGTAGAGAACGCTCAATGAAAAAAATACTCTAATACCACTTGTAGGTCCTAAGGGGTGATAGGTAAAGTGTAGAAGGGGCGGGGGGTTGAATAGACTTTACAAAATTTTCGATTTTAGTACTTTTTAAATTCAGAGTATACTCAAGTCAGCTTGGTCCTGGGTGGACAACTTAGTTTACTTACACAGCAGAATTAGCCACTCAACAGACTCGACTGAGCTGTTGATAGTATAACTCAGCTGGTTAGTTTACTCTTTTAAATATTCAATAGACTTTCACCCTTAGTATGAAATATGTTTTTCAACACTTGTTTTAAGCTTAGTTATTATCAGTTGACTTAGCAAATTAACAAACAACAATAATAATGTGGAAAAATTAAAGTGTGCTGAATGTAAATGACATAAGCAATTTTATAGTGGTTCGAGGATAGGGGAATTCCTCTAATCCACTCTTCTCCAACTCTTGGAGTAATCCACTAATGTAACTGTAATGTTGTTAGAAAATGGTGACAGTCCAAGCTTGCCCTTGATCACACAGCTGGCTCGGCTTAAAGGACTCAACTTCTTCACAAAATGGTTGTCTTGCTACTTCAGCTCCTTCAAACTCTTCGATTTGTTCACACAGCCCTCCAACGATTCTAAAGCCTTTGGTTCGAATTGGCACCTTACTACACCTCCTTCAACCTTGGAGAGTAGACCCCTTGTTCTTTTAAACAAGTTTTTCCTCTTCAACAAATTGAAGTTGTCTTTCCTTAACTGAATGTCTTGGATTGATTTTCTTCGAGTTTAGGCTTGAGGATATAAATTGAATGTTTGAGACATTTATACTTTGATTGATTGATTTATCTTGTGTGTCTCAGATTGCATAAATGTCTTCTCTCTTAAAATCCTCAACCTTTTATAATGGCAGTTCGATAATGTATCCGTTGAAGAGATAAACTCCACTTCTTGGTCGTTGGCTTGACTTGTCTTGATTTGAAGCAGGTGATGGTGACATATCCTAGTTTAATTGAACTCTGCAGCTTTTCAGGTTCTGACACATGCCCAGGGCTTCACATTGGTTTATTCTCTTTGCACACTTCTGGGATGAGCACTTAAGGCACAGTAGTATGGAGGTATTAATAACAAGTAATATCCTTGACTTGTGTGCAACAGATCCATCACAGTCGACTTTGACTTTGTCAGCGGCTTTACCCATGTGTCTTGAGTCAGCTCCAATCATTAAGGAACGACTTAACTGTCTGTCAGCTGACAAAAACAGCCTCCTAAGAACTTCACTGATACTAGTCTTCACTTCACTCACCTGCCACACAACTGATTCTTCTCTTCTATCTTCAGTCGATTCTTGTATTCTTCAACTTGACTGCCTTCGACTCAGCTTATAGAACCCTATCTATTACAAGTTGATTTACAGTACAATTGGGGTGCCAAATTCCTAATCTAAGTGTTACATGGTATCATCAAAATCTAATTTATAGATTTCCCAACACTTGACGGTGGATCTCTTTAGCTTTCTTGGATCCTTTGAGCTGCATAACCCCTTAGTCAGTCAACTCCACTTATCTGGTAGTGACTCAACTACCAGTCTACTAACTGAGACAACTTTTCTGCCACTTGACTGAGACTTCACTGGACTGCACTCAGCTACCACTCAGCTGGGTCTTCTCTTCGATCATTAGTCAACTCTTGCATTCTTCAACTTGACTACTTCCACTCAGCTAATAGAGCCCTATCTATTACAAGTTGATTTATAGTAGAATTGGGGTGCCAACTTCCTAATCTAAGTTTTACATGGTATCATCAAAATCTATTACATAAATTTCCTAATAATTTCCCCCTTTTTGATGATGACAAAACTTGAATAAAACTACTAAGTAAATAATGCAAACAAAGAATGATTGTATGAATATGCTAATTTATTGAACATATCATTCTTGCATTTTACAAAGTATTACAATGTACAATGAAATATACAAAGTACTTAAAATTTTCTGTGTATTTCCAAGTATATAAAAATACAACAGGAAGGTGTCTGCAGCAGTCTTCATTGCATCTGATGCTTCCTTCTTCTCTCAGCTTCGTCTTCATCTCTTCTTCTATCTTCTTAAGCTCTCTTCATTTTCTTCTCGTCTTCTTCCCTTTTCTTCTTTGTCATATTCTCTCTTGGCAGCTGGGTCTTCTATCCTATTTCTCTCTCCCCATTCTCGATGCAACCTTTTATTTTCTTATTCAAAACGCCTAGCTGTCTCTTCATTCCTTCTGGTTACTTATCTGTTTTCATGTTCATTCAGTCCAACCCAGTATAATAGGTCTTTCTTCTGGGATTTATGTATGTAACTTTTTTAGGCCTTGTTGGTGGAGTGCCTCTGCCTCTTCCACCAATTTTTCCATTTCCTCTTCCAGAGTCAGATCCTCTCCTGGGAGTGTCCTGTACATGTTGATCCATGAAGTCTGTTGACTGCTTCCTTGAGTCTGCTCCTTCTCGGTTGATTGACATAGTTCCAAACCTTTTTCCCAGTACAAATCCCATGCCTGCTTTAGAGTTATTTCCTTGAAAAATCTTCCTGATTTGAGCATTAGGAATTACTCTAGCGATCTAGGCTTAGATCCTGCATCGGGAGCTGGTTCCTGTGGGAGCTTTATTGCTGGAGAGTCTGGAAGTAACCCTGTTGGGGGACCTTGAAACTTGGTTTTTAAACCTTCAATACGTCCATGCTGCCTTTGGTCAACTTCTACAAATTCTCGCCGATTGCGCTCTCTTGTTTTCTTAAAAGCTAAGTCAGCTTTCTCATCTGCTGACCGCTCCTTTGGCAGCCGTAAATGGAGAGAGTTGGTTGATGAGCCATGTGGGGGCTTTGCTAAAACAATCTTCAGGGGCTTTCTTAAAGTATCGTTCCCCCTTAGTTCCACTACCTTCCCCTTTTCTATCTTCCCCCTATGTTAAGCCTTCATTTTCCCCCTTTTTTGGCATCATCACCTATGAGAGAGGTTTGAGGAGTATTTGAAAGAATGTGATCCAGTTTATCATGTGTTTCTGAGTGAGCTGCTCTCTGCTCCGAACGAAGAGCTTTAATCTCTGCACTCATAATCTTCATTTTTGCATTCATGATCATCATCTCCGAACGCAGATTGCTTTCAGTCCTTAAAAGGTCTTGCTTGTGTTGAGCCCTCAGCAACTCCATGTCTGTTTTGTGCGACTGGTCCATTCTAAACATGTGATCCTGATGTCTCTGTTGAAACTTGGCATTGTCAGCACTCCAAATCACCAACTTGTGAAGATGGATTTGAAATAGATGACTTGTTGAGCCCTTAGAATTGTACCCCTAATATCTCTAAAGATCATTGCATCGTGATTGTCCAACCGTTGGTTGAGGGAAGCAAACCCACTTTCCATAGATTCTATTTCAGAACATATAGCCTTGAAGGCTTTTCAGAAGTCTCTTCCTCAGGTGACTGTTCTTCTGCCACACTGAGTCGAAATCAAATCCAAATGGTACTATCCTTGAGTCATCTAGAGCCTCGAAATCTTTAGAATGGATGTCATATGTGTACTTGGCATGTTGTTCAGAAATTTCGGTCTCTAGCGGTACTTCTGCCACAAAAAGAAAATAGTTAGCTAAAAGATCATCTGGAACTAAAGGAACATGTCCAACTATTCCTTTGGGAGCCTTTCCTTTATTCATTAGACTAGCTTCAGCTCTTTGTGCCCCAGCAGTGTCAACAGCGTCACTGGCATTCACAGTTGTGTTACCCTACGGAGCTGACTGATCCTCAGCTGTCTTAACAGCTTCACTGGCATCGGTTGGTACTTTCTGTTGAGTTTTTGTAGCCTCAGCTGTCTCAGCAGCATCATTGGCTGGTGATGGAACCATTAGGGGTGGGCTATCAACCAATACAAACTTTGATAAGGTAGCTTCTTCGCGTACCTTATTCATTTCTGCTGCCATTTCCTCAATTTATGGGTCCTTTACTAATTTTTATTTGGATGTGGACTGAACTTTGTTGTGAGAGTTCAAAAACCCGATTGACACGTTTTCTTCAGAGTCATGTAAAGCACTGATTTCTTTTCTTTCAAGCGACTATGGTGGAGGAATTGGCATTTTTCCTTTCTCAGCAGCAATAACCAAGGAAGTCTCAACCTCCTTTGGGCATTCAGTAACCTTGACAGTAGTCTCAACCGTTGTAAGGCCTTCTTCATTCACTTTTGCAGACTCAGATGCACTAGGGTCTTCTACAACCTTCCCTTCTGCAGACAGAGCTGCATTGGGGTCTTGTACAACCTTCCATTCTGCAGACATAGCTGCATTGGGAACTTCGATGGTTGCATCCTTTGAGGTCTCAACCTCTTGCATTGCACTTTCAAGACCAACAGTCTCAAATTACATGGTCTGATGTCCATCATTTGCCTCAGCTGCTTCCGCGCCATCTTTGGCCTGCAGCGCAGTTTGAATTTCAGTTGAGATAGTCTAAACTATCTAAGCGTCGTCAATTCCACTCTGCTGTTCCATTTTAGCTTCACCATTTCCTCCTAACTTAGAGTTGGTTAGGTCTCCCACAACCTACTCCAACCCGGCTGCGGTGTGTGCAGTTTCCCCCTCTGCTGGCGCACCAGCTGAATCACGATTAGTGGGGTCACTGGACACATGAGCCTCAGATGTTGTTCCTTTTAAGTTTTCAGCCTATTGGGCAGTTGTCTCAACAACTTTCACAAGTGTTGGCTCAGCTAAGTTGCCAACTACATCTTCATCCTTAGCTTCATCGCCATTTTCCTGGGGCTGTCCTTCGGAGATTGCTGGTGAGGTAGAAGAATCGATAGTCCTCACCATTTCAAGAATGTCAGGGGTAGGAGAGATTTGAATCGATGAAGACTCTCCAAGGTCCCTCGGCAATGACTGTTCATGCAACTCCTTGGATTTTTTCAAGGCTTGCTTGAGTTCAACTTTCTCAACTGGATCAGCAGCATCCACTACTTCCTCATCACTATCGTTGCTGGCTCTTTCAATTGCTTCTGGGGGGATGCTGGGATAATTTAGGCCACAAACATAAGGTTTTAGAGACTCCTCAATTGCTTTAGCCTTCTCAATCGCCTTGACCTTCTCATCTTCCTTCATGTCAGACAGGATATTCAAGTAGCAATCTTCATCCAAAATAGTGCTAACACCAATGTTTCCCAAAAACTCTAGGAGGTATTCTTCCTCCTCAATAAACTCGCGCCTTTCTAATTGAAATCGGATAGGGCTTAGCATCCATGCCCTCCATATGCGCATTCTTTCCTGAATATCCGGGTAAGCACGAGTAGTATCTGAAGATCATTCACCTGCTGCATAGGCTCTTCAGCAGCTTTGCCTTCCTCATCAACCATGGCATCGGTCTGAGGGGATTTTACAACTAACTCTCCTTGCCCGTTGTCAGCTGTGTCTGGTTCGGATTCCTCAGTTGTTGGCCTTACAACTTTCTCTAGTTGTGGCTGAGCAACTGAGATTTTTGCTCAGTGCCTTCCACAACTTCTCCATCTTTTGGACTCTACTGTTCTCCGACAACATTCTTCTCAACTTCTTCTTCCTTGGATATCTGCTGCTCCTCAAGAGCAGTCTTCTCTTTCTCAGCCGTCCCTGACTCAGCTAGCTCAACAGCTAAGTCGAACTTCTTCACCAGACTCCTCCTGGTTTTCCTTTCCAGAGGAACTTCGATTTCTTCCTCTTCTTGTTCTTAGCTATGGCAGCAGACTCTGCCATATTTAATTTCTTTATTGCAGCTGGCTTTCGAGGTGTAGCTAATCGTTACTTCTGGACCACATGGGATAGTGCTAGGGTAGGGGCTTTCTTTGGTGCGGGGGCTTGAGCAGGCTTACGTGAGGGAACCTTGGCAGAAGTAGTTGTGTCCACAGGGACATTCTTAGCTAATTCCCCCTTGCTAGTTGTGGACTTCCTTGCATGTGCCTGCCTCTGGGCACCAGAAAGATTTGCACTGAACATTTTCTTGTTCGCATGAAAGAGTTTCCCATTTCGTAGAGGAACACCCTTCTTCTCCTTAAGATGACCTAGAATTAGGCCATAACCCAATGAACTGCCGAATTTCCCATCTTTTCCCATGGACATAGTAATCACATTTTGGCACAGCTTGCCAAACACGAACTCTGCCCAGTTGACTTCTTTCTTTTCCAAAATGGCTGCCATTACAATCAGTTTAGTCTAAGAGAGCTGATTGAATGAGCCGAAGTTCATGTCAATGCACTTGGCTACCACATCCATCAGCCTGTTGTAGTCCTCCTTTATCACCTTCTTCAGAGCTGGAAAGTTTTGCTTTTCAGCAGCTTCAGGCTTGGCTATCTCATTCCAAGCCGCATATAGGTTCACATCCTTTGCAGTTTTCTCCTTCAACCCATAGGTAGGGAGAAACAATGCTGAGCAAGGTCAGTAGTAGTCAACTTAAAGGACTTGTGGTTGACTGATGAGCGAATCTCTTCATCATGAACATCAGCGTTCATGTAGTACAATGCAACATCTTCCAGGTAGGTGTGTGAGAACTCCATGGTGTGGGTTAGATAGAGTCATGGAATAAGTATGAAGTGCTTTTGTGTGTTTTTACAACGAGTACTTGATTTCATGATGAGACATACTTGGCGAGCATGTGATGAATTTGAGAAAATATTTCTTTTTCTTATATGGTATTGATTAAGAAAGTTGGGTATTTGAGCATGATGCGAAAAATAAGCATGTGAGTTTTTATGCCTATAACTGCTTGTATTATATGTAGACTAATATTTGCTGAGCGTGTCATTCATGTTGTTTGAACTCTAGAACTTGCATTGGTATCTTTATCGAAATCACATGTATGTGCAATTTTCGAAAATGATTTAAGGCCATTTTTGTTAAAACATTTTTAGCCAATTTGAGTCTTAGCCTTGATTTCTTGTTAGCCACATTTTGAGCTTTAACTTGGCATATTTCTATCTCAAAACTTGAGCTTATATAGATGTTAATATTGGAGAAAGATGTGGTTTAACTTTGAAAAAAAAAAGAAGATTGAAGTGAATGACGGGTGCTCGTAAAATTGAAGTGAAAAGAAAAAAAAATCGAGGTTGATGAAAAAGGAAAGAGAAAGTCGAGCTTAAGGAAAAAGAATGAAGGCAATGACCAAAGAATGAAAAGGAAAAGAAAAAGGGGGAAATAAGAAGTATGTAGTGCAATTGAAATAACAAGTGAATGATTCTTATATGAAGTGGATTTGTAATTTGAAGTGTAGTACTCATAATTCTCTTTGCTCAAGTTTGATTCACTTAATCCATATTTTCCTATCCTAGCCAAAGAGCCTACATTACAACCAACAAAGAAAGTCCTTTTTGATTATTAAATTGTGCACACTTGAGGGGTAGAAATGTTAGACAATTTGCAAGCATATGATAGTTCTACAATATTGAATTGATTTGAAAGTATACACATCCCTATTTACTTTGAGAGTATGAGTGACACACTTATCCGGTGAGTCGCAATGTCCAATACCCAAACAAGTATTGATTGTGCCTAATTTGCAATTGATAACTTTTTGAGAATGAGTTACATGTTTGCTAAAAAATGAATCTCAATGAGATTTTGTATTTATGATGTTCTTGTGTTGAGTAATCTACCCCATTGCATGCGATTAATTTTCTTATTTTGCTCGAGGACGAGCAATGGTTTAAGTTTGAGGGTATTTGATAAGTGTGGAATATACATGCATTTAGAGGTTTATTTGGTATATATTTGATACATTTGCATGGATATATAGTGTTTTTAGGTTAGTTTCCTTTGTTGGGCGTGATATTGCGTGAACCATTTACACGTCCATCTCGTTGTAATAGTTTTTTTGTTTCTTTCTTTAAAAAGAAAAAAAAAACAGTATTTTTTTCCTCCTTTTTTCCAATTCCATCTATAGAGGAGGGTGGTTGTCTATCCTTTGAGGATGCTATGAGTTTGAATTAACATGAGACCATTTTATATAGGGAGTCTTCTCTTCGAGATTTAAGAACTAATTCCATAGAGCTCTCAAGGGTTAGTGGTGGCACGGATACCTTGATCAAGCAAGATAAGGAGTCGTGTGACTTGCTTTTGTCCATTTTCTTCGTCTTTTCAATCTTCTCTTCGCACTCATCGACCTTGCCTGACCTTTCAACTGATATCTTTCCATTTACGCTCCGTTTCCTGTAAAACGTTACAAGAATACGCAGTACCATGCCATTCTAAGAAAACCAAGTAAAATACACTAAATATACGTGCAAATGCATCAATTTAATAAAAAATAAGCCCTTAAATGCACGTATATTTTACACATATTATTTCATGTACGCAGTATCGTGCCCTTCTAAGGAAACCAAGTAAAACACACTAAATATGCGTGACACTGCATCAAATATATCATTTTAAGCCCCTAAATGTCGTATATTTTGTACATATCACTCTCCCATGTACTTTAAATGATATTATGATTCTTCATACTCAAAGCATGATATTGTCATCAAAATTGCTCGTTGTTAACGTCATGCACACTTTGATATCTATCTATCATGTTTTTAATTGTGCTAATAGTCTTTTTGATGATTCCAAAGGGGGAAAAATAAAATGAACTTATAAGCTAATGAGCTTATAATCTAATGAGCTAGAAGAAGCTTTTGGGTAAAAAAAAAGCTGGAGCTTTATCTATATGATTTTTGTTCTTAACTCCCTTATATTGTTGATCTTTGATTTTAATAAGTTTGTTTTGACAGGGGGAGCTTTAAAGCTTATCTAGCTTGTAAAAAGCTCTTTAGAAAAAACTCCTAAACATGGAATTAACTAAATAACAAAAGCCCTAGACTATGATGATGAAACCCTCTTGAGTAGATGAATTTGTCTTCACAATCTCGAACCTTCGTGCCTTCATGGTTGGTAGAAGTCTTGTATAGTTCTTCGTTGTGTTGTTTCTTTTCTCTATTTGATGTGTATTTTTTTCTCCTAAGTATCTTATCTCTAACTTTAGGGTTAGGTCTTTCTTTCATAGTTACCTTTCGGGATCCCTTGTTGAGTCCTTGCGAAAATAGAAATCAAAACCTGCCTGATGGACCATTAGCACGGCTGAGTTTTTAAGTTCTATAGCTTTTAAGTTATATTGGAAAAGTTGAAGCTTTTTAGCTTATTTTATTTTTGGCTTAAGCATGTTGATAGGGGGAGCTTTTAAAAACTTGTTTTTGAATTATTTTTTGCTCCTTTCCCTTATGTATTTTTGTTTTGATAAGTGTTGCTTAAAACGGATTGATTATTTTTGACCAAAAAACTTATTCGCTCTTTTAAAATTATTTTTGGGTTGTAATCATCAAAAAATGGGAGTTTTTTAGAAAAATGTTTTTAATCATGATTTTGATGATTTCATATAAATGAGTTTTTATACCATAACAATATCCCCAATTGTTGTTCAAATGCTTCAAACCATTTTAAGTGACTTCTACTAAGTTTTTGAAGCACTTATTGAACTTTATTTTTGACAAAAATCAGACAACCTCTCAGTGTTAAGGTCGACCGGTCGCCCCTATAGGGAGACCCATACCTGAAAGTTTTCATTTGACAGAACAAAAAAAAGACTTGGGACAGGGTAGGGCGACCGGTGCCTGGGATTTGAAGTTTTTGCTTTTTGTCTCTACTTCAAAGGTTGAACGATCACACCAGTCGCCCTAGGACAGTGACCGGTCTACCCCCCAACATCAACCCTTGTCAAATCTTGATCCAACAGTTTAAACTTTCAAATTTTCAACATAGCGACAACCATCCTATGATTTTTGACAGCAAATTCTACCCGTTGCTCAACCACTTATCAACAAGATTTACTTTATCATTTCTTAACCATTTTTGTAGATCTTTTGATCCTTCTTTTGCAGGCAAAAGTGAAGATAGAGGATCCTATGTTGGAAATCAAATGTTGAAGCTCTCCTATAAATAGATGAAGAATTTGAAGGATCAAATATAATACAAGCATACAACACAACAAGCAAAAACTCAGCAAATGTTTTGTTTTTCACTTTTAGCATACTTGTTATATAAGCCTAAGCTTATCACTTGCACTTCTTGCTTATTAGGCTATTCTTTCTTAATTACACTTGCACTTACAAAGTTGTATACTTCATTTGAGTTGTAATCATGATTGTTTCAAATCATCCAAAATAAGACATACTTGTTAAGTGTTCTTGTGGTCAAAACACACTTGGTTGATTATTTAGGTGTGGAAGACTTTGGTGCTCTTCATTGTTATAAGAAGAGTTTGGTGCTCTTCATAGGTGGTGTTGTAAGAAGAGTGTGGTACTCTTCAAGGTAAAGGTTGTAATAGTTTGGTATCTATTAATAAATTTTTTCCTTTTCAAAATCCATTTGGACATACCGGGTGGTAGTGTATTAGGCAGGCTCTAGGTGAGTTGAACCACGTTAAATTATTGTGTTCATTCTTCTTCTTCTATCTTATTCTTGAAGAGTTTCTCACTTATTCAAAAAAGATGGCGTAAATCGGAAAATTGGGAAAAATCTATTTACCCCCTCTAGATTTCCATAACCACTTGGACTAACAAATAGTGGTATCAAGATTATATTAAATATGATATTTATATAATATTGTAGTATTATATAAATTATGAAATAAATACAAACAAAAATATATAAATCAAAAGTTATTGAACAACAAAATACACATAATATATAAACTAATCATATAGGTTGGTTTTGGTCATACTAAACCAATTACCGATGCCATTTATTTGTCTCTTACCAACCCCAATGAGATGGGTCTGGTTTAAGTCCAGGTAAGATCTATCCCCATTGTCATCCGTAGATGAAATGGCATATAATATGAAAAGAGAACTGCATTTAATCTAATTCTGGCATAAAAAGCAAAAAAAAGAACATAGTGTAATTATGCAATATATTTGAAGCAACTCGATAACAAAAAATAAATGAAAAAACAAAATAAAAACTTGAATGGTCAATGTAGCAACTAATCTTCTATTTCAATTTTGCATTGCATCTTGAATTATATATAATACATGCACACCATATGTTTAAAATGATTTCTCAAAGATAAATATTTATTTATATACACATAATGTACATCATATGTATAAAGTATTTTTTTGATATATGTATACAAAAGTTAATTATATTTATATAATGTATACACACCATTTAATATATACAATATTGATGTTGCTTTTTTGCCATATCACTTCAAGTCAAGATTTCTGATAAAGTCTAAATCTTCTTCTCCCAAAGTTGGAAGTCTTCATTAGTGAGAACTTGCCTTCAACATTAGCAAATGTTAGTCGGGTCCTGAGGTTGTCCTAAAAAGGCCCCTCCGACGCTTAAGTCAGCACGGTGAACGAGAGAAAATGCTGAGTAGTAAAGAGAATACTAAATTTGTATTATGTGATTGAATTATAAATGAGATGGAGGCACCTTTATATACCTGGGTAGTGGGCCTCATGGGCCGCATAAGAGAAAACGACACGTGAGCCAGATTCAGACTTCATGGACCGGGTTATTTCATATGTAGCTCAATAATTAATGAACAATTAATGGATAAAATCAATGCATAAATATTATAATAATAATAATAATATAATTGTAATAAAAGGACATATTTGCCTACGATATAAACCCCCCATCTCCGGTGATGCGGAAGCATTGATCAGTGCGGGCTAGAATGGCATTGCGTTTGGCTTGACTTAATATTTATTTTGTCTTGATCTAGCTCTTGGGCCGCGGAAGAAGGTGGAGCTGAGTGTCTTGTTGATATGTGATTTGTGAAGGATTTAACCTCCTGAAGATGATAATATCTTCTTAAGAAAAGTGGTTCCCCGGAAGGGGGAAAGTTCCCGGATTGCGGAAAGTCCACCAAGCACAGGGACTTCAAAGGTGAGTCAGAGAGCTTGGTGTGCTTTCTGGAGGTGC
Organism: Rehmannia glutinosa; assembly: GCA_016081115.2. Classification (NCBI taxonomy): domain Eukaryota; kingdom Viridiplantae; phylum Streptophyta; class Magnoliopsida; order Lamiales; family Orobanchaceae; genus Rehmannia; species Rehmannia glutinosa. Next base: position 94,398,771 of record CM071926.1, read on the forward strand.
TCTTCCGGAGACCCAGCGGGCCTAGAGAGTGGCACCCTCCTAGAGGCACAAAGGCACCCTTCCGAAGCCAGAAGGGCTTGGATAGTGGCGCCCTGCCGGAGGGCTTGCTCACCAGACTTGGATGTTTTTCGAGATGTCCTATTGCCTCTGATGGGTCGGATGATGTTCTGTTGCATCTTTGTTACGCTAATGTTTATGCTTTTCTTTACCCGTGTTAGCATTTTTTGTACCATTCATGGTGTTTGCATATAACTCTTGTCTGTGGGGACTTGTTTGTATGTTCTGGGGGATGGTGTTAGTCCAAGTGGCTATGATAATCTAGAGGGGGCGGTGAATAGATTATCTCCGTTTTTCAGATTTTGCCCTCTTTTTCGAAAAACTCAAGCAAAGATGAAATGCTAAGTGCGGAATTTAAACAACACACTACGATTTATAGAGGTTCAACCCACCTAGGGCCTAATCCTCTACCACCCCAGTATATCCGGGATGGATTTCAAAAAGAAAAAAAGATTTTATTAATTTACCAAAAATTAATACAACACCTTGAGGATTACCACAACCTTCTTACACCACCTTGAGGATTACCACAACCCTCTTACAACACCTTTGAAGATTACCACAACCTTCAAACACCTATCACCTAGATCACCCAAGTGTATTCTTACCACAAGAATACTCACAAGGATGTCTTGTGCTTTGAATGATGACCAAAATCAAGATTACAACTCAATAATGATTGATACAACATGAGTACAAGTGTAATCAAGAATTGAAAGCCTAGACCTCAAATATGTGCAAGTGAAAGTACTAAGGCTAATACAACAAGATATATGAAAGTGTTTGCTTGATTGCTCTTTGCTTGTATAGAGTGTTGTATCTTGTTGCTTGAATGAAGCCTCTATTTACAGGAGAAGTCTTGGCTTTGATTTCCAGACATAGGCTCCTCCTTGGGGAGTGATTTACTGCAAAAGAAACCATTTAAAATCATCAATATAGTCATAGAAATCAATCCCACAAAATAGGGAAAAGTCATTCAAAATGCAACGGATAGTTTATGATAAAACAGTGCGACGACGGTCACAAGCAGAGATAAGATTGAAATTGAAATTCTGCAATTTTTACACAAGGGGACCGGTCGGAGGGGGGTGCGACCGGTCGCCCTTGATGTTGACCGGTTGGGGTTGATAAAAATACGAAACAGAGAAGTCTAAACCAAAAGAGGGACTCCCAGGTACCGGTCGCCCTCTCTCAATTTTTCTACGTCCCTTTTTCTGTTTCAAAACTCAACTCAGGTACGGGTTGCCCTATAGGGCGACCGGTCAGGCCTGAAACAAATGTGTTGTCCAATTTTTTATCGAAAATAAACTCCAAAAAATACTCCGAAAAATAGTAAAAACATTTTAAGTCGATCGGAAGTATTTAGACAACATTTAGGGACATTGTTTTGGTTTAAAAACTCATTTGAACAAAATCAAACAAAATCATCAAAATCATGATAAAAATATTTATCTAACAAACTCCCCCTATTTGATGATTACAAACCAAGACAATTTTCTCGAGGACGATTTTGAAAACGAATAAATTTTCCGGTTTTACGAGTGAACTATCCGTTAAAAACATTCCATACAAAGCTCCCCCTATCTATGAGCATATCAATAAGAGATTTTGCAAAAGCTAGAAGCACAAGCTATAACAAGCTTATATAAGATGCATATAAACATCATAAGCTAAGAATCTCCCCCTGTCAAAATACTTATAATCTTTTGCAATTGAGTCCATAATACAAGCCGTGGACTAGGTATACTTGGCTTTAGGAAGCCGCAGCTTATAGCTTTTATTACGAGCTTTTATTAGCTTCTTTTAGCTAACGAGCCAACATCCTATTTCTCCTCCTTTGGAATCATCAAAAAGAATGTTAGGATGATAAAAACATCATATAATTACATCAAAGTGCGCCAAAGAGACGGTTGATCAACCACTGAGCAATTTACGCTTAAAATTCAAGGAAAATGGGAGAAATGTATCATGAAGAGTTCATACGCTCGTTTTATTTGCCAAAACATGATTTCAATAAGTTTGTAAGACTTTTGGAGGCAAAAGAATCATGTAGAAGTTGAAATATTCATTGTGACATTTTATCAAACACCTTGTGGGCGTAAAAATTAAAAGAAGTTGTATAGAGCCCTTGTAAATGAATCAAGCCAAAAATTTCATCACCAATTCACATCAAACATCATACAATACAATATAACAATTAAGCTCAACATGATCATATGATAATTTCATCAAAAAATATACAAGAAAGCCACAAGCTCAAGGGTTCAACCCAATTGAGCAAAGAGAGGAAAATTCTTACCATTTGATCGGTAAAGATGAGCAATGATGATGATAAACATGCTATAATGTCCAAGACATGAATTGAATGCATGAAAATCAATTTTGAGTCAAATTTGTGTGAATTTGGCAAAGGGGACGAGAAATGGCAAAAATATGTTAAAATGTCGAATGCTGAAGACAGAACGGTTTTAATCCAAAATATAGCTCAGGACGACCGGTCGTGGTTGAGGGCGACCGGTCGACGTTGAGGGCGACCGGTTGCCCTCAACCTCTTCAGCCCACTGTTTTGTCAAGTTTTTCAAAATCCGAATTTTCAACCAAAAATCCAATTTTTCGCCCCTAAGTTTTAAAAACATGCAAAATATAAACGTAAACCTCAAAAGATAGCGGTTTTGTAAAAATGTCCGCTAATTGATCTTGAGATGGTACAAAACATGCCTAACCGAGCTCGTATGGACGCAAAAGTCTCGGAAGATAGCGGTTTTGTAAAAATGTCCGCTAATTGATCTTGAGATGGTACAAAAGATATCTCAATTTTTTGTTTTGAAACACAATCCCTTAGAAAATGATGTCGAATCTCTATATGTTTAGTACGGTTATGATGAACCGGGTTTTGAGCAATATTTATAAGGGATATATTATCACAAAAGATAGGTATGTTTTCAAAAGAACATTCGTAATCCGCTAAGGTTTGTTTCATCCAAAGAAGTTGAGTACAACAAAAAACGGCGGAAATATATTCGGCTTAGGCCGTTGAGAGAGAAACACAGTTTTGCTTCTTTGAAAACCAAGAAACTAGGCAATCGCCTAAAAATTGACATGATTCGGAAGTACTTTTCCGATCATCAATATTTCCCGCATAATCCGAATCACTATAACCTTTAAGAGAAAAATTTTCATTCTTTGGATAAAATAGACCATATTGAATAGTGCCTTTCAAATATCGAAAATTCCTTTTAACAGCACATATATGAGATTCTTTGGGATTGCTTTGAAAACGAGCACATAGGCATATGGCATGAAGAATGTCCGGTCTACTAGCGGTTAAATAAAGTAAACTACCAATCATACCTCGATACTTTGATTCATCCACGAACTTGCCTTTTTCATCTTTGTCAATTTTGACATTTGTTGCCATGGGAGTAGAAACGGTTCTTCCTTCTTCAATGTCGAACTTTTTCAAAAGTTCTTTTGTATATTTTGATTGCGAAATGTATATGCCTTCTTGGCATAGCTTAATTTGGAGTTCAAGAAAGAAGTTGAGCTCCCCCATCATACTCATCTCAAATTCACCTTGCATCAACTTAGAGAATTTCTTGCACAAGGAATCATTAGTAGCACCAAAAATAATATCATCAACATAAATTTGCACAAGTAAGCAATCATGCCCTTTTTCAAAAACAAAGAGAGTTGTGTCAACTTTACCCCTTATAAAACCATTTTGCAAAAGAAAAGAGCTAAGTCTATCATACCATGCACGGGGTGCTTGTTTTAAACCATACAAGGCCCTTTTAAGTTTATAAACATCATTAGGTCTAGAAAAATTTTCAAACCCCGGAGGTTGTTTTACATAGACTTCTTCTTGAATAATACCATTTAAGAAAGTGGATTTAACAACCATTTGGTAAAGTTTGAAATTTTTAAAACAAGAATAAGCAAGTAAAATACGAATAGCTTCTAAACGTGCTACGGGTGCAAAGGTTTCATCATAGTCAATACCTTTTTCTTGACAATACCCTTGAGCTACTAACCTTGCCTTATTTCGAACAATGTTGCCTTGATCATCAAGTTTGTTCCGGAATACCCATTTTGTACCAATAATAGTTTGAGATGGAGGACATGGTACCAATTCCCATACATCATTTCTTTTAAATTGATTTAACTCCTCTTGCATCTCTAAGAACCAATCCTCATCCTCAATGGCCTTCTTAGCATTTTTAGGCTCTTTTTGAGAAATAAGAGCTTTCTCGGCAAATTTTCTCTGGGTCATCACTTTGTCAAGGGGATCACCAATAATAAGATCTTTTGGGTGATCTCCCTTAAATTTCAATGCAACGGGAAGATCCGAGGTATCACCTCTATCTTCTTGAGGATCATTTGAAGTGGAAGGTTGATCATTTGATGTAAACGGTTGATCATCAACTTAAACAATTGGTTCAATAATATCCTCTTCATCACTTTCATCATTGGGTATTCTTTCAACACCCGAAGCTTCATTGAATTTGACATGGATAGATTCTTCAACAACTCCACTAGTCTTATTGTAAACCCGATATGCTTTGCTTTTTGTTGAATATCCCATAAATATCCCTTCATCGGCCTTAGGATCAAGTTTGTCCAATTGATCCTTGGTATTCAAAATAAAGCATTTACAACCAAATATCTTGAAATAACTAATATTTGGAGTTCTACCTTTCCAAAGCTCATATGGAGTTTTATTCATTTTAGGATGAATATAAACTCGATTAATAACATAGCAAGCGGTACTTACGGCTTCGGCCCAAAAATATTTTGGAAGTGAAAATTCATTAAGCATGGACCGACTCATCTCTTGTAGTGTCCGATTTTTCCTTTCGGCTACTCCATTTTGTTGAGGAGTCCTTGGAGCCGAAAAATTATGAGCACATCCCTTAGTTTCACAAAAGACTCTAAATTCACCATCAAATTCTCCACCTCGATCGCTTCGAATAGACTTAATAGTGCCTTCCTTTTCATTCTCAATAAGTCTACACAACTTAACAAACTCATTAACGACATCGCTTTTATTGGTAAGAAAAAGAGCCCAAGTATATCTAGAAAAATCATCGACCATAACGAAAGTGTAATATTTTCCACTTAGACTTGCCGTACCAATATCCCCATACAAATCAAGGTGAAGCAATTGTAGGGGTTTGGTTGTGGGAATTTCATTTTTGGGCTTAAAACTACTTTTAATTAATTTGTTCTTTTGACAAGTGTCACATAAGCCAAGATTTTCAAAATTCAATTTGGGTAGTCCTTTCACATGTGGGTTTTTGTAAATATTTTTCAAATTCTTGTATCCAACATGTCCAAGTCGCTTATGCTATAACTAGTTAAATCATTATTGGCGACTAAACAAGAAACATTTTGACTAACCAAATCACTTGTACAAATTTTGTAAAGATTGCCTTTTCTATTTGCTTCACAAATAATTTCACCATTTTTAAGTATAAGGCATTTTTCTTTATTAAAGGAAACATCATAATTTGAATCACAAAGTTGGCTAACACTTATCAAATTAAACTTAAGCCCTTCTACTAAAAGAACATTACTAAGAGAGAAAGAAGAGTTACCAATTTCTCCATTTCCAAGAATTCTTCCTTTGCCATTGCCGAACATGACCATACCCTCTTCTTGGAGCTTGATGTTGGTAAAACGTTCTCTCCTCCCGGTCATATGGCGTGAACATCCGCTGTCCACGAGCCATTTTGAATCATCCATTGTTGTTATAGCCCCTATTACCTCATTATTTTCATCATCTATGGCCATGAGACCATGTTCGGTCTCTCCTTCCTCATCGGTTGTTTCGAGTAGTTCATCCATTTTTTGACCTCCGCATTTAGAGCCTTCTTTTTCGTGAAATCTTCCTTTTCTTTTGCTCCTCTTCATCGAGCTTTGGGCAATCGGCAATAAAGTGCCCGGGTTTTCCGCATTTAAAGCAAGCATTATCTCTTGGTTTTCTTGCTTTGTTTTTATTCACAAATTTTGCAAATTTTCGAACAAGTGCGGCCGTCTCCTCATCATCATCATCATCATCATTATCATAGTATGCATTATTAGAAGAAGAAGCAAGACCTTTAGGAATAATTTGCATACCCGATTGATTTATGGATGATTTGGAATTTTTCCTCTCCTTGAGATAGACTTCATAGATGAGGAGGTTTCCAATAAGCTCGTCAAACTTGAGTGTCTCAAGATTTTGTGCCTCCGTGATTGCCGTCACTTTTTCGGACCATGAACCGGGGAGAGCATTCAATACCTTAGTCACCTTGTCTTCTTCGGAGATGACTTTACCGAGGGCCACAAGAGGATTGACAATATTGTCAAGCCTTTCCACCATCTTGGAGATGTTTTCACCATCATGCATGTTAAAGTTTTCAAAGTCTTTAACAAGCATGGTCTTTCTTGCTTGCTTGACTTTCTTGGTCCCTTCATAGATTGTCTCCAATTTTTCCCAAACCTCATGTGCCGACCTTATGCCTCTTATGCGTTTGTACTCGGTGGCGGTAAGAGAACAATGCAAAATATTTAAGGCCTTACCGTTTAGAGAGAAAGCATTTTTGTCGTTTTCGTCGAACTCCTTGAAAGGTTTAGGAGCCAAGGTGCCATCCTCCGATTTCTTGGTTGGTTGATCAACTCCTTTAATGACCACATTCCAAATGTCGAACCCGCACCCTTGTAGGAAGCACTCCATACGGTTTTTCCAAAATACGTAGCTGTTGGCGTCGAATAGTGGTGGCTTGTTGGTGGAGGCGTCGGTGGTGAGATGAGCATCCTTTGTAGCCATGGATCTTTCCTCTTTACTCGGAACGAGCTAGCCAAAGAGTTTGGCTTTATTACCACTTGTTAGTCCAAGTGGCTACGATAATCTAGAGGGGGGGTGAATAGATTATCTCAGTTTTTCAGATTTTGCCCTCTTTTTCGAAAAACTCAAGCAAAGATGAAATGCTAAGTGCGGAATTTAAACAACACACTACGATTTATAGAGGTTCAACCCACCTAGGGCCTAATCCTCTACCACCGCAGTATATCCGGGATGGATTTCAAAAAGAAAAAAAGATTTTATTAATTTACCAAAAATTAATACAACACCTTTAGGATTACCACAACCCTCTTACACCACCTTGAGGATTACCACAACCCTCTTACAACACCTTTGAAGATTACCACAACCTTCAAACACCTATCACCTAGATCACCCAAGTGTATTGTTACCACAAGAATATTCACAAGGATGTCTTGTGTTGAATGATGACCAAAATCAAGATTACAACTCAATAATGATTGATACAATATGAGTACAAGTGTAATCAAGAATTGAAAGCCTAGACCTCAAATTTGTGCAAGTGAAAGTACTAAGGCTAATACAACAAGATATATGAAAGTGTTTGCTTGATTGCTCTTTGCTTGTATAGAGTGTTGTATCTTGTTGCTTGAATGAAGCCTCTATTTATAGGAGAGGTCTTGGCTTTGATTTCCAGACATAGGCTCCTCCTTGGGGAGTGATTTAATACAAAAGAAACACTTTAAAATCATCAATATAACTGTTAGAAATCAATCCCACAAAACAGGAAAAGTCATGCGAGAATGCAACGAATAGTTTGGCTTTGATAAAAGTGCGGCCGACGTCGGTCACAGAGAGATAAGATTGAAATTGAAATTCTGCAATTTTTTCACAGGGGGACCGGTCGGAGGGGGGTGCGACCGGTCGCCCTTGATGTTGACCGGTTGGGGTTGATAAAAATACGAAACAGAGAAGTCTGAACCAAAAGAGGGACTCCGAGGTACCGGTCGCCCAGGGGTCGACCACCTGGTCGACCGGTCGCCCTCCCTCAATTTTTCTACGTCCCTTTTTCTGTTTCAAAACTCAACTCAGATACGGGTTGCCCTATAGGGCGACCGGTCGAGACTGAAACAAATGTGTTGTCCAATTTTTTATCGAAAATAAACTCCAAAAAATACTCCGAAAAATAGTAAAAATATTTTAAGTCGATCGGAAGTATTTAGACAACATTTAGGGACATTGTTTTGGTTTAAAAACTCATTTGAACAAAATTGAACAAAATCATCAAAATCATGATAAAAACATTTATCTAACAGATGGATCCTTCCTTTTGGGAGGAGGCCTTAGCTTTTCCGAAGTGGTTGGACGTGCATTTATGGTGGCATGGGGCGCCTTTCCATGGCCCGGAGGGGGTACCCATCTGTGACCCGGAGGGGGCGCCCTTCCGGAGCTTGAGGTCTCCCTTCCGGAGCCTTGGATCCAATTTTCCCTTGTCCTACACGCGTATTCAGGATGGTGGATTGTTGAATTTGCATATTTTTGCGCATGTGTTAGCATTTTTCCCTTTCTTTTTGTTGTACATTTATGTGGCGTATGTTTGTGTTGATCCCTTATAAGGAGACCTCTCTCCTCCAGGAGCGTCGGATGAGGGAAATTTTATTAGGATCCCTTGTGAGGAGACTCATCCCCTCCTGGAGCGCCGGAGGAGGGAAATTTTATTAGGATCACAAGTTTATTAGGATTCATTGTGAGGGAACGCTGTTAGAATAAAATTATTTTGATTTTGATGATTTCATCTTAATATTTCTATTTCAACCAAATTGATAAATCTGGACGATGTCAAACTCAGATTTTATTTTACAAAGTTTATTAAAAATCTCAAAAATAAAAAAATATACAAATGATCGATGCATCTTGACGATGGCAGTACCTAAAGATGTTTAATCGAATATTTTTCTTTGAAAAACCATATCTCAAGGCAACCCAGACCAAAAAAATGTGTGAAATATTTTCTTCCTAGGTACAGGTCGCCCTACAAGGCGATCGGTTGATGCCAAGGGCGATTGGTCCCCCTGTAGAGCAACCTGTGTCAGATCGCACTTTCTCTATTTCAAATTCAAAATTTTCAACAAGGTAACCTGGTCGTCCTACCATTCGCCTAGCCATGATCAAATGATTTTAAATGTTGTCGCACACTGATTTTCACCTTTATCACTTTATCATTTTTATACATTATTTTGTGGATTTCTTGATTTTTTTTGTAGACAAAATTTAAATTAGAGGAGCGTATTTTGGAATTCAAATCTTGGATCTATTCTATAAATAGATGAAGAAGATTGGAGAATCAACACATCAATACAACATAATTCTACAACACAACAAGAAAATCTCAGCAAAATTCTTATGCTTTCATTTTCACATCTTTGCTGATAAAACAGGGGTGCGACCGGTCACGCAGAGATAAGATTGAAATTGAAATTTCTGCAATTTTTACACAGGGGGACCAGTCGGAGGGGGGTGCGACCGGTCGCCCTTGATGTTGACCGGTTGGGGTTGATAAAAATATGAAACAGAGAAGTCTGAACCAAAAGATGGACTCCCAGGTACCGGTCGCCCAGGGGTCGACCGGTCGCCCTCACCGGTCGACCACCTGGTCGACCGGTCGCCTCCCCTCAATTTTTCTACGTCCTTTTTCTGTTTCAAAACTCAACTCGATACGGGTTGCCCTATAGGCGACCGGTCGAGCCTCAAACAAATGTGTCTTTGTCAAATTTTTTATCGAAAATAAACTCCAAAAAATACTCTGAAAAATAGTAAAAATATTTTAAGTCGATCGGAAGTATTTAGACAACATTTAGGGACATTGTTTTGGTTTAAAAACTCATTTGAACAAAATCATCAAAATCATGATAAAAACATTTATCTAACAGATGGATCCTTCCTCTTGGGAGGAGGCCTTAGCTTTTCCGAAGTGGTTGGACGTGCATTTATGGTGGCATGGGGCGCCCTTCCATGGCCCGGAGGGGGTACCCTTCTGTGACCCGGAGGGGGCGCCCTTCCGGAGCTTGAGGTCTCCCTTCCGGAGCCTTGGATCCAATTTTCCCTTGTCCTACACGCGTATTCAGGATGGTGGATTGTTGAATTTGCATATTTTTGCGCATGTGTTAGCATTTTTCCCTTTCTTTTTGTTGTACATTTATGTGGCGTATGTTTGTGTTGATCCCTTATAAGGAGACCTCTCTCCTCCAGGAGCGTCGGATGAGGGAAATTTTATTAGGATCCCTTGTGAGGAGACTCATCCCCTCCTGGAGCGCCGGAGGAGGGAAATTTTATTAGGATCACAAGTTTATTAGGATTCATTGTGAGGGAACGCTGTTAGAATAAAATTATTTTGATTTTGATGATTTCATCTTAATATTTCTATTTCAACCAAATTGATAAATCTGGACAATGTCAAACTCAGATTTTATTTTACAAAGTTTACTAAAAATCTCAAAAATAAAAAAAATATACAGCGATCAGTCGCCCTTGACGATGGCAGGTACCTAAAGATGTTTAATCGAATATTTTTTCTTTGAAAAACCCTATCTCAAGGCAACCGGTACCTGAAGAAAATGTGTGAAATATTTTCTTCCTAGGTACAGGTCGCCCTACAAGGCGATCGGTTGATGTCAAGGGCGACTGGTCCCCCTGTAGAGCAACCTGTGTCAGATCCCACTTTCTCTATTTCAAATTCAAAATTTTCAACAAGGTAACCGGTCGTCCTACCATTCGCCCTAGCCATGATCAAATGATTTTAAATGTTGTCGCAGACCAGATTTTCACCTTTATCACTTTATCATTTTTATACATTATTTTGTGGATTTCTTGATTTTTTTTTGTAGACAAAATTTAAATTAGAGGAGCGTATTTTGGAATTCAAATCTTGGATCTATTCTATAAATAGATGAAGAAGATTGGAGAATCAACACATCAATACAACATAATTCTACAACACAACAAGAAAATCTCAGCAAAATTCTTATGCTTTCATTTTCACATCTTTGCTGATAAAACAGGGGTGCGACCGGTCACGCAGAGATAAGATTGAGATTGAAATTTCTGCAATTTTTACACAGGGGGACCAGTCGGAGGGGGGTGCGACTGGTCGCCCTTGATGTTGACCGGTTGGGGTTGATAAAAATACGAAACAGAGAAGTCTGGACCAAAAGAGGGGACTCCCGTGCACGTCGCCCAGGGTCGACCGTCCGCCTCCCTCAATTTTTCTACGTCCTTTTTTTTGTTTCAAAACTCAACTCAGATACGGGTTGCCCTATAGGGCGACCGGTCGAGCCTGAAACAAATGTGCTGTCAAATTTTTTATCGAAAATAAACTCCGAAAAATACTCCGAAAAATAGTAAAAATATTTTAAGTCGATCGGAAGTATTTAGACAACATTTAGGGACATTGTTTTGGTTTAAAAACTCATTTGAACAAAATTGAACAAAATCATCAAAATCATGATAAAAACATTTATCTAACAGATGGATCCTTCCTCTTGGGAGGAGGCCTTAGCTTTTCCGAAGTGGTTGGACGTGCATTTATGGTGGCATGGGGCGCCCTTCCATGGCCCGGAGGGGGTACCCTTCTGTGACCCGGAGGGGGCGCCCTTCCGGAGCTTGAGGTCTCCCTTCCGAAGCCTTGGATCCAATTTTCCCTTGTCCTACACGCGTATTCAGGATGGTGGATTGTTGAATTTGCATATTTTTGCGCATGTGTAAGCATTTTTCCCTTTCTTTTTGTTGTACATTTAGGTGGCGTATGTTTGTGTTGATTCCTTATAAGGAGACCTCTCTCCTCCAGGAGCGTCAGATGAGGGAAATTTTATTAGGATCCCTTGTGAGGAGACTCATCCCCTCCTGGAGCGCCGGAGGAGGGAAATTTTATTAGGATCACAAGTTTATTAGGATTCATTGTGAGGGAACGCTGTTAGAATAAAATTATTTTGATTTTGATGATTTCATCTTAATATTTCTATTTCAATCAAATTGATAAATCTGGACGATGTCAAACTCAGATTTTATTTTACAAAGTTTATTAAAAATCTCAAAAATAAAAAAAATATACAGCGATCAGTCTCCCTTGACGGTGGCCGGTACCTGAAGATGTTTAATCGAATATTTTTTCTTTGAAAAACCCTATCTCAAGGCAACCGGTACCTGAAGAAAATGTGAGAAATATTTTCTTCCTAGGTACAGGTCGCCCTACAAGGCGATCGGTTGCTATCAAGGGTGACTGGTCCCCCTGTAGAGCAACCTGTGTCAGATCGCACTTTCTCTATTTCAAATTCAAAATTTTCAACAAGGTAACCGGTCGTCCTACCATTCGCCCTAGCCATGATCAAATGATTTTAAATGTTGTCGCAGACCAGATTTTCACTTTTATCACTTTATCATTTTTATACATTATTTTATAGATTTCTTGATTTTTTTTTTTGTAGACAAAATTCAAATTAGAGGAGCCTATTTTGGAATTCAAATCTTGGAGCTATTCTATAAATAGATGAAGAAGATTGGAGAATCAACACATCAATACAACATAATTCTACAACACAACAAGAAAATCTCAGCAAAATTCTTATGCTTTCATTTTCACATCTTGTTGTAATAGCCTAAGCACTACACATTTACATCTTGCTTATTAGGCTTTCTTTGTTTATTATACTTGCACTTTCAAAGTTGTACACATTCATTTTAGATGCAATCTTGATTAATCAATCATCCAATTGTGTTCTCTTGGTGAGAAGCACTTGGTTGATTAGACTAGGTGTTGAAAAGTTTGGTGCTCTTCAAAGTTGTTGGTGTAAGAAAAGTTTGGCGCTCTTCTAATTGAGTTGTAATCATTTGGTATCGATTAATAAAATTTTATTTTTAAAATTCATTGGGATATACTGGGTGGTAGTGGATTAAACTTTAGGTGAGTCGAACTACTATAAATCATTGTGTTCATTCTTCTTATTATCTCTTACATTCTTGAGAATTTTTCACGTATTCAAAAAAGAGAAGAAAAATCTGAAAATTCAGGAAATTCTATTCATCCCCCTCTAGATTTTCATAGCTACTTGGACTAACAAGTGGTATCATAGCCAAACTTGTTACTAAGCTCGTTTACTCTTTGCGAGTGAAGAGAAAAAATCCATGGCTATGAACGAGAGATATCTTCCAACCGGTGCTTCATCCAACAAGCCGCCTCATTTTTACTCCGACAACTATGCCTTTTGGAAAGATGGAAAGAAGTGCTTCTTACAAGATTTCACATTCGATATCTGGGACGCGGTTATTAAAGGAGTGGCTCAACTAAGAAAGAAATTGGAAGACGAAACTCTAGCACCCAAAAACTTCAAGGAGTTCAATGATAATGACAAGAAATTATTCTGTCTAAATAGTAAGACCTTAAATATTTTTCATTGCTCTCTTACCACTACCAAATACAATCGTATTAGAGGAATAAGATCTGCACACGAAGTGTGGACAAAATTGGAAATCATCTATGAAGGAACCAAGAAGGTGAAACAAACTCGAAACATCATGCTTGTTAAGGACTTCGAAAATTTACTATGTTCGAAGGTGAAGGGATTTCAAAGATGGTGAAAAGGCTTGACAATATAGTCAATCCTCTTTGCCACTCAGAAAAATTATTTTCGAACAAGACAAGGTGACCAAAGTCTTAAATAATTTTCCCGGCACTTGGTCTGAGAAAGTCACGGCTATCACGAAAGCTCAAAATCTTGAAACGCTCAAATTTGATGAGCTTAGTGGAAATCTTCTTATTTATAAAGTCTACCTCAAAGAAATGAAGAATTCCAAACTATCCATTTCTCAATCGGGTATTCAATCTAATCCTACAGGTCTTGCCTCAAGTTGAAATAATGTGTAATATCCGAGAGATGAAGAAGATTAGGAAACAACCACTCTTGTGAGAAAATTTGCCGAGTTTGTAAATAAAAATAAGGCAAGAAAATCAAGAGACAACTCATACTTCCAATGAGGAAAACCCAGACATTTTATTGCCGATTGTCCTAAAATGGCAGAGGAAGAACAAAAGAAGAAAAAATTCTTTTCGAAAAAGATGGCCTTAAATACTGATGCTAAAACGTGGGATGAACTTCTTGCAAAAATTTCAAAAAGGATTTTAAGAGATTAAAAATAGAAAAAGATAATTTATTTTTTTCTTATGAATCTCTTGACCATCCACATACTATTACTCTTTCTAAGGTTAAAAGTCTTGATTTCGAAAAAGAATTGCTCACAAAAGAATTAGAAAGTTAAAAAAGGGAAGTGCAATGTTTTAACCTGAGCACCGATAAAGTTACTAAAATTCTTGGTGCACAACGAAGTGATCATTCAAAACTAGGACTTGGTTACAAACCTATTCAAACCAATTTCAAGAAAAATAACAAAGCTCCTACTTTTATACGTGCTAGTACTCCTAAAATTATCACATGCTTTTATTGTGGCAAAAATGGTCATTTATGTAGCACTTGTAGAATTAAGCATAGTACTAATTATTTTTGGAGACCCAAAAGTCTCAATATTAACCCCCATAGACCCCAACATTCAAGGATACCTAAAAATAATTTTATTTTAGGTACTTGGAGTAATAACGATAAAAGAGGATTCCAAACGGCTCGTGGACAGTGGATGTTCACGTTATATGACCAAAAAGGGACGTCTTTTTACAAACATCAATCTACAAGAGGGAGGAATAGTTATGTTTGGAAATGACAAAGGCAAAATCCTTGGGAATGGAGACGTTGGTAATTCTTCTTTCTCTCTTAATGATGTTTTATTTGTAGATGGACTTATGTTCAATTTGTAGGTTGGGCTTAAGTTCAATTATGTTGGATACAAAAATTTACAAACTATTTTCAAATATCAACATATCAAAGGACTACCCAAATTAAATTTTGAAAATATTGGCTTATGTGACACTTGTCAAAAGAACAAATTAGTTAGAAGTTGTTTCAAGCCCAAAGATAAAATTTCCACAACCAAGTCTCAACAACTTTTTCATCTAGATTTGTATATGAACATTGGCACGTCAAGCCTAAGTGGAAAACATTATACTTTCATTATTGTCGATGACTTTTCAGATATACTTGGTTTATTTTTTTTTCTAATAAATATGGTGCCGCTTATGATTTTGTTAAGTTTTTAGAATTGTAGAAATTGAAAAGGAGGATACTGTCAAATCTATAAGAGGTGATCGCGATTGTGAATTCGACGGTGAATTTAGAGTTCTATGTGAAACCAAAGGATATTCACATAATTTTTCGGCTACTAGAACTCGTCAACAAAATGGTGTAGCCGAAAGGAAAAAACGAACTCTACAAGAAATGTGTCGGTCAATGCTCAATGAATTTTCATTTACAAAATATTTTTGGGCCAAAGCCGGTAACGCCGCTTGATATGTGTTGAATCGAGTATATCTATTCGACCAAAGTTGAATAAAACTCCATATGAGTTTTAGAAAGGAAAAACATTAAATATTAGCTACTTAAAGATATTTGGTTGCAAGTGTTTCATCTTAAACACCAAGGATCATTTTGACAAACTTGATGTCAAAGCCGACCAAGAAATTTTTATGGGGTACTCGACTAAATACAAAGCATACCCAGTTTACAATAAAACAAGTTTGGTAGTCGAAGAATCTATACACATCAAATTTAATGAAGGCTCCGATGTTTAAAGAACCCCAAATAAAGATAGTGATGATGAAAATGATGGGGAACCTATTATTCCCAATATTACTCAAGATGACCAACTCTATTCCCAATATTACTCGAGATGGCCAACTCTCTTCTTCAAAAAATGTTCTACAAGAAGAAAGAGGTGACACTTAAAATATTCCTGTGGCATTAAAATTCAAAGAAGATCATCCTAAAGATCTGATTATTGGGGCTCCACTTGACAAGGTCATGACAAGAAAAAAATTTGACGAAAAATCTCTAATTTATCAAAAAGAGCCAAAAAATACGAAGGAAGCTATTGAAGATGAAGATTGGTTTCTAGAAATGCAAGAAGAGCTACCAATTTGAAAGAAATGAAGTTTGGTAACTTGTGACGCGCCCTCCATCTCACACTATTAAGTCATTTTGATGTTTTAGAGGCCAAATAAACTTTTAAGGCCACGTCTTAAGTTTATATTTCGAGTTTGGGACGAGCAGGGGTCAAAGTCAAAGACAAAATCGAGTTCCAACTTGACGCACGGGCAGCCCGTGCCTCCCCGCGCGGCCCGTGGACCTTGGTAAACGAAAATATGGCTTTCGGCTTGATGCAGGGGCAGCCCGTGCCTACACGCACGACCTGTGCGTCTGTGCGGGTCAGCATTGGCAGGATTTAGTATTTGAGCCATAACTTTCTCTACAAAATTGGTATTGTGCTGATTCAAGTTTCTATGGAAAGATAAGAGAAAGGGCTACAACTCTTATGAAGACTCCAGGAACAGATTCGAAAATCCCGGTCTGTATTTTCGCCTACACGTGAATATTGACTGCAATTGAGTTTCCTTTTTGGATTTGGACTTCTTTTCCTTTCTAGTTTGTTTAGGGTTTGCTTTGAGTCGAATCAAGTCGGAGTTGTAGGAAGTTCCAAAAGTTGTCGAATCAAGATTAGAAATTGTCAGGCCGGAGATAGATATTGTAAAACCAGAGTTGGAGGATGTTCCTGAAGTACTCTATCCGGTGAAAGGGGATTTGTTATCATTGGATTTTGATGATATGTTGAGTATTGATCCAACAATTGAATTTGATGATTTTTTAGAAATTGAAGTTGGTGGGACAGATAAGATAGAAAATTCGGTTGGTGTGCAAAACAAAAATTATGAAGCCGAAGATAATGAGAGATTGAGTGAGAAAAAAATTGAGAGTCCGGCCAAGAGTAGAAGTGAGATTCGAGTGATGGCCGAGAAAAAGGTGATTGATAATATTGAGTGGGCCGAAAACATGGGGGTAATGGCCATTGAAGTAAAATTCGAGGGAAAATCTATATTCATGAAAAAAGAGAAGAGAGATACTAGGAATAAGTTTTCATGTTCTAACACTTGTATCTTTGTTTTGCCTAGTATTATTATTTCTTAGTTACAGGTTTATGGAAAAATGGATGAATGTGCGTGCCGTTTAACATTTGATCCGGGTGGATTGATATAAATGTTCAACCTTTGGGGGTCCAACGTTAGGATTTGAGGACGAATCCCTTTCAAGAGGAGGGGAATGATGAGAATCCAGTCACGATGGATTCGGGCACCACTAGATGCAAGTTATCTCGAGTTCTTGAAGACTATGTAATTGAGTTCTTAAGTTCTTGTATTTGTTTATCATAGATTAGGTGTTTATTTTCGTTGTTTTGAGTCTTTTTGATGTTTTGGAAGCCAAATAAACCTTTAAGGCCACGTCTTAAGTTTATATTTTGAGTTTGGGACGATCAGGGGTCAAAGTCAAAGACAAAATCAAGTTTCGACTTGACGCACGGGCAGCCCGTGCCTACATGCACGACCCGTGCGTCTGTACGGGTCAGCGTTGGCAGGATTTAGTATTTGGGCCATAACGTTCTCTACAAAATTGGTATTGGGCTGATTCAAGTTGCTATGGAAAGCTAAGAAAAAGGGCTACAACTGTTATGAAGACTCCAGGAGCAGACTCGAAAATCCCGGATGCGTATTTTTGCCCACACGTGAATATTGACTGCAATTGAGTTTCCTTTTTGGGTTTGGACTTCTTTTCCTTTCTAGTTTGTTTAGGGTTTGCTTTTAGTCGTCTATATAAGGCAAACACTTGTTTATTTTTTCATAAGAACTTTGATATTGAATATTGATTAGAGATTTCTCTCCAACCCTTTGGGTTTTTCCAAGAGCTTCAAGATTGTTCATCTTGTTGTGAATTCTGACTTATCAAAAAAACTTCTGCATTTGTTTGTGGCGTTTACGCATACCGTGGTTCTTGCTTTGCTGAGCAACTGGTCGAGTTTTACACCAAATTAACCAAACTAGTGAAGATCTTGGGTTAACAACATATTGTTGTTGGGTCGTATGCACAATCGTTGTTGCGGTTCACATCACCAGGTGACTTAAGTCTGCTTGAATCATGAGATTGACTCATACTTAGCTGACACACAACAGAGTCTTCATTCCAGTCCGCAGTTGACTTCTAGAATCTTGAGTTAGCTCTTCCAGTCCTATCTATTACAATGCAGAATTACAAGGAAAAATGGGTGCCAACTTCCTAGCCTAAGTTTTACCTGGTATGATCAAAATCTAACAAATAAATTTCCTAACCGTGTTTATTCATTTTTACCCCTTATATTATTTTTCTCAATTTGCTCGAGGATGAGCATTGCTTTAAATTTGGGGGATTTTGATGTGTGTAAAATATACGTGCATTTTGGGGCTTAAAAGATATATAATTGATGCATTTAAATGCATATTTACTTAGTTTCCTTAAAAGAGCATAATACTGCATATTTTTGTAATTCTTGCAGGAAATGGAGCTTAAAACGAAGAAATAACAGTTGGAATACCTGGCTAGGATTGACAAATGCGAAGAGAAGATCAAAATAACAAAGAAAGTGGACAAAAACACTTCACAAGGTCAGACCGTGTGGTGTCACATGGCCTAAAAATGCCGTTGTGAAACCACACATCCGTGTGAAGAAGGGCAAAAACAGAGGGGGAGTCGTCGCCCACACGGGGGACAAGGTGTGTCACACGGCCGTGTGGGAAAAGGATGGCATCGCACCACCTGGTCGTGTAATCTCACATGGTTGTGCCAAGGAGGTCTGAAACCAACACCACAAGGCCGTATGGTGTCACATGGCCATGCCTTGTGGGACTCTGTTTCGACGCGTTTTTCAGAGTTTGCTTCCCGTTCCAACTCTACAAGTGATCTCTCCGAACATCTATAAAAGGGACCCAAGGCTTTCACGAAAATTCATCCATCATTACACAATACAACACATAAAATTACATAGGAACACAAGATCCGAGGTCTTCTGAGAGAGGAGAGCTAGTTCGTGAAGCACACCACAAAGCCTTTCGCATCTACGGGAGAACAAGAGCTTTGAGTGCTTGGAAGGAGAATACATCCTAACAAGAAGGGTTTTCTTTCTATGTCTAAGAACTCTTGTCTGTGCTTAAACGATGTCTTAATGTTGATTCTAATATGTCAATGAGTTTATAATCAATGTTTGGCATATCTTTCGGATCTTAGGGGCATAATTGAAACTGTGGATACATGTTAAATATGATTATTTATTTTCTTAAATAATTCATGCTTTCTATTTTTTGAATTCGAGTGCTTATTTATAATTGCTTTTATTTGTTGGGAATAAATTGCATGTCATATTTGTTAGTGCGAAATTCGGGAGATGAGTTCTAACAAAGACGAAAATCAATTCAGACATAAACGAATGTAATGAGTCGGGAGACCTACAACTGTTTGTGGGGAGTTACTCAATTTATAAATCTTTTGGGAGTTAGTAATAATTGTAACAAGTCGGAAGACCTACAATTGTTATTAATCAACTGTTTATTTATCGCCCGTGAGGGGGAATAGGCTAACATAGGAATTGAACCCATAGAATTGCATTAATTGATTTTTAAAATTTTATTTGCATTTAATATTGAAGAAACATGTTGAGATTATGTGCCTAAGGTTGCTTCTATATATGGTGAAAACATTTGTGGGGTTCGCAAATTTATTTCTTTTGTTTTCTTTTATTATCGATTTTTTTGTTAAAATAACTTGATTTTTGGTCGCTTCAATAAAATTGGAATACAATGTTATTATAGCCTAAGTGTTTCGAATATCAATCCTTGAGGAATACGACCTTGCTTGGCATTATTCTATAAACTACACTGTACACTTGCAGTTGTATGAACCAAAATATTTTTGGCGAACAGTTTCTCTCAAATTGATTCAACTATTCTTGTATAGCTAGAATCCAATGTGTGTCATCCAATACTTGTGACACATATTTAGGCTCTATCTGGGAAATGAAACAAGTAAACATAGCTTCATGTTGAGTCCTAGATTTGGTTCTTACTCCATCTCTAACATCTCCACGATTAACTCAGGTGGATGTTCTCTCAGCCATCTCACATCTTGTTGGAGTAAGTCTGATGGGTTCAGTAGTCTCGTAGCTAAGTTGTCTTGAATAGATTCCTCATCATCATTCAATTGTAGACCTTCCAACTATCTCTGAGATTCAGCTATCTCATCTTCATCAGGGTTGAGTCCTCTTATATCTGCTTCAACATAAGGACTCTTCTGAACAGTTGGTTGATTCCTATTGTCAGCTAACTCATTTATGTCTTCTCCATTGACATTAGGCTCATCAAAAACCACATGGATAGACTCTTCTGTGGCCATAGTCCTCTTGTTCAGCACTCTATAAGCTTTACTCTCAGCTGAGTGTCCCAAAATGATACCTTCATCAGCTTTAGCATCAAATGATTTTCAGTTGTCCTTGCCATTGTTGTGAATGTAGCATTTACATCCAAAGATGCAAAAATATCCAACACTTGGCCTTCTCCTTGTCAAAATTTCATAGGGGATTTTGGATAGCTGTCTGTTAATCATACACCTATTCCGAGTGTAGTAAGCAGTATTAATGGTTTTAGCAAAATCTCTTAGGCAAACCATTTTCAGCTAACATTGTCCTCGCAGCTTCCTTGAGAGTTCTGTTCTTCCATTCTGCTGTGGAGTTCTTGCAGCTGACAACTCATGAGCAATACCATTTTCAATGCAATACTGAGTTATAATCCGATTGAAAAACTCAGTTCCTCTGTTAGACCTTCTCTTTATAATGGTTTGACTCTTCTCATTTTAAACTCTTCTCATCAGCTGAGGAAGATTCTGCAACGTTTCCTTCTGTTAACACATAAAGATTGTCCATGTGTATCTTGAATAATCATTTACCACCACTAAGGTGTATTTCTTTCCACTGATAATACTAACTAGTTCACTAGGACAAAACAAATCCATGTGCAATAAGTGCCAGATCCTGGTTGAGGAAGGACTTGGCTTGTGCTGGAAAGAAGACTTAATTTGCTTTCCCATCTGGCTTGCATCACAAATGCTTTCTTTCTTACATCATAGATGACTTCTTGCAAGCTTGTTGATTGTGTTGAAATCCAGGTGACTCAGCTTCTTGTGCCACAATCAACTTGATTCGGCTATACTTTTTGCTAGAAGACATGTGCTTGGTATATCAGTTGACCAATCCACTACATATATGTTTTTCTGCCTTGATCCTTATAGCACAAACACATTTGATTCAGCATCCTTGATTTGGCATACACCCATGTTGAATCCAACATTATAGCCTTTGTCACAGAGTTGGTTGATGCTCAGCAGATTGAAGTTGCCGCCTTCAACATAGGCTACATCTATGATTTCTAGTCCATTCTTCCTAATGGATCCAGTGCCTTTGATTTCCCCTGGAGCTTCATTTCCTCCAAATATGACTTTAGAAACTTTGATTTCCTTCAACTTTGACAGATTTTTCTTGTTTCTGTCATATATGTCCGAAACAACCACTATCAATGTACCTTGTTCCTTGGCACTCGGATGTTCCTTGAACCTCGCAATTAAGGAAATTAGGTATTAGGTACCTATACTTGTATGGGCCCTGAGTGGTTAGCAATATAAGGTGATCCAACCAACCTATAGCCAAATGATCTAACTCTAAGAGATTGCCAACTATCAGTTCCATAATCATAATGAACATTTTCAAATTGCTTGGGGGCTTTAGGCTCATACAACTATCGGTTTTGTCATGCATGTGTGTGTGTTTGAACATTTGCTTTCTTGGGGTAATAGTGGAATTTTTGTGCATATTGGGCTTTGTGCTTGGGTGCATATGTGTGCTGATTATAGCTCTTTTGCCTTGGGAATGACCTATATTGAGTTTGAGGTCTTTGCCACTTTGGCTTTTATTCCATTGGTCTTGGTTGATATCTCATTTGGTTATTCCAATTAGTCTGGATTGGGTAGTTTCTACCATTCCCATCATATGATTTTCTTTGCTGAAATCTCTGGGGCTTTTGGTAGCTCTGTTTGGATTTTGCAGAGTATTTCATGTTTGGAATCTGCTGATGGACACTTATGAATTTAGTTTCAGTTGTGATTGTGATTGTGAGTGGGTGTAGGTGCAACATATGGTGCTTTGGATTTTCGGACTGTCTCATTGCTTGATGATCCTTTCACCATAACCACTCTTGGGACTTGGGCATGCACAAAGGAATTAAATCAAATGCCTGTCTTGTCACCACTTTCTTTCTGAATCATTATACGTTCACCCAATAATTTGGATGCCTTAGTGAATGATGCAATCACATTTTTAAGATCCTTTTTCCCTATTTTCTGTAGCATCTAAGTCTGCTTGGATCTTGGCTATTTCAGCTTTTAGCTTTGTGTTTTCATCAACTATGTGACTTAGAGTACTCAGCTCCTTAGTCAGCTGTGAGTTTTGGCATTTAAGCTGGTTGTTTTCCTCATTTAGGAGTATGTGTGAGGTTTTTATGTGCTCAAAATCTTTCATCATTTTCCCAATAGAATCATAATGATCTGTGGGTGATGAAGTGTTTGTGTCACTATCACTATCACTTGAATCTGAATGAGATGAGTTAGAGTGTATCTCGTCTTCTTGATCTTTGGAGTCTTGTTCTTTGGCAATGAGGCATATCAAAGCCTATTCCTCTGTGTCACTGGAGTAGTCAGCTTCACTACTATCTGACTCTTCTTGTTCTTTGCGCTTAGGTGTGTCAGCAGTCTCCGCAGCCAACATGGCTTTCTTCTTTTCTTGTCTTCTCTCTCTTTGAATACTTTTCTTTCTTCTTCATTTCTATACTTGTTGATTGATGGACAAGGACAGTCAACAGCAAAGTGTCCTAGTTGCCTGCAATTCCAACACAGGTTCTCACCTCTCTGCAAGTCAACTCTTTTAGCTCTCTGATACTCAGTTCTTTGATGATCAGCTCTTTTGGGTGGTCTGTCCTCCCTTACTTTGGAAGGTGTTGAGTGTCTTGGTGATGATTCACCCTTGTTTCTCTTGTAGTTATTATAGAAGAACTTATTGAATCTTTTAACCATCAGGTCAATCTCTTCTTGGTCTATGGCCTCCTTGGATTCAGTTCTTTTTACTTCACCATCCATGAGTGCAGCTGTCTTGGGTAGAACTTCTTCATTCTCAACTCAAACACATAGGCTTTAAGATCATAGAACAATTTGTGGTTTGATGTCCTAGTAAGATCCATGGAGTGTCTCAGGGCCATAACCATCATTTCCCACTCAGTTGGGAGAGACCTTAGTGTCTTCATACACATTTCCGTCGGTGTATATTCTTTCCCTAGAGCTGAGAACTCATTGGTCATCTCTCTAAATCTAGCATCCAGCTGATTCACACTTTTACCTGCAATAATAATAAAATTTTCAAATTTTTGAACAGCTACAGTTAACTTATTTTCCTTAATTTGAGCAGACCCTTCACAAATTAATGTAAGTTTTTCCCAAATCTCTTTGGCCATTTTAGAAGATTTAACTTTATTAAACATGGCCTTATTAAAAGTTTTATAAAGTATATCATTGGCAACATTGTCCAAGTTGTATCTCTTTCTGGTCCACTTGCAGCGTGGTTTATCTACCATGGCAGGTCTATGCTCTGCAGGTGCTTCATCTTCTCCTTCAGCAGGATCAACCTTTCTTACAACTGTATTAACCTTTAGGATTTGAAGTAGCCCATCCTCAATCACGAATCACATTTCACCATGCAGGGCTGATAGATGAGCCTGTATACGTATTTTCCAATCATCAAATTCTTCAATGGTCAACATTGGAATGCGAGTTAGATTACCTTGAGTGAGGCCTAACGTGTACACCTCTTGTCATGAAGATGTGATCTTATCTACTGATGGGTCTTGTTCTAAGCCTAATCCTCTCGTCTTAGGGTAGGATATCCATAAACCTTAAATCACGGGAACTTTTCCTTTTTGGTTGACAACTTCTATAGGGCTGACTAATCCCACTATCCTGCTTCCATGATAATATTTTTTCTTTTGAAATAAAAGCTTTAAAAACTCAAGTGTTGATTCTTTGAAAAAGAATGAGATCTAGTTTAGTAACCAGTGCGGAAGGCTCAATGAACCAACCGCTCTTATACCACTTGTAGGTCCTAAGGGGTGATGTGTAAAGTTTAGAAGGGGGAAGGGGGGATTGAATAAACTTTACCAACTTTTGGATTTTAGTCCTTTTAAATAATTTTAGAGTTAACTCAAGTCAGCTAAGTCCTTGAAGGACAACTAGGTTGGCTTACATAGCAATGTTAGCCACTCAACAAACTCGACTGAGCTGTTGATAGTATAACTTGGTTGTTTTCATCTAACACTTTGAAATGCAGTTGACTTAGTTTTGTCAGCGGAAGACTTTTCACCCTTAGAGTTTTAAGTACGTTTTTCAACACTTATTTTCGCAACGTTATTATCAGCAGACTTAAGCAATTTTAATGTATCTGTTGATATAAAATAATGCAAGAATTAACTGCGTTGAACAATAAATAGACACAAGCAGCTTTAATAGTGGTTTGAGGATGGGGTAATTTCTCTAGTCCACACTTCTCCAACTCCTAGAGGAATCCATTAGGTAACTTAACTTGGTTACAAAGTAGTTAACAGTCCGAGTCAGCATTGATCACACAACCTACTGCTCCTAGGACTCAGCTTCTTCACAAGACAGTTGCCCTGTTACTTCAGCTCCCTTCAAACATTTGGACTTGATCATGTAGCCCTCCAATAGGTTCAAAGCACCGGTTCGATCTAGAACCTCACTACTTCTCCTTCAACCTTGGAGAGTAGACCACTTTGTTCATGGAAAAAAGTTTTCCTCTTCAATTGATGAAGTAGTCTTTCCTTCACAAAGTGTGTTGGATTGATTTCCTTCGAGTTTAGTATTGAAGATTTCTTTGAAAGTTTAAGAGATGTTTGCAGGTAATTGCTTGATTGCTTGCATACTTGTGTTAAACTCGGTTCAGTTCGTAACCTTCTCTCACTTGCTTCCTCAGCCTTTTATAGTGCACATTTGATATTATGTCCGTTGAAGATATATACATAATTTTCAAATCACACATCGTAGGTTGATGGTTTGTCTTGCAACATTGATGTAGACCATACCTTGAATTTAATGCTCTGCAACCTTTCCTTAAACTCTGTCGAATTTCAGGTGCTTCACATTGGTCCCTTGCTTTTTGCACTCTTTCAGCAAAACAATTTTATTGCTGGCAGCCGTACACATGCCTATTTCCAACAAAACCTTGACTTGTCTTGACAACGGATCTCTTTCATCTTTCTTCGAGTCTTGTCTGTTGCGTATCCCTTTGACATTGGATTCCAATCATTTTGAAATGACTTTGATGTCACCACCGACGAGACGCTTTTTCATTCACTTGATCGATTCCTCACTTCACTTCGCTTCACTCAGCTGCCACACAGCTGGGTCTTCACTTCAGTCTTCAGTCGAGTCTTGTAATATTCAACTTGGCTAACTTCAACTCAGCTCATACATCCCTATATATTACAAGTAATTACATTTGTAATGGGTACCAACTTCATAATCTAAGTTTTACATAGAATCGTCAAAATCTATACATAAATTTTTCCAACAATTCGAAACTAGGGATAGAGCAATGTTTAATAAAGTTAAATCCTGCAGAACAACTAAAGAAATTTGGGAAAAGCTGACCTTAAGCTGTGAAGGTTCAGAGCAGACAAAGGAAAACAAGCTTACAGTTGCAGTTCAAAAGTTCAAAAATTTCAAGATGATGACTAGAGAGTCATTATGTCGGCTTTAGGAAAAGAATAAACACATAAGGAAATGTGTATGAAAATTTTGAGAGCACTCCCAGCTGTGTGGGAAACGAATGTGATGGCTTTAAGGCACTCTATGGACTTAACCAAGATATCAAACCATGAGCTATTCTCTGATTTAAAAGCTTATGAATTCGAGCTCAAGAGGAAGGAGCAAGATGAGATAGTTGCACCAAACACAGTTCAGTTTTGTCAGTTCCTAATAGGGAGATTTGATCAGCGGCTTGTGAGTTCAACACTTGTTCTTCTATTTATTTTTTGTTGACCATGTATTTTTTATTTTTCTGTTTATTTTAGTTTTCTATGGGAATATTTGGGCAAAATTGGTAAGTTTTAAAAATTTCTGGGCAAGGTTTTTTGTACCTTTTTTGTCTTCTTCATGAACGATTGATGTTTGGCTATCCAATTTATTAGTTTTAGGATTGAGAAGAATGATGTTTCAATTTCATTCTTTTTTTCCATTTGTGTCATTTAATTTTCAGTTAATTCAAGTTACTCTCGTATGTTATGAGTTTCTTTTTTATAGAGGGAAGAAAGATTGAAACAATAAATTTTATATTATTTTTTTTGGAAAATAGTAGTTAAAATGTATTTTTAAATTATTTAGGAGGCAAGTTTTTCAATTAAGTTGTTTTGTTTATAAAATTTGTATTATTTATAGAAATATTATGAAGTAGAGGACACAACCACTGCCGCCACCCCAGGCCCCGACTCTGTCCCTGCTTTTATCACTTATATTTTTAATTTTGCTTTACATCTTTTGTACTCTCACTTAATCTACTCCTTGTGTTCTTCAGAAAAGAACAACCAAATTATTTTAGTATTAATAGTTTTTTTTATTCTATTAATCTATCAAACATGATTAATTAATATTTTATGTTAAGGTTATTACTTTTTTTTTTAATTTAACATATATATTAAGATACTTTTCATTAGCTAATACACTTTACTATGAACATCCTATTCATTATAAATTTAAAAAATATATAATATTTATTTAAATACATGTTATTTAATTACATAAAGAAATTTTCAAAAAATTGAATTACTAATAAAATTAAGAAAAGTCCATGAAATTATGTTAAATTAAAATATAGTTATTATAATCAAGTGAAAGTGGTAAAAATAATGTATAGACAAGATTATACTTTTGTGAATTTAAAATGGTAACTATTACATTACGATAATTTAATTGTTTATATTTATCTAATATTATGTGAAACCAAAAATAGTTTTTTATAAAAGCTTGAGAATTATATAAACAGTAAAATATTATATTACTAATATTTTAAGTATTAAAAGTATTTTAAATTGAAATATGTCATATATTTTGTATATTTATGATGAGTATAATATCAATGAGTAAAATATTAGTTAACCAAATGTATCGTGCAAATATAAAAAATTATTAGGAACAATGTGAATTAAAACATAGTCATCAAAACATAAAGTGCTATAAAATTTTAATTTAGTTTAATATTAAGTAGAAATGTTTACTAGAATATAAATATTACTTTGTAAATTATAATCTTCTAAAATAATTTTACTATAAATAATATGTAAATGCGACATGATTATTTTTTCAGAGTATACAGGGTAAAATGACAAAATGATATTATTTAAGTAAAAATGAGATAAAATGAGTATAACAGAGTAAGATGATACTCAATATTTGAAAATATTACCAATATGCACATGAAATACAAGTATAATTTCAATGAGTGTGGACTAATAGTATTTCTTTTAATGTGAATTATTGTTGGTGATATTTTGACAAGAAAAGTTTGTCTTTTCTTGAACTGTTAGTATTTCTTCACCATAGTTAAAATGAGTGAAATTCGCAAGAGAGCATTAAATAAATAAATTCAGATACTTTTAATCAATTGTGCCTACCCTGAGTTAATGGACATCTAATTGGTTAAATTGGACTCCAAATGAATGATGTTGTTGTTTAGTTCATTTATTGTGCAGCAAATGTTCATTTATTGTGCAACTAATGCAAATATGGGTAAATATGCAGGCTATCCCAAAAACGTTGGTCGACAACATACCAGATAACTGGCTGGAATAGTAGCTTTGAGAGGTCCAAGCCGGCATGTTTGGAACGTAGACATGGTGACAAATGGAGATATATTGCTTCTCAAAAATGGTTGGGAAGAATTCGTTAAACATCACTCGCTTGTGGAAAATGATATTTTAGTCTTCAAATATAATGGGAACTCAAGATTCGATGTTTCGATATTTGATCAAGAAAACTTTTGCCAAAAAACATCATCCTACTTTGTTAGAAAATGTGAGCATACATGCGATAAGCGAAATAGAAGTTTCGAAGAAGACTCTAAAAACATTCATGAATCTTCAGATGACGTTGCTGATGGTGATAAAGTGAAAAAGCGCAGAAATGAAAATACAAGTGCATCACCGTGAAGAATACAACTTGCTCATTCTACTTAAAAGGGTCAAAGAGAAAACAAGAGTAAGTATCATTAAGATGTCATTTCAAATTCCGTGTTACATTTTTTCATTTTAACTTCTTTGACTTATTTGGTACGGTTAAACAATGTCCGCGTAGTACTTATTTGTTCTAGCTAAAATCTCATAGGAGGGAGGTGACATAAGATGAAAAAAATAGAGCGCACCAAATGGCAATTGCATTATCATCTGAGAGCAGTTTTATCGTGGTTATGCGGACATCACATGTCTACAAGGGGTTATTTATGGTAAAAGTTTATATCATCATTTAAGTTAGTCGATGTTTTAGCAATTTTATCATCACTAGTATATCGCTCATGCGTTGCAGTAATGTAATATAATAATGTATTATATAATCAGAATGTAATCCCTAGAATTGAATTGAATGGATAAATAAAAAAAACTTGATCAGCAACCCATACAATATTTTAACCAATTTTAGATTTCAAAAGTTTGGTAAGTAATAACTTTTTATTTTTAAATATATATAAAAAAAATTAAAATATACCAAAATTAGGGCTAGGGTACAAAATTTATCAAGATTCTCAGCTTTATTTATTAAATTTAGATTCTGTCGATATATAATATATTAAAACTTACCTAAACTTACATTTTCTGCTACATAATTAAATTACTATTTTTACACTATTTTTTAGTGATTTTATCATCACTTTGGCTTGTCTATTGTAGTCAATCCCTGCTGAGTGCGCGAGGGTCTATCTTCCGAAGAGAAGTCAAGAAGTAGAGCTTTGAGTCAATGACAAGACATGGGTAGCTAAATATCTAGATAAAGGCAAAGGTGGTGGACTTAGTGGTGGTTGGAAAAAATTTGTGCTAGAGAACTTTCTCCAAAAATTCGATGTGTGTGTGTTTGACCTTGCAAGTGGAACGCACAACACTTGCACGCTAGATGTGAAAATCTTCCATGTTGTTGAAGAGGTGATTTCACCATCACAGGTTACCCGAGGCAATAGTAGAAGGTTGAAAAGGTATATCAGTGACTCGTCTAGTGACAACCCATCGACTGACGACCCGTTCAGTGACGAAGATGTATGATTTTTTCATAAATAGTTAAACTTTATTCCATAATTTTTTTTAATTATTCCAAAAACAAAAGTGCATTGTAGTTTGGCTTGTTATGGCTTACTTCTTTTACGATCAGACAATTCCGTTTAAATGAAATTGCTTTCAAATATGCAATTGAGATCCTCTATTCTATTTAGTGTTTCAGCTTATACTCTTATAAATTATTTAAATATCACGTGTACAAACATGATGTCATCATGTATACACATGATGTCATCATGTATACGTTGCATGTATTAATACCATTAAGATAGAATATGAAACACTAAATTCGTACAGAATACATGATCTCAATTATTCTAATATGTGCTTAGGGTTGATATTGAATTGTGGATTGCTTTTCAAGTTATTCCCTAAGTTGACTATATGGAACCGTATTATATGAATGTTTGATAAACTCAACTTATGTACGAGTTGTCAAATAAGATTTTGTGTTGAGTTAAATGGAATATATAACAATATTTATATGTTAAATTAAATGGAATACATAATATTACCATGGGTGAGACTACAACTTACTAGGAAACAAAATCAGAGAGAAAAATATACTTGTTATTCAAAAAAATCATATGCTTCTATATTTTAACTGAATAGGACTACAAGGGAAATTCAGACAATTACATATTGTTGTTAAGATAGTGTTTCTTTACCTTGTATTATATTTATTTTTCATATAGGATTACTAACAATGTTTACTTTGTATTATAAATATTTAAAATCATACATTAAATTACTTCATCATCTACTTGAATTGATCATAACAGTAATGGGGTTTTTGAACTCAACTCTCCTACTATTACAAAACTCAATAAAAATCATACATTTCTCCGTGAAAATTTAATCTTGTAACCTTAATTTCTTGTTCTATTATTCGAATTTATTCTTTCTTATTCATTTAATATGCTAATATGAATAAGAATATTTTATTTCTCAAAACATTGTCAAAATGAATTTTAACTTCTTCAAACTCCTCCTATTATGATCTCATGTTTAGATATATATATATATATATATGTTTCTCTATCCTAATTATTTCTTGAACAATGTTGCATTTATTTGTACATTTCGATTATTAATTAATAGTGAAGCCAACGTAATTTATATTCCATTTTTTGTCAAGTGTCGAATGTGCGCGCATAGTTATTGCAAAAGATAAACCTTTTGATATCATCTCAAGTGCAATTTTCATTAAACTTGAAGCTTGATATATACACACTTTTTTAATAAGTGCATTCACAAGACCAACCTTATCCTTCTTCTTCAGTATTTTCTCTCATAGGGCAACAAGCAGCAGCAACGCAGAGGTTATTCCCTTGTTGGTATCAGTTTTAATATTTTAAATCCGTTAGTGATGCCAAGCAAGTTTACCATGAATCTGCATAAGATGGTAAAATGAAAGACATAAATATCATGTATATAATTAGAGACTTGAATAGATTTTGACATGACTAAATTTGTTGGGTACAATTTACATGAAAAATTTCAATTAAATCCTTACTTTCATATGAGTTTTTAGGTTCACTATGTCTTCACTTTGTTTCACAAGATACATGTTATTAATCTTGTAGATTTCTTTCAAGTCAAATTGCATTGTATAACAATAATAATATTTATAATGCAATTAAATATACTAAATTATATTACTAATTTGTTTAATTACATTAGCAAATCTATATAGTACTTCATGTGCAATGCACGTGCTCTTTACTAGTTAAATATAAATAAACAACACTCAACTATCAATTAAGATGTAATGTTATAAAATAAGGCTTTGCTGATAGAAAGTATTACCACGTGTCATTTTATCATGTGCTCTCCTTTTTAATTAAATAAATAAATATGACCAAGTAATACTAATATCATTCAAAATGTCCATAAAAAGTTGGAATGCGTACAGTGTATAAAATTTGGTCATGTTGAAAGGAAAGTATCATCAAATATCATTCTGTAGTGAATTTGGCATGTTTTCTTAATTTAATTTTTTGATATAAATAAATAATACTCAATTCGTACAAAAATATTCCTCAAATAAGATATGGTGTTTGTATAACAAGGATAGGCAGACGAAAAAGTATCTCCACGTGTTGAGTATAAACAAGATTGGAATGCCATAGAAACAAGAGCATCAAAGAATTTAGCTCTCAAAGTCTAATAAAAGTATAATTGTTTAATTGGCTCTAGCAATTCGAGATCTAGCTGGACAGAATAATTCTAAAGCTAAGCTCAAATGTGACATAATATGCAAGTTACATTTTAAGTAAGCTTCAGCTAAACAAATTCATGCTCGTTTTGAAACTCAAAACTTTTTCTAGTATTCGACTGATTATGAGCTTGGAATCATTTATAGCATATTGAATGAAAGATCACTGCCAGAATCTGTCCTACATCTTAAGACATAAAAATAAAAATAATATTTAAAAATAATAAGTAAATATAAAATAACTTCATTGCCCTTCTACCACACTCTCTCTCTACTGCAACTTACTTTTTAGTTCCAAGATTGTAATAATTACTTCCAACTGTTTCTCTCTTCACATGACAGTAACTATTATATATTAGTATTTCTTATACGAATCGCATAATTATTTTATTGGTTATAATTGGAATCAACCTTGTGCTCTAGTGGTTGGGATATGTGTTGTAAAGGTGAATGACCCGGTTCGATCCCATACGAGTGCGTGTGTCCCCTCCCCAAGTTCCCCCCATTGTACTCATAAAAAACTTTATTGGTTATAATTAGTAAACATAATAATTATCCATTTACATACAAATAATTATTCAACCTTTAAGTCCTTTGATTGAAAAGTCATGATTTCATTTTCCAACACTGTCTCTCCAATATAATCCACTTTTTATGTTCCCAAGATAATAATAATTACTTGCATATCTTTTTCACTCACATCAAATTAAATATATAATTTGTATATCTCTCTATCTCTCCCTCAATAATAATTATTAATCAAATTTTAATTATAACCATAATTATTTTATGTGGTAAATACTTATTTTCAAACTGTGTTGTGAGCATTATGAATAATTCTTCACTATATGTTGACTATATTACTTATTTAATTTATTCCCCTCCATATTTTATTTATTGAATTTTATTATTCTATATATTAAATAAACTAGTATACATAAACTATAGTGTAAAATATTTTTTTATATTTTTTAGTATATGAAGAGTTAAATAACATATAGTAATATACGTTACACTATATCAAACATATCCATACTAGTATATATTACAATATAGTATGTGTAATATTCATACAAATATTTGTTACACTGTAGTATATATATAAATATAATAATATATAGCCAATTATATATTAATTAAAATGAGTTTGATCATATTCAACCACTAATAATAATTGTTAGTCAATATATGATTATTATAATAATTATCCGTTTAATGACATATAAATATTTTTTACGTGGTGAATACTTCTTCTCAAGCGTGTGACCGTTATGAATATTTTTTTCACTTTGTGTTGACTATATTACTTATTTAATTAACTCTTATCCATATTTTTTCGGCTCGGTTATTGTAGATCTTCCATTTCTTAAAATCTCTCTTTTGATTCAAAATCGTGGTGTAACGTGTATCCTCCCCTGTTCCGGTGATGGAATAGATGAAAAAAATCAAAAAATGGATTTTTGTTCAAGAATGAAATCTTTTTGGAACTGTCCATATCCGGTTCATCCATCAGAATCATATCACACCCCGGATCTGATGAAATAGGATGAATATAGATAGTCTTTTGTAAATATGTAATTATCTTGAATATATTAACCAGTTCTTTATTTTCTGATAGCCTGGAAGGGACAAAAGAAAGATATTGTTGTTTCTTCAACAATTTATGATCTTTAGTTTTATTAATCTATATATTAGAATAAACTAGTATACATAAACTATATTATAAAATATTTTTTATACATATTTTTTAGTATATGGAGGGTTAAATAACATATAGTAATATAGTTATAATATATCAAATGTATTCATACCATATATTACTCTATAGAATATGGAATATTCATACTAATATTTGTTATACTGTAGTATATATATATAAATATATGTTAGGAAATTTATTTTATAGATTTGATGATGTTTAGAGAACTTTGTATTAGGAAGTTGGAATACCCCATTTTCGTTATATAAATTATACTTTGTAATAGATAGATTATTAGCCCAGTCAAATAGCAGCTATGTAGAGTATGCATAAGCCCTGGTGAAGAATGAAGAGAAGAATCAGTTGAGTCGATCAGAAGACCTTCCGTTAAGTGCATCAGGTAAGTCATTCAGTAGACCTATAGCCGAGTTACCAAGGAATGATGGAAACTACTCAAGTCAAGGGGAAAATTGGTTAAAGGACTCAGAGACAACTAAAAAGGGTTTGTTGTGTTGAAGTCAAAGGACTTACCTGTTTTGGTAATGAACACAGACTTGCAATCTTAAAGTGTTCCGGATGAAAGAGTGCAAGAGGAACGAGCAAATGGGAAGCTTGCAGAACTCTGACATATTTTCAAAAGCCTACAAACATCAGACTAACAAGGTCGAGTCAACATCAAAGTTGCAGCAACAAGATGAGCTAACAAACACTAAGTAAGAGACACTAAGTAAGAGTTTGAATTTTGTCTATCTCTTTAACGGACAAAATTTGAAACACCTACTATAAAAGGCTGAGGAATTTTTAGAGAGAAATAGAGAGCATTCATACAAGTACAAGACACAAAACTGAGAAGCAAAATTCAAGTGAAAGCAAGAACTGCAAATATTCATCCTCGACTCATTATAAATTTTGTGCTCTTTTAATTCTACAATTTAAATTCTGCATTTTTTATTTCATTACTAATCAAAAAGTACAAGTGTTGATAAACCAAGCTTAAAAATGGTGTAAGGCTTCCGTTGTAAAACGACAAAACTAATTTTCTAAAAGTTAACTTCATTCAGTTAAGTTAATCTATCAACAACTCTCTCAGAGTCCGTTGAGTGGTTAACTCTTCTGCTGAAGCTTAACACAAATCTCTTAAAAGACTTAGTTGTTTTCTTGAAAATTCTGAGTTTTTAAAAGAAAGAAAAAAAAATTGGGTAAGGTCTGTTCAAAATCCCCCCCACCCCTTCTAGACATTACTCTGCACCTCTTGGGACCTACAAGTGATATTAGAGCGGTTGGTTCAAAGAACTTTCATCACTGGGTATTGAACTAGATCTCATTTTCAAAAACATCAGCACTTGAGTTTCTTAAAATTTTATCTAAGTTATTATCATGAGAGAAAATCTATATCATATTCCCATGTTTATCTTTGAGGAATTTGATGACAAGAAAATTCATATGCAGGCACATCCCTCGGCAGTTCATGATGAAATTTGTCATCGAAGATTGACCCATTAGAATCACCAAGGTGAATACAGTTGTAAGAGCAGCAGGAGATGATGCTGAGAGAATTGCTGAGGTTTATAAATCCAGGAGCGAATAGAGAAACAAAGATAGAATGAGACACACCTTAAATAATGTGGTTAATTACATATTATACGAAACTTTGGATAAAGAAATGTTTAACAAAGTCGAATCCTGCAGAACAACCAAAAAAGTTTGGGAAAAACTTACCTTAATCTGTGAAGATTTAGAGCAGAAAAAGGAAAACAAGCTCACTGTTGCAGTTCAAAAATTCGAAAATTTCAAAATTATGACTAGAGAGTCATCATATCAGTTGAATGCACGGTTTACAGCGATAAAAAATGAGTTATCGGCTTTAGGCAAAGAATAATCACAGAAGGAAATGTGTATGAAAATTTTGAGAGCACTCCCAACTGAGTGGGAAATGAAAGTGATGGCTCTAAGGAACTCTATGGACTTGACCAAGATATCAAACCATGAGCTATTCTCTGATTTCAAGGCTTGTGAATTTGAGCTCAAGAAAAAAGAGCAAGATGAGATAGTTGCACCAAAGACAGTTATGTTGATAGTTGGAGAAGTTGCGTTGATAGTTGGAGAATCCAAGTAAACTGATTCCAAGGACATCATTGAAAAAGAGGAAATTGCTTATTGTCAAGAGATTTAACAAGTTCTTTAACAAGAACTATAAGAGGAACAAATGAGAGTCCTCTATAAGGCATTCAACTCCCTCTAAAGGAAATGAGGAGAGAACCCCAAGAGATATGCGAAGAAAGTGGAAGACTTGTCCTGGAATTGCAGACAACCAGGTCATTTAGAAGTTAACAGCCCCTATCCACCAGCCAACAAGTACAAAATAATGAGGAAAAGAAATTCTTAAGGGAAAGAAGACAAGAAAGAAAGAAAGCAATGATGGCTGCAGAATCAGAGACAACCAAGTGCAAATAGACAGTTGAGTGAGAAGTAGTGAAGCTGACTACTCTTCTAATACTGAAGAAGAGGCATTGATTTGTCTCAAGGCTAAACAACAGGAAGATGAGGTAATCTCTAACTTGTCTGATTTAAATTCTGATGATAGAGATCATGACACACACACATCATCACCCATTGATCTTTATGATTTATTAGGTAAAATGATGAAAGAAATTGAGCACAAAGAGTTGACAGCTAAAATAGCAAAGGTAAAAGCAGACCTTGCTGCAAAAGAAAAGAGAGAACAAGAGCTCAAAGGTGTAATAGCATCACTCAGCTAATCATCATAAAACATTAGATGAATTGATGATGTTTCAATTGAGAGCAAGAGTGCTGGATAAAAAGACAATGATCACAGAAGAGTCAATTCATGTAGTTTTGATGAGCGAAATGTCAATGCAGAAGACATTGATGAGTTAGTTGAAAATATGAATCAACCAACTATTCATAAGAGTCCTTATACTGAAATAGCTCCCAAAATACTCGATCCTAATGAGGATGAGTTAGATGAATCTCAAAGAGATCTGGAAAGATTATAGTTGAACAAAGATAATAAAGAAGAAGTTGTTCAAGAGAAAGCTGACTTACTCCAACCATGTGTGAGATGGCTGATAGACCATCCACCCACTCAATATGAGGCAATATTCACTTGTTTCATATCTCAAATTAAACCAAACGATGTGCCAAAAGCATTGGATGACACACATCCAATTCCTACCTATGCAAGAAGAGTTATATCAGTTTGAAAGGAAAAAAGTTGGTACAAAGTGGGTATTCAGAAATAAGATGAATGAAGAAGGATCTGTAGTCAGAAATAAGGAAAGAATGGTAGCCAAAGGGTATTGCCAAGAAGAAGGTATAGTTTTTGATGAAACATTTGCTCTAGTTGCTAAATTGGAAGCAATAAGGATATTTCTTGCCTATGATGCACATACGAACTTCACAGTTTATCATATCGATGTGAAGAGTGCATTTCTTAATGGACTATTGGAAAAAGAAGTCTATGTAGGACAACCTCCAGGTATTGAGCAAAAAACTATTGGACACAAAGTGTACAAGTTTAAGAAGGCAATTTATGGATTGAAACAAGCTCCAAGAGCCAGGTATGATACATTGTCTCAATTCCTTATAAACAATGGATTTACCAAAGGAAAGGTTGATATCAGATTCCAGATGAAGAGAGCATCTAGCTTGTTCAAATCTATGTGGATGACAATATTTTTGGATCCACAAACAAAGAGATGTGTGATAAATTCTCAAAAGTGATGCAAGGAAAGTTTCAGATGAGCATGATGAGAGAATTAACTCTCTTCCTAGGACTTCAAGTGAAACAAATGAAGGATGGAACCGTCAAAAGCTAAACCAAGTCTACTAGATATTTAATTAAGAAGTTAGGCATGGAAGAGAAGTCATCTGTGAAGATTCCAATGAACACTTTAATCAAAATTGATATGGATGCAGAAGGCAAACCCGTGGTCAAACAAGATACAAAGCATTTACTGGATCATCGCTCTACTTGACTGCTAGCAGACCTGACATCGCCTTTGCAGTTCGTGTATGTACAAGGTTTCAATCTGTGCCAAAAGAAAGTCACATGATAGCAGCATAAGAAAATATTGACATATTTGAAAGGAAGCCAAGAAGTTAGATTGTGGTATCCAAAAATAGAAAGTTTCAAGATGATTGGTTATTCAGATTCAGATTATTTTAGATGTAAAGTTGACAGGAAGAGTACATCTGGTACATGTAAATAGCTTGGAAATAGATTGATATCTTGGTTCAACAAGAAATAAAATTCACTATCCACATCAACAACAGAAGATGTGTACATTGTTGCAGGTACCTGTTGTGCCCAAGTCTTATGGGTAAGATAACAGCTTAGAGACAATGACATTGAAGGAAAAAAAATTCCAATTATGTGTGACAACACAAGTGCAATTGTTATAACTCAGAATCTAGTATTGCACTTAAGGACAAAACACATTGATGTCATATATCAATTTATCAGAGGTCATGTTGAAAACAAAGACGACACATTAAAATATGTCTCAATTGAAAAGCAGTTAGGAGATATATTCACAAAACTCTTATGTGGTTCAAGATTTGAAATGTTAAAGAATGAGCTTGGATTGATTGAGGTAAGTTAATAAGCTCAGAAGACTCATTATGCAGAATGTGAAGTAAAAGGAATTATGTTTTAGCAGATTGAAATCAACTGAACAACTGAGTCTTATCAAAAGACTGAAAAGAGAAGCAGAGTCAATCAAGCAAAAATGAGTTAGCAAACACATTTACTGACTAAGGGACAAAATGTGGTCGTTTTTGTTAAAGTGGGAATATTTTTTAGATGATGTCAGCATCATTTAATGAGACATAGTAAAAGCTGCTACAGAAAACTTATGATTAGCCATAAATATTGAGGGTAGTTAATGCGAGAAACTAAAGGCACTTTTCTAGAACAATTTCAACCGTTGATTAAGTTCCAAAATGCATGATCCCAAAAACATCTCCTCACGTTTCATACATATTGGAACAGTCTTTTCTGTCTCTTCACTTTTTCACTCAAACACTCTCAAAATTTATGAAAGTTCAATCTGTCAAAAATCTCCATGGCACCAAAGAAATCATCAAGCTCCGCACTCGACTTCGCCAAATTATCAAATAATGTGTACTTCGGTGCTTATTGACGTTGAAGGGTTGGTTAAGAAATCAGTAGACGAAGCAATGACAAAGAATATCCTCAAGCACCTGGAAATATCGGGACTTTTGAAGTTCCGTACTCTGCCAATGCCACAGACATACCTGGAAGAGGTGGCTATGTTTTATGTGAATGCCTTTGTTCACGATAATGAATCCATTCTTCCGTGAATGCTAAATAGGTCAAGATCATGCAGCAGACTTGATTGAGCTGCTTCTCTTCCAGTAGCAGACTCAAAGAGATGAAAGACTATGAGTTCGATCACCAGAAGATTTGGGAGGAGATTGTTGTGAAGGAGGCTGCTGCTAAGTTTAATGCATAAGCTACAAAGGCTATTATCAAACAGGAATATCACAAACTAATGGATGTGGTAGCCAAATGCGTGGATATCAAGTTCGGCTCTTACAATTAGTTGTCCCTCACAAAGCCGATAATATTAGCCATCTTGGAAGACATAAAGGTGAAATGGAATGAGTATATCTTTGACAAGATATATCAAAGTGTACAGCATGTGGAGGTAGCTGAAGGGAATTTCAAGAATACCTTGCGCTATGGAATAATCTTTGGGTATTTGCTCGAGAACAAGGGTTTGCCTTTGAAGAAGGGGAAGTCGTTCCATGTGAACAAGAGGTTATTCCAGGGCAACTTGTGAGCTACTCAGAAAAAGGCCCATGCTAAGAAAAAAGGTACTTCTGAGGGGGAACAACTGAATCCATTCTTGTTGCCACAGCTGCCCCAGCTCCTGCAGTTCTAAAGAAAAAAAGAATAGTTGCTCCGCGCAAGCTAGTTGATTAGAAACAAAGAATTCAACCGAAGAAAGGGCTGAGAAATGAGCCAGAAGAATCAATAGTTATAGTTAAAGCTGAATACTCTGAAGAGACAGAATCTGTTGAGATTCCCTTCGAAAGGCGCACCAATTGGAATCTGGACAAACCAACTACTGTCGTTGCTCTTGTAATTGACGAAAGAGCTGCAGTAGAATCAACTGCTTTGGAAATAGCTGCAGTTGAACTGATGTAATACCTAGAATTTTATTTTGGGCTTTTATTAAGAATTATGAATTTTTAGATTAGAATTAGTTTTATTTAGGGGCTAATTATATTTTTTTTATTTCAAGCCCAATCTTTCAAGTCTAATGTCCAACTGTCCAAGCCCAAGTTTAAACAAACCCATTTATTGTGAACCCATTACCAATTTAGCCCATTAAAAAGTCAAATTCCAGTAGTATTCTAGAATATCAAGACACCAATTTCAAATTTCCATATATATCGAATCTTGCTATATCATTACCAGATTTTGTTGGAATCCTGTGAGATTAAGACTCTTATTCTCTTAACCCTAATTAAGCCTATAAAATAAATCAACATCCTAACCAAAAACCTACGTACTCTCCTACTTCAGAAAAACAAGGTAAAAATTCTCAATCCTCAATCCCATCTTCACGTAAGATCACGGTCACCCTCCAAAAACCAGAAATCACGTCCCAAACCCAAAAACAACCCAGCCAAGCGGCAGCCATAAGCCTCACCCCGACGCCGTTGCCGGAATAATGAAACCCCTAACCCATCGAACACCCTAAAACCCAATTTGTTACTGTCCAAAATCCAAACCTACAAATTTGCCGAAAGGTCTCTGGTTCAGCCCCAAATCAACTACCCTATGTCCAAAGCCGAAATTATCGCATCGTGCGCCCATCGTCGCCGGTGTGTCTGTGCGCGTCAGGTTTAATAAAAAAAAATGGAAATAGAGAGCGAGAGAGCGAGATGGGCAGACGTTGGTTTGGGGGTGGATTTTAGTTCAACATGGAGATAATTTGAGGGAGGAATTGATTTTCGGAGAAGAAGAAAAAAAACAGAGAGAAAAGAAAGGGGTGTCGCCTGGTTCAAGGAATAGAAAGAAAGAAAGAGGAAGAAGAAAGAAGAGAAAGAAGAAGGAAAGAAAGAAAAGACAAAAAGGGGAAGTTGGGGGTTCTGTTGACTAAGGAGAAATAAGGAGAAAAAGAAAAAAGAAAAAAAAGGGAAAATAGAGAAATAGATGAGAAAAGTAAAAAAAGCGAGAGGGGTTGCTGTGAGTGTTGTTGGAAAGTGATACAGAAAAAAAAATAGGAAGAAA
The DNA here is from genome assembly GCA_016081115.2 of Rehmannia glutinosa. NCBI lineage: Eukaryota > Viridiplantae > Streptophyta > Magnoliopsida > Lamiales > Orobanchaceae > Rehmannia > Rehmannia glutinosa. Next base: position 94,439,270 of record CM071926.1, read on the forward strand.
AAAAAAGGAAAAAGAAAAAGAAAAAGAAAAAGAAACGAAGAGAGAGAGGAGGGAATAATTTACGTATGGGGAAGAGGAGAAAAGGGGAAGGAGGATTTTGGATTGTGGTCCCCATAAACTATTGACAGAATTACCCTTTGGTCCCAAACCAACCAAATTGGCCTTTGATTCCAATTTAACCTTCAATTCCATATTTGTTTTAGATTTTCTATTAAGCCCCTAAATTAGGATTTTTAGATTATTATTTTTTTAAGATTAAGTTTAGATTATTCAAGGATTTTGACTAGTATTATTTTCTATTGATTAGGAGATTTATCGAGCGAGGATTAGGCGTGCTTGCATCTGACACTTCTAGGCTCTACTTAATTTTCAAAGCTACGTTCAAGGTGGGGTTTATTTTCTAAACTTTATTGTCCCTGTTAAATGCTTAGAGTATTTTGCATGAATGTGTAGTACAATTGCTTAGGCATTATTGAGCCATGGACTCAAGAGGTCCGGGGTCGATGTATCCCTCAGGTGGAACCCCTGCAGTGCTACCTATTGTCTATGTCTACGGTTTTTCCAAAGATCTATGTTATGTCCTATTGGATTGTATTTGCATGCCAATGTGAGATATCTGTGTATTTAGCTTGGACAATTTATACTCCACTGAGTTGTGTCGCTCACCCAACATATAACAAATTTTTCAGGTGACAAGGCCTATGGATTTATTTACGATTGTTTATTTAAAAAAAATGTTGAACTATTTTCTTATTTTTAAGTTATTAGTTTTATTTTCCAGTTCATAATTGGTACAATTAGACGATGGTTAAATTTTATTTATGAAATATTTTGCTTCCGCTACAATTGTCTCAGTTTAATTTTATTTTTAAATTATCCAAGTTCCTTTTCATCGTTAAAATTAAGTGTATGCTCGTTTATTTTATTAAAGAAATTCTAGGGCGTTACAGGTGGTATCAGAGCGGGTTGACCTTTTTGTAGACTTGCAAAAAAACATTAAAAAAAAAATAATACATGTAATTTTCGTGTGTATACTCTGATAAATGAATTAGAATTTTTTGTAATAAAACGAAAAGAGTCTATGTATCCACCACCGCTATGCCACGCCAACTCCAATGCCAAGGTAAGAATGTTTTTAAAGGATTTCGCTTTCTACTGCTAATGCCATCGCTATTGTTACTGCTATTGTCAAATGCCATTGCTAAAGTGTTTTAATGTTGTGCAAAGAGAAAAAGGAAAAAAAAAACATGCTAAGTTTTCTTGGATGCATAGCACGATAGAATGCCATTGAACTATTGAGATATTATGATATTTGTGAAATTTATGGACAATAGAAAGAACTTAGAGGATTTAATTAATTTTATGTTGTATAGATGGCTTGTAGAAGGTATACAGCACGGAAGTCCGATATTGTTAGCGTTAATAGGAGAGCAAGGATAGAGAGATATGAACAATACCAATGGGAACCTAACTATAACCTTGGGGCGTATCTAAACGCAATGTTTGGATTATGGGTAGAGGCTAGATATGTCGGTCACTCGGTATCTGATCGACAGGGCATACTTAGATTTATTAGTACCTTATCGGAGTTACCCATGCGAAGAGCAAGAGAGATATACAATCAAATGATAGATGATGTCCAGGGAGTTCAGTCGCGGGTTAGCTATGAGGATTTCGTTTCGGTTTTCCGACAGTGGTGGTTGGACCATGTACAACTCACAATGGACATTTCTAACTTCTGGCCCGAAGAGCAAGGCATACATGATGATGCCCCTCCACCTGATTCCAGTGATGATGAAGATCCAAAGGAAGACCCGGAGGAAGATCCAGAGGAGGACCCAGAAGGAGATGTTGATTAGCCAGCATTTGTTTTATTTATTTTAGTAGTTGATGCTTTGGATTTTATACTTTCCTTTCATTAGTATTTTAGTTTATGTTTCGATTTTCAAACTAGCAATTGTTTCTTCATTCATTGAATTCATTGTAAAAAAAAATGAGATTAATGAATGATTATGTTTTTTTTTAAATTGCCTTGAGTACCTGTTATCGTTTATGGTTTAATTTTTTATATATATTAAGCTTAAAAAAAATTTCAATTGAACATTGACTTAATTTTATATTCATGGTTATAGGATGAATCCTAGAGCTCCTAGAATCGGGACGGCCACAAATTCAACACTAGAAAATTTGGGAGACGTAGAAGCGCCTGGCCACAACCGTGGAGGGTCGGACTCAAGTGCACTGACGCACAAAGGGTTTCATGTGCCATATACCATCTCAAACAAGATGCGAGACATTGGTGGGATTCACCTTGACGAACCATCACTGACCAACAACGAGCTAATATGCAATGGACTGGTTTTAAGGAATTAGACATGCAGCAGTTTTTCCCGCAGTCCTACAGAGATAAAAAGGAAAGAGAATTCCTAAACCTACAATAAGGGACGAAGACGGTGCTCGAGTATGAGCGAAAGTTCAACCAGTTAGCGAGATATGCTATTCACTTGACGGACACAGACAGTAAGAAAGCTAAGAGATTTGTGTCTGGTTTACGCCCTGAGTTGGGTGGGGTAGTGAGCATACTGGGGAACACATCATATTCTGCGGTTGTGGAAGGAGCTCGAACGATTGCTTCCAATATGAGATTGGAAGGAGGTAGTAAAAAGGTTTTTGAGGCTCCCAAAAAGAAATGGGAGGGTCCAAACACTGGAAAGTTTGTTAATAACAACAAACAACAAAGAGTCGGTAGTGCTCCTAATCAGCAAGGTCAGCAGACGAGGCCCCAATGCCAGAATTGCGGGATATATCATCATGGCGATTGCCTGCTGAGGAAAGATGTTTGTTACCGATGCCGTCAGCCAGGGCATTAGGGTTGGGACTGTAAGAGATATTCCAATCAGCGCAGAGAGAACAGAGGCCCACAGGAGGGAAACCCAGAATGTATGCAATGACCGAGCATGATGCCCAAGAGGAGCCTAAGACAATGACAGGTATGTTACGAGTTTTTAATGTACCTGCTCTTGTACTTTTTGATACTGGTGCTACACATTCTTTCATATTTGCAAAATTCATTGAGGGATTAAATAATGTGATATGTGAGTCTGTGGAACCTTTGGGGGCTAGTATACCATCGGGTAAAACTATAGTGGTTGATCATAGAGTAAATGGGGTACAACTGAACATAGAGGGAAGAACTCTAGAAGCGAACCCATACGTTATAAAGATGAAGGACTTTGACGTAATCCTAGGAATGGATTGGTTAAGTCAGAACCGCGCAAACATCCAATGTCACGAGAGGGAAATAGATTTCCATGTGCCAGGAAAAGAGAAATTCACTTTCCATGGGACTAGATCGGGTGTTTCGCCATGAGTTATATCAGCAATGAAAGCCGTGAAGATGCTAAGGAAAGGAGAATGCCAAGCATTCTTGGTGAATGTAATGGTTACACCGATTGAAGAGAGAACAATTGTTGATATCCTAATCGCCCGAGAGTACCCTGATGTTTTTCCAGAGGATTTGCCTGGAATGCCACCAGATTGACAAGTGGAGTTCACGATTGATCTGGTACCGAGAGCAGCACTGACATCAAAGGCACCTTACAGAATGGCACCTAAGGAGTTGCAAGAACTAAAGGTGCAATTACAAGAGTTGCTGGATAAGGGTTATGTGAGACCGAGCGTGTCTCCTTGGGGAGCTCCTGTGTTGTTTGTTAAGAAGAAAGACGGTACGATGAGAATGTGTATCGACTATTGAGAGTTGAACAATCTCACAATCAAGAACAAATACCCCTTACCCCGTATTGAGGATCTGTTTGATCAATTAAGAGGAGCTGGAGTTTTCTCGAAGATTGATCTGAGATCAGGGTATCACCAGCTGAAGATCAAAGAAACGAATATACCAAAACAACGTTTAGGACCCGTATGGACATTACGAGTTTATTGTGATGCCATTTGGGGTAAGCAACGCACCAGCGGTCTTTATGAACTTGATTAATAGAGTGTTTCATCCTTACTTAGATCAATTTGTCATTGTGTTTATCGATGATATCTTGATATATTCAAAGGATAAACAACAGCACGAAGAGCATTTGAGGATCGTGCTGGAGACACTTTGCAAGGAGAAACTTTATGCGAAGTTCAAGAAGTGTGAGTTTTGGGCTGGAGCGAGTGGTGTTTTTGGGTCACGTAGTCACCGCCCGAGGTGTTGAAGTGGATCCAACCAAAGTGGAAGCTATAAATAAATGGAAAGCGCCATCGACCGTAAGTGAGGTACGTAGTTTCTTAGGGTTGGCTGGATATTATAGACGGTTCATTGAGGGTTTTGCCATGATTGCTGGACTAATGACCCGACTGACGAGAAAGGGAGAGAAATTCCAGTGGACTGAGAAATGCAAAACCATTTTCCAAGAGTTGAAATGGAGATTGGTTACCGCGCCTATTTTGACAATACCTAATGGATCGGAAGGGTTCGTTATTTATAGTGATGCTTCAAAACAAGGTCTCGGATGTGTACTCATGCTACAGGGGAAAGTGATAGCTTATGCCTCGAGACAATTGAAGCAGCATGAGCTTAACTATCCCACGCATGACTTGGAGTTATCAGCCGTAGTACACTCCCTGAAGATATGGCGTCATTACCTGTACGGAGGAAAATGTGATATCTATACGGATCACAAAAGTCGCAAGTACTTCTTCGCGCAGAAAGAATTGAACATGAGACAACGAAGATGGTTGGAGTTAGTCAATGATTATGATTGTACTATCCACTATCACCCTGGCAAAGCCAATGTGCTGGCTGATGCCTTGAGTCGGAAGAATAGTGGTGAACTGACGAGCATGATCACGGAAAAAGAGCAGTTGATCAAGGATTTCATCAACATGAGAATTGATGTGGTAGTACCCCCAACCAACACCAAAGCTATCATATCTGCTATGGTGGCAGAGCCGACATTGAGAAATCAGATCAAGGATGCACAAACAAAGGATAAGTTTTTGTGTAAAATGAGGGAGCGAGCTTTAGCTGGAAACATTAGTGGTTTCGCTGAAGCACCAGACGATACGCTTACTTATGAAGGAAGAGTCTGTGTACCAAAAGACGAGAACCTAAGAAGGAGATCTTAGAAGAGTCTCATTGTACACCTTACACGGTGCATCTGGGAGGTACAAAGATGTATCGTGACTTGAGAAACACTTTCTGGTGGAGAAACATGAAGGGCTCCATTGCATTGTTCGTAGAGAGGTGTTTGACTTGTCAATAAATCAAAGCCGAACACCAACGACCATCGGGGTTGCTACAACCACTTGAGGTCCTATAGTGGAAATGGGAGCATGTTACAATGGATTTTATGACTGGCTTACCGAGGTCGAACAGAGGAAACGAAGCTATATGGGTTATCGTGGATAGATTGACGAAAACTGCACACTTTCTGCCGGTTAAGATGACTTTCAGCATGGAGCAGTTGGCTCAATTATACATTGAGGAGATCGTGTTCACGGGGTACCCGTTTCAATTGTGTCTGACAGAGACGCACTGTTTACTTCAAATTTTTGGAAGGGATTACAAAGAGCAATGGGGATGAGATTACAATTCAGTACGGCGTTTCATCCCCAAATAGATGGATGATCCGAGAGGATGATACAGACGCTGGAGGACATGCTTAGAGCTTGCATGTTGGATTTCGGAGGAGGTTGGGAACGACACTTGCCACTAATTGAATTTGCTTATAATAACAGTTATCAGTCAACAATTGGGATGGCACCATACGAGGCATTATATGGGAGGAAGTGTAGATCGCCAATTCACTAGGATGAAGTTGGAGAGAAGAAAGTTTTGGGTCCGGATATTGTCAAAAGAACAGTTGAGGCCGTAGAGAAGATAAGAGAAAGAATCAATGTGGCGTAGGATCGACAGAAGTCTTATGCCGATCCAAAAAGGAAAGAGCTACAATTTGTTGTAGGTGAGAGTTTTTGTGAGAGTATCGCCGACGAAGGGAATTTTCAGATTTGGTATGAGAGGGAAGCTCAATCCAAGATATGTTGGACCGTACGAGATTTTGGAGCGAGTGGGGAGAGTAGCGTATAGATTGGATTTGCCGCCAGCAATGTCGGGAATACACAATGTTTTTCACGTGTCCATGTTATGGAGGTACATGCCAGATCTGAGTCATGTTGTTAATTATGAGACCATAGAATTGGATAGGCAGTTGTCATACGAGGAGAAACCAGTGGCAGTACTAGATCCAAAGGTGCACAAGTTAATAAAACGAGAGTTTGAGTTAATCAATGTGCAATGGAGCGGACATAGTCAGGAAGAGGCTACTTGGGAACGTAAGGACGATATTTTAGCATCACATCCAGAGGTTCAATCTTTGTTAGGTACATTTAATTTCGAGGACGAAATTATTTTTAAGGGGGATAGTATGTAATACATATAATTTTATTTTGGGCTTTTATTAAGAATTATGAATTTTTAAATTAGAATTAGTTTTATTTAGGGGCTAATTATATTTTTTTAATTCAAGCCCAATCTTTCAAGTCTAATGTCCAACTGTCCAAGCCCAAGTTTAAACAAACCCATTTAGTGTGAACCCATTACCAATTTAGCCCATTAAAAAGTCCAATTCCAATAGTATTCTAGAATATCAAGATACCAATTTCAAATATCCATATATATCGAATCTTGTTATATCTTTACCAGATTTTTTTTGGAATCCTGTGAGATTAAGACTCTTATTCTCTTAACCCTAATTAAGCCTATAAAATAAATCAACAGTCTAACCAAAAACCTACGTACTCTTCTACTTCAGAAAAATAAGGTAAAAATTCTCAATCCTCAATTCCATCTTCACGTAAGATCACAATCACCCTCCAAAAACCAGAAATCACGTCCCAAACCCAAAAACAACCCAACCGAGCGGCAGCCATAAGCCTCACCCCAACGCCATTGCCGGAAAACCCCAAAACCCAATTTGTTACTGCCCAAAATCCAAACCTACAAATTTGCCAAAAGGTCTCCGGTTCAGCTCAAAATCAACTATCCTCTGTCCAAAGCCGCCGGAAATTACCGTCGTCGTGCCGCCCACCGTCGCCGGTGTGTGTGTGCGCATCAGGTTTAATAAAAAAAATGGAAATAGAGAGCGAGAGAGCGAGATGGGCAGACATTGGTTTGGGGGTGGATATTAGTTCAATATGGAGATAATTTGAAGGAGGAATTTATTTTAGGAGAAGAAGAAAAAAAAACAGAGAGAAAATGGGGGGTGTTGCCTGGTTCGAAGGAATAGAAAGAAAGAAAGAGGAACAAGAAAGAAAAGAAAGAAGAAGGAAAGAAACAAAAGGCAAAAAGGGGAAGTTGGGGGTTCTGTTGACCAAGGAGAATTAAGGAGAAAAAGAAAAGAAAAAGGAAAAAGAGAGAAATAGATGATAAAAGTAAAAAAGTGAGAGGGGTTGCTGTGTGTTGACAGAAAGTGATAAGGAATAAAAAATAGGAGGAAAAAGAAAAAGAAAAAGAAAAGAAGAGAGAGAGGGGGAATAGTTTACGTATGGGGAGGAGGAGAAAGGGGAAGGAGGATTTTGGATTGTGGTCCCCATAAACTATTGACAGAATTACCCTTCAGTCCCAAACAACCCAAATTAGTCTTTGATTCAAATTTAACCTTCAATTCCATATTTTTTTAGATTTTCTATTAAGCCCCTAAATTAGGATTTTTAGATTATGATTTTTTTAAGATTAAGTTTAGATTACTCAAGGATTTTGACTAGTATTATTTTCTATTGATTAGGCGATTTATCGAGCGAGGATTAGGCGTGCTTGCATCCGACACTTCTAGGCTCTACTTAATTTTCAAAGCTACGTTCAAGGTGGGGTTTTTTTTTGAAACTTTATTGTCCCTGTTAAATGCTTAGATTATTTTTCATGAATGTGTAGTACAGTTGCTTAGGCCCTATTAAGCCAGGGACTCAAGAGGTCCGGGGTCGATGTATCCTCAGGTGGAACATTTGCAGTGCTACCTATTGTCTATGTCTACGGTTATTCCAAAGATCTATACTATGTCCTATTGGATTGTATTTGCATGCTTATGTGAGATATATGTGTATTTAGCTTGGACAATTTATACTCCACTGAGATGTGTCGCTCACCCCACATATAACAAACTTTTCAGGTGAAGGAGATGGCGCTGGCTAAGAGCGGTGGATATGACAAGGCCTATGGATTTATTTACGATTATTTATTTTTAAAAAATGTTGAACTATTTGCTTCCTTTTAGATTATTAGTTTTTATTTCCAGTTTATTAGAAATTGATAGAATCATACGATGGTTAGATTTTTATTTATGAAATATTTTGCTTCCGCTACAATTGACTCAGTTTAATTTTTTTTAAAATTATCCATGTTCTTTTTCATCGTTAAAATTAAGTGTATGGTCGTTTATTTTATTAAAGAAATTCTAGGGCATTACAACTGAAGTCAGGTTGAGGAAAAAACTACAATGGTCATTGATAAGGTAGCTATAGAGACCACCAATGAACATGTTGTGGAGGTTAGGCCACAAGAAGAAGAGTTAGCTGTCAGGGATGAAGCTACATCTGAAATACATGCATCCCCTAACTTTCCTAATATTTAAGCTAGGTTGTACATTTGGAGGACGTGGAAGTTGAGTATGAGTTGTTAACAGTTTCAGAGGCCCGAGATGATCGAGGAGGAAGAAAGGTTTATCAAATTTCTAAAGATTGCATTTGTTTCTCAAGCATTAAATGAGGAATACTACCGCCAAGTACTGGCTGAAAAGAACAAGAAAAGATGGAGAAGGCACTAGAAAATGGGAAGAGTGTTGAACCTCATAAGTGTCCCTTCACAGATATTGTTATCCGTAACGTATATAGTAGTGATTGGTCATCCTGATCGAGATTGGGGCCCCAACTTTCTGTGTTACAAAATTCAGTGAGGAAGCAAATGAGAGAACGATCCGAGCTAAGTTGGATCTAATAGACGAGAAACGGCACACTCCCAAGATGAAGAACGCGATGTACAAATAAAGAAGCGAGCAATATTATAACTCTAAAGTCAAGGAATTAAAGTTCAAGGTCGGTGATCTAGTCTTAAAAATAGTTACAGGAGCTGATCCTGGTCCACTTAAGCCGATTTGGGAAGGTCCATATCGAGTAAGTAAAGTTTTGCAGAACGGAGCATACGTGTTGGAGTATCTTAGTGAAACATTTGTTCTCGGCCTAGCACCAAACAAGTTACTTAGCTTTTTCTTGCATAAATTTCGGCCTAGCACCGAATACACCAAAATATACAAATTGGCCTAGCACTGAATAAATTACTTAGCTTTTATTGCATGAATTTCAGCCTCGCATCGAGCACACTACATAAATATTGAGAATATAAAAACATTCAAGGCATACTAGAAACACGAAATATGAATACTTGGAGGGAAATATTTCATTGACGTACGAAATAATGTACATATTTCTTGACCTATGGCCGATCAAAAAAAGTGATTGACCAAAGCATAAAGAGAGCCAAAAGCATATTCCCGCTTGAGGCCACTTCCTCGGCGTCCCCTTCCTCGGCATCCTCGTCCTGCTCTTCCTCCTCGGCAGCTAGGATGGTTGAGGCAAATTTGGCTCGTGCCAAGATATTTTCCAGGCTAGCCGTATAAGCGCATTCATGTTCAAACATGAATGCCCACTCCTCGGATTCCTTAAAGGCATTTACGCCCGCTTCATTTCCTTTGGCTTGGCCTTTCTGACTGGTCTCTTCAATCACCTTGGCCATTTTCTTGTCGTGCTTAGCCTGTGATTCCTTTGGTAGGCGGACCTCCTCCCTTAGAACGTCCTACGCCTTCCTAGTAGCTTCCCGCACCGCTATAGCTTCACACTCGGCCTTGAATGTTGTTGTTGTCTTAACCTCCACCGCCTTAATCTTCTCTTTCAAAGACGCCTCCACGCCTTGGTAGACCGTATGGGTTTTTTAGAGTCGGTTATGCCGCATTGTTTGATCTCGGCCATCACCCACGGCATGAACCAGCATCCCTATGACCCGAGCAGACAAGCATCTACAATATTGAACTTTTTCCTCCATGCTGGTGTCTTTAGCGAACTCTTCGATCCATGTAGTCTAGACTTGAGCTAGAACATCCTTGGCTTCTTGTCGAACCTCGGGAAGGGCTGCGATCAATTCTTATGTCGGGATGGCACACCGAGCATACTCGATGAATCATTTTAGCCACTTCCCAGCCATCGAGTCGCATGGCTTTTCAGGGCTGGTGTTGGGATGTATGAAATGTGCCTTGACCCCCAAATCATCAAAGACGGTCCGAGTAGAAATGGTAAATACAGCGCTCGATGGAGAGACAATAGGGATCTCAGTCAAAGGCACTTTGACCCCCCAGGTATCTCCACTCCGGAGGTCTTCCTTTTTTTAAATGCCTTCTGCACCCCGGGACCAGCTTTTCTCTTCCTAATTTGCACTTATTTTCGCTGATTGGGGGTTATCTTCTTCCCCGAGCCAGCAGCCATCTATTGTGCTCACTTCAGGCAGCGGTCCGACATTTCGTCGTCATGAGGAGGAGTTGTTAGGAAAAAAAAATTATTACTGATAAGTGTGAAATATACATGCATTTCGAGGTTTATTTGGGTATATATTTGATATATTTTCAAGGATATTTAGTGTGTTTAGGTTAGTTTCCTTTGTTGGGTGTAATAATGCATATTCTTGTATACTTTTGCAGGAAACAGAGCTTTTATATGAAAAGATATCGGTGGAACGACCCAGACAGGAATGTCATAAGCTAAGGGACGATCAAAGAAGCCAAGAAAACAAAGAAGTACATTTTACACGACCTGGCGTGTTATTTTACACGATCGTGTCACATGTCCATGTGAGTTGGACAAGAGCGTGCGAACTGCAAAGGATGAATTTTTAGAGAATCATTTAGACGGACCAACCGTGTTAATTCACACGGTCGTGATTTTTGCTTTGGGAAATTTCAGAGAGTTGATACTGTTTACATGGGAAGACCGTGTGGATGGCACACGGTTGTGTGAATGGTCCCTCAGGAAGATTTTGTTTTGTATTTTTGCAAGGACTCTACAAGGGATCCCAAAAGGCAACTATAAAAGAAATACTTAACCCTAAAGTGAGAGATAAGATACTTAGGAGAGAAAAATACACATCAATGAGACAAAAGAAACAACACAACGAAGAACAACACAAGACTTCTACCAATCATGAAGGCATGAAGGTTCAAGATTGTGAAGACGGATCCATCTACTCAAGAGTGTTTCATCACCATAGTCTAAGGCATTTGTTCTATCCTTCATTCCATGTTTAACTCTTTGTTTTCATATTTGTCTACGAATTTGCAAACAAGTATGGTAGGCCAAATCTCTTAATTCTAGGACATGATCGAAATTGTGGATTCATGTTAATTCTAATTTGATTGTTTCTTCTTAATTGGTTTTGTGTGTTCTATATATGAATCATGTGCTTATTTCTTGTAGATTATTCGGTCAATAATTTGCATTTTAATTTGTTAGTTCATAATTTGGGAGAAGAGATCTAACATTAGATAAACGGATTCATAACATAAAAGGGTGTAGAGTCGGGAGGCTTATAATGTTTGTGGGGGTTTACTTTAATTCCATATGCTAATTTTGGGAGTTAATATTAATTGTTGAGTAGGGATACTAGCAATTCTTATTCATCTATTGCTTGTTTACTTTGGGGGAGGGAATAAACTATCTTACGAATTAAACCCATAGATACACCAAAACTGGTTTTGGTGAAATATTAATTGGTATTTATATTGATGAAGCATGTTGAGATCATAGTCCTATTAGATAAATGTTTTTATCAAGATTTTGTTGATTTTGTTTAAATGAGTTTTTATACCAAAACAATGTTTTTATATGTTGTCCAAATACTCCTAAAATAATTTAAAATGTTTTTACTAATTTTGGGAGTATTTCTTAGAGTTTTTAATTTGATTAAAATTGGACAAAACTTTTGATGATTTTGTTTATATTGGTTTTTATACCAAAACAATGTTTGTATATGTTGTCCAAATACTCCCAATTGATTTAAAATGTTTTTACTAATTTTTTGGAGTATTTCTTGAAGTTTATTTTTGACAAAAATCGAACAACATTTCAAATTGAAGGTCGACCGGTCGCCCAAAGCGTCGACCTGTACCTGAAGAACACGAACTTGAAATGTTAGAAAACGAAACATTTTCTCAGTACAAAAAACAGGAGGGGGACCGGTCCACTAGGGGCGACCGTCGCACCCCGAAGCGACGGTCGCACCCCCGTCGGCCGGCCGACCCCCTCGACCGCACTGGATCGCACTATCTTTTTCAAAATGTTCAAATCTTATACAGGCAACCGGTCGCTACTTTGTAATCTTTTGATTTTGCAAAATTTGTCTTGTTGAACTCCTTCACAAAGAAGATTTACTTTTCAATTTTGTACAATATTTCTACATCTTGTGATCTTCTTTTTGTAGACAAAAGTGAAGATAGATGAGCCTATGTTGGGAGCCTATGTTGGTGAAAATTTCCCTATAAATAGAGGATGAATTGAAGACACAAAAAAAACACACACAAGCAAAATACACAACAAGAAATCTGCAAATTGTTCAAGCTTTCATTTTTACATTCTTGTTGTAATAGCCTAAGTACTTTCACTTGCACATCTTTGAGGTCTAGGCTTTTTGATTCTTGATTACACTTGCACTCAATCTTTGTATTGGTTTCATACAATCTTTGTATTGGTTTCATAGAGTTGTAATCTTGAATTTTGTCCATCATTCAACACAAGACATCCTTGTGAGTATTCTTGTGGTAAGAATACACTTGGGTGATCTAGGTGATAGGTGTTTGAAGAGTGTGGTACTCTTCAAAGGTGGTGAAGGAAGATTGGTAATCTCCTTGAAGGTGTTGTAAGAGAATTGTGGTGATCCTCAAGGTGTTGTATTAATTGTGGTAATTAATAAAATCTTTTTTATTTTTGAAATCCATCCCGGAGATACTGGGGTGGTAGAGGATTAGGCCCTAGGTGGGTTGAACCTCTTTAAATTAACGAGTGTTGTTTAATTTCCGCATTTACATTCTTGTCATTTACTTGTTGATTCGAAAAATAGGGTGATTTGCGAAAAATCGGGATAATCTATTCACCCCCCCTCTAGATTATCGTAGCCACTTGGTCTAACAAGTCCTAGGGTTGCTTTTCATGATTGTTTGATTTTCATGAAGTTTGGTGATTAATAATATTTAGACAATTGTTAGTTTAATAATTTTACGATTAGTTAGATACCACTCTTGTTTATTTTCAATAGCTTCAATAAAATTGGAATACGAGATTTACTATAATGTATGTGTTTCGTATCAATCCCTGTGGAATACAACCTTACTCATTACTATCTATAAACTACACAGTACACTTGCGGTTTAGCAAAAGATTCAACAGAAATATAGTAATAAGTAATTCAATCTTAATTGAAGCACTATTTTTTACCGATTTTTAACGTTGTTCGTATTGAGTTCAAGGTAGTGCATGATTACGCGTTCATCAGCAGTTGAGTTAGTACCCATTGACATGGAAATGGAAATAACAGCGAAGCAATTGAGAAAACATCAAGGACAATGGTAGAAGAGGTGAACCATGGGAATAACGGGAATACTGGGAACGATGAGGAGCGCCCCTTGATATCACAGGTAACGGACAAAATTTAGTAGAGGATAGGCCGGTGAGACAGGCTGTGAGAGATTACTTCCAGCTAGAAGTTAATCTTAGATATGGTGGAGTGGCACGTCAACCGTTCAATGCAAGCAACTTTGAACTAAAACCGGAGTTGATTCAGATGGTGTCACAAAACTAGTTTGGGGAGAGAGCTGTGGAAGATCCAAATGCACGTCTGGCGCAATTCTTAGAAATTTGTGATACAATAAAAATGAATGGTGTTTCTGAGAATGCCATGTGTCGCCTTTTTGCATTCTCTATACATGATAAGATCAAGGGATGGTTATCTTCATTATCACCACCTGCTGCAAATTGGACAGAGTTAAGTCAAAAATTTCTAGCTAAGTACTTTCCCCCAAGCAAAACACTACATAAGAAAAGTGAGATCGATCAGCTTAGGCAGTTTGATGGTGAGCCACTATACGAGGAATGGGACAGATTTAAGGAATGACTGAGAAACTGCCCACAGCACGGATATCCTGATTACCAACAGATGCAGTAATTCTATAATGGTCTTAGCGAAAACACAAGGACCATTATAGATGTTGCATCTGGAGGTGCTTTATTGGGTAACTATCCGAATGAGGCATTACAATTGTTGGAGGAGATGGAAAATAATAGTTATCAATGGTCATCAGAGAGATTTAATGTCAAGAGAGTGGCAGAGGTTCAGGATGAGGACAAAATTGTCATGCTAATCGAGCAAGTTTCCGTGTTGTGTATGAAACTGAATGCGATCCAGCAAGCGACTCCGAAGGAAACAGCGGTAGTTGAAGAAGAGGTGAAAACTCTTCTTATGCTAACCATAGGAACATTTTGCAGCCACCTCTGGGTTTTAACGTGGGGAATCAGGGTAGGGCTGAGTCGAATGAGAAGAAGCCATATCTGGAGGAGATGTTAGCCTTATTCATTGAGGAGACGAGCCAAATTGAATAAGCATGAGGCTAAGATTGACAGGATCGAAGTACATGTTGCTCAATTGAATGCAAATGTCAATGCTAGGTTAAAATCTTTGGAGAGACAAGTGGCTCAAAATCGCAATAGCAGTGGGAAGCCAACATAAAAAAAACGAATTCCCAAGCGATACGGAGATAAACCCAAGGGAGAAATGCAATGCCATTCATCTGAGGAGTGGTGCAAAATCTGTAGGTCCCAAGGGGGGTGTGTGTAAGGTTTAGAAGGGGGGGTTGAATAAACCTTACCAACTTTTCGATTTAGCCCTTTTTAAACTTCAGAGTTGATACTACACAGTTGTGTCCTTGGTGGAAAGCCAATTTAGTTAATCAGTAGAGTTAGTCACTCAACAGACTCGACTGAGCCGTTGATAGAATAACTCAAATTGTTAAGACCGAATTAGCTCAACGTGGTTTGTTTTCATTGGAAGACTTAACAACCTTAATTATGGTTAAGCGAAATTTAAAGCTTGATTTAGTACTTAGAAATTATCAAGTGGATAGCAAATTTATCAAAAAAGTTAAGCAAATAAGATGCGAGGAATTTAAAGTCTTTGAAATGTAAATGACACGATAAGTTTTTATAGAGGTTCGAAGAGGGGTAATTCTTCTACTCTCTCTTCTCCAACTCCTGGAGGAATCCACTAGGTATTGATAAGTATACAAAGTGGTAACAGTCCGTCTGATACAAGTCTTGATCACACAAATGGACTTGATCCTTTGGGACTCGATCTAGAGACGCCTTGATCACTCACCAAGCTTCTCGTGCGACTCGGCTTCTTCACAGGCAGCTGCCTTGCTACTACCCACTTGCTCAAGCTCTTTTTGGATTTGATCACGAAGCCCTCCAAAAGCTCAAGACTTGGTTCGACCTTGAACCTTCCTACAATCCTTCGTGGAATGTAGACCCCCTTTTCTTCTAAAGTTTCCTCTTCAACTGATTGAAGCTATCTTTCCTTCACAGGTGACTGTTGGATTGATTTTCTTCGTAATGTAGGCTTGAGGATTAATCTTGAATGATTTGAGAATGTTTTTGGTTACAGTTCAAATGTTTTCTTGAATGTTCGTGGTTCAGTTCAAGGTAACCTTCGTAGGTTTTTCTCAGAGTTATTCCTCAGCCTTTTATAGTGATCTTTCAAAAATCTGCCCGTTGAAGAGATAGGCTTATTTTTTAAAGTCACTTGTGGACGTTGGCTTGTCTTGTTGCAGTCCTTGAATTTGCCACTTCCTCGTATAAAATGTTCTTCAGCTTTTCAGAGTTCTGACACGGTGTAGTGCTTCCCATTGGTTTATTCCTTTTGCACGCTTCTGGGACTGAGCACTTCGAGAAAGGTAGCATGGAGATATTACTTGTTTAAGTAATTCTCTTGATTTACAGTAACGGATCTCTTTCGATTATCTCGACTTGACCGCATTTCCTTGCTTTCCCGGGTGACTTAGAGTCGACTTCCAATCATTGGATGACTCTTCCATCACTTCAACTTGAGACTTGGCTTATCTTGAGTTGACTTGACCGATACTCCACTCACCGCATCTCACCGCTCCTTGATCGAGTTCCCGTCTTCTCTTCTTTGCCAAACTCGGATGTCTTGCAATGAGTCTTCCTTCTAGTCTCCATTGTCTTCTTGCATGTTTGGGCATAGGCGACTTAACTCGGCTTGACCAGCCCTATTTATTACAATGCGCTTTACAACAAAGAATGGGGTGCCAACTTCCTATTCTAAGTTTTACATGGCATTCATCAAAATCTAAACAATAAATTTCCCAACAATTTCCCCCTTTTTGATGATGCCAAAACTTAAAACATTCGAGAATGTAAATAGCAAAGATACATACGATAGTGCATTCACAGAGAATGTATGCGTAGAATCAATTCTTTTATTGATCATAACATTCTTGTTCTCATACACAATCCATTTTTACAAGGTGTATCAAAGCAAACATTTATGTCTACGCAAAAAAATGGAAAATTTACAGATTTATTGCGGAAGACTTACATATTATGTATTTACATAGTAAAATACATGAAGGGGTGGGACAAAGAACACTTCATCTCCTTCACGCTCCTTCTTTCATCTTCTTCAGTTCTATCATCTTCTGGTCTTCTTCTCTTTTTCTCATCTTGACCGCCTTCTTCTTCTTTTCATATGCCTTCCGGCAGGCTTCTTCATCTCTTCTTTATCTCTCTTGTCTCTCCTCCCAAAGCTGAGTTTGTCTTTTATTTTCTTCTTCGATTCTTTTCGCATACTCATCATTGCTTTTAGCCACTTGCAGATTGGCTACTTGGTCAAGACCACCCCAAGAGATCCCTCCTTTCTTGCCTAGATCTATGTACTCAATGTTTTTGGGCGGAGGCCTGGGTCCGAAACCTCTTCCTCCACCACATCGCTTCTTCCTCTTCTTCCGGGCGTGTATTGTCTTGGGGTCTTCTTCTTTCCAGGTTGAGTGACTAGCGGAGTGACTGTCGGTAGTCTCGCCGCTGTCGCCTTCTTCACATAACGTGAGACCTTTTTCCTAGTACAAGTCCCGTGCTTGAGCCATAGACATGTTTGTGAAGTATCCTTCGATGAAGCAAGCGTTTTAAATTCATCAACAGATCTTGGCTCGGTCCCGACATTTGAGATGGCATAAGTGTCTTTGTCTCTTGGAATGCCTCCATGTTGTTTCAAGATGTCCATAACTCGGGCATCCATCCTTCCTTCCACTTCCTCCATCCCCGCTTCAATTGTCTTTCTCTTTTCACCATAGATATAGTAGAGTGTTGGAGTGGCAGAGTCACCGGGAGTTTGTCACGATAATATCATCTCCGACAAGACCTTGTTGGGGGTTTGTGCAATCATTAAGGTCACATCTCTCGATTCTTCCCCCTCAAATGAGACTTTCCTTTCTTTTTCCTTGTAACTTCCTCGATTGTCTTTCCCTTCACAAATGCTCCCTCCTTTTCGACCTTGATCTCTTTAGCGCTTTAAGGTATTCCTCTTCCCCCTTTTGGCATTATCAAAGGAGAGAGGAACCCCGAAACATATCTTGGCAAAAGGTGAAGTCGAGCTCGCGATAGCCGAGTTCGCCTCGAGTCTCGCTGCGGAGTATGCGGCACGAAATTCAGAGCGAGTAGCGTTGGACTCTGCTGAAATTAGCTTCATCTCAGCCATGAGAAGGCTGAATTTTCTATCCATGTTTTCTTCCATACGCTGGAGATCACTCTTATTTTGCTCACGCAGCAGCTTTATCTCAGCAGTGTGAGCTTCATGCATGTGCTCAATGTGTTCTCTCAATTTCGTTTTTGCATCGATTTTCACTCTCCGGACCAAAGACTTGTTGAACAATGTTCAAATATCTAGCTTGTTCCACACGCATTGTTTGTTGTTGTTGCCACCATTCCCTGATTCTGACTGTTATGCCTCTCAAGTCAGCAATAAGGTTCGCATCTCTGTTATCCAGTCTCATGTCCATAGAGGCCTGGTGCCTCTCCATCCGTTCAATTTCAACAAATAATGCTTTGAACACCTCCCGAACTTCAGTTGTTTCTTCCGTTGCAGCTGACGGCCACGCAGCGTCAAAGTCATAGTCACCGAACGATGGTGTCGGATGGAAGGACAGTGTCAGTCTGTGGAAGCGCGAGATCGTTCTCGACTCGTCGGGAGGTCGGGTACCTGTAGAGAGAAAGGAAATGATTCTACAAAGGAATCATCACGGCCAACCGGGATTTGTTCAATGATGAAAGGTGCGCGTGAAGTTCCTTTTGAGTCGAACCTGCTGCGACTTGGGAGCTGCACACAAAGGACTGTTTCACCGGGGTCTTTTGTGAAGTGGACCCGACTTGAGAGCCTCACTGTCTCAACAGCTTCATCGGTCTCACCGGTTTCTCCAATTGAGTGGATGGTCCTCGGCCTTATCGAAGCGTCATCGGACGATGATGAGATTTCCATTGGTAGCTCAACATCAAAATTGAAAGTTTGACGAGTAGTCTTGAGATCGACTTGCTTGTGCTTGGAACATCCTCACCGAGTCTTTTGGATCATCACGGGGGATGACTCGGCTTCTTCGTCGCCCGATCCCGGAAAAGTTACATCGGGATTATCCTGGGAATCATGAAGCGCTTATCTCCTTTTCGATGGATCAATGATAGCGGGAGGGATGTTCTCTACTTGACTTTTCTTTACCCCGGAAGTCTCGACCTCCCATTGGCCTTCATTACCTCCCCGCAGCTCAATCGCAATGAGGCCTTGACCTCTCTTTCGACAATGTCGGCTATCTTAGGGTCTTCTATGGCGGCATCCATTGGAGTCTCAACCCCATGGATTGCACTTTCATCGCCCCAGTGTTAACTCCCGTACATTCCGTCTGTGCCTCGACCGCATCAAAGCGTCATTAGCCTTCGAGAGTGCGGTTGGCACCTCACCGAGACAGTCTCAAGCTATCGCCTGAGCTTCGTTGATGGCAACTTGTCGTATTTTGTGTTTGTACTTTCTCCACTTCACCTCCTAAATTCGTTGTGGAGTCATCTCGCAAAGATCCTCCGACCTTGCTGCGGTGTAGGAGTTTCCCCTCGGCGCACCGGTGAGTGACGTGGAATGGGGTCACTCGTCTCCAAACTCCCTTTGTTTTCTCTTGAGTGTTCAACCGTTGGGGTAGGTGGTAAGACACCTTCATTAGGGGTTGGCTCCACCGGGTCCCCACTAACCCGGTTTCATCGCCAGCCTCTTTAATTCCTTCTTCCGAGTGAGTCAGGGAAGTGGTGGCAAAGAACAACGGTGGCGATTTGCTTTGCACTACTCCCATTGGATCGATTTCACCGTGTTTTGGAGGACTCTCCTGGTCCCTCCACCATGCCTTTCTCATGAAGAATTCTGGATTCATGCATTGCTTGCTACATTTGCAACTCTTCGTGGCGGCGGCAGGTCCGATCCTCATCATCATGCGATAAGACATCAAGGAGATGATGTGTGTGTTCGTGGTGCCGGTGATAGGGCGACATCGCCTTCTCACGTGCCTCGGCTTTCTCTCTGTCTCTCCTTCTCCTTATCCTTGAAGATCTGCAAGATATCTTTGCGCTTTTCTTCATCCAAAGATCTTTGAGATCACAGAGGTCGACCCAAGGAAGTTCAACGCTTTCTCTTCCTCTTCTATAAATTCAGCCGTTGGAACTGCTCCTTGATCGACTCAATTTCCACTTCCTCCACTCTCGCAGACGATTTTGGATGTCCGGGTAAGGTGGGGATTGGATCATCACATCACTATCATCTCTATCGCTTCTTCTTGTGTCTCACCAGTGCGAACTACGATTGTGTCTTGATTTGCCTCTGATGATCGCCTTGATGACTTAGCTATTTCATCTATAATATCCGGAGACTCTACTTCTCCAACAGTCTCTCACAGTATCTGCTCCAAATTGAGTGGTGACTCGGCCGGTGTCTCAAGCTCGGAGTGCTTGATGATTCTTTTTCGTCTCTTAGTTTGTACCGAGGGATTTACCGGTTCGAGAGAGTTTTTCTTCGAGTCTTGGGCGGCGGGGGCGTCTTTGGTGTTTTCTTAGGAGCTGGCCATCTTGGCTTATCATTTCTCCTCTTTTTGACGATCGGAGAAGGTAGTTGAGAGTCCTTCTCGATCGCCTTCTTTGTTAGGGCGGGAGACACGGCTGGGGCGGTGACTTCGGCTGCGAGGGGCGGGAGCGATTTTGTTTTTCTTTCTTTGCGGAGCAGCTGATCTTCTTAGCAAAAGCAATTCTCTTAGTGGTCAGGGGCAACTTTCTTCTTTGGTGGAGAGGAAACAACAGTATCTTGTGGTCACCGATTCCCCCTCACTCGTGTCGCTCTCTTGGCGTAGGCTCTCTTCAGTGCGCCGAGAGGGTTTGATCTCAACATCCTCTTGTTTACATGGAACGCTTTCCATGTCTAAGAGGGACTCCTTTCACCTCCATCAGGCCGGCCAATCACTGGCCATATCCTAGGGATCCTCCAAATGCACCATCTTCCTTGAAGGATTTGTTCCCTACATTCTCGCAGAGTCTGCTGTAGACAAAACTCAGCCCGATTTATTTTCCTTTCTTCAATGATCGCAAATGCATTACGATCAACTTTACTTTTGGATTGGTCAAAAGTCGCCAAATTTGATGTCTATGCATTTGGCAACTATGTCCAACGATTTGTGGTAGTCCTCCTTCAGATCTCTTGTTTTTGTGTAAACTATTTTATCAAAGATAGTCGGACTTGGCTACTTCCTTCCAAGCGGCGGAAATACTTTACATCGCCGTTGATTTCGATGCTCCTTCCGCTCGGTAGTGGCGATGTTCACCAAATCCTTGGCGAGAGATGGTGAACTTCTTTCCATGAACAGAGGATCTTATCCCTTCATCGTGAATCTCGGTGTTCACGTAGAACGTGCGACCTCTTCCACATAGGTCATCGAGAACTCCATCGTCGAAATGGTTTCGGCCGGGCGTTTCGAGCTTTTCAGCGATTTTTCTTTATGAGGGCATCATCGGACCCTGTTTGACCATACCCTCAAAATCCACGGTTGACCCTGTGTGGATTTGCTTTCCTAGCTTGACAAAATCATAGGTTGATGCCATTTTTCAGATTTCACCGAAAAGAAACTTAGAAATTTGATTTGAATACCGAGAGGGTTTTGAGAGAGTTTTGCCTTTGCTTCCGAGATAGAAATGAACCGTTTTGGTGATATGTGAGAGAAAAACAGACGAAAATGGGTTAAGTATGGTTTACGAAAGGACGTGCGGTGGTTTTTGAAATGTGATCGAAATCAACGGCTTAGATTTTGCACGCCAATTTAGCATTTAATGTCTCGTATTTAATGCGGCAAAGATTTATATCCAATCATAAGCTTGGTGTGCGGCTTTTGCTTGTACACGTCATAATTATCTTTGACGTCATTCTTAAAAACATTCCCGCTTAGTAAAAACGCGATTGCGTTTTTGTCACTTTGCTCATAAATGACTCGCTTATCCCTTAGCCGATTTAACTCTTCTCGTCGCAGCTTCTCTCAAATGACTCACCGTCGGCTAATTCGGTATAGTTTGTCTTTCCGACATGGCCGATTCATTTAGGCGATTTTGAGAGTTCCTTTTTCTCTTTTTGTGTTCCATTTCTTTTCTTTGAGTCTTCCGAGTGTCACTCACTCGATTAACCCTAACTCATGCTTGAGTTCTTCAAATCTTGACTCACATAATGGTTTTGTGAATATGTCGGTTGAGATATATTCCAATATGATGTCCTTCTTTTCAACATGATCTCTTATGAAGTGATATCGACATCGATATGCTTTGTTCTTGAGTGCAACACAGATTCTCGAGTGATTGCAATTGCACTTGTGTTATCACACATGATTGGAATTTCCTTTTCTTCAACTTCATAGTCTCTCACCGGCTTTGTCTCATCCATAGGACTTGGGCACAACAAATGCCCATGCATATGTATTCTCGCTTCACCAGAGGTGGCTATTGAATTTTGCTTCTTGCTAAACCAGAAATCACTGTTTCCAAGCATTTGACATGTGCCTGAGGTGCTTTTCTGTCAACTCGCATCCAAAGATAATCGTCCAGTCCGAATAGCCAATTAGCTTGAATCCACCTTCCTTTGGATACCATAAGCCAACTTCTTGGCTTCCTTTCAAGTATCTCAAGATTCTCTTAGTCTTTGTCATATGACTCTCTTTTGGAGCAGATTGAAATCTTGCACATACACCTACAAAGAAAGGTGATGTCCGGCCCGCTTCTTTGTGAGATAGAGCAATGATCCAATAAGTGCTCTGTATCTTGTTTGATCTACGGGCTTGCCATTGGCATCGATGTCCATTTTGACTGATGTATTCATTGGTATTCTCACAGAAGACTTCTCCTCCATACCAAATTTCTTCATTAAATCTCTGGTGTATTTTGTTTGACTTATGAAGGTTCCATACTTCAGTTGTTTCACTTGGAGTCCAAGGAAGAATGTCAGCTCTCCCATCATGCTCATTTCGAACTTGCTTTGCATGAGGTTTGAGAATTTATCACACAGCTCTTTGTTTGTGGATCCAAAGATGATATCATCCACATATATTTGAACAAGTAGTATACTTTTCTTGTCTTGAATTCTGAAAAGTGTTCTATCCACTTTTCCTTTTGTGAATCCATTTTCAGTTAGGAATTGTGACAAAGTATCATACCATGCTCTGGGTGCCTGTTTCAATCCATACAGAGCTTTCTTGAGTTTGTATACCTTATCTCCAAGAGTCTTCTGCTCAAATCCTGGAGGTTGTTCAACATACACTTCTTCTTCCAATAAACCATTTAAGAATGCACTTTTTACATCCATCTGATATACAATAAAATTCTTGTGAGTTGCATAGGCAAGAAACATCCTTATAGCTTCCAATCTTGCTACAGGAGCAAATGTTTCATCAAAATCTATTCCTTCTTCTTGGCAATATCCTTTGGCTACTAGTCTTGCTTTGTTTCTTACCACAGAACCATCCTCGTTCATCTTGTTTCGAACACCCATTTAGTGCCAATAACATTTTGATGGGTGGGTCTTTGAACTAATTCCCATACTTTATTTCTTTCAAACCGATTCACTCTTCTTCTTGCATAGCTTGAATCCAATGTGTGTCATCCAATGCTTGTAACACATCTTTAGGCTCTATTTGTGAGATAAAGCATGTGAACATAGTTTCTTGTTGAGTTCGGATCTTGTTTTGATACCTTCTCTTATATCTCCAATGACAAGTTCTCGTTGATGGTCTCTCGGCCATCTTACATCAAAGTTGGAGTAGGTTAGCTAGATTCGATTGTTGCTTTGATCGTCTTCACTTAGCTGCAAATTTTCCAGCTTTTTATGAGATCACTCTCATCTTAATCTTAGTTTATAATTTTGCAAATTTTCCAAAGATTTTATGAGATTAAGCTATCTCATCTTCAATGTCTTCTTTTAATTCGGCTCATCGAATACCACATGAATGGATTCCTCTTGCAACCATAGTCCTTTTGTTGAGGGACTCTTAGGCTTTGCTTTGGATGATTCCCAAGAAGATACCTCATCGACTCTTCAATGTCTTCTCCATTTACATTTTATGGCTTTACATCCAAATATTCTAAAATATGAATTTGGATTCCTCCGCAAATCTCATAGTCTTTGTCACCGTTGATCATACATCCTGTTTTGAGTGTAGCAAGCTTTGATTGCTTCACCCAAAATCTTTTTGGTAACCCCAACATGGTCCTTGCTTTGCTTCTTTGAGATTCTATTCCTTCATTCTCAGAAGCATCGAAAGCCTTTAGATTGTTCTTTGCCATTTTTATGGATGAAGCATTTTATCCCATCCAAATATTCTAAAATATTATTTTGATAATTTGGTTTTTCATTTTGAATTTTCTTCATCACCGTCCAAATATTCTAAAATATGCAACATTTGGTCATCTACTACCACCAAGGTGTATTTCTTTCCACTTATGCTAGCTGGTTCCACTGGGCCAAATAGATCCATATGTAGCAGATGTAATATTCTTGTTGAAGATGGGCAGATCTTTTCTTTGAATGATGATTTGATATGTTTTCCCTTCTGACATGCGTCACATATACTCTCCTTCTTGTATACTCGAGTCCGGAAGTCCTTCCACAAGATTACTTCGCAAGCTTGTTAATTGTTTTGAAATTTAGGTGACTCGGCTTTTTTGTGCCACGGCCAACTTGATTCAAATTTGTGCTCTTTTTGCTAATAGACAGTGTTGGGTGTTGCGGTTGACCAATCCACGACATACATGTTCTTTTGTCTCGCATCCTTGCAACACAATTTCATTTGATTCAAAGATCCTTGATTTGGCATACACCCATGTTAAATCCAACATTATAACCCTTGTCACGAGTTGGTGATGCTTAGCAAATTGAAGTTTAGTCCTTCAACATATGCAACATCCGTGATTACTAATCCGTTCTTCTTGATGGATCCAATGCCTCTTATTTCACCTGGAGCTTCATTTCCTCCAAATATGACTTTTGCTCCTTTAACTTCCTTGAATTTTGACAGATTTTTCTTGTTTCTGTCATATGTCCGGAATGCACCACTATCCATGTACCAGGTTCCTTGGCACTTAGTTGTTCCTTGAACCCGCAATCAAGGAAATTAAGTTTTAGGTACACATACTTGTATGGGTCCCGAGGGGTTAGAATTGTAAGATGATCCAACCAACTTATAGCCAAATGATTTGACTCTAAGGGGTTGCCATCTATCGCTGCCATAATCATAATTAATCTTGGCAAATTGCTTGGGGATTCTAGGTTCATACAAATTGTCTCTTTTGTCCGTATGCTTGTATATGTGTTTAGCAATTGCCTTCTTTGGGTAATTGTGGTGTCTCTGAGTGTAGTGCCTAGGTGCATATGTGTGCTTTGATGAAAGCTCTTATACTTTTGTAACGGCCTTTCTTGAGTTCTAGGCCTTTGCCATTTGGGCTTATATTCCATAAGTCTATCTTTGATAGTTCACATTATTCCAATCACTTGGCTTGGATATTTTCTACCATTCCCATCATATGTATTTCTTTTATAGATTTTCTGGGGTTTTTGGTAGCTCTGTTTCTTCTTTACAGAGTATTTTCTGTTTGGAGTTTGCTGAGGAACTTGGCTGAATTTCTTCTCAGTTGTCCTCTCAATGCACCCAACTGGATGTTTTCCTTTTCCTTTATAACCAAGGCCAGTTTGCTTATAATTGTGCTTTGGAGTGAATGTGTGTGCACCATTTGGAGTTTTGGATTTTTTAGACTCTTCATTGCTTGAAGATCCTTTTTCCAAAATTACTTTTGGAGTTTGACATAGCATAGAGGAATTAAATCCTAAGCCTGTCTTGTCTCCACATTCTCTTTGACTCATTATAAGATCATCCAATGATTTAGATGCCTTAGTGAATGAGGCAATCACATTTTTGAGGTCATTCTCCCTCTTTTCTATGGCAGCTATTTCTGCTATTAGCTTGGCATTTTCAGCCTTTAAACTTTTATTCTCATCAGCTATTTGACTTAGAGTACTCAGCTCCTTAGTCACCGTGAGTTTTGCCTCTTGAGTAGTCAATTTTTCTCATTTAGTAGTGTGTGTGAGGATTTAATGTGTTCAAAATCTTTCATCATTTTGCCTAATGAATCATAAAGATCGAGTGGGTGATGAAGTGCGTGTGTCACGACAGTCACTATCACTAGAATGAGTTCGATGAGTTAGAGTGTACCTCATCTTCTTGGTCGGGTTGATCTTGTTCCTTGGCCAAAAAATGATCGGGCTTCTTCTTCGAGTCACTTGAGTAGTCGGCTTCACCGCTCTCTCGAATCACTGTCTCTCTTGAATGGGATGTCTCAAAGAATCTCTGCGCAGCCAACATTGCCTTTTTCTTTTCTTGTCTTCTTTCTCTCAAGACCTTTCTTTCATCTTCATTCCTGTATTTGTTGACTACAAGATATGGGCAATCAATGGCATAGTGACCTGGTTGCCTACAATTCCAAAGATAGATATTCAACCTTTTGATCACTCTTTCCATTCTTGGATTGTCATCCCTTTGATATTCACTTTTTGATGATCTGTTCTCTTGGTTGGCCTATCTTCCCTTGACTTGGAGGGAGCCGAGTGTCTTCTCGAAGATTCGCCCTTGCCTATCTTGTAGTTCTTATTGAAGAACTTGTTGAACCTTTTAACCATCGGGGCTATTTCTTCCGGATCAATGACTTCTTTGACCTCGGCGCTCTTTCCATCCTTAACAATTAGAGCAAACTGTTTTGGGTACAAATTGTCTCTTCCTCGATCTTTTCTTCTCACTCAAATTCGTAGGCTTTGAGATCCGAGAATAGTTCATGGTTGGAGGTCTTTGATAGGTCCATGGAATGTCTCGGTGCCATGACCTTCATTTCCCATTCACCGAGACTTTTTAGGATCTTCATACACATTTCATTCTGTATATTTCTTTCCAAGTGCGATAGCTCGTTGGTGATTTCTATGAACCAAGCATCCGGTTGATCCAGGTTTTCTCCTGCGATCATTTTGAAATTCTCAAATTTTTGTACACCACCGATAATTTATTTTCCTTGATTTGCTCGAGCCTTCACAAATCAATGTTAGTTTGTCCCGCATTTATTTAGCCGTTTTGCATGATTTGACTCTATTGAACATGGCTTTGTCCAAGGTTTTGTAAAGGATGTCCTTGGCTACATTGTCCAGGTTGTATCTTTTTCTATCATCATTTGTCCATTCAGTTCTTGGTTTTTCAACCATAGTCGGTCTAGGGCAACATCCTCTTCACCTTCGTGATGCGCTCTTCTTCTTACGGATGTGTTCACTTTTAAGATTTGCGTGGCCCATCCTCTATCACTATCCACATCTCATCATGTAATCTTTGATAGATGAGCCTCGCATACGAATTTTCCAATCATCAAATTCTTCAATTGTGAACATAGGGATGCGTGTCAAATTTGCTTCCATGATAATAATTTTTAATGATAAAAGGAGTTTTGAAAATTTAAGTACTAAAGCGGACTTTGAAAAGTTTGGAGATCTAGTTCAAGAACTGGTCGGAAGGCTCTATGAACCAACCGCTCTGATACCACTTGTAGGTCCCAAGGGGTGTGTGTGTAAGGTTTAGAAGGGGGGGTTGAATAAACCTTACCAACTTTTCGATTTAGCCTTTTTTAAACTTGAGTTGATACTACACACCAATGTGTCCTTGGTGGACACCAATTTAGTTAATCAAGAGTTAGTCACTCAACAGGACTCGGTTGAGCCGTTGATAGAATAACTCAAATTGTTAAGACCGAATTATCTCAACGTGGTTTGTTTTCAGCGGAAGACTTAACACCCTTAATTATGGTTAAGCGAAAATTTAAAGCTTGATTTAGTACTTAGAAATTATCAAGTGGATAGCAAATTTATCAAAGAAAGTTAAGCAAATAAGATGCGAGAAATTTAAAGTCTTTGAAATGTAAATGACACGATAAGTTTTTATAGAGGTTCGAAGATGGGGTAATTCCTCTACTCCTCTCTTCTCCAACTCCTGGAGGAATCCACTAGGTATTGATCAAGATACAAAGTGGTAACAATTCCGGACACAAGTCTTGATCACACAAATGACTTGATCCTTTGGGACTCGATGCCTGAGACGCCTTGATCACTCACCGGCTTCTCGTGCGACTCGGCTTCTTCACAGGCAGCCTTGCTACTACATCCCACTTGCTCAAGCTCTTTGGATTTGATCACGAAGCCCTCCAAAAGCTCAAGACTTGGTTCGACCTTGAACCTTCCTACAATCCTTCGTGGAATGTAGACCCCTTTTCTTCTAAAGTTTCCTCTTCAACTGATTGAAGCTATCTTTCCTTCACAGTGATCGTTGGATTGATTTTCTTCGTAATGTAGGCTTGAGGATTAATCTTGAATGATTTGAGAATGTTTTTGGTTACAGATTCAAATGTTTTCTTGAATGTTCGTGTTCGATTCAAGGTAACCTTCGTAGGTTTTTCTCGAGTTATTCCTCGGCCTTTTATAGTGATCTTTCAAAAATCGCCCGTTGAAGAGATAGGCTTATTTTTTAAAGTCACTTGTGGACGTTGGCTTGTCTTGTTGCGATCCTTGAATTTGCCACTTCCTCGTATAAAATGTTCTTGACTTTTCGAGTTCGACACGGTGTAGTGCTTCCCATTGGTTTATTCCTTTTGCACGCTTCGGGGTGAGCACTTCGAGAAAGGTAGCATGGAGATATTACTTGTTTAAGTAATTCTCTTGATTTACTCGTACAACGGATCTCTTTCGATTATCTCGACTTGACCGCATTTCTTTGCTTTCCCCAGGTGACTTAGAGTCGACTTCCAATCATGGATGACTCTTCATCACTTCAACTTGAGACTTGGCTTATCTTGAGTTGACTTGACCGATACTCCACTCGATTCCAAGTGCGTCTCACTGTTCCTTGATCGAGTTCCGTCTTCTCTTCTTTGCCATACTCAATTGTCTTGCAAATGAGTCTTCCTTCTAGTCTCCATTGTCTTCTTGCATGTTTGGGCATAGGCCGACTTAACTCAGCTTGACCAGCCCTATTTATTACAATGTAGTTTACAACAAAGAATGGGGTGCCAACTTCCTATTCTAAGTTTTACATGGCATTCATCAAAATCTAAACAATAAATTTCCCAACAGAATCTGAGAGCCCAAAGGTATCGACTGAGACAGTACATAAAAAAGGAGATAAGCAACCTAAAATCACTTTTGTCTCCATAGGGCCAAAGTTCGAAGTTCTGATTTAATTCCCGCAAAGACTCTAAACGAGAAAGTTGGATTCACATTTCACAACAGGTTTTGAAATTTTCAAATAAAATCCATATCAATATTCCTTTTGCGGACACATTGGAACAGATGTCGAATTACGCGGAATTCTTGAAGAAATTGATGTCTAATAAAATAAAGGTGAAGGAGTACGAAATGGTGAACTTGACCGAAGAATGCAGTGCTATTATTCAAAGGAAGCTGCCTCAAAAGCTTAAAGATTCGGGGGGGTTTCTCTATCCCTTGTGAAATCAAAGATTCCTGCTTTAATAGAGTGTTGTGTGATTTAAGAGCAAGTATTAATCTTATGCCTCTTTCAATTTTTAAAAAAATGGGATAGGTAAAGTGAAGCCCACATCAATCATAGTACAGTTGGCAGATCGAGCATTGAAATATCCGAGAGGAATAGTAGAATACATGTTGGTCAAAGTGGATAAGTTCTACTTCCCAGCGGAGTTCATTGTGTTGGACATAGAGGAGGACAAAAATGTACCGTTGATTTTGGGACAACCCTTTTAGCTATGGGCAAAGCACTGATTGATGTCCAGAAAGGAGAACTAACACTAATAGTGAATGATGCGCATGTACTATTTTCGATCTATAAGACAAAACCTTTCTAAGAGGAAATCGAAAAATGCAACATGATTGGGGTCAAGACATCGGATTCAGTAGAAGAACATGTGCAAAAGGAAAGAGCTCAAATAGAGTCACACGGTCATGTGAAATTACACGACCAGGTCATGCGATTTGAATCTGAATATAGCAAAGAAGACGCACACGGGCATGTGAATTTACACGACCCGGTCGTGCGAACTGCTCCTTCATGTATGGATTTGATGGACGAACTCTCTAATTCATCGGAACGTAAACCTCTTCCAGACCGCCTTTGTTATGCATTCTTGGGCACAAGTGAGATCCATCCAATGACGAAGGAACTTCTTCTTCCCACGAAAGATGCAAAATCGTATGACCACTTTAAAGATGTTCAAGCGAATGTATTAGAACAAATGAAAAGAATGGAACAATGGCAAAGTGGTCAAGGCCACTATCTTCTACCATCTCTGCCTCAGTAGAAGAAATAAGTACTTGTCGCATTTTTCTCTTATTTTGATAACTTTCCTATGTTTTTCAGGACGTAAAACGATTTAAGATTGGGGGTTACCAAGAATGTGTGATATGGTACATTTTCATGTTTGCATAGCGTATAGGTTGAATGTAGAATCATATAAACTTGCATAAAAAAAAAATTGTTTCGTAGGCACATTTATTGCTTTAGCATGTTTACTGCTTTTATGTGGGTTAAATAGAGTCATGGAATAAGTATGAAGTGCCTTTGTCTGTTTTTACAGTGACTACTTGATTTCATGATGAGACATACTTGGTGAGCATGTAGGACTTTCTTGCAAGGGGTTGCCAAAGAGGGGCACTCTTATACATGGAGAAGCCTTCTTAAAGAAGATGGTAGAGCAGGATTTGAAGTAGGCAAGGGAAATACTATATATAAGGTTCAGAGAAGATCACTTGGTCGGTCCTTCTCCTTTGATCGATATAACCCTCCTCCCTGTTCCCGTTGGAGTGAGAAAGTGATCTATGACAATTTGTCAGCTGATAATCTAATAAGTGCAATTGGTGTGATGAATTAGAAAAGATTTTTTTGCTTTATGGTATTGATTAAGAAAGTTGAGTATTTGAGCATGATGCGAAAAATAAGCATGTGAGCTTTTGTGCCTATAATTGCTTGTATAATATGCAGTCTTATTTTTGCTGAGTGTGTCATTCATGTTGTTTGAACTCTAGAACTTGCACTGGTATCTTTATTGAAATCACATGTATGTGCAATTTTTGAAGATGATTTAAGGCCATTTTTGCTTAAGCATTTTTAGCCTAAAAGTCTACATATGAATTCATGATTCCCTAGTTAGCCAATTTGAGCCTTAGGCTTGATTTATTGTTACCCACATTTTGAGCTTTAACTTGACATATTCATATCCCAAAACTTGAGCTTATAGAGATGTTAATATTGGGGAAAGATGTGGTTTAACCTTGAAAAAAAAATTGGTAAAAGAGGAAATGAAAGGTGAATAAGTGAATGACGGGAGCTCGGAAAATTGTAGTGAAAAGAAGAAAAAATCGAGGTTGATGAAAAAAAAGAGAAAGTCGAGCTTAAGGCAAAAGAATGAAGGCAATGGCCAAAGAATGGAAAAAAAAACGAAAAAAAGGGGAAATAAGAAATATGTAGTGAAATTGAAATAACAAGTAAAAGCTTCTTAGATGAAGTGGATTTGTGATTTGAAGTGTAGTACTCATAGTTCTATTTGCTCAAGTTTGAGTCACTTGATCCATATTTCCTACTCTAACCAAAGAGTCTACATTACAACCAACAGAGACAGTTCTTTTGATTCTTAAATTATGCACACTTGCGTAGTACATATGTTAGATAATTTGCGAGCATATGGTAGTTCTACAACATTGAAGTGATTCGAGAGTATATACATCCCTATTTACTTTGAGAGTGTGAGTGATACACTTATCTGATGAGTCTCAATATAGAATACCCAAACAAACATTAATTGTGCCTAATTTGCAATTGATAATGTTTTGAGAATGAGTTACATGTTTGCTAAAAAATGAATCTGAATGAGATTTTGTATTTGTGGTGTTATTGTGTTGAGTAATCTACCCCATTACATGCGATTAATTTTCTTATTTTACTCGATGACGAGCAATGGTTTACGTTTGGGGGTATTTGATAAGTATGAAATATACATGCATTTAGTGGTTTATTTGGGTATATATTTGATACATTTGCATGGATATATAGAGTGTTTAGGTTAGTTTCCTTTGTTGGGCATGATACTGTGTATTCTTATATACTTTTGCAGGAAACGGAGCTTTATATGAAAAGATATCAGTGGAATGACCCGGACAAGAATACCAAAAGCTAAGGTACGATCAAAGAAGCAAAGAAAACAAAGAGGTACAATTTACGCGACCTGACCGTGTTATTTTACACGGTCATTTTGACCTGTCCGTGTGAGTTGGACATGAGCGTGCAAACTGTAAACGATGAATTTTCGGAGAACCATTGACATGGTCCAACCGTGTTAATTCACACGGTCGTGGTTTTTGCTTTGAGAAATTTCAGAGAGTTAATACCGTTTACACAGGCAGACTGTGTGGGTAGCACATAACAGTGCTAATGGTCCCTCGGGCAGATTTTGTTTTCTATTTTTGCAAGGACTCTACAAGGGATCCCGAAAGGCAATTATAAAAGAAAGACCTAACCTTAAAGTTAGAGATAAGATACTTAGGAGAGAAAATACACATCAAAGAGAGAAAATAAATAACACAATGAAGAACAACACAAGACTTCTACCAACCATGAAGGCATGAAGGTTCGATATTATGAAGACGAATTCATCTATTCATGAGGGTTTCACCATCATAGTCTAGGGCTTTTGTTCTGTACTTAATTCCATGTTTAACTCTTTGTTTTCAGATTTGTCTATGAATTTGCAAATAAGTATGTTAGGCTAACTCTCTATATTCTAGGACATGATGGAAACTGTGGATTCATGTTAATTCTAATTTGATTGTTTCTTCTTACTTAGTTTCTTGTGTTCTATTTCTGAATTTGTATGCTTGTTTCTTGTAGATTATCTAGAGAATAATTTGCATGTTAAATTTGTTAGTTCATAATTTGGGAGAAGAGATCTCACATTAGATAAACGGATTCTTAACAGAAATGGGTGTAGAGTCGGGAGGCTTACAACGTTTGTGGGGGTTTACTTTAATTTATATGCTTTGGGGAGTTAATATTAATTGTTGAGTAGGGTACTAGCAATTCTTATTAATCTATGGTTTGTTTACTTCGGTAGAGGGAATAAACTATCTTAGGAATTAAACTCATAGATACACGGAAACTGGTTTTGGTTAAACATTAATTGGAATTGACATTGATGAAGGATCTTGAGATCATAGTCCTAGGATTGCTTTTCGTGATTGTTTGATTTTTGTAAAGTTTGGTTATTAATAATATTTACACAATTGTTAGTTTAATAATTTTAGGATTAGTTAGATACCACTCTTGTTTATTTTCAATAGCTTTAATAAAATTGGAACATGAAATTACTATACTTTATGTGCTTCGTATCAATCCCTGTGGAATACGACATTTCGCATTAATATCTATAAAACTACACCGAATAATTGTGGTTTAGCGAAAGGATTTTCATAATCAATTACAACACTTAGGATATTTAAGATACACAATACAACAACTTAAGCGTATCTTCTGAGGTCCTTGTTTCAAAGACTTCGATTCATCGCGCCAAGACTAGTGTTGATCAAATTATGCTCGGCAGTTAGGACGTCGATATTGCGACTCTCCTTGGGGAATCCTTTTATGTTCTCGATCCTCTTTAAAAGTTCAACAGAAAGTCTCTCCCAGGAAGGATGGTTCTCTACACATGAACCAGATAATCAGCTATTAGAATACAATATAAAAAGAATAAATCGAGAAAGAAACTTACTCCAAGAAAATGTAAAATTTATTAGCAGAGCCAGAAACATATTTTGTTCGTCATCACTTCCCAGACTCATGCAGTCCCCACCGACATAAAACCATTTGTCCTTCCAATCCTTCAAAGATTATGGAAGGCCTTCGACTATATTATCAAGTAGCCCGGCCTAATCATCATATAATACCGTGCAGATGGCCTACCAGCGAGTCTGGTCAGCGACGCCTTCCATAGGAATAATTCATTGATCTAGACCTACCCAATGGGAATTCCCCATCTCCGAAACCACTTTGTTATCAATCTCGGCAGGGGAAATCTGAGCCCTAAGTAGAGGCTCTGTAATATATGGTGGTGCACCCTATAGGGGGATGTTCCAGCGTCTCATCATGTCGGGAAGATAAAATTTACGGTGTTGGAAACTGAAAACCTTAACTCATATGTAGAGATGTTAAAAGAGTTATGGCCAGTTGGCCCAGACCGTTTAAACTGGAAAAAAAGAGGGTTAGGATCGAATTATTTTGGCCCGTTTAAATCCGCGCCTTTTTTGGCCCGGACCATTTAGCCTGAGGCCCGTTAGGGCTAGCCCGTAGGTTATTATAAATCTATTTTATTACATATTACCTATTACTTAATATATTTCTTCAAGCTCACATCTCCTCATCTTTAATAGGTTTAAATATATAATTCATATTAATATTTTTTTTAAAGTATTATTTTTTTTCATTTTATATGGGTATATATTATAAAATGCTATCTTTTATTATTATAGTTTTATTTTAAAAATTTCGATCATGGAATATTTAAATTTTATAATTTTATTAATGCAATATAATTATAAATTATGCAAGATTTTTTTTAAATGAATACTTTAACTTAACATGTTAAACTTAAATGTTATATATGTTCGAGTTTAAAATTTTAGATTTAAATATATAATTTTTTATTTTCTTGACTTATAGCCCGATAGTGGCCCATTTAGCCCGAAGCCCGCTAGGGTTAGAGTTAGGTTCGCAATATGCTAGCCCGTTTAATAGTGGCCCATTTAGCCCGAAGCCTGTTTAGCCCGAATCCATTAGGGCTGGCCCTATAGGGCTAGGGTCAACCCGTTTAACATCTATACTTATAGGCACCCAGCTCAAACTGAAACAACCTGCTGGGAATCATGGACATCTCGGTCGATGTCACTTCTCTCCATGTGTTATTTGGAGGTTTCCATTCTGGGGCCGGGGGCCCTTGTCTTACCCGACCCAAAGTCGAGGGCACAGTACCTTGGTCTTCGCCCATGCTCGGCCGAGCCGATCCACCAGGTCCTAAAGGCAAACCTCTAGGAACAAACACCCTCCCTCCGCATACAACTCTAAGGGGAACCAGAGACAAGACTTCATCTTGTTTCTGCCTTTCCAGCTCGGTATTCCTATCCAAGTAAGAGAGCTCCACTACACTACGACCTCTTTCTTGAGAAACTCTTATATCGGTGGGGGGGATCTTCTACCTGGATTTCTACACTATGGTTCTTATTTTAGCTATCAGAATGAGAAACAGACATGGTTGAAAAGATTGAAGGAAAGAAGAGAATTATATAGAATGATTCGAGAAGAACTTTTGCTCAATAGCGACTAGGGCCTCAACTTGGTGTTTTTCTCGATGTTTTACAGTAAATATTTGCGGTAGAAGTGAATGAAAAATCGCCTAAGAAACCTATTTATACAGCAGGGAGATGAAAAGACGCGTCAGTTCGGAAATTGAGCCCTTGCAATCCAATACCGCCTCGACATATGTCAAACATCATAATTACCGCAACATTTATGACAGTGACACACGTCAATCCCTCAGCTCCACTCAAACTCTTTTTCTTGCAAGTTCTAGCCCGCTCCTCACATCCCATCCTCGATCCCGAACTTTGGAGGCCATTGGTATGCCAGAGCAGAGCTGGATAGACACATAAACACGTGGCATGATGGACTCGCACATGTGGACCGACCAGAGCATATATGCCTACAAGAAGCCCCAATTCAATCTGAGTCAGACCGAGAAGAGATACACTGAATGACTTGGACAAGCTCTATCTAGAAAAATCAGTGATGACCGGAATGAAGTCCAGTAGCCGACAACTTGCCACCTGGGAGCGCCATATAAGGACAACACAGAAAAATTTATTCAATACTTTTCATTCATGCAGGTCATGCAGGATTTGGGAATGACAAGTGTCCCACTAATATTGTAGATATAATGATTGATGCCCCTACTCAATTTAATAGTATAAATAGAACCCATTTACGAGGAGAAAAACAATAGAAAAACACTATATAAATAGCTTTGTAATTGATATTTTTCCAGCAGACAACCGACCAGGTGTCCTGCTCGGCCGTTAATATAAATACACCTTTTTCGTCCCTTTTTATTTTCCAGCTATTAAAAAGGTAATTAATTTTTGTTGAGCGAATCACATCATCAACTTATATAAATGTTACTTATGAGTCTAATGTAGCACTTTTGTTTTGTCAAAATATAACACCTTTTTTTGGCAAAATGTAACACTTTTTTGTATCACTTTTTCTAGCATTTAAGAAGTGGTTTTTTGCTCCCAAGAAGCATAAAACTCAAGACCTATGTTGTTTAGAAATGGCAATTTGCCACTAAGCTAAGTTGATTTTTATTGCATCTTTTGTTTTGATTTTTATATATACACATATATATATGTTATATATATTACAAATTATATTATATACTATATGTATTAAAATTATATTATACACTATAAATATGAATTTATATCATATATTATACTACAAATTGTAACTATTTGATTTGTTTTACTAGTGTGCTCGTATATTTACTTCTAATTATTTTCATGTTTTAAATAAGTACCTAGATTTTATTGAGATTTAATTAGTTAGTGCTTGAGTTATTGATTCTGGAATTTACAAATAGTAAGTATGTACTAGATCGACATTAGTTGATTAAAGCTTGATCAATTTTAAGATATGTTAAAATGAGACTTGAGTGATGAATTATCAAAGTTAACTAAGTGTTTAAGGTGATAATATTGGAGTCAAGTCATAGAATTATAGACTTCATATGTGAGGTGTAGCAAGTCATTTAATCACGAATAATATTGTGCACATTTTCTTAACTAAGACTACTTATCCCTCATCTTTGAAATTTTATAAATCCAAGTATTTCTTAGCCATTTTAATTGCTATATATACCTCATTTTTTCCTATTTTATAGGCCCAAATATTTAAACTTTTGCCATTTTAAGAAATCATTTTACTTTCTTAAAGAATGAGGCTGTAAACATTTTATTTCTTCAAAATAAAGTCCAATATGAAACCAATTTTGTTTTCAAAGTTTGACCCAAATACTTAAGCCTATATTTACTAAAACTTGTCTACAAGAGCTCAAGTTAGTGATTAGTTGAAGCCCATCAAAATTCAACACTCTTCTCTTCCTCATTCTTGTGGACCAAAAGTAGGGAGGAAATTGGGATGAATTCATGCAAAAATTTATTTTTTAATTTCTTATCTAAATTTATCTTATTTGGACTCCAGAATATAACTTTAAATCCAATCAAATCTCAAGCTTTGAAATCCACTACTTTCACTATAAATATGTGGTTAGAGTCTCACTTTGTTATTTTACTCATTCGAAAAAATTGAGTAAAGCCAAAAGGCAAAACAAACACTCTTCTCTTGCTCTTGAGGTCCGAAAATTTAAACAAGAAAATAGTTGGCCATTTTCTCACACTCAATTCTTTTATATTCAAATATTATCACTAACAAATTTCTAAACCACACTTATTTTCAAGCATTTAATTTCTTATTTTGCCTTTGTCCCTCTTGGCCGTGTGTATTAGGGAATCAAGAAAGTAAAACCCTTCATTTCCAAACACCAAAATTCTTACAACCAACACCATTAAGCAAGGAGACATCAATTACGTAGGCTTTAAAATTTGAGGAGACTGTGAGTGATGGTGCAAAATTGGACATCAACTTCAAATTGGACATCAACTTCAACTTGGATTCAACATGCAAC
Organism: Rehmannia glutinosa; assembly: GCA_016081115.2. Lineage (NCBI taxonomy): Eukaryota > Viridiplantae > Streptophyta > Magnoliopsida > Lamiales > Orobanchaceae > Rehmannia > Rehmannia glutinosa. The sequence continues at coordinate 94,476,803 of CM071926.1, forward strand.
TTGGAAATTAGCTTACCCATCACTTAATGTTTATAAAAGTGTAAGTTGATCATCTTTTAGATAAGTTTTGGTCATAAATAAAAGGTGTTATTATAGTTGAAATTTAAAATTGATTGAGGGGTTTTACTTGTAGGAAGCTTGAACTTGAATTAAGCTAGTGAATTGGAGATTTTGGTAGACTCTAAAAAGATGGGCAAAAATTCATTCTATGCTTTTCAAATGGGTTTCTTAAAATTATTATTAAGTCATGAAATTTATTGAGTTATTATGTATTTATATGTGTAATTTTGTGCTAATTGATTGTTGGATTATTTATAGTTGGTAATTTAATTAAAATTTTATTAAGTTTGGAGACTAATTTTGTAGTTACTAAAATTGTAAAACTTTAGAGAGGTTAACTTGTGGATCTTTGTTGATTACTTTGAATAGTAGGGGTTAATTTTTAATTTATCAAGAGTTTGGAGGTGAATTTTATAAAAATCAAGAATATTGAGGCCAAATTAAAATTTTCAGAACATGTCCTCCCCATTTTTATGAATTTGAACTGATCTGGATTTATTTTATACCTTTAAGGAAGTTGGAGTGGATTTTGTAGGTTTTAAAAGTTCATTTTTGAGTAATTTCAAAAAAAATAGAAATTTTTGGGGTCAATTTATAAATTTTCAAACATTGTTGTATTAATCTAAAAATTTAAAACTATTGAGGGGTTTTTCAGATTACTTCTTAATGTTCGAGTGGTAATTATAAATCTTAAAGAGTCATTCTTGAGGTGGATATGTGAAAATAAAGAGTTTAAGGAGTAAAATATAATTTTCTAAAATCGTGAAGTCATTTGGTAATTTTCAGAAGACCCGAGGGCATGTTTTTGCATATTATAAGTCTGGGTCCAGATTTTTATACTTTTAAAGTATTTGGAGTGGAGTTTGTAGATGTTAAAAATTTATTTTTCGGTAATTTTATGAAAATAGAAATTTAAGGGATTAATTTGCAAAAACCAAAAATATATTTGTACATTGTGAAAATTTTATAATTTATATGGGACTACTCAAGGAGTGTTAAAGAATTATTTTGGTTAGTTTTATAAAAATCGAAACCTTGGGGTAAAATTGTTTTGCATTACATGTGCAATTTGAATCTTTTATGTAAAATTTCTCGTTAGCATAATAAATATTAATTTATTGTTTACTGTTGCCGCCATGAATCTCGTTTCCCATTTGGCGTGTGTGGTTTGGGAAATCAATCGAACAGGTAGCCTGTTGATGTTTGCTCAACTACACATGTGCCTATTCCTATTTTTCTGGTCGGACCAGAGACGGCGGCAGAACTTGGGTCATAGTATTGATATATTCCGAAATATGACGAAGTCTGGGTATAAACCCACAGCTAACGAGTCGTCGAGCCACTCAGGAAGAATAAGGTGAATATGAAGCTTCGGCCTGATGCGTTGGAGAACGCAATTGGGTTTGGTGTTTGATCAACATCGATCATGCGTTTATTTTGTGTATCCCGTTGGTTTTATAAGATGGGACATAGAACCATGTCCATTTTAAATTTGGCTTGAAACTCATAATTTGTTTTAGCGGATTTGTTGGATTTCAACAAAATGGGGCATATAACATTGTTCGTTTAAAAATCATCTTTAATTACTGAAACTATTTCCCGCATTTGAACTTGTATTATATCTGCATGACCGTGATAATCATAAAAATTATTTACTTATAATTATTCTATATGTTTTTGAGTAAATTAAATGTTTGATTATTTTATATCCTTTTTTTTTACAAATGAAAACTATTTGGCACACCAAGTGCCCTGCTTGGTATTTTATTTTAAAAAAAAAAATTATATGTTTCTCATTTTCTTAACTTCTATGCATTCTCATCCCCTACCTACTGGGGTCGTTTAGCTCACCAAACCACCTATGCAAGAATAATAGCACGATTAGACTGATGGATTGAACTAGTTTTGGGACTTCATTTTAGAATTTTGCTTAGGAGATTGTTGTCATCTTACTTTATATAATTTGTCCTTGTTTTATTTTATAAGTTAAGACTCTGATGTACTATATGTAATAAACCTAGTTATGTATATCTGGGTTTGTAGACTTTTCCGTAGACTTAGATTTCGACAAGTCATATATTTCAGTTATTATAGTTTTGGATAATTTTGTGCAACCTAACTAATTTGGTATAAATCTAGAGCTGCACTTAATAATTGGGATTTTGTGATTAGTTTGGTCTATTGAATTTGGGGCGTTACATAAATTATATTTTAAATTAGAAATTATATGATATAATAAAAATAATAAATAAAAATATTAATAAATTTATCGACGAATTGATTTTCCATTGATAACAATAAAACGAAGCATAGAAATAAAAAAATTAATTTGCCGACGAAAAAAATCCATAAGTAATTAACGACACCAATTTTCGTTGATAACTTTTTTATAAAAAAAGATTGCCGATGAAATTAGTTTCCATTGGTAAAATTAAAAATATTAAATAAGAATAATAAATTTACATAACGATTTTTTCATGGATATTACGACGGAATTTAATTACATTGGTAATTTTTAAACAAAAAAGCTAAAAGAAAAATAAAAAACCTTCGGTAATACCTACATATGGTTTCCATCGATAAAATCCATGGTATTCTATAAGTTTCTTGAATGTTATATAATATTAAGCAATCGATTGTGTATCAATTATATATATATATATATACACTCCATATAATAGAATTAATAGCAATAAGTTAAAATTTAACAAATAAATAATTAATATATTTTATTTATTAACTATGAAATTATGTTAATGCTACAAATAAACTTACTAAAGTCTCGTATACAATAAAGAGGAAAAATAAAGTGTGAGAATCTATGAAAATTGGCATTTATTAATATTTATAGATTAATCTTACTAAAACGTTAAAAAGAAAAATAAAAACTAAGAAAAAAATATTGCTTTGTTTTTACCTAATTTTGCGATATCAATTAACTAAATAAATCATTCGCATTTTTTAATTAAAGCAACATAATTTTTTGTTACCAAAATATAGCCAAAAATGTGTTACAATTAATTAAATATAGTGTTACTTGGAGATTTATTTAATTAAAGATACCAAAATAATAACAAAAAAAAGTGATACTTAGAATGTGTTACTTATTTGAAATTTTTACAAATAAGTGTTACACATTTATAAAGTGCTACAAAAGTGTTACATAAATATTATAATATAAAAGTGTGATACGTGATAATAATTTTAGTACTACTTTGAGTGAGTACAATCTCCAGAAACAGAGAGAATTCAAAAGAAATACAGAAAGAAATCCGCAAAAGCAGTAAGAAGAAAGATAACAGCAAAAACAACAATATTCCAATCATACCCTGTCACTCTATGTAATCAGTAATATATATTCCTCAGTCCGCTCCACTATCCCTGAATATTCTTCCATGTCAGCATCCTCACGTGGTATAATCCTTCAACCACAAAGGCGGACGTCTCACCCTAGCTGGGCCTTTGTCCTTTGTGTCTTGGGCTTCTATTTCACTATCCATTTCTTCTTGGACTTCTATCTGGGCCGTATCAATCCCCACCCTTTGAGAAACCACCTTGTCCTCAAGGTGAAGATGTGGGTAAGTAGCATTAATATCCGACCATGTCTCCCAAGTAGCATCTTCTAAGGCAGTCCCAGTCCACTGAACAAGAACTTCTCCTACAGCTTGTCCGTGCTTCATAATAGTCCATTGTCCACAAATAGTCAAGGGTTCCAATACTGGATGATTACCAACTGCTGTAGATGGAAGAACACCCTGTTTCTCGATTCCACTCCCCACAAATGGTTTAAGATTAACAATGTGAAAAACGGGATGAATACAACTTTCAGGCGGCAGTCCCACCTTGTATGCAACAGGGCCAATCTTTTCAATTATAGGAAAACGACCAAAATATCTCTGTGCCAATTTCTCAAAAGGACGCCGAACAAGAGAAGTTTTTCTATACGGTTGTAATTTCACCAAAACTTGATCCCCCACCTGCAAATCGATATCCCTACGATGCGCATTCACTTTATGGCGCATCCGATTCTGTGCGTGGAGTAAGTTGTTGCATAGTGTGCGTAACAACTCATCAGGCTCGTAGAGGCTTCCATTGACAGCTTGTACTGAACTTGCACCAGACTGATAGAGAGGAATTTTGTAGCAAAACTAGTATTGTAGTAAAACTCCACCCATGGTAGTAATTCAACCCAATCTATCGGTTTTCCCTGGACAAAACAACGAACATATTATTCAAGGCTTCAGTTGACGACTTCTATTTGCCCATCCGTTTGAGGGTGGTAAAAAGAACTGTGGCGTAGGGTCGTGCCACTGAGTTTGAACAGCTGCTGCCAAAACGAACTAAGAAATACTGGATCACGATTGGAAATACTGGGAATCCGTGAAGTTTGACGACTATCTCCACAAAAAGTTCTGTTGTTTTTAGCGCTGTAAAATTTGCAGGCAATGCACCAAAATGGGTTGATTCTGTTAATCTATCAACCACCACCAATATAACAGAGAACCCATTCGAAATTGGCAACCCCGTGATGAAATCCATGGTTAGTTCTTCCCATACCTTCACTGGAATTGTTAATGGCTGAATAAGGCCGGCTGGTGGTTACGTAGAGCTTTTCATTTGTTGACAAACTAGACACGAAGAAACAAACTCCTAGACGTCCTGATGCATTTTCGTCCAATAGAAAGAAACTGAAATTTGTGCAAAGGTGTGTTTGATACCAACATGCCCGACAAGGGGAGTAGAGTGACATTCCTGAAGGAGCACACTTCGTAACAATGATTCGACCCAATCACAATGTGGCCCCAAAAATATATTATCCCATCCCTGACAGAGAACTCCGAAGAGAGATTGTTCTAGCCAAGCTCATGGTGTAGCTGCAGCAGCTCGGGGTCCGTCGTATTCTCTTTGGGAATGGCTGCCAACAACTCACAAGTAGTGGAACTAATCAAAGTCAAACAAGCTGGCAAATCAGGTCCTTCTGAAACTCTTGAGAGGGCGTCCGTCGTCACATTAGTCTGTCCTGGCTTATATTCAATCTGAAAATCATAACCTAACAACTTTTGCACATAAATTTGTTGCTCCGGAGTATTGACTACTTGCTTGAATAACTCTCTAATACTTTGGTGGTCCGTACGAATGATGAAAAAACGCCCCAAAATATATTGCCGCCATTTTCGAACTGCTTCAGTGATGGCATATAATTCCTTCTGATAAATTCAGGCCAATTTCATCTTTTCTCCCAGCTTCTTACTAAAGTATGAAATAGGATGTCCATCTTGTAATAATAATGCCCCCACACCAACATTGGAAGCGTCCGTTTTGATAACAAAAATTCGAGAAAAATCAGGTAGTGATAAAATGGGTGACATAGCCATTGCATTTTTTAGTGTCAAAAAAGCGGAGTCAGCCTTAGTATTCCAGCAAAAAGCATCTTTTTTTAGTAACTCGGTAAGAGGAACAACAATGGTTTCATACCCTTTGATGAAACGTTCGTAGTACCCCGCCAATCCTAAGAACCCCCGTAGTTGCTTAAGTGTAGAGGGTTTTGGCCAATCCATCATGGCCTCCACCTTCTTAGGATCAGCCTTCACTACCCCCAAATTTACAATGTGACCCAAGTATTTCACGGTCTCTTGACAGAAAGAACATTTAGTCACTTTGACAAAAAAATTATTCTCCCTTAGGCACCCCAGTACTTGCTCCAGATGTTTGGCATGATCTTCTACTGATGAGCTGTAAACCAAGATATCATCAAAAAAACAATGGTGTACCTCCGTAAATACGGTGCAAACAACCTATTCATAGTTGCTTGGAATGTGGACGGTGCGTTGGTGAGACCAAAAGGCATAACGACAAATTCATAGTTCCCATCTACTGTGTGAAATGTTGTTTTTTCAATATCCCTTAGATGCATTCGGATTTGGTGGTAACTAGTGCGCAAATCCAATTTTGAAAAATATCGGGCCTGCCCAAGCTCGTCCAATAGTTCGTCCACGGTAGGGATAGGAAATTTATCCTTGATCGTAATATGGTTGAGAGCTCTATAATCCACACAAAAACGGTAAGTCCCATCCTTCTTACGCACGAGCAATACCAGGGACGAATACGGGCTATGGCTAGTGCGAATTAACCCCTGTGCCAACATTTCCTTCACCATCTTCTCCATCTCCGGCTTTAAGAAATGAGGGTATCTATACGGCCGCCATTCACAGGTTTGCTCCCTGGTTCAAAATGGATTTGGTGGTCAATTATTCGGTAGGGAGGAAGTCCCTTAGGTGTAATGAATACTTCTAAATTATTGTGAAGGGCATCTAAAATTTCCGGTGGTAATGTTTCTGGAAAAACCACATAATCATCCTTACTCAATCCCCACTCATTTTCTGTCTGTAAGGGGAAAAAATATACCTCATACATGCTATGAACCTCCTCATTCTAAATTAGGGCTTGCAAGTGGTGACACATGATCGAACTCAAGGAGGAGCGCTTTCCCGTGTAGCCACTTCTACCGTATATCTCAAATTACATAGTCATTTCCTTGTAATCATGACACACCTTCCCTAATCCTTGCAACCATTGAACTCCTAACACCAGATCGGGTCCCTCAATAGGTAGCACAAAAAAATCCAGAGAAAAAGGGTTTTTCTGTAGATTCAGATTCGCCGATGTGCATTTGTATTGACACGTCAAATGATCTCCATTGCCTATGAACACCCAGAACATGGGGATCGATTCGATTTGTAACCCCATCCTATCCGCAATCAACGCCTTCATGAAGTTATGCGTTCTCCCACTGTCGATAAGCACTTGTACCCGTTGCCCATTGATCTCTCCCCACAGCCGTAGCGATCGAGGATTGGCCTGCTCCGCTAATGAATTCAAACTCAAAATATCCCCTGAACCTCTTCCTCGACCCCCTCTGTATCCTCAATAACTTCAAAATCTTCTGGGTCATCTTCTTCGAGCCCAATTAAGGCGTAAAACTTACCTCGACATTGATGATTTGGACTGTATTTCTGGTCACATGTGAAACATAACCCTTTTTCGCGTCGTTCTTTGATCTCCGTCAATGAGATTCGGCGAATCGGAATGTTAGGTGTGGGAAGAATAGCTGGTAGTGGTGCGTTTCTGTTTGGGTGTGGGGTGTGTGGGTTATCGAGTTTGGGTCCAAGGATGCCTGCCTTTGTATTGGGGGTGAAATCCGAATACGTTGTTTGCACCTTGGGTTGACTAGGCCCAGGAGTATTATAGTGTGGGCTGCCAATAGTCCCCCACTTAGCCCCATACCGGTTGCTTGCCCTTGACTCCTCAAACCTAGTTTCATATGCCCGCGCAAGAGAGAACGCCTCCATCAACGTGGTCAGATGGGAAATCATTTGTTCTCTCTGGATTTCCGCTTTCAGCCCGGTGATAAAAAAAAACTCACATGCAAAGATTCCGGAATACTAGTAACCTTATTCATCAAATCCTCAAAGAAAGATGGAAATTCAGCAATCGTAGATACTTGTGTCAATTTCGAGAGAGTACCTTGTGGATCCTCATACACGGAGCTTCCGAATCGATTCCTCACGTTGTCAAGAATTTCTTCCCAAGTGTTGAGGAGGTGATTCCTCTTCATCCATTGGAACCATGTCGTCGCTCGGCCGTCCATGTGAAATGAAACAATTCGAAGTCTCACTTCCCTCGGAGTGTCATGAAACTCAAAAAATTCGTCGATCTTGAAAATCCATCCATACGGGTCAGTCCCATCAAAACGAGGGATATCCATCTTCATCGAGCAAAATATGGGTTGTCCTTCGATATTCCCAGGAGGTTTCTCACCGACGAACGCATTTCTCCGCTGGGTTGTTGCAGCTCCGGCTGAGCTGCCAATGCTGGTCTGAAATTGGGAGCTCATTTCTTCCAGTCGAGTATCCACCGCTACCATGTAGTTCTGCATTGCTTGGGTCATTATTTTGTTCTGATTTTCAATCTGTTTCTGCACCAACACAGATTGATTTTCAAGTTGTAGCTGTAGCGCCTTCATCATGCTAGAAAGATCGGATTCAGCCATTGAGAAATTCTCAACGAAAGCACCAATGATACGTGACAATAATTTTAGTACTGTTCGCCTTATTTTTAGCTTCACCGCAAGTGTACAGTGTAGTTTATAGAATAGGGTAAGCAAGGTCGTATCCACAGAGACTAATAAATTAATGCGCTAAGTATTGAACTAAGATAGCCTTATTTTTATTTAGACGATCGAAATTGAATGATTGTTGTGGAAGAAAAGATAAGAATAACCACAAAAACACAAGATGAAAATAATAGTGGAATTACCAAGGGAAATGAAATGGATTCCCGGGTTATGGTTTCAATTAATATTCCTCTTGTTTTACGATTTAATTAAAGCCAAAGTTATTATCAATACACCTATAAGACGATCACAACGGTATTTTATCCTCCCTCTTGAGATGTATATAAAGTGTAGATTGAAATATCTATGCTAGTATCTCTACTCAACATAAGATACACAACTCCCAAATGCACAAAAGATCAAATATCCTCACAAATATTCACAAACCTCTCGATTATGCAAATATTCATGTCAAGTACTCAAGATCTAATATCGACTCTCATCTCTCGAATTATGAATCAATAAATCAAACATGATAAATCATTGGCCAAATGATAAAACAAGAATAAGAACAAAGTACTCAAATAGGCTTCAAGACAATAACTTCATTTAAGATTAAAACAATCAACAAGAGTTCAATTAATCTACTTCCAAAACCCGAAAATCACAAGAAGTTTAGCTACCCATTATAAATAAACAACTCATAGACAAATTGTTCATCTTCATAAGAAGCTAAAATGAAAGATTAAAGCACAAAGAATGAGAAAACTTAGGGAAATGGATAATCTCTCGATTAATCTTCAATCCTCAAGCTCCGATTCGACCCGATTCTTCCCTTGATTCTTCCTTGATGAAGTTGATGTATTTCTTGTGTTCTTGGGTGTATTCCCAGCCTTTCCTCCATCCCCTGGATCAAGCCTCCCATTTATGTATTTATAGCCCCTAAAAAGTCCAAAAAAAAGGTGAAGAAACTTAGTAATTTCCGCCCCGGGCGCTGCGCGCCAGCAATTTCGCAAAACTGAGCCGCCCGGCGCGCCAGCGCCGGGCGTTAGCGCTGCAGCGCCCACCTAAAAAAAAATCAATAGGCTTATTGCCAGAACGGGCGCTGAGCACCCGTGACGAATGCGCTGCAGCGCAGCCCCCGCCCGAGTTTTTCACCCACCCAATGTTGGAATTTGCTTTTGAGCCCTTCTTCAAAGTTGTATCTCTATCTCTTAGCTTTCCATAGCCACTTGAATCATCTCAATATCAATTTTGTAGAGAGAGTTATGGCGAAAATACGAAACGCTGCCAGTGATGGAAATTTCGACGCGTTTGGACGTTTCTTCAAATCAATCTCTCTTTGTTTGCTCGTTTGTACTTCTTTTGATACACGATTCATTACTATGACTATAAACTCAATATAATTGGCTCTCAACATGGCTTGGCTACTCAAATGACTCAAAATACTCAAAAACAACACAAAACTCAAGTCTTGAAGCCCAAATCAATGGTATAAAACCAAGTGAACAAATACCCCAAACTTAAATCTGTTGGCCGTCCCGGTCAACACTTTTAAAAACAAGACAAAACATGACTGGGAGTAATGAAAAGTTGAACGCACAACAACTCCATAAAATTTTGTATTGTTCATTGTAGGTATCAAGCAACGAATTAACCAAGCCTCAAACATCTAACATAGAGCACATATTAAAGAAACCATGGTAAATGCTAAGAATTACACCTCACAAAGATCAAGTGTATACTCTCATCTCGAATGAATATAGGACGTGTTTACGCTCAATTCCATTCAATATTGCGAGACTTACCATAGGCTTGCAAATCGTCTCATATCTCCGCCACTAGAATGTATGCAAAATTGTGAATCAAAAAGGACTTTTTTCCTTTGGTTGTAATGAAGGCTCTTTGGTTGGGGTAGGAAAATATGGATAGAGAGACTCAAACTCGAGCGTATAGACCGATGAGCATATAATTCATCTACATTAAAGCTCAATATGCTACTCAAATCACCTCTCATTTTCACCAACTCTTCTTATCTCCATCCCCTTTATTTTGTAAACTCAACCATTCACATTACAATTTTTAACCTCCAAGTTCATTCAAAGAAAACTCATTCATCGATCTATTTTTTTTTTTTTTTTTTACTTATATGAGTTTTCAACATTTCATATCTCCTTTTTCTTTCTCTTTTGTTCTCATCAACCAACTATAACATCACCTTCTAACATTTTGATTTCACCCATTCACCCTTATTCAATTCCTTTACTCAATGCTATACGCTCAAGTGTTGGGTAAAAGATTTATCAAGTTAAGACTTGAATTGGCTATTAAAAATTAGGCAATAGGCTCAAGTTGGCTAACTAGGGATTTCAATATCATCATTAGGTAAGCAAAAGGCTTGAAGGGCTAACAAAATGGCCTTTGATCATTTTCACACCGCATACAACATGTGACCTTGACAGAGATGTCGAGCAAGTTATAGAATTCTAACAACATGAATGATACACTCAAATCACAAACAAGACGCATATGATGAAAGCGAAAAGGCTCAAAAGCTCACAGGCTTGTAAATATGTAATTCAAAGCATCAAACCAAGTTTTCCATCTTAACATGCTCAATGTTATCTATTTATGGCTCAATCAACTCATGCTCAACACTCAATCAAAACAATACAAAATTTTCAAAATCAATCACAAGTTACAATCAAGAGATTAACTCACTCCCTAAAATCTATGAAAGCAATAAACATGCTAAAATCGAAACATGCTACTAATGCAAATGCAACTTAAAATGCTCTACATGCAACTATATGAAAACACACAAACAAATGCGATTTTTTTTTTTACACACTTCAAATCAAAATACTCACACATTTCAAATCAAAATACTAACTCTCCCCCAAACTTGAATGAAATTATATCGAAACAAGGGAAAAGATAGAATTTCAAGAAAGAAAATGTGAAGTTACCATTGGGTTGCCTCCCAACAAGCGCTAGATTTACCGTCTATAGCTCGACGTATGAATTGGTGCCTCCTTGAATGCATATATTAGCTATTTTGGGTCATGGTCAAGTGTCATATTTGCCTTACTTGCACCTAATAATGCATACTTGGGGTGTCCAAGCAAGGATTTGAGTCCTGGCGTAGGAATATACTTGATCCGGTTTACGTGTATGTTGTTCGCTTGCATACGTATGATCGTATTTTTCTCGCTCGAACAACTTTCTTATAATATCTCGCACGAACTGCTCATTCGTACACGCTTGGGTTGTGTGTTCCTTGTCCTGTTTTTGTTCCTTTTCAGCGCCACATACTATTTGACCGTGCATAGACATACAATCTGTGTGTGGTTCTGAACTTTCTTGCTCTTCCAGGATCTTCAACTCCTCGTATTCGGTATCATTCCTTCGATGAATGACACTATATTGTTCCTTCGAGTTGGCTTAAGTGGTGTTTAAAAATTGGCTCTTTTGATGTTGCCCACCAACTATTGTAACTAATTGGCCCATTTGAGTCTCGAGATTTTTCAATTGTGAATCCATAGTATTGGCCAATTGTGTCAATTGCAACTTCATCTTGTCCATCTTTGCTTCGTTTTTGGTAAGGCTATTTCCCATTTCCCTCATGAATAAATTTATTTGACTCATAAATGAAGTCGTTTGATTCATGAATGAAATGAGGCGTCTTCCAAAGATGGTTTTGCCTTTCCATCCGAATAGGTGCACCTATACCAATTCAAAGAAATAAATCAAGCATTGTAGAAGTAGAATTTACAAAAGAAAAATGAAAAAAAAATAAAAAAAAAATGTCTAAATTAAGAATAATTCTATCTATCGCAATATTAGCACCAAAAATTGTATTAGTCCCGAACGGCGCCAAAAACTTGTTCGCCTTATTTTTAGCTTCACCGCAAGTGTACGGTGTAGTTTATAGAATAGGGTAAGCAAGGTCGTATCCACGAGACTAATAAATTAATGCGCTAAGTATTGAACTAAGATAGCCTTATTTTTATTTAGACGATCGAAATTGAATGATTGTTGTGGAAGAAAAGATAAGAATAACCACAAAAACACAAGATGAAAATAATAGTGGAATTACCAAGGAAATGAAATGGATTCCCGGTTATGGTTTCAATTAATATTCCTCTTGTTTTACGATTTAATCAAAGCCAAAGTTATTATCAATACACCTATAAGACGATCACAACGGTATTTTATCCTCCCTCTTGAGATGTATATAAAGTGTAGATTGAAATATCTATGCTAGTATCTCTACTCAACATAAGATACACAACTCCCAAATGCACAAAAGATCAAATATCCTCACAAATATTCACAAACCTCTCGATTATGCAAATATTCATGTCAAGTACTCAAGATCTAATATCGACTCTCATCTCTCGAATTATGAATCAATATATCAAACATGCTAAATCATTGGCCAAATGATAAAACAAGAATAAGAACAAAGTACTCAAATAGGCTTCAAGACAATAACTTCATTTAAGATTAAAACAATCAACAAGAGTTCAATTAATCTACTTCCAAAACCCGAAAATCACAAGAAGTTTAGCTACCCATTATAAATAAACAACTCATAGACAAATTGTTCATCTTCATAAGAAGCTAAAATGAAAGATTAAAGCACAAAGAATGAGAAAACTTAGGGAAATGGATAATCTCTCGATTAATCTTCAATCCTCAAGCTCCGATTTGACCCGATTCTTCCCTTGATTCTTCCTTGATGAAGTTGATGTATTTCTTGTGTTCTTGGCTGTATTCCCAGCCTTTCCTCCATCCCCTAGATCAAGCCTCCCATTTATGTATTTATAGCCCCTAAAAAGTCCAAGAAAAAGGTGAAGAAACATAGTAATTTCGCCGCCTCTGGCGCTGCGGTGCCGGGATGGGCTGCGGCGCCAGCAATTTCGCAAAAAACTCGAGCCGCCCGGCGCGCAGCAGCGGGCGTTAGCTGCAGCGCCCACCTAAAAATCAATAGGCTTAGGCCAGAATTTATGCGCCGCAGCCATACGAGGACGAAAAATTATTGCGCCCCGCCCGAGTTTTTCACCCACCAAATGTTGGAATTTGCTTTTGAGCCCTTCTTCAAAGTTGTAGCTCTATCTCTTAGTTTTCCATAGCCACTTGAATCATCTCAATATCAATTTTGTAGAGAGAGTTATGGCCAAAATACGAAACGCTGCCAATGATGGAAATTTCAGACGCGTTTGGACGTTTCTTCAAATCAATCTCTCTTTGTTTGCTCGTTTGTACTTCTTTTGATACACGATTCATTACTATGACTATAAACTCAATATAATTGGCTCTCAAATGGCTTGGCTACTCAAATGACTCAAAATACTCAAAAACAACACAAAACTCAAGTCTTGGAAGCCCAAATCAATGGTATAAAACCAAGTGAACAAGTACTACTTTGAGTGAGTACAAACTCCAGAAACAAACAGAATTCAAAAGAAATTCATAAAGAAATCAGCAAAAACAGCAAGAAGAAAGATAACAGCAAAAACAACAATATTCCTATCATGCCATGTCACTCTATGCAATCAATAATATATATTCCTCAGTCCGCTCCACCATCCCTGAATAACTAACTCTGAATATTCTTCCATGTCAACATCCTCACGTGGTATAATCCTTCAACCACAAAGGCGGACGTCTCACCTTAGTTGGGCATTTGTCCTTTGTGTCTTGGGCTTCTATTTCACTATCCATTTCTTCTTGGACTTCTATTTGGATCGTATCAAAGTGCTACAAACATGTGTTAAATAATGTGTTTTATGTAAAAAGTGATACAATTTTGTGTTATCTAATATCATTTATATTGTAGTGACTATAATGGAAACACATAATATATATATATAAGTTTAAGTTAGTATGAAAAATGATATTTATCTAAAAGAGTTTAAAAGTATAAAGTTAGTATTATGCTTGAATTCAAATAATCAGACCAATTTTCATATTCGATATATTAGACTCATTTATTACTAAAGTTCTTTTAAATTGAATTATTACGTTTCTATTCAATTTTTCTAAAAAATATATAACTTAAAATAATTTTATAAATAATAAAGAATAAAAAATCAAAATCGAGTTATAATTTTAAAAATATATTAAAAATTATTTTTACTAAGAGCGGTTTTTCCGAAATATTAAATTAAAAATTGATTTAAATGTTAAACTTGATAAGTTCAGTAGTGAATATGGCACGAACGGGATAATTGGAAGACGAATAATCTTGAAAGGAAAGAAATTTTTATTACTCTTCCATAAATTATGATTCAACAATCCATAATAAAGGTCCAAAAAATATTTAAAATTAAAGAAGTAAAACCCTTAACAAATCTGAATTTCAAAATAAAACAAAAAACAAAATAAACTATATATTAAACTTAAATGGACCAGAAACACACTCAAAACGAATGCGTATAGGCGAGGACTTGAACTGCTAGTTAGAAATATCTCGTTATTTCCTTCGAGAAACAGGTTTTAATTTAAAATTAGATAATATTTCATAAAGTTACCGCATTTAATTAGCAGTTTTACCTATCCATGCTTCTTATTTCCCATTTATGGGTTGAGATCTCCTATTCCACTTTCTCTATTTAACTCTCTATTCCATATGTTGGATGAAAAACACGTGTACAGTTGTGACATCACGTGACATCATCTTGCACACGTGTATTTCATCCAATGCAATGGAATAGGAGTGGAATAGGAAAAGTGGAATAGGAGATCTCATCCCCTTATTTAGATCAGTTACAGACCAATATTCATCTCGACTCGTTCCACATCATAATACGACGTCCTAATCAGTGGCGGATCCAGAAATTTAAAAATAGGGGTACGATAGATAAAAAAACTTATTGCACATAAACATTATTAAAAATTTCATTCAAACAAAAGGTACAATTGCAACTGGTTAAAGTAAGACTATATGAGACCTCGTGCAATGCATATGTTGTATATACGTGAGACCTCCCTTTTGTACAATGGCATGTGCATTTTTCGAATATACATGTTTATAAACTTTAACTCTCTATAACCACTAGCTTGTAACTCAAGTGGTATCAATAACTCTTTATAAGGGTGTTAACTAGGGTTCGAACCTGTATCTTTCAGTTTATTTAAAATTCTCCAACCAATACTCCCAGCTTATTAAAAAAAACTTTAACTCCCTATATTGTAATATTTATAAAATAGTATCATATGAGAAATACTATTTAATATTTTTTATTGATAAATCCATAAGAATAATATAAAACACATCCAAGACTATATATTTGTCTTTGATATTTGAAAACTGATTTTTCATAAAACCGCAAAAGGTGCAACTTCATTGCACATTATGTTCTAGTCATGTTTATATATCCATAATAAATATGGAGATTTATGTTATACTTTTTTTCAAGGTTATAGTAGTAAAATTGGATACAATTTTATTTTTAAAAATTGTTTGTATGTGTATAAATACATGGAAAAACATATATATATATATATATATATATATATATATACTAAAATAAAATAAGACAACAAAACATAGTTTTGGTAACACTATTGATTTTATTATATTCATTGTTCTATAGACTTTACCATTTATTTTATTTATCCACGTTGTTAAGTTAATTTTTAATTTTTAAAAAATTTATTTTGGGAATTTGAATTGTATTATTTAAATTTTCTAATTATTTCTGTAAAAATAGGGGTACAAAATTATTATTGTTATTTTTTTAACTAAACATTATTGTTGGTTTTTTCAAAATTGGGCCCCCATTCCACCTAATAGGTACGCTCCTATGATCTATTTTGAAAAGGCATAATAAAATGTAAGTAGATTTTTAAAACATATATATAAAATAAATATTTCATATTTTAATTAATAGATGTTTAAAATTATTCTGCATGCCAAAAACAAAATCCTAGTAAGTTACACCAGAGATTGAGGTGAAAGGGACATAAGAATGCAGCAGAGATTACGAAGTAGTCAGATGAAACTCAAATATGTTAGGATGCGCGTGCCTGAAGAAACCTCTTATTCATTCGACACGTGTCCGTTATAGTGTGCCACGCAAACCAACTGCACCACAAATCCTTCACTCCGTGCCAGGTGTAGCACGCTATTCCATGCAGTGTAAGATCGTACCATCTATTTTTACTTGTACGATCAATTATCTGATCGATTCTCGATAGTCGTGCTACGAAATGGGAATTCTCCCCAAATTACTGATCAATGCCAAAATACCAATGGATTAGAATCTATGGAAAAAAAATAATGTGGATAACTACTTTAAAACAATAGTTTGATGTATTATTTAATTTTGAAAGATATGTGGAAACAGCAGAAGATCATTTGCCTTATGATATAAAATTATATTTTAAATGCATTTTCGAAATTGTATTGTTTTTTTATAAATAATGATATAATAGAGTATAACATTATTTTGTGGAAGTGGTACTTAATGAACTTCGGGGAAATAATATATGTACTTGGTCAGTTGGTCTCATTTTCAGCCATTTGAGGAGATTAATGTGCGAGATTGTATTGTGTGGCAATATTATTTTTTCGTGTTAAGAATAAATAATTTCAACTATAAATGTATGTGTCGGTATACATCATAAGTGACATAAAGTAACACCCAAAAAGTATTACCTAATAGCCATAAACTGTTACTATAGACCATAGATAACAATTATTTGGTGATACAGTTGTCCGTGCTATACCTATAGTCTAAGGTATCGCTTTTAGTAGTTTTTAATGACACTTTTTCTATGTGTTACATTAAGTTCTCTATTTGTATCATTTTGAAGAACACTTCTAAAGTGTTACATATGAATCTTATGTAAAACTTCTTAGTAGCACATTTTCTATTTGTAACACTTTATAAAAAATAATTATAGAGTATTACATATTAATCTTACGTAGCACGTTTTGTAGCGCTTTGTCTTTTTTTACACTCAAAGGCTTCGAACCCAAGACCTGTTATGTGTGGAGGTGGCCAATTGCCACTAAACTAAGCTGATTTTTGTTACAACATAAATGACATTAGCTTGAATTTGAAAGAATTAGCTAGGGTTTTGAAAGAAAAAAGTGTTTTAAATACCCAAATATAACTTATTACTTTGTGTTCTAAAAAGCGCTAGGCGATGTTGTTTGCCTAGCATCTAGGCGGGATATAAATATTAGATGGGGCCTAATTAGAAGGAAAATGTAGTTGGTCAAGGGAGGCCTAGGGCCATGGCGGAGACTAGACGAGAATGTTTAGGACAAATGTTCACTACAACATAAGTGACATTAGGTAACACTCAAAAAATGTTACCTAATGGTCATAAAATGTTACTATAGACAATAGGTAGCACTTTTATGGCGCTGCACTTGCCCGTGCTACCTATAGTCTAAGGTATCACTTTTATTAGCTTTTAGTAACACTTAGAAAAAGTGTTACATTAAGTTTTCTATTGATAACACTTTGAAGCAATATTTCTAAAGTGTTACATATGAATCTTATGTAACACTTTTTTATATTTGTAACACTTTAAAAACAATACTTCTAAAGTGTTACATATGAATCTTATGTAACACTTTTTTTGTAGCACTTTGTAGAAATACTATTTTTTGCCACCAAGTAGATTCGAACCCACAACCTGTTATGTATGGAAGCGACAATTTGCCACTAAGCTAAGTTGATTCTTATTATAATTCTTGCTTTGTTTTATATATATACACATACACACACACACACACATATATATATATATATATATATTATGTATACATAATATATTTTATATAATAAAGATTATATTTTATAATATATGTATTAAATTATATTATATACTGTATATATCAAATTTTATATTGTATAGTATATAATTTGAAACTCATAATATATTATATATTAAAGGACACAACAAATTAAAAGTATCAAAACTATAAAAAATAAATTTATCGATTGATTAATATTCAATCGGTAAAAATAAAAAATATATAAAAATATAAAATTAATTTACCGACAGATAAAAAAGTTCTAACAGTAAAAAAAAATAAAGAAAGTAACGAAAAAATAATTTACCGACGGAAAAAATTCCTAAGTAATTACCGACAACGTCAATTTTCATTGGTAATTTTTTTTTAAAAAAAGTAAAAAAAATATAAAAAAAGGTTAACGATGAAATTGGTCTCCATTAGTAAAAATTAAAAAATAAATAAATAATCGTAATTAAATATATACGTGCGCGTTTTCCGTCGGTATTAAGACGGGATTAATTGCCTTCGTAAAAAATAAAAAAAATAAAAGCAAAACTAAAATACTTTGTAAAAAGAAAACAAAAATTCAGTTAAAAAAAAAACAGAGTACATGATGTCTACAATTTTTAGGTTTGGTGACATCAATTAATTAAATAAATCTTTGACATGATTTAATGATAGTAATATAAATATGTGTTACTAAAATATAGCTTAAAAAGTGTTACAATCAATAAAATATATTAGTGTTGCCAAGAGTGCTTCTTAAATAAAGTGATACCTATTTGCGTTACAAAAGAAATAACAAAAACAAAGCGATACTTAAAAAGTGTTACTTATATAAAATTGTTATATATAAGCGTTACATATTGATAAAAGTGTTCACTATTTGAGTTACAAAAGAAATAACAAAAAAAACTGATACTTCAAAAGTGTTACTTATATAAAAGTGTTACATATAAGTGTTACATATTGATAAAGTGCTACAAAAGTGTTACATAAATATTGTAATGTAAAAAGTGTTACAAACATGTGTTACATATGTACCTTATGTAAAAAGTGCTACAAAATTTGTGTTACCTAATGTCATTTATGTTGTAGTGGTTATTACCTAAAACTTACAGCTTATTTGGGAGCACTTTCCAAATGGGCTTTTAGATCTATACAAGTTCATTTCTATAATAATAGTTCATTTCTACTCCAACATTGCACAATTTCTTTTTTGCCCATATGTCCTACTCCATGCGAAAACAAAATATCTCGAAAAACCCTAACATATGCGACGCGATGCTTGCTTCTCCTCCCATGTGAACGACAATGCCATGTTATTTTCTCTCTGATTTGGCCTAGGTCACAAAGAGATCGCGACCAGGTTCAAAGCTCGCCACCATGACAACCCTTCCTGGGGGTTTCGCACAACCCTACAATACACCCTAGGTCACCATGGAGTTCAAGACTAGGATTCGGTTTTTGCGGATGCTAATGGAGATGTTATTCCCCACGTGAATCCCTCCAAGGTGAATTCTTATTCTACTTTCGCAAGGAAGGTGACGTCAATGGATGATTTTTGGCTAGTTAAGAAGGTGAGTTTTCTCTGTCACTATAGATGAGGATATATATTAACAACGTATGGCGGAACTTAAGGATTCATTAATTGGTCGTATCCTACTACCTAAAGGCTCAAAGCCAATCTCAGCATCCGACCTCAAGGTTAAATTGTCTAATTTGTGGAAAGTGTCGACTAATAGGAAATTAATTCAACTTGGTAGAGGATATTATAACATCCAGTTTGATTCTTTGGAGAACCAAAATTATGCTTTTTCGAAGTATGCATGGAGTTTACAGCCCAGCTCAATCCGTCTCTCAAACTGGATTCCCTATTTTAATCCATATAAGGTGAATACTTCAATGGCTCAAGTATGGTTAGAATTTATGAATTGAGCATTGAATAATGGCATAAATCCTTAATCATGAAACTTGATAATTCGATTGGAACGCCGCTTCAAATAGATGAATGCTCGTTATTGGGCGGTGTTGGCCATTTTGTAAGTGTTGGTGGAAATGGATTTGAATAATTTGATTCATGAATCTATTATGGTCGAAAGATGGGGCATTGCTCCTTTATTTCCCTTGGTTATGAAAATCTTCCAGAATTCTATAGGCATTATCAAATTGTGTGACATTCTGTCAACAATTGTCATCAATCCTCCACTCATGAGGTTAACATTCTGAAACCTAAAGACACTAAGGAGGATGGTAGGACTCGGGGACGTTCAGAGGTGAATAAGACAAATATGCATAGACAACATGTTTATAAACGAAAAGAGGTAATCCTAGAGGCCTGGGTTATTGTTACTAATAAGAATAAGCATGTTACGAACGTGGCGTAAGCCAATTGGGGAGCCTGCTTCTTCGACAGATCACATCCAAAATTCATTTGATTTGTTGGGTGACAAGGATACATAAATAAATGTGGATAACAAGGAATCAAATCGTTTCACGTCCAAGGGAACAACGAACTTTGATCGTCATATGGTGGTTTACACAGATGCTAATATAGAAACCAAACCAGGAGTTGATCTGCTCTGATCCTCAACTTCGAACCAACTCAAGATCGAATTTAAGGTTAGGTTTGTTCAGATCATAATTTGCAGGATGATGCAAATTTGGTGGATACGGGTTCGGCAGAATTAAATAAGGCCATTGAGATTGTTTCAAACAGTAAACCAGTCAGTCAGTACATGTTAAAAGATAGTGATCATTCGGAAAGCTTTCGAGCTATGGCGACAATGGCTCGTAAACAGTGGTCGAATATGACTGAAGAAGAAAAACAGGGTAATATCTTTCTTGATTCTATTGAGGCTCCTACGCATTCGGTGCGGCCATCTCCCCCTAATTTCCCAATGAATTGCATGTTCTGGAATATTAGGGGCATCGGAAATGATTCTTCAAAGTCTATGCTCAAAGATCTTTGTAGAATTCATAATCCGGATGTGGTTGTTATTGTTGAACCTAAGGTTCAATTTAATTCTATTAATGCTAGTTTTTGGCAGGGTTTACGTATGACCTTGATTGCACAATCTTTCTGTTCCAATGGTCTTCCAAATTTATGGGTTTTTTCTCGCTCGATTCAATTTCAATTTTCTGTTATCCTTACCTCTGATCAGTGCGCTTTTGGTAAAGTAGATTTTCAGTCTTTGCAATTTCATATGAGATTTGTCCATGCTCAATGCTCTTATATTTATCGTCGGCACCTTTGGCGGACATTCAATCTTTGGGTCTTTGAGAAATGGTGATCATTGGAAATTTTAATACTATCTTGGGGCTCATGAATGCTGGGCGGCCTTCCTCATGCTATTTCTTGCACGGATTTTCATAATTGTATTAGTGATAATGATCTTACCCAGGTTTCTATGACCGTAATGCATTCACTTGGAGTAATTTTCGTGCCTCAAGGGGTATGATGCAAGCTCGGTTGGATAGAATATTTGCCTCTCAACAATTATTGGATCAATGGCCAGCAGTTTCGGGTTATGTTGGAGTTCGCCATACCTCTGATCATCATCCTATGTTTCTTTGTTGCAACAGTTGTCATGCTCATGGGCCATCTCCTTTTCGATTCCAATCTATGTGGCTTCAACATGCAGGCTTTAAGGAGATTCTTGCTAAATCTTGGGCGGAAACCATGCACAGTGAGATGACTGATGTTATGCGTAATTTTGAAATTGAAGCGACTTCGCCCTATCTTGCGTAACTGGAATGAAATGATTTTTGGAGATGTTCATAGGAGAGTGGAGGATGTTCAACTGAAACTTTACAATATCCAAAATTCGATTTCTGCTCAAGGCTTTTCAGATTCCTTAATACAACAGGAAATGGATACTCATGTTCAAGTTAATACTTTGTTGAATCAACAGTACGAGTTTTTGAGATAGAAGAGTCACATTAAATGGTTGATGGATGCAGATCGAAACACGAATTTTTTCCACAGAAAGTTAAGGGCGAAAAGATCTAAAGGTGTTATTCAGAAGCTTGTGGTTAATGGTGCTATAGTGACTGATTTTCGGCACATCCGTCAACATATCATCGGTTTCTATGAGGAATTTTTTTCGCAGCCATTTAATTCAGGGACTGATTTTTCTATGGTGGATGTTGTCATTAATCCAATGGTTTCTGGGGAGGATAATCTAAAGCTCTGTGATATTCTGGATGATTCAGAGATTAAATGGCCATTTTTTATCTTAGCCAGGATAGAGCCCCCAAGGCCCGACGGTTTTTTGGAGGCCATTTTTACCAAAATTGTTGTAATATAACTAAACAGATGTATTAGCTGCGGTTCGGTCCTTCTTCGTACATGAACATCTTCCTCCAGGTTGTAACTCAAGATTCATAGTGTTAGTCCCGAAAATTAAGGATGCGGATAAAGTCGAGGACTTTTGACTTATTGTTCTCAGTAATTTTATTTTTAAAACGGTTACAAAGATTCTTGCTAATCATTTTGGAGTGATTTTGAAGAAGCACATATCTGACATGCAGTTTGGATTTATTCCGGCAAACAGATTCATGATTGTATTGCTCTGGCTTCGAAAAGTGTTAATTGCCTTTTGAGCCGTTCCCATGTGCATAATATGATATTGAAATTTGATTTCGTAAGGCGTTTGATACTTTTTGTTGGGATTTTATCTTCTACGTTCTCAGGCGTATGGGTTTTCGGGATCAGTTCGTACAATGGATTTCTATTATATTTCACTCAACATGTATTTCTATTTTCATCAATGGGAGCTCGGAGGGTTATTTTGGATGTTCGTGGGGTGTGCGGCAAGGGGATCCTTTATCTCCACTTCTATTTTGTGCGGTGGAAGATGTCTTGGCTAGGGCTTTGGAGTCTGCAGTTCAAAATGGGAATCATTCCCCCTTTGTTACTGCTCATAACCTTCAATTCCCTCCTTGTCTTCTTTATGCCGATGACATATTGATTTTGGGGGCTGCTAACTCGAATACTTCTAGATGCATTTTGGATATATCTGATGGGTATGGTAATGTTTCGGGCAATTCTTTAGTCCTTAGAAATTGAAGATTTATGTCAATGATAATATTTCACGGAGGCTACTTAACCGTATTCAGAACGACTTTGGTATCTCATGAGGTTAGGTTCCGTTCACCTATCTTGGTGCTACTCTTTTTAAAGGGGCCACTACGATTCATATCTTTCAACCTCTTTTTGATAAAATTTTCTCCAAGTTTCAAACTTGGAAAGGAAATTCATTATTTATGGCATGCATGATCACATTGGTTAATTCAGTGGTTACGAGTTCTTTCGTTCACTCAATGTTAGTGTACTGATGGCCCATATCATTGTTTAGGATTTTTTTGTGGTCTGGTGACATTAACAAAAAGGGAGCTATTATAGTTAACCAGTCTAGATGTTGTTTGGCATTCGTTCTTTAATTGTAGCTAGCTTTGAGGGAAAAGCGCCACACTATAAAGAAAAGGAAGAAGCCTTCTTAATAAAGCTGGCTTGGAAAATATTGACATTGGATAGTTCAGTTTTCAACATTCTTCACATTTGTTTCCTGGATGGTTTCCATCCCAGGCCTCCTTACATTGGATCCTCATTCTGGTTGGGCGTGCGATATGTGCTTCAGGAATTACTGTTAAACACTCATTGGCTCCCAGGCGATGGTTCGCGGGTGAGATTTTGGTTAGACGATTGGCTTGGGTATTCGATCTTTGATCGTATAGGTGTCCCGCATCACCTACACGATTCCTTCTCTCATCCGATTTCTGATTACTTCTTTGATGGGATCTAGCACTTTACGGAGGATTTTTTCATTGCCTACACGAACATTATTATTGATATTCTGCATTTTCCTATGTCTCCTCAATCGGAGGACCATCAGGTTTTGTTGCATTCCAATGATGGGGGAGTCTCATCTAAGGAGGCTTATACCACATTCGAGAATCTTTTCCCATTGTTCGATAGGGGTGATGGATCTGGTCGTCACACATCACAGCTCATCAGTATATCGTGGTTTGGAAATATATTTACAATCGTCTTGTAGTTATAGATAATCTTCGAACTCGGGGTTTTTGTGGTCTCTCTGCATGCTCCTTCTGCTACCGTGATTCGGATTCTATCGACCATGTTTTCACCAGTTGTTCCTTTGCGAGAGCAATGTGGAGTTGGATTCAAGATGTATTTCAGGTTATAATACCTTTGGATGGAGGTTTCAATCACCTGTGCTTTACAGCTATGCACCAAAAGTTCAGTTCTCAATTAGGTTTCTTATGGAAACTTGCATTCACTTCGGCCGTTTGGATTATTTGGACAACTCGCCATCAGTGTATTTTTTTATGTTATTTCTCCACGGATCCCACCTGCTATTATGCTCCTTCGTGCTCTCATTATATAATCAGCAGGTTTGGATTCTGGTTTTATGTCTAATTTAATTTCTAATCTTTTATGTCTTCGTAAACTCAGGGTTCAGGGCCGTGCAAGACCACCCATGGCATGGTGTGCGGTCACGTGGTATCCCCCTCTTCCGGGTTAGACAAAAGTTAATACGGATGGATGTTCTTATGGTGCTCCGGGACGTTGTGTGGCTGCGGAGGTGTTTCGCAATTGTAGAGGATTTTTTATGGGATGCTTTGTTCAAAAAATGGGAGTTGGATTTGCTTTCCGATCTGAATTGAAGACGACAATTATTGCTATTGAATGTGCTTAGGATGGAGAAGGTTATGGCTGGAGTCAGATTTAACATATTTTTGTGATCTTCTCTCTGCTCGTTCTCTGAAGATTCCTTGGCGATATTTTTTCAGGTGGAGACGGATTTGGCATTATATTTCTCAAATGGAGTTTCTGGTATCCCACATTTTCCGTGAGGGAAACCATGTAGCGGATAGGCTTTCAAAGATGCATACATCTTTATCACTATACGTTGTAGGGTTGAGTTTTGTTTGGGGTGTTGAATTATGTCTCTATTGGATCTAATGTATTTGGTCAATATTTGTGTTTGGGAACTTTGATTACAAGTGATTATAATGGAAATGACAATTTTGCCCATTGTTTTAACAACCCCGTTATTGGCCTCTCTCAAAGAATTCTTTCCTCGAAATTTCAACTCTTTCCTCTGTCTTGCCTTCTTACCCACCAAACACAAATTTCCCCATTTTCATCGCCAGCAGCTCAATCCGTCCCCTAGCTTAACCCATTTCGATCTCAGTCTCCAATATTATTTGCGGGTCATTCTACGGTAATGTTCGAAACACATCCATTACACAATTTACCTGGGTTGTATGCGTTCAATTTTTTTGTTTTCGAACAAAAGCAAAGTAGAACTCCATAGCTAACTCCATAAAAACAAACCTGGAACACCCACACATAGACATTAAGGCTCTAAACATCCTGGTGTTGATTTTTGCTAATTTTTTTGAACTAATTATTTAGGTTTGTTTTTTCTCATAGAAGCTGTAATAATCGAAGGGTTTGTAAGATTTGTTGCAAAACTGATTCGATTATGGTGTTTGAGCTCCCTAAAAAACCAAAAACATTCTCAGATGTTTAATTTTTCAGCAGTTAGAGTTAAGAAAGTATTGTGTATTTTCCTTTAACAAGATTTCCAGGTTATCGATACAAAATATGAATATCCCTTTCTTAAAATCTGATGGAGATGTTAATTTAAAACAGTCAAATTAATTTCATTTCCATTGAAATTATGATTAATTAACGTTTTGAACCTGGTTTATCTGGATTTATGTTAAGTGAGTGCATTAATCCTATTTATCCCAGTATGTGCAAGGCATTACATTGCTTCTTTCATAATTATTTGAACCAGTTCTTAAGTTTTTTCCTGTTCAAGCAGTAAGATAAGTTAACCTTCTAGAATGACTAAAGCCTGACTCACAAACAATTATAAAAATTTTCAGTTTAGCTCCTGAAAATCATTAGAATGATTGTATAGAAACAGAGACTTTATATTTTTGTTATATTATTGTTAGTTACTTTTTTTATGTTGTAATTTCTTGTATTGTGTTTGTATGATTAATCATGTTGTGTTACTAAGATTTGTTTTATTTTATTTAAAAGGCACAACTATAATATGAGCAACACCAACAGTCCGCCATTTTCTACGGGAAGTAGTTCAACTTTCCGAGGTCGGGCCAACAATGTGGACACATCTATATTATGCTATTGCGGCATCTTACTCAGGGTGCAGACGTCTTGCATCAAGGCAAACCCCGGTAGACGTTTTGTGTCATGCCCTAACAGAGGGGTTTGTCATTTCAACCATAGTCTTTGACCTAATTACCTGTATTATTTATTTATAGCATATTCTGTCAAATAGCCTTGTACAACATTATAATACTTGGTTTTGCAGCCCAATAAGTGTGGCTACTTTGTTTGACATGATCCAAAACTCTCAGACCGGCCCGTGGATATCATTGCTAGATTAGCGGCTAAATTGAATACTACGAAGGAGAAATTAGCAGCGTCCGAAGAAAAATGTCGGCGTCTCCTGAAGTTGACCATTTTATCGTGGTGTTTAATGCTCCTCCTGCTGCTAAGTGGATGGTTGTTGGATGATTGAATGGAATACGGTACATTTTATGCATGGAACTTAACGCATTTTGTTGCCAATCACATGTTTACTGCGGATAAATATTAAGTAGTGTATAAATATGTGAACTAAACCCAGGTTAGTGTATTCAATCCTCTTGGTCAATATTTCCACTGTTATTTACAAATAGTCCACTGTTAAAATCGTTTAAGTATCAACTTTTTCATTTCTGAAATGGCTCCGATGTTAGGTCTCATTCAAGCTGGCTATATCTATGATCTTGAGTGGGCGGAAAAAGCTGATAAATTTTTTGTTGAGATGTTAATCGGAGAACATGCAGTTGGCAACGTTTTGTTGTATCGTTCGAACGAAAAGCCGTATCAATTGCTATGCATGAGGTTAACAAATAGAGAGACTTTAGCTTTGATTATTGTACGGGCCGTTGCAAAGTCATCACATTTTTTATGGGCGATTCGAAAGCATGGTATCAGATATGATCCCATCAGCAACCGAGTCTATGCTCTCGATCACATTTGGGACGAACTGGTCAAGGTTACGTGTTCTTCAGCTACGTTATATTGTATTGATAATTTTAGAAAAGTTTTCACATTAAAATACGGTTATTGGGACATCCCATTTTTTGTCATATTCATCTTTATACCTGGACTCGAAATACGATTATTGTGATGTTCTATTTTTCTAAAAATTTAAAAATAGTTTTGACTGATGGTTATTTAGTTTTTGACATTCAACTTTTTATAGAAAGTGAAGTTGTTTCTTTGATGTTTTAAAAAAGCTGATTTATTTTTAAAAAGATGAGTCTTTTTGAGCCAAGATAGTTGTATAAGGTGTATCTCTGTTCTTATCTTTCTTCTAAAACATGATAATATGGACAGTGTGAGTGAATGCTTTGAGCATTGCCTGCTCAAGTAGTGTTTGATACTCGATTTGAACCCATTATCCGATTTCCATCCTCGAATAACCAGGTCCTTTAGGACATGAAGTAGAACCAATTCTTCTTGACCACTCCACGAGCGTCGACTGCATGATCCTTTTTGTGACTGGTCAGTAACCTTAAAAACATTTGCTAAAAGACTCCATACTACAACACCGAGGTTAACTGTTTGGCGTAAAAACTCATGAATAACTTTATTATCATAAAAAACATCATTATTAACTAACTGTTTGTAGAAAGTAGAGAGTAGCTAACATCTTTAAGCTAGTAACTGGAAGTTTGTATATTTCACATATGCAATGTGTTACAGGGATCCTCTATTTATAGAGGAAGAAAGTGCGGGAAAATACAAATATGAAACAGAGGTAAAAGTGCTAAAAAGGAAGTAACAACTTCTAACTAACCAAACAACCAACTAAGCATATAAAGCATGAAATAAATGTGTATCCAGCTAATATCTATATCCAACACGCCCCCCTCAAGCTGGAAGGCAATGAAAATCCTGCATTCCAAGCTTGGACAGCAAAGAAACGAACACACCAGGACCCAGGGACTTAGTAAACACGTCGGCAAGCTGCAACTTCGTAGACACCTTCTGAGGGAGTATAAAACAATCCTTATACTTATTACGCACAATATGACAATCAATTTCCACATGCTTGGTCCTCTCATGAAAAACAGGATTTGCCACGATGTAAAGAGTAGTCTGGTTATCGCACCATAGGGGAATAGGAAGAGAAAATGAGACATGTAAATCAGTAGCAAGGTAAGACAACTAGAGCAACTCACACACAATCTGGCTCATGGACCTGTACTCTGCCTCTGCGGAGGATTTAGACACAGTAATTTGCTTCTTAGTTTTCCAAGAAACAAGAGCACCTCCAAAATACACACAATAGCCAGTCAAAGACTTCCTACTATCAAGACAAGTAGCCCAGTCTGCATCACAATATGCCTCAAAATCATATGAATCAGATGCTGCATAGAAAAGCCCCTTGGAAGGAGTACCTTTAAGATATCCGAGTACATGTATTGTTGCATCCCAATGTGAGGAGTACGGGTCATTGATAAACCGACTCAATCATTGTGAATAGCATGAGTTACATCAGGCTGCTCATGTTGAGGTATAGCAACCTACCCACTAATCTTCTCAGTAAGCATTGGGATCGAGGCAAGGAAGTACCATGTTTAGCTGCGATCTCGGCCTCACCTTGAGGAAAGGGAGTTGAGGCCGGTTTACATTCCAGGAGACCAACATCCTCGAAGAATATCCAATATGTATTTTCTCCGATGCACATAAGTCCCCTGTGGAGCTCCTAGCAATCTCCAAACCCGAGAAAGTACTTGGCATGGCCAAGTCCTCGATAGTAAACATCTTATGAAGATAAGACTTCAAAGCTTCAATGTCAGAAGGATTAGATCCATTGAGTAGCACATCATCCACATAGATAAACAGTGCCATAAATGAATCACCAGAGGACTTAATAAAAAGACAATGATCATTTGGAGATTCTTTGGAACCCAAACCAATCAATTTGGCACAAAATTCAGCATTCCACTTGAGGGCCTGTTTAAGGCCATATAGACTCTTCTTCTTCAAATGACACACTTGGCCTGGTATGGGCAGGGAATACCCCTCCGGGGGATCCATGTAGATATCCTCCTCTAAATATCCATGAAGGAAGGCATTGTTAATATCTAGTTGAGCCAAAATCCACTGCTTCTTTGTAGCTAAGGCAATAAGCATTCTTACAGTAACCTGCTTAGCTATAGGAGAGAAGTTGCCCATATATGACTCCCCATACACTTGGTCATACCCCTTTGCCACAAGCATAGCCTTATATCTATCAACAGAGCCATCAGAATTCATTTTGACCTTGTACACCCACTTGCATCCAATTGTTTTCTTCCCCTGTGGAAGAGGAGATAATTCCCAATTGTGATTTAATTCAAGGGCCTCCAACTCTTTATCCATGGCCTCCCTCCATTCTAAGTGCTTACAAGCTTCAGCATATGTGTGTGGCTCCTTTAGAGCAGAGACATTAGCCAAAAAAGAAGTATAGGAAGAGCTGAAAGTAGGAGAAATATGATAGGGAAAAGTAAAAATGGGATAAGCAGTGGTAATAGCATGGGACTCACCACAAGTAGCAGCATTGATTACAAAATCATTAAGCCAGGCAGGAGGTTTAGTCTGCCTAGTACTCCTCCTAAGGACAACAACAGATGAAGAAGTAGAAGAAAGAGAACAAGAAGATAAAGAAGGAGGTGAGGTGTTGGATTCAGAATCAGTGATAGGAATGTTAAAGAGAGGAGTAGAAGGTGACACAGCAATCCGAGAATGGAGCAAGTTGTAAGGAAAATGATCCTCAACAAATGACACATCCCTGGTAACCTGAATCTTGTCAGTGTCAAGATTATACACTCTGTACCCCTTGGTGCCTGACTCATAACCCAAAAATATGCATTTATGTGCTCTAGGTGCAAACTTGTCTTTGTGAGGAAGTAAGTTTGTAGCATAAGAGAGACAACCAAAAGGTTTAAGTCTTTCATAATCAGGTTTACATCCATAAAGCACTTCACATGGAGATTTCCATTATAACACCCTTGTAGGCAATCTATTTATAATATATACAGCTGTGAGAACTGAAAACACCCAAAATTTAGAAGGCAAACAAGATTGCATCATCAAGGCTCTAGCAATCTCAAGTAAGTGCCTATGTTTTCTATCAACAATCCCATTCTGTTGAGGTGTATAGACACAAACCTTTTGATGATTAATCCCACACTCCTGGAACAAAACCTGACACTCCTTACCCAGGAATTCTCCCCCATTATCACTTCCCAGCTCTTTCACAACCTTCCCAAATTGTGTGTGCACACCATCTTAAAATATACACCAAGCAACTTAGGGACTTGGCTCTTGTGTGTCATAAGATAAATCCAAGTTGCCCTACTGTGATCATCCATAATGGTAAGAAAATATGGTGTATTATAATAGGATTGCCCTGCATATGGCCCCCACACATCCACATGCACTAAATCAAAACAGGAAGCAGACTGTGTGGTACTTAAAGGAAAAGAAAGTCTAGGCTGCTTAGCCTTATGACATACATCATAGTGTTTCAACGTAAGAGAATCATTACAAGATGATTTTATAAAATCAAGGTGTCTTTACAAGATCTTAGATGCATGTCACAATTTTACATGCCAGGAATCTAGAGAAGAATTACAAATAGTCATAGGAAAAGAATGGACAGAAAAGGAAACAAATCGAATGAAAGAAATATATACTCTCCCAATGGCCTTCCCCATGCCTACCACCTTGTCACTCCATAGGTCCTGCAATAGACAATGTGTAGGAAGAAAAACACATTTAAGATTAGAGGATTGAATGAGCTGTGAGACAGACAAAAGGTTATATCGAAAAGTAGGAACAAAAAACACATCTGTAAGAGTAAGCAGGGGAGAAATAATGACACTTCCAGAGTGAGATACATTAATCACAGATCCATCTGGAAGATAGACTGAAACAGGAGCAGCAAGAGGAGAAAGATGAATCATAGAGTCCTTATGTGCACACATATGCCTACTAGCACCTGTATCAATAATCCATTCACCATTCTTCACATTGTCAAATGTGGATAGGGCAAAATGTGATATACCTGCATGACCAACACAACGAGCATAGTCCACATGTGGCTCAGGTCCTCCAGCTCCTCCCAAAGGAATTTGCGTAGCAAGATATTTAGCAATTTCCTTTTGTATAATCCCAGACAAATCTCCACTACCAGCATCTTTATTTTTATCTGTAACTGCTACTTTTATAGGCTGTGTAGAACCAGCATCCACATGATTGGCCATAGATTTGTCTCATTGCTCCTTATAAGTCTTGTACCAATCAGGATACCCGTGGAGCTTGAAGCACTCATGTGCCTCATGTCCTGGAACTCGACAATGATCACAGATCAATTTAGCCTTCTCCTCCTTGGATCTCCTCATGAAGCCTCTGCCACCACGTCCTCTCATACCAGGATAAAATCCTCTACCTCTACCACCACCAGAATTAGCAGCCATAGCTAGATCTTCCTGAACAGCAGGAAATGCCACTTGCACACTTCTCTGTTTCTCAATACGTAAAATCATCGAATATGCACGATAAACCAAAGGTAGAGGTTCCATAATAAGTATTTGACTGCGCACATGCTCATAAGAGTCATTCAGACCCATGAGAAACTGCATGAGTCTCGTGTTCATCTCATTATCCGCAGTGATCTTTCCATTCTCACAGGAACAAATTGATTTAGGCACTAAACAACTATATTCATCCCAAAGTCGCTTTAATTTGGTAAAATAAGCTACAATCGACTGATTACCTTGAGCAACAGTCGCAATTTCGTTTTGGATCTGATAGATCATCGGACCATTGGATTCACCAAAACATTGCCCGATGTCTTCCCAAAGAGTACGTGCAGAATCAGCGTAAATGAAAGCATCAACAATGTCACGAGAAATAGTATTTAATATCCAGCTCACCACCATACAATCGACCTTCTTCCAATGCTCATATTCAGCGGAATCCTCAGCTGGCTGAGTAACCTTACCATTGATGAAACCTAGCTTAGCTTTGGCAACTAAAGTAATCACCATGGATCTTCTCCATGAGAGGAAATTATTTCCATTTAAAATATTCGAAACAAGGATAAGTCCAGGATGATCGGAACCATGCAGCTGGAACGGATCATCCTCGCGAGATACGATCGAAGTACCAGAGGTCTGCAACTCAGTCTTCTTCGCCATTAGTCGGACTCTGAGATGAACGAAGTAGCTTCAATGGAACGAACCAACGCTCTGGATACCATGTAGAAAGTAGAGATTATCCAACATCTTTAAGCTAGTAACGGAAGTTTGTATATTTCACATATGCAATGTGTTACAGGGATCCTCTATTTATAGAGGAAGAAAGTGCGGGAAAATACAAATATGAAACAGAGGTAAAAGTGCTAAAAAGGAAGTAACAACTTCTAACTAACCAAACAACCAACTAAGCATATAAAGCATGAAATAAATGTGTATCCAACTAATATCTATATCCAACACTGTTATGGTCACCATCACAGTAAAATTACATGAACAATACTGGTTGTAAGAGTACATATTTCACATTAGCATCATGACATTAATAAATTACAGCATATCAAACACAGATTCGCATCAATTCTCTAAAAATACCACTGAAATGAACTTCAATTTGGTACAGAAATACATTGTTATAACAATCCAAGTTTACCTAAAATAAAGGTAACATATAAAACAAATTTTAAATTGTTCATGATCCTAGCAGGATTAATGGGCATTCCACTCATTATACATGTCAAGGGCTAATGATTCCCTCCAGTCTGCCCACTCTTGTGTTGGCTCAACTTGGCCAACAAATTCTGTGTCATTGGGCATGTATGCGTCTTGCACAAAGTAATTGACACCTGATTCTCCAAAGGATCAATCGCCATCGATGTGCGAATGAAATTGTGAAGCAAACAACAGGCCATAATAATGTTGTTATGCATATTAATTGAATAAAATGCATTACTCCTTTATATAGCCCAATTTCCTTTAAGCAAAGCAAAA
Organism: Rehmannia glutinosa; assembly: GCA_016081115.2. Lineage (NCBI taxonomy): Eukaryota > Viridiplantae > Streptophyta > Magnoliopsida > Lamiales > Orobanchaceae > Rehmannia > Rehmannia glutinosa. Next base: position 94,509,874 of record CM071926.1, read on the forward strand.
GAACGTTCAATGAGGTTCCTGGCCTTCGCATGACGAAAATTGAACAATTCTCTATCGTTTTGAGGAGAAGAAGAGCGACCACGAAACTCATCCAGGTGATATCTAACACCCCGGTAGGGGGTTAGAAATCCTGGACCATTTGTGTACCTATTGTTAGCTAAATAGTAATTACCTGAAAGTAAGAAAATTGTACTCAGGGCTGACCAGGGAGTTGGCTATTTTATCATTACGATGAGATGAATTTAAATTAAAAATAACTCGTTAGAGAGTACCATACTAGTAGGGACCCTTAAACCACTAGGTCGGCTGATTGCATCACGTAAAACACGACTATCCGCAGTTGATCCCTCCCATCTAAAAAAAACGAAGGTATACTTCATTTCTTGTTTACATACAGCTAATAAGTTGACTAACACATCTCAGTTCCTGTTCTTATACTTTCTCAGTCAGAGGCACTCGGACATCTATATATGTTCCATCTAATGCTCTTAAACAGCCCTAAGCAAGAAAGTAAACCAGTACATAGTCAAAATATGTCATCATAAGTCTATTGAATGGTTTATAACAGTCACTAGTCAAAATACATACTATGTGGGGTGGTGAGAGATCATTTACCTTGAACCACCTCCACCTAAAGCCTGTGCGTCATCACCAACCGGTCGTGTGTTACCAATAGAATGTTGTGGAGCCTAATGACTGCATCCAGAACTAGATTGAAGTGATGGCTAATGGTGTACCTTGAACATTTAAAGTCAAACTTGACTACGAAATTTTTTTTGTGGTGTGCAAGCAAAAACAAAAAGATTGTGACTTGCTCACTAATCTGAATATATCTTGTCCGAACAAGCCCCCCAACATTTTCAAGAAGAAAGCATAATCTTGAAGAAAAAAAATATGTCCATTCGAAGTTGTTTGATACAAGTCTCATCAATAACATTAACGAGAGCATGCATGTGGTCAATTTGCACTCCTAATCAATCAGTCATTCGATACGGAGCTCATCTAAGCCTGGCAGACCGTCGACAACGACGGACAGACATATAGTGCTTCTCATAGTAATAAATAAAAAGGACGAATATTTAAATTACCGAAACGCCCTCCAAAACAATCACACTGACATTTGCCTCTTCTAATCCACTATTGTATTAAAATGAGATTTTGATTCAATTGTTGGTAAACCACAGAGAATTTTTTTTTAAAAAAAAATAGAGTTCTAAGTGGAAGAGCAGGGTATGTTGTGGTAGTGGACAGATATAATGGAACACAAAATAAGGTATGCAACATTTTTTTTTACTCCACTAGAAAATTTACATCAAAACACAAGTCTGCTATATGAAATAATTTGAACTGATGTATCTTCTTATGAAAAAATTACAATAAGTTGTGTTTTGTACATTCAACCTTTGTACAACAAGCAAATACACCAATATTAATGAGAACAAAATGAATGAGAACAAAAACAATCACCAACACTCAACAATTGAACTTAAGGCTACAACACTCAACAAAATCATCAATAGCTTGTGCTTCAGTATTATGCATTTACACCGAAAAAATAATCACCAAAACAAACCATGTAACATTGTTCGCCTTATTTTTAGCTTCACCGCAAGTGTACGGTGTATTTTATAGAATAGGGTAAGCAAGGTCGAATCCACAGAGACTAATAAATTAATGTACTAAGTATTGGGATTGTAATAGTCTTATTTTTATCTAGACGATCGAAATTGGGTGATTGGTTTTGTAAAAGCAAGACAAGAATTTATCCTAAAAAAGACAAAGTAAAGATTGATTGAAAGATCAAGGAGATGAATGGATTCCAGGGCTATGGTTTCAGTTAATATCACTTTTTATTATCAGATTAATCACAAGCAAAGTTATTATTATTCTTCCCTATAAGACAATCACAAAAAGTATTTTACCCTCTCTCTCGAGATGTATGTAAAACCGTTGATTGGATTATCTATGTTAGCATCTCTACTTAACAAAAGATATCCAACTCCCAAAAGCACAAAAGATTAAATATCCTCACAAATATTCACAGACTTCTCAATCTTGCAAATATTCATGTCAAGTACTCACAGATCTAGTATTGAAACGCATCTCTCAAATTATGAATCAATACATCAAAGCAAGTTAAACCAAAGGCCTTTTGATAAAACAAGAATTAAAACAAAGTACTCGAATAGGGTTTGAAAACAATAACTTCAATTGCAATTAATCATTAAACAAAAGTATCCATTAACATAATCCCAAACCCGGGAATCACAAGATGTTTAGCCAGACATGGAAAATAAATAATTCATAGGCAAATTATTCAAGTTCATATCTAACTAATCGAAAGTAAATGATATTATGGAACGAGAAAACTCAGGGATGTCGATGATCTCTCGATCTATCTTCAATCCTCAAGCGCGTGGTTGTGACCTCGATCAATCTCTCCAATCCTCCAGTAGAAGGTTGCTCTTTTCTCTGCTTTCTAGGGAAAAAATCAGTGTCCTCGTTTGGGGCCGCCTCGTCTCTATTTATACTTCGTTTGGGTCAAAACTCGATTAGAACTGTCAAACCCGTTTTTCCCGCACAGACGCACGGGCCGTGCGCCTCGCGCACGACCAGCCCGTGTGGGGTACCGTAGGCTCATTCATTCGCTGAAGGGACGTACGGGCCGTGTGCTTAACGCACGACCAGCCCGTGTGGGGTGCCGTGGGCTGAGTCTTCAGTCTGGATGGCGCACTGGTCGTGCTATGGACGCACGCCCTACCCGTGCGCACCTGCTGGAGTTCATATGTGTTCCTTTCTTTCCGTTTCTCGCCCGGTTCGACTTCTTCTCGATTCAACTCCAAACATCGTACGTTACTTCAAGTATTGGCAGTCCTTTACCGCAATGCTCCGAATTGTCGCCAAAATGCTACAAATATCAATTAATTCCTACAAAACGAGAAAAGCGTAATACCTTTTCCACTTTACAGAAATAAAGCCCTTTTCGCTCAAGTAATGCATGCATAACAACTAATTCTAACTACAATTAAGCCCATAATACATGCAAAACACATACCAATCAAACCCCCAAACTTAAATTGTTGACAGTCCCGGTCAACACTTTATAAACAAGACAATGCACAAATGGGAGTAATGAAAGGCAAATCAAGAACAACACATCACAATTCATGTCATTTATCCATAGCCGTCATGCAACAAATCAACCAAGCTTCGGATATCTAACACAGAGCACAAGTCAATTAAAGCCATGGCAAATACTTCGAATCACGCCTCTCATGGATTAAGTGTATACTTTCCTCTCTAGAATAATAAGGGACGTGTATTCTGTCAAATCATATCAATGTTGAAGAATTACCATAGGCTTGCAAATCGTCTCACATCTCCGCCACTCGATTGTATGCAACTCATAAATCAGAAATGACTTTTCTTTTGGTTGTAATGAAGGCTCTTTGGTTAAGGTAGGGAAATATGGAGAAAGTGACTCAAACTCAAGCGTATAGATTGGTAAGCACATCTTTTTCTCAATCAAACATTCTCATTCAAATCAAACATGCTACCCCAATCACCTCTTATCCTTATCACATCTCTCTTCTCCCCTTTTTCGTATAATCCACTTTCTTTCGCCTTACATCATAATTCTCAGCCTATAAGTTCATTTACGGCCAACTCACGTATACAGTCGATTTTTTTCCGACTCTTTTGTGAATATATATCCTCATTTTCTTCTTTTATTTCCAACATCCAACATGCTCACAATTATCTAAATTCTCGATATCCTCCTATTCTACCTTATTCAATCCCCTTACTCAATGGTATACGCTCAAGTTTAGAGTAACAGATATATCAAGTTAAGGCTTGAAATGTGGCTATCAAAAAAATCGAACAACAGCTCAAATTGGCTAACTAGGGAAATTCAATGTCATTAGGTAGGCAAAAGGCTTGAAAGGCTTAACAAAAATGGCCTTAAATTATTTTCATAAATTGCACGCAACATGTGACTTCGACAAAGATACCAGAGCAAGTTCTAGAATTCATATCAACAAGTATGACACACTCAATCAACAAACAAGACTGCATATAATGAAAGCATTAAAGGCTCAAAGCTCACAGGCTTGCAATTGCGTAATTCAAAGCATAACAACCATGATTTTAATGTTCACATGCTCCATATCATATATTCTCAACCTGATCAACTCACGCTCAACATCCAATTCAAAACAACACAAACTGCTCAACGAATGCTCCCAAGATCACAACAAGCAACACAATAGCAGTCAACTCACTCCCTAAAAACCTAAGAAAACAATAAACGTGCTAAAGCAATAAACGTGCTAAAATCAAAAACAAGCATCTAATGCAATTCAACCTATATGCTCTAAATGCAACTATATGAATGCAAATATATTTTTTTTCGCCACACCCTTTAATCAAAATAACTATCTCTCCCCCCCAAACTTGAATGGAATTATATCGCATAGAAGAGAAGATAGAATTTCAAAGAAAAGTGTGGATTGGGAATGCATACCTGAATTCGCGACCTAATAATGCTTCAGCGAACTGACGCATGGGTCGTGCGTGTGCGCACAGGCCGTCCGTGCGTCCCTGCGTTGGTCCTTTTTTCCAGTTTTTTTTAATAATGATAAAATAGGGAAATCCTAACTTAGAAAAGGAAAAAACGAAAATTAATTCAACAAACCATTGGGTTGCCTCCCAACAAGCGCTAATTTAACGTCTATAGCTTGACGCCTATAAACTCGATCACGGCTCCCGCAAGGTGAGGCGAGTCACCTCTTCAGATCTTTCTCCTTTCCATTCCAACTCGCATAAATTCCAGCCTCCTTTGAATCCCTCTAGCGTAGAAGTCACACGTCGGTCAAATGCCATATTCTTCTCGTTTGCATCGTGCGAGCAGCAGTACACGCGTGCTTCTGAGCTGTTGTCCCTCTTCGTGTGTTTTGCTTTCTCACATTTCAGTACTTCCTGCACATGATCTAAAGCACACACACAATCACTCAGATTAAAAGTATTAGCACATGAATCAACGACTGATAAAGATTTACAGCTCTCTATTTTATCATGAGTTTTCACAGTCTTATAGATGCAGAACAACATTTGCTCATCATAAACTCTTAATGTGATCTCTCCCTTTTGCACATCTATCAAAGCTCGTGCGGTGGTTAGGAATGGACGCCCAAGTATCAGAGGGACGTCTCGATCTTCCTCCATGTCAAGTACCAAGATGTCCACGGGGAATATAAATTTGTCTACCTTCACGAGCACATCCTCCACGATTCCCGTAGGATATATGAGTGATCTATCCGCAAGCTGCAAGGTAACCATGGACGGTTCACCTCTCCTAATCCAAGGTTCATGAAAATGGATAAGGGCATTAAGTTAATACTTGCTCCTAGATCACAAAGTGCTTTATTAAAGAAAACACCACCAATAGCACAAGGAATAGTGAAACTCCCCGGATCTTTGAGCTTTTGTGGTAATTTCCTCTGAATGATCGCGCTGCACTCTTCAGTCAAGTTAACTGTCTCGAATTCTACCAATTTTTTCTTCTTGGACATCACTTCCTTCAAAAACTTCGCATAGTTGGGCATCTGCTCCAATGCGTTTGCAAAAGGTATGTTAATATGCAGTTTCTTAAATATATCTAGGAATTTTGCAAACTGCGCATCAAGCTTTTTCTTTTGAAATCTTTGAGGAAAAGGAAGGGGAATAGTAAGTTTAGAAAAATTAGAGTTAGAAGAAGATTTAAGCTTCTCAGCCCCTTTTTGTTCATCAATTTGTCCCTCTGTTCCTTCCTCAGCCTCAACACTGCCATTTACTTCCATGTCTACATCTCCGGGGTTCAGAATTCTCTGCTCTGTACCACACACGACCTGCCCGTGCATAGGCGCATGGGTCGTGCGTCTCATGTTCTGTTCCTGGAATCCTTCGGTACCACGCACGACCTGGTCGTGCTCAGACGCATGGGTCGTGCGTCCTTCAGCTTTTTCAGTATTTGCTACGGCATCGCGCATGATCTGGTCGTGCTCCGACACATGGGTTGTGCGCGGTTCCAATTTTTCGTCACTTCCCAGAATTTTCCGCCCCTCGTACTCCGTACCACTCCTCAGACGAATGGCGTTACACTGTTCCCTCGGATTGACTTCCGTGTTACTCGGAAACTGGCCCTTCTGATGTTTTCCACCAATGATCGTCGCTAACTGGCCAATCTGAGTTTCTAGATTTTTCATTTGTGAACCCACAGTGTTGGCCAACTGCATGACATGTGCCTCGATTTTGTCTATCTTAGCCTCATCTTTATTTAACCGGTTCCTCGTTTCAATCATGAACGAGGTGAGAATGTCCTCTAAAGATAGCTTCGCCTCCGCATTAATGACACTGTTTTTCACACTGAACCCTGGTGGTGGTTGCATCATATTCTTCGTATTGGCATAGGAAAAGTTTTCATGATTTCTCACACTCGGATGATATTGGTTGGGAGTCTGATTATTCCGGTAATTGTTTGAAATTCCGGTTATTAACAAAGTTAGCTTCCTCCATATGATCTCGAGGAGCTCCCCCATTGTTTGCACTCGTGTTTACCTCTGTCCCTTGAGTTAGAGCACTCAACTGATTTGTCAATGCTGTCATCTGAGCCGTCAATGCCTTGATTGGGTCCAAATCAGAGACTTTGGCTACCCTTTTCACATTAGTTCTCTCGGAGGGCCACTGATAGCTATTCATTGCCATATCTTCAAGCAAGTTAAATGCATCCTGTGGGAATCTTGCGAGTAAGGCGCCTCCTGCTGCGGCATCCACAAACGACCTAGTCTGTCCCATCAACCCGTTATAAAACAAGCAAAGCTGTTGATCCTCTGGAAATCCGTGTTGCGGGCACCTCCTCAATAAATCCGGAATCTCTCTCAGGCCTCATACAGTGGCTCAGAATCAAACTGCCTGAACTGCGTGATTTCACTTTTGAACTGTAGTGTCTTACTTGGTGGGAAGTATTTAAACAAGAATTTCTGACTCAGCTCGTCCCAAGTATTCACACTCCCCTGAATTAGTGTGCCTAGCCAGTTTCTAGCCTTATCCCTTAAAGAGAAAGGGATAGGCGCAACCATACAGCATCATCAGTCACCCCATTCATCTTGATTATGTTGCAAATTTGCATGAAGTTCGCAAGATGAGAATTGGGATCCTCAGACGGAAAACCCCCAAACTGATTCTACTGCACCATCGAGATCAGTGCTGGCTTCAATTCAAAATTATTTGCATTAATTGGGACATTGGCAATTCCACCATAGTTGCGATTTGTCGTGGGCGAAAGTAATCGTGAATCGCTTGCTGCTGGACTGCCGGAACGTCTGGTACTGGTAACTCATTAATGACCTTGTTGGCCCCATTGTTACCTCCGTTGTTGCCTCCGTTATTACCCCCGTTGTTCTCTTCCACGTCCTCCATAACCTGATCTTGTTGTCTTTCTGTCCATTTAGTAGCCGCACTAATTCGCTTAGCAAAAGCCTCAACCTCCGGTATGAACGGTGCTAATTCCCTTTGCTTCGAGTGAGTGTTCATGCACTACTTGAACCAACTAAAGAAAACAAGTCAAACACAGTAGGAGTAAAATTAAACAACAAATAAAAAGAAAGAAAAATATCTAAATTAAAAATAATTATATTTATCGCAATATTAGTACTAAAAATTTAATTAGTCACCGGCAACGGCGCCAAGAACTTGTTCACCTTATTTTTAGCTTCACCGCAAGTGTACGGTGTAGTTTATAGAATAGGGTAAGCAAGGTCGAATCCACAGAGACTAATAAATTAATGTACTAAGTATTGAGATTGTAATAGTCTTATTTTTATCTAGACGATCGAAATTGGGTGATTTGTTTTGTAAAAGCAAGACAAGAATTTATCCTAAAAAAGACAAAGTAAATATTTATTGAAAGATCAAGGAGATGAATGGATTCCAGGGCTATGGTTTCAGTTAATATCCCCTTTTATTATCAGATTAATCGCAATCAAAGTTATTATTATTCTAACCTATAAGACAATCACAAAAAGTATTTTACCCTCTCTCTCGAGATGTATGTAAAAACATTGATTGGATTATCTATGTTAGCATCTCTACTCAATAAAAGATATCTAACTCCCAAAAGCACAAAAGGTTAAATATCCTCACAAATATTCACAGACTTCTCAATCTTGCAAATATTCATGTCAAGTACTAACAGATCTAGTATTAAAACTCATCTCTCGAATCATGAATCAATACATCAAAGCAAGTTAAACCAAAGGCCTTTTGATAAAACAAGAATTAAAACAAAGTACTCGAATAGGGTTTGAAAACAATAACTTCAATTGCAATTAATAATTAAACAAAAGTATCCATTAACCTAATCCCAAACCCGGGAATCACAAGCTGTTTAGCCAGACATGGGAAATAAATAATTCATAGACAAATTATTCAAGTTCATATCTAACTAATCGAAAGTAAATGATACTATGGAATAAGAAAACTCAGGGATGTCGATGATCTCTCGATCTATCTTCAATCCTCAAGCGCGTGGTTGTGACCTCGATCAATCTCTCCAATCCTCCAGTAGAAAGTTGCTATTTTCTCTGCTTTCTAGGGCAAAAATCAGTGTCCTCATTTGGGGCCGCCTCGTCTCTATTTATACTTCGTTTCGGTCAAAACTCGATTAGAACTGTCAAACCCTGTTTTTCCCGCACAGACGCACGGGCCGTGCGCCTCGCGCACGACCAGCCCATGCGGGGTGCCGTAGGCTCATTCATTCGCTGAAGGGACACACGGGTCGTGCGCTCAGCGCACGGCCAGCCCGTGCGGGGTGCCATGGGCTGAGTCTTCAGTCTGGATGGCGCATGGGTCGTGCTATGGACGCACGCCCTGCCCGTGCGCACCTGCTGGAGTTGATATATGTTCGTTTCTTTCCGTTTCTCGCCCGGTTAGTCTGACTTCTTCTCGATTCAACTCCAAACATCGTACGTTACTTCAACTATTGGCGGTCCTTTACCGCAATGCTCTGAATTGTCGCCAAAATGCTACAAATATCAATTAATTCCTACAAAATGAGCAAAGCGTAATACCTTTTCCACTTTACAGAAATAAAGCCCTTTTCACTCAAGTAATGCATGCATAACAACTAGTTCTAACTACAATTAAGCCCAAAATACATGCAAAACACATACCAATCAAACTTCACATAATTGAACTTAAAGCAACAACACTCAACAAAATCAGGCATCTAAAAATAGATAACATTCATTTAAAATAACCCGTAATTAGGCCTAGTACAAATATGTGATAAAATGAGTTGTAGCATACTTACCTAGCAGTTGTACAACCTTACAAGTGAACCGAAATATTTAACAGGCACTGTCCTTCACTGACTGCATATATGGGTCGGCATATATATATGTATATACATATGTAACCTATAAAAAAAGGAACAAACAAATTTAGAATGATGTGCATGATAGACTAACTAGAATAAATAATTAGCAAAAATAAAACCAAAATTGTATGCCATAATCTTGAAGTTGAAAAAGAGACAGCCACATAATGACAATATGAGCACGAGTACCACATTAGAAGACTTTTCACATAAAAAATTAAACCATTAATTGCAGACAAACAAAAGATTCAGTAAATTACCTTAAATCTATGCAGAAAAGGAAGTTGAAAAATATATCAGTCTAAAATTACAGTATGTTCGAGATGTTTAAGGGGTTGAAAATATTGTTTCAAAATTTACCCATTTCAATCTCCATTAATCTCTGCAGAAAATTAATTTCAAATAAATTTCAGTCTAAAATTATAGACCATTCTCTATGTTCATGGGGTTAAAAAAGGGAGCAAAAATCGAACCCATTTCGATCGACAATTAATCTGTGCACAAAAATCATTTCAAATAAATTACAGTCTAAAATTATAGTTTATTCTCTATGTTCATGGGTTAAAATAATGGAAGCAAAAGTCTAACCCATTTCGATCGAAAATTAATATTTGCAGAAAAATAAATTCAAAAAATTTATAGTCTTATATTACAGTCCATTCTACATTGGGATTCATGGGGTTCAAAAAATAGAAGCAAAAATGTAACCCATTTCAATTAAGAAGAACACATGAGTGCAGAAAAATAATTTAAAAAAATAGAGATGTTCATATAGTTGAAAAAAATTTCGAAAAATTGACCCATCTCGATCGAGAAGTAGCATGGAGTTGTTTGCCCAAATAAACAAAAAAAGAAGGAGAAGCACTCGGGAAGAAAACTTACCAGTATTCTGGATAGCAGCGGCTAGGGTTTGGAAGTGGTGAGTCTCAGCTTATTTATCCAATGGCACTGTGTAATTTGAATGTATGTCTGGGTTAAAATTGGGATAAGTTACCTTTTTTGAGGACAATAGGGTAATTTCGCACGACATGCAAATGTGGCACTAAATAATACCACCTCCCACCGGTGATCTAGTTTCAATTGGAATTGCGATAATTTCCTGGACCCATCCTAATCAATCGGGCCCTTATATAATTTCCCAAACATTGAGATATGATGTGATAAGGACTATTTCCTGGCTAATCAACAACCCAAACGTGTCCTTGGAGGAATAACTAATATCTTTTTAGAGAACTACTAATACTTTTTATGAGAAAAACTAATACTTTTAGGGGAAATTACTAAAAAAATCTTTATTACCTAATACTTGTCAAGTGGACTACTGATACGTTTTAGGGGATTACTAATATGTTTGAAGGAAAAAATTAATATTTTTCACGAGAACTACTAAAAATATTGTTAATTGAACTACTAATACTTTTTCGAGGGACTCCTAATACTTTTTTGGGGAAAAACTAATACTTTTCAGAGGTCCTAGTGATTCCATGCCACTTTCTGATATTACTAAAATGCCACCGGGTCAGTTTTGGGATCTATCTAATAGATTTTGGCCGTTAGACTGTCTGACATGAATTTTTATCAAAATTTACACAAAATAACTTAAATAAAGATACATGCATCGCAAAAGAGACTAAGCTTGTTATGGAATAAATATTTTAGAGAGATGAAAAAAGATGTTAAGAGAGTGGAAGAAGGAATATTGTGCACTTTTTGTTGATTACATTGTTTTCTAATAGGAAAATCCTTCACAATGGCTATTACAAATCAGAAGAGTAAAATACAGTAAACAGAACTAAACTATAACATATCCTAAAATGAAACAGATACTACAGAATACAGAAAATAATAACTTCTGGAATATGATATGGAAAGCCGAGTCGATATGGAACTCTTTCCGTAAGACAAATTATTCTAGGCTAGTGCTCAAGGAATGACGTAATGTACCCAGAGATAAAACGCTTTACGTCTTTTGTGCAATAGCACCACTGACACAAAAGTACCATTTGAACTAAAAGGAGTGATGACACACTGTTGGACTGAAAAGTAGAAAAAGAGGTGCGGCACGAGATGTTATGACACTTGTGACAACATTTTCAGAATATGCAGTAAAGTATGATTTTTCTATGTGTTTTCTGCAATGAAAAATCCAACCAATATATAGGCAACAAACTCAACCTGCATGGAGTAAATTCAGGTGAGTGGTCATTAACTTTCCTTGTAACTGTCAGGTGTTACAACCTCATCAATGAATACTATTTGAGTAGTTACAAACACCATCAAATCCTTACGAATCTAGACACCTGCAATGTCCAGATTCACCAGGCTTAACAGTCAATTGATCTTAGCCAAGCCCATTTAAGAGTGAAAAAATTAAAATGAACCTGAACCTGGGCCCAAAGGGCCAACCAACCCAAGCCTAGTTCCAAGCCCTGGCCCAAGCCTAGGCCGAGAACAGGCTGAGCAGGCGCGCGCGCGTACATGTCTCCCATTTGTGACAATTTACTATTGTTATAGTATATTCAATCAATAACACATTATAGTTTATAAACTAGGATAAACAAAGTTTTATATTCTATGTTGGACAAGGTCAAAACCTTTCAACTCCCTTTAGATATTGTCATTCGTCTGGTCAACTTTGTGTATTAATTTCTCACTCACTGGAATTTGGTTTTGAGAAATAAATAATATTGCAATCATCTTCTCGGAATGTAGATTAACAAGGTATAATTTAATTCCTCCAAAATTAATTTTTTAACCACCGAAAATTTGGTCAAAGTCAGGTCGATGCCAACTTTCTCAAGACCAAATTCCCACCAATCCCCACATGAGTGAAAATTGATGCATGTATGAATACAGATACGCAAAACAGTCCTCAAGAGACAATATTGCATCCGAAAGGTAGCATGTGGCTTTAAACATTCCATAGTCAATACCATTAGCTACATTGGCGGCTTAGTCGACGCAATGCCTTGAACTATTCATCTATGATGTATAACACAATATGGTCTCAACACCTTTTTTTATCACGTTTTGTGTTTATTTCGGCCATGGACACCTTCGTTGGATTCATAAATGTTACTTTGAAGTGACCTTCACTTCCCACATACATAGGTGATCTCATATCCGAGTATCCTTCCATATTCAACCTTACCGAGGTATAGGAATCACTAAAAGTTAAATAACTTAGCCTCACCACAACATTACACGTGCTTCAACACTTAATATTGCTTTCTAAGGATGGGTTGAAATATTGTTTCCAAGTGTTATAACATAATCTTCATAGCTTAGTTTTTCCATTGAACTAAGTTCTTAGGATCTCCAGTCATCATGGTTGGGTTACCACTATGATGGTTATTTTACTTTGTGGACTTTAAGCCCATTGCCTCTAGCAATTTACTTAATTGATCTCGATTCATCCTTTTTGTCAAAGGGCCTGCCAAATTGTCTTTTGATTTCATGTGGTCAATTGACATTACATCATTTGAGATTAACCGTCTATCGATATTATGTCACCGATGAATATGTCGAGACTTACCCTTTATACATATTACTTTGTGCCCTTTCGATAGACGCTGACTATCACAGTGAATCATCATAGAAGTGACATACTTACTCCAACATAGAATATCCTCCAAAAAGTTTTGAAGCCACTATGCTTCTTCACCAGCTTATCCAAAGCTATAAACTCATATTCCATGACGGACTGAGCTATACACGTTTGTTTTATGGACTTCCATCATACCGCACCACCTCCAATGGTGAATACGTATCCATTAGTGGAATAGGAATCTTTCGAATCCGAAATCCAACTAGCATTATTTTACCCTTCAAGTACAGTTGAATTTCTTGAATAGTATACCCATAATCCACGGTAGTACTTCAAGAATTTTAAAACCCTGATTAACACTTTCCAATGCTCATGGCTTGGATTGCTCGTGAACCTACTCAACATATTTACAGGATAAGCTAAGTTTGGATACAATTCGTGATGTACATCAGACTGCCTATAATAGGTGAGTATTCCAACTGAGCCACTGGTTCTACTTTATTAGCAACTAAATTCACACTTAAATCAATGGGCGTCTTTGATGGTGAACCATCAAAAACATTGAATTTCTCGAGCACTTTCTCCATATAGTGGGATTGTGACAAAGATCATATCAGTAGTCCTCATAACTTTCATGTCAAAGTTCCTCTTTTTAACATTCTTTTAGCATCCATGATAGAATCATGACTACTGCCTATGATTAACAAATTATCTACGTACACAAATGCATCAGATGTCTCTTTGACATATACACATTTATCACATTCATTGATTTTAAATCCATTTGACAACATTGTATTTTCAAATTTAATATGTCATTGTTTCGGAGCTTGTTTCAGTCTGTATAATATATTATATTATTTTGGAGTCTTTCTTTTTTCTTTTCTTGTACTCGGTACAAGGAGCACCAACCCAATCTCGACCAAGTGAAAAGTGGAATCTATCCGATCATTCAAGTCGGATAGCATTTATCTGTGCTAGGGACCGACCTATATTGAACTCTAGTAGCTCATGATCCGGTCTTAGTAGGTTCCGGGAAAACCGTAGTCATGGAAGTCCTTCAGTGACTAAGCTACAAACACAAGTAAGTAGGCGACTAGGGGGGAGAGGGGCTAAGGGCTGCCTTTTCCATCAATCTTCGGCCGCTTAGTGCCGCTATTGGTGTGAGTTGTAAGGAGTTTTGGTCTCGAGTCAAGCTGCATTCTCGTAAGGGGAATGACTGCACCGAAAATCCAGACCCAGTAGCAGGATTTTTCTTTATATGATTACCATTCCATTCTAGTATTCAATATCTCTGCCTCCCTATTGCAACGTTGGTCTGAAAAATGATATTATTAACTTGCACACCTTTTTATCTTGACCGGGTGCAACAATCCCTTCTGATTGTTCCATGTATATTTCTGCATCTATCTCTCCAGTCAGAAACACTGTCTTGACATCCATCTGGTGAATCTCAAGATTGTGCAAAGCAGCAATCACGAGAAACACTCGAATAGATGCAATCCTCGTTACTAGAGAATATGTGTCAAAGAAATCATACTTACCAATAGGGAGATCAACCAACTCCCACGTACGGTTTTGCAGAATGGACTCGATTTCACAATTTATAGTCTCTTGCCAAAGTGGAGCATCTGGACTACTTAGAGCCTTAAAGCCTCTTTAATCGAGTTTGGCTCATCTAACATAAATGTTATGAAGTCAGGTCCAAAAGATTTATCAACCTTAGGCCCCTTACTTCGTCTAAGTTCTTCACCACTTGCTGTTGAACTAACTGTCCGGACAAATGTGATCGCAGATGTGGTACCATATGTTGTTCCAAATGTTATAACATCTGAAGCCAACAACATCTGTAGTCACATTTGCAGCTGTTCCAAATGTGATTGCATCTGCCATAAAATCCACAGTCACATCTGAATACATTTGTTTTTTAAAACTTCCATCTATTATTTCTCTATAAGGATTAGAGGTGTCAAACGGACCGATCTGGGTCAGGCCGATGACGGCGCCAGGCCAAAGCTAAAAATTGGGCTATGCCAAACAGTAATCGGGCCATTATTTTTTTATCCCAGCCCACGAAAATACAAAGGAAAAATCGGGCCTCCTGACCGGCTCGGTTTTTTCAGGCCTAATGGGTGTTAGGAAATTTATTTATTAGATTTTGATGATACCAGGTAAAACATAGAATAGCAAGTTGGCACCCCAATTTCCTTGTATTTCTATGTTGTAATAGATAGGACTGAAAGAGCTGAGTGAAGTCAGCTATGTCGAAGAATGCAAGAAGTCAACTGAAGACTAGAGTGAAGACCCAGTTGTGTGTCAGTTGAGTGTGGTAAAGATGAAAGGCAAAGACTCGAATGAAGGAGATCCAGCTGAGGAACAACTGTGTAAAGGATGTGGAAGTGTCAGTCAAGTCAGTAAAGAGCCAAGACTAACAGTTGAATTGACAGTTGAGTCATTCCCATATGATTGGAGCAGACTCAAGTCAAAGGGGTATGAGCAGCAGTCAAGTCAAGATGACTGATATTGATCCGTTGGAAGGAAGTGAAGTATATTACTCAATATAGTAATAAGTCCAAGTTGCTCTGTCTTAAGGTGTTTGTCCCAGAAATATGCAAAAGAAATCAACCAATGGGAAACACTAAAGCATGTGTCAGGCCCTGAAAAGTTGCAGAGTCATTTATTACGAGCAATGGTCAACATCACAATGCTGCAGACTAAGAAAAGACAAGCCAACGAACAAGAAAATGTCATTTGAAAATAGCCTATCTCTTCAATGAGCAAATTTTCAAATGAGCACTAGAAAAGGATGAGAGAGCATTTGAGAAAAGATAACGCATGAATTACACGAACGAATCAATCTTACAAGCAAGCAAAACCTGAAAATATTCTCAAAGCTTATCAAGAAATTCCTCAAGCCTAAAACTCGAAGGAACTCGATCCAACACACGCTATGAAGGAAAGATTACTTCAACCTGTTAAAAAGGAAAAGTTTCAAGAACAAAAAGTGGTCTACTCTCCAAGATTGAAGGAGTTGTAGTAAGGTTCAAGGTCGAACCAAAAGTTTCAAGTTTGTTGGAAGGTTGTGTGATCAATTCCAAGGGCTTGAAGGGAGCTGAAGTAGCAAGACAGCTGCCTTGTGAAGAAGCTGAGTAGCATGAAAAGCCAGCTATGTGATCAACGCTGTCTCTAGTCTGAAGAACTACTTTGTAACTTGATCTGTTACTTAGTGGATTCCTCTAGGAGTTGGAGAATACTGGATTAGAGGAATTACCCCATCCTCGAACCACTATAAAATTTGCTTGTGTCATTTACTTTCAGCAATTTACTTTCTTGCATATTTTTATATCTGCTGATAAGTTAAATTGCAAACTCTACTGATAATAACAAGTGCTAAAAACAAGTATTAAAAATGTGCTTAAAATTAACAAAGGGTGTTAAGTCTTCCGCTGTTTAAAACTAAATCATCTAAAAGTTAAGTGTTAGCTAACACAGCTAAGTTATGCGATGAACAACTCAGTCGAGTCTGTTGAGTGGGTAACTTTGCTGAAGAAAGCCAAACTAGCTGTCCCCCAAGCACTTAGTTGATTTGAGTCAACTATTGAATATTATAAAAGGACTAAAAAGTAAAAATTTGGTAAGGTTTATTTAACCCCCCTCCCCCTCTTCTAAACCTTACACCACACCCCTTGGGACCTACAAGTGGTATCAGAGCGGTTGGTTCATTGAGCCTTCCGCACTGGTTAATGAACTAGATCTCTATATTTTTCAAAAGGTTTAACACTTGTGTTTTCAAAGTCTTTCATTTTAAAGCAAAGTTATTATCATGGAAGCCAATCTAACTCGTATTCCTATGTTTACTGTGGAAGAGTTTGATGACTAGAAGATTCGTATGCAGGCTCACCTATCTGCTTTACACGATGAAATGTGGCTTGTGATAGAGGATGGGCCATTGCAAATATTCAAAGTTAACACTGCTTGAAGAAGAGCATCTCAAGATAAAGGAGAGGATGCTGCAGCAGAGCCTAAACCAGCCATGGTTGAAAAACCTCGTACTTAATGGAAATGAAGACAAAAAGAGATACAACCTGGACAATGTGGCCAAGGATATTCTCTACAAGACATTGGACATGGCTATGTTCAATAAAGTGAAGTCATGCAAATCAGCCAAAGAAATTTGGGATAAGCTAGCCCTGATTTGTGAAGGATCAGAACAGATTAAAGAGAATAAACTAACTGTTGTTGTTCAAAAATTTGAAAATTTTAAAATGCTTATAGGTGAGAGTGTGGATCAGCTGGATACCAGATTCACAAAGACATTTGAAGGTAAGAAAGTTGAGCCAAAGGGGACCATTGACTAGGAGGAAATTGCCCACATGGTAAAGAGATTCAACAAGTTCTTTAACAAGAACTACAAAAGGAACAAGGGAGAAACCTCAAGGAGACATTCATCACCTTCCAAAGCAAGGGAGGACAGACCACCCAAGAGAGCTAAACATCAAAGAGCTGACTTTCAGAGAGCTGATAATCGAGAGCCGAAAGAGCTGATCAGAGAGCTGAAAACCTATGTTGGAATTGCAGACAACCAGGACACTTTGTTGTTGATTGTTCCTATCCATCAGTCAACAAATACAGGAATGAAGAAGAAAAAAAGTCTTCAGGGAAAGAAGATAAGAAAAGAAGAAAGCCATATTGGATCTTGAGACTTCTGAGCCAGCCAAGTGCAAGGAAGCAGCAGACTCAGATAGTAGTGAAGTTGACTACTCAAGTGATACTGAGGAAGAGACTTTGATCTGCCTTAAAGCCAAAGAATAAGATCAAGAAGATGAGGTACAATCTAACTCATCTCATTCGTATTCAAGTGACAGTGGCTGAGATACACACACTTCATCACCCATAGATCTTTATGATTCATTAGGCAAAATGATGAAAGATTTCGAGCACATTAAAACCTCACACACACTTTTAAATGAGAAAAACAGCCAGCTTAATACCCAAAACTCACAGCTGACTAAAGAGTTGAGTACTATGGGTCACATAGCTGATTAGAACACTAAGCTGAAGGCTGAAAATGCTAAGATCTTAGCAGAGTTAGCTGCTACTAAAAAGAGAGAAAAAGATCTTAAAAATGTGATTGTCTTATTTACAAAAGCATCCAAATCATTGGATGAACTTATAATGAGTCAAAAAAAGTGTGGAGATAAGATAGGCATAGGATTCAATTCGTTTGTGCATAGTCAAACTCCAAGAGTGATTTTGGAAAAAGGATCCTCAAGCAATGAGGGAATCCGAAAGTCCAAAACACCATATGTTGAACCAACATCCACACCAAAACACAATCACAATCATACTAGCCTTGGATATAAGGGAAAAGGAAAGAAGCCATTAGAGTATGCTGAGAGGACAGCTAAAAAGAAATTTAGAAAGGTCCATCAGCAAACTCCCAACAAAAAATACTCTGTAAAAGCCCCAGAAATTTCATCAAAGAAATACATATGATGGGAATGGTAGAAACTATCCAAACCAAACTGATTGAAATAATCATGTGAATTATCAGCAAAGACCTATGGGATACAAGCTCAAGTGGCAAAGGCCTCAAACTCAGCAGAGGTCATTCCCGAGGCAAAAGGGCTATTATCAACACACATATGTACCCAGGAACAACACCCAGAAATTCCACTATTACCCCAATAAAGCAAATGCTCAAACAAACACACAGGCATACGGACAAAAGAGACAACTGTATGATCCTAAAACCCCCAAGCAATTTGTTAATGTGCATTATGATTATGGAACTGATATATGGCAAGCTCTTAGAGTCAGATCATCTGGCTATAGGTTGGTTGGAGAATCTTACAGCACTAACCACCCAGGACCCAGGCAAGTATGGGTACCTAAAAATTAATTTCCTTGATTGCAGGTTCAAGGAACAGCTGAGTGACAAGGAACCTGGTACATCGATAGTGGTTGTTCTAGACATATGACAGGGAATAGATGAAATCTGTCAAAATTCAAGAAGATTAAAGGTGCAAAAGTAATATTTGGAGGAAATGAAGCTCCAGGGGAAATCAAAGGCACAGGATCCATAAAGAAAAGTTGATTGGAGATCACAGATGTTGCATATATTGAACTCAATTTCACTCTTTTAAGCATCAGCCAACTATGTGACAAAGGCTACAATGTGGGATTCAACATGGGAGTATGCCAGATCAAGGATGCTGAATCAAATAAGATAGTGCTTCAAGGTACAAGATAGAGAAACATGTATGTAGTGATTGGTCAACTGCTACACCTCGTACATGTCTGCTAGCCAAGAGTACAGCTGAATCCAGTTGGTTGTGGCACAAGAAGCTGAGTCACCTAAATTTCAAGACAATCAATAAGCATGCAAGGAGTCATCTTGTGGAAGGATTGCCTGACTCTGTATACAAGAAAGAAAGCATATGTGATGCATGCCAGATGGGAAAGCAAATCAAATCATCTTTCAAGGATAAGCCAAGTTCTTCTTCAACAAGGATATTGCATCTGTTGCATATGGATTTATTTGGTTCAGTGAACCAGCTAGCAGCAGTGGAAAGAAATACACCTTAGTGGTGGTGGATGATTATTCAAGATATGCATGGACAATTTTCATGTGTAAAAATAAGGAAACACTGCAGAAGTTACCTCAGCTGATGAGAAGAGTTCAAAATGAAAAGAGCCAAACCATTATAAAGATAAGGCCTGACAGAGGAACTGAGGTTGTCAATGGGATTATAACTCAGTATTATGTTTAAAATGGTATTGCTCATGAGTTATCAGCTACAAGTCCTCCACAGCAGAATGGAGTAGCTAAAAGAAGGAACAAAACTCTCAAGGAAGTTGCAAGGACAATGTTAGCTAAAGTTGGATTGCCTAAGAGATTTTGGGCTGAAGCCATAAATAAAGCTTGCTATACTCAGAATAGATGCATGATAAACAGGCAATTAACCAAGACTCCCTATGAGATTTGGACAGGGAGAAAGCCAAATATTGGATATTTCAAGATATTTGGATGTAAGTGATTCATCCACAACAATGGTAAGGATAATTTGAAGGCTTTTGATGCTAAAGCTGATGAAGGTATCTTTTTAGGATACTCAGCTGAGAGTAAAGCCTATAGAGTGCTAAACAAGAGGACTATGGTCACAGAAGAGTCCAATCATGTGGTATTTGATGGCCAAATGTGAATGGAGAAGACATTGATGAGTTAGGTGAGAAACAGAATCAGCCAACTATGCAGAAGTCCTTATGGTGAAGTAGATGTGAGAGCACTCAACGCTGATGATGATGAGATATCTGAATCTCAAAGACAGTTGGAAGGTCTGCAGCTGAATGATGATGAAGAAGCTGTTCAAGACAACTTAGCTGCATGACGGCTAAATCCAACATATTTACTCCAACCTGATGTGAGATGGCTCAGAGACCATCTACCTGAGTTAATCATTGGAGATGTCAGAGATGGCATAAGAACCAGATCCAGAGCACAACATGAAGCTATGTTCACTTGTTTTATTTCACAAATAGAGCCTAAAGATGTGTCTCAAGCATTAGAAGACACACATTGGATTCAGGCCATGCAGGAAGAGCTGAATTAGTTTGAAAGAAACAAAGTATGGGAATTGGTTCAAAGACCTACTCACCAAAATGTCATTGGTACTAAGTGGGTATTCAGAAACAAGATGAATGAGGAAGGATCTATTGTCAGAAACAAAGCAATATTGGTAGCCAAAGGGTATTGCCAAGAGGAAGGTATAGATTTTGATGAAACCTTTGCTCCTGTTGCTAGATTGGAAGCAATAAGGATGTTTCTTTCTTATGTTGCACATAAAAACTTCACTGTATATCAAATGGATGTGAAGAGTGCATTTCTAAATGGATTGTTATAGGAAGAAGTCTATGTTGAACAACCTCCAGGTTTTTAGCAGAAAACTATTGGAGATAAGGTCTACAAGCTCAAGAAGGCATTGTATCACTACAAGAAAAATGCTCAACAACAACACCCCAAAGACAACGGATTTTAGCTAAATTGTTGTCCTTACAAGCATTCACAACGGATTTTCGCTAAACCATTGTGGATGAGCGGATTTTTTGTTAACGACAACAGTTCACTCAATCCTAAGACAATACTTTCTTGAAGCGTTGTCGATTAGCGGTCTTTTTTTTTTACAACGTGTTTCTTGGGTCTTCGACAATGTTTTTGTAATCCGTTGTCGATTAGTGCCTAATCTTTTTCAAAATACAACATTTATTCATCCTTTTCGTCAATGGTTGGTTATACCATTGTAATTAGGGTCATTTTTTTCCTTAATGACAACAACTTTAACAACAGTTATAAACCGAAGTCGATACGCATTTTTCATGTCCTTATTTATTATTTATATTAATGTTATAACTAGCACTTTTAGTTAGTTTATCAATTTTATTTTAGCAACTTTAGCCAATTTCTAAAAGTGCTAAGAGTTAATTTTTATTTTGTTATCAATTTTTTATCTCATGGTATAACTATCACTTTTAGTTAACTTATCAATTTTATTTTAGCAACTTTAGCATAATTCTAAAAGTGTTGGGAGTTGTAAATATTTTTTTATCAAATTTTAATTTTAATTCATTTGAAAAAAATAATAATCAAATATAACTAGCAAGGTTAAACATTTTGGTTTAGCAACTTAAACATAAGTCTAAAAATATAACTAGCAACTTTAAAGTTAGACTTTTTGCTTTAGCAACTTAAACATAAATATAAATAAAAAAGACTAGCAACTTTAAGCTGAGTAATAGCAACTTAATTAAACAACACACAATCTAAAAGTTATGTGCATAATAGCAACTTAAACAACTCAAACAACTTAATCAAAAAAAAAAAAAAAAAGAGAAACGATGGAGAAGCTGGCTGGGAAGTGAACAAGAAGAGAACCTCTACCGCAAGCTCTTCACCGCCGTCCACCGCGCAAATAGGAGCTCCGCCGCTGCATCTCGGAGTGATTTTTTGGTGAGTTTTTCCCATCCACTAAAATCCCTAAATCTTTTAAAACCCTAATTTCTGAAAATAGCTGATTGTATATAAGGATTTATATTGAAAGCTCGATATTATGATTAAATCCATGGATTATTCCTTTTTGGTCTCTAATCGTATTATACCAGAAAGTTATCGAACTTCTGTGAACGTGCTTGTGTCTTTTTGCATGTGCAGGCTCGTTCGCGGGAGAGCCAGGAGGTGGTTGTACCTCGCCGTCCATGTGCGGTTTGCCCTAATTCCCTAAAGTCTTTTCTTTCTAATTATTTTGTGTGTAGATAGATCTTAGCTAATGTGTATTCCTTTTTTTTTTTGATAAGATCGATAAATTAGGTTTAATAAACATCAGAGAATCTTTCTCCGGATGAAGTTTTTATTCAAGTGCTACACATTAACATTTAACTCTGATTAATTTCGATATTTGGTGAAATCCAGATTTATGTATGATTATATGACATCTTTTCTTTCTAATTATTTTGTGGATGGATTCTTAATCCTTTGATTAATTAATAGTTTGGGTGCATTCTGTAGTATATCACTTATCAAGCAACACAACAGAGAATCTCATGAAGTTTTGATTCATAACGATTTTGAGACTGATCTTTCTTTTTTGATTAATCCGTTTTGTAATTTAGTTAAAGAGTTACTCAGTTATAATTGGATGATTGATACTTGGGAATAGCATAAACTATTATTACATCATTTTGATTTATAGGCCCGCTGTAATTTATTTCATTGGTTTGATTGTGCTTGTGTCATATAGTGAATTTGTTAAAAAATCTGTTTTGTTACTTTCTGGTATCTAGTTGACTGTGATCGTTCTTATACTCTCTAAGAATTGGAAAAAGTGGTTCTAGTGGAATCTTTAAGAAGAATATTTGTAGTTATAGTTAGTTGTTGACTGCATAATTGCTGATAATTATTAAAAAGGACATTTTCAGCTATTATTGCAAATGTTTAAACTATTAAAAAGACAAAAGACAATAGTCAAAATTGCAATTGCGTGTGAGTGGCACAGTAATAACTCCTCTGTTTCTCTAAGCTAACTCCCTATATTTTTCATGTATTTAGACTAGCACCAGAAATATGGACAAAAATTGGATGTCAAATGATAGGTTGTCACATTAGTTCAAGGTTGGAGTGGAGTCTTTTTTGCAATTTGCCAAACAAAATGCTTCTGATTCCAACAAAATGCCATGTCCATGTGCTGTGTGCGGTAATATGCAGAATAGAAATGTTGACGTTATAAGATTGCATTTGTTGTCTAAAGGTATAGATAGAACATACCATACATGGATATGACATGGGGAAAAATGTTAAGTTAAGCAATGCAACGAATGCTAGTGATGAAGTAGGGAAAACTGAGCAGGGTGCACGCTGCATTCTCTTTCATTTATAAGTTTTCTTTGTTTGGGCTTCTTTTTCCTGTTGTGCATTCTCTTGCTTGCTTTGATGGATTTTCATCGAGTGAAATTCGTGATCCTGATTCTCAGAAAGTAGCAGATTTATTCTCTGAATTTTTTTTATAACTGAAGTGTTTGATAAAATGTTGTCAGTTTGTTTTTTCAGAGATCAAGGGGCAGAGGATAGAATATGGTTGATTTTGGTTAATTTTTGAGAAAAAATGGGGATTTATTATCTTGGTCTATACGAATTAGTGATGATTCTAACAGGATAGCATCATTGATAAAGAATAAATGTTGTGACATACATATCCTTTTAATGGGGCAAGCTTTACAAAATAATCTTGAGCTCTAATATTGATCAATCTACTTGGTTTATTAAATTTGTTTCTCTTTTTCAATTGGCATCTGATAATAGAAGCAATAATATTTTGATTTTTGAGCAATTTGAATAATTGGTTGATTGTTATGCTTGAAATAAATTTACTAGCAGAAGTCAGAAACTTTGAGGCAACCAGGTGATTGTGGAACTTTGTTAGGGGATGAACTTATGAGGCTAATTTTAGGGGTTTTAAATCCACAAGTTTTATCTGTTTCTTTTAATTGTACCTTGAAAAAGTAGAAGCTTTTTCTTGGATAGAAAAAGAAGGTGGTTTCTTTAAATGCCTTTTGTCGTTTCTATATATATATATATATATATATGTACTTGTCATGTTTCAAAGATTTCTCGCTTTGCTTTTTCTGCAAGAGGGCATCGATTCAGTTTCATAAATGTTTTTCTGATTAAGTCCCAAGTTGAAATATATTTCTTTCAGTTGCGTATAATTGATTTCGATGCCATTGAAGTTGTATTGCTAACAGTGGTTCTTTTCCATTTGCATTTTTTCTTTTTCAAGTGTATTATTATGCTGTTGTGATTTGTACAACCCATGTTAGCTAGTTGCCTAGTTCCAATCTCGTGAAGTGATGATCCCTTTATTGTTCCTTCAATTTGCACTAAATTATGAATTAATCTTTTAGATTTTGCTCTTCTCTTGTAGAGCCCCTTTTTCTCTGTTTTCTTGCTTTTTCCAATGATTTCAAGTCTTGGTTTACTACAGCTGGATGATTACATTTTATAGGAAATACTAATCCTGTTATGCTGATCGGTTTCTTTACTATAGCTGGATAATTCTTTACTATGTTGATCGGTTTCTCACTTCTGCTTTGCCTGTATTAATGAACTAAGTTGTCTAATACTTATCAATGTCATTTAAAATTGTTTCAAACATAGGCTCCTATTCAACCTGATGCATTCCAATGCGGTTATTTTGTGATGAGGTACATGAGGCAAATTGTTGAAGATTCAACTACAGACATGACTTCATTGCGATCAATGGTAAATTATATTAAAATTTGGCGTTCTCATATTTTTTGCAAATGTTTAATAATTGGAGCCAATTATAATACCTATGTTTTTTTTCTCACAGTTCTCAAATGTGGAGTATTCTCAAGTTCAAATTGATGAAGTGCGATCGGAGTGGGCAAAATGCGTCCAAGACCATATACATGAGTGAATAGGTATTTTGTTTATAGTTATATGTAAATTTTCATAGTTATAAAGAATGCACATTCTGTAATTGAGTGAATTTTATTTTAATGTAGATTGATGTATATACTTCTTATTTGGAGGCATGAACTTAAATTATGTAAATTGATGTATATACTTATTATTTGCAGGCATGATATTGGAGTGCTTTGCAGCTGCCCTCAATGAAAGAATTAGTGTAACTTTGAGAACACTTGTTAGACGTTTTGTTAAACACTTGTTAGATATATTTCTGATATATTTGTTTTGTTAAACTTTTGCAAACATGTACTAGATATAATCACTTGAATGTCATGTTTATTTTAGTTAGTTATATGTTGTTTTCTTGTATTGTGTTTGTTTTTTGCATATGTGAAATCAAAATTTATATTACCACAGGTGAAAAAATAATAGACACCAAATATAAAATACATTAGCCATGGTTTAAAATTACAACGGTTTTTATGGATTGTTAAACTGTTGTAATACTTCAAAACCACAACGGATTTGATCTGTTGTTGAAATAGTTACAAAGTACAACGGTTTTAAAGCCTTGTAGAATCAAGTGATAATTCAACACCACAACGGATATTAATCGTTGTCAAATACATTTTGTATCTCATAATTCAAAAAACAGATACAAATATTGTCCCAATTGTTGTCTTTCAAAGATTAAAAGACAATGAATTCTAACCATTGTCTTCTTATTAACGACAACGGATTATAACTGTTGTGGTTGAGCGGATTTTTTTACAACACCATCTACTACAACGGATGATTATTGTAATACACAACAGATTATATATGTTGTTGTTGAGCGATTTCTTGTAGTGTATGGATTGAAACAAACACCAAGAGCATGGTATGACACATTGTCACAATTTCTAATTGACAATGGATTCACCAAAGGCAAAGTTAGCAGAACACTCTTCAGGATTCAAGATGGAGAGAGTATGTTGCTTGTTTAAATATATGTGGATGACATCATCTTTGGATTCACTAACAAAGAGTTGTGTGATAAGTTATAAACCTCATGCAAGGCAAGTTTGAAATGAGCATGATGGGAGAGCTGACTTTCTTCTTAGGACTTCAAGTCAAACAAATGAAGGATGGAACCTTCATAAGTCAAACCAAGTATACCAGAAATTTGATGAAGAAATTTGACATGAAAGAGAAATCATCAGTGAAGATTCCTATGAACACATCAGTCAAGATGGATATGGATTCATATGGCAAAGTTGTTGATCAAACTAGATATAGAGTCCTCATTGGATCATTGCTCTATTTAACAGCAAGTAGGCCAGACATCACCTTTGTTGTAAGTGTATGTGCTAGATTTCAATCTGC
The DNA here is from genome assembly GCA_016081115.2 of Rehmannia glutinosa. NCBI lineage: Eukaryota > Viridiplantae > Streptophyta > Magnoliopsida > Lamiales > Orobanchaceae > Rehmannia > Rehmannia glutinosa. The sequence continues at coordinate 94,536,184 of CM071926.1, forward strand.
ACCAAAAGAGAGTCACATGACTGCAGCTAAGAGAATCCTAAGGTATTTTAAGGGATGCCAAGAAGTTGGCTTATGGTATCCAAAGGAATGAAGATTCAAGCTAGTAGGCTACTCAGACTTAGACTATGCTGGATGTAGAGTGGACAGGAAGAGTACATCAGGTACTTGTCAAATGCTTAGAAATAGATAGTTTCTTGGTTCAGCATGAAACAAAATCCAATAGCTACATCCACACACAAATTGAAGAGGCGATACATAGTCATGGCACTTTTTGCCCAAGTTCTATGGATGAGACAAAGAGAATGAGAGAGACTATGATATTGAAGAAAAAGAGATTCCAATTATGTGTGATAACATTAGTGCTATTGCAATCACTTAGAATCCAGTGTTGCACTCAAGAACAAAGCACATTGATGTCAGATACCATTTTATAAGAGATCATGTTGAAAAGAAAGACATCACCTTGGAATACATCTCAATTGATAAGCAGTTAGTTGACATATTCACTAAACCTCTATGTGAATCAAGATTTGAAGAGCTTAAGAAATGAGCTAGGATTAATTGAGTGAGTTAGGATACTCGAGAATACTCATTCAAAGACAGACAAAGAAAGAGAGAGAGAAAAATAAGCAAGTTTCACATTTCACCAAGTGAAACGACCAAGACGGAAACAAGTTGTATCGAGTTAGGCGACACTAAATAAGTAATCTAATGTGAAGAGAGAAGCAGAGCTAAGTCACTTTTGGTTAATAGCTGATTTATTTATGAGCTAAGTGACAAAACGCAGTCATTTTCTGCGAGCGGGAATGTTTTTAAGGATTACATCAGCGTAATTATGATGTCAGAACAAAAAGTTGCACGTTTAGCCTATGATTGGATATAAATGTTGCTGCATTTAATGCGGGGAAATTAATGCGGTTTCAAAGGTTAAATCCTGACCGTCGATTTTGATCTAATTTTTTAATTCCAGAAATCGTCCTTTCAAGTCCAATATAACCCAAAACATATTTTCTCTCTCCTCACAAAAACTCTCTCATCTTCAACAAGCAAGGATTTTCTCTCCGTGAAAGTGTAAAAACCCTACTTTTCAAAATCGAGATTTTACGTTACATTCACCGTTTATTTTCATCAAAAATGGAAGCATCGTAAGACTTTGTCAAGATATCTGAGAAGATCTACTCAGGATCGACTGTACAATTCAAGGGGATGCTGAAACAGGGTGCTGGTGAAGCCCTGGTGAAGAAGATTGCTGAGAAACTCATGAAATCCGGTCTAAAGGATTTTCTCACTATGGAGTTTTCTCACACGTATTTGGAGGAGGCTGCAATGTTTTATGTTAACATTGAAGTGCACGATGATGAGATTCGCTCATCAGTACACAACAAGGCGATCAAGATCACTAATGCTGACCTTGCTGAACATTGTAAGTTGCCTACTGAAGGGCTGAAAGAAATCACCGAGAATGATGTCAACATAGCTGCGGCTTGGAAGGAGACAGCCAAGCCTGAGTCAGCTGCGAAGGCTGTCTATACAGCCAAGAAGGAGTTGATCAAGGAAGATTACCATAAGCTAATGGATATTGTGTCCAAGTGCGTTGATATGAAGTTCGGCAGATTTAATAAGTTGTCTCGAACAAAGCTGGTGGTGATGGTTGTGATCATGGAAGAGAAGAAGATCAATTGGGCTGAGTTTGTCTTCAGCCGTATCTGCCAAAATGTGATCAACATGACCATAAAGGAGGATGGGACGTTCGGATGCTCTTTGGGGTATGGCCTGGTAATTGGCCATCTGATGGAGGTGACAGGAAGGCACATGCAAGGAAAGCTGACACGAGTGAGGGTGAGTCAGCTGACCCTGATGCAGAAGACACAGCTGCAACCGCTCCAGCTCTCTCTCCCAAGCCTATCCAGAAGAAGAGACCTGCTGCAGCTAAGTAAGCACCTACCCCTACAGCCAAGTCCAAGATGGCTCTTGGCCCTGCAGCCGAGCTAAAAGCACCTGCCCCAGTAGCCAAATCCGACGCACCAGCCCCAGCAGCCGAGATCGAGAAGGATAACTCTAAGCCTTCTCCGATCGTGAAGAAGAAGCGCACAACTGTACCTCGCAAGCCAACTGCTACGAAAAAGACAAAGATGGTGGAGCCAGAAGCCACCACAGAAGAAGCTTAAAAGGATGTTGTTCCTCTTGTCAAAACTAAGAGAAGAAAACTTGAGAAAGTTGAGTCCGCCACTCAGCCAGAGAAGCCCGAGAAGACTGCTGAAACTCAAGAGGAGCAGTCTAAAGAACAAGATGGTGGAGATGCAGCCACCATGGACGCTGAGAAGACTACTGATGTCGATCAGCAGACTGTAGAAGACCCAGCTGCTCGAGAGACAGCTGTGGAAAATAAAGGAGCTGAGACAGCTGCGATGACAGAGGAAAGAGTTGTCCTATCCCCTTAGACTGATGCCAATGTACCTGAGGAGGAGCATGCTCCACTTGTCCCCATTCCGGAAGATGGAGATGACAACGATGATGTAATAATGTTTTCTCCTGTGTACCCGGATATTCAGCAGAGATTGAGGGATTGGAGAAAGTGGAAGCTGAGTTACTCTAGACAACAATTTGAGCAACCAGAGTACATTGAAGAAGAATAGGAGCTCTTAAGCTTCCTAGGAAAAATGTCTATCCACTCTGCCCTCAATGAAGATTTCTGTATGGATGTCCTTCGTGACATAAAAGAAGATGAAAAGGAAAAGGCTTTGGAGAAGGCCAAGGCCATTGAAAAATCAAAGATATGTATGTTTACTAGTGGTCTTGAGCATGAAATGGAATCGACTTACAACAGCGACTTAGAGGAGATCGACCCTGCTGTAGCAATCGAGAAAGTCGAATTCCAATAGGTCATCAAAGAATCAAAAGCCATGCACGAACAACAAATGCAAGACGGTCCAAGAGTGTCTTCTCAACTCTCTCCTCAATCTAACCCTTTGGATGTGGTGCAGAAGATAGCTGCTGATTTTGCTGCCACCACATCCCTCGTGCATTCAGAAAATGGCTTTTAGAAGATTGGCGATGAAGCTAGGGAAGGAGACGGGCACCCTAGCCAAGCCAAATCCTAAAGAATGTGTTGAGACACCTGCCCCCACGGCTAATCACTCAGAGGCAAAATCAGTCGAGTCTCAGGTGCAGAGCAACCCCACTTCTCTTAACTTAGCTTAGTGCACCACCGAGGAGGGGAAACTCTCACCACCACAAACAGTCGAGAGGATGTTGTGGGAGACAAACCTATGGAGTTAGGAGGCGAAGGTGAGAAACAAACAGAACATCAGATTGAAGTTGACGAAGCTCGGACGGTTGAGACTATCTCAACTGAAACTTCATCAGCACTGAAGGCTGATGACGTTGCTGGTGCAGCTAAGATAAAGGATGGAATGGTGACCATGGGAGTTGAGACTCCTGGTCCTGAAAATGCAATCCTATGAGTTGAGACTCTGCCGGATACCACTGAAGACCCTCAGGCAGATGAGTCTGCTGAAGGGAGAACTGCCCAAGACCATGCTGCAGTTGAGACTGCACACAGAGATAAAGAAGGCCCTCCAGCGATTGATACTGTTGAGGTGTAGAAGGCCACAAGGAGGTTAAGACTTCCTTGGGTAAAGAATATGCTAATGAGCAAATTCCTCCAATAAAGACGACTGATGAAGAAGAAGAAATCAGTGCTCTTCGCGATTCACAGGAACATATTGACATAGAATTCCTGGAATCCGACAATGAAGCTGAGTCCACTCCCATTGATGAAACTTCTAAGGACAAAGCTGAGGATGCTCAAGACTTTCGGAGTAAAGACAGTGACAAAACTACTCCGATGAGGTTCGTGTTTGTTGATTAGCCAACCCCAATGGCTCTCTTACACTCCGATGATGCTGATAAACTAGCTGAGGACCAGACAACTCAAAATGAAGTTCCAATCGATACCGATGAAGTTGTTAAGACAAATGAGGTCGGTCGGTGGCGAGCCAATACAACTCGCTCAAGCCGAAATCGATCACCGAGCAGCTAACAACACGATTGCTCAAGCAAAGACGCAATCAGCTCAATAGCAGGCTAACACAGCTGCTCCTAATGCCGATGAAGCTGGTTCAGCTGAGGCAAGTCGAGCTAAAGATATTCGCAAGGAGAAAGGAAAGGCTCCACAAGTTGGACCTGCGGGAATCCCTATCTACTCCGATGATATGTTCGAAAATATTTTCCCATATGAATCCCAATGCCACCCCTGGATGCCGAATCTGCTAGAGAACAAGCCAAGTATATTGTGCAAGAAGAACTCGAGTTCCAGCTGATTCAACAATGGTGCCTATAGGTTTTGACTTTGATGTTTTTTGGCCCGAGGATGAGTCCGCATTGACAGCCGACTTTTGGAAGGAGTTCAAAGCCATTGGTGCTGAAATCGGGAAAATGGAGCACGGTTTAGCATCATTAGACCTAAAGCTGGATAACCATGATGCCAATATCAGTGGGGACATTCGTGGTGTTGTTCTACGTATTCGAGAATGGGCTGCACAAACAACGGCTATGAGAAGAGAGCAAGTCTGTTACTTCAAGTCACTCTTTGCAGAGTTATCGGTCTGGACTACGGATAACATCCAATTCTAGTAGAGGCAAAAGGAGTACATGGTGAGGATTGAAGAATATCACAAGTCGGATATGGAGTTACTCAAGCTGCAACACAAGAATGATATTGCAAGATTGGAGACTAACATGAGTCAGCAACTCAGTGTTCTCCAAACAGAATGGAATTAATGGCAGCTGAGTCAAACGCTATGCGGTCCGAATTCCGAACAGCATACTCTAAGTGGGATGCTAAACATGATTCAACCAATAGCCAAATTGACTTCATTTTAAGTGGCATGTTCCCTGGCATATCCCTACCTTTTGGTGATGATGCCAAAAAGGGGGAAGATGAGGCTATGACGGAATTGAAAGAAGGGCAAGGGAGTCATAAGGAGGAGAAGGAATGAGATACAGCTATGTGGGAAGGAACTTCTGCGAAAACCCCCTCTTTGAAGCTTATGTTTGCCAAAACTCCTCAACAAGGATAAATAACAGCTTCACTTCTCAACAAGCTACCGAAAGAGCTGTAAGTGGAACAGAAAGCTGAGATGGCATTCAAAGAATCAAGGAAAGCCATCGAAGTTGAGTTCGAAAAGGTGGCCGAGAAGCATTCTGCGCGTATCCAGAATATAAGGACACAGTATGATGGTCCGCAGCAGGATTATTAAAAGATTCCCATGTGATCAAACCCCCAAGAGAAATTACAATGCCCGATGCTTGATATGAGCCCAGATCACTAGAGGAGTTTCAAACTCTAGGCAGAAGGCTACTTCCAGAATATGACTCTACCGCAAGCGTGGGACTTGTACTGGGAGAAGGGTCTTGATGTATGCAAATCAAATCGGTGATATGCAAAGTTCAAAGATCACTCACCGAAAAGCAAAAGCACCAAGATCAAGACACTCCCAAAGGAGGAGCTGAGTCGGGAAGAGGAAGGGGAAGATATGGTGGCAGTGGAAGAGGCAGAAGTTCTCAACCACAGCCAAGACCACAGGACATAACGTACATTGATCCACAGAAGAAAGGATCACTTACTGGGCTAGATACGATCATCTTGCAAATTTAGAGGTAATGCGCAAAAATGCAGAAGTTGTGAGAAGGCAAGAAGCTGAGAATGAAAGGGTGACGCGAGAATGGGAGGAAAGGCAGCATAGGGATGAGCTTGCTGAAAGGCGTGCCTATGAGAAGAATAAGGAGGAGGAAGAAGAGAGGAAAAGGAGAAGAGCAGAGGAAGATAGGAAGAGAGCTGAAGATGAAAGAAGGAAGCAGCCAAGGCGTTGAAGACGGGTGCAACCCCTTCATGTATTTTACTTAGTTGTAAATACACAGTTGTAAGTTTTTTGTATCTTAGCTTTGATACCTTCCTTGTAATTTTGCTCTGATACATGTTGTAATTCAATATATGTATAAACTCTGATACAGTGTATAGAGAATATTTCGTAAACAGCTTTGTAAAGGACAAGAATACTATGATCAATAAAATTGACATATTCAAAGCATACATTCTTTGTTATTGCACTGCTTGTGTTTGCTGTTTATTTTATTTAAGTTTTGGCATCATCAAAAAGGGGGAAATTGTTAGGAAATTTATTTATTAGATTTTGATGATACCATGTAAAACTTAGAATAGCAAGTTGGCACCCCATTTTCCTTGTATTTCTATGTTGTAATAGATAGGACTGAAAGAGCTTAGTGAAGTCAGCTATGTCGAAAAATACAACAAGTTAACTGAAGACTAGAGTGAAGACCCAGCTATGTGTCAACTGAGTCTGGTTAAGATGAAAGGCAAAGACTCGACTGAAGGAGATCCAGTTGAGGAACATCTGTGTAAAGGATGTGGAAGTGTCAGTCAAGTCAGTAAAAAGCCAAGTCTAACAGTTGACTTGACAGTTGAGTCATTCCTATATGATTGGAGCAGACTCAAGTTAAAGGGGTATAAGCAGCAGTCAAGTCAAGACGACTGACATTGATCAGTTGGAAGGAAGTCAAGGATATTACTCAATATATTAATAAGTCCAAGCTGCTCTATCTTAAGGTGTTTGTCCCAGAAATATACAAAAGGAATAAACCAATGGGAAACACTGAAGCATGTGTCAGGCCCTGGAAAGTTGCAGAGTCATTTAACACGAGGAAGGGTCAACATCACAATGATGCAGGTCAAGAAAATACAAGCCAACGAACAAGAAAGTGTCATTTGAAAATAGCATATCTCTTCAATGGGAAAATTTTCAAATGAGCACTATAAAAGGCTGAGGAAGCATTTGAGAAAAGATAACGCACGAATTACACAAACGAATCAATCTTACAAGCAAGCAAAACCTGCAAATATTCTCAAAGCTTATCAAGAAATTCCTCAAGCCTAAAACTCGAAGGAACTCGATCCAACACACGTTGTGAAGGAAAGATTACTTCAACCTATTGAAGAGGAAAAATTCCAAGAACAAAAGGGGTATACTCTTCAAGATTGAAGGAGTTGTAGTAAGGTTCAAGGTCGAACCAGAAGTTTCAAGTTTGTTGGAAGGTTGTGTGATCAATTCCAAGGGCTTGAAGGGAGCTGAAGTAGCAAGACAGCTACCTTGTGAAGAAGCTGAGTAGCATGAGAAGCCAGCTATGTGATCAACGCTGTCTCTAGACTGAAGAAATGCTTTGTAACCTAATCTGTTACTTAGTAGATTCCTCCAGGAGTTGGAGAAGAGTGGATTAGATGAATTACCTCATCCTCGAACCGCTATAAAATTTGCTTGTGTCATTTACTTTCAGCAATTTACTTTCTTGCATATTTTTATATCTACAGATAAGTTGAATTGCAAACTCTACTGATAATAACAAGTGCTAAAAACAAGTGTTAAAAACGTGCTTAAAATTAACAAAGGGTGTTAAGTCTTCCGCTGTTTAAAACCAAATCATCTAAAAGTTAAGTGTTAGCTGACATAACTAATTTATACTATCAACAGCTCAGCCGAGTCTATTGAGTGGGTAACTTTGCTAAAGAAAGCCAACCTAGCTGTCCCCCAAGGACTTAGTTGATTTGAGTCAACTCTATTGAATATTTTAAAAGAACTAAAAAGTGAAAATTTGGTAAGGTTTATTCAACCCCCCTTTTTAAACCTTACACCACACCCCTTGGGACCTACAATAGGCCGGGCCAAAAAAAAAGTCCAGCTCATTTCGGGCCTAAGAAAGTGCAGCCTGGCCACTTTACCGGGCCAGCTCACCGGGCCAGACCAAAATTGACAGCTCTAATAGGGATAAATATTCTCAAATAATACAATATTCCTTTATTCAATTATGGTAAAGACATTTCCAAATTTTCTGACTTACGTACCATAAAGCGATATGCACGACTGTTAAGTGCATATAGCCTATAAACACACAATTGACCATTTTAGGACCGATTTTAACTTGCTTAAGTTCAGGTATTGTAGCCTTAGCCAAACAACCCCTACCACTTTAATGTATTTATAAGAAGGCTAACGATTTTTTCACAATTCATAGGGAGTCTTATTTTTGTCTTTAAGTGTATTTTGTTTAATATGTGGTACGCTGTTAAAACAACTTCCCCCTACATATTCTGCCATCATTGTTTACCACCAGATTACCCATAACTTACACAGCTCAATGCCTTTTTATCAGCATTAGACTACTTTCTATTTTTCTTTTTCCATTAGAACCTTGTTCCAAGAATACCATTAGAACCCCATTAAAACAAATTTCAGAACCTTGTTTCAATAATTCTGTTAGAACCTTTTTCTAGCGAGTTTGGCCTTAGATGTTGTCACAACTTCGGCAACATTTTAGACCTCACTTGGTTCTAGAGACTCCATTAGGTGTTACAACACAATTGGCATCATCTCAGACCTCACTCGGTATTGTGTCTACCTCTTTTGCTACAACACTTTTAGCAATACCTCCTGCAACTGTGGTTCAGCGTCTGACGTAGGTGTTACAACATCCAACTGAAGCTTGAAAGCCAAAAGTGTGAAAAGAAAAGTATGGTCATACCCCCACAACCGTTGGATCCATTAGAATTCTAAAAAATATATTACAACACAGATTTCTCGAGTCTCTACCGAGACTTTCTTGGATTTAGATTCAGACCTTTGATTTTTTGCAGTTAGGTTCGGTTTTGTACCTAACCGGTCATTTGCTCAGCCCTAACTATTTATATCTAGGACCGTGGGTCGCTTAGGCCTAGTGCAATGAGTGGGCCTCATGAGCCTAATATAATGAATTGAACCTCTAGAGCCCGATGTTATGAGTTGAGCCTCATGAGCTTGATGCGACGAGCTGGGCCTCGAGGGCTTTTTCTATTGGCTTGGCCCAATTAATAATTTTTATGGGGTAATAATTAATTAAAATAAGTTAAATAAAGTATTAAATATTTTTAAAAAAAAAAAAATCCAGTTACCAAAAAGTGTAGTCATGAACATTTTACACTAAATATTAATAAATATTAAATTTGATTTATTATGCAAATTTAACAAAATAAAAAAAAAAAAAAAAAAACGAAAATAAAAAAGGTATTTCATTAGTAAAACTATATGAGCCTACATGCGATGCACGGGCTATTCTAATAACCAGTAGAACTATCAAATGAGTCGACATGTGCTGGTCCATCGGGCCAAGTAAAAAATTTGGGTCGGGCCAGGACGAAATTCCAATGAGCAACTATTTTTGAGACCCACCCCATGAAAAATACACATGAAATGACCGGGCCGCAATATTTTAGGGCCACATAGGTGCAATCTTTTTGGGCCTCCAAAATCACAGCTCCAGGAGCTCATTTCGACACCTCTAATAATTAGATACGTGTATTCATATCAATCCGTATTGAATAGTCTGTAATAATGGTGACCACTTCCACAAAAAGTTGCATCATCAATAATGGATAAGTTATATTGACGGTGGGCGTGAGATTATTTTCGTATATATAAATTTGAATATACCATAAACACTGGACATGTTAAGATATACAGACTCATTATAGATATAGAGATATTACAATACAATCAAAATATATAATTTTCAAATATAATAACTCATTAATATACTTTAAATATCACCACACTCCGTACATAATTTTCCAGTTTGAAATAACATTATATTCTTTTTTCATCATTTATTATGAATAAAATATTATCAAATTGATAGTTTGAAAACAAAAGAGATAAATAAGGTTGCAATGAACCAAGCCGCTCGTGAACTATTCAGATGTCGATTCATTAAAAGCTTTCGAGTTCGTTTAATGAGGTAAAATAAATGAACCAAACTCAAACTCAGAGATATTTGGTTCGTTAGCTCGTGAACAGACTCGTTAGTAAGCTCGTGAGTAGGCTCGTTGGTAAGCTTGTATAAATTAAACTAATAATTTGACTTCAAGTTTAATTTTTATATGTTAACTTATGATAAATATAAAAATGTTCGAAAAAAATTATTCGTTTGAATAAAATCGAACGTTTTAATAAATATATTATGCGTTTTTATATATACAATTTTATTTTTTTGTAATAAATTAAAGAATAAATTAATTTATAATTAATATTTACTAAGTTCGTTTAGGCTCGATTAAGCTCGAAAAAGTTTGTGAGCCACCAATATATTCGATAAATTCAGGCTCAAGTTCGACACGATAATAAACGAGCCAAATTCAAACTCTTCAAAGTTCGGCTCGGTTACTTTTGATTGCAGTCGTAGAGATAAAATTATATAGTACAATTACGAAGATCGAGCCAGTAATGCATATACGTTTTCATATTTTTGTTTAGATCTTTTAGAATTTATTTAATACAATAGTTAATACCGATAAATCATATATAATTAGATTGTTAATGCTTACCAAAATTAATGATAAATTACAATAATATTGGTCAATAAATTATATTTTCTTTTTTTTTAATCTTTACAAATTCAGATATATAGTATTTAATACTAATTAGACATACCTAAATTAAAATGTCAATGCATACCATAATTAAGATAAACAAAATTAAAGATATAATTACAAATATATTGAACATAATTTAGTCTCCTGTCAGACGGTCTAACGGATCTAATTCGTTAGACGGGTCTAAATATCCGACCCGTCAGCCCACCAACAGCCCGCACAAGTACCAATACCACATCCATTGGCCGCTGCCAATACATTTTAGGAGAGTTGCTAATACATTTTAGAAGGACTACTAATACTTTTCGGAGGGAAAACTAATATTTTTGGAGGTGCTACCAAATATTTTTCAGGATGACTACTGATACTTTTTGGGGGAAGAACTAATATTTTTATGGGGAACTACTGATACTTTTTATGAAGAAAATTATTACTTTTCAAGAGGAATACTAAAATATAATCAGAAAACATAATACTTTTAAATAAGACTACATACGTTTTAGTAGGAATACTAATACTCTTGATGGAAAAAATAAATATTTTTCAAGAGGATTACTGAAAAAACTGTTCAAACAGATTACTAATACATTTCATCGTTACTACTAATAATTTTTTGAGAGACTGTTAATACTTTTCGAGAGAAAAAGTTAATTATATTCAGGAGAACTACTAAAATACTTTCCAGGGAACTACTAATAGTTTTTCGATGAACTGATAATACTTTTCGGATGCACTGTCCCAAAATATTATAAATGTCACTGGTGCATGAAATTACGAAAAAATCATGGTCGGGTTGGATTCGTTTAACGATTAAAGACCCATTAGGCTGTCAAATAGGAGTTTTTGTGATTGAACATATATGTTTATTTTTCTTTTTTGTTTTTCCATCAAATATCTAATTTAATTTTTAGCCAGTGTAAAAGGCAGAAATCAGACTTGGAAATAGGTTTATTATTATATATATAGACTAATTTTTTGGTTAACGATAAATCCAGTGGCGGCCAGGGGGCAGCCACCCAGACCCCAGAAACAGCCAATAATTGCTTGCCACGGTTCCCGACATAGTTATGCTGTTGCTTCTCTTTCTTCGGAGAATTTCTTCGTCGGCAAGATTCTTGACTGCAAACTACAACTCCACGTTCCTTTGTTAATTTTTTCTCTCAATTTTACTGTACTCCATAATTTTCATTTTAAATAAAATTTGGTGGATTCGATTATTGTGATTCTAATTTTGACTTTATATATATTTTTTATTCTTATTCTTTTAGGGTGATAGTGGGAGTTTTCATGATTTAACCAACTTTTGATTATGTGAAAAAATAGGAATTCATCGCATATTTTTGTTTTTTAATTTATTTAAAATGAAAAGGTATTGGAATGTGCGAATTGTAACACTTTGATAAGCATACCACGTATGTCTTCGATTATACATTAAGAATTTAAGTTGGACATGCCTAGTTGCCTACACCCAGGCGTATATATTCACACAAATTTCTGATTTTCCCATCCAAAACCATTTATATATTTAATTAATAATTATAATATAATTACGACAAAAGGTGTATCACATACATTTTTATTGGACAAAGAAAATAATTTTGTTAATTAATTCAAACTAGCATACATCGATATAAATTTAAATATAAATTTGCAAAAAACTACGTCAATCTATTAAAAATCATAAAAATCAAGATGAACTATTGGAATAATTCATGGCATCTAAGTTAATAAAAAAAAATCATTCAAAATTAAAACCTTATCAATTTGATTTAAAAAATTTATTAGTGTTTAAAATACCTATGATTCATACATATAGTGTTGCAAATTTAGTTTTGATAAAATAATTTTTTTTTTTGGACAAAGGGTAGTTCCGTCCAACAAATTTGACCAAATTTTATATTTAATTAATAAGAATTTAATTACGAGAATTAAATTGTGAATTAATAATCTGGACGTTAATTTTGTTAATTAGATATTCGTAGTATTTTTATTTCTCAAAATCAAATTTTGGTGAGTGAAAAAAAAAATCGGCTAAAACCTACAATAAAATTGGCCTATAATTCGAATGGACATTATGTAAAGGGCATAGCTTATCCTTTGATAAATTTTTGGTAGCTAAGAGAATTTATTGTGAATATAATATAACACAAGTATTCGTATGATCAAAAATCAAATTTTGGTCTTGGAAATTAATACAATAAGTTGACCCAACTCTTATGTAAATGGCGTAGCTTATTAGTATAAATACGAAGGTTAGTTTTGTCACTCAAAAAATGGGCACAAATGGGTCTTGGACCGACTTCTTCAAGTAGAGATGGTGGGCCTTTTGTCATGAAAATGGGTTTGGCGTTGGTAGTTGTCCAGGTTAGTTTGTCCAGGTTCGTGTGTCTATGAATCTGGACATTAGAGGTGTCTAGGTGTCTTTTGGAGTTTGTAACTCCTCAAGTAGTGGTCATAAGAAGAGGTTTGCAACTCATGGGAGTTACATATGGTTTTGATGCCCACTCTCTTTATCATTAATTCCTTACAAGTGTTGGAAATGATGTACTATATAAGTCTAAGGTGTTTTGCTGCATTGAGGGGGTTAGAAAGAAGATATGAAGTCAGAATACACAGAAAAATTGCATGTCTCTGCATATTCTTTACGTGTCGGTAAAAGTGTTGTAACATTTTGGAAGACCATTTCCAAGAACACTTCCTTCTGCATTTGTGTCCAGCAACCAGTTCTTACTCCTTCAAGTTCGAAAGATGCTTTTTGTGTTATTGGTGCTACTGTACACAAAAGAGGTAAAGTCGTTTTATCTTTGGGGACATTACGTCGTACCGTGAGCACTAGCCGGGACGTAATTGTCTTGCGGAAAAAAGTCTTCCTCGACTCGGCTTGTAAAGTTCTGTCAGATTCATGCTTATGAAGTTGGAGCACATTCAAAACTTGTAATATTTAGGTTTTACTTTAATTTTAATTTTATGTTTCTATTTTGTAAGCCATCTTGAAAGGTTTTTCCTGTTTTCTGTAACCACTGTAAATTCCAACAATCGCAAGACAAATATTGTACATTCACGATGGCGAGGAGAAACAGAGCTTTAGCTTGGAGATAAATCTGACAGAAGACCTTCCAGTTTTTGTTGGAATTATAGTTATTGCTAAAAACGCGTTGCATTTGAAGCATGGGACTAGGATGACGATTTCCTATGCCGTAACTTTGTCTTTAGCAGACTTAGTGGTACACTTTAGTGTATGTATTATGTGGTTTGATATGAATTGAGGATGTTTTTCCAAAATGTCCATGTTTTGAAAATAAATACGAAACGAGGATGTGTTTTCCAAAAGATTCGTTATTTCTAATTTTTGGATTGAAAAATTGATGATTCCAGAAATCCAAAAATGTGTTGAAACTAGTCTAAAAGTTTCAACTAATCATGCATGATATTCATGATGAAGGGATGACGTTTAAATGAAAATTTTCAAATGGTTTGCATCGTTTAGATGTTGTTACCAGGTTGGAAAATTTTCATAAGTTCCTAAATGCATAACTGAAAGGAAATTGGATTAGTGGCCCTTTGATTGTTCGATTGAAAATTGAAGAAAGTAATCGAATGTCTGAAGCTAAGTCCATGAAAGTCTTGGAATATACTCGAGAAAACTGTGTTGGAATACTTTTTAAGAATTCTAATAGATCCAGCGACTGTGGGGGTATAACCACACTTTCTGTCTCACTTTTGGCTTTCGAGCTTCAGATGCAGATTTAAATGTTACAGAAAGTATTGCCTGAGGTGTTGTAACACCAAAAGAAGAAAATGTACCACAGTTGCAGAATGTGTTGTCTGAGGAGTTGTAACACCTGAACGACACTTTCAGGAGGTGTTGCCAAAAGTGTTGAAATACCAAAGGCAGCCTTAGGACCAAGTGAGGTCTGAAGTGTGCTGAAGGAGTGACAACATCTATGGACACACTCGCTGTAAAAAAGGTTCGAACATAATTGTTAGAACAAGGTTCTGAAATTTGTTTGAACGAGGTTCTAATGGAATTGTTGGAACAAGGTTCTAACATTAATAGAACAACGAAAAACATTCTAATGCTAATGAAACTGTCATGAATTGTATAAGTTCTGGGGTAATCCGGAGTTGAACAATGTAACCCATAATATTTGGGGGGAAGTTGTTTTAACAGCCAACCATATATTGAATAAAATCCCACTTAAAGGGAAAGATAAGACTCCTTACAAATTGCGGAAAATCGTAAGTCTTCTTATAAATACCTTAAAGTGCGGGGGGTATTTGGCTAAGGTTGCAAAACCTGAACCAAAGCAAGTTAAAATCAGTCCTATAACGGTCGATTGCGTATTTATTTGTTACACACTTAACAATAGTGCATATCATTTTATGGTACATAAGTCAGAAAATCCGGAAATGACAGTTGGTACCATAATTGAATCAAGAATCCTATATTCTTTGAGAATATTTATCCTTGTAAAGAAAGGATAGATGTAAGTATGCAGAAACAGATGTATTCAGATGTTGCTGAAGGTGTTACTTTGTTATAACATCTGGAATAACTGCAGGTGTTATTGCAGATGTTTCTCAAGGTATTACTGAAGGTCTTGCTTCGGGTGTTATAACATCTGGAACAACACTTGGGACGACACCTGCTGTCACACTGACAGAAAAATTAGCTCAACATCGAATGGTGAAGAACTAAGACGAAGTAAGAGGCCTAAAGTGGATAAATCCTTTGGAGCTGACTTCATAACATATATGTTAAATGGTTAGCCGAACTCGATTAAAGAGGCTCTAAGTAGTCTAGATATTACGCTTTGGCAAGAAGCTATTAATAGTGAAATCGAGTCCATTCTGCAAAATCATACGTGGGAGTTGGTTGATCTCCCTGTTGGTCATAAACCTTTAGGATGTAAATGGATCCTAAAGAAAAAGTATAAAGCTGATGGAACTATTGATAAGTATAAAGCTCGGCTTGTGGCCAAAGGCTTTAAACAAAAAGAAGGGTGTGATTTCTTTGATACCTATTCTCCAGTAACGAGGACTACGTCTATTCGGGTGCTTCTCACGGTTGCTGCTTTGCACAATCTTGAGATTCGTCAGATAGATGTTAAAACAGCATTTCTGAATGGAGAGATAGATGCAGAAATATACATGGAACAACCTGAAGGGTTTGTTGCACCCGGTCAAAAAAAGAAGGTGTGCAAATCCTTGTACGGACTGAAACAAGCTCCAAAATAATGGCATCTTAAGTTTGACAATACGATGTTGTCAAATGGATTTAAATCAATGAGTATGATAAATGCGTATATGTCAAAGGGACATCAGAAACATTTGTCATAGTTTGTCTATACGTAGACGATTTGTTAATCATGGGCATCAGTCATGATACTATCATGGACACTAAAAGAATGTTAAAGAGGAACTTTGTCATGAAGGATATAGGGACTGCTGATGTAATCCTAGGGATAAAAATCAGCAGGACTCTTGACGGAATTATCTTGTCACAATCCCACTATGTGGAGAAAGTGCTCAACAAATTCAATGCATTTGACAGTTCACCGTCAAAGACGCCCATTGATTTAAGTGTACATCTGGTTGCTAATAAAGCAGAACCAGTGGCTCAGATTTAATACTCACGTTTAATAGGCAGTCTGATGTACATCACAAACTGTACACGTCCAGGCTTCGCCTATCCTGTAAATATGTTGAGTAGGTTCACTAGCAATCCAATCCATGAGCATTGGAAAGAGTTAACCAGGTGTTAAAATACCTGAAGGATACCCTGGATTATGGGCTATACTACTCGAGATATCCAAATGTACTTGAAGGGTATAGTGATGCTAGTTGGATTTCTGATTCGAAAGATTCTTATTCCACTAGTAGATACATATTCACCATTGGAGGTGGTGCGGTATTGTTGAAGTCCATGAAGCAAACATGTATAGCTTGGTCCACCATGGATTCTGAGTTTATAGCTCTGGACAAAGCTGGTGAAGAAGCAGAGTGGCTTTGAAATATTTTGGAAAATATTACATATTGAAGAAAGCTTGTGCCTACTATGATGATTCATAGTGATAGTCAAGCGACTATAGGAAGGGTACAGAGCAATATGTATAACGGTAAGTCTCCAGTCTCGATATATTCATTTGAGACACGTACAATACCGTTAGACAGTTGCTAGAGGGAATGGGCTTAAAGTCCACAAAGTAAAAAAATCATCATAGTGGTAACCCAAGCATGATGATTGGAGATCCCAAGAAGTTGGTTCAATGGGAAAACTAAGCTATGAAGGTTATGTTGTAATACTTGAAAACAATGTTTCAACCCATCTCTAGAGAGCAATACCAAGTGTTGGAACACCTGCAAAGTTGTGGTGAGGCTAAGTCATTTGACTTTTAATGATTCATACATCTCGTTGCGGTTGAATATGGTAGGATACTTGGATGATCACCTATGTAAGTGAGAAGTGGGGCCACTTAAAAGTAACACTTATGAATCCAAAGAGGTGTCCATGACCGAAATGGACACAAAACGTGAGAACAGAAGGTGTGGAGACCTTTTTGTGTTAATATTGTTATCTCGGTATACACTATGGAGGAATAGTTCAAGGCATTGCATCCACTAAGCCGCCAGTGTACCCGATGGCATTGTTGACGGAAGGTTCAAAGCCACAACATACATTTTTGGATACAATATTGTCTCTTGAGTACTTATTTGCGTGTCTGCATTCATGCATGCATTAATTTCCATTTATGTGGGGGATTGTTGGAAATTTGGTTTTGATAAAGTGGGCGTCGACCTGACTTTGACCACTTTTTTGGTGGCTAAGAATTTAATTCTGGAGGAATTAAATTATGAATTATTAATCTATGTTCCGAGTACATATTTGTAGTATTTTTTATTTTTCAAAACCAAATTTTGGTGAGTGAGAAATTAATACACGAAGCTGGCTACACTAATGGGCATTATGTATAGGTCATTGTTTATCCTAGTATAAATACTAGAAGGTGTTATTGGTTGGATATACTATAACAAAAGTATATGATCACAAATGGGTCTTGGACCAACTGGACTCTTTGGGCTCGGGTTCAGGTTCAGTTAGTTTTGTCACTTGAAAAATGGGTTTGGCCCAGATTCAAGTAACTGTTGGGCCTGATGAATATAGACGTTGGAGGTGTCCAGGTTCATGTGTCTTTTCGAGTTTGTAACTCCTCAAATAGTGGTAATAAGAAGAGGTTTGCAACTCATGGGAGTTACATATAGTTTTAATGCCAACTCTTTTTATTTTTAATTCCTTACAAGTGCTGGAATCGATGGCATATATAAGTCTAAGGTGTTCTTCTACATTGAGGGGGTTAAAAGGAAAAGATGAAGTCAGAATACACAGAAAAATCGCATATTTCTGCATATTCTTCAAGTGTCGGTAAAAGTGTTGTACGTTTCGAAGAACATTTCCATGAACACTTCTTTCCGCATTCGTATACAACAACCAGTTCTCACTCCTTCAAGTTTGAAAGGTGAGTTTGTGTCAGTGGTGCTACTGTACACAAAATAGGTAAAGCTGTTTTATCTTTGGGAACATTACGTCGTACCATAAGCACTAGCCAGGACGTATTTGTCTTGCGGAAAGAGGTCTTCCTCGACTCGGCTTGTAAAGTTCTGTCAGATTCATGCTTATGAAGTTGGAGTACATTCAAAACTTGTAATAGTTAGGTTTTACTTTAATTGTAATTTTATGTTTCTATTTTGTAAGTCATCTTGAAGACTTTTCTCGTTTTTGTAACCACTGTAAATTCCAACAGATAGATCTACAACCCGTAGAAGACCATAATCTGATTTTTTATCTTTGTCGAATTGAAAACTTGCTCGTCTAAATATGCACAAGAAAAACACTGCACCAAGATATTGATAAACTAAATGCCGCACCAGATGACGAAATGACAAACAAGAAAATAAACAATATGTAGATCAGGTGATTTCAAACCAATTATGTTATATATGTGAAAAACCAATTATTTAGAAACTAAATTAATAAAAATATATAGATCGAGTGATTTCAAACCAAAAGTCACCCTTTAACATTGAAGAACAATAAAAAAAGCAAGAGAGAAGGTTAGAGAGAAAAGTCTAACGGCATGATTGGTATATGGGAATGGGATGGGTATTCCCAGGTTCATTCTCATTCACATGATTGTTATATTTTTAATGTTAGGAATGTTCATTCTCATAGCAATTCCAATACCAAATAATATAGGATTAGTCATTCCTTCCATCCCCCATGGTTTTAGTCATTCTCAATATATTAGGATAAAGTTACTTTTATTTTGGACAAAATTATCCTCTTATAGAACTCATAAATAATTCTGTATGAAACTAAATCTACACCAAAATTTAGTAGTTATGTTTATTTCTTGCAATTGTAATTTTTTCAATATTTTTAACATGCGCCTGACTCCATTTTTTTTTTCCATTCAATTTAAGCATGTAAATATTCGTATAAATGGACAGTTTGATAGTTTGAGATCCAATAAAATAAGATCGTGTCATCAATATTTGCATGAATTTAAAAACATCTAAAAATCATGATTCCACTATATATTTTCCTGGGGAAAAAATTTGTTTAAAACTGAAAGATAAAGTTAATAAATATAGGGGAAATCATTGTTTTTCAAAAAAAAAAAAAAGAAAACCTACTAAAGGATAATTTAGTCATTAAAAATATTTCAGTGCATTTCTATCATTTATTTTTAATTACCAATCTTGAAATTGGAATTAAGTTAGAAATTACTTTTTCATTCCATCTTATTTAATCTCATTCATTCATACAAATTATGTAGTAAGATATCATATATAAATAAATAACTACAAACAAACTTATTATCCTATTAACAGAGATGTGATAATGAAGAACAGGGTGGCGAATTTTTTTTTTATGAAACTAATAGATAAATATGTAATTTTTATTTTCTTATGTTGGGTGAAATAATAAAATTTAATTATTTTATATATAAATATATTTATATAAATTAAGAAAAAGAATTGAAGTTAGTTGAAAGGGGCGCCGTCGCTAGCTCTCTGGCTCCGTCTCTGCCCGTTAACCCGAACCCAACAAATATCCAAATCCCAACCCCACATGTCCCTCTGCACATTTATGATATATGCATATACTGACTGATACACACACATTACATTAGCATATTCACGTACAAATTTGAGCGTTTTGAAACTTTTTCTTCAACATTAAATCTCAAGTGTTTTGGAAGGTAAAGTACCAAATTTGGAAGGTAATCAAAATTAAATCTCAAGTGTTTTTGGAAGGTAAATTAAAATTATGTGACATTCACCATGTAGTATATCAAGTTACATCCTCTATTAAACAATGATGTGGTAAGAAAATCACTCCAAATCATGATAGTTGAATTTGACAGTTCAAATTCCATTCCAAGAGCTAAGGAAATATTAATCTTCATGTGGGAACTAGCATGTAACACTCAGACATGGTTAGACGGGTTATGGGGTTGTTTCAGGAAAGCTCCTCCAACGCTCAAGTCAATATATGTAAGAGAATAAATCCAGAGCAAATGATAGTAATTAAGAGCAATTAATTGAACATACTTACAAATGATTAATGATGGATATTTTATACTTGGGTTGATAAGTCGCACAAGCTTAGTGTATTAAAGTGGGCCGTTTGGGCTGCAATAGACCTCTTGGGCCAGTTAATAATATTTGTACCACAATAATAATTAGTAAATTAATATTGGGCAATAATTAAATAATTTTGAATTAAATAAATACATAAAGGGTAAGTGGATACTACCCACTTGGTCTTTTTTCTAATTTGTTATTCATGTATGGGTTAGTCGCTACCCAAGTGGATAGCAAAAAGTCCAATTTATTCCCAACAAATATATTTAACTCTTTTATCACCATTACATGTCAAATAACAAATTAATAACGTCAATGCCATAATTGGCATGTTTAATTTCATGGTTGTAATATAGGAAATGAAACAACATTGAGTTAGAACTTTGAAGTAATACTCATATATATAAAGTCTAATCTATTTCAAATGGTGATTCTATTCTAATAAGTGTTAATATTGACCAAATATTTAAGTTGTTTCCATTAGTGAAAATGGAATTAAATTATTGGTAAAAATTCTACTAAATGAGTAGATGAGAATAGTATTTGGAATTTCTCAAAATCAATTCCAGGTGAATTAGAAATTAATGTTAGAAGTTAGCTACTTAAAACTAGAAAATGGTATAGAAAATGGAAAATATGGGGAAGGAGAAATGCTCCATCCCACATAGAGTAGATAGCCAAAGTTTGTTCATTTTACAAATCTCAAGTTGGGGTATGGGTTTGGGCCCTTGGGGGCACTCAAGTTTTTAAAGGGGTGAGGATCTACATGCTTATGGGTTTGGTTCAAAGTACACATGTGTGCGTGCCGCCCCGCCCATCCGGCACGGCCCGGGTCTGGGCTGTGGGCTTGGGCTTGGAGGCTCTTATTCTTTTTGGACCAAAAACCTTTTAAAATATTAATTAATTATTTTTGAAATAATTAATTTAAAATCCAATCAAAAGTGCGCGGAAGCAAAATTGCGCATGAACAACAAGATGAAAAATACGAGAGCGATGAGGTCTGTTCTTGGTGGTGCACTCAAATTGTATTATTCATTATGAGTTGTAATCTTGATTTTACGCACCACTTTGCGCGCACCGCAATACAATGAGCGAGACCGAACGTGCGTGCAGGTGTGCACGGACGGACGCCAAGACGTCTCAAACGGGTGCATGCACTGTCGAGCAACCAGTGCATTTTTTTATTCACCCCGTATACATGTCTTTTCGAGCCAAAAGACATGTTCTTTCCATCCGGGTACCTTAATGTCTATATAATCGAGTCCCTGCAGATGATATAAACACACGAAAATTACAAGCCTAAAAAACGAGTCATTGCATTCTGCATATTGCTAGTTTTCCCGTTCAATGTTTGAAAGTTTCAAACACTTCCTGTTCGCCGTAGTTTCGACTTTGCAAGTGTTGTAAAGCCGAACAGATTAAAGTCGTTGTATCTTAGGGAGGAGCGCAGGAACCGTAAGCACTTCGTATATGGGGCGTTTTCGTCTTGCGGAGACTGTATCAAATACAGGCCTCGACTTAAACCTAAACACTTAGCCATTTTCTGAAAACAGTAAACCCTCCCTACCAACACAATATACATTTTGTCTGTATTAATAATATTAATGAAATAAGATATGATCAAATACCATTTGATACAGGTATCAACCCCACTAACACTTGCTAGACATACCCTTTTCTCAGTCTCGTTCATGGAGTCTTTGCAAAAACTTGTTTAAAATGGTTGTCAGTTTTTAGTTGAGAAAAACAAAATATTTTTTAATATTTTCTAAACATCAAGTTCTAATTTTATTTAATAAAACTTTGAAATATAAGAGTGTGATGCTCATGGTATTTTTATAAACAAATAAAAATTTGGTTTATTGAGAATAGAGGATAATTAAGTTATTTATATAGTAAAGATACTTTTGGTTTTTGTTTTTTTTTTTTTTTGGCTGTAATATCTCCTTTTATCAAATACTTTAATCTTGTATGGTTATGTTTCAGCCTGAGAGGTTGGGCCTGGTGGTGAAGGGGTTTGAATTGCAACTCTAAGATGCTAGGTTCGAAAGCTGACTAATGTGAAGTGTTGGGGTTAGATTTGCCCCATATCCCTCATATATTATGACAAACCATGGGGTCGATTGAAATTGCGCAGAATCATTCATCGTTATGAAACTACGAAATATATATATATATATATAAAATGGATTAGGGTTAGAAAAAGAATCCATTTTTTAACAGTATATTCTACTATGATAATATCCCCAGAGATTAGAACAATACTTGGAAAGGACGAATGGCTAACACGGAGTGTTGGGATTGGATTTGCCCCATCTCCCCTAGAGATTAGGACAATCTCTCAAGCAAAGGACGAATGTCCAATACCCCGGTTAGTATGGGGTTTATGCCTCTGGCTGGTATGGGCGTACTCTTGGTTGACAAATATATATATATATATATATATATATATATTATATAGGGATTGGTTCAAATGAGACCAATATCCTGGGGTGAGACCGTGAGACCTAATCTGATATTATATGTGTAAAAATTGTCAAGAAGATATATATGTAATTACACATAGGGACGCCTCTTTTGTTAATTATGGATAGATTTGACCCCCTTTATTATCGCCCAAAACGAGATTTGCATGAATCTTGAACACCGAGATTTTTTTTGGGAATGATTTAGCATACTTAAATTTGATACAATCATTATAAAATTATAACAATTAATTTTTCAAAATTGTTCGAGGTTGCACAAAACCAGTTTTAACTTTTAAAGCAAAGAATGTATGCTAAATGTACATCATAAGTATCTAACTATGCATGTAAATTGCAAGGAAAAAAAACATATAATTATTCCATTTAATGTGTTGCAAAGAACGATTAATATTTTTTCCTATATATGCATCATACTTTTACTAAATATGCATTCGACGTGCAAAGAACGATTAATCTTTTTTCATAACCTATAATTAATCTTCCAACACTTTTTGAAGGATGCATAAAATCAGTTTTTAACGTTAAATCAAGAAATGAGACGAAATATATATCACAATTTATCTAACTATACATGTAAATTGTTAGGAAAAAACCTATTAATTTTTGCATTTAAGTTGCAGCAAAAAATAATCAATATTTTTTTAAAACATTTATATGCTTCATTATTAGACTAAATATACATAGGACGTGTTAACAGACAATTAAATTCTTAACACTGGGGAAGGATGCACAAAACCAGTTTTAAACGTTAAAGAAGATACAACATCTAATTATACATCATATTTTATATATCTATGCAAGTAAATTGCAAGAAAAAAATACATAATTATTGCATTAAAGGTGCAGCAAAAAAAACTTAATACTTTTTTTACAACCTATATATGCATCATACTTATACTAAATATACATTGAATGCCCCCATCCGAAAATGATTGCATCCCTAAATTAAAGGAAACAAATATGGCATTTTTTTGTTAGAGATTAGAGGATTTTGGATGTTATTATAATTGATTGCATCCCTAAATTAAAGGAAATAGATATGGTAACTCCTATTTTCTAGTTGGACGATTTTTTGTAATTTTTCCTAAATGCCCCCATCCGAAAATGATGCTAAATAATGCAACAATATCTAATGTTTCAATCTTATCCATCCAATGATTAATTATAATGGTTCAGATTAGGTCTCACAGTCTCACCCCAATAAATGGTCTCACAAAAACCCACCCATATATATATATATATATATATATATATATGGTTATGTTTCAAGTCACAATTTCCATTTTCCAACTATTAATAAAAATAGAATCATGTTTGTTTATAAATTTTTAATTCAATGGAAATCATCATTTTCACTTTCTATTTTACACATATAAAAACATATCACACCTATAATTTCAATTCTCAATCCTATACACATGGGACCCATAATTATCAACTATATCTACCTAAAATATGGGACAAAGACTTGGGTTAGACCGTCTAACGGGCCTTTTTCGTTAGACGGATCCAACCCGATCCCAGTTTTTTTGTAATTTTATGTACCGATGGAATTTTTGTAATATTCGGGGGAGGTGTCATAAGATCTCCAAACCGGTGGTATTTTTGTAATATTATATTAGTGGCCTTTAAAAATATTAGTTTTTCTCCTAAAAAGTATTAGCAGTAAGTCTGAAAAGTATTAGTAATCCCCTTGAACAATATTAGACAGTGGAGTAATATTAGGCAACCATCAAAAGTATTAGTTTTTCCCTTGAAAATTATTAGCAATTCATTGGAAATGTATTAGTAATCCCCTGGAAAAGTATTAGTAACCCATGGAAAAGTGTTTTTAGTAATCCTCATGAAAAGTATTGGTTGTTTTCTCGCAAAAGTATTAACATTCCCTCTAAAATGTATTAATAATCTTATTGAAAAGTATTAGGTTTATCGATTAAAGGTATTTTAGTATTTCTCCTGAAAAAGTATCAATAGTCCCCCAAAAAGTATTAGTATCCCTCTTAAAAAATATTAGTAACTGTCAGCAGATGTTGTTCTGGTCTTGTTAGTGAGTGTGCGGGTCAATAGGCGGATTGACCGCGTATTGGGTATTTAGATCCGTCTAATGAATTAGAGTCGTTAGATGGTGACAAGAGACTAATAAAACATATAGGGTTATGGAAACTTTTGTCCAACTTTTCAGGAAAAAAAATAGTCTTTTACGCTTCCCGATATTTTTTGGACAAAATTATGCTCCCGCCCTTTTTTGGACAAATTTACGCTCCTGCCAAATTTTTCGGACTTTTTTACGTTGTTGTTTCGAACATGTTTCAAACATGTTTCTTCTAATCAAATTTCAGTGAAAAATAAATTTTGTCCCTGTTAAATAATCAATTTCATACTCAAAGTCTTATAAAAAAAAAGAAATATACACATAAAATAACACATATTAAAACCAAACAAATTGAAAATAATATAGAAACAACATGAATAAAAAAATACAATTCAATTTTGATCCAATGCATGAAAACATAAAAAACATAAAAACAACCAAGAAACAATATAGAAACAAACCAGAAACAATAAAAAACAAACCAAGAAATAATATAGAAACAAACCAGAAACAATATAAAAAACATCATATGAGCAAAAAGAGCTTAAAAATTAAAAAAAAACATATTTAAACATCGAAAACTACGTAGAAACAAATAAGAAATATTAGAACAACATTAAAAACGATATGGAAACAACCCAGACACAACGTAAAAAATATTAAAAACACAACATGAATAAAAGGAGCTTAAAAATAGGTAAAAATTGTATATACACATTGAAAAGTATATGGAAAAAAAAAATTATTAGAACAACATTAAAAATATTATAGAACAACACAGAAACAATAGAAACAATGTAGAAAACAATACATGAACAAAAAGCAACTTAAAAAATAGTTAATAGTTGTTTTGAAACATCGAAACAAAAAACAAATTTAAACAACATCGAAACAACATATATATCATATAAAGCAATACATGAAAAAAAATGAAAAAATTGTAAAAATAACCAAAAAATATGCAAAAGCGTAATAAAGGAAAAAAATAGGTATAAAAGCGATATGAGCGTATTTGGTTAAATTTTTACCGAAAAGTGGGGCAAATGTGGCAATTACTCTAAAATATAATTATTTTTAATTTATATCTATCTAATGGGCTCTACTACTTATAATTTTACAAATAAAATATTATACATTCAATTTTAAATATTGAAAGTGAATCAACCAATATCAGCGTTTCAGATTAATCAATACATAAAAAACTATTTCAAAACAATTGAATAACCAAACATATTCTCATATTTGAACCTATATAAATATAATTTCATTCTTTTATCCAAACATAATTCAAATTTGTGCGAGAAAACCAACGCTAGAAACCTGGAAATGAACACTAGAAACGTAACCCTACAAGATCTTTAATTTCGATTTTCTAAATTATACTTCTGTTATCAAACATTTTTTTTTTTACTTTCAATGTTTCAAATTTGAATGTTACTTTTTTGCCAACACGTCTTCAATATCTATTTGCTTCTCATCGTTATTATTTATTATATAAAAGTATAAAACGCACTATCCACTCACCAGAAATTCCCTTTTCCCACTCTCTTTCAATATTTCTTTGTCTGCTTCACATGGACTCCCTACTTAAAACTTCTCTCTCACCACTGGAAGAAGAACCAATAACGTCCAAACGCCAACAAACCCCAACCGCACAAGCAAAACCACCTCCGGAGGCTGTATCAGAATCCGGCGAACGGCGGCTTTCAATAACAGGGCCGCCGCCACAGGAGCCGGAGCAGCTTTCCTGCCCGCGCTGCGACTCCACCAACACCAAGTTCTGCTATTACAACAACTACAACCTCTCCCAGCCCCGCCACTTCTGCAAAGCCTGCCGCCGCTACTGGACTCGCGGCGGCGCGTTGCGTAACGTTCCCGTCGGCGGCGGCACCCGCAAAGCCTCTTCTCCCAACAAACGCCCCCGCACGGCCGCCGCCACCAGCAGCAACGTCGACAACTTAGTGGTTTCTCGCGGAAGCGATTATGACGCGGCGGGTCGGACTCAAGCTGCTGACCCGAATCAGGATCCGGGTTCCGGGTCAGCGAACCCGAATGAGGCTGCTGTGGAAAAACCTGGGAGTGTGAGTTGTTTTTGGAGCAGTGGACAAATGGGTTTGGGCTGTGGGTTTTTCCCGTTTAACGGGTATGGGCTCGGGCTTGGGCCGGGTTTGGATTTTGAGCAGGCGGTTCTAGAATGGCCCATATTGGAGCAAGTGAGCGGCGGAGACGGTGGTGCTGTGGTGGTGTCCGGGGAGTCTCCAGGTTGTGACACGTGGCAGATAGGTGGTGTTGGTGCTGAAGGCGGCGCGGTGGAGGGTGATTATTTTACTTGGCCGGATCTTGCTATTTCCACGCCAGCCGAAGTCCTCAAGTGAACTGGAAATAGAGAAAAAAAAAATGTCTGTCATGTTTCAATTTTCATGTGCTACATTTTGCTACGGATTAGTACTGCAGCTGGGTGCTGCATGATATTTTGGTAGATTTAAGAAAATTAGGCATAGAAAAAACGTAGCCATTTCCATACATGGCTTTATGGATTATGGGGTTGTGTAAATGTTTTGGAGTTTGTTATAAGTTTGAGGGTGAACATATGAAATAGTTATCTTTTTTTTTTTTTTTTTAAATTGCATGGTCATGAAATAACTTCTCTTTTTTTCTTTTTTCTTTAAGCTGTTTGTCAATCTTTGATGATGTCTTATAGTTATATATATATAAGTGTTTGTACATTCAGAATCAAATGTATGTACCCTTAGCAATCACATGTACCGTGCAACCGCAAGAAGCATTGAAAGTTTTTCAAACAAGAAACTAAAACGTGAAGACAAATGTGCCTTGGTAAACATATCAGCAATCTGCACAGTAAAAGAAACAAAAGGCAATATGGTGATACCAATCTGATAATAATGTCGAATAATATGACAATCAATCTCAATATATTTAGTCTTCTCATGAAAAACTGTATTTTGGACAATCTGAATAGCACTCTTATTATCACAATGCAACGGAGTGGGACGATCAAGAAAAACACCCATATATGCTAGAAACCAACGCAACCAAACTATCTCACAAGCAGTAGTTGCCATGGCACGATAGTTGGCTTCTGTGGAAGATCTAGAAACCACATCTTGTTTCTTACTCTTCCAAGAAATGAGAGTCGCCCAGGAACACACAAAAACCAAATGATAGATTTACGATCCGTAGATCACCAACCCAATCAAAGATCGTAGTATGCACGCAGCTCCAAAGAAGAACTAGATGGAAGTAAAAGACTCTGAAACTGAGTTCCCCGAAGATATCGAAGAATACATAGAATAGCAACCCAGTGAACTGTAGTGAGAGAAGTAACAAATTTTCTAACCACATGAACATCATGTGCAATATCTGGACGAGTAACTGTAAGATAAACCAAACTGCCAACAACAGTATCATACAAACTGCGATCCGACAAGGGAGAACCATCAGAGGGACAATATCGAGCATTAGTCTCGAGCGTAGTATCAACAATTTATCAGTAATACGTGCACGCTCAAATATATCAGTAATGTACTTTGATTGAGACAAAAGATAACATTGTGGGGAAGAGACAACCTCAATACCAAGAAAATAACGGAGCGGGCCCAAATCTTTCAAAGCAAAAGAACGAGCTAACGTAGACTACAAAGTTTCTATACCATCAAGATCATCACCAGTAATAATCATATCATCAACATATAATGAAAGTAAAATATGACATGTTGCAGTACATTTGACAAACAATGCTGGATCATGATGACTTGGTCAAAAATCAAGAGAAGTAACAACAAAAGTGAACTTCTCATACCACACTTAGAGGCTTGCTTAAGGCCATAAAGAGCTTTACGAAGCTTACAAAATTCACCTGGTTGATAGGCAACACCAGGGGGAGGCTGCATGTACACTTCGTCAACAATGTCACCATTTAAAAAAGCATGCTTTACATCCATTTGAGATACACCCCATCGACGAACGGAGGTGGCTGCAAGAAGAGTACGAATAGTTATTAATATTTTGATCCACCTTTATATTGATAGGGGAAGATCCCCATACATCAGAATGAACAAGATCAAATGGTGCATGAGAAATAGAAACACTTTTATTGAATAGTAAAGCAGAAAATTTTGCCAGTTTGCAACCATTACAATCCGAATTATCATGAGATTTCAAATCTCTTAAGACACCAGTAGAAACTAAAAATTGTAAACGAGAAGCATACACATGACCTAAACGAAAATGCCAAAGGTAGAAGTCTAAAGACGAACGACTCAAACGAAAAGATGACAAATCCACACTAAAAGTTGTAGCTTTCGGTATTTTGAGCTGATCCAAAACATAAAGTCCCCTTGCTTACGGTCTATCCCAATCAGCTTCTGAGACAGCGGGTCCTGTACAAAACAAGTAAAAGAAGAAAAACAGACTAAATAGGCAGACGCACATAACTGGCTAACTGAAACAAGATTCAAGGTGCGGTTAGAAACATAATAAAAATTAGGAATGGAAAAACAAGGCGTGACAGTGGAACCAATTCCTGCCAATGCCATTGGAGTACCATCAACAGTTAGAACTGGCACAGACGGATTAGGAGACAAAGAGACAAAAGACGACATACTAGGTGACATATGATGGGAAGCTCCAGAATCTAAGATCCATAATAGTGAAGACATATCTGAAGAATTGGAATGAGACAAACCTATATTTGATGAGGCAAACATAGCATGTGGTTGTGAGGCAATGAAATTTTGAGGCTGCTCAAACATATACGAATCCAATGATGGTGCGGCGATTGCATTGCTCGGCGAAGGTGGTCTAGGAGACCACTGGGATGGCGATGGGCAAAAAGCTTTCTCCCAACAAACGCCCCGCACGGCCGCCGCCACCAGCAGCAACGTCGACAACTTAGCTTTCAGGATCCGGTTCCGGGTCAGTGATGGCTTTGTGGAGGACGTGGAGCTCGTTGTTCTTTGGAACCTCAAGGCGGCGCGGTGGAGGGTGATTATTTTACCGCCGAGATCTCGACTATTGTGGTTTACCTTTATTCAATAACATGGGACACTAAGCCTTCCAATGATTCTTTGTTCCAGCTGCTGTTGTTGAGATCTCGACTATTGTTGTTTACCTTTATTCAATAACAGGGGACACTGATCCTTCCAATGATTCTTTTGTTGCCAAAAGGCACATTCATTAGAGGGTATCCTCGAATTCACCTGATTGGGATTATTATTAATCAACTTTTATGGTGCGGCAAAAACCGATGCAGTAGATACTGAAACGATCCCCTTATCAGCATGAGTCTAAAGCCGTAATTCTTCAACTAAAAGTTTATTGACTACTGAATCTACAAAAGGTAATGGGCTTCGATGTAGAATACTACTACGCAACCCCTCAGAATCAGAACGAAGAGCCATCAGAAATTGCACCAATCGATGTTCTTCTCGACGTGTAACATAGGGCGAAAAAGCTCGACCGCAGCATTTAGTGTTTACAATTGATCCCACAAATCTGGCATAGCGGAATAAAACTCCTGAATACTCATATCCTTATGTTTCAAAGCGTGAATATCAACCTCCAATTGATACTGTTTGGCAAAGTTGGACTGTGTATACAACCGTGCCAGATGGTCGCAAACTTCCTTCGCAGTCTCATACTTTGCCAAATGAGCCCCTATAGATTGCAAAACCAAATTGTTGATCCAAGTAATAATCTTCGAATTATCCACTTCCCAAACCTCCAACGGATCCGCACCATCTGAATCAGGTTTTGAGGTTTAACCTTTGTCCCAGTAACATAACCCCACATAGATTTACCTCGCAAATTTTTTTTAATGACATAAATCCAATATGAATAGTTTTCCCATCCAATTGCACGCTAATTTCCTGAAGAGAGTCATCCTTACGAGCAGCTCATGACGAACAAAAAAGATCACCAAATCGTAACCCAAAAAAAAAACTAACCAAATCAGAACCCAAAACTAGTGATAATAAAAAAAAAGAACCAAAAAACGACCCAAAAAATGGACCAGAAAAAAAACGAACGAAAAAAAATACTTGCATTCTTATTATGCAAAGATTAAAATTTTGGCTCTTGATACCATGTTGAAATCAAAGAAACGAGAGAGAAAAAAAATACTTGCATTCTTATTATGCAAAACCAAAAGTGAATTTCAAAAGAAACAAAGAGAGCCTTATATAGGCGACTAGAAAACCTAACCCTAAAAGAACTAAAATTTTAATCATAAAAGGACTAATCTAAATAAGGAAACCAAATATATATTATATTTTAACATAAATAAAGGATCGGCTTTGCGATTTCAAGAGAAAGACTGAGAGAGCACCTTTTAATTCTCTAAAGGGATCAACCCAAAGTAATTTGAACCTTTGTTTTTTTTTAGAATACTTGATGAAATACTATTTAAAATAGACAATCTGCTTAATTTGCAGTGAGGGGTACGGTGGTGCGTCTTGCGCCTATTACTGGGATGCATGTTCAATTTAATGCTATCTCATAATGGGAATAGTGAGAAGTCCAACCATAGTTATAAATCGCCTAATATTTAGGTTGCAACCTTACTATATATTCCACTATAGAAGTGATTTGTACCAGGTACTATTCTAATTAATATCTCCGTCTATCCAACCCTAAGCACTTTCATTGGTAGTCTATGTTTTTCTTGTGATTAGGTCCCTCCTAATTCTATAACTCGGTCAAGCCCCGCCTAGGTGGTAGACCTGAGTCTATCGTATGCATATTGCCTTACGTTTTTTAAAACACTGATGTATACTGAAAATTCTTGTTCAAATCAAGGCAATGGTTACATAATATGAGCGTAGCATTAATCGTTTTGTGATTGATCACTCTTCTTAGAAATGTGGATTGTCTATTCAAAGAAAAGAAAGAAAGAAAATAAGAAACGTGGATCGTAAGAAAAACTATGACACATATATATCATGTAATTAAGTGGTAATGACCGATCAAAAAAAAATAAATAATGGGTCAAAATGACCACTTATATTATGAAAAAATAAAAACTATCAGTCTTCTGAAAACAAATGCTTTTTAGTCATTTTGGGATAACAAAAGACATTCATACCCTTCTAGCATATTTGTTTGATATTTGGTCTATTTCTCTCTCTTCCACTTATCTCTCTCTATATTCTCTTACTCTCTATTTCAAACTTTTTAAAAAATTCGATTATGTATTTTTTGTTTTTGTATATGCAATATGGGTACTGAATTATAATCTCAGAAAAATGATTAATTTGATATATTATAAATGCAAAACAGATTTGAAACGAAAAAGTTATGTGAATTCAAAGTTTTTTAGAGAAAAACAAAATAACTGGTTATAATAAGTGAGAGTAGACTGAACAGGTAACTTGATATCGAGTTATGTAACTGGATATCCAGTTACATTTAACTTGATATATAAATGTAAACAACTCATGGAAACAACATTATTCGATATCGAGTTATGCCATGAAAATTCTTGTCATCTTCCTCATTCACCCCAATCACCATTAACACTGCAACAATATTTCCAATTCAAACCTAAATTGTCTAAACCATAAAAAATATTCAAACCTAACAACAAATTCTAACCCAAACAACAATAAACTAACTAAATCAACAAAAAACACAAAATTAACGAAATAATATTTTTCGCCCGTCGATATTGTCGCCGTAGGTTTCATTTTTGCAAGTCGCTGATTTTTTGCCCAAGTTTTGAACAACGAGTTATGAAATTGGTGAATGTGGGTGTGCGACTCGAAAATGGATTTACTGGTTTAAGGGGCATTTGGGAATTTCACATGTCAAAATGGCTAAAAAAATATGTATTTGAAAAAATAGCTAAAAATCATTTTGATTTGATAGGAATGGCAAAAAAAAACCGACCCACTTTATTATTAATCGGTAATTTTAATTATTGGTCAGGGCTAGAATTTTCTGATGTATACCTATACTTACAGAAAGCCTAAAATGATGAAAATTGCTCCTGTTTGGAGTTGAAGATCATGTGGGGTAACCTATTTGTCCATACATAAGTTGATTTTGTTCGATAAGTAATAGAACATCTATATGACAGACCACCGACCCGTGGCCCATTTGGTGGAATATTGAACAAGAAAAATGAATCAATCAGTTTGTTGCGTTGTGTATGAATTGTTCAATTTTCCCATGGACAATGACTGGACGTTGCGCTTGTTCACTTTCCACTTGTGTTCCTGTTGCTGATTTTCTTGAATTTGCTTGTCTAATCAGAAGTGACATGAGTTACAATTGGTGTCGTGTTCGGGTTCGTGTGATGTACTGATGTGTGATGTAATGATGATAAAATTCGTGTTATGTGTCAGAATTCTGATCAATTCTAATTATACCCGCTTAATTTATTCGTGTCAATTGACCTATTTATTATTCGCGCGTTTCTTTGGAGTGGATCCAAAATATGACATACAAATATATTTTAAAACTCTAAATAATTAACCCATTTATTTATATGGGTTACATGGGTATGAGTTAATTTTAATCAGAAAATTATATTTACATATATTTGATGTTTTCTTTAAAGTCAATCATTATACTAATAATATATTCAATAAAAAAAAATAATACAAAAGACAACATACTAACAACACAATTGAATCAAATAGGTTAATTATATCATTTCCAGTTAAATTAACCTAACTCGACATGTTTATTATTTGTGTTATTCTGCTCCGACTCAATTCTGACCCTCATTCATCAAGTCTTAACCCTAACCCACTTATAACATGTTAGGTTCGTATCATATTTCATGTCGTGTCGAAATTATCAGCCGACCACTAAATCAAATCTCTTAATTTTATTTTATATTCTACTAGATGTTAATACACAAAATTTATATCATATGTACACAAATGGTATTATCCTGTATACGTGAAATATATTTTATGTCAAAATAAAAAAACGGAACAAGAGATATCCTGTGAATTAGAACCTTCCTCTCCCCAGAACGGGCAATTTCTTTTTATTTCAAATTATAAATCTTGTATTCTAAATATATGAAATATAAGATGAAAAATAATCCGAAATAACCCTCACACTAGGGGTTGCTTTCGGGGCTCATTGCATATCACTATCACTTCCAAGCAAGCAATGGCGGAGATAGGGGGTATAGTGGTCCTAGGCCCTTTTTTTTTACCTAATTTTATTAATAAATAAAAATGTTAAGTTATAATTTATATGGTTTTTTTTAGTTTTCCATTCGGTTCATCACACTTTCGCATGTTGGCTCACCCCACTTTCGTGAGTTGGCTACGCAATTGCAAGCAAGTTTGACTTTCTTGGATTCGTACTAGTATTAGATGTGCAAATTGAGCATTATGGTTCAAATTTGTTTAGGTTGCATTTGGATGAAATGATTTGGATTTGAGGGGAGGATTTGGAGGAATAATTTCAAATGACTTCATATAATATGAGTTTTAAATCCGCCAGAATGACTCAAATATTAGCTTAAAGTTAGAGTTTAAGGATTTGAAATCTAAGTGTCCAAATAAGCTCAATGAGTTTCTTATTATGTAATTGAAATCCTTAACTTTAAATTCATCAATCTGAATGAAGGTTGAGTCAAAGTGGTAATTTTGCTAGGTTGATGAAAATTGCATCACACAAATATATACTTATATATATGTATATATGATCACACTATAGTGTATATTTTGAAAAACAAATTGTGCATTCATCCATGAGGTAAAATACAAGATAAAAGATATAGAATCGGAACTTAGGTTTCATTTGGATGGAGAGGATTTGGATTTTGGCAGAGGATTTGACAGAAAGATTTCAAATCACTCCATCTAAGATGGATTTTAGAAATCCTCCAAAATGACTCCATCTAAAATAGCTTCCAAGGATTTTAAAATCCATACCTCTTCATCTTATGCGCGTAGAGTTTAACGACAATGCTTCAGAAAGCTGAATTAAAAGGTCAGACTCATGGGGTTAAAATATGTCGGGGTGCTCCATATATATCCCACCTTCTCTTTACAGGCGATAACTTTTTGTTTTCTTCCGTCAATAAGGAAGAGGTAGAAAAGATTAAAAGATTATGCACCAATATGAGACCTCATATGGACAAGCATTAACCTTCACAAAACAAGCATTACATTCAGTTCGAATGTAAATACTAGTCAGCAACGAGAGGTTATTGACACTTTGGGGGTTCAACATCAGATGCAACCTCGTAAATATTTAGGATTTTCCCTCGACGTCAGAAAAATGAGATTTTTGGCTATAGTCGGGACAATTTATGGTCTCATTCACAAAAGTGGCGGAACAAACCTTTCTCAAAAGCTGGAAAAAGTGTACTCATAAAACTTGTTGCACAATCACTCCCTTTATATTGTATAAGTGTATTCTTTTTCCAACTTCTCTTGGTGAAGAGTTATAGAGAATGATCAACTCCTTTTAGTGAGGCTCACACAAGGGTGGTGAACGAGGAATTAACTTGCTAAATTGGAATAAAATGTGTGTCCCAAAGCTACAAGTGGGCTTGGGTTCTGAGACTTTCATTTCTTCAATCTAGCAACGTTGGCAAAGGCTGGTTAGAAAATACCTTCTGACACAGATATTCTTATAAGTAGGATCTTCAAAGTTAAATACTTCTCAAATGGGGACTTATTGAATTCCAATTTGGGATCTAATCCTAGCTTTACTTGGCGAAGTACCTGGACCTCGAGAAAATTTCTTAGATTGGATAAGAGGCGGAGAATTGGAAATGGAAACTCCATAAGTGTGTGAAAGACCCTATTGTTGGGTAATACAGGGTGTAAATGTGTAAGTGTGAGAGAGTTAAAAATAGACGAATGCTAAAATTATTTGCTCACTAAAAATATATCAAAATATAATTTTAGAAAACATACTCAAACCTTTGCTCATAATTTTATAAAATTCTCTCTCACTAATTAGTTATGTTGCTCTCGGATCTGATACTTAGAAATGCTTTGGATCCAATTTTTTCTTGAATGATCAACTTCAAAGAATTACATGCCTATTTATAGTCCTAAATACACAATAAATAATTCACACCTAATAATGCACTAAGTAATGGGTTTGTTGAGATTAATTCTAAACCATTCATTTTGAGTGAGTTTGTTGAAGTTTGTCTCACTCAAACATGTGTGTTGCTGGAAGATTCAAGCACAATTACAAATTAACATTTTAACACCCCTTCTTAATTTGTAATCTGGACATTCTTCCGAAGTTGTTCACTTTTTTCAAGGCTCACTGCTTTGGTGAAACCATATGCCAATTGCTCCTTTTGTATTCACAAGCCCCAAATGAATTTCTTGATCATTCACAAGGCTACTGATGAAATGATAACGAACTTCAATGTATTTTGACCTTGCATGGAAAACTAGATTTTTTGTCATTGCAATAGTTGACATGTTGTCACAGAAAAATTTTGTGGGAGTGTTTTGGCTTTGGTGAACATCAAGTCATCTACGTAAAGACAAACAATTAAAAAATCTTGCGCACCTTGTTTCTTCGCATATAATGAAGGCTCACTCTGACTTTTTTGAAAAATATTTTGTTGAAAGTACTTATCAATCTTGTTGTTCCAAGCTCTTGGTGCTTGCTTTAATCCATATAATGATTTTTTGAGTCGATAGACTTTATCTTCTTCACTGTGGGCAATGTAGCCTTCTGGTTGTTCCACGTACACTTCTTCTTCCAAGTCACCATTGAGGAATGCTGATTTAACATCCATTTGGAAGACTGGTAGCTCAAATTGTGCTACAATGGCTAGGACAATTCGTATTGTCTCCATTCGAGCAACTGGTGCAAATGTCTCATTGAAATCAACTCATAGTTGCTGACAATACCCTTTTGCAACTAAGTGGCCTTTGTGCTTGTGAATTGAGCCATCTTCTTTGTACTTGGTCTTGTAGATCCATTTTACCCCGATCACACTTTTTTCTTCGGGAAGGTCTACGAGCTCCAAAGTATTGGTCTTTTCAATGCTTTCAATTTCTTAATCCACTGAGATTTTCCAAACTTCTTCCTTGGCGGCTTGTTCATAATTCTGAGGCTCACAAGCAAAAAATGCAACATCACAAGTTTCGTATATTTCTCTTAAACTTTTTACCCTTCTAATTGGACTTTCAGATTCTGGATAGAATTCTTTTGATGGTCCTGGTGAACTCGAGCTTGGACTGGAACTTGATTTGGTGCTTGGTTTATCTCCATGACTTGTTGAAGTAGGCAATGTCCTGGGCATATATACAATTTTTGTTTTCATTTTTTCATTTTCATTCCAATTCCATGACTGCATTTCATCAAAAATAACATCTCGAGAAATAATAAGTTTATTTGTCTTTGGGTTTAGTAAACGATATCTTTTCGATTCATCACTATAACCAAAAAAGATCATTTTTTCTCCTTTTTCATCAAATTTTTCTCTTTGTTGAGATGGAATATAAGAATAAGCAATGCTGCCAAAAACTTTGAGATGGTTTACCTGTGGCTTTCTTTGGTGCCATGCTTTATACGACGTCTTATTTGGAACCGCCTTTATTGGTAAACGATTCAAAATATAGATTGCCACATTTACCATTTATGCCGAGAATGTTTTTGGAAGTCCTTTGCCTGTCATCATGCTCCGTGCCATCTGGACTATTGTGCGATTTTTCCGCTCTGCAACGCCATTTTGTTGTGGGCTGTAACAAACTGTTAGCTGTCTGTGGATCCCTTTGTCTTTGCAATAATCTAAGAAGGATTTTCCGATGGATTCTCCTCCTCGGTCTGTCCGTAAAGTTTTATTTTTCTGCCACTTTGATTTTCCACATATTTCTTGAACTCCAAAAATTTTGAAAATGCTTCTGACTTTTGCTTCAAAATGTAAACCCACATCATTCTGGAGAAATCATCAACGAACAATAGGAAATATCTGTTGTCATTGAGGGACGGTGTTTGTATTGGCCCACAAATATCTGCATGTACTATCTCGAGTGGAGCTTTGACTCTGTATGATATCTTTGGAAATGGCAATGCATTTTGCCAAAAATACATCCTTCGCATGTCTTATCTCGATCTGGAATATTAGGAAGACTAAACACCATATTTTTCTTTTTCAAAAAATTTAAAATTTTATAGCTCAAATACCCATACCTCAAATGCCAGAGATTGTATTCTTCTTATGTGGTACTTTGAAGTGCAATTTCCTCAGTCAATGGCAAAATAAGAGGAAAGATTTTGTTTGGGCTCATCTTAATTTTAGCTATTGTGAGATTCTTCTATTTGTCAATAATGATACAGTGGTCATTATTGAACTCCACTTGTAATCTTTCTCCAGGAGTTAGCCCACGCTCAATAAATTTTGAGTCAAGTCAGGTACATAAAATACATCTTTGATGATATTTATTTTACCTTCTTTTGTCTGGACTGCTATTTCTCCTTTTTTGGTAAATTTTTGGGATTTGCCATCTCCGAGATTTACTTCGGATGAATATGATTCATCGAGATTTATGAATATTTTCTTGTTTCCACACATGTGATTGCTGCAACCACTGTCCACATACCAAATATTCTTAATTTGTTGTTGAGAATTCAAACATGTAAAGAATACCTGATTAGGCTCTTTTTCTTCAGATAAGTTGGTTTCATTTGTATCTCCATCATCTTTATGCCAACAGTCTCATTGAGAATGATTTGCATTTCTGCATCTTTTGCACTTATAACGACAATCTTTGGTATCATGGTTATTCTTTCTGCATATCTGGCAATACAAATCAGAATTTTAATTTAAATTTCTCTGATTGAATACACCTCGTCTTCCTCGTCCTCGTGTCTGGTGTCTATCATGATCTCTTCCTCTTGCACCTCGATATGCTAAATTATTTTTCCTTTCTTGCTCTCCATCTTTTTTATTTTCTTTTTCTGAAATAATAGTTTTTACTTGGAAGGCTTGCTCCAAGCTTTGATTTGAGAATCTACTCATTATTTTTTCATGAGCTTCAAGCGATTCCATGAGTTCATCCAAAGATAGTGTGGATAAATCTTTGGATTCTTCAATAGAAGCAACAATATGCTCGAATTTTGCTCGCAGACTTCGTAGCACTTTTCCAATGATCTTTTTATCTTCAATGGTATCAATGTATCCTCTGATTTTATTGATTATAGTGGAAACTCAAGAAAAAAAATTATTGGATATTTTCATTGTCCTTCATTGACAAATTATCAAATCGCGCCATAAATTTTGTAATTTAATAGAGATAACCTTTTCATAGCCTCCAAATTATTTTTTTAAAATTTCCCATGCTTTTTTTGATGTTTTCGCCCCCGTAATACGCAGAAGAATTGCTCTACTTACACCTTCGTGCATAACGGAAAAGGCTCTTGCATCTTTGGTCTTGTTCTCCTTATGCTCTTTTTTCTTTGTGGCGGTTAGTGTGTCTTCCTCCTCTGGAGTATGTGTACTATACCCACCTTCAACAATATCCCAAAGTTCATGGGACACGAACAATGTGCGCAATAGAACGCTCCATAGTTCATAATCTTGACCAACAAAAATAAGAACACCTTCTTGTTAATATGTGAATACAAGTTCACTGGAACTGGTTGATGCTATTTTTGCAAATAGAAAGGGTTATCAGGCCAAGGGGTGGCTCTGATACCACAATTGTTGGATAATATGGGTGTAAATGTGTAAATGTGAGAGAGTAAAGAATAAACGAAGTATAAATTATTTGCTCACTGAAAAATATCAAAATACAATTTTACAAAACACACTCAAACTTTTGCTCACAATTTTATAAAATTCTGTCACTAATTAGCTATGTTGCTCTCGGATCTGATACTTAGAAATGCTTTGAATTAAATTTTTTCTTGAATGATCAACTTCAGCAATTACATGCCTATTGTTTTGAATGTTTTTGTGTGTGATTTTTGTGCAATTTTATTTTTCGTGTGTGTGATTGTACGTATTTTTGTGTCTTTACGCCCCGTTTTATAGTGTCATATGTTACGTATGGTATTTTTGTTTGTTTCGTAGGTTTTCGAAAAAAGAGAACTTGAAAATGGGCTAAAACAATCAAAAATGGGCATTACGGGCGAAAGACGGTCGGGGAAACCGAAGTTGTGCGCGTGCGCGCAAGGGTGCACAGCGCGCACGTAAGACAATGAAGGAAATTAGTCGTGCACACACTTGCGCACGGCGCGCAACGTCAAGATTGACGTGAATGTGCACGTCGCGCACAACACCGGATGGACAACACAAGACGCGCGTGCAGAAGCGCGCGCAAGGCGGGCACAAGTCGCGCGCACAAGGCAAGCGCGCAAGGCCCGCGCGGCGCACAAGGTGTGCGCGCGGCATTGTGCGGGCCCGCACTTGTGTGCGTACGCGCACCGGCCGATTTTTCTAGATTTTTTATCTGATTTTCCTTTTTTTTGGATTCTTCCACCTTGTATAGGGCTTAGGCTTATAAATAGCACTTGGAGGATCTATAATTTCGTACACTTTCATTCTTAACACATTTTAGACTTTAGTTTTTGGTACTTTTCTCTTCCATTCAACATGGGGATTGCTTGGGTTCTTCCCATTGAAGTTATTTTGCTTCTTAATCAAAGAGTAAGATTTCTTCATCTCTTTTGTTTGATTTCAATTGTTGGGTGATTATTATTGTTGCATGATAATGTTATGATTGTTTTCTTTCCTTCAATTGAGATTATGATCCCATCCTCAAGCATGAACTAATTTCCTTGTTCTAAGATTAGGATGATTTGATTCAAACAAACAAGCATGAGTATTGACTAATTGATTTGTTTTCCTGAATGAATTGCTTTATTTGATAATTGATTGTCTGATCAACTTTTAATTGTCTTGAGGGAATAATTGAGATCGAGAGAAGATATTATTCCCGGACTAAATTTACTCAGGGGGTTAGATATGAATTAGAGATGTATTATCTAATTTGAGCTTAATGAAAATAGCAATTTATATTGGGATAAACCTAATCTGTGAATACGTGAGTTATCATATCTAGGTCTTATTTTTACGTGTTTGTTATATTTGTTAACCGCATGATCAATTAGTTGATATTCTTCTTGCAAGTTTGATAAGATGATTCTGAAATCCTAGACTTTTATCCATATCATTTTTCATTGAGTTTAATCGTGTTTTATTTTAAATTATCTTTTTACTCGTTTTTCTTTAGTTTATTAAAATCACAAATTTGGTTAGAGTGTTTAGAATTTATTTTCGGTCAATTTTGTTGCATAATAAATATTTGTCGGCTAAGTCTTCCTTGAGAGATGACTTGTGGTTAGCTTGCTACCCTATGATTGATCTCGTTCTCTTGCGAGGATTGCTAGATTTATTTAGGTATTTAGAGGTCGAACAAAATTTGGGCGCCGTTGTCGGGGAAGGCTTTAGGCATAATAATTATTGTGTTTGTTTTTCGTGTTTTTAGTTTAGGATCCTTATTTGTTTGCTTTTTGATATTTACCTTATTCCACAGGTACGTTTGATTTATTTTCCTAAGTTTGTTTATGCAAGGACGTAGAAATCTCAATCTGGAGCTTGCACCTTTCGTAGACGACATTCACCGCGTTCCGAGACGTATAAGGAACGAGGGGAGGGGACGATTCTTCGGTTAGTAGATTTTCAGAACCACGTTCTAAAGGAAGAACAAACAGACAAGCCAGCAATGGGTGATAATCAAAACAGAAATAACACGGAGGCACGCCAGCCTTCGATGCGTGAGTTTGCGCGCCCAGTCATCGGACCCGTGACCTCTTGCATCACTTTGAGACAAGCAGCACAAAACTATGAGCTAAAAAATATACACTTCAACCAGTTACCGTCTTTTTATGGAATGCCCAATGAAGATCCTCTCAACTTCATTCGGGATTTCTATTCTATCATTCAAACTTTTCCTCTACAGAATTTGAATGAGGATCACTTAGGATGCGCTGCTTCCCATATACTCTGAAGGATCGGGCAAAAACGTGGCTTATGTCTCTACCTCCAAACTCTCTTACTAATTGGGAGGTGGTGTACAATAAGTTCATAGACAGGTACTACTCTCATCAGAAAACGTCAGATCTGCAAGGTAAGATAGCTACCTTTAGTCAAATGGAAGGTGATCTTTTTCATGAGGCCTGGGATCATTTTAAAGATTTACAGACTAAATGCCCACATCATCACTACCCATTGGAATTGTTAAAACAATTCTTTTATGATGGATTGTCACATAACTTTCAATATATGGTTGAGAATGTTGTTGGGGGTCACATGGGTGTGCATACAGCCCAGGAAATTTATGATATTCTAGATATGATGAGTGATAACTCCCAAAAAAGAGTGTCGGAGGCAAACGGGCTACCGTGAATGAAGTAGCTCCAAGTTATAATTTGACAAAACAATTGGATAAGTTGACTAAACAAGTACAATTGTTGGTTACACGGGGGCATCCATCTACCGCCCCTCCCTCTGCCGAGTCATACAAAATTTGTGGTGAATTTGGTCATGCGGCTAATGTTTGTAATATGGTGATTGAACAGCAGGTTGAGGACATTAACGCTATCCAGGGTTTTCAGCAAAGGCCCCGTAATGATCCTTATGCTCAAACTTACAACCCAGGTTGGCAGAATCATTCGAACTTTAGTTGGGGAAATTCGCAAAATCCATCTCAAATCCATCTGAGGCTACCACCCCAAGGTCAGTCATCAAACCAATCTCGGCCTCCATCTATTGAGGATAGCTTGAGTTCGTTCATCCAGGTTAGTAAGAAAACTCAAGAGGCCAACATTCAGCGGTTTGAGTCCATGGAAGCTTCATTCAAACATCTTGAAACCCAAGTTGGTCAATTGGCCACTCAAGTTGGTGAAATTGTTCAAAAGTAAAGGAAATCTACCTAGCCAACTAGAACAGGTACAAGCCATCACCGTGTTACGAAGTGGTAAGGTTATTGATAACAAAGTTGAAATTCTATTTTCTACTACTTTGACTAACCTTGTAGGTGACGAGGAGATAGAGAAGGCCCCGGATTCAAAAGACATGCAAAAGGAGGAAGAGGGAAGCAAAGGATCTATCTTGCACAAAACCAACAATCCTTACAAACCTCCGATTCCTTTCCCAAGTCGCCTTCGGAACGCAAAAAAAAGGATAAGCAGTTCTTGGATTTTTATAACATGTTATCTAAGGTTAATGTTAATTTACCTCTGCTAGATGTTATTAGAAATGTGCCAGCTTTTGTAAAATTATTTAAAGAACTCGCATCCAACAAGAGGAAGTTCGGTGACAACGAGAAGGTGATAGTTTCAGAAGTGGCAAGTGCGATTCTTCAGCACCAATTGCCCCCTAAACAACGAGATCCAGGTAGTTTTGTTATTAAAATTGCAATGGGAAACGGTAAGGAAATTTCTGGGATGCTCGATTTGGGGGCCGGGATCAATCTGATGCCTTATTTTATTTTTAAACAACTTGATTTAGGGGAATTGGAAAGCCCACTAGAATGTGTCTTCAACTCGCTGATAGGTCCATTTGGTACCCTAAAGGTATTGTTGAAGATATTTTGGTAAAAGTGGGTGGTCTCATTGTCCCTGTTGATTTTGTTGTATTTGAAGTAGGGGAAGTGCAAAATCAAGGTAATGAGCACACACTTCTGTTAGGCCGCCAATTT
Source organism: Rehmannia glutinosa (assembly GCA_016081115.2). Taxonomy (NCBI): domain Eukaryota; kingdom Viridiplantae; phylum Streptophyta; class Magnoliopsida; order Lamiales; family Orobanchaceae; genus Rehmannia; species Rehmannia glutinosa. The sequence goes on from CM071926.1 coordinate 94,579,558, forward strand.
ATGGCCACCACGTAAAGAAGAAGAGGGAGAATTGTTGGTGGTGCTTAGAAAATTTAAAAATGCGATTGGTTTCCATGATTGAATGATATCAAAGGGATTATATTTTTGCGTCATTGCATGCATAGAATCATTCTAAAAGAGGGGCTAAACCTTCGTAGACAAGCTCAAAAAAATTTGAACCCGGTTTAAAAAATGATGGAAGTAGTGAAAAAAGAGGTATTGAAGCTCCTGCATGCATAGAATCATTCTAAAAGAGGGGGCTAAACCTAGTTGGTTGCCCATGCGATTGGTTGGGGAATGATATATTCTAAAAGAGGGGGCTAAACCTGAGAGCCCAAAAAAATTTGAACCCAGTTATGATGGAAGTAGTGAAAAAAGAGGTATTGAAGCTCCTAGCTGAAGGGGTGATATACCCAATTACAGATAGTGAATGGGTGAGTTCGGTGCATTTTGTACCAAAGAAGAGTGGGATAACCGTTGTAGAAAATGAAAAAGGTAAAATTATTCCCACTAGGACCACGACTAGATGGAAGATGTGCGTAGATTATAGGAAGTTGAATGCTGCTACTAAAAAAGATCATTTCCCCTTCCCTTAGTTTCTATTATTTTTTGGATGGTTTGTCAGGTTATTATCAAGTGGCCATCGCACCGGAGGATCAAGCAAAAACTACTTTCACATGCCCGGTTAGGACCTTTGCAATGCGCCAGCAACCTTCCAGAGGTGCATGTTTTTAATTTTCTCTGACATGGTTGAGGACTTCATTGAGGTATTTATGGATGATTTTTCTGTATTTGGGTTCCCTTAGTCTGATTGTCTTAATAATTGGCTAAGGTTCTTGAACGATGTATTGAATGCAATTTAACTTTAAGTTGGGAAAAAAGTCATTTTATCGTGACAAGCAGAATTGTTTTAGGCCATGTGGCTTCAAAAAAGGGATCGAGGTTGATAAAGCTAAAATTGATGTTATTGAAAAATTACCTCCTCCCATTAATGTTAAGGGCATTAGGAGTTTTCTTGGGCATCTGGATTTTATAGAAGGTTTATGAAGGATTTTTCAAAAATTAGTCAACCTCTTTGTAAATTGCTTGCTCAAAATGCCCCTTTTGATTTTGATGAAAAATGTTTAAATGCTTTTAACACATTAAAAGAGAAATTGCTAACTGCGCCTATTGTTGTTGCTCCTGATTGGTCACTGTCTTTTGAAATTATGTGTGATGCGTCTAATCATGCTGTAGGGGTCGTCTTAGGACAAAGAATTGATAAATCGCTCCATGTGATTTACTATGCTAGTTTGACTCTTAATGATGTGCAAGTAAATTACACTACCACTGAAAAAGAACTGTTAGCTGTTATTTTCTCCTTGGATAAATTCAGATCTTACATTGTTGGGTCTAAGGTAATTATCCATAGTGATCACGCAACCCTACTATACTTGTTGAGTAAGCCACAAGCTAAACCTAGGTTAATTCGGTGGATTTTGATGTTGCAAGAATTTAATGTTGAAATAAAAGATAGAAAAGGGTGCGAGAATGTAGTGGCGGATCACTTGTCTCGTCTTACTCTTACTGATGATAATACTCTTGCTTCTCATAAACACGAGCATATAATTGATTCTTTCCCCCCCATGAGTGATTATTTGAGGTTACTTCAATTCCTTGGTATGCCGACATTGTGAATTATCTTGCATGTGGTATTGTGAGAACTAACCTTTCATTTCAGGAAAAGAAGATATTTCTATCTACTTGTGGGTTCTACTTTTGGGATGATCCATACTTGTTTATAATCTGCAAGGCTGGAATTATCCGAAGATGCATTCCTGAAGACGAACATAATGATGTTTTGGCTTTTTGTCATGAAATGCACTGTGGTGGGCACTTTAGAGGCCGTAAAACAACCTTTAAGGTTCTACAGTCAGGACTCTACTGGCCATCATTGTTTAAAGACGCACATAATTTTGGGCTGACATGCGATAGATGCCAAAGGACTGGAAATATTAGTAGGAGGAATGAAATGCCTCTGAATAATAACTTGGTAGTTGAAATATTTGATGTGTGGGGTATTGATTTCATGGGCACCTTCCCTAAGTCTTTTGGTTATGAATATATACTTGTTGTTGTTGACTACGTGTCCCGGTGGGTTGAGGCAATCCCCACGAGAACTTGCGATGCTAACACTGTCATCAAGTTTGTGCAAGAAAATATTAAGCAGGTTTGGATTCCCGAGAGCTATCGTTAGCGATGGGGGAAAACATATTTGCAACAAATTATTCGAAAAACTGATGAAGAAAAATGGCATCACAGACAAGGTAGCTATACCTTATCATCCTCAAACTTCCGGGCAAGTGGATACCACCAACAAACAAATAAAGGGGATTTTGGAGAAGACAGTAAATCCTGCAAGGAAAGACTAAGTTACCAAGTTAAATAATGCGCTTTGGGCATATAGAACGGCTTATAAAACAGTTTTGGGAATGAGCCTATATCGACTAGTTTTCGGGAAAGCGTGCCATTTACCAGTTGAAGTGGAGAACAAGGCATATTGGGTTATCAAAGCAACAAATTTCGATTTGGACAAAGCAGGAGTCGAAAGAAAGTTGCAATTATCTGAACTTGATGAGCTTCGCAATGACGCATATGAAAATACGCGAATATACAAAGATAAAGTCAAACGGTTGCACGATAAAAGGATTAGCCATAAAAATCCTGAACCAGGAATGAAGGTCCTTTTATTTAACTAACGGCTGCGATTATTCCCAGGGAAATTAAAATTGAGATGGAGCGGGCCTTTTGAGTTCGAAGAGGTATACCCTTATGAAACGGTAAAATTACTTAATCCAAGGACGCATGAATCTTTCAAGGTGAATGGCCATCGGGTTAACCCATACTTTGAAGGGGTATCTCGAGCTGAAGGAATCGAGAGCATAAGGCTCGAAGAGGTCACTTAAAACCGCACTCAGGTATCGTCAAGCTAAGACGTTAAATAAGCGCTTATTGAGAGGCAACCCAAGTTTTTTTCCTTTTTATATTTTTATTTTTTTCTCTTTTTATTTTCTCGACCAACCGTATCTAATGGTTTGATTGAGCTTTTCTCTTTTTATAAGTATATATATAATAGTTATTAAATAATAAAAAACAAACAAAAATAAAGAAATAAAAATTGCAGGATGTGCGCGGACGCGCACATGTGCGCGGAGGCGTAGCAGGAGGACAGTAGCGGCCATGGGTCGCGCGCGTAGAGGGGGTGCACGGCACACACCTTGGGATGGTACACTGCGCGGACGCGCACAGGTGCGCGCACGCGCACCTGGACAAACAGAGGCATATACAGACGGGCCGAAGGCCATTTTCCCCAATTTTTCTTCCACAAATCTTCTCCAAATCCAACTTAAATCTCTCCCCACCCCCAAATTCGACCTTCACACTTCCAAGGCACTCCGATTAAGTGTGTCTCCTCCACCAATGGCACCACCACGAGGAAGAAGGACACAAGAAGGGACATCTAGGGCTCAAGAGGAAACCCTAATGGCCTCAGTTGATTTAGCCGAGCAATTCAATGTCTCTTTTCCGATCTACTCCGAGGAGGAGGGGCAATGGTATACACGGGTAAGTCAACGCGCTCACCCTCTTCATTTACAAACTTTAGATGATTTGGAATTAAAAGATGAATTTATGGCTCTTGTTGAGGCTTTGGGGTGGAAGAAGCTTATTAAGTTGTCGGGTGTTGCGTATTCGGAGTTGGTAGTTGAATTTTACACCACACTTCATTTTTCTGACGCACATTTGATGGATTTCACTTGTCGATTGCTTGGGGTAGAGTATAAAGTGGACTATAAAGTGATGAAATCTATTTTTGGGTTTTCTACTAGAGGATTGCGATCTATCCCGAATTCGTTTAATGCAAGACAATTTTGGTTGAACCCGACCGATTTTGATAATTTTTCGAGTAAGGGGATGCCCAACGGGTTTATTTAGGACCAGACCATTTATCTTTTTCACAAATTTCTCGCACATTAGTTATTTGGAAAAGATGAAAGTAATAAAGTGACATGCCCGAGTTGTTTTTTTATCTATTGTGCTAAGTCTCGTACCCAACTATGTACTACCGCATTTATTTTTGATACATTCTATCAGATTCAGAAGAAAAGTACGTACAAGCTGGGAATGGGACATTTTGTGTCACTTATTGCCTTACATTTTGGAATTTCTGATGTGGCCGGCCTTAATTATCATGCGGTTGATAGAATTTTCATTACTAAAGCTAGTCTGCTCAGTTCCAAATTTTTGATTAAGGCAGGGGAATTCCGTGATCTTACCAGTAAGCACATATTTGAAACCTGGATCGCGCCTATCTACCCCAGCCTACTACCTTGTGGGAGGCGGTCAAGGCGCAAATGATACCGACACAGATGAACCACAAGCTGCACGTCCCACTGATCCCTTCACCCCGGGCCCATCTTCGGCCCCGAGCCAAGGCCCCGCCACTGGTTGGGACATCATTCTGTCATGCCTTGATTCTATGCAAGGCAACTTTATCTATTTTCAAAATCAGATGACTGATATGCAGCAGCAGATGAATGGCCTCCACACCCTCATGCAAGACATGAGCGACCAGATAAACTCAATTGACAGTCGGGTGCAGAACATCAAATAGAATTTGACGCTATCTTTCTCGCCTCTCCACCCTCTACCACCGACCAAGGATGATCAGTGACGTTCCCAAAAAAATTGTTTGTCTTAGCTGTTTCTCTTTTCTTTCTTCTTGGGTGTTTTCCCTTTGCATGCGAAAGTTTGCCAGTTTTATTTTGCGTGTTATTTTTCACTACTCTAGTTTTTCTATTTTGTTTGTGTTTTTTTTCTCCACTTGGCTTTTGTAGAATCATAGGCGGATGTACTTATGACATTACTTATCAATCTCCGAAATTTTCAGGGACGTATTTTATCTTCTCCTTAATATTCTTTTTCCGCATTGAGGTCATTGCGTGATTTAAGTGTGGGGGAGTACAATTCGTCATTGATAATATAGGTTGACTGCTTGTAATTAAATTTTTACTTTGCCTATTGATTATCCCTTGTTTAATAATAGTGTTATTTAGTTAAACTTGAAATTGATGCATTAATTTGAAACTCAATTAGGAAATGACATCGTCAACTTGATGCATAGGATTTGACTAAGTTGTGAATTAACCATTGTGATAAACGAGTTAGGCGATGGTTAAACAATAATCCAGGTTGTGTGGTTCAAATTACGGAATTTCATTGATATGAATTGAGTTAAATCCTATTTATTTTATGTGTGTTACGAAATTGCTAGCCTTGCGGGAAAAAAACATTACAAGCGCAAAAAAAAAAAGAAAAAAAAATGCATTATAGAACGCTAAAAAGAAAAAAAAATGGAACAATCGAGACTATACTCTGCTGGTTGAGCTGCAATTAGTAACTAGGAGCATTCATGAGCCCTATGTTTGACTTTTACATAAAACGGCGGCTCAAACATGAGTATGATAAACCACCCTAGGAGCCTTTGGAAAACATCCGAAAAATATGGCTAGTACTTGCGTAATTTATGTATGAATATAAGGGTTGTAACTTTTGACACAACTTTGAAATTTTATAAAGAAAACCAAACGCCTTGATTAAATGTTTAATTTTAGCCGAGTTTATTGTGAAAGTTGGGGATCGATGAGGAATAATCGGAGGTGGATAGAACTTGATGTTATGGAGAAATCGATTTTCCAAATAAGCATTATATTTCTTGATTGAGTTTATGGGCATTATTATTTACTTGAGGACAAGCAAAAGGCTAAGTGTGGAGGAGTTGTTTTGAATATTTTTGTGTGTGATTTTTGTGCAATTTTTATTTTTCGTGTGTGTGATTGTACGTATTTTTGTGTCTTTTCGCCCCGTTTTATAGTGTTATATGTTACGTATGGTATTTTTGTTTGTTTTGTAGGAATTCGTAAAAAGAGAACTTGAAAACGGGCTAAAACGGTCAAAAAGGGGCATTACAGGTGAAATACGGTCGGGGAAACCGACGTTGTGTCCGCGCGCAATGTCAAGATTGACGTGAATGTGCGCGCCACGCACAGGTGCGCGGACGCGCACAACACCGGATGGACAACACAAGACGCGTGTGCACCCGCGCGCGCAAGGCAGGCACAAACCGCACGCACAAGGCAAGCGCGCAAGGCCCACACGGCAAGCCGGTACGCGGCGCGCAAGGTGTGCGCACGCGAGCACTGCGCGAGCGCGCACCGGCCGATGTTTCTAGAACTTTTATCCGATTTTCCTTTTCCTTTTTGGATTCTTCTACCTTGTATAGGGCTTAGGCTTATAAATAGCACTTGGAGGATCCATAATTTCATACACTTTCATTCTTAGCACTTTTAAACTTTAGTTTTTGGTATTTTTCTCTTCCATTCAACATTGGGATTGCTTGGGTTCTTCCCCTTGAAGTTATTTTGCTTCTTAATCAAAGAGTAAGATTTCTTCATCTCTTTTGTCTGATTTCAATTGTTGGGTGATTATTATTGTTGCATGATAATATTTATGATTGTTTTCTTTTCTTCAATTGAGATTATGATCTCATTCCCAAGCATGAACTAATTTCTTGGTTCTTGGATTAGGATGAGTTGATTCAAACAAACAAGCATGAGTATTGACTAATTGATTTGCTTTCCTGAATGAATTGCTTTATTTGATAATTGATTGTCTGATCAACTTTTGATTGTTTTGAGGGAATAATTGAGATCGAGAGAAGATATTATTCCTGGACTAAATTTATTCAGGGGGTTAGCTATGAATCAGAGATGTATTATCTAACTTGGGCTTAATGAAAATAGCAAATTATGTTGAGATAGCCATAATCTGTGAATACGTGAGTTATCAGATCTAGGCCTTATATTTACATGTTTGTTATATTTGTTAACCGCATGATCAATTAGTTGATATTCTGCTTGCAAGTTTGATGAGATGATTCTGAAATCCTAAACTTTTATCGATATCATTTTTTGTCGAGTTTAATCATGTTTTGTTTTAAATCATCTTTTTACTCGTTTTTCTTTGGTTTATTAAAATCACAAATTTAGTTAGAGTGTTTAGGATTTATTTTCTGGCAATTGTATTGCATAATAATTATTTGTCGGCTAAGTCTTCCTTGAGAGACGACTTGTGGTTAGCTTGCTACCCTACGATTGATCTCGTTCTCTTGTGAGGATTTCTAAATTTATTTTAGGTGTTTATCGGTCGAACACCTATTTATAGGCCTAAACACACAATAAATAATTCACACCTAATAATGCACTAAGTAATGGGTTTGTTGAGATTAATTCTAAACCATTCATTTTGAGTGGGTTTGTTGAAAATGTCCCACTCAAACATTTGTGTTGCTGGAAGATTCAAGCACAATTACCACTCAAACATTTGTGTTGCTGGAAGATTCAAGCACAATTACAAATTAACATTTTAACGCTCATGTCTACAAGACCTAACTTATTTTTACATTAATACTCGTCAGGTTGAAGGCTTAGAAAACATGTTGAACAGTGATCTCTTTATCCTGGGTACGTTCAAATGGGATACTAACCTCGTTGAGGAATATTTTTGTGAAAGCGATGTTGAACATATCTTAAATATTCCTTTATTTGAGTCACAAGATGAAGACAAATTGATATGGCATTTTTTCAAGACTAGTGAATGTACTGTTAAGTCAGGGTATAGACGTTTAGTTGATTCTATCATTGACAAGAAATTGGGTTGCACTGGAGCTTGGAATAAAAAATTTGGAATTTGAAGATACCCTATTAGGTATCTATCCGCCTCAGATAGAACGATTTAAACAAATACAGACTCGATACAAGCCTATTATATAGATTTTTACTCTAAGACTCAAATATAAAGTAAAATATCAAGAAGTAATGAATAACAAGTATAACATGGGCAAAAACCCTAAGATCGATATTATTTATCGACTCAGGACCAGTTTTTCCCAAACACAAAGTAATCACCACTTAATCAACCCAAAGAGCACAATAGGAAGCCACAAGAGCATTTCCAACACAAGCCCCCAAGGAACCAGAAGAAAATACCCGGATCTACTCGAACCAAAATCCTAGAAAACCCTAGCACTCACTCCAAACCCTAGATCACTCAGAAAATAGGGTATGTTCACAGAGATAGTGGACAGTGTATAGAAACCCTCCGATCTTACACACAAACCCATAATATCACATAGAAATCCACAAAGAGTGTGAATTTTCTAGAGAGAGAGAGTATCATGGAGAAAACAAAGTATCAAGAGAGAAAAGAGAGAAACTCAAGATCAAATTATGAGTTAGGGTTCGGGTAGTAGGGTTTTAATAGGGAGAATGGACGAGCAAGATCAAAGCCAATGAATGGATGGCAAGGATTTAACAGATAGGATCCGCGGACATCAAAGTCGGATCTCGCAATCTGAGTCCATGACCTGAGTCAGAAATGGGTTAGACAACAACTGGGCCTGGTTACTTTGTGGGTTGCATCTTGTGGGCTCAAGACATTAGTGTAAAATGGGTCAAGCCAAAGCAATGGGCCAATAACACAACAATCTCCACCTTTGGCTCATTGTGATTCCACTAGACATACTTGTGAAATATAACTAGTCATTATCATCACCTAAATGCCTACTTCGCCCAAAGCTAGGTAAGACTTTAGCCATAATAAGCACAAAGCAAATCATGGCACCAGTGAACACAAAGTAAACTGGATTTCATTTGGACTTATACAAACACACAACAAGTACATATGCAACTTTTGGACAACGCAACAAACACAAAGTAAGCTACTAGCCCAAGAGAAAGTAACCAGGGTAAACTAATCACCAGTGTCAAAATTCAGAATTTTTAAACAAGTTTTGAACTTAGATATGGGTAGACACTTAGTACCCATATCCGCACAGTTGTATTCAGAAGCCACTTTTTCGAGATAGATTAAACATTTTGAAACTATATCTCTTATAAAGTGAAAACGAACATCAATGTGTTTAGTTTTGTCATGAAAAACTGGGTTTTTACAAAGTTGAATACCTAATTGAGAATCTGAAAATACTACAACTTTTTCTTTCAAAAAACCAATTTCAGAAATAAGACCTTTAAGCCACAAAGCTTCTTTTAAAGCTTCAGTTACAACCACATATTCTGACTTTGTGGTAGACAAATACACTATGTGTTGTAACTAAGATTTCCAGCTAATGCAGGAACCACAAAGTGTAAAAATATAAGATGATGTAGATTTTCGATATCTTTATCATTTGCATAGTTAGAATCAACATAACCTTTCAAAACTATGTCATTCTCACATTTTGAAAACTATAAGCAGTTATATGTAGAGTGTCTCAAATATCTCAACAACCATTTAAGAGCATTCCAATGCACCATACCTGGATTAGACATATATTTACTAACACAAGAAACAGCATAAGCAATATGAGGCATAGTACTAACTATTAAATACATCACAGATCCAATGGCATTAGCATGATGAATGTTTTGCATGGCAAGCATTTCAGCCCCAGTCTTTGGGGATTGATCCCTACTTAACAAGAAATGAGATGTAAGAGGAACATTAACAGATTTAGCATTCACCATTAAAAAATTTTGTAGAATCTTTTTAATGTAAGAGGACTGATGCAAATAAATGACTGACCTATTTCTATCTCTATTTATGTTCATGCCCAAAATTTTCTTAGCATCACCAATATATTTCAAGTCAAATTTTGCACTCAAACAATTTCTAACATGATCAATAGACTTAATACATGGTCCAGACAAGAGCATTCCAAAGCATATTTTATTCTGTTGATAGATATATTTGTCAAACTCAACTGATAATAATTGAATCAAAACAAGTGTTGTAAAACTTATTTAACAAAAAGGGTGTAAGCCGTTGTTAAAAACCAAGTAAATTGAAATTTTAAAGAGCTCATTTCACTCAATCGAGTTATTCTATCAACAGCTCAGTCGAGTCTGTTGAGTGGTTAACTCTCCTGTTGAAGTTGAACTAAGCTGTCTCAAAAGGACTAAACTGCTACTTGTGTAAAAACTCTGATTTAAAGATCAAAACTTAAAAATTGGTTAAGTCTATTCAACCCCCCTAAACTTAACACAAACACCCCAATGGGATCTACAGTAAGTATCGAATGATTTTGAGCAAAACTATGGGGAAGAAATCGTGGAAATTCCAGTAGTTCTATTTCAAATTCCTCTTCTACTTCTTGTAGTTATCCTAGTTTGTTTGTTGTTTTTTGGTGACAATATCTCACAATTTTTTATGTTTGGATTGGAGTGTAAATATAGTGATTTTTCGCGGTTGATTAAAATGAATTTAAGTGTGGTGTTTTAGGAGATTGTCAGAATAATGGTAACCATGACTAGAGGGTACTATGCTAGGTCTTTGATTGAATAAACACGAAGAAGAAAAAACATTGTAGAACTTGAACAATACTCATAATAATACATTTCAGGAAAATATAAGCACTTTTAAGAGAAAACTAATACTTTTCAGAGAAACTAATATTACTAATTTTGTTATTTTGAAAACATATAGGCGTTGTTTGTTTATGTTTCCAAGCCTCCAATTCCAATTTCCAACTATTCATAGAAATAAAATCATGTTTGTTTATAAATTTTCCAATAGAAATCATCATTTTCACTTTCCATTTTTCACACAAAATAACATTTCAAACCTATAATTTTCATTCTCAACCCTATACACTACCTACATCACCCATCAATCACTATTCTCATTTTTCTTATCCAAATATATATGTGGGACCCTTCATTATTAACTTTATCTACTTAAAATATTACTATATATATTTAATGGGACTCACTAGCCTACAATCTTACAAATATAATATTATATATTCAATTAAAATATTCAACCACCATCAACTTTTCAAATTATTATATACATAAAATACCACTTCAAAACTACACAATCAAACATAATCTCATTTTCAAACCTACATAAAACCCATTTTCATTCACTCATCCAAACATAATTCCAGTTTCCACACGAAAACCAATAAATTCTCAAAATTCATTTTCCAATACTAGAAACTAGAAATGATCCATGGAAACATAACCATACAAGATACTTTTTAAAATAAAGTGATGCTTTTCTAATAAAAAATGGTACTATTAAATGAAGTTGTATGTAAATTTGCAAATAAATAATCATATTTATTACTTTGAAAACGTATACTTTTTGAATAAAAAGTGATACTATTTTAATAAAAAATGATACTTTTCGAGTCTAAAGTGATACTATTTTAATAAAAAATGTTAAGGGGGCCCACCAATGCAATTTTGTTACTTTAAAAACATATACTTTGTAGAATAAAAGTGATACTTTTATTAATAAAATAACTTTGCATGTCAATGACCAGTTTTGTTCTTTCGGAAACGTATACTTTTCAGAGTAAAAAGCGATACTTTTACCATCGCCCCATAGTCATAGAGGTAATGTCCACCGCCCTAATATTACAAAAATGCCACTGCGCCCTGATGTTGTTGTTTTACCTCCTTATATTACAAAAATATCACTGACCCAATACAAAAATGCCACCGGAATTGGAGTGGATCCATCTTGGGCATTGGATTGGATCTGTCTTACGGATGTCCTATATGAGTTTTTGCCTATTTGTACCTCTTATGATTTGTAATGAAATTTCTTTCCAAAAAAAATAGAATTTGAAATTCATTATATAATGACTTCATCCAAACAACTCCAATTGACTTGTTATTATGGAATTGAAACCTTTAACTCCAAATCCATCAATCCAAATGGAGCGTTGATGTAAGTCAATTCCAAATGCATATGTAATACTTGATGATATGGTTTTATGTTCCGATTTTGGGCTGAAGACCACTCTTCTTTAAATACTGCAAGAGAAAAACTTATTTGCGGTTAAATGTCTAAAATGTGAGGCTGCGATTGGATGTGGAAGGGATTCCATTTCTGTTCTGCTGGAGAATTTTTTTTGACTAAACATGCGATTATTTATGAAAATTTTCAGAAAATATACTATTCTCTCACTTTTATTTTTTCTCTTTTTTTTCTCTTATCAATCACATTTCACTATTCACCCACTCATATATTTCTAACTACCAATCATATTCAATCATTATTTTACTATTTTTAAATCAAATCGTTACTTTTTCATCTCACATCCAATCACACTCTCAAAAATCATCTTTTTTCTTCCAAAATTTCTTGTTACCACTGTTTTCTAGCAAAATGAAAATTTTCAAAAGGAAAGCATATTCAATCGCGCCCTAAAATATCTACATTAAAATATGTGAAAGTTTTATTGGTGATACAGTTAACATAATTTTCGTTCAATCATAATAATGATTATCAAGAATTTAAATAATAATAAGAAGAAGAAACTAAGAAGTCATATTTCATTATTACCAGTAACATCATATAATGGCAACAAAAAAAATTGTGTTTGTTTTAATATAAAAAATTTATAATGTCAAATATACATTGTGATTTTGATATATATATATATTGTCTAAGTTATTATTTATCAATTTATAATTTTAGTTTGATTTAAAAAGTATCTTATTAAGATGACGATGGGAAATGAGAAGACATGTATCCATACATTTAAATTATCAAACATATTTATCTTAGATATATAAGTCAATCATCCAACAAAGTGGAATAGAAAATTTGGAACCTTTTTTTTTTTTTTTTTTTTTGGAGGGAAAAAAAATCGGGAGCCAATTTGAATGGTTACAAAGAAGCCAGGTTAACAATTTTTATATTTTGGACCCTGGACAAATTTTGGGACGGAATACATCTCCTGTTCGACGTCCACAATATATGAAAAATGTTTTTAAAGTAATTATTTTTTTTTAAGGATCAATATTGTGCATTTGTGCTCCAGTGGTTGAGCCGTATGTTGTAAAGACAAATGACCCGGGTTCAATTCCATACGAGTGCGTAAATCCCCTCCCCAAATTCCCCTATTGTACAAAAAAAAAAAAGTAAATATTTTTTTAAATGAAAACTGCAAATAATTGGCTATATATTTTGTTAATCATATTGCTTTAATCATGTTATAATGCTACAATAAAATGTTTCGAAAATATTTTTTAAAATTATAAAATGAGTCACTCATATCCAACAAAAACTTATAAATTTACACAATACAACTTTTATAGAAGTCTTTCTTAATTCAAACCTGGAACGATCAAAACATTACAATAATAACATCCACTAATAAATAATCTCACCATGATGTTAAAACATCTATAAGAAAAAAGGACACCATTTTCTAGTCCTCAGCTTGGCTTAAAAAACTTCAGTTTCAGTCCATTATTCACCATGCTCCAAATACCACCAATGGAGAAAGCCAAACTAAAAGCAACACCCAACCAGCCTAATACCCAGTTCAAATACCAATTGAAGCTATACTTAATCGGCTTTTTAATGAGAACCCACATGAAACACGGGTAAGCGAACGTGACCGGAAGAGTAAGCCCACCTAATAAACCAGCAAGGCTCGACAAGAACGGAAGTGCCACACCTATGAGCAACGAGATGAACCCGTAGAACACTCTGAAACCCGAGCGGACCCAAATCGAGCAAGGCCGGTTAGTTCGGCTGGTGTAGCCGGCTTCAAAACTATCGAACACTGGCATGGAGTAGATTTGGAAGCTGCTCAAGCAGTTGAACACGACGAGAAGAAATGGCATAGCGAGAAGCCCCCTGGAAATGTCGTGACTGTGAAATGCGAATAGCGCGTTCAGAATTCCTCCGGAAGGCATCTGCAATATGAAGAAATGCACTATGTGTCAGCATATGTGAAACTGACATTACACCTCTCAGCTCAAGTTCACATCGAATTGCAGAAATTCTTTATTCAATGATAAGGGTTAATTTTTGGAACATAAATAGTTTCCAAGAATTGAGTATGATGTTGCAGAAGTTATTTCAGTCGGGCTTCACATGGATCATGAAATTAGCCAAATATTGAAGGTTTTAATTTAAGGAATCATGGTATAGAGAAATGGAGTTAGAGAGAATTGAAAAAAAAAAACTAACTAAACAGTTTGATAGATGATAAAAGCAATTTTCTTACAAGCACAGAAAGTAGCTTCGGTCATACCTTACAAGCACAGAAATGGAGTTCACATAGTGTGTAGTTTTTTGGGTGAGGGGCGCGGGAGACACAAAACATAAAAAAAGAACAAGAAAAAGGCTAGGGTTTTGTTCAAAAACATAAATTACTCTCTCATATCTCAATATCCTCCAACTCCAACCAAACGTCAAGAATAAGAAGAATTTATGTTTGATGAAGGAGAGGATGAAGGTTAAGAAGAATACGAAGAAGATGAACTATTTGATGATGATAGGGATTATTATATTGATATTGAGCTTTAGTTTAGATTATTTACAACAATATGATTGTTTGGTAAACTGTGTGTTTTAGTTTGAAATTTGGTACTGTACTTAGAAGTTAGACATTTGAAGTGTGTTTTAATCAAATTTATCATTTTCATTACTATTTTTTCTAATCATGTTTGCGAGATACGCGCCTCAGAGCGAGGCGCTACCATGACCCTTGCGCCATTAACAACTATGTACACATATTATATAGTCAAAAACAAAGAAATATAATTCTCCTTTCCGAAATTTTATCTTATGAGGTTTCTAGTAGGAAAAGGAGACTTACGAGGTTTCCGTAGGCCCAATAACCTCCAATAGAAACAGGAAACAAGCACATAGCAATAAAGACATAGGCAACTTTTGCTCCTCTCCACATCGGCACATGCGCTGGTTTTTTGAAGGTCGATGGCATTGTCGCCTAAAAGATGTAATAAACAACAGTTTATCATAAATGGAAATATAATAGCAGTTTCCCTTGTATAATTCTCATCTAAATAAGTGTATCCACTAATATCTGTAAAGCAAAAAAGTATATACAAAGAGAGCGTATACCTGAATTTCAAGGACTAAATTGTGGCCTCTAAAAGCGAACGCCACTATTCCAAGTGCGTTCAAGAGGGAAAAAACAGAAGCCGTTAAGGTAGGCAATGAAAGCGGTTCATACGAAAGGGACGGCGGTCGTTGTTGGCTCACAGAGAGCGTCCACACCATGGTGGAGTAGGTAATCGCCGTCACCGCACCGACGAGCGAGAGGCCGGCAATAGAGTTGAGGTTTGGGAGTTGGGATAAGACGATGCAGAGGGACGTGAATACGAGATACCACTCGACGGTTGTCAGAGGATTTGACGAACAAAGCGGGCCGCATACAATCTGGAAGAATAATTTCATGGTCTCCCCTCCAACGAGAATTAAGGCTGTTGCTGTCCCGGCTGATAGGTATACGGTCGGAAAGAGAGCAAGCCAGACACCTAACCGCTCCCCTAAATAAAATAAAGGTACATAAAAAAACAGAAGTAAATATATATTGTAAGGAACAATGATATTATTGGTATTACGCATTCGTGTTTCGATTTCACAAGAAATTATGATATACGTAAAACCGATGATGTTTATTAGGAAGCCACTTCGTAAAATGGATAGACACTCTACTTTTCCAGTATGAGACAGGTTTAGTGATTTTACGAGTTATTCAGCAGGTCAAGTTTGATATATTTTTTTTTCTTTCAATTGTAAGAGCACTCACCAAATGCTGCCTGAGCAAGTTCGACATATCTGTTATATCTCTTTCCTGGAACTGCCTCATGCAGCTGAACAAGTATCCACAACGTGTATAATTGCCAAATGTAGGCTATGATTAACGAGATTATTCCCCAACTCCTAAAAAAAAAAAACAGAGAGAAATAATGAGAAACTTTTCATAAATTCAAGGATTTTTTTTTTATTGATATTTACATTTGTCTTCCACCGAGTAAATAGATTAATTGTAGAAGTTATGTTAGTGGAGTCAAACATGAAACATGACAAAACTCGGAATGGTACTTAACATTCTGAGATTATGTAATGAAGTCACATTTAGAAGGTATATACTATATAGGTGTCGCTTAGCTGAAAAAGGGTCTCTTTGAGTTAAGAACACTATTAATATTCATAAGGAAAAAAAAAATAGAGACATCATTTTTGTTGCTCAACAATATGTGCACTATTAACTAGGGGAAGAAATGAATTAAACTGAGTGATTGAAACAGAGAAGTTTTATGTATGAAAAAGCAACAATGATACCAATCAAACATAAACTACAAGGCAATGACCATTTACAAACTGTTATGGTTCTTAAAATAATAAAAAAAGATAAAAAAAATATATATATATATATATATATACTTGAAGGACCAAATTGCAATTGGCAATTCTATGAGAAAACAAAATTTAAATGGATATCATGCGCTTGAGGACGTTTCTGAGTGTCTCTGCAAATCAAGTTCGTGATAGCATTGGGGAAAGTAAGAAAAACAAATTGAGAGCAGAAAGATAATTAGCAATTGAAGCCACCAAAACACAGCATAGTCAAAGATAACGACATCTTGTTTATATATTTAATGGGAAAATTGCAATTTACGTCATGTCTCTCTAGGGGGTAGACAATAATGCTATAACAGCAGAAATAACTATCTGCAAAAAAAAAAAAAGTCTATGCGTCTATATTTCTGACCAAATCATAGAAACCAATTTCGCTTCGCGTTAGTGTACATCCCCACGTGGGTTGGCATATAAGCAGGGGCGGACGGAGGGGGACAATGGGGCTGCTTCCCCCAAAATTTTCCAAAATTATTTTTTTCCCCAATAATTTTTTTATAACTAAAATAAAGGAATTTTCTTACAATTGCCCTCCCAAAACTTTGATAAAAAACTTCAAATAGTTGTGTTTTACAGTTGCCCTCCAAATTTTTTTTTTTTTTTCTCGTAGTTTAAATATATGAACTCGGTCCATTTTTCGCCCCTCAAAGCCGAAATCCTGCGTCCGCCACTGCATATAAGTGAGCTGACATGTTGATTGTGATAAACTCAAAAAATAAACTCTTAAGGATGTCCATAGATGTAGAATTGGTTTTCATATCAACGGGTTCGGCCAGATAACGTGTATATTTTTCCTGCAAATTTTGAATTTCCGATGACCAAATGACTGAAATCTGAGAGTTATTTGAAAATTAGAGGATTTTATTTGTAATGTGATTTATGCATGACTATTATTGCAAAACCTCCATGACAACATTTGCAATTTAGTCTACTTTTAAAAAAGGGAGAAAAAGGAACAAAACAATAGATTCAACAGGGGAAGCTCCATCTTCAAGCAAGCAAACAGAACGCATAATTTTACACACTTAACTAGGATAAATCCCGAGAGTAGCTAGTTTATCTAAATCCAAAATAAAAATTAAAAGCATTAAACCTGAAAGAATCAGAATTCATACCATCCAAGAAACGAAAAGGCGACGGGCAGGACCAAAGCCTGGAAGCCAACACCGGCGTTGAGATTGTGAAAAGCAGCATAATGTGCATTCCCATTGCGAGATTCAGTAATGGGGAGCCAAGCATCTTGAGGGTTTAATTTAGTCAAGTGTCCCACCTCCTCCAAATACCCCTTCATATTTACCAGCACCCTTTTCATGGGTGTGCCAATGGGGCTCAAGAATCTCGGAGATATGAATGAGGTTGGCGTCCATGACTTGGCGGTGCCTGGCGGCGCTTGGCCTCGCGGCGACCTCTGCCCTGACGGAGTCAGTATCTCCGGCGTGGAGGCGCGTGGCGTTGCCGGTATTGATATCAGCTCCGTCTCTGGCCTTTCCTCCATTAACTCACGCACGCCAAGTTACTGATGAAATGTCTCAAAGGGTTCTTTTCTCTTTTTTTTCTCCTTTTTCTTTAGTATGCAGTGAAGGTGTGAGAGTGAAGTTAAGTGAGAAAGTGTGTGAAAAAGTGATGACTACTTTGACTGTGAGCAGTGAGAAGAGTGAGCATGCAAATTGATGTTGGAAGTTTGCAAAGATGTGATCTTGGCTGTTGTTTTCATCTCTGCACGAATCTCTATGTGTGCGTGTGTGAGAGAGAGAGAAGGAGAGAGGGGGTGAAATGGGACCTTTGATTTGAGCTCTGTTTTCTGACTGGGGTTTTGAAATTTTAGCACTGCAAAGACATAAATAAATACTTCAATATCTGAAGTGGGATGGTCTGATCACTGATGGTGATGGCATCAAGATGAAATCCTGGGAGAGGTGGGGGTACAAAATGATCATGACAAATAATGGTGATTTCAGGCGTGGTGGTAACTGGACAGCTAGAGTTTTCTTTTTCTTTCTTTGGAGTTCAACGGCTAATTTAAAAAAGGAAATTATACTAAGTATTTTACACTTTGTTATATATGAATTATTTTCCAGTTACATTTTATCATATAAACTATTTAAATTTTTGTATTTTGCCTTATATGGACATTTTTACCCCTAAAATTTTATTTTTCTTAAAATAATAAAAATAGTTCATTACGATCATAATCAACTCATCATGCTTCCGTATAAAAAATCAATAATCTCTTAGATTCATACATTATTTGACTAGAATGTAGAGCTGTCGAAATGGAACAATAGTAAAAACAGGGTCGGGCCGGGCCGGACCAAACAGTAGTCAGGCCGCTAATTTTGGAGCTCAACCCACAAAATTACAATATAAAATTCGGGCCCAATGGGCAGCGACAAATTAGGGATTGTAATTTCGACCCGACCCGCTTTGCCCAATGAGCTGGGCATCACTTATGCCCCGCCCCGCCTATATTTTTTTAATATTTTTAATATATATTTTCCATATATAATATATATTATACTATAATTTTTATCTTTTAATATTATATCTAACATTTATAAATTGAAAATAATATTTTTGTAAAGAATATTTGATAAATATATTAACAATAAATATTTAATTCCTTTTTTTCTATTTAAATTTATTTAATATGGGGCAGAACGGGTCGACCCGACCACCCCGCCTCGTTCTAAGGACGGAGCGAGTCTGAGTATCCAGATACCCGACCCTACTTATTGCCATCCCTAGGCCTAATAGGCTCGGTGTTTTTCGGGCCTAAAAATTAAAAAAATATAATTTTAATCAATTACCAATGAAAATATTTGTCACTAACTTAAATATTCAACTACATTCTAGTAGAGTCAATTCCACTTGACGAGCATGCCCGATATGCGATTTTTACTATTTGTTAGACAGACTAGGTCGGGCTAGCCAGCATTTTGACATCTCTACATTCTTGACAAACAATATATGAATTTAAGATATTATTGATTTTTTATACGTAAGCATGATGGGTTGGATATGATCCTAATGAACTATTTTTATCATATCTTTATTGTTGGCTATTTAGAAATTATGTATTTGGACTAAGAGATATTTCCTTAGTAGGAAGATGATGGATTTTCTTGATTCTTTTCAATTTTGACTTAGTACAAAATGACCAACTCTTATATATACTAAGACAATCAGTGGTGTATCCAGACGACTTTGTTACTCCTAGCCCAAAATTTTCCCCCCCAAGCTCAACTATTTTTCCCCTTAAATTTATTAAATATATATTTATTTCTTTATTGATTTATTTTTTCCCACAGAAAAAATGGGACGAAAAAAATTTAGGGTGCGTCGGGGGCCAAGGAGATCCTCCTTGGATCCGTCCCTAAAGATATCTATCGAATCAGTGACTAGGATTTATTTGATTCATATTCCTTGTGTTATGTTTCATTTGGATTCTAACTCAAATTTTCCGCAAAAATACCAAAAATGGTGTATGTATTTTATAATTTGTAGAAATAATTTTGAATATTAATAAAATGAAAAAAAAAAAAAGTGTAGGTGCTATTTTGATTGGCGCTTACATACATCTAACAAATTTAAAAAAGACAAAGACTTGAGTTAGACCGTCTCACGGGTTTGTTCGTTCAACTGATCCAACCCGACCCGGGTTTTTGTAATTTCATGCATCAAATGTATTTTTGTAATATTCTGGGGCGGTGCCATTGGATCTCCGGTGGCATTTTCGTAATATTAGAGGCATTTAAAAGTATTAGTTTTTCTCATGAAAAGTATTAGTAATTCCCTTGAACAATATTTTTAGTGGCTCTTATGAAAAGTATTTATTTTTTGCCTCAAAAGTATTAGGAATTCACCTAAAATGCATTAATTGTCCCCTTGAAAAGTATTAGGCAGTAACGTAATATTAGATAACCCTCAAAAGTATTAGTTTTCTCGTTGAAAAATATTTAGCACGTATTAGTAATCCCCTGGAAAATTATTAATAACCCCTTGAGCAGTTTTTTAGTAATTCCCATGAAGAGTATTGGCTTTTTGCCTACAAAAGTATTAGTATTCTCCCTAAAACTTATTTATAATCTTATTGAAAAGTGTTAGGTTTTTCGATTAAATGTATTTTAGTATTTCTCCTGAAAAAAATATTACTAGTCCTACCAAAAAGTATTAGTATCCCTCCTAAAAATTAAGTATTAGCAGCGGTCAATGGATGTCGTTGTTGTATTGCTAGTGGTTCTGCGGGTCAATAGGCGAATTGATCGCAGACTGGGTATTTGGGTCCGTCTAACGAATCGACATGACACTAATCCTTTAAAGAAAACTTTGTTGTAGGCGCCCTTCTTATAGTAGGCGCCATTTAAAGTGGCGCCTACTAGGGATGGCAGGGGGATGGGTAGACACGGGTACCCACCCGCCCAAACCCTAATGGGACGGGTATGAGTAAGTTTATTTGGGTTTGAGATGGGTGTGGGTAGGGTACGGATTTACCCCCTAGGGTACCCTCTACCCGAACCCACTTATATAATTGAGTATCCGTGGATGCTCGACCATATAACATCCATTTAAATATTTCAATATAATATAATAAAAATATTTTTAGAATAATTAAGAAATATATTTGCTTAAATAGAGGAGTCCAACATAGATTTCCATTTTGGGCAAAATATATATAGGACTGTTACTATCTTTTATTTTATCAAGCTTAATAGAACTCGATGTATGATGATATAATTATATGGATTGAATGATGTATTAGTTGATCGACTAAATCTATGCTTCTTTTGATTTGGTTGATGAATAGTCTTATATAATAATTTATTTTTGTTAGAGTACCTATTTAAATAACCATTTAAATATTACTATTTTTTTATAAAATGAACGGGTTTTGGGCGGGTATGAGTAGTATGCGGATATTAGCAAATGAGTTTGGGACGGGTATGGGTAATATGTGTAACTTTTAATAGGGTTTGAGATGGGTACGAGTAGTAATAATATTATATAGTTCGGGTATGTGTATTCTTAAATGGGTGGATATTCTACCCATTGACATCCCTAGCGCCTACACTTAAAATGTTAGACCCTATAGATATACCCAAAAGCGTAAATTTGAGTGGCAATCGCAGTATTCTGTTAAAATAGTCGAGTTCAATGGTACCGTTTATGTCTACTTTATTTGATAATTTGTCTGAAATTGATATTGGGATTGTCACTTTTAATTTGTTATTTTAATTTTAAATTTTATTTAAAATTTAGTTTGAATTGTTTTTAAATAAGAATTAATTTTTCAAAATAAATATTATATTTCAAAAAATATCTTCTCAATTTAATTTTATATAATTATGCATTTTAATCCTCATTTACAACTCTATATTATATTGGGTCTGTTCAAAACATGTTGGTCCCTTTCTCAAAAAAAGAAAAAAAAATGTTGGTCCCATTTACTAGTCTTCATTTCATATTATAAAATGCTAGCATATCTAATTTTGTATTTGTTAGCAATTTGAAGAGATCGTGAATATAAATACATTCCTTTTCTTGGCGTGATATGTAATCGAACATTTTCGGACTACTAAGATAATGACTCCATTGATATTTTAAATGTTCATCAAAATATTAGAATTAAAAAATATCACATTACATATAGTCAAATGTTTACTAAATAATCACGAGCTTGTAGTTCAAGTGGTATCGTCCACCTTTTGTAAGAGTGTTAACAGGGTTGACCTTATGTCTTTTAGTTTTGTTAAAATTTATTTCTTCACCTCCAACAACTACTCCCAACTTATTAAAAAAAATACCTTACTAAATACTGTGTAAAAATATTTTTGTTCGCTTTTGTTTAAAATAAGAAATATAGTATTTGGATTAATCATAATTTTATGTAGACCATACATATTTAAAAATGAAAAATTTGTTACTTTTTTTACACGAAACTACTTAATATGTGAGTAAGCTTATAATACTATTATATGTGCATAAAAGGACGTAGCATGTGAATAAATTTTAAAATTAAATAATTCTTTTAATCAAAATGAGTCAAATATTCTTTTAAATAATATAAAAAAATTGTGAACATCGAAAAAAACCAAACGATTTGTTAAAGAAAATTGAAGAAAGTGGAATTTAAGGAAAATGAGTGGTGAGAGATATGGAGCCAGTGCGCGTGGAACTTGGGATGCTGTAACGCTCCGACAACGATGTATGCGAAGACATCAAAGTTCGAATGATGTTGACCGCATTACCTCCTTGATTACGTGTCAGTAGTATATTATTGGAGTATTTGCAAAAACTTCTACTTTTAGACGAAGTGATTTATTATAGCAAAAGTAGAATTAGTTGAGAATCAAAAATTGGTAGTATTTGAAAATAGAATTAAAAGTTGAGAATGAGAAGTTGAGAGCGTTTGGTGAAAAAGTAGTAAAAATACTTATTTATTTGTAAAATTCAAACTAGAACCAAAAGCAGAATCTAAAACACCCATCTCCCGGCTTTTAGATTCTGATTAAATGAAGCAGAATTAGAAGCAGAAATTGGTATATGCAAACACTAAAAACTCATTTTTTAAGCAAAAAACTGAAAAACACTTATTTTTAGTGTTTGCAAACACTCCCTATATTTACTGAAGTAATATTTTAGTGATGTAATGAAGGGGGAGTGTTGTTGGTATATACCTAATTAAATGCTATTGGGTGCAATTAGGTTGCATCCATATTTGGGTGCAATTAGGTTGTATCCATATTTGAGATAATAGTGAGTCATGTTTATCTAAAACTTCTCTCGTTAATACTCTAACTGAGATATGAGATTGAAATATATATTGATATATGTCTCTATAATATCAGTCTAACTGAAAACATCGTTCTCCAATGAAAAAAAAATCTCTCTCCTATCTCTCTCCTTAAATTCTTCAAGGGTTTAAGGTGACATCAAAGTAAATAACTCTCGTAGTTATTTACACCAACGAGAAAGATAGTTCGTGATCTTGTTCGCGGTTCAACCGATCTACGGGGTTCGTTCATTGCACGCAGTTCAATCAAGAGGAGGCTTGTAGATGGCTTAATCATGGATCAAACGGGAGGCCTATAGACGGGCTCAATTCTAGCTACGTGGATCGACAGTTCCACTGCAAATAGGTATACTTGATCCACCTTATACGTGCAAATATGTGATTTATGTTTTAGTCCATATTTGCTAATAGTGGTATCAGAGCCATTAGGGCTCGTTCTCGCCTATTTAATATGCTCGCGTTTGATGATACACGTGATCTGATTTTTTATTTAAAAAATTTGAATCTGTACTTTTGTTTTTATGCATGCAATATTGGTGTAAAATTGTAGATCTCGGAAAGACAATTAATTTGTTATATTGTGCATGAAAAACGGATTTGAAACGAAAAAGATATGTGGAATAAACGTTTTTGGAGAGAAAACAAAATTGTGCATAGTTTGCAAGTTTGCGATTTTTCCTTGTTATGCGTGCAGATCAAAGCCCGTTTTTCTTTTTTTTCTATTTGAAATCTGCATCGGTTTCGTGCCTTAAGTCAAATATTTTGATTTTGTGGTTGGTTTTTATTCGGCACTTTAATTACATGAAGAAGCAGAAGTAGCCATGCGGAAGCGCACACCATGTGGTCGCTGACATGGCGCCATTTGGCGTTACATGTTTGCTGACATGGTATTGGGGGCCTGACATGGCGCAACGGTCGCACTTGTGGACTGGGCGCTGACGTGGCCATCACGACTGACATGGCGCGCCGGCTGCCATGCGGCAGTTGGCGTTACATCTGTTTGGACGCCATACGGGTGATGATTTGACGCTGAGTAGTGACTAATTGGATTATCTTTTTGCTTAATAAAAAAGAGATTATTGCTCTCACATAGATTTGAACACTAGATATTTTATTATGCCTAATGCATGTCAACCACTAAGTTAAAAGGATTATTTGTTATTATGCCAACATGTTTTTTTATTTGTATAGAAGCTGGTCATTAGATTTTTACTTGCATGATGATGTATATGAAAAATATTTTGCGCACTGGGAAGCTTGCAAATTTATTTTTTGTGCATTATTATTTTTTTGGTTATAGTTTTAATGCATGTAAAAATATTTTGCGCAATTTATTTCTTGCAAAAAATTGTTTTTGCTCATTAAAGTTCTTAAAAAAATTATTTTCTGCACATGAGAATGCTGACAAATTATTGTTGTGCGATGTGATGCAAGCAAGTATTATTTTTTACAAACTAGGATGCTTGCAAGAATATTTTTGTGCATAAGAGGGTATGCAAAATTATTTTTTACGAATGGTGCTTGCATTCATATTTTTTTGAATGCATTGTGATGCATGACAAAATTATTTTTTTATTGGTGCGTGAAAAATATTGGAAGAAGTATTATTTTTGCGCATTATGATGCAAGCAAAAATATTTTAATGTGATTAATGTAATTTATGAGTTGCATGCTTTATTAATTGCTTATGTGTTTGCATTTTTTTGTGATGCAATTAAATTAAGTTGATACAATGTGAATTACTGTACTTTTTGCATAAATGGACATTGACATACGGTGTTCATGTATTTGAATATACTGTTTTATATTAATATTATTTGTGAAAGTTAATTTTTGACAATGATGGTAATTTGGTATCCTCATTTATTTTTCATTTATTTTCTAGATTGATGTAGTAGGCCTCAAAAATATGTAAAAAATATTTCGAGGCATGTATTAGTTGAGCCGATTTTTGGAGGTTATGTAACATCAATTTTACGGGGATATATTCTGTTTTAGCATCATAAGTCTAAATTTTCTCCAAATGATGCACTATATGTTAATATCGCCCTATTTTTCATAATTATTCGTATCGCATGGTTGCATGCAGAGACGAAGCTACTTACTGGCTAAGGGGGGCACTGGGCCCCCTGAAATTTTGAAAAGTTCTATGGGCATTTGGGTAATTTCTCTTCATAACCTAGAAAAATTATCAAAAAAATAGGAAAAATGGTTATTGTTGTTGTTTTCCTTTAAAAAAAAAAACAGTTGAGAGGAGTAATTGGAGGGAAGAGGATAAATCTCAAATAAACTGAAAGAGTTAGGGTTCGAACCCTAGTAAATGCCCTTACGAAGGGTAACTGGTACCAAATGAAAAATGGTTGTTTTTAAACATATTATTGTATAGAAATATTAACTTCAATTCCTTCATTCTTCTTTTCCCCATCCCATTTGTGAATCTTGAAAAACTTTTGAGTTCTTATCAATTTCTTTTCCTTTCTAAAAATTTTGTATAATTTTTCTCTACCATAAACTTGAGCCATTGATTATTACTTGTTTACTACGCAACCAAATGAGAGATGAGCTATTTATATTTTTTTAGTTGATGTATTATATTCCTTTTTTATATTAATGTTAGTTGGCCCCCCTACACGAAATTCCTGGCTTCGTCACTGGTTGCATGCATGGTTTATATATGGACATTGATAATTTTATTCATGGATCAATACTTTTTATTTTGATCTTCAATTCGATGGGAGATGATTACTGGCCTTGGTGGCAAATTTTCGATCTCATTGAATTGAAGAAAAGAATAAATATTACTTGGATCCAGAATAAATTTTTAGTTCAGTACCTAATTATTTGCGCAATTTATAGAAAAACGTTTTTAGACCAAACTCACCAACTTTAGTTTAGCCAATTTAGCAAAGAAAATAGACAAGGTATCCAAGATTGTCGCGATTGAGACGCGACCAATATTCTTTGTGGATTAAAGAAAGTATTTGCTCTTTATTTATTTAAGTCGCACATGTAAGAATTTAATTGCTCGAAATTATCGTAGTTGAGCTGTTGCCAATATACTTTTAGGTCAAAAGTTAAACTTTGCGCTTTAATTTATTTAAGCTGCAAATTTAAAAATTTAACAAAAGGGTTTAAGCTCTATTTTCAGAATACGAGCTTGCTCACAAGTAAAAACTCTAGTTGTCCAAAAATTCGCTATTTGAGTTGAATTAAAGATATTAATAACTTGTGTTATTATTAATGAAAATCGTCTATCTAGAGTCTGATTATAAAAAGTTGAGAAATACACAAGTAAGTGCACTTGTCACTTATGCTGACCGACATAAACCAACTCGGGTGAATGTTTGAACAAACATAATGTAGCTTGACAAGAGTAAAAGCTAAAACTAGAACTATAAATTGATCCATCAAGTGACAAGACGTGTCACCTTATTGAATGAGTCAATTAAGTGTCAACAAATATTAAGTGTACTTATGAGACTGGGAACTTCGCTCGTAATATTACTGAGATGACGTTTGACTATTTAATTGCTCTCTTATTTTTTCGCTAATATTTCCAAATCTCTCTATGGGTGGATTGTAGATATTGGTTGACTTAGCATGTGATAGAGAATGAGCAAAGGTGTATGACTATTATCGAGTTGTGCAGCTATATAGCGCACAAGAGGAGGCTAAAAAGAGTCACCTCAAACTCAACAGTTAGTGTGAGCAACTTGATGTGTCGATGAAGTCTTATTCGGATAAATGCACTTGTAAGATATTTGTTGAGTGAGAAGACGTGTCTATCTTTCCTTTGTGATGCGATTGGCTTTAGATAGTATTTATTTTAGGTCTTCTATTAATATCATGCCATGTGATATTAGGAAGACGACTGTATTAGCTCGATGAGACTTTATTGTCAAACTCGCTAAAGTCAACGTCCCTCAACATAATTTTTTTCCAGCGAGATAAGTTTGCTGGAAGAATGAAACATGACTACTTCTCCTTTAAAACTAAGTCTACTAAATTGAGTGCAGACTTATGAGTGAGAGGCACAAAAATAATGCATTTTCCTTCATTGCTATCTACGGTATAAGTTAGTCTCAACTCTCATCTGTTAGAAGCGCCAAATTGCTTTGAGCGATTCTTAACTGATGGAGATGTGCTAATAGGTAGCGGGATTAGCATGTTTAATTAGTTTGGACACACAGTTGAAGGAAATAAAGTTGCAAGTTCAATGATGATTCTAAACACTTTGCAGCTATTTGAGCTTGTGAAGAAGGGACAATCACTTCAAAATGGTTAGATTTATGATGCCGCAAATTGATTTGCGTATCTTGTTGCTGCCTACATCATAAAATATGTGTCTCCAAGTGATTCTTCATCCTTATATGAACTTTAGTTCAGTAACAAGCCCAAATTAGTGGGTCTGCCCCTGTAAGTTCGAGAATATGCGTTCTCACGTGGAGAATCAAGTCGCACGATTTAGGTTTCCCCTCAAAGGGATTTCTTGAGCATATGTGAGGTCAAAATAGATCTTGAAAATATGTGAGTTGCAAGATCCTTAGGAGGCACTTGTTTCTCTAGCGAGGATGTTGTACTTTAAACTTATGTTTGATAAATATTTTTATCATTATTTTGATGATTTTGTTTTTATACCAAAACAATATTTTTTAAAGGTTGTCCAAATACTCCTAAATGATTTAAAATGGTTTTAATATTTTCCGGAGTAATTCTTCAAGTTTTATTTCCGACAAATTGGACAAAACATTTAATGATTTTGTATCAATGGGTTTTTACATCCAAACTATGTTTCTAAATGTTGTCCTAATACTTCCGATTGGTCTAAAATGTTTTTACTATTTTTCGAAGTATTTATTGGAGTTTATATCGGACAACACTTTTGATGATTTTGTGTTAATGTGTTATCTCATCAAAACTATATTTCTAATGTTGTCCTAAATACTCCCGATTGGTTTAAAATGTTTTTACGAATTTTTCGGAGTATTTCTTGAGGTTTATTTTCGACAAAAATCGGACAACATTTGATTTAGGAGGTCGGCCATCGACCAAAGAGCGGCCG
The DNA here is from genome assembly GCA_016081115.2 of Rehmannia glutinosa. Lineage (NCBI taxonomy): Eukaryota > Viridiplantae > Streptophyta > Magnoliopsida > Lamiales > Orobanchaceae > Rehmannia > Rehmannia glutinosa. The sequence continues at coordinate 94,607,700 of CM071926.1, forward strand.
ACTGCACTGGGAACGCATTTCACGAAACAGAACTCCCAGGCTCCTAAAATTGGTCAGGGTGACCGGTCACCGTGGTGGGCGACCGGTCGACCCCCCTTAGGACCGGTCACCCTGTTGAATTTTTGCTGCATTCTTTTCTAATCTTATTAGTGCGCGACCGGTCGCCTTCAAGTTTGACAACAAAATTCTAACCGTTGTGCATCAGACAACTTTTTCTTAATTTGTTGGATTGATTTCTAACAGCTATAATCTTGATTTTAATTGCAATTTTTTTGTAGATATCAGATTCCAAGAGGAGCCTATCAAGTATCAATCATATCCTATAAATAGAGGAAGATTTGAAGCACAACAATAAGAGAGAACAACACAACACAACAAGATATACTCAAGCAAACACTTGGTCTTTCATTGTTATTATTCTTGTTGTAATTTGCCTAACTTATCACTTTCACATCCTTGAGGTCTAGGCTATTCTTGATTACACTTGCACTCAATTGTATAATTCATTATCGAGTTGTAATCTTGGATTTTTGGGTAATCATTCAACACAAGATATCCTTGTGAGTGTTCTTGTGGTAAGAACACACTTGGGTGATCTAGGTGTTAGGTGTGAGAAGATTGTGGTAATCTTCTTGTTGAGGTGTTGAAGAATTTGGTATTCTTCAAGGTTGAAGATTGTGGTAATCTTCACAAGGTGCCGTTGGAGATTGTGGTAATCTTCAAGAGAGATTGTGGTAATCTCAAAGGTGGTGTTGAAGAAGAGTGTGGTGCTCTTCAAGGTGTTGTAAGTTGGTGTTGTATTAATTTTGGTAATTAATAAAATCTTTTTCTTTTTGAAATTCATCCCCGATATCTCTGGGGTGGTAGAGGATTAGGCCCTAGGTGGGTTGAACCTCTATAAATCGACGTGTGTTGTTTACATTCCGCACCTTTATTATTGTCTTGGCTTGTCTTGTTCGAAAAAGAGGGTAAAATCGAAAAGATGGATATAATCTATTCACCCCCTCTAGATTATCGTAGCCTCTTGGACTTACAACTTATTTAGTAATTGATGAGATAGTGAGAGCGACACTAAGTCAGTGGGACCTAGTGTCTCACACGCAAAGGATTCTTAAATTCCATGAGCAAAAAGGAGTCAATATGAAATATTCCCCATCATCTATATGAGATTGAGTGGGTATCCTTCAGAATTACTTTTGTGGGTGTTGATGAGTCGATAAAATATGTGACTTCACTTGATGCCTTCAGTGGATAGTTGTTGTGAAGGAAAAGATGAGTCGAATGACTAAGAATAAAGTCCAAGAGCTCGTTGATCTTATGTCTAGATGCAAGACCATATGAAACATGTGGTTTCGGAAGGTCAAATGCAACATAGATTGGTTGATTGACATGTGTGTAGCTCGACCAAGGGCGAAATGTTTATGCCTGTTAGAAGAGCGTAAATTGTTTAGATGCTCTCCCTAGGTGGTGAGATTGCCTCAATTCGCCTGATATATTATCTATTATTTTCAATTTCGTCTAGGTTTGTCCTAGATAATTGATGTCGATACATTTCAGTGAAAATTGAATCGGAGATCTATGTGGATCACCTGATGAATTCAAGAAGTGGAGTAAGAGTGCATCGACATCGATCAAGAAACTTGTAGGTCCCAAGGGTGTAAATGTAAGGTTTAGAAGGGGGGTTGAATAAACCTTACAAAATTTTCGTTTTAGTCCTTTTAAATATTCGAGTTAATACTACACGCTTGTGTCCTTGATGGACAAATCAATTTAGCCACTCAAGAGAGTTAATCTCTCAACAACAACTCAACCGAGTTTGATGGAATAACTCACTGTTGGCTCTAAATTAACTCAACTGTGGTTTTGTTTTCAAATGGAAGACTTAACACCCTTAAATTTGATTAAGCAAGGATTTAGTGCTTGATTTAGTACTTATAAATTATCAAGTGGATAGCAAATTTATCGTGAGATATAAGCGGTTGAAAATGCAGGAATTAAAGTCTTTGAAATGTAAATGACACAATGAAATTTTTATAGAGGTTCGAAGATGGGGTAATTCTTCTACTCCTCTCTTCTCCAACTCCTGGAGGAATCCACTAGGTAATGATCGAGATACAAAGTGGTAATGTCCGGATACAAGTCTTGATCACACAAATGACTTGATCCTTTGGGACTTAGTCCTGAGAGCGCCTTGATCACTCACCGGCTTCTCGTGCGACTCGGCTTCTTCACAGGGCAATTTTGCCTTGCTACTACATCTCACTTGCTCAAGCTCTTTGGATTTGATCACGAAGCCCTCCAAAAGCTTAAGACTTGGTTCGACCTTGAACCTTCCTACAATCCTTCGTGGAATGTAGACCCCTTGATTTTTCAAGTATTTTCCTCTTCAACCGATTGAAGTTATCTTTCCTTCACAGGTGAGTGTTGGGTTGATGTTCTTCGTAGTGTAGGCTTGAGGATTGAGAATGTTTGATTTTCTCGATAATTGCTTGAACGTTTTTAGTTCAGTCGAATTTGTGTCACTCTCATATATCTCGTGTCTCTTTTTTTTCTCAAACAAACTCCTCAGCCTTTTATATTGATCTTTCAAAAATTTGCCCGTTGAAGAGATAGGCTTATTTTTGAAAGTCACTTGCGTCGTTGGCTTGTCTTGTTGCGATCCTTGGAATTGCCATTTCCTCGTATGAATTGTTCTTTCACCTTTTCGAGTTCGACACGGTGTAGTGCTTCCCATTGGTTCATTCCTTTTGCACGCTTCGGGGTGAGCACTCCGAGAAAGGTGGTATGGAGATATTACTTGTTTAAGTAATTCTCTTGATTTCTCGTGCAACGGATCTTTTACGATTATCTCGACTTGACGCATTTCTTTGCTTTCCCCAGGTGACTTAGAGTCGACTTCCAATCATTGGATGACTCTTCCGTCACTTCAACTTGAGACTTGGCTTTTCTCGAGTTGACTTGACCGATACTCCACTCACCGCTTCTTCAAGAGAGTTCCGTCTACTCTTCTTTGCCATACTCACTGCCTCAAATGAGTCTTCCTTCTAGTCTTGATTGTCTTCTTGCATGTTAGGGCGTAGGCGACTTAACTCGGCTTGGCGGCTCTATTTATTACAATGCATTTTACAACAAAGATTGGGGTGCCAACTTTCTATTCTAAGTTTTACATGGCATTCATCAAAATCTAAACAATAAATTTCCTAACAATTTTTTGATGATGCCAAAACTTAAACCATTCAAAAATGCAAATAGCAAAGATACATACATATAGTGTATTGACATAGAATGTATGCGCAAATCAATCCTTTTATTGATCATAACATTCTTGTTCTTTTTACACAATCAAGTTTACAAGGTGTATCGAGCACATATTTGTCTACACGAAAAATAAAGAATTTATAGCTTTATTTGAAGACTTAAATTGTATGTATTTACATAATAAAATACACGAAGGGTTGGACAACAACACTTCATCTTCTTCGCCGCCTCCTTCTTTCATCTTGTTCAAAGATCTTCTTCTCTTCTTCTCTTTTTCTCATCGTCACCGCTTTTTTTTCTTTTCATATGCCTTCCTCGGCGACTTCATCTCTTCTTATTCTTTCCTGTCTTTCCTCCCATAGCTGAGTTTGTCTCTTGTTTTCTTCTTCTATTCTTTTTGCATACTCAAATACTTTTAGCCACTTGCAAATTTGCTACTTGGTCAAGTTTCCAGCCCAAGATCCCTCCTTTCTTTCCCGGATCTACGTATTCAATATTTTTGGGCGGAGGCCTGGGTCCAAGCTTCTTCCTCCACCATCGCTTCTTCCTCTACTGGGCGTGTATTGTACTTTGGGGTCTTCTTCTTCACTCGGTGAGTGACCAAAGCAGAGTGAGTGATGGTAGTCTCGTCAGTCGTCTTTCTTCACATAACGTGAGACCCTTTTCCCAAGATAAAGTCCCAAGCTTGAGCCATAGACATTTTTGCAAAGTATCCTTCGGGATTCGAGCGTTTTAAATTCATCAACTCGATCGTGGCTCCGCCCCGACATCCGAAATGGCATAAGTGTCTCTCGCTCTCACCGGAATGCCTCCATGTTCTTTCAAGATGTTCATAACTCGGGCATCCATTCTTCCTTCCACTTCCTTCATCCCCGCTTCAATTGTTTTTCTCTTTTCACCATAGATATAGCAGTGTTGGAGTGGCGAGTCACAGGGAGTTTGTTTGCCGATAATGTCACCGTGACAGACCCCTGTTGAGGGGTTTGTGCAATCATCAAGGTCACATCTTTCGATCCTTCCCCCTCAAAGCAGATTTTCCTTTCTTTTGTTTCAACACTTCCTCACCGATTTTCCCTTCGCAGCCGCTCCTTCCTTCACAACTTCGATCCCCATGCGCTTTAGGTATTCCTCTTCCCCTTTTTGGCATCATCAAAGGAGAGAGGAACGCCTGAAATGCAGACTTGCAAGCGGAAGTCGAGCCTGGCGATAGTTGAGTTTTGTCTCGAGTCTGGCTGCAGAGTGTGCGGACGAAATCGGATCGAGTAGCGTTGGACTCTCTGAAATCGCTTCATCTCAGCCATGAGAAGGCTGAATTTTGTATTCATGGTCTCTTCCAAACGTCGAGATCACTCTTGTTTTGCTCACGCAGCTACTTAAGCTCGGCAATGTGAGCTTCATGCATGTGCTCAATATGTTCTCTCGCTTTTTTTGCATCGGCATTTTCACTCTCCATACCGGAACTTGTTGAACAATGTCCTGAATTATCTAACTTGTTCCACACGCATTGTTTGTCTTCTTTGTTGCCACCATTCCCGATCCTGATCATTATGCCTCTTAAATCGCCAGTGAGATTGGCATCTCTCGTTGTCCATTCGCATGTCCATAGAGGCCTCGATGCCTCTCCATCCGTTCAATCTCGCCGAATAATGCCTTGAACACTTCATGGACTTGGTGATTTGGGTTCCGCGGTGATGGCCATGCAGCAAAAAAATCATAATCGTTGGAACAATGGTGCCTGATTGAAAACGAGCTGGTCTGTGGTAGCGTGCGAGTTCATTTTCGACTCTTCATGGAGGTCGGGTACCTCCGGAGAAAAAGGAAAAGATTCTACAAAGGATTCATCACCGCCAACCGGGATCTGCTCGATGATGAGCGGTGCGCGTGAAGTTCTTTTTAGGAATCGACTCTGCTGCAGACTTGAGGAGCCCGCGCATGGACTCGTTCAACTGGGTTTTTGTGAAGTGGACCCGGCTTTTGCCGAGCCTCATTTGTCTCAACAGCCTTCGTTGGTCTCAAATGATTTTTCCAATTGAGTAGACTGTCCTCGGCCTTATCAAGAGCGTCATCGGACGATGATGAGATTTCCATTGGTGGCTCATCATCAAAATTAAATGTTTGACGAGTAGTCTTGGGATCGGACTTGCTCGTGCTTGGAACATCCGCACTGAGTCTTTTGGATCTCATCACGGGGATGACTCGACTTCTTCTTCGCCTCTCGATCCCAAAAAGGTTAATCGGGATTATCCTGGGAATCATGAAGTGCGCTTATCTCCTTCTCGGATGGGTCGATGATAGCAGGAGGGATGTTCTCTACTTGACTTCTTTACCCCGGGAAGTCTCAACCTCCCGTGGGCCTTCATTACCTCCAACAGTCTCTCTTTGCGCAGCGAGGCCTTGGTCCTCCCTTTCGACAAATGTCACTGTCTTTAGGGTCTTCTGCGGTGGCATCCATTGAGTCTCAACCCCATGGATTGCACTTTCATCGCCCAGTGTTAACTCCCAGGGCATTCCTTCCTCGCGTGCCTCGATCGCATCAAAGATCATTTAGCCTTCAGAGCGTTGGCACCTCACCGAGACAGTCTCAATCGCCTGAGCTTCGTTGATGGCAACTTGTCTTTCTTCTTGTGTTTGTATTTTCTCTCTGCGCCTCCTGGATTCATTGTTGAGTCATCTGCAGCATTCTCCGACCTTGCTGCAGTGGAGGGAGGTTCCCCTCTCGGCGCGCACCACCGAGTGACTTGTAATGGGGTCACTCGTCTCCGACTCCCGGTTGTTTCTATTGAGTGTTCAGCCGTTGGGGCGGTGGTAAGACACCTTCAATAGGGGTTGGCTCGACCGGGTCCCCATTATCCCGTTTCATCGCCATTCCTTATCGCTTCTTCCGAGTGAGTGGGAAGTGGTAGCGGCAACAACGATGGCGATTTGTTTGAACCACTCCCATTGGATCAATTTCAAATTGTTCGAGGACTCTCCTGGTCCCTCCATCAATCTTTGCTCGTGAAGGATTCTTGATTCGTGCAATGCTTGCTGCATTTGCAACTCTTCTCGCGGCGTGAAGATTCTCCTGATCCTCATCACTATCGCAGAGAAGACATCAAGGAGAGGATGTGTGTGTTCGTGGTGCCGGAGATAGGGCATATCTTTGGCCTTCTCACGTGCCTCGCCTTCCTCCTCGCTTGCTTTTCTTTCTCCTTGTCCTTGAAGATCTGCAGGGATGTCCGTGCGCTTGTCTTCATCCATCTTTGGGAGCACAGTGGTTAGTCCAAGGAAGCTCAACAGCTTCCTCTTCTTCTTCTATAAACTCAGGCCGTTGGAACTGTTCTCTGGATCGACTCAATTTCCATTTCCTCCACTCTCGCAGACGATTTTGGATGTCCGGGTAAGGTGGGGATAGAATCATCACATCACTATCAGCTCTACCAACTTCTTCTTGTGTCTCACCGCTCGGACTACGACTATTTCTTCGATTTGCCTCTGCACATCGCCTTCTTCAAATTGAGACTTGGTCATTTCATCAATTACATCTAGAGACTCTACTTCTCCAAAGAGTCCCAGATCTGCTCCAATGAGTGGGTCGACTCAAATGATTTCTCAAGCTCGGAGTGCTTGATGATTCGTCTTAGTCTCCTAGTTTGTACCGGAGGGATTTACGTTCGAGAGACGGTTTCCTCTCGAGTCTTGGGCGGCGGGGCCGTGTGCTGGTGTCTTTTTCGAGGAGCGGGCCGTCTTGGCTTCTCGCTTCTCCTCTTTTTGACGATCGGAGAAGGTATTTGTGAGTCCTTCTCGACCGCCGCTGCAGGGGCAGGAGACACTACCGCAGGGGCAGTGACTCTCTGCAGGGGGCGGGAGCATGTTTGGCTTTCTTTCTTTGCCGCAGGGCGCTTTCTTCTTGGGTGGAGAAGAAACAACAGATCTTCAGTGGTCACCGATTCTCCCTCACTCGTGTCGCTCTCTTGGCGTAGGCTCTCTTATGTGCGCCGAGAGGGTTTGCTCAAACATCCTCTTGTTAACATGGAATGCCTTCCCATGTCTAAGAGGACTCCTTTCACCTCCATTAGCCGCCAATTACTAGGCCATATCCTAGGATCCTCCAAATGAGCCATATTCCTTGAAGGATTTGTTCCTACGTTCGCGAGTCCGCTGTAGACAAACTCAACCCGATTTATTTTCTTTTTTCTGCGATGATTGCGGCCATTACAATCAACTTTGCTTTTGACATTGGTCAAAGTCGCCAAATTTGATGTCAATACATTTGGCAACTATGTCCAACAACTTGTGATAATCCTCCTTCAAAGCCAGCTCTCTTGTTTGTCGTGTAAACTATTTTATCAAGATAGTCGGGCTTGGCTATTTCTTTCCAAGCATCGGCAGGTTTACATCAACTTCGTTAATCTCGATGCTCCTTCTGGTAGTGAGCAATGTTCAACCAAATCCTTGGCGAGAGATAGTCACCGCTTCCCGTGAATGATGACTTTATTCCTTCATCGTGAATCTCAGCATTCACGTAGAATTGTGCGACCTCCTCCACATAGGTCATCGGATGTTCTAACGTCAGAAACGGTTTCAACCCGGACGTTTCCAATTTTTCAGCGATTTTCTTCACTAGGGTGTCGTCGGACCCCTGTTTCACCATTCCGTCGAAATCCACAGTAGACCCGGTGTGGATTTGCTTCCCTAATTTGACAAAGTCGTAGGTTGGTGCCATTTTTCAGGATTTTATCAAAGAAAAACTAAGAGATTGATTTGAAGATAGATAGGGTTTCGAGAGAATTTTTGCCTTTGCTTTTGAGAGAAAGAGATGAACAGTTTTGGTAGTGTGAGAGAGAAACGGACGGAAATGGTTTAAGTATGGTTTATGAAAGGACGTGCGGGTGGTTTTTGAAATGTGATCGAAATCAACGGCTTAGATTTTGCACGCCTATTTAGCATTTAATGTCTCGTATTTAATGCGGCATCATTTATATCCAATCATAAGCTTGGTGTGCGGCTTTATGTCCAGACACATCATCATTATCTTTGACGTATTCCTTAAAACATTCCCGCTTTGTCAAAACGACTACGTTTTGTCACTTTGCTCATAAGTGACTCAAACATCCTTTAGCCGATTTAACTCTACTTCTCACAGTTCTCTTAGGGACTCAAATACCACTCGACCTGTTCTTGTCTTCCGACATCTGGTGATTCTTGAAATGATTTGTATGTTCACTCTTTTTCACCCTTTTTGTGTTTCATTTCTTTTCTTTGATTCTTATGAGTGTCACTCGGCTCAATTAACCCTAACTCATGTTTGAGTTCTTCAAATCTTGACTCACATAATGGTTTTGTGAAGATGTCACCATTGTTTATCGCTTGAGATATATTTCAAGATGATGTCCTTCTTTTCAACGTGATCTCTTATGAAGTGATATCGACATCGATATGCTTTGTTCTTGAGTGCAAAGACACATGATTTTGAGTAATGGCAATTGCACTTGTGTTATCACACATGATTGGAATTTCTTTTTCCTCAACTTCATAGTCTCTCACTTTGTCTCATCCATAGGACTTGGGCACAACAAATGCCTTGCCGCAGCTATATGTATTCTGCCGGTTGTGGAGGTGGCTATTGAATTTTGCTTCTTGCTAAACCAGAAATCAGCTGTTTCTAGCATTTGACATGTGCCTCGAAGTGCTCTTCCTGTCCCACTCTGCATCCAACATAGTCGAATCAATAGCCAATTAGCTTGAATCCACCTTCCTTTGATACCATAGGCCTACTTCTTGGCTTCCTTTCAAGTATCTCAATATTCTCTTAGTCAGTCATATGGCTCTCTTTTGGAGCAGATTGAAATCTTGCACATACACCCACAACAAAGGTGATGTCCGGCCGCTTGGCTTTGTGAGATAGAGCAATGATCCAATAAGTGCTCAGATCTTGTTTGATCTACAGGCTTGCCATCCGCATCCATGTCCATTTTGACCGATGTGTTCATTGGTATTTTTACGAAGACTTCTCCTCCATACCAAACTTCTTCATTAAATCTCCGGTGTATTTTGTTTGACTTATGAAGGTTCCATCCTTCAAATGCTTTTCACTTGGAGTCCAAGGAAGAATGTCGACTCTCCCATCATGCTCATTTCAAATTTACTTTGCATGAGGTTTGAAAACTTTTCACACACGACTCTTTGTTTGTGGATCCAAAAATGATGTCATCCACATATATTTGAACAAGCAAGATACTCTTTTTGTCTTGAATTAAAAAGTGTTCTATCTACTTTTCCTTTTGTGAATCCATTTTCGGTTAGGAATTGTGACAAAGTATCATACCATGCTCTAGGTGCTGTTTCAATCCATATAGAGCTTTCTTGAGTTTGTATACCTTATCTCCAAGAGTCTTCTGCTCAAATCCTGGAGGTTGTTCAACATACACTTCTTCTTCCAATAAACCATTTAGGAATGCACTTTTTACATCCATCGATATACAATGAAGTCCTTGTGAGTCGTGCATAGGCAAGAAACATCCTTATAGCTTCCAATCTTGCTACGGGGCAAATGTTTCATCAAAATCTATCCCTTCTTCTTGGCAATATCCTTTGGCTACTAACCTTGCTTTGTTTCTTACCACGTAACCTTCCTCGTTCATCTTATTTCAACACCCATTTGGTGCCAATGACATTTTGATGTATGGGTCTTTGCACTAATTCCCATACTTTATTTCTTTCAAACCGATTCACTCTTCTTGCATAGCTTGAATCCAATGTGTGTCGTCCAATGCTTGTGACATGTCTTTGGGCTCTATTTATAGATGAAGCATGTGAACATTGCTTCTTGTTGAGTTCTGGATCTTGTTTTGACACCTTCTCTTATATCTCCAATGACAAGTTACGTGGATGGTCTCTCGGCCATCTTACATCGAGGTTGGAGTAAGTTAGCCGGATTCATCGACTTGCGGTACCGTGTTCTTGCGTGGTCGCTCTCTCGTAATCACTTAGCCGCAAATTTTCCACTGTTTTTGAGATTCACTATCTCATCTTCTTCTCAATTGATAATTCCACTTGACTTGAAAGATAGGGACTCTTCTCAGATGGTTGGATGATTCAAATTATCAAATATCGGTGACTCTTCAATGTCTTCTCCATTTACATTTGGCTCATCGAATACCACATGAATGGATTCTTCGCAACCATAGTTCTTTTGTTGAGTACTCTGTAGGCTTTGCTTTGGTGAGTATCCTAAGAAGATACCTTCATCACTTTTAGCATCAAAAGCCTTTAGATTGTCTTTGCCATTGTTGTGGATGAAGCATTTACATCCAAATATTCTCAAATATGCAACATTTGGTTTCCTTCCACCAAATCTCATAGGGAGTCTTTGTCACCGTCTGCTTTTATCATACATCCGCTTTTTGGGTGTAGCAAGTCGTGTTGATTGCTTGACCCCAAAATCTTTTTGGTAACCCCGCCACTAACATGGTCCTTTGCCGCTTTTCTTTGAGGGTTCTGTTCTTCTTTCTCGCAACTCCATTCTTTGTGGAGTTCTTGTCAGCTGATAGTTCATGACCAATACCATTTTCAATACAATCTTGAGTTATTATTCCATTGACAAACTCGGTTCCTCTCCGTCGATCTTATTTTGATAATGGTTTGACTCTTCTCGCTTTTGAATCCTCTTCATCACCGTGTGGTAGTTTTTGTAGAGTTTCTTTCTTCTTACACATGAATATTGTCCATGTATATCTTGAGTAGTCATCTACTACCACCAAGGTGTATTTCTTTCCACTTATGCTAGCTGGTTCCACTTTGGGCCAAATAGATCCATATGTAGCGAGATGCAATATTCTTGTTGAAGATGGGCATGTCTTTTCTTTGAATGATGACTTGATTTGTTTTCCCTTCGACATGCGTCACATATACTCTCCTTTTTGTATACTCGAGTCCGAAGTCCGTCCACAAGACTACTTCTTGCAAGTTTGTTAATCGTTTTGAAATTTAGGTGACTCGGCTTTTTTGTGCCACGATGACTTGATTCAATTTGTGCTCTTTGCTAGTAGACAGTCTTTGGGTGTTGCGATTGACCAATCCACAACATACATATTCTTCTGCACATCCTTGCAAAGACAACTTCATTTGATTCAATATCCTTGATTTGGCATATACCCATGTTAAATCCAACATTGTAACCCTTGTCACAGAGTTGGCTGATGCTTAGCAGGTTGAAGTTGAGTCCTTCAACATATGCAACGTCTGTGATTTCTAATCCATTCCTCTTGATGGATCCAATGCCTCTTATTTCACCAGGAGCTTCATTTCCTCCAAATATGACTTTTTCTCCTTTTACTTCCTTGAATTTTGACAGATTTTTCTTGTTTCTGTCATGTGTCCGGAATGTGACCACTATCCATGTACCAGGTTCCTTGGCACTCACTGTTCCTTGAACTCCGCAATCAAGGAAATTAAGTTTTAGGTACCCATACTTGTGCGGGTCTGAGGGGTTAGAATTGTAAGATGATCCAACCAACCTATAGCCAAATGATTTGACTCTAAGGGGTTGCCATCTATCGATGCCATAATCATAATTAATCCTGGCAAATTGCTTGGGGATTTTAGGTTCATACAAACTGTCTCTTTTGTCTGTATGCTGCGCATATGTGTTTTAGCAATTGCCTTTCTTGGGTAATTGTGGTGTTTTTGAGTGTAGTGCCTAGGTGCATATGTGTCTTTGATGAAAGCTCTTATACTTTTGGAATGGCCTTTCTTTGAGTTCTAGGCCTTTGCCATTTGGGCTTATATTCCATAGGTCTATGCTTTGATAGTTCACATTATTCCAATCACTTGGCTTGGATATTTTCTACCATTCCCATCATATGTATTTCTCTTATAGATTTTCTGGGGTTTTTGGTAGCTCGCTTCTTCTTTTACAGAGTATTTTCTGTTTGGAGTTTGCTTTGAGGAACTCGGCTGAATCTCTTCTCACTGTCCCTTTCAGCGCACTCAATCGGCTGTTTTCCTTTTCCTTTATAACCAAGGCCGGTTTGCTTGTTACGTTTGTGAATGAATGTGTGTGCATCATTTAGAGTTTTGATTTTTCGGACTCTTCATGACTTGAAGATCCTTTTTCCAAAATTACATTTGAGGTTTGACATGGCACAGAGGAATTAAATCCTAAGCCTTGTCTTGTCTCCACATTCTCTTTGACTCATAATAAGATCATCCAATGATTTAGATGCCTTAGTGAATGAGGCAATAACATTTTTGAGGTCATTCTCCTCTTCTCTATAGCAGCAATTTCTCGCTATTAATTTAGCATTTTCAAATTTTTAAACTTTCATTCTCATCGGCTATTTGACTTAGAGTACTCGGCTCCTTAGTCGGCTTTGAGTTTTTGACTCTTGAGTAGGCTTTTTCCTCATTTAATAGTGTGTGTGAGGATTTAATGTGTTCAAAATCTTTCATCATTTTTCCTAATGAATCATAAAGATCGAGTGGGTGATGAGGTGTGTGTGTCACATCACTATCATCGAGTCCGAGTTTGATGAGTTAGAGTGTACCTCATCTTCTTGGTCGAGTTGATCTTGTTCTTTGGCCATCAAGCGGATCATAGCTTCTTCTTCGAGTCACTTGGGTAGTCACTTCACTTTGCTTTCTCTAAATCACCGTCTCTCTTGACTTGTCAATTTTCATCTCTGCAGCCATCATTGCCTTTTTCTTTTCTTGTCTTCTTTCTCCTCAAGACCTTTCTTTCTTCTTCATTCCTGTATTTGTTGACTACGAGGATATGAGCGATCAATGGTATAGTGACCTGGTTGTCTACAGCCCAACATAGATATTCAGCCTTTTGATCACTCTTTCCATTCTTGGATTGTCGCCCTTTGATACTCAACTTTTTGATGATCTGTTCTCTTGGTTGGCCTATCATCCCTTGATTTGGAGGGAGCCGAGTGTCTTCCGGAAGATTCACCCTTTCCTTTCTTGTAGTTCTTATTGAAGAACTTGTTGAACCTCTTAACCATCGTGGCTATTTCTTCCGGATCAATGACTTCTTTGACCTCGGCTCTCTTCCCATCTTTAACAATTAGAGCAAATTGTTTGGGTACAAATGTCACTTCCTGGTCTTTTCTTCTCACCAAACTCGTAGGCTTTGAGGTCCGAGAATAATTCATGGTTGGATGTCTTTGATAGGTCCATGGAATGTCTCGGTGCCATGACCTTCATTTCCCATTCACCGAAGACTTTTTAGGATCTTCATACACATTTCCTTCTGTATATTCCTTTCCAAGTGCGAGATACTCATTTGTGATTTCGTGAACCGAGCATCCAGTTGATCCAGGTTTTCTCCCGAGATCATTTTGAAGTTATCAAATTTCTGCATCGCCACCGATAATTTGTTTTCTTTGATTTGCTCGAGCCTTCACAAATTAATGTCGGCTTGTCCCAATTTCTTTAGCCGTTTTGCATGATTTGACTTTATTGAACATGGCTTTGTCCAAGGTTTTGTAAAGGATGTCCTTGGCTACATTGTCTAGGTTATATCTTTTTCTCATCATCATTTGTCCACTCGCTTCTTGGTTTTTCAACCATGACTAGTGCGGGAGCAACATCCTCTTCTCCTTCAAATTCACAGCTCTCTTCTTACAAATGTTCACCTTTAAGATTTGCGGTGGCCCATCTTCTATCACTATCCACATCTCATCATGTAATCTTTGATAGATGAGCCTCGCATACGAATTTTCCAATCATCAAATTCTTCAATTGTGAACATAGGGATGCGTGTCAAATTTGCTTCCATGATAATAACTTTTAATGATAAAAAGAGTTTTGAAAGTTTAAGTACTAAAGCGGACTTTGAAAAGTTTGGAGATCTAGTTCAAGAACTGGTGCGGAGGGTTCAATGAACCAACCGCTCCGATACCACTTGTAGGTCCCAAGGGGTGTAAATGTAAGGTTTAGAAGGGGGGTTGAATAAACCTTACCAAATTTTCGTTTTAGTCCTTTTAAATATTCGAGTTAATACTACACAATTTGTGTCCTTGATGGACAATCAATTTAGCCACTCAAGAGAGTTAATCTCTCAACGACTCAACTCGAGCCGTTGATGGAATAACTCACCGTTGGCTCTAAATTAACTCAACTTGTGGTTTTGTTTTCATTGGAAAGACTTAACACCCTTAAATTTGATTAAGCAAGTATTTAGTGCTTGATTTAGTACTTATAAATTATCAAGTGGATAGCAAATTTATCGATGGATATAAGCGATTGAAAATGCAGAATTAAAGTCTTTGAAATGTAAATGACACAATGAAATTTTTATAGAGGTTCAAGATGGGGTAATTCTTCTACTCCTCTCTTCTCCAACTCCTGGAGGAATCCACTAGGTAATGATCGATATACAAAGTGGTAATGATCCGGATACAAGTCTTGATCACACAACCGACTTGATCCTTTGGGACTTAGTCGTTGACGCCTTGATCACTCACCGGCTTCTCGTGCGACTCGGCTTCTTCACAGGCATTGCCTTTGCTACTACATCTCACTTGCTCAAGCTCTTTGGATTTGATCACGAAGCCCTCCAAAAGCTTAGGACTTGGTTCGACCTTGAACCTTCCTACAATCCTTCGTGGAATGTAGACCCCTTGATTTTTCAAAGATTTTCCTCTTCAACTGATTGAAGTTATCTTTCCTTCACAGTGAGTGTTGGATTGATGTTCTTCGTAGTGTAGGCTTGAGGATTGAGAATGTTTGATTTTCCGATAATTGCTTGAACGTTTTTAGTTCAGTGTCAGAATTTGTGTCACTCTCATATATCTCGTGTCTCTTTTTTTTTCTCAAACAAACTCCTCGGCCTTTTATATTGATCTTTCAAAAATTTGCCCGTTGAAGAGATAGGCTTATTTTTGAAAGTCACTTGCGATCGTTGGCTTGTCTTGTTGCGATCCTTGGAATTGCCATTTCCTCGTATGAATTGTTCTTTCACCTTTTTCGAGTTCGACACGGTGTAGTGCTTCCCATTGGTTCATTCCTTTTGCACGCTTACGGGGACCGAGCACTCCGAGAAAGGTGGTATGGAGATATTACTTGTTTAAGTAATTCTCTTGATTTACGTACAACGGATCTTTTCTGATTATCTCGACTTGATCGCATTTCTTTGCTTTCCCCAGGTGACTTAGAGTCACTTCCAATCATTGATGACTCTTCTCACTTCAACTTGAGACTTGGCTTTTCTCGAGTTGACTTGACCGATACTCCACTCACCGCTTCTTCAAAAGAGTTCCCGTCTACTCTTCTTTGCCATACTCACTTTGTCTCGCAATGAGTCTTCCTTCTAGTCTTGATTGTCTTCTTGCATGTTAGGGCGTAGGCCGACTTAACTCGACTTGGCCACTCTATTTATTACAATGCATTTTACAACAAAGATTGGGGTGCCAACTTTCTATTCTAAGTTTTACATGGCATTCATCAAAATCTAAACAATAAATTTCCTAACAAAACTCCAGCTGTGACTTGAGTCATGATTGATTTCATCGAGCTATCATTTTGGTTGGCCTGCGATGGTCAGTTAATTCACTGAACATATGTAAGAGCTGTATCTCATTGTATATGGCGAAAATATGATGACTGGAAAGAACATGGAGTTATTTACACTCAGTGATGGATGTCTTTACACTCCATGGTCAAATATCATATTCTTAGTCAAGAAACAATGTCTTCAAAAGAAAAATAGAAATGCTAGCTAGTTTATGTAAGCATTGTCGAATGTTTGATGTATGCTATGTGAGAACTCAACAAGTCTTGTACTTAGCAGTGAGATTGGCGAGTGGAGATTGAAGTGATCCATGCGCTATAGTGATGCCGACACGTGGATACTTAGATATCTTAATAGATTGGTCGGTAATTTACAAGATGCAAATTTGGTATCATGAAATAATGCGCGTTGAGAGCATATTCATGAGACATTTTGTTGTCTTTGTGATAGTAAAGCCCTTTGGTGTATGGTTTGGGCACCGAACATTGTTGGTACTTACTCGAGGCATTACTTCACTTAAGAAGGTTGAGCATAATTAAATTATTCTCAAGCATACTTCTACGAGTAGTGTGGGTGCTGATCCTTTTTATGAGCCTTTGTTTGGAGAAATGCTCCAAAGGCATGGAGTCATTAGGGATTAAGTAGAATTGATCATGTGGCCTATGAGGACATATTGTGATTAATGAGATATGTTGGATTCTCGTTATATGTTTGGTACTGAATTTGTGAGTTGTCACCAGGACTTTGATTGGCCCTCTCCCATGGGCAATCGCCCTGGCGCTAAGAGAGCGAGCACTAGCAGGATGAGACTTAAAAGATTGTATCGCATAAGGAGGTTTGCAAATGATCGCCTTCGCACTAGAGCAGTGAGGAAGGTTATTGTGATAACCACTAATTAGTTTAGGGGTTAATTAGGGGTTATTTTTAGGGGACTTAGGGGTTAGTTATTAGGGGCTAATTTAGGTTTAGGGGTTTCGGGGTTAGAATTAACTACTATAAATATGTGTAATTTCATTTACAATTTTACACCACATTTCTAATAATTATAAGGTGTAAATATTTTTTCTACTTCAAGTTTCATATATATATATATATATATATTTTCACAATTCACAAGCCTTCTTTCAATATTTTTCACAAATTCTTTCATTAATTAGTTTGATTTATTAAAATCACATATTAATTATATAATTTTATTTAATGTTGAAAACGAAGGGGTCGAGGACTAGGACTTTTTCTACATCGAATATCTGCGATTATTAAGGTCGGGATTTTTATAGTATTTGTCTTTATTTAATGTTCCATGATTATACTTCATTGATTGCAATATATGTCAAGAGGAAATAAATTCATATAAGCTAAGGGCCATGAAAAGGGTCCGAGATCAAAAGTATATTCGGGGTGAACCCGCAATGCTATATGCAGGAACTGGCCAGTCAGAGGAAAAAGAGGAAATGCATGAATTAATTGTTGTAATTATGTGAATGCTTTTCATGTTATATTAAATATTGACAGATATATCCCTACTAAGCGAGATGAAGCTCACCCCTATTATTGTCATGACTTTCAGGTTGAGGAATCCGACTGAAGATATGATGTTGTGGATGGTGGAATAAATCATGTTATATTTATATTTTAAATAATTATGATCGAACTAAATTTTGGATTTATATCTTAAATTTTTCCAGTTTATGCTTGGAATAATTGGTGGATATTTAATTTGGAAGATGTAAATATTATTATTATTATTATTATTATTATTATTATATTTTTCTTCCCTTAAGAATTTAGAGTACTTTAATTTCAAAAAATTGGGTCATTACAGTTATTAAGTATAATTAACAGTCACCTTAACTAGAGGTTAAGATAACAAGCTTTTATGAAGTATGTCCAAACTTCATAAAAGCTTGTTTGTAGACGAATGTGCCAACTATCGTATGACACTTTGGGAGTGACTACGAGTAGTACGCAGGTCGGGCGCTTGAATAGCGGCTGGACTAAAATTTGTATGATGCCTAGAGCGTGACATGCCTAAATTGAGTGGGAGCTCCATCATAGCATGTATTCATACTACATGTGCTTTGAGGCGACCGCCTATGGGAAAGTGACTGAATGGGTCCCTGTTTCATCATTGTGTGAGCCCATATTTTTTTTTTTTACCCTTTAGGACTTTGGACTATGTCATGATGTGTAAGCTTGATGACGCTACTTTAGCATGTATCCAATGACTATGTGTGATACGGTCTGTCGGAGCATGTCTAGAAAAGCTGCTAAGACCAAACTAATTGGCATGTGGGACCGAGTAAGAATTAAGTTGGTAACACACTTATGTTCTAAGATTCATAACCCATGAGACTATGTCGAAATATGTTTGACTAGTCATGAATATAGAAACATATTTGAATGAGTCGAGCATGCTCTATTTATTTCATTGAGGAATCTAGAGATACTTGATTGGGTGAGACCACTTGGTTTGGGGTACATATCGAGTTATTGAGTTGTATGGTTATGTTAGTATAGTGATAACTTAATATAACTCTCCTCACCTATACCTTCTTGCTTGGTCGTACGCCTTATTCCCTGTATGAAAGAAGAGACGTGAGATGAGAACTATGAGGATGTGATTCGAATGAGTCGAGTCAAATATGTATGATTGAGAGATATTGGGTCAATTAGGTTGCATCCATATTTGAGATAATAGGAAGTCCTATTTAGATAAGGTTTATCTAGAAACCTCTCCCATTAGGACTCTAACTGAGATATGAGATTGAGATATATATTGATATCTCTCCCTACAATATCAGTCTAACTGGAAACATCGTTCCCGTATGAAAAGAATAATCTCTCTGCTAAAATTTCTCTCTACGGTTTTCTTCTTGGAGCATCACTAAAGTTCTACAAGGGTTTAAGGTGACATCAAAGTAAATAACTCTAGTAGTTATTTACACCAACGAGAAAGTTGGTTCGTGATCTTGTTCGTGGTTCAACCAATCTATGGGGTTCGTTCATTGCATGCGGTTCAATCAAGAGGAGGATTGTAGATGGATTAATCATGGATCAAAAAGAGACCTATAGACGGGCTCAATCCTGGCTACGTGGATCGATAGTTCCACTGCAAATAGGTATACTCGATCCACCTTATACGTGCAAATATATAATTTACGTTTTAGTCCAGATGCATATAATAATTACAATGTTAATGAATATAAAATTTTATAGACCATATATATCACACATTTCAAACAAATCAAGTTAGATCATTAAATTTGAAAATTATAAATCTCGAAATGTTTTTTTGTATACAATATTATGCGTCTTCTTGTTTTTTAATTAATTGTCCTCACAAACTAATATTTTCAAACTCTTACCATTAATGACTCAAGAAATAGTAGCATACAATTGGTCATGGTTGGAACCCAAATTCTTTAAATACAACCCGACATTGTAGAAAAACTATTATTGACTTGTGTTTATAGTCATGGCATACGAAATAATCAGATAAAACTCTTTATTGAAACTTGAAAGTTATTCTGAGGTCAGACGTAGTCAGTGTCATTAGTGAAATCAATACCTTATGACCATCATTGGAACCTATGATAATTTTAAATTCAAGTACAGGAGTGTGCACGCGCGCGAAGCTTTATGATAACCAATCTCATATCATTACCCAATCCACCGATGATCTAGGTTCATCAGGAGCATAACTTGAATCCCAAACTTCAAATGCAATTCATGATTAGGAACGTTGGAACATGTTATCAAATATAAGAATATGGCATGTGCATATCATGCAAGATGTCGGCATTATCGTCTATTTTGCAGACGTCAGTACTCAAATAAATATGCCCTTCAGATGAGTTTAAAGGCGTTATATATTGATTTATGGATTCAACAACATCGAGGGTCAGTGTCAGTATAACTTTGTCCTTCAAATATGTCAGATCATCAATCACATCTTTAAATATTGGATAAGTATTTTCAAATATATCATCAATCAAATCACTAAAGGCTTCGAGTAAGATATCTCCAGGAATTAATAGTGGCACAACCGTAAAACCAGAACTTTAGTTTTAAATATCAATATTGCATATGTACATTATTATTCAAAGATACAAAAATGTGTTCCAGACAAAAAAAAAGGTATCATCGATCTTTTCCACATTAGACAATTAATTGAAGCTTTTGAAACCATACACAAATCTATGAAATGATTGATCATCCATTTAAAAAACATGGGCCTTACCATGAAACAACATCTTATATTTCATATCGGTAGTTCTATATTTGTCAGTGTAGTTCATCACAACGAAGTTTTTTATAACATAGACATAGACCTCAGTCAATTGTTTTTTTTTATATATTGTCTGATGTGGATTTTTCTTACTGTTCCATGTATTTTGTCTCCCTACAATAAGATAAATTGAAATTGACATTAGCTTTATAGTCAAATGATTATATTTCAGACCTTAGCATCATGATATGCACACTCCAAACTATTTGTTTGAGTTATGTCATTATATGTAGTTTCTCGTAAAAGACGGACCAGAGCAATTTCATAGTCATTGAGTTTTGCTCATATTTATGTCCTTAATGAAGGTCAACATTGGTGCTATTTTTGTGTAAGAGAGTGCAAGATTGACATTTTTTTTTCTAGAGATGAGTTTTTTTATCACAAAGAATGAAAGCAATAAAAATGACATCAATGAGAACTCATTTTATAGGATAACTAATTAGAACAATTAAGAAAATGAATTATTCTTATTATTTTCTATATTCTGTAACATTTAGAATATATTTTTTGATATTTTCTTTGTGCTATTTTATTTCATGAATAATTCCATGTTGATTGGTGTATTAAATTTATGTTATTTTTATATTATTCTAAATTTTAATTAGAGATTTCATTATCCATTTTTTTTGTAATTCAATTCAAATTTTAACAAGATGGTATATTATTCAATTTAATAAAGCATAAAACTAAATTAAATATACCTTATTGTCAAGGTTTTTATTTTATATTATTAGAAGTTTTGCATATTCGATTAATATAATTATGGATATATAATTTTTTTGTGTAATTATAAAAGGATTAATATTAAATTTACATATATCTCGACAAAAAATATTCAATGGTTGATTTTATTTTTCTATCGGCGTAATTCGATTGCAATCAATCAAATATTTAGAATGCCAAAGAAATAAATTTTTTACCATAATAAAATATTTGTTCCAACATTTGCAATTAAAGATTAGTATCTTACCAAAATTAAATACACTGAGAGTGTTTGATAAATGGTTTTATCATGATTTTGATGATTTTGTTTTTATACCAAAACAATGTTTTTAAAGGTTGTCCAAATACTCCTAAATGATTTAAAATGGTTTTAATATTTTCCGGAGTATTTCTTCAAGTTTATTTTTCGACAATATTGGACAACACATTCAATGATTTTGTATCAATGGGTTTTTACATCCAAACTATGTTTCTAAATGTTGTCCTAATACTCCCGATCGGTCTAAAATATTTTTACTATTTATCGGGGTATTTCTTGAAGTTTATATCGGACAACACTTTTTGTATTAATGTGTTATTTCATCAAAACTATATTTCTAATGTTGTCCTAAATACTCCCGATCGGTTTAAAATATTTTTACGAATTTTTCGGAGTATTTCTTGAGGTTTATTTTCGACAAAAATCGGACAACATTTCATTTTTGGAGGTCGACCGGTCGACCAAAGAGGCGACCGGTCGACCAAAGAGGCGACCGGTACCTGGGAACGCATTTCACGAAACAGAACTCCCAGAACTCCAAAAATTGGTCAGGGTGACCGGTCCCCATAGGGGGCGACCGGTCGCACCCTAGGGCGACCGATCGACCCCCCTTGGACCGGTCCCCCTAGTTAATTTTTGCTGCATTCTTTCAAACTTCTATTTGTGCGCGACCGGTCGCCCTCAAGTTTGACAACAAAATTCTAACCGTTGTGCAACAGACAACTTTTCCTTAATTTGTGGAATTGATTTCTAACAGCTATAATCTTGATTTTAATTGCAATTTTTTTGTAGATATCAGATTCCAAGAGGAGCCTATCAAGTATCAACCATCTCCTATAAATAGAGGAAGATTTGAAGCACAACAATAAGAGAGAACAATACAACATAACAAGAAATACTCAAGCAAACACTTGGTCTTATATTGTCATTATTCTTGTTGTAATTTGCCTAGCTTATCACTTTCACATTCTTGAGGTCTAGGCTATTCTTGATTACACTTGCACTCAATTGTATTATTCATTATCGAGTTGTAATCTTGAATTTTTGGGTTATCATTCAACACAAGATATCCTTGTGAGTGTTCTTGTGGTAAGAACACACTTGGGTGATCTAGGTGTTAGGTGTAAGAAGATTGTGGTAATCTTCTTGTTGAGGTATTGAAGAATTTGGTATTCTTCAAGGTTGAAGATTGTGGTAATCTTTACAAGGTGCCGTTGAAGATTGTGGTAATCTTCAAGAGAGATTGTGGTAATCTCAAAGGTGGTGTTGAAGAAGAGTGTGGTGCTCTTCAAGGTGTTGTTGTAAGTTGGTGTTGTATTAATTTTGGTAATTAAAAATCTTTTTTCTTTTTGAAATCCATCCTGGATATACTGGGGTGGTAGAGGATTAGGCCCTAGGTGGGTTGAACCTCTATAAATCGACGTGCGTTGTTTACATTCCGCACCTTCTATATTGTCTTGGCTTGTTTTGTTCGAAAAAGAGGGTAAAATCGAAAAGATGGAGATAATCTATTCACCCCCCCTCTAGATTATCGTAGCCGCTTGGACTTACAAGTGGTATCAAAGCCAAACTCTTTGGCAAGCTCGTTTCCCATCGCGAATGAAGAGGAACAATCGTCGGCTACGAATGAAGCTCATCTTTCCGGCTCCTCCACCACCAAGCCACCACTATTTGATTCCAAAAATTATACATTTTGGAAAGAAAGAATGGAATGTTATTTACAAGGTTGCGGGTTCGATATTTGGAACATCGTCATCAATGGAGAATCCATTCCAATTAAAGACACACCATACACCTCCAAAGCTCCCAAGGAGCTCAATGATGAAGAAAAGAAAACCATTTCCTTAAACGGTAAAGCTCTCAATATTTTGTATTGTTCACTTACTAATTTGGAATATGAACATATTGTAGGAATTCGATCGGCACATGAAGTATGGCAAAAATTAGAAGCCATCTATGGAGTATTTGCAAATGAAAGGAGTCAAACAAAAGCATCTACTTCTCAAAGGGATACAAGTTCAAATCTAAGGAACAAGCCTTTTACAACTTCCAACTATGAAATAGTTGAACAATGTTTTATGGGCATCGAAGAAGAAAACGAGGTATGTCTTAAACCCTCTAATTCCTATAATATTGTCATTCAAAATGATTATAGTGATTTGCAAAATGATTTTGATGATCTTCAAAATGAATTCCAAAATTTACTAGTTAAGTACAAAAACTTGAAAAAGGAATTCAATGTTTTGAAAAATGAAAAGGATAGTTTATTTACTTCCTATGAATCACTATCATGTGCTCACACCACCACACTTGACAAGGTTAGAAACCTTGAAAAACAAAATAGTACTCTTGTTGATGATATTAATTGCATGAAAAATAATTTATCAAAATCCAACTTGAGTACCAATATATTGCCCAATAGTGTGAATGGTAATGGTTGTGATAGTTTGAATAGTGAACTTGATCATGAGCCTAATATTGTCAAGCATATGAAAAAGAATCGAGTTCCTATGCATGTTAGTAATATTACTTGCTTTTATTGCGGTAAAAAGGGTCATACGGTAAATACTTGTCGGGCTAGAAATAGCTCTAATTATTGTTGGAGACCTAAAAGTATCAAGACTAATCCCAAAGGACCCAAGCACTTGAGGGTACCACAAAACAATGTTATATTAGGTACCCGGCGAAATAATAATCGAAGAAAATTCATACCGCCAAGAAGACATCAAATGACCATTTCATTTGATCAAAGGAGAAACCATTTTCAACAAAGTCACTCTCCAAGAAGAGGAAATAATCAAAAATGGGATGAACAAAATCCTTGGAAATGGCAAAGACATCATCAACAAGATGATTTTCCAAGAGAAAGACACTTTCGAAAATGGGAAGGCCACAATACTTGGAAATGGAGCAATTGGAGAAACCACCATCAACATGAAGATTTTCAAACGGGAAGATATCATCAACAATGGGAACGACACAACCCATGGAAATGGCAAAATTGGTAAACCGTATCTCCCTATTTAAATATGCATTTTATTTTTGCATGTTTTTATTTGTGTTTAAATTGCAAAATGAGTTTTAAAATTTATAAGGTCTTCTATATATATTTATGTGTTTTTAAAATACTTTGAAAAATGAGACCTTACATGTTGTGGACTTACTTAAACTTATATGTTTTTATCTCTTATGGATTTTTATAGCATTAGCATTGTTATGATATCTCTCGTTGCTTAGCCTACACATGTATTATTATGTTTGTGCCAAATTTGGTTTAAGAATTGTGTAGAATTTACATATCTCTTTCAATGGCTATCTACTCGTAATATATCAAGAGAAATATGAACTATCGAGGTACGCTCATTATTGTTATTCATATCATAGACTCGATACATGTTGTGCCATATGCCTATGTGCTTATTAAGAGGATGTTTTGATTTTTGAAAAGGCATTATTTGACATAGCTTGCTTTATCCAAGTTTTGTAAAGTGTTATATTTTATTTTGATAAAACAATTGATTCACTAAGTTATGCATTTTATTGCACATATAAATGCCATTATTCTTGGATGCTTATGTCAAAGCTCTTGTTCATATGATTCTTGTAAATGAAGTCTCAACTATGTGCTCTCGCATTTTCATATTTCAAAAGAGACCTTATATAGCTTTCTATAAGCTTATTTGAACTTGCATGTTGTATTATACTCTTGATGATTATCTTTAAGCATAGTATATGTTACTTGCTCTAGTGTCTCTATCATTCGATATTACTATGCTCGTGTGCAAAATATCTTGTTAAGATTTTGCAGAATTTTTTTATATTTCGGAACAAGTTTGATGAATAAGGCAAGGTTAGTAGCCTAAGGGTATTGTCAAGAAGAAGGTAATGATTTTGATGTAACATTTGCACTCATAGCACATTTAGAAGTTATTTGTACTTTACTTGCCCATTCTTGTTTTGAGAAAATTTCAAGCTTTACCAAATGGATGTTAAATCCAATTTCCTAAATGGTTTTATTCAAATAGAAATCTATCGGAGATTAAATTTTTTAGGCCAAATGATTTGTATAAAAAGGCCTTGTACGTTTGTTATTAGTACCCCGTATATGGTTTGATAGACTTAGCTATTTTTTGCGAAATAATTTTACAAAAGGTAAAGTTGATACTACACTTCTTGTTTTGAAAAAGGGCAAGGTTGCTTACTTGTACAAATTTGTGATATCATTTATGGTGCTACTAATGAAGTTATGTACAAGATATTTTCTAAGTTGTTGCAAGGTTAATTCAAGATGATCATGATGGGGGAGCTCAATTTCTTCATTGGAATTCAAGTTCAACAATGCCAAGAAGGTGATTATATTCCACACTCAAAAGAAGAAGTGAGGCATTGAAGAATAAAGAACCATTTCAACCTATATGGCCACAAATGTGAAAATTGACAAAAGGTTGAAGTAGGCATTGACAAACGAATTCGAGGTATGTTCATTCGTTTATTTCTCCTTAGACTCGACATTTTATATACCTTATGTCTATATGCTCGACTTAAAACAATCCCAACGAATCTTATTAAAGTGCCGTTAAAAGAAATTTTAAAATATTTGTAAGGCACTTCTTCTTATGACTTGTTCATCCAAAGTTTTAAAACGTTATTATTTTTCGAGATAACAAGTCCGGTGTAAATTTTATTTTTCAAAATATGGTTCGTCATAATCGAACTAAACATATTAAGATTCGATATTTTTTTAAGGGATTGCATGTTTTAACAAAAACTTGAGATGTTTTTAATTCCGTCTCAAGGATAACTCGCGGACTTTTTAATCATACACCGTCGAGTATTTTAATCCATTTCGAGCGTGATTATGACATAATGTATATTGAATAAAGTCTACGTTTGCATTTTGCACGTTTCTAAAACTTAGGGGCGAAAAATCGGATTTTTGGATCAAAACTTCGGAATTTGCAAAACAGAAAGAAGCAGTGGGCTAAAGGAAAGGACCGAGTCGCCCCTAGCCTCGATCGTCGCCCAACCTCCAACCGCCGCCTGCTGATTTTTTTTCGATATAAAATGCTTTCTGTTTCCAGACTTAGCATTTTGGCGTTTTTCTTCTTTTCTTCGTCCCCTTCGCCAATTGCACACAAATTTCACTCCAAATTTGTTTTGTTGCATACATTTCATGTATTGGACTTATTTAGGCTCGATTATCATCATTATTGCTCATATTCACCGATTAAATGGTAAGAATTCTACTTATTTATCTCAATTGGGTTGAACCCTTGAGAACTTGGCCTATATGTATTTTCTTGATGAAATTTGTATATGTTTGTGATGAGCTTGTTATTTATGATGTATTGTATTGTGTTTGAACTGATTTGGTGATGAAAAACTTGGCTTGATTACATTTACAAGGGCTATATATATCTTCTTTGATTTTTGACGGCCGCCAAGTGTTCGATAAAATATTTCAATGAAAAATTCATCACCTACATAATTCTCTTGTTTTCAAATGTCTTATATACTTATAGAGATCATGTTTTTGCAAATCAAATGAGTTTTCATAAGCTTCTACAAGTCGTATGATCGACTCTTTCCTCCTATTTGGTCTATAAGCTTCAATGTTCAAAATAGCTCGATACATCGGTTTAGTTGCGCACTTTGATATGATTATATGATGTTTTTATCGTGCTAACATTCTTTTTGATGATTCCAAAGGGGGAGAAACAGGTTATAAGCTTATTAGCTCATAGAAGCTAAGTTAAGCTAAACAAAAGAAGCTATAAGCTATGGCTTCCTAAAGCCATAAGTTGTGCATTATACTTAGTCCAATTGTTGTATGATGGACTTATTTACTTGTCTAATGATGTTTTGTTGACAGGGGGAGCTTACAAGCTCTTGTACTTAAGATCAATATGTAAAAGCTAAGCTTTTAGCTTGTGGTTGATTGCTTTTACATTACTCTTGTTGTGCATATTGATAGGGGGAGCTTTTACTATATGTGTTTGAATATCTTTACTCCCATCCTTGTAATTATATTGCGTGGAATGTTGTTGCTCACAATGGATAGTTCTTTTTAACCGGTAAAAATGTTTTGTTTTCAAAATCAACCTCGTTAAAATTGTTTTGGTTTGTAATCATAAAAAAGGGGGAGATTGTTTGATAAATGGTTTTATCATGATTTTGATGATTTTATTTTTATACCAAAACAATGTTTTTAAAGGTTGTCCAAATACTCCTAAATGATTTAAAATGGTTTTAATATTTTCCGGAGTATTTCTTCAAGTTTATTTTTCGACAATATTGGACAACACATTCAATGATTTTGTATCAATGGGTTTTTACATCCAAACTATGTTTCTAAATGTTGTCCTAATACTCCCGATCGGTCTAAAATGTTTTTACTATTTATCGGGGTATTTCTTGAAGTTTATATCGGACAACACTTTTTGTATTAATGTGTTATTTCATCAAAACTATATTTCTAATGTTGTCCTAAATACTCCCAATCGGTTTAAAATATTTTTACGAATTTTTCGAGTATTTCTTGAGGTTTATTTTCGATAAAAATCGGACAACATTTCATTTTTGGAGGTCGATTGATCGACCAAAGAGGCGACAGCACAGGGAATGCATTTCACGAAACAGAACTCCCGAACTCCAAAAATTGGTCGTCGGTGACCGGTCCCCATAGGGGCGACAGGTCGCACCATAGATGCGACTTGCCGACCCCCGGACCGGTCCCCTAGTTAATTTTTGCTGCATTCTTTCAAACTTCTATTTGTGTGCGACCACGTCGCCTCAAGTTTGACAAAAAATTCTAACCATTGTCGCAAACAGACAACTTTTCCTTAATTTGTGGAATTGATTTCTAACAGCTATAATCTTTATTTTAATTGCAATATTTTTGTAGATATCAGATTCCAAGAGGAGCCTATCAAGTATCAATCATCTCCTATAAATAGAGGAAGATTTAAAGCACAACAATAAGAGAGAACAATACAACACAACAAGAAATACTCAAGCAAACACTTGGTCTTATATTGTCATTATTCTTGTTGTAATTTGCCTAGCTTATCACTTTCACATTCTTGAGGTCTAGGCTATTCTTGATTACACTTGCACTGAATTGTATTATTCATTATCGAGTTGTAATCTTGAATTTTTGGGTTATCATTCAACACAAGATATCCTTGTGAGTGTTCTTGTGGTAAGAACACACTTGGGTGATCTAGGTGTTAGGTGTAAGAAGATTGTGGTAATCTTCTTGTTGAGGTATTGAAGAATTTGGTATTTTTCAAGGTTGAAGATTGTGGTAATCTTCACAAGGTGCCGTTGAAGATTGTGGTAATCTTCAAGAGAGATTGTGGTAATCTCAAAGGTGGTGTTGAAGAAGAGTGTGGTGCTCTTCAAGGTGTTGTTGTAAGTTGGTGTTGTATTAATTTTGGTAATTAATAAAATCTTTTTCTTTTTGAAATCCATCCCTGATATCTTTGGGGTGGTAGAGGATTAGGCCCTAGGTGGGTTGAACCTCTATAAATCGACGTGTGTTGTTTACATTCCGCACCTTCTATATTGTCTTGGCTTGTTTTGTTCGAAAAAGAGGGTAAAATTGAAAAGATGGAGATAATTTATTCACCCCCTCTAGATTATCGTAGCCGCTTGGACTTACAGAGAGCCTATAAGGACATGTTACATTTTTTATAATATATTTTCCAGTTACTTTACTAACTACCAATATTGACGTTATGTGCTGCAATCATACTTATACTATTTATATAGGGAGGTTTAATAGGAATTTTTTGACATACTATTTTTTATTGGCTTGCTTATTATATTTATATATATATTCATTCATTCGCTTATTTGGCTCTCTATTTTATATAGTGATAAAATGCAACATTGTAAAAATTGGTCTCGGCGGTCTCCTACGCCCTAGGCTCTCCTAGGTCCAACCGATTTTGTCCAAAGAGGTGAAACATTTATTACGGCTAAATATCGGCCAAGGCGCCCGCCTAGCAGCCAAAAATTGGCTAAAGTTAAAATAAAATAAAAAAATAGTATTGTTCCTCGGCACCCGACTAGATGTTAGATGCCCGCCCAAATAATTCTTAGTGTTTTCTGCAACCTTGATAAAATGTCACATGATTGCCGCTATTCACACCCCTGTTTTCTTTAAATATACCTCAAGACCTCATGTTCTAGATACACCCACCTACATATAATATTATTAGTCATCTTTACCAGATGGTGCATTTTATTCCCAAATTACTATTTCCATACAACAAATAAAAATTATGTGTTCTAATCCACAATAGTGCTACTCATTTTGTCTATATCTCTCTCTCCACAATCGTCAACATGAGGAGAAGAAGGCTACTGCTTGGCGAGAAATCATTTGAATGAAATAAGAGATGTCAATAGATCAGGTTTGGGCTGGGTCCACCCAAAACTGAGACTCGACTCGACCCGTTAAGAAAACTTAAGATATAGACCAACCCTCAATCCATACCCGTGTCTAGCGGATAAGACCCATTAGATCCATTAGACCTGCTAATTTCATATATTTGGCCAATTTTGTATGATTTTTGCTCACAAAAGTGTTAGAAAATATTTTTATCATGATTTTGATGATTTCATATAAATGAGTTTTTATACTAAAATAATATCCCCAAATTTGTCCCAATGCTTCAAAATATTATAAGTGATTTTTACTAAGTTTTTAAAGCACTTCTTGAATTTTATTTTTGGCAAAAATCAGACAACCTCTCTGTGTTTAGGTCGACCGGTCGCCTCTATAGGGAGACCCGTACCTGAAAGTTTTCATTTGACAGAATAAAACAGAGACTTGGGATAGGGTAGGGCGAACAGTCACCCCCTAGGGCGACCTGTGCCTGGGATTTGAAGCTTTTGCTTATTTTCTCTCTGTTTCAAATTTCAAACGGTCACACCCTAGCGCAACCGATGGCCCTAGGATAGTGACCGATCGACCCCCCACAACAACCTTTGTCAAATCTTGATCTGACAGTTTAAACTTTCAAATTTTCAACATAGCGACCGGTCGCCTTATGATTTTTGACAGCAAATTCTATCCGTTGCTCAGCTACTTATCAAGAAGATTTACTTTATCATTTCTTAACCATTTTTGTGGATCTTTTGGTCCTTCTTTTGTAGACAAAAGTAAAGATGGAGGAGCTTATGTTGGAAATCAAATCTTGAAGCTCTCCTATAAATAGATGAAGAATTTGAAGGATCAAATATAATACAAGCATACAACACAACAAGCAAAAACTCAGCAAATTCTTTGTTCTTCACTCTCAACATACTTGTTGCAAAAGCCTAAGCTTATCACTTTCACATCTTGCTTATTAGGCTATCCTTTCTTGATTACACTTGCACTTACAAAGTTGTATACTTCATTTGAGTTGTAATCTTGATTGTTTCAAATCATCCAAAATAAGATATACTTATTATGTGTTCTTGTGGTAAGAACACTCTTGGTTGATTATTTATGTGTTGAAGAGTTTGGTGCACTTCATAGGTGGTGTTGTAAGAAGAGTGTGGTACTCTTCAAGGTAAAGGTTTTAATAGTTTGGTGTCTATTAATAAACTTTTTTCTTTTCAAAATCCATTCGGACAGACCGGGTGGAAGTGGATTAGGCTCTAGGTGAGTTGAACCACTTTAAATTATTGTGTTCATTCTTCTTTTTCTATCTTATTCTTGGAGAGTATTTCACTTATTCAAAAAAGAGGGCGTAAATCGAAAAATCGGGAAAATCTGTTCACCCCCTCTAGATTTTTGTAGCCACTTGGACTAACAAATGGTATCAGAGACAAACTCTTTGGAAAGCTCGTTTCTCATTTTGAGTAAAGAGGAAAGATCCATGGCTACGAACGAAAGCTACCTTACCACCGGCGCCTCAACCAACAAGCCACTACTTTTCGACGCCAACAACTACGCCTTTTGGAAGGATCAAATGAAATGCGTCCTACAAGGTTGCGAGTTTGATATTTGGAACGCGGTCATTGAAGGAGTTGCCTAACCAACAAAGAAATTGGAGGATGAAACTTTAGCTCCAAAAAGTTTCAAAGAATTTGATGTGAATGACAAGAAGTCCTTTTCTCTCAACGGTAAGACCTTAAATATTTTACATTGCTCTCTTACAGCTACCGAGTATAATCGAATTCGAGGAATAAGGTCGGGGCATTAAGTATGGGAAAAATTAGAAATTATTTATGAAGGTATTAAGAAAGTTAAACAAGCTAGAAAAACCATTCTTGTTTTTTTCTAATAAGTTGGGAGTAGTGGTTGGAGGGGAGGGGATGAATTTCAAAGAAACTAAAAGATACAAGGTTCGAACCATGGTCAACACCCTTATAAAAGTTGAATGATACCCCTTGAGCTATAAGCTCGTGGTAGAAAAACCATTCTTGTTAAAGATTTTGAAAACTTCATAATGTTTGAAGGTGAAGGAATTTCGAAAATGGTGGAAAGGCTCGACAATATCAACAATGCTTTATTAGAGCTCATATAAGTCCTCTCGGAAGAAGATAAGGCAACAAAAGTTTTGAACGCTCTTTCCGGCTTATGGTCCAAAAAAGTGATGGCTATAACGGAAGCTCAAAATCTTGAGACTCTCAAGTTTGATGAGCTAATTGGAAATCTTCTCATATATGAAGTCTATCTGAAAGAAAGGAAGAATTCCAAACCATCCACCTCTCAATCGGGTATGCATCCTACATCTAAAGACCTTGCTTCAAATTCAAATGATTTATATTATGCTAGTGGTGAGGAGGATAAGAAAACCGCCGCCTTGTTCGAAAATTTGCAAATTTATCAACAAAAATAAGGCAAGAAAGGCTAGAGACAACTCGTGTTTTAATTCCGGGAAATCCGGGTATTTTATAGCCGATTGTCCTAAAATGGCAGAGGAGGAGCAATAGAAGAAAAAAACTTTTCCGAAAAAGAAGTCTCTCAATGCGGATGTCAAAACATGGGATGAACTTCTAGCAACATCCAACAATGAAGAGAAAACCAAACATGTTCTCATTGCCATAAACGATGAAGACAATGAGGTACATTCTAACTCTTTCTCTTCCTCTTTAATTAACGAGTTACAATGTGACTATGGTGATTTACAAAATGAGTTTAGAGACATGATTTGCAAATACAAGTTTGAAAATAGAGTTTAAAAAGTTAAAATTAGAAAATTTCAAACTATTTATTTTTGATGAATCTCTTGACCATGCTCATTCAATTACTCTTACTAAAGTCAAAAGTCTTGATTCCGAAAATCAATTTGCTCACTAAAGAAATAGAAAGTTTGGAAAAAGATGTAAAACATTTCAATTTGAGTACCGATAAGGCCATAAAATCCTTGATGTTCAAAGAAGTGAGCAATCTAAACTAGGACTTGGTTACAAACCTTTTCAAACCAATTTCATGAAAAATAACCAAGCTCCAACTTTTATTCATGCTAGCACTCCTAGAATAATTACTTGTTTTTATTGTGGTAAACATGGACATCTTACTAGCCATTGTAAAATTAGAAATAATAGTTGTTATTATTGGAGACTCAAAGGTCTCAATGCTAACCCCCATGGACCCCAAAACACTAGGGTACCTAAAATAATTTATTTATAGGAACTAGGGGCAATAACAATTACGGATGATTCCAAATGGCTCGTGGACAATAGATGTTCATGCCATATGACCGGAAGAGAACAACTTTTTACCAACATCAAGCTCCAAGAAGAAGGAATGGTCATGTTGGGGAATGGCAAAGGCAAAATCCTTGGCAATGGAGACGTTGATAACTCTTCTTTCTCTTTATATGATGTATTATTAGTAGATGGGCTTAAGTTCAATTTGATAAGTGTAAGCCAACTTTGTGATCTAAATTATGATGTTCTTTGTAATAAATAAAAATGCCTTATTCTAAAAAATGGTAAAATTATTTGTGAAGCTAGTAGACAAGGCAATCTTTATAAAATTTGTACAAGTGATTTGGTTAGTCAAAGTGTTTTGTGTCTTGTTGCTAGTAATGATTTAACTAGTTTATGACATAAGCGACTTGGACATGTTGGATATAAAAATTTACAAACTATTTACAAAAATCAACATGTCAAAGGACTACCCAAATTGAATTTTGAAAACCTTAGCTTATGTGATGCTTGTCAAAAGAACAAATTAGTTAAGAGTAGTTTTAAGCCCAAAACTGAATTTCCACAACCAAACCTCTACAACTTCTTCATCTAGATTTGTATGGGGATACTGGCACGGAGAGTCTAAGTGGAAAACATTACACTTTTGTTATAGTCGATGATTTTTCTAGATATAATTGAGCTATTTTTCTTGCTAATAAAAGTGATGCCGCTAATGAGTTTGCTAAGTTGTGTAGACCTATAGAGAATGAAAAGGATGATACTATTAAGTCTATAGGAAGTGATCGATGAGGAATTTGATGGTGATTTTAGAATCTTATATGAAACCAATGGATATTCTCATAACGTTTCGACTCTGAGAACTCTTCAACAAAATGATGTAGCCGAAAGAAAAAACTGGACCTTACAAGAAATGTGTCGGTATATGGCAATGAATTTTTACTTCCAAAATATTTTTGGGCCAAAGCGTAAACACCGCTTGCTACGTCATAAACTGGGTATATCTTAGTCTCAAGTTAAATAAAACTCTATATGAGCTTTGGAAAGGAAGAACACCAAATATTAGTTATTTCAAAATATTTGATTGCAAGTGTTTTATTTTGAACACCAAGGATCAATTGGATAAACTTGATCCTAAGGCCGACGAAGGGATATTTATGGGGTACTAGACTAAAAGCAAGGCATATTAGGTTTATAATAAGACTAGCATGGTGGTCGAAGAGTCTATTCACGTCAAATTCATTGAAGCCTTAGGGAAAGAATACCAAATGATGATAGTGATGAAGCAGCAACCTTTACAACTGGGTTCACTTTCAGTATTTTTAATGGCCCATCCTCAATGACGAACCACATTTCATCATGTAAAGCTGAAAGATGTGTCTGCATGTGAATCTTCCAGTCATCAAATTCTTCCATAGTGAACATATGAATGCGAGTTAGATTTGCTTCCATGATAATAACTTTAAAAATAAGGTTTTAAAAATAGCAAGTGTTGTATCTTTGAAGAAGATTGAGATCTAGTTCACTAACCAGTGCAGAAGGCTCAACGAACCAACCGCTCTGATACCACTTGTAGGTCCCAAAGGGTGTTAATGTAAAGTTTAGAAGGGGGGGGGGTTGAATAGACTTTACCAAATTTTCGATTTCATCCTTAAATCAGCGTTTTAAGTACAAGTCAACTGGGTCCTTGAGGGACAACTTAGTTCAACCTTCACAGTAGAGTTAGCCACTCCACAGACTCGAGAGAGCTGTTGATAAGATAACTCAGCTGAGTGAGGTGATCTTTTAGAAAATTAGCAGACTTGAATTTTCAGCGGAAGTCTTACACCCTTGATTAAAATATGTTTTCAAAATTTGTTTTATGGTTAAGTTATTATCAGTAGACTTAGCAAATTTAACAAACATCAGATAAGATATGCAAGAAATTAAAGTGCTGAATGTAAAAGACACAGATCATTTTTTATAGTGGTTCGAGGATGGGGTAATTCTTCTAAACCACTCTTCTCCAACTCCTGAAGGTAATCACTATGTAACAGTGACTTCGTTACAAAAGGATGACAGCCCGAGCAAGCCTTGATCACACAGTTGGCTTCTCCTGTGACTCAACTCTTCACAAGATGGCTGTCCTCCTACTTCAGCTCCTTCAGACTTTTGGATTTGATCACGTAGCCCTCCAACAAGTCCAAAGCATTTGGTTCGAACTGGAACCTCACTACACTCCCTTCAACCTTGGACGTGTATACCCCTTGTCTATCAACAATGTTTCCTCTTCAATAGTTTGAAGTTGTCTTTCCTTCTCTGAGTGTGTTAGATCAATTTCCTTTGAGTTTTAGGCTTGAGGATAGAATTGATTACTTTAGAGTATTTTTCTCTTTAAATGTTTGCAGGTGCTTGTGTCTGCTAAAATTGGTAACTTCTCTCAAATGAATTCCTCAGCCATTTATAGTGCCTGTTTGAAAAATGTATCCGTTGAAGAGATAAATCCATTTTTCAAACTACACTTTAAGGTCGTTGGCTTGTCTTGTCTTGCAGCATTTAATGTAGACCAATTCTTGAATTAATGCTCTGCAACCTTGCCTGAAAATCTGTAGGTTTGCAGGAGCATCCCATTGGTTTCTAGCTTTTTGCAATCTTTAAGCAAAACAACTTTATGGATTGCAGTCTGACATGTTTCCTCTTTCAGCAAACATTTGACTTTGCTTATCAATGAACATCTTCAGCTCTCTTGAGTCCTTTTCTCCTGCTGAACCCCTTTGATAGTCTTGTCCACTTATCTGAGAGTGACTTGGCTGTTAGTCTGCTGACTGAGACAACTTTCCTGGTACTTGACTGATCCTTCACTGCAATACTCAGCTGACACACAATAGAGTCTTCACTTTGATCTTCAGTCAACTTCTGCAATCTTTAACTTGGCTGCTTCGACTCATCTAATAGAACCCTATCTATTACACAGTTGATTTTACAACAAAATTGGGGTGCCAACTTCCTAATTTAAGTTTTACATAGCATCATCAAAATCTATTACATAAGTTTCCCAACAATTCCCCCTTTTTGATGATGTCAAAACTTAAATAAAATAACAAAGTAAATAGTGCTTGAAAGAGAATGATTGTATGAATATATCATTTTATTGAACATATCATTCTTGCACCTTACAATGTATTACAAAGTACAATGAAAAATCACAAGGTACTTACATGTCTTCATGTGTATTTACAATTAAGTAAAAATATAACAAAAATTTTCTCTGCAGTAGCCTTCAGCGTCTCTGCTGCTTCCTTTTTCTCTCCTCTTCTTCATTAGCTTTCCTTCTCCTTTCTTCTTCTCCTTCTCTCTTCCTCTTCCTATCATCTTCTTACTTTCTTTTCTTCTCATAAGCTCTCTTCTGAGTTTGGCCTTTCCTTATTCTCTCTTCCTATTCTTGGACTTGTCTGGCGTTTTCTTCTTCTTGCCTCCTTGCAGCCTCTGCATTACACCTTTCAATATCTATATTCTCCAGTTCCCTGAGTCTAGCCCAGTATAACAAATCTTTCTTGTGAGGGTTTACATATTACATGTCCTTAAGCCTTTGTGGTGGAGTGCCTCTGTCTCTTCGACCAGACCTTCCCCTTCCTCTTCCTGAGTCTGCTCTTCCTCTGGGTGTGTACTGAACATGTGGAGCCCGTGAAGTCTGCTAACTACTCGACTGATTTGCTGCTTCTCGGCTAACTTAACAACACCCAAACCTCTCCAGTACAAATCCTATGTCTTTGCAAGATTCATTCCCTTAAGGAATCCTTCTGATTTGAGCGTTTCAAATTCTTCAACTAACCTTGGCTTAGAGCCTGCATCTTGAGATGGTCCTTCTGGAAATTTCACTGCTGGCGAACCCGAGAGCAACCCTGCTGGGGAACTTGGAACTAGGATTTTAGACATTCCATATGACCATGCTGCCTACTATCAACCTCTACAAATACAACTTCAATTACAACTCTTGTCTTCTGAAAGGCTATGCCAGCTTTCTCATCAGCTGACAAATCCTTTGGCAGCTGGGAATGGAGAGAGCTGGTAGATGAGCCAAGTTGGGATTTATCCAATACAATCTTCTAGGGAGTCTTCGCAGAGGGTCCTTCCCCCTTACTTCCACTATCTTCCCCCTTTCTAATACTTTCAATTTACCCCTTTTTGGCATCATCAATACCAAATAAAGAGGTTTGAGGAATGTTTGTGAGAATACGATCCAACTTTTCATGGGTGGCTGAGTGAGCTACTCTATGTTCTGATCAGAGAGCCTTCATTTCTGCGCTCATAAGCATCAACTCTGCTTGCAGAGTGGTTTCTGTATTTTGAAGGTCTTGCTTATATTGAAGTCTCAACGACTCCATGCCAGTATTGTGCATTAATTCTATCATGTTTATGTTGTGTCGATGCCTCTGCTGGAATTGAGCTTGCTCACCACACCAAATCACTAATTTAGCGAAGAGTGATTTGAAGTAGTTCACTTGATCTCTTCTTAATGCCTTTGTTTGCATCGTCCATTCTCGAATTCTAATAACTACTCCTCAGATATCTTTAGAAATCATGGCATCATGGTTATCTATCCGTTGGTTAAGTGCAACAAAGCTTCTCTCCATTGCTTCCATTTCAGAACACATAACCTTGAAGGCTATTCTGAAGTCTGTTGCCTCAGGTGACTGATCCTCTGGCCACACAGAGTCAAAGTCGAACCCAAACAGTACCACTCTCAAATCGTCTGGATCCTTGAATTCTTCTGGATGTATTTCTACTCTATCATTTGCATTTTCTTCAGCAGTCTCGGTTTCTAGCGGGACTTCTTCAACATCTCCCACTTATCCTTCGGGAGCCTTTCCTTTATTCCCTTGGCTTCCTTCAGCTCTTTTGTACCTCAGCTGTGGGAGCTTCACTGGCAGTCGCAACTATTTTAGCCTGCTGAGCTGACTGGGCCTCAACTGTCTCAACAACTTCGTTGGCTCCAGTAGTTGCTTCCTTTTATGTAATCATGGCCTCAGTTGCCTTAGCAGCATCACAGGATGGTGATGGCACCATATGGGGTGGGCGATCAACCAAAGTGAATTGAGATAAGGCAGCTTTCTCACGTGCCTTTTCCAATTGTCCTACTCATTCCTCAATAGCTTGGTCCTCTATAGATTGATCATTGGGGGTGGAATCGGCTTCATTGTAAGTGTCAAGGAACTCGACTTACACATTATCATTAGAGTCATGCGGTGCACTGATTTCTTCCATTTTCAGGGACTCTGATGCAGGAACTGGCAGTTTTCCCTTCTCAAGAACAACAACCCTGGAAGTTTCAACCTCCTCGGGGCTTTCAACCACCTTACCAACTATCTCAACCGCTGCAAGGCCTTCAACAATTCCTTCTGTAGACTTAGCTGCATTAGGGTCTTCAGCAATGATCCCTTCTGCAGATGGAGCTGCATTGGGGTCTTGGACGTTGGCATCCTTCGAGGTCTCAACCTCTTGGTTGCACTTTCACGACCATCAGTCTCAACTAACATGATCTGCTGTCCATCCTGTGCTTCAGCCTTTTCAGCAGTGTCCTCAGCCTACAGTGTAGTTGGAATTTCAGCTGAGACAGTCTTAACCGTCAAAGCATCGTCAATCCCACTATGATGTTCTTTTAATGTCTCACCTTCGCCTCCTAAATTCAGTTTGTTTAAGTCTCCCACAACCTTCTCCAACCCAGCTGTGGTGTGTTCAGTTTCCCCTTCAGCTGGCTCACCAGCTGAATCATGGATAGCGAGTGTAGGTCCCAAGGGGTGATAGTGTAAATTCTAGAAGGGGAGGGGAGGGGAGGGGTTGAATCAACTTTACCAAATTTTTGATTTTAGTCCTTTTAAATCAGAGTTAAATCACAATCCAGCTGGGTCCTTGATGGACAACTTAGTTTACCTTCATAGTAGAGTTAGCCACTCAACAGGTTCGACTGTGCTGTTGATAAGATAACTCAGCTAATTCAGTTAACAATTTTAGAAATTCAGTAGACTTGGTTTTACAGCAGAGGACATTCACCCTTTGATAAAAATATGTTTTCAACACTTGTTTTTAGGTTAAGTTATTATCAGTTGACTTAACAAATATAACAAACATCAATAAAGATATGTAAGAAAGTAAATGCTGAATGTAAAAGACACAGAGCAACTTTTATAGTGGTTCAAGGATGGGGCAATTCCTATAATCCACTCTTATCCAACCCTGGAGGTAATCCACTAAGTAACGTTGACTTTGTTACAAAAGGATGGCATTCTGAGACAGCCTTGATCACATAGCTGACTTCTCCTAGGACTCAACTTCTTCACAAGACGGTTGTCCTACTACTTCAGCTCCTTCAGACTTTTGGATTTGATCACGCAGCTCTCCAACAAATCCAAAGATTCTGGTTTGAACTAGAACCTCACTACACTTCCTTCAACCTTGGATGTGTAGACCCCTTGTCTTTCAACAAAGATTTCCTCTTCAATAGTTTGAAGTTGTCTTTTCTTCACTGAGTGTGTTGGGGTGCCAACTTCCTAATCTATTACACAGTTGACTTTACAGAATATTTGGGGTGCCAACTTCCTAATCTAACTTTTACATGGTATCATCAAAATCTATTACATAAAATTCTCAACTATTTTTCCATTTTTGATGATGCCAAAACTTAAAAAAATTACAAAGTAAATAGTGCATAAAAGAGGACGATTGTATGAATATGTCATATTATTGAATATCTCATTCTTGCACCTTACAATGTACAATGAAAAATATACAAAGTACTTACAAATTTTCTGTCTATTTACAATTAAGTAAAAATACAAGAGGAAGGTGTCTGCAGCAGTCTTCATCTCCTCTGATGCTTCCTTCTTCTCTCTTCATCCTCTCTTCCTATGGTTTCTTCCTCTTCTTCTCATCTTCCTCTTTTCTTTTATTTTCATAAGCTCTCCTTGAAGCTTCACCTTTCCTTTTTCTCTCTTTCCATTCTTGCTCTTGCCCTATATTTTCTTCTTCTTATCGCCTAGCTGCCTTAGCATTCTTTCTGGCAACTTCTTTATTCTCAAGTTCCCTTAGTCCAGCCCAGTATAGCCTATATATCTTTCTTCTGGGGATTTATGTATGTAAAGTTTTTAGGTTTGCTTGGTGAAGTGCCTCTGCCTCCTCCACCACTTCTTCCCCTTCCT
The DNA here is from genome assembly GCA_016081115.2 of Rehmannia glutinosa. Taxonomy (NCBI): domain Eukaryota; kingdom Viridiplantae; phylum Streptophyta; class Magnoliopsida; order Lamiales; family Orobanchaceae; genus Rehmannia; species Rehmannia glutinosa. Next base: position 94,647,560 of record CM071926.1, read on the forward strand.
CTTCCAGAGTTAGCTCCTCCCATTGGAGTGTACTGTACAGGCTGAGCCCTTGAAGTCTGCTGACTACTTCCTTGAGTCTGCTGCTTCCCGGCTGATTGACAAATCCCTAAGCCTTTTTCCCTGTACAAATCCCATGTTTCTTTCAAAGTCATTCCTTCGAAAAATCCTTCAAACTTGAGTGTTTGGAACTCCTCAAGCAATCTTAGCTCTAACCCTACATCGGGAGCGGGTTCTTGAGGGAGTTTCACAACTGGAGAGTCTAGTAACAACCCTGCTGGGGGACCATCAAACCTAGTTTTTACACTTTCAATGCAACCATGCTGCCTTTTGTCCACTTCTTTAAATTCAACTACGATTGCAACTCGAGTGTTCTGGAAAGCTAAGTCAGCTTTGGCTTCAGCTGACATGTCCTGTGGTAGCTGGGAATAGAGAGAGCTGGTTGATGAGCCAAGTTGGGACTTGTCTAATATGATTTTCAGGGGAGTTTTCTTAAGGGATCCTTCCCCCTTAGTTCCACTACCTTTCCCTTTTCTATCTTCCCTCTTTTTGGCATCATCACCAATGAGAGGGATTTAAGGAGTGTTTGACAAAATGCGATCCAGCTTGTCATGTGTTGCTTAGTGAGCTGCTCGATGTTCTGATCGAAGAGCCTTCAATTCTGCACTCATAATCTTCATCTCTGCATTCATTTTCATCATCTTTGAACGCAGAGTGCTTTCAGTCTTTAGAAGGTCTAGCTTGTGTTGAGCCTTAAGCAACTCCATATCTGTCTTGTGCGTCAGGTCCATTCTGAACATGTGGTCTCGCTGCGAGTCTCTACCTTCAAATCACCAATTTGACGAAGAGGGGTTCAAAATAGCTGACTTGTTCTCTTCTCAGTGCCTTTGTTTGAGCTGTTGATTCCCAAATCTAGAGAAGAATACCTCGAATATCTCGTGAGATCATGGCATCATGGTTGTCCAACCATTAGTTGAGTGAAGCAAAACCTCTTTCCATAGTTTCCATTTCAAAACACATAGCCTTGAAGGCTTTTCTGAAGTCTGCTACCTCAGGTGACTTATCCCCTGACCACACTGAGTTAAAATCAAACCCAAACAGTAAAACCCTTAAATCATCCGGAGCCTCAAAATTTTTGGATGGATCTCTGCGGTATATTTGGCATGTTCCTCAGCAGTCTCTGTTTCTAGCGGTACCTCCTCAACAAACGGAAAATAATCCGCAAAAAGGTCACTAGGGACTTCAAGAACATCTCCCACTCCTACTTCGGGAGCCTTTATTTTGTTCCCCTGACTTGCTTCAGTTCTTTATGCCTCAGTTGTGTCAACAGCGTCACTGGAAGTTGCAGCTGTGTTAGCCTGTAGAGCCGACTGAGCCTCAGCTGTCTCAACAACTTCGCTGGCATCAATATTTCCTTACTTTTGAGTAGACATGGACTCAACCGCGTTAGCAACGCATCACAGTCTGGTGATGACACTATTGAGGGTGGGCCATCAACCAATATAAATTTGGATAAGACAGCCTCATCGCGTGCCTTCTTCATATCTACTGTTAGTTCCTCTACAACTAGGTCCTCTACAGTTTTTTCTTTTGGGGTGGGCTCAGCTTCGTCGTTAGTATCAAGAAAGTCGACTGACACATTTTCTTTAGAGTAATGCAACGCACTAATATCTTCTCTTTCAGGAGACTCTGAAGGAGGAACTGGCATCTTTCCTTTCTCAACAACAACATTCCGGGAAGTCTCAACCTCCTCGGGGCCTTCAGTTACCTCAACACCAGCCTCAACTATTGCAAGGCCTTCATCTATCCCTTCTGCAGACTTAGCTGCATTAGGGTCTTCATTTATCCCTTCTGCAGACAGAGCTGCATTGGGGTCTTGGACAATGGCCTCCTTCGAGGTCTCAACCTCTTGGATTGCACTTTTAGGACCATCAGTCTCAACTGACTTGGTCTGCTGTCCATCCTTTGTCTCAGATGCTCCAGCAGCGTCCTCAGCCTGCAGTGTAGTTGGAATTTCAGCTGAGATAATCTGAACCGTATGAGCTTCATCAACCCCACTGCTTATTCCTTTTCAGCTTCACCATCGCCTCCTATCTTCAGTTTAGTGAGGTCTCCCATAGCTTCCTCCAACCCAACTGTGGTGTGTTTATGTTGGGAAAATTTATTGTTTAGATTTTGATGAATGCCATGTAAAACTTAAACTAGAAAGTTGGCACCCCATTTTCCTTGTAATTTACATTGTAATAGATAGGGCTGTACGAGCTGAGTTAAGTCAGCTATGCCTATATACACAAGACGTCAATCAAGACTAGAATGAAGACTCATTGCGAGGCGGTGAGTGTGGCTAGGAAGAGAAGTCAAGAACTCGATCAAGGAGTATCACCGGGATACAATGTGTGTGAAGTGTCAAAGTCAACTCAAGATAACCAAGTCTCAAGTTGAAGTGACGGATGAGTAATCCAATGATTGGGAGCCGACTCAAGTCACCTGGGGAAGTTAAGGAACTGCAAATCAAGTCAAGACAACTCAAAAGAATCCGTTGCCACGTACGTAAGTCAAGAAGGTTACTTAAATAAGTAATACTTCCATGTTGCAATGTCTTAAAGTGCTCGATCCCCGAAAGCGTGCAAAAGGAATAAACCAATGGGAAGCACTGCACCTGTGTCAGACTCTGAAAAGCTGGAGGTTCATTTAATACGAGGAAATGTCAACATCAAGGACTGCAACAAGACAAGCCAACGACCACTAGTGTCTTTTGAAAATCAGCCTATCTCTTCAACGGGCAGATTTTTAAAAGTTCACCATAAAAGGCTGAGAATCACTTTGAGAAAAGGTTACCTTGCATACCTAAATCACAAACATTCAAGCTATTATTCAAGCTGTAACCTGCAAAATATTCTCAAGTTATCCAAGCAAATCCTCAAGCCTAAACTTCGAAGGAAATCAATCCAACACCAAGCTGTGAAGGAAAGACAATTTCAAACTGTTGAAGAGGAAACTTTTGAAGAATCAAAAGGGGTCTACATTCCAAGGAGAATTGTAGAAAGGTTCAAGGTCGAACTAGTCTCAAGTTATTGGAGGGCTTCGTGATCAAATCCAAGAAGCTTGAGCAAGTGAGCTGAAGTAGCAAGGCAGCCGCCCTGTGAAGAAGCTGAGTCGGACGAGAAGCCAGCTTTGTGTGATCAAGGCATCTCCAGATTGAGTCCCAAAGGATCAAGTCAGCTGTGTGATCAAGACTTGTATCTAGACTGATAACCACTTTGTACTCTGATCAATACTTAGTGGATTCCTCCAGGAGTTGGAGAAGAGAGGAGTAGAAGAATCACCCCATCTTCGAACCTCTATAAAAATTATTGTGTCATTTACATTTTAGCATTTACTTTCTGCATATCATTTTATATTTGCTGATAATTTGCTATCCAATTGATAATTAACAAAGTGCTAAAACCAAGTGTTAAAACAAACTTAAACCAAATTCAAGGGTGTTAAGTCTTCCGCTGAAAATCTCATCACAGCCAAGTTAAGGTTTAGACTAAACAGATGAGTTATTCTATCAATAGCTCAATTGAGTCTGTTGAGTGGATAACTCTGCTAGTTAACTAACTTAGCTGTCCATCAAGGACTTAGCTGTGTATTTAACTCTGTAATATTTTAAAAGGACTAAAATCGAAAAATTGGTAAGGTTAATTCAACCCCCCCTTCTAAACCTTACTCACACCCCTTGACCTACAAGTGGTATCAGAGCGGTTGGTTCATTGAGCCTTCTACACTGGTTACTGAACTAGATCTCCAATCCTTAAAAGAAGTTTTTAACACTTGTTCTTTCAAAAGCCATTTTTTTTAAAAACAACAAAGTTATTATCATGGAAGCAAATTTGACACGCATCCCTATGTTCACCATTGAGGAATTTGATGACTGGAAAATACGTATGCAGGCTCATCTATCAGCTTTACATGATGAGATGTGGGTAGTGATAGAGGATGGGCCACTGCAAATAATGAAGGTGAACACAAACAAGGAGAGGCTGCTGCGCAAAGGAGAGGAGGCTGCACCTCCTAGACCAACTATGGTTGAAAAACCAAGAGCTGAATGGACAAATGATGATAGGAAAAGATACAACCTTGACAATGTGGCCAAGGATATACTTTACAAGACTTTGGACAAAGCCATGTTCAACAAAGTCAAATCTTGCAAGACAACCAAAGAAATCTGGGATAAATTAACCTTAATTTGTGAAGGATCAGAGCAAATTAAGGAAAACAAATTATCTGTTGTTGTTCAAAAATTTGAAAACTTTAAAATGCTTTCAGGTGAAACGATGGACCAACTGGATGCTAGATTCACTGAAATTACAAATGAGCTCTCAAAGACTTGGAAAGAATACAAACAGAAGGAGATGTGTATGAAGATACTAAGGAGCCTCCCAGCTGAGTGGGAAATGAAGACCATGGCTCTAAGGCACTCGATGGACCTATAAAAAACATCCAATCATGAACTATTCTCGGACCTCAAAGCTTATGAGTTTGAGTGAGAAGAAAGGATCAAGAGGAGATAATCGTACCCAAACCAAATTTGCACTCATAGTCAAGGAAGGGAAGAGAGCCGAGACCAAAGAAGTCATTGACCAGGAGGAAATTGCCTTGATGGTTAAAAGATTCAACAAGTTCTTCAACAAGAACTACAAAAGAAACAAAGGTGAATCCTCCGAGAAGGCATTCAGCTCCCTCCAAGTCAAGGAAGATAGGCCACCAAAGAGAGCTATATCAAAAGGTCGAATATCAAAGAGTGACAACCCAAGAAATGAGAGAGAGAGCTGATCAAAAAGTTAAAAACCTGTGTTGGAATTGCATAACCAGGACACTTTGCTATTGATCGTCCATATCCTATAGTCAATAAATACGGAATGAAGAAGAAAGAAGAGTCTTCAGAGAAAGAAGGCAAGAAAAGAAAAGAAAGAGCAATGTTGGCTTCGAGACTTGATACAACTAAGTCAAAAGAAGCGGCCAGACTCGAGAGAGTAGTGAAGCTGACTACTCAAGTGACTCGAAGAAGAAGCCTTAATCTGTCTAATGGCTAAAGAACAAGATCAACCTGATCAAGAAGATGAGGTACACTATAACTCATCTCATTTAGATTCTAGTGATAGTGATTGTGACACACACACTTCATCACCCACTGATCTTTATGATTCATTAGGCAAAATGATGAAAGACTTTGAGCACATTAAATCCTCACACATACTATTAAATGAGGAAAATAGCCAGCTCAAAAGCCAAAACTCGCAGCTGACTAAGGAGCTAAGTACTCTAAGTCACATAGCTGATGAGAACAAAGAGCTGAAGGCTGAAAATGCTAAACTAATAGCAGAGATAGCTGCTATAGAAAAGAGAGAAAATGATCTCAAAAATGTGATTGCTTCATTCACAAAGGCATATAAATCCTTGGATGACCTTATCATGAGCCAAAAAGAATGTGGAGACAAGACAGGCATATGATTCAATTCCTTTGTGCATAGTCAAACTCCAAGAGTGATCTTGGAAAAAGGATCGTCAAGTAATGAAGCATCTCAAAAATCCAAGACACCAAATGTTGCACACACATTCATTCCAAAGCACAATCACAAACAAACTGGCCTTGGATATAAAGGAAAAGGAAAACAACAACCGATTGAGTATCTTTGAGAGGACATCGAGAAGAAATCCAAAGTTCCTCAAAGAAACTTCAAATAGGAAGTACTCTGTGAAGAAGAAACAGAGCTACCGAGAATCCCCGGAAGTTCTATCAAAGTAACACAAATGATGGGAATGGTAGAAACTATCCAAGTCAAGTGATTGGAATAATGTGAAATATCGGCCAAGACCTATGGAATACATGCCAAAATGGCAAAGACCTAGAACTCAAAAAAGGTCATTCCAAAGGCAACAGAGCTATCATCAAGACACACATATGCACCCAAGCACTACACTCAAATATCACAACTACCCAAAGAAGGCAATTTCTAAAACACACACACACAGGCATATAGACAAAAGAGACAATTTGTATGAACCTAAAGCCCCCAAACAATTTGCCAAAGTGAATTATGATTATGGCACGAGATAGATGGCAACCTCTTAGAGTCAAATCATTTGGCTATAGGTTGGTTGGATCATCTTACAGCACTAACCCCTCAGGACCCAGGCAAGTATGGGTACCTAAAATCTGATTTCCTTGATTGCGGGTTCAAGGAAATGAGTGTGCCAAGGAACCTGGTACATGGATAGTGGTCATTCCGGACATATGACAGAAATAAGAAAAATCTGTCAAAATTCAAAGAGATTAGATGCGCAAAAGTCATATTTGGAGGAAATGAAGCTCCAGGGGAAATAAGAGGCACTGGATCCATCAAGAAAAATGGATTAGAAATCACATATGTTGCATACGTTGAAGGCCATTATTTCAACTAGTTAAGCATCAGTCAACTCTGTGACAAGGGCTATAATGTTGGATTCAATATGGGAGTACGCCAAATCAAAGACACTGAATCAAATGAAGTAGTGTTGCAAGGATCCACAAAAGAACATGTATGTGGTAGATTGGTCATCACCCACCAAGGACTTGTCTCAGCAAAAGAGTACATCCGAATCAAGTTGGCTGTGGCACAAGAAGCTGAGTCACCTGAATTTCAAGACAATCAACAAGCTTGCAAGGAGTAATCTTGTAGAAGGATTGCCAGACTCAATATACAAGAAGGAAAGTGTTTGTGATGCATGACAGATGGGAAAACAGATCAAATCATCATTCAAAGATAAGTCAAGTCCATCTTCAACAAGGATATTGCATCTATTGCATATGGATCTATTTGGTCCAGTTGAGCCAGCCAGCATAAGTGGATAGAAATACACTCTAGTAGTGTTGGATGATTATTCAAGATATACATGGATAATCTTAATGTGTAAAAAGAAGGAAACCCTGCAGAAGTTACCTCAACTGATGAAAAGAGTTCAAAATGAGAAGAGTCAAACCATTATAAAGATAAGATCTAATAGAGGAACTGAGTTTGTCAATGGAATAATAACTCGATCTTGTGTTGAAAATGGTATTGCTCATGAATTATCTCTGCTTGCAAGGACTCCACAAACAGAATGGAGTAGCGAGAAAGAAAAATAGAACCCTCAAGGAAGTTGCAAGAACCATGTTAGTCAAGCTTGGATTGCCAAAAGATTTTAAGTTTGAAGCCATCAATACTGCATGCTATACTCAAAATAGATGCATGATAAATAGACAGCTGACAAAGACTCCCTATGAAAGCTGACAAAGTGATGATGAGAGAGATGCTCAAGATAACACAACTGCAAGACGACTGAACCCAGCTGATTTACTCCAACCTGATGTGAGATGGCTGAGAGACCATCCACCAGAGCTAGTCATTGGAGATGTAAGAGATGGTATAAGAACTAGATCCAGAGCTCAACAAGAAACAATGTTCACTTGTTTTATTTCCCAAATAGAACCTAAAGATGTGACCCAAGCATTGGATGACACACATTGGATTCAAGCCATGCAGGAAGAGCTGAATCAGTTTGAGAGAAATAAAGTTTGGGAATTGGTGCAAAGACCAACTCATCAGAATGTTATTGGCACAAAATGGGTTTTCAGAAACAAGATGAATGAAGAAGGTTCTGTGGTAAGAAACAAAGCAAGATTGGTAGCCAAAGGGTATTGCCAAGAAGAAGGGATAGATTTTGATGAAACATTTGCTCCTGTTGCAAGATTAGAAGCAATAAGGATGTTTCTTGCCTATGCTGCACACAAAAACTTCATTGTATATCAAATGGATGTAAAAAGTGCATTCTTAAATGGATTATTGGAAGAAGAAGTCTATGTTGAACAACCTCCAGGATTTGAGCAGAAGACTCTTGGAGATAAGGTGTACAAGCTCAAGAAAGCTCTATATGGATTGAAACAGGCACCTAGAGCATGGTATGATACATTATCTCAATTTCTAACAGATAATGGATTCACCAAAGGCAAAGTAGACCGAACACTCTTCAGAATTCAAGATGGAGAGAGTATACTGCTTGTTCAAATATATGTGGATGACATTATTTTTGGATCCACAAACAAAGAGCTATGTGAAAAGTTCTCAAACCTCATGCAAGGGAAATTTGAAATGAGCATGATGGGAGAGCTGACATTCTTTCTAGGGCTTCAAGTTAAGCAGCTGAAGGATGGAACCTTCATAAGTCAAACAAAGTATACCAGAGATTTAATGAAGAAATTTGGTATGGAAGAAAAATCTTCTGTGAAAATACCAATGAATACATCGATCAAAATGGACATGGATGCGGATGGTAAAGTCATGGATCAAACTAGATCTGACGAGCACTTATTGATCAACTGCTCTATCTCACGGCAAGTAGGCGGACATCACCTTTCTTTGTAGGTGTATGTGCAAGATTTCAATCATGCCAAAAGAAAGCCATATGATTTGCAGCTAAGAGAATCCTAAGATATTTGAAGGGATGCTTTAGGAAGTTGGCTTATGGTATCCAAAGAAAGGAGGATTCAAACTTATTGGTTACTCAGACTCTGACTATGCTGGATGTAGAGTTGACAGGAAGAGTACTTCAGGTACATGTCAAATGCTTGGAAACAGATTGGTTTCCTGGTTTAGCAAGAAGCAAAACTCAATAGCCACATCCACAACCGGTGAGTAAATAGCGGCGTAAACATTGTTGTGCCCAAGTCTTATGGATGAGACAACAGCTGAGAGACTATGATATTGAAGAAAAAGGGATTCCAATTATGTGTGATAACACAAGTGCTATTGCAATCACTCAGAATCCTGTGTTGCATTTAAGAACAAAGCACATTGATGTCAGATATCATTTCATAAGAGATCATGTTGAAAAGGAGGACATCACCTTAGAATACATCTCAACTGTTAAACAGTTAGCTGACATATTCACAAAGCCATTATGTGAGTCAAGATTTGAAGAACTCAAGCATGAGCTAGGGTTAATTGAGCTGAGTTAACACCCAGAAGACTCGAGAAGAAGAGATGAAACAAGAAAAGATGAAAATAGAGCTGAGCTCGTGAATCAGCTAAGTGAATCAGCCGTATCGGAAAATCAGCTGCATCGAGTTAGCTGACAGCTGAGTACCTACGTGAAAACAGAGAAGAAGAGTTGAGTCAGCTAAGAAGTAAGCTAAGTCATTTATGAGCTAAGTGACAAAAATGCAGTCATTTTTAATAAGCGGGAATGTTTTAAGGATGACGTCAGTGTAATAATGACAGGTACAGTCAAAAGCTGCACGACAAAGCATATGATTGGATATAAATGCTGCCGCATTAAATGCGAGAAATTAAATGCTAATCGGCGTGCTAAATCTAAGCCATTGATCTCGATCAAATTTCAAAAACCGTATGCACGTCCTTTCATAACCCATACATATACCATTTGTTCAGTTTTCTCTCTCACACTACTCAAAACTGTTCATCTCTCCAAAAAGCAAAGACAACATTTTTTTTTCTCTCAAACCCTACCAAATCGTCAAAGCAAGTTCATCAAGTTCATTCGGGAAAAATCACGAAAATGGCATCAACCTATAATTTCACCAAGCTAGGGAAGCAAATCCACACTGGTTCTACCATGGATTTCGAAGGAATAGTCAAACAGGATTCCGATGAAACCCTTGTGAAGAAGATAGCTGACAAAATCGAGAAGTCTGGACTGAAACCCTTTCTCACAATGGAGTCTCAGATGACTTGTGTTGAAGAAGTCGCTCAAAACAATTCTACGTGACAAATGTTTTTACTATTTTTTGTTCATGATGAGGGCATCAAGTCCTCTGTTCACGGAAAGGAGTTTACAATCACTGCTGAAGATCTAGCGGAGCATTATTTGCTGCCATTGGAAAGTGTACTGGAAATATTCGAAGCTGATGTAAACCTGACTGTTGCATGGAAAGAAGTGACCAAACCTGAATGTGCTGCGAAGGTGGTCTACACAGCAAACAAGAAGCTCCTGAAGGAAGATTATCATAAGCTGCTGGATATTGTTGCCAAATGTGTAGACATAAAGTTTGGAAGCTTTAATCAGCTGTCCAAAACCAAGCTGATTGTCATGGCTACGATCATGGAGGAGAAGAAGGTAAACTGGGCTGAGTTTGTATACAACAGACTCTGCTAGAATGTTGGAAACAAGTCCTTCAAGGACGATGGATCATTTGGAGGATCCCTGGGGTATGGCCTTGTAACTGGCTGGTTGATGGAGGTGAATGGTGTTCCACTCCGACATGGAAAGGCGTTCCATGTCAACAAGAAGATGTTCTGATCAAATCTTTCAGGAGCTCAGAAGAGAGCCTGTGCGAAGAGGGCGGACACTAGTGAGGGGGAATCAGCTGACCCCGAGGAAACAGTTGTTGCCTCCCCTCCAAAGAAGAAAAGACTACTTGTTAAAGACTTTGCCCCTGCACAGCTGGGAAGAAAATCTGTTGCCCAAAGAAAGAAAGAAGAAAACCGCACTTTGCCCCTGCGTACAAGTCACTGCCCCTGCGTAGTGTCTCCTGCCCCTGCGGCCGCGGTGGAGAAGGAATCCTTAGTACCTTCTCCCGGGAATGAAGAAAGAAAGAGGATCGCCAAGGCGAGAAAGGCAAATCTCTCTAAGGCAACCTCAAAGGCCTTTACTGCGTCGAGGAACCGGGAGGAAGTAGAACAAGACATTCCTCAAAAAATTGATTGTTAAATGGTGAAAACAAAGAGAAGGAGAAGAATCATCAAGCGTTGAGCTTGAGAAAATAGGCTCCTAGTTTGCCACTCAATTTAAGACGGGAACAAATCGGGCCAAAAATTTCAGGCAATTTGGAGAAGTAGTCTCTCCGAAATCATTGATGAAACAGCCAAGTCTCTTTGAGACCGATCAACGAGAGGCAAGTCGAAGACCCAATGTAGAAACAGACAATGAGAGGAACAAGAAGCGGCCAAAATACAAATGAAATCCCCTGGCAGCGACAGATCGTGTCTCCACTCGCCCCGATCTTTCTTTGAAGGAGTTGAACAACGAGTATGTTGCATTCCATTCTGAAAAAGAAGGACAACAAGAAGATGATGACGATGATGTGATTATCTTTGTCTCCACCATATCCAGACATCCAAAATCATCTGCGAGAATGGAGGAAATGGAAGCTAAGTCGCTCGGGAAAGTTCGAGACTGAATTCATTGAAGAAGAGGAAGAATTGATGAATTTCCTCGGGTTGACCCATTAAAAATGGTCAGTCGGATGAAGAGAATGCCTAGATATCTTGAATATCTTCAAAGAAAAGGAGAAGGAGAGATTGGCCGAGGAAGCTGAAGCTCGTGAGATGGTCACCATTTGTCCTCTCACTGGAACCACTGATCATACTCATCCTCATCTTGACGTACTCTCAGAAAGTGATGAGGACTTGGACCTAGTTTTAGCGTCTGATAAAAAAATTGGAAATGCGGCAAGCCATGCGGGAATCCAGGATGATGCATGAGCAAACCTTGATCGGTGATGAAAGGACCAGGAGAGTCTTCCAATCTCACCGAGATTGATCCACCGGGAGTGGTACAAATTGCCATTTGTTATTGCCTAAAAATGCTGCCGCAACCACTTCCCTCACTCGGAGGATGGATCAAGGGGAATCGGCGATGAAACCGGGAACTTGGGGACCCAAGTCGAGCCAACCCTGCGAAGGTGTCTTACCACCCGCCTTGCCCCACGGTGACCACTCAAAGGACACAACCTGGTAGTCCGGAGAAGAGTGACCCCATCACAAGTCACTCGGTGGTGTGCCCGAGGGGGGAAACTCCCTCCACCTGCGAAATTTTTCTAGGTCGGAGGATCTTTGCAGATGACTCCACAAAGAATCTCGGAGGTGAAGTGGAGAAGGAACAACAAACGAAAAACACAACAAAGTTATCAGCAATTGATTTTGAAGCTCGAGCATTGAGATTGTCTCTCGGCTAAAGTGCCAACCGCTCTGCGGCCGAGGGCGCTGCGCGATGCGATCGAGGCACGAGATGGATCTCGCCTTTTGGAGTTAACACTGCAATTTTGGGCAATGAAAGTGCAATCCACGGAGTTGAGACTCCTGTGGATGCCACCTCAGAAGACCCTAAGACAACTGAGTCTGTCGAAGGGATTGTCCAAGGCCTTGCTGCATTTGAGACTGCAGGAGGTAATGAAGGCCTACGGGAGGTTGAGACTTCCCGAGGTAAAGAGACAGAAACGCAAAAGATTTCTCCTGTTATCATTGATGCATCTGAGAAGGAGATAAGTGCCCTTCATGATTCCCAAGACAACCCTGACATAACTTTTCTGGGATCTGAAGGTGAAGATGAAGTTGAGTCATCCCCTGTTGCAAATCCAAAAGACTCAGCTGAGGATGTTCTTCCAAGCACGAGTAAGTCAGATCTCAAGGCTACTCGTCAAACATTCACTTTTGATGATGAGCCACCCCTTCAAGTCTCATCATCGTCCGATGACGCCACTAATACGACCGAGGACCAGGCCACTCAAAAGGAAAAACCAGCTGAGACCGACGAAAGCCGTTTGAGATACAATTTCAATGAGTAGCTCGGCCACTTGGGTCCATACCACAATAGACTCAAATGTGAATCACGATCAATCGCGCAGGCTCCCAATGCTGCAGCAGAATCGACTCAACCGGGCACATCACGACCACGAGTCACCGTTGAACATATTCCCTATGTCCGTGATGATGCGTTTGAAGCAACGTTCCTCTTCTCACTGGAGCTGCCTGATATGGAAGAAGAATCAGCTAGAGAGCAGAGACGCTTCCACAAACCTGATCCAGTCATTCCCACAGATGCCATCGTCCCATCGAATTTTGATTTTGATGCTGCTTGGCCACCAGCTGAGATAGAGGTGACAACTGAGGTTCAAGAAGTCTTCAAGGCAGTCTTTGCAGAGATCGAGAAGATGGAAAGGCACCAGGCCTCATTGGATATGTGGCTAGATAACAGAGATGCAAATCTTACAGTTGATCTGCGTGGAATAATAGTCAGAATCAGGGAATGGTGGCAACAGCAGCAGACAATGCGTGTGGAATAGGTCGATATTTCAAAGCATTGTACAATAAAATGTTGATCTGGAGCACTGATAATGCTGATATGAAGAAGATGATGCAAGAAAACATCGACAAAATGCATGCCTCTGACAACACTGAAATGGAACTGCTGCGAGAATTTCACAGGAAAGAACTTCTGCGCATAGAAGATAATATGAATAACAAATTCAGTCTTCTTATGGCTAAAATGAAACTAGTGGCAGCCGAGTCTAAAGCCACCCGCTCAGAATTTCGAACAGCATACTCCGCAGCAGACTCAAACCACAACTCAACTATCAACCGCCTAGACTTCATACTTACTGGTATGTTCCCAGGGGTTCCTCTCTCCTTTGATGATGCCAAAAAGGGGGAAGAGAAATCCTTCAAGATGCTTAAGGGATGGTTGGTGAGAAGGAAAAGGAAAAGAAAATTCCCAAAAACAAATTGTCGCGAAGGGAAAGACACAAATTTGTTGAGAAGAAGAAGGAGAAGGGAAAAGCAGTTGAGGGGGAAGGTTCAAAAAACATGAATTTAATGGTTGCTAGAACCCCTCAACAAGGACTTGTCATAGCTGACATCATAAGCAAACTTCCAGTGACTCTGCCGCTCCAACACTCTGCTGTGCCTATGTCTGAAAAGAGAAAAATCATAGAAGCAGAGATGAAGGAGGTCGAAAGAAAAATGGATGCCCGTGCGATGGACATATTGAAACGATACGGAGGCATTCCGGCAGGAAGAGACACTGATGCCATTTCAGACGTCGGAAACGAGCCTAGATTTGTTGATGAATTCAAGACGCTCGAATCCGAAGGATACTTCGAAGGCATGTCCATAGCCCAAGCCTGGGACTTGTATTGGGAAAACGGCCTCAAGCTGTGCGAAGAAGCTGACAGGCAGCATACTCATAGCAGTCACTCTGCTGGTCACTCTGCTGGAAAGAAGAAGGCCCCAGTACAATACACGCCCAGAGGAAGAGGAAGAAGCAGTGGAGGAAGAGATTTCAGACCTAGACCTCTACCCAAAAACATCAAATACATAGATCCAGGGAAGAAAGGAGGGATCTATTGGGCTGGATATGATGCCATAGCAAATCTGGAAGTGGCTAGGAAGAATGCTGACTATGTCAAAAGGATTGAAGAAGAAAATAAGAGACAAGATGAGCTATGGGAAGAGAGTCAGAGAAGACAAGAAAGGAAGAGAAAAGACGAAAGGCGCCCGGAAGAGCCTACGAAAAAAAAGCGGTGAAGATGAGAAAAAAAGAAAAGAGAAAGCGAGGAGGGGCGAAAGAGTCAAGAAGAAAGAAGGAGGCGGCGAAGACGATGAAGTGTTCTTTGTCCACCCCTTCATGTATTTTTTCTTCTTTGTAAATACATATGTATGTAAGTCTTCTGTACATTGAATAAGAATTATGTAATTTCTATATTCTTGCGTAGATATAGAATACCATGCTGCTCTGATACACTTTGTAAACAGCTAGTGTAAAGCACAAGAATGTTATGATCAACAAAAATATCGATTCTACGCATACATTCTCTGTTTCTACATTGTCTGTATGTATCTTTGCTATTTACATTTTGTAAGTATGTTTTAGGTTTTGGCATCATCAAAAAGGGGGAAATTGTTGGGAAAATTTATTGTTTAGATTTTGATGAATGCCATGTAAAACTTAGACTAGAAAGTTGGCACCCCATTTTCCTTGTAATTTACATTGTAATAGATAGGGCTGTACGATCTGAGTTAAGTCAGGTATGCCTGGATACACAAGAAGTCAACTGAAGACTAGAATGAAGACTCTGCTGCGAGTCAGCTGAGTGTGGCTAGGAAGAGAAGTCAAGAACTCGACTGAAGGAGTATCAGCTGGGATACAGTTGTGTGAAGTGTCAGTCAAGTCAACTCAAGATAGCTAAGTCTCAAGTTGAAGTGACAGATGAGTCATCCAATGATTGGGAGCTGACTCGAAGTCACCTGGGGAAGTTAAGGAACTACAGTCAAGTCAAGACAACTGAAAAGAATCCGTTGCACAGAAGTCAAGAAGGTTACTTAAATAAGTAATACTTCCATGCTGCAATGTCTTAAAGTACTCAGTCCCAGAAGCGTGCAAAAGGAATAAACCAATGGGAAGCGCTTTTTGTGTCGGACTACGAAAAGTCTAAGGTTCATTTAATACGAGGAAATGTCAACATCAAAGACTGCAACGAGACAAGCCAACGACCACTAGTGTCTTTTAAAAATCAGCCTATCTCTTCAACGGGCAGATTTTTAAAAATTCACTATAAAAGGCTGAGGAATCACTTTGAGAAAAGGTTACCTTGCATACCTAAATCACGAACATTCAAGCTATTATTCGAGCTATAACCTGCAAAATATTCTCAAGTTATCCAAGCAAATCCTCAAGCCTAAACTTCGAAGGAAATCAATCCAACACCAAGCTGTGAAGGAAAGACAACTTCAAACTGTTGAAGATGAAACTTTTGAAGAATCAAAAGGGGTCTACATTCCAAGGAGGATTGTAGAAAAGTTCAAGGTCGAACCAGTCTCAAGTTATTGGAGGGCTTCGTGATCAAATCCAAGAAGCTTGAGCAAGTGAGCTAAAGTAGCAAGGCAGCCGCCCTGTGAAGCAGCTGAGTCGGACGAGAAGCCACCACAGTGATCAAGGCATCTCGGATCGAGTCCCAAAGGATCAAGTCACCGTGTGATCAAAACTTGTATCTGGACTGATAACCACTTTGTACTCTGATCAATACTTAGTGGATTCCTCCAGGAGTTGGAGAAGACATGAGTAGAAGAATCACCCCATCTTCGAACCTCTATAAAAATTATTGTGTCATTTACATTTCAGCATTTACTTTCTGCATATCATTTTATATTTGCTGATAATTTGCTATCCAATTGATAATTAACAAAGTGCTAAAACCAAGTGTTAAAACAAACTTAAACCAAATTCAAGGGTGTTAAGTCTTCCAATAAAATCTCATCAAAGCCAAGTTAAGGTTTAGACTAAACAATGAGTTATTCTATCAACAAATTCAATCGAGTGCGTTGAGTGGCTAACTCTCTTTGGTTAACTAACTTAGCTGTCCATCAAGGACTTAGATGTGTATTTAACTCTGTAATATTTTAAAAGGACTAAAATCGAAAAGTTGGTAAGGTTTATTCAACCCCCCCTTCTAAACCTTACTCACACCCCTTGGGACCTACAGTTTAGTTTCCCCCTCAGCTGGCGCACCAACTGAATCATCTGCAATGGGGTCAACTGACACCGGAGACTCGGCTATTCCCTTTGCGTTATCAGCCGATTGGGCAGTTGTCTCAACAACTTTCGCAGGGGTTAGCTCAGTTAAGTTGCCAGTTTCCTTGGGCTGTCCTTCGGAGTGTGCTGGCGAGGTAGATGCATCAATAGTCCTCACCATTTCAAGAATATCAAGGGTAAGAGAGATTTGCATTGATGATGACTCTCCAGGATCCTTGAGTACAAATTGCTCATGAATCACCTTGGATTTTTTCAAGGCTTGCTTCAGCTTAGCCTTCTCGAATGGATCAGCATCATCCAAAACTTCGACATCGCTGCTGCTACTACTCTCCGCTGGTTGTAAGGCACTTTTGAGAGCTTCAGTGAAAGCGCAAGAGTGAGGCTTTAGGGATTCCTCAACTGCCTTGGCTTTCTCGATTGCCTTAGTCTTCTCCGCGTCCTTCTTCTCATACATGATGGTTGTGCAAAATTCTGGTTCGAGAGCTGAGCAAATAACAATGTTCCCCTAAACGCTTAAGAGTTCTTCCTCCTTCTCAATGAACTTGGGGCTTTGGAATTGAGACCTGGTTGTGCTCAGCTTCCAAGCTCTCCAAATTCGTAGCCTTTCTTTAACATCCGAATAAGCAGGGGATAGGACTTGAAGATCATCATTTTCCTTCTGCATATGCTCAAAAGGAGCCCTATCACATCTGTCTGAGGGGATGTTACAGCTAATTCTTCTTTTCTGGTGTCAGCTGTATCTGGTACGGATGTCTCAGCTGTTGGCCTAACAAATGTCTCTTGTTGTGGCTGAGCAGCTGCTTCTGATTCTTGCTCAGTGCCTTCCACAACTTGTCCATTTTCGAAATCTGTTGTTCTCCAACAGCAGTCTTCTTAACTTCAGCAGTTCTTGACTCAGCTAGCTTAGCAGCTTTGTCAGTCTTCTTCACCAGCCTCCTCCTGGTTTTTCTTTCTAGAGGAACTTCAGTTTCCTCTTCTTGTTCCTCAGCTATGGTAGCAGGCTCTGCCACTTTCTGTTTCTTCGCAGCTGGCTTGTGGGGCACAACTGTTCTCTTCCTCTTAACCATAGGGGAGGGAGCTGAAACATGGACTTTCTTGGGTGATGGGGTCTTAGCAGAAACAACTGTGTCCTCCGGGACATGATCAACCGATTTCCCCTAAGAGGTTGCAGACCTCTTTGCATGTGCCTGCCTCTAGGCACTAGAAAGATTTGCCTTGAACATTTTCTTGTTCGCATGAAAGGGTTTCCCACTGCGGAGAAGAACACCCTTATTTTCCATCAGATATCCTAGAATCAGGCCATATCCCAACGAGCTGGCAAACATCTCATCTTCACCAACCGACATATTCAGTACATTCTGGCACAGTTTGCTAAAAATAAACTCAGCCCAGTTGACTTCCTTTTCCTCCATAATGGCCGCCATTACAATTTTCTTATTCTTAGAGAGCTGAATGAATGAGCTGAACTTCATGTCAATGCACTTCGCTACCACATCCATCAGCTTATGGTAGTCCTCTTTAATCAGCTTCTTCAGAACTGAGTAGTTAGGCTTTGCAGCAGCCTCTGGCTTGGTTATCTCCTTCCAAGTAGTAGCCAAATCAACATATTTACTAGTCAGCTCTTTTAGACCACTGGTAGGTAGGAAACAATGTTCAACAAGGTTAGCAACAATCAACCTAAACTTCTTGTGGTTATCAGATGAGCGAATCTCATCACGAACTTCAGCATTCACGTAATACAAAACAATCTCTTCTAGGTAGGTGTGCGAAAACTCCATAGTAAGAAACTTCTTGAGACCAACTTTCTCAAGTTTCTTAGCAATTTTCTTGGCTAACTCATTGTCAACGCCCTATTTGACAAGGCCTTCGAAATCCACGGTGGCTCCAGTGTGGATCTTCTCAGCGAGCTTTGCGTAGTCATATGTAGGAGCCATTTTCAGTCTTGATCTTGAGAAATGAAAACTAGGGTTTAAGCTTCTTTGCAGAGAGAGAATTTTGAATATTCCTTCAAGAGCAAGAGTGTAAGTGTTAGGAGAGAGAAAATGAAATTCTCTATATAAGGGACTTGAAAGGACAATTTTTAGAATTCAAAAAGGTTAAAACTAATCAATGGTTGAGATCATGTTTGAAAACCACATTAATTTTCCCGCATTAAATGCAACAACATTTATATCCAATCATGGGTTAATTATCGCAGGTTGTTACTGACATCATTAATTGTTGCTGATGTCAAGTCTAAAAACATTGGCGCTCGAGGAAAATGACCTCGTTCTATCACTTAGCTCTTAAATGCTTCAGCTATCCCCATTTATGACTCGACTCGCTACTCTCTTCATCTAGTCGACTGAATAATCACTTGGTTATGCAGCTAACGCGATATAGTTGACATGTCAAATAAGTTGTTTCACTTGGCTGATAAGTGAAAGTCTTCTGATATGCAGTTCTCTGATCTTCAACTCTGCTGAATGAGTCTTTTGAGCTTCCTAGTATAATATCATTCTTAATCAATCTTGCTCATTCTTAATATATCAAGCCTAACTACTTTTCGGTTGATATGTATTCCAATATGATGTCTTTCTCTTCAACATGATCTCTTATAATACATCAATGTGCTTGGTTCTTGAATGCAATATGGGATTCTGAGTAACTGCAATGACACTTGAGTTATCATGCATAATTGGAATTTCTCTTTCTTCAATGTCGTAATCTCTCAGCTGTTGCCTCATCCATAACACTTGGGCACAACAGCTTCCTGAAGCTATGTACTCTACTTCAGCTATGGATGTAGCTATTGAATTTTGTTTTTCTTGCTGAACCAAGTAACCAACCTATTTCCAAACATTTGACAAGTACCTAATGTACTCTTCCTGTCAACTCTAAATCCAGCATAGTCTAAGTCTGAATAGCCAATAAGCTTGAATCCTCATTGTTTTGGAAACCATAAGCCAACTTCCTGGCTTTCCTTCAAATACCTTAGGATTCTCTTGGTTGCAGTCATATGACTTTTCTTTGGAGCAGATTGAAATCTTGCACATACACCTACATCAAAGGTGATATCTGGTTTGCTGGATGTTAAATAGAGGATTGATCTAATAAGTGATCTATATCTTGTTTGATCAACAGCTTTGCCTTCTGCATCCATGTCCATCTTGACTGATGTATTCATGGGAATCTTCACAGATGACTTCTCTTCCATACCAAATTTCTTCATTAAATCTCTGGTATATTTGGTTTGACTTATAAAGGTTTCATCCTTCATTTACTTGACTTGAAGACCTAGGAAGAAAGTCAGCTCTCCCAATATTCTCATCTCCAATTTCCCTCGCATAAGTTTTGAGAATTTGTCACACAACTCTTTTTTTGTGGATCCAAAGATGATGTCATCTATATATATTTGAACAAGCAGTATACTCTCTCCATCTTGAATTCTGAAGAGTGTTTTGTCAACCTTGACTTTAGTGAATCCATTGTCTATTAGAAACTGAAATAATGTGTCATACCATGATCTTGGTGCTTGCTTCAATCCTTCTGCTAAAAACCTGGAGGTTGTTCAACATAGACTTCTTCTTCCAAAAGTCCATTCAAAAATGCACTCTTCACATCCATCTGATAAACTGTGAAGTTCTTGTGTGCTGCATTAGCAAGAAACATCTTTATTGCTTCCAATCTAGCAACAGGTGCAAAGGTTTCATCAAAATAAATGCCATCTTCTTGGCAATACTCTTTGGATACCAATCTTGCTTTGTTTCCCACTACAAATCCCTCTTCATTCATCTTGTTTCTGGATACCCACTTAGTACCAATAACATTTTGGTGGGTAGGCCTTTGAACCAATTCCCATAATTTATTCCTTTCAAAATGATTCAGCTTTCCTGAATAGCTAGAATCCAATGTGTTTCATCCAATGCATGTGACATATCCTTTGGCTCAATTTTGTAAATGAAACAAGCGAACATGGTTTCATGTTGAGTTCTGGATCTGTTTCTTACTCCTTCTCTAACATCTCCAATGACTAGCTCTGGAGTATGGTCTTTCAACCATCTCACATCTGGTTGGAGTAAGTCTGCTGGATTCAATCTTCTTGCAGCTAAGTTGTCTTGAACATCTTTCCCTTGATCATCATTTAGGTGCAAACCTTCCAGATGTCTTTGAGATTCAGCTATCTCATCTTCATTTGGGTTGAGTCTTATGATGTCTGCCTCAACATATGGACTCTTCTGAATTGTCGGCTGATTCATCTAGTCAGCTAACTCATCAATGTCTTCTCCATTGACATTAAGTTCATCAAAAACCACATGGATAGACTCTTTTGTGATCATAGTACTCTTGTTCAGCACTCTGAAAGCTTTACTCTCAGCTGAGTATCCCAAAAAGATACCATCATCAGAATTAGCATCATATGCTTTCAGGTTGTCCTTGCCATTATTGTGAATGAAACACTTACATCCAAAGATATGAAAATATGCAACATTTGGCTTCCTCCCTGTCCAAATTTCATGAGGGGTTTTGGACAGCTGCCTATTTATCACACACCTATTCTTAGTGTAGCAGGTAGTATTAATGGCTTCAGCCCAAAATTACTTAGGCAATCTAGCTTCAACTAACATGGTCTTTGTAGATTCCTTAAGAGTTTTGTTCCTTCTTTCAGATACGCCATTCTGCGGTGGGGTTCTTGCATTTGATAACTCATGAGCAATACCATTTTTCGTGCAACACTGAGTTATAATCCCATTGACAAACTCAGTTCCCTTGTCACACCTTATCTTGATAATTGTTTGACTATTCTCATTTTGAACTCTTCTCATCAGCTATGGAAGCTTCTGAAATATTTTTTTCTTTTTACACATAAAGGTGGTCCATGTGTATCTTGAATAATCATCCACCACAACTAATGTGTATTTCTTTACACTGATACTGGCTGGTTCAACAAGACCAAATAAATGCATATGCAATAAGTGCAAAATCCTGGTTGAAGAAGGACTTGGCTTGTCCTTAAATGAAGACTTGATTTGCTTTCCCATCTGGCATGCATCGCAAATGCTTTCTTTCTTGTCCACTGAGTCTGGCAATCCTTCCACAAGATGAATCATTACAAGCTTGTTGATTGTCTTGAAATTCAGGTGACTCAACATCTTGTGCCACAGGCAACTTGATTTGGTTGTACTCTTTTCTAGCAGACATGCACTTGGTATAGCAGTTGATCAGTCCACTACATACATGTTTTTCTGTCTTGATCCTGATAGCAAAACTTCATTTGATTCATCATCCTTGATCTGGCATATTCTCCATGTTGAATTCTACACTGTAGCCCTTATCGCAGAGTTGGCTGATGCTTAACAGATTGAAATTCAGCCCTTCAACATAGGCTACATCTGTGATTTCCAATCCATTCTTCTTTTTGGATCCAATGCCTCAAATCTCCGCTGGAGCTTCATTCCCTCCAAATATGACTTTTACTCCTCTTGTTTTCTTGAAGTTTGATAAATTTCTTTTATTACCTATCTTATGTCTTGAACAACCACCATCCATGTACCAGGTTCCTTGGCACTCAGTTGTTCCTTGAACCTACAATCAAGGAAATCAATTCTTAGGTACCCAAACCTGTATGGGTCCTGAGGGGTTAGCACTATAAGGTGATCCAACCAACCTAGAGCCAAATGATCTGACTCTAAGAGGTTGCCACTCTTTTGTCTATATGCCTATGTGTGAGCTTGTGCATTTGCTTTCCTTGGATAATAATGAAACTTTTGTGCATATTGGGCATTGTGCTTTGGTGCATATGTGTGCTGATAATGGTTCCTTTGCCTTGGAAATGACCTATTTTGAGTTTGAGGTCTTTTTCACTTGGGCGTGTATCCCTTAGGACTTGGCTGATATCTCATTTGGTTATTACAATCAGCTTGGCTAGGATATTTTCTACCATTCCCATCATATGGCTTCTCTGCTGAAACCTCTGGGGCATTTGGTAGTTTTGTTTTGCTTTTACAAAATATTTTCTGTTTGGAGTCTGCTGATGGACTCTTCTGAATTTTGTTTTAGCTGTCCTGTCAGCATACTCTGTTGGCTTCTTGCCTTTGCCTTTATATCCCAGGCCATCATGTTTGTGAATGTGAGTATGAGTATGTGCAATATATGGTGCTTTGGGTTTTTGGACTCCCCCATTACTTGAGGATCCTTTCTCCAAAACAACTCTTGAAGTTTGAGCATGAACAAATGAATTAAATCCTATGCCAGTTTTATCTCCACTTTCCTTCTATATCATTATCAATTCATCTAATGATATAGATGTCTTGCTCAATGATGCAATCACATTTTTTAAATCTTTTTCTCTTTCTGCTTTAGTTAAGACTACAAGAAAACTGGTGATAGACACCACCAGAAAGACACCGGTTTTACGACTTTGGTTGTCTTTTCCCATATAACAGCGGTTTTGTAAGAAATCAGTGTCTAATTAGTGCTGTCATTTGATAAACAACAACGGTTTCCTAGAACCAGTGTCTATTGTAAAACAATTTCACAAATAGACACCGGTTTTGGCATCGGATTTCGAAACCGGTGTCTATTTATATAAACTATTTTAGATTAGACACCAGTTGTTTTGACATCATTCCAGAACCGGTGTCTATAATATTTTAGAAACCAGATCTTTCGACACCGATCTAAAGAACCGGTGTCTAATCATATACTCATTACACCGGTTTAATAAACCGGTGTCTATTTACATATTTTTTTAAGTTAGTAGGTTTTAGTTGGTCTCTAATTGTACCAAAACTAGAAATTTCCAAAGTTCTCTCATCTTCTTCTCGAAAAAAAAGGGTTTTCTCTCGTCTGCCTCTCTCTTAGTCGCACCGCTGGTCGCACAACGCCGCCCGCTCGTGCACCGCCGGTCGTACACCGCCGTTCGGTATAAAATCCCCATTTGCGTTCTCTTGTTAAACCCTACACGTTTCACCTAGGGTTTTTACAGTTTCTCTCGACGAGCCTACCGCAGCGACAAAACTAATCAAAAGGTACCCTTGTTTCATTTTCGATTTTGGATTTTGGTGGTTATTTCATTTTCTTTTCGTTTTTGGATTTGCTTAGATTTTTCTTAATTGTTCTTTTCTTTTTCGTGTTCTGGTTTGATTTCGTACTTGGTTTTATGTTCTCTGTTTTTGGCTTGTGCATGGTAGAAATTGTTTCTGAGGCTTGTTTGTGGAGTTTATGGTGTTGAATCTTTCATGGGTTTTTGCTAGAAAGAAGGGGAAGATAATTTCTTATGTTTTTTTTGTCTATTTTTCATGGATTTGTTTCTTGTTAGGGCTTAATTGAGCTAAGATGAAAAAATTTGTTGAAGTTATGCTTAATTTATGGGTTTTTTGTCTTTTATTCCGTGTTTGTTTTGAATTCAGAACTAAAGCTTTGGACTGAAAAGTGATTATTAAGATGTTTTTGCCCTAATTAGTTTAATTTCTACCTGGAAACTAATAGAATTACTTGATTTTAGCTGTTAATTTCTGGTTTCAGTTTTTCTTGGAGTATATATGCATAGCTGAGCCCTGTAGATTTACCCAAAAAAAAAAAGCTTGAACCTGATGTTTTTCCATTTAATTAATTAATTAATTTTACCTTAGGATTAATTATGCTCTACATATATTCTTGTCAAATTCTAGCTTACTTTTCATATGCATCTAAATGTTACATGGAAATTTGTTTAGAAAATTCTTAATTCACTGTAAATCTGTAGATCTGATAAGTGATCTTTCAGTATGATGTCATTGTTCTGGGCACTGGTCTCAACGAATGCATTCTCAGCGGTTTCCTCTCTGTTGATGGCCTAAAAGTAAGTATTACTTGTTGCATTTCAGATTATCTGTATCTATATGCTTCTATACTTGTATAATTTGCATGTACCCGTTTGTGTTCTGTTGAATCCTGATTCTAGCCATTTGTTCCGTTTGGATTATTGCCTTGCTCGCTGATTTTGTAATTTTAGATTGTCCCAGAATTTATGGTATTGTTCATCGATTATTTGTTTTCGATGGTTTTACGTGTTTGGTTGAATTTGGGGGTTGGAATTTTGGAAATATCAGGATCTAATGATCGTATTTTGCATTTTAATTCTGTTGACGATAAATTGATGTCCAAACAGAGAGATTGTTGTTTGATTTAACCAATTATGTACTGTCAATCCATATTTTGCTTCTGCGTGATTATATTTTTAGGAGATCCTGATCTCTTGTAGCTTTTTTCTGTTCTGATTTGTTCTTGATGAACCACATTTTGTTGGACTATTTGTGTTTCAACTAATATTGCATCATAATTTGATGAGAATGGAGCTCCAGCGTCTCAACCTTTGTTGGCTTTTCAACACATGGATAAAAATGATTATTATGGAGGAGACTCCACCTCTCTCAATTTGAATCAGGTAATGTTTGAAGAAAAGACAGAATTCTGATTTTATTTAACTAAAATCAATGTATATCTTTTGGTCAATCTCAATATACATAATTAACTGAATATGCATTGATCAAGTTGAAGCTGGTGTAAATTAATATAGCAAAAGTGGTTCATGCAGTTAATTTTTTTTATATGGGCTGTTTGTTTAACAACTTGATCTTCCTTAATTTAGCTCTGGAAGCGCTTTAAGGGGAATGATCAGCCTCCTGAGCAATTAGGCGCAAGCAGAGAGTAAAATGTTGATATTCCAAAGGTATGTGGTGAGATTTTGTGTATCTACCAAATTACGAAATACAACATTTTTTTTTTGACTTTTTGTTATTCCAATGCACTAAGTTCAGCATGTCTCAAGTTCCATTAGATCTCAGTTCTAGGATTTCTGTACGAATGTCATGTTGAGCCTCACTCAGAAATAAGCTTTGCTAGGAATGTCAAGCATAATTCATATTAAAGCTTCTCTTCTTTGTTGTTAATATTGGTGTTTGAGAAATCCTTTCAAATTGGATTTTGTAGTTCATGATGGCAAATGGAACTTTGGTACGTGTGCTCATTCATGCAAATGTTACCAAGTACCTCAACTTCAAGGCAGTGGATGGCAGTTTCGTCTATAATAAAGGAAAGGTGTGCTTCAATTGCACAAGCTACTTGTTATAGTTATATATTCTGGAAAATTTGCAATAACATGTCATACGCAGTAGTAGGCATTTCATGTAGAGTCTTCTGAAAACATTTAATGTACCTATTTTTTCTGTTACTTCTAAACTTGTCCATATATATATATATGTGGTTTTGTAGTAAAGTTATTATACTTTCAGTCGACTTATGTAGTGGCAGTGCGTCTTTTTTGTGTTTGCATAAGTGTGTGTCTCGATCTTTATGTGACGTGTATATTCAAAATAGAGAATGCTTGTAATCATGAGTTTGTCTTGCTTATAATCATGAGTTTGCCTTTTTTTTTTCCACATGTTTTGCTTTTCTAAGCTATAAATCAGGTTGCATGCATGGAGATAATAAAACACAATATAGAATCTGGTTTGAGCAACCAAATACACAATAGAGATTTATTCATAAGGGAAAATAGAAAGGTTGATATATTTTGGGAAAAAATAAATGTACAGGAAGATTTAAAACCCAGATGGATTTTAACATCAAATTATCATCCCAGGGAGAGAAGGATTGAAAGTGAAAGGAGTTAATATACCAAAACTCAGAGAAAATGGTGTTTTTGCTAATGTTTGATACTGAATTTTTATTTTATTATTTATTTATTTTGGCATATTTTCCTCAACTGGTTTCTGTTTCTCTCTGTATTTCTTAGTTGTTTTATTGATTTCTTTATTTTGTTCAATGTCTTTGTGCACCGTGAGTGTAGGAAGCATCTGAAGAAGCGGGCTCTCGTTCATTTTTCGCCCTCTAATAATAAAATGGAAAGAAACTTCACTACTAGTATTTTAATTTTTGTTGGATTTTGGATCTTGGTGACTTTAGTATTAATGCATTTTTTGTTTGGTCAAATTGGATTTCATGTTTGTTTGGTAGTGAATTTATGATGGTTGATGGAATTGGATTACATGATGAATTGTTTATTGATATGAATTATTTGCAGTTTCGTATTATATATAGTGGTCCCAAATTTACTATAAAAACATTGAAATAAATGACACCGGTTTAAAACCGGTGTGAAAATGCTATTTCTATTTACTATAGACACCGATTTTCACCCGGTGTCTTTAGATACAACAACACCGATTTTAAACCAGTGTGTATTCATTCAAAGACAGCGGTTTTAAACCGGTGTCAAAACCATATACTTTTAACATCAGGGCCTTAGAAAGCGGATATTTTACATCTACGACACCGATTATAAACCGGTGTCTTTAATAGAAACAACACCGGTTGTCAGCCGCTGTCAAAAAGTTCAGACTTTTAACACCAGTGGCTCTAACACCGGTTGTTTTACTAATAGACACCGGTTTAAAATCGGTGTCTATCAATATTTTTGTAGTAGTGTAAGTCTTCTTAAATCTTAGCAATCTCATCCTTCAGCTCACTATTCTCAGCAGCGAGTTTTGGCTTTTGAGCTGGCTGTTTTCCTCATTCAAAAGTGTGTGAGAGTTTTTTACGTGTTCAAAATCTTTTATCATTTTGCCTAATGAATCATAATTATCTGTGGGTGATGAAGTGTGTGTGTCACTATCTCTATCATCAGAATTAGAATGTACCTCGTCTTCTTGTTCTTTGGCTATGAGGCATATCAAGGCCTCTTTTTCAGTGTTACATGAGTAGTCTGTCTCACTAATATCTAACTCAACTGGTTCTTTGCCCTTGGCTGTATCAGTTTCAGCATCCAACTTGGCTTTCTTCTTTTCCTGTCTTCTCTCTCTGAAGACCTTTCTTTCCTCCTCATTCCTGTACTTGTTGACTGGTGGATAGGAACAATCAACAACTAAGTGTTCTGACTGTCTACAGTTCCACCACATGTTCTCATCTTTTTGGTAGTCAGCTCTTTCATTATCAGCTCTCTGATATTCAACTCTCTGATGGTCAGCTCTCCTTGGTGGTCTATCTTCCTTGGTCTTGGAAGGTGTTGAATGTCTTCTGGAGGTCTCACCCTTGTTTCTTTTATTGTTCTTGTTGAAGAACTTGTTGAATCTTTTCACCAACAAGGCAATCTCTTCTTGGTCAATGGTATCCTTGGAGTCTGCTCTTTTGGATTCTCTAGCCATGAGTGCAGCTATCTTGGATACAACTATCTCCTCTTGATCTTTTCTTCGGAGCTCGAATTCATAAGCTTTCAAATCTGAGAATAGCTCATGGTTGGATGTTCTTGTTAAGTCCATGGAGTGTCTAAAGGCCATAACTTCTATTTTCCACTCAGCTGGGAGCGACCTCAAAATCTTCATACGCATTTCCTTTTGTGTGTATTCTTTGCCAAGAGCTGAAAGCTCATTTGTTATCTCTATGAATCTGGCATCAAGCTGATCCAGAGTTTCACCTGCAAGCATTTTAAAGTTTTCAAATTTCTATACAACAACAGTTAATTTATTTTCTTTATGATCAAACCCTTCACAAATTAAAGTCAGTTTTTCCCAAATCTCTTTAGTTGTTCTGCAAGATTTCACTTTGTTGAACATGGCTTTATCGAGGGTTTTATACAAAATATCCTTGGCAATACTATCCAAGTTGTATCTCTTTCGATCCTCGTTAGTCCACTCGCATCGAGGCTTCTCGACCATGGCTGGTCTTGGTGCATCAAGTACAACTGGGACTTTAGCAGTAGTTGCAGCCCGTGCGCCATGTGTAGCAGGAGTTGCAACAGCCTCTCCTTCAGCTGCGGGTGCAGCAGCAGGAGTAGGAGCCATAACAATTGTGTTCACTTTCATTATTTGTACTGGCCCATCCTCAATGAACCAGTGCGGAAGGCTTAATGAACCAACCACTCTGATACCACTTGTAGGTCCCAGGGGGTGATGTGTAAGGTTTAAAAGGGGGAGGGTGAATAAACCTTACCAACTTTTTGATTTTAGTCATTTTAAAATATTTTCAGAGTTAACTCAAATCGGTTGAGTCCTTGAGGGACAGCCAGGTTAGATTACATAGCATAGTTACCCACTTAATAGACTCGACTGAGCTGTTGATAGTATAACTTAGCTGCTTTCAGCTAACACTTAGAATTACAGTTGATTTAGTTTTGTCAGCAGAAGACTCTTCAACATTATGATTTTAAACACGTTTTTCCAACACTTGTTTTAGCAATGATTATTATCAGCAGAGTTTAGCAATTTTAACTTAGCAGCATATATAAAATAAATGCAAGAAATAAACGTGCTGTAAAGTAAATAGACACAAGCAGTTTATAATGGTTCGAGGATGTGGTAATTCCTCTAAACCACTTATTGAACTCCTGGAAGAATCCACTAAGTAACTTGATCTAGGTTACAAAGCAGTTATCCATACCAGTCAGCTTTGATCACACAGCCTGCTGCTCCTAGGACTCAACTTCTTCACAAGACAGTTGTCTTGTTACTTCAGCCTCCTTCAAACCTTTGGATTTGATCACTTAGCCCTCAAACAGGTTCAAAGCACCAGTTCAAACTGGAACCTCACTACTTCTTCTTCAACCTTGGAGAGTAGACCCCTTTGTTCTTTAAAACATTTTTCCTCTTCAACTGATGAAGTAATCTTTCCTTCACTGAGTGTGTTGGATTGAATTCCTTCGAAGTTGGGCTTGAGGATTTCTTTGATAAGCTTGAGAGGAATTGCAGATTATTACTTGATTGCTTGTATGCTTGTAAATAAACTCAGTAACCTTCTCTCACTTGCTTCCTCAGCCTTTTATAGTGCACATTTGAAATTATTTCCGTTGAAGAGATAAACATAAATTTTAAATCACACTCGTAGGTTGTTGGCTTGTCTTGTCTTGCAACATTGAAGTAGATCATACCATGAATTAAATGCTCTGCAGCCTTTCCTTAATCTCTGCAGGTTTTCAGGTACATCTCATTGGTTCCTTGCCTTTTGCACTCTTTCAGCAAAACAACTTTATTGCTGGCAGCCTGACACATGCCTATTTCCAGCAAAACCTTAACTTGTCTTAACAACGGATCTGTTTCAGCTTTCTTCAAGTCTAGTCTGCTGCATACCCCTTTGACATTCGATTCCAATCATTTTGGAATGACTTAGCTATCAATCAGCTGACTGAGACAACTTTTCTGTCAGTTGACTGAGTCTTCATTTCAGTTCAGACAGCTGACACACAGCTGGGTCTTCTCTTCGATCTTCAATCGAGTCTTGTAATCTTCAACTTAGCTGACTTCAACTCAGCTTATACAACCCTATCTATTACAAGTTGAATTACATAGAAAATGGGGTGCCAACTTCCTAATCTATGTTTTACATGGTATCATCAAAATCTAAACATAAATTTTCCCAACAAAAGGATGGCAGTCCGAGACAAATTTGTCACACAGCTGGCTTCAGCTTCTTCATAAGACGGTTGTCCTGCTACTTCAGCTCCTTCAGACTTTTGAATTTCATCACGCAGCCCTCCAACAACTCCAAAGCTTCTGGTACGAACTCGAACCTTAGTACACTTCCTTCAACCTTGGATGTGTAGACTTCTTGTCTTTCAACAAAGATTTCCTCTTCAACAGTTTGAAGTTGTCTTTCCTTCACTGAGTGTGTTGGATCGATTTTCTTTGAGTTTTAGGTTTGAGGATACAATAGAATACTTGAGACTAGTTTTTGGTCTTTCAGATAGCTTGAATGCTCTTGTGTGTCTATTGCTTCATAACCTTTTCTCAGATGTAATCCTCATCTTTTAACAGCGCTTGTTCGAAAAATATATCCGCTTAAGAAATGATGTATTTTTCAAACTACACTTTGAGGTTGTTAGCTTGTCTTGTCTTGCATCATATATGTATATTGATCCTCGAATTAATGTTCTGCAGCCTTTCCTGAATCTCTGCAGGTTTTCAGGGACATCCTATTGGTTCCTTGCTTTTTGCACTCTTTCAGCAAAACAACTTTATGGATTGCAATCTGACACATTCCTATTTTCAGCAAACATTTGACTTTGCTTGACAATGGATCTCTTCAGCTTTCTTGAGTCCTTTTTGCTGCTTAACCCCATAGACAGTCAACTCCGCTTATCTGGGAGTTACTTAGCTGTCTGTCTGCTGACTGAGACAACTTTTCTTTCACTTGACTGATCCTTCACTGCAACTCTCAGCTGACACACAATAGAGTCTTCACTTCAATCTTCTGTCAACTTTTGCAATCTTCAATGCTTTTCTGTCACTTGACTGATCCTTCACTGCAACTCTCAGCTGACACACAACAGAAGTCTTCACTTCAATCTTCAGTCAACTTCTGCGATCTTCAACTTGGCTGCTTCGACTCATCTAATAGAAACATATCTATCACACAATTGACTTTACATCAGATTTGGGGTGCCAACTTCCTAATCTAAGTTTTGCATGGTATCATTAAAATCTATTACATAAATTTCCCAACAACGGGGTCAACTGACACATGAGAATCAACTATTCCCTTCGAGTTGTCATCCGATTGGGCAGTTGTCTCAATAACTTTACAGGGCTTGGCTCTACTAGGTTTCCCTCTACATCTTCATCCCTAACTTAATTGCCAGTTTCCCTGGTAGTTCTTTCAAAGTGAGCTGGTGAGGTAGAAGCATCAATAGTCCTCAAAATTTCAAGAATGTCAGGAATTGGAGAGATTTGAATGGAAGATGACTCTCCATTGCTCATGCATCACCTTGTACTCTTTAAGTGCTTGCTGCAACTCAGCCTTCTCAACTGGGTCATTAGCATCCAAATCTTCCACATCGTTGTTGCTCGCACTCTCTAAGGCTTCTAGAGGAATGCTGGTATCTGTGAATGCACAAACGTGAGGTTTTAGGAATTCCACAATGGCCTTAGCCTTCTCCAATGCCTTTGTCTTCTCCTTGTCTTTCTTCTCATATAGAAGACATGTGCAAAAATCTTCATTAAGAGCATATCAAACATGAGCATTTCCTAGGAGGTATTCCTTCTCATCAATCATCTCCGACCTTTGAAATTGATAGCGACTGACACTCAGATTCCGAAGCCTCCATTCACGCAACATGTCTTCAATTTCTGGGTATGCGGGTGATAGTAAGAGAACATCATCATCATCTTCCTGCATATGCTCTTCAACAGCCTTCTCAATCTCAGCAACAACATCATCTGTTGAGATGGAATCATAGCTAAGTCTTCCAGTCTTGTATCAGCTATGTCTTGTTCAGATGTATCAGATGTTGGCCTAACAACAACCTCTTGTTCAAATGTATGTGGCTGAGCAGTTGCTTGAGTTTCTTGCTCAATACTTTCCACACCATCAACATCCTTTCATTTTCGTTGTTTATCAATAACAGTCGTCTCAATCTCAGTTGTAGCGGACTCAACTGGCTCAGCAACTAAGTCAGACTTCTTCATAAGTCTTGTCCCAGTCTTCCTCTCCAGGGGAACTTCTGCTTCAACATGTTTTGGTTCCACAACGGTGAAGGCTGTCTCCCCTTGCTTCTGCTTCTTTGCTTACGGGTAGCGTGCAGCTTACATTTCTTTCTCACCACGGGGGATGGAACATGAACTTTCTTATGTGAAGGGGCTTTAGCAGAAATAGTTGTGTCCTCGGGGACACCTCAACTGATTCCCCCTCTGAGGTAGCAGACTTCTTTGCATGTGCCTGCCTTTGGGCACCAGAGAGGTTGGCCTTGAACATCTTCTTGTTTGCGTGGAAGGGTTTCCCATTGCATAGGGGAACACCCTTCTTCTCCATCAAGTGACCTAGAATTAGTCCATATCCCAGTGAACTTGCAAACTTCCCATCTTTAGCCACCTTCATATTGAGAACATTTTGGCATATCTTGCCAAAAGCGAACTCAGCCCAGTTAACCTCTTTCTCCTCCATAATGGCCGCCATTACAATTAGCTTAGTCTAAGAGAGCTGATTGAATAAGCCGAACTTCATATCAATGCATTTTGCTACCACATCCATAAGCTTGTGGTAGTCCTCCTTAATCAGCTTCTTCATAGCTTAGTATTTTGGTTTTCCAGCAGCCTCAGGCTTGGCTATCTCTTTCCACGCAACAATTAAATAACGTCCTTACCAGTTAACTCTTTCAGACCACTGGTGGGGAGAAAACAGTACTCAGCTAAGTCAGCCGCAACAAACTTGAATTCCTTGTTGTTCACAGATGAACGAATCTCATTGTCATGAACCTCAGCATACACGTAGTACATAGCCACCTCCTCTACGTTGGTATGGGACACCTCCATAGTCAGAAACTTCTTGAGACCTATCTTCTCAAGTTTCTGTGCGATCTTCTTAGCCAAATCCTTTTCAACGCCCTGTTTGACAAGGCCTCTGAAATCAACAGTGACTCCAGCAAGCTTAACATAGTTGTAGGTAGGTGCCATTTTGATCTTGAAAATAAGAGATGAAAAACTAGGGTTTTCAGTGTATTTCGTAGAGAGAAAATTCGGATTTATTTGGTAGCAAGAGAGTGTAAGTGAGGAGAGAGAAAAAAAGTTTCTATATAAGGGACTTGAAAGGACAATTTTTAGAATTTGAAAAGTTTAAAACTAATCAACGGTTGAGATCACATTTTCAAACCGCATTAAATGCAACAATCGAGGAAAAATATTTATATCCAATCATGGATAAACTGTCGCAGGATTTTACAGACATCATTAATTGATGCTGACGTCAAGCCTAAAAACATTCCCACTCGAGGAAAACAACCTTGTTTTGTCACTTAGCTCATAAATATTTCAGCTTTCTTCATTTATGACTCAACTCTGGTACTCTCTTTATCGATTTGACTGAATGATCACTTGGTTGTCCAGCTAACTTGATATAGATGACTAGCCACATAAGCCGTTTCACTTGGCTGATAAGTGAAACTCTTCTGATATTCACTTCTCTCATCTTTAAATCTGCTGAATGAGTCTTCTGAGCTTCCTAACATAGCTCAATCAATCCAAGCTCATTCTTAAGCTCTTCAAATCTTGATTCACATAAGGGCTTTGTGAATATATCAACTAACTGCTTCTCAGTTGATGTGTATTCCAAAATGATGTCTTTCTTTTCAAAATGATCTCTTATAAAATGATATCTGACATCAATGTGCTTAGTTTTTGAATGCAATACTGGATTCTGAGTAATTGCAATGGCACTTGTGTTATCACACATAATTGTAATCTGTTTTTTTTCAATGTCATAGTCTCTCAGTTGTTGCCTCATCCATAAAACTTGGGCACAACAGCTGCCTATAGCAATATACTATGCTTCAGCTGTGGATGTAGCTATTGAATTCTGTTTCTTACTGAACCAAGAAAGGACTTATTTCCAAGCATTTGGCGGTTGTACTCTTCCTGTCAACTCTACATCCAACATGGTCTGAGTTTGAATAACCAATAAGCTTGAATCCTCCTTCCTTTAGATACCATAAGCCAACATCTTGGCTTCCCTTTAAATACCTTAGGATTCTCTTGGCTGCAGTCATATGACTTTCCTTTGGAGCAGATTGAAATCTTGCACATACACCTACAACAAAGGTTATGTCTGGTCTGATGGAATTCAAGTAGAGCAATGACCCAGTGAGTGCTTTATATCTTGTTTGATCAACAGCTTTTCCTTCTGCATCCATATCCATCTTCACTGATGTATTCATAGGAATATTCACAGATGACTTCTATTCCATACCAAATTTCTTCATTAAATCTCTGGTATATTTGGTTTTACTTACGAAGGTTCCATCCTTCATTTGCTTGACTTGAAGACCTAGGAAGAAACTCAGCTCTCCCATCATGCTCATCTCAAACTTTCCTTGCATTAGGCTTGAGATTTTGTCACACAACTCTATCTTTGTGGATCCAAATATGATGTTATCTACATATATTTTAATAAGCAGTATACTATCTCCATCTTGAATTCTGAAGAGTGTTCTATCAACTTTACCTTTTGTGAATTCATTATCTATTAGAAACTGAGACAATGTGTCATACCATGCTCTTGGTGCTTGTTTTAAACCATATTATGCCTTCTTGAGCTTGTAGACTTTATCTCCAATAGTTTTCTGCTCAAAACATGGAGGTTGTTCCACATAGACTTCTTTTTCCAAAGTCCATTAAAAAATGCACTCTTCACATCCATCTGATAAACTGTGAAGTTCTTGTGTGCTGCATAAGCAAGAAACATCCTAATTGCTTCCAATCTTGCAAGAAGTGCAAATGTTTCATTAAAATCTATGCCTTCTTATTGGCAATACCCTTTGGCTACCAATCCTGCTTTGTTCCTTACTACATATCCCTCTTTATTCATCTTGTTTCTGAATACCCACTTAGTACCAATAACATTTTGGTGGGTAGGCCTTTGAACCATTTCCCAAACTTTATTTCCTTCAAACTGATTCAACTCTTCCTGCATAGCTAGAATCCAATGTGTGTCATCCAATACTTGTAACACATCATTTGGTTCAAATCTGAGAAATAAAACAATTGAACATGGCTACTTGTCGAGTTCTGGATCTGGTTCTTACTCCTTCTCTAACATCTAGAATGATAAGCTCTGGTGGATTGTCTCTCAGCCATCTTACATCTGGTTGGAGTAAGTCTGCTGGATTTAATCTTTTTGCAGCTAAGTTGTCTTGAACAACTTTCTTCTTACCATCATTCAGCTGCAAACCTTCTAACCGTCTTTGAGATTCAGCTATTTCATCTTCATCTGGGTTGAGTCTTCTGATATCTGCCTCAATATACGGATTCTTCTGAACAGTCATCTAATTCATCTTGTCAACTAACTCATCAATGTCTTCTCCATTAACATTAGGCTATTAAAAAAAACATGCATTGACTCTTCTGTGACCATAGTCATTTTCTTCAGCACTCTGAAAGCTTTACTCTCAGCTGAGTATCCCAAAAAGATACCTTCATCAGCTTTAGCATCAAAGGCTTTCAAGTTTCCTTGCCAAAGTTGTGAATGAAGAACTTACATCCAAAGATATGAAAATATCCAACATTTGGCTTCCTCCCTGTCCAAATTTCATAGGGGGTTTTAGACAGCTGTCTATTGATCATACACCTATTCTAAGTGTAGCAGGCAGTATTAATGGCTTTAGCCCAAAATCTCTTAGGCAATCCAGTTTCAGCTAACATGGTCCTTGCAGCTTCCTTGAGAGTTCTGTTCCTTCTTTTAGCTACTCTATTCTGCTGTGGAGTTCTTGCAGCTGATAACTCATGAGCAACACCATTCTCTGTGTAATACTGAGTTATAATCTCATTGGCAAACTCAGTTCCTCTGTCAGACCTTATCTTCATAATGGTTTGACTATTCTCATTTTGAACTTTTTTCATAAGTTGTGCAAGCTTCTGCAATGTTTCCTTCTTTTTACACATAAAGATGGTCCATATGTATCTTGAATAACCATCCACCACTACTAAGGTGTATTTCTTTCCACTGATGCTAGCTGGTTCAACAGGACCAAAAAAATCCATATGCAATTAGTGCAAGATTCTAGTTGAAGAAGGACTAGGCTTGTCCTTGAATGAAGACTTGATTTACTTTCCCATATGACATGCATCACAAATGCTTTCTTTCCTGTACACTGAGTCTAGCAAACCTTCTAAAGATGACTCCTTGCAAGCTTGTTGATTATCTAAAAATTCAGGTGACTCAACTTCTTGTGCTACAACCTACTTGATTCAGCTGTACTCTTTAATAGTAGGTATGTACTTTGTGTAGAAGTTGACCAATCCAATAGAAACATGTTTTTATGTCTTGATCCTAATAGCACAACTTCATTTGATTCAACACGCTTGATCTAGCATACTCCTATGTTGAATCTTACATTTTATCCTTTATCACAGAGTTGTCTGATGCTCAACAGATTGAAATTCAACCCTTCAACATAGGCTACATCTATGGTTTCCAATCCATTCTTCTTTATGGATCCAATGCCTCTTATATCCCCTGGAGCTTCATTTCCTCCAAATATAACTTTTGGTCCTCTTGATTCTTTGAAGTTTGATAAATTCTTCTTATTGGCAGTCATATGTCTTGAACAACCACTATCCATGTACCAGGTTCCTTGACACTCATCTTTTCCTTGAACCTCCAATAAAGGAAATTAATTTTTAGGTACCCAAACATGTCTGGGTCCTAAGGGGTTAGCACTATAAGGTGATCCAACCAACCTATAACCAAATGATCTGACTCTAAGAAGTTGTCACCTCTCAGTTCCATAATCATAATGAATTTTTAGAAAATTTCTTGGGAGCTTTAGGCTCACATAGCTGTCTCTTTTGTCTGTATGCCTGTGAGTGTGCTGGTTCATTTGCTTTCTTGGGATAATAATGAAACTTTTATACAAAGTGAGCATTGTGCTTGGGTGCATATGTGGGTTGATAATGTTTCCTTTGCCTAGGGAATGACCTATTTGGAGTCTGAGGTCTTTGCCATTTGGGCTTGTATCCCTTAGGACTTGGCTGATATCTCATTTGATTGTTCCAGTCAGCCTGACTTGGATAATTTCTACCATTCCCTTCATATAACTTTCTATGCTGAAACCTCTGGGGCTTTTGGTAGTTCTGTTTTGCTTTCACATAATACTTTATGTTAGGAGTTTTCTGATGGACTCTTCCTGAATTTCGTTTCAGCTGTCCTTTCAACACACTCTGTTGGCTTTATATCCCAGGTCAACATGTTTGTGATTGTGAGTGTGAGTGGGTGCAATATATGGTGAATCCTAAGCCTGCCTTATCTCCTACTTCCATTTGGATCATCAATAATTCCTCTAATGTTTTACATGACTTACTAAATGATACAATCAAAATTTTCAAATCTTTTTCAAGCTTTTCTTTTTCAGCTAAGTATTCTTTGATCTTAGCAATATCATCCTTCAGCTCTGTGTTCTCAGCAGCTATGTGGCTCAGAGTACTCAGCTCTTTAGTCAGCTGCGAGTTTTAGCTTTTGAGCTGCCTATTTTCCTCGTTTAAAAGTGTGTGTTGGGATTTTATGTGCTCAAAATCTTTAATCATTTTTCCAATAAAATCATAAAGATCTGTGGGTGATGATTTATTTGTGTCACTATCTCTATCATCAAAAATAGAGTTAGATGAGTTAGAGTGTACCTCATCTTCCTGTTCTTTGGCCTCTTCTCCTGTGTCTGAGGAATAATCGCCTCGCTACTGTTAGACTCAACTATTTCTTTGCAGTTGGTTGTGTCAGCATCAGCAGCCAACATGGCTTTCTTCTTTTCTTGTCTTCTCTCACTGAAGACCTTTCTTTCCTCCTCATTTCTGTATTTGTTGATTGGTGGATAGGAACAATGAATAGCTAAGTGTTCTGACTATCTACAGTTCCACCACAGGTTCTCAGCTTTCTGGTAGTCAGCTCTTTGATTATCAGCTCTATGATATTCAACTCTCTGATGGTCAGCTCTCCTTGGTGGTCTATCTTCCTTGGTCTTGGAAGGTGTTGAATGTCTTCTGGAGGTCTCACCCTTGTTTCTTTTCTAGTTCTTGTTGAAGAACTTGTTGAATCTTTTCACCATAAGGGCAATATCCGTTGGTCAATGGTATCCTTGCAGTCAGCTCTTTTGGATTCTCCAGCCAATAGATTAGTTGTCTTGGGTACATCTATCTCTTCTTGCTCTTTTCTTTGGAGCTCGAATTCATAAGTTTTCAAATCTGAGAATAACTCATTGTTGGAGGTTCTTGTCAAGTCCATGGAGTGTCTTAAGGCTATCACCTTCATTTCCCACTCAACTGGTAGTGACCTCAGAATCTTCATACACATTTTCTTATGTGTGTATTCTTTGCCAAGAGCTAAGAGCTCATTTTCTCTTTAAATCTGGCATCCAACTGATCCAGAGATTCACCCGCAGGCATTTTAAATTTTCAAACTTTTATATAACAATAGTTAATTTATTTTCTTTAATTTACTCTGATTCTTCTCAAATTAAAGTTAGTTTTTCCCAAAACTCTTTAGTCGTTCTGCATGATTTAACTTTATTAAACGTGGATTTATGAAGAGTCTTGTACAAAATATCCTTGGCAACATTGTCCAAGTTGCATC
Organism: Rehmannia glutinosa; assembly: GCA_016081115.2. Classification (NCBI taxonomy): domain Eukaryota; kingdom Viridiplantae; phylum Streptophyta; class Magnoliopsida; order Lamiales; family Orobanchaceae; genus Rehmannia; species Rehmannia glutinosa. Next base: position 94,685,945 of record CM071926.1, read on the forward strand.
TCTTTCTATCTTCATTGGTCCACTCACATCGTGGCTTTTCTACCATGGCTGGTCTAGGTGTAACAGGAGCTGCAACAGCCTCTCCTTCAGTTGTGGGTGCAGCAGCAACTCTTACAGTTGTATTCAGTTTATTATTTGTACGACCCATCCTCTATGACGAACCATATTTCATCGTGTAAAGCTGAAACATGTGCATGCATGCGAATCTTCTAGTCCTCAAGTTCTTCCACAGTGAACATAGGAATGCGAGTTAGATTTGCTTCCATGATAATAACTTTAAAAAGAAGGTTTTTAAAACAACAAGTGTTGTATCTTTGAAAAAGATTGAGATCTAGTTCAGTAACCAGTGTAGAAGGCTCTATGAACCAACCGTTCTGATACCAGTTGTAGGTCCCAAGGGGTGTTAATGTAAACTCTAGAAGAAGGAGGGGAGTTGAATAAACTTTAACAAATTTTTGATTTTATCCGTAATTTAGAGTTTTAAGCACAAGTCAGCTGGGTCCTTGAGGGACAACTTAGTTCAACCTTCACTGTAGAGTTAGCCACTCAACAGACTCGAGAGAGCTATTGATAAGATAACTCATTGAGTGAGGTGACCTTTTAGAAAATCTGCAGACTTGGTATTTCAGTGGAAGTCTTACACCCTTGCTTAAAATATGTTTTAACACTTGTTTTATGGTTAAGTTATTATCAGTAGACTTAGCAAATTTAACAAACATCAGATAAGATATGCAAGAAATTAAAGTGTTGAATGTAAAAGACACCGAGCAATTTTTATAATGGTTCGAGGATGGGGTAATTCCTCTAATCCACTCTTCTCCAACTCTTGGAGGTAATACAATAAATAACAGTGACTTCGTTACAAAGGGATGACAGTCCGAGGAATCCTTGATCACACAGCTGGCTTCTCCTGGGACTTAGGTCTTTACAAGACGGCTATCCTACTACTTTAGCTCCTTCAGACTTTTGGATTTAATCACGTAGCCCTCCAAAAAGTCAAAGCTTTGGTTCGAACTGGAACCTCATTACACTTCCTTCAACCTTGGATGTGTAGACCCCTTGTCTTTCAACAACATTTCCTCTTCAACAGTTTGAAGTTGTCTTTCCTTCACTGAGTGTGTCGGATCGATTTCCTTCAAGTTTTAGGCGCAAGGATAGAATTGATTGCTTGAGAGTATTTTGCTCTTTGAATGTTTGTCGGTATGCTTGTGTGTGCTAAAATTGGTAATCTCTCTCAAATGATATCCTTAGCCTTTTATAGTGCCAGTTTGAAAAATGTATCCATTGAAGAGATAGACCCATTTTTCAAACTACATTTTAAGGTCGTTGGCTTGTCTTGTCTTGCAGCATTTGATGTAGACTGATCCTTGAATTAATGCTCTGTAGCCTTGCTAGAAACTCTGCAGTTTGCAGGAGCATCCCATTTGTTCCTAGCTTTTTGCACTCTTTTAGCAAAACAACTTTATTGTTTGCAGTCACACATGTTTCCTCTTTCAGAAAACATTTGACTTTGCTTATCAATGGACATATTAAGCTTTCTTGAGTCCTTTTTGCTACTGAACCCCTTTGATAGTATTCTCCACTTATCTGGGAGTGACTTGGTTGTCAGTCTGCAGACTAAGACATCTTTCCTGGTACTGGACTGATCCTTCACTGCATTACTCAGCTGACACATAACAGAGTCTTCACTTCGGTCTTCAGTCAACTTCTACAATCTTCAACTTGGCTACTTCGACTCATCTAATATAACCCTATCTATTACACAATTGACTTTAAAACAGAATTGGGGTGCCAATTTCCTAATCTAAGTTTTACATAGCATCATCAAAATCTATTACATAAATTTCCCAACATGGGAGAACTCAATTTCTTCCTTGGACATCAAATAAAACAATGCCAAGAAGGTATTTACATATCTCAATCAAAATACGCAAGGAGCTTCTAAAGAACTTCGAAATTGTGGAAGGAAGAACCATTGCAACTCCTATGGCAACAAATATCAAGATTGACAAGGATGAAAAAAGTAAGCCGATTTATGAATCAAAATATTGAGATATGACTGGTAGTTTACTTTATTTAACCGCAAGTAGACCCGATATTCTTCATGTCGTATGCGTATGTGCTTGATTTCAAAGCAATCCCAAAGAATCTCATTTATGTATCGTTAAAGTAGTTGTTGCACAAATTGTACCCTAAATTTTGAGATTCAATTTATAATACCGGGTATTACAGTAGTTGTTGCTTTCACTTGAATTTTGCTTCTCAGTTTTGTGTCTTGCACTTGTATGAATGCTCTATATTTCTCTCTGAATATTCCTCAGCCTTTTATAGTAGAAGTTCAATTTTTTATCCGTTAAAGAGATAGACAAAATTCAAACTCTTACTTAATGTTCATTTGCTCATCTTGTTGCTCAGGCATTAATGTTGACCTGACCTTGTTATTTTGATGTTTGCAGGCATTTGAAAATATGTTAGAGTTCTACAAGCTTCCCATTTGCTCGTTCCTCTTGCACTCTTTTGTCAGGAACATTTTAAGGTTGCAAGTCTGTGTCCATTACCAAAATAGGTAAGTCCTTTGACTTCAGCACAACAAACTCTTTTCAGTTGTCTCTGTGTCATTCAACTGGTTTTCCCCTTGACTTGAGTAGTTTCCATCATTCCTTGGTTAACTAGGCTTTATGTCTACTGAAAGACTTAGCTGATGTACTTAACTAAAGGTCTTATAATCAACTTAGCTGATTCTTCTCTTCATTCTTCAGTAGGTCTTAGGCATACTCTACTTAACTGCTATTTGACTCGACTAATAATCTACCTATTACAAAGTAGAATTTATATAACGGAAATGGGGTATTCCAACTTCCTAGCACAAAGTTTTCTAAGCATCATAAAATCTATACAATAAATTTCCTAACATATATATATGTATATATACTACAATGTAACAAATATTAGTATGAATATTCCATATTCTATAGAGTAATATATAGTATGAATACATTTGATATAGTGTAACTATATTACTATATGTTATTTAACCCTCCATATACTAAAAAATATGTATGAAAAATATTTTATATTATAGTTCTTGTATACTAGTTTATTCTAATATATAGATTAATAAAACTAAATAATGAAATATGGATAAGAGTAAATTAAATAAGTAATATAGTAAACACAAAGTGAAAAGAATACTCTTAACGGTCACAACACGCTTGAGAAGAAGTATTCATCGCATAAAAAATATTTATATATCATTAAACGAATAATTATTATTAGTGGTTAATTATGATCAAACTCATTTTAATTAATATATAATAGGATATATATTATTATATTTATATATATATACACTACATTATAAGAAATATTCGTATGAATATTCCATATACTAGTATGGATATGTTTGATATAGTGTAACATATATTACTATATGTTATTTACCTCCTCATATACTAAAAAAATATAAAAAAAATAATTTACACTATAGTTTATGTATACTAGTTTATTCTAATATATAGAATAATAAAATTCAATAAATAAAATATGGAGGGGAATAAATTAAATAAGTAATATAGTCAACATATGGTGAAAAATTATTCATAATGCTCACAGCACAGTTGAAAATAAGTATTCACCGCATAAAATAGTTATGATTATAATTATATTTTGATTAATAATTATTATTGAGGGAGAGATAGAGAGATATACAAATTATATATTTAATTTTATGTGCGTAGAAAAAGATATGCAAGTAAATTATTATTATCTTGGGAACATAAAAAGTGGATTATATTGGAGAGAGAGTGTTGGAAAATGAAGTCATGACTTTTCAATCAAAGGACTTAAAGGTTGACTAATTATTTGTAAGTAAATGGATAATAATTATGTTTACTAATTATAAGCAATAAAATAATTATTCGATTCGTAGAAGAAACACTAATATATAATAGTTATTGTCATGTGAAGAGAGAAACAATTAGAAGTAATTATTACAATCTTGGAACTAAAAAGTAGGTTGCAGTAGAGAGAGGGAGTGTGGTAGAAGGGCAATGAAGTTATTTTATATTTACTTATTATTTTAAATTTTATTTTTATTTTTATGCCCTAAGATATTGGACAGAATTTGTCCAAATAGCACAATACCTTTTTAGATGCGTTTAAATAAGTGGAAAAATGACAAATACCTTTTCTGGTAGTGATCTTTCATTCAATATGCTATAAATGATACGAAGCTCGTGATCAGCTGAATATACTACAAAATGTTTTGAGTTTCAAAACGAGCATGAATTTGTTTAGCTCATGCTTACTTAAAATGTAAGTTGCATATTATGTCACGCTTGAGCCTGGCTTTAGAATAAATTTGTCCAGCTAGAGCTAACTACACAATGATACTTTTATTAGATTTTGAGAGCTAAATTCTTTGATGCTCTAGTTTCTATAGCATTCCAATCTTGTGGTTAAGTAAATGGACAATTCTTTTTATTGTTGAATGGATTGAAAAATATTTTATTTTTTAAATTAAAAAGATACGCACATGCGATGCACTTAGTTGTGAGCATGGTTTATATGTTACATCTTTTTTAAGGAGGTTTTTAATTGGATGGTTAAATAATTTGACTATTAGTTATTTATTCCAATGCATAAATTTAAACGAATACCTAATTCATGATAGTATAAAAAGTGGAGATACTTTCTCGTCTGTCTGGCCTTGTTATACAAACACCATATCTTATTTGAGGAATATTTTTGAACGAATTGAGTATTATCTATATATATTCAAATATTAAATTTAAAAAGCGCGCCAAATTAACTACAGAATGATATTGGATGATACTTTCCTTTTAGCATGACCTAATTTTATACATTGTACACATTCCAACTTTTTACGGACATTTTAAATGATATTAGTATTACTTGGTCATATTTATTTATTTAATTAAAAAGGAGAGCATATGATAAAATGACATGTGGTAATACTTTCTATCATCAAAGCCTTATTTTATAACATTACATCTTAGTTCACAGTTGAGTGTTGTTTATTTATATTTAACTAGTAAAGAGCACGTGCATTGCACATGAAGTACTATATAGATTTGCTAATGTAACTAAACATATTAGTAATATAATTTAGTAAATTTAATTGCATTATAAATATTTTTATTGTTATATAATGTAATTTGACTTGAAAGAAATCTACAAGATTAATAACCTGTATTTTGTGAAACAAAGTGAAGACGTCGTGGACTTAAAAACTCATACGAAAGTAAGGATTTAATTGAAGTTCTTCATGTAAATTGTACAAACAAATAAATTTTGTTTAAAATTGATGCGACAAACCCTCACATCGTATAATACGTAACCATTTTAGTCATGTCAAAAGCTATTCAAGTTTCTAATTATATACATGACTTTGGTTTCTTTCTTTTACCTTGTTATGCAGATTCATGGTAAACATGTCTGACATCACTAACATATTTAAGATACTAAAAATGATACCAGCAAGGGAAGAACCTCTGCGTTGTTACTGCTATTGCCCTGTGAGAGAAAATACTGAAGAAGAAGAATAAGGTTGGTCTTGTGAATGGGCTTATTAAAAAGTGTGTATATATCAAGATTCAAGTTTACTGAAAATTGCATTTGAGATGATATTAAAAGGTTTAAATTGCAATAACCATGCACGCACATTCGACACTTGATAAAAATGGAATATATATTACGTTGGCTTCACTATTAATTAATAATCGAAATGTACAAATAAATGCAACGTTATTCAAGTAATAATTAGGATAGAGAATCAAATACATATATATACATATATATATATATATATATATAATGTATATAAAGTTGAGATCATAAAAGAAGGATTTTGAAGAAGTTAAAATTCACTTTGACAATGTTTTAAGGAATAAAATATTATTATTCATATTAGCATATTAAATGAATAAGAAAGAATAAATTTGAATAATAGAACAAGAAATTAAAGTTAAAAGATAAAAGTTTTATGGAGGAAATGTATGATTTTTATTGAGGTATGTAATAGTAGGAGAGTTGAGTTCAAAAACCCAATTACTGTTATGATCAATTCAAATACGTGCTGAAATAATTTAATGGATGGTTTAAAATATTTATAATACCAAGTAAACATTGTTAGTAATCCTATATGCAAAATAAATATAATACAAGGTAAAGAAACACTATCTTAACAACAATATGTAATTGTCTGAATTTCCCTTGTAGCCATATTCGGTTAAAAATATAGAAGCATATGATTTTTCGGAACAACAAGTATGATTTTTCTCTCTGATTTTGTTTCCTAGTAAGTTGTAGTCTCAGCCATGGTAATATTATGTATTCCATTTAATTTAACCTATAAACATTGTTATATATTCCATTTAACTTAACACAAAATCTTATTCAATAACTCGTACATAAGTTGAGTTTATCAAACATTCATAGTATACGGCTCCATATGGTCAACTTAGGGAATAATTGGAAAAGCAATCCACAATTAAATATCAACCCTAAGCACATATTTGAATAATTGAGATAATGTATTCCGTAAGAATTTAGTGTTTCATCTTCTATTTTAATGGTATTCATACATGCCACGTATACATGATGACATCATGTTTGTACATGCGATATTTACACAATTTATAAGAGTATAAGATGAAACAATAAATAAAATAGGGGATCTTAATTGCATATTTGAACTCAATTTCATTTCAACGGAATTGTTTGATCGTAAAAGGAATAAACCATAACAAGCCAAACTACAATGAACTTTTGTTTTTGGGATAATTAAAAAAATTATAGAATAAAGTTAACTATTTACAAAAAATCATACATCTTCGTCCCTCAACGGGTTGTCAGTCGATGGGTCGTCACTAGACGAGTCAATGATATACCTTGTCAACCTCCTACCAATGCCTCAGGTCACTTGTGATGGTGGAATCACCTCCTCAACAACATGGAAAATTTTCACATCTAGCGTGTAAGTGTCATGTGTTCCACTTGCAAGGTCAAACACACACATCGAATTTTTTGAGAAAGTTCTCTAACACAAACTTTTTTCAACCACCACTAAGTCCACCATCATTACCTTTATATAGATATTTATCCAGCCATGTCTTGTCATTGACTCGAAGCTCTACTTCTTGACTTCTCTTCGGAAGATAGACCCTCGCGCACTCAGCAAGGATTGACTACAATAGACAAGCCAAATGATGATAAAATCACTAAAAATGGTGTAAAAATAGTAATAATTATGTAGCAGAAAATGTAAGTTTAGGTAAGTTTTAATATATTATATATCGACAAAATCTAAATTTAATAAATAAAGCTGAGAATCTTGATAAATTTTTTGCCCTAGCCCCTATTTTTGGTATATTTTAATGTTTTGTTATCTATATTTAAAAATAAAAAGTTATTACTTACCAAAGTTTTGAAATCTAAAATTGGTTAAAATATCATATGGGTTGCTGATGAAGGTTTTTTATTTATCCATTCAATTTCAATTTCAGGGTTCGAAATTCTATCTTACATTCTGATTTTATAATATTTTATTATATTACATTAGTGCGACGCATGAGCGATATACTAGTGATGATAAAATTGATAAAAGATCGACTAACTTAAATGATGATATAAACTTTTACCATAAAGAACCCCTTGTAAGCATGTGATGTCCGCATAACCACGATAAAACTGATCTCAGACGATAATGTAATTGCCATTTGTTGCGCTCTATTATTTTTCATCTTCTGTCACCTCCCCCCTATGAGATTTTAGCTGGAACAGATAAGCACTACGCGAACCTCAATTAACTGTACAAAATATGTCAAAGAAGTTAGATGGAAAAATATAAGATGAAATTTGAAATGACATCTTAATGATACTTACTCTTGTTTCCCCTTTGACTCTTTGAAGTAGAACGAGCAGATTGTTTTCTTAATGGTGGTGCACTTGTATTTTCACTTCTGTGTCTTTTAACTTGATCACCATCAGCAACGTCATCTGAAGATTCTTGAGTGTCTTTAGATTCTTCTTCGAAACTTCGAATCTTGAGTTCCCATTGTATTTCAAGACTGAAATATCATTTTTCACAACCGAGTGATCTTCAACAAATTCTTCCCAACCATTTTTGAGAATCAATATATCTCCATTTGTCAGCAAATCTACGTCCCAAACATGCCCGCTTGGACCTCTCAAAGCTACTATTTCAGCCACTTATCTCGTATGCTGTCGACAAACTTTTTGGGATAGCCTGCATATTTACCCATAAATAAATTTGAATTTATATTAGAGGTTTAAACTACAATAACCATTCATGCGAAGTCAAATGACAACAAATATATTGGAATATTGCATATTTACATAAGTTGCACAATAAATGAACGTTAGCTGCATAAATGAACTAAACAACAACATCATTCATCTGGAGTCCAACTAAACAAATAGATGTCCATTAACTCATGGTAGACACAATTGATTAAAAGTATCTAAATTTATTTATTTAATGCTCTCCTGCGAGTCTCAATCATTTTAACTATGGTAAATATATACTAACAGTTCAAGAAAAGACAAAACATTTCTTGTCAAAATAACACCAACAAATAATTCACATTAAATTCGAAAGAAATACTATTAGTCCACACTCGTAGTCTAGTTTATTTATGTTATAAATGAACCACGAAAATAAGTTGTTTTCTCATTGAAGTTATACTTGTATTTCATGTGTATATTGGTAATATTTTCAAATATTTAGTATCACCTTACTCTGTTGTACTCATTTTATCTCATTTTCACTCAAATAATATCACTTTGTCATTTTACCATGTATACTATGAAAAAATAATCATGTCACATTTACATATTATTTATAATAAAATTATTTTAGAATATTCTAATTAACAAAGTAATATTTACAGTCTAGTAAATTTCTTTATTTAATAATAAATTAAATTCAAATGTTATAGCAGTTATGTTTTGATGACTATGTTTTTATTCACATTGTTCCTAATAAATTCACATTTCCATTCGGGAATTCTCAACGGCTGTAGTAAACCAGATGGTTGTTGGTATTCTGCTTTTACTCATTGACAAGTTAAACATCTCGCAACGAACTCTGCTACCTGGTTCTTCATATTTACCCACCAATAATTTCGCTTCAAGTCCTTATACATCTTGTAGCCTCCATGTATAGTATATCTCGAACTGTGTGCTTCTACCAAGATCTCATTTCTTATCCTTATGTCATTCGGTATCCACGCTCGATTTCTGAATCTTATGATCCCATCTTCGGGTACTGAAAATTCCGCTCTCTCTCCCTTAAGTATCCTTTTCTTCAGCTTTTGGAGATGTATGTCATTCTCTTGTGCGACTTTATTCTCATTCAGCAGATCAAGTTTAACAAAAATGTTAGCGCATGTATCTGAGTACCGGTTCTGGTCCAATTCCAAATGCTCAATTCTTCTAATGATTTCCACTCTCGGATCATTAGTCTACCTAAACTCGTCTTTCTGCTCAAGGAGTCAGCTACTACATTTGCCTTCCCGGGATGATATTGAATATTAGCATGATAATCCTCAATTAACTCCATCTATCTCCGTTGCCTTAGGTTAAGATCCTTCTGTGAAAATAGATACTTCAGGCTCTTATGATCAGTAAAAACTATGAACGTCTCCCCGTAGAGATAGTGTCTCCACTTCTTTAATGCAAATACTATTCGCTGCCAATTCCAAGTCGTGCGTCGGGTAATTGGTCTCGTACGGTTTGAGCTTCTGTGATATATAAGCAATGACATTTCCTTCCTGCACGAGCACTGCTCTCAATCCTTCCTTTGATGCATCACTCAACGACAAAGCCTTGTGTTCCCTTTGGGAGGGCCAAGACGAGAGCTGTAGTAAGTCATTTCTTCAGTTCTTGGAAACTGGCATCGCGTTTGTTGTTCCACTCAAATTTGACTTGCTTCTGAGTCAATCTTTTGAGTGGTCCGGCTATCTTGGAGAAATCCTTGATGAATCTTCGATAATATCCAGCTAATCCCAAGAAGCTTCTGATCTCGGTTGCTGATTCTGGTTATTTCAATTTAACCACTGTTTGTACCTTCGATGGATCCAGTGCGATCGCATTGCTGGATACTATATGTCCAAAGAATGCGACTTCCCTAAGCCAAAATTTGTACTTGCTGAACTTAGCATATAATTTGTGCTCTATAGTGTCTCCAAGATGATCCTCAAATTACGCTCGTGATCTTCTCTATATTTGGAGTACACGAGTATGTCATTCATACATATCACTATGAACTGATCCAAGTAAGGCCGAAAGACTCGATGCATCAGATCCATAAATGCTGCAGGGGCATTCGTTAGATGGAATTACATTATTACAAACTCGTAGTGTCCATACCTAGTCTGGAATGTTGTTTTAGAAATGTCTTCTTCTCGGATTATCAACTGATAATATCCTTTTTGCAAGTCAAACTGCGAATATATCGTCGCTCCTTGAAGTTGATCAAACAATTCGTCTATCCTTAGGACGGGATATTTATTCTTGGTGGTCACGCTATTAAGACCGTGGTAATCTATGCACAACTTTAATGTTCCATCCTTCTTCTTGGCGAAAAGTACCGGTGCTCCCCACGGGGATGTACTCGGTCGGATAAATCCCACTTCCATCAATTTCTTCAATTGAGTCTTCCACTCTTGCAACTCCACAAGAGCCATTTTGTACGGTGTTCTTGCAATCGGGGTTGTTCCAGGTAATACTTTAATAGTGAACTCGACTTCCCTATCTAGAGGGACATCGGTGAGTTCCTGTGGAAACACATCTGTGTATTCCGATACTATGGGCACTTGGTGAATTTGAGTCTCTAACTTGGGCTTGTTGATTACAAACGTGAAGTACCCTTGTCCTCCTCTAGAGATTGCCTTACTAGCTTTAATGGCGGAGATGATTGGGGCAATCTTGACTCGTGCCCTTCCTGTAATTCACTTCGGGCTTCCTGGGCTCACATAGTTTGATGGACTTGCGATGGCAGTCCATTTGTGCATGGTGTGCAAATAACCAGTTCATTCCCAAAATAACATTGTATTCGGATATAGGCAATAATATCAAATCGGCAGGGAAGTTCATATCACCAATCTTAACTTCGCTTGTAATATCCGTTAATTGGCTTGCGCCCATAGTAGTTAACACTTCTAGACATATGGGCATATGTTCCATGCATGCATGCAACTTATGTACATAATGCGGTGCGACAAATGAGTGTGATGATCCAGGGTCAAACAATACTTTTGCATAGTGGTTGGATACTAGAAGCGTACCTTTCACCACGTTAGTTGCCTCCGAAGCCTCATGTCCGGCCAATGCAAATGCTCGAGCTGGCATTCTTGCTTGGTTTCCTTGACCATTTTCTGGCCTCTGCGGCTGAGCTAGTTTGTTTCCATTATTATTCTTTGGCAAATCCTTCATCTGATGTTGATTACTGCCACATCACAAACACTTTCACTATCTGCGCCAACAATCATTGGCAGTGTGACCTGGTTTCTAATAGTGTGCACATAACTTTCCCTGTGTTCCATGTATTGGCCCTTTTCCTTTATCTGCTCTTCCAACAGTACCTCTCTGAAATTTGACGGGTTGTTTAGATGGCTGCCCCATAGCCGGCCTCTTGAGACTGTTGGTAGGTCTGCCCTGTTGCATCAGTCCTATGCGGTTCAACCCTGCCTTGATACGGAGAGTCGCCTTGATTGTAGCTGAATAAGTGGCCAATTCGACAGTCAATAGTTACTTCTGTAATTCCAATTTCAGCCCCCAGGTGAATTTATACAACTTGTCTTCCTCAGTACTGATAGTTCCCAAGGCATACTTGGACAATCGATGGAATTCCGACTCCTACTGAGCCACTGTCAGATTTCCCTGTCTAACTGGTGAAACTCATCCATGCGGGCCTCTTTCACGACCTGTGGGATGTAAAAATTTTCCCAGGTCCTAGCCACCCTATCCTGGATCCATCTCCTTCCCACAACCCTCCACCAATCACGTGTTGTCGATTCGAATCAGAATACTACGGGAGTTACTTTTTGTTCATTCGTGTACTGTAAGAATCATTCCAAAACCTGATCATTAGCTTCTCGGGCAGGTTCTTGTACGTTATTGTAGGGTGCTACCTATTGTTGCATGAATATCAGTATTTGTTGCAACTCTTGAGCAGTCAAATTTTCTCCCGCAGCTGGGGGAGGAGGTGGTGGCAGTTCAGGTGGTGGAGTTTGGTCCCTCGGGACATCAACGTCCTCTTGGGGCACCATACATGGTCTACCTCGTCCCCTACGCTCGGCCATTCTGTATCACGAAATGTTAGGAGCGATACATAACATAAATGAATTTGAGTAATGATCAGAAAGTAATACAAGTCATAACATGTCACTAGTAATGATAATAACCAAGATATAAAGTCAACAACAAGTAGAAGGAACATCCATTAATATAAAATACAGAGTCATGAGAGGAAAATAAAATCGTACAACAATGCCATTTAATGAAGCTAAGGAAATACAATCATCCAGGTACATACAACAAATACAACAACAACAAGGAATATAACCTTATCTGATCAGTGATAGTGTTGTTACCATCGCTATCATCTTCAATGTTGATGATCTCAACAGGTTTTGGTCCATGCCACTCATTAGCTTCAGGCCAATCTTCAAATTCAGGCCAATCTTCGGGCATTGGTACGTTCTCCATCGGGCGCATCTTGTGCTTTCTCTGGTTATTCGTCCTCCTCAAGATCCTTCTCGAGATCCTCCTCGGGTTCCTCTTCATGTCCCGCCTCCGGGGTACCCGAGTGTTTGCTGCAAGAGAAGCTTCCAAGGCCAGGTCCTTTTGGACTAGGGTTTGTGTAAGGTCCTGAATGGCATTCATCTGATTGATAAGGGCATCCTCAAGACGATCGACTTTGTCCCTCAGCATGTAAGCCTCCGTCTCCTACTTGAACCGGCTGTCACTATTGTGCTTCATCTTTTCTCGCATGCTTGTCTTCCTGTTTCTACGCCAGGAGATGCTCAAGATTCCGCGTGCGATTCTGCTCCTCTTGTAATTCGGAATTAAATCTAATAAACTCATGGTGCCAGTGGGTCGCCATCTCCTCATGATAGTCTCGTTATGCACGAGACTCCCACAACATAGCCCACATTGGCGATTCGGGTTCTATTCTGGTCAAAACAAAACTAGAGTTCGTCAAACAAGTATAAATGGAAAGATAGAGAAGAACAAGTAAAACTAATCAAGAATCAACTAAGTTAAGACAACTATTACTACGACATCTCCAAGTATATAAAATTCTTAACCCAACCTAAACATTAGTTACACGGTTCTCCAAGATTCATCATCAAACTTAACATCGGGGTCTAATGTTCTTATTAGATCGAGTTCAAGCTTAAATTGGTCACATAGCGGTACTACCCAACACAGGCAGAGGGTCCTATCTTGGGTCAACTTGGTGTAAGTTTCCATCTTACTAGCGAGCTCTGATACCACTTAAACTGTAACGCGCGAAACGGGACCATGACATGATCAATAAGTTAAACAGAATTAAGCCAAGCCGTCTAGACAATCATCAAGAATAATCCCAAAATAAAACAGAGTAATGTAGCAGCAGATTAAAATTACAGACCAGAGTGTCAAGTAAACCAAAATTACATCCCGAAATCAATCTTAACAAGTTCAAGGGTCTTATGCCCTTAATATTACAGACTTAAGAAAACAGTCCAACAAAATAGCAAACAGAATCTATAAAAGTCGGGTAACACGGAAATGGATCACTCCGTGGTCTGGTCTGCCCCGTCCACATTATCTTCATATGGACCTTCATCATCTGGCCATTTAAAAAGGAGGGGGTGAGATGAAAATTCTCAGTGGATGGGTGATCATGTGAAAGTGTGGCAATATATATAAATGCAAGAAAACAATTATGTGAAAAATATGCATGAGTTATGATGCGTGTTTCACACACAGTTCGCAAGCGACGTGTTATTCAAAATAATATACTTATACAGTTTTGATGAAAGAAGTTCATGTACATGCAAGCACTATGTGTGAATTTCAAGCAGGTCAAGTAGTGGTTGCGTACTAAATGTAGCGCCAACCCAAACGAGCAGTCCGGTCCGAATAACTCCCGAATTGTGTGGATCAGACAACGATTCCTTCGTTCTATCTTATGACTCCCCAAGCAATTGGCACAAGGCCTCCCCGTCACACCATAGGCACGACAATCCAGCAGGAAATGGCTAGCAAGGCCCGGATTTTTATAATTGCGATTATAGCTCAAGTACTACGACCCACGTCTCCCGATGGACACTCCGTCCGCCAAGGGTGGGATTAGGACAATGGGGTATGATAATGGAATAGCAGCCGAGCTGCCCGATTTCATCCCCGACTGGTCCACTCCGACTGTGAGCTCGACACACCATGTTGACTCAACAAATAGATATACGCAAATATAATATGTCAACAAGGTAGTCGAGTATAAAATTCAGGAAAACGGTACAAGTAGAATTATGCGAAGAGTTTACACGTAGTATTTATCGGCATTGTCGGAGTAATTATTGGATGAAGTTAATTACCGGGAGGATAACTAACCTTCGATGGATTGGGTATATTAGGTGGGATATGCCCCGTTGTAAGTTCAAGTTCATAAGGAGGAAATCGCCCCGCGAAACATGTATTATTCGGTTAAGGGGTTCGTTAAGATAGAAAACTTTATATAAGTTAGGAAATACCAAGGCTATAATATAGAAAATAATTAATTTGAGGTCTTTGGCAAAAGAAAATTTTACAATGAGCCCCGTTCTGGAAAAAATATTCTTTATCGAGTTTTAAATTGAATAAGTTTTTGTCTCGACCTCAGAAAATTATAAGGTCAGTTCTTAAATTCTCCAATTTATCCAGAGAATTAGGGTTTTAAAAGTTCGGGTCGAGATTTTGGTAAATTCCCCTTTTGGGACCTAAAGTTGTCAAAATTATCGTTTTGGGCCCCGAGTTAAACATATTTGGATTTCACAAACCCAAAGGGATTTTAATGTGATTCCAATTTTGTAATATCATTTAGGTCAGTGGGTTATTTGGACAAAATTAATTTTGAAAAAGTGTTAGTTTAGGCCCCTTAACTTTTAAAAAAATTCATTCTAGTCCAATTTTTAAGTTTTTGCCCTTAAGGCTTATTTGGGGTCCAATTGTTATGAAATTTGAACTATGGGTTTAAAATATTATAAAATTATGGTTAAAATACTTTTTCTAGGTATATGGACTGTATAAGTCCTGAAAATGTTATTTTGGTCCTTGAGTTTAGTATTTTACATTTTAGTCCTCCAATTTTACAAAAATTGCTTTTCTTTACTCAAATGTGATTTTTGGAATTCATTCAAAATATGTGTTTTTCAGTATTTAAAAGTTGAAATTTAGAAATTTTAAAAGAGGTGCTGGTACAGTTTTGAAAATTTCATTTTAGCCTTAAACTTTCAAAATTTTACAATCCAGTCCTTGGGCTTTCAAGGGTTGATTTTTTGTTATCTCAAAACCTTTAAAAATTTATTATTATCTCAAAATATTATTTTTAAGCATTAGGACATTCTCAAATTCGAATATTTACAGAGGGGTTCCATAATTGTTATTTTCTTACAATTTAGTACACCAATTTTGCCATTTTTGCATTTAAGGTCCAAAATTGTATTTTTTCAATTATGAACGAAATTTACAGAATATAAAATAATTAAAATATTAAATTTTATGTATATAAACATGCAATTACATATCATACAATAATTCATCACATAAGTCACTAAATTGCACATGCATGCACCTAATTTGCAAGCATTGGAACTTTAGGCATAATTTGAGAAAATTTTGTAATATCACATCTTAAAATATACATGCAATACATAATTATTATATATCTTAAAATTTTCAATATACTACATGCATTTTTTTCCTTAATCACTTGAGGTTTAGATATTTTTCCACCCACCTTGATTGTTTGGTTGATTTGATAGAAATAATGGTCACTAAACCTTGAGGATATTATTCCACACCTAGGATAGCCCCTAAGTCAAATAATACAAGAATTTTGAGTTATAAAATGATGAATTAAAATAAGGAGGGAGAAAAAGGAACAAATGGCCAAAGGCACTACACTTATCTTGTGTAGTTGGAATTGTAGTCAAATTTTTGGAGAGTCTCTAAACAAGTTTGATCACTTCTTAGTCAAGGCTCTGTCGTGAGCAAGGTTGATTTAGGGGATGATATTGGGGAGATTCAGCAGCTATGGTTCGGACGAGAGGGGGAAATTGAGAAAAAGGGGATCTCTGGATGATGTGAGTACATGATTAGCCAACGGTGATGAAGACTTATCAAATGCTGGTACACATGGAACAATCACAACCGTTGGAGAAAAAAAGAGATGATTAAATGATAAGGCGACACGTGTTAGTTAACTTTATATTTTATGTTTTGAAATTAGCTGAATTATGAATTAAGGTGTAATACTGGGACCACTCTATTTAGCCGTGGGAATGGAACACGAGCAGGCAAGGAAATTAGTTACAAAAATATTCTTCTCTCTCCTAATTCTATCTTCTCCCCCAAGTTCTTCTTCTGTGAGTTTTATACAATACAAAAATACATACAGAATTGTTACAGAAAAAAACATATAAAATATTATACTATTCTTATTATTATACAACAAAATAGTACAATTGGTATCACAGAGCCAACATCCTTGGCCATGGCGGAAGGAACTCGCTTGAAAGATCTTCAGGAAGCTCAGAAAAGGTTGGATCAGATTTTGCAGACGGAATCCATGAAACGGGAAGCCTCTGAGATGAAACTGCAGGAACAAATGGCAGGGATTAGTCCAGAGGTGCAGGACCATTTAACCAGTATCAACAACAAATATGAACACTTAACTCACACCTTGGCCACCATACAACTACAACTGCTTAACATGTGTAAAGGTAAGGTACCATCAGATGAGGAATCCATTCTTGGGGACCCCAACCCTGGAGTCAATCTAGAAAGCACTTTCATGAGAACTCAGCAATCCACCAGATCGAGGATGACCCCAGACCACAATGGTATGCAACTAATCAGCCCCATTCTTAAACTTGACTTCCCCAGGCTTGATGGAAACCAACCCAGGACATGGATACTCAAATGCAACAATTATTTCCGCTTAATCCCAAATGTACCTGACTCGCAGAAGGTCATTTTGGCTTCCTTACATTTTGAAGGTAAGGCAGCCCAGTGGTACCAGAATTTCTCTATGAAACAGGGAGATTTATCTTGGCAACAGTTTTTGGAAGTAATTTCGGCCCGATTTGAGGAGTTAAAGGAGGCAAAAATCATCGCTGAGTTCAATAAATTAAAGCAGACTGGGACATATACGGACTATGTTGACAAGTTTGAAGATCTCAGGGCTTGTATGCTTATTCTTAACTGTGATTATTCAGAAGAATATTTTATTGCCAGCTTCATCAGTGGCTTGAGTGAAGAATTACAAGCCATGATTAATATGTTTGAGCCACATACCCTACAACAGAAATTGATTTGGGAAGGAAACAGATTCTATCCGTATAAGCTATTTCCAGGAAGTTAAGAGTCCCAAACAAAACTCTACCCAACACCTTTCAATCTTACAGGAGGACTGAACCCCCACCCCTTGCTTCTAAAGGGGTGCAAAACCAACCTGCCAAACCTCCCATCAAACTGCTTACAGCTTCTGAGATGGCGGCAAGGAGGGAGAAAGGGTTATGCTACAACTGTGATGAGACCTTCTCATTTGGACATAGGTGTAAGCAGAGGAGTACTTATATGATTATGACAGCTGAAGAAGAGGAAGAAATCTCTAAGTGCCAGGATTATGTTACAGAAGACAACTTAAACCCACCACTGAACCAGATGGATGAGGTGCATATATCTTTGAATTCTATATCTGGGGAAGATGGGATAACCACTATGAGGGTGTATGGGGAGTGTGGTGATCAAAAGCTACACATCTTAATTGACTCTGGTAGCACCTTAAGCTTCATACAGGAAGCTACTGCAAGAAGGCTGGGATTTCACCTAGAGTCAGCTAAACCACTGTTGGTTAAAGTAGCAAATGGTCAGAGGATGGTGAGTTCAAAAAAGGCTGCTTGGGTTTAAATGGAGTATGCAAGGACATGATTTCACTTATTCCCTGAGGTTGTTGGAGAATGAGGGGTGTGATTTAATCCTGGGTGGTGATTGGCTAAAATCATGCACCCCCATTGAATTAGACTATGAAAAAATGACTTTCACAGTTACCTCTAAAGGGAAAAGAGTGAAGATTCAGACTCTTACCTCAGTTGTGGATTGCAAACTTATTTCAGGGCATGCATTGTATAAAATGATGCATGAGAAGATGTTTGAGGAAATTGAAGAAATTTTTATGGTAAAGGTGCAGGACAAAGACCAGCCAGAAAACCCTGTCTTCCAGAGTTTATTAGAAGAATTTGCTGATGTATTTGCTGAACCTAAAGGCTTACCCCCTGGCAGGGGGGTAGAACATCAGATTTTGCTCAAACCAGACAATGTGGCTAAGCATCAGTATCCTTATAGGACATCCCATAACCATAAGGAGAAAATTGTGAAAGAAATGATGGAGTCAGGAATTATTCAACACAGCAGGAGTCCATTTGCCTCTCCTGTGCTATTAGTGAAAAAGAAAGATTCAACCTGGAGGTCGTGTGTGGATTACAGTGCACGAACAATCTTACCATTAAGCATGATTACCCTATACCTGTAATAGATGAGTTGCTGGATGAATTGTTTGGGGCCAGATATTTTTCTAAGGTGGATTTGAGGTCAGGTTATTTTCAAATACTGATGAAACCTGAAGATAGATTTCTAACAGCCTTTAGGACTCATAATGGTCACTATGAGTTCCTTGTTATGCCATTTGGCTTGTGCAATGCACCTGCCACCTTTCAATCATTAATGAACCAAGTCTTCAGGGAGTATTTGAGGAAGTTTGTGTTAGTATTTTTGGATGATATTTTAATTTACAGCCCAACTTGGGAGGATCATTTGCTGCATCTTAAGATTGTTTTATCTGTGCTGAGGGAGAATAAGTTGTATGCTAAGAGGTCCAAATGTCATTTTGGACAGACTCAAGTGGAATATCTGGGGCATATTATCTCATAGGAAGGGGTTTCAACTGATCCTGACAAGGTTGCTAGCATGACACTTCGGCCAACACCTACCAACCTCAAACAGTTAAGGGGTTTTCTGGGGCTAACTGGTTATTACAGAAAGTTTGTGAAGGGATATGGCATGCTAAGCAGGCCATTAATCAATTACTAAAGAAAGACAAGTTTGAATGGACAGAGGAAGCCAATATAGCCTTTGCTAACCTTAAGCAAGCTATGACTTCTAGTCCAGTTTTAGCATTACCCGATTTCACCAAGCCATTCATTCTGGAAACAGATGCAAGTGGCTATGGTGTAGGGGTTGTGTTGATGCAACAAGGAAGACCCATAGCTTACCTGAGCAAGGTTCTATGTAAGAGAAATCAGGCTCTCTCTATATATGAAAGAGAGTTTTTAGCAGTGCTCATGGCTATAAAGAAGTGGAGGCACTATTTGGAGGGGCATAAGTTTATCATAAGAACAGACCAACAGGCCTTGAAGTATTTGCTAGATCAAAAAGTAATGACACCTTTGCAGCAAAGATGGATTACTAAACTGCTGGGATTGGATTATGAAATCCAATATAACAAGGGGACTGAAAATAGGGCTGCAGATGCTCTATCCAGGTGTGGGGATCCTGGAGTAGAGCACATGGCCATCACTACTGTCTCTCCCAACTGGGTACAAAAGGTTCTGTCCAGCTATGTGGGTGACCAATTTTTCTCTAAGATTGTGGCTGCAAAGGCTATGGACACCACAACCTATCCAGAGTTCGAGGTAAAAGGAGGTATTCTAAGGCACAAAGGGAGACTGTGTGTTGGCCAAGATGAGGAGCTCATAAAATTAATTTTATCTGAAATGCACAACTCCTCTTATGGGGGTCATTCAGGTATAAACGACACCTATATGCGGCTCAGAGGGATTTTCTACTGGCCAAGTATGAAAAAAGATGTGGTGGATTTGATACAGAGTTGTGAAGTTTGCAAGAGAAACAAACCAGACCAGGGCCCTTATCCTGGCCTCTTGCAACCTTTACCTGTTCCAGGGCAAGCATGGACCCATATTTCTATGGATTTCATTGAGGGCCTCCCTTCTTCAGGGGGAAGAATGTTATCCTCGTGGTGGTTGACAGGTTCATGAAGTATGGACATTTCCTAGCTCTCTCTCACCCTTTCACTGCTCAGACTGTGGCTAAACTTTTCTTGGATTCAGTTTATAAGTTGCATGGACCCCCTATTAGTATTGTGACAGATAGGGATAAGATTTTCACTAGTGGATTTTGGAGAGAACTATTCATACTAATGGGGACACGGCTGGATCTTTCTTCTGCCTATCATCCCCAATCGGATGGGCAGACAGAACGATTGAACCAATGCATAGAAATTTACTTGCGTTGTATGGTTGACAACACACCTAGACACTGGCTCAAGTGGCTACCTTTAGCAGAATACTGGTACAATACAAACTATCATACCAGCTTAAAGATTACACCTTTTCAAGCTCTATATGGTTACCTATGCTGTCTATTGGACCTTATTTGGACTCGAATAACTCCGATGTACAGGACTTGTTGGCTCAACGCCAACAATGGGTTCAGACATTGAGGAAAATTTGAAGCAAGCTCAGAGTCGGATGAATTTTTTTGCAGATAAGAACAGAGTAGAGAGGACTTTTGAAGTGGGGGACAGAGTTTTTCTTAAGTTACAACCCTTCCGTCAGAATTCGGTTGCTCTGAGGAAGAATTTGAAGCTATCATCTAAATATTACGGGCCTTTTATGATATTGGAGAAAGTAGGAGAGGTGGCCTACAAGCTGGATCTGCCGACCTCAGCTAAGATCCACTCCGTATTCCATGTTTCTCTCTTAAAGAAACACCTCAGCCCGAAGGTTACCCCATTACCTGTTTTACTAGATGTCGGCTCCGATGGGAATTTCAGCATTGCACCAGCAGATGTGTTAGATCGTCGTGACATTGTGAGAAAAGGACTTGTTATTCCACAAGTGTTGATTAAATGGGTTAATGGAGATGAAGGTACTGCTACTTGGGAGGATCTCAGTTTTATTCGGCGAAAGTTTGCAACTTTTGATCCTTGTGGACAAGGATCTCAACAGCGGCGGGGTATTGTCATGAGCAAGGTTGATTTAGTGGATGAATTTGGGGAGATTCAACAGCTAGGGTTTGGACGAGAGGGGGAAATTGAGAAAAGGGGATCTCTAGATGATGTGAGTACAGGATTAGCCAAGGGTGATGAAGACTTATCAAGTGCTGGTACACGTGGAACAATCACAACCGTTGGAGAAAAAAAGAGATGATTAAATGATAAGGCGACACGTGTTAGTTAACTTTATATTTTATGTTTTGAAATTAGCTGAATTATGAATTAAGGTGTAATACTCGGACCACTCTATTTAGCCGTGGGAATGGAACATGAGCAGGCAAGGAAATTAGTTACAAAAATATTCTTCTCTCTCCTAATTCTATCTTCTCCCCCAAGTTCATCTTCTGTGAGTTTTATACAATACAGAAATACATACATAATTGTTACAGAAAAAAACATATAAAATATTATACAATTCTTATTATTATACAACAAAACAGTCCAGGCTCCAAGGTCAGTCCCTAATACCTCAGAAATGAGAAATTTTGGAGTCAAAAATTCGAAAATAAGAGGGAGGTGAAGAAAGTGCTACAAGCCTCAAATATTACCTTGATGTCTTGTCTCTACAATAATCTTGAAAGTCCTTTTCAAGTTAGTCTCCAACCTCTTAATGACCTTCAAGTTGAGTCTCTAAGTGTACCTCAAAATGAAAATAACAAAAAATTACAAGATGAAAAGTAAGGCTTGAAGATTGAGAGAGTACTTGAACAAGAAGTAGAATTTCTTATCTTTTGCATGGGGGGTTCAAATTTTTCCAAGTGTAGGGAGATAATTTTTGTAAGTTTTTGGCTAAGTATGGAAGAAGAAGAAAGAAAGAAAGAAGAAGAAGAAGATGACGAATATAGAGAGAGATGGGGATTTCTAGAGAGAAGTTGGAGCTTTTGAGAGGATGGAAAGATGAAGAATGAAAAAAAGTTTGGCTTCCTTTTAGGAGGATGATTTTCTTTTTCTTTTTTTTTGTTATGGCTTGAATTGTATCTTTGCATGGGGAACAAAAGGCTAGTCAAATGTATGGGTAAAAATGAAAGGTGGAGGATGGGTTGTTGGGAGATTTTGATGGAATTGTTTGGTTAGTGGGAATTTGTGGGGTTTTGTGGGAGAATAAATGAATTAAAAACGTGTGTAGGATTTTTGGGTATAATTGTGTATAATTGTGTATGTGTATAAGAATTGAGAGGTATTTCTATACCCAAAAAAATGCTTACGGCCGTCCACCCCTATGTTATATATGGTCTCCATATATATATTTTTTTTGTCCCAAAATTTATGATAATAGGTATATAATATCAATCTCCAAAATTAATGGTGATACCCACAATCACTTATAAGTCTCATAATCACTTATTCTAAATCAAATTCTTATTTCTACATGATATAAGTCACTTAATGAAATAGGTCTCTTAAAATTCTAAGATGTCTAATAAATACACAAGTGGCAATAATGATCAATCAAGTGATCATTAAACATAGAATAGAAAATAATAAATGATCAATAATGAAACAAGCAGTTAATCAAATAATTAAAATGACAATAAAATGCGATAATATTATTAACAATAACCCGTCAAAATGACGCGATAAAGTAGCCGCGAATATAACATAATCGAAACATGACATTATTTACACACTTGTACACGATTGAAAATCGAGGGCTTCACATTGTTACTCAAATACCATATCTTATTTGAGAAATACTTTTAAACAAATTGAGTATTATTTCTTTATATTGAAATATTAAATTAAAAAAGCGCGCCAAATTTACTACATAATGATATTGGATGATACTTTCCTTTCAGCTTGATCTAATTTTATACATTGTACTCATTCCAAATTTTTATGGACATTTTGAATGATATTTGTATTACTTGGTCATATTTATTTATTTAATTAAAAAGGGGAGAACATGATAAAATGACATGTGGTAATACTTTCTATCAACAAAGCTTATTTTATAAGAATACATCTTAGTTGACAGTTGAGTGTTGTTTATTTATATTTAACTAGTAAAGAGCACGTGCATTGCACATGAAGTACTATATAGATTTGTTAATTTAATTAAAAAAATTAGTAATATAATTTAGTATATTTAATTGCATTATAAATATTATTATTTTTATATAATGCAATTTGACTTGAAAGAAATCTACAAAATTAATAACCTGTATTTTGTGAAACAATGTGAAGACATCGTGGACCTAGAAACTCATACGAAAGTAAGGATTTAATTGAAATTTTTCATGTAAATTGTATCCAACAAATAAAATTTGTTTAAAATTGATGTGATGAACCCTCACATCGTATAATACATAACCATTTTAGTCATGTCAAAAGCTATTCAAGTTTCTAATTATATACATAATTTTTATTTTATTTAATATTGTTATGTAGATTCATGGTAAACTTGTCTAACATCACTAACGGATTTAAGATATTAAAACTAATACCAGCAAGGGAAGAACCTCTGTGTTGCTGCTGTTTATTGCCCTGTGAGAGAAAATACTGAAGAAGAAGGATAAGGTTGGTCTTGTCAATGCACTTATTAAAAAGTGTATATATATCAAGCTTCAAATTTACTGAAAATTTCATTTGAGATGATATCAAAAGGTTTAAATTGCAATAACCATGCACGCATATTTGACACTTGACAAAAAATGGAATATATATTACGTTGGCTTCACTATTAATTAATAATCGAAATGTACAAAGAAATGCAATGTTATTCATGTAATAATTAGGATAGAGAGACAAATATATATATATATATATGTGTATATAAAGATGAGATCATAAGAGGAGTTGTTAAAATTCACTTTGATAATGTTTTAAGGAATAAAATATTATTATTCATAAATGAATAAGAAATAGTAAATTCGAATAATAGAACAAGAAATTAAAGTTAAAAGATAAAAGTTTTATGGAGGAAATGTATGATTTTTATTGAGGTTGGTAATAGTAGGAGAGTTGAGTTCAAAAACCCCATTACTGTTATGATCAATTCAAATAGGTGATTAAGTAAACATTGTTAGTAAATCTATATGCAAAATAAATATAATACAAGGAAAAGAAACAATATCTTAATAACAATATGTAATTGTCTAAATTTCCCTTGTAGCCCTATTCAGTTAAAAATATAGAAGCATATGATTTTTTGGAATAACAAGTATAATTTTTCTCTCTGATTTTGTTTCCTAGTAAGTTGTAGTCTCACCCTTGGTAATATTATGTATTCCATTTAATTTAACATTTAAACATTGTTATATATTCTATTTAACTTAACACAAAATCTTATTCGACAACTCATGGGATAACTAGAAAAGCAATCCACAATTTAATATCAACCCTAAGCACATATTTGAATAATTGAGATCATGTATTCCGTATGAATTTAGTGTTTCATCATCTATTTTAATGGTATTAATACATGCCACGTATACATAATGACATCATGTTTGTACACGTGATATTTACACAATTTACAAGAGTATAAGATGAAACACTAAATAGAATAGAGGATCTCAATTGCATATTTGAACTCAATGTCATTTCAACGGAATTGTTGGATCGTAAAAGGAATAAACCATAACAAGTCAACTACAATGCACTTTTATTTTTGGAATAATTAAAAAACAAGTATAGAATAAAGTTTAACTATTTACGAAAAAATCATACATCTTCGTCACTCAACGGGTCGTCATTAGACAAGTCAGTGATATACCTTGTCAACCACCTACCAATACCTCGGGTCACTTGTGATTGTGGAATCACCTCTTCAACAACATAGAATATTTTCACATGTAGCGTGCAAGTATCATGCGTTCCACTTGCAAGGTCAAACACACACACATCAAATTTTTTGAGAAAGTTCTCTATCACAAACTTTTTCCAACCACCATTAAGTCCACCACCATTACCATTATATAGATATTTAGCTACCCATGTATTGTCATTGACTCGAATCTCTACTTCTTGAATTTTCTTCGGAAGATAGACCCTCGTGTAATCAACAGGGATTGACTACAATAGTCAAGCCAAAGTGATGATAAAATCACTACAAAATAGTGTAAAAATAGTAATTTAATTATGTAGAAGAAAATATAATTTTGGATAAGTTTTAATATATTATATATCGACAAAATCTAAATTAAATAAATAAGCTGGGAATGTTGATAAATTTTGTGCCCTATCCTTATTTTTGGTAAATTTTAATTTTTTATCTATATTTAAAAATTAAAATTTATTCCTTACCAAACATTTGAAATCTAAAATTGGTTAAAATATCATATGGGTTGATGATGAAGTTTTTTATTTATCCATTCAATTCAATTCTAAAAATGAAATTCTATCTTATATTCTAATTATATAATACTTTATTATATTACATTAGCGCGACGCATGGGCGATATACTAGTGATGATAAAATTTCTAAAAGATAGACTAACTTAAATGATGATATAAACTTTTACCATAATGAATCCCTTGTAAACATATGATGTCCGCATAACCACGATAAAACTGCTCTCAGACGATAATGCAATTGTCATTTGATGCGCTCTATTTTATTTATCTTCTATCACATCCCTTCTATGAGATTTTTGCTGGAACGGATCAGCACTACGCGAACCTTGTTTAACCATACAAAATAAGTCGAAGATGTTAGAAGGAAAAAATATAAGACGGAATTTGAAAAGACATCTTAACGATACTTACTCTTGTTTCCCCTTTGACACTTTGAAGTAGAACGAGCAGGTTGTATTCTTAATGGTGGTGCACTTGTATTTTCACTTTTGCACCTTTTAACTTGATCACCATCAACAACGTCATTAGAAGATTCATGCTCACATTTTCTAACAAAGTAGGACGATGTTTTTTGGCAAAGGCTTTCTTGATCAAATATCAAAACATCGAATCTTAAGTTCCCATTGTATTTGAAGACTAAAATATCATTTTTCACAAGCAAGTGATCTTCAACAAATTTTTCCTAATCATTTTTTAGAAGCAATATATCTCCATTTGTCACCAAATCTACGTTCCAAACATACCCGCTTGGACCTCTCTAAGCTACTATTCTAGCCACTTATCTCATATGTTGTCTACAAACTTTTTTGGGATGGCCTGCATATTTACCCATAATTTCATTTGAATTTATATTAGAGGTTTAAACTGCAATAACCATTTATGCATAGTCACATGACAACAAATATATTGGAATATTGCATATTTGCACTAGCTGTACAATAAATGAACTAAACAACAACATCATTCATTTGGAGTCCAATTTAACCAATTAGATGTCCATTAACTCAGGGTAGACACAATTGATTAAAAGTATCCGGATTTATTTATTTAACGCTCTCCTGCGAATTTCAATCATTTTAACTATGGTAAAGAAATACTAAAAGTTCAAGGAAAGACAAAACGTTTCTTGTCAATTTCGCCATAGAAAACTAAAATAAACAAAAAAATAAAAAATACGTGCTCAACAAAAAATAAAGAGAAGAACAAGTGTTGAACTCACAAGCTGCTTATCAAATCTCCCGGTGAGGAACTGACAGAACTGAACTGTCTGAAAGTGGGACCAACACATGTTGTCTTCCCATTTTCTGCAATTCTTGCAATCACCTACCTTCTTTTACGGATTCCAAATCAAGAAACCAAAATTCAAAACAAAATAAAATTTGTTACATATAAAAAATAATAAAAATAAATTAGAATGTTGAGATTGAAAACTAAAACCTTGGAAACCTCGTGAAAAAAAAGGGGTATTATGTTGTAGACCAACTTGTTGTGTGTGTTTGTGAATGTGTGTGCTTCTATTTATTGTTGAGCGGAGTGTTTAGTATTTATTGAATTTGGTTATTTGAATTAAAAACATATTTACACACGTCGTTACTTAGTTGTCATCATGGCCTATAAATTATATCTAATTAGGGCATATCATTCAATCGCTTCCCATTTTTCTTTCTTTATTCTTTTCTTTTCCTTTCTCGTCTTTCTTCACCAATTTGCACTCCCAATCAACCCAGTTCCAATCACCGTTGTCGCCCATCCATGTTTAGCTAGCCACCTCCCACATCACCTATCACCACTTCTTGATGTGTATGTGTTTCTGAATATGCGTGTTTTTTTATAATTTTTAATGGAATTTATTAGTATTTATTACATTTGGTTATTTCAATTAAAAAGATATGTACACGCGTTGATACTTAGATGTTATCATGGTTTGTACGTTACATCTAATTAGGCATGTTATTCAATTACTTCTCATTTTCCTTTCTTTTCCTTTTTTTTTCCTTCATTTTTCACCAATATTTACTCCTAATCCACCCATTTCCCATCACCTCCGCCACCTAATCATGATTGGCCAGCCACCCGCCACCCTTTTGTATTGTGTGTGTTTCTATATGTGTGTATATCTTATTAAATGTTGAATGGATTGATTATATTTATTATATTTGGTTATCTGAATTAAATATATATATATATATATATATTATTTTACACGCGTTGATACTTAGTTATCATAATGGTCAATATCTTTCACCTAATTAGGGAATATCATTGAATAACTTCTCATTTTTCTTTCCTTTCTCTTTTATTAAGATTTTTCTTCTTCCTTCACCATTTTTGACTCCCATCACCGTCGCCATCCAACCACGGTCGGCCAGCCACCTCTCTCAGCACCCGTCTCTCATTCTTTCTTACTTATATTCCTCTTCTTCTCCTCCCCCTTTTTCCGTCCTTTCTTCTTGCTTATACTTATTTTTCCTTCTCACCAATCAGCCACCCATAGCTCAATCCCCAATTTTTAACAGACATTATCACTTTCCATGAACACATGCTCATAGTCAACCACTGCTTAATACCAATGCGAGACTTTTGCATTAGATAGCAAATTACCACAATGTGGTAGTGCACTGGTTGACGACCAAATTACAGGTTTTGGTGCCCCGTATTCCCGAATCCTCAACAACTTATCCTTTCTTTCTTTTTCCATAAGCCAAAACTCATACTGACCTTTAGAGAGTGGTTGAGCAGTGGTGGCTGGTCAGAGAAGAAAAGAGGATCGTACATTATGTGGCTAATTGGTGAACAAAGGAAAAAGGAAAAGAAAAAAAAAGAAGGGCAAATATTATTATTATTATTATAGGAAATAATCTTTAATTAAGATTGAAAAGTAATTTAATACATTGTTATTTTTAGTTTTCATAAATTTAATATTATAAATAAAAATATTGTCTACAAATACTATTGCCATATATTATTTGTAATGTAATATCAACTAATAGTTTTATGGAATGCAGTAGTATCAATATTTTAATTTGCATTAAATTTTGTATTGCCAAGATGAATTTGTTCTTATTCTCTTTTTCTTCAATTTTGTCCATTGGTCAAGTTTATTTTCAAATAGGATTCCGCCTTTTTGTTAGTATTGAATGACTATGTTTCGGGAAAAAGATCAACATAAAAAAATCGGTAACTTTGATATGCTCTAGGCGGTAACCGAACGAAAACTTCTAAATTTTGCTACTTAGAGGACAAAATCCTAACTCGTATCCTTACTAGCTTGCAGTGCCTCAGTTATCTGATAGTAGAGGCTGGGTGAACTCTCGCCTTGACTGGATCATCTGAACCATCCATTTTTTTAAATGGGTGTGTTGATCATTCTTCTAGTTTTTATAGCACATCTTTGGTCCTAATCGATAACTCGACGTTATACATCATCTTGGTAAGTGTATTTGATTTTAAACCACACTTGAAACACAAACAAAACGTCTTGTGGAGTTTAAATTAAAACTTCAAACTTTGAATATAGGAGGACAATCCATGAGGGAGAATCTTAATAAAGTGAAGATGTGTTATATATGATACTCGGGCATCTGCAATACAAAGGATGACAGGAGAAGATCAAATAATTCATATTCTATTTGGGCTTGGTAGTGAATATGATCCAACTATGATCACAATCCTTAAAAAGCTGATTAGTAGAATCTAAAGAAGTTAGTGCTCTTTTTCTCTATATTGAGGAAAAATTAGATTCTGTTTATGGAGTGTTTCATAAATATACTCCCAATCCTACTAATCCTATTGTAAGTCTTGCTGAAACCCCAAGAAAATTCAATCATACTCAATGATATAATATTGGTTTAAGTGGTTTCAGCTATTTCACTGGTTTCAGCTATTTTTGTCTCTGTTGTCTCAACAATAGTCTTTGGGTGTGGCTCTGCTGGGTTCCCTGCTGACAAATCTTCAACTAAATCAACCCTTTCAGCTATTTCTTTCACCACTACTTGAACAATTAGGGTGGGGGATGATGTTTCGCCAGCCACAGATAGTTATGCTCGCTCAGCTATCTGACGAGATTCTTTCAAAGCTTATTTTAGCTGTGCAACCTCTACTGCATAAGCTCCATGTTCACCTTCTTCATCACTACTGTATACGTTACGGATAACAATATCTGTGAAAGGACACTTATGAGGTTCAACACTCTTCCCCTTCTCTAGTGCCTTCTCCATCTTTTTTTGTTTCTTTTCAGTCAGTACATGGCTATAGTATTCCTTATTTAATGCCTGAGAAACGGATTCTTTAGAAATTTGAAAAACCTTTTTTCCTCCTTGATCATCTCGGGGCTCTGAAACTGTTAACAACTCATACTCAACTTCCACATGCTCTAAATGTACAACCTAGCTTCAATATTAGGAAAGATAGGGGATGCACGTTTTTCAAAAGTAGATTCATCCCTGACAGCTAACTCTTCTTCTTGTGCCCAAACCTCCACAACAGGTTCATTGGTGGTCTCTACATCTACCTTATCAACGACCATTGCAGTTCTATTCTCGACCCTGACTTTAGTTCAACTGCAGCTTGTTTCCAATTCAGTTAAATCTACTATAGCTCTTTCATCAATTACAGGAGCAACTGCAGAAGTTTGTTTGTCCAGATTCCACTTGGGGTGTCTCTCCAATGGAATCTCAACAAATTATGTCTCTTCAGAGTCTTCATCTTTAACTCTAACTGTAATTCCTCTGGCTCATCTCTCAGCACTTTCTTCGATTGAGTTTTTTATTTTTAATCAGCTGGCTTGCGCGGAGCAGCTATTATTCTTTTATTTAGAACTGTAGGAGCTGGGGTAGCTGGGGAAACTAGAATGGATTCAGTTGTTCCCCCTCAGTAGTAGCCTTCTTCTTAGCATGGGCCTTTTTCTTAGCAGCTAACAATTTGCCCTGGAATAACCTTTTGTTCACATGGAACGACTTTCCCTTCCTCAAAGTCAAACCCTTCTTCTCGAGCAAATACCCAAAGATTATTCCATAGCCCAAGGTATTCTTGAACTTCCCTTCAGCTACCTCCACATACTGTACATTTTGATATAGCTTGTCAAAGATGTACTCACTCTAGTTCACCTCTATGTCTCCCAAGACGACTACTATTACAGTCAGCTTTGTGAGGGACAACTGATTGTAAAAGCCGAACTTGATATTCACCCATTTGGCTACCACATTCATTAACTTGTTATATTCCTCTTTGATAATAGCCTTCGTAGCTAATGCATTGAACTTAGCAATAGCCTCCTCCATAACAATCTCCTCCCAAATCTTCTGGAGATAAAACTCATAGTCCTTCAGTTCTTTGAGTCCGCTGCTAGGAAGATGAAGCAACTCAGTCAAGTTTGTTGCAATGATCTTGACCTATTTAGCATTCACGGAAGAATGGATTCCATTATCGTGAACAAAGGCGTTCACATAAAACATAACCACCTTTTCCAGTTATGTCTGTGGTATTGGCAGAGTAAGGAACTTAAAAAGTCCCAATTTTTCCAGGTGCTTGAGGATCTTCGTAGCCATTCCTTGGTCTACTGATTGCTTAACCAACCCTTCAGTGTCAATAAGTGCACTGAAGTACTCTTTCTTTGATAATTTGGTGAAGTCGAGTGCGGAGCTTGATGATTTCTTCGGTTCCATGGAGATTGTTAGATTGAACTTTCAGAAATTTTAGAGTGTTTTAGTGCAAAAGTGAAAAGAGAGAAAAAATTGTTCCGATATATATGAAACGTGAGGAGAAGTTTTTATGATAGTGCATATTTGCATTTAATCAATAATTGAACTTAAATGATGCTGACATCATCTCAAAGATATTCCCACTTTAATGAAAACGACCACATTTTGTCCATTAGTCAGTAAATGTGTCTGCTAACTCAATTTAGCTTGATTGACTCTACTTCTCTCTTCCGTCTGCTGATAAGACTTACTTGTTCATTTGATTTCACTATGTTGAACATCTGATTTAGCTGATTTTACTATGCTAAAACATAATTCCTTTACTTCACACTCTCCATAATGTGTCTTCTGAGCTTACTAACTTATCTCAATCAATCCGAGTTCATCCTTTAACTCTTCAAATCTTGATCCACATAAGAGTTTTGTAAACATATCACCTAACTGCTTTTCAGTTGAGACATATTCAAATGTGATGTATTTGTTTTCAACATGATCTCTGATAAATTGATATATGACATTAATGTGTTTTGTCCTTAGTTGCAATACTAGATTCTGAGTTATAGCCATTGCACTTGTGTTATCACACATAATTGGATTTTTTTTTCTATTAATGTCTGTAGGTCCCAAGGGGTGTGAGTAAGATTTAGAAGGGGGGTTTGAATAAACCTTACCAAATTTTTGATTTTAGTCCTTTTAAAAATACAACAGAGTTGACTCAAACAGTTGTGTCCTTGAGGGACAACTAAGTTGGTTATTCAACTAAGTTAGCCACTCAACAGGCTCGATAGAGCTGTTGATAGAATAACTCGGCTGTTTAACCTAAACTTAACTTGTCTGGTTTGGTTTTATGCTTGTTTTAACACTTGATTTTTAGCACTTGGTTATTAATTAGTTGGATTAGCAAATATGATTTTAACACCAGATATAATGTAAGTATGCAAGAAAGTAAATGTCTTTGAAAGTAAATGACACAAATATTTTTATAGAGGTTCAAGATGGGGTAATTCTTCTAATCCTCTCTTCTCCAACTCCCCGAGGAATCCACTAAGTAATGATCGGTTTACAAAGTGATGAACAAGATGGAGACACCTTGATCACACAAGATGGCTTCTCTTGCGACTCGACTTCTTCTTCACAGGCAAACCGCCTTGCTACTTTTTTGACTCACTTCTCAAGTTCTTGGATTTGATCATGTAGCCCTCCACCAAACTTGATACTGGTTCGACATTGAACCTTCCTACAATCCTCCTTGGAAAGTAGACCCCTTTTGATTCTTCAAAAGTTTCCTCTTCAACAGATTTGAAGTTTTCTTTCCTTCACAGCTTGTGTTGGATCGATTTCCTTCGAGTTTCAGACTTGAGGATTTGCTTGAATGTACTTGAGAATATTGCAGGTTATTGCTTGAATATTGCTTGCTTGTTCGTGGTTCAGGTGACCTTTTCTCAATAAATTACTTAGCCTTTTATAGTGCACTTTTGAAATTTTGCCCGTTGAAGATAGGTTAATTCCAAAAGTCACTTGTGTTCGTTGGCTTATCTTGTCTGCAGTCCTTGATGTTGACATTTTCTCGTATTAAATATCTTGCAGCATTGCAGATTTTCTGACACACGGTGCAGTGCTTCCCATTGGTTTATTACTTTTGCACAAATCTGGGACAAACACCTTACACCTGACAGCTTTGACATGTTACTATTTTGAGTAACATTCTTGACTTTAATGAACGGATCTAAGTCAATTGTCTTGACTCGACTGCTGTCTTTACCCCAGGTGACTTGAGTCAGCTTCCAGTCATTGGATGACTCAACTGTCACTTCAACCTTGAGACTTGACTTCTTGAGCTAACTTGACTGACGCTTCTTACAGTTGTTCCTCAGCTGACACACCTTCAGTCGAGTCCTCGACTTCCTTCTTGGCCATACTCAGCTGACACACATCAGAGTCTTTAATCCATTCCGTAGTTGACTTCTTGTATTCTTTGGCATAGCTGACTTAACTCAGTTTTCCCAGCCCTATCTATTACAATACAAATTACATGGAAAATGGGGTGCCAACTTCCTAGTTTAAGTTTTACATGGTATCATCAAAATCTACTTAATAAATTTCCTAACAATTTCCCCCTTATTGATGATTCCAAAACTTAAAAACATTCAACAAAACATAAACAACAAAGATACATACAGACAATGCAGTAACAAAGAATGTATGCTTAAAATAGATCGTTTTATTGATCATAACATTCTTGTCATTTACACAGCTGTTTACATTTGGTATCAGAGCATTCTTTATCAGAGCGATATACATATCTAAGCTAGGATACAAGAGTTCATACAAAGTGAAAAATTACAAAAAAAATCACTAAGTATATTACAGAAGACTTACATGAACGTATTTACATAAAAATACATGAAGGGGTTTGCAGCGACACTTCAACGCCTTCGCTGCTTCCTTCTTCTTTCTTCTTCAGCTCTCTTACGCTCCTCGTCATCATCACCTCTTTTCCTCTTCTTCTCTTCTTCTTCCCTTCTTTTCTTATTTTCATAGGCCCGCTTAGAAGCATCATCCCTTTGCTTCCTCTCGAGCCATTGACGAGTTTGCTTTTCATTCTCCTCTTATTGTTGTCTCACTGCCTCAGCGTTCTTCCTTGCCACTTCCCGATTGGCTAGGTGATCATATCCAGCCCAGTAGATCAACCATTTCTTGTCAGGATCTACGAATTCAACGTCCTTGGGTTTTGGTTGAGGTAGCTGACCTCTTCCACCACCACTTCTTTCTCTGCCTGACTCACCTCTTCCTCTGTCTCTGGGTGTGTACTGCACGGGAGTCTTTTGCTTTCCAGCTGAGTGACTGCTGGAAGACTGTTGCTTTTCAGCTTCTTCGCACAAGGCTAAGCCTTTCTCCCCGTACAAAGCACATGCTTGGGCCAGAGTAATTCCTTGGAAATAGCCTTCCGATTCAAGGGTTTTGAATTCTTCAACCGATCTAGGCTCAGATTCATCATTGGGTATAACATCCTGATCCTTTCCAACTGGAAGACCACCATATTGTTTCAACACTTCCTGAACGTGAGCATCCTGCTTTTTAGAGAACTCCTCAAACCCTGCTTCAATAATCTTCCTTTTCTCCGACATTGGCACAGGGATGTAGCTCAATTGGTAGGGTTACAGGAAGTTTGCTCAGGATGGAGGCAATAACATGACCTTGCTGGGGGGTTTCAGCTAACATCAAAGTTAGATCCTTCGAACTTTCCGCCTCAGCTGCTTTACCCTTCTTCACAGCTGCGTCTTTCATCTCAGCTGCATTTTTCTTCAATTTCTCTTCTTTCAATCCCTTTAGGGACTCCTCTTCCCCCTTTTTGGCATCATCAAAGGATAGAGGCACCCCATGGAACACGCATCCAAGGAGAAAGTCCAATCTGTTAATCGTGGAATCGTGCTTGGAGTCTACTGCATCTGATGCAGTTCGAATCTCAGATCGAATCTCCTTAGACTCAGCTCTCAATATCTTCATTTCAGCCAAGAGAAGACTGAATTTGTCATGCATTGCATTTGCGAGTCTGAGGATCTCATTCTTATGAAAGTGTTGCAGTAGCTCCATGTCATTTTTGTGAGACTGGGCTATTCTTTCAATATAGTCCTTCATCCTCTGCCTGATCAAGGAGTTGTCAGCACTCCATACGAGCATTCGTCCATATAATGCTTTGAAACAACAAACTTGCTCGATTCTCATGGAAGTATAATGTTGTGTCCAATCCTGAATTCGCACCACGATCCCTCTCAAGTCGGCTGTGAGAGTGGCATCGCGATTGTCCAGGCGTAAATCCAGTGAAGCCTGGTGTCGTTCAATCTTCTCAATCTCCTCGCAAATCTTCTTGAAGACTTCACGAATTTCACTCTCTGGTCCCACTCAGTTGCAGGCCACTTTGTATCGAAATTGAAGTCTGTCGGAACAATTGTGTCGGTGGGAATTATGGGATTTTCTCTTACACAATACTTCTTTTGTTCAGCAGTTGTCTCTTCCTCGGATGCAGGAAGCTCCTGGGTGAATGGAAATACGTCTTGATAGACATCATCATGTACGTAGGGAATATCTAGGTCTTGACCCTTTGATGCCTTCCCTTGAAGTAGTAGAGTAGAGTCAACTATCGATGCCTCTGTTGCGACAGCTTCATCGGCAATGTTCATAGTTGTCTGAGCTTGTGGCGGAGCTGACGGAGTCAATACTGCTGCAGTTATGGAAGCCTGCGCAGATGACTCGGTTCCAGCTAGGGCTTTTAGATTGTCTTTCCTAGCTGACTGAGCCTCAGCTGTCTTAACAGCTTCCTCGGTCTCAGTAGACTTTTTTAAATGAATTACCTGTTCCTCGGCTGCATCATCAGCTCCATCGGATGATGATGAGAATTGCGAAGTTGGCTCATCATCAAACTTGAATTTCGTGCGAGCCGCTTTCTCACTAATTTGGCTCTTAGTTTTGAGAACATCCTTAGCTTGGTCTGTAGAATCTGCAAGTGGAGTAGACTTAGCTTCATCTTCTGATCCCAAAAAGGATGTGTCTAAGTTTTCCTGGGAATCATGAAGTGCGCTTATCTCTTTTTCTGTATCAGCGCTGTCTAGAGGAGGAATGTTCTGTGAATCTTGATCTTTACCCAGGGAAGTCTCAACCTCCTTTAGGCCTTCAACACCCCCAGCAGACTCAATCGCGAGGCCTTCAGTGTTCCCTTTGACAATGTCAACTGTCTTAGGGTCTTCTACATTGGCATCCATAGGGTCTTCTACATTGTGCCTCGACTGTGATAACATCGTCATTGCCTGGCAGTGTTAACTCCCGGGATCACCAATTGTTCAAGCCTCAATGTCACTATGATGTTGGTCACTCTCTTTCTCAGCTTCGCCTCCAAGCTTCATTTGTGTGTCTCCCACAACGACCTCCAACCTGTTTGTGGTGGAGAGAGCTCCTCCTCGGTGACTCACCACCGAGTGATCGATTGTGGAGTCACTCTGCTCCGGGGGCAGTGTGAGAACACCTTCTACAGGGGTTGGCTCACTCGGGTGCCCAACATCCCGGCTTCATCGCCCGGCTCCTTGGAGCCATCCTCGATTGTACGGGGGTGGGCTGCAGCAATATATGATGCAATCGATGTACCACTCCCGAGGATCAATTTGCGGGAGAGATTATGAGAATTCTCCTGGGCCTTCAAACAATCGTTGCTCATGCATGGCTCGATTCCCTCACGACTGGGCTGTATATCGACTTCTCGTAGCAGTGGGATCCTCACCACTTTTAGAGAACACATCAAGATGTGTATGAGTGTGATCCGGAGAGCCTGTAAATTCACATATTTTTTATTTTTCCAGTTCTCGGGCTTGCTCCTCAGCTTTATCCTTTTCATCTGCCTTTGTGATGCGGAGGATATCCATACAGTTTTCTTCGTCAAGGGCCTGTCGAACAGTTGGAACACCAAGAAAGCGAAGCAACTCTTCTTCTTCTTCTTCTCTGAACTCAGGGTAAGCGAACTGCACCATTGAGTGATCCAACTTCCATGATCTCCATTCTCGTAGACTTCGCTGGATGTCTGGATACAGTGGAGAGTACATGATTACATCGTCATCGTCGTCTTCTCCTTCTTCTCCAGTTTCTGGAATTTGAGGCAACATACCTAGCTCTTCCTCAGAAGCAACAACATCAATTGCAGGGGAGAGACAACCTTTTCAACAGGAGGCTCGGTTGTCTCTGCTGCTTTACTCTCCTCAGTTGTCTCTCGCACAGTTGGGTCTTCAACAGGTCTCTGCTGGTCACCCTCAGCAGACTTTGCGGATTCATCAATCACTTCAGGAGACTGCTCTTCCTGAATATCAGCAGTCTCAACTTCTTTTTCTGGCTGGGTAGAAGATTCAATCTTTTCTTCCTCAGAGGAACTTCTAGTTCAACATCCTCTGGATTCTTCAGCAGTAAACGCTTTTGGGTTTTTCTTAGAGGCAGCTGCCTTTCTCGTCTTGGCAGTCCTCTTCTTTCTTATGACTGGATAAGGGAGAGAGGGTTCCTTCTCAGTCTCTATTGTAGGGGTAGGAGTCTTGGCTGCTTGGGTAGGTGACTCGGCTGTACGAGTATGTGAGTTCTTTTTCTTAGCTACAAAGGCAGACTTTCTTTGTTTGAGCTGCACGGGCAGCTTTCTTCTTCGGGGGAGGGGTAGCAGCTGTGTCCTCGGGGTCAGTTGATTCCCCCTCACTGTTATCATCTTTCTTCGCGTGAGCTCTCTTCTGGGCATGGGAAAAGTTTGCCCTAAACATTTTCTTGTTCACGTGGAAGCGTTTTCCATGACGAAGTGCAACACCCTTCACTTCCAGTCTTTTCCAAGATCTCCGCTATTTTCAGAATAAGGGTCTCATCAGCACCCTGCTTTACCATTCCATCGAAATCCACTGAAGAACCGGAGCGGATTTGCTTTGAGAGCTTCATATAATCAAACTTTTGAGCCATTTTCAGAGGGTTTCACCGAACGAAAAACTAGACACTTGCTTGTGAGAACTTAGGGTTTCTGGGAGAAAAACTTTGCTTTCTTGGAGATGAACATTTCGCGTAAAGTGAGAGAAATGTAAACTTCCATATATAAGGGACGTGAAAGGACACATTTCGGATTTTGAAATTTTTGATCAAAATCAACGGCTCAGATTAGAACGTCAAAACTGCATTTAATTCATCGCATTTAATGCATCAACCTTTTTATCCAACTATATGGCTTACTGTGCAGCATTTACTATGACCGTCATTATTACGCTGACGTCATCCTTAAAAATATTCCCGCTCATTTAAAACGACTGCGTTTTTGTCACTTAGCTCATAAATGATTCAGCTTATATCCAAAGTGACTTAACTCTGCTTCTCTCTTCTCATGATGTAACTCAGTTGTCAGCTAACTTGATACAACTGACTTCCCGATAAGACTGTTTCACTTGGCTGAAGTGTGAAACCTGCTCTGCTCTTATTTTTACATCTTGTTTCTCTGCTGATTGAGTCTTCTGAGTTTCAACTAAGCTTAATTAACCCTACCTCATTCTTGAGCTCTTCAAATCTTGATTCACATAGAGGCTTTGTGAATATATCAGCTAACTGCTTATCAGTTGAGATGTATTCCTGGGTGATGTCTTTCTTTTCAACATGATCCCTTATAAAATGATATCTGACACCAATGTGCTTTGTTCTTGAATGCAACACAGGATTTTGAGTGATTGCAATAGCACTAGTGTTATCACACATAATTGGAATCTCCTTTTCTTCAATCTCATAGTCTCTCAGCTGATGTCTCATCCATAAGACTTGCGCACAAAAGCTGCCCGCAACTACGTACTCTGCTTCAGCTATGGATGTGGCAATTGAATTTTGTTTCTTACTGAACCAAGAAACCAATCTATTTCCAAGTATTTGACATGTACCTGAAGGACTCTTCCTGTCAACTCTACATTCAACATAGTCTGAGTCTGAGTAACCAATTAGCTTGAATCCACTTTCCTTTGGATACCATAAGCCAACTTCCTGACATCTCTTCAAATACCTTAGGATTCTCTTAGCTACAGTCATGTGACTCTCTTTTGGTGCAAATTGAAATCTTTCACATACACCTACTGCAAAGGTGATGTCTGGCCTGCTGGCGTTAGATAGAGCAATGATCCAATGAGAGCTCTATATCTGGTTTGATCTACAGCTTTGCCATCTGCATCCATGTCCATCTTGACTGATGTGTTCATTGGAATTTTTACAGAAGACTTCTCTTTCATACCAAATTTCTTCATCAAATCTCTGTTGTATTTTGTTTGACTTATGAAGGTTCCATCCTTCAATTGCTTAACTTGAAGTCCTAGGAAGAAAGTAAGCTCTCCCATCATGCTCATCTCAAATTTGCCTTGGATGAGGTTTGAGAACTTGTCACACAACTCTTTGTTTGTGGATCCAAAAATGATGTCATCCGCATATATTTGAACAAACAATATACTCTCTCCATCTTGAATTCTGAAGAGTGTTCTATCAACTTTACCTTTGGTGAATCCATTATCAGCTAGAAATTGAGACAATGTATTATACCATGCTCTTGGTGCTTGTTTCAATCCATATAATGCTTTCTTGAGCTTATATACCTTATCTCCAATAGTTTTCTACTTAAAACCTGGAGGTTGTTCAACATAGATTTCTTTCTCTAGCAGTCCATTCAGAAATGCACTCTTCACATCCATTTGATACACAGTGAAGTTGTGTGCAGCATAAAGAAGAAACATCCTTATTGCTTCCAATCTTAAAACAGGAGCAAAGGTTTCATCAAAATCTATATCATCTTCTTGGCAATACCCTTTGGCTACCAATATTGCTTTGTTTCTTACAAAAGATCCTTCTTCATTCATCTTGTTCCTGAAAACCCATTTTGTGCCAATGACATTTTGATGGGTTGGCCTCTGCACCAATTCCCATACTTTGTTTCTTTCAAACTGATTCAACTCTTCTTGCATGGCTTGAATCCAATGTGTGTCATACAATGCTTGAGACACATCTTTAGGCTCTATTTGGGAAATAAAACAAGTGAACATTGTTTCATGTTGTGCTCTGGATCTGGTTCTTATGCCATCTCTAACATCTCCAATAACTAACTCTGGTGGATGGTTTCTCAGCCATCTAACATCAGGCTGGTTCTTATGCTTGAGACACATCTTTAGGCTCTATTTGGAGTAAGTCTGCTGGATTCAGCCATCTCGCAGCTAAGTTGTCTTGAACAACTCTTTCATCTTCATTCAGTGTGGACTTTCCAGCTGTCTCTGAGATTCAGCTATCTCATCTTCATCTGGGTTGCTTGTTCTTACTTCAGCTTCAACATAAGGACTCTTTTATGTAGTTGGTTGATTCAGCTTGTCAGCTAACTCTTCAATGTCTTCTCCATTTACATTAGGTGCATCAAAAACCACATGGATAGACTCTTCTATGACCATAGTCCTCTTATTCAGCACTTTATAGGCTTTGCTCTCAGCTGAGTATCCCAAAAAGATACCTTCATCAGCTTTAGCATCAAAAGCCTTCAAATTATCTTTGCCATTGTTATGGATGAAACATTTACATCCAAATATTCTGAAATATCCAACATTTGGCTTTCTCCCTGTCCAAATCTCATAGGGAGTCTTGGTCAATTGCATGTTGATCATGCATCTATTCTGAGTATAGCATGTTGTGTTAATGGCTTCAGCCCAAAATCTCTTAGGCAATCCAGCTTCAGCTAACATGGTCCTTGCAGCTTCCTTGAGAGTCTTGTTCCTTCTTTTTGCCACTCCATTCTACTGTGGAGTTCTTGCAGCTGATAACTCATGATCAATTCCATTTTCAACACAATACTGAGTTATTATCCCATCGACAAACTCAGTTCCTCTGTCAAAACTTATCTTTATAATGGTTTGGCTCTTTTCATTTTGAACTCTTTTCATCAGCTGAGGTAACTTCTGCAAAGTTTCCTTCAATTTACACATGAAGATTATCCATGTATATCTTAAATAGTCATCTACCACCACCAAGTGTAGTTCTTTCCACTTATGTTGGCTGGTTCAACTGGACCAAATAAATCCATATACAACAGATGTAATATCTTTGTTGAAGAAGGACTTGACTTATCCTTGAATGAAGATTTTATTTGCTTTCCCATCTGGCATGCATCACATACACTTTCTTTCTTGTACACTGAGTCTGGCAATCCTTCTACAAGATGACTTCTTGAAAGATTGTTGATTGTTTTGAAATTCAGATGACTCAGCTTCTTGCGCCATAACCAAATTGATTCGGT
The DNA here is from genome assembly GCA_016081115.2 of Rehmannia glutinosa. Classification (NCBI taxonomy): domain Eukaryota; kingdom Viridiplantae; phylum Streptophyta; class Magnoliopsida; order Lamiales; family Orobanchaceae; genus Rehmannia; species Rehmannia glutinosa. The sequence continues at coordinate 94,727,112 of CM071926.1, forward strand.
TGTGCTCTTTGCTAACAGAAAAGAGCTTGGTGCAGCAGTAGACCAATCTACCACATACATATTCTTCTGTCTTGATCCTTGCAGCACTATTTCATTTGATTTTGCATCTTTGATCTGGCACACTCCCATATTGAATCCAACATTGTAGCCTTTGTCACAGAGTTGGCTGATGCTTAATAAGTTGAAGTTGAGGCCTTCAACATAAGCAACATCTGTGATTTCCAATCCATTCTTCTTGATAGATTCTGTGCCTTTGATTTCCCCTGGAGCTTCATTTCCTCCAAATATGACTTTTGCACCTCTAATCTCCTTGAATCTTGACATGTTTTTCTTGTTTCCTGACATATGTCGGGGACAAGCACTATCCATGTACCAGGTTCCTTGGCACTCAACTGTTCCTTGAACCTGCAATTAAAGAAATTAGTTTTAGGTACCCATACTTGCTTGGGTCGTGAGGGTTTAGTGCTATTAGATGATCCAACCAACCTATAGCCAAAGGACTTGACTCTAAGAGGTTGCCATCTATCAGTGCCATAATCATAGTGCACATTTACAAATTGCATGGGGGTTTTAGGTTCATACATTTGTCTCTTTTGTCTGTATGCCTGTGTGTGTGTTTTAGCAATTGTTTTCTTGTGATAGTTGTGATAATTTTGAGTGTAGTGCTTAGGTGCAAATGTGTGCTGATAATAGCTCTTTTGCCTTTGGAATGACCTTTGCTGAATTTTAGGTCTTTGTCATCTAGGCTTGTATTCCATAGGTCTTTGCTGATGTTTCACATTATTCCAATCAACATAGTTTGGATACATTCTACCATTCCCATCATGTGTATTTCTCTGATGAAACTTCTGGGGTTTTTGGTAGCTCTGTTTGCTTTTCACAGAGTATTTTCTGTTTAGAGTTTGTTGAGGAACTCGACTGGATTTCTTCTCAGCTGTCCTCTCAGCATACTCAACTGACTGTTTTCCTTTCCCTTTGTATCCGAGGCCAGTTTGTTTGTGATTGTGCTTAGGAGTGAAAGTGGGTGCAACATTTGGTGTTTTAGATTTTTGAGATGTTTCATTGCTTGAAGATCCTTTTTCCAAAATCACTCTTGGAGTTTGACTGTTCACAAAGGAGTTAAACCCTATGCCTATCTTGTCTCCAAATTCTTTTTGACTCGTGATAAGATCATCCAATGATATGGATGCCTTTGTAAATGAGGCAATCGCATTTTTGAGATCTTTTTCCCTCTTTTCTATAGCAGCTAACTCTGCTATCATCTTGGCATTCTCAGCCTTCAACTTAGTGTTCTCATCAGCTATGTGACTCAAAGTACTCAACTCTTTAGTCAGCTGTGAGTTTTGGCTTTTAAGCAGGCTGTTTTCCTCATTTAGAATTGTGTGAGAGGATTTTATATGTTCAAAATATTTCATCATTTTGCCTAATGAATCATAAAGATCAGTGGGTGATGAAGTGTGTGTATCACAGTCACTATCACTTGAATCTGAATGAGATGAGTTAGAGTGTACCTCATCTTCTTGATATGGTTGATCTTGTTCTTTAGCCATAAGGCAGATCATAGCCTCTTCCTCAGAGTCACTTGAGTAGTCAGCTTCTCTACTCTCTGAGTCTGCTGCTTCTTTGGACTTGACTGTCTCAGCAGTCTCAGCAGCTAACATGGCTTTCTTCTTTTCCTATCTTCTCTATCTGAAGACTTTTCTTTCTTCTTTATTCCTATATTTGTTGACTGGTGGATAGGAAAAATCAACTGCAAAATGTACTGGTTGTCTGCAGTTCCAACACAGGTTCTCAGCTCTTTGATCATCTCTTTCTGTTCTTGGATTATCAGCTCTCTGATATGCTACCCTTTGATGCTCAGGTCTCTTGGGTGGCCTATCTTCCCTTGACTTGGAGGGAGCTGAATGTCTCTTGGAGGTTTCACCCTTGTTTCTTTTATAGTTCTTATTGAAGAACTAGTTGAATCTTTTAACCATTAGGGCAATCTACTCCTGGTCTATGGATTCCTTGGGTTCAACTCTCTTTCCATCCTTGGCTATCATTGCAGCTATCTTAGGTACAACTCTCTCCTCTTGCTCTTTTCTTCTCAGCTCAAACTCATTGGCTTTGAGGTCTGAGAATAGCTCATGGTTAGATGTTCTTGAGAGATCCATTGAGTGTCTCAGGGCCATAGTCTTCATTTCCCATTCAGCTGGGAGGCTCTTTAAGATCTTCATACACATCTCCTTTTGTGTATATTATTTCCCAAGAGCTGAAAGCTCATTTGTGATTTCAGTGAATTTGGCATCTAGGTGGTCCATGGTTTACCTACAGGCATTTTGAAATTTTGAAATTTTTGAATAGCAACAGACAATTTATTTTCTTTAATTTGTTCTGATCCTTCACAAATTAAAGTCAGTTTATTCCAGATTTCTTTTGCAGATTTGCAAGATTTGACATTATTGAACATTGCTTTGTCCAATGTCTTGTAGAGTATGTCCTTGGCCACATTGTCCAAGTTGTATCTCTTCTTATCTTCATTTGTCCACTCAGTCTTGGTTTTTCAATCATGGCTGGTCTTGCTTCAAGACTTCTTCTTCTTCTCCTTCACCGCAATTTCTTCTTTCTTCTGATTGTGTTCACTTTCAGTATTTGCAGTGGCCCATCCTCTATCACAAGCCACATTTCATCGTGTAATGCAGATAGATGAGCCTGCATATGAATTTTCCAATCACCAAATTCTTCAACAGTGAACATAGGAATGCGTGTCAGATTTGCTTCCATGATAATTACTTTGCTTAAAATGAAAGATTTTGAAAGCACTGGTGTATAAAACCTTTTTGAAAAGATAGAGATCTAGTTCAGTAACTAGTGCGGAAGACTCAATGAACCAACCGTTCTAATACCACTTGTAGGTCCCAAGGGGTGTGAGTAAGGTTTAGAAGGGGGGTTGAATAAACCTTACCAAATTTTCGATTTTAGTCCTTTTAAAAATACAACAGAGTTGACTCAAACAGTTGTGTCCTTGAGGGACAGCTAAGTCGGTTATTCATCTAAGTTAGCCACTCAACAAACTCGATAGAGCTGTTGATAGAATAACTCGGCTGTTTAACCTAAAGTAAACTTGGCGGGTTTGGTTTTATCACCGGAAGACTTAACACCCATGATTTGTTTTAAGCTTGTTTTAACACTTGATTTTTAGCACTTGGTTATTAATCATTTGGATAGAAAATATGATTCTAACAACAGATATAATGTAAGTATGCAAGAAAGTAAATGTGCTGAAAGTAAATGACACAAATATTTTTATAGAGGTTTGGAGATGGGGTAATTCTTCTAATCCTCTCTTCTCCAACTCCTGGAGGAATCTACTAAGTAACAGATCAATTTACAAAGTGGTGAACAGTCTAGAGACAGCCTTGATCACATAGTTGGCTTCCCGTGCACTCAACTTCTTCACAGTGTAGCTGCCTTGCTACTTCAGCTGACTTCTCAAGTTCTTGGATTTGATCACGTAGCCCTCCAAAAAACTTGATACTGGTTCGACCTTGAACATTACTACAATCCTCCTTGGAAAGTAGACCCCTTTTGATTCTTCAAAAGTTTCCTTTTCAACAGATTTGAAGTTATCTTTCCTTCATAGCTTGTGTTGGATCGATTTCCTTCGAGTTTCAGGCTTGAGGATTTGCTTGAATGTACTTGAGAATATTGCAGGTTATTTCTTGAATATTGCTTGCTTGTTCGTGGTTCAGGTGACCTTTTCTCAATAAATTCCTCAGCCTTTTATAGTGCACTTTTGAAATTTTGCCCGTTGAAGAGATATGCTAATTTCAAAATTCATTTGTGTTCGTTGGCTTGTCTTGTCTGCAGTCCATGATGTTGACATTTCCTCGTATTAAATATCTTGCAGCATTGCAAATTTTCTGACACACGGTGCAGTACTTCCCATTGGTTTATTCCTTTTTCACAAATCTGGGACAAACAATTTACACCTGACAGCTTTGACATGTTACTATTCTGAGTAACATTCTTGACTTTAATCAACGAATCTAAGTCAGTTGTCTTGACCAGACTGCTGTCTTTACCCCAGGTGACTTGAGTCAGCTTCCAATCATTGGATGACTCAACTGTCACTTCAACCTTGAGACTTGGCTTCTTGAGCTAACTTGACTGACACTTCTTACAGCTGTTCCTCAGCTGACACACCTTCAGTCGAGTCCTTGACTTCCTTCTTGGCCATACTCAGCTAACACACATCAGAGTCTTCAATCCAGTCCGCAGTTGACTTCTTGTATTCTTTGGCATAGCTGACTTGACTCAGCTTTTCCAGCCCTGTCTATTACAATACAAATTACAAGGAAAATGAGGTGCCAACTTCCTAGTTTAAGTTTTACATGGTATCATCAAAATCTACTTAATAAATTTCCTAACAATGTCATAGTCTCTCAGCTGTTGTCTTACCCATAAGACTTCGGAACAACAGCTGCCTGCAAAAATGTACTCATATTTAGTTATTGACGTGGATATTGAATTTTGTTTCTTGCTAAACCAAGAAATCAATATATTTCCAAGCTATTTACATGTACCAGATGTACTCTTCCTGTCAACTCGACATCCAAAATAATCTGGATTTGTATAACCAATCAACTTGAAGCTTTCTACATTTGGATACCACAATCCAACTTCTTGGCTTCCTTTCAAATATCTCAATATTTTCTTATGTTGTTGTCATGTGACTTTCTTTTGGCACAGATTGAAACCATGCACATACACCAACTGCAAAGGCGATGTCAGGCCTGCTAGCAGTCAAGTAGAGCGATGATCCAATAAGTTTTTTGTATCTTGTTTGATCCACGGGTTTGCCTTCTGCATCCATATCAATTTTTATTAAAGTGTTCATTGGAATCTTCACAGATGGTTTCTCTTCCATGCCAAACTTCTTCAATAAATATCTTGTACAATTGGTTTGGCTTTTGAAGGTTCCATCCTTCATTTGTTTCACTTGAAGTCTTAGGAAGAAAGTTAATTCTCGCATCACATTCATCTCAAACTTTCCTTGGATTAGTTTTGAGAATTTATCACACAACTCTTTGCTTGTGGATCTAATAATATTGTCATCCTCATAGATTCGAACAACCAAGATGCTCTCTTCATCTGGAATTCTGATAATCAACCTTTCCTTAGGTAAATCCATTGCCTATAAGGAATTGAGACAATGCACTTTGTCTCCAATAGTCTTTTGCTCAATACCTGGAGGTTGTTCCACATAGACTTATTTTTCCAATAGTCCATTAAGAAATTCACTCTTCACATTTATATGACAAACTGTGAAGTTCTTATGTGCATCATAGGTGAGAAACATCCTTATTGCTTCCAATTTAGCAACTGGAGCAAATGTTTCATAAACAACTATACCTTGTTCTTGGCAATACCCTTTGGCTACTAATCTTTCCTTATTTTTGACTACATATCCTTCTTCCTTCATCTTGTTTTTGTATAGCCACTTAGTACCAACTTTGTTCCTTTCAAACAAATTTAACTCTTCATGCATAACTAGGATCCAATGTGTGTCATCCAATGCTTCCGGCACATTGTTTGGTTTAATTTGAGATATGAAACAAGTGAACATTACCTCATTTCGAGTTCTTGATCTTGTTCTCACGCCTTCACTGACATTTCCAATCACTAACACAGGTGGATGGTCTCTCAGCCATCTCACACCTGGTTGGAGTAAGTCAGCTTTGTCTTGAACAACTTCTTCTTGATTATCTTAATTCAACTGTAATCTTTCCAGCACTTTTTGAGATTCAGCTAACTCATCCTCATCAAGATCGAGTACTCAATGGGCTATCTCAGTATAAGGACTCTTATGAATAGTTGGTTGATTCATATTTTCAGCTAACTCATCAATGTCTTATGCATTGAGATTAGGATCATAAAAACTACATGAATTGACTTTTCTGTGACTATTGTCTTTTTATTCATCATTCCTTCTCTCAATTGAATATCTAAGAAACATTCCTTCATCATCCTTAGCATCAAATACCTTCATATTGTCCTTGATATTATTATGAATGATGAATTTACTTCCAAAAATGTGAAAATATCCCACATTTGGCTTTCTCCCTATCCAGATTTCATATGGGGTTTTGGACAGTTGTATTTTTATCATGCATTTATTCTGAGTATAACATGATGTGTTGATTGCTTCATCCTAAAATCTCTTTTCCAAATAAGATTCGGCAAGCATGTTGATTACAACTTCTTTGATTGTTCTATTCCTCCTTTCAGCTACTCCTTTATGTTGGGGAGTTCTTGCAGCTAATAACTCATGAGAAATTCCATTTTCTGCACAACACTGAGTTATTATCCATTGACAAACTATGTTCCTCTGTCAGAACTTATCTTGATAATGGATTATCTTCACATTTTGAACTCTTTTGATCAACTCGGGAAGCTTTTGCAAAGTTTCCTTGTTTTTACACATAAACATGGTCCATGTGTATCTTGAGAAATCATTCAAATTTTTCTTGAAAGATGATTGATTTGCTTTCCTTTCTGGCTTGCATCACATATGCTTTCCTTCTTGTCTACTAAATCTGGCAATCCTTCAACCAAATGACTTCTAGCTAGCTTATTGATATTCTTGAAATTCAGATGACTCAACTTCTTGTGCCACAACCAACTTGCTTCTGCTGTGCTTTTTGCTAATAAGCATGTGCCTGGTGTAGCAGTAGACCAATTAACTACATACATATTCTTTCTTCTGATTTCTGATAGCACAATCTAATTTGTTTCACCATTTTTGATTTGGCAAACATCCATATTGAACACAACATTGTATCCCTTATCACAGAGTTGGCTGATGCATACAATTTGAAATTCAGCCCTTCAACATATGCACCATCTGCGATTTCTAAGCCATTTTTTATGGATCCAGTGCCTTTGATCCCTCCTGGGGCTTCATTTCCTCCAAAAATGACCTTGACTCCTCGTGATTCCTTGAGGTTTGATAGATTTATTTTATTCACAGTCATGTGTCTAGAACAACCATTATCCATGTACCAAGTTCCTTGGTACTCAGCTGTTCCGTGGACTTGTAATCAAGGAAATCAAACTTTAGGTTCCCATATATGTTTGGGTCCTGAGGGGTTAGCACTATAAGGTGTTCCAACCAACTTATAGCCAAATGATATTACTCTAAGGGGTTTCCACCTATCAATTCCATAGTTAAAATGAATTTTAGCAAAATGCTTCGGTGCTTTTCGTAAATACATCTGTCTCTTTAGTTTGTTGTGTATGTATTTGCTTTTGTGTGAAAATTTTGAAACTCTTGTGCATTTGCGTATTTGCTTTCCTGTAAAATTTTGAAATTGTTGTGCATTGTATCTAGTTGCATAAGTGTGTTGATTTCTCTTTCTTGGGAATTACCTATATTAATTTTGAGGCCTTTGCCACTTTGGCTTATTTCCCTTAGGGCCCCGCTTATATTTAATTGGTAGATTCGAATCAGCTTGTGTTGAATAATTTCTACCATTCTCATCATATGATTTCTTATGCTAAAATTTCTGGCCTTTTGGTAGACCTGTTAGATTTAGCAGAGTATTTCCTGTTTGGAGTCTTCTGATGAATTTTTCTAAATTTAGCTTCACTTCTTTTCAAAGATACTCAGCTGACTTATTTCCTTTGCCTTTGTATCCAAGGACAGCATGTGTATGCTTGTGATGATATGTCGATGCAACATATGGTGTTTTAGATTTTTGGACTTCCCCATTGCTTGAGGATCTTTTTTCTAAAATTACTCTTGGATTTTGAGCATTTACAAGGGAATTGAATCCTATGCCTGCTTTGTCTCCCAATTCTTTTTGAAACATCATCAATTCATCCAATGTTTTAGATAATATGTTGAGTGATGCTATTACACCTTTGACATTTTGTTCTCTCTTTTCTTTTGTAGCAAGGTCTACTTTTACCTTTGCAATTTCAGCTTTCAACTCTTTGTGCTCAATATCTTTCATCATTTTGCCTAATGAATCATAAAGATCAATGGGTGATGATGTGTGTGTCATGATCACTATCATTAGAATATGAATCAGATGAGTTAGAGATTACCTCATCTTCCTGCTCTTTAGCCGTGAGACAAATCAATGCCTCTTATTCAGTATTAGAAGAGTAGTCAACTTCACTGCTATCTCACTCAACTGTCTGTTTGCACTTGGTTGACTCTGATTCTGCAACCATCATTGCTTTCTTTCTTTCTTTTCTTCTTTCCCTAAAGAATTTCTTTTCCTCATCATTTTTGTACTTGTTGGCTAGTGGATAAGGGTAGTAAACTACAAAATGACCTGGATGTCTGCATTTCTAACACAAGTTTTCTAATTTCTTCTCAGCTCTCTTGGGGGTTCCCTCCACTTTTCCTTTGGACTGTGTTAAATGCCTTATAGAGGACTCTCATATGTTCCTCTTATAGTTCTTGTTAAAGAACTTGTTAAATCTATTGACAATTAAAGCAATATCTTCTTTGTTAATGATGTCCTTGGAATCGATTGACTTAGATTGTCCAACTATCAACACATCTATCTTTGGTGCAACTATCTCATCTTGGTCTTTCCACTTGAGCTCGAATTCATAAGCCTTCAAATTGGAGAATAGCTAATGGTTTGAAATCTTGGTTAAGTTGATAGAGTGCCTTAGAGCCATCACTTTTATTTCCCACTCAGCTGGGAGTGCTCTCAAATTTTTCATACACATTTCCTTCTGTATTTATTCTTTGCCTAAAGCCTCATTTGTTATCTTTGTAAACCGTGTATTCAACTGATATAATGACTCTCTAGTCATCATTTTCAAATTTTTGAATTTTCGAACTACAACTGTTTGCTTGTTTTCCTTTGTCTCCGCTCAAAACTTCAATGATTAACGCGCTTTTCCCAAATTTCTTTGGTTGTTCTGCAGATTCGACTTGGTTAAACATGGCTTTATACAAAGTTTCGTATAATACGTCATTAGCCACATTATCTAAGGTGTGTCTCATTATATCCTCGTTTGTCTATTCACTCCTGGGTGTATCAACCTCAGCAGCTTTCTCAGCATCATCTCCTCATCTCTTACAGCTGTATTCACATTGGTGATTCTAATGGGTCCATCTTCGATGACAAACCACATTTCATCATGAACTGCAGAGAGATGTGCCTGCATATGAATTTTCCAGTCATCAAATTCCTTAAAGGTAAACATGGGAATACGAGATAGATTTGCTTCCGTGATAATAACATAGATAAAATTTTAAGAAATTCAAGTGTTGATGTTTTTGGAAAATGAGATCTAGTTCAATACCCATTGCTGATGGTTCTTTGAACCAACCGCTCTGATACCACTTGTTGGTCCCAAGAGATGTAGAGTAATGTCAAGAATGGGTGGGGGGGAGGTTGAATATACTTTACCCATTTTTTCGATTCTTTTAAAAAATCAGAGTTTCAAGAAAACAAGTAAGTCTTTTAAGACATTTGTGTTAAGCTTCAGCAGAAGAGTTAACCACTCAATTGACTCTGAGAGAGATGTTGATAGAGTAACTTAGCTGAATGAAGTTAACTTTTAGAAAATCGGTTTTGTTGTTTTGCAGCGGAAGTCTTACACTCTTTCTAAGCTTGGTTTATCAACACTTATACGTTTTGATTAGTAATGAAATAAAAAATGCAGAATTTAAATTGTAGAATTTAAAGAACACAAAATTTATAATGGTTCGAGGATGGGTAATTCCTCTACTCCACTGTTCTCCTACTCCATGAGGACAACAATAATGCCACGGTGACTTTGTTGCAAAATTACAGTACAAGATTGCTTTGATCACACAACATGCCAATCTTCTGGGACTCAGCTCTTCGCATGATAATTGTCACACTACTTCAGCTCTTCAAAACCTTCAGGGACTGATCACACAACCCTTCTTCAGATTTGAAACAAGTTAGACCTTATACCTCACGGAACTTCCTTCAATACTTGGAAGAAGTGTCTTTGATTTAGGCTTGAGAATATTTGAATTTTAGAGTGAGAGTGAGTATCTGCAGTTCTTGCTTTCACTTGAATTTTGCTTCTCAGTTTTGTGTCTTGCACTTGTATGAATGCTCTCTATTTCTCACTGAATATTCCTCAGCCTTTTATAGTAGAAGTACAAATTTTGGTCCGTTAGAGAGATAGAAAAAATTCAAACTCTTACTTAATGTTTATTGGCTCATCTTGTTGCTCAGACATTGATGTTGACCTGACCTTGTTAATTTGATGTTTGCAGTCTTTTGAAAATATGTCAGAGTTCTGCAAGCTTCCCAATTTGCTCGTTCCTCTTGCACTCTTTCGTCAGGAATATTTTAAGGTTGCAAGTCTGTGTCCATTACCAAAACAGGTAAGTCCTTTGACTTCAACACAACAAACTTTTTTCAGTTGTCTTTGAGTCCTTCAGTTGCTTTTCCCCTTGACTTGAGTAGTTTCCATCATTCCTTGGTTAACTAGGCTTTATGTCTACTGAAAGACTTAGCTAATGTACTTAACTGAAGGTCTTCTGATCAACTTAGTTGATTCTTCTCTTCATTCTTCAGTAGGTCTTATGCATACTCAACTTAGTTGTTGATTGACTCGGCTAATAATCTACCTATTACAAAGTATAATTTATATAACGGAAATGGGTCATTCCAACTTCCTAATACAAAGTTTTTTAAGCATCATAAAATCTATACAATAAATTTCCTTACATATATTTATGTATATATACTACAATTTGACAAATATTAGTATGAATATTACATATTCTATAGAGTAATATATAATATGAATACATTTGATATAGTGTAACTATATTACTATATGTTATTTAACCCTCCATATACTAAAAAATATGTTTGAAAAATATTTTATATTATAGTTCTTGTTGCTAGTTTACTCTAATATATAGATTAATAAAACTAAACAATGAAATATGGATAAGATTAAATTAAATAAGTAATATTGTAAACACAAAGTGAAAAGAATATTCATAACGGTCACAACACGCTTGAGAAGAAGTATTCATCACATAAAAAATATTTATATGTCATTAAACGAATAATTATTATTAGTGGTTAAATATGATCAAACTCATTTTAATTAAAATATAATAGGATATATATTATTATATTTATATATATATACTACATTTTAACAAATATTCGTATGAATATTCCATATACTAGTATGGATATGTTTGATATAGTGTAACATATATTACTGTATATTATTTAACTCTTCATATACTAAAAAAATATATAAAAAACAATTTACACTATAGTTTATGCATACTGGTTTATTCTAATATATAGAATAATAAAATTCAATAAATTAAATATGGAGGGGAATAAATTAAATAAGTAATATAGTCAACATATGGTGAAACATTATTCATAATGCTCACAGCACAGTTGAAAATAAGTATTCACCGCATAAAATAGTTATGATTATTGTAGGTCCCAAGGGGTGTGAGTGTAAGGTTTAGAAGGAGGGGTTGAATAAACCTTACCAACTTTTCAAATTTAGTCCTTTTAAAATTATTCAGAGTTAATTTCACAGCTAAGTCCTTGATGGACAGCTAAGTTAGCCACTCAACAGACTCGACTGAGCTGTTGATAGAATAACTCAGCTGCTTAGTCTTATACTTAACTTGGTTGTGATAAGATTTTCAGCGGAAGACTTAACACCCTTGAATTTGGTTTAAGTTTGTTTTAACACTTGGTTTTAGCACTTTGTTAAATATCAATTGGATAGCAAATTATCAACAGATATTAAATGATATGCAGTAAGTAAATGTTGAAATGTAAATGACACAATAAATTTTATAGAGGTTCGAAGATGGGGTAATTCTTCTAATCCTCTTTTCTCCAACTCCTGGAGGAATCCACTAAGTATTGATTAGAGTACAAAGTGGTTATCACCCGGATACAAGTCTTGATCACACAAAAAATGACTTGATCCTTTGGGACTCGATCACCGAGATGCCTTGGTCACACAATTGGAAGTACACAATCTTGGCTTCTCGTGACTCGAACTTCTTCATTTTTAAATTTTATTTTTATTTTTATGCCTTGCTACTACAACTCACTTGCTCAAGCTTCTTGGATTTGATCACGAAGCCCTATCTTATTTTTTTAATTAAAAAAGATACGCACACGCGACGCACTTAGTTGTGAGCATGGTTTATATGTTACATCTTTTTTTACGGAGGTTTTTAATTGGATGGTTAAATAATCTTTTCAATGTATAAATTTAAACGAATACCTAATTCATTATAGTATAACAAGTGGAGATACTTTCTCATCTTCCTGGCCTTGTTATACAAACACCATATCTTATTTGAGGAATATTTTTGAACGAATTGAGTATTATTTATTTATATTCAAATATTAAATTAAAAAAGCGCGCCAAATTCACTACAAAATGATATTAGATGATACTTTCCTTTCATCATGACCTAATTTTATACATTGTACACATTCGAATTTTTTATGGACATTTTGAATGATGTTAGTATTACTTGGTCATATTTATTTATTTAATTAAAAAGGAGAGCATATGATAAAATGACACGTGGTAATACTTTCTATCAGCAAAGCCTTATCTTATAACATTACATCTTAGTTGACAGTTGAGCATTGTTTATTTATATTTAACTAGTAAAGAGCACGTGCATTGCACATGAAGTACTATATAGATATGCTAATGTAATTAAACAAAGTAGTAATATAATTTAGTATATTTAATTGCATTATAAATATTATTATTGTTATATAATGTAATTTGACTTGAAAGAAATCTACAAGATTAATAACCTGTATTTTGTGAAACAAAGTGAAGACATCGTGGGCCTAAAAACTCATACGAAAGTAAGGATTTAATTGAAAATTTTCATGTAAATTGTTATCAAACAAATAAATTTTGTTTTAAATTTATGTGACGAACCCTCACATCGTATAATACATAACCATTTTAGTCATGTCAAAAGCTATTCAAGTCTCTAATTATATACATGATTTTGGTTTCTATCATTTTACCTTGTTATGCAGATTCATGGTAAACTTGTCTGACATCACTAATGTATTTAAGATACTAAAATTGATACCAGCAAGGGAAGAACCTCTGCGTTGCTGCTGCTATTGCCCTGTGAGAGAAAATACTGTAGAAGAAGGATAAGGTTGGTCTTGTGAATGGACTTATTAAAAAGTGTGTATATATCAAAATTCAAGTTTACTGAAAGTTGCATTTGAGATGATATCAAAAGGTTTAAATTGCAATAACCATGCACGCACATTCGACACTTGACAAAGATGGAAAATATATTACGTTGGCTTCACTATTAATTAATAATAGAAATGCACAAATAAATGCAACGTTATTCAAGTAATAATTAGGATTGAGAAACAAATACATATATATATAAATGTATATAAAGTTGAGATCATAAAATAAGAATTTTGAAGAAGTTAAAATTCACTTTGACAATGTTTTAAGGAATAAAATATTATTATTCATATTAGCATATTAAATGAATAAGAAAGAATAAATTTGAATAATAGAACAAGAAATTAAAGTTAAAAGATAAAAGTTTTATGTAGGAAATGTATGGTTTTTATTGAGGTTTTTAATAGTAGGAGAGTTGAGTTCAAAAACCCAATTACTGTTATGATCAATTCAAATAGGTGCTGAAATAATTTAATGGATGGTTTAAAATATTTATAATACCAAGTAAACATTGTTAGTAATCCTATATGCAAAATAAATATAATACAAGGTAAAGAAACACTATCTTAACAACAATATGTAATTGTCTGAATTTCCCTTGTAGCCATATTCAGTTAAAAATATATAAGCATATGATTTTTTGGAATAACAAGTATAATTTTTCTCTCTGATTTTGTTTCCTAGAAAGTTGTAGTCTCACCCCTGGCAATATTATGTATTCCATTTAAATTAACATATAAACATTGTTATGTATTCCATTTAACTTAACACAAAATCTTATTCGAAAACTCGTACATAAGTTGAGTTTATCAAACATTCATAGTATACGGCTCCATATAGTCAACTTAGGGAATTACTGGAAAAGCAATCTACAATTCAATATCAACCCTAAGCACATATTTGAATAGTTGAGATCATGTATTCTGTAAGAATTTAGTGTTTCATCATCTATCTTAATGGTATTAATACATGCCACGTATACATGATGACATCATGTTTGTACACGTGATATTTACACAATTTACAAGAGTATAAGATGAAACACTAAATAAAATAGAGGACCTTAATTGCATATTTGAACTCAATTTCATTTCAACAGAATTGTTTGATCATAAAAGGAATAAGCCATAACAAGTCAAACTACAATGAACTTTTGTTTTTGGAATAATTAAAAAAAGTTATAGAATAAAGTTAACTATTTACAAAAAATCATACATCTTCGTCACTCAACGGGTCGTCAGTCGATTGGTCGTCACTAGACGAGTCACTGGTATACCTTGTCAACCTCCTACCAATGCCTCAGGTCACTTATGAGGGTGGAATCACCTCCTCAACAACATGGAAGATTTTCACATCTAGCGTGTAAGTGTCGTGTGTTCCACTTGCAAGGTCAAACACACACATCGAATTTTTCGAGAAAGTTCTCTAGCATAAACTTTTTTCAACCACCACTAAGTCCACCACCATTACCTTTATATAGATATTTAGCCACCCATGTCTTGTCATTGACTCGAAGCACTACTTCTTGACTTCTCTTCGGAAGATAGACCCTCGCGCACTCAGCAGGGATTGCCTACAATAGACAAGCCAAAGTGATGATAAAATCACTAAAAAATAGTGTAAAAATAGTAATAATTATGTAGCAGAAAATATAATTTAATAAAAAAAGCTTAGAATCTTGATAAATTTTGTGCCCTAGCCCCTATTTTTGGTATATTTTAATTTTTTTTATCTATATTTAAATATAAAAAGTTATTACTTACCAAAGTTTTGAAATCTAAAATTGGTTAAAATATTATATGGGTTGCTGATCAAGTTTTTGTATTTATCCATTCAATTTCAATTCCAGGGTTCGAAATTCTATCTTACATTCTGATTATATAATACTTTATTATATTACATTTGTGCGACGCATGAGCGATATACTAGTGATGATAAAATTGATAAAAGATCGACTAAGTTAAATGATGATATAAATTTTTACCATAGAGAACCCCTTGTAGACTTGTGATGTCTGCATAACCACGATAAAAATGCTCAGACGATAATGTAATTGCCATTTCTTGCGCTCTACTTTTTTTCATCTTATGTCACCTCCCCCCTATGAGATTTTAGCTGCAACGGATAAGCACTACGCGAACCTCGTTTAACCGTACAAAAATAAGTCAAAGAAGTTAGAAGGGAAAAATATAAGACGGAATTTAAAATGACTTCTTAATGATACTTACTCTTGTATCCCCTTTGACTCTTTGAAGTAGAACGAGCAGGTTGTTTCTTAATGGTGGTGCACTTGTATTTTCACTTCTGTGTCTTTTCACGTGATCACCATCAGCAACATCATCTGAATATTCGTGAGTGTCTTTAGATTCTTCTTCGAAACTTTGAATCTTGAGTTCCCATTGTATTTGAAGACTAAAATATCATTTTCTACAACCGAGTGATCTTCAACAAATTCTTCCCAGCCATATTTAAGAAGCAATATATCTCCATTTGTCACCAAATCTACGTTCCAAATATGCCCGTTTGGACCTCTCAAAGCTACTATTCCAGCCACTTATCTCGTATGTTGTCGAGAAATTTTTTTGGTACAGCCTGCATATTTACCCATAATTTAATTTGAATTTATATTAGAGGTTTAAACTTCAATAACCATTCATGCGAAGTCAAATGACAACAAATATATTTTGAATATTGCATATTTGCATGAGTTGCACAATAAATGAACGTTAGGTGCACAATAAATGAACTAAACAACAACATCATTCATTTGGAGTCCAATTTAACCAAATAGATGTCCATTAACTCAGATTAGACACAATTGTTTAAAAGTATCTGAATTTATTTATTTAATGCTCTCATGTGAATCTCAATCATTTTAACTATGGTAAAGATATACTAACAGTTCAAGAAAAGACAAAACATTTGTTGTCAAAATAACACCACCAAATAATTCACATTAAATTCAAAAGAAATACTATTAGTCCGCACTCGTAGTCTAGTTTATTCATGTTATAAATGAACCACGAAAATAAGTTGCTTTCTCATTGAAGTTATACTTGTATTTCATGTGCATATTGGTAATATTTTCAAATATTTAGTATCACCTTACTATGTTCTACTCATTTTATCTCATTTTCACTCCAATAATATCACTTTTTCATTTTACCCTGTATACTCTGAAAAAATAATTATGTCACATTTACATATTATTTATAGTAAAATTATTTTAGAATATTCTAATTAACAAAGTAATATCTACAATCTAGTAAATTTTTCTACTTAATAATAAATTAAATTAAATTTTTTTAGCAGTTATGTTTTGTTGACCACTTTGATGTGATTATAATAACTATATTTTAATTTATCATAATTTCATGGACTTTTCTTAATTTTATTAGTAATTCAATTTTTTGAAAAATTCTCTATGTAATTAATAGCATGTATTTTAATATATTATATATATTTTAGATTTATAATGAGTTGGAAGTTCATAGTAAAGTGTATTAGCTAATGAAAAATATCTTAATATAGATGTTAAATTAAAAAAGTAATAAACTTAACATAAAATGTTAATTAATCATGTTTGATAGTACTAAAATAATTTCGTTTTTCTTGTCCGAAGAACACAATGAGTAGATTAAGTGAGACAAATTGAGAGTATAAAAGATGTAAAGTGAAATTAAAAATATAAGTGATAAAAGCAGGAGACAGTTGGGGCCTGGGGCTAGCAGCAGCGACTGTCGTCCTCTACTTCATAATATTTCTAGAAATTATACAAATTTTATTAAAAAAAAACAATTTAATTGGAAAAGTTGCCTCCTAAATAATTTAAAAATACATTTTAACTTCCATTTTCCCAAAAATAAAATAAATTTTATTGTTTCAATCTTCCTTCCCTGGATAAAAAAGAAACTTATAACATACGAGAGTAACTTGAATTAAATAAAAAATAAATTACACAAATGGAAAAAAAGATGGAAATTAAAACATCAGTCATCTCAATCCTAAAACTAATAAATTGGATATCCAAACATCAATCGTTCATGAAGAAGAAATAAAGGGTACAAAAAACCATGCCGAAAATTTTTAACTTTCCAATTTCGCCCAAAAATTCCAATAGAAAACTAAAATAAACAGAAAAATAAAAAAGACATGCTCAACAAAAAATAAAGAGAAGAACAAGTGTTGAACTCACTAGCTGTTGATCAAATCTCCCAGTGAGGAACTAACAGAACTGAACTGTATGAAAGTGGGACCAATACATGTTGTCATCCCATTTTCTGCAATCCGTGCAATCACCTACCATTCTTTCATGGATCCCAAATCAAGAAACTAAAATTCAAAAGAAAATAAAATTTTGTTACATGCAAAAAATAATAAAAATCAATTAGAATGATGAGACGGAAAATTAAAACCTTGGAAACCTCGTGAAAAAAAGGGGTATTATATTGTAGACCAACTTGTTGTATGTGTTTGTGAATGTGTGTGCTTCTATTTATTGTTGAGCGGAGTGTTTAGTATTTATTGAATTTGGTTATTTGAATTAAAAATATATTTACACACATCGTTACTTAGTTGTCATCATGGCCTATGCATTTCATCTAATTAGGGCGTATCATTCCATCGCTTCTTATTTTTCTTTCTTTATTCTTTTTTTTTCCTTTCTCTTCTTTCTTCACCAATTTGCACTCCCAACCAACCCAATTCCAATCATCGTTGCCGCCCAACCATGTTTAGCTAGCCGCCTCCCACATCACCTATCACCACTTCTTGATGTGTATGTATTTGTGATTATGCGTGTTTCTTTATATTTTTTAATGGAATTTATTAGTATTTATTGCATTTGGTCATTTTAATTAAAAACATTTGTACACGCGTTGATACTTAGTTGTCAGCATGGTTTGTACGTTACACTTAATTTGGCATGTTATTCAATTACTTCTCATTTTCCTTTTTTTTCCTTTTTTTCTTCCTTTTTCACCAATATTTACTCCCAACCCACCCATTTCCCATCACCTTCGCCGCCCAACCGTGATTGCCCAGCCACCCGTCACCCCTTTGTGTTGTGTGTGTACTCACTCCAGTTCACCTCTACGTCTTCCAAGATGACTGCCATTATAGTCAGCTTGTGAGAGACAACGGATTATAAGAGTCAAACTTGATATCCACGTATTTGGCTACCACATCCATTATCTTGTGATATTCCTATTTGATAACAACCTTCGTAGTTGATGCATTGAACTTAGCAGCAGCCTCCTCCACAACAATCTCCTCCCAAATGTTCTCGAGATAGAACTCATAGTCCTTCAGCTCTTTGAGTCCACTGCTGGGAAGATGAAGCAGCTTAGTCAAGTCTACTACAGTGATTTTGACCTATTTAGCATTCACGGAAGAATGAATTCCATTATCGTGAACAAAGGTGTTTACATAAAACATAGCCACCTCTTCCAGGTATGTCTGTGGCATTGGCAGAGTAAGGAACTTGAAAAGTCCAGATTTTTACAGGTGCTTGACGATCTTCTTAGCCATTCCTTGGTCTACTGATTGCTTAACCAACCCTTCAGCGTCAATAAGTGTACCAAAATACATTTGCTTTCAAAATTTGGCGATGTCGAGTGCAGAGCTTAATGATTTTTTTGGTGCCATGGAGATTCTTGAGAGATTAAACTTTCGGAAATTTTAAGAGAGTTTGAGTGCAAAAGTGAAGAGAGAGAAAAGACTTTTCCGATATATATGAAACATGAGGAGATGTTTTTGGGATCGTGCATTTTTTAATTTAATCAACGATTGAAATTAATCTAGAAAAGTGCCTTTATTTTCTCGCATTAACTACCCGCAGTATTTATGGCTAATCATAAGTTTTCTGTAGAATCTTTTAATGTGTCTCATTAAATGATGCTAACATCATCTCAATAATATTCCCACTTTAATGAAAATGACCACATTTTGTTCCTTAGTCAGTAAATGTGTCTGCTAACTTGGTTTAGCTTGATTAACACTACTTCTCTCTTCAGTCTGCTGATAAGACTCAAATGTTAGTTGATTTCACTCTGTTGAACATACAATTTGGCTGAGTTTACTATGCTGAAAGATTGTGAGTCTTCTGAAACATAATTCCTTTACTTCAAACTCTGCATAATGAGTCTTCTGAGATTATTAACTTAGCTCAATCAATCCAAGCTCATTCTTTAACTCTTCAAATCTTGATCCACATAAGAGTTTTGTGAATATATCACCTAACTGCTTTTCAGTTGAGACATATTCCAATGTGATGTCTTTGATTTGAACATAATATCTGATAAATTGATATCTGACATTAATGTGTTTTGTCCTTAAGTGCAATACTAGATTCTTAGTTATAGCAATTGCATTTGTGTTGTCACACATAATTGGATTTTTTTTCTTCAATGTCATAGTCTCTCAGTTGTTGTCGTACCCATAAGACTTGGGCACAACAACTGCGTACAACAATGTAGTCATCTTCATTGTTAATGTGGATATTGAATTTTGTTTTTTACTGAACCAAGAAATCAATCTATTTCCAAGCTATTTACATGTACCATATGTACTCTACCTGTCAACTCTATATCCGAAATAATCTGAATCTGAATAACCAATCAGCTTGAAGCTTTCTACTTTTGGATACCACAATCCAAGTTATTGGCTTCCTTTCAAATATCTCAATATTTTCTTATGCTGCTGTCATGTGACTTTCTTTTGGTGCATATAGAAACCTTGCACATACACCAACTATAAAGGCGATGTCAGGTCTGCTAGCAGTCAAGTAGAGCGATGATCCAATAAGTGCTTTGTATCTTGTTTGATCCACGAGTTTATCTTCTGCAACCATACTCTCTTCATCTGAAATTCTGATATCAACATTTCCTTAGGTAAATCCATTGTCTATAAGGAATTGAGACATTGTATCATACCAGGCTCTTGGATCTTGTTTCAATCCAAAAGCTGCATTCTTAAACTTGTACACTTTGTCTCCAATAGTCTTTTGCTCAATACCTGGAGGTTGTTCGATATAGACTTCTTTTTCCAATAGTCCATTAAGAAATGCACTCTTCACATCGATATGATAAACTATTAATTTCTTATGTGTATCATAAGCAAGAAACAACCCTATTGCTTCCAATTTATCAACTAGAGCAAATGTTTCATCAAAAACTATACCTTCTTGTTGGCAATACCCTTTGGCTACCACTCTTTCCTTATTTCTGACTACAGATACTTCTTCTTTCATATTGTTTCTGAATACCCACTTAGTACGAACTTTATTCATTTCAAATTGATTTATCTCTTGTTGCATAGCTAGGATCCAATGTGTGTCATCCAATGCTTCTGGCACATTGTTTGGTTTAATTGGATATATGAAACAAGTGAAAATTGCTTCATATTGAGTTCTTGAACTTGTTCTTACTCCTTATCTAACATTTCCAACCACTAACGCAGCTGGATGGTCTCTCAGCCATCGCACATCTGGTTGGAGTAAGTCAGCTTTCTCTTGAACAACTTCTTCTTGATTATCTTCATTCAAATGCAATCTTTCCAGCTCTCTTTGAGATTCAGTTAACCCATCCTCATCAGGATCGAGTATTCTGGGAGTTATCTCAGTATGTGTACTATGATATATAGTTGGCTGATTCATATTTTCAGCTAACTCATTAATGTCTTTTGTATTGACATTTGGATCATCAAAAACTACATGAATTGACTCTTCTTTGGTTATTGTCCTTTTATTCAGCACTCTTGCTCTCTACTGAATATCTAAGGAAGATTCCATCATCAGTCTTAGCATCAAATACCTTCAGATTGACCTTGACTTTATTATGAATGAAGAATTTACTTCCAAAAATGTGAAAATATCCCATATTTGGATATCTCCCTGTCCAGATGTCATAAGGGGTTTTGGACAGTTGTATGTTTATCATACATCTATTCTGAGTACAATAGGATGTGTTGATTGCTTCAACCTAAAATCTCTTTTCCAATTCCGCTTCGGCTAAACTGGTTCTTACAGCTTCTTTGATTGTTCTATTCCTCCTTTCAGCTACTCCATTCTGTTGGGAGTTCTTGCAGTTGACAACTCAAGAGAAATTCCATTTTCTGCACAACACTGAGCTATAATCCCATTGACAAACTCAGTTCCTCTGTCAGAACTTCTCATTTTGAACTCTTTTCATCAACTTGGGAAGCTTTTGCAAAGTTCCCTTCTTTTTACACATAAAGATGGTCCATGTGTATCATGAGAAATCATCCACCACCACTAGGGTGTATTTGTTTCCACTTATACTAGCTGGTTCCACTGGTCCAAACAAATCCATATGTAACAGATGCAAAATCCTTGTTAATGAAGATTTCAACTTTTCCTTCAAAGATGATTTGATTTGCTTTCGTTTCTGCCATGCATCACATATGTTTTTCTTCTTGTATATTGAATCTGGCAATCCTTCAACTAAATGACTTCTTGCTAGCTTATTGATAATCTTCTAATTCAGATGACTCAACTTTTTGTGCCACAACCAACTTGCTTCAGCTGTGCTTTTTGCTAATAAGCATGTGCCCGGTGTACCAATAAACCATTTAACTACATACATATCCTTACTTCTGATTCCTAATAGCACAATCTAATTTGTTTCAGCATCTTTGATTTGGCAAATATCCATATTGAATACAACATTGTATCCCTTATCACAGAGTTGGCAGATGCTTACAATTTGAAATCAGCCCTTCAACATATTCAACATTTGTGATTTTTAAGCCATTTTTCTTGATGAATCCAGTGCCTTTGATCTCCTCTAGAGCTTCATTTCCTCCAAATATGACCTTTGCTCCTCATGATTCCTTGAGGTTTGATAGATATCTTTTATTAATTGTTATGTTTATGGAACAACCAATGTCCATTTACCAGGTTCCTTGGTACTCAGCTATTCCGTGGACCTGAAATCAAGGAAATCAAACTTTAGGTTCCCATATATGTTTAGGTCCTGAGGGGTTAGCACTATAATGTGTTTTAACTAACTTATTGCCAAATGATCTAACTCTAAGGGGTTTCCACCTATTAGTTCCATACTCAAAATGAATTTTAGCAAAATGCTTTGGTGCTTTTTTGTAAATACAACTGTCTCTTTTGTCTGTTGTTTACGTATTTGCTTTCCTGTGAAAATTTTGAAATTGTTGTGCATTTGTGTATTTGCTTTCCTTGAAAATTTTGAAATTGTTGTGCATTGTATCTGGTTGCATAAGTGTACTAATTTCTCTCCCTTTGGAAAGACTTATATTAATTTTGAGGCCTTTGCGACTTTGGCTTATTTCCCTTAATGCTCTACTGATATTTCATTGGTGGATTCCAATCAGCTTGCTTTGGATAATTTCTACAATTCTCATCATATGATTTCTTATGCTGAAATATCTCGGCTTTTTGGTAGACCTGTTTAGATTTAACAGAGTATTTCCTATTTGGAGTCTTCTGATTAACTTTTCTGAATTTAACTTTAGCTGTTCTTTCAGCATACTCAAATGGCTTATTTCCTTTGCCTTTGTATCCAAGGCCAGCATGCGTGTGCTTGTGATGATATGTGGGTGAAACATATGGTGTTTTAGATTTTTGGACTCCCCCATTACTTGATGATCCTTTTTCTACGAATACTCTTGGAGTTTGAGCATTTACAAAGGAATTGAATCCTATGCCTGCTTTGTCTCCAATTTGTTTTTGAAACATCATCAATTCATCCATTATTTTATATGATTTGCTAAGTGATGCTATTACACCTTTGAGCTCTTGTTCTCTCTTTTCGTTTGCAGCAAGGTCTGCTTTTACCTTTGCTATTTCAGCTTTCAACTCTTGGTGCTCAATATCTTTCATCATTTTGCCTAATTAATCATAAAGATCAATGGGTGATGATGTGTGTGTGTGTGTCATGATCACTATCATCAGAATTTTAATAAAACAAGTTAAAGATTACCTCGCTTTCCTGCTCTTTAGCTGAGAGATAAATCAATGCCTCCT
The DNA here is from genome assembly GCA_016081115.2 of Rehmannia glutinosa. Lineage (NCBI taxonomy): Eukaryota > Viridiplantae > Streptophyta > Magnoliopsida > Lamiales > Orobanchaceae > Rehmannia > Rehmannia glutinosa. Next base: position 94,750,363 of record CM071926.1, read on the forward strand.
CTTCAGTATTAGAAGAGTAGTTAGCTTCGCTGCTGTCTCACTCAACTATCTGTTTGCACTTGGCTGTCTCTGATTCTGCAACCATCATTACTTTCTTTCTTTCTTGTCTACTTTCCCTAAATAATTTCTTTTCTTTATCATTTCTGTACTTGTTGGCTGGTGGATAGGGGCAGTCAACTGCAAAATTACCTAGTTGTCTGCAATTCCAGCACAAGTCTTCCACTTTCTTCTCTGCTATATTGGGGTTCTCTCCTCTTTTCCTTTAGAGGGAGTTAAATCTCTTGACAATTAAGGCAATTTCCTCTTTGTTAACGAGGTCCTTGGAATCAGTTGACTTGGATTCTCCAACTATCAACGCAGCTTCTCCACCTATCAACACAACTGTCTTTGGTACAACTATCTCATCTTTCTCTTTCCTCTTGAGCTCGAATTAATAAGCCTTCAAATCAGAGAATAGCTCATGGTTTGATATATTTGTTAAGTTCATAGAGTGCCTTAGAACCATCACTTTCATTTCCCACTCAACTAGGAGTGCTCTCAAAATTTTCATACACATTTCCTTTTGTGTTTATTCTTAGCCTAAAGTCGATAACTCATTTGTTATCTCTGTAAACCGTGCATTCAACTGATATAATGACTCTCTAGTCATCATTTTGAAGTTTTTGAATTTTTGAACTGCAACTGTGAGCTTGTTTTCCTTTGTCTGCTCTGAACCTTCACAGATTAAGGTCAGCTTTTCCCAAATTTCTTTGGTTCTTCCATAGGATTTGACTTTGTTAAACATGTCTAAGGTGTGTCTCATTCTATCCTCATTTGTCTATTCGCTCCTGGGTTTATCAACCTCAGCAGCCCTCTCAGCATCAACTCCAGCTGCTCTTACAGCTGTATTCATCTTGGTGATTCTAATGGGTCCATCTTCGAGGAAAAACCACATTTCATCATGAACTGCAAAGAGATGTGTCTGCATATGAATTTTCCAGTCATAAAATTCCTCAAAGGTAAACATGAGAATAAGAGATAGATTTGTTTCCATGATAATAACATAGATAAGATTTTAAGAAACTCAAGTGTTGATGTTGTTGGAAAATGAGATCTAGTTCAATACCCAGTGATGAAGGTTCTTTGAACCAACTACTCAGATACCACTTGTAGGTCCCAAGAGGTGCAGAGAAATGTCTAGAAGGGGTGGGGGGAAGGTTGAATAGACTTTACCCATATTTTCAATTATTTTAAAAAATAGAGTTTTCAAAAAAACCGCTAAGTCTTTTACGACATTTATGTTAAGCTTCAGCAGAAGTGTTAACCACTCAATGGACTCTGAGAGAGCTGTTGATAGAGTAATTTAGCTTAATGAAGTTTAACTTTTAGAAAATCAGTTTTGTTGTTTTAAAGTAGAAGTCTTACACCTTTTTTAAGCTTGATTTATCAACACTTATACTTTTTCATTAGTAATGGAAAAAAATGCAGAATTTGAATTGTAGAATTTAAAGAACACAAAATTTATAATGGTTCGAGGATGGGTAAATCCTCTACTGCACTCTTCTCCTACTCCAGGAGGACAACACTAATGCTACGGTGACTTTGTTAAAAAAATACAGTACAAGATTACTTTGATCACACAACAAGCCAATCTTCTGGGACTCAGCTCTTCGCAAGACAGTTGTCTCATTACTTCAGCTCTACTAATCCTCAGGGGCTGATCACACAACACTTGTTCAGATTTGACCTTGAACCTCACTGAACTTGCTTCAATACTTGGAAGAAGTGTCTTTGATTTAGGCTTTAGAATATTTGAATTTTAGATTGAGAGTGAGTATTTACAGTTCTTGTGAAGCCCTCGATTTTTACTCGAGCGTGTATTTATTTCACTTATCGTCTATGTACTATTTTGACTATTTTACCGCGTCACTTTGACGGGTAAATATTAATAATAAATATATTTTGCATTTAATTTCATTTTTATTTATTACTTGTGATCATAATCATTTATTAATTTTATTTCACATTAATAAGGACTTGATTTATTATTATTACTATTTGTGTATATATTAGTCACCTTAGAATTTTAAGAGACTATTTATTTAGAGACTTATACCTTATAGAATTAAGAATTTGATTTAGAATAAGTTATCATGAGACTTATAAGTGATCAAGGAAATCACTAATTATTTTGGAGATTGTTATTATTCATCTATTATCATCAAATTTGGGGAAACAATGTGGAAATACCACAACTGCCCCTATAGTGGACGGCCAAGAGGAGTATTTTGGTGTAGAAATATCTTCCAACTCTTGTACATATACACCTTATATTAGTCATCTTGTGTATAAATACAACATTAATTCAAACATTATACACATTATCTTATACCTCAATTCTTTAATATTATTTTCCCCAACTTATTCCCACTCACCCAACATTCCTTCTTTACCCATCCTTTGCCCATACCTTTGAGTTCCCTTTTGTCTCCATGCAAGAGACAAATTACAAGACATGAAAATTGAACAAAAATTCCCTCCCCATCTCTCTAATGTGGATGGCCACAAGGCCATTTTTACAAAAAAATTTGTTAAAAATTTCACCAACACATTTTAATCTTCAATCAAATGCTCTTCCTTCTCTCTAAACATTCTCCTCCTTCTCTCTACAATTCCTTCATATCTTCAAATCTTCAAAAACAATTCCTTAATATGTTCAAACCTTCAAGAACAATTTCTTCACATCTTCAAATCTTCAAGAACACATCCTTGACATCTTCAAACATTCGTTCATATCTTCAAGAACACACTCTTCATATCTTCAAACATCCTTCACATCTTCAAGAACATCTTCTTCATATCATCAAACACTTCCTCTTTCTTCAAACACTTAACAAAAACACAAACATTCTTCGTACTTATTCATAGAATTCGAACCCCCCTCTCTCAAAGGTAAGAAATTTTATTCTTCAATTCAACTTGATATCCTATAACTCATCACCTTCTCTTCTTAACTTAAGTTTAATTTTGACTTTTGGAGGTACACATAGGAGCCTACATAAGGACATGCATGCATTGTGGTCATCTTAGAAGACTTTAAGAGAAATTTTTGGAGAATTTGGACTACAAGGTACGATTTGGACACTAGAGCCCTTTTCTCTTCTTCTTCCTATTTTCTTCAAATTTTAACACCCCTTTTTCATTTTTGAGAAATAGGGGCTGACCTTAAGTGGTTTTGAGGGTGATCCAAAAATTCCAACTTTGAAGCTTCAACTAGTTCCATTTCATCCACTACACAAGGTAAAGTGTAGTATTTATAATTTTCTCGCCTTCTTCTTTTTCTCCTTAATTTTTCGCTCATTTTTCTAACTCTTAATTTTTGATATTTCTTGACTTAGGGGCTGACCTAAGTGACTTCATATCAAGTTGTGAAATTTATCCTTTTTTTTCACAACTCTCCAATTTTTAAGGTGGGCGGAAAAATGCTTTCAACTTCTACGTGTTTTTATTTAAATGCATGTAGTATTTTAATTTTGAGCACTTGAGATATATATACTATGTATTTCATGTTAATTTCATGTATCAAGTTGTAAAAATTCTCAAGTGTTGCTCAAAAATGCTATTTATTGAAATTTAGGTGCATGCATGTACACTTTATTGTTGTATTTGATTAATTCTTGTATGAAATGGACATGCATGTGTATGATCCTTCAAATTAATGTTTTATATGACTTATAACAAGGACAAGTCGAGGATAATTGATTAAATTTCAATTTTTGGACTTAAAATGCAAAAAATAGAAAGTTGGTGGACTTAATTGCAAGAAAATAAAACTTAAGGGACCCCTCTGAAATTTTCGAGTTTTGGGACTTTACTCAGGTTCAAAAATTATGTTTGGACATTTTAATAAATTTTTAAGAGTTTTATGATAAATAAAATCAACCTTTAAAAGCCCAAGGACTAGATTGTAAAATTTTAGAAGTTTAAGGGCTACATTGCAATTTTTGAAACTGTACCAGACACTAATTTTAAAATTTGAAATTTTAACTCTTAAGGAACTGGAAATAACATATTTTAAGTGTATTCCAAAAATATAAGTGTTTAGAGCTTGGAAAGTAATTTTACTAAAATTGAGGGACCAAATTGTAAAAGATTAAACTTGAGGACCCGAATGAAATTTCCAGGACTTATACAGACCATGTACCTGGAAATACTAATTTAACTATAACATAATTATATTTTGGACCCAAGGTTCAAATTTCATAACAATTGGACCCCTAAAAGCCTTAAAGGCAATTATTTCAAAATGGGACAAAAATGAGATTTTCAAACGTTAAGGGACCTATACTTATTTCTTTTTAAAACTGTTTTGTCCACATATTCCACTGACATTAGTGATATTTTCCAACTGGAATCACATTAAAATTCCTTCCGGTTTGTGAGTTCCAATTATTTTAAACTTAGGGCCCGCAGTGACAATTTTAACAAATTTGTGGCCAATGTGAGAATTCTGTAAAAACTCGACCTCAAAAATTTAAAAACCTGAACCTCTGAACAATTTAGAGAATTTAGGAACTGATCTCATAATTTTTCAAGGTCGGGATATTTAATTATTTAATTTTTAACCCCAAAAGTATTAGTTTTTGCAAAATGGGGCTAATTGTAAATTTTCTTTTTAACTAGGACATAACTCAAATTATTTTTCTTTTAATGAAACAGCCCCGGACCCTCTTACTTTAATAATTAATTAAAATATTTTATTTTTTCAAAAATCCTTTGACTTATCGGACCGTCTTGACCGATTAATACTCGATCGCAGGGCGACTTCCTCGTCTTGCGATTTCGAATCTATAACGGGACTTATGTTCCACCTAATCTTTCAAGATATCGAAGATTGCATATCCTCTCGATAACCATCTTCATCCAAATAACTCCACCAACGCCATAATTGCCACTCGCAATTTCGAAATTTTTTCCTGAACTGCTTCCCTGAATCAAATAATACTCATTGCTGGTTGACTACCTGAACTTGTATTTACTTTCCTGCCTGAGTCAACTTGGTATGTCGAGCTCACAGTCGAAATGGATACGTCAGGGATGGAACCGGGCAGCTCGGCTGCTATTCCACTCTCCGACCCCATCGTCCTAATCCCGCAACTGAGGGATAGAGTTGTCCAAGGGAAGCGGGTTGTAGTACTTGAGGTATAATCATGATTATCACAATTCGGGCCTAGCTAGCTCTACTGTTGATTTGTCTTTGCCTATGGAGCGATAAGGTGACAGGTCTTGGACCATCTTGCTCGGGGAGTTACAAGGAAGAACGAAGGAATCGCTGTCTGATCCACACGATTCTGGAGTTAATCGGACCTATTTGATTGGCGCTACAAATCCGTACGCAACCGCTACTTGTATTGCATTGGTTGGCACTACAAATCCGTACGCAACCATTACTTGTCTTGCATAGGATTGGCGCTACAAATCCGTACGTAATTCTACCTGTCTTGCCTGAATCACATAGTGCCTGTGTGGCCACGAACTATTTCTTAAACTGTATAAGTATATTACTTAAATATATTTATCACGACGCTTGTGGGCAGTGTGTGAAATCATGCATCATATCTCACGCGTTTTCATACAACTGTTTTTCTCGCATTTACTATATATATCGCCACACTTGCACACGATCACCCCATCCACTGAGATTTATGTCTCATCCCCTCCTGTTTTCTAACCTTTAGATGAGGACTATGTTGGAGATGTCGAATCGGTCACATATTGATTACCCTCGCCCCGCCAGTCGAACTTGCTTCCTTTTTCTGATGATTGTACTTATTTCATGTACTTCTACTGATGTTGGACTCCCGTTTATCCTGCTACTCTTTTCTCTCTTTGACTGTAATTTAAGGGCGTAGGACCCTTTGACATTTAAGATTTGGATATTGTGTACTTTACATTTTAGTTTTGGCCTGTAAACTTATTCAGGTAATTATGTCGGATGTATTTGGATGTTGTTGGACCTTAAGATGTAATTCGTACTTATGTTTATTTTTATTTCCGCTGCTTTAGACTCTGTTTCACTTGGGATTGTTGTATCATTTGTCTAGACTGTTAGGTTTATTTCTGTTTAAGTGGTTGATTGTCGTCGCGTCCCGTCTGGGGCGTGACAGTTTTAGTGGTATCAGAGCTTGACTAGTAAGATGGAAACTTACACCGAGCTGACCCAGAATAGGACCCTCGGTCTCTCTGTTGGGTAGTACCACGACTTGACTAATTAAGTGTGGAATCGATTTCAAAATGGCATAGAACCGTCTTATTGATGTTTAAACTGAGTTAATAATCTTATACTTGGAGATTCCATAGTCATACTTGTCTTGACTTAGTTGACTCTTGACAGACTTTCCTTATTCTTCCTTATCTTTCCATCTATATTCATCTAATCCATCTTAGTTGTGTTTGACCAGGATGGATCCAGTGCCCCCGACCTGGTTGGAGGTAGATGAGGCCCGTGTTGAGCGGGACTACTATAAGGCATTAAAGCTATATTGGCACCAGGCATTTCTTCAGGCCAATTCCGAGCTAACCGGGGAATGTCACCACACTCGCGAGCTAGGACACCTCCTGGCGAAGAGCCAATAGGAGAAGAATAGCCTTACTCTCCTTGCTAAGGATCGCGAAAACACCATCCGCGCTCGCGAAGATCAAATTCAGTTGATCTAAGAACGATTGGACAATACTCGCAAGAAGATGGAACGCGCCAGTGACGGCCGCACCAAGTTGGAGATGGACGCGTACATGTCGAGGGACACCATCGAACTCCTCAAGGAGACTATCATCAAACAGATGTCGGTGATCGAGGACCTCACAAAGGCCTTGGCACAGCGGGATACTGCTTTGGATGACAACGAAAAGGATTCCGCGGAAGCAGGGGAGCTCGAGGCATTTCCCGAGCCTAATCAGGTCCAGGTCATTAACATGGATGACAGTGAGGACGACGGCGTAGTCACTGAGTAGATAGATTTTATTTCACGGATTGTATTGGATGTTTATTCGTGTTCCGATGTATTTCCCGATTTCTTGTACTGTTGTTGTATGAACTTCTTTGGGTGTATTCAAATTTTCATATTAATGGATATGCCTTTTCTCTTAGTGTTGACTCTACGTCTTGGTTATCATCTCCACCATAAAAGCGAGGAAGGCGATCACTAGTGGGGCACAAGGGTACTTAGCTTTTGTAATTAACAAACCCAAGGTTGAGACACAAATTAACCAAGTACCTATAGTATCGGAATACACGGATGTATTTCCACAAGAACTCACCACTGTCCCTCTATATAGGGAAACCGAGTTCACCATCGAGGTATTACCGGAAACTGCCCCGATTGCTAGAACGCCGTATAGAATGGCTCATGTTGAGCTGCAAGAGTTGAAGGCTCAATTGCATATGCTGATGGATGTGGGATTTATCCGACTAAGTACGTCTCCATGGGGAGCATCGGTACTATTCGTCAAGAAGAAGGATGGCACATTAAGACTGTGTATAGATTATCGCGGTCTTAATAACATGACCATCAAGAACAAATATCCCCTCCCGAGGATAGACGAGTTGTTTGATCAACTTCAAGGAGCAACGGTGTACTCGAAGTTTGATTTACAACAAGGATATCTGAATATCCTTGAAGAAGACGTTTCCAAAACTGCATTTCAAACCAGATACGGACACTACACGTTTGTAGTGATGCCTTTCAGTCTGACGAATGCACCAGCATCATTTATGGATTTGATGCATCGAGTCTTTCGACCCTATTTAGATCAGTTCGAAGTGATATTTACTGATGACATACTCGTATACTCTAAGTCTAGAGAAGAGCATGAACGTCTTCTGAAAATCGTTTTGGAAACACTACGAGAGCATAAGTTGTATGCCAAATTCAGCAAGTGTGAATTTTGGCTTAGTGAAGTCGCATTCTTGGGACACATAGTATCCGACAATGGGATCGCAGTAGAACCATCGAAGGTACAAACAGTGGTTGAATGGAAACAACCCGAGTCTTTAATGGAGATGAGGAGTTTCTTAGGACTAGCTGGATATTATCGAAGATTTATCAAGGATTTCTCCAAGATAGCCGGACCACTCACTCGACTAACCCAGAAGCAAGTCAAGTTTGAGTGGAATGACAAGTGCGGCCGGTTTCAAGAGTCAAGAAACGACTTACTACGGCTCGGTCTTAGCCCCTTCCAAGGGGAAAGAAAAATTTGTCGTCTACATGATGCATCAAAGGAAGTACTAGGAGCAAAGTGCTTGCTAATGAAGGAAATTTCATTGCTTATGCATCACGCTCTCAAGCCGTATGAGGCCAATTACCCAACGCATGACTTGGAATTGGCAGCGATAGTATTCGCGTTAAAGAAATGGAGGCACTATCTCTACGGAGCAACATTCACGGTTTTTACAGATCACAAGAGCTTGAAGTATCTATTCTCTCAGAAAGACCTCAATCTGAGGCAACGGAGATGGATGGAGTTAATCGAGGACTATCACTTTGATATTCAATACCATCCCGGGAAAGCTAATGTAGTAGCTGACGCCTTGAGCAGAAAGGCGAGTTTAGCCAGACTAATGATTCGAGAGTGGAAATGATGTGAACCGCAGCAACAACTGTGCATACGACCCAACAACAATATGTTGTTAACCCAAGATCTTCACTAGTTCGGTTAAAGATTGGTGGAAATCTCGGCCTGTTGCTTAGCAAAACAAGAACCTCGGTATGCGTAGACGCCACAAACGAATGTGTAAGTTCGCTTGATAAGTCGGTAATCGCTACAAGATGAACAATCTTGAAGCTCTTGGAAAAACCAAAAGGGTTGGAGAGAAAATCTCAATTCAATATTCAATATCAAAGTTGTTATGAAAAACAAACAAGTGTTTGCCTTATATAGGCGACTCAAAACAAACCCTAAACCAAAACAAACCCTAAACCAACTAGGAAAACAACTTAAAAATCAAAAAGGAAACGAAAATCGGAACAAACTCAAAAAACGCGGCAAAAAGCACGGCCGTGCTTCTGAAACACGGCCAGGCCGTGTTCGTCACATCTTCAGCGAACACGGCCGTGCAAATAAGCACGGCCAGGCCGTGCAAATAAGCACGGCCAGGCCGTGTTCTTCACGTATTTAGCCCCTAACGTCTTCATGAAAGTTGTAGCCCTTTCTCTGATATTTCCATAGCAACTTGAATCAGCTCAATATCAATTTTGTAGAGAATGTTATGCCCAAAATACTAAACTCTGCCAGTGCTGAAAACTGTTGACGCGCTTGGACATTTTTGAACGCAATCTCTTGTTCTTTGATCGTCAATGCTTCCTTTCGACCCATGGTTAACTAACATGACTCTAGACTCAATATACTTGGCCTCTGATATCAACTTGGCCACTCAAATGACTCAAAACAATGGAAATTAACACTTAATCTATGATAAACAAATACAAGAACTCAAGAACTCAATTACATAGTCTTCAAGAACTCGAGATAGCTTGCATTTGGTGTTGCCCGAATCCTTCGTGACTGGATTCTCATTAGGAAATCATTAGAAGAGCTGAGCAATTGGAATCCGACAAGAACCAATACTCAGATTTCATGTGCTAACATTTCGGTTAAATCCGATCTGCTGAACAAGATCAAGGAAGCACAAGGGACAGATGTGCATCTTCAAAAACGGAAAGAGAAGATACTTAAAGGAGAGAGATCAAAATTCTCGGTGCATGAAGATGGGATTATCAGATTCTGAAATCAAGTTTATGTACCGAGTGACGAGCAGATTAGGAATAGAATCCTAGCAGAAGCATACCGTTCGAAATACACTATACATTCTGGAGGAAACAAGATATATAAGGACTTGAAACGGAATTATTGGTGGGTAAACATGAAGAACCAGGTAGCGAAGTTCGTTGTGAGATGTTTGACTTGTCAACGAGTACAGGCAGAACACCAATGACCATCTGGTTTACTACAACCGTTGAGAATTTCCGAGTGGAAATGGAAACACATTATGATGGACTTCATGACAGATCTACCAAGGACCAGAGGAGGCCATGATGCCGTGTGGGTAGTCGTAGACCGACTCAAAAAACTCTGCACACTTTTTACCCATCAAGAAGGTTGATAGCTTGCAGAAACTTGCACAGATTTATATCCAAGAGATCATTCGACTGCATGGAGTACCAGTCAACATTGTATCAGACAGAGACCCGAGATTTGTCTCCAGATTTTGGAAGTGCTTGCATGAGGAATTGGGTACCTCGCTAAGTTTCAGCACAGCAACACATCCACAAACTGATGGACAGTCTGAGTGAACGATTCAAACCCTGGAAGATATGTTGCGAGCTTGCACGTTGAATTTCCAAGGAAGTTAGGATTTGCACTTACCATTGGCCGAGTACAATAACAGCTACCAGACCACGATTGGGATGGCACCCTACGAGGCACTATATGGGCGAAAATGTAGATCCCCACTACACTGGGAGATTGATGACCAATGGACTCCAAAAGAGAAACGAAAGTTGCCCTCGATTCCAAAGGTCGACTTAGTTCAGGAGGCCATGGAGAAGGTCAAGCTGATCATGGAACGGATCCGCACAGTTCAGAGCCGCCAGAAGAGTTACGCATAGAAGAGGAGAAAGGATTTGGAATTTGAAGCCAGAGATGAAATACTTCTCAGACTCTCACCACGGAAAGGATTGATCAATCCGAAGAAAGGAGGAAAGTTGAGTCCGAGATATGTTGGACCTTACAAGATTTTGCAGAGGATCGGGAAGTTAGCCTACCGACTCGAGTTACCAGCATAATATGCAGGAATGCACAATGTATTCCACGTATCGAGATTGAAGAAGTATCAACTAGACCCCGAACATATCATCACTCGTGATACTCCTCCTCTGATGGAAAATTTATCCTACACCGAGAAGCCGATCCGGATCATTGACCAGCAGATACGTCAGTTGCATAAGAGAGAGATTCCGATGGTTAAAGTGGTGTGGCAGAACCACAACCGAGACGAAGACGCAACGTGGGAAATGGAAGAAGACATGAGGAATCAGTATCCGGAGTTATTCTGAAGAGAATTGAGGGGAGGATGTGAAGCCCTCGACTTTTACTCGAGCGTGTATTTATTTCACTTATCGTCTATGTACTATTTTGACTATTTTAACACGTCACTTTGACGGGTAAATATTAATAATAAATATATTTTGCATTTAATTTTATTTTTATTTATTACTTGTGATCATAATCATTTATTAATTTTATTTCACATTAATAATCATTTTATTTATCATTATTACTATTTGTGTATTTATTAGTCATCTTAGAATTTTAAGAGACTATTTATTTAGAGACTTATACCTTATAGAATTAAGAATTTGATTTATAATAAGTGATCATGAGACTTATAAGTGATCAAGGAAATCACTAATTATTTTGGAGATTGATATTATTCATCTATTATCATCAAATTTGGGGGAAAAATATGGAAATACCACAACTGCCCCTATAGTGGACGGCCAAGAGGAGTATTTTGGTGTACAAATTTCTTCCAACTCTTGCACATATACACCTTATATTAGTCATCTTGTGTATAATTACACCATTAATTCAAACATTATACACATTATCTTATACCTCAATTCTTTAATATTATTTTCCCCAACTTATTCCCACTCACCCAACATTCATTCCTTACTCATCCTTTGCCCATACCTTTGACTTCCCTTTTGTCTCCATGCAAGAGACAAATTACAAGACATGAAAATTGAACAAAAATTCCCTCCCCCTCTCTCTAATGTGGACAGCCACAAGGCCATTTTTACAAAAAAATTTGTTAAAAATTTCACCAACACATTTTAATCTTCAAGCAAATGCTCTTCGTTCTCTCTAAACATTATCCTCCTTCTCTCTACAATTCCCTCATATCTTCAAATCTTCAAAAACAATTCCTTCATATGTTCAAACCTTCAAGAACAATTTCTTCACATCTTCAAATCTTCAAGAACACATCCTTCATATCTTCAAACATTCGTTCATATCTTCAAGAACACACTCTTCATATCTTCAAACATCCTTCACATCTTCAAGAACATATTCTTCGTATCATCAAACACTTCCTCATCATCAAACACTTAACAAAAACACAAACATTCTTCCTACTTATTCATAGAATTCGAACCCACCTCTCTCAAAGGTAAGAAATTTTATTCTTCAATTCAACTTGATATCCTATAACTCATCATCTTCTCTTCTTAACTTAAGTTTAATTTTGACTTTTGGAGGTACACATAGGAGCCTACATAAGGACATGCATGCATTGTGGTCACCTTAGAAGACTTGAAGAGAATTTTTGGAGAATTTGGACTACAAGGTAAGATTTGGACACTAGAGCCCATTTCTCTTCTTCTTCCTATTTTCTTCAAATTTTAACACCCTTTTCTCATTTTTGGGAAATAGAGGCTGACCTTAAGTGGTTTTGAGGGTGAGCCAAAAATTCCAACTTTGAAGCTTCAACTAGTTCCATTTCATCCACTACACAAGGTAAAGTGTAGTATTTCCAATTTTCTCACCTTCTTCTTTTTCTCCTTAATTTTTCACTCATTTTTCTATCTCTTAATTTTTTATATTTCTTGACATAGGGGCTGACCTTAGTGACTTCATAGCAAGTTGTGAAATTTATCCTTTTTTTTCACAACTCTCCAATTTTTAAGGTGGGTAGAAAAATGCTTTCAACTTCTAGGTGTTTTTATTTAAATGCATGCAGTATTTTAATTTTGAGCACTTGAGATATATATATTATGTATTTCATGTTAATTTCATGTATCAAGTTGTAAAAATTCTCAAGTGTTGCTAGAAAATGCTATTTATTGAAATTTAGGTGCATGCATGTACACTTTATTGTTGTATTTGATGAATTCTTGTATGAAATGGACATGCATGTGTATGATCCTTGAAATTCATGTTTTATATGACTTATAACCTGGACAAGTCGAGCATAATTGATTAAATTTTAATTTTTGGACTTAAAATGCAAAAAATGGAAAGTTGGTGGACCTAATTGCAAGAAAATAAAACTTAAGGGACCCCTCTGAAATTTTCAAGTTCTGAGATTGTACTCTATTTCAAAAATGATGTTTGGACATTTTAATAAAGTTTTAAGAGTTTTAAGATAAATAAAATCAATCTTTAAAAGCCCAAGGACTAGATTGTAAAATTTTAGAAGTTTAAGGGCTACATTGTAATTTTCGAAACTGTACCAGACCCTAATTTTAAAATTTGAAATTTTAACTCTTAAGGGACTGGAAATAACATATTTTAAGTGTATTCCAAAAATCCAAGTGTTTAGAGCTTGTAAAGTAATTTTACTAAAATTGAAAGACCAAATTGTAAAAGATTAAACTCGAGGACCCAAATGAAATTTCCAGGACTTATACAGCTCATGTACCTGGAAATACTAATTTAACTATAACGTATTTATATTTTGGACTCAAGGTTCAAATTTCAGAACAATTGGACCCCTAAAAGCCTTAAAGTCAATTATTTCAAAATGGGACAAAAATGAGATTTTCAAACGTTAAGGGACCTATACTTATTTATTTTTAAAACTATTTTTGTCCCAATATCCCACTGACATTAGAGCCCGAAATGACAATTTTAAACTTAGAGCCCTTCCGGTTTGTGAGTTCCAATTATTTTAAACTTAGAGCCCGAAATGACAATTTTAACAAATTTGGGGCCAATGTGAGAATTTTATAAAAACTCGACCTTAAAACTTTAAAAACCTGAATCTCTGAAAAATTTAGAGAATTTAGAAACTGACCTCATAATTTTTCAAGGTCGGGACATTTAATTATTTAATTTTTAACCCCAAAAGTATTAGTTTTTGCAAAACATGGCTAATTGTAAATTTTCTTTTTAACTAGGACCTAACTCAAATTATTTTTCTTTTAATGAAACAGCTCCGGACCCTCCGACTTTAATAATTAATTAAAATATTTTATTTTTTCAAAAATCCCTTGACTTATCGGATCGTCTTGACCGATTAATACTCGATCGCGGGGCGACTTCCCCGTCTTGTAATTTCGAATCTATAACGAGAATTATGTTACACCTAATCTTTTAAGATATCGAAGATTGCTTATCTTCTCGATAACCATCTTCATCCAAATAACTCCACCAACGCCATAATTGCCACTCGCAATTTCGAAATTTTTTCCTGAACTGCTTCCCTGAATCAATAATACTCGACTGTCTGGTTGACTACCTGAACTTGTATTTACTTTTCTGCTTGAGTCAACTTGGTGTGTCGATCTCACAGTCAGAATGGATACATCGAGGATGGAATCGAGCAGCTCGGCTGCTATTCCACTCTCCGGCCTCATCGTCCTAATCCCGCAACTGAGGGACGGAGTTGTCCAAGGGAAGCGGGTCATAGTACTTGAGGTATAATCATGATTATGACAATCCAGGCCTAGCTAGCTCTACTGTGGATTTGTCTTTGCCTATGGAGCGATGAGGTGACAGGTCTTGGACCATCTTGCTCAGGGAGTTACAAGGAAGAACGAAGGAATCGCTGTCTGATCCACGTGATTTTGGAGTTAATCGGACCCGTTTGGTTGGTGCTACAAATCCGTACACAACCGCTACTTGTATTGCATTGGTTGGCGCTACAAATCCTTACGCAACCATTACTTGTCTTGCATAGGATTGGCGCTACAAATCCGTACGCATTCCTACTGTCACTTGCACAATCACATAGTGCTGTGTGACCACGAATCAAGTTTCTTAAACTGTATAAGTATATTACTTAAATATATTTATCACGACTCTTGTGGACAGTGTGTGAAATCATGCATCATATCTCACGCGTTTTCATACAACTGTTTTTCTCGCATTAACTATATATATATCACCACACTTGCACACGATCACCCCATCCACTGAGATTTTTGTCTCATCCCCTCCTGTTTTCTAACCTTTAGATGAGGACTATGTTGAAGATGTCGAACCGGCCACAGATTGATTTCCCTCGCCCCGCCAGTCGAACTTGCATCCTTTTTCTTATGATTGTACTTATTTCATGTACTTCTACTGATGTTGGACTCCCGTTTATCCTGCTAGTCTTTTCTCTCTTTGATTGTAATTTAAGGGCGTAGGACCCTTTGACATTTAATATTTGGATATTGTGTACTTTACATTTTAGTTTTGGCCTGTAAACTTATTCAAGTAATTATGTCGGATGTATTTGGATGTTGTTGGACCTTAAGATGTAATTCGTACTTATGTTTATTTTTATTTCCGCTACTTTAGACTCTGTTTCACTTAGGATTGTTGTATCATTTGTCTAGACTGTTGGGTTTATTTCTGTTTAAGTGGTTGATCGTCGTCGCGTCCCGTCTGGGGCGTGACAGTTCTTGCTTTCACTTGAATTTTGCTTCTTAGTTTTGTGTCTTGCACTTGTATGAATGCTCTCTATTTCTCTCTGAAAATTTCCCAGCCTTTTATAATAGGAGTTCAAATTTTGTCCGTTAAAGAGTAGACAAGATTCAAACTCTTACTTAGTGTTCGCTGGCTCATCTTGTTGCTGCGACATTCGATGTTGACCCGACCTTGTTAATCTAATGTTTGCAGGCTTTTGAAAATATGTCAGAGTTCTGTAAGCTTCCCATTTGCTCGTTCCTCTTGCGCTCTTTCATCAGTAGCACTTTAAGGTTACAAGTCTATGTCCATTACCAAAATAGGTAAGTCCTTTGACTTCAACACAATAAACTCTTTTCAGTTGTCTCCGAGTCCTTCAGCTGCTTTTCCCCTTGACTTGAGTAGTTTTACATCATTCCTTGGTTAACTCGGCTATAAGTCTACTGATTGACTTAGCTGATGTACTTAACTAAAGGTCTTCTGATCAACTAAGTTTATTCTTCTATTCATTCTTCAGCAGGTCTTATACATACTCTACTTAGTTTCTATTTGTCTCAGGTAGTAATCTATCTATTACAAAGTATAATTTATATAACGGAAATGGGATATTCCAACTTCCTAATACAAAGTTTTCTAAGGTTCATCAAATCTATACAATAAATTTCCTAACATGTATTTATATATATACTGTAGTGTAACAAATATTAGTATGAATATTCCATATTCTATTGGGTAATATATAGTATGAATACATTTGATATAGTGTAACTATATTACTATATGTTATTTAACCCTCCATATACCAAAAAACATGTATAAAAAACATTTTATACTATAGTTTATGTATACAAGTTTATTATAATATAGAGATTAATAAAAATAAATAATAAAATCTTGATAAGAGTAAATTAAATAAGTAATATAGTCCACACAAAGTGAAAAAAATATTCATAATGGTCACAACACACTTGAGAAGAAGTATTAGCCACATAAAAAATGTTTATATGTCATTAAGCGGATAATTATTATTATAATCATATATTGAGTAATAATTATTATTAGTGGTTAAATATGATAAAACTCATTTTATTTAATATATAATAGGTATATATTTATATTTATATATATACTATAGTGTAACAAATATTCGTATGAATATTCCGTATACTATATTGTAATATATATTGTATGGATATGTTTGATATAGTGTAACATATATTACTATATGTTATTTAACTCCTCTTATATTAAACAAATATATATATAATATTTTACGTTTATGTATACTAGTTTATTCTAATATATAGAATAATAAAATTCAATAAACAAGGAGGGGAATAAATTAAATAGGTAATATAGTCAACATATAGTGAAGAATTATTCATAATGCTCACATCATTGTTGAAAATAAGTATTCACCACATAAAATAATTATGATTATAATTATATTTTGATTAATAATTATTATTGAGGGAGAGATAGAGAGATATACAAATTATATATTTAATTTGATGTGAGTAGAAAAAAGATATGCCGGTAATTATTATTATCTTGGGAACATTAAAAGTGGATGATATTGGAGAGAGAGTGTTCGAAAATGAAATCATGACTTTTCAATCAAATGACTTAAAGGTTGAATAATTATTCGTAAGTAAATGGATAATAATAATGTTTACTAATTATAACCAATAAAATAAATACTCGATTCATAGAAGAAATACTAATATATAATAGTTATTGTCATGTGAAGAGAGAAATAATTAGAAGTATTTATTACTATCTTGGAACTAAAAAGTAGGTTGCAGTAGAGAGAGAGTGTGTGTTAGAAGGGCAATGAAGTTATTTTATATTTACTTATTATTTTAAAATTTTATTTCTATTTTTATGTCCTAAGATCTTGGACATAATCTGTTCAAATAGCACAATAACATTTTAGACGCGTTTAAATAAGTGGACAAAGGACAAATATCTTTTCTGGCGATGATCTTTCATTCAATATGCTATAAATGATTCCAAGCTCATGATCAGTCGAATACTACATAAAGTTTTGAGTTTCAAAACCAACATGAATTTGTTTTGCTCAAGCCTAAGCCTACCTAAAATGTAAGTTGCATATTATATCACGCTTGAGCCTGACTTTAGAATAAATATGTCTAGCTAGAGCTAGGTTTGCTAGAGCAAACTAAACAATGATATTTTTATTAGATTTTGAGAGCTAAATTCGATGATGCTCTAGTTTCTATAGCATTACAATCTTGTGCTAAGTAAATAGACAATTCTTTTTATTATTGAATGGATTGAGAAATATTTAATTTTTTTTAATTAAAAAGATACGCACACGGGATGCACTTAGTTGTGAGCATGGCTTAAATGGTTTTTTTACGGAGGTTTTTAAATGGATGGTTAAATAATTTGACTTTTAGTTATTTATTTTCAATGTATAAATTTAAATGAATACCTAATTCATTAAAGTATAACACGTGGAGATACTTTCTCGTCAGCTTGGCCTTGTTATACAAACACCATTTTTTATTTGAGGAATATTTTTGAACTAATTGAGTATTATTTATTTATATTGAAATATTAAATTAAAAAAGCGCGCCAAATTCATGACAGAATGATATTGGTTGATACTTTCCTTTCAGCATGACCTAATTTTATACATTGTACACATTCCAAATTTTTATGGACATTTTGAATGATATTAGTATTACTTGGTCATATTTATTTATTTAATTAAAAAGGAGAACACATGATAAAATGACACGTGGTAATACTTTCTATTAACAAATCCTTATTTTAAAACATTATATCTTAGTTGACAGTTGAGTGTTTTTTATTTATATTTAACTAATAAAGAACACGTGCATTGCACATGAAGTACTATATAGATTTGCTAATGTAATTTAAAAAATTTATAATTAATTTAGTATTTTTAATTGCATTATAAATATTATTATTGTTATATAATGCAATTTGACTTGAAAGAAATCTACATAATTAATAACATGTATTTTGTGAAACAAAGTGAAGACACCGTGGACCTAAAAACTCATACGAAAGTAAGGATTTAATTGAAATTTTTCATGTAAATTGTATCCAACAAATAAATTTTGTTTAAAATTGATGTGATGAACCCTCACATCGTATAATACGTAACCATTTTAGTCATGTCAAAAGCTATTCAAGTCTCTAATTATATACATGATTTTTATTTCTTTCATTTCACCTTGTTATGCAGATTCATGGTAAACTTGCCTGACATTACTAATGGATTTAAGATATTAAAACTGATATCAGCAAGGGAAGAACCTCTGGGTTGCTGCTACTTATTTCCCTGTGAGAGAAAGTACTGAAGAAGAAGGATAAGGTTGGTCTTGTGAATGCGCTTACTAGAAAAGTGTGTATATATCAGGCTTCAAGTTTACTGAAAATTTCATTTGAGATGATATCAAAAGGTTTAAATTGCAATAACCATGCACGCATATTCAACACTTGACAATAAATAAATATATATTACGTTGGCTTCCCTATTAATTAATAATCGAAATATACAAATAAATGCAACGTTATTCAAGTAATAATTTGTCATAACCCAAAACTCCGCATTTTAATTATTAAGGTCAATCATTCATAGGCATAATTACACACATTTGGATAGCTCATATTCATATTACATTGCATGTGAATTCCTGAAAATCTGATTTCGGCTTAATTACATTAGATATCTATGTATATGTATTTGATATTGACAGGACACACATGGTAAACATAGAATTAGAGGAGGCATCGATGTGTGTATATTTGGGACTTATAAATATATAATATATGTATATAAATTTTAAAGATACATTGGTAAATGTTTAATATATATAATTATTCAAAGTAAAGTAATTTCACACACATATATAAAAGTATGTGATTGAAAGAAAGCGTATAATGTATATATATATATATATATATCACAAAGTCACATCCAATTTCTTAATGATATAATTAAGTAGAACTAATATTAATGTTTAAAAGCATCAATATATACATACAACCACATATTTCCACACTTTCACACATAGAATAATTAATTAATTTATATGGATAAGAGTCTAAGACTTATACGTTCAGGCACACAAAACATTTATATAAATATTTAACATATATATAAGTTCAAAGTGATAACCAGATAATAGAAAAAGAAGTGAAAGGAAAAAAGAAAAAAAGAAAGTGGAACATAAACACCAAACTTCTCCTCCTAAATCAAGTTCTACGACTACTAGTGGGTAATCCTCAATTTACCTTGGTGCTTGAATTGTTTGTTTTATTTTGATTATATGATTTGGGAATTAGAAGTCGTATTTAATGCACCTTTACTAAATTCAACTAAGTTAATGATATTTGTGGTTATGTCATCTAATGATTCTGGGGGAACATTTAAAAAATACAAAAAAAAAAGGAAATAGATTAAGGTTCTTATCTGATCAGACAAGTTACTCATTTGTATACCTTTCAATTCACATTAAGAAAGAACTTAATATATAAATATAAAACAAAATATTAGTAGTTACATGGAATGGTTACTTTAATAAGTATACATATGGCATTATTATTGTTAAATGTACAATATTAAATTTGTTAGATTCGTATTTTCAAATCTCTCAATTAGTTAATTGCCAAGGCTAGAATTGTGAAAATGAAATGGTGATGTCTTACAAGTACTTACATGTGGACTAGCGCATGGTACATGATTTTAAACTATTAAATTTAGTTATAATCTTTCTTTAAAGGTAACAAGGTTAATAAAGGGAAGGAAGGAAACATGTGGAATAATTATATTCTATATATATATATATATATTGAAAGTTAAAACGAGAGAATGGAATTACATTGAGTCATGTATTTATTTAGAATCATAACTACAGGTTATAAGTTGCTTACATATGATACCATTAGTATTAAATACATGATTTTGAACTTGGTTATGTATTTTTTAAAATGTTAATAGGTCAAAATCCTGGCATAGGAGCGTATATAGCCTAATATGCGAAATCATCAAGATAAGGACGCCGTTTGTGAGTATAATCTTTTAGCTTGTTATTTGACTTGTGTGATTATGTGATTAATGTGTTGGAATGAATTGTTTACTTATTTGCCTACAGTGATCAGTAGCTTATTGTGCCCTAACGTGAATTGTATGATTCTCTATGATGATATTGTGATGAAATTGAGATATATGATCTCCATTGATTTTATTTATATAGAAATGAAATACGTAATCTCCACGGATGTTAATGATGTGAAAATGAGAAATGCGATCTCTACTGATGTTATTACAGAAAATGCATTCATCAGAGATTAATATATTTTGTTATGGCCGCTAATGACCTTAAATCATGTGTTAAAGAATTACAGATATCCATAAATTCTGGATTACAGAGTACCGTACGGCCACTCCGAGTTCACTAAACTCTACGTGAAATAAAGAATTACAGAGTGTCATGTCCATCTTTGTGATCATGATTTATTCTTAGTATTAGCTTGCCCATAACAGTAAAAGAATATGATCAAGCTTATAGTGTGAAATGGTTGTGATAATGTGCTTGTGTGATGTTAAATAACTAGTTATTGGATTATACTTGTTGAGCTTTCAACTCACCAAATGCAATGTTGTAGATAAAAGTTGATCAATGAGGTGTGACGGAAGTTTAAAGCATGGATCAAAGGTCCGCCGGCTGGATTTTCATCCTTCTCTCTCAGCTCATCATTTGCATTTCATACAGGGAGTCTATTTTGATATGTATATAAAAGGGCACGGTCGTTAATATTCTGTAATATAACAAAGAATACTTGTATGAATAACCGTTGTTAAATCTTTTAAGTGAATGCTTCCGCTTGCGAAAAATGATTACAAATCATGATTAACATGTTAATATCATGTGCAATGCCGCCGTACTGCCTATGAACTATAGTTTTATACTATATAAACACGTGTTACAAGGGTAAGGGTGTTACATGTTAGGTTGGTATCAGAGCCCGGGTAGGGGTTCTATAGACCATGGCACGACATGTGCATTATCACTCATGTTATATGTTGGCCAATGTTTTAATTATATCATATTATAGGCAAAGGGTTGTGAGTCAACAAACACATGTACATAATGATGAGCAAAGTGTTCACGGAGGGGAAGGAGCAGCCGAGCCCGAGTCACACTTATCTCATTCACCTCTGCATCATGTGCATGGAATACCTGCTCATTTTGGTTATCCACCTTATCCATTGGTATATCCCCCTGAACCACGGGAGCGAAAATATGATAAACTTAGAAAAATGGGAGCTGTTGATTTTGTGGGTGCTACGGATCCAACAGAGGCTGAAACATGGCTAAAATGAACATAAAGGGTTCTGAATTTGATGAAATGCCCTCCTAAAGAAAAGTTTGATTATGCAGCATCACTCCTTCAGGGAAATGCGTATGATTGGTGGGAGACTATACCTTATAGTACTATTCAGCCACCTGTATTGACCTGGGATGATTTTCTAAGAGAATTTCATGATACATACTTGCCAGAGGTTTATAGACTTAAACATGGAAGTCGATCAGTTGCTGAGTATGAAGTACTGGTTAATCAGCTTTCTCATTATGCCCCACATATGGTAGCCACAGAAAAGAAGAAATGTACTAGATTTAAGTCTGGACTCCGATAGTAAGTTGAAAGCTGCAACAACACGTGCTAAGAAATTGGATGCTGAGTCAAAACAAAACTTTCAATACAATAAGAAGAGACAAGGTGACGAAACTGGAGGATTTAGAAATAGAAAAGAATTTACTGTCCCTGCACAGAGAGGTTTCCCGAGCAGTTCAAAAAGTGGTAGTTTTAGGGGCGCAACATCAGCCAATAAGAGTGTTGGTTCTACACCATCAATTCCCACATGTTCACATTGTGGTAAAAATCATTATGGAGAACGTAGATTGCTTACCGGAAAATGTTTTAGATGTGGAGAACCTGGACATATAGCAAGGAATTGTGCAAAACCACGTGAGAAATCCACCGTTGAGCAAACTAGATTTAGTGGTTTCAATCCTAATAGAGGTAGAGGTCGAGGGAGATTCGGTATAGGAACAGGATGTTGTTGCAGAAGAAAGTTAAGCGAGCAAACAACAAGGTCCAACTCGAGTTTTTGCCATAAAACAGGAAGAAGCTAAAGATACACCAACCGTAGTTACTCGTATCTTTCAATCTCTGATACAAATGCTTACGTTTTATTTGATCCAAGAGGAACACATTCATTTGTCTCACAACCATTTGCATCACATTTCGGTAATAAACCAGAAACATTAGACTATGATTTACTGGTTCAAACCCCAGTAGGGAGTGTGGTGATTGTAAATACTGTATATCGTGACTGCAAAATTTTGATCGGTGAATCGAAATTGAGTTTTAGCTTACTTGTTATGCCCTTAAGAGATTTCGATGTGATTCTTGGTATGGATTGGTTAACCAAACACCATGCTAAACTGGATTATTTTAATAAAGAAATCGTGTTGGAGCTTCCGGATCAGACACATATAGTATTTGAATGGGAAAGAGAAATCCTGCCTACATGTATAATATCTGGAGCTACAGCTTCAAAATGATTAAGAGAGGTTGTGAATGTTGCTTAGCCCATGTAATAGACACACGAATATGTTGTTCAAAACTTGAAGACACTCTAGTGGTTAGAGAGTATCCAGATGTGTTCCCAGATGATTTACCCATATTACCTCCAGATAGAGATATAGAGTTCACCATCGAACTACAACTAGGCACTGCACCGATTTCTATCCCTCCTTATCGAATGGCACCTATTGAATTACAAGAATTAAAGACGCAATTACAAGAATTGTTGGACAAATGGTACATTAGACGGAGTGTTTCTCCATGGGGAGCACAGTATTATTTGTCAAAAAGAAATATGGTACGCTAAGATTGTGTATAGATTATCGACAACTGAATCGAGTGACAGTGAAGAATAAATATCCATTGCCTAGAATAGATGATTTGTTTGATCAGTTGCAAGGTGCTAGAGTTTTCTCAAAGATTTATTTGATATCTCGATATCACCAGTTGAAGATTGCAGAGGCTGATATTTCAAAAACAGCTTTCAGAACAAGGTATGGCCATTACGAGTTTTTGGTAATGCCTTTTGGTCTGACTAACGCACCCGCTGTATATATGGCATTGATGAATAATGTGTTTAGACCCTACCTAGATAAATTTGTCATTGTCTTTATTGATGATATCTTGGTATATTCTAAATCTGCTGAGGAACACGAACAACATTTGAGAATTGTGCTGCAAACCTTGCGAGAGAAACAATTCTATGCAAAACTTAGTAAATGCAAATTTTGGCTAGATCAAGTAATATTTTTGGGACACGTTGTTTCTGGTGATGGGATTAAAGTTGATCAACAGAAAATCGATGCAGTGGTCAAATGGGAAAACCCAAAAAGTGTTACAGAAGTTCGTAGTTTTCTAGGTTTAGCCGGATACTATCGACGATTTGTTGAGAATTTTTCGCTTATTGCAACTCCACTGACAAAATTACTACGAAAATATATTCCTTTCAAATGGATAGATAGTTGCCAAAAGAGTTTCGAAGAATAGAAGAAAAGGCTTACCACTGCCCCAATGTTGACTATTCATTCAGGTACCGATGGATTTGTTGTTTACAGATGACGCTTCTTACCAAAGTTTAGGATGTGTTTTAAAGAAACACGGTAAGGTTATTGCTTATGCGTCTAGAAAACATAAACCATATGAAATGTTATACCCTACGCACGACATTGAACTAGCTGCGGTTGTTTTTGCGTTAAAGATATGGAGACAATACTTATCTGGTGCCACATTCCAAATTTTCACTGATCATAAAAGTTTGAAATACGTATTAAGTCAGAAAGAATTGAACATGCACCAAAGAAGATGACTTGAATTGCTGAAAGATTATGATTGTACCATCGAATATCATCCGAGGAAAGCTCATGTTATTGCCGATGCTTTGAGCCAAAAATCTTATGGTACTATTTCTTATCTCTCAGTGCATTCTTTACCGTATCTGCTAGATATGAGGAAGATGAATGTTGAATTGAATGTAAACGACATGGGTGTTTTATGTGCTTCACTTTGTGTTCATCCTGTGATGATCGAAAGAATTAAACAAGCACAATTACATGATGATAAACTAACCAGTATTGTACAGAAAGTGAAACAAGAAAATTGTACATCATTTGTTCAGAATGATGATGGTAGTTTGACGATCAACAATCAACTTTTTGTCCCTGATGTTAATGGCTTAAGACGTGAGATAATGGAAGAGGCTCATACTGCACCATATGCCATACACCCAGGTAGTACAAAAATGTATCAAACCTTAAAAAGCCATTATTGGTGGCCTAAAATGAAGAAAGATTTAGTTGAGTATGTTTCAAAATGCTTAACTTACCAGCAGATTAAAGCCGAACATCAAGCACCAGTGGGTAAACTGATTCCATTACCTATTTCTATTTGGATGTGGGAGCGTATTACTATGGATTTCCTTTATGGTCTGCCTGTGACACCGAGGAAAAATGATGCGGTTTAGATTATTGTAGATCGACTAACAAAGTCAGCTCACCTTTTACCATTTAGGTGGGGTTCTACTCTAAAAAATCTAGCAAAAAGATATGTTAATGAGATTGCTAAACTACATGGTGTACCCCTGTCTATTGTTTCAAATCGCGATCCTCGTTTTACGTCTCGATTTTGGGGTAGCTTACAACAGGCATTAGGTACTAAGTTACATTTTAGTATGTCATTTCATCCTCCGACAAATGGGCAACCAGAGAGAACTATTCAAACTCTAGAGGATATACTTCGTGCTTGCGTTCTCTAGTTTAAAGGTTCTTGGGATGAATACATTGCGTTGATGGAATTTGCATACAATAATCAACATCATAGCAGCATTGGTATGGCGCCTTATGAAGCATTATATGGTAGGAAATGCAGGAGTCCAGTATGTTGGGATGAAGAGGGAATACGATTACTAGAAGGTCCAGATCTGATTCAAGACACAGTTGAGAAAGTGAAACTAGTTAAAAATTGATTAAAAACCGTTCAAGATAGGCAAAAGAGTTATATTGATCAACATAGACGAAAAATGGAATATGAAGTTGGTGAGAAAGTATTTCTTCGTGTTTCCCCTTGGAAGGTTATTCTCAGATTTGGAAAGAAAGGTAAATTGAGTCCTCGTTATATCGGGCCATATGAAATACTTGAAAAGGTTGGACCATTAGCTTATAGGCTTGCCTTGCCACCTGAATTGTCCCAGATTCATAATGTATTCCATGTTAGTATGCTTCGACGATACATATCAGACCCATCACATGTTTTTCAAGATGAACCAGTTGAAATTGCTGATAATTTGAGTTATGTTGAAGAACCAGTTAAATAGTGGGGTACAAAGAAAAACAAATTCGAAATCGAGTAATTTCATTGGTAAAAGTATCATGGAAAATCATTCTAGAGAAGAGGCTACATGGGAAACAGAACAACACATGAAAGGAGTAAGGACAATATCCATGGTTATTTAACCACACCGGCACAAATTTCGAGGGCAACATTTTTAAGGGGGAGAGAATTGTCGTAACCCAAAACTCTGCATTTTAATTATCAAGGTCAATCATTCATAGGCATAATTACACACATTTGGATAGTAAAAAAAGTTATATAAATATTTCACATATATATATAAGTTCAAAGTGATAACCAGATAATAGAAAAAGAAGTGAAAGGAAAAAAGAAAAAAAGAAAGTGGAACATAAACACCAAACTTCTCCTCCTAAATCAAGTTCTGCGACTACCTTTACTAAATTCAACTAAGTTAGTGATATTTGTGGTTATGTTATCTAATGATTCTGGGGGAACATTTAAGAAATCCAAAAAAAAAAAAAGAGAAAATAGATTAAGGTTCTTATCTGATCAGACAAGTTACTCATTTGTATACCTTTTAATTCAAATTAAGAAAGAACTTAATATATAAATATAAAACAAAACATTAGTAGTTACATGGAATGGTTACTTTAATAAGTATGCATATGGCATTATTATTGTTAAATGTACGATATTAAATTGGTTAGCTTCGTATTTTCAAATCTCTCAATTAGTTAATTCCCAAGGCTAGAATTGTGAAAATGAAATGGTGAGGTTTTACAAGTACTTACCTGTGGACTAGCGCATGGTACATGATTTTAAATTATTAAATTTAGTTAAAAACTTTCTTTAAAGGTAGCAAGGTTAATAAAGGGAAGGAAGGAAACATGTGGAATAATTATATTCTATGTATATATATATATATATATATATATGATACAGGTTATCAGTTGCTTACATATGATACCATTAGTATTAAATACATGATTTTGGAATTGGTTATGTATTTTTGAAAATATTAATAGGTCAAAATCCTGGCATAGGAGCGAATAAAGCCGAATATGCGAAATCATCAAGATAAGGACGTCGTTTGTCAGCATAATATTTTAATTTAGCTTGTTATTTGACTTGTGTGATTATGTGATTAATGTGTTGGAATGAATTGTTTACTTATTTAGCTACAGTGATTAGTAGCTTATTGTGCCCTAACGTGAATTGTATGATTCTCTATGATGATATTGTGACGAAATTGAGATATATGATCTCCACTGATTTTATTGATATAGAAATGAAATACGTAATCTCCACGGATGTTAATGATGTGAAAATGAGATATGCGATCTCTACTGATGTTATTGATACGGAAATGAAATATGTGATTACAGAAAATGCATTCATTAGAGATTAATGGATTTTGTTATGGCCGCTAATGACCTTGAATCATGTGTTAAAGAATTACAGATATCCAGAAATTCTGGATTACAGAGTACCGTAAGGCCACCCCGAGTTCACTGAACTCTCCGTGAAATAAAGAATTACAGAGTGCCATTGTAATGCCCCAGAAATTTGGAGCCGCTACCCAACAGTAACTCACGCCGGTTCTCCTATTTGAGAATATAATCCACCAAATAATTGAGCAATATTAATTCTCGAATAGACATAGTTCTTCAAAACCTCTCGGAAACAGAGTCAATAGTCGTAGCGGAAATATTAGTACAATCCATTTGTCTAAGCGAAAGAGGTCTTACGCCCCTCTATTAAATCCAACATAGCAATTGTTCATAAACGAAATTTAAGGCTAGATCGACGAATTAAGTCTAGGGATTAATCCATCACTTGGTCGTCTTTGTTGACGTCTTCATAATATGGTGGATCACCAGCTGGCCGTTGAAAAAGGTGGGGGTAAGACAAAAATTCTCAGTGGATGGGTGATCGTGTGTAAGTGTGGCTTATATAGATGCTGGAAAATAATTATATGAAGAATGCATGATTCATGATGCGTGCGTCACATGCGATTCACAAGCAACATGGTATTCAAAATTATATAGCTTTATATAGTTTGATGAAAATAGTTCGTGATCATTCAAGCACTATGAATGCGTTGCAAATAGTTCACGTAGTGGTTGCATACGGAGTGTAAGGCCAACCCAAGGAAGTAATGGTTGCGTACGGAGTGTAACGCCAACCAAAACAAGTAGTGGTTGCGCACGGAGTGTGACGCCAACCCAAGCAAGTAATGGTTGCGTCGAGTGTAACGTCAACCCAAACAAGTAGTGGTTGCGCACTGAGTGTGACGCCAACCCAAGCAAGTAATGGTTGCGTACGGAGTGTAACGCCAACCCAAACAAGTAGTGGTTGCGCACGGAGTGTGACGCCAACCTAAGCAAGTAACATTGGAACCGTGTAGATCAGACAACGATTCCTCCGTTCTACCTTATGACTCCCCACGCACGTTTGGCAGAAGGCCCATGTCTATCTTATTACTACCCGGGCAAGACAACTCCAACGATTATGGCTAGCAAGGCCTAGAGTGTCATAATCATGATTATACCCAAACTATGACCCGCTTCCTTTGGACACTTCGTCCTTAGTTGCGGGATTAGGACAATGGGGCCGGAGAGTGGAATAGCAGCCGAGCTGCCCGATTCTATCCCCGACGTATCCATTCCGACTGTGAGCTCGACACACCAAGTTCACTCAAGCGCAATTAGATTCATGAAGTTCATATCATGTCAACAAGGTAGTCGAGTAAAAAGAAACATGACGATACATATAAAAAGCAGTACAAGATATTAACAAGTTAAGTTTAAATTATGTCCAAAGGCGAGGAAGTCGCCACGCGTAGTGCGCATAGTCTGGGAATTTTCAAGAAAAATATGAAAGTATAATTAAATCTTAATTAAATCAGTTTTAGGACTGTAGAGAAGAAAATATTTTATTTGGGGTCCTTGATAAAAGGAAAATTTTGTAAATAGTCCCATTTCTTGGAAAAAGTACTTATCGAGTCAAAAATTGAATAAGTCCTAGTCTCGACCTTGGAAAAATGTAAGGTAAGTTTCTAAATTCTTAAAATTGTTCGAAGATTCAATTTGCAAAGGGTTTGAGTCGAGAGTTTTGGAAAATTTCAGTTTGGTCCCTTCTTTTGTCAAAAATGTCATTTTTTGTCCCGAACTTAAAAATTTTAGATCTCACCAACCGGGAGGGCTTTTGATGTCATTCAATTTTTAAAATATCATGTATAACAGTAGAATATTGGAACAAAAGCAGTTTTAAAATAGGGTCGGTTTAAGTCCCTTAACTTTTACAAATTCGATTTCTAGTCCAAAAATACGGTTTTTGCCCTTAAGGGTTTATTTGGTGTTCGTTTTTTATGAAACTTTATCCATGAGTTTAAAATTTTATAAAATATGGCTATGTAAATCCCATGTGTCCGAGACGTATTGTTTTCTGAAATTTCATTTTGATCCTTTAAAATTGGAATTTTTACACTTTAGAACCTAAAGTTTATCAAATCAATTTTCTCAACCCAACACCACTTTAACTTTTTATAATCTCTCAAAATATAAGTTTTTCAGTTTAAGGAAGTCAAAATTTCGAAAATTTCAGAGGGGTCCCTGAACAATTTTTTAAAAATTCATTTTTGCCCCTTAAACTTTCAGGTTTCCACATTTGAGTCTCTAAAATTCCAAGGATGGGTTTTTTTCTCTCAAAACCTTTAAACTATTATTATTAACTTAAAATATTAAATTTTACAATTAATACAGTCCAAAATTTCGAAATTTACAGATTGGTCCTTGGACAGTTTTTCAAATTACGGTTTAGTCCTCAACTTTGAAAAATTGCATAAATGGCATGTTTGTTCGAATTCGAGCACAAGGTCATATATTCCAGAATATATATATCAAGTATAGAACATGATTTTGAGCATATAACACATTTCTTTACACATTAATCAAGAGTTGAACAAGAAATTAAGATATAGATGCAAATATGTCCCTATTGTGCAAGAAATCAAAATCATGCTCGTTTTTGTGAAACATCTTGAACTTGATACATATAAAAAAATTACATGTAATATATATGTAGAAATTTAAAATATTTTCATGTACTACATGCATTTTATGAAAATTATTTGCCTACTTTTGAAAGATTTTTCATCCACCTCGTAGTAGTCTTTCTCGGTTGGTTTAAAAATAGAGTCTTCTTCCTTGTATCAATTTGTTGGCTCAAGCTCTTGAAGGTCAGCACTTAAATGGTATCTAAACCATATTTTGGTGTTAAAATTAAGGTCTCAAGTCCAACGAAAAATACTAGGACCAAATGGCTACAACTTACCTCAATGTCTTCAAGTAGTCTTAAAAATCATATTTCTTTCTTCAAGCTTGGAGTCAAGTCTAGGTCTTCCTTAATTCTTCAAGAAATAATTTTCTAGGAGTACCTCAACAAAATAATTCATGAAGTTCGGAATTGGAGGTATATTTTGAGGTTTCAAAAGAGGTAAAAATGAAAATGGAAGAAAAACTTTCCTTAGCTTACTAGCAATTTTCGGCCCCTTGGGATTTTTTTGAAGTGTGTCTTGTATTCTCTTGCTCAAAGATGAAATGAAGGGAGGTTGGATGGTTGAATAGGTAGAACAAAATTTTGGATTTCCCTACTATAGCATATGGCGAATTATTGGCTTGGGTGGGGGTTTTTTTAATTTTTTTCTTTTGATGTATAAAAGTTGGACTAGTATTTGTGGGTTAACCAAAAAAAAAAAAAACAAAATTGGAAGGATTCCCTACCTAAAGTACTATGGCCGAAAGAGAGGAGAGGTAGGGGAACTTTATTCTTGTTGTTGTCTTGTTTTGGTTTTTTTTTTTTTTTATTACATAGTTGGATCAACAGGTAACCTTTATAAATAAAAAAAAACAAAACAAATTGACTCCTACCTACAAGTCTTGGCCGAAAAGATGGGAGATAAGTGATTGAATTTTTTTGTTTTGTTAATTGAAGGTGTAGTGGGATTAGTAGGATAATTTAAAAATATTGTAGGTTAAATTAAATGAAACAACTTCCCTACTTTACTCATTAAGACCGATTTTGGACGGGGATTATGTCAAAATTTTAAATTTTTTTTTGTCCCAATACAAAATCTTGTTTGCAGATATGAAATAATAAAGGAATAATAATAATAATAATTATGATAATAATAATAATAATAATAGGAAAAAAATGAGTGAATTTCCCCATTTTGTTTTTTGAAAATAAGACATAAGATGGTAAAATTTTATTTTATTTTTTTTTATAAAATTGAGGAAAATAAAATGTATAAATATCCATAATTAAATATTTAGAAATTTAAAATAATGATATGAAATAAGAAATGTGTATTCCAAAAATAAATTGGAAGTTGGTTGGGATGAATTATCGAATAAGAAGAAATATTTGAATAAGGATCGAAATGTACTCCTAAATTTTTGAGGGTCTAATATTTCTAAAGTAATAGTTAACCGATCAACTAATAATACTAGAGAAGAATATAAAATTGTTAGGCTCGAAAATGATTGAAAGAAATAAATAAAAGTCGGGTCGCATTTCAGTAATAATGGATTCATGTTTCATAACCAAATAAATAAATCACTACACAATGTCATATCTCACGTCGCTAAAATTCGGGGCATCAAATTCACCCCTCCTTAAAAGAATTTGGTCCCCAAATTCCTCTTAAAATAGTTCCGGGTATTGTCTTCACATATCGTCTTCCATTTTCGACGTGGCATCTTCATCTCGATCATGCGCTTGCCATACTACCTTGACCATTGAGGTCTCTCTTCTTCTCAATTGGCGTACTTGTCTATTGATGATTCATATTGATTTCTCAGTGTATGACAAATTCTCTATTATAGGCGGGATTTTCTATGTGATAATGTGTTAAATTCGAGCTGGTATTTCCTTAATCTGGAGACATGGAACACGACATGCACACCAGCTATAGGAGGCGGAAGTTCAATATGATAAGCCAGCTTCCCGACTCTCTTAAGTATCTTATTCGGCCCAATGTATCTTAGGCTCAGCTTTCCTCCCTCCTGTGCTACTTTAATCTCGCACAGCAACTCAGGTCTCACTAAGATATTAGCCCAAAATATTTGAGTGTTCGTTCTCATCGAATCCCAAACACTCAACTCTTCTAGGGATTTCCATTCCCTTATCATCAGTCTGGCGATGCTGGCCTTTCTACTTAAGGCGTTTGCCACTACATTTGGCCTCCCAGGGTGGTACTGGATATCAAAATGATAGTCTTTGATTAGCTCCATCCACCTTCTATGTCTCAAATTGAGATCCTTCTGGGAGAACTTATATCAAACTCTCATGATCTGTGAAAATAGTGATCATTGCTTATATAAGTAGTGTCGCCACTCTTCAATGTAAACACTATTGCTCCTAATCCCAGATCGTGCACCGAGTAGTAGCCTCGTACGGTTTGAGCTTCCGTGAGGCATAAACAATTTCTTTCCCTTTTGCATAAGTACTACACCCAACCCTTCTCTTCACACATCACTATAAACGACAAACCCTTTTTGTTCCGCTCGTGAGGGCCAAGGCAGAAGCAATCGTGAGTCATTTCTTTAGTTCTTGAAAACTAGTCTCATACTTGTCATTCCATTCGAATTAATTCTGAGTCAATTGTTCGAGAGTGGTCCATTCATTTTGGAGAAAGCTTTGATAATTATTCAGTGATATCCTGCCAATCACAAAACTTCTGGTCTTGGTCACTGTTTCTGGTTTTTTCCACTCCACAACAATTTGCAGCTTTGACGGATCTACTGCGATCCCATCACCAGGCACTATAAGTCTCAGAAATGTGATTCCTTAAGCTATAATTTGCACTTGCTAAGCTTGGCATATAACTTGTGTTCTCGTAGTGCTTCCATTCACAATTCTCAAATGATGTTCGTGATCCTCCCTCGACTTGGAGTACACGAGTATGTTATTTGTTCAAAATCACTACAAATTAATCTCAGTGAGGTCGGTAGACTCGGTGCATCAGGTCCATGAATATTGTGGGGCATTCATCAATCCGAATGGCATCACTACAATCTTGTAGTGGCCATACCTAGTGTGGAAGGCTGTCTTAGGTATATGTCCACCCTTAATCTTCTACTGATAGTATCCTTGTTGTAGATCGAATTTTGAGTACACTATGACTCCTTGGAGTTGGTCAAATAGTTCATCGACCGTCGGAAGCGGATACTTAGTGGTAACATCTTGTCGAGATCCTATAATAGTCACATCCTTAATGTATCTTATCTGCGATACTAAACCACAAGTCAAATTTCCTTACTTAAGCTTGTACAAGTATTTGAGAACGAATAACATCAGGGTACTATCATCAATCATTATACTTAGTGAGTCCACTACTATAATTTTCCAAAAGTAGTATCATTAGGTGTCTAGATCCCATAATATATCTTATCCAAATCACATACTTATCAAGAGATAACCTCATATTCTTCAAGTCTCACCATATCAGGCATTATAATCTCCAAATCACGGATTTTCTAAATCACCTAACGTCCAAACAGAGGAATATCCGGATATCTTAATACTATGACAACCTGAAAGAGTTCAAATATTCATTTAGGATTTAACTTAAGTCATCTAGTAGTGGTACCCAATAAAAGGTCAGAGGAACCTATCCTGGGTCAGCTCGGTGTAAGTTTTCTCCTTACAAACCGAGCTCTGATACCATCTGTAACGCCCCAGAAATTTGGAGCCGCTACCCAGTAGTAACTCACGCCAGTTCTCCTATTTGAGAATATAATCCACCAAATAATTGAGCAATATTAATTCTCGAATAGACATAGTTCTTCATAACCTCTCGGAAACAGAGTCAATAGTCGCAGCGGAAATATTATTACAATCCATTTGTCCAAGCGAAAGAGGTCTTACGCCCCTCTATTACATCCAACATAGCAATTGTTCATAAACGAAATTGAAGGCTAGATCGACAAATTAAGTCTAGGGATTAATCCGTCACTTGGTCGTCTTCGTTGACGTCTTCATAATATGGTGGATCATCAGCTGGCCGTTGAAAAAGGTGGGGGTGAGACAAAAATTCTAAGTGGATGGGTGATCGTGTGTAAGTGTGGCTTATATAGATGCAGGAAAACAATTATATGAAGAATGCATGATTCATGATGCGTGCGTCACATGCGATTCACAAGCAACAAAGTATTCAAAATAATATAGCTTTATATAGTTTGATGAAAATATTTCATGATCATTCAAGCACTATGAATGCGTTGCAAATAGTTCACGTAGTGGTTGCGTACGGAGTGTAACGCCAACCCAAGCAAGTAATGGTTGCGTACAGAGTGTAACACCAACCCAAACAAGTAGTGATTGTGTCACGCCCCAAACGTGACGCGACGACGATCAATCACTTAAACAGAAATAAATCAACAGTCTAAACCAAAGATACCAAACTCCAAGTGAAATAGAGTCTAATGCAAATGAAATTAAAATAAACATGAGTCAGATTACAATCTTAACGCCTGGCGGTATCCGAATACAACCCAAAAGATTATCTCAATTAACTTACAGTCCAAACAAAAATAAATAAAGGAGTCCAACAACAAAAAAGTAAAAGGAATTGTCGCTCCACATCACGGATAGGGATTCAATCTGCGGTAGGTTCGATGTCATCGAACTCTTCATCTAAAGTTTAGAAAACAGGGGAATGAGACAAAAATCTCGGTGGATGGGGTGATCGTGTGCAAGTGTGGCGATATAAATAGTTAATGCGAGAAATTTAGTGTATGAAAACGCGTGAGAGATGATGCATGATTTCACAC
This sequence comes from Rehmannia glutinosa, assembly GCA_016081115.2. Classification (NCBI taxonomy): domain Eukaryota; kingdom Viridiplantae; phylum Streptophyta; class Magnoliopsida; order Lamiales; family Orobanchaceae; genus Rehmannia; species Rehmannia glutinosa. Next base: position 94,785,075 of record CM071926.1, read on the forward strand.
ACACGATCCAAGCGTCGTGATAAATAATTAAGTAACATACTTATATAGTTTTAAGAAAATAGTTCGTAGTCACGCAGCACTATGGTTCAAGCGGCAGGAGGATTGCGTGCGGATTTGTAACGCCAATCCTATGCAAGACAAATAGCGGTTGCGTGCGTATTTGTAGCACCAACCAAACGGGTCCGATTAACTCCGGAATCGTGTGGATCGATAGCGATTCCTTCGTTCTTCCTTGTAACTCCCGAGCAAGATGGTCCAAGACTGTCACCTTATCGCTCCGTAGGCAAAGACAAAATCCACAGTGGAGCTAGCAAGGCTCGGTTTGTCATAATCATGATTATACCTCAAGTACTACGACCCGCTTCCCTTGGACAAACTCCGTCCCTCGGTTGGGGATTAGGGCGATGGGGCCGGAAGAGTGGAATAGCAGCCGAGCTGCCCGGTTCCATCCCCCGACGTATCCATTCCGACTGTGAGCTCGACACACCAAGTTGACTCAAACAGAAAGTAAACACAAGTTCATGTAGTCAACCAGGCAGTCGAGTATTATTGATTCGGGAAGCAGTTCATGAAAAGTTTTCGAAAAATTTGCGTAAGGTAATTATGGCGTTGGTGGAGTTATTTGGATGAAGATGATTATCGGGAGGATAAGCAATCTTCGATATCTTGAACGATTAGGTGGAACATAAGTCCGTTATAGATTCAAATCGCAAGACGAGGGGAAGTCGCCCGATCGGGTATTAATCGGTCAAGGCGGTCCGATAAGTCAAGGGGTTTTTGAGAAATTAAAATATTTTAATTAAATATTAAAGTAAGAGAGTCCAGGGCTGTTTCTTTAAAAGAAAATAATTTGAGTTAGGTCCTTATAAAAATAAAATTTACAATTAGCCCCGTTTTGTCAAAACCAATACTTTTGGGGTTAAAAGTTAAATAAATAAATGTCCCGACCTTAAAAAATTATGAGGTCAGTTCCTAAATTCTCTAAATTGTTCAGAGATTCAGGTTTTAAAGTCTTGAGGTCGAGTTTTTATAAAATTCTCACATTGGCCCCAAATTTGTTAAAATTGTCATTTCGGCCCTAAGTTTAAAATAATCGGAACTCACAAACAGGAAGGGCTTCTAATGTGATTCTAGTTGGAAAATGTCACTAAGGTTAGTGGGATATTGGGACAAAAGCAGTTTTAAAACGTCATAAGTATAGGTCCCTCAACTTTTGAAAATCTCATTTTTGTCCCATTTTGAAATAATTGCCTTTAAGGCTTTTAGGGGTCCAATTGTTATGAAATTTGAACCTTGGGTCCAAAATATAATTATGTTATAGGTAAATTAGTATTTCCAGGTACATGGGCTGTATAAGTCCTGGAAATTTCATTTGGGTCCTCAAGTTTAATCTTTTACAATTTGGTCCCTCAAGTTTTATAAAATTACTTTCCAAGCTCTAAACACTTGGATTTTTGGAATACACTTAAAATATGTCATTTTCCAGTCCCTTAAGAGTTAAAATTTCAAATTTTAAATTTAGGGTCTGGTACAGTTTCGAAATTTGCAAAACAGCCCTTAAACTTCTCAAATTTTACAATCTAGTCCTTGGGCTTTTAAGGGTTGATTTTATTTATCTAAAAACTCTTAAAACTTTATTAAAATGTCAAAACATCATTTTTGAACCTGAGTACAGTCCCAAAAATCGAAATTTGCAGAGAGGTCCCTTAAGTTTTATTTTCTTGCACTTAAGTCCACCAACTTTCCATTTTTGCATTTTAAGTCCAAAAATCGAAATTTAATCAATTATGCTCGACTTGTCCAGGTTATAGGTCATTCAAAACATAGATTTCAAGAGTCATAAACATACATATTCATCTCATACAAGAATTTATCAAATATGACAATAAAGTGTACATGTATGTCCTAATTTTCGGTAAATCGCATTTTGAGCAACACTTGAAAATTTTTTCCAACTTGATACAAGAAAATAGCATGCATTACATAATATATATCTCAAATGCTCAATAACAAAATACTACATGCATTTTTATGAATTAAAACACCTAGAAGTTGAAAGGATTTTTCCACCCACCTTGTTTGTTCGGTTGATTGGTGTAAAGTGGTGTCACAAGACCTTGAGGATTTTAATCCTCACTTAAGGCAGCCCCTAAGTCCAATAATACAAGGAGTTTTGAGTTAGAAAAATGAAGATTTGAACCAAGGAGGGAAAAAGAGAAGGAATAGGCCAAAGGTACCACACTTACCTTGTGTAGTTGAAAGTTGTAGTCAAAAATTGATGGTCTCTTAAGGACTTGATCACCACTTAAACAAAGCTCCAAGGTCAGCCCCTAATCACCTCAAAATGATAATTTTGGTGTTAAAATTCGAAATTAATAGGGGAGAAGAAGAAGGTACCAAAAATCCCATTTCTTACCTTATAGTCCAAATTCTTCAAATTTCTTCAAGTCTAGAAGTCTTCTTCAAGGTGATGGTGAGACTCTTAGTATCTTCCAAGTCTTCTATGTAAACCTCAAAATAAAAATCCAAACTTACATTAGTAAGTGAGAGGAGATAGCTAGATGATATCAAGACAAGAAGAGGAACAAAATTTCTTACCTTGTGTAGTGAGGTGTTCGAATTTTTGTGATGGAGTAGAAGAAAAGTTCTTGAATTTTTACTAAGTGTTTAAGAGAAGAGAAGAAAATTGTAGAGAGAGGTAGGAGGATTTTTAGAGAGATGGAGGGGAAGTTGGCAAATTAGAGTTGGGTGTTGGTGAAATGAACAAGAATTTTTTTGTTCACCAAGGCCAAATGGCCGTCCATAGTGAAGGGTGGGGGGACAAATTTTTGTTTTGTTCTATGTCTTGCAAATGGTAGTAAGCATGAGGACAAAGACTTTGGTCAAGGTGTAGTCTTGCATGGGAGGTTGGAATTGCAAGGATAGAGAGGAATGTTGGCATGGGGTGTTGGGAAGCCTCCAACATGTTGGATGATTTAATAATAAAGAATTGGTGTATAAGATATTGTGTATAAGATTTGAATTAATGGTGTAAAAATACACAAGGTGTACATGTACAAGAGTTGGGAGATATTTCTACACCAAAATTCACCTCATGACCGTCCCTTAAGAGGGTATTTGTGGTAATTCCATATTTTATTTTATGTCCCAAAATTGATGATAATAGGTGAATAATATCAATCTCCAAAATAATTAGTGATTTCCTTGATCACTTATAAGTCTCATGATCACTTAATCTAAATCGAATTCTTAATTCTATAAGGTATAAATCTCTAAAATAAATAGTCTCCAAAATTCTAAGATGACTAATGAGACACGCAAATAACATTAATGATGATCAATCAAGTGATCATAAATGCGAAATAAAATTAATAAATGATTATGATCACAAGAAGTAAATAAGGAAATTAAAGACGAAATATATTTATCATTAATATTTACCCGTCAATGCGACGCGGTAGAATTGTCAAATAGTATAAAGACGATACGTGATATAAGTACATGTTCGAATAAAAAAATAAAAATCGAGGGCTTCACAGATTGCGCACAGAGTGTGATGCCAACCCAAGCGAGTAATGGTTGAGTACGGAGTGTAACGCCAACACAAACAAGTAGTGGTTGCGCACGGAGTGTGACGCCAACCCAAATAAGTAACATTGGAACCGTGTGGATCAGACAACGATTCCTCCGTTCTACCTTATGACTCCCAACACACGTTTGGCACAAGGCCCATGTCTACCTTATTACTACTCGGGAGACAACCGCAACGATTATGGCAAGCAAGGCCCGTGTGTCATAATCATGATTATACCCAAACTACGACCCGCTTCCCTTGACATCTGCGTCCTCGATTCCATTGCGGGATTAGGATGATGGGGCGAGAGAGTGGAATAGCGGCCAGAGCCGCCGATTCCATCCACGACGTATCCATTCCGACTATGAGCTCGACACACCAAGTTGACTCAAGCGCAATTAGATTCATGAAGCTCATATCAAGTCAACAAGGTAGTCGAGTAAAAAGAAACATGACAATACATATAAAAAGCAGTACAAGATATTAACAAGTTAAGTTTAAATTTTGTCCAAAGGCGAGGAAGTCGCCACGCGTAGTGCGTATAGTCTGGGAATTTTCAAGAAAAATATGAAAGTATAATTAAATCTTAATTAAATCTGTTTTAGGATTGTAGAGAAGAAAATATTTTATTTTCGGGTCCTTGATAAAAGAAAAAATTTGTAAATAGTCCCATTTCTTGGAAAAAGTACTGATCGAGTCAAAAATTGAATAAGTCCTAGTCTCGACCTTGGAAAAATGTAAGGTCAGTTTCTAAATTCTTAAAATTGTTCGAAAATTCAGTTTTCAAAGGGTTTGGGTTGATAGTTTTGGAAATTTTAGTTTGGTCCCTTCTTTTGTCAAAAACGTCATTTTCTGTCCCGAACTTAAAAATTTTAGATCTCACCAACCGGGAGGGCTTTCCATATCATTCAATTTTTAAAATATCATGTATAACAGTAGGATATTGGGACAAAAACAGTTTTAAAATAGGGTCGGTTTAAGTCCTTTAACTTTTACAAATTCGATTTCTAGTCCAAAAATTCGGTTTTTGCCCTTAAGGGTTTATTTGGTGTTCTTTTGTTATGAAACTTGATCCATGATTTTAAAATTTTATAAAATATGGTTATGTAAATCCCAGGTGTCCGAGACATTTTTTTTTGAAATTTCATTTTGATCCTTTAAAATTGGAATTTTTACACTTTAGAACCTAAAGTTTATCAAATCAATTTTCTCAACCCAACACCACTTTAACTTTTTAAAATCTCTCAAAATATAAGTTTTTCAGTTTAAGGAAGTCAAAATTTCAAAAATTTCGAGGGTCTTTGAATGCAGTTTTTAAAAATTCATTTTGCCCCTTAAAATATTTTCATGTACTACATGCATTTTATGAAAATTATTTGCGTATTTTTGAAAAAATATTCACCCACCTCGTAGTATACTTGTATGAATAACCGTTGTTAAATCTTTTAAGTGAATGCTTCCGCTTGCGAAAAATGATTACAAATCATGATTAACATGTTAATATCATGTGCAATGCCGTCGTGCTGCCTATGAACTATAGTTTTATAATATATAAACACGTGTTACAAGGGTAAAGGTGTTACATAATTAGTATAGAAAAACAAATATATATATATATATATATATAAATTTATATAAAGATGTGATCATAAGAGGAGGATTTTGAAGAAGTTAAAATTCATTTTGACAGTGTTTTAAGGAATAAAATATTATTATTCATATTAGCATATTAAATGAATAATAGAACAAAAAATTAAAGTTACAAGATAAAAGTTTTATAGAGGAAATGTATGATTTTTATTGAGGTTTGTAATAGTAGGAGAGTTGAGTTCAAAAACCCCATTATTGTTATTATCAATTCAAATAGGTGATCAAGTCATTTAATGGATGATTTTAAATATTTATAATACCAAGTAAACATTGTTAGCAATCCTATATGTAATAAATATAATACAAGGTAAATAAACACTATCTTAACAACAATATGTAATTGTCTGAATTTCCATTGTAGCCCTATTCAGTTAAAAATATAGAAGCATATGATTTTTGGAATAACATGTATAATTTTTCTCTCTGATTTTGTTTCCTAGTAAGTTGTAGTCTCACCCTTGGTAATATTATGTATTCAATTTAATTTAATATATAAACATTGCTATATATATTCCATTTAACTTAACACAAAATCTTATTCGACAACTCGTACATAATTTGAGTTTATCAAACATTCATAGTATACGTCTCTATATAGTCAACTTAGGGAATAACTGGAAAAGCAATCCACATTTTAATATCAACCTTAAGCACATATTTGAATAATTGAGATCATGTATTCCGTACGAATTTAGTGTTCCATCTTCTATCTTAATGGTATTAATATATGTCACATATACATGATGACATCATGTTTATACACGTGATATTTACACAATTTACAAGAGTATAAGATGAAACACTAAATAGAATAGAGGATCTCATTTCTTACCTTATAGTCCAAATTCTTCAAATTTCTTCAAGTCTAGAAGTCTTCTTCAAGGTGATGGTGAGACTCTTAGTATCTTCCAAGTCTTCTATGTAAACCTCAAAATAAAACTCCAAACTTACATTAGTAAGTGAGAGGAGATAGCTAGATGATATCAAGACAAGAAGAGGAACAAAATTTCTTACCTTGTGTAGTGAGGTGTTCGAATTTTTGTGATGGAGTAGAAGAAAAGTTCTTGAATTTTTACTAAGTGTTTAAGAGAAGAGAAGAAAATTGTAGAGAGAGGTAGGAGGATTTTTAGAGATGGAGGGGAAGTTGGCAAATTAGAGTTGGGTGTTGGTGAAATGAACAAGAATTTTTTTTGTTCACCAAGGCCAAATGGCCGTCCATAGTGAAGGGTGGGGGGACAAATTTTTGTTTTGTTCTATGTCTTGCAAATGGTAGTAAGCATGAGGACAAAGACTTTGGTCAAGGTGTAGTCTTGCATGGGAGGTTGGAATTGCAAGGATAGAGAGGAATGTTGGCATGGGGTGTTGGGAAGCCTCCAACATGTTGGATGATTTAATAATAAAGAATTGATGTATAAGATATTGTGTATAAGATTTGAATTAATGGTGTAAAAATACACAAGATGAATACACAAGGTGTACATGTACAAGAGTTGGGAGATATTTCTACACCAAAATTCACCTCATGACCGTCCCTTAAGAGGGTATTTGTGGTAATTCCATATTTTATTTTATGTCCCAAAATTGATGATAATAGGTGAATAATATCAATCTCCAAAATAATTAGTGATTTCCTTGATCACTTATAAGTCTCATGATCACTTAATCTAAATCGAATTCTTAATTCTATAAGGTATAAATCTCTAAAATAAATAGTCTCCAAAATTCTAAGATGACTAATGAGATACGCAAATAACATTAATGATGATCAATCAAGTGATCATAAATGCGAAATAAAATTAATAAATGATTATGATCACAAGAAGTAAATAAGGAAATTAAAGACGAAATATATTTATCATTAATATTTACCCGTCAAAGCGACGCGGTAGAATTGTCAAATAGTACAAAGACGATACGTGATATAAGTACATGTTCGAATAAAAAAATAAAAATCGAGGGCTTCACATTCTCCCCTCCTTAAAAGAATTTGGTCCCCAAATTCTCTTCAGAACAACTCTGGATATTGATTCCTCATGTCTTCTTCCATTTGCCATGTTGTGTCTTCGTCTCGGTTGTGGTGTCGCCATACAACTTTAACCATTGGAATCTCTCTGTTACGCAACTGACGTATCTGTTGGTCAATGATTCTGATTGGCTCCTCGGTGTAAGATAAATTCTCCATTAGAGGGGGAGCATCACGAGTGATGATATGCTCGGGATCTGGTTGATACTTTTTCAATCTAGACACATGGAATACATCGTGCATTCCCGCATCTTTGTCTCGCCGATAACTCAAGTCTGTAGGCCAACTTTCCGATCCTCTGCAAAATTTTGTAAGGTCCATTATATCTCGGACTCAATTTGCCCCCTTTCCTTGGATTGATCAATCCTTTTCGTGGCAAAAGTCTGAGAAATACCTCATCTCCTAGCTTCAAATTCCAAGTCTTTTCTCCTCTTGTCCGCAACTCTTTTGGCGGCTCTGAGCCGTACGGATCCGTTCCTTGATCAACTTGACCTTCTCCATGGCCTCCCGAACTAAGTCGACCTTTGGAATCGAGGGTGACTTCCGTTTCTCCTTCGAGTCCATTGGTCATCAATCTCCCGAAGTAGAGGGGATCTACACTTTCGTCCATACAAAGCTTCGTAGGGTGCCATCCCAATCGTGGCCGATAATCAATTATTATAAGCGAACTCGGCCAATGGTAAGTGCGAATCCCAACTTCCTTGGAAATCCAATGAGCGTGGCTCGCAACATGTCTTCCAGGGTTTGAATTGTTCGCTCGACCGCCATCGGTTTGCGGATGTGTCTTCTTGCAAAACTTAGCGAGGTGCCTAATTCCTCATGTAAGCATTTCCGAACTGAGACAAACCTCGGGTCTGTCGACACTATGTCGACGGCACTCCATGCGGTCGGATGATCTCTGGATATAAATTTGCGCAAGTTTCTATAAGTCGTCGGTTTTCTTCATGGGTAAGAAATGTGCGATTTCGTGAGTCGGTCTCACGACTACCCAAATAGCGTCATCGCCTCGTCTGTCCTTGGTAGATCCGTCACGAAGTCCATCGTTATGTGTTCCCATTTCCACTGGGAATTCTCAACGGTTGTAATAAACCGGATGGTCGTTGGTGTTCGACTTTTACTCGTTGACAAGTCAAACATCCCGCAACGAACTCTGCTACCTGGTTCTTCATGTTTACCCACCAGTAATGCTGTTTCAAGTCCTTATACATCTTGTTTCCTCCAGGATGTATAGTGTATTTCGAACGGTGTGCTTCTGAAAGGATTCTGTTCCTAAGTTGCTCATCACTTGGTACACAAATTCTATTCCGAAATCGATGATCCCATCTTCCTGTCACGAGAATTCGATCTTTCTCATTTGAGTATCTTCTCTTTTAGTTTTTGAAGTTGCACGTCAATCCCCGTTACTTTGATCTCGTTCGATGAGATCGGGTTTAATCAAATATTAGCACATGAAATTCGAGTACTGGTTCTTATCGGATTCCAAGTGCTCAATTCTTCTAATGATCTCCACTCTCGAATCATTAGTCTAGCTAAACTCGCCTTCCTAGCTCAAGGCGTCAGCTACTACGTTAGCTTTCCCGGGATGGTATTGAATATCAAAGTGATAATCTTCTATTAACTCCATCCATCTCCGTTGCCTCAAATTGAGTTCCTTCTGAGAGAATAGATACTTTAGGCTCTTACGATCTGTGTAAACCGTGAATGTTGCTCCGTAGAGATAGTGCCTCCATTTCTTTAACGCGAACACTATAGCTGCCAATTCCAAGTCATGCGTTGGGTAATTGGCTTCATACGGCTTGAGTTTCCGTGATGCGTAAGCAATGACCTTTCCTTCTTGCATGAGTCGCTCCTAGTCCTTCCTTTGATGCGTCACATTGTAGACGACAAAGTTTTTTGTTCCCTTTGGAAGGGCTAAGACGAGTCGTAGTAAGTCGTTTCTTCAGCTCTTGGAAACTAGCCTCACACTTGTCATTCCACTCAAACTTGACTTGTTTCTGGGTTAGTCGAGTGAGTGGTCCGGCTATCTTAGAGAAATCTTGGATAAATCTACGATAATATCCAGCTAGTCCTAAGAAATTTCTGATCTCCGTTACGGACTCGGGTTGTTTCCATTCAACCACTGTCTGTACTTTCGAAGGATCTACGGCGATCCCGGTGCCGGATACTATGTGTCCCAAGAATGCGACTTCACTAAGCCAAAATTCGCACTTGCTAAATTTGGCATATAGCCTGTGCTCTCGTAGTGTCTCTAAAACAATTTTCAGATGACGCTCATGCTCCTCTTTAGACTTAGAGTATACGAGTATGTCATCAATGAATATCACTACGAATTGATCCAAATAAGGTTGAAAGACTCGATGCATTAGATCCATAAACGCTGCTGGTGCGTTTGTCAGACCGAAAGGCATTACTACAAACTCGTAGTGTCCATATCCGTCCGAAATGCTTTGTTTTGGAAACATCCTCTTCCCGGATCTTTAATCGATAATATCCTTGTTGTAAATCAAACTTGAGTACACCGTCGCTCCTTGAAGTTGATCAAACAGTTCGTCTATCCTCGGGAGGGGATATTTGTTCTTGATGGTCACGCTTGTTAAGTCCGCGATAGTCTATACACGCCTTAATGTGCCATCTTTCTTTTTGACAAATAGTACCGGTGCCCCGGGAGACGTGCTTGGTCGAATAAATCCTACATCCATAAGTTTCTCGTAATTGTGTCTTCAACTCTTGTAACTCAACAGAGCCATTCTATACGGCGTTACGCGATTGGGGCGGTTCCCGGTAATACCGATGGTGAACTCAACTTCCCTATCCGGAGGGACAAGGTGAGTTCTTGTGGAAATACATCTCGTATATTCCGATACTATAGGTACTTGATTAATTTGTTTTTCAACCTTAGGTTTGTTAATTACAAACGCCAAGTACCCTTGTGCCCCTCTAGTGATCGCTTTCCTCGCTTTCATTGTTTGAAATGATTGGGGCAATCTTAACTCGTGCTCTTCCCGAAATTTCCACTTCGGGCTTATCGGGTTCACATAGTTTAATGGACTTGCGATGGCAGTCCATTTGTGCATGGTGTGCGAAAACCAGTTCATTCCCAATATAATGTCGTATTCGAGATATAGGCGGAAGATCAAATCAAATAGGAAAATTTATCTCATCAATTTTAACTTCGCATGCATTATAGATAATATCTCATTATTCGGCTTGCGCCCATAGAGTGGATACCTCTAAACCTATAGGCATATGTTCCATGCATGTATGCAACTTGTGTACGAAATGGGGTGCGACAAATGAATGCGTTGATCCAGGGTCAAATAGTACTTTAGCGTAATGACTAGATACTAGAAGCGTACCTTCCACCACGTCCATGTCCGGCTAGTGCAAATGCTCGAGCAGGCATCCTTGCCCGATTCACCCTGGCCGTTAGCCGCTTCCGTGGTTGTACTGTTTGGTCCTGGTCTTCGTATTTCTGGACAATCCTTCACCGGTGTGTTGATTACTACCACAACAAACACCTTCCATGTTTACGCCAACGATCATTGCGATATGACTCGGTTTTTGGCAATGTGTACATACTTGGCCCTTTTCCCTGTGACGGTCCTTTCCCTTTTTCTCGCTTTAACAATCGGCCCCTTCCGAATTTTAACAGCGGCGGCCTTGATGGTTGTCCCACTCTTTGTCCTTTTGAGATGCTCGATGGCCTATTCAAATGAATCGACCAATGCGGTTAAGTCCCGACTCAATGCGGAGAGGTGCTTTTATCAAGGCTGAGTATGTTGTTATTTCAACAGATTAAAAGTCAAGTTTTCGAGTTCCGCTTGATCCCCGTGTGAACTTATACAATTTGTCCTCTTCTCAGGCCGATTGTTCTGGGGCATATTTGGATAACCGATGGAATTGAGACTCATCTTGGGCCACAAACATGTTCCCTGTCTCAACTTATGGAATTCATCCCGGCGTGCCTCCTTCACGACTTGGGGTATGTATTGCTCATTGAATTCAGCCAGAAATTTTCCCATGTCCTATCTATTTGATCCTGTTCCCACTTTCTCTCAATTGTTCTCCACCAATCTCGGCAAATGATTCTAGTCGAACACGGCGAGCGTAACCTTTGTTCCCGAGTATTGGAGAGCATTGAAGATATTCTCCGATTTCCCGATCCATTCTTCTCGCTTTCACGTCATCCGGTTCCCCTAAGAAGGTCGGGGGTCGAATCGTAAAAACCGCTCCAAGGTGCGGTCATTCGTCTCTCGAGTAGGTTCATGGTTAGCCGACGAGGCTCCGCTTGTTGCCTCATGAAAACTAATATCTGCTGCAAGGCTATTGCGATTAGGTTATCTCCTCGCGATTGGCGGAGGAGGTGGTGGCAATTCGGGGAGGTGCCCGATCCCTTTCGCATCATCGTTCCTTTGGGGTATACGGCGGGGTCTCCCGCGTCCCGGTTTCGGCCATGAATGCGGAGCTTAGCTACAATACAAAATGAATGATTCCAATAAATATTCGCGTAAGACAAGTTATACCGCAAGGAGATCCACACAAGTGCACAAGACATAGAATAAGTAAAAGGATATATCCATTAACGTGAAAATTTGAATACATCCAAATGAGTTCATACAACACAAATACGAATCAATGGTAAATCCGAAATCATGGTACAACGGTTGAAAAGTAATATGCGCCGATACTATCTATTACAAAAGCTATCTATTCAAAGAGGTCGCCGTCATCATCACTAGCGGCCTCGTCCCGAATCGAACTTGATCGGGCTAAGGTAGCACCTCGGATTAGGCGATTGGCGAAATCCGCCACCGTTCTAGTCCGGAGCATCTTCGAGTGGGGCGGCTTCAAGCGCCTCGGGCTCTACATCTTCCATTGGATCCTCATCGGGATCCTCTTCGGTCTTCTTCAGATCCTCCTCGGGATCCTCTTCATTATCGGCCTCCGTGTCGAGCATTGTTCGCCTCGGGCGGGCAATGGTGGCGCATTGGCCGCTAAGCGCAGCCTCGAGCCGCATCCCGCCGGGCTAAGCATGCGTGAGTTCCTCGATTATCTCGCATTTATTTGTTGATGGTCTCTCATGGCGTCCTATGGTGTCTCTTGACGCGTGCGCCTCCATTCTCCACTTCGTGCGACCTTCCGCACGCCCACCTTCCACCTTCGAGTATTATCCAGCGTTCGATCAATTGAATCTGATCTCGCGAGCGCGATGGTGTCCTCGCGATCTTTAACGAGGAGAGTAAGGTTATTCTTCTCCTCTTGACTCTTTGTCGAAGGTGTCCTAGTTCACGAGTGCATTGTCGTTCCCCTGGTAAGCTCGGAGTCACCAAGGAATACCGCGCCAATGAAGTTCTAAGGCCTATAATGATCTCGTTCAAAACGAAGCCGATCACGCCCCACCAGGTTGGGGGTGCTGGCTCCATCTGTCAAACAAAACCGAGGTGGATTAGACGGATGCAAAGGAAAGATAAGGAGAACAAGGAAAGAATGACTAAGGAAAGTCAATCAAAGTCAACTAAGTCAAATCAAATATGACTATGGATTCTCCAAGTATAAATTTTAGCTTAACCTAAACATCAATAATATGGTTCTATGCCATTTGAAATCGATTTCACAACTTAATCGGTCAAGTCACGGTACTACCCAACACAATCCGAGGGTCCTATCCGGGTCACTCGGTGTAATTTTCCATCTTACTAACCGAGCTCGATACCATAATCATCGCGCCCAAACGTGACGCGACGACGATCAATCACTTAAACAAATAAATCAACAGTCTAAAACCAAAGATACCAAACTCCAAGTGAAATAGAGTCTAATGCGGCGGAATTAAAATAAACATGAGTACAGACATAATCTTAACGCCCCGGCGGTATCCGAATACAACCCAAAAGATTATCTGAATTAACTTACAGTCCAAACAAAAATAAATAAAGGAGTCCAACAACAAAAAAAGTAAAAGGAATTGTCGCTCCACATCACGGATAGGGATTCAATCTGCGGTAGGTTCGATGTCATCAGCGAACTCTTCATCTAAAGGTTAGAAAACAGGAGGGAATGAGACAAAAATCTCAGTGGATGGGGTGATCGTGTGCAAGTGTGGCGATATAAATAGTTAATGCGAGAAATTTAGTGTATGAAAACGCGTGAGAGATGATGCATGATTTCACACACAGTCCACAAGCGTCGTGATAAATAATTAAGTAACATACTTATATAGTTTTAAGAAAATAGTTCGTGGTCACGCAGGCACTATGGTTCAAGCAGACAGGAGGATTGCGTACGGATTTGTAACGCCAATCCTATGCAAGACAAGTAAGCGGTTTGCGTGCGGTTTGTAGCGCCAACCAAAGCGGGTCCGATTAACTCCGAATCGTGTGGATCGAGACAAGCGATTCCTTCGTTCTTCCTTGTAACTCCCGAGCAAGATGGTCCAAGACCACACCTTATCGCTCCGTAGGCAAAGACAAAATCCACAGTGGAGCTAGCAAGGCTCGGATTTGTCATAATCATGATTATACCTCAAGTACTACGACCCGCTTCCTTGACAAACTCCGTCCCTCGGTTGGGATTAGGGCGATGGGGCCGGAAGAGTGGAATAGCAGCCGAGCTGCCCGGTTCCATCCCGACGTATCCATTCCGAGTCGTGAGCTCGACACACCAAGTTGACTCAAACAGAAAGTAAACACAAGTTCATGTAGTCAACCAGCAATGATGAAAAGTATTATTGATTCTAAAAATTCATGAAAAGTTTTCAAAAATTTGCGTAAGGTAATTATGGCGTTGGTGGAGTTATTTGGATGAAGATGATTATCGGGAGGATAAGCAATCTTCGATATCTTGAACGATTAGGTGGAACATAAGTCCCGTTATAGATTCAAATCGCAAGACGAGGAAGTCGCCGCGATCGGGTATTAATCGGTTAAGGCGCGTCCGATAAGTCAAGGGGTTTTTGAGAAATTAAAATATTTTAATTAAATATTAAAGTAAGAGAGTCCAGGGCTGTTTCTTTAAAAGAAAATAATTTGAGTTAGGTCCTTATAAAAATAAAATTTACAATTAGCCCCGTTTTGTCAAAACCAATACTTTTAGGGTTAAAAGTTAAATAAATAAATGTCCCGACCTTGAAAAATTACGAGGTCAGTTCCTAAATTCTCTAAATTGTTCAGAGATTCAGGTTTTTAAAGTCTTGAGGTCGAGTTTTTATAAAATTCTCACATTGGCCCCAAATTTGTTAAAATTGTCATTTCGGCCCTAAGTTTAAAATAATCGGAACTCACAAACCGGAAGGGCTTCTAATGTGATTCTAGTTGGAAAATGTCACTAAGGTTAGTGGGATATTGGGACAAAAGCAGTTTTAAAACGTCATAAGTATAGGTCCCTCAACTTTTGAAAATCTCATTTTTGTCCCATTTTGAAATAATTGCCTTTAAGGCTTTTAGGGGTCCAATTGTTATGAAATTTGAACCTTGGGTCCAAAATATAATTTTGTTATAGGTAAATTAGTATTTCCAGGTACATGGGCTGTATAAGTCCTGGAAATTTCATTTGGGTCCTCAAGTTTAATCTTTTACAATTTGGTCCCTCAAGTTTTATAAAATTACTTTCCAAGCTCTAAACACTTGGATTTTTGGAATACACTTAAAATATGTTATTTCCAGTCCCTTAAGAGTTAAAATTTCAAATTTTAAATTTAGGTCTGGTACAGTTTCGAAATTTGCAAAACAGCCCTTAAACTTCTCAAATTTTACAATCTAGTCCTTGGGCTTTTAAGGGTTGATTTTATTTATCTAAAAACTCTTAAAACTTTATTAAAATGTCAAAACATCATTTTTGAACCTGAGTACAGTCCCAAAATCGAAATTTGCAGAGAGGTCCCTTAAGTTTTATTTTCTTGCACTTAAGTCCACCAACTTTCCATTTTTGCATTTTAAGTCCAAAAATCGAAATTTAATCAATTATGCTCGACTTGTCCAGGTTATAGGTCATTCAAAACATAGATTTCAAGAGTCATAAACATACATATTCATCTCATACAAGAATTTATCAAATATGACAATAAAGTGTACATGTATGTCCTAATTTTTCGGTAAATCGCATTTTGAGCAACACTTGAAAAATTTTTCCAACTTGATACAAGAAAATAGCATGCATTACATAATATATATCTCAAATGCTCAATAACAAAATACTACATGCATTTTTATGAATTAAAACACCTAGAAGTTGAAAGGATTTTTCCACCCACCTTGTTTGTTCGGTTGATTGGTGTAAAGTGGTGTCACAAGACCTTGAGGATTTTAATCCTCACTTAAGGCAGCCCCTAAGTCCAATAATACAAGGAGTTTTGAGTTAGAAAAATGAAGATTTGAACCAAGGAGGGAAAAAGAGAAGGAATAGGCCAAAGGTACCACACTTACCTTGTGTAGTTGAAAGTTGTAGTCAAAAATTGATGGTCTCTTAAGGACTTGATCACCACTTAAACAAAGCTCCAAGGTCAGCCCCTAATCACCTCAAAATGATAATTTTGGTGTTAAAATTCGAAATTAATAGGGGAGAAGAAGAAGGTACCAAAAATCCCATTTCTTACCTTATAGTCAAATTCTTCAAATTTCTTCAAGTCTAGAAGTCTTCTTCAAGGTGATGGTGAGACTCTTAGTATCTTCCAAGTCTTCTATGTAAACCTCAAAATAAAACTCCAAACTTACATTAGTAAGTGAGAGGAGATAGCTAGATGATATCAAGACAAGAAGAGGAACAAAATTTCTTACCTTGTGTAGTGAGGTGTTCGAATTTTTGTGATGGAGTAGAAGAAAAGTTCTTGAATTTTTACTAAGTGTTTAAGAGAAGAGAAGAAAATTGTAGAGAGAGGTAGGAGGATTTTTAGAGAGATGGAGGGGAAGTTGGCAAATTAGAGTTGGGTGTTGGTGAAATGAACAAGAATTTTTTTGTTCACCAAGGCCAAAATGGCCGTCCATAGTGAAGGGTGGGGGGACAAATTTTTGTTTTGTTCTATGTCTTGCAAATGGTAGTAAGCATGAGGACAAAGACTTTGGTCAAGGTGTAGTCTTGCATGGGAGGTTGGAATTGCAAGGATAGAGAGGAATGTTGGCATGGGGTGTTGGGAAGCCTCCAACATGTTGGATGATTTAATAATAAAGAATTGGTGTATAAGATATCGTGTATAAGATTTGAATTAATGGTGTAAAAATACACAAGATGAATACACAAGGTGTACATGTACAAGAGTTGGGAGATATTTCTACACCAAAATTCACCTCATGACCGTCCCTTAAGAGGGTATTTGTGGTAATTCCATATTTTATTTTATGTCCCAAAATTGATGATAATAGGTGAATAATATCAATCTCCAAAAAAAATTAGTGATTTCCTTGATCACTTATAAGTCTCATGATCACTTAATCTAAATCGAATTCTTAATTCTATAAGGTATAAATCTCTAAAATAAATAGTCTCCAAAATTCTAAGATGACTAATGAGATACGCAAATAACATTAATGATGATCAATCAAGTGATCATAAATGCGAAATAAAATTAATAAATGATTATGATCACAAGAAGTAAATAAGGAAATTAAAGACGAAATATATTTATCATTAATATTTACCCGTCAAAGCGACGCGGTAGAATTGTCAAATAGTACAAAGACGATACGTGATATAAGTACATGTTCGAATAAAAATAAAAATCGAGGGCTTCACATTCTCCCCTCCTTAAAAGAATTTGGTCCCCAAATTCTCTTGAACAACTCGGATATTGATTCCTCATGTCTTCTTCCATTTGCCATGTTGTGTCTTCGTCTCGGTTGTGGTGTCGCCATACAACTTTAACCATTGGAATCTCTCTTCGCAACCGACGATCTGTTGGTCAATGATTCTTTGGCTCCTCGGTGTAAGATAAATTCTCCATTGAGGGGAGCATCACGAGTGATGATATGCTCGGGATCCGGTTGATACTTTTTCAATCTCGACACATGGAATACATCGTGCATTCCCCGCATCTTGTCAAGCCGATAACTCAAGTCTCAGAGGCCAACTTTCCGATCCTCTCGCAAAATTTTGTAAGGTCCATTATATCTCGGACTCAATTTGCCCCCTTTCCTTGGATTGATCAATCCTTTTCGTGGCAAAAGTCCGAGAAATACCTCATCTCCGCTTCAAATTCCAAGTCTTTTCTCCTCTTGTCCGCGCAACTCTTTTGGCGGCTCCGAGCCGTGCGGATCCGTTCCTTGATCAACTTGACCTTCTCCATGGCCTCCGAACTAAGTCGACCTTTGGAATCGAGGTGACTTCCGTTTCTCCTTCGAGTCCATTGGTCATCAATCTCCCGGTGTAGGGGATCTACACTTTCGTCCATACAAAGCTTCGTAGGGTGCCATCCCAATCGTGGCCTCGATAATCGCTATTATAAGCGAACTCGGCCAATGGTAAGTGCGAATCCCAACTTCCTTGGAAATCCAATGAGCAGGCTCGCAACATGTCTTCCAGGGTTTGAATTGTTCGCCGGACCGCCATCGGTTTGCGGATGTCTTCTTTATCTTTGAAAACTTAGCGAGGTGCCTAATTCCTCATGTAAGCATTTCCAGAACTGAGACAAACCTCGGGTCTCTGTCGACACTATGTCGACCGCACTCCATGCGATGGATGATCTCTGGATATAAATTTGCGCAAAGTTTCTATAAGTCGTCGGTTTTCTTCATGGGTAAGAAATGTGCAGATTTCGTGAGTCGGCCTCGACTACCCAAATAGCGTCATCGCCTCGCCGGTCCTTGGTAGATCCGTCACGAAGTCCATCGTTATGTGTTCCCATTTCCACTCGGGAATTCTCAACGGTTGTAATAAACCGATATGGTCGTTGGTGTTCCTTTTACTCGTTGACAAGTCAAACATCTCGCAACGAACTCGCTACCTGGTTCTTCATGTTTACCCACCAAGAATGTTTTCAAGTCCTTATACATCTTGTTTCCTCCAGGATGTATAGTGTATTTCAACGGTGTTCTTCCTCGAAAGGATTCTGTTCCTAAGTTGCTCATCACTCGGTACACAAATTCTATTCCAAATCGATGATCCCATCTTCCCGCATCGAGAATTCGATCTTTCTCCTTTGAGTATCTTCTCTTTTAGTTTTTGAAGTTGCACGTCAATCCCCTGTGTTACTTTGATCTCGTTCGAAGATCGGGTTTAATCAAATATTAGCACATGAAATTCGAGTCTTTGGTTCTTATCGGATTCCAGGTGCTCAATTCTTCTAATGATCTCCACTCTCGAATCATTAGTCTAGCTAAACTCGTCCTTCCTGCTCAAGGCGTCAGCTACTACGTTAGCTTTCCCGGGATGGTATTGAATATCAAAGTGATAATCTTCTATTAACTCCATCCATCTCGTTGCCTCAAATTGAGTTCCTTCTGAGAGAATAGATACTTTAGGCTCTTATGATCTGTGTAAACCGTGAATGTTGCTCCGTAGAGATAGTGCCTCCATTTCTTTAACGCGAACACTATAGCTGCCAATTCCAAGTCATGCGTTGGGTAATTGGCTTCATACGGCTTGAGTTTCCGTGATGCGTAAGCAATGACCTTTCCTTCTTGCATGAGTCACGCTCCTAGTCCTTCCTTTGATGCGTCATCAGAGACGACAAAGTTTTCTGTTCCCTTTGGAAGGGCTAAGATCGAGCCGTAGTAAGTCGTTTCTTCAACTCTTGGAAACTAGCCTCACACTTGTCATTCCACTCAAACTTGACTTGTTTCCAATTAGTCGAGTGAGTGGTCCGGCTATCTTAGAGAAATCTTGGATAAATCTACGATAATATCCAAATTAGTCCTAAGAAACTTCGATCTCCGATTACGGACTCGGGTTGTTTCCATTCAACCACCGTCTGTACTTTGAAGGATCTACGCGATCCCTGCGATACTATGTGTCCCAAGAATGCGACTTCACTAAGCCAAAATTCGCACTTGGCCGAATTTGGCATATAGCCCGTGCTCTCGTAGTGTCTCTAAAACAATTTTCGATGACGCTCATGCTCCTCTTTAGACTTAGAGTATACGAGTATGTCATCAATGAATATCACTACGAATTGATCCAAATAAGGTTGAAAGACTCGATGCATTAGATCCATAAACGCTGTGGTGCGTTTGTCGATTTACTACAAACTCGTAGTGTCCATATCCGATCCAAATGCTTTTTGGAAACATCCTCTTCCCGGATCTTTAACTCGATAATATCCTTGTTGTAAATCAAACTTCGAGTACACCGTCGCTCCTTGAAGTTGATCAAACAGTTTAAATCTATCCTCGGGAGGGGATATTTGTTCTTGATGGTCACGCCCGTTAGTCCGCGATAGTCTATACACGCTTAATGTGCCATCTTTCTTTTTGACAAATAGCACCGTGCCCCCAGGAGACGTGCTTGGTCGAATAAATCCTACATCCATAAGTTTACGTAATTGTGTCTTCAACTCTTGTAACTCAACAGAGCCATTCTATACGGCGTTACGCGATTGGGGCGGTTCCCCGGTAATACCTCGATGGTGAACTCAACTTCCTATCCGGAGGACAAAGTGGTGAGTTCTTGTGGAAATATATCTCAGTATTTCCGATACTATAGGTACTTGATTAATTTGTTTTTCAACCTTAGTTTGTTAATTACAAACGCCAAGTACCCTTGTGCCCCTCTAGTGATCGCCTTCCTCGCTTTCATTGCTTTGAAATGATTGGGGCAATCTTAACTCGTGCTCTTCCCGAAATTTCCACTTCGGGCTTATCGGGTTCACATAGTTTAATGGACTTGCGATGGCAGTCCATTTGTGCATGGTGTGCGGAGACAAACCGTTCATTCCCAATATAATGTCGTATTCGAGATATATAGCGGAAGATCAAATCGAGGAAATTTATCTCATCAATTTTAACTTCGCATGCATTATAGATAATATCTGTTATCGCTTGCGCCCATAGAGTGGATACCTCTAAACCTATAGGCATATGTTCCATGCATGTATGCAACTTGTGTACGAAATGGGGTGCGACAAATGAATGCGTTGATCCGGGGTCAAATAGTACTTTAGCGTAATGACTAGATACTAGAAGCGTACCTTCCACCACGCCCTTTGCCTCCGGAGCTTCATGTCCGGCTAGTGCAAATGCTCGGCAGCATCCTTGCCCGATTCTACGCGGCCGTTAGCGCTTCTCGTGGTTGTACTGTTTGGTCCTGGTCTTCGTATTTCGGACAATCCTTCACCGGTGTTGATTACTACCACAACGTAAACACCTTCCATGTTTACGCCAACATCATTATCAGCGATATGACTCGGTTTTTGGCAATGTGTACATACTTGGCCCGGTTTTCCCCTGTGACGGTCCTTTCCTTTTTCTCGCTTTAACAATGGCCCCTTCGAATTTTAACAGCGGCCTTGATGGTTGTCCCATCATCTGTCCTTTTGAGATCGTTCGATGGCCTATTCAAATTAATCGACCAATGCGGTTAAGTCCCGACTCAATGCGGAGAGGTGCTTTTATCACTGGCCGAGTATGTTGTTATTTCAACAGCTTAAAAAGCTTTTGAGTTCCAGCTTTGATCCCCGTGTGAACTTATACAATTTGTCCTCTTTCTCTTTGATTGTTCCTGGGGCATATTTGGATAACCGATGGAATTCAGACTCATCTGGGCCACAAACATGTTCCCCCTGTCTCAACTTATGGAATTCATCCCTGCCTGCCTCCTTCACGACTTGGGGTATGTATTGCTCATTGAATTCAGCCAGAAATTTTCCCATGTCCTATCTATTTGATCCTCTGTTCCCACTTTCTCTCAATTGTTCTCCACCAATCTCGAAAGCGGTGATTCTAGTCGAACACGGCGAGCGTAACCTTTGTTCCCCCGAGTATTGGAGAGCATTGAAGATATTCTCCAGTTTCCCGATCCATTCTTCTCGCTTTCACGTCATCCGGTTCCCTAAGAAGGTCGGGGTCGAATCGTAAAACCGCTCCAAGGTGCGGTCATTCGTCTCTCGAGTAGGTTCATGGTTAGCCGACGAGGCTCGCTTGTTGCCTCATGAAAACTAATATCTCGCCGCAAGGCTATTGCAGCAGGTTATCTCCTCGCGATCAAGGCGGAGGAGGTGGTGGCAATTCGGGAGGGTGCCCGATCCCTTTGCGCATCATCGTTCCTTTGGGGTATACGGCGGGGTCTCCCGCGTCCCCGGTTTCCAGCCATGAATCTGGAGCTTAGCTACAATACAAAATGAATGATTCCAATAAATATTCGCGTAAGACAAGTTATACCGCAAGGAGATCCACACAAGTGCACAAGACATAGAATAAGTAAAAGGATATATCCATTAACGTGAAAATTTGAATACATCCAAATGAGTTCATACAACACAAATACAGAATCAATGGTAAATCCGAAATCATGGTACAACGAAAAGCGAAATACAACAGAAAAGTAATATGCGCCTGATACTATCTATTACAAAAGCTATCTATTCAGTGAGGTCGCCGTCATCATCACTAGCGGCCTCGTCGGCCTGCAACTTGATCTGATCGGGCCGAGGTAGCACCTCGGATTAGCCGATTGCAAAATTAGTCCCGAGCATCTTCGAGTGGGGCGGCTTCAAGCGCCTCGGGCTCTACATCTTCCATTGGATCCTCATCGGGATCCTCTTCGGGGTCTTCTTCAGGATCCTCCTCGGGATCCTCTTCATTATCGGCCTCCAGGTCGAGCATTGGTTCCGCCTCGGGCGGTGGCAATGGTGGCGCATTAGGCGCTAAGGCGGCCTCCAGAGCCGCATCCCGCAGGCTAAGGCATGCGTGAGTTCCTCGATTATCTGCATTTATTTGTTGATGGTCTCTCATGGCGTCCTATGGTGTCTCTTGACGCGTGCGCCTCCATTCTCCACTTCGTGCGACCTTCCTCGCACGTTCCACCTTCTCGCGAGTATTATCCAGCGTTCGGATCAATTGAATCTGATCTCGCGAGCGGATGGTGTCCTCGCGATCTTTAACGAGAGAGTAAGGTTATTCTTCTCCTCTTGACTCTTTGTCGGAAGGTGTCCTAGTTCACGAGTGCATTGTCGTTCCCCTGGTAAGCTCGAGTCACCCGGAATACCTGGCGCCAATGAAGTTCTAAGGCCCTATAATGATCTCGTTCAAAACGAAGCCATCACGCCCCACCAGGTTGGGGTCTGCTGGCTCCATCCTCACAAACAAAACCGAGGTGGATTAGACGGATGCAAAGGAAAGATAAGGAGAACAAGGAAAGAATGACTAAGGAAAGTCACCAAAGTCAACTAAGTCAAATCAAATATGACTATGGATTCTCCAAGTATAAATTTTAGCTTAACCTAAACATCAATAATATGGTTCTATGCCATTTGAAATCGATTTCACAACTTAATCAGTCAAGTCACTCACGGTACTACCCAACACAATCCGAGGTCCTATCCTCGGGTCACTCGGTGTAATTTTCCATCTTACTAACCGAGCTCGATACCATAACCGTCACGCCCCAAACGTGACGCGACGAATCAATC
The DNA here is from genome assembly GCA_016081115.2 of Rehmannia glutinosa. Classification (NCBI taxonomy): domain Eukaryota; kingdom Viridiplantae; phylum Streptophyta; class Magnoliopsida; order Lamiales; family Orobanchaceae; genus Rehmannia; species Rehmannia glutinosa. The sequence continues at coordinate 94,807,872 of CM071926.1, forward strand.
ACTTAAACAAAAATAAATCAACAATAAACCAAAGATACCAAACTCCAAGTGAAATAGAGTCTAATGCGCGGAATTAAAATAAACATGAGTACAGATTAATCTTAACGTCTGGCGGTATCCGAATACAACCCAAAAGATTATCCAATTAACTTACACCCAAACAAAAATAAATAAAGGAGTCCAACAACAAAAAAAGTAAAAGGAATTGTCGCTCCACATCACGGATAGGGATTCAATCTGCGGTAGTTCGATGTCATCGTGAACTCTTCATCTAAAGGTTAGAAAACGAGGAGGGAATGAGACAAAAATCTCAGTGGATGGGGTGATCGTGTGCAAGTGTGGCGATATAAATAGTTAATGCGAGAAATTTAGTGTATGAAAACGCGTGAGAGATGATGCATGATTTCACACACAGTCCACAAGCGTCGTGATAAATAATTAAGTAACATACTTATATAGTTTTAAGAAAATAGTTCGTGGTCACGCAGGCACTATGGTTCAAGCAGACAGGAGGATTGCGTACGGATTTGTAACGCCAATCCTATGCAAGACAAGTAGCGGTTGCGTACGGATTTGTAGCGCCAACCAAACGGGTCCGATTAACTCCGGAATCGTGTGGATCGGGATAAATGATTCCTTCGTTCTTCCTTGTAACTCCCCGAGCAAGATGGTCCAAGACCTGTCACCTTATCGCTCCGTAGGCAAAGACAAAATCCACAATGGAGCTAGCAAGGCTCGGATTTGTCATAATCATGATTATACCTCAAGTACTACGACCCGCTTCCCTTGGACAAACTCCGTCCCTCGGTTGCCATGGGATTAGGACGATGGGGCCGGAAGAGTGGAATAGCAGCCGAGCTGCCCGGTTCCATCCCCGACGTATCCATTCCGACTGTGAGCTCGACAAACCAAGTTGACTCAAACAGGAAAGTAAACACAAGTTCATGTAGTCAACCAGCAATGAGTATTATTGATTCGGGAAGCAGTTCATGAAAAGTTTTCGAAAAATTTGCGTAAGGTAATTATGGCGTTGGTGGAGTTATTTGGATGAAGATGATTATCGGGAGGATAAGCAATCTTCGATATCTTGAACGATTAGGTGGAACATAAGTCCCGTTATAGATTCAAATCGCAAGACGAGGAAGTCGCCCGCGATCGGGTATTAATCGGTTAAGGCGGTCCGATAAGTCAAGGGGTTTTTGAGAAATTAAAATATTTTAATTAAATATTAAAGTAAGAGAGTCCAGGGCTGTTTCTTTAAAAGAAAATAATTTGAGTTAGGTCCTTATAAAAAATAAAATTTACAATTAGCCCCGTTTTGTCAAAACCAATACTTTTGGGGTTAAAAGTTAAATAAATAAATGTCCCGACCTTGAAAAATTATGAGGTCAGTTCCTAAATTCTCTAAATTGTTCAGAGATTCAGGTTTTTAAAGTCTTGAGGTCGAGTTTTTATAAAATTCTCACATTGGCCCCAAATTTGTTAAAATTGTCATTTCGGGCCCTAAGTTTAAAATAATCGGAACTCACAAACCGGAAGGGCTTCTAATGTGATTCTAGTTGGAAAATGTCACTAAGGTTAGTGGGATATTGGGACAAAAGCAGTTTTAAAACGTCATAAGTATAGGTCCCTCAACTTTTGAAAATCTCATTTTTGTCCCATTTTGAAATAATTGCCTTTAAGGCTTTTAGGGGTCCAATTGTTATGAAATTTGAACCTTGGGTCCAAAATATAATTTTGTTATAGGTAAATTAGTATTTCCAGGTACATGGGCTGTATAAGTCCTGGAAATTTCATTTGGGTCCTCAAGTTTAATCTTTTACAATTTGGTCCCTCAAGTTTTATAAAATTACTTTCCAAGCTCTAAACACTTGGATTTTTGGAATACACTTAAAATATGTTATTTCCAGTCCCTTAAGAGTTAAAATTTCAAATTTTAAATTTAGGGTCTGGTACAGTTTCGAAATTTGCAAAACAGCCCTTAAACTTCTCAAATTTTACAATCTAGTCCTTGGGCTTTTAAGGGTTGATTTTATTTATCTAAAAACTCTTAAAACTTTATTAAAATGTCAAAACATCATTTTTGAACCTGAGTACAGTCCCAAAAATCGAAATTTGCAGAGAGGTCCCTTAAGTTTTATTTTCTTGCACTTAAGTCCACCAACTTTCCATTTTTGCATTTTAAGTCCAAAAATCGAAATTTAATCAATTATGCTCGACTTGTCCAGGTTATAGGTCATTCAAAACATAGATTTCAAGAGTCATAAACATACATATTCATCTCATACAAGAATTTATCAAATATGACAATAAAGTGTACATGTATGTCCTAATTTTCGAAATCGCATTTTGAGCAACACTTGAAAAATTTTTCCAACTTGATACAAGAAAATAGCATGCATTACATAATATATATCTCAAATGCTCAATAACAAAATACTACATGCATTTTTATGAATTAAAACACCTAGAAGTTGAAAGGATTTTTCCACCCACCTTGTTTGTTCGGTTGATTGGTGTAAAGTGGTGTCACAAGACCTTGAGGATTTTAATCCTCACTTAAGGCAGCCCCTAAGTCCAATAATACAAGGAGTTTTGAGTTAGAAAAATGAAGATTTGAACCAAGGAGGGAAAAAGAGAAGGAATAGGCCAAAGGTACCACACTTACCTTGTGTAGTTGAAAGTTGTAGTCAAAAATTGATGGTCTCTTAAGGACTTGATCACCACTTAAACAAAGCTCCAAGGTCAGCCCCTAATCACCTCAAAATGATAATTTTGGTGTTAAAATTCGAAATTAATAGGGAGAAGAAGAAGGTACCAAAATCCCATTTCTTACCTTATAGTCCAAATTCTTCAAATTTCTTCAAGTCTAGAAGTCTTCTTCAAGGTGATGGTGAGACTCTTAGTATCTTCCAAGTCTTCTATGTAAACCTCAAAATAAAACTCCAAACTTACATTAGTAAGTGAGAGGAGATAGCTAGATGATATCAAGACAAGAAGAGGAACAAAATTTCTTACCTTGTGTAGTGAGGTGTTCGAATTTTTGTGATGGAGTCGAAGAAAAGTTCTTGAATTTTTACTAAGTGTTTAAGAGAAGAGAAGAAAATTGTAGAGAGAGGTAGGAGGATTTTTAGAGAGATGGAGGGGAAGTTGGCAAATTAGAGTTGGGTGTTGGTGAAATGAACAAGAATTTTTTGTTCACCAAGGCCAAATGGCCCCCATAGTGAAGGGTGGGGGACAAATTTTTGTTTTGTTCTATGTCTTGCAAATGGTAGTAAGCATGAGGACAAAGACTTTGGTCAAGGTGTAGTCTTGCATGGGAGGTTGGAATTGCAAGGATAGAGAGGAATGTTGGCATGGGGTGTTGGGAAGCCTCCAACATGTTGGATGATTTAATAATAAAGAATTGGTGTATAAGATATCAGTATAAGATTTGAATTAATGGTGTAAAAATACACAAGATGAATACACAAGGTGTACATGTACAAGAGTTGGGAGATATTTCTACACCAAAATTCACCTCATGACCGTCCCTTATGAGGGTATTTGTGGTAATTCCATATTTTATTTTATGTCCCAAAATTGATGATAATAGGTGAATAATATCAATCTCCAAAATAATTAGTGATTTCCTTGATCACTTATAAGTCTCATGATCACTTAATCTAAATCGAATTCTTAATTCTATAAGGTATAAATCTCTAAAATAAATAGTCTCCAAAATTCTAAGATGACTAATGAGATACGCAAATAACATTAATGATGATCAATCAAGTGATCATAAATGCGAAATAAAATTAATAAATGATTATGATCACAAGAAGTAAATAAGGAAATTAAAGACGAAATATATTTATCATTAATATTTACCCATCAAAGCGACGCGGTAGAATTGTCAAATAGTACAAAGACGATACGTGATATAAGTACATGTTCGAATAAAAAAATAAAAATCGAGGGCTTCACAGATTGCGCACAGAGTGTGATGCCAACCCAAGCGAGTAATGGTTGAGTACGGAGTGTAACGCCAACACAAACAAGTAGTGGTTGCGCACGGAGTGTGACGCCAACCCAAATAAGTAACATTGGAACCGTGTGGATCAGACAACGATTCCTCCGTTCTACCTTATGACTCCCAACACACGTTTGGCACAAGGCCCATGTCTACCTTATTACTACTCGGGCGAGACAACTGCAACGATTATGGCAAGCAAGGCCCAGAGTGTCATAATCATGATTATACCCAAACTACGACCCGCTTCCCTTGGACACTGCGTCCTCAGTTGCGGGATTAGGATGATGGGGCCAGAGAGTGGAATAGCAGCCGAGCTGCCCGATTCCATCCACGACGTATCCATTCCGACTATGAGCTCGACACACCAAGTTGACTCAAGCGCAATTAGATTCATGAAGCTCATATCAAGTCAACAAGGTAGTCGAGTAAAAAGAAACATGACAATACATATAAAAAAGTCATGCAAGATATTAACAAGTTAAGTTTAAATTTTGTCCAAAGGCGAGGAAGTCGCCACGCCGTAGTGCGTATAGTCCGGGAATTTTCAAGAAAAATATGAAAGTATAATTAAATCTTAATTAAATCTGTTTTAGATCAGTAGAGAAGAAAATATTTTATTTTCGGGTCCTTGATAAAAGAAAAATTTGTAAATAGTCCCATTTCTTGGAAAAAGTCTTGATCGAGTCAAAAATTGAATAAGTCCTAGTCTCGACCTTGGAAAAATGTAAGGTCAGTTTCTAAATTCTTAAAATTGTTCGAAAATTCAGTTTTCAAAGGGTTTGGGTTGATAGTTTTGGAAATTTTAGTTTGGTCCCTTCTTTTGTCAAAAACGCATTTTCTCGTTCCGAACTTAAAAATTTTAGATCTCACCAACCGGGAGGGCTTTCCATATCATTCAATTTTTAAAATATCATGTATAACAAAAAGGATATTGGGACAAAAACAGTTTTAAAATAGGGTCGGTTTAAGTCCTTTAACTTTTACAAATTCGATTTCTAGTCCAAAAATTCGGTTTTTGCCCTTAAGGGTTTATTTGGTGTTCGTTTGTTATGAAACTTGATCCATGATTTTAAAATTTTATAAAATATGGTTATGTAAATCCCAGGTGTCCGAGACATTTTTTTGAAATTTCATTTTGATCCTTTAAAATTGGAATTTTTACACTTTAGAACCTAAAGTTTATCAAATCAATTTTCTCAACCCAACACCACTTTAACTTTTTAAAATCTCTCAAAATATAAGTTTTTCAGTTTAAGGAAGTCAAAATTTCAAAAATTTCAGAGGGGTCTCTGAACAGTTTTTTAAAAATTCATTTTTGCCCCTTAAAATATTTTCATGTACTACATGCATTTTATGAAAATTATTTGCGTATTTTTGAAAAAATATTCACCCACCTCGTAGTATACTTGTATGAATAACCGTTGTTAAATCTTTTAAGTGAATGCTTCCGCTTAAAAAAATGATTACAAATCATGATTAACATGTTAATATCATGTGCAATGCCGTCGTCTTTGCTATGAACTATAGTTTTATAATATATAAACACGTGTTACAAGGGTAAAGGTGTTACATAATTAGTATAGAAAAACAAATATATATATATATATATAAATTTATATAAAGATGTGATCATAAGAGGAGGATTTTGAAGAAGTTAAAATTCATTTTGACAGTGTTTTAAGGAATAAAATATTATTATTCATATTAGCATATTAAATGAATAAGAAATAATAAATTCGAATAATAGAACAAAAAATTAAAGTTACAAGATAAAAGTTTTATAGAGGAAATGTATGATTTTTATTGAGGTTTGTAATAGTAGGAGAGTTAAGTTCAAAAACCCCATTATTGTTATTATCAATTCAAATAGGTGATCAAGTCATTTAATGGATGATTTTAGATATTTATAATACCAAGTAAACATTGTTAGTAATCATATATGTAATAAATATAATACAAGGTAAATAAACACTATCTTAACAACAATATGTAATTGTCTGAATTTCCATTGTAGCCCTATTCAGTTAAAAATATAGAAGCATATGATTTTTGGAATAACATGTATAATTTTTCTCTCTGATTTTGTTTCCTAGTAAGTTGTAGTCTCACCCTTGGTAATATTATGTATTCAATTTAATTTAATATATAAACATTGCTATATATATTCCATTTAACTTAACACAAAATCTTATTCGACAACTCGTACATAAGTTGAGTTTATCAAACATTCATAGTATACGTCTCTATATAGTCAACTTAGGGAATAACTGGAAAAGCAATCCACATTTTAATATCAACCTTAAGCACATATTTGAATAATTGAGATCATGTATTCCGTACGAATTTAGTGTTCCATCTTCTATCTTAATGGTATTAATATATGTCACGTATACATGATGACATCATGTTTATACACGTGATATTTACACAATTTACAAGAGTATAAGATGAAACACTAAATAGAATAGAGGATCTCAATTGCATATTTGAACTCAATTTCATTTCAACGGAATTGTTGGATCATAAAAGGAATAAGCAATAACAAGCCACACTACAATGCACTTTTGTTTTTGGAATAATTAAAAAAAATTATAGAATAAAGTTTAACTATTTACGAAAAAATCATACATCTTCGTCACTCAACGGGTCGTCAGTCGATGGGTTGTGACTAGACGAGTCACTGATATACCATGTCAATCTCCTACCAAAGCCCCAAATCACCTCCTCAATAACATGGAAGATTTTCGCATCTAGCGTGCAAGTGTCGTGCGTTCCACTTGCAAGGTCAAACACACACACATCGAATTATTCGAAGCTCTACTTCTTGACTTCTCTTCGGAAGATAGACCCTCGCGCACTCAGCAGGGATTGACTAAAATAGTCAAACCAAAGTGATGATAAAATAACTAAAAAATAGTGTAAAAATAGTAATTTAATTATGTAGCAGAAAATATAGTTTTAGTTAAGTTATACTATATTATATATTGACAAAATCTTAATTTAAGAAATAAAGATGAGAATCTTGATAAATTTTGTGCCGTAGACCTATTTTTGGTATATTTTAATTTTTTATCTATATTTAAAAATAAAAATTGTTTTGAAATCTAAAATTGGTTAAAATATTGTATGGGTTGGTGATCAAGTTTTTTTATTTATCCATTCAATTCAATTCTAGGGTTCGAAATTCTATCTTATATTATAATTATATAATACTTTATTATATTACATTAGTGCGACGCATGAGCGATATACTTGTGATGATAAAATTTCTAAAAGATCGACTAACTTAAATGATGATATAAACTTTTACCATAAAGAACCCCTTGTAAACATGTGATGTCTTCATAACCACGATACAACTGCTCTTAGACGATAATGCAATTGTCATTTGGTGCGCTCTATTTTTTTTTATCTTCTCTCACCTCCCTCCTATGAAATTTTAGCTGGAACGGATAAGCACTACGCGAATTTTGTTTAACAATACAAAAAAAAGCCAAAGAAGTTAGAAGGAAAAAATATAAAACTACTCTTATTTCCCATTTGACCCTTTGAAGTAGAACGAGCAAGTTGTATTCTTAATGGTGGTGCACTTGTATTTTCACTTTTGCGCCTTTTCACTTGATCACCATCAGCAATATCATCTGAAGATTCATGAGTGTCTTTAGAGTCTTTTTCGAAACTTCTATTTCGCTTATCACCATGTCCACTTACTTCATGCTCACATTTTTTAACAAAGTAGGACGATGTTTTTTGGTAAAGGCTTTCTTGATCAAATATCGAAACATCGAATCTTGAGTTCCCATTGTATTTGAAGACTAAAATATCATTTTCCACAAGCGAGTGATCTCCAACAAATTCTTCTCAAAAATTTTTGAGAAGCAATATATCTCCATTTGTCACCAAATCTACGTTCCAAACATGCCCGCTTGGACCTCTCAAAGCTACTATTCCAGCCACTTATCTCGTATTCTGTCGACAAACTTTTTTGGGATAGCCTGCATATTTACCAGTAATTTCGTATGAATTTATATTAGAGGTTTAAACTACAGTAACCATTTATGCACAGTCACATGACAACAAATATATTGGAATATTACATATTTGCATTAGTTGCACAATAAATGAATGTTAGTTGCACAACAAATGAACTAAACAACAACATCATTTATTTGGAGTCCAATTTTACCAATTAGATATCCATTAACTCAGGGTAAACACAATTGATTAAAAGTATCTGAATTTATTTATTTAATGCTCTTCTGCGAATTTCAATCATTTTAACTATGGTAAAGAAATACTAACAGTTCAAGAAGGGACAAAACTTTTCTTGTCAAAATAACACCACCAAATAATTCACATTAAATTCGAAAGAAATACTATTAGTCCACACTCGTAGTCTAGTTTATTCATTTTATAAATGAACCACCAAAATAAGTTGTTTTTTCACTGAAATTATACTTGTATTTCATGTGCATATTGGTAATATTTTCAAATATTGAGTAACACCTTACTCTGTTGTACTCATTTTATCTCATTTTATCTCCAATAATATTATTTTGTCATTTTACCCTGTATACTCTGGAAAAATAATCATGTCGCATTTACATATTATTTATAGCAATTATTTTAGAAAATTCTAATTAACAAAGTAATATTTATATTCTTGTGAATTTTTCTACTTAATATTAAACTAAATTAATATTTTATAGCACTTATGTGAAGCTCCGATTTTTTCGAGCGTGTAATTTATTCTTTTTATCGTCTATGTATTTTATTGACTATTTTACCGCGTCAATTTGACGGGTAAATCTTAATAATAAATATATTCTGTATTTAATTTTATTTTTATTTATTACTTGTGATCATGATCATTATTAATTCTATTTCGCATTTATGATCACTTGATTGATCATTATTACTATTTTTGTATTTATTAGTCACCTTAGAATTTTAAGAGACTATTTATTTTAGAGACTTTTACCTTATAGAATTAAGAATTTGATTTAGATTAAGTGATCATGAGACTTATAAGTGATCAAGGAAAGCACTAATTATTTTGGAGATTGATATTATTCATATATTATCATCAAATTTGGGACAAAAAAAATATGGAATTACCACTATGCCCCTAGGTGGACGGCAATGAGGATAATTTTGGTGTAGAAATGCCACCCAACTCTTGTGAAGCCCCGATTTTTCCGAGCTATTAATTGATCCTTATTGTCGTTTATACTTTTGATCGACTATTTTCCCGCGTCATTTTGACGGGTAATTATTAATAATATATACATTTTGTATTTTATTTCATTTTATTTAATTACTTGTGATCATGATCTTTATTAATTCTATTCCTCATTTATGATCACTTGATTGATCATTATTACTATATTTGTATTTATTAGTCACCTTAGAATTTTAAGAGACTATTTATTTTATAGACTTTTACCTTATAGAATTAAGAATTTGATTTAGATTAAGTGATCATGAGACTTACAAGTGATCAAGGAAATCACTAATTGTTTTGGAGATTGATATATTTCATCTATTATCATCAAATTTGGGACAAAAAAAAAAATGGAATTACCATAATACCCTTGAAGTGGACGGCCAACATGGATATTTTGGAGTAAAAATATCATCCAACTCTTGTACACCTACACCATATATTAGTCATCTTGTGTATAATTATACCATTAATTCAAACATTATACACATCATCTCTCACATCACTTCTTTAATATTTTTTTTGCCAACATGTTGGAAGTCTTCCAACATTCCATTCAAACCAAGTCTTGCCCATACCTTTGACCTTCAAATTGTCTCCCATGCATGAGGCAAAATGCAAGACACAAATTGAAAAAATTCCTCTCCCCCTCTCTCACTAGGTGGACGGCCATGAGGGCCATTTTGTGCCAAAATTCCATTTCATTTTTATCACTAACACATTCATCTCCTACACAAATCCTCCTCCTTCTCTCTAAAAACTCCCAACTTCTCTCTACTCTTCTTCTTATTTTCTTCTTCTATACTTAGAAAATTTTTCAACATTTTCCTCCTTATACTCCATAAAAATCGAACCAAACTATACCAAGGTAAGAAATTTTATCTTCAATCCATTTTTGATATCACATTGTTCATCTCTTCCACCTTCTTAACTTAAGTTTGAATTTGGTTTGGAGGTACATTTAGAAGACTTTGATGATTAGAGCTTGACAACATTTTTGAAGAAGGACCTCAAGCTTGAAGAGAAACTAGTAGAGGAATTTAGACTACAAGGTAAGAATTGAGTACTAGACCCCTTCTTTCCTACTCTTTCTATTTTTTTCAAATTTTAACACCCCTTTTTTATTTTTGAGATATAGGGGCTGACCTTAGGTGATTTTGGAGTTGAGCCAAAATTTCCAATTTTCAAGCTTCAACTAGTCTCTAAACACCTACTACACAAGGTAAAGTGTAGTCCTTCTCCTTTTCTTATTTCTTTCTTTTTATCCTTAATTTTTCTCTCATTTTTCTAACTTCAAATTTTTGATATTTCTTGACTTAGGGGCTGACCTAAGAAGCCTCATCCAAAATTTGTGAAATTATCCTTTTATTTCACAATTTCCAATTTTAAGGTGGGTGGAAAAATATTTTCCAACTTTTAGGTGTTTTGATTAAATGCATGTAGAAAATTTGATCATGAGCCTTGAGATATATAATCTATGTATTGCATGTCAATTTTATGTATCAAGTCATGAAAATTCTCAAGACTTGCTCAAAATTACTATTTATTAAATTTTAGGTGCATACATGTACACTTTAATGTCCTATTTGATGAATTCTTGTATGTATTGGGCATGCATGTGTATGATCTTTAAAATCTATGTTTTGGATGCCTTATAACCTGGAAAAGTCGAGCATAATTGATTAAATTTCAATTTTGGACTTAAAAATGTAAAAATGGAAAGTTGGTGGACTAAATTACAAGAAAATAAAAGTTAAAGGACCCCTCTGCAAATTTCGAAATTTGGGACTGTACTAAGGTTCAAAAATGACTTTTGGACATTTTAATAAAGTTTTAAGAGTTTTTAGATAAATAACATCAACCTTTAAAAGCCCAATGACCAGATTGTAAAATTTTGTAAGTTTAAGGGCTACTTTGAAATTTTTAAAACTGTACCAGACCTAAACTTTAAAATTTGAAATTTTTACTCTTAAGGTACTGGGAATGACATATTTTAAAGGTGTTCCAAAATCCCAAGTGGTTAGGGCTTGGAAAACAATTTTTCTAAAATTGAGGGACTAATGTGTAAAATACTAAACTTGAGGACCCAAATGAAATTTCCAGGACTTATGCAGCCCATGCACCTGAAAATACTAACTTAACTATAACTTAATTATATTTTGGACCCAAGGTTCAAATTTCATAATAATTGGACCCCTAAAAGCCTTAAAGGCAATTATTTCAAAATGGGACAAAAATGATATTTTCAAAAGTTAAAGGACCTACACATATTTATTTTAAAAACTGCTTTTGTCCCAATATCCTACTAACCTTAGTGACATTTTCCAACTGGAATCACATTAAAAGCCCTTCCGGTTTGTGAGTTCCGAATTTTTAAAACTTAAGGTCCAAATTGACAATTTTTACAAATTTGGGGCCAATGTGAGAATTTTACAAAATATCGACCTCAAAATTTTAAAACCCTGAATCTCTGGACAATTTGGAGATTTTAGGAACTGACCTCTTAATTTTGCAAGGTCGGGATATTTATTTATTCAATTTTTAACCCCAAAAGTGTTAGTTTTTACAAAATGGGGCTAAATTAAAATTTTTCTTTTATAAAGGACCTAACTCAAATTATTTTCTCTTTTACTAAAATAGCCCTGGACCCTCTGACTTGGAGATTTAATTAAAGTATTTTACTTTTCCAAAAACCCTTGACTTATCGGATCAATTTGACCGATTAATAACGATCGCGGAGCGACTTCCTCGCCTTGCGATTTTGAATCTATAACGGGACTCATGTTCCACCTAATCTTTCAAGATATCGAAGATTTCTTATCCTTCCGACGATCATCTTCATCCAAATACTCCACCAACGCCATAATTGCCACTCGCGTTTTTCAAAAATTTTCCTAAAATCGCTTCCTGAATCAATAATACTCATTGCCTTGGTTGATCGCTTGTACTTGTAATTACTTTCTGCTGAGTCAAATTGGTGTGTCGAGCTCACCTGATCGGAATGGATACGCTGGAGATGGAACCGAGCAGCTCGGCCGCTATTCCACTCTTCCGCCCCATCGTCCTAATCCCGCAACTGAGGGACGGAGTTTGTCCAAGGGAAGCGGGTCGTAGTACTTGAGGTATAATCATGATTATGACTGATCCGAGCCTTGCAAGCTCCACTGTGGATTTTGTCTTTGCCTACGGAGCGATAAGGTGCCGGGTCTTGGACCATACTTGACCGGGAGTTACAAGGAAGAACGAAGGAATCGCTGTCGATCCACACGATTCCGGAGTTATCGGACCCGTTTTGGTTGGCGTTACATTTCCGTACGCAACCGCTACCTGTTTTGCATTGGTTGGTGCTACAAATCCGTACGCAACCATTATTTGCCTTGCATTGGGATTGGCGTTACACTTCCGTATACAATCCTACCTGTCTTGAATGAATCACATAGTGCCTGTGTGACCATGAACTATTTTCCTGAACTGTATAAGTATATTATTTAAATATTTTATCACGACGCTTGCGAACTGTGTGTGAATCCATGCATCATACTCACGCGTTTTTCATATAATCTGTTTTCTCACATTAACTATATTGCGCCACACTTGCACACGATCACCCCATCCACTGAGATTTCTGTCTCATCCCCACCTATTTTCTAACCTTAGATGAGGATTTCGTTGAACATGCTGAACCGGCTCTGGATTGAGACCTTGTACTCCGCTTATTTGGATTTACTATTTCTTGTTGTTGATTGGACTCTTTTCTTATGTTGTTGTCGGACTTTTGTATTGATTCTTTAAGTTGACTTTAAGTTGCTATATTTTGTTGATTTCCGGGTGGTAAAATGGATTATGGATTGTAGATCGTAAGTTATATTCGTATTTGTTATTTATTTCATTGCTATTTAGACTCTGTCTCATTGGGTTCTCGTTGATATTTGTCCGACTTTGTTTGGTTATTGTATTTAAGTTGTGGATCGTTCGTCGCGTCCCGTTTGGGGCGTGATGATTAGAGTGGTATCGAGCTCGGCTAGTAAGATGGAAACTTACACCGAGGCGACCCGACAGACCCTTGGTCCGTGTTTTGGGTAGTACCGCGACTTGACCAATTAAGTGTGAATTCGATTTCAAATTGGCATAGAACCGTCTTACTTGTCTTGGGTAGTACCACGACTTGACCAGATTAGAATGCATTTTTGAGATTTCATAGTCATACTTGTCTTGACTTAGTTGATTCTTGATCGATTTCCTTATTCATTCTTTCCTTATTCTCTCCTTATCTTTCCTCTACCTTTGACTGATCCGCCTTAGTTTTGTTTTTATCGGGGATGGAGCCGACGCCGCCTACATGGTGGGATGTATTCCATGCCCGTCTTTGAGCGGAATATTACCGGCACGATGATCCATTGGCACCGGAAAGTGAACGCGCGACCACGAACTAGCCCGGAGCGCCAACGCACAGGGACTGACTCAGCGCTTGGCGATGAGCCAAGATGAGAAGAACGAGCTGACTACTGTCATCAAGGACCGCGATAACACCATAAGAGCGCGGGAGGACCAAATACAGAGTATCCAGGAGCGCTTGGATAACATGCGGGAGAAGATGAAGAGGACAAGTGACGGCCGCCAGAAATGGGAGATTGACGCCCGCCTATCCCGTGGCACCGTTGAGCGCTTGGAGGAGACCCTCATCAAGCAAATGACAGTCATAGAGGACCTTACACAGGCCCTAGCTCAGAGAGACGCCGCACTAGAGGCTGCTTTAGCAGCTAATGCTCAGCCATTGCCACCGCCCGAGGCGGAGCCTGTACCTGATGCCGAGGAGGATCCCGAGGAGGATCCAGTCGACATTGGAGAGCCGGAGGCACTCGAGGCTGCTCCACTCGATGAGGCTCAGGGATTCGAGCAGTGGTTGGACTTCGTGGATTGGCCCGAGGTTGAGGCGCCACCTCAGCCCGACCCAGCCCCGATTATAGACATAGCTGCGAGCGACGATGATGGCGATCTCACTGATTAGTTAGCAGATTGTCAGTTTGTACTTTTGTTGTTGTAGTCGTGTATTCCAGTGTTGTACCTTACTTTCTTTTGTACTAGATTCGGATGTATTTTTGGTTCCGATGTATCTGACTTAGTAATTCTGCTGTTGTACTTTGGGTGTAATCAAATTTTACATTAATGGATATGCCTCTTGCTATTTATTCAGTGTATTGTGTTTGATGTTACTTTGCCTGTGATATTCCTTGCTTTACGCGAATAATTATTGTATTCATTTACTCGCGAATCGCAACTAACGCTTCAAGATAAAGAATGGCAGAACATCGAGGACGTGGGAGACCTCGTCGCGTTCCACGAGGAGACGATAATGTACCCAGGGATCGGGTACCCTCTCCAGAATTACCACCACCTCCTCCACCTGCTGCAGAGACAATCGACCACACAATCCTTACAAAGAAATCTTGGTTTTTATGAGGCAATGTGCGAGCCTCAACCCCGTGCTTCCGAACTTGCCAGAGAGGCGAACGATCGCACGTTGGAGCGATTCCTGTGGTTCGACCCACCAACCTTCTTGGGAGAGCCGGACAATGTGAAAGAAGAAGAATGGATAGAGAAACGGAGAATATCTTCAATGCTCTTCAATACTCCGACGAGAAGAGAGTCACACTTGCTTTGTATTTAAATGCCTGAATCATTTTTTAGAGACCGTGGAGGAGGGCGTTTGAAAGGAGATGGGAACAAGACCGAGTAGTAAAAACATGGGGAAATTTCTTGGCTGAGTTCAATGAACAATATATTCCACGAGGTTGTGAAAGAAGCACGCCGAGATGAATTTCACAGTTGAGGCAAGGAATCGATCGTAGCTCAAGATCACGAGTCCGAGTTTCACCGATTGTCCAAGTATGCTCTGGGACAATCAAGATCTTGAAGAGGATAAGCTTTACAAGTTCACTCGAGGATTGAAACTAGAACTTCGAAACAATCGTTGATCTGTTGAATCGGCAACCTACTCGGCCATGCGAAAAGGCAAACTCCGCATTGAGTCGGGATCAACCGTATTGGGCCATTCAAGAAAAATAGGCCATCGAACAGTTTTAAGAGGACAACGTGGGACAACCATATAAACCGCCCTAAGTTTGAAGGGACCGATTAACAAAACAGACAAGGAAAGAGACGAGTGCAAGGAAAGCGGGTCAAGAGTGTGCACATTGCCGTAAAATCGGGACATACCGCCAACAATCATTGGCGTAAACAAGGAAGGTGTTTGCGCTGTGGTAGTAATCGCACCACCGCAAGATTGCCCGGCACGATGACCGAACTAAGCAGACGCAACCGCAGGCCGAAATGGCCAGGGTAATCGGGCGAGGATGCCCGCCGAGCATTTGCACTAGCCGCGAGACAGAGGCTCCGGAGGCAACGGATGTGGTGGAAGGTACGCTTCTAGTATCTAACCACTACGCTAAAATATTGTTCGACCCTGGATCAACGCATTCATTTGTTGCACCGCATTTTGTACACAAACTGCATGCATGCATGGAACATATGCCTATATGTTTAGAAGTGTCAACTCCTATGGGTGCAAGTCGGATAACATATATTATCTATAATGCATGCGAAGTTAAGATTGTTGAGATAAACTTTTCTACCGATTTGATCTTATTACCCATATCCGAATACGACGTGATATTGGGAATGAATCTGTTATCTGCACACCATGCACAAATGGACCGCCATAACAAGTCCATTAAGCTATGTGATCCCTTTAAAACCCGAAGTGGAGATTTCGGGAAGGGCACGAGTTAAGATTGCCCCAATCATTTCAAAGAAATGAAAGCGAGAAGAAGCGATCACTAGAGGAGCTCGAGGGTACTTGGCGTTTGTAATTAACAAACCCAAGGTTGAGACACAAATCAACCAAGTACTGTAGTATCGTAATACGGATGTATTTCCACAAGAACTCACCACTTTGTCCCCTCCGGATAGGGAAGTCGAGTTCACCATCGAGGTGTTGTCGGGGGTGACCGATTGCCGAACACCGTATAGAATGGCTCCTCTTGAGTTACAAGAGTTGAAAACGCAATTACAAAAACGATGGATGTGGGATTTATCCGACCGAGTGCGTCTCCGTGGGGAGCACTGTCTTTGTTCGTCAAAAGAAGGATGGCACATTAAGACTATGTATAGATTATTGTGGACTTAATAGTGTGACCATCAAGAACAAATATCCCCTCCCGAGGATAGACGAACTATTTGATCAACTTCAAGGAGCAACGGTGTACTCGAAGTTTGACTTACAGCAAGGATATTATCAACTGGAGATCCGCGAAGGAGACATTTCCAAACCTGCATTTCAAACTCGATATGGACACTACGAGTTTGTAGTGATGCCTTTCGTCCGACGAATGCACCAAAGCAAAGATTTATGGACCTGATGCATCGAGTCTTCCAACCTTATTTGGATCAATTCGTAGTGATATTCATTGATGACATGCTCGTATACTCTAAGTCTAGAGAAGAGCACGAACGTCATCTGAAAATTGTTTTAGAGACACTACGAGAGCATAAGCTGTATGCCAAATTCAAAGTGTGAATTTTGGCTTAGTGATGTCGCGTTCTTGGGACACATAGTATCGATCTTTGGGATTGCGGTGGATCCTTCAAGGTGCGGGCGGTGGTTGAATGGAGACAACCCGAGTCATAACGAAATCGGGAGTTTCTAGGACTAGCCGGATATTATCGAAGATTTGTCCAGATTTTTCAAGATAGCCGGACCACTCACTCGACTAACCCGGAAGCAAGTCAAGTTTGAGTGGAATGACAAGTGCGGGCGAGTTTCAAGAGTCAAGAAAAGCGACTTACTACGGCTCAATCTTAGCCCTTCCAAAGGGAAGAAAAACTTTGTCGTCTCTGTGATGCATCAAAAGAAGGACTAGGAGCAAGTGCTCATGCAAGAAGGAAAAGTTATCGCTTATGCATCACGAAAGCTCAAGCCGTATGAGGCCAATTATCCAACGCATGACTTGGAATTGGCGGCAATAGTGTTTGCGTTGAAGAAATGGAGACACTATCTCTACGGAGCAATATTCACGGTTTTCACAGACCATAAGAGCTTGGAGTACCTATTCTCTCAGAAAGACCTCAATCTGAGACAACAGAGATGGATGGAGTTGATTGAGGACTATCACTTTGATATTCAATACCATCCCGGGAAAGCTAACGTCGTAGCGGACGCTCTAAGCAGAACGGCCAGCTTAGCCAGACTTATGATTCGAGAGTGGGAATCATTAGAAGAGCTGAGCAATTGGAATCTAACAAGAACCAATACTCAGATTTCATGTGCTAACATTTCGGTTAAACCCGAACTGCTAAATGAGATCAAAGAAGTGCAAGGGAAAGATGCACATCTTCAAAAACTGAAGGAGAATATACTTAAAGGAGAGAGATCAGAATTCTCGGTACCTGAAGATGGAGTTATCAGATTCCGGAATCGAGTGTGTGTACCGAATGACGAGCAAATTAGTAATAAAATCCTAACAGAGGCACATCGTTCAAAATACACTATACATCCTGAGGAAACAAGATGTATAAGGATTTGAAAAGGAGTTATTGGTGGGTAAACATGAAAAACCAGGTAGCGAGTTCGTTGCGAGATGTTTAACTTGTCAACGAGTAAAAGCGAAACACCAACGACCATCCGGTTTACTACAACCGTTGAGAATTCCCGAGTGGAAATGGGAACACATAACGATGGACTCCGTGACGGATCTACCAAGGACCAGAGGAAGCCATGATGTTATTTGGGTAGTTGTAGACCGACTCACGAAATCTGCACACTTTTTACCCATCAAGAAAACCGATAGCTTGCGAAACTTGCACAAACTTATATCCGAGAAATCATTCGACCGCATGGAGTACCACCGACATAGTATCCGACAGAGACCCGAGGTTTGTCTCCAGTTTTGAAGTGCTCGCACGAGGAATTGGGTACCTCGCTAAGTTTCAAAGACATCAAAGACATCCACAAACCGATGGACGATCTAAGCGAATAATTCAAACCCTTGAAGATATGTTTGCGAGCCAAAGACATTGGATTTTCAAGGAAGTTGGGATTCACACTTACCATTAGCCGAGTTCACCTACAATAATGATTATCAAGCCACAATTGGGATGGCACCCTACGAGGCATTATATGGGCGAAAATGTAGATCCCCACTACACCGGGGAGATTGACGACCAATGGACTCGAAAGAGAAACGAAAGCCATCCTCAATTCCAAAGGTCGACTTAGTCCAGGAGGCCATGGAGAAGGTCAAGCTGATCAAGGAGCGGATTCGCACAGCTCAGAGCCGCCAAAAAGGATTTGGAATTTGAAGTCGGTGATGAAGTATTTCTCGGACTCTCACCACGGAAAGGATTGATCAATCCGAAGAAGGGAGGCAAGTTGAGTCCGAGATATGTTGGACTTTACAAGATTTTACAAAGGATCGGGAAATTAGCCTACCGACTCGAGTTACCAGCACCATATGCGGGAATGCACGATGTATTCCACGTATCGAGATTGAAGAAGTATCAACCAGATCCCGAGCATATCATCACTCGAGATACTCCTCCTCTAATAGAAAATCTATCCTACACCGAGAGGCCGATCCGGATCATTTATCAGCAGATACGACAGTTGCGTAAGAGAGAAATTCCGATGGTTAAAGTGGTGTGGCGAACCACAACCAAGACGAAGACGCAACGTGGGAGAAGGAAGAAGACATGAGGAATCAATATCCAGAACTATTCTGAAGAGAATTTGGGGACCAAATTCTTTTAAGGAGGGGAGGATGTGAAGCCCCGATTTTTCCGAACTATTAATTGATCCTTATTGTCGTTTATACTTTTGATCGACTATTTTACCGCGTCATTTTGACGGGTAATTATTAATAATATATACATTTTGTATTTTATTTCATTTTATTTAATTACTTGTGATCATGATCTTTATTAATTATATTCCTCATTTATGATCACTTGATTGATCATTATTACTATTTTTGTATTTATTAGTCACCTTAGAATTTTAAGAGACTATTTATTTTAGAGACTTTTACCTTATAGAATTAAGAATTTGATTTAGATTAAGTTATCATGAGACTTACAAGTGATCAAGGAAATCACTAATTATTTTGGAGATTGATATATTTCATCGATTATCATCAAATTTGGGACAAAAAAAAATATATGGAATTACCATAATACCCTTGAAGTGGACGGCCAACATGGATATTTTGGAGTACAAATATCATCCAACTCTTGTACACCTACACCATATATTAGTCATCTTGTGTATAATTATACCATTAATTCAAACATTATACACATCATCCCTCACATCACTTCTTTAATATTTTTTTTTGCCAACATGTTGGAAGTCTTCCAACATTCCATTCAAACCAAGTCTTGCCCATACCTTTGACCTTCAAATTGTCTCCCATGCATGAGGCAAAATGCAAGACACAATTTGAAAAAATTCCTCTCCCCCTCTCTCACTAGGTGGACGGCCATGAGGGCCATTTTGTGCCAAAATTCCATTTCATTT
The DNA here is from genome assembly GCA_016081115.2 of Rehmannia glutinosa. Lineage (NCBI taxonomy): Eukaryota > Viridiplantae > Streptophyta > Magnoliopsida > Lamiales > Orobanchaceae > Rehmannia > Rehmannia glutinosa. Next base: position 94,827,681 of record CM071926.1, read on the forward strand.
TTATCACTAACACATTCATCTCCTACACAAATCCTCCTCCTTCTCTCTAAAAACTCCCAACTTCTCTCTACTCTTCTTCTTATTTTCTTCTTCTATACTTAGAAAAATTTTCAACATTTTCCTCCTTATACTCCATAAAAATCGAGCCAAACTATACCAAGGTAAGAAATTTTATCTTCAATCCATTTTTTAAATCACATTGTTCATCTCTTCCACCTTCTTAACTTAAGTTTGAATTTGGTTTGGAGGTACATTTAGAAGACTTTGAAGATTAGAGCTTGACAACATTTTTGAAGAAGGACCTCAAGCTTGAAGAGAAACTAGTAGAGAAATTTAGACTACAAGGTAAGAATTGAGTACTAGACCCCTTCTTTCCTACTCTTTCTATTTTTTTCAAATTTTAACACCCCTTTTTCATTTTTGAGAAATAGGGGCTGACCTTAGGTGATTTTGGAGTTGAGCCAAAATTTCCAATTTTCAAGCTTCAACTAGTCTCCAAACACCTACTACACAAGGTAAAGTGTAGTCCTTCTCCTTTCCTTATTTCCTTTTTTTATCCTTAATTTTTCTCTCATTTTTCTAACTTCAAATTTTTGATATTTCTTGACTTAGGGGTTGACCTAAGAAGCCTCATCCAAAATTTGTGAAATTATCCTTTTATTTCACAATTTCCAATTTTAAGGTGGGTGGAAAAATATTTTCCAACTTTTAGGTGTTTTGATTAAATGCATGTAGAAAATTTGATCATGAGCCTTGAGATATATATAATCTATGTATTGCATGTCAATTTTATGTATCAAGTCATGAAAATTCTCAAGAGTTGCTCAAAATTACTATTTATTGAATTTTAGGTGCATGCATGTACACTTTAATGTTCTATTTGATGAATTCTTGTATGTATTGGGCATGCATGTGTATGATCTTTAAAATCTATGTTTTGGATGCATTATAACCTGGAAAAGTCGAGCATAATTGATTAAATTTCAATTTTGGACTTAAAAATGTAAAAATGGAAAGTTGGTGGACTAAATTGCAAGAAAATAAAAGTTAAAGGACCCCTCTGCAAATTTCGAAATTTGGGACTGTACTCAGGTTAAAAATGACTTTTGGACATTTTAATAAAGTTTTAAGAGTTTTTAGATAAATAAAATCAACCTTTAAAAGCCCAAGGACTAGATTGTAAAATTTTGTAAGTTTAAGGGCTACTTTGCAATTTTTAAAACTGTACCAGACCTAAACTTTAAAATTTGAAATTTTTACTCTTAAGGTACTGGGAATGACATATTTTAAAGGTGTTCCAAAATCCCAAGTGGTTAGGGCTTGGAAAACAATTTTTCTAAAATTGAGGAACTAATGTGTAAAATACTAAACTTGAGGACCCAAATGAAATTTCCAGGACTTATGCATCCCATGCACCTGGAAACACTAACTTAACTATAACTTAATTATATTTTGGACCCAAGGTTGAAATTTCATAATAATTGGACCCCTAAAAGCCTTAAAGGCAATTATTTCAAAATGGGACAAAAATGATATTTTCAAAAGTTAAAGGACCTACACATATTTATTTTAACAACTTCTTTTGTACCAATATCCTACTAACCTTAGTGACATTTTCCAACTGGAATCACATTAAAATCCCTTCCGGTTTGTGAGTTCCAAATTTTTAAAACTTAAGGTCCGAATTGACAATTTTTACAAATTTGGGGCCAATGTGAGAATTTTACAAAATCTCGACCTCAAAATTTTAAAAACCTGAATCTCTGGACAATTTGGAGAATTTAGGAACTGACTTCCTAATTTTTCAAGGTCGGGATATTTATTTATTCAATTTTTAACCCCAAAAGTGTTAGTTTTTACAAAACGGGGCTAAATTACAAATTTTCTTTTATAAAGGACCTAACTCAAATTATTTTCTCTTTTACTGAAATAGCCCTGGACCCTATGACTTGGAGATTTATTTAAAGTATTTTACTTTCCAAAAAACCCTTGACTTATCGGATCAATTTGACCGATTAATAATGATCGCGGAGCGACTTCCTCGCCTTGCGATTTTGAATCTATAACGGGACTCATGTTCCACCTAATCTTTCAAGATATCGAAGATTTCTTATCCTTCCGATGATCATCTTCATCCAAATACTCCACCAACGCCATAATTGCCACTCGCGTTTTTCAAAAAATTTCCTAAAACCGCTTCCCTGAATCAATAATACTCGACTGCCCGGTTGACTGCTTGTACTTGTAATTAATTTCCTGCCTGAGTCAACTTGGTGTGTCGAGCTCACAGTCGGAATGGATACGTCGGGGATGGAACCGGGCAGCTCGGTTGCTATTCCAATCTTCCGCCCCATCGTCCTAATCCCGCAATCGAGGGACGGAGTTTGTCGAGGGAAGTGGGTCGTAGTACTTGAGGTATAGTCATGATTATGACGGATCCGAGCCTTGCAAGCTCCACTGTGGATTTTGTCTTTGCCTACGGAGCGATAAGGTGCCGGTCTTGGAGCATACTGACTGGGGAGTTACAAAGAAGAACGAAGGAATCGCTGTCTGATCCACACGATTCCGGAGTTATCGGACCCATTTTTGTTGGCGTTACATTTCCGTATGCAACTGCTACCTGTTTTGCATTGGTTGGCGCTACAAATTCGTACGCAACCATTATTTGCCTTGCATTGGGATTGGCGTTACACTTCCGTACGCAATCCTACATGTCTTGAATGAATCACATAGTGCCAGTGTGACCATGAACTATTTTCCTGAACTGTATAAGTATATTATTTAAATATTTTATCACGACGCTTGCGAACTGTGTGTGAATCCATGCATCATACTCACGTGTTTTTATATAACTGTTTTCTCACATTAACTATATTGCGCCACACTTGCACACGATCACCCCATCCACTGAGATTTCTGTCTCATCCCCACCTATTTTCTAACCTTAGATGAGGATTTCGTTGAAGATGCTGAACCGGCTCTGGATTGAGACATTGTACTCCGCTTGCTAGATTTACTATTTCTTGTTGTTGATTGGACTCTTTTCTTATGTTGTTGTCGGACTTTTGTATTTCATTCCATTCCAGTTTGTAACTGAAGGGCGTAGGACCCTTTGACTTTAAGTTGCTATATTTTGTTGATTTCCGGTTGTAAAATGGATTATGGATTGTATCGTAAGTTGTATTCGTACTTTCTGTTATTTATTTCCGCTGCTATTTAGACTCTGTCTCATTGGGTTCTCGTTGATATTTGTCTGGACTGTTTGGTTATTGTATTTAAGTTGTGGATCGTTCGTCGCGTCCCATTTGGGGCGTGACAACTCTTGTACATATACACCTTATGTAGCCATCTTGTGTATAATTACACCATTAATTCAAATATTATACACATTATCTTATACACCAATTCTTTATTACTATTTTTCCCAACATCTTCCCACTTAACCAACATTCTTCTCAAATATTCCCCAACACCATTCAAACCCATACTTTGACTTGCATTTTATCTCCCATGCAAGAAGCAAATTACAAGCTTCAAAAATTTTCTCCTTCTCTCTCTCCCTAGCACACGGCCACAAGGCCAATTTTTACAAAAATCTGGTTAAAACTTTTTACCAACACATTCTAATATTCAAACTAATTCTCCTCCTTCTCTCTAAACAATCTCCCTCTCTCTCTCTAAAATTCATTCATATCTTCAAATCTTCAAACACAACTCCTTTATATCTTCAAATCTTCAAACACCAATTCTTCATATCTTCAAACGTTCAAGAACCATTTCTTCACATCTTCAATATCTTCAAACACAAGCCCTTCACTTCTTCAAGCATACCTTCATACCTTCAAGAACATCTTCTTAATATCATCAAACACTCATTCTTTCTTCAAACATCTAAACAAAAACAAACATTCTTCCTACTTAAATCAAAAAAAAATTCGAACCCCCTATCTCTAAGGTAAGAAATTTCATTCCTCAATTCAACTTGATATCTTACAACTCATCACCTTCTCTTCTTAATTTAAGTTTGAAATTTTGATTTTGAGGTACTTAGAAGACTACTTGAAGACATGCATACATAGTGGTCAATTTAGAAGACTTGAAGAATAATTGTTAGAGAAATTGGACTACAAGGTAAGATTTGGACACTAGAACCCTTCTCTCTTCTTCTTCCTATTTTCTTCAAATTTTAACACCCCTTTTTCATTTTTGAGAAATAGGGGCTGACCTTAGGTGATTTTGAAGGTGAACCAAAAATTCCAAAGTTGAAGCTTCAACTAGTTCCATTTCACTTACTACACAAGGTAAAGTGTAGTATTTCCAATTTTCTTATCTTCTTCTTTTTCTTCTTAATTTTTCACTCATTTTCCTAACTCTAAATTTTTGATATTTCTTGACTTAGGGGCTGACCTAAGTAACCTCATACCAAGTTGTGAAATTTATCCTTTTTATTTCACAACTCTCCAAATTTAAGGTGGGTAGAAAAATCCTTTCAACTTCTAGGTGCTTTTGTAAAATGCATGTAGTGTTTTGATCATGAGCACTTGAGATATATATATTTTATGTATTGCATGTCAATTTTATGTACCAAGTTATGAAATTTCTCAAATGTTGCTCAAAAATGCTATTTATTGAAATTTAAGTGCATGCATGTACAATTTAATGTTCTATTTGAGGAATTCTTGTATGAATTGGACATGCATGTGTATGATATTTGAAATCCATATTTTGGATGACTTATAACTTGGACAAGTCGAACATAATTGATTAAATTTTAATTTTTGGACTTAAAATGCAAAAATAGAAAGTTGGTGGACTCAATTGCAAGAAAATAAAACTTAAGGGACCCCTGTGCAAATTTCGAATTTTGGGACTGTACCAGTTTCAAAAATGACTTTTGGAAATTTTAATAAAGTTTTAAGAGTTTTAAGATAAATAAAATCAACCTTTAAAAGCCCAAGGACTAGATTGTAAAATTTGAGAAGTTTTAGGGCTACTTTGCAATTTTCGAAACTGTACCAGACCCTAATTTTAAAATTTGAAATTTTCACTCTTAAGGGACTGGAAATGACTTATTTTAAGAGTATTCCAAAAATCTAAGTGTTTAGAGCTTGGAAAGTAATTTTACTAAAATTGAGGGACTCAAATGAAATTTCCAGGATTTATGCAGCCCATGCACCTGGAAATACTAATTTAACTATAACGTAATTATATTTTGGACCCAAAGTTAAAATTTCATAACAACTGGACCCCTAAAAGCCTTAAAGACATTTATTTCAAAATGGGACAAAAATCAAATTTTCAAAAGTTAAGGGACCTATACTTATTTCTTTTTAAAACTGTTTTTGTCCCAATTTCCTACTAACCTTAGTAACATTTTTCAACTGGAATCACATTAAAATCCCTTCCGGTTTGTGAGTTCCGATTATTTTAAACTTAAGGCCCGAAATGACAATTTTAACAAATTTGGGGCCAATGTGAGAATTTTATAAAAACTCGGCCTCAAAACTTTAAAACCCTGAATCTCTGAACAATTTAGAGATTTTAGGAACTGACCTCATAATTTTTCAAGGTCGGGATATTTATTTATTCAATTTTTAACCCCAAATGTATTGGATTTTACAAAATGGGGCTAATTGTAAATTTTCTTTTTTATCAAGGACCTAACTCAATTTATTTTCCTTTTACTAAAACAGCCCTGGACCCTCTGACTTTAATTATTAATTAAAATATTGTATTTTCTCAAAAATCCCTTGACTTATCAGATCGTCTTGACCGATTAATACCCGATCGCGGGGCGACTTCCTCGTATTGCGATTTTGAATCTATAACGGGACTTATGTTCCAACTAATATTTCAAGATATCGAAGATTGCTTATCCTTCCGATAATCATCTTCATCCAAATAGCTCCACCAACGCCATAATTGTCACTCGCGTTTTTCGAAAATTTTCCTGAACTACTTCCCTGAATCAATAATACTCGACTGCCTGGTTGACTACCTGAACTTGTTTTTACTTTCCTGCCTCAGTCAACTTGGTGTGTCGAGCTCACAGTCAGAATGGATACATCGGGGATGGAACCGGGCATCTCGGCTTCTATTCCACTCTCTGGCCCCATCGTCCTAATCCCGCAACTAAGGGACGGAGTTTGTCCAAGGGAAGCGGGTCGTAGTACTTGAGGTATAATCATGATTATGACAAATCCGAGCCTTCCTAGCTCCACTGTGGATTTTGTCTTTGCCTATGCAGCGATAAGGTGACAAGTCTTGGACCATCTTACTCGGGGAGTTACAAGGAAGAACGAAGGAATCGCTATCTGATCCATACAGTTCTGGAGTCAATCGGACCCGTTTGGTTGGCGCTACAAATCCGTACGCAACCGCTACTTGTATTGCATTGGTTGGCGCTACAAATCCGTACGCAACCATTATTTGTCTTGCATAGGATTGGCGTTACATTCCGTACGCAATCTTACCTATCTTGCCTGAATCACATAGAGATTGTGTGACCACGAACTGTTTTCTTAAACTGTATAAGTATATTACTTAAATATTTTATCCCGACGCTTGTGGACTGTGTGTGAATTCATGCATCATATCTCACGCGTTTTCATACAACTGTTTCTCACATTAATTATATATCGCCACACTTGCACACGATCACCCCATCCACTGAGATTTCTGTCTCATCCCCTCCTGTTTTCTAACCTTTAGATGAGGACCTTGTGGAACATGTTGAACCTACCACGGACTGAGCTTATGTGCTCCACTTGTTGGACTTACTATCTTTTATTGTTGATGTTACTGGACTTGTTTCTTGTATTTGTTGTTAGACTCTTTTATTCCCTTTTCATTCTGGTCTGTAATATAAGGGCGTAGGACCCTTGACTATTTTGTTGTTATCTTTAGTTGTTCTCGGGGATGTAATTCGGATTTTTGTTGGACTGTAAGTTGTAACTCGTACTTGTTCTTTATTTCCGCTTCTATTTGACTCTGTTCCATTGGGATTTCGTTTATATTGTCTAGACTATTTGGTTCACTTGTATTTAAGTTGTGGATCGTCGTCGCGTCACGTCTGGGGCGTGACAGTTAGAGTGGTATCAGAGCTAGGCTAGTAAGATGGAAACTTACACCGAGCTGACCCAGGATAGGACCCTCGGTCTGTGTTTTTGGTAGTACCGCGACTTGACTAATTAGTGTGAAATCGATTTCAATTAGCTTAGAACCGTATTATTGAGATTTAGACTAAGTTAGAACGTATACTTGGAGATTCCATAGTCATACTTATTTTGACTTAGTTGACTCTTGTCTGACTTTCTCTATTCATTCTTTCCTTATTCCTCCTTATCTTTCCTTTACCTTTGTCTAATCCGTCTTAGTTGTGTTTGACCAGGATGGATCCAGCGCCCCTGACCTGGTGGGATGTAGTTGAGGCCCGTGTTGAGCGGGACTACTATAAGGCGTTAAAGCTATATTGGCACCAAGCATCTCTTCGGGCCAATTCCGAGCTAACTGGGGAACATCACCGCACTGGCGAACTAGGACACCTCCTGGCGAAGAGCCAAGAGGAGAAGAATAACCTTACTCTCCTTGCTAAGGATCGCAAAAACACCATCCGCGCTCGCGAAGATCAAATTCAATTGATCCAGGAACGCTTGGACAATATTCGCAAGAAGATGGAACGCGCCAAGGACGACCGCACCAAGTGGGAGATGGACACGTACATGTTAAGGGACACCATCGAACACCTCAAGGAGACTATCATCAAACAGATGACGATGATCGAGGACCTCACACAGGCCTTGTCTCAGTGGGATACCGCTTTGGAGACTGCTTTGGCAGCCAACGCACTAGCACCGCCACCACCCGAGATGGAACTAGAAGCCAACCCTGAAATGAACAACGAAGAGGATCCCGCGGAAGCAGGGGAGCTCGAGGCATTTCACGAGCCTGATCAGGTCCAGATCATTGACGTGGATGACAGTGAGGACGACGGCACAATCACTGAGTAGATAGATTTTATTCGTGTTTCGTTGTATTTCCCGATTTCTTGTACTGTTGTTGTACAAACTTCATTTGGTGTACTCCAAATTTTACATTAATGGATATGCCTTTCCCTTACTGTTGACTCTACGTCTTGGTTATCATCTCCACCATGAAAGCAAGAAAGGAAATCGCTAGAGGGGCATAGGGCACTTGGCATTTGTAATTAACAAACCCAAGGTTGAGACACAAATTAAATAAGTCCCTATACTATCAGGATACACAGATGTATTTCAACAAGAACTCACCACTGTCCCTCCAGATAGGGAAGTCGAGTTCACCATCGAGGTATTACCGAACCGCCCGATTGCTGTAACACCGTATAGAATGGCTCCTCTTGAATTGCAAGAGTTGAAGACACAATTACAGAAGCTGATGGATGTGGGATTTATCCGACCGAGTATGTCTCCGTGGGGAGCACTTGTACTGTTTGTTAAAAAGCAAGATGGCTCATTAAGACTGTGTATAGATTATCGTGGTCTTAATAGCGTGACCATCAAGAACAAATATCCCCTCCCGAGGATAGACGAACTGTTTGATCAACTTCAAGGAGCGACAATGTACTCAAAGTTTGATTTACAACAAGGATATTACCAACTGAAGATCCGCGAAGAAGACATTTCCAAAACTGCATTTCAAACTCGATATGGACACTACGAGTTTGTAGTGATGCCTTTGGATCTGACGAACGCAACGACAACATTTATGGACCTGATGCATCGAGTCTTTCAACCTTATTTGGATCAATTCGTAGTGATATTCATTGATGACATACTCGTATACACTAAGTCTAGAGAAGAGCATGAACGTCATCTGAAAATCGTTTTGGAGAAACTACGAGAGCATAAGCTGTATTCCAAATTCAGCAAGTGCGAATTTTGGCTTAGTGAAGTCGCGTTCTTGGGACACATAGTATCCGGCACCGGTATTGCTGTAGATCTTTCAAAGGAACAAACAGTGGTTGAATGGAAACAACCCGAGTTTGTAATGGAGATCAAGAGTTTCCTAGGACTAGCTGGATATTATCGAAGGTTTATCCAGGACTTCCCCAAGATAGCCGGACCACTCACTCGACTAACCCAGAAGCAAGTCAAGTTTGAGTGGAATGACAAGTGCGAGGCTAGTTTCCAAGAGCTGAAGAAACGACTTACTACAGCTCCAGTCTTAGCTCTTCCAAAGGGAACATAAACTTTGTTGTCTATGGTGATGCATCAAATGAAGGACTAGGAGCAGTGCTCATGCAGGAAGGAAAGGTCATCGCTTATGCATCACGAAAGCTCAAGCCGTCTGAAACCAATTATCCAACGCATGACTTGGAATTGGCAGCGATAGTGTTCGCGTTAAAGAAATGGAGACACTATCTCTACGGAGCAACATTCATGGTTTTCACATCATAAGAGCTTGAAGTATCTATTCTCCCGAAAGACCTCAACTGAGGCAACGGAGATGGATGGAGTTGATTGAGGACTATCACTTTGATATTCAATACCATCCCTGAAAGCTAACGTAGTAGCCGACGCTTTGAGCAGAAAGGCGAGCTTAGCCAGACTTATGATTCGAGAGTGGGAATCATTAGAAGAGCTGAGCAATTGGAATCTGACGAGAACCAATACTCAGATTTCATGTGCTAACATTCTAGTTAAACCCGATCTGCTGAATGAGATCATGGAAGCACAGGGGACAGATGTGCATCTTCAAAAACTGAAGCAGAAGATACTTAAAGGAGAGAGATCAGAATTCTCGGTACATGAAGATAGGGTTATCAGATTTTGTAATCGAGTTTGTGTACCGAGTGACGAGCAGATTAGGAATAGAATCCTCACAGAGGCACACCGTTTGAAATACACTATACATCATGGAGGAAACAAGATGTATAAGGATTTGAAACGGAGTTATTGGTGGGTAAACATGAAGAACCAGGTAGCGGAGTTCGTTGCGAGATGTTTGACTTGTCAACAAGTAAAAGCAGAACACCAACGACCATCTCGTTTACTACAACCGTTGAGAATTCCCGAGTGGAAATGGGAACACATAACGATGGACTTCGTGACGGATCTACCAAGGACCAGAGGAGGCCATGATGCTATTTGGATAGTTGTAGACCGACTCATGAAATCTTCACACTTCTTACCCATCAAGAAAACTGATAGCTTGCAGAAACTTGCGCAGATTTATATCCGAGAGATCATTCGACTGCATGGAGTACCAGTTGACATAGTATCAGACAGAGACCCGAGGTTTGTCTCCAGATTCTGGAAGTGCTTGCACGAGGAATTGGGTACCTCACTAAGTTTCAACACAACAGCACATCCACATACTGATTGACAATCTGAGCGAACGATTCAAACCCTGGAAGATATGTTGCGAGCCTGCACATTGGATTTCCAAGGAAGTTGGGATTCGCACTTACCATTAGCCGACTTCACCTACAATAACATCTATCAGGCCACGATTCGGATGGCACCCTACGAGGCATTATATGGGCGAAAATGTAGATCCCCACTTCACTGGGAGATTGATGACCAATGGACTCCTAAAGAGAAACGAAAGTCGCCCTCGATCCCAAAGGTCGACTTAGTTCAGGAGGCCATGGAGAAGGTCAAGCTGATCAAGGAGAGGATTCGCACAGCTCAGAGCCGCCAAAAGAGTTACGCGGACAAGAGAAGAAAGGATTTGGAATTTAAAGTCGGAGATGAAGTATTTCTCAGACTCTCACCACGGAAAGAATTGATCAATCCGAAGAAAGGAGGCAAGTTGAGTCCGAGATATGTTGGACCTTACAAGATTTTACAGAGGATCGGGAAGTTAGCCTACCGACTCGAGTTACCAGCACAATATGCAGGAATGCACGATGTATTCCACATATCAAGATTGAAGAAGTATCAACAAGATCCTGAGCATATCATCACCCGTGATACTCCTCATTTGATGGAAAAACTTATCCTACACCGAGAAGCCGATCCGGATCATTGACCAGCAGATACGTCAGTTGCATAAGAGAGAGATTTCGATGGTTAAAGTGGTGTGGTAGAACCACAACCGAGACGAAGACACAACATGGGAGATGAAAGAAGACATGAGGAATCAATATCCGGAGCCATTCTGAAGAGAATTTGGGGACCAAATTCTTTTAAGGAGGGGAGGATGTGAAGCACCGATTTTTCCGAGCGTGTAATTTATCCTTTTTATCGTCTATGTATTTTATTGACTATTTTACCGCGTCACTTTGATGGGTAAATCTTAATAACAAATATATTTTGCATTTAATTTTATTTTTATTTATTACTTGTGATCATGATCATTATTAATTCTATTTTGCATTTATGATCACTTGATTGATCATTATTACTATTTTTGTATTTATTAGTCACCTTAGAATTTTAAGAGACTATTTATTTTAGAGACTTTTACCTTATAGAATTAAGAATTTGATTTAGATTAAGTGATCATGAGACTTATAAGTGATCAAGGAAATCACTACTTATTTTGGAGATTGATATTATTCATCTATTATCATCAAATTTGGGACAAAAAAATATATATGGAATTACCACTATGCCCCTAGGTGGAAGGCAATGAGGATAATTTTGGTGTAGAAATACCACCCAACTCTTGTACATATACACCTTATGTAGTCATCTTGTGTATAATTACACCATTAATTCAAACATTATACACATTATCTTATACACCAATTCTTTATTACTATTTTTCCCAACATCTTCCCACTTAACCAACATTCTTCTCAAATATTTCCCAACACCATTCAAGCCCATACTTTGACTTGCATTTTGTCTCCCATGCAAGAAGCAAATTACAAGCTTGAAAAATTTTCACCAACAAATTCTAATATTCAAACTAATTCTCCTCCTTCTTTCTAAACTATCTCCCTCTCACTCTCTCTAAAATTCATTCATATCTTCAAATCTTCAAACACAACTCCTTCATATCTTCAAATCTTCAAACACCAATTCTTCATATCTTCAAACCTTCAAGAACCATTTCTTCACATCTTCAATATCTTCAAATACAAGCCCTTCACATCTTCAAGCATACCTTCATACCTTCAAGAACATCTTCTTAATATCATCAAACACTCATTCTTTCTTCAAACATCTAAACAAAAACAAACATTCTTCCTACTTAAATCAAAAAAAATTTCAACCCCCATATCTCTAAGGTAAGAAATTTCATTCCTCAATTCAACTTGATATCTTACAACTCATCACCTTCTATTCTTAATTTAAGTTTGAAATTTTGATTTTGAGGTACTTAGAAGACTACTTGAAGACATGCATGCATGGTGGTCAATTTAGAAGACTTGAAGAATAATTGTTAGAGAAATTGGACTACAAGGTAAGATTTGGACACTGGAGCCCTTCTCTCTTCTTCTTCCTATTTTCTTCAAATATTAACACCCCCTTTTCATTTTTGAGAAATAGGGGCTGACCTTAGGTGATTTTGAAGGTGAATCCAAAATTCCAAATTTGAAGCTTCAACTAGTTCCAATTCACTTACTACACAAGGTAAAGTGTAGTATTTCCAATTTTCTTATCTTCTTCTTTTTCTTCTTAATTTTTCACTCATTTTCCTAACTCTAAATTTTTGATATTTCTTGACTTAGGGGCTGACCTAAGTAACCTCATACCAAGTTGTGAAATTTATCCTTTTTATTTCACAACTCTCCAAATTTAAGGTGGGTGGAAAAATCCTTTCAACTTCTAGGTGCTTTTGTTAAATGCTTGTAGTGTTTTGATCATGAGCACTTGAGATATATATATTTTATGTATTGCATGTCAATTTTATGTATCAAGTTATGAAATTTCTCAAATGTTGCTCAAAAATGTTATTTATTGAAATTTAGGTGCATGCATGTACAATTTAATGTTCTATTTGATGAATTCTTGTATGAATTGGACATACATGTGTATGATCTTTGAAATCCATATTTTTGGATGACTTATAACCTGGACAAGTCGAGCATGATTGATTAAATTTCAATTTTTGGACTTAAAATGCAAAAATGGAAAGTTGGTGGACTTAATTGCAAGAAAATAAAACTTAAGGGACCCCTCTGCAAATTTCAAATTTTGGGACTGTGCTCAGGTTCAAAAATGATCTTTGGACATTTTAATAAAGTTTTAAGAGTTTTAAGATAAATAAAATCAACCTTTAAAAGCCCAAGGACTAGATTGTGAAATTTGAGAAGTTTAAGGGCTACTTTGCAATTTTCGAAACTGTACCAGACCCTAATTTTAAAATTGGAAATTTTCACTCTTAAGGGACTGGAAATGACATATTTTAAAAGTATTCCAAAAATCCAAGTGTTTAGAGCTTGGAAAGTAATTTTACTAAAATTGAGGGACCAAATTTTAAAAGATTAAACTTGAGGACCCAAATGAAATTTCCAGGACTTATGCAGCCCATGCACCTGTAAATACTAATTTAACTATAACTTAATTATATTTTGGACCCAAGGTTCAAATTTCATAACAATTGGACCCCTAAAAGCCTTAAAGACAATTATTTCAAAATGGGACAAAAATGAGATTTTCAAAGGTTAAGGGACCTATACTTATTTATTTTTAAAACTATTTTTGTCCCAATATCCTAGTAAACTTAGTGACATTTTCCAACTGCAATCACATGAAAACCCCTTTCGGTTTGTGAGTTCCGAATATTTTAAACTTAAGGCCCAAAATGACAATTTTAACAAATTTGGGGCCAATGTGAGAATTTTATCAAAACTCGACCTCAAAACTTTAAAAACCTGAATCTCTAAACAATTTAGAGATTTTAGGAACTGACCTCATAATTGTTCAAGGTCGGGATATTTATTTATTCCATTTTTAACCCTAAAAGTATTGGTTTTTACAAAATGGGTCTAATTGTAAATTTTCTTTTTATCAAGGACCTAACTAAAATTATTTTCCTTTTACTAAAACAGCCCTGGACCCTCTGACTTTAATTATTAATTAAAATATTGTATTTTCTCAAAAATTCCTTGACTTATCGGATCGTCTTGACCGATTAATACCCCATCGCGGGGCGACTTCCTCGTATTACGATTTTGAATCTATAATGGGACTTATGTTCCACCTAATCTTTCAAGATATCGAAGATTGCTTATCCTTCCGATAATCATCTTCATCCAAATAACTCCACCAACGCCATAATTGCCACTTGCGTTTTTCGAAAATTTTCCTGAACTGCTTCCCTGAATCAATAATACTCATTGCCTGGTTAACTACGAACTTGTTTTTACTTTCCTGCCTGAGTCAACTTGGTGTGTCGAGCTCACAGTCGGAATGGATACGTCGGGGATGGAACCGGGTAGCTCGGCTGCTATTCCACTCTCTGGCTCCATCGTCCTAATCCCGCAACTGAGGGACGAAGTTTGTCCAAGAGAAGCGGGTCGTAGTACTTGAGGTATAATCATGATTATGACAAATCCGAGCCTTGCTAGCTCTACTGTGGATTTTGTCTTTGGCTATGGAGCGATAAGGTGACAGTCTTGACCATCTTGCTCGGGAGTTACCAGGAAGAACGAAGGAATCGCTGTCTGATCCACACGATTCTGGAGTTAATCGGACCCGTTTGGTTGGTGCTACAAATCCGTACGCAACCGTTACTTGTATTGCATTGGTTGGCGCAACAAATCCGTACGCAACCATTATTTATCTTGCATAGGATTGGCGTTACATTCCGTACGCAATCCTACCTGTCTTGCCTGAATTACATAGTGCTTGTGTGACCACGAACTATTTTCTTAAACTGTATAAGTATATTACTTAAATATTTTATCACGACGCTTGTGGACTGTGTGTGAATTCATGCATCATATCTCACGCGTTTTCATACAACTGTTTCTCGCATTAATTATATATCGCCACACTTGCACACGATTACCCCATCCACTGAGATTTATGTCTCATCCCTTCCTGTTTTCTAACCTTTAGATGAGGACCTTGTTAAAGATGTTGAACCTACCACGGACTGAGCTCCTGTGCTCCGCTTGTTGGACTTACTATCTTTTATTGTTGATGTTACTGGACTTGTTTCTTGTATTTGCTGTTAGACTCTTTTATTCCCTTTTCATTCTGGTCTGTAATATAATGGCGTAGGACCCTTGACTATTAAGTTGTTATCTTTTGTTGGACTGTAAATTGTAACTCGTACTTGTTCTTTATTTCCGCTGCTATTTGACTCTGTTCCATTGGGATTTCGTTGATATTGTCTAGACTGTTTGGTTCACTTGTATTTATGTTGTGGATCATCGTCGCGTCCCGTCTGGGGCGTGACAACTTATGTTTTAATGACTATGTTTTTATTCACATCGTTCCTAATAAATTTTTATATTTGTACGATACTTTTGGTCAACAAATATTTTACTCATTGATATTATACTCATCATAAATATACAAAAATATATGACATATTTCCATTTACAATACATTAATACGTAAAATATTAGTAATAAAAACTGTTAATATAATTCTCAAGCTTTTATAAAAAACTTTTTTGATTTCACATAACATTAGATAAATATAAATAATTAAATTATCGTAATGTAATAGTTACTATTTTAAATTCACAAAAGTATAATATTGTCTATATATTATTTTTACCACATTGACTAGATTATATTAACTATATTTTAATTTGACATAATTTCATGGACTTTTCTTAATTTTATTAGTAATTCATTTTTTTGAAAAATTCTTTATGTAATTAATAACATGTATTTAAATATATATTATATATATATTTTAGATTTAGAATCAACAGGAAGTTCATAGTAAAGTGTATTACCTAATGAAAAGTATCTTAATGTATATGTTAAATTAAAAAAGTAATAACCTTAACATAAAATGTTAATTAATCATGTTTGATAGATTAATAGAATATAAAAAGAAATATATTAATACTAATGTAATTTGGTTTTTCTTTTCTGAAGAACACAAGGAGTAGATTAAGTGAGATAAATTGAGAGTTCAAAAGATGTAAAGTGAAATTAAAAGTATAAGTGATAAAAGCAGGAAAGAGTCGGGGCCTGGGCCTGGGTCTGGCGGCAGTGGCTGTCGTCCTCTACTTCATAATATTTCTAGAAATGATACAAATTTTATAAACAAAACAAATCAATTGAAAAACTTGCCTCCTAAATAATTTAAAAATACATTTTAGCTACTATGTTCCAAGAAAATAAAATAAAATTTATTGTTTCAATCTTCCTTCCCTCGATAAAAAGGAAACTCAAAATATACGAGAGTAACTTGAATTAAATATAGCCACCTCTTCCAGGTATGTCTGTGGCATTGGCAAAGTAAGGAACTTCAAAAGTCCCGATTTTTCCAGGTGATGATTGCTTAACCAACCCTTCAGCGTCAATAAGTGCATCGAAGTTCACTTTCTTTGATAATTTGGCGAAGTCGAGTGCGGAGCTTGATGATTTCTTTGGTGCCATGGAGATTCTTGAGAGATTGAACTTTCAGAAATTTTGAGAGTGTTTGAGTGCAAAAGTGAAGAGAGAGAAAAGATTGTTCCGATATATATGAAACGCGAGGAGATGTTTTTGGGATCGTGCATATTTGAATTTAATCAACGGTTGAAATTAATCTAGAAATGTGCCTTTATTTTCTCGCATTAACTATCCGCATTATTTATGGCTAATCATAAGGTTCCCGTAGCAGCTTTTACTGTGTCTCATTAAATGATGCTGATATCATCTCAAAAATACTCCCACTTTAATGAAAATGACCACATTTTGTCCCTTAGTTAGTAAATATGTCTGCTAACTCATTTTAGCTTGATTGGCTCTGATTCTCTCTTCAGTCTGCTGATAAGACTCAACTGTTCAATTGATTTCACTCTGCTGAAAATCCAATTTGGCTGATTTTACTCTGCTGAAAGATTATAACTCTTCTGAAACATAATTCCTTTCACACTCTGCATAATGAGTCTTCTGAGCTTATGAACTTAGCTTAATCAATCCAAGCTCATTCTTTAACTCTTCAAATCTTGATCCACATAAGAGTTTTGTGAATATATCACCTAACTGCTTTTTAGTTGAGACATATTCCAATGTGATGTCTTTGTTTTTAACATAATCTCTGATAAATTGATATCTGACATTAATGTGTTTTGTCCTTAAGCAATACTAGATCCTGAGTTATAGCCATTGTACTTGTGTTGTCACACATAATTGGATTTTTTTTCTTCAATGTCATAGTCTCTCAGCTGTTGTCTTACCCATAAGACTTGGGCAAAACAGCTGCCTGCAACAATGTACTTATCTTTAGCTGTTGATGTGGATATTGAATTTTGTTTCTAACTGAACCAAGAAATCAATCTATTTCCAAGTTATTTATATGTACCAGATGTATTGTTCGTGTCAACACTACATCCGGAATAATCCGAATCTGAATAACTAATTGATGCGTGTAAAATAAACGTGCATTTTGGGGCATAAAATGATATATATTTGATACATTTGCACGCATATTTAGTGTGTTTTTACTTGGTTTCCTTAGAAGGGCATGATACTGCGTATTCTTGTAACTTTTTACAAGAAACAGAGCTTAATCAAAGAAACCGGACAAAAATACGTCACACGGCCTGTCCGTATGGGACCAAATGGCCGTGTGACAAACCCGTGTGAAAATTGACATGTCCGTGTGAAGTTGGGAAGAAACAGTGGATGGAAACAAGCTGCACGGCCAGACCACGTGGGACCCACACGGGCATGTGAGATTGGACAGAGTAAAAGCCACACAGTCGTGTGAGGCTAACCGACCGGGCCGTGTGGTGCACTGTCACACGTTTTGTCCTTTTCCCACTCCATCTCGACAAGTGATCTCTCCAAGCATCTATAAAAGGGACCCAAGGCTTGCACAAAAAATAATTCATCCATACACCATTCAACACACCAAATTACACAGGAATACAAGATCCAATGTCTTCTGAGAGAGGATGGTTAGGTCGCGAAGAACACCACAAGGCCTTTCGCATCTACGGGAGCACAAGAGCTTCGAAGCCTTGGAAGGAGAATCCATCCTAACACGAATGGGTTTTCTTTCTATGTATAGATCTCTTGTCTGTGCTTAAACGATGTCATAATGTTGATTTCAAATTTTTCTATGAATTTGTTATCAATCTTTGTCTAATCTCAAGTTATCTGGGGTAAAGGAAGCAAGCTAGTCAAGACAACTGACTTAGATCCGTTGATTAAAGTCAAGAATATTACTCCATTTAGTAATATGACAAGCTGCTAGGTCTAAATGTGTTTGGCCCAGATTTGTGCAAAAGAAATAAGCCAATGGGAAACACTGCACATTGTGTCAGACACCTGCAAATGCTGGAATGCCATTTAATACGAGGAAAGGCCAACATCACCAAGGCTGCAGACCAAGAAAAGACAAGCCAACGAACACAAAGTGACATTTGAAATTAGCCTATCTCTTTAATGGCAAAATTTAAAATGTGCACTATAAAAGGCTGAGGAAGCTATTGAGAAGAGGTTACCTTGATAACCTGAACCTAGCAAGAGCAAGCAATATCAAAGCAAGTAACCTTCAAAATTTCTCAAAGCATTGCAAGCAATTCCTCAAGCCTTAAACTTGAAGAAACTCGATCCAACACAAGTTGTGAAGGAGAGATAACTTCAACCAGTTGAAGAGGAAACTTTTGAAGAAACAAAGGGGTCTACTTTCCAAGTAAGGATTGTAGAAAGGTTCAAGGTCAAACCACCATCAAGTTTGGTGGAGAGCTTCGTGATCAAATCCAAGAACCTGAGAAGTGAGTTGGAGTAGCAAGGTAGCTAACATGTGAAGAAGCTGAGTCGCAAGAGAAGCCAGCTGTGTGATCAAGGCTATCTCCAGACTGATAACCGCTTGTAAACTGATCTGTTACATAGTGCATTCCTCCTGGAGTTACTCCATCTTCGAACCTCTACCAAATATTTGTGTCATTTACTTTCAGCAAATTTACATTCCTACATATTTAGTTATATGCCGCTAGTTTATATTTACTATCCAACTGATAAATAACCAAGTACTATAAATCATGTGTTAAAAACAAGCTTAAATAATATCAAAGGGTGTTAAGTCTTCCGCTGTTAAAAACCAAATCAGTCAAGTTAAGTATTTGGCTTAAGCAGCCGATTTATACTGTCAATAGCTCTATCGAGTTTGTTGAGTAGGTAACTTAGCTGAAAAGCCAACTTAGCTATACCTCAAGGACACGACTGTTTGAGTCAACTCTATTGAATATTTTAAAAGGACTAAAATCGAAAATTCGGTAAGGTTTATTCAATCCTCCCTTCTAAACCTTACACCACACCCCTTGGGACCTACAAGAGGTATCACAGTGATTGGTTCATTGAGCCTTCCGCACTGGTTACTGAACTAGATCTCTATCTTTTCAAAAGTTTTAACACGTGTATTTTTCAAAGTCTTTCATCTCTGAAGCAATGTTATTATCATGGAAGCAAATCTAACTCGCATTCCAATGTTCACTGTTGAAGAATTTGATGATTGGAAAATATGTATGCAGGCTCATCTATCTGCATTACATGATAAAATGTGGCTTGTGATAGATGATGGGCCACAACAAATACTCAATGTCAACACATTTGTATGAAGAGCGGTACCGCAAGGAGAGGAGAAGAAGTCGTTGTTGAAGCAAG
This sequence comes from Rehmannia glutinosa, assembly GCA_016081115.2. NCBI lineage: Eukaryota > Viridiplantae > Streptophyta > Magnoliopsida > Lamiales > Orobanchaceae > Rehmannia > Rehmannia glutinosa. Next base: position 94,847,404 of record CM071926.1, read on the forward strand.
ACCACCCATGGTTTAAAAACCAATGACCGAATGGACAAACGATGATAAAAAGAGATATAACCTGGACAATGTGGCCAAGGATATTCCTACAAAACGTTGGACAAAACCATGTTCAACAAAGTCAAATCTTGCAAATCTGCAAAAGATATTTTGTATAAGCTGACCTTAATTTGGGAAGGATCAGAACAAATTAAGGAGAATAAATTATATATTGTTGTTCAAAAATTTGAAAATTTCAAAATGCTAGCAGGTGAAACTCTGGATCAGTTGGATGCTAGATTTACTGAGATTACAAAAGAGCTTTCAGCTCTTGGGAAAGAATACACACAGAAGAAAATGTGTATGGAGATCTTAAGAAGCCTCCCTGCTGAATGGGAAATGAAGGTCATGGCTCTGAGACATTCAATGGACCTCTCAAGACATATAACCATGAGCTATTCTCAGACCTCAAAGCCTATGAGTTTGAGCTGAGAAGGAAAGAGCAAGAGGAAACATTTGTGCCAAAGACAGAATGGCCAATGAAGGGAAAAATGCCTAGCCAAAAGAAGCCATAGACCAGGAGGAGATTGCCCTGATGGTTAAAAGATTCAACAAGTTCTTCTATAAGAACTACAAAAGCAATAAGGGTGAAACCTCCAGAAGACATTCAACACCTTCAAAGGCAAGGAAAGACAGGCCACCCAAGAGAGCTGAGCATCAAAGAATTAATTATTAGAGAGCTGATAATCAAAGAACAGACAGAGCTGATCAGAGAGCTGAGAACCTATGTTGGAACTGCAGACAACTATGACATTTTGCTGTTGACAAATACATGAATGAAGAAGAAAGAAAAGTCTTCAGGGAAAGAAGACAAGAAAAGAAGAAAGCCATATTGGCTGCTGAGACTATTGAGCCAGCCAAGTGCAAACAAGCAGCATACTTAGATAGTAGTGAAGCAGACTACTCAAGTGATTCTGAGGAAGAGGCTATGATCTGCCTCATGGCCAAAGAACAAGATCAAGAAGATGAGGTACATTCTAACTCATCTCATTCTAATTCAAGTGACAGTGACTGTGATACACACACTTCATCACCCACATATCTTTATGAATCATTAGGCAAAATGATGAAAGATTTTGAACACATAAAATCCTCACACACCATTCTAAATGTGGAGATCAGCCAGCTTAAAAGCCAAAACTCACAGCTGACAAAATAGCTGAGCACTCTGAATCACATAGCTGATGAGAATACTAAGCTGAAGGCTGAAAATGCCAAGATTATATCAGAGTTAGCTGCTACAGAAAAGAGGGAAAAAGATCTTAAAAACGTGATTGCCTCATTTACAAAAGCATCAAAATCATTGGATGAACTTATTATGAGTCAAAAAGATTGTGGAGATAAGACAGTCATAGGATTTAATTCTTTTGTGCATAGTCAAACTCCAAGAGTGATTTTGGAGAAAAAAATCTTCACGTAATGAAGCATTCCAAACACCCAAAACACCAAATGTTGCACCCACATCAATTCCAAAGCACAATCACAAATATACTGGCCTTGGATATAAAGGAAAAGGAAAGCAGCCAGTTGAGTATGCTGAAAGGACAACTGAGAAGTAATCCAGGCGAGTCCCTTAGCAAACTCCAAACAGAATAAACTCTGTGAAAAGCAAACAGAGCTACAAAAACCCCCAGATATTTCATCAGAGAAATACATATGATGGGAATGGTAGAAACTATCCAAACTATGCTGATTGGAATAATGTGAAACATCAGCAACGACCTATGGAATACAAACCAAAATGGCAAAGACCTAAATCTCAACAAAGGTCATTCCAAAGACAAAAGAGCTTTTATCAGCACACATACAAGCACTACACTCAGAAATAGCACAACTACCCCAAGAAAGCAATTGCTAAAACACACACAGACATACAGACAAAAGAGACAGCTGATCCTAAAACCCCCAAGCAATTTGCTAATGTGCACTATGATTATGTCACTGGTAGATGGCAACCTCTTAGAGTCAGACCATTTGGCTATAGGTTGGTTGGAACATCTCACAACACTAACCACTCAGGACCCAGACAAGTATGGGTACTTAAAAACTGATTTCCTTGATTGCATGTTCAAGGAACAACTGAGTGCCAAAGAACCAGGTAAATGGATAGTGGTTGTTCCAGACATATGACAGGAAACAAGAAAAACCTGTTAAGATTCAAAGAGATTAGGGGTGCAAAAGTTATATTTGGAGGAAATAAAGCTCCAGGGGAGATCAAAGGCACATGATCCATCAAGAAAAATGGATCGGAAATCACATATGTTGCTTATGTTGAAGGTCTCAACTTCAATATGTTAAGTATCAACCAACTCTGTGACAAAGGCTATAATGTTGGATTCAACATGGTGATATGCCAGATCAAAGATGTTGAATCAAATGAAATAGTGCTGCAAGGGTCGAGGCAAAATAATATGTATGTGGTAGATTGGTCTACTGCTACACCAAGCACATGTCTGCTAGCAAAGAGCACAGTCGAATCAAGTTGGTTGTGGCATAAGAAGCTGAGTCATCTGAATTTCAAGATAATCAACAAGCTTGCAAGGAGTCATCTTGTAGAAGGATTGCCATACTCAGTGTACAAAAAAGAAAGTGTATGTGATGCATGCCAGATGGGAAAGCAAATCAAATCTTCTTTCAAGGATAAGCCAAGTCCTTCTTCAACAAGGATATTGCATCTGTTTCATATGGATTTATTTGGTCCAGTTGAGCCAGCTAGCATCAGTGGAAAGAAATACAACTAGTAGTGGTGGATGATTATTCAAGTTATACGTGGACTATCTTCATGTGTAAAAAGAAAGAAACTTTGCAGAAGTTACCTCAACTGATGAAAAGAGTTCAAAATGAGAAGAGTCAAACCATTATAAAGATAAGATCTGATAGAGGGACTGAGTTTGTCAATGGGATAATTACTGAGTATTGTGTTGAAAATGGTATTGCTCATGAGTTATCAGCTGCAAGGACTCCACATCAGAATGGATTAGCTGAAAGAAGGAACAGAACTCTCAAGGATGCTGCAAGGACTATGCTAGCTGAAGATGGATTGCCTAAGAGATTTTGGGCTGAAGCAATAAATACAACATGCTATACTCAAAATAGATACATGATCAACAAGCAATTGACCAAAACTCCCTATGAAATTTGGACAAGGAGAAAGATAAATGTTGGATACTTCAGAATATTTGGATGTAAATGCTTCATCCATAATAATGGCAAGGATAATTTGAAGGCTTTTGATGCTAAAGCTGATGAAGGTATCTTTTTGGGATACTCAACTGAGAGTAAAGCCTATAGAGTGTTGAACAAAAGGACTATGGTCACAGAAGAGTCTTTCCATGTGGTTTCTGATGAACCTAATGTGAATGGAGAAGACATTGAAGAGTTAGCTGATAATCTGAATCATCCAACTATGAAGAAGAGTCCTTATGTTGAAGTTGAAGTGAGAGCACTCAATCCAGATGAAGATGAGATAGTTTAGTCTCAAAGACAGCTGGAAGGTCTACAACTGAATGAAGATGAAAGAGCTGTTCAAGACAACTTAGTTGTGAGACGGCTGAATCCACCAGATTTACTCCAACCTGATATGAGATGGCTGAGAGACCATCCACCAGAGTTATTTATTGGAGATGTTAGAGATGGCATAAGAACCAGATCCAGAGCACAACATGAAGCCATGTTCACTTGTTTCATTTCCCATATATAACCTAAAGATGTGTCTTAAGCATTAGAAGACAAACATTGGATTCAGGCCATGCAAGAAGAGCTGAACCAATTTGAAAGGAACAATGCATGGGAATTAGTTCAAAGGCCAACCCACCAAAATGTTATTGGTACAAAATGGGTTTTCAAAAACAAGATGAATGAGGAAGGATCTGTTGTAAGAAACAAAGCAAGATTGGTAGCCAAAGGGTATTGCTATGAAAAGGGTATAGATTTTGATGAAACCTTTGCTCCTGTTGCAAGATTGGAAGAAATAATGATGTTTCTTGCTTATGCTGCACACATGAACTTCACTGTATATCAAGTGGATGTGAAGAGTGCATTCCTAAATGGGCTGTTAGAGAAAGAAGTCTATGTTGAACAACCTCCAGGTTTTGAGTAGAAAACTATTGGAGATAAGGTCAACAAGCTCAAGAAAGCATTGTATGGATTGAAACAGGCACCATGAGCATGGTATGATACATTGTCTCAATTTCTAACTGACAATAGATTCACCAAAGGCAATGTTGATAAAACACTCTTCAGAAGTCAAGATGGAGAGAGTATACTGCTTGTTCAAATATATGTGGATGACATCATTTTTGGATCCACAAATAAAGAGTTGTGTGACATGTTCTCATACTTCATGCAAGGCAAATAGGAGATGAGCATGATGGGAGAGCTGACTTTCTTCCTAGGACTTCAAGTCAAGCAATTGAAGGATGGAACCTTCATAAGCCAAACCAAGTATACCAGAGATTTGATGAAGAAATTTGGTATGGAAGAAAAGTTTTCTGTGAAAATTTCAATAAATGCTTCAGTCAAGATGGACTTGGATGCAGATGGAAAAGCTGTTGATCAAACCATATATAGTGCCCTCATTGGATCATTGCTCTATCTAACAGCAAGCAAGCCAGACATCACCTTTGCAGTAAGTGTATGTGCAGGATTTCAATCTGCACCAAAGGAGAGCCACATGACTGCAGCTAAGAGAATCATAAGGTATTTGAAGGGATGCCAGGATGTCGGCTTATGGTATCCAAAGGAAGGAGGATTCAAGATGGTTGGTTACTTAGACTCAGACTATGCTGGATGTAGAGTTGACAGGAAGAGTACTTCAGGTACATGTCAAATGCTTGGAAATAGATTGGTTTCTTGGTTCAACAAGAAACAATATTCAATAGCTACATCCATAGCTGAAGCAGAGTACACAGCTGCGGGCATCTATTGTGCCCAAGCCTTATGGATGAGACAACAACTGAGAGATTATGATATTGAAGAAAAAGAAATTCCAATTATGTGTGATAACACTAGTGCTATTGCAATCACTCAAAATCCAGTGTTGCATTCAAGAACAAAGCATATTGATGTCACATATCATTTTATAAGAGATCATGTTGAAAAGAAAGACATCACCTTGGAATACATCTCAACTGATAAGGAGTTAGCTGATATATTCACAAAGCCATTATGTGAATCAAGGTTTGAAGAGCTCAATAATGAGTTAGAGTTAATTGAGTTGAGTTAGGAAACTCAGAAAAATTATTAAGTAGAGAAAAGAAGATAAGAAAATGGAAAAAGAGGAAGTTTGACATGTCAACCAACTGAAACAGCTAAGTCGGGAAGTTAGCTGAATCGAGTTAGCTGACAGCTGAGTTACATCATGAGAAGAGAGAAGCAGAGTTGAGTTACTTTGGATATAAGCTGAATCATTCATGAGCTAAGTGACAAAAGCTGCACAGTAAACCATATGATTGGATATAAATGATGTTGCATTTAATGTGGGGAAATTAATGCGGTTTTGAAGACTTAATCTAGACCGTTGTTTTTTATCAACATTTTCAAATTCCAAAAATAGTCCTTTCACGTCCTATATATACAAAACTTCACTTTCTCTCTCCTCACGCAAACCTATTCATCTTCAGGAAAGAAAGAGCATTCTCTCCGAATCGAGTTCAAACCCTAGTTCTTACAAGTCAAGTTTCAAGCTTCAATGGGTAAAATCATCTGAAAATGGCAGCAAATCATGACTTCGCATTTTATCTGAGAAGATCCACACCGGTTCTTCAGTGGACTTTGTTGGAATGATCAAACAGGGCATTGATGGTGCCCTTGTGAAGAAGATAGTTGAGAAGATAGAAAAGTCCGGCTTTAAGGACTTTTTGACGATGCATTTCACGCATACCTACCTAGAAGAGGTTGCCATGTTCTACGTGAACGTTGAGGTGCATGACAATGAAACCCGTTCATCAGTCCACATCAAGGTCATCAAAATAATTGCCAAGGACCTTGCTGAGCACTGGTTTTTGCTTGCTTTGGGTCTGAAAGACATAGCTGAGAAGGATGTCAACTTAGCTGCTGCTTGGAAGGAAATTGCCAAGCCAAATTTCGGTGCAAAGGCTGTGTATACAGCCAAGAAGGAGTCTCTGAAGGAGGATTACCACAAGCTGATGGATAATGTGTCCAAGTGCGTGGACATGAAGTTTGGAAGCTTCAATTAGCTGTCCAAGACAAAACTAATCGTGATGGATGCGATCATGCAGGAAAAGAAAGTGAATTGGGCTGAGTTCATTTTCAGCTGAATCTGCCAAAATGTGATGAACAGGTCCTACAAGGAGGATGGGACCTTTGGTTGTTCTTTGGCATATGTCCTTGTGATTGTCCATCTGATGGACGTGAAGGGCATTGCACTCCGCCATGGCAAGCCTTTCCATGCCAATAAGAAGATGTTTAAGTCGAACCTTTCTGAAGCCCAGAAAAAGGCTTATGCAAGAAAGGCTGATACGAGTTAGGGGGAATCAGCTGACACTACTGAAGACACAGTTTGAGACCTCCCCAGCTCTCTCTCCAAGAAGACATCTAAGAAGAGAGTTGCATCTTCTAAGCCTGCCCCTGCGACCCACAGCCAAATCAAAGAAAGCACCTGCCCCAACACCCAAACAAAAAGCCCCTGCCATTGTAGCCGAGATAGAGGAGGAAACTCAAATTCCCTCCCCTATCGTGAAGAAGAAGAGGACTGCCAAATCTAGAAAGGCAGCTGTCTCTAAGAAAGGAGCACATGCATTCACTATTGAAGAGCCTATGGAGGTGGAACCTGAGATCTAGCTGGTTCCCACCAAAAGAAGACAGCTGTACAAGGATTCTGAGCTTGAGAAGACAGATGAGTCCGATACTCAGCCGAAAAAGGAAGTTGAGAAGTCAGAATTGCAGTAGGCTTTACAAGAATCTCGAGCCATAAAGCAAAACCTTCTAGAGGGTCCAGGAGAGTCCTCAAAAATCTCTCCCAGGACTGGTCCTTTGGGAGTGGCGCAGCTAATTGCGACGGACATTGCTGCAACCACGTCCCTCATGCAATCAACTGATGGCTCTCAGGAAATTGGCAATGAAGCTGGGACTTTGAGCCCCCAAGCCAAGAAAACCCATGAAGAAGGCGTTAACACACCTGCCCTTGCGGCTATACACTCAGAGGGAACAGAAGTTGCAACTCAGGGGAAGAATGACCCCACTCTCATTCACTCAGCTGGTGCGCCAGCTGAGGGGGAAACTCTCTCCACCACAGCAAGGTCAGAGGAAGTTGTGAGAGACAAAACATTGCGATTAGGAGGCGAAGGTGAGAAAAACATTGAGCAAAGAGAGTGACATTAATGATGCTCGATCAAGTGAGTCTATCTCAAACTAAGATGTCCACTGCTTTGCAGGCCGATGAAGTTGCTGCCGCATCGAAGCAAAGGATGGAGAGACCCTAGGAGTTGAGACTATGAGTCATGAAAGTGCAATCAAAGGAGTTGAGACTCCGTTGGATGCCACGGTCCAAGACCCTAAGACAGCTTAGTCTGTCGAAGTGGTAGTAGAAGACCCTAAGATAGTTGAGATTCTCGAAGGGGATGTCGAAGGCCCTGCAACAGTTGAGACTACTGGGGGTAATGAAGGCCTAAGAGAGGTTGAGACTTCCCTAGGTAAAGAGCTGACAGAAATGAACATTTCTCAAATCGATGGTGCTGCTACAGAAGAGGAAATCAACACCCTTCACGATTCCCATGATCATATTGATACTTCATTTTTGGATCGGAGGATGAAACTGAGTCCACAATTCATGAAAATCCAACAACGTGCACAACTAAGGATGTTCTCAACACTCAGAGCCAAGTCAGTGAGAAGACGGCTCGTATGAGGTTTAATTTTGAAGATGAGCCAACTCCTAAGGCCTCATCATCTTCCGATGACGCTGATGAATCAATTGAGGACCAGGTTATTCATTTAGAAAAACACACTGAGACCGACGAATTTGTTAAGATAGCTGAGGCTCAGTCAGCTGAGCAACATATCTCAAATGCTTCAGCTAAAACCGAGTCAACTGCGCAGGCTCTCACATCTGCAGCAGTAATGATTACAGAGCAATCGTAGGCTTTCACAGCTGCACCACCAATTGTCGATGATGCTGCCGCAGCTGAGGCACAAAGAGTTGAATCATCGCAGGCAATTTAACGTCAAGACCCTCAAGGTGAAGCCTCGAGTATACCATTCGTGCGCGATGATTTATTTGAAGACATGTTCCCATTCTCTAAAAATCTGCCCGACATGGAGGAGGAATCTGCTGTGGGTATAAAGAAATACACCGTGCAGGAAGAGCCAGCCATTCCCACAGATACGATTGTGCCAGTAGACTTCAATTTTGATGCAGAGTGGCCGGCAGTTGAATCCAACCCATTTGTATGAAATGGACATGCATGTGTATGATCCTTGAAATTCGTGTTTTATATGACTTATAACATGGACAAGTCGAGCATAATTGATTAAATTTCAATTTTTGGACTTAAAATGCAAAAATGGAAAGTTGGTGGACTTAATTGCAAGAAAATAAAACTTAAGGGACCCCTCTATAATTTTCGAGTTTTGGGACTGTACTCATGTTCAAAAATGATGTTTGGACATTTTAATAAAGTTTTGAGAGTTTTAAGATAAATAAAATCAACCTTTAAAAGCCCAAGGACTAGATTGTAAAATTTTAGAAGTTTAAGGGCTATATTGCAATTTTCGAAACTGTACCAGACCTTATTTTTAAAATTTGAAATTTTAACTCTTAAGGGACTGTAAATAATATATTTTAAGTGTATTCCAAAAATTCAAGTGTTTAGAGCTTGGAAAGTAATTTTATAAAAATTGAGGGACCAAATTGTAAAAGATTAAACTTGAGAACCCAAATGAAATTTTTAGGACTTATACAGTCCATGTACCTGGAAATACTAATCTAACTATAACTTAATGATATTTTGGACCCAAGGTTCAAATTTCATAACAATTGGACCCCTAAAAGCTTTAAAGGTAATTATTTTAAAATGAGATAAAAATGAGATTTTCAAAAGTTAAGGGACCAATACTTATTTCTTTTAAAAAATGTTTTTATCCCAATATCCCACTGACCTTAGTGGCATTTTCCAATTAAAATCAAATTAAATTCCCTTCCGGTTTGTGAGTTCCAATTATTTTAAACTTAGCGCCCGAAATGACAATTTTAACGAATTTGGTGCCAATGTGAGAATTTTATAAAAACTCGACCTCAAAACTTTAAAAACCTGAATTTCTGAATAATTTAGAGAATTTAGGAACTGACCTCATAATTGTTCAAGGTCGGGACATTTATTTATTCAACTTTTAACCCCAAAAGTATTAGTTTTTACAAAACGGGGCTAATTGTATATTTTCTTTTTAACAAGGACCTAACTAAAATTATTTATCTTTTAAAGAAACAGACCTGGACCCTCTGACTTTAATAATTAATTAAAATATTTTTTTCTCAAAAATCCCTTGACTTATCAGATCGTCTTGACAGATTAATACACGATCGCGGGGCGACTTCCTCGTCTTGTGATTTCGAATCTATAACGGGACTCATGTTCCACCTAATCTTTTAAGATATCGAAGATTGCTTATCCTCTCGATAATCATCTTCATCCAAATAACTCCACCAACGCCATAATTGCCACTCGCAATTTTCGAAATTTTTCCTGAACTATTTCCCTGAATCAATAATACTCGACTGCCTGGTTGACTACCTGAACTTGTATTTACTTTCCTGCCCGAGTCAACTTTGTGTGTCGAGCTCACAGTCGGAATAGATACGTCGGGGATGGAACCGGGCAGCGCGACTGCTATTTCACTCTCTGGCCCCATCGTCCTAATCTCGCAACTGAGGGACGGAGTTTGTCCAAGGGAAGCGGGTCGTAGTACTTGAGGTATAATCATGATTATGACAATCCGGGCCTAGCTAGCTCTACTGTGGATTTGTCTTTGCCTATGGAGCGTTAAGGTGACAGGTCTTGGACTATCTTGCTCGGGGAGTTACAAGGAAGATCAAAGGAATCGTTGTCTGATCCACACGATTCTGGAGTTAATCGGACCCGTTTGGTTGGCGCTACAAATCCGTACGCAACCGCTACTTGTATTGCATTGGTTGGTGCTACAAATCCGTACGCAACCATTATTTGTCTTGCATGGGATTGGCGTTACATTCCGTACGCAATCCTACCTGTCTTGCCTGAATCACATAATACCTGTGTGACCACGAACTGTTTCTTAAACTGTATAAGTATATTACTTAAATATATTTATCACGATGCTTGTGGACTGTGTGTGAAATCACGCATCATATCTCACGCATTTTTCATACAACTGTTTTTCTTGTATTAACTATGTATATCGCCACACTTGCACACGATCACCCCATCCACTGAGATTTATGTCTCATCCCCTCCTGTTTTCTAACGGCTAGATGAGGAGTATGTTGAAGATGCCGAACCTACCCCGGACTAAATTCCCGTGCTTCGCCTGTTGGACTTGCTTTCTATTATTGTTGATGTTCTGGACTTATTTCTTTTACTTTTGTTGTTGTTGGACTCCTTTATTCCGTTTTCATTTTGGACTGTACTTAAGGGCGTAGGACTCTTTGACACTTAAGATTGGAATGTTGTGTACTCTATTTTAGTTTGGACTGTAAGTTAATTCCGGTATTCTGACGGGTTGTATTTGGATACTTGTTAGACATTAAGTTGTAATTTGTACTTGTATTTTTTTCCGATGCTTTAGACTCTGTTTTACTTGGGATTACGTTGTATCATTTGTCTAGACTGTTGGGTTTATTTCTGTTAAGTGGTTGATCGTCGTCGCGTCCCGTCTGGGGCGTGATAGTTTTAGTGGTATCAGAGCTCGGCTGGTAAGATGGAAACTTACACCAAGCTGACCCATGATAGGACCCTCGGTCTGTGTTGGGTAGTACCGCGACTTGACTAATTAAGTGTGAAATCGATTTCAAAATGGCGTAGAACCGTATTATTGATGTGTAGACTGAGTTAAGAACTTATACTTGGAAATTCCATAGTCATACTTGTCTTGACTTAGTTGACTCTTGACTGACTTTCCTTATTCTTCCTTATCTTTCCATCTATATTCATCTAATCCATCTTAGTTGTGTTTGACCAGGATGGATCCAGCGCCCCTGACCTAGTGGGAAGTAGTTGAGGCCCGTGTTGAGCGGGACTACTATAAGGCATTAAAGCTACATTGGCACCAGGCATTTCTTCGGGCTAACTCCGAGCTAACCGGGGAACGTCACCGCACTCGCGAACTAGGACACCTCCTGGCGAAGAGCTAAGAGGAGAAGAATAGCCTTACTCTTCTTGCTAAGGATCGCGAAAATACTATCCGCGCTCGCGAAGATCAAGTTTAGTTGATCCAAGAACGCTTGGACAGTACTCGCAAGAAGATGGAACGCGCCAGTGACGGCCGCACCAAGTGGGAGATGGACGCGTACATGTCGAGGGACACCATTTAACGCCTTGAGGAGACTATCATCAAATAGATGACGGTGATCGAGGACCTCACACAGTCCTTGTCTCAGTGGGATACCGCTTTGGAGACTGCTTTGGCAGCCAATGCACTAGCACTGCCACCACCCGAGGTGGAACTAGAGGCCGACCCTGAAGCGAACAACGAAGAGGATCTCGAGGAGGATCCCAAAGAAGCAGGGGATCCGAGGCATTTGAGGCCGCCCGTCTTGGTGATGCTCCATCACTCGATGCGTGGCTTGAGTTCGTCGATTGGCCGGACGTCGAGGTATTTCCTGAGCCTTATCAGGTCCAGGTCGTTGACCTGGATGACAGTGAGGATGACGGAACAGTCACTGAGTAGATAGATTTTATTTCCTGGACTGTACTTGATGATTGTACTGGATGTTTATTCGTGTTTTGTTGTATTTCCCGATTTCTTGTACTGTTGTTGTATGAACTTCATTTGGTGTACTCCAAATTTTACATTAATGGATATGCCTTTTCTCTTACTGTTGACTCTACGTCTTGGTTATCATCTCCACCATGAAAGCAAGAAAAGCAATCGCTAGAGGAGCACAAGGGTACTTGGCATTTGTAATTAACAAACCCAAGGTTGAGACAAAAATTCACCAAGTGCCTATAGTATCGGAATACACATATGTATTTCCCCAAGAACTCACCACTGTCCCTCTAGATAGGGAAGTCGAGTTCACCATCGAGGTATTACCGGAAACCGCCCCGATTGCTAGAACGTCGTATAGAATGGCTCCCGTTGAGTGCAAGAGTTGAAGACTCAATTGCATAAGCTGATGGATGTGGGATTTATCCGACCAAGCACGTCTCCATGGGGAGCACCGGTACTGTTTGTCAAGAAGAAGGATGGCACATTAAGACTGTGTATAGATTATCGCGGTGTTAATAGCATGACCAACAAGAGAAAATATCCCCTCCCGAGGATAGACGAACTGTTTGATCAACTTCAAGGAGCGACGGTGTACTCGAAGTTTGATTTACAACAAGGATATTACCAACTGAAGATCCGCGAAGAAGACATTTCCAAAACTGCATTTCAAACCAGATATGGACACTACGAGTTTGTAGTGATGCCTTTCAGTCTGACGAACGCACCAGCAGCATTTATGGATCTGATGCATCGAGTCTTTCAACCCTATTTGGATCAATTCGTAGTGATATTCATTGATGACATACTCGTATAAAGTCTAGAGAAGAGCATGAACGTCATCTGAAAATTTTTTTGGAGACACTACGAGAGCATAAGCTGTATGCCAAGTTCAGCAAGTGTGAATTTTGGCTAGTGAAGTCGCATTCCTGGGACACATAGTATCAGGCAATGGGATCGTAGTAGATCCATCGAAGGTACAAACAGTGGTTGAATGGAAACAACCCGAGTCTGTAATGGAGATCAGGAGTTTCTTAGGACTAGCTGGATATTATCGAAGATATATCAAGGATTTCTCCAAGATAGCCGGACCACTCACTCTACTAACCCAGAAGCATGTCAAGCTTGAGTGGAATGACAAGTGCGAGGCTAGTTTCCAAGAGCTGAAGAAACGACTTACTACAGCTCCAGTGTTGCATCAAAGGAAGGACTAGGAGCAGTGCTCATGCAAGAAGGAAAGGTCATTGCTTATGCATCACGAAAGCTCAAACCGTATGAGGCCAATTACCCAATGCATGACTTGGAATTGGCAGCGATAGTATTCGCGTTAAAGAAATAGAGGAACTATCTCTATGGAGCAACATTCACGGTTTTCACAGATCACAAGAGCTTGAAGTATCTATTCTCTCAGAAAGACCTCAATCTGAGGCAACGGAGATGGATAGAGTTGATTGAGGACTATCACTTTGATATTCAATACCATCCCAGGAAAGCTAACGTAGTAGCTGACGCCTTGAGCAGAAAGGCGAGCTTAGCCAAACTTATGATTCGAGAGTGGGAATCATTAGAAGACCTGAGCAATTGGAATCCGACGAGAACCAAGACTCAGATTTCTTTGCTAACATTTTGGTTAAACCCAATCTGCTGAACGAGATCAAAGAAGCACAGGGGACAGATGTGCATCTTCAAAAACTGAAAGAGAAGATACTTAAAAGAGAAAGATCATAATTCTCGATGCATGAAGATGGGATTATCATATTCCAAAATCGAGTTTGTGTACCGATGACGAGAAGATTAGGAATAGAATCCTAGCAGAGGCACACCGTTTGAAATACACTATACATTCTGGAGGAAACAAGATGTATAAGGACTTGAAACGGAATTATTGGTGGGTAAACATGAAGAACCAGGTAGCGGAGTTCGTTGCAAGATGTTTGACTTGTCAATGAGTAAAAGCAGAACACCAACGACCATCTGGTTTACTACAACCGTTGAGAATTCCTGAGTGGAAATGGGAACACATTACGATGGACATCGTGATGGATCTACCAAGGACCAGAGGAGGCCATGATGCCATATGGGTAGTCGTAGACCGACTCACAAAATTTGCACACTTTTTACCCATCAAGAAGACTGATAGCTTGTAGAAACTTGTGCGGATTCATATCCGAGAGATCATTCGACTGCATGGAGTACTAGTCGACATTGTATCAGACAAAGAACCGAGATTTGTCTCCAGATTTTGGAAGTGCTTGCACGAGGAATTGGGTACCTCGCTAAGTTTCAGCACAACAGCACATCCACAAACTAATGGACAGTCCGAGCGAACGATTCAAACCCTGGAAGATATGCTGCGAGCCTGCACGTTGGATTTCCAAGGAAGTTGGGATTCACACTTACCATTGGCCGAGTTCGCCTACAATAACAACTATCAGGCCACGATTGTGAGGGCACCCTACGAGGCACTATATGGGCGAAAATGTAGATCCCCATTACACTGGGAGATTGATGACCAATGGACTCCGAAAGAGAAACGAAAGTCGCCCTCGATTCCAAAGGTCGACTTAGTTCAGGAGGCCATGGAGAAGGTTAAGCTGATCAAGGAACGGATCCGCACAGCTCAGAGCCGCCAAAAGAGTTACGCAGACAAGAGGAGAAAGGATTTGGAATTTGAAGCCGGAGATGAAGTATTTCTCAGACTCTCACCACGGAAAGGATTGATCAATCTGAAGAAAGAAAACAAGTTGAGTCCGAGATATGTTGGACCTTACAAGATTTTGCAGAGGATCGGGAAGTTAGCCTACCGACTCTAGTTACTAGCACATTATGCAGGAATGCACGATGTATTCCACGTATCGAGATTGAAGAAATATCAACCAGATCCTGAGCATATCATCATTCGTGATACTCCTCCTCTGATGGAAAATTTATCCTACACTGAGAAGCCGATCCGGATTATCGACCAGCAGATCTGTCAGTTGCGTAAGAGAGAGATTTCGATGGTTAAAGTGGTGTGTCAGAACCACAACCGAGACGAAGACGCAACGTGGGAAATGGAAGAGGACATGAGGACTCAGTATCCAGCGTTATTCTGAAGTGAATTTGGGGACCAAATTCCTTTAAGGAGGGGAAGATGTGAAGCCCTCGATTTTTACTCGAGCATGTATTTATTTCACTTATCGTCTTTGTACTATTTTGACTATTTTACCGCGTCACTTTGATGGGTAAATATTAATAATAAATATATTTTGCATTTAATTTCATTTTTATTTATTACTTGTGATCATAATCATTTATAATTTTATTTAACATTAATGATCACTTGATTGAACATTATTATTATTTGTGTATTTATTAGTCACCTTAGAATTTTAAAAGACTATTTATTTTAGAGACTTATACCTTATAGAATTAAGAATTTGATTTAGAATAAGTGATCATGAGAGTTATAGGTGATCAAGGAAATCACTAATTATTTTGGAGATTGATATTATTCATCTATTATCATCAATTTTGGGACAAAAAAAATAGAAATACCCTAAATACATCTATAGTGGACGACAATAGTGAGAATTTTTGGTGTAGAAATATCTTCCAACTCTTGTACACATACACCTTATGTTATTCACCTTGTGTACAATTACACCATTAATTCAAACATTATACACATTATCTTATACATAAATTCTTTAATATTAATTTTCCCGACTTATTCCCACTCACATTTAATTATACCATTCAAACATTCTTTCATCAAACACCATCCCTTGCCCATACTTTTGACTCCCACCTTGTCTCCCATGCAAGAAGCAAGTTTCAAGACTTGCGAAATTCTTCTCTCTCCCTCCCTCATGATGGACGGCCATTAGGCCAATTTTTACAAAAAAAGTTCAAAAATTTCATCCAACACATTAATCACTCAAGCAAAATCCTCTCCCTTCTCTCTAAACATTCTCCTCATTCTCTCTACAAATTTCCTTCACATCTTCAAATATTCTTCATATCTTCAAGAACACATTCTTCATATCTTCAAACATTCTTTATATCTTCAAGAACACATTCTTCATATCTTCAAACATTCCTTCATATCTTCAAACACTCCTTCATATCTTCAAACACACTTTCTTCATATCTTCAAGAATACCTTCTTCATATCTTCAAACACTTTCTTCTTTCTTCAAACACTTAACAAAAATACAAGAATTCTTCCTACTTATTTCATCAAAAAATTCGAACCCTCCTCTCACAAAGGTAAGAAATTTTGTTCTTCAATTCAACTTGATATCCTCTAGCTCTTCATCTTCAATTCTTAACTTAAGTTCAATTTTGATTTTTGGAGGTACACATAGAAGACTACTTAAGGACATGCAAGCATTGTGGTCATCTTAGAAAGACCTTGAAGAGAAATTGTTGGAGAATTGGACTATAAGGTAAGATTTTGGACACTAGTGCCCTTTGAAGCTTAAGTGGTTTTTGAGGGTGAACAAAAATTTTAACTTTGAAGCTTCTACTAGTCCCATTTCATCTACTACTCAAGGTAAGTGTAGTATTTCCAATTTTCTTCACCTTCTTCTTTTTCTCCTTAATTTTTAACTCATTTTTCTAACTCTTAGCTTTTGATATTTGTTGACTTAGGGGCTGTCCTAAGTGAGTTTCAATCAAGTTGTGAAATTTATCCCTTTATTTCACAACTATCCAATTTTAAGGTGGATGGAAAAATCTTTCCAACTTCTAGGTGTTTCTTGTTAAATGCATGTAGTATTTTGTTAATGAGCACTTGAGATATATATATTATGTATTTCATGTTAAATTCTTGTATCAAGTTGTGAAAATTCTCAAGTGTTGCTCAAAAATGCTATTTATTGAAATTTAGGTGCATGCATGTACAATTTATTGTTCTATTTGATGAATTCTTGTATGAAATGGACATGCATGTGTATGATTCTTGAAATTCATGTTTTTATATGACTTATAACCTGGACAAGTCAAGCATAATTGATTAAATTTTAATTTTTGGACTTAAAATGCAAAAATGGAAAGTTGGTGGACTTAATTGCAAGAAAATAAAACTTAAGGGACCCCTCTATATTTTTCGAGTTTTGGGACTGTACTCAGGTTCAAAAATGATGTTTGGACAGTTTAATAAATATTTGATAGTTTTAAGATAAATAAAATGAACCTTTAAAAGCCCAAGGACTACATTGTAAAATTTTAGAAGTTTAAGGGCTACATTGCAATTTTTGAAACTGTACCAGACCTTATTTTTAAAATTTGAAATTTTAACTCTTAAGGGACTGGAAATAAAATATTTTAAGTGTATTCCAAAAATCCAAGTGTCTAGAGTTTGGAAAGTAATTTTATAAAAATTGAGGGACCAAATTATAAAAGATTAAACTTGAGGAGCAAAATGTACTTTTCAGGACTTATACAGTCCATATACCTGGAAATACTAATCTAACTATAACGTAATGATATTTTGGACCCAAGGTTCAAATTTGATAGCAATTGGACCCCTAAAAGTCTTAAAGGCAATTATTTTAAAATGGGACAAAAATGAGAGTTTCAAAGGTTAAGGGACCTATACTTATTTCATTTGAAAAATGTTTTTTTCCCAATATCCCACCTACCTTAGTGACAATTTTCAATTGGAATCACATTAAAAGCCCTTCCGGTTTGTGAGTTCCAATTATTTTAAACTTAGGGCCCGAAATGACAATTTTAACGAATTTGGGGCCAATATGAGAATTGTATAAAAACTCGACCTCAAAATTTTAAAAACCTAAATCTATGAACAATTTAGAGAATTTAGGAACTGACCTCATAATTGTTCAAGGTCGGGACATTTATTTATTCAATTTTTAACCCCAAAAGTATTGATTTTTACAAAACGGGGCTAATTGTAAATTTTCTTTTTAACAAGGACCTAACTAAAATTATTTTTCTTTTAAAGAAATAGACCTGGACCCTCTGACTTTAATAATTAATTAAAATATTTTATTTTCTCAAAAATCCCTTGACTTATCGGATCGTCTTGACCGACTAATACACGATCGCGGGGCGACTTCATCGTCTTGCGGTTTCGAATCTATAACGGGACTCATGTTCCACCTAATATTTCAAGATATCGAAGATTGCTTATCCTCTCGATAATCATCTTCATCCAAATAACTCCACCAACGCCATAATTGCCACTCGCAGTTTTCGAAAGTTTTCCTGAACTTCTCCCCTAAATCAATAATACTCGACTGCCTGGTTGACTACCTGAACTTGTAATTACTTTCCTGCCTGAGTCAACTTGGTGTGTCGAGCTCACAGTCGGAGTAGATACGTCGGGGATGGAACTGGGCAGCTCGGCTGCTATTCCACTCTCCGGCCCATCGTCCTAATCCCGCAACTAAGGGACGGAGTTTGTCCAAGGGAAGTGGGTCGTAGTACTTGAGGTATAATCATGATTATGACAATCCGGGCTTAGCTAGCTCTACCGTGGATTTGTCTTTGCCTATGGAGCGATACGGTGACAGGCTTGGACCATCTTGCTTGGGGAGTTACAAGGAAGAACAAAGGAATTGCTGTCTAATCCACATGATTCTGGAGTTAATCGGACCCATTTGGTTGGCGCTACAAATCCGTACGCAACCGCTACTTGTATTACATTGGTTGGCGCTACAAATTCGTACGCAACCATTACTTGTCTTGCATGGGATTGGCGGTACATTCCGTACGTAATCCTACCTGTCTTGCCTGAATCACATAGTGCCTTGTGACCACGAACTATTTCTTAAAGTGTATAAGTATATTACTTAAATATATTTATCACGACGCTTGGGGACTATGTGTGAAATCACGCATCATATTTCACGCATTTTTCATACAACTGTTTTTCTTGCATTAACTATATATATCGCCACACTTGCACACGATCACCCCATACACTGAGATTTCTGTCTCATCCCCTCTTGTTTTCTAACGGCTAGATGAGGAGTACGTTGAAGATGCCGAACCTACCCCGGACTGAATTCCCGTCCTCCGTCTGGTGGACTTGCTTTCTATTATTGTTGATGTTGCTGGACTTATTTCTTTTACTTTTGTTGTTGTTGGACTCCTTTATTTCCTTTTCATTTTGGACTGTACTTAAGGGCGTAGGACCCTTTGACACTTAAGATTGGAATGTTGTGTACTCTATTTTAGTTTGGACTGTAAGTTAATTCGGGTATTCTGACGGGTTGTATTTGGATACTTGTTAGACATTAAGTTGTAATTTGTACTTGTATTTTATTTTCCGCTGCTTTAGACTCTGTTTCACTTGGGATTATGTTGTATCATTTGTCTAGACTGTTGGGTTTATTTCTGTTAAGTGGTTGATCGTCGTCGCGTCCCGTCTGGGGCGTGACACAACCCAATTCCAATCACCGTTGCCGCCCAACCATGTTTAGCTAGCCGCCTCCCACATCACCTATCACCACTTCTTGATGTGTATGTGTTTGTGAATATGTGTGTTTGTTTATATTTTTGAATGGAATTTATTAATATTTGGTTATTTTCAATTAAAAACATATGTACACGCGTTGATACTTAGTTGTCAGCATGGTTTGTACGTTACATCTAATTAGGCATGTTATTCAATTACTTCTGATTTGCCTTTCTTTTCCTTTTTTTCTTCCCTTTTCACCAATATTTCCTCCCAACCCACCCATTTCCCATCACCTCTTCCGCCCAGCCACCTCCACCAGCCACCCGTCACCCATTTGTGTTGTGTGTGTACTCACTCCAGTTCACCTCTATGTCTTCCAAGATGGCTACCATTACAGTCAGCTTTGTGAAGGACAACTCATTGTAAGATCCGAACTTGATATCCACGTATTTGGCTACCACATCCATTAGCTTGTGATATTCCTCTTGATAACAGCCTTCGTAGCTGATGCATTGAACTTAGCAGCAGCTTCCTCCACAACAATCTCCTCTCAATGTTCTCGAGATAGAACTCATAGTCCTTAACCAACCCTTCATCGTCAATAAGTACACCAAAATACACTTTCTTTGATAATTTGGCGAAGTCGAGTGTGGAGCTTGATGATTTCTTCGGTGCCATGGAGTTAATTGAGAGATTGAACTTTCGGAAATTTTGAGAGTGTTTGAGTGCAAAAGTGAAGAGAGAGAAAAGATTGTTCCGATATATATGAAATGTGAGGAGAAGTTTTTTGGATCGTGCATTTTTGAATTTAATCAACGGTTGAAGTTAATCTAGAAAAGTGCCTTTATTTTCTCGCATTAACTACCGCAGTATTTATGGCTAATCATAAGTTTTCTGTAGAAGCTTTTATTGTGTCTCATTAAATGATGCTAATATCATCTCAAAAATATTCCCACTTTAATGAAAATGACCACATTTTGTCCTTTAGTCAGTAAATGTGTCTGCTAACTCAATTTAGCTTGATTGACTCTACTTCTCTCTTCAGTCTGCTAATAAGACTCAACTGTTCAGTTGATTTCACTCTGCATAATAAGTCTTCTCATCATATCAACTTAGCTCAATCAATCCAAGCTCATTCTTTAACTCTTCAAATCTTGATCCACATAAGAGTTTTGTGAATATATCACCTAACTATTTTTCAGTTGAGACATATTTTGTAGGTCCCAAGGGATGAGATGTAAGGTTTAGAAGGGGGGTTGAATAAACCTTACCAAATTTTTGGACTTAGTCCTTTTAAATAATTTTACAGAGTTAACTCAAATCATCGTAATTGCCTTTTTAAGAATATTCTGGCAGATGCGGCTAAAAAGAACTCAGCCCAGTTGACCTTCTTTTCCTCTATGATCACAGCCATCACGATCAACTTTGTCCGAGACAGCTGATTGAAGCTGCCGAATTTCATGTCGATGCATTTGGACACAATGTCCACCAACTTATGATAGTCTTCTTTTATCAATGACTTCTTGGCTGTATAAACAGCCTTAGCAGCCTTATAAATGACGCCGATGAGTGGCATCAACCAAAACCTGTTGAGATCATCAACATTGAGGATGATAGTGATGGCGATAGCACTATTACTGAGTAGAGAGGATTTTATTCCTTGTTGTTGTAATTGTTGTATGTACTGGATGATTGTATTTCCTCGATTTCGATGTATGGCATTGCTGTACGATTTATTTCCTCTCAAGTTGTGAAGGAGGCCCGCAGGGATGAGTTTCATCGATTAAGTCAAGCAAATCTGACAGTGGCTCAGTATTAGTTGGAGTTGCATCGATTGTCCAAATATGCTTTGGGGACCATCAATACCAAGGAAGATAAGTTGTATAAGTTCACCAGGGGGCTGAAACTGGAACTACAGAAGCAACTATTGACTGTTGAACTGGAGACATATTCAACTGCGGTGAAGGCGGCTCTCCGTATCGAGTCTGGATTGAACCGCATCGGACTGATAAAACAAGGCAGACCTACCAATAGTCTCAAGAGGCCGGCTGTTGGGCAGCCATCTAAACAGCCCGTCAAGTTCCAAAAAGGAACAGTTGGAAAAACAGATAAGGGAAAGTGGCCAATACAGGGAACGAAAGGGATGTCATGTACACACTATCGGAAACCGGGACACACTGCCAATTATTGTTGGTGCAGGCACGGAAAATGTTTGCGATGTGGCAGTAATCAACACCAAATTAAGGATTGCCCAAAGTATAACGACGAAAACAAATTGGCTCAGTCGTAGAGGTCGGGAAATGGTCAGGAAATCGAGCAAGTTGCATGCATGCATGGAACATATGCCAATATGTCTAGAAGTGTCAACTCCTATGGGCGCAAGCCAATTAACTTATATTATCTATAATGAATGCGAAGTTAAGATTGGCGAGATAAACTTCCCTGCCGATTTAATATTATTATCTATATCCGAATACGATGTGATTTTGGGAATGAACTGGTTATCTGCACACCATGCACAAATGGACTGACATCGCAAGTCCATCAAGCTATGCGAACCTGGGAAACTAGAAGTGGAAATGACAGGAAGGGCACGAGTCAAGATTGCCCCAATCATCTCTACCATGAAAGCGAGAAAGGCAATATCTAGAGGTGCACAAGGGTACTTGGCGTCTGTAATCAACAAGCCCAAGGTAGAGACACAAATTCAACAAGTGCCCATAGTATCGGAATACACAGACATATTTCCATAGGAACTCACCTCTATCCCTCCAGAGAGGGATGTCGAGTTCAACATTGAGGTATTACTGGGAACAACCCTAATTTCCAGAACACCGTACAGAATGACTCCTGTGGAGTTGCAAGAGTTGAAGACTCAATTGTAGAAGTTGATGGAAATGGGATTTATCCAACCGAGTACGTCCCCATAGGGAGCAATGGTAGTTTTCGTCAAGAAAAAGGATGGAACATTAAGTTTGTGCATAGATTACCGCAGTCTTAATAGCGTGACCATAAATTCCCTTCCCGAGGATAGACGAATTGTTTGATAAACTTCAAGGAGCGACGGTATATTCAAAGTTTGACTTGCACAAGGATACTATCAGTTGAAGATCCGTGAAGAAGATATTTCTAAAACAGCATTCCAGACTAGGTATGGATACTACGAGTTTGTAGTAATGCCATTCGGTCTGACGAATGCCCCTGCAACATTTATGGATCTGATGCATCGATTCATTCGACCTTACTTAGATCAGTTCATAGTGATATTCATCGATGACATACTCGTGTACTCCAAATCTAGAGAAGATCACGAGCGTCATCAGAGGATCGTCCTGTAGATACTACGAGAGCACAAACTATATGCCAAGTTCAGCAAATGCGAATTTTGGCTTAAGGAAGTCGCGTTCTTGGGACACATAGTATCCGGCAATGGGATCGTAGTGGATCCTTCAAGGTACAGACAATGATTGAATGGAAACAACTAGAATCAGTAACCGAGATCAGAAGCTTCTTAGGATTAGCTGGATATTATTGAAGATACATCAAGGATTTCTCCAAGATAGCCAGACCACTCACGCGATTGTCTCAGAAGCAAGTCATGTTTGAGTGGAACGACAAATGCGATGCTAGTTTCCAAGAACTGAAGAAACGACTTACTACAGCTGCCGTCTTAGCCATCCCAAAGGGAACACAAGGCTTTGTCATTTACAGCGATGCATCAAAGGAATGATTGGGAGAAGTGCTCATAAAGTAAGGAAATGTCATTGCTTATGCATAGCGGAAGCTTAAACCATATGAGGCCAATTACCCGATGCACGACCTGGAATTGGCAGCGATAGTATTCATATTAAAGAAGTGAAGACATTATCTCTATGGGGCAACGTTCACAGTTTTTACTGATCATAAGAGCCTGAAGTATCTATTCTCGCAGAAAGATCTCAACATAAGGCAATGGAGATGGATGTAGTTAATTGATGATTATAACTTTGATACTCGATATCATCATAGGAAGGCAAATGTAGTAGTTGACGCCTTGATCAGAAAGGCGAGTTAGCTAGAATAATGATCCAAGAGTGGAAATTATTAGAAAAACTGAGCATTTGGAATCCGACCAGAACCAATACTCAAATTACATGTGCTAACATTTCAGTTAAATCCAATTTGATGAATGAGATCAAAGTCGCACAAGAGATCATTCGACTACATGGAGTACCAGTCGACATAGTATCGGATATAGACTCGAGGTTTGTCTCGAGATTTTGGATGTGCCTGCATGAGGAATTGGGTACCTCGCTGAGTTTCAGCACAACGGCGCACCCACAAACTGATGGACAATCCAAGTAAACAATTCAAAAATCTGGAAGATATGTTGCGATCATGTACACTAGATTTCCAAGGAAGTTGGGAGTCGCACTTACCACTGGTCGAGTTCGCCTAAAACACAACTTTCAGGCCGCGATTAGGATGGCACCCTATGAGACACTCTATGGACGGAAGTGTAGATCCCCGCCACACTAGGAGATCGATGATCAATTGACTCCAAAAGGGAAATGAAAGTCACAATCAATTCCAATGGTTGACTTAGTTCAGGAGGACATGGATAAAGTCAGAATAATCAAGGAACGGATCCGTACGGCTCAGAGTCGCCAGAAGAGTTACGCGGATAAGAGGAGAAAGGATTTGGAATTTGAAGTTGGAGATTAAGTATTCCTTAGGCTCTCACCATGAAAAGGTTTAATCAATCCAAAGAAAGGAGGTAAGCTGAGTCCAAGATATGTCGAACCCTACAAGATACTACAGGGGATTGGGAAGTTAGCTTACCGACTTGAACTACCATCACAGTTTTCGGGAATGCACAATGTCTTTCATGTCTCGAGGTTGAAGAAGTATCGACTGGATCCCGAGCACATCATCACACATGATATTTCTCCTCGATGAAGAACTTATCCTACACCGAAAAGCCGATTTGGATTATTGACAGACAGATACGTCAACTGCGGAAGAGAGAAATTCTGATGGTTAAAGTGGTGTGGCAGAACCATAACCGAGACGAAGACGCTACGTGGTAGATGGAGGAAGACCTAAGGAATACATACCCCGAGTTATTCTGAAGGGAATTTGGGGACCAAATTCTTTTAAGGAGGGGAGGATGTGAAGCCCTCTATTTTCGATCGTGATCAAGCGTGTACTATTGTCATGTATCAACTATGTATTATTCGTGACTACTGTCACGTCATTTTGGCGGATAAATGTTAATAATATTTTCACATTTTATTTTCATTTTTATTATTTGATCAGCTATTTGTTTAATTAATCATCATTTATTATTTTTTGTTCTATGTTTAATGATCACTTGATTGATCATTATTGCTATTTGTGTATTTATTAGACACCCTAGAATTTAAGAGACTTATTTCATTTAGTGACCTATGTCCTATAGAAATAAGAATTTGGTTTAGAATAAGTGATCATGAGACTTACAAGTGATTATGGGAATCACTATTAATTTTTGGAGATTGATATTACACACCTATTATCATCAATTTTGGGATAAGAAAAAATTTATGGATACCACATGTGACATAGGGGTGGACGACCGCTTGGTAATTTTTGGTATAGAAATGCCTCTCAATTCTTATACACATACACAATATTACACAAAATTAATACCCAAAAATCCTACACACATTTTTTTATTCAACTCTTCCTACAAATCCCAATACCCAACCCCACTAACCCAAACATTCTCATCAAAATTCCCTAACACCCATCCCTCACTAACTCCTACATTCAACCCCATACCTTGACCAAACTAAATGTTCCCCATGCAAACAACATGTTACAAGCGTTAACACAAAACAATCCTCTCTCTCCCACTCCCCCTAGTGATCATCCATAAGGCCTTGGTGAACAAGAATTTTGTTCACTTCATCATCACCCAACTCCAAAATTTGCCAACTCTCTCCTCTTTCTCTCTAGAAAATATTTATTTCTTTCTTCTTCACCGTCTTTCTCTTACTAGCTAAAACATTCAACACTTAGCCAAAATACAAGAATTTTCTTCCCCTACCCCATAAAATTCGAACCATATCAAGCCAAGGTAAGCAATGTGTTTCATTTGTTCAATAACCTCTTATAATCTTCAAGACTTCTTTCATCTTCTCATTTTTTCTTGTTATTTTCATCTTTGAGGTACTTAGAGGCTCTCAACTTAAAGGACATTAGAGATTGGAGACTAACTTGAAAATGCTTCAAGATTAAGTGTAGAGACAACAAGGTAAGAATTTGAGTTTGTTAGCACATTCTTCTTCTTCCCCTAAAATTCGAAATTTTGACTTCAAGATTTTCATTTTTGAGGTTTTAGGGGCTAATTTTGGTAGCCTTGGTTAAGGGGTGATCAAGTTATTTTAGAGAATTTGACTATAACTTCAACTACACAAGGCAAGTATAGTACTTTTGGCCATTTCTCCTTTTTCTTCCTTCTTGCTTTAATCCTCATTTTTCTAACTCCAAATTTTTGTATTACTTGACTTAGGGGCTGACCTAAGTAATATTAACATCCTCAAGTTGTGATCATCTCTCTTTTTCACCAAATCCACCAACCAAACAAAATGGGTGCAAAATATTTTTAAACCTCTAGTAAATATATGAAAATGCATGTAGTATCTTGAACGTCTTAAGATATATATATTTATGTAATGCATGTATATTTTAAGATGTGAAATTCCAAGTTTCTCAAGTGATGCTTAAAATTCCAATTATTGCAAATTAGGTACATGCATGTGCAATTTAATGACTTATGTGATGAATTCTTGTATGATATGTAAATGCATGTTAATGTACTTAAACGCCAAATAGAAATTGTCTACCTGAGACTGTCCCTTGGCCCGTAGGTCCTGACACAAGATTATAATTCTAGCTCTTCTAGAGTGGTATCTCACTGATGGCTCGGGCCCCAACCTAAGCTGCGCAGGAAAGGCCCAAACCCAAAATTTCATGTTTTAATTGCCTTATATTCTGGAAATTTCGTGCATAATTTGATAAATTACAATTTTGGACATTAAATGCAAAAATGGCAAAATTGGTGGACTTAATTGCAAGAAAATAAAAATTTAAGGAACCCCCCTGCAATTACTCGATTTTGGGACTGTACTTATGTTTAAAAATGATATTTTGACATAATATTAAATTTTTAAAGGTTTTGAGATAACAAAAATCAACTCTTGAAAGCCCAAGGACTAGATTGTAAATTTTTTAAATTTTAAGGGCTAAAATCAATTTTCGAAATTGTACAAGCACCACTTTGAAAATTTTGAAAATTTTTACTTTTAAGGACTAAAAAACACATATTTTGAATGTATTCCAAAAATCAAAAGGTTTTGAGTTAAGAAATGTAATTTTTGTAAAATTGGAGGACTAAAAAGTAAACATTAAACTCAAGGAGCAAAATAAAATTTTCAGGACTTATACAGTCCATGTACTTGGAAAAATACATTTAACTATAATTTTATAACATTTTTTAACCCATGATTCAAATTTTATAACAATTGGACCCCAAATAAGCCTTAAGGGCAAAAACTTAAAAATCGGACTAGAATGGAATATTTAAAAATTAAGGAACCTAAAATCATACCTTTTCAAAACTGCTTTTGTCAATATTTTAAACTCGGGGCCCGAAATGATAATTTTGACAAATTTAGGGCCAAAATGGGAATTTACGAAAAACTCGACCCCAAAATTTTGGAAACCTGAATCTCTGGACAATTTGAAGAATTTAGGAACTAACCTTATAATTTTCCGAGGTCGAGACAAACACTTATTTAATTTTAAACCCAACAAAGACTAGTTTTTCCAAAACGGGGCTAATTGTAAAATTTTCTAAAACAAAGACCTCAAATTAATTATTTTCACTTATTATAACCCTGGTGCTACTGACTTAAATATATTTATTTATAAATTTAGTTTTTTTAAAATTATCTGTGAGTTAACGAATTCCCTTGACCGGATAATACGCGTTTCGTGGGGCGACTTCCTCGCCTTATGACCTTGAACATACAATGGGACATATATCCCACCTGTTAGGAAATTTGTTTGTTAGATTTTGATGATACCATGTAAAACTTAGACTAGGAAGTGGGCATCCTATTTTCTTTGTAATTCTGCATTATAATAGATAGGACTGGAAGAGCTGAGTTAAGTCAGCTAAGTCAAGATTACAAGAAGTCAACTGCAGATGGAATGAAGACTCAAGTTGTGTGTCACCGTGAGTATGGCCTGTAGAGGAAGTCAAGGACTCGATGAAGGAGAGTCAGCTGAGGAACAACTGTAAGAAGTGTCAATCAAGTAAACTTAAAGAGCCAAGTCTATTAGTTGAAGTGATCGTTGAGTCAATCTATGATTGAAGCAGACTCAAGTCACCTGGGGTAAAGGCAGCAGTCAAGTGAAGACGACTGACTTAGACCTGTTGGAATAAAGTCAAGAATATTACTCGATATAGTAATATGTCAAGCTGTCAGGTCTTAGAGTGTTTGGCCCAGAATTGTGGAAAAGGAATGAGCAAATGGGAAACACTGCACCTTGTGTCAGAATCTGCAAAGCTGAAATGCCATTTAGTACGAGGAAAGGTCAACATCATAAAGGCTACAGACCAAGACAACGAACACAAAGTGACATTTGAAATTAGCCTATCTCTTCAACGGGCAAATTTCAAATGTGCACTATAAAGGCTGAGGAAGCATTTGAGAAAAGGTTACGAATGACACAGATCTTTTAAGAAATATTCAAGCAATTAACCTGCAAACTCTCAAAGCTTATCAAGACATTCCTCAAGCCTAAACCTCAAAGAAACTCGATCCAACACAAGCTGTGATGGAGAGACAACTTCAATCAGTTGAAGAGGAAAACTTTTGAAGATAAAAAGGAGTCTACTTTCCAAGTTGAAGGATTGTAGAAAGATTCATGTTCGAACCAAGAATCAAGTTTGTTGGAGGGCTTCGTGATCTAATCCAAGAACTTGAGAAGTGAGCTGAAGTAGCCAGGCAGCTGCCTCGTGAAGAAGCTGAGTCGCATTAGAAGCCAATTGTGTCATCAAGGTTGTCTCCAGACTGATAACCGCTTTATAAATTGATATATTACTTAGTGGATTCCTCCAGGGGTTCAAAAAGAGTGGACTAGAAGAATTACCCCATCTTCGAACCACTATAAAAATACTTGTGTAAATTTGCTTTCAGCATTTACTTTCCTTCATATTTATTTTATATCTGCTGTTAGTTAATATTTGCTATCCAACTGATAAATAACTAAGTGATAAAACAATTATTTAAAAACAAGCTTTAAAACAATCAAAGGGTGTTAAGTCTTCCGCTGTTAAAAACCAAATCAGCCAAGTTAAGTATCTGACTTAAGCAGCCGAATTATACTATCAACATCTCTATCGAGTTTGTTGAGTAGGTAACTTAGCTGAATAGCCAACTTAGTTGTCCACCAAGGACACAACTGATTTGATTCAACTCTGTTGAACTATATAACAGGACTAAAATCGAAAATTTGGTAAGGTTTATTCAACCCTCCCTACTAAACCTTACACCACACCCCTTGGGATCTACAAGTGGTATCAGAGTGGTTGGTTTATTGATCCTTCCGCACTGCTTACTAAACTAGATCTCTATCTTTTTAAAAGGTTTTAACACTTGTACTTTTCAAAGTCTTTCATTTTTAAAGAAAAATTATTATCATGGAAGCAAATCTAACTCGTATTCCAATGTTTATTGTGGAAGAGTTTGATGACTGGAAAATTCGCATGCAGGCTCATCTATCCGCTTTACATGATGAAATGTGGCTAGTGATAGAGGATGGGCCATTGAAAATTTACCAAGTCAACACTGCTGTAAGAGTTGCACCTGCAGCTGAAGGAGAAGTTGCAGAAGAAAGACCAGTCAGGGTTGAAAACCAAGAAGTGAATGGACAAATGATGATAGAAGTAGTTATAACCTGGACAATGTAGCCAAGGATTTACTCTACAAAACGTTGGACAAAGCCATGTTTAAGAAAGTCAAATCTTGCAAATCTGCAAAAGAAATTTGGGATAAGATGGCCTTAACTTGTGAAGGATTAGAACAAATTAAGGAGAATAAATTAACTTTTGTTGTTCAAAAATTTGAAAACTTTAAAATGTTTGCACGTGAATCTCCGAATCAGCTGGATGCCAGATTTACTGAGATAACAAATAAGCTTTCAGCTCTTGGGAAAGAATATACACAGAAGGAGATGTGTATGAAGATTCTAAGAGCCCTCCCAGGAGAATGGGAAATGAAGGTCATGGCCCTAAGACATTCAATGGACCTCTCAAAGACTTCCAATCATGAGCTATTCTCAAACCTCAAAGCCTATGAATTTGAGATGAGAAGGAAAGAGCAGGAGGAAACAACTGTACCCAAGACAGCTGCATTGTTGGCTAGTGATGGGAAAAGAGTTGAGCCAAAGGAGACCATTGACCAGGAGGAGATTGCCCCCATGGTGAAGAGATTCAACAAGTTCTTTAACAAGAACTATAAAAGGAACAAGGGTGAAACCTCCAGGAGACATTCATCAACTTCCAAAGCAAGGGAAGACAGGCCGCCCAAGAGAACTGAGAATCAAAGAGCTGATTATCAGAGAGCTGATAATCAAAGAACAGGCAGAGCTGATCAAAGAGCTGAGAACCTGTGTTGGAATTGCAAACAATCAGGACATTTTGCAGTTGACTGTTCCTATCCACCAGTCAACAAGTATATGAATGAAGAAGAAAGAAAAGTCTTCAGGGAAATAAGACAAGAAAATAAGAAAGCAATGTTGGGTGCTAAGACTACTGAGCCAGCCAAGTTCAAAGAGGCAGCAGACTCAGTAGTGAGGCAGACTACTCAAGTGATTCTGAGAAAGAGGCTATGATTTGCCTCATGGCCAAAGAACAAGATCAAGAAGATGTGGTACACTCTAACTCATCTCATTCTGATTCAAGTGATAGTGACTGTTATGCACACACTTCATCACCCACAGATCTTTATGATTCATTAGGCAAAATGATGAAAGCTTTTGAACATATAAAGTCCTCACACACACTCTTAAATGAGGAAAACAGTCAGCCTAAAATCCAAAACACACAACTGACTAAAGAGCTGAGTACTCTAAGTCACATAGCTGATGAGAACACTAAGCTGAAGGCTGAAAATACCAAGATAATAGAAGAATCAGCTGCTACAAAAAAGAGGGAAAAAGATCTTAAAAATGTGATTGCCTCATTTACAAAAGCATTCAAATCATTGGATGAACTTACTATGAGTCAAAAGGAATGTGGAGACAAGACAGACATATGATTTATTTCTCTGGGCATAGTTAAACTCTAAGAGTAATTTTGGAAAAGGATCTTCAAGCAATGAAGTTTTCCAAAAACCCAAGACACCAAATGCTGCACCCACATTCACTCCAAAGCACAATCACAATCATACTGGCCTTGGTTACAAGGGTAAAGGAAAGAAGCTAGTTGAGTATGCTGAAAGGATAGCTGAGAAAAAATTCAGACACGTCCGTCAGCAGACTCCAAACAGGAAGTACTCTGTAAGGGCCAAACAGAGCTACCAAAAACTCCAACAATTTCATCAGAGAAATACTTATGATGGGAATGGTAGAAACAATCCAAACCAAGTTGGTTGGAATAATGTGTAACATGAGCAAAGACCTATGGAATACAAGCCAAAATGGCAAAGATCTAAACCTCAGTAGTAAAGGTCATTCGAAAGGCAAAAGAGCTATTATCAGCACACATATGCACCCAAGCACTACACTCAGAAATACCACAACTATCCCAAGAAAGCAATTGCTAAAACACACACACAGGCATGCAGACAAAAGAGACAGCTGTATGATCCTAAAACCCCCAAGCAATTTGCTAATGTGCACTATGATTATGGCACTGATAGATGGCAACCTCTTAGAGTCAGATCATCTGGCTATAGGTTGGTTGGAACATATTATAGCACTTACCCCCAGGACCCACACAAGTATGGATACCTAAAAACTGATTTCCTTGATTGCAGGTTCAAGGAACAGCTGAGTGCCAAGGAACCTGGTACATGGATAACGGCTGTTCCAGACATATGACAGGAAATAAGAAAAATCTGTCAAGATTCAAGGAGATTAGAGGTGCAAAAGTTATATTTGGAGGAAATGAAGCTCCAGGAGAGATCAAATGCACATGATCTATCAAGAAAAATGGACTGGAGATCACAAATGTCGCTTATGTTGAAGGCCTCAACTTCAACCTGCTAACTATCAGCCAACTCTGTGACAAGGGCTGCAATGTAGGATTCAACATGGGGATATGCCAGATCAAAGATGCCGAGTCTAATGAAATAGTGCTGCAAGGTACAAGGAAAAAGAATATGTATGTGTTAGATTGGTCTATTGCTACACCAAGCACATGTCTCATAGCTTAAAAGAGGACAACCAAATCAAGTTGGGTACGGGCACAAGAAGTTGAGTCACCCAATTTCAAGACAATCAACAAGCTTGCAAGGAGTCATCTTGTGGAAGGATTGCGGACTCGAGTGTACAAGAAAGAAAGTATATGTGATGCATGCCAGATGGGAAAGCAAATCAAATCATCATTCAAGGATAAGCCAAGTCCTTCTTCAGCAAGGATATTGCATCTGCTGCATATGGATTTATTTGGTCCAGTTGAGCCAGCTATCATCAGTGGAAAGAACTACACCTTAGTGGTGGTGAATGATTATTCAAGATATACATGGACAATTTTCATGTGTAAAAAGAAGGAAACACTGCAGAAGTTACCTCAGCTGAGGAGAAGAGTTCAAAATGAGAAGAGTCAAACCATTATAAATATAAGATCTAACAGGGGAACCGAGTTTGTAAATGGGATTATAACTCAGTATCGTGTTGGAAGTAGTATTGCTCATGAGTTATCACAGGCAAGGACTCCACCGCAGAATGGAGTAGGCCGAAAGAAGGAACAACTCTCAAGGAAGCTGCAAGGACCATGTTAGCTAAAGCTGGATTGCCTAAGAGATTTTGGGATGAAGCCATAAATACAGCATGCCATACTCAAAATAGATGCATGATTAATAGGCAATTGACCAAGACTCCCTATGAGATTTGGACAGGGAGAAAGCCAAATGTTGGATATTTCAAGATATTTTGATGTAAATGCTTCATCCATAATAATGGCAAGGATAATTTGAAGGCTTTTGGTGCTAAAGCTGATGAAGGTATCTTTTTGGGATACTCAGCTGAGAGTAAAGCCTATAGAGTGCTGAACAAGAGGACTATGGTCACATAAGAGTCCATCCATGTGGTTTTTGATGAACCTAATGTGAATGGAGAAGACATTGATGAGTTAGCTGATAAGCTGAATCAGCCAACTATGCATAAGAGTCCTTATATTGAAGCTGAAGTGAGAGCACTCAATCCTGCTGATGATCAGATAGCTGAATCTCAAAGACAGCTGGAAGGTCTACAACTGAATGAAGATGAAATAGGTGTTCAAGACAACTTAGCTGCGAGACAGTTGAATCCAAGGCAGACTTACTCCAACCTGATGTGAGATGGCTTAGAGACCATCCACCGAGTCAATTATTGGATATGTTAGAGATGGCATAAGAACCAGATCCACAGCACAACATAAAGCTATGTTCACTTGTTTTATTTCCCAAATAGAGCCTAAAGATGTGCCTCAAGAATTGGATGACGAACATTGGATTCACGCCATGCAAGAAGAGCTGAATCAGTTTGAAAGAAACAAAGTATGGGAATTAGTTCAAAGGCCAACCCACCAAAATGTTATTGGTACTAAGTGGGTTTTCAGAAACAAGATGAATAGGAAGGATCTGTTGTTAGAAACAAAGCAAGATTGGTAGCCAAAGGGTATTACCAAGAAGAAGGTATAGATTTTGATGAAACCTTTGCTCCTGTTGCCAGATTGGAAGCTATTAGGATGTTTCTTGCTTATGTTGCACACAAGAACTTCACTGTACATCAAATGGATGTGAAGAGTGCATTTTCTGAATGGACTGTTAGAAGAAGAAGTTTATGTTGAACAACCTCCAGGTTTTGAGAAGAAAACTATTGGAGATAAAGTCTACAAGCTTTCTTATGGATTGAAACAAGCACCAAGAGCATGGTATGATACATTGTCTCAATTTCTAACTTACAATGGATTCACCAAAGGCAAGGTTGATAGAACACTCTTCAGGATTCAAGATGGAGAGAGTATACTACTTGATCAAATACATGTGGATGATATCATTTTTGGTTCCACAAACAAAGAGCTGTGTGACAAGTTCTCAAACCTCATGCAAGGCAAATTTGAGATGAGCATGATGGGAGAGCTTACTTTCTTGCTAGGGCTTCAAGTCAAGCAATTGAAGAATGGTACCTTCATAAGCCAAACCAAGTATACCAGAGATTTGATGAAGAGACTTGGTATGGAAGAGAAGTCGTCTGTGAGGATTCCTAGGAATACATCAGTCAAGATGGACATGGATGCAGATGGCAAAGTTGTTGATCAAACCTTGTGGGCATTTACAGCTCAAGTCTTATGGATGAGACATCATCGCCTAAGAGATTATGATATTGAAGAACGAGAGATTCCAATTATGTGATAAACACTAGTGATTGAGAAAAACACATCACTTTGGAATACATCTCAAATCAATAAGCAATAGCCGGACATATTCACAAAGCGATTATGTGAATCAAGGTTTGACAGCTCAAGAATTAGTTAAAAATTAATTGAGCCGAGTTAGATTACTCGAAAGACTCATTCAAACAGAGATAGAAGATGAGAAAATGGAAAACAAGCAAGTTTCACATTTTAGCCAAGTGAAAGAGCCTAGTCGGGAAGATAGTTGACGAGTTAGCTCGACAACCGAGTGATGATATGTGAAGAGAGAAGCAAAGCAAAGTCACTTTAGAAGAAAGTTGAATCATTTATGAGCTAAGTGACAAAAACGCAATGCTTTATTCGAAAGGGAATGTTTTTAAGGATGACGTCGGCAGAATTATGGATCGGCAAGACGAAAGTTGCACAAAGAAACCATATGATTGAATATAAATACCACGATTGCATTTAATGTAGGGAATTTAATGTGGTTTTTTGAAGACTTAATCTTGACCATTGATTTTGATCAAATTTTTTCAAATTCCAAAAAAGCATCCTTTCACGTCCCATATATACGAAAAATTTACTTTCTCTCTCCTCACATTAAACTTACTCGTCTTGGCTTCAGAAGATAGAACTTTTCTCGTGAAGCAAGTGAAACCCTAGTTCTTCAAGATTAAGGTTTTGAAGTTTAATTGGTCAAAAGTTCTAAAAATGGCTGCAAATCATGATTTCGTGTTTCTATCCGAGAAGATCCACACGGGCGTCAGCTGACTTTGGTGGAATTATCAAGCGGTGTTGATGGTGCGCTTGGTGAAGAGGATAATGAGAAATTGGAAAAAGTCCATCTTAAGGACTTTTGTTGATGCGCTTCATGAACACTTATCTAGAAGAAGTGGCTATGTTTTACGTGAACGCCGAGGTGCAATGATGAGGAAATGCGTTCATCTCTGTCCGCAAGGCCATTAAAATTACCGCAAAGGACCTTGCCGAGCATCACTTTTTACCTTGAAGGGATGAAGGACATCGCCGAAAGGATGTCGACTTAGTCATGGAAGGAAGATTGCCAAGCGGTAGTATCTTTGCTAAAGTTGTGTATACAACTAAGAAGGATTTAAATAAGAATATCATATGCTGATGGACATCGTGTCCAAATGCATGAAACGTAAGTTTGGGAGTTTAATCGCTTGTCCAAAACAAAGTTGATTGTGATAGGCCGCAATCATGAAAGATAAGAAGGTCAACTGGTCACTTCACAGTCCAAGCAGTGTGCAAAACGTGATCAACCTAGTCCTAGAAGGAGAATGGGACCTTTAGATGCCCTTGGTTATGGCCTTGTGATTGGCCATTTGATGGAAAGTGGGGGATAGCATCTGCGCCATGGAAAGTCGTTCCATGCAAACAAACAGAATATTCAAGGTGAACTGCTATCTTGTGTGCATGAGAAAGGCCCATGCAAGTAAGGCGGATACAAGTGCAGGGGAATCACCACTTTTACCGAAGACACAAGCTGAGACTCTCAAGCTCTTCTCTCCAAAGCTTATCTCTAAGAAGAGTTGCGACATGAAAGCTCCGCCTGCCAGCCCAAGTCGAAGGCACACCGCCCCGGCAGCCCAAACCCAAAGCTCCTGCCCATGCAGCCGATGCAACTGCCCAAGCATCCCAAGACCCTCCCTCCGCAGCCGAAACTAAGGAGGAACCCCGTATTCCCTCACCAGTTGTGAAGAAGAAGTGCACTGCTAATTCAAGGAAGGCAGCTGCAAAAGCTTCTATTGAAACACAATCCTTCACCATTGAAGAGCCTACTGGAGTGGAACCAGAGATTCCGTTGGTTGCCACTAAGAGAAGGCGGTTGTTTAAGAAGTATGCATCTGAGAAAACAGCCGAGTCTGGTACTCAGCCGGAGAAGAAAAAATGATTAAGCCCGAGAAGACTGTGGATGATGATCAGCAGAGGACATAAGACCCAGCTGTGCGGGAGACAACTATGGAAACTGAAGCTGCTGAGACAACCAAACCCATGGAAGAACAGGTTGTTTTACCCCCTCAAACAGATGCAGTTGAGTCTGAGGAGGAGCAAGCCCCTCTAACCACCATTCAGGAGACCGGAGAAGAATATGATGATGATGATCTTATAATGTACTCTCCAGTCTACCCAGACATTCAGCGCAGACTGAGGGAATGGAGGGCATGGAAGTTGGATTACTCCAGGTAATAGTTTTCTCACCCTGAGTACATTGAGGAGGAGGAAGAGCTTCTTAGATTGCTTGGACATGCAACTATCCAATTTGCCCTTAATGAAGAAAGCTGCATGGAAACCCTCCAAACTCATCAAGGAGGAAGAGAAGGAGAAAGCTAAGGAGCGAGCCAGAGCCTTGGAGAAATGCAAGTTATGTTTGCAAACAGGGACACAAGAGCATCTCTATGAGTCAACTGATAGTGATATGGAGGAGATGGACCCATTCAAGCGCAGTGAGAGAAGGTCGAGTTAGAGTAGGCCATTCGAGAATCAAGAGCCATGCACGAGATGAGTCTTCAAGAAGGTCAAGAGAGTCCTCCCGAAGTCTCTCCTAGGATCGATCCTTTGGGAGTGGCGCAGAGATTGCCCTGTGTCATTCTTTGAGAACATGTCCCCGTGCGGTCAAGATGGGCCCAAGGAAATGGCGATGAAGTCAATTTAGGAGCCCAAGCCAACACTAACCCTAAAGAAGGTGTGAGACACCTGCCCATACGGTTGAACACTCCGATGATACAACAAAAACCATATCTCGGAGCAGAGTGACCCCATCATCATTCACTCGGTGGTGCCGGTGAGGGGGAAATCTCTCCACCACAACAGGTCGGGAGGATGTTGTGGGAGACCAATCCAAGAAGTTTGGGAAGCAAAGGAAGAGAGAATATCATTGAGCAGCGGTGACATTAATTGATGCTCGGACAACAGTCCTGTCTGGTGAGATGTCAAGCTGTATGAAGGCCAATGAAGCTCTTTATTTGCGCCAAGGCAAAAGATGGAGAGGCCCTGGTAGTTCGGACTCTAGGCAATGAAAGTGTAATCTAAGGAGTTGAGACTCACGGAGGATGCCAATGTTGAAGAACCTAAATAAAGCAGTCTGTCGAAGAGATTGTTGAAAGCCTACAATGGTTGAGACGCTAGGGTAAAGAAGGCCACAAGGGAGGTTGAGAATTCCTGGAGTAAAAGCGAAGGTGAACAGAACATTCCTCAAATTGAAGGAGGCTGCTTTGCCCGATCAACGCCCTTCATGATTCCCAAGAGCACATAGACACATCATTTTTTTGGGATCGGAAGGATAAAGTCGAGTCTGCACACCCTGAAGATTCTTCGATGGACAAGGGTGAGGATGTTAACACCAAATCTTAGAGCGTATGGTGATAAGATAGCTCGCGATGAGATTCAATTTTGATGATGGCCGTCTCCTAAAGGCCACATCAAATTCGATGACGATGAAATAGTGAGGACCGGAGTCACTCAATTGGAAAAACCCACTAAGACCGAAGAAATTTGTTGTTTGGCCTCGGTGACAAGCAACACTTACACTCGATTGTAGCGGAGTCGATTCAACGCGAGCTACAGGCTGTAGCCAACGACTCAACAACTTCGGTCTGTCATAACCCAAAACATTACATTTTAAAATATTACTATTAATCATTCATAAGCATAATAACATGTATTTTAATATTTCTGTTCACATTGAAATTCATATAAGATCATGAAACTTCAAGTATTGGTCTAATTACATTAGGTTACTCGGCTTTTCTATTTAAAGAGGTAAATCGATTTTTTATTAAACAATTCATTTTATTAATAAAAGTGAACTTCATAACTGTGAAACTAGACATGATATCATGTGATTGACATGTTATATTACAAGGGCTAAATTTATATTTAACAATAGGAATACAACTTAAACATTAAAGCAAGAATCGGTTAAAAAAAGAAGGTTATGAATTTAGCCTGGAAATATTTATCTATGATTTAATGTTAATTAAGGTAAGGTTGCAACCAAGTGAATATATGTAGAAATACACCTGATTGAGGCTAATATAGAGATGAATAATATGATTTTAACCATAAGTTCACACCTCCAACTTGCCACCTCATGCTTAGACTATTCTAAGCTAACACCTCATGCTATCCTTCACCATTAAGCTATCAACCACGTATTAGACCTTTCTCTGCATCATTTCAGCTCCCAAACACATAGGTTAAACTTTTCAAACAATCTCTAACTGATCTCAATTGAAAAATTAAGCGAAACAATGAAAAGAGAGGAACAATAAACAAGTTCAAGTAGAGAATTGTGAATGGTAAATTTAACCTCCCGTTTTTCTTTTGGATTTTAGAATTTTTTTAAAGGAGTTTATGATCTATCATGGTACCTATATGGTTTATAAATAATGTGGAATTTATTTTTCATATCATTGTGCTTAAAAAGAAGGATTTTG
This sequence comes from Rehmannia glutinosa, assembly GCA_016081115.2. Classification (NCBI taxonomy): domain Eukaryota; kingdom Viridiplantae; phylum Streptophyta; class Magnoliopsida; order Lamiales; family Orobanchaceae; genus Rehmannia; species Rehmannia glutinosa. Next base: position 94,885,886 of record CM071926.1, read on the forward strand.
GGTTGTAAGCACTCAATAAAAATTACATGTAGCAGAAACTAGTAACTTGTTGTATTTTTATGTATATATGGCTTTAGCAAGGGATGATATGCTGGATAAAACTAATAATTATTATAATATATGTGTTGCTAATTGAGGTAAAGGAAATGTGGGGTAAGTTTTTCAGAGGTTACAAATTAAAAAATAGAACATGTTATGAAGATATACTTAAAACTGTCACTGTAAGATTTCAGTTTCACTGACTTGTGAAGATGGCTGATTTCACTAAGCTATATAGATTATCTTTCCAGGTTTTATGATATGGTTATCTTCAGTCACATGTATTCTAAGTGTGTAAAGATATTATAATAAATGAATATGTTTAAGGATGTCAAATTCAACATGAAATATATTATGACAGCAAGGTGCTCTGTTCGCAGCCAGCAGCAAGTTGCTGCTATTTTCTGCACTTTTGACCATTCTATGTTCTGAATTCAGAAATCGTTAAAACACAAAAGTTGTAGGAATTTGAGTTGTCTTTCCATGAGGCACTTGAATCATCCTACTACCATTTTGTACATGATATTATGAAGGAAATACGAAAGGCTGCCAGACTGAAATCCCTTATACGTTTTGAAAATAATATCACCAGTTTGGCTTTGTTAACTTTTGAAGCAAGCTGAGATCTAACTCAAAGAAGCTTTACTAGTTTTTAATGAGTCAATTAAGATTCATACCAGTTAGAATTTCATTGCATGCATATGTCACAAATAGAATATCCATGATTCATTAATGTTAAAGGAAAGATTTAGAATACAGTTATGTATTTTGACATGTTAATAGGTCAAAACCCCTACAAAGGAGCAATGACGCCAACTAGGAAAAGTCATCAAGATAAGGGCACAACTTGTGAGTATAATTTTTTAGCTTGTTATTTAACTTGTGTGATTACATGATTAATGTGTTGGAATGAATTGCTTATTTGTTTGGCTATAGTGATTAGAAATAATAATATATACATTTTGTATTTTATTTCATTTTATTTAATTACTTGTGATCATGATCATCATTAATTCTATTCCTCATTTATGATCACTTGGTTGATCATTATTACTATTTTTGTATTTATTAGTCACCTTAGAATTTTAAGAGACTATTTATTTTGGAGACTTTTACCTTATAGAATTAAGATTTTGATTTAGATTAAGTGATCATGAGACTTATAAGTGATCAAGGAAATCACTAAATATTTTGGAGATTGATATATTTCATCTATTATCATCAAATTTGGGACAAAAAAAATATATATATGGAATTACCATATTGCCCTCATAGTGGACGGCCATGGTGGTATTTTTGGGGTAAAAATATCATCCAACTCTTGTACACCTACACAATATATAATTATATCATTAATTCAAACATTATACACATTATCTTATACACCAATTTTATATCATTAAATTCCCCAACATATTCTATTCTTCCCAACATTATTCTTATTCTTCTCAACATTCCAATTTGACCCATACCTTGACTCACCTTTTGTCTCCATGCAAGAGACCAAATTCAAGACACAATTTGAACAAAATTTTCTCTCCCTCTCTCACTATGTTGGACGGCCATATGGCTTAATTACACAAAAATTTCATCTCAAATTTCACCAACACATTTGATCTTCCAAATCAATTCTCCTCCTTCTCTCTAAAAACTCCCAATTTCTCTCTATTCTTCCTTTCACTTTCTTCTTCTATACTAAGAAAAATTTTCAACATTTTCCTCCTACTCTTCACTAAAAATCGAACCATCATCATACAAGGTAAGAAATTTTAGCTTCAATCCATTTTTGGATATCACATTGTTCATCTCTTCCACCTTCTTAACTTAAGTTTGAAATTGGTTTGGAGGTACATTTAGAAGACCTTAAAGATTAGAGCTTGATGTGAATTTTTGAAAAAGGACCTCAAGCTTGAAGAAGAAATAGTAGAGGAAATTAGACTACAAGGTAAGAATTGAGTACTAGACCCCTTCTTTGCTACTCTTCCTATTTTTTTTCAAATTTTAACACCCGTTTTTCATTTTTGAGAAATAGGGGCTGACCTTAGGAGATTTTGGAGTTGAGCCAAAATTTCCAATTTTTGAGCTTCAACTAGTCTCCAAACATCTACTACACAAGGTAAAGTGTAGTCCTTTTAATTTCCTTATTTCCTTCTTTTTTTCCTTAATTTTTCTCTCATTTTTCTAACTCCAAATTTTGATATTTTCTTGACTTAGGGGCTGACCTAAGAAGCCTCATCCAAAAATCGTGAAATTATCCTTTTATTTCACAATTTCCAAATTTAAGGTGGGTGGAAAAATATTTTCCAACTTTTAGGTGTTTTGATTAAATGCATGTAGAAAATTTGATCATGAGCCTTGAGATATATATAATCTATGTATTGCATGTCAATTTTCTGTAACAAGTCATGAAAATTCTCAAGAGTTGCTCAAAATTGCTATTTATTGAATTTTAGGTGCATGCATGTACACTTTAATGTTTTAATTGATGAATTCTTGTATGTATTTGACATGCATGTGTATGATCTTTAAAATCTATGTTTTGGATGACTTATAACCTGGAAAAGTCGAGCATAATTGATTAAATTTCAATTTTGGACTTAAAAATGTAAAAATAGAAAGTTGGTGGACTAAATTGCAAGAAAATAAAAGTTAAAGGACCCCTCTGCAAATTTCGAAATTTGGGACTGTACTCAGGTTCAAAAATGACTTTTGGAAATTTTAATAAAGTTTTAAGAGTTTTAAGATAAATAAAATCAACCTTTAAAGCCCAAGGACTAGATTGTAAAATTTTGAATGTTTAAGGGCTACTTTGCAATTTTTAAAACTGTACCAGACCTTAACTTTAAAATTTGAAATTTTCACTCTTAAGGTACTGGGAATTACATATTTTAAAAGTATTCCAAAAATCCAAGTGGTTAGGGCTTGGAAAACAATTTTTCTAAAACTGAGGGACTAATTGTAAAATACTAAACTTGAGGACCCAAATGAAATTTCCAGGACTTATGCAGCACATACACCTGGAAATACTAACTTAACTATAACTTAATTATATTTTGGACCCAAGGTTCAAATTTCATAACAATTGGACCCCTAAAAAGCCTTAAAGACAATTATTTCAAAGTGGGACAAAAATGATATTTTCAAAAGTTGAAGGACCTACACATATTTCTTTTAAAAACTGCTTTTGTCCCAATATCCTACTGACCTTAGTGACATTTTCTAACTGGAATCACATTAAAAGCCCTTCCGATTTGTGAGTTCCGAATTTTTAAAACTTAAGGTCCAAATTGGCAATTTTTACAAATTTGGGGCCAATGTGAGAATTTTATAAAAACTCGACCTCAAAACTTTAAAAATCTGAATCTCTGGACAATTTAGAGAATTTAGAAACTGACCTCATAATTGTTCAAGGTCGGGATATTTATTTATTCAATTTATAACCCCAAAAGTGTTGGTTTTTACAAAACGGGGCTAAATTACAATTTTTCTTTTATAAAGGACCTAACTCAAATTATTTTCTCTTTTACTAAAATAGCCCTGGACTCTCTGACTTGGAGATTTAATTTAAGTATTTTATTTTCCCAAAAACCCTTAACTTATCGGATCGATTTGACCGATTAATACCCGATCGCGGAGCGACTTCCTCACCTTGCGATTTGAATCTATAACGGGACTCATGTTCCACCTAATCTTTCAAGATATCGAAGGTTGCTTATCCTTCCGATAATCATCTTCATCCAAAAACTCCACCAACGCCATAATTACCACTCGCGCTTTTCAAAATTTTCCTAAAACTGCTTCCCTGAATCAATAATACTCGACTGCCTGGTTGACTGTCTGTAATTGTAATTACTTTCCTGCCTGAGTCAACTTGGTGTGTCGAGCTCACAGTCGGAATGGATACGTCGGGGATGGAACCGGGCAGCTCGGCTGCTATTCCACTCTTCCGGCCCCATCGTCCTAATCCCGCAACTGAGGGACGGAGTTTGTCCAAGGGAAGCGGGTCATAGTACTGAGGTATAATCATGATTATGACAGATCCGAGCCTTGCAAGCTCCACTGTGGATTTTGTCTTTGCCTACGGAGCGATAAGGTGCCGGTCTTGGACCATACTGACTGGGAGTTACAAGGAAGAACGAAGGAATCGCTGTCTGATCCACACGATTCCGGAGTTATCAGACCCATTTTGGTTGGCGTTACATTTCCATACGCAACCGCTACCTGCTTTGCATTGGTTGCGCTACAAATCCGTATGCAAACATTATTTGCCTTGCATTGGGATTGGCGTTACACTTCCGTACGCAATCCTACCTGTCTTGACTGAATCACATAGTGCCTGTGTGACCATGAACTGTTTTCTTGAACTGTATAAGTATATTATTTAAATATTTTATCACGACGCTTGCGAACCGTGTGTGAATTCATGCATCATACTCACGCGTTTTCATATAATTGTTTTCTCGCATTAAATATATATATTGCGCCACACTTGCACACGATCACCCCATCCACTGAGATTTCTGTCTCATCCCCACCTGTTTTCTAACCTTAGATGAGGATTTCGTTGATGATGCTGAACCGGCTCTGGATTGAAACCTTGTACTACGCTTGTTGGATTTACTATTTCTTGTTGTTGATTGGACTCTTTTCTTATGTCGTTGTTGGACTTTTGTATTTCGTTCCATTCGGGTTTGTAATTGAAGGGCGTAGGACCCTTTGACTTTAAGTTGCTATTTTGTTCATTTTCGGGTTGTAATATGGATGATGGATTGTAGACTTTAAGTTGTAACTTGTATCTGTTATTTATTTCCGCTGCTATTTAGACTCTGTCTCATTGGGTTCTCGTTGATATTTGTCGACTGTTTGGTTATTGTATTTAAGTTGTGGATCGTTCGTCGCGTCCCGTTTGGGGCGTGACAAATGAAATATGTGATTACAAAAAATGCATTCATCAGAGATTAATGGATTCTGTTATGGCTGCTGATGACCTTGAATCATGTGTTAAAGAATTACAGATATCCAAAAATTCTGGATTACAGAGTACCATACGGCCACCTCGAGTTCACTGAACTCTACGTGAAATAAAGAATTACAGAGTGCCATGGCCATCTTCGTGATCATGATTTATTCTTGGTATTAGCTGGCCCATAACAATAAAAGAATATGATCAAGCACGTGCATTTATATGTTTATGAATGATATGAACAAAGGGTGTGAAATAGTTACTACTGATGTGCTTATGTGATGTTAAATAACTTTTTATTGGATTATACTTGCTGAGCTTGCAACTCACCAAATGCAATGTTGCCAATTTTTAGTTGCCACTGATAAAAGTGGACCTGTGGAGTGTAAAAGAAGTTTAAAGCATGATCAAAGTTCGGCCGGCTGGATTCCCATCCTTCTCCCTCAGCTCATCATTCGCATTTCATATAGGGGTTTTTGTTTTTGATATTTGTATAAAAGGGCATGATCGTTAATATTCTTTAATATATGTAAACACACATGTGTGTATTAACATTTGAAGTCAATCTTTTGACTATATGCTTCTGCTCATACAAAATTATTTTGGGATGATAAAACAGGTTAATCTAATTTATGATAATCACTAGAAATGCAGTTGTGCTTCCTATGAAAATGCTATGTGAATATGTGTTACAAGGGTAAGGGTGTTACACAGTCGCAGGATTCCACAGTTGCAACATCTGCCGATGACACTGCCACAACCGAGGCACAAAGAGTTGGATCATTGCAGGAAATTCAAGGACAAACCCCCCAAGGTGAAGCTTTGGGGATACCATTTGTACGCAATGATGTTTTCGAAGATATGTTCCCATTCACTGCTAAACTGCCCGACATGGAGGAAGAGTCTGCCAGAAACCAAGAGAAATATACCGTACAAGAAGAGCCTATTCTATAGATTCTATTGTGCCAATGGACTATAACTTTGATACAGTATGGCCGAAAGCTGAATCAAATTCGACAGCTGAGTTTTAAGACATATTTTTCATAATTGTCTAATAAAAATATCGAGCTTGAACATAATGCACCGAATCAAATATTAAAATCGGCTTGATTATCCGCCCGATAACTAGACCGTGAGTTTTTTTTAATAAATACTGGATATTGCATGACCAAGATCACTCCAGACTTGCTAAATGATTTTTATCAAATTTTTCGAACGAGCAAGATAGTACTTGGAAGAGAAATCTTGAAGTGAGATTTAAAGTGAAACGTAAAATGAAATTTAAAAAGTGAAGTGAAATATGAAGTGAAGTGATGTGGGATAATTTGCTTCGGCTTTATCCAAGTGATGTGGGATAATTTGCTTCGGCTTTATCCAAGGGAGGTGGGATAATTTGCTTCGGCTTTATCCAAGTGACGTGGGATAATTTGCCTCGGTTTTATCCAAGGGAGATGGAATAATTTGCTTCGGCTTTATCCAAGTGATGTGGAATAATTTGCTTCGGCTTTATCAAAGTGATGTGGTATAATTTGCTTCGGCTTTATCCAAGTGGAGTGGGATAATTTGCTTCGGCTTTATCCAAGTGATGTGGGATAATTTGCTTCAGCTTTATCCAATTGAAAGTGGAAGTAAATATAATTAGATAATAATAATGCTTGACCGATTCTGACAAATCTATTTTAATGGTTAACGAAATTTTTTATATAAACAACGGGACGAAGTCATATGTACTCTCATGCATTGGTTTTCATGAAACTTGTTTCCGTGCATAAAATGAGCCACACTCGCACACCCGCACCCACCTAATGAGAATTTGTGTTCTCACCCCACCTCTTTTATCAACCAGAGGATGAAGAGCTGTATCAGGACGATGGCAACGATGGAACCCAAGTCGTGGCTTAGTTCTGTACCATGTGATGAATTTTATTAAGAACGATGAATGTTAATTATGGATTTAGACTTTAGACTTTTTTATTGTAATAGCAGGGCGTAGGACCCTGAGGAACAATTCTTATGTTGTATTTTTATTTTCTGGATTCCGCTGCAACCTTAATTTGTCTTAGTTATTCCCCTAGTTATGCTTAGTTGGAATTTTGTCGTATTTTTAATGTATGTTGGAAGATAGACAGGCCGGCTTGGTAAACCGGGTTAAGTTTGGTTAATTGTATCACAGCTTCCGTTTTAGGGCTTGACAGTTATGGTATCAGAGCTCGGCTAGTAAGGAGGAAACTTACACCGAGCTGACCCAGGGTAAGACCCTTCTCCTGTGATAGGAATTATCACCATTGAATCGTTCATAATAAAAAAAATCAGTAATAATTGGAAACCATAGGACTAAATAGGACATATTATTAATTTTCCACTTGTGATAATACCCTACATAGTAGACCTAACTGAGTGAGTAATTTCTTACTAAATATTACGCCTTGATTGATATCATATTCTCGATTTTGACAAATGCTAGTTATGTTTTATCTAGAAATGGCGTCCGAATTTCCAACATTGTCAATGGTGTATGAATTGATCGCTGAGAGAGACTATCACAAGGAGGCAGCCTCATACTAGCACGCGCAGTTTGTGCATGCCGATGCCCAATTCAGGCTAGAACAACAACGCACCCGATCGCTAAAGGACGGGTTAACTTATATGCACGATAAAGGAAACGCCCATGCTATTCAACTCGAGGAACAACGCAGAACTATACGAGCGCGAGAGGACCAGATACAAGTACTCCAGGAGCGACTTAATCAAAAAACAAGGGATGTTGTAGGAAAAGATTGAACAATTCGAACTCCTGGCTAACCAACAACGCGAAACGATATAAGATCTTAAAGGGCAAGTACAACAACACATGGGTACCATCAACAACTCGGGTAGGACAGAAACATTATTACAAAACCAAGTCATGTCTCTACAAGTTCAAGTAGAGACCCAGGAGGAACAAATGGAGTTGAACCAGGCAGATTTCCACGCAAAGGTTCAATTACTACGGAACCTGGTCTTGGAGGGAGTCAATATCGCTCTGGAGATAGCCCCAGAAACTGAAGGAGAACCAGAGGAAGATCCAGAAGAGGATCCCAAAGAAGGTCGTGAGAAAGACCCAGAAGAGAATCCGGAAGAAGAACCCGAAGAAGATCAAGAAGATGAGCCTCAAATGGATCCAATGGACGAGCTACTGGATCCGGAAGAATGGCAATAAGATCTGGCTCCGGAAAATGATATGGTTGATGACAGCGACGATGTTTCTCATAGCACCATCATTGAGTTTACTAGCCTTACTTGTTGTACCCTACTTTATACCTCAAACTTTGTAATCGCGAAGCTTCGTATGTAACGAGTTGTAATGCTATTGTATGTCATTCGACTGAGTTATTATAATTCAAATGTAGTATTTTGTAACACAACTCTTGCAAACGTCTTATATGATGGTACTTACATTCCACGCATTTACTTTGTCGATTAAACATTATGCATCATTAATCGTTTTACCATAGCTCGTTATTTTATATACCTAAGTGAGTGGATGCTAATTTTTCTATACACAAATTCCTGGTCATCGAGGAAGAGGGAGGCCACGTAACATAGACAGGAAAACGTTGACCCTCCGCTGGAAAAAACCCCATCGCCCGAATTTCCACCACCACCCCCAACTGTCGGGCCTAATCTAACTGTACGGGCTCTTCAATAGATCTTATTATTTATGCAGCAACAGACTGGATAGAACTGGAATGTGCAAGAATGGGTGCGAGAAGCACCTGATCGAATGTTAGAACGATTCATGCATTTCAATTCACCCGTCTTTCGGGGGGAACCGGACGACGCTAAAGCTGAGGATTGGCTTGAACAAATGGAAAATATTTTTGCTGCGTTACGATATACCAAGGAACAACAAGTCACTCTAGCGGTATTTTGATTGGAATCCATAACCCGTGATTGGTGGAAATCTATAGAGAGAAGGTCGGAACAAGACCGAACCCAAAGGATGTTGGACAACTTTATGTTAGAATTCAGGGACCAATACATTCCTCAGGTGGTCCGATAAGCGAGGCGTGATGAATTCCACCGTTTGAGGATGGGGAGTATGACCATGGCCAAGTACGAATCGGAGTTTCACCGACTGTCATAGTATGCTTTGGGCTCCATAAGTACCAAGGTGGACAAGTTGTATAAATTTACCCGTGGACTAAGATTAGAATTATAGATACAACTATTGACAGTGGAAATGGATACATACTCTACTGCAGTTAGGGCCACCTCTTGTGTGGAAATGGATTTGAATCGAACCAAACAAATTCAACAAAACAAGGCATCCGGATCAACGAGGCTGGTAATCGAGAAAATAACTTGGGTGCCTACAAAATTTCAAATGGGTAGAGTTGGACCGGCCAACAACAGGAAACAACCGGTGCAAAGCATAACTTGCTATCACTGCTGCAAACCAGGACATACACCAAATCAGTGTTGGCGTAAACAAGGGAAATGCCTCAGATGTGGCAGCGCTCAGCATCAACTATGTGACTGTCCAATGGTTTCCGCACCTTAGAACAAACCCGCACCACCTCAGAAACCTGGGAATAGACCGGATAACCGAGCAAGGGCACCAGCTCATGTATTTGCCTTGGCTGGACAAGAAGACCCGAATACAATATACGTGGTCGAAGGTACGCTTTTTGTATCTGACCACCGTGCTAAAGTATTATTTGATCCCGGATCCTCTCATTCATTTGTCGCACCCCAATTTGCTCATAATTTGCATACATGCATGTAACACATGCCTATATATGTAGAAGTGTCAGCTCATATGGGCCCAAGCCAAATAACTAACTCCATATATAACTCATGTGAAGTTAAAATCGAAGATGAGCATTTTCATGATAATTTGATATTACTACCCATATCGGAGTATGACATTATTTTGGGAATCGATTGGCTATCTGAACACTTTGCTCAAATGGACTGTCACAACAAAATGGTTAAGCTATGTAAACAGGGAAAACCAGTGGTGGAGCTATTAGGAAGGGCATGAGTCTTGATGATCCTGATCATTTTGGCCATCAAGACTAGAAAAGAAATCACTAATGGAGCACATGGGTACTTAGCATTTATAATTAACAAACCTAAGGATGAAACCCAAATTCACAAGGTGCCCATAGTCTCAGAATACGTGGACGTGTTTCCACAAGAACTCACAGCTATCCCTCCCGATAGTGAAGTTGAGTTCGCCATGGAAATACTTCCAGGGGTCGCACCAATAGCAAGAACACCATATAGAATGGCCCATGTGGAATTGCAAGAATTAAAAGCTCAGTTACAGAAACTGATGGAGGTAGGCTTTATCAGACCAAGTACGTCACCATGGGGAGCTCCAGTGCTTTTTTTTTCAAGAAAAAGGATGGGATGCTAAGGTTGTGCATAGACTATCGTGGCCTTAACAACGTCACCATCAAGAATAAGTATCCCCTTTCAAAGATCGATGAACTATTCGACCAACTCCAAGGAGCCATAGTGTACTCAAAACTTGATTTACAACAAGGATACTATCAGTTAAAGATTAAGGAGGAAGACATCCCTAAGACAACATTCCAAATTAGGTATGGACACTATGAGTTTGTAGTAATGCTGTTTGGGCTAACAAATGCTCCTGCAGCGTTTATGGATCTGATGTGTCGAGTCTTTCGACCTTACATAGATCAATTGGGGTGATTTTCATTGATGACATACTTGTGTACTCCAATACGAGAGAGGATCATGAACGTCATTTGAGAATCGTACTGGAAGCACTACGAGAGCACAAATTATATGCCAAGTTTAGCAAGTGTGAATTCTAGCTTAAGGAAGTTACCTTTCTAGGACACATATTGTCTAGGGATGGAAACGATCAGAAATGGTGACTGAAAAAAGAAGCTTTTTGGGATTAGCAGGATATTACCGAAGATCTATCAAGAATTTCTCCAGAATTGCTAAACCACTCTCACAATTGACTCAGAAACAAGTCAAGTTCGAATGGAGCGATGAGTGTGAGACCAGTTGCCAAGAACTAAAGAAACGACTCACGATTGCTCTGGCTTTGGCCTTCCTGAATGGCACAGAAGGTTTTGTCGTTTATAGCGATGCGTCAAAAGAAGGATTGGGAGTAGTACTCATGCAAGAGGGAAACGTAATCAGTTACACCTCACGAAAACTGAAACCATATGAGGCCAATTAAATGACGCATGATCTAGAATTAACGGCAATGGTGTTTGCACTGAAAAAATGGTGACACTACTTATATTGGGCGATGTTCACTATATTCACAGATCATAAGAGTTTGAAATATAAATTCTCTCAGAAGGACCTCAATTTGAGATAGAGGAGATGAATGGAACTAATCGAAGATTATCACTTTGATATTTAATACCACCCTGGGAAAGCCAACGTAGTTCCTGATGCCTTGAGTAGGAAGGCTATCATTGCCAGACTGATGATTAGGGAATGGAAGTCCCTGGAAGAGTTGAGCGTATGGAATCCGACAAGAACGAATACCAAAATATTTTGTGCTAATATCTCAGTGAGACCTGAATGGCTGAACGTCATTAAAATAGCACAGGAGGGAGACCCAAAAATCAGAGAGCTTATGGAGAAGGTTTTGACGGGAGATCACCCAAAATTCTCCATAGCAGTAGACAAAATCTTGAGGTTTATGAACCGGTGTGCATACCAAACAATGAAGAATTGAAAAATAAGATCCTAAGTAAAGCACATCGCTCAAGGTACACCATACATCCCGGCGGTAATAAAATGTACAAGGACTGAAACAACACTATTGGTGGGTAAACATGAAGAATCAAGTAGCCGAGTATGTGGCAAGATGTCTGACGTGCCAACGAGTCAAAGCTAGACACCAACGGCCATCAGGGTTACTACAACCATTATAGATTCCCGAAAGGAAGTGGGAGTATATCACTATGGATTCCGTAACAAATTTGCCTAAAACCAAAGGAGGACACGATACCATATGGGTTGTAGTGGACAGACTCATGAAATCAGCCCATTTCTTACCAGTCAAAAAGACGGACAATCTACAGAAAATAGCACAGGTATATATCCGAGAAATATTGCGACTACACGGGGTACCGAGGGATATTGTCTCAGATAAAGATCCACAATTTGTCTCGATATTTTGGAAATACATACATGAAGAACTAGGAACCTCGTTGAGTTTTAGTACATGAGTACACCCATAGACTGATGGACAATCAGAACGGACAATCCAAACCCTCGAAGATATGTTGGGACTCTCCTTTACCATTTGCTGAATTTGCTTACAACAACAGCTATCAGGCCACAATTGGGATAGCGCCATATGAAGCACTATACGGATGGAAGCGCAGATCTCCACTACATTGGGAAATTAACGATCAATGGACTCCGAAAGAACAACGAAAGTCACTAACAATTCCAAAAGTCGATTTAGTCGAGGAATCCATGGAAAAAGACAGGATGATCAAGGAAAGTATTCATACCGCTCATACCCGACAGAAGAACTATGCAGATAAGAAAAGAAAAGATTTGGAATTCGAGGTGGAAGACGAAGTATTCCTTAGACTTTCACCACGAAAGGGATTATTACACTCTAAGAAGAGCGGAAAATTGAGCTCGAGATTTATTAGGCCATATAAGATACTTAAAAGAGTCGGGAAGCTAGCTTATCAATTAGAACTTCCGCCTCCTATAGCTGGTATGCATGACGTGTTCCACGTCTCCATATTGAGAAAATACCAGCCCGGCCCGGAGCATATTATCACAGAAGAAATTCCACCCATAATAGAGAATTTGACTTACACAGAGAAACCAATACGAATCATCGATAGACAAGTACGCCAATTGAGAAGACAGAGATTTCAATGGTCAAGGTAGTGTGGGAAGCGCATGATTGAGATGAAGATGCCACTTGGGAAATGGAGGATGATATGCAAAGATAATATCTAGAACTATTTTAAGAGGAATTTGAGAACCAAATTCTTTTAAGGAGGGGAGAATGTGACGCCACGACTTTTATCAACATAAGATAATGTGAGGCCCCGGATTTTTCAACCGTAGACGACACGATCACGCGCATTTTTTTTCTCGATAATTTATTCTTATATTTATTATTTATATTACGGTATGTATTATATTAATGAATTTAGCATCGGTTATCTATTTCACCTTAATTTTGTAAGAAAATGTATTATTAAAATTCCATTATTTATGCAAGACTACCATTTTGATTTAAACATAATTACTTTTAAATTTTCCAGATTTTGAGATAAAATTTCAATTTGAAAATATTCTATACGATAAACTCAATATCTTCACTCAAAAATATATTACCTTGATTTATCAAACTTGTATTATAAAATTTTAATATTCTTAACATATTATAGTAGTGTTTAACACTATTTAAAAAAAAATGCCTTTACAAACAAACATTTTCATCTTGATGATCTTTGAAAACTATCTACTACTAAATTGTATTTTAAAAATACCATATCTTTGTCTTGAAAACTCATTTAGTAAAATTTCTATATTCCAAACAATAGAATTTGAGGTTTATTTTATTAGAAAAATCAACTTCTATATTGAAATAGCGAGTGTTTCATACTTGACTTTGTCAAATTACTTACTACTTAATTTAGTTAGTAGATATATCACTTGTATTTAGAATAACTTTATTTTATGTGGTGCGTAATAATGCCAAATTGCACTTCTTTAACGGTTGCCGATTTCTTTCAACTTTTAACGTGTTACATTGACCAGTTGAATTTATTTTCTTAACGACTAGCTATTACTTTTCTTGTAGTAAAAGATTCATTTTTATAATTTGTAATTTCAAAATTTGTATTTATATATATTTCAAAATAATTTTTATAATTTAATTAATTACTTGATTGATATTTTTGACTTGTACCGTTGATTTTATTTTTATTTAGTACCTTAGATGATAAGTGATGCTACACACTTGGGAACTATTAGACACATTTTATCATAGATGGCTTATAACATAAGTGTTATATATAGCCTATAGAATAGGAGCTTGACTTTTGATAAGTGATTGTGGAATTGATAAGTGATTTTTTTTTGATTTGATATTTAGCACCATTGTTACCTAATTGGACAAAAAAAAAATTTGGGGAATGGGAGATGATGTGGATGGTCATGGAGGGAGAAAAATTGGACAAATGCAACTTTTTTTTCTATTCTATTCAAATATATATTCTTTCCTCAAATTCCAACTACCACTTAAATTAATCCATCCCATCATTCTACTTCCTAGTGTTTTAATTCATTCAAACAAATATTTCATATGAGACAAAATCTACCCATCACCTTAACCCCATCTTGTCCCCCATGCATATGACAACACACAAGACAAGCACAACAAAACGAAAAAAACAAAAAAAGAATATGTTTGTGTATGAAATGGGGCTGCCGATTTTTTTTGCTTTGAGGAAGGGTGGTGATTCTCTTTTCATTTCAACACTCAAGCATCCAAAATACTCTCTCCCACTTAGACTCAAAATTTCTTTCAAGAATCCCTCAAAAACTCTTCTATTTTTGAAATTTAGAAATCTAAAAAATCCATAAATTAACCAAAGGAAGTACTTGCTTCAATTTCAATTTCTTGATTTATACTTCACTTTCAAACAATCATTCTTCCAACTTTAACTTGATTAACCATTCTTCTTGAAGATAGACACCTAAGTTCCATGAGCTAGAGGAGGAGGAGAAGGAAAAACTTGGCTTGAAGTGGAGATTTTGGGACCTTATTTATCTAGTTTCAAGACTTGAAGGTAATGGTCATTTTGATTTTGAACATTTTCCTTTTTGAGACCTAATATATGGAAACTTTGGATATAGGAGTTGACCTTGGAAGGCTTTGGATTTAAAGCCAAGAAGAAGGAAATTTGTCCATTTTAGAAGGACTACTTGGAAGCTATTAAGGTGGGTGGAAAAATTCTTTCAACTTCTAGGTGCTTTCTTTAAAAATACAAGTAGTAAGTTTTCTTGAGAGCTTGAGATATATGTATAATATAATTCATGTTGATTTCAAGTATTAAGTTTCAAATATTCTCAAGTGTTGCTCAAAAATACTTTTTATTGCAATTTAGGTGCATGCATGTACATTTTAATGCTCTATTTGATGAATTATTGAATGAGATGTATATGCATGTTTATGAACCTTGATATTCATGTTTTATTTTCCTTATAACCTGTACAAGTCGAGCATAATTGATTAAAATTGAAATTTTGGACTTAAATTACAAAAATGGCAAATTAGTGGACTTAATTGCAAGAAAATAGAACTTAAAGGACTCCTCTGTAATTTTCAATATTTGGGACTGTATTCAGGTTCAAAAATTATATTTTGATATTTTAATAAATTTTTAAGAGTTTGGAGATAAATAAAATCAACCCTTGAAAGCCCAATGACTAAATTGTAAAATTTTAAAAGTTTAAGGGCTAAATTGAAAATTTTGAAACTGTAAAATTTTGAAATTTTAATTTTTAAGGGACTGGAAATGGCATATTTTAAAGGTATTCCAAAAATCCAAGTGTTTAGAGCTTGGAAAGTAATTTTTTAAAATTGAGGGACCAAAAATGTAAAAGACTAAACTTGAGGACACAAATGAAATTTCCAGGAATTATACAGTCCATGTACCTGGAAATACACTTGTAACTATAACCTTATGACATTTTGGACCCAAGGTTCAAATTTCATAACAATCGGACCCCTAAAAAGCCTTAAAGGCAATTATTTAAAAAGGGACTAAAATGGGATTTTCAAAAGTTAAGGGACCTACACTAACCTCTTTTAAAAACTGCTTTTGTCCCAATATCCTACTGACAATAGTGACATTTTACAATTGGAATCACATTAAAAGCCCTTTCGGTTTGTGAGATCCGATTATTTTAAACTTAGGACCAAAATGAGAATTTTTTAAAAACTCGACCCTAAAACTTTAAAAACCAGAATCTCTGAATAATTTAGAGAATTTAGGAACTGACCTCATAATTGTTCAAGGTCAAGGAAAAAACTTATTCAATTTTTAACCCCAAAAAGACTAGTTTTTACAAAACAAGGCTAATTGTAAAATTTTCTTTTAACAAGGACCTTAACTCAAATTATTTTATTTTAAGTATAGCCCTGGCACCTCTGACTTATAATTATTATTTATAATATTTTATTTTCTTAAAATTCCTGCACTTATCGGATCATCTTGACCAATTAATACGCGTTCGCGGGGCGACTTTCTCGCCTTGTGATTTTGAATCTACAACGGGACCTATGTCCTACCTAATTATTCAAGTCGTCGAAGATTATTTATCCTCTTGATAATTATCTTCATCCAATTTACTCCATCAAAGCCAATAAATGCCGCGTGAAATTTTCGAAAACTTTCTTGAACTGCTTCCCTGAAACAATATACTCGACTGCCTGGTTGACATCCTGCACTTGTGATTATATTTCTGCCTGAGTCAACTTGGTGTGTCGAGCTCACAGTCGGAATGGATACGTCGGGATGGAACCGAGCAGCTCGGCTGCTATTCCACCTTCCGGCCCCATCGTCCTAATCCTGCAATTGAGGGATGGAGTTTGTCCAAGAGAAGCGGGTCATAATACTTGAGGTATAATCATGATTATGAGAATCCGGGCATAGCTAGCTCTACTGTGGATTTGTCTTTGCCTATGGAGCGTTAAGGTGACAGGTCTTGGATCATCTTGCTCGGGCAGTTACAAGGAAGAACGAAGGAGTCGCTGTCTGATCCACACGATTCTGGGGTTACCAAAACCCGTTTGGTTGGCGCTACAAATCCGTACGCAACCGCTACTTGTATTGGATTGGTTGGCGCTACAAATCCGTACGCAACCGCTACTTGTATTGGATTGGTTGGCACTACAAATCCGTGTGCAACCGCTACTTGTATTGCATGGGTTGGTGTTACGTTCCGTACACAATCCTACCTATCTTGCTTGAATCATATAGTGCTTGTATGATCATGAACTCTTTCATCAAAACTGTATAAGTATATTATTTTATGTATATATCATATCGCTTGTGAACTGTGTGTCAAACACGCATCATGACTCACATTTTTCATACAACAGTTTTCTTGCATTATATTTATCGCCACACCCGCACATGTTCACCCCATCATGACTCACTGTATAAGTATATTATTTTATGTATATATCATATCGCTTGTGAACTGTGTGTGAAACACGCATCATGACTCAAATTTTTCGCACAACAGTTTTCTTGCATTATATATATCGCCACACCCGCACATGTTCACCCCATCATCACTCACTGTATAAGTATATTATTTTAAGTATATATCATATCGCTTGTGAACTGTGTGTGAAACACGCATCATGACTCACATTTTTCATACAATAGTTTTCTTGCATTATAGATATCGCCACACCCGCACATGTTCACCCCATCCACTGAGAATTTTTGTCTCATCCTCTACTATTTTTCTAACAGCCAGGTGAAAATTTTGTTGACGAAGCCGATCAAGCTACGAAGTGATCTCTCCGTGTTTCGCCTTTGGATTTGTCAACTTTTGTTATTTGTTGTTGTTAGACTATTTAATTTTACCTTTCCTGTTTTAAGATGTAACTTAAGGGCGTAGGACCCTTTAACTATTAGGCCGTTGTCTTTAACTTGTGTACTTGGGATATAATTTGGATATTTGTTGGATTGTAAGTTGTAATTCGTACTTGTACTTTATTTCCGCTGCTACTTGACTCTGTTTCATTTGGGGTTATGTTTAACATTTGACTTGACTGTTTGGTTTACTTGCGTTTAATTTGTGGATCATCGTCGCGTCCCTGTCTGAGGCGTGACAGATACGACGTTGTATAGTGATGAATTATTTGGTTGAGTGTCACAACCTATTATTAATGAAACGTGACGCAGCTTTTATTGATTCCTTCCAACGTCAATTATGCTTTCTTTATTTTCGGGCGTGCCAATTTAATTTCTTCTCTAGTATTAATACTTGATTGATTGACTACGACTTTGGAAATATTGGACCCTCGATAATTTAGGAGTACATTTTCAATCCTTATCAAAATATTCTACCTTATTCTATAATACATTTCCAACCAACAACTAATTTATTTTGAGAAGATACACATTTGTTATTTCACATCCTTAGTATTAAACTTCTAAATATTTATTTATGTATAGTTATACATTTTATTTTTCCTCAAATTTTATAAAAGAAAAGAAAACAAGATTTTTATCATCATGTCTTATTTTCGGCCATTCGTTTTGAAAATGGGGAAATTAACACATTTTTTTGTCCTATTATTATTTTTTTATTTAGTTTGTGTCTCCCAACAAGGTTAAATTTTGGACAAAAAAAAAAAAAATTTTGACATATCTCCCCCCCCAAAAAAAATCGGCCACAAGAGATAAAAGTGTGGATTGGTTTCATTTTTTTTTCTCTAGCCTACATTTTAAAAAAATCACTCTACAAAACCAACTACCCAATAAATAACCAAAAACAAAAAAAAAAGTAACCCCCCTACACTCACCATTCGGCCATAGCATACAAAGGGGAGGAATCACTCTCAATTTTTTTGTAACCTACTTAATGGCGGGGGTTGCGGGAGGTTATGTACATATTGTTTCAAAGCTCCCTTCTGTACTAACCTCATGATTTCCCGAACAAGGTCTCGATATTCATCTGTTTCGTGGCAGATTGACCTGTGGTAGCTGCAATATCGGGTCGAATCCAATTTGGATGGATCCAACCTAATTGGGCGAGCAGGAGGTAGCAGGTTAAGATTCCTGATGTCCCTCCAAATAGCTGAAGGCGCGTGGGTTAATGTGCTCTTCCGAGCCGCTACCTCATCTGTTTCGTGGCAGATTGACTTCTTGGTGTGCTCTATAACCTGTCGTGGTATCGTCAGAAAATGGCCTAAAGCCGGAACTTGGCCCGGAGGGGGCGTCCCTCTTGGCCTCCTTTCGATGATTTTGATGTCTATGCTCGGCGGAAATGTTGGCCATGGCCTCCTTGGCACATATGTGTCTTTCGGCCTAGAGGAGAAATTCTTGAAAAGTGCCCGCCACCGATTCGTGAACGGCGTAATTAAATCGTGTTCCAGGGTCGAGCCCAGCCATGGCTGCAATGACCATCGCGTCATCCGAGACTGGCTCAATCTCGCGGATTTGTTTGTTGAACCGTGCAATATAACTCTTTAATGACTTGTCTCTACCCTGTATTATATTGACGAGAGTCATTTAGGGTCGCACAGACCTTCGAAGCGAGATAGTGTGTGTTGAAAGCTGTCATCATGTCGTTCCATGAATGTATATATCCCGGTGGTAGAGTTCAGAACCAACAGGTGGGCTCGGTCGCCCAATGTCAGGGGGAAGGCTCGGCAGAGGATGGCGTCGCTCGGGCTGTATATTTCCATCCATTCCAAGTATTTGTGAATGTGGGTAGTAGGGTCGATTTCTCCATCATATAGTCCAATCTGGGGGACTTTGAATTTGGCGGGGAGAGGAGTTGCCAAGATGTGGGGGGCAAAAGGTGATGCCACACTCGTTCATCTAACAGCAGGGCTCGGGTGTTGTAGAGCCCCATCATGCGTTTCCTCTAATTTGTTGAGCCGTTTGCGTAGGCAGGTAATTTCTGCTTCTCGCTCATCGACCGGGCTGGACCTTGTGCTCGGTTAGGCCCGGGACATTCTCGGTCATCAGGAAACTGGAGACTCAAATTTATTGACCGTTGGGGTCGTTCTCGAGACGGATCAATCTAGGCGTCCTGCAAATACAGAACGGGCTCACTGAGGGCGGAGCGGCGTGGACGATTTGGCTACCACGATGTGCTTGGGGGGGTCTTCGCGCTGCCTCCTCCTGTGTTGCCTGTTCTCAGGTTGAGGGCCTCGAGAATTGGCCTTCTGGTTGTCTGGGTTTATCGGGGGTTGATTTTGAGCATTTCTTAAGGGATCCGCCTGAGGGGGATTTTCTTAGGGTTGAGGTGGTATTTGAGGTTGTGGGTTCGCAAGAGCTTGAGCCAATAGTTGGCTCATTTGCTGGAGGAAGTTAGGGTCAGTGAAAAGCTATGTAATAGGTGACGCAATTGTAACCCTGGTTCGGACTTGCGGAGCATTTTGGCCATTCGTATTTTGGCCAACCTGAGTCCCCTGAGGTAGGTCTTCATTCCTTTGTAGATTTCTTGAGTTCTCACTCATTTTCTAGAAAGGAAAAGAGGTGTTGATTTTTCGTTGGAAATACTTAGGCAGGTAAGAGAATATTACTGTATTTTTCTTGGAGGCCCTCCTTCTAGCGCTAATTTGTTGACATGCTTTTTGGGTCAACAAAGGAAAACATGGAGTTTTGATGACGTGGGGGAGTAAATTAAAACAAAAGACTATCAAACACGGGCTAATTCGGCCTTTTTATTGAATTTACCGAGCAGAACGGTGTCTGGTTGGCTCACAGTATTACAACTTGGTCACTTAGTCTTTCTTTCACTCTCTCTTTTCTACTCTCCTATTTTATGTCTTTTCTTATCTGTTTTTTTCTCTTTCTTTCTTCTTCCTCCTCATTACAATCCATGAGGCCCCTTTTATACCCAATGATGGGTTAATTATTGTACATGTAGTGGGACACTTTGTCACGCCCCAGACGGGAATGCGACGATGATCCACAACTTAAATACAAGTAAACCAAACAGTCTAGACAATATCAACGAAATCCCAATGGAACAGAGTCAAATAGCAGCGGAAATAAAGAACAAGTACGAGTTACAACTTACAGTCCAACAAATATCCAAATTACATCCCCGAGAACAACAAAGATAACAACTTAATAGTCAAAGGGTCCTACGTCCTTAAGTTACAGACCATAATGAAAGAGAATAAAAGAGTTCAACAGCGAATACAAGAAACAAGTCTGGCAACATCAACAACAATAGATAGTAAGTCCAACAAGCGGAGCACAGGAGTTCAGTCCGTGGTAGGTTCAACATCTTCAACAAAGTCCTCATCTAAAGGTTAGAAAACAGGAGGGGATGAGACAGAAATCTCGGTGGATGGGGTGATCGTGTATGCAAGTGTGGCGATATATAGTTAATGCGAGAAACTTGATTGTATGAAAACGCGTGAGACATGATGCATGAATTCACACACGATCCACAAGCGTCGTGATAAAATATTTAAGTAATATACTTATACGATTTAAGAAAACGATTCGTGGTCACACAAACACTATGTGATTCGAGCAAGACAGGTAGGATTGCGTTTTAATGTAACGCCAATCCTATGCAAGACAATTAATGGTTGCGTCGGATTTGTAGCGCCAACCAATGCAATACAAGTAGCGATTCGCGTGCGGTTTGTAGCGCCAACCAAACGGGTCCGATTAACTCGAATCGTGTGGATCGAGGCAGTGATTCCTTCGTTCTTCCTTGTAACTCCCCGAGCAAGATGGTCCAAGACTGTCACCTTATCGCTCCATAGGCAAAGACAAAATCCACAAAGTGGAGCTACCAAGGCTCGAATTTGTCATAATCATGAATATACCTCAAGTACTACGACTCGCTTCCCTTGGACAAACTCCGTCCCTCGATTGGGGATTAGGGCGATGGGGTCGGAAGAGTGGAATAGCAGCCGAGTTGCCTTGTTCCATCCCGATGTATCCATTCTCGATTGTGAGCTCGACACACCAAGTTGACTCAGGCGAAAAAAAGTAAATACAAGTTCAAGTAGTCAACCAGGCGATGAGTATTATTGATTCGAGGAAGCGATTCGAAAATTTTTAGAAAATTGCGAGTGGCAATTATGGTGTTGGTGGAGTTATTTGGATGAAGACGATTATCGGAAGGATAAGAAATCTTCGATATCTTGAAAGATTAGGTGGAACATAAGTCCCGTTATAGATTCAAAATCGCAAGACGAGAAAGTCGCCCCGCGATCGGGTATTAATCGGTCAAGACGATCCGATAAGTCAAGGGGTTTTTGAGAAAATAAATTATTTTAATTAATAATTAAAGTCAGAGGGTCCAGGGCTGTTTTAGTAAAAGGAAAATAATTTGAGTTGGGTCCTTGATAAAAAGAAAATTTACAATTAGCCCCGTTTTGTAAAAACCAATACTTTTGGAGTTAAAAATTGAATAAATAAATATCCCGACCTTGAAAAATTATGAGGTCAGTTTCTAAATTCTCTAAATTGTTCAGAAATTCAGGTTTTTAAAGTTTTGAGGTTGAATTTTTATAAAATCTCACATTGGCCCCAAATTTGTTAAAATTATAATTTCGGGCCCTAGGTTTAAAATAATTGGAACTCACAAACCCGAAGGGCTTTTAATGTGATTCCAGTTGAAAAATATCACTAAGGTTAGTAGGATATTGGGACAAAAACAGTTTTAAAAAGAAATAAGTATAGGTCCTTTAACTTTTGAAAATCTCATTTTTGTCCTATTTTGAAATAATTGTCTTTAAGGCTTTTAGGGGTCCAATTGTTATGAAATTTGAACCTTGGGTCCAAAATATATTTATGTTATAGTTAAATTAGTATTTTTAGGTACATGGGCTGTATAAATCCTGAATATTTCATTTGGGTCCTCAAGTTTAATCTTTTACAATTTGATCCCTCAATTTTAGTAAAATTACTTTCCAAGCTCTAAACACTTTGAATTTTGGAATACATTCAAAATATGTCATTTCCAGTCCCTTAAGAGTTAAAATTTCAAATTAAAATTAAGTTCTGGTACAGTTTCAAATATTGCAAAGTAGCCCTTAAACTTCTCAAATTTTACAATCTAGTCCTTGGGCTTTTAAAGGTTGATTTTATTTATCCTAAAACTCTTAAAACTTTATTAAAATATCCAAAAGTCATTTTTGAACCTGAATACAGTCCGAAAATTCGAAATTTGCAGAGGGGTCCCTTAAGTTTTATTTTCTTGCAATTAAGTCCACCAACTTTCCATTTTTGCATTTTAAGTACAAAAATTGAAATTTAATCAATTATGCTCGAATTGTCCAGGTTATAAGTCATCCAAAATATGGATTTCAAGGATCATGCACATGCATGTTCATTTCATACAAGAATTCATCAAATAGAACATTAAATTGTACATGCATGCACCTAAATTTCAATAAAGAGCATTTTTGAGCAACATTTGAGAAATTTAATAACTTGATACATAAATTTGACATGCAATACATAAAATATATATATCTCAAGTGCTCATGATCAAAACACTACATGCATTTAACAAAAGCACCTAGAAGTTGAAAGGATTTTTCCACCCACCTTAAATTTAGAGAGTTGTGAAATAAAAGGATAAATTTCACAACTTGGTATGAGGTTACATAGGTCGGCCCCTAAGTCAAGAAATATCAAAATTTTAGAGTTAGGAAAATGAGTGAAAAATTAAGAAGAAAAAGAAGAAGATAAGAAAATTGGAAATACTACACTTTACCTTGTGTAGTAAGTGATTTGGAACTAGTTGAAGCCTCAAGTTTTGAATTTTTGGTTCCCCTTCAAAATCACCTAAAGTCAGCCCCTATTTCTCAAAAATGAAAAAGGGGTGATAAAATTTGAAGAAAATAGGAAGAAGAAGAGAGAAGGGCTCTAGTGTCCAAATCTTACCTTGTAGTCCAATTTCTCTAACAATTATTCTTCAAGTCTTCTAAATTGACCACCATGCATGCATGTCTTCAAGTAGTCTTCTAAGTACCTCAAATCAAAATTTCAAACTTAAATTAAGAAGAGAAGGTGATGAGTTGTAAGATATCAAGTTGAATTGAGGAATGAAATTTCTTACCTTAGAGATAGGGGGTTCAAATTTTTTGATTTGAGTAGGGAGAATGTTTGTTTTTGTTTAGATGTTTGAAGAAAGAAGGAGTTTTTGATGATATTAAGAAGATGTTCTTGAAGGTATGAAGGTATGCTTGAAGATGTGAAGGACTATTATTTGAAGATTTGAAGATGTGAAGAAATGGTACTTGAAGATTTGAAGATATGAAGAATTGGTGTTTGAAGATTTGAAGATGTGAATGATTCTTAGAGAGAAGGAGGAGAATTAGTTAGAAGATTAAAATGTGTTGGATGAAATGAACAAATTTTGCTCATTTTTTGGCCATATTGGCCGTCCACTTTGAGAGGGAGGGGGAGGAATTTTTTGTTAAATTTTGTGTCTTGAAATGTGTCTCTTGCATGGAGACAAAAGGGTGGTCAAAGGTATGGGCAAGGGATGGGAAGAGAAGGAATGTTGGTTAAGTGGAGAGATGTTGGGAAAAATAGTAATAAAGAATTGATGTATAAGATAATGTGTATAATGTTTGAATTAATGGTTTAATTATACACAAGATGACTACATAAGGTGTATATGTATAAGAGTTGGGTGGTATTTCTACACCAAAAACACCATCATTGCCGTCCACCTAGGGGCATAGTGGTAATTCCATATATTTTTTTTGGTCCCAAATTTGATGATAATAGATGAATAATATCAATCTCCAAAATAATAAGTGATTTCCTTGATCACTTATAAGTCTCATGATCACTTATTCTAAATCAAATTCTTAATTCTATAAGGTAAAAGTCTCTAAAATAAATAGTCCCTTAAAATTCTAAGGTGACTAATAAATACAAAAATAGTAATAATGATAAATCAAGTGATCATTAATGTGAAATAGAATTAATAAATGATTATAATCACAAGTAATAAATATATATGAAATTAAATGCGAAAATATATATATTAATATTTACCCGTCAAAGTGACGCGGTACAATAGTCGATCAAATACATAGACGATAAAATGATAAATTACACGCTCGGAAAAATCGCGGGCTTCACACACTTGTCCTTTTCTTAATTACTCCTACGATATACCCTGTAGGGTGTATCTAGCTGACTAATTACAACTTTGTATTATAATAATGGTGCTATTTACGGCGCGCGTGGGGAGTAGCCATGTGTTGGGAGAATCTTGTTGACATTGAGGGAATATTGCTACTTTTGAGGGACTATTTTATTGTGGGCATGTTCTTTTGACCGTTTCACCACGTCATCGCGGGGCATGCTTTGCTCTTGTCACGTATGTTCTGCTCGGTAAGGTGTTCGCTTGAGTTCCTACCTGACTTTGTTCTGCTGGGCTGAGCTCGGTTTATGCCACATCATCAGCTCGGGAGCTTACGTCATTGTGCTTGGTTGCTTACGTCACCAGGGTCGTCCTGGTTGGCTGGCGTCATTATTAGCTGTTTTGGCCACGTGGCTTTATTTTTGTTTAGCTCGGCTCAAGCACTTTTATTTTTCCTTGGTTCGGCTCGGGTGTCATCAATATATATTCTGGAAAATATGACATTGTGCTCGAATTTGAACAAATATGTCATTTATACAATTTTTGCAAAGTTGAGCACTAAACCGTAAATTTGAATAATATCCAAGGACCAATCTGTAAATTTCAAAGTTTTCCACTGTATCAATTGTAAAATTTAATATTTTGAGTCTATCATAATAGTTTAAAGGTTTAGAGATAAGAAAACCTGTCACGCCCCAAACGGGAACGCAACGATGATCCACAACTTAAATACAAGTAAGTCAAACAGTCTTAACAATTATCAATATAACCCCAAATGAAACAGAGTCTAAAGCAGCGGAAATAAAACTAAAAGTACTAGTACGGATTACAAATATATCCCAACAAACATCCAAATAAGCTTACAATCCAGTGCTATCCAAATTAACTTACAGTCCAACTGTGAAGCCCTCGATTTTTATTCGAACATGTACCTATCGTATCGTCTTTGTACTATTGACAATTCTATTGCGTCGCTTTGACGGGTAAATATTAATGATAATTACATTTTTGCCTTAATTTCCTTATTTACTTCTTGTGATCATAATCATTTATTAATTTTATTTCCCATTTATGATCACTTGATTGATCATCATTATTATTATTTGCGTATCTATTAGTCACCTTAGAATTCTAAGAGACTATTTATTTTTGAGGTTTATATCTTATAGAATTAAGAATCCGGATTAGATTAAGCGATCATGAGACTTATAAGTGATCAAGGAGATCACTAATTATTTTGGAGATTGATATTATTCATCTATTATCATCAAATTTGGGACAAAAAAAAATATGGAATTACCACAAATACCCCTTGAGTGGACGGCCATAATGGAAATTTTGGTGTAGAAATATCTCCCAACTCTTGTACATGTACACCTTGTGTATTCATCTTGTGTATTTTTACACCATTAATTCAAATTTTATACACAATACCTTATACACCAATTCTTTAATATAAACTTGCCCAACATGTTGGAGGCTTCCCAACATTCCATGCCAACATCCTCCTCAATCCCTTCAATTTCATCCTCCCATGCAAGACCACACTTTGACCAAGGCCTTTGTCCCCATGCTAGAGACAAGTTGGAAGACATAGAATTTGATCAAAAAAATTTGTCTCCTCCCCCTCTCCACCTCAATTTCGTCCATAACACCTTGAGGATCAAAAACATTTGATCAAAATATCATTTTCATCCAACACATTCATAATTCAAGCATTTTCTCCAACTTCTCTCTAAAATCTCCAACATCTCTCTAAGTATATCTTCATCCACTCCTTCATATCTTCAAGAACACTTCTTCAAATCTTCAAACACCATATCTTCAAATCTTCAAACACCATATCTTCAAATCTTCAAACACCATTCCTTCACATCTTCAAACCTTCAAACAACATATCTTCATATCTTCAAATCTTCAAACACCATATCTTCAAATCTTCAAACACCATCCCTTCACATCTTCAAATCTTCAAACACCATATCTTCAAATCTTCAAACACCATTCCTTCACATCTTCAAACCTTCAAACAACATATCTTCATATCTTCAAATCTTCAAACACAATTCCTTCACATCTTCAAACATCCTTCACAACTTCAAGAACATCTTCTTCATATCATCAAACACTTCTTCTTTCTTCAAACAACTAAACAAAAACAAACATTCTTTCTACTCAAATCATAAATTCGAACCATCACTACCAAGGTAAGGAAAATGTCTTTTCAACCCATTTTTGATATCACCTAACTCATCTCTTTCACCTTCTAATTTAAGTTTGATTTTTGATTTTGAGGTATACCTAGAAAACATTTGAAGTTGTTAAGAGACTTGTCATCTTGAAGAAAATTGTGAAGAAGTTGGACTATAAGGTAAGAAATGGAATTTTTGGTACCTTTTCTTCTTCTCTTTTTATTTTCCAAACTTTGACACTCCATTTTCATTTTTGGAGTTTTAGGGGCTGACTTTGGAGGTTAACATTAAGGGTGACCAAAATCTTGCACTTGGAAGCCATTACTAGTCACACTTTATTCACTACACAAGGTAAGTGTAGTAATTCCAATTTTCTCACTATCTTCTTCTCCCCCTTAAATTTTAACCACATTCTTCTAACTCCTATATTTTTTTGATATTCCTTGACTTAGGGGCTGACCTAAGTCACTCCTTCATCGAGAGAGATTTATTTCATTTTTCCCAACAAACCGAACTTTAAGGTGGGTGGAAAACTTCTTTCAACTTCTAGGTGTTTTAAATTAAAAATATGCATGTAGTATTTTGTTATTGAGCACTTGAGATATATATTATGTATTGCATGCTATTTTCTTGTATCTAGTTGGAAAATTCTCAAGTGTTGCTCAAAAATGCGATTTATCGAAAAATAGGACATACACGTACACTTTATTGTTGTACTTGATGAATGCTTGCACGAAATGGATATGTATGTTTATGACTCTTGAAATCTATATTTTGAATGATTTATAACCTGGGCAAGTCGAGCATAATTGATTAAATTTCAATTTTTGGACTTAAAATGCAAAAATGGAAAGTTGGTGGACTTAATTGCAAGAAAATAAAACTTAAGGGACCTCTCTGTAATTTTCGATTTTTGGGACTGTACTCAGGTTCAAAAATGATGTTTTGACATTTTAATAAATTTTTAAGAGTTTTTAGATAATTAAAATCAACCCTTAAAAGCCCAAGGACTAGATTGTAAAATTTGAGAAGTTTAAGGGCTATTTTGCAAATTTCGAAACTATACCAGACCCTAATTTTAAAATTTGAAATTTTAACTCTTAAGGGACTGGAAATAACATATTTTAAGTGTATTCCAAAAATCCAAGTGTTTAGAGCTTGGAAAGTAATTTTATAAAACTTGAGGGACCAAATTGTAAAAGATTAAACTTGAGGACCCAAATGAAATTTCCAGGACTTATACAGCCCATGTACCTGGAAATACTACTTTACTTATAACATAATTATATTTTGGACCCAAGGTTCAAATTTCGTAACAATTGGACCCCTAAAAGCCTTGAAGGCAATTATTTCAAAATGGGACAAAAATGAAATTTTCAAAAGTTAAGGGACCTATACTTATGACGTTTTAAAACTGTTTTTGTCCCAATATCCCACTAACCTTAGTGACATTTTCCAACTGGAATCACATTAGAATCCCTTCCGGTTTGTGAGTTCCGATCATTTTAAACTTAGGGCCCGAAATGACAATTTTAATAATTTTGGGGCCAATGTGAGTATTTTATAAAAACTTGACCTCAAAACTTTAAAAACCTGAATCTCTGAACAATTTAGAGAATTTAGGAACTGACCTCACAATTTTTCAAGGTCGGGATATTTATTTATTTAACTTTTAACCCCAAAAGTATTGGTTTTTACAAAGCGGGGCTAATTGAAAATTTTATTTTTATAAGGACCTAACTCAAATTATTTTCTTTTAAAGAAACAGCCCTGGACCCTCTGACTTCAATTCTTAATTAAAATATTTTAATCTCTCAAAAACCCCTTGACTTATCGGACCGCCTTGACCGATTAATACCCGATCGCGGGCGACTTTCTCGTCTTGCAATTTGAATCTATAACGGGACTTATGTTCCACCTAATCGTTCAAGATATCGAAGATTGCTTATCCTCCCGATAATCATCTTCGTCCAAATAACTCCACCAACGCCATAATTACCTTACGCAAATTTTTCGAAAACTTTTCATGAACTGCTTCCCGAATCAATAATACTCATTGCCTGGTTGACTACATGAACTTGTGTTTACTTTCCTGCTGAGTCAACTTGGTGTGTCGAGCTCACGACTCGGAATGGATACGTCGGGGATGGAACCGGGCAGCTCGGCTGCTATTCCACTCTTCCGGCCCCATCGTCCTAATCCCGCAACTGAGGGACGGAGTTTGTCCAAGGGAAGCGGGTCGTAGTACTTGAGGTATAATCATGATTATGACAAATCCGAGCCTTGCTAGCTCCACTGTGGATTTTGTCTTTGCCTACGGAGCGATAAGGTGACAGGTCTTGGACCATCTTGCTCGGGGAGTTACAAGGAAGAACGAAGTAATCGTTATCCGATCCACACGATTCGGAGTTAATCGGACCCGTTTGGTTGGCGCTACAAATTAAATGCACGCAACCGCTACTTGTATTGCATAGGTTGGCGCTACAAATCAAATGCGCAACCGCTACTTGTCTTGCATAGGATTGGCGTTACAAATCCGTACGCAATCCTCCTGTCTGCTTGAACCATAGTGCCTGCGTGACCACGAACTATTTTCTTAAAACTATATAAGTATGTTACTTAATATATTTATCACGACGCTTGTGGACTGTGTGTGAAATCATGCATCATCTCTCACGCATTTTCATACACTAAATTTCTCGCATTAACTAATTATATCGCCACACTTGCACACGATCACCCCATCCACTGAGATTTTTGTCTCATTCCCTCCTGTTTTCTAACCTTTAGATGAAGAGTTCGCTGAAGACATCGAACCTACCGCCGATTGAATCCCTATCCGTGATGTGGAGCGACAATTCCTTTTACTTTTATTTGTTGTTGGACTCCTTCATTTATTTTTGTTTGGACTGTAAGTTAATTCAGATAATATTTTGGGTTGTATTCGGATACCGCCAGACTTTAAGATTGTAATCTGTACTCGTGTTTATTTTAATTCCGCTGCATTAGACTCTATTTCACTTGGAGTTTGGTATCTTTGGTTTGGACTGTTGATTTATTTCTGTTTAAGTGATTGATCGTTGTCGCGTCACGTTTGGGGCGTGACACCAACGAAAAGAAACAAAGTACGTGTAATATCCCCTATTTTTTTAAAACTATTTAGTATTATTATCTATATTATAATTATCTTAATTGTTTTATTTATTATATGTTAATATTACAATCCAGTCATTATCCTTTCACAGTACTAATTTTTTTTAAAAACCCAATTAGATAGAATTTCACTCCTAATAGATTAGAGAAAAATCAGATTATATCTTATCATCATTTAAGTCCCACTTATCTCAAACACCAAATATTACCCTATAATAATCAATAAGTCCTACATATACTTTTATCAGTTTTGTCAAATTAAAGTTTCAGAATTTCTTTTCAATGTTCTTCTTCAATTTTCCGTACATAAAATACCCTAGCCAAATATATCTCATTTCTTCTACACGTCTTCAACTTTCTTCACCCCCATTCACCGGAAAAAAAAAAAAGAAAAAAAAGAAAAACAAATATGGAGGTGTGAGAAGGTGACGGGAATGGACAATGGAGTTGGGATGGGGGGTTTCAAATTGCCATTTTGTATTTCTAGATTGAAGTCGATTTTTCCAAAATTACAGATTTAACTCCCCTAATGTTTTGATTTGTTTCAAAATAGTCCATTTCTTCTATTCCTTTGAGAATTGACCAAACTATTCAAGCCTATGCGGTATTTACTTTTCAATTTCAGTTTTAAAATTTCCTTTTCAATTATCCTATTTCACTGTATTATTTATTAGTTATACTTTATAATTTATTGTAGAAAGCGAGGATTAGGATTTACTGCATCTTTTTACATTTGATGCACAAGATATCTGCAATTATTTTAAGGTGGGGATTTTTTCTATTCAAGAATTATTTGTCTTTATTAAATGCTTCGTATATGTATATTTGTTTATGTGCAATGTGAAAGGAAATCAAGTTAGCTAGGGACCGTAAGAAGGCTCGGGATCAAAAGTATCCTCGGGGTGAACCCGCAGTGTTATATTAGTCTGGGGCTGTAAGAAGGTTCGGGATCAAAAGTATCCTCGGGGTGAACCCACAATCCTTAGTCAGGGGTTGTAGGAAGGTCCGGGATCAGACGTATCCTAGGGGTGTACCCGCAGTACTATAAAGTAACTGGCCAGTCAGAGTAAAAGGACAGAGTAAATTTACATGTTGAATGTTTACGATTATGCCTATTGTTGTACTTAATCTTGACAAACGTGTCCCCACAGAGCGAGTTGAAAGCTCACACCATATTTATTAAAAAATTTCAGGTTGAGGAGTCCGAGCGAGGATTGGATGCGTTGGATGCAAAGTCAATAATTTTATTTATTTTACAACAGATTTTAATTTTAGGCCATGTTTAATAAAAAGCTTTCTTTTATCCAATTGCTCGGATTTTAGTAATTTTGGTTGTTACATGTGGTGCATCAGATTTTTATAATTAGACTATAAAAGTAGATTAGTGCAGCGGAAGTGTGATGGATTTTTGAGTTTATTAATAAAATGATTCCTTTTATTTTTGAGATGTGTCTTATTCGTGCGCTTTTAAGTACGATTTCTTATTAAATTAAATTACTCCTATATTTTGAAAACTGGGGCGTTACAGTACGCATCGAATCACAACTTAAATGTCAAAGGGTCCTACGCCCTTAAGTTACAACTCAAATGGAAAACAGAATAAAAGAAAGTCCAACAACAGCAGTAACAAAGGAAACAAATCCAACAAGCGAAACACGGAAAAATCAGTCCGTGGCAGGTTCAACATCTTCAACGTACTCCTCATCTAGCCGTTAGAAAAAAGGAGGGAATGAGACAAAATTTCTAAGTAGATGGGGTGATCGTGTGCGAGTGTGGCGATATATATAGTTAATTGCAAGAAAATTGTTGTATGAAAAATGCGTGAGTCATGATGCGTGGTTCACACAAAGTTCACAAGAATCGTGATATATATATTCTTAAAATAATATACTTATATAATTTAGATGAAAGAGTTCATGATCGTACAAGCACTATGTGATTCAAGCAAGACATGTAGTGGTTGCGTACGCAATATAACGCCAACCCATGCAATACAAGTAGTGATTGCGTACGGATTTGTAGCGCCAACCAAATGGGTCCAAGTAACTCCAGAATCGTGTGGATCTGACAGCGATTCCTTCGTTCTTCCTTGTAACTCCCCGAGCAAGATGGTCCAAGACCATTCACTTTATCGCTCCATAGGCAAAGACAAATCCACAGTGGACCTAGCTAGGCCCGGATTGTCATAATCATGATTATACCTCAAGTATCCATTCCGACTGTGAGCTCGACGGACCAAGTTGACTCAGGCATGAATATAATCACACGTACATGATGTCAACCAGGCAGTCGAGTATATTGATTTAGGGAAGCGGTTCAAGAATGTTTTCAAAAATTTGCGCATGGCATTTATTGGCTTTGGTGGCGTAATTTTGGATGAAGATAATTATCGAGAGGATAATTAATCTTTGATGACTTGATGAATTGTGTGGAACGTATGTCCCGTTGTAGATTCGAAATCGCAAGGCGAGAAAGTCACCCCGCGAACGCGTATCGATCGGTCAAGACGATCCGATAGGTCAAGGGATTTTTAAGAAAATAAAATATTTTAATTAATAATTATAAGTCAGAGGTTTCAGGGCAGTACTTAAAAGAGAATAATTTGAGTTAAGGTCCTTGTTAAAAGAAAAATTTACAATTAACCCCGTTTTGTAAAAACTAGCCATCTTGGGGTTAAAAATTGAATAAGTAATTGTCTCGACCTCGAAAAATTATAAGGTTGCCTCCTAAATTCTCTAAAGCATTCAGAGATTCAGGTTTTTAAAGTTTGGGGTCGAGTTTTTATAAAATTCTCATTTTGGCCCTAAATTTGTTAAAATTGTCATATCGGGACCCAAGTTTAAAATAATCGGATCTCACAAACCGAAAGGGCTTTTAATGTGATCCCAATTGTAAAATGTCACTAAGGTCAGTAGGATATTGGTACAAATGCAGATTTTAAAATAAATAAGTAGAGGTCCCTTAACTTTTGAAAATCTCATTTTAGTCCCTATTTAAATAATTGCTTTAAGGCTTTTAGGGGTTCGATTATTATGAAATTTTAACCTTGGGTCCAAAATGTCATAAGGATATAGTTAAAAGTGTATTTCCAGGTACATGGACTGTATAAGTCCTGGAAATTTCATTTTGGTCCTCAAGTTTAATCTTTTACAATTTGGTCCCTCAATTATGTAAAATTACTTTCCAAGCTCTAAAGAATTAAAATTTCAAATTTTAAAAAGTGGGCTGGTACAGTTTCGAAATTTGCAAATTAGCCCTTAGGGGCGCGATTGGATATGCTTTCATTTTGAAAATTTTCATTTTGCTAGAGAATAGTGGTAAAAAAAAATTGGAAGAAGAAAGATGAATTTTGAGAGTATGATTGGATGTGAGATGAAAAAGTAATGATGAATGTTGATTTGATTTAAAAATAGTAAAATAATGATTAGATATGACTGGTAGTTAGAAATGTGTGAGTGAGTGAATAGTAAAAATAGTGGGAGAATGTTAACAATGATTAGTTTTTTGTGGAAAATGTGTAGATGTGATTGATAAGAGAAAAAATGAGAAAAAGTGAAAGTGAGAGAATAGTATATTTTCTGAAAATTTTCACAAACAATCGCATGTTTGGTCAAAAATAATTCTCCAGCGGAACGAAAATAAGATCTCTTCCATATCCAATCGTAGCCTAAACTTCTAAAATTTTACATTTTAGTCCTTGGGCTTTCAAGGGTTGATTTTATTCATCTCCAAACTCTAAAAATTTTATTAAGATGTCAAAATATAATTTTTGGACTTGAGTACAGTCCCAAATTTACAATATTACAGAGGGGTCCTTTAAGTTCTATTTTCTTGCAATTAAGTCCATCAATTTGCCATTTTTGCATTTTAAGTCCAAAAATTCAATTTTATCAATTATGCTCGACTTGTCCAGGTTATAGTCAAATAAAACATGGATATAAAGGATCATAAACATGCATATACATCACATTCAATAATTCATCAAACGGAGCATTAAAATGTACATGCATGCACCTAAATTGCAATAAATAGCATTTTTGAGCAACCCTTGAGAATTGTTGAAGCTTAATACTTGAAATCAACATGCAATACATTATACATATATCTCAAGCTCTCAAGAAATAAATTACTACATGCATTTTTAAGAAAGCACCTAGAAGTTGAAAGAATTTCTCCACCCACCTTATAAATTGTAAGAAAAGGGAAAAATTACAACTTGATTAAGAAGTCACTTAGGTCAGCCCCTAAGTCAAGAAATAACAAAAAATAAGAGTTAGAAAATGGAGTTAGAATTAAGAAGAAAAAGAAGGAGGTGAAGAAGTTGGCAAAAACTACACTTACCTTGTGTAGTAGGCAAAATGTGACAAGTAGAGGTGTAAAAAATGGGTCTCCTTGCTCACCCTTAAAATAAATCTTAAGGTCAACCCCTAATCCTCCAAAATGACAATGGAGTGTCAAAATGTGGAAAAATAAAAGAAGAAGGAGAAAATGTACTAAAAATCCAATTCTTACCTTGTAGTCCAATTTTCTTCACAATTTCTTGAGGTCTTCTTCATATCAAGTCTCTAATATCTTCAAGTGGTCTTTTAAGTATATCTCAAACAAAATTCAAACTTCAATTAGAAGGTGAAAGAGATGAGCTAGGTGATATCAAAAATGGATTGAAAGAAGAAATTTCTTACCTTTGGAGTAGTATAATTTCGAATTTTTTGAAGTATAAGAGAAGAAGTCTTGTGTTTTTTGTGAAGTGTTTAAGAAAGAAGAAGAAGAAAAGAGTAGACAGAAGTTGGAGAATTTTAGAAAGAAGGAGGAGAAAATACAAGATTTAGAGTAATCTTGTATTGGTGAAATGAAATGAATTTTTTTGTAAAAATTAGCCTAATGGCCGATCACTTGAGGGAGGGGGAGAGAGTATTTTTTTGTTTGTTGGTCAAGGCTTGAATTGTGTCTCTTGCATGGGGACAAAGGGATGAGTCAAAGTATGGGTGTTGGTGAATTTAGAGGGGAATGTTAGAGATAGTGGGAATATTGTGGAGAAAATAGTATTAAAAATTAAGGTATAAGATGATGTGTATAAGACTTGTAATATGGTAGAATTATACACAAGATGTATAATATAAGGTGTATGTGTACAAGAGTTGAGAGGTATTTCTACACCAAAAATACCGATGTGGCCATCCACTATGTATATATGTGGTACCCATATATATATATATATATATATATATATATATATATATTTTTTTGTCCCAAAATTGATGATAATAGATGAATAATATCAATCTCCAAAATAAATAGTGATTTCCTTGATCACTTATAAGTCTAATGATCACTTATTCTAAATCAAATTCTTAATTCTATAAAGTTCAAGTCTCTAAAATAAATATCCTCTTCAAATTCTAAGGTGACTAATAAATACACAAATAATAATAATAATCAATCAAGTGATCATTATTGTGAAATAGAATTAATAGAGGATCATTAATCACAAGTAATTGATAAATAAATAAAAATGGAATAGAATGCAAAAAATATATATATTATTAATATTTACCCGTCAAAGTGACACGGTAAAGTAGTCAAAATAGTACATAGACGATAGATAAAATAAATACACGCTCGAAAAAATCAAGGGCTTCACATCCTCCCCTCCTTAAAAGAATTTGGTCTCCCACGTAGCGTCTTTGTCTCGGTTATGGTTCTGCCACACCACTTTAACCGTCGAGATCTCTCTCTTCCGCAACTGACGTATCTGTCGGTCAATGATCCGAATCAGCTTCTCAGTATAGGATAATTTCTCCATTAGAGGAGGAGCATCACGAGTGATGATATGCTCGGGATCTGGTCGATACTTCTTCAACCTTGAGACGTGGAATACGTCGTGCATTCCTGCATATTGTGCCGACAACTCGAGTCGGTATGCTAACGTCCCGATCCTCTGCAAAATCTTGTAAGGTCTGACATATCTCGGACTTAACTTGCCTCCTTTATTTGGATTGATCAATCTTTTCCGTGGTTAGAGTCTGAGAAATACTTCATCTCCGACCTCAAATTCCAAATCCTTTCTTCTCTTTTCCGCGTAACTCTTCTAGCGGCTCTGAGCCGTGCGGATCTGTTCCTTGATCAGTTTGACCTTTTCCACGGCCTCCTGAACTATGTCAACCTTTGGAATCGAGGATGGCTTTCGTTTCCCTTTTGGAGTCCATTGGTCATGAATCTCCCAGTGTAGTGGGGATCTACACTTATGCCCATATAGTGCCTCGTAGCGTGCCATCCCAATAGTGGCCTTATAGCAATTACTATAGGTGAACTCGGCCAACGGTAAGTGCGAGTCCCAACTTACTTGGAAATCCAATGTGCAGGCTCGCAATATATCTTCCAGCGTTTGAATCGCTCGCTCGGTATCCCATCGGTTTGTGGGTGTCTTTGGTGTCTTTGAAACTTATCGAGGTACCCAACTCCTCGTGCAAACACTTCCAAAATCTAGAGACAAACCTCGGGTCCCTATCCGATACTATGTCGACTGGTACTCCATGTGTGAGGCCCCGAATTTTAACAACGTGAGATATGATGTTGTGTAGTGATTATTTATTCGGCTATGTATCACGAACCTATTATTAATGAAACGCGACCCGACTTTTATTTATTTCTTCCAACGTCAATTACGCCTTCCACATTTTCGAGCTTAACGATTTTATATTCTCCTCTAGTATTAATACTTGATCGAATGACTACGACATTAGAAATATTGGACCCTCGATAAATTAGGAGTATATTCTAATCCTTATCCAAATATTTCACCATATTCTTAATTCATTTCCCCAACAACTTCCAATTTATTTTTTTAAAATACAGATTTCTTATTTCACATCTTTAATTTTAAAATTTAATATTTAATTATAAATATTATACATTTTATTTTTCCTCAATTTTATAAAAGAAGAGAAAATCAAATATGTTTTTTTTTCTAATTTTCGAAAAATACCCTTTAAATTGGGAGGTTATTCATATTTTTGTTTTTTAAAAAAAAGCCTACATCTTAGAATTTCCCTACAATCCCCACTATCACAATTGGTCAAACAAAAAAATTTTAAATTCCCCCCCTAAAAACTATCTTTTGGCCAATTGTCCCTAAAAAGTAACCTAGATATTATTTTATGTCCTAATTTTTCCAATTATTATCCTAACTCATCATTTAACCAAAATAAAACAAAAATCCTCCCAATTCCTACACATAAAATCGGTCACTACAAGAAAGGGTAGAATTTTTTATCTCATTCTCTTACAACACACAAAACTCTCCCAATACACTTACAACCTCCCCTCATTAACACTCTTGAGCAAGATCACATACAATCTCTTACATTTTTTCTCTAAGAGGCCAAAAATTACAAGGAAGCAAGGTGATAAATTTTCTTCCATTTTCATTTCATCTTCTTGAAACTTCAAACCTATACCTTTAATTTCTAACTTAATGAATCATTCTTGTTGAGGTACTCCAAGAGGAATTTTCTTGAAGAAATAGGAGACTTAGACTTAACTACAAGCCTGAAGAGGAAATTCAAGACTACACATTTTAAGGTGAGAAAATTGTAGTTTTAGTATTTTTCTCTTGACAACATGAAGAATTAATTTTGACTCAAGGATATGAATTTTTGGAGCTCAGGGGCTGACTACACCATCTCAAGTTGAAGTTAGAAGCTTGTAGGAAAGTTTCCATTTTTAGAGACTACTTGAAGACATTGAGGTAAGTAGTAGCCATTTAATCCTATTAAATCCCTTTAAATTTGAGATTTTAATTTTAACATAAAATATGGTTTGGATACCATATAGGGGCTGACCTTGAAGAGTTTGAGTCAAGAAATTGATACCAAGAAGAAGACTCCATTTTTTATCAACTCGAAAAACTACTACGAGGTGGGTGAAAAATCTTTCAAAAATAGGCAAATAATTTTTATGAAATGCATGTAGTACATGAAAATATTTTAAATTGATATATATATATATATATATATTTCATGTATTTTGTTTTATATGTATCAAGTTCAAGAAGTTTCACAAAAACGAGCATGATTTTGAATTCTTGCACAATAGGGACATATTTGCATATATATCTTAATTTCTTGTTCAACTCTTGATTAATGTGTAAAGGAATGTGTTATATGCTCAAAATCATGTTCTATAGTTGATATATATTCTGTAATATATGAACTTGTGCTCGAATTCGAACAAATACGTCATTTATGCAATTTTTGTAAAGTTGAGGACTAAACCGTAATTTCAAAAACTGTCCAAGGACCAATCTATAAATTTCAAAATTTTGGACTGTATTACTTGTAAAATTTAATATTTTAAGTTAATAATAATAGTTTAAAGTTTTTGAGAGAAGAAAACTCATCCTTAGAATATTAGACACTCAAATGTTGAAACTTGAAAGTTTAAGGGGCAAAAATGAATTTTTAAAAACTGTTCAGGGACCCCTCTGAACATTTCGAAATTTTGACTTCCTCAAACTAAAAAACTTATATTTTGAGAGATTTTAAAAAAGTTAAAGTGGTTTGGGTTGAGAAAAAAGATTTGTTAAACTTTAAGTACTAAACTGTAAAAATTCCAATTTCAAAGGACCAAAATGAAATTTCAGGAAACAATACATCTCGGACACCTGTGAATTTATATAACCTTATTTTTATAACATTTTGAACTTGTGGTTCAAGTTTCATAACAAACGAACACCAAATAAACCCTTAAGCGCAAAAACCGAATTTTTCGACTAGAAATCAAATTTGTAAAAATTAAGGGACTTAAACCGACACTATTTCAAAACTGCTTTTGTCCCAATATTCTAATATTATACATGATATTTTAAAATTAGAATCACATCAAAAGCCCTCCCGGTTTGTGAGATCCAAAATTTTTAAGTTCGGGACCGAAAATGACATATTTGACGAATGGACCAAACTGAAATTTTCCAAAACCTCGATCCAAACCATTTGAAAACTGAATCCTGAACAATTTTAAGAATTTATAAACTGACTTATATTTTTTCGAGGTCGAAAATAGGATTTATTCAATTTCTGACTCGATAAGTACTTTTTCCAAGAAATGGGACTATTTATAAAATTTCCTTTTATCAAGGACCCCAAAATAAAATATTTTCCTCTCTACAATCCTAAAACTGATTTAATTATGATTTAATTATACTTCAATAATTTTCTTGAAAATTCCCGGACCATACGCACTACGCGTGGCGACTTCCTCGCCTTTGGACAAATTTAAACTTAACTTGTTGATATCTTGTACTGCTTTTATATGTATCACCATGCTTTTACTCGACTGCCTTGTTGACATGATATGAACTTCATGAATCTAATTTCGCTCGAGTCAACTTGGTGTGTCAAGCTCACAGTCGGAATGGATACGTCGGGGATGGAACTGGGCAGCTCGGCTGCTATTCCACTCTCCGGCCCCATCGTCCTTATCCCGCAACTGAGGATGAAGTGTCCAAGGGAAGCGGGTCGTAGTTTGGGTATAATCATGATTATGACACTATGGGCCTTGCAAGCCGAATCATTGGAATAGTCTCGCCCGGGTAGTAATAAGGTAGACATGTGCCTTGTACCAAACTTGCTTGGGGAGTCGTAAGGTAGAACGGTTGTCTGATCCACACGGTTCTAATGTTCCTTGGAAATCCAATGTGCAGGCTCGCAATATATCTTCCAGCGTTTGAATCGCTCGCTTAGACTGTCCATCGGTTTGTGGGTGTCTTTGGTGTCTTTGAAACTTATCGAGGTACCCAACTCCTCGTGCAAACACTTCCAAAATCTAGAGACAAACCTCGGGTCCCTATCCGATACTATGTTGACTGGCACTCCATGTGTGAGGCCCCGAATTTTAACAACGTGGGATATGATGTTGTGTAGTGATTATTTATTCGGCTATGTATCACGAACCTATTATTAATGAAATGCGAC
This sequence comes from Rehmannia glutinosa, assembly GCA_016081115.2. Classification (NCBI taxonomy): domain Eukaryota; kingdom Viridiplantae; phylum Streptophyta; class Magnoliopsida; order Lamiales; family Orobanchaceae; genus Rehmannia; species Rehmannia glutinosa. Next base: position 94,926,058 of record CM071926.1, read on the forward strand.
CCGACTTTTATTTATTTCTTCCAACGTCAATTACGCCTTTCACATTTTCGAGCTTAACGATTTTATATTCTCCACTAGTATTAATACTTGATCGAATGACTACGACATTAGAAATATTGGACCCTCGATAAATTAGGAGTATATTCTAATCCTTATCCAAATATTTCACCATATTCTTAATTCATTTCCCCAACAACTTCCAATTTATTTTTTTAAAATACAGATTTCTTATTTCACATCTTTAATTTTAAAATTTAATATTTAATTATAAATATTATACATTTTATTTTTCCCCAATTTTATAAAAGAAAAGAAAATCAAATATGTTTTTTTTTCTAATTTTCGAAAAATACCCTTTAAATAGGGAGGTTATTCATATTTTTGTTTTTTTAAAAAAAAGCCTACATCTTAGAATTTCCCTTCAATCCCCACTATCACAATTGGTCAAACAAAAAAATTTTAAATTCCCCCCCTAAAAACTATCTTTTGGCCAATTGTCCCTAAAAAGTAACCTAAATATTATTTTATATCCTAATTTTTCCAATTATTATCCTAACTCATCATTTAACCAAAATAAAACAAAAATCCTCCAAATTCCTACACATAAAATCGGTCACTACAAGAAAGGGTAGAATTTTTTTATCTCATTCTCTTACAACACACAAAACTCTCCCAATACACTTACAACCTCCCCTCATTAACACTCTTGAGCAAGATCACATACAATCTCTTACATTTTTCTCTAAGAGGCCAAAAATTACAAGGAAGCAAGGTGATAAATTTTCTTCCATTTTCATTTCATCTTCTTGAAACTTCAAACCTATACCTTTAATTTCTAACTTAATGAATCATTCTTGTTGAGGTACTCCAAGAGGAATTTTCTTGAAGAAATAGGAGACTTAGACTTAACTACAAGCCCGAAAGGGAAATTCAAGACTACACATTTTAAGGTGAGAAAATTGTAGTTTTAGTATTTTTCTCTTGACAACATGAAGAATTAAATTTGACTCAAGGATATGAATTTTTGGAGCTTAGGGGCTGACTACACCATCTCAAGTTGAAGTTAGAAGCTTGTAGGAAAGTTTCCATTTTTAGAGACTACTTGAAGACATTGAGGTAAGTAGTAGCCATTTAATCCTATTAAATCCCTTCAAATTTGAGATTTTAATTTTAACATAAAATATGGTTTGGATACCATATAGGGGCTGACCTTGAAGAGTTTGAGTCAAGAAATTGATACCAAGAAGAAAACTCCATTTTTTATCAACTCGAAAAACTACTACGAGGTGGGTGAAAAATCTTTCAAAAATAGGCAAATAATTTTTATAAAATGCATGTAGTACATGAAAATATTTTAAATTGATATATATATATATATATATATTTCATGTATTTTGTTTTATATGTATCAAGTTCAAGAAGTTTCACAAAAACGAGCATGATTTTGAATTCTTACACAATAGGGACATATTTGCATATATATCTTAATTTCTTGTTCAACTCTTGATTAATGTGTAAAGGAATGTGTTATATACTCAAGATCATGTTCTATAGTTGATATATATTCTGGAATATATGAACTTGTGCTCGAATTCGAATAAATATGTCATTTATGCAATTTTTGTAAAGTTGAGGACTAAACCGTAATTTCAAAAACTGTCCAAGGACCAATCTATAAATTTCAAAATTTTGGACTGTATTAATTGTAAAATTTAATATTTTAAGTTAATAATAATAGTTTAAAGGTTTTGAGAGAAGAAAACTCATCCTTAGAATATTAGACACTCAAATGTGGAAACTTGAAAGTTTAAGGGGCAAAAATGAATTTTTAAAAACTCTTCAGGGACCCCTCTGAACATTTCGAAATTTTGACTTCCTCAAACTAAAAAACTTATATTTTGAGAGATTTTAAAAAAGTTAAAGTGGTTTGGGTTGAGAAAAAAGATTTGTTAAACTTTAAGTACTAAACTGTAAAAATTCCAATTTCAAAGGACCAAAATGAAATTTCAGGAAACAATACGTCTCGGACACCTGTGAATTTATATAACCTTATTTTTATAACATTTTGAACTTGTGGTTCAAGTTTCATAACAAACGAACACCAAATAAACCCTTAAGCGCAAAAACCGAATTTTTCGACTAGAAATCGAATTTGTAAAAATTAAGGGACTTAAACCGATACTATTTCAAAACTGCTTTTGTCCCAATATCCTAATATTATACATGATATTTTAAAATTAGAATCACATCAAAAGCCCTCCCGGTTGGTGAGATCCAAAATTTTTAAGTTCGGGACCGAAAATGACATATTTGACTAAAGAAGGGACCAAACTGAAATTTTCCAAAACCTCGATCCAAACCATTTGAAAACTGAATCCTGAACAATTTTAAGAATTTATAAACCGACCTTATATTTTTCCGAGGTCGAAACTAGGATTTATTCAATTTCTGACTCGATAAGTACTTTTTCAAAGAAATGGGACTATTTATAAAATTTCCTTTTATCAAGGACCCCAAAATAAAATATTTTCCTCTCTACAGTCCTATAACTGATTTAATTATGATTTAATTATATTTCAATAATTTTCTTGAAAATTCCCGGACCATACGCACTACGCGTGGCGACTTCCTCGCCTTTGGACAAATTTAAACTTAACTTGTTGATATCTTGTACTGCTTTTATATGTATCACCATGCTTTTACTCGACTGCCTTATTGACATGATATGAACTTCATGAATCTAATTTCGTTTGAGTCAACTTGGTGTGTCAAGCTCACAGTCGGAAAGGATACGTCGGGGATGGAACTGGGCAGCTCGGCTGCTATTCCACTCTCCGGCCCCATCGTCCTTATCCCGCAACTGAGGATGGAGTGTCCAAGGGAAGCGGGTCGTAGTTTGGGTATAATCATGATTATGACACTATGGGTCCGAGATATATTGGACCTTACAAAATTTTGCGGAGGATTGGAAAGTTGGCCTACAGGCTGAAAAAGACAAGATGCGGGAATGCACGATGTATTCCATGTGTCGAGATTGAAAAAGTATCAACCGGATCCCGAGCATATCATCACTCGTGATGCTCCTCCTCTAATGGAGAATTTATCTTACACCGGGAACCAATCGTAATCATTGACCAAATAGATCGTCGGTTGCATAACAAAGAAATTCCAATGGTTAAAGTTGTATGGCGACACCACAACCGAGACGAAGACGCAACATGGGAAATGGAAGAAGATATGAGAAATCAATATCCGAGTTGTTATGGACCAAATTCTTTTAAGGAGGGGAGAATGTGAAGCCCTCGATTTTGATTCGAACATGTACTTATATCACGTATCGTCTTTGTACTATTTGACAATTCTACCGCGTCGCTTTGGGGGTAATTATTAATGATAACTATATTTCGTCTTTAAATTTCCTTATTTACTTCTTGTGTTCATAATCATTTATTAATTTTATTTCGCATTTATGATCACTTGATTGATCATCATTAATGTTATTGCGTATCTCATTAGTCACCTTAGAATTTTTGGAGACTATTTATTTTAGAGATTTATGCCTTATAGAATTAAGAATTCGATTTAGATTAAGTGATCATGAGACTTATAAGTGATCAAGGAAATCACTAATTTTTTTTGGAGATTGATATTATTCACCTATTATCATCAATTTTGGGACATAAAATAAAATATGGAATTACCACAAATACCCTCTTAAGGGACGGTCATGAGGTGAATTTTGGTGTAGAAATATCTCCCAACTCTTGTACATGTACACCTTGTGTATTCATCTTGTGTATTTTTACACCATTAATTCAAATCTTATACACAATATCTTATACACCAATTTTTTATTATAAAATCATCCAACATGTTGGAGGCTTCCCAACACCCCATGCCAACATTCCTCTCTATCCTTGCAATCCCAACCTCCCATGCAAGACTACACCTTGACCAAAGTCTTTGTCCCTCATGCTTACTACCATTTGCAAGACATAGAACAAAACAAAAATTTGTCCCCCCTACCCTTCACTATGGACGGCCATTTGGCCTTGGTGAACAAAAAATTCTTGTTCATTTCACCAACACCCAACTCTAATTTGCCAACTTCCCCTCCATCTCTCTAAAAATCCTACCTACTCTCTCTACAATTTTCTTCTCTTCTCTTAAACACTTAGTAAAAATTCAAGAACTTTTCTTCTACTCCATCACAAAAATTCGAACACCTCACTACACAAGGTAAGAAATTTTGTTCCTCTTCTTGTCTTGATATCATCTAGCTATCTCCTCTCACTTACTAATGTAAGTTTGGATTTTTATTTTTGAGGTTTACATAGAAGACTTGGAAGATACTAAGAGTCTCACCATCACCTTGAGGAGGACTTCTAGACTTGAAGAAATTTGAAGGATTTTGGACTATAAGGTAAGAAATGGGATTTTCGGTACCTTCTTCTTCTCCCCTATTAAATTCAATTTTGACACCAAAATTATCATTTTGAGGTGATTAGGGGCTGACCTTGGAGCTTTGTTTAAGTGGTGATCAAGTTCTTAAGAGACCATCAAATTTTGACTACAACTTTCAACTACACAAGGTAAGTGTGGTACCTTTGGCCTATTCCTTCTCTTTTCCCTCCTTGGTTCAAATCTTCATTTTTCTAACTCAAAACTCCTTGTATTATTGGACTTAGGGGCTGCCTTAAGTGAGGATTAAAATCCTCAAGGTCTTGTGACACCACTTTACACCAATCAACCGAACAAACAAGGTGGGTGGAAAAATCCTTTCAACTTCTAGGTGTTTTAATTCATAAAAATGCATGTAGTATTTTGTTATTGAGCATTTGAGATATATATTATGTATTGCATGCTATTTTCTTGTATCAAGTTGAAAAATTTCTCAAGTGTTGCTCAAAATGCGATTTACCGAAAATTAGGACATACATGTACACTTTATTGTCATATTTGATAAATTCTTGTATGAGATGGATATGTATGTTTATGACTCTTGAAATCTATGATTTGTATAGCCTATAACCTGGACAAGTCGAGCATAATTGATTAAATTTCGATTTTTGGACTTAAAATGCAAAAATGGAAAGTTGGTGGACTTAAGTGCAAGAAAATAAAACTTAAGGGACCTCTCTGCAAATTTCGATTTTTTGGGACTGTACTCAGGTTCAAAAATGATGTTTTGACATTTTAATAAAGTTTTAAGAGTTTTTAGATAAATAAAATCAACCCTTAAAAGCCCAAGGACTAGATTGTAAAATTTGAGAAGTTTAAGGGCTATTTTGCAAATTTCGAAACTGTACCAGACCCTAAATTTAAAATTTGAAATTTTAACTCTTAAGGGACTGGAAATAACATATTTTAAGTGTATTCCAAAAATCCAAGTGTTTAGAGCTTGGAAAGTAATTTTATAAAACTTGAGGGACCAAATTGTAAAAGATTAAACTTGAGGACCCAAATGAAATTTCCAGGACTTATACAGCCCATGTACCTGGAAATACTAATTTACCTATAACATAATTATATTTTGGACCCAAGGTTCAAATTTCATAACAATTGGACCCTAAAAGCCTTAAAGGCAATTATTTCAAAATGGGATAAAAATGAGATTTTCAAAAGTTAAGGGACCTATACTTATGACGTTTTAAAACTGTTTTTGTCCCAATATCCCACTAACCTTAGTGACATTTTCCAACTGGAATCACATTAGAAGCCCTTCCGGTTTGTGAGTTCCGATTATTTTAAACTTAGGGCCCGAAATGACAATTTTAACAATTTTGGGGCCAATGTGAGAATTTTATAAAAACTCGACCTCAAAACTTTAAAAACCTGAATCTCTGGACAATTTAGAGAATTTAGGAACTGACCTCATAATTTTTCAAGGTCGGGACATTTATTTATTTAACTTTTAACCCCAAAAGTATTGGTTTTGACAAAACGGGGCTAATTGTAAATTTTATGTTTATAAGGACCTAACTCAAATTATTTTCTTTTAAAGAAACAGCCCTGGACTCTCTTACTTTAATATTTAATTAAAATATTTTAATTTCTCAAAAACCCCTTGACTTATCGGATCGCGCCGGACCGATTAATACCCGATCGCGGGCGACTTCCTCGTCTTGCGATTTGAATCTATAAACGGGACTTATGTTCCACCTAATCGTTCAAGATATCGAAGATTGCTTATCCTCCCGATATTCATCTTCATCCAAATAACTCCACCAACGCCATAATTACCTTACGCAAATTTTCGAAAACTTTTCATGAATCGCTTCCCGAATCAATAATACTCGATGCTGGTTGACTACATGAACTTGTGTTTACTTTCTGCTTGAGTCAACTTGGTGTGTCGAGCTCACGATCGGAATGGATACGTCGGGGATGGAATCTGGGCGCTCGGCTGCTATTCCACTCTTCCTACCATCGTCCTAATCCATTACAACCGAGGGACGGAGTTTGTCCAAGGAAGCGGGTCGTAGTACTTGAGGTATAATCATGATTATGACAAATCCGAGCCTTGCTAGCTCCACTTTGTGGATTTTGTCTTTGCCTCTGGGAGCGATAAGGTGACGGTCTTGGACCATCTTGCCGGGAGTTACAAGGAAGAACGAAGGAATCGCTTTCATCCACACGATTCCGGAGTTAATCGGACCCGTTTGGTTGGCGCTACAAATCCGTCACGCAACCGCTACTTGTATTGCATAGGTTGGCGCTACAAATCCGTGACGCAAACCTTATACTTGTCTTGCATAGGATTGGCGTTACAAATCCGTGCGCAATCCTCTGTTTGCTTGGACCATAGTGCACCTTGACCATGAATCGCTTTTTCTTAATCGTATAAGTATATTAATTAAATATATTTATCACGACGCTTGTGGTATGTGTGAAATCATGCATCATCTCTCATGTGTTTTCATACAACTAAATTTCTCGCATTAACTATTTATATCGCCACACTTACACACGATCACCCCATCCACCGAGATTTACGTCTCATTCCCTCCCCGTTTTCTAACCTTTAGATGAAGAGTTCAAGACATCGAACCTACCGCATGATTGAATCTCTATCAACGATGTGGAGCGATATTTCCTTTTACTTTTTTTTTGTTGTTGTTGGACTCCACCATTTTATTTCTGTTTTGGTACCGTAAGTTAATTAAGATAATCTTTTGGGTTGTATTCGGATATTGCGGACCTTAAGATGTAATTTGTACTCGTGGTTGTTATAATTCCGCTGCATTAGACTCTATTTCACTTGGTGTTTTGTATCTTTGGTTTTTCTGTTGATTTACCTCGGTTTAAGTGATTGATCGTTGTCGCGTCACGTTTGGGGCGTGATTGATTAATCGAGCTCGGCTAGTAAGATGGAAACTTACACCGAGCTAACCCAGGATAGGACCCTCGGATTGTGTTGGGTAGTACCGTGACTTGACTAGTTGTGAAATCGATTTCAAAAATGGCATAGAACCATATTATTGATGTTAGGTTAAGCTAAAATTTATACTTGGAGAATCCATAGTCATACTTGATTTGACTTAGTTGACTTTGATGACTTTCCTTAGTCATTCTTTCCTTGTTCTCCTTATCTTTCCTTTGCATCCGTCTAATCCACCTCGTTTTATTTGACAGATGGAGCCAGCACCCCCAACCTGGTGGGGCGTGATCGGCTTCGTTTTGAACGGGATCATTATAAGGCCTTAGAATTTCATTGGCGCCGGGTATTCCTTCGCCGAATCCGAGCTTACCAGGGAAAACAATGCACTCGTGAACTAGGACACCTTCGACAAAGAGTCAAGAGGAGAAGAATAACCTTACTCTCCTCGTTAAAGATCGCGAGGACACCATCCGCGCTCGCGAGGATCGATTCAATTGATCCAAGAACGCTGGATAATACTCGCGAGAAGGTGGAACGTGCCAAGGAAGGTCGCACGAAGTGGAGAATGGAGGCGCACGCGTCGAAGAGACACCATAGGACGCCATGAGGAGACCATCAACAAACAAATGCGAGATAATCGAGGAACTCACGCATGCCTTAGCCCGGGATGCGGCTCTGAGGCTCGCCACCCATTGCCACCGCCCGAGGCGAACAATGCTCGACACGGAGGCCAATAATGAAGAGGATCCTTAGGAGGATCTGAAGAAGACTCAAGAGGATCCCGATGAGGATCCAATGGAAGATGTAGAGCCCGAGGCGCTGAAGCCGCCCACTCGAAGATGCTCCGGATCGAACAGTGGCGGTTTCGCCAATCGGCTAATCTTTGAGTGCTACCTCGGCCCGATCAAGTTCCGATTACGGGCGAGGCCGCTAGTGATGATGACGGCGACCTCACCTGAATAGATAGCTTTTGTAATAGATAGTATCGGCGCATATTACTTTTACGTTTGTATTTTCCTTTTCGTTGTACCATGATTTCGGATTTACCATTGATTACGTATTTGTGTTGTATGAACTCATTGGATGTATTCAAATTTTCACGTTAATGGATATATCCTTTTACTTATTCTATGTCTTGTGCACTTGTGTGGATCTCCTTTGCGATATAACTTGTCTTACGCGAATATTTATTGGAATCATTCATTTTGTATTGTAGCTAAGCTCCGTTCATGGCCGGAAACCGGGGACGGAGACCCCGCCGTATACCCCAAAGGAACGATGATGCGCAAAGGGATCGGGCACCCTCCCCGTGCCACCACCTCCTCCGCCAATCGCAGAGATAACCTAACTAATAGCCTTGCAAAAGAGATATTAGTTTTCATGAGGCAACAAGCGGGCCTCGTCGGCTAACCATGAACCTACTCTAGAGACGAATGACCGCACCTTGGAGCGGTTTTTACGATTCGACCCCGGCCTTCTTAGGGGAACCAGGATGACGTGAAAGCGAGAAGAATGGATCGGGAAACTGGAGAATATCTTCAATGCTCTCAATACTCGGGGAACAAAGGTTACGCTCGCCGTGTTCCGACTAGAATCACCGCCGAGATTGGTGGAGAAACAGTTGAGAGAAAGTGGGAACATGATCAAATAGATAGGACATGGGAAAATTTCTGTGAATTCAATGAGCAATACATACCCCAAGTCGTGAAGGAGGCACGCCGGGATGAATTCCATAAGTTGAGACAGGGGAACATGTCATGTGGCCCGATATGAGTCTCAATTCCATCGGTTATCCAAATATGCCCCAGAACAATCAATCGAAAGAGGACAAATTGTATAAGTTCACACGGGGATTGAAGTGGAACTCCGAAAAACAACTTTTGACTGAAATAAAAACATACTCAAAATAAAGCGACTCTCCGCATTGAGTCGGGACTTAACCGCATTGGTCGATTCATAGGCCATCAAATCAAAAGGACAAAGATGGGACAACCATCAAGGCCGCTGTTAAAATTCGAAGGGGCCGATTGTTAAAGAGAAAAAAGGGAAAGGAAAAGACAAGGAAAAACCGCCAAGTATGTACACATTGCCAAAAACCGGGTCATATCTTGCCAATGATCGCGTTAAACATGGAAGGTGTTTACGCTGTGGTAGTAATCAACACCACCAAGGATTGTCCAAAATACGAAGACCGGACCAAACAGTGCAACCACGTGCAAACCGGGCAAGGATGCTGCCGAGCATTTGCACTAGGCCGGACATGAGGCTCCGGAGGCAATGCGGACGTGGTGGAAGGTACGCTTCTAGTATCTAGTCATTACGCTAAAGTACTATTTGACCCTGGATCAACGCATTCATTTGTCGCACCCCATTTTGTACACAAGTTGCATGCATGCATGGAACATATGCCTATAGGTTTAGAAGTATCCACTCCTATGGGCGCAAGCCGATAATGAATTATCTATAATGCATGCGAAGTTAAAATTGATGAGATAAATTTCCTGCTTTGATTTGATCTTGCTTTGCCTATAAAATACGACATTATATTGGGAATGGATTGGTTGTGGCACACCATGCACAAATGGACCCATCGCAAGTCCATTAAACTATGTGCACCGATAAGCCCGAAGTGGAAATTTCGGAAGAGCACGAGTTAAGATTGCCCCAATCATTTCAACAATGAAAGCGAGGAAGGCGATCACTAGAGGGGCACAAGGGTACTTGGCGTTTGTAATTAACAAACCTAAGGTTGAGACACAAATTAATCAAGTACCTATAGTATCGGAATATACAGATGTATTTCCACAAGAACTCACCACTGTCCCTCCAGATAGGGAAGTTGAGTTCACCATCGAGGTATTACCAGGAACCGCCCCAATCGCCAGAACGCCGTATAGAATGGCTCCTGTTGAGTTACAAGAGTTGAAGACACAATTACAGAAGCTTATGGATGTAGGATTTATTCGACCAAGTACGTCTCCCTGGGGGGCACCGGTACTATTTGTCAAAAAGAAAGATGGCACATTAAGATATCGCGGACTTAAATTGACCATCAAGAACAAATATCCCCTCCCGAGGATAGACGAATCGTTTGATCAACTTCAAGGAGCGGCGGTGTACTTTCGAAGTTTGATTTACAACAAGGATATTATCGATTAAAGATCCGGAAGAGGGCGTTTCCAAAACAGCATTTCGGACGGATATGGACACTACGAGTTTGTAGTGATGCCTTTCGTCCGACAAACGCACCAACAGCGTTTATGGATCTAATGCATCGAGTCTTTCAACCTTATTTAGATCAATTCGTAGTGATATTCATTGATGACATACTCGTATACTCTAAGTCTAAAGAGGAGCATGAGCGTCATCTGTTTTAGAGACACTACGAGAGCACAAGCTATATGCCAAATTCAAATTGCGAATTTTGGCTTAGTGAAGTCGCATTCTTGGGACACATAGTATCCTTCGCCGTAGATCCTTCAAAAATACTGAGAAGGTGGTTGAATGGAAACAACCCGAGTCCGTAACGAGAGATCGTTTCTTAGGACTAGCCGGATATTATCGTAGATTTATCCAAAATTTCTCCAAGATAGTTTCCACCACTCACTCGACTAACCTGAGAAGCAAGTCAAGTTTGAGTGGAATGACAAGTGTGAGGCTAGTTTCAAGAGTCAAGAAATCGACTTACTACTACGGCTCCATCTTAGCCCTTCCAAAGGGAACAAAAACTTTGTCGTCTCAAAACGCATCAAAGGAAGGACTAGGAGCAATACTCATGCAAGAAGGAAAGGTCATTGCTTACGCATCACGGAAACTCAAGCCGTATGAAGCCAATTACCCAACGCATGACTTGGAATTGGCGGCTATAGTGTTCGCGTTAAAGAAATGGAGGCACTATCTCTACGGAGCAACATTCACGGTTTACCTGGATCATAAGAGCCTAAAGTATCTATTCTCTCGAAAGGAACTCAATTTGAGGCAACGGAGATGGATGGAGTTAATAGAAGATTATCACTTTGATATTCAATACCATCCCGGAAAGCTAACGTAGTAGCCGACGCCTGAGAAACAGAAGGCGAGTTTAGCTAGACTAATGATTCGAGAGTGGAGATCATTAGAAGAATTGAGCACTTGGAATCCGATAAGAACCAAGATACTCAAATTTCATGTGCCAATATTTCGATTAAGCCCGATCTATTAACGAGATCAAAGTAACACGGGGATTGACGTGCAACTTCAAAAACTAAAAGAGAAGATACTCAAAGGAGAAAGATCGAATTCTCGATACCGAAGATGGAATCATCGATTTGGAATAGAATTTGTGTACCAAGTGATGAGCAACTTAGGAACAGAATCCTTTGAAAAAGCACACCGTTCAAAATACACTATACATCCTGGAGGAAACAAGATGTATAAGGACTTGAAACAAAGATTCTTGGTGGGTAAACATGAAGAACCAGGTAGCGAGTTCGTTGCGAGATGTTTGACTTGTCAACGAGTAAAAGCTGAACACCAACGACCATCTGGTTTATTACAACCGTTGAGAATTCCCGAGTGGAAATGGGAACACATAACGATGGACTTCGTGACGGATCTACCAAGGACCGGGGCGAGGCGATGACGCTATTTGGGTAGTCGTGAACCGACTCATGAAATCGCACATTTCTTACCCATGAAGAAAACCGACGACTTGCGTAAACTTGCGCAAATTTATATCCGAGAGATCATCCGATGCATGGAGTGCCAAACATAGTGTCGACAGAGACCCGAGGTTTGTCTCCGTTAAATGCTTACATGAGGAATTAGGCACCTCGCTAAGTTTTAAAGACACATCCGCAAACCGATGGCCAGTCTGAGCGAACAATTCAAACCCTGGAGGACATGTTGCGAGCCTGCTCATTGGATTTCCAAGGAAGTTGGGATTCGCACTTACCATTGGCCGAGTTCGCTTATAATAACAGTTATCAGGCCACGATTGGGATGGCACCCTACGAAGCTTTGTATGGACGAAAGTGTAGATCCCCTCTACACTGGGAGATTGATGACCAATGGACTCCGAAGGAGAAACGGAAGTCACCCTTGATTCCAAAGGTCGACTTAGTTCAGGAGGCCATGGAGAAGGTCAAGTTGATCAAGAACGGATCCGTCTGACTCGAGCCGCCAAAAGAGTTACGCGGACAAGAGGAGAAAAGACTTGGAATTTGAAGCCGGAGATGAGGTATTTCTCAGACTCTTGCCACGAAAAGGATTGATCAATCCAAGAAAAGGGGGCAAATTGAGTCCGAGATATATTGGACCTTACAAAATTTTGCGGGATTGGAAAGTTGGCCTACGAGGCTTGAGTTACACGGTATGCGGGAATGCACGATGTATTCCATGTGTCGAGATTGAAAAAGTATCAACCAGGATCCCGAGCATATCATCACTCGTGATGCTCCTCCTCTAATGGAGAATTTATCTTACACCGAGGAACCAATCGTAATCATTGACCAAATAGATACGCGCTTGCATAACAAAGAAATTCCAATGGTTAAAGTTGTATGGCGACACCACAACCGAGACGAAGACGCAACATGGGAAATGGAAGAAGATATGAGAAATCAATATCCGAGTTGTTAAAGAGAATTTGGGGACCAAATTCTTTTAAGGAGGGAGAATGTGAAGCCCTCGATTTTGATTCGAACATGTACTTATATCACGTATCGTCTTTGTACTATTTGACAATTCTACCGCGTCGCTTTGACGGGTAATTATTAATGATAACTATATTTCGTCTTTAAATTTCCTTATTTACTTCTTGTGTTCATAATCATTTATTAATTTTATTTCGCATTTATGATCACTTGATTGATCATCATTAATGTTATTAATATCTCATTAGTCACCTTAGAATTTTTGGAGACTATTTATTTTAGAGATTTATACCTTATAGAATTAAGAATTCGATTTAGATTAAGTGATCATGAGACTTATAAGTGATCAAGGAAATCACTAATTTTTTTGGAGATTGATATTATTCACCTATTATCATCAATTTTGGGACATAAAATAAAATATGGAATTACCACAAATACCCTCTTAAGGGACGGTCATGAGGTGAATTTTGGTGTAGAAATATCTCCCAACTCTTGTACATGTACACCTTGTGTATTCATCTTGTGTATTTTTACACCATTAATTCAAATCTTATACACAATATCTTATACACCAATTTTTTATTATAAAATCATCCAACATGTTGGAGGCTTCCCAACACCCCATGCCAACATTCCTCTCTATCCTTGCAATCCCAACCTCCCATGCAAGACTACACCTTGACCAAAGTCTTTGTCCCTCATGCTTACTACCATTTGCAAGACATAGAACAAAACAAAAATTTGTCCCCCCCTACCCTTCACTATGGACGGCCATTTGGCCTTGGTGAACAAAAATTCTTGTTCATTTCACCAACACCCAACTCTAATTTGCCAACTTCCCCTCCATCTCTCTAAAAATCCTCCTACCTCTCTCTACAATTTTCTTCTCTTCTCTTAAACACTTAGTAAAAATTCAAGAACTTTTCTTCTACTCCATCACAAAAATTCGAACACCTCACTACACAAGGTAAGAAATTTTGTTCCTCTTCTTGTCTTGATATCATCTAGCTATCTCCTCTCACTTACTAATGTAAGTTTGGATTTTTATTTTTGAGGTTTACATAGAAGACTTGGAAGATACTAAGAGTCTCACCATCACCTTGAGGAGGACTTCTAGACTTGAAGAAATTTGAAGGATTTTGGACTATAAGGTAAGAAATGGGATTTTCGGTACCTTCTTCTTCTCCCCTATTAAATTCAATTTTGACACCAAAATTATCATTTTGAGGTGATTAGGGGCTGACCTTGGAGCTTTGTTTAAGTGGTGATCAAGTTCTTAAGAGACCATCAAATTTTGACTACAACTTTCAACTACACAAGGTAAGTGTGGTACCTTTGGCCTATTCCTTCTCTTTTCCCTCCTTGGTTCAAATCTTCATTTTTCTAACTCAAAACTCCTTGTATTATTGGACTTAGGGGCTGCCTTAAGTGAGGATTAAAATCCTCAAGGTCTTGTGACACCACTTTACACCAATCAACCGAACAAACAAGGTGGGTGGAAAAATCCTTTCAACTTCTAGGTGTTTTAATTCATAAAAATGCATGTAGTATTTTGTTATTGAGCATTTGAGATATATATTATGTATTGCATGCTATTTTCTTGTATCAAGTTGAAAAATTTCTCAAGTGTTGCTCAAAATGCGATTTACCGAAAATTAGGACATACATGTACACTTTATTGTCATATTTGATAAATTCTTGTATGAGATGGATATGTATGTTTATGACTCTTGAAATCTATGATTTGTATAGCCTATAACCTGGACAAGTCGAGCATAATTGATTAAATTTCGATTTTTGGACTTAAAATGCAAAAATGGAAAGTTGGTGGACTTAAGTGCAAGAAAATAAAACTTAAGGGACCTCTCTGCAAATTTCGATTTTTTGGGACTGTACTCAGGTTCAAAAATGATGTTTTGACATTTTAATAAAGTTTTAAGAGTTTTTAGATAAATAAAATCAACCCTTAAAAGCCCAAGGACTAGATTGTAAAATTTGAGAAGTTTAAGGGCTATTTTGCAAATTTCGAAACTGTACCAGACCCTAAATTTAAAATTTGAAATTTTAACTCTTAAGGGACTGGAAATAACATATTTAAGTGTATTCCAAAATCCAAGTGTTTAGAGCTTGGAAAGTAATTTTATAAAACTTGAGGGACCAAATTGTAAAAGATTAAACTTGAGGACCCAAATGAAATTTCCAGGACTTATACAGCCCATGTACCTGGAAATACTAATTTACCTATAACATAATTATATTTTGGACCCAAGGTTCAAATTTCATAACAATTGGACCCTAAAAGCCTTAAAGGCAATTATTTCAAAATGGGACAAAAATGAGATTTTCAAAAGTTGAGGGACCTATACTTATGACGTTTTAAAACTGCTTTTGTCCCAATATCCCACTAACCTTAGTGACATTTTCCAACTGGAATCACATTAGAAGCCCTTCCGGTTTGTGAGTTCCGATTATTTTAAACTTAGGGCCCGAAATGACAATTTTAACAATTTTGGGGCCAATGTGAGAATTTTATAAAAACTCGACCTCAAAACTTTAAAAACCTGAATCTCTGGACAATTTAGAGAATTTAGGAACTGACCTCATAATTTTTCAAGGTCGGGACATTTATTTATTTAACTTTTAACCCCAAAAGTATTGGTTTTGACAAAACGGGGCTAATTGTAAATTTTATGTTTATAAGGACCTAACTCAAATTATTTTCTTTTAAAGAAACAGCCCTGGACTCTCTTACTTTAATATTTAATTAAAATATTTTAATTTCTCAAAAACCCCTTGACTTATCGGATCGCCTTGACCGATTAATACCCGATCGCGGGCGACTTCCTCGTCTTGCGATTTGAATCTATAACGGACTTATGTTCCACCTAATCGTTCAAGATATCGAAGATTGCTTATCCTCCCGATATTCATCTTCATCCAAATAACTCCACCAACGCCATAATTACCTTACGCAAATTTTCGAAAACTTTTCATGAACTGCTTCCCGAATCAATAATACTCATTGCTGGTTGACTACATGAACTTGTGTTTACTTTCTGAACTTGGTGTGTCGAGCTCACAATCGGAATGGATCGTCGGGGATGGAACCGGGCAGCTCGGCCGCTATTCCACTCTTCCGGCCCCATCGTCCTAATCCCGCAATTCCAAGGGAAGCGGGTCGTAGTACTTGAGGTATAATCATGATTATGACAAATCCGAGCCTTGCTAGCTCCACCGTGGATTTTGTCTTTGCCTACGGAGCGATAAGGTGACAGTCTTGGACCATCTTGCCCGGGAGTTACAAGGAAGAACGAAGGAATCGGCTGCGATCCACACGATTCCGGAGTTAATCGGACCCGTTTGGTTGGCGCTACAAAATCCGTGCACGCAACCGCTACTTGTATTGCATAGGTTGGCGCTACAAATCCGTGCGCAAAATCGCTACTTGTCTTGCATAGGATTGGCGTTACAAATCCGTGCACGCAATCCTCCCCTTTGCTTGGACCATAGTGCCGCTTGACCATGAACTGTTTTTTTAATCGTATAAGTATATTAATTAAATATATTTATCACGACGCTTGTGGATGTGTGAAATCATGCATCATCTCTCATGTGTTTTCATACAACTAAATTTCTCGCATTAACTATTTATATCGCCACACTTACACACGATCACCCCATCCACCGAGATTTCCTCTCATTCCTCCTGTTTTCTAACCTTTAGATGAAGAGTTCGCTAAGACATCGAACCTACCGCAGATTGAATCTCTATCAACGATGTGGAGCGATATTTCCTTTTACTTTTTTTGTTGTTGTTGGACTCCACCATTTTATTTCTGTTTGGGTGTAAGTTAATTAAGATAATCTTTTGGGTTGTATTCGGATACTGCCAGACCTTAAGATGTAATTTGTACTCGTGGTTGTTATAATTCCGCTGCATTAGACTCTATTTCACTTGGTGTTTTGTATCTTTGGTTTCGACTGTTGATTTACCTCGGTTTAAGTGATTGATCGTTGTCGCGTCACGTTTGGGGCGTGATGATTATTTATTCGGCTATGTATCACGAACCTATTATTAATGAAACGCGACCCGACTTTTATTTATTTCTTCCAACGTCAATTACGCCTTTCACATTTTCGAGCTTAACGATTTTATATTCTCCTATAGTATTAATATTTGATCGAATGACTACGACATTAGAAATATTGGACCCTCGATAAATTAGGAGTATATTGTAATCCTTATCCAAATATTTCACCATATTCTTAATTCATTTCCCCAACAACTTCCAATTTATTTTTTTAAAATACAGATTTCTTATTTCACATCTTTAATTTTAAAATTTAATATTTAATTATAAATATTATACATTTTATTTTTCCTCAATTTTATAAAAGAAAAGAAAATCAAATATGTTTTTTTTTCTAATTTTCGAAAAATACCCTTTAAATAGGGAGGTTATTCATATTTTTGTTTTTTAAAAAAAAGCCTACATCTTAGAATTTCCCTACAATCCCCACTATCACAATTGGTCAAAGAAAACAATTGGTCAAACAAAAAAATTTTAAATTCCCCCCCTAAAAACTATCTTTTGGCCAATTGTCCCTAAAAAGTAACCTAAATATTATTTTATGTTCTAATTTTTCCAATTATTATCCTAACTCATCATTTAACCAAAATAAAACAAAAATCCTCCCAATTCCTACACATAAAATCGGTCACTACAAGAAAGGGTAGAATTTTTTTATCTCATTCTCTTACAACACACAAAACTCTCCTAATACACTTACAACCTCCCCTCATTAACACTCTTGAGCAAGATTACATACAATCTCTTACATTTTTCTCTAAGAGGCCACAAATTACAAGGAAGCAAGGTGATAAATTTTCTTCCATTTTCATTTCATCTTCTTGAAACTTCAAACCTATACCTTTAATTTCTAACTTAATGAATCATTCTTGTTGAGGTACTCCAAGAGGAATTTTCTTGAAGAAATAGGAGACTTAGACTTAACTACAAGCCTGAAGAGGAAATTCAAGACTACACATTTTAAGGTGAGAAAATTGTAGTTTTAGTATTTTTCTCTTGACAACATGAAGAATTAATTTTGACTCAAGGATATGAATTTTTGGAGCTTAGGGGCTGACTACACCATCTCTAGTTGAAGTTAGAAGCTTGTAGGAAAGTTTCCATTTTTAGAGACTACTTGAAGACATTGAGGTAAGTAGTAGCCATTTAATCCTATTAAATCCCTTCAAATTTGAGATTTTAATTTTAACATAAAATATGGTTTGGATACCATATAGGGGCTGACCTTGAAGAGTTTGAGTCAAGAAATTGATACCAAGAAGAAAACTCCATTTTTTATCAACTCGAAAAACTACTACGAGGTGGGTGAAAAATCTTTCAAAAATAGGCAAATAATTTTTATAAAATGCATGTAGTACATGAAAATATTTTAAATTGATATATATATATATATATATATATTTCATGTATTTTGTTTTTATATGTATCAAGTTCAAGAAGTTTCACAAAAACGAGCATGATTTTGAATTCTTACACAATAGGGACATATTTGCATATATATCTTAATTTCTTGTTCAACTCTTGATTAATGTGTAAAGGAATGTGTTATATGCTCAAAATCATGTTCTATAGTTGATATATATTCTGGAATATATGAACTTGTGCTCGAATTCGAATAAATATGTCATTTATGCAATTTTTGTAAAGTTGAGGACTAAACCGTAATTTCAAAAACTGTCCAAGGACCAATCTATAAATTTCAAAATTTTGGACTGTATTAATTGTAAAATTTAATATTTTAAGTTAATAATAATAGTTTAAAGGTTTTGAGAGAAGAAAACTCATCCTTAGAATATTAGACACTCAAATGTGGAAACTTGAAAGTTTAAGGGGCAAAAATGAATTTTTAAAAACTCTTCAGGGACCCCTCTGAACATTTCGAAATTTTGACTTCCTCAAACTAAAAAACTTATATTTTGAGAGATTTTAAAAAAGTTAAAGTGGTTTGGGTTGAGAAAAAAGATTTGTTAAACTTTAAGTACTAAACTGTAAAAATTCCAATTTCAAAGGACCAAAATGAAATTTCAGGAAACAATACGTCTCGAACACCTGTGAATTTATATAACCTTATTTTTATAACATTTTGAACTTGTGGTTCAAGTTTCATAACAAACGAACACCAAATAAACCCTTAAGCGCAAAAACCGAATTTTTCGACTAGAAATCGAATTTGTAAAAATTAAGGGACTTAAACTGATACTATTTCAAAACTGCTTTTGTCCCAATATCCTAATATTATACATGATATTTTAAAATTAGAATCACATCAAAAGCCCTCCCGGTTTGTGAGATCCAAAATTTTTAAGTTCGGGACCGAAAATGACATATTTGACTAAAGAAGGGACCAAACTGAAATTTTCCAAAACCTCGATCCAAACCATTTGAAAACTGAATCCTGAACAATTTTAAGAATTTATAAACTGACCTTATATTTTTCCGAGGTCGAAACTAGGATTTATTCAATTTCTGACTCGATAAGTACTTTTTCCAAGAAATGGGACTATTTATAAAATTTCCTTTTATCAAGGACCCCAAAATAAAATATTTTCCTCTCTACAGTCCTAAAACTGATTTAATTATGATTTAATTATATTTCAATAATTTTCTTGAAAATTCCCGGACCATACGCACTACGCGTGGCGACTTCCTCGCCTTTGGACAAATTTAAACTTAACTTGTTGATATCTTGTACTACTTTTATATGTATCACCATGCTTTTACTCGACTGCCTTATTGACATGATATGAACTTCATGAATCTAATTTCGCTCGAGTCAACTTGGTGTTTCAAGCTCACAGTCGGAATGGATACGTCGGGGATGGAACTGGGCAGCTCGGCTGCTATTCCACTCTCCGGCCCCATCGTCCTTATCCCGCAACTGAGGATGGAGTGTCCAAGGGAAGCGGGTCGTAGTTTGGGTATAATCATGATTATGACACTATGGGCCTTGCAAGCCGAATCGTTGGAGTAGTCTCGCCCGGGTAGTAATAAGGTAGACATGTGCCTTGTGCCAAACTTGCTTGGGGAGTCATAAGGTAGAACGGTTGTCTGATCCACACGGTTCTAATGTTACTTGCTTGGGTTCGTGTCACATTCTGTGCGCAACCACTACTTGCTTGGGTTGGCATTACACTCCGTTCGCAACTATTACTTGCTTGGGTTGGCATTACACTCCGTACGCAACCATTATATGAACTATTTGCAACACATTCATAGTGCTTGAATGGTCATGAACTATTTTCATCAATCTATATAAAGCTATATTATTTTGAATACCACGTTGCTTGTGAATCGCGTGTGACACACGCATCATGAATCATGCATTCTTCATATATCTGTTTTTCTTGCATCTATATAAGCCACACTTACACACGGTCACCCATCCACTGAGAATTTTTGTCTCACCCCCACCTTTACAGTGGCCAGCTGATGATCCACCATATTATGATGACGTCCACGAACATGACCAAGCGACAGAGTGATCCCTAGACTTAGTTCGATATTCTAGCCTTAAAAATTGTTTATGCTCTGTTAACAGACAATTTATTTCGTTTGATGTAATAGAGGGACGTAGGACCCCTTCGCTTAAACAATTGGTTTGTAATCATATTTCCGCTGCGACTATTAACTCTATTTCCAAGAAGTTATGATGAACTATGTTTATTTGAGAATTAATATTGCTCCAATACTTGGTGGATTATATTCTTAGAAGAGAGAATTGGCGTAAGTTAACCATTGGGTGGCGGCTCCAATTTCTGGGGCGTTACAGATGGTATCAGAGCTCGGCTAGTAAGAAAGAAAACTTACACCGAGCTAAACCAGGATATGACCCTTCGCCTATAATGGGAATCACCACCATTAGATCGTTCATAACAAATAATTCCTTAATAATTAGAAACCATAAGAAAGGACAGACTATATTATTAATTGTCCACTTGTGATAAATTTCTACATAATAGACTTGACTAAGTGCGTAATTCTTACTAAACTTTATGCCTTAACAATTACGCTTTTAGCATTTTCGAGCTTAACGATTTTATATTCTCCTCTAGTATTAATACTTGATCGAATGACTACGACATTAGAAATATTGGACCCTCGATAAATTAGGAGTATATTCTAATCCTTATCCAAATATTTCACCATATTCTATAATTCATTTCCCCCAACAACTTCCAATTTATTTTTTTAAAATATATATTTCTTATTTCACATCTTTAATTTTAAAATTTAATATTTAATTATAAATATTTATATTTTTTATTTTTCTTCAATTTTATAAAAAAAAAAAAGAAAACCAAATATGTTTTTTTTTCTAATTTTTGAAAAATACCCTTTAAATAGGGATGTTATTCATATTTTTTTTTAAAAAAAAAGCCTACATTTTAAAATATTCCTACAATCCCTATTATCGCAATTGGTCAAACAAATAAATTTTAAATTCCCCCCACCCCTAAAAACTAGCTTTTGGCCAATTGTCCCTAAGAAAGTAACCAAGCTATTATTTTATGTCCTAATTTTCCACAATTATTATCCTAACTCATCATTTAACCAAAACAAAAAAAAACAAAAATCCTCACAACTCCTACACATAAAATCGGTCACTACAAGAAAGGGTAGAATTTTTTTATCTCATTCTCAAACAACACACAAAACTCTCCCAATACACTTACAACCTCCCCTCATTAACACTCTTAAGCAAGATCACATACAATCTCAAGGTGAGAAATTTTCTTCCATTTTCATTTCATTTTCTTGAAACTTCAAACCTATACCTTCAATTTCTAACTTAACGAGTCCTTCTTGTTGAGGTACTCCTAGAGGAATTTTCTTGAATAAATAGGAGACTTATACTTGACTACAAGCTTGAAGAGGAAATTCAAGACTACACATTTTAAGGTGAGAAAATTGTAGTTTTAGTATTTTTCTCTTGACAACATGAATAATTAATTTTGACTCAAGGATGTGAATTTTTGGAGCTTAGGGGCTGACTTACACCATTTCAAGTTGAAGTTAGAAGCTTGTAGGAAAGTTTCCATTTTTAGAGACTACTTGAAGACATTGAGGTAAGTAGTAGCCATTTAACCCTATTAAATTCCTTTAAATTTGAGACTTTAATTTTAACACCAAAATATGGTTTGGATACCATATAGGGGCTGACCTTCAAGAGTTTGAGTCAAGAAGTTGAAACCAGAAGAAGATTCTATTTTTTATCAACCCGAAAAAATACTACGAGGTGGGTGAAAAATCTTTCAAAAATAGGCAAATAATTTTCATAAAATGCATGTAGTACATGCAAATATTTTAAATTGCCATATATATATATATATATATATATATATATTTCATGTATTCTTTTATATGTATCAAGTTCAACAAGTTTCACAAAAACGAGCATGATTTTGATTTCTTGCACAATAGGGACATATTTGCATATATATCTTAATTTCTTGTTCAAATCTTGATAAATGTGTAAAAGAATGTGTTATATGCCCAAAATCATGTTCTATACTTGATATATATTCTGTAATATATGACCTTGTGCTCGAATTCGAACAAATATGACATTTATGCAATTTTTTCAAAGTTGAGGACTTAAACCGTAATTTCAAAACTGTCCAAGGACCAATCTGTAAATTTCAAAATTTTGGACTGCATTAATTGTAATATTTAATATTTTATGTTAATAATAATAGTTTAAAGATTTTGAGAGAAGAAAATCAATCCTTGGAATTTTAGAGACTCAAATGTGGAAACTTGAAAGTTTAAGGGGCAAAAATGAATTTCTAAACTATTCAGGGACCCCTCTAAAAATTTCGAAATTGTGACATCCTCAAACTGAAAAATTATATTTTGAGAGATTTTAAAAATGTTAAAGTGGTTTGGATTGAGAAAACCAATTTGTTAAACTTTAAGTACTAAAGTGTAGAAATTCCAATTTCAAAGGACCAAAATGAAATTTCAGGAAACAATACGCCTCGGACCCCTGGGAATTTATATAACCTTATTTTTATAATATTTTGAACTCATGGTTCAAGTTTCATAACAAACGATTGCCAAATAAATCCGTAAGGGGAAAAATTGAATTTTTTACTAGAAATCGTTTGTAAAAATTAAGGGACTTAAACCAACACTATTTCAAAACTACTTTTTTCCCAACATCTACTGTTATACATGATATTTTAAAATTGGAATCACATCAAAAGCCCTCCCGGTTTGTGAGATCTAAAATTTTTAAGTTCGGGACCGAAAATGACATTTTTGACAAAAGAAGGGACCAAAATGATATTTTCCAAAACCATGACCCAAACCCTTTGAAAACTGAATCTTTGAACAATTTTAAGAATTTATAAACTGACCTTATATTTTTCCGAGGTCGCGACTAGGATTTATTCAATTTCTGACACGATAAGTACTTTTTCCAAGAAATGAGACTATTTATAAAATTTCCTTTTATCAAGGACCCTAAAATAAAATATTTCTCTCTACATTCCTAAAACTGATTTGATTATGATTTAATTATACTTCAATAATTTTCTTGAAAATTCCTGGACTGTACGCACTACGCGTGACGACTTCCTCGCCTTTGGATAAATTTAAACTTAACTTGTTGATATCTTGTGTATTCAGATACTATGGGCACTTGGTGGATTTGTGTCTCCACCTTGGGTTTGTTGATTACAAACGCCAAGTACCTTTGTGCCCCTCTATCGATTGCCTTCCTTGCTTTCATTGCAGAAATGATTGGGGCAATCTTAACTCGTGCCCTTCCCGAAATTTCCACTTCGGGCTTTCCAGGTTCGCATAGTTTGATGGACTTGCGATGGCAGTCCATCTGTGCATGGTGTACAGATAACCAGTTCACGTCGTATTCGGATATAGGTAATACGATCAGATCAACGGGGAAATTTATCTCATCAATCTTAACTTCGCATGCATTATAGATAATATGTGTTATTTGGCTTGCGCCCATAGAAGTTGATATTTCTAGACATATAGGCATATGTTCCATGCATGCATGCAACTTGTGTACAAAGTGTGGTGCGACAAATGAATGCGATGATCCAGGGTCAAACAATACTTTAGCATAGTGGTCAGATACTAGAAGCGTACCTTCCACCATGTTTGTTGCCTCCGGAACCTCATGCCCGGCTAGTGCAAATGCTCGAACGGCCATCCTCTCCCGATTACCCTTGCCATTGCCCGGCCTTTGTGGCTGTACCTTCTTGTTTTTATCCTCATACTTTGGACAATCCTTCAGCTGATGCTGATTACTGCCACAACGCAAGCACCTTCCTTGTTTGCGCCAACAATCATAGGTAGTATCTCCTAGTTTCTGGCAGTGTGCTCACGTCTGTCCCTGCTTTCCTTGAACTGGTCCTTTCCCCTTATCCATTCTGGCAACTGGTTCTTTCTGAAACTTGGCAGGCTGCTTGGATGGTTGTCCCACAGCTGCCCTTTTTAGACTGTTTGATGGCCTATTCTATTGGATCTGCCCAATGCGGTTCAGTCTCGACTCAATGCGGAGAGTTGCTTTCATCGCCGCAGAATATGTGGCCAGTTCAACAATCCGAAGTTGTTTCGGTTCCGATTTCCCCCCCTCTGAACTTATACGGCTTATCCTCCTCGATCGATTGTCCCCGCAGCGTATTTGGACAATCGATGGAATTCTCGACTCAGACTTGCCACCGACATGTTTCCTGTCTCAATCTGTGGAATTCATCCCGGCGTGATTCCTTTACCACTTGTAGAATATATTGTTCATTAAACTCAGCCAAGAAGTTCTCCCAAGTTCTGGCCATCCTGTCTTGAACCTATTTTCTTTCAACAAATATCCACCAGTCCCTAGTGTCACTTTATGCTCGTCAGAGTATTGAAGAGCATTAAATATGTTCTCTAATTTTTCAATCCAATCCTCCGCTTTCAAATCGTCTGGCTCTCCCAAGAAAGCCGGCAGATCAAACCGCAGAAAGTATTCTAAGACTCTACCATTTGCCTCTTGGCTGGGTTCAGTTGCACGGTGATTGGGCTCTAATTGTTGCCTCATGAAAACCAAGATCTGTTGCTAAGCCTGTGCAGTTAAATTCTCTCTTACAGCTGGTGGAGGAGGTGGTAGCAATTCTGGTGAAGGTACCCGTTCCCTAGGGATATCGCTGTCCTCACGAGGAATTCGGTGGGGTCTTCCATGTCCCCTATGTTCTGTCATTCTGTATCTTGAAGTGTTAGTTACAATCCATAATATAAATGATTCCATTAAATGCTCAAAGTAAGATAAGTCACAACATGCCGAAAGTAATAGCAATACTCAAGACACAAAATAAATACTAAGGAAAGTTGTATCCATTAATATGATCTTTGGAGTACACCAAATGAATTTCATACAACAACAGTACAAAAATTGGAAAATACAACGGAACACAAAAATAACCATCCAGTACAACAACAAGTACAATCCACGAAATAAAATCTATCTACTAAGTGACTGCGCCGTCGTCCTCACTGTCATCCACGTCAATGACCTGGACCAAATTAGGCTCGGGTAATGCCTCGGCGTCCGGCCAATCGACGAAATCAAGCCACTCGTCAAGTGCCTGAGCATCACCAAGAAGGGCGGCCTCAAGCGCCTCGGGCTCCCCTACTTCCGGTGGATCCTCCTTGGGATCCTTCTCAGGATCCTCCTCGGGATCCTCTTCGTTGTTCGCTTCGGGGTCAGGCTCTGGTTCCTCCTCGGGTGGTGGCAGTGCTGGTGCATTAACAGCCAAAGCAGCCTCCAAAGCAGCATCCCGCTGAGACAAGGCTTATGTAAGGTCCTCGATCACCGTTATCTGTTTGATGATAGTTTCCTCGAGGCGATCGATAGTATCCCTGGATATATGAGCGTCCATCTTCCACTTGGTTCGGCCGTCACTGGAACGCTTCATCTTCTCACGAGTACTGTCCAAGCGCTCCTGGATCAGCTGAATCTGGTCTTCACAAGCGCGGATGGTGCTCTCGTGATCCTTAACAAGAAGAGTCGGGTTGTTCTTCTCCTCTTGGCTCTTCGCCAGGAGGTGTTCTAGTTCGCGGGTGCGGTGGCGTTTCCCAGTCAACTCGGTGTTGGCCCGGATGCTCTCTTGGTGAAAGTGGGTCTTCAGCGCCTTGTAGTAGTCTCGCTCCGCGCGAGCCTCAAACACTAACCACCAAGTCGGGGGCGCTGGCTCCATCCTGGTCAAACACAACTAAGATGGGTGAGATGAATATAAACGGAAGGATAAGGAAAAATAAATAAAGTCAGTCAAAAGTCAACTAAGTCAAGATAAGTATTACTATGGAATCTCCAAGTATAAATTTCTTAACTCAGTCTAAACATCAATAATACGGTTCTATGCCACTTTGAAATCGATTTCACAGGTAATTAGTCAAGTCGCGGTAATACCCAACACAAACCGAGGGTTCTATCCTAGGTCATCTTGGTGTAAGTTTCTATCTTACTAGACGAGCTCTGATACCACTCTAACCATCACGCCCCAGACGGGAACGCGACCACGACCCACAACTTAAATACAAGTAAGCCAAACAGTCTAGACAATTATCAACATAACCCCAAATGAAATAGAGTCTAAAGCAGCGGAAATAAAACTACAAGTACTAGTACGGATTACAAATATATGCCAACAAACATCCAAATAAGCTTACAAACCAGTGCTATCCAAATTAACTTACAGTCCAACGAAAAGAAACAAAGTACGCATCGAATCACAACTTAAATGTCAAAGGGTCCTATGACTTTAAGTTACAACTCAAATGGAAAACAAAATAAAAGAAAGTCCAACAACAACCGTAACAAAGGAAACAAATCCAACAGGTGAAACACGGAAAAATCAGTCCTGTGGCAGGTGCGGCATCTTCAACGTACTCCTCATCTAGCCGTTAGAAAACAGGAGGGGATGAGACAAAAATTCTCAGTGGATGGGGTGATCATGTGCGAGTGTGGCGATATATATAGTTAAATGCAAGAAAATTGTTGTATGAAAAATGTGTGAGTCATGATGCGCGGTTCACAAGCATCGTGATATATATATTATTAAAATAATATACTTATACATTTTAGATGAAAGAGTTCATGATCATACAAGCACTATGTGATTTAAGCAAGACAGGTAGTGGTTGCGTACAGAATGTAACGCCAACCCAAGCAATACAAGTAGCGGTTGTGTACGGATTTGTAGCGCCAACCAAACGGGTCCGAGTAACTCTAGAATCGTGTGGATCATATAGAGATTCCTTCGTTCTTCGTAACTCCCCAAGTAAGATGGTCCAAGACCTGTCACTTTATCGCTCCATAGGCAAAGACAAATCCAAAGTGGAGCTAGCTAGACCCGATTGTCATAATCATGATTATACCTCAAGTACTATGAACTGCTTCCCTTGGACTAACTCTGTCCCTCAGTTGTGGGATTAGGACGATGGAGTCGGAGAGTAGAATAGTAGCTGAGCTGCCTGGTTCCATCCCCGACGTATCCATTCCGACTATGAGCTCGATGCACCAAGTTGACTCAGGCAGGAATATAATCACAAGTACAGGATGTCAACCAGGCAGTCGAGTATATTAATTCAGAGAAGCAGTTCAAGAAAGTTTTCGAAAATTTGCGCATGGCATTTATTGGCTTTGGTGGAGTAATTTTGGATGAAGATAATTATCGATAGGATAATTAATTTTCGAGGACTTGAATAATTAAGTGGAACATAAGTACCGCTGTAGATTCAAAATCGCAAGGCGAGAAAGTCGCCCCGCAAACGCGTGTTAATCGGTCAAGACAATCCGATAATTCAAGGGATTTTTAAGAAAATAAAATATTATAATTAATAATTATAAGTTAGAGGTTTCAGGGCTGTATTTAAAAGAAAATAATTTGAGTTTAGGTCCTTGTTAAAAGAAAAAATTACAATTAGCCCCGTTTTGTAAAAACTAGTCCTTTTGGTGTTAAAAATTGAATAAGTAATTGTCTCGATATCAAACAATTATAAGGTCAGTTCCTAAATTCTCTAAATTGTTCAGAGATTCAGGTTTTTAAAGTTTTGGGGTCGAGTTTTTATAAAATTCTCATTTTGGCCCTAAATTTGTTAAAATTGTCATTTCAGGCACCAAGTTTAAAATAATCGGATCTCACAAACCTGAAGGGCTTTTAATGTGATTCCAATTGTAAAATGTTACTAAGGTCAGTAGGATATTAGGACAAATGCAGTTTTTAAATTAAATAAGTATAAGTCCCTTAACTTTTAAAAATCTCATTTTAGTCTCTTTTTTAAATAATTCCCTTTAAGGCTTTTAGGGGTCCGATTATTATGAAATTTGAAACTTGAGTCCAAAATATTATAAGGATATAGTTAAAACTGTATTTCCAGGTACATGGACTGTATAAATCCTGGAATTTTTATTTTGGTCCTCAAGTTTAATCTTTTACAATTTGGTCCCTCAATTTTCTAAAATTGCTTTCCAAGCTCTAAACACTTGGATTTTTGGAATACCTTTAAAATATGTTATTTCTAGTCCCTTAAGAATTAAAATTTCAAATTTTAAAAAGTGGGTTGGTACAGTTTAAAAATTTGCAATTAGCCCTTAAACTTCTAAAATTTTACATTTTAGTCAATGGACTTTCAAGGGTTGATTTTATTCATCTCCAAACTCTTAAAACTTTATTAAAATGTTAAATATAATTTTTGGACCTGAGTACAGTCCCAAATTTCAAAAATTACAGAGGGGTCCTTTAAGTTCTATTTTCTTGCAATTAAGTCCACCAATTTGCCATTTTTGCATTTTAAGTCCAAAAATTCAATTTTAATCAATTATGCTCGACTTTTCTAGGTTATAAGTCAAATAAAACATGTATATCAAGGATAATAAACATGCATATACATCACATTCAATAATTCATCAAATAGAGCATTAAAATGTACATGTATGCACCTAAATTGCAATAAATAGCATTTTTTAGCAAAATTTCAGAATTTTTAAAACTTAATACTTGAAATCAATATGCAATACATCATACATATATCTCAAGCTCTCAAGAAATAAATTACTACATGCATTTTTAAAAAAGCACCTAGAAGTTGAACGAATTTTTCCACCCACCTTAAAAATTGTAAGAAAAGGGGAAAATTACAACTTGATTTAGAAGTCACCTAGGTCAGCCCCTAAGTCACGAAATAGCAAAAATTAAGAGTTAGAAAATGGATTTATAATTAAGAAGAAAAAGAAGGAGGTGAAAAAATTGGTAAAAACTATACTTACTTTGTGTAGTAGGCAAAATGTGATGAGTAGAGGTCTCAATAATGGGTCTCCTTGCTCACCCTTATAATAAATCTTAAGGTCAGCCCCTAATCCTCCAAAAATGAAAATGGAGTCTCAAAATTTGGAAAACTAAAAGAAGAAGGAAAAAATGTACTAAAAATCCAATTCTTACCTTATAGTCCAATTTTCTAATTTCTTGAGGTCTTCTTGAAGATGATATCAAGTCTCTAATATCTTCAAGTGGTCTTCTAAGTATACCTCAAACAAAATTCAAACTTAAATTAGAGGTGAAAGAGATGAGCTAGGTGATATCAAAAATGGATTGAAAGAAAAAATTTCTTACCTTTGGGGTAGTATAATTTTGAATTTTTTGAAGAATAAGAGAAGAAGTCTTGTGTTTTTTGTTAAGTGTTTTAAACGAGTAGAGAGAAGTTGGAGAATTTTAGAGAGAAAGAGGAGAAAATACAAGACCTAGAGTAATCTTGTGTTGGTGAAATGAAATGAAATTTTTTGTAAAAATTGGCCTAATGGCCGATCACTTGAGGGAGGGGGAGAGAGAGAATTTTTTTTGTTTGTTGGTCAAGGATTGAATTGTGTCTCTTGCATGGGGACAAAGGGATGAGTCAAAGTATGGGTGTTGGGGAATTTTGAGGGGAATGTTAGAGATAGTGGAATATTGTGGGTAAAATAGTATTAAAAATTAAGGTATAAGATGATGTGTATAAGGCTTGTAATATGGTAGAATTATACACAAGATGTATAATATAAGGTGTAGGTGAACAAGAGTTGAGAGGTATTTCTACACCAAAAATACCCATATGGCCGTCCACTATGTATATATGTGGTATCCATATATATATATATATATATATTGTCCCAAAATTGATGATAATATGTGAAGCTCCCGATTTTTCCGAGCTATTATTGATCATTTTGTCATCTATGTAATTGATCGACTATTTTGCCGCGTCACTTTGACGGGTAATTATTAATAATATATATATATATATTTTATTTATTTCATTTTATTTATTACTTGTGATCATGATCATTTATTAGTTCTATTTCACATTTATGATCACTTGATTGATCATTATTACTATTTTTGTATTTATTAATCACCTTAGAATTTTAAGAGACTATTTATTTTAGAGACTTTTACCTTATAGAATTAAGATTTTGATTTAGATTAAGTGATCAAGAGACTTATAAGTGTTCAATGAAATCACTAATTATTTTGGAGATTGATATATTTCATCTATTATCATCAAATTTGGGACAAAAAAAATATATGGAATTACCATAAAGCCCCTAGTATGGACGACCATGATGATATTTCTGGAGTAAAAATATCATCCAACTCTTGTACACCTACACCTTATATTAGTCATCTTGTGTATAATTATACCATTAATTCAAACATTATACACATCATCTCTTACATTACTTCTTTAATATTATTTTTGCCAACATGTTGGAAGTCTTCCAACATTCCATTCAAACCACCTCATGCCCATACCTCTGACCTCCAAAATGTTCCCCATGCAATAGGTAAAATGCAAGACACAAATTTGAACAAAATTCCTCCCCCTCTCTCACTCAAGTGGATGGCCATGAGGCCTTTTATTTCAAAAATTTATCAAAACTTTTACACCAGCACATTCATCTCCTATACAAAATCCTCCTCCTTCTCTCTAAACCCCCTACCTCTCTCTACTCTTTTTCTTACTTTCTTCTTCAACACTTAGAAAATTTTCAAGACTTCTCTCCTTATTCTTCATAAAATTCGAACACCCCTACTACAAGGTAAGGAATGATTGTTCTCCAATTTATCTTGATATCATCTACCTACCTCTTTTTCACTTCTTGACTTAACTTAATTTTAATTTTGGAGGTACATTTAGAAGACTTTGAAGACTAGAGCTTGACATCACCTTGAAGAAGATTTCAAGGCTTGAAGGAAATTTTGAAGATTTAGACTATAAGGTAAGATAATGGACTCTAGTGTATTTTTCTTCTTCTTCCTAATTTTTTGTCAAATTTTGACACCCCTTTTTCATTTTTGAGAAATAGGGGATGACCATAGGTGATTTTGGAGTTGAACCAAAATTCCCAATTTTAAAGCTTCAACTAGTCTCCAATCACCTACTACATAAGGTAAAGTGTAGTCTTTCTCATTTTCTTATCTCCTTCTTTTCTCCTTAATTTTTCTCTCATTTTTCTAACTTCAAATTTTTGATATTTCTTAACTTAGGGGCTGACCTAAGAAGTCTCATCCAAAAATTGTGAAATTTATCCTTTTATTTCACAATTTCCAATTTTAAGGTCGGTGGAAAAATACTTTCCAACTATTAGGTGTTTTTATTAAAATGCATGTAGAAATTTTGATTATGAGCCTTGAGATATATAATCTATGTATTGCATGTCAATTTTATGTATCAAATCATGAAAATTCTCAAGAGTTGCTCAAAATTGCTATTTATTGAATTTTAGGTGCATGCATGTGCAATTTAATATTTTATTTAATGAATTCTTGTATGTATTGGATATGCATGTGTATGATCTTTAAAATCCATATTTTGGATGACTTATAACCTGGACAAGTCGAGCATGATTGATTAAATTTCAATTTTGGACTTAAAAATGAAAAAAATGGAAAGTTGGTGGACTAAATTGCAAGAAAATGAAAGTAAAAGGACCCCTCTGCAAATTTCGATTTTTGGGACTGTACTCAGGTTCAAAAATGACTTTTGGACATTTTAATAAAGTTTTAATAAAGTTTTAAGAGTTTTAATAAAATCAACCTTTAAAAGCCCAAGGGCTAGATTTTAAAATTTTGAAAGTTTAAGGGCTACTTTGCAAATTTTAAAACTGTACCAGACCTTAATTTTAAATTTTGAAATTTTTACTCTTAAGGTACTGGAAATGACATATTTTAAATGTATTCCAAAAATCCAAGTGTTTAGGGCTTGGAAAGTAATTTTTCTAAAATTGAGGGACTAAAGTGTAAAAGACTAAACTTGAGGACCCAACTGAAATTTCCAGGACTTATGCAGCCCATGCACCTGGAAATACTAACTTAACTATAACTTAATTATATTTTGGACCCAAGGTTCAAATCTCATAACAATTGGACCCCTAAAAGCCTTAAAGGCAATTATTTCAAAATGGGACAAAAATGATATTTTCAAAAGTTAAAGGACCAACACTTATTTATTTTAAAAACTGCTTTTGTCCCAATATCCTACTAACCTTAGTGACATTTGCCAACTGGAATCACATTAAAAGCCCCTCCGGTTTGTGAGTTCCGATTATTTTAAACTTAAGGTCCGAAATGACAATTTTTACAAATTTGGGGCCAATGTGAGAATTTTATAAATACTTGACCTCAAAACTTTAAAAACCTGAATCCATGGACAATTTGGAGAATTTAGGAACTGACCTCATAATTTTTCAAGTTCGGGATATTTATTTGTTCAATTTTTAACCACAAAAGTGTTGGTTTTTACAAAACGGGGCTAAATTGTAATTTTTCTTTTATAAAGGACCTAACCCAAATTATTTTCCCTTTTACTAAAATAGCCCTGGAACCTCTGACTTGGAGATTTAAATTAAATATTTTATTTTCCCAAAAACCCTTGACTTATCGGACCGATTAATACCCGATCGCGGAGCGACTTCCTCGCCTTGCAATGTTGAATCTATAACGGGACTTATGTTCCACCTAATCTTTCAAGATATTGAAGGTTGCTTATCCTTCCGATAATCATCTTCATCCAAAAACTCCACCAACGCCATAATTGCCACTCGCGTTTCAAAAGTTTCTGAATCGCTCAATCAATAATACTCGATCGCCTGGTTGACTACCTCAACTTGTATTTACTTTCCTCGCTGAGTCAACTTGGTGTGTCGAGCTCACAGCTTGAATGGATACGTAGGGGATGGAACCGGCAGCTCGGCCGCTATTCCACTCTTCCTACCCCATCGCCCTAATCCCGCAACGAGGGACGGAGTTTGTCCAAGGGAAGCGGGTCGTAGTACTTGAGGTATAATCATGATTATGACAATCCTGCCTAGCTAGCTCTCTGTGGATTTGCCTTTGCCTATGGAGCGATAAGGTGACAGTCTTGACCATCTTGCTCGGGAGTTACAAGGAAGAACGAAGGAATCGCTGCCCGATCCACACGATTCCGAGTTATCGGACCCGCTTGGTTGGCGCTACAAACCGTGCGCAACCGCTACTTGTTTTGCATTGGTTGGCGCTACAAACCGCGTGACGCAACCGCTACTTGTTTTGCATTGGTTGGCGCTACAAATCCGTGACGCAACCATTATCTACCTTGCATGGAATTGGCGTTACATTTTCGTACCCAATTCTACCTGCTTCGAATCAATCACATAGTGTCGGTGACCATGAATCGCTTTTCTTGAACTGTATAAGTATATTACTTAAATATATTTATCACGATTCTTGTGGACTATATGTGTAAATTCATGCATCATACTCACGCGTTTTCATATAATTGTTTTCTCGCATTAACTATATATCGCCACACTTGCACACGATCACCCCATCCACTGAGATTTCTGTCTCATCCCCACCTGTTTTCTAATCTTTAGATGAGGACTTCGTGGAAGATGCTGAGCCGGCCTTGGATTGAGCCCTTGACATTTTCTTTTGATTGCTGTTGGACTATTTTGTTTTCTTGTCATTCCGGTTTGTAACTGAAGGGCGTAGGACCCTTTGACTTTTAAGTTGTTATCGTTGGTTGATTTTCGAGGATGTAATGTGGATTGTGGATGTTGTGGACTTTAAGATGTACTTGTTATTTTATTTCCGCTGCTATTTAGACTCTGTTTCATTGGGTTCTCGTTTATAATTGTCTAGACTGTATGGTTATTTGTATTTAAGTTGTGGATCATCGTCGCGTCCCGTTTGGGCCGTGAAAGTTAGAGTGGTATCAGAGCTCGGCTAGTAAGATGGAAACTTACACCGAGCTGACCCAGGATAGGACCCTCGGTCTGTGTTTTGGGACGTACCGCGACTTGACCAATTAAGTGTGAAATCGATTTCAATTTGGCGTAGAACCATATTATTGAGATTGAAACTAAGTTAGAACGTGTACTTGGAGATTCCATAGTCATACTTGTCTTGACTTAGTTGACTCTTGACTGACTTTCTTTATTCATTCTTTCCTTATTCCCTCCTTATCTTTCCTTTACCTTTCTCTAATCCATCTTAGTTGTGTTTGACTAGGATGGATCCAGTGCCCCCGACCTGGTGGGATGTAGTTGAGGCCCGTGTTGAGCGGGACTACTATAAAGCGTTAAAGCTATATTGGCACCAGGCATTTCTTCGGGCCAATTCTGAGCTAACCGGGGAACGTCACCGCACTCGCGAACTAGGACACCTCCTGGCGAAGAGCCAAGAGAAGAAGAATAACCTTACTCTCCTTTCTAAGGATCACGAAACACCATCCGCGCTCGCGAAGATCAAATTCAGTTGATCTAGGAACGCTTGGACAATATTCGCAAGAAGATGGAACGCGCCAAGGACGGCCGCACCAAGTGGGAGATGGACGCGTACATGTTGAGGGACACCATCAAACGCCTCGAGGAGACTATCATCAAATAGATGACGGTGATCGAGGACCTCAAACAAGCCTTGTCTCAGCGGGATACTGCTTTGGAGACTACTTTGGTAGCCAACGCACTAGCACCGCCACCACCCGAGATGGAACCAGAGGCCGACCCTGAAGCGAACAACGAAGAGGATCCCGAGGAGGATCACACGGAAGCAGGGGAGCCCGAGGCATTTGAGGCCGCCCCTCTTGGTGATGCTCAAGCGCTCGATGCATGGCTTGAGCTCGTCGATTGGCCGAACGTCGAGGCATTTCCCGAGCATAACCAGGTCCAGGTCATTGACGTGGATGACAGTGAGGACAACGGCGCAGTCACTGAGTAGATAGATTTTATCCCCGGATTGTACTTGATGATTGTACTGAATGTTTATTTGTATTTCGTTGTATTTCCCGATTTCTTGTACTGTTGTTGTACGAACTTCATTTGGTGTACTCCAAATTTTACATTAATGGATATGCCTTTCCCTTACTGTTGACTCTACGTCTTGGTTATCATCTCCACCATGAAAGCAAGAAAAGCAATCGCTAGAGGAGCACAAGGGTACTTGGCATTTGTAATTAACAAACCCACGGTTGATACACACATTAACCAAGTACCTATAGTATTAGAATACACTGATGTATTTCCACAAGAACTCACCACTGTCCCTCAAGATAGGGAAGTCGAGTTCACCATCGAGGTGTTACCGGGGACTGCCCCGATAGCTAGAACCCCATATAGAATGGCTCCTCTTGAGTTACAAGAGTTGAAGACGCAATTACAGAAACTGATGGATGTGGGATTTATCCGACCGAGTACGTCTCCGTGGGGAGCACCTGTGCTGTTTGTCAAGAAGAAAGATGGCACATTAAGGCTGTATATAGATTATCGTGGTCTTAATAGCGTGACCATCAAGAATAAATATCCCCTCCCGAGGATAGACGAACTATTTGATCAACTTCAAGGAGCGACGGTGTACTCGAAGTTTCATTTACAACAAGGATATTACCAATCAAGATCCGCGAAGAAGACATTTCAAAACGCATTTCAAACCCGATATGGACACTACGAGTTTGTAGTGATGCCTTTTCGTCCGATTTAATGCACCAAAGAACATTTATGGACTTGATGCATCGAGTCTTCCAACCTTATTTGGATCAATTCGTAGTGATATTCATTGATGACATCCTCGTATACTCTAAGTCTAGAGAAGAGCATGAACGCTATCCAAAATCGTTTTGGAGACACTACGAGCATAAGTTGTATGCCAAATTTAGCAAGTGCGAATTTTGGCTTAGTGAAGTCGCGTTCTTGGGACACATAGTATCCTAAGACCGGGATTGTAGTAGATCCTTCGAAGGTACAAACAAAGGTGGTTGAATGGAAACAACCCGAGTCAGAATTAAATCGAGTTTCCTAGCACTAATCGGATATTATCGAAGATTTATCCAGACTTCTCCAAGATAGCCGGACCACTCACTCGACTCGACCCGCAAGCAAGTCAAGTTTGAGTGGAGTGACAAATGCGAGGCGAGTTTCCAAGAGCTGAAAAACGACTTACTACACTCTAGTCTTAGCCCTTCAAAAGGAACAAAAACTTTGTCGTCTACAAATGATGCATCAAAAGAAGGACTAGGAGCAAGTGCTCATGCAGGAAGGAAAGGTTATCGCTTACGCATCACGAAAGCTCAAGCCGTATGAAGCCAATTATCCAACGCATGACTTGGAATTGGCAGCGATAGTTTTCGCGTTAAAGAAATGGAGACACTATCTCTACGGAGCAACATTCACGGTTTTCACGGATCATAAGAGTTTGAAGTATCTATTCTCCCAGAAAGACCTCAATCTGAGGCAACGGAGATGGATGGAGTTGATTGAGGACTATCACTTTGATATTCAATACCATCCTGGGAAAGCTAACATCGTAGCAGATGCTCTAAGCAGAAAGGCGAGCTTAGCCAGGCTTATGATTCGAGAGTGGGAATCATTATAAGAGCTGAGCAATTGGAAACTGACGAGAACCAATACTCAGATTTCATATGCTAACATTTCGGTTAAACCCGATCTGCTGAAAGAGATCAAAGAAGCACAAGAGAAAGATGCACATCTTCAAAAACTGAAGGAAAAGATACTTAAAGGAGAAAGATCGAATTCTCGATACCGAAGATGGAGTTATCGATTCCTGGAATTGAGTGTGTGTACCAATGACGAGCGATTAGGAATAGAATCCTAACAGAGGCACACCGTTCAAAATACACTATACATCCTGGAGGAAACAAGATGTATAAGGATTTGAAACAGAGTTATTGGTGGGTAAACATGAAGAACCAGTTAGCAGAGTTCGTTGCGAGATGTTTAACTTGTCAACGAGTAAAAGCATAACAGCAACGACCATCTCGTTTACTTCAACCATTGAGAATTCCCGAGTGGAATTGGGAACACATAACGATGGACTTCGTGACGGATCTACCAAGGACCAGAGGAGGCCATGATGTTATTTGGGTAGTTGTAGACCGACTCACGAAATCTGCACATTTCTTACCCATCAAGAAAACTGATAGTTTGCAAAAACTTGCACAGACTTATATTCGGAAATCATTCGACTGCATGGAGTACCAGTCGACATAGTATCCGACAGAGACCCGAAGTTTGTCTCCAGATTTTGGAAGTGCTTGCACGAGGAATTGGGTACCTCGCTAAGTTTCAGGACAGCAGCACATCCACAAACCGATGGACAGTCTGAGCGAACAATTCAAACCCTTGAAGATATGCTGCGAGCCTACACATTGGACTTTCAAGAAAGTTGGGATTCGCACTTACCATTAGCCGAGTTCGCCTACAATAACAGTTATCAGGCCACGATTGGGATGGCACCCTACGAGGCATTATATGGGCGAAAATGTAGATGCCCACTACACTGGGAGATTGATGGCCAATGGACTCCGAAAGAGAAACGAAAGTCGCCCTCGATCCCAAAGGTCGACTTAGTTCAGGAGGCCATGGAGAAGGTCAAGCTGATCAAGGAGCGGATTCGCACCGCTCAGAGCCGCCAAAAGAATTACGCGGACAAGAGAAGAAAGGATCTGGATTTTGAAGTCGGAGATGAAGTATTTCTCAGACTCTCACCACGGAAAGGATTAATCAATCCGAAGAAAGAAGGCAAGTTGAGTCCGAGATATGTTGGACCTTACAAGATTTTACAAAGGATTGGGAAGTTAGCCTACCGACTCGAGTTACCAGCACCATATATGGGAATGCATGATGTATTCCACGTGTCGAGATTGAAGAAGTATCAACCAGATCACGAGCATATCATCACTCGAGATACTCCTCCTCTAATGGAAAATCTATCCTACACTGAGAGGCCGATCCGGATCATTGATCAGCAGATACGACAGTCGCGTAAGAGAGAAATTCCGATGGTTAAAGTTGTGTGGCAGAACCACAACCGAGACGAAGACGCAACGTGGGAGATGGAAGAAGACATGAGGAATCAATATCCAGAATTTGGGGTTTGGGGACCAAATTCTTTTAAGGAGGGGAGAATGTGAAGCCCCCGATTTTTCCGAGCTATTATTGATCCTTTTGTCGTCTATGTAATTGATCGACTATTTTACCGCGTCACTTTGATGGGTAATTATTAATAATATATATATATTTTGTATTTATTTCATTTTATTTATTACTTGTGATCATGATCATTTATTAGTTCTATTTCACATTTAGGATCACTTGATTGATCATTATTACTATTTTTGTATTTATTAGTCACCTTAGAATTTTAAGAGACTATTTATTTTAGAGACTTTTACCTTATAGAATTAAGATTTTGATTTAGATTAAGTGATCATGAGACTTATAAGTGATCAAGGAAATCACTAATTATTTTGGAGATTGATATATTTCATCTATTATCATCAAATTTGGGACAAAAAAATATATGGAATTACCATAAAGCCCCTAGTATGGATTTGCCATGATGATATTTTTGGAGTAAAAATATCATCCAACTCTTGTACACCTACACCTTATATTAGTCATCTTGTGTATACTTATACCATTAATTCAAACATTATACACATCATCTCTTACATTACTTCTTTAATATTAGTTTTGCCAACATGTTGGAAGTCTTCCAACATTCCATTCAAACCACCTCATGCCCATACCTTTGACCTCCAAAATGTTCCCCATGCAAGAGGCAAAATGCAAGACACAAATTTGAACAAAATTCCTCCCCCTCTCTCACTCAAGCGGACGGCCATGAGGCCTTTTGTTTCAAAAATTTATAAAAAATTATACACCAACACATTCATCTCCTACACAAGATCCTCCTCCTTCTCTCTAAACCCCCTACTACAAGACTTTCTTCTTCAACACTTAGAAAATTTTCAAGACTTCTCTCCTTATTCTTCATAAAATTCGAACACCCCTACTACAAGGTAAAAACTCGACCTCAAAAATTTAAAAACCTGAATCCCTGGACAATTTGGAGAATTTAGGAACTGACCTCATAATTTTTCAAGGTCGGGATATTTATTTGTTCAATTTTTAACCCCAAAAGTGTTGGTTTTTACAAAACGAGGCTAAATTGTAATTTTTCTTTTATAAAGGACCTAATCCAAATTATTTTCCCTTTTACTAAAGTAGCCTTGGACCCTCTGACTTGGAGATTTAATTAAAATATTTTATTTTCCCAAAAACCCTTGACTTATCGGACCGATTAATACCCGATCGCGGAGCGACTTCCTCGCCTTGCGATGTTGAATCTATAATGGGACTTATGTTCCACCTAATCTTTCAAGATATCGAAGGTTGCTTATCCTTCCGATAATCATCTTCATCCAAAAACTCCACCAACGCCATAATAGCCACTCGCGTTTCAAAAGTTTCTGAATCGCTCAAATCAATAATACTCAATCACGGTTGACTACCCGAACTTGTATTTACTTTCCACTGAGTCAACTTGGTGTGTCGAGCTCACAATCGGAATGGATACGTCGGGGGATGGAACCAGGCAGCTCGCTACTGCTATTCCACTCTTCCGGCCCCATCGTCCCTAATCCCGCAATTGAGGGACGGAGTTTGTCCAAGGGAAGCGGGTCGTAGTACTTAAGGTATAATTATGATTGTGACAATCCGGGCCTAGCTAGCTCTACTGTGGATTTGTCTTTGCCTATGGAGCGATAAGGTGACAGGTCTTGGACCATCTCGCTCGGGGAGTTACAAGGAAGAATGAAGGAATCGTTGTCTGATCCACACGATTCCGGAGTTATCGGACCCGTTTGGTTGGCGCTACTAATCCGTACGCAACCGCTACTTGTTTGGCATTGGTTGGCACTACAAATCCGTACGCAACCGCTACTTGTTTTGCATTGGTTGGCACTACAAATCCATACGCAACTATTATCTACCTTGCATGGAATTGGTGTTACATTTCCGTACGCAATTCTACCTGTCTTGACTGAATCACATAGTGCCTGTGTGACCATGAATCGCTTTTCTTGAATCGTATAAGTATATTACTTAAATATATTTATCACGATGCTTGTGGACTGTGTGTGAATTCATGCATCATACTCACGCGTTTTCATATAACTGTTTTCTCGCATTAACTATATATCGCCACACTTGCACACGATCACCCCATCCACTGAGATTTCTGTCTCATCCCCACCTGTTTTCTATCCTTTAGATGAGGACTTCGTGGAAGATACTGAACCGGCCATGGATTGAGCCCTTATACTCCGCTTGTTGGATTTACCACTTCTTGTTGTTGTTGATGGACTTATTTCTTTTGATTGCTGTTGGACTATTTTGTTTTATTTTCATTCCGGTTTGTTACTGAAGGGCGTAGGACCCTTTGACTTTTAAGTTGTTATCGTTGGTTGATTTTCGAGGATGTAATGTGGATTGTGGATGTTGTGGACTGTAAGATGTACTTGTTATTTTATTTCCGCTGCTATTTAGACTCTGTTTCATTGGGTTCTCGTTGATAATTGTCTGGACTGTATGGTTATTTGTATTTAAGTTGTGGATCGTCGTCGCGTCCCGTTTGGGGCGTGACATAATAGATGAATAATATCAATCTCCAAATTAAATAGTGATTTCCTTGATCACTTTTAAGTCTCATGATCACTTATTCTAAATCAAATTCTTAATTCTATAAAGTACAAGTCTCTAAAATAAATAGTCTCTTAAAATTATAAGGTGACTAATAAATAGACAAATAATAATAATGATCAATCAAGTGATCGTTATTGTGAAATAGAATTAATAAAGGATCATTAATCACAAGTAATTGATCAATAAATAAAAATGGTATAAAATGCGAAAATTATTTATATTACTGATATTTACCCGTCAAAGTGACGCGGTAAAGTAGTCAAAATAGTACATAGACGATAGATGAAATAAATACACGCTCAAAAAAATCGAAAGCTTCACAAAACCAATCCTTGGAATTTTAGGGACTCAAATGTAGAAACTTGAAGTTTAAGGGCCAAAAGTTTAATTTTAAAAACTGTTCAGGGACCCCTCTGAAAATTTTGAATTTTTGACTTCCTCAAACTGAAAAACTTATATTTTTGAGAAATTTTAAAAGGTTAAAATGGGTTGGGTTGAGAAAACCGACTTTTGAAACTTTAAGTACTAAAGTGTTAAAAATTCGAATCTCTAAGGACTAAAGTGAAGTTTTCAGAAAATAAATGTCTCAGACAACTGGAAAATTACTTAACCT
Organism: Rehmannia glutinosa; assembly: GCA_016081115.2. Taxonomy (NCBI): domain Eukaryota; kingdom Viridiplantae; phylum Streptophyta; class Magnoliopsida; order Lamiales; family Orobanchaceae; genus Rehmannia; species Rehmannia glutinosa. The sequence goes on from CM071926.1 coordinate 94,967,801, forward strand.
AAATTTTATAATATTTTGAACTAATGGTTCAAGTTTCATAACAAACGAACACCAAATAAACCCTTAAGGGCAAAAACGAATTTTTGGACTAGAAATGGAATTTGTGAAAATTAAGGGACTTACACCGACCCTATTTCAAAACCATTTTTGTCCCAACATCCTACTAATATACATGATATTTTAAAATTGGAATCACATTAAAATCCCTCTAGGTTTGTGAGATCCAAATTTTTAAGTACGGGTCCAAAAATGACAATTTTGACAAAAGAAGAGACCAAACTTAAATTTTCCTAAAACTTAACCCAAGGCCTTTGAACAACTGAATTTTTGAAAAACTTGGAGAATTTAAAAACTCATCTTACATTTTTTTTGAGGTCGAGACCATGACTTATTCAATTTCAAACTCGATAAGTACCATTTGTTTTCAAAACGGGTCTACTTATCAAATTTTCCTTTTATCAAGGACCCCAAGATAAATTATTATTTTCCTCTTACAGTCCTAAAATTTATGTAATTATATTTAAATTATACTCCAATAATTTTCTTGAAAATCCTCGGACCATACGCACTACGCGTGGCGAGTTCCTCGCCTTAGAATAAATTTAAATTTAACTTGATGATATCTTGTACTGCTATTATATGTATCGCCATGATTTTACTCGACTATGTTGTTGACATGATATTAAATTCGTGAATCTAATTGTGCTTGAGTCAACTTGGTGCGTCGAGCTCACAATCAGAGTGGACTAGTCGTGTTTTGGAATCGAGCAGCGCGACTGTGATTCCTTACCATCCCCACCATCCTAATCCCACAATTGTGGACGGAGTGTCCAAGGGAAGTGGGTCGTAGTATAGTATAATCATGATTATGACACTCTAGGCCTTGCAAGCCATAATTGTTGGAGTTGTCTCTCCCGGGTAGTAATAAGGTAGATATGGCTATGTGCCAAACGTGCTTGGGGAGTCATAAGGTAGAACAGAGGAATCAGTTCCTGATCCACACGGTTCCAATATTACTTGGGTTAGCGTCACACTCCTTGTGCAACCATTACTTTCTTGGGTTGGCGTTACACTCCGTACGCAACTATTACTTGCTTGGGTTGGCGTTACACTCCGTATACAACCACTACTTGGACTACTTGCAATGCATTCATAGTGTCTGAATGATCATGAACTATTTTATCAAATTATATAAAATTATATTATTTTGAATATCATGTTTCTTGTGAATCTCGTGTGACGCACGCATCATGAATCATGCATTATTCATATAACCGTTTTCCTGCATCTATATAAGCCACACTTATACACGATCACCCATACACTGAGAATTTTTGTCTCACTCCACCTTTTTCAACGGCCAGCTGTTGATCCTCCATATTATGAAGACGTCAACGAAGAAGACAAAGCGACGGAGTAATTCCTAGACTTAGTCCATCGATCCAGCCGTAAAATTCGTTTATGATCTGTTAACAAGGGGCGTAGGACCCATTCGCTTAGACAATTTGTTTGTAATAGTATTTCCGCTGTGATTATTAACTCTGTTTCCAAGAAGTTATGACGAACTATGTCTATTTTGGGATTAATATTGCTCAAATACTTGGTGGATTATATTCTTAGAATGGAGAACTGGCGTAAGTTAATCGTTGTGTCGCGACTCCACTTTTGGGGCGTGACAATTATGTTTACTAATTATAACCAATAAAAAATTATTCGATTCATAGAAGAATTACTAAAATATAGTAGTCATTGTCATGTGAAGAGAGAAATAATTGGAAGTAATATTACAATCTTAGAACTAAAAAGTAGGTTGCAGTAGAGAGAGAGAGTGTGGTAGAAGGGCAATGAAGTTATTTTATATTTACTTATTATTTTTAAATTTTACTTTTATTTTTATGCCCTAAGATCTTGGACAGAATCTGTCCAAACAGCACAGTACCTTTTTAGATGCGTTTAAACAAGTGGACAAATGACAAATACCTTTTCTGGCAGTGATCTTTCATTCAATATGCTATAAATGATTCCAAACTCATGATCAATTGAATACTACAAAAAGTTTTGAGTTCCAAAACGAGCATGAATTTGTTTAGCTCACGCTTACTTAAAATGTAAGTTGCATATTGTGTCACGCTTGAGCCTGGATTTAGAATAAATATGTCCAGCTAGAGCTCGGTTTCCTTGAGCCAACTAAACAATGATACTTTTATTAGATTTTGACAGCTAAATTCTTTGATGCTCTAGTTTCTATAGCATTCCAATCTTGTGGTTAAGTAAATGGACAATACTTTTTATTGTTGAATGAATTGAGAAATATTTAATTTTTTTTAATTAAAAAGATACGCACACGCGACGCACTTAGTTGTGAGCAGGGTTTATATGTTACATCTTTTTTTACGGAGGTTTTTAATTTGATGGTTAAATAAAATATATTTTCAATGTATAAATTTAAACAAATACCTAATTCATTATAGTATAATACGTGCATATACTTTCTCGTCTGCCTGACCTTGTTATACAAACACCATATCTTATTTGTGGAATATTTTTGAACGAATTGAGTATTATTTATTTATATTGAAATATTAAATTAAAAAAGCGCGCCAAATTCACTACATAATGATATTGGATGATACATTCCTTTCAGCATGACCTAATTTTATACTCTGTACATATTCCAACTTTTTATGGACATTTTGAATGATATTAGTATTACTTGGTCATATTGATGTATTTAATTAAAAAGGAGAGCACATGATAAAATGACACATGGTAATATTTTCTATCAGCAAAGCCTTATTTTATAACATTACATCTTAGTTGATAGTTGAGTGTTGTTTATTTATATTTAACTAGTAAAGAGCACGTGCATTGCACATGAAGTACTATATAGATTTGCTAATGTAATTAAACAAATTAGCAATATAATTTAGTATATTTAATTGCATTATAAATATTATTATTGTTATATAATGCAATTTGACTTGAAAGAAATCTACAAGATTAATAGCCTGTATTTTGTGAAACAAAGTGAAGACATCGTGGACCTAAAAACTCAAAAGTAAGGATTTAATTGAAATTTTTCATGTAAATTGAATAAAACAAATAAATTTTGTTTAAAATTGATGTGACGAACCCTCACATTGTATAATACATAACCATTTTAGTCATGTCAAAAGCTATTCAAGTCTCTAATTATATACATGATTTTTGTTTCTTTCATTTTACCTTGTTATGCAGATTCATGGTAAACTTGTCTGACATCACTAACATATTTAAGATATTAAAACTGATACCAGCAAGGGAAGAACGTCTGCGTTGCTGTTGCGATTGCCCTTGAGAGAAACTACTAAAGAAGAAGGATAAGGTTGGTCTTTTGAATGCACTTATTAAAAAGTGTGTATATATCAAGCTTCAAGTTTACTGAAAATTACATTTGAGATGATATCAAAAGGTTTAAATTGCAATAACCATGCACGCACATTCGACACTTGACGAAAAATGGAATATATATTATGTTGGCTTCACTATTAATTAATAATCGAAATGTACAAATAAATAAAATGTTATTCAAGTAATAATTAGGATAGAAACACAAATATATATATATATATATATATATATATATATAAAGATGAGATCATAAGAGAAGGATTTTGAAGAAGTTAAAATTCACTTTGACAATGTTTTAAGGAGTAAAATATTATTATTCTTATTAGCATATTAAATGAATAAGAAAGAATAAATTCGAAAAATAGAACAAGAAATTAAAGTAAAAAGATAAAAGTTTTATGGAGGAAATGTATGATTTTTATTGAGGTTTGTAATAGTAGGAGAGTTGAGTTCAAAAACCCCATTACTGTTATGATCAATCAAATAGGTGATGAAGTAATTTAATGGATGGTGTTAAATATTTGTAATACCAAGTAAACATTGTTAGTAATCCTATATGCAAAATAAATATAATACAAGGTAAAGAAACACAATCTTAACAACAATATGTAATTGTCTGAATTTCCCTTGTAGCCCTATTCAGTTAAAGATATAGAAGCATATGATTTTTTGGAATAGCAAGTATAATTTTTCTCTCTGCTTTTGTTTCCTATTAAGTTGTAGTCTCACCCTTGGTAATATTATGTATTCCATTTAATTTAACATATAAACATTCTTATATATTCCATTTAACTTAACACAAAATCTTATTCGACAACTCGTATATAAGTTGAGTTTATCAAACATTCATAGTATACGGCTCCATATAGTCAACTTAGGGAATAACTGGAAAAGCAATCTACAATTCAATATTAACCCTAAGCACATATTTCAATAATTGAGATCATGTATTCTCAAGATTTAATTTAGTGTTTCATCTTCTATCTTAATGGTATTAATACATGCCATGTATACATGATGGACATCATGTTTGTACACGTGATATTTACACAATTTACAAGAGTATAAGATGAAACACTAAATAAAATAGAGGATCTCAATTGCATATTTGAACTCAGTTTCATTTCAATGGAATTTTTTTATCGTAAAAGGAATAAGCCATAACAAGCCAAACTACAATGAACTTTTGTTTTTGGAATAATTAAAAAAAATTATAGAATAAAGTTAACTATTTACAAAAAATCATACATATTCGTCACTCAACGGGTCGTCAATCGATGGGTCGTCACTAGACGAGTCACTGATATACCTTTCTACCTCCTACATGGAAGATTTTCACATTTAGCGTGCAAGTGTCGTGTGTTCCACTTGCAAGGTCAAAGACACACACATCGAATTTTTCGAGAAAGTTCTTTAGCACAAACTTTTTCCAACAACCACTAAGTCCACCACCATTACCTTTATATAGATATTTAGCCACCCATGTCTTGTCATTGACTCGAATCTCTACTTCTTGACTTATCTTCGGAAGATAGACCCTCGCGCACTTAGCAGGGATTGACTATAATAGGCAAGCCAAAGTGTTTATAAAATCACTAAAAAATAGTGTATAAATAGTAATTTAATTATGTACCAGAAAATGTAATTTTAGGTAAGTTTAAATATTTATATATTGAAAAAATCTAAATTTAATAAATAAACTGAGAATCTTAATAAATTTTGTGCCCTAGCCGTATTTTTTTTGGTATATTTTATTTTTTATCTATATTTAAAAATAAAAAGTTATTACTTACCAAACTTTTGAAATCTAAAATTGGTTAAAATATCGTATGGGCTGCTGATCAAGGTTTTTTATTTATCCATTCAATTTCAATTCTAGGGTTCGAAATTCTGTCTTACATTGTGATTATATAATACTTTATTATATTACATTTGTGCGGCGCATGAGTAATATACTAGTGATGATAAAATTGATAAAAGATCGACTAACTTAAATGATGATATATACTTTTACCATAAAGTAGCCCTTGTAGACATGTGATGTCCGCATAACCACGATAAAACTGCTCTCGGACGATAATTCAATTCCCATTTGGTGCACTCTATTTTTTTAATCATCTATCACCTTCCCCCTATGAGATTTTAGCTGGAACGGAAAAGCACTATGCGAACCTTGTTTAACCGAACAAAATAAGTCAAAGAAGTTAGAAGGAAAAAATATAAGACGGAATTTGAAATGACATCTTAATGATACTTACTCTTGTTTCCCCTTTGACTCTATGAAGTAGAACGAGCAGGTTGTTTTCTTAATGGTGGTGCACTTGTATTCTCACTCATGCGTCTTTTCACTTGATCACCATCAGCAATGTCATCTGAAGATTCATGAGTGTTTTTAATTCTTCTTCGAGACTTCTATTTCTCTTATCGCCATGTCCACTTACTTCATGCTCACATTTTCTAAAAAAGCAGGACGATATTTTTTGGCAAAGGCTTTCTTGATCAAAAATCGAAACATCGAATCTTGAGTTCCTATTGTATTTGAAGACTAAATTATCATTCTCCACAACCGACTGATCTTCAATAAATTCTTCCCAACCATTTTTTAGAAGCAATATATCTCCATTTGTCACAAAATCTACTTTCCAAACATACCCACTTGGACTCTCAAAGCTACTATTCCAACCACTTATCTCGTATGCTGTCAACAATCTTTTTTGGGATAGCTTGCATATTTACCCATAATTGCATTTGAATCTATATATATCATGGTGGAGATGATAACCAAGACGTAGAGTCAACAGTAAGAGAAAAGGCATATCCATTAATGTAAAATTTGGAGTACACCAAATGAAGTTCATACAACAACAGTATAAGAAATCGAAAATACAATGGAACATAAAATAAACATCCAAGATAATCATCAAGTACAATCCGGGAAATAAAATCTATCTACTCGATGGCTCGCTTCGTCCCCATCATCATGTCATCCACGCAATGACCTGGACTGATTAGGCTCGGGAAAATGCCTCAACGTCCAGCCAATCGACGAACTCAAGCCACGCGTCGAGTGCTTGAGCATCACCAAGAGGGGCAGCCTCAAATGCCTCGGGCTCCCCTGCTTCCGCTGGATCCTCCTCGGGATCTTCTTCGTTGTTAGCTTTGGGGTCGGCCTGCGTTTCCCGGCTCGGGTGGTGGCGGTCTTAGTGCATTGGCTGCTAAAGCAGTCTCCAAAGTGGCATCCCGCTGAGACAAGGCCTGTGTGAGGTCCTCAATCACCGTCATCTGTTTGATGATAGTCTCCTCGAGGCATTCGATGGTGTCCCTCGACATGTACGCGTCCATCTCCCACTTGGTGCGGCCGTCACTGGTGCGTTCCATCTTCTTGCGAGTATTGTCCAAGCGTTCCTGGATCAACTTAATTTGATCTTCGCGAGCGCGAACGGTGTTTTCGTGATCCATAGCAAGTAGAGTAAGGCTATTCTTATCCTCTTAGCTCTTCGCCAGGAGGTGTCCTAGTTCGCGAGTGCGGTGACGTTCCCCGGATAGCTCGGAGTTGGCCCGAAGAAATGCCTGGTGCCAATGTAGCTTTAATGCCTTATAGTAGTCCCAATCAACACGGGCCTCAACTACTTCCCACCAGGTCGGGGGCGCTGGATCCATCCTGGTCAAACACAACTAAGATGGATTAGATGAATATAGATGGAAAGATAAGGAAGAATAAGGAAAGTCAGTCAAGAGTCAACTAACTCAAGACAAGTATGACTATGGAATCTCCAAATATACGTTCTAACTTAGTCTAAACATCAATAATACGGTTCTATGCCATTTTGAAATCGATTTCACACTTAATTAGTCAAGTCGCGGTACTACCCAATACAGACCGAGGATCCTATCCTGGGTTATCTCGGTGTAAGTTTCCATCTTACTAACCGAGCTCCGATACCACTCTAACTGTCACGCCCCAGACGGGACACGACGATGATCAACCACTTAACAGAAATAAACCCAACAATCTAGACAAATGATACAACATAATCCCAAGTGAAACAGAGTCTAAAGCAGCGGAAAATAAAATACAAGTACAAATTACAACTTAAAGTCTAACAAGTATCCAAATACAACCCATTAGAATACCCGAATTAACTTACAGTCCAAACTAAAATAGAGTACACAACATTCCAATCTTAAGTGTCAAAGAGTCTTACGCCCTTAAGTACTGTCCAAAATGAAAACGGAATAAAGGAGTCCAACAACAACAAAAGTAAAAGAAATAAGTCCAGCAACATCAACAATAATAGAAAGCAAGTCCAACAGGCGGAGCACGGGAATTCAGTCCGTGGTAGGTTCGACATCTTCAACGTACTCCTCATCTAGCCGTTAGAAAACAAGAGGGGATGGGACAGAAATCTCAGTGGATGGGGTGATCGTGTGTAAGTGTGGCGATATATATAGTTAATGCAAGAAAAATAGTTGTATGAAAAATGCGTGAGATATGATGCGTGATTTCACACACAGTCCACAAGCGTCGTGATAAATATAGTTAAGTAATATACTTATACAGTTTAAGAAACAGTTTGTGGTCACATAGGAACTATGTGATTCAGGCAAGACAGGTAGGATTGCGTACGAAATGTAACACCAATCTAATGCCAGACAAGTAGTGGTTGCGTACGGATTTGTAGCGCCAACCAATGCAATACAAGTAGCGGTTACGTACGGATTTGTAGCGCCAACCAAACGGGTCCAATTAACTCCAGAATCGTGTGGATCAGACAGCGATTCCTTCGTTCTTCCTTGTAGCTCCCCGAGCAAGATGGTCCAAGACCTGTCACCTTATCGCTCCATAGGCAAAGACAAATCCACAGTAGAGCTAGCTAGGCCCGGATTGTCATAATCATGATTATACCTCAAGTACTACGACCCGCTTCCCTTGGACAAACTCCGTCCCTCGCCATTGGGGATTAGGACCATGGGGCCGAGAGTGGAATAGCGGCCGAGCCGCCCGGTTCCATCTCCGATGTATCCATTCCGACCGTGAGCTCGACACACCAAGTTGGCTCACCAGAAAGTAAATACAAGTTCGGTAGTCAACTAGCGAATGAGTATTATTGATTCAGAAGCGATTCGAAAAAATTTCGAAATTGCGAGTGACAATTATGGCGTTGGTGGAGTTATTTAACGAAGGCGATTATCGAGAGGATAAGCAATCTTCGATATCTTGAAAGATTAGGTGGAACATAAGTCCCATTATAGATTCGAAATCGCAAGACGATGAAGTCGCCCCGCGATCGGGTATTAATCGGTCAAGACGATCCGATAAGTCAAGGGATTTTTGAGAAAATAAAATATTTTAATTAATTATTAGAGTCAGAGGGTCCAGGGCTGTTTCATTAAAAGAAAAATAATTTGAGTTAGGTCCTGGTTAAAAAGAAAATTTACAATTAGCCCCGTTTTGTAAAAACCAATACTTTTGGGGTTAAAAATTGAATAATTAAATGTCCCGACCTTGAAAAATTATGAGGTCAGTTCCTAAATTCTCTAAATTGTTCAGAGATTCAGGTTTTTTTTAAAGTTTTGAGGTCGAGTTTTTTTATAAAATTCTCACATTGGCCCCAAATTTGTTAAAATTGTCATTTCGGGCCCTAAGTTTGAAATAATCGAACTCACAAACCGAAAAGGCTTTTAATGTGATTCCAGTTGTAAAATGTCACTAAGGTCAGTGGGATATTGGGACAAAAACAGTTTTAAAATGAAATAAGTATAGGTCCCTTAACTTTTGAAAATCTCGTTTTTGTCCCATTTTAAAATAATTGCCTTTAAGGCTTTTAGGGGTCCAATTGTTCTGAAATTTGAACCTTGGGTCCAAAATATCATTAAGTTATAGTTAAATTAGTATTTCTAGGTACATGGACTGTATAAGTACTGGAAATTTCATTTGGGTCCTCAAGTTTAATCTTTTTACAATTTGGTCCCTCAATTTTTATAAAATTACTTTCAAAGCTCTAAACACATGGATTTTTGGAATACACTTAAAATATGTTATTTCCAGTCCCTTAAGAGTTAAAATTTCAAATTTTAAAAATAGGGTCTGGTACAGTTTCGAAATTTACAATGTAGCCCTTAAACTTCTAAAATTTTACAATCTAGTCCTTGGGCTTTTAAAGTTTGATTTTATTTATCTAAAAACTCTTAAAACTTTATTAAAATGTCCAAACATCATTTTTGAACCTGAGTACAGTCCCAAAATTTGAAAATTACAGAGGGATCCTTTAAGTTTTATTTTCTTGCAATTAAGTCCACCAACTTTCTATTTTTGCATTTTAAGTCCAAAAATTGAAATTTAATCAACTATGCTCGACTTGTCCAGTTTATAAGTCATACAAAACATGGATTTCAAGGATCACACACATGCATGTTAATTTCATACAAGAATTCATCAAATAGAACATTAAATTGTACATGCATGCACCTAAATTTCAATAAATAGCATTTTTGAGCAACACTTGAGAAATTTCACAACTTGATACAAAACATTGACATGCAATACATAAAATATATATCTCAAGTGCTCAATATCAAAAAACTACATGCATTTAATAAAAACACCTAGAAGTTGGAAGATTTTTCCACCCACCTTAAAAATTGGAGAGTTGTGAAAACAAAAAGGATAAATTTCACAACTTGATATGAGGTCACTTAGGTCAGCCCCTAAGTCAAGAAATATCAAAAATTAAGAGTTAGAAAAATGAGTGAAAAATTAAGAAGAAAAAGAGGAAGGTGAGAAAATTGGAAATACTACACTTTACCTTGTGTAGTAGGTGAATTGGAACTAGTTGAAGCTTCAATGTTGGAATTTTTGGCTCACCCTCAAAACCACTTAAGTTAGCCCCTATTTCTCAAAAATGAAATAGGGGTGTTAAAATTTGAAGAATATAGGAAGAAGAAGAGAAAAGGGCTCTAGTGTCCAAATCTTACCTTGTAGTCCAATTTCTCTAACAATTTATCTTCAAGTCTTCTAAGGTGACCACCATGCATGCATGTCCTTAAGTAGGCTCCTATGTACCTCCAAAAGTCAAAATCAAACTTAAGTTAAGAAGAGAAGGTGATGACTTATAAGATATCAAGTTGAATTGAAGAATAAAATTTCTTCCTTTGAGAGGGGGGGTTCGAATTTTTGGAGTAAGTAGGAAGAATGTTTATGTTTTTGTTTAAGTGTTTGAAGAAAGAAGAAATGTTTGATGATATGAAGAAGATGTTCTTGAAGATGTGAAGGATGTTTGAAGATATGAAGGATGTGTTCTTTGAAGATTTGAAGATGTGAAGAAATTGTTCTTGAAGGTTTGAAGATATGGAGAAATTGTGTTTGAAGATTTGAAGATATGAAGAACTTGTGTTTGAAGATTTGAAGATATGAAGAACTTATGTTTGAAGATTTGAAGATATGAAGAACTTGTGTTTGAAGATTTGAAGATATGAAGAAATCTTAGAGAGAGATTAGAGAGAAGCGGGAGAATTAGTTTGAAGATTAGAATGTGTTGGATGAAAATTTTTAACAATTTTTTTTTAAAATTTGGCCTTGTGGCCGTGTGCTAGGGGGAGAGAGAAGGAGAAAATTTTTCAAGCTTGTAATTTGCTTCTTGCATGGGAGACAAAATAAAAGTCAAAGTATGGGCTTGAATGGTGTTGGGGAATATTGAGAAGAATGTTGGTTAAGTGGGAAGATGTTGGGAAAAATAGCATTAAAGAATTGATGTATAAGATAATGTGTATAATATTTTAATTAATGGTGTAATTATACACAAGATGACTACATAAGGTATAAGTCTCCAAAATAAATAGTCTCTTAAAATTCTAAGGTGACTAATAAATACACAAATATTAATAATAATCATTCAAGTAATCATTGATGTGAAATAGAATTAATAAATGATTATGATCATAAGTAATAGATGAAATTAAATACGAAATATATTTGTTATTACAATTTACCCATCAAAGTGACATGGTACAATAGTCGCTAAAATACATAGACGATAAAAGGATAAATTACACGCTCGAAAAAATCGGGGCTTCACATCCTCCCCTCCTTAAAAGAATTTGGTCCCCAAATTCTCTTCAGAATAGTTCTGGATATTGATTCCTCATGTCTTCTTCCATCTCCCATGCTGCATCTTCGTCTCGGTTGTAGTTCTGCCACACCACTTTAACCATCGAAATCTCTCTCTTATGCAACTGACGTATCTGCTGATCAATGATCCGGATCGGCCTCTTGGTGTAGGATAAATTTTCCATTAGAGGAGGAGTATCATGAGTGATGATATGTTCGGGATCTGGTTGATACTTCTTCAATCTCGATACGTGGAATACATCGTGCATTCCAAAGATATGGTGCCGGGTACCTCGAGCCTCGGTAGGCTAACTTCCCGATCCTCTGTAAAATCTTGTAAGGTCCAACATATCTCGGACTCAACTTGCCTCCTTTCTTCGGATTGATCAATCCTTTCCGTGGTGAGAGTCTGAGAAATACTTCATCTCCGACTTCAAATTCCAAATCCTTTCTTCTCTTGTCCGCGTAACTCTTTTGGTGGCTTTGAGCTGTGCGAATCCGCTCCTTGATCAGCTTGACCTTCTCCATGGCCTCCTAAACTAAGTCGACCTTTGGAATCGAGGGCAACTTTCGTTTCTCTTTCGGAGTCCATTGGTCATCAATCTCCCAGTGTAGTGGGGATCTACATTTTCGCCCCATATAATGCCTCGTAGGGTGCCATCCCAATCGTGGCCTGATAGCTGTTATTGTAGGCGAACTCGGCTAATGGTAAGTGCGAATCGCAACATATCTTCCAGGGTTTGAATTGTTCGCTCAGACTGTCCATCAGTTTGTGGATGTGCTGCTATGCTGAAATTTAGTGAGGTACCCAATTCCTCGTGCAAGCACTTCCAGAATCGGGAGACAAACCTTGGGTCTCTGTCTGATACTATGTCAACAGGTACTCAATGCAGTCGAATGATCTCTCAAATATAAATCTGCGCAAGTTTCTACAAGCTATCAGTTTTCTTGATGGGTAAGAAATGTGCAGATTTCGTGAGTCGGTCTACAACTACCCAAATAGCATCATGGCCTCCTCTGGTCCTTGGTAGATCCGTCACGAAGTCCATCGTTATGTGTTCCCATTTCCACTTGCCTCAAATTGAGATCTTTCTGGGAGAATAGATACTTCAAGATCTTTTGATCTGTGAAAACTGTGAATGTTGCTCCGTAGAGATAGTGTCTCCATTTCTTTAATGCGAACACTATCGCTTCCAATTCCAAGTCATGCGTCATTGGATAATTGCCTTCATACGGCTTGAGCTTTCGTGATGCATAAGCGATGACCTTTCCTTCCTGCATGAGCACTGCTCCTAGTCCTTCCTTTGATGCATCACTGTAGACGACAAAGTTTTATGTTCCCTTTGGAAGAGCTAAGACTGGAGCTGTAGTAAGTCGTTTCTTCAGCTCTTGGAAACTAGCCTCGCACTTGTCATTCCACTCAAACTTGACTTGCTTCTGGGTTAGTCGAGTGAGCGGTCCGGCTATCATGGAGAAGTCCTGGATAAATCTTTGATAATATCCAGCTTATGCTCTCGTAGTGTCTCCAAAACAATTTTCAGATGACGTTCATGCTCTTCTCTAGACTTAGAGTATACGAGTATGTCATCAATGAATATCACTACGAATTGATCCAAATAAGGTTGAAAGACTCGATGCATCAGGTCCATAAATGTTGCCGGTGCGTTCGTCAGACCGATAGGCATCACTACAAACTCGTAGTGTCCATATCGAGTTTGAAATGCAGTTTTGGAAATGTCTTCTTCGCGGATCTTCAGTTGGTAATATCCTTGTTGTAAATCAAACTTCGAGTACACCGTCGCTCCTTGAAGTTGATCAAACAGTTCATCTATCCTCCGAAGGGGATATTTGTTCTTGATGGTCACGCTATTAAGACTGTGATAATCTATACACGTACTAATGTGTCATCCTTCTTCTTGAAAAATAGTACCGGTGCTCCCCATGGAGACGTACTCGGTCGGATAAATCCCACATCCATCAACTTTTGCAATTGAGTCTTCAACTCTTGCAACTCACTAGGAGCCATTCTATACGACATTCTAGCAATCGGGGCAGTTCCTGGTAATACCTTGATGGTGAACTCGACTTCCCTATCTGGAGGGACAGTGGTGAGTTCTTGTGGAAATACATCTGTGTATTCCGATACTATGGGTACTTGGTGAATTTGTGTCTCTATAAAACGCCAAGTACCCTTTGTGCCCCTCTAGCGATTGCCTTTCTTGCTTTCATGGTGGAGATGATAACCAAGACGTAGAGTCAACAGTAAGAGAAAAGGCATATCCATTAATGTAAAATTTGGAGTACACCAAATGAAGTTCATACAACAACAGTACAAGAAATCGGGAAATACAACGGAACACAAATAAACATCTGTTGGGAAATTATTTTGTAGATTTTGATGAATGCCATGCAAAACTTAGAATAGGAAGTTGGCACCCCATTTTTGTTGTAAATTGCATTGTAATAGATAGGGCTGGTCGAGTTAGTTAAGTCACTATGCCTCGAACACGCAAGAAGACACCGGAGACTAGAAGGAAGACTCACTGTGAGGCAATGAGTATGGCAAAGAAGAGAAGATTGGAACTCGACTGAAGGTGCAACTGAGATGCAACTGAGTGAAGTATCAGTCAAGTCAACTCAAGATAGCCAAGTCTCAAGTTGAAGTGATAGAAGAGTCATCCAATGATTGGAAGGCCGACTCAAGTCGCCGGGGAAAGTCAAGGAAATGCAACAAGTCGAGATAATCGAAAGAGATCCGTTGCACGAATCAAATCAAGAGAATTACTTAAACAAGTAATACCTCCATATCTTTCTTTCTTGAAGTGCTCTGTTCCCGAAAGCGTGCAAAAGAAATAAACCAATGGGAAGCACTCGCACTGTGTCGAACACCGAAAAGTCAAGAATCATTCATACGAGGAAATGGCAATTCCAAGAATCGCAACAAGACAAGCCAACGACCACAAGTGACTTTAAAAATAAGCTTATCTCTTCAACGGGCGATTTTTGAAAGATCACTATAAAAGGCCGAGGAGTTTATTTGAGAAAAGGTTACCTTGATTACAGAACAAAAAACATTCAAGCAAACATTTGAATCAGTAACAAAAATATTCTCAAGTCATTAAAGATTAATCCTCAAGCTCAAGCCTACATTACGAAGGAAATCAATCCAACACTCACCGTGAAGGAAAGATAACTTCAATCGGTTGAAGAGGAAATTTTTGAAGAATGAAGGGGTCTACATTCCACGAAGGAATGTAGAAAGGTTCAAGGTCGAACCAAGCTTAAGCTATTTGGAGGGCTTCGTGATCAAATCCAAGGAACTTAAGCAAGTGGGCTGTAGTAGCAAGGCGGTGCCTGTGAAGAAGTTGAGTCGTCGAAGAAGCCGTGTGTGACCAAGGCATCTCCAGATCGAGTCCCAAAGGATCAAGTCACCGTGTGTGATCAAGACTTGTATTCGGGATCGTTAACCACTCGTATATTGATCAATACTTAGTGGATTCCTCCGGGAGTTGGAGAAGAGAGGAGTAGAAGAATTACCCCATCTTCGAACCTCTATAAAAACTTATTGTGTCATTTACATTTCAAAGACATTAATTTACGCATCTTATATATCTCACGATAAATTTGCTATCCAATTGATAATCAACTCGAGTGCTAAAACCAAGTATTAAAACAAACTTAACCAAATTCAAGGGTGTTAAGTCTTCCGCTGAAAACAAATCACAATCGAGTTAAGTCTTTAGTCAAAAATAAAGAGTTATTCTATCAACAGTTGATCAGTCCGTTGAGTGACTAACTCTATTTGATTAACTAACTTAGATGTCCATCAAGGACACAACCGTGAAGTATTAACTCGAATATTTAAAAGGACTAATTTGAAAAGTTGGTAAGGTTTATTCAACCCCACCTTCTAAACCTTACACTCACACCCCTTGGGACCTACAATTGGTATCGATCGGTTGGTTCATTGAGCCTTCCGCACTGGTTACTGAACTAGATCTCCAAATTTTTCAAAGCTTATTTTAGTACACAATCTTTCAAAACTCTTTTACTCAAATGTTATTATCATGGAAGCAAATTTGACACGCATCCCTATGTTCACAATTGAAGAATTTGATGATTGGAAAATTTGTATGCGAGCTCATCTATCAAAGATTACACGATGAGATGTGGATAGTGATAGAGGATGGGCCACTCGCAAATTTTAAAAGTGAACACAAATAGGAGAGCCGCAATCAAGGTGAAGAGGATGTTGCTCACATGACAAACCATGGTTGAAAAACAAGAGCCGAATGGACAAATGATGACAGAAAAGATATAACTTGGACAATGTGGCCAAGGACATTCTTTACAAAACCTTGGACAAAGCCATGTTCAACAAAGTCAAATCATGCAAAACGGCTAAAGAAATCTGGGACAAACTAACATTGATTTGTGAAGGCTCAGAGCAAATCAAGGAAAATAAACTACAAGAGAGGCAAGGGCGAATCCTCCAGAAGACACTCAGCTCCCTCCAAGTCAAGGGAATATAGGTCAACCAAGAGAGCAGAGCATCAAAAAGTTGAATATCAAAGGGCTCACAATCCAAGAATGGAAATAGCTGATCAAAAGGTTGAAAATCTATGCTGGAACTGCAGACAACCAGGTCACTATGCCATTGATTGCCCATATCCTGTAGTCAACAAATACAGGAATGAAGAGGAAAGAAAGATCCTCGAGAGAAAGAAGACAAGAAAAGAAAAAAGGCAATGTTGGTGCAGAGATCGCCGAGACAAAAGTCAAAAGACACAAATTGATTCGAGAGAGTAGTGAAGTGACTACTCAAGTGACTCGAAGAAGAATTCTTGATCGTTTAATGGCCAAGGAACAAGATGATGTACACTCTCATTCATCACACTCAGATTCTAGTGATAGTGACTGTGACACACACACTTCATCACCCACTGATCTTTATGATTCATTAGGTAAAATGATGAAAGACTTTGAACACATTAAATCCTCACACACACTACTAAATGAGGAAAACAACCTTTCAAAAGCAAAAACTCTCAAATGACTAAGGAGCCGAGTACTCTAAGTCAAATAGTCGATGAGAATAAAAGTCTAAAAGGCCGATAATGCTAAGTTAATAGCAAAAATAGTTGCTATAGAAAAGAGGAGAATGACCTCAAAAATGTGATTGCCTCATTCACTAAGGCATCTAAATCCTTGGATGACCTTATTATGAGTCAAAGAAAATGTGGAGACAAGACAGGCTTAGGATTTAATTCCTCTATGCTATGTCAAGCTCCAAATGTGATTTTGGAAAGAGGATCTTCAAGTAATGAAGTATCTCAAAAATCCAAAACTCCAAATGGTACACACACATTTATTCCAAAGCACAATCACAAGCAAACCGGCATTGGTTATAAAGGAAAAGGAAAGGCACCGATTGAGTGTCTTTGAGAGGACAAATTGAGAAGAAATCCAAATAGAGTTCCTCAACAAACTCCAAATAGGAAATACTCCGTAAAGAAGAAACAGAGCTACCAAAAGTCCCAGAAATTCTATAAAAGAAATATATATGATGGGAATGGTATAAACTACCCAAGCCAAGTGATTGGAATAATGTGAACTATCGGAAAGATCTCATGGAATATAAGCTGCCTGGCAAAGGCCTAGAACTCAAAAAAAGCCATTCCAAAGAAATAAGGGCTTTTACCAAAGACACATATACACCAAGGCACTACACCTAGAGATATCACAGCTACCCAAAGAAGGCAATTGCTAAAACACATACACAGGCATACAGACAAAAGAAACAATTGTATGAACCAAAAACCCCCAAGCAATTTGCGAAAATTAATTATGATTATGGCACTGATAGATGGCCACCCCTTAGAGTCAAATCATTTGGTTATAGGTTGGTTGGATCATCCTACAATACTAACCCCTCGGACCTGCATAAGTATGGGTACCTAAAACTTAATTTCCTTGATTGCGGGTTCAAGGAACAACGAGTGCCAAGGAACCTGGTACATGGATAGTGGTTGTTCCGGCACATGACAGAAACAAGAAAAATCTATCAAAATTCAAGGAAGTCGAGGTGGAAAATTCATATTTGGAGGAAATGAAGCTCCAGAGAAATAAGGGGCAATGGATCCATCAAGAAAAATGGATTAGAAATCTCAGATGTTGCTAATGTTGAAGGACTCAACTTCAACTTGCTAAGCATCAGCCAACTTTGTGACAAGGGTTATAATGTTGGATTCAACATGGGTATATGCCAAATCAAGGACACTGAATCCAATGAAGTTGTGTTGCAAGGATGCGATAAAAAGAACATGTATGTGGTAGATTGGCCAATCAGTAACACCAAGAACTTGTCTACTAGCAAAGAGCACAATCAATCAAGTTGGTTGTGGCACAAGAAGCTTTGAGTCACCTGAATTTCAAAACAATTAACAAGCTTGCCATAAGCGATCTTGTAGAAGGACTTCCGGACTCGAGATATACAAGAAGGAAAGTGTATGTGATGCATGCCGATGGGAAAGCAAATCAAATCATCATTCAAAGAAAAGACATGTCCATCTTCAACAAGAATATTGCACCGCTACATATGGATCTATTTGGTCCAGTTGAACCAAAGCTAGCATAAGTGGGAAGAAATACACCTTGGTGGTAGTAGATGACTACTCAAGATATACATGGACAATATTCATGTGTAAGAAGAAAGAAACTCTGCAAAACTACCACAAATGATGAAAATAATCCAAAATGAGAAGAGTCAAACCATTATCAAAATAAAATCGACGAGAGGAACTCGAATTTGTCAATGGTATAATCACTCAAGATCGCATTGAAAATGGTATTGGTCATGAATTATCTACACAAGGACTCCACAACAAAATGGAGTTGCGAAAGAAGAAATAGAACTCTCAAAGAAGCAAAGGACCATGTTAGTCAAGCGGGGCTACCTAAAAGATTTTGGGTCAAGCAATAAACACAAAGATGATATACTCAAAATAGATGCATGATAAAAGACGGTGACAAAGACTCCCTATGAGATTTGGACATGGAGAAAAGCCAAATGTTGCATATTTTAGAATATTTGGATGCAAATGCTTCATCCATAACAATGGCAAAGATAATTTAAAGGCTTTTGATGCTAAAGTCGATGAAGGTATCTTCTTGGGATACTCAAACAAAGCAAAGCCTACAGAGTACTCAACAAGAGGACTATGGTAATGTAAGAATCCATCCATGTGGTGTTTGATGAGCCAAATGTAAATGGAGAAGACATTGAAAAGTCACCGATAAGTTGAATCAACCAACCATGCGAAAAAGTCCCTATGTAGAAGTCGGAGTCGGAATTATAAACCCGTATGAAGATGAGATAGTTGAGTCTCAAAAACAAATAGAAAATCTCCAAATGGTAAGTGATGATGAGAGAGCCGATCAAAACAACACAACTGCAAGAAGACGATCGAATCCGCTAACTTACTCCAACCTCGATGTAAGATGGGTCGAGAGACCATCCACCGAACTAGTCATTGGAGATGTAAGAGAAGGTGTCAAAACGAGATCCGAACTCAACAAGAAGCAATGTTCACATGCTTCATCTCACAAATAGAACCTAAAGATGTGTCACAAGCATTGGATGACACACATTGGATTCAAGCCATGCAAGAAGAATCAATCGTTTGAAAGAAATAAAGTGTGGGAATTGGTTCAAAGACCTACCCATCAAAATGTTATTGGCACTAAATGGGTGTTCAAAAACAAGATGAATGAAGAAGGTTCTGTGGTAAGAAACAAAGCAAGATTGGTAGCCAAAGGATATTGCCAAGAAGAAGGGATAGATTTTGATGAAACATTTGCTCCTGTGGCAAGATTGGAAGCCATAAGGATGTTTCTTGCCTATGCAGCTCACAAGAACTTTATTGTATATCAAATGGATGTAAAGAGTGCATTTTTTAATGGTTTATTGGAAGAAGAAGTGTATGTTGAACAACCTCTAGGATTTGAGCAGAAGACTCTTGGAGATAAAGTATACAAACTCAAGAAAGCTCTATATGGGTTGAAACAGGCACCCAGAGCATGGTATGATACATTGTCACAATTCTTGACTGAGAACGGATTCACAAAAGGCAAAGTGGACAGAACACTCTTCAGAATTCAAGATAGGAAGAGTATACTGCTTGTTCAAATATATGTGGATGACATCATTTTTGGATCCACAAACAAAGAGTTGTGTGATAAATTTTCAAATCTCATGCAAAGCAAATTCAAAATGAGCATGATCGGAGAACTGACATTCTTCCTTGGACTCCAAGTGAAATAGCTGAAGGATGGAACCTTCATAAGTCAGACAAAATACACCAGAGATTTAATGAAGAAATTTGGTATGAAAGAGAAGTCTTCTATGAAAATACCAATGAATACATCAGTCAAAATGGATATGGATGCAGATGGCAAGCCTGAAGATCAAACAAGATACAGAGCACTTATTGGATCATTGCTCTTTCTCACAAAAGCATGCCACACATCACCTTTGCTTTGTAGGTGTATGTGCAAGATTTCAATCACTCCAAAAAGAAAGCCACATGACGCAACCAAGAGGATCTTGAGATATTTGAAAGGAAGCCAAGAAGTTGGCTTATGGTATCCAAAGGAAGGTGGATTCAAGCTAATTGGTTATTCGAGACTCGACTATCTTTGGATGTAGAGTTGACAGAAGAGCACCTCGGGCACATGTCAAATGCTTGGAAATAGGCTAATTTCCTAGTTTAGCAAGAAGCAAAATTCAATAGCCACCTCTACAAATAGTGAAAGCAAATACATAGTCAAAGGGTAGTCATTGTGCCCAAGTCTTATGGATGAGACAACAGCTGAGAGACTATGAGGTTGAGGAATAAGAAATTCCAATTATGTGTGATAACACAAGTGCAATTGCAATCACTCAAAATCCTGTGTTGCACTCAAGAACAAAGCATATCGATGTCAGATATCACTTCATAAGAGACCATGTTGAAAAGAAGGACATCACCTTGGAATATATTTCAACTGATAAGCAGTTGGCTGACATATTCACAAAACCATTATGTGAGTCAAGATTCGAAGAACTCAAGCATGAGTTAGGATTAATTGAGCTGAGTTGACACTCAGAAGACTCAAAGAAAAGAGATGAAACATGAAAAGAGGAAAAAGAGCTGAATTCGTAATTCAGCTAAGTGAATCAGCCGTATCGGAAAGTCGGCTGTATCGAATTAGCTGATAGCTGAGTCACTAGGAGAGCAGTGAGAAGAAGGATTGAATCAGCTAAGGAGTAAGCTGAGTCATTTATGAGCAAAGTGACAAAAACGAGGTCATTTTTACTAAGCGGGAATGTTTTTAAGAATGACGTCAGCATAATTATGACGTGTACAGGCAAAAGCTGCACACCAAGCTTATGATTGGATATAAATGCTGCCGCATTAAATCCGAGACATTAAATGTAAACCGGCGTTCAAGATCAAAGTCGTTGATTTTGATCAAATTTCAAAAACCTCCCGCACGTCCTTTCATGAACCATACTTAAACCATTTCGTCCGTTTCTCTCTCACTTTACCAAAAACTGTTCATCTCTCTCTCGAAAGCAAAAGCAAAACTTTCTCTCAAAACCCTATCAATCCTCAGTTCAGTTTTCAAGTTTCGTTCGG
The DNA here is from genome assembly GCA_016081115.2 of Rehmannia glutinosa. Lineage (NCBI taxonomy): Eukaryota > Viridiplantae > Streptophyta > Magnoliopsida > Lamiales > Orobanchaceae > Rehmannia > Rehmannia glutinosa. The sequence goes on from CM071926.1 coordinate 94,988,978, forward strand.
TAAAACATGTCAAATGGCATCTACTCATGATTTTGTCAAGCTAGGAAAGCAAATCCACACGGTCTCTTGTGGACTTGACGTATGGTTAAACAGGGTCCGACGACACACTAGTGAAGAAGATTCTTTGAGAAATTAGAAACGTCCTGGCTAAGACCGTTTCGACGTGGAGTTTCCGATGACCTATGTGGAAGAGGTCGCATGCTTCTACGTGAACGCCGGTTCACGATGAGGGCATCAAGTCCTCTCGTTCACGAAAAAGTTCACCATCACGCCAAGGATTTGGTCAACATCGCTTGTTGCCGGCAGGAGGTGTCGGAGATTCATGAAGCCGAGGTCGACCGATTCCGCTTGGAAGAAGTAGCCAAGTCCGACTATGCCGCAAAAGTGGTCTACACAACTAACAAGAGGTCTTTGAAAGAGGACTACCACAAATTGTGGACATTGTTGCCAAATGCATAGACATCAAATTTGGCAGCTTTGACCAGCTGTCTAAAGCTAAGCTGATCGTAATGGTTGTGATCATTGAAGAGAAAAAAGTGAATTGGGCCGAGTTTGTGTACAACAAACTCTGCCAGAATGTTGGGAACAAATACTTCAAGGAGGATGGAACGTTTGGAGGTTCCCTAGGATACGGCCTGGTGATTGGCCAACTGATGGAAGTAAAAGGAGTCCCTCTTCGACATGGAAAGGCGTTCCATGTAAACAAGAGGATGTTCAGATCAAACCTATCTGGCGCACAAAAGAGAGCATACGCCAAGAGGGCCGATACGAGTGAGGAGAATCACCACTGAAGATACTGATTGTCTCCTCTCCTCAAGAAGAAGGCCGCCCCTGCACTGCTAAAAAGATCAAGTTGCCCTGCTGAGAAAGAAAAAGAAATATGCTCCCCTCCCTGCAGTAGTCACCGCCCCGCAGTGTCTCCTTCCTGCAGCCGCAATGGAGAAGGAACCATTAATCCCTTCTCCGAATCAAGAAGAAGAGGACGCCACAACAAGGAAGGCAGCTGCCTCTAAGACATCTGCGAAGGCATTCACCTTCAATGAACCAGAGTAAGTGGAGCCAGATATCCCTCTGGTAAAAACAAAGAGAAGAAGAAGACTTTCCAAGCTCTCCGAGCTTGAGAAGACAGCTGAGTCTGTCACTCAGCTGGAGAAGATACCCGAGACTGCTGGAGATGTAGAGTCTCCGTGATCGATGAAACCGCTAAGTCTGCTTGAGGCCGATCAGCGAGAGGCAAGTCGAGACCCAGTAAATGTAGAGACGTAACATCCGAGGAACAAGGATCGGCCGAGACAATCAATCACCTGTGACGGGGTTGTTTCTCCACCAGAACAGAGGCTACGAGGTGTCGAGCAAATGAAGTCTCTACCCTTAATCCTCGAAACTAGGGCCAACAAGAGAATGATGAAGACGATGTAATCATGTACTCTCCATTGTATCCGGACATCCAAAATCGTCATGAGAGTGGAGAAAATGGAAGCCGAGCCTATCCAGTGCGGTTTGAAAGTCCAGTGTTCATTGGCTTTGAGAAAGAAGAACTCTTCGTGTTTCTTGAGGTGGACACGATCTTCGCAAACCCTTGACGAGATAATTGCATCAATATACTGCAGATTCGAAAAGAAAACGAACGGGCTAGAGCAAATGAGACATAGAGGCACGTGAGAAGGCCAAAGATCTGCCCTCTCACTGGCACCACCGAACATACACACCCTCACCTTGACGTCCCTATCGAGAAAGTGATGAGGATCTGGACCACTTGTTCGCTTACGGAAAGAATTGCAAATGCAGCAAGCAATGCAAGAATCCGAATCCTTCATGAGCAAAGAATGATGGAGGGACAAGGAGAGTCCTCCAAATCACACCGGAGATAGATCCTATGGGAGTGGTGCAACATATTACCATCAAGAACATCGCCACCACTTCCCCAGCTCATTCGGAGGAAGGTGTTAAATGAACTAGCGATGAAACTGGGAGTGTGGGGACCCCAGTCGAGGCAACCCCTAATGAAGGTGTCTTACCACCTGCCCCAACGGCTGCATACTCAATGGGAACAGTGGGAGTCCGAGACGAGTGACCCCATTCCAAGTCACTCGGTGGTGTGCCACCGTGAGAAAACTCCTCCACTCGCAAGGTCGGAGGATGCTTGGTGACTCCACAATGAATCTCGGAGGCGAAGTAGAGAAGGAACAACCACGAAATACACAAAGTTGTCATCAATGAGGCTCGGGAGATAGTTGAGACTGTCTCGGTTGAGGTGCCAATCGCTCTGCGAGCCAATGACGCTGGCGATGCGGTAGAGGCACAAGAAGGAACCGCCCGGGAGTTAACACTTTGGGCGATGAAAGTGCAATCCATGGAGTTGAGACTCCAATGGATGCCACCTCGAAAGACCCCAAGACATACCGACATCGAAAGGGATGTCCAGCCTCGCCGCAGCTTGAGACGGGAGGTAATGAAGGCCAACGGGAGGTTGAGACTTCCCGGGAGAAAAAGCCGCGAACATCCCTCCTGCTATCATTGATCCATCGAGAAAAGGAGATAAGTGCTCTTCACGATTCCCAAGATAATCCCGATGTAACCTTTCTCGGGATTGGAAGGAGACGATGAAGCCGAGTCATCCCCGTGATCGATCCAAAAGACTCACTAAGATGTTCCAACCACGAGTAAGTCGACCTCAAGACTACTCGTCAAACATTCAACTTTGATGATGAGCCAACCATGGAAATCTCATCATCGTCCGATGACGCTCGATAAGGCCGAGGACCACCAACTCATTTCAAAAACCAAACTCCCGGCATCGACGAAGCCGTTGAGACAATCGAGGCTCGGCAAAGTCGGGTCGACTTCACAATGACCCACACAAACAGAGTCCATCGCGCAGCCCCAAGCCGCAGAGGTTCGACTCCACAAGGGACTTCACGAGCACCATTTATCATTGAACAAATTCTAGTTGCCCGTGATGATCCTTTTGTAGAATCATTTTCTTTCTCTCTGGCGGTACCCGACCTCCCTGAAGAATCACCTAGAGATCGCGAGCGCTTCCCGCACGACTGACCCCGTTATTCCATCGAGACACCATTGTTCCATTGGATCGTGACTTTGACGCTACTTGGCCGTCGGTGAAAACAGAGAGACAAGCTCGATTCGGGAAGTTTTCAAAGCCTTATTTGCTGAGGTTGAAAAGATGGAGAGGCACCAGGCCTCACTGATTTGTGTGGCATCATATTCAGGATCCGGGAGTGGTGGCAACAAAGATAAAAACAATGCGTGTGGAACAAGCTCGATATTTCAGGACATTGTTCAACAAGTTGTTAGTCTGGCGGGCTGAGAATGCTGATGCAAAGAAAAAATTGCAAGAGCACATTGAACAAATGCACGATTCTCATACTGCAGAGATAAAGCTGCTGCGTGAACATAATAAGAACGAGCTCCTGCGCGTGAAGAGAATATGGATCGAAAATTCAGTCTCCTCATGGCTGAGATGAAGTTGGTACCACCTGAATCCAACGCCACCCGCTCGAGTTCTCATGCAAGATACTCTGCAGCAGATTTGAAGCGAGAACTCGGCTATCAATGCCAGACTAGACTTCTTGCTTGCTAGCTTGTTTCCCGGGGTTCCTCTCTCCTTTGATGATGCCAAAAATCAATCCAACACTCACCTGTGAAGGAAAGATAACTTCAATCAGTTGAAGAGGAAATTTTTGAAGAATCAAGGGGTCTACATTCCACGAAGGATTGTAGAAAGGTTCAAGGTCAAACCAAGCTTAAGCTATTTGGAGGGCTTCGTGATCAAATCAAAGGAACTTAAGCAAGTGGGTCTGTAGTAGCAAGGCATCCGCCTGTGGAGAAGTTGAGTCGTTCGAGAAGCCACTGTGTGACCAAGGCATCTCCAGATCGAGTCCCAAAGGATCAAGTTAGGCGTGTGTGATCAAGACTTGTATCCGGATCGTTAACCACTCTATATATTGATCAATACTTAGTGGATTCCTCCAGGAGTTGGAGAAGAGAGGAATAGAAGAATTACCCCATCTTCGAACCTCTATAAAAACTTATTGTGTCATTTACATTTCAAAGACTTTAATTTCTCGCATCTTATTTTTATATCTCACGATAAATTTGCTATCCAATTGATAATCAATCGAGTGCTAAAACCAAGTATTAAAACAAACTTAACCAAATTCAAGGGTGTTAAGTCGTCCACTGAAAATAAATCACAATCGAGTTAAGTCTTTAGTCAAAACTACTGAGTTATTCTATCAACAGATTCAATCAGTCCGCAGTGACTAACTCTGGCGATTAACTAACTTAGATGTCCATCAAGGACACAAAAAGAAAGTATTAACTCTGAATATTTAAAAGGACTAATTTGAAAAGTTGGTAAGGTTTATTCAACCCCCTTCTAAACCTTACACTCACACCCCTTAGGACCTACAAGTGGTATCAGAGCGGTTGGTTCATTGAGCCTTCCGCACTGGTTACTGAACTAGATCTCCAAATTTTTCAAAGCTTGTTTTAGTACTCAATCTTTCAAAACTCTTTTACTCAGCGAAGTTATTATCATGGAAGCAAATTTAACACGCATCCGTATGTTCACAATTGAAGAATTTGATGATTGGAAAATTCGTATGCAGGCTCATCTATCAGCATTACACGATGAGATGTGGATAGTGATAGAGGATGGGCCACACAAATTTTAAAAGTGAACACAATCAGAAGGAGAGTCAATGAAGGTGAAGAGGATGTTGCTCCCAGGACCAAATGGCCATGGTTGAAAAACCAAGAGCTGAATGGACAAATGATGACATGAAAAGATATAACTTGGACAATGTGGCCAAGGACATTCTTTACAAAACCTTGGACAAAGCCATGTTCAACAAAGTCAAATCATGCAAAACGGCTAAGGAAATCTGGGACAAGCTAACATTGATTTGTGAAGGCTCGAGCAAATCAAGGAAAATAAACTATCGGTTCTTTGTACATAAATTTGAGAATTTTAAAATGCTCGCAGGAGAGACCTTGGATCAACTGGATGCTCGGTTCGCAGAAATTACCAACGAGCTATCTACACTTGGAAAGAATATACACAGAAGGAAATGTGTATGCAGATTTTAAGAAGTCTCCCAGCTGAATGGGAAATGAAGGTCATGGCACTGAGACATTCCATGGACCTATCCAAGACATCCAACCATGAGCTATTCTCGGATCTCAAAGCCTACGAATTTGAGCCGAGAAGAAAAGACCGGGAGGAGACAATGTGCCCAAAACAAACAATGCTCTAATTGTTAAGGATGGCAAGAGAGCCGAGGTCAAAGAAGTCATTGACCAAGAGGAAATAACCCCGATGGTTAAAAGGTTTAACAAGTTCCTCAATAAGAACTACAAGAGAGGCAAGGGCGAATCCTCCGAAGACACTCGGCTCCTCCAAATCAAGGGAAGATAGGTCAACCAAGAGAGCAGAGAGCATCAAAAAGTTGAATATCAAAGGGTGACAATCCAAGAATGGAAAGAGTTGATCAAAAGGTTGAAAATCTATCTTTGAACTGCAGACAACCAGGTCACTATGCCATTGATTGCCCATATCCTGTAGTCAACAAATACAGAATGAAGAGGAAAGAAAGGTCCTCGGAGAAAGAAGACAAGAAAAGAAAAAGGCAATGTTGGCTGCAGAGATCTGAGAGACAGCCAAGTCAAAAGACACAAATGATTGAGAGTAGTGTGAAGTGACTACTCAAGTGACTCAAGAAGAAGCCTTGATCTGTTTAATGGCCAAGGAACAAGACCAACTGACCAAGAAGATGAGGTACACTCTAATTCATCACACTCGATTCTAGTGATAGTGATCGTGACACACACACTTCATCACCCACTCGATCTTTATGATTCATTAGGTAAAATGATGAAAGACTTTGAACACATTAAATCCTCACACACACTACTAAATGAGGAAAATATCCTACTCAAAAGCAAAAACTCTCAAATCGGTGACTAAGGAGTCAAGTACTCTAAGTTAAATAGTGATGAGAATAAAAGTCTAAAGGTTTGAAAATGCTAAGTTAATAGCAAAAATAGTTGCTATAGAAAATAGGGAGAATGACCTCAAAAATGTGATTGCCTCATTCACTAAGGCATCTAAATCCTTGGATGACCTTATTATGAGTCAAAGAGAATGTGGAGACAAGACATGCTTAGGATTTAATTCCTCTGTGCTATGTCAAGCTCCAAAAGTGATTTTGGAAAGAGGATCTTCAAGTAATGAAGTATCTCAAAAATCCAAAACTCCAAATGGTACACACACATTTATTCCAAAGCACAATCACAAGCAAACTGGCCTTGGTTATAATAAGGAAAAGGAAAGTCGCCATTGAGTGTCTTTGTGAGGACAGTGAGAAGAAATCTAGCCGAGTTCCTCAAAAACTCCAAATAGGAAATACTCAAAGAAGAAACAGAGCTACCAAAAGTCCTAGAAATTCTATACAAGAAATATATATGATGGGAATGGTAGAAACTACCCAAGCCAAGTGATTGGAATAATGTGAACTATCGGAAAGATCTGTGGAATATAAGCCTCAAGTGGCAAAGGACTAGAACTCAAAGAAAGCCATTCCAAAGAAATAAGCGCTTTTACCAAAGACACATATGCACCAAGGCACTACACTCGGAGAGATATCACAAATACCCAAAGAAGGCAATTGCTAAAACACATACACAGCATACAGACAAAAGAGACAAATCGTATGAACCTAAAACCCCAAGCAATTTGCCAAAATTAATTATGATTATGGCATCGATAGATGGCAACCACATAGAGTCAAATCATTTGGCTATAGGTTGGTTGGATCATCTTACAATACTAACCCCTCGGACCTGACAAGTATGGGTACTAAAAACTTAATTTCCTTGATTGCGGGTTCAAGGAACAAATGAGTGCCAAGGAACCTGGTACATAGATAGTGGTCATTCCAGGCACATGACAGAAATAAGAAAAATCTATCAAAATTCAAGGAAGTAAGAGGTGCAAAAGTCATATTTGGAGGAAACGAAGCTCCAGGAGAAATAAGGGCACCGGATCCATCAAGAAAAATGGATTAGAAATCTCAGATGTTGCATATGTTGAAGGACTCAACATCAACTTGCTAAGCATCAGCCAACTTTGTGACAAGGGTTATAATGTTGGATTCAACATGGGTATATGCCAAATCAAGGACACCGAATCCAATGAAGTTGTGTTGCAAGGATGCGGACAAAAAAACATGTATGTGGTAGATTGGTCAATCAAAACACCAAGCACTTGTCTACTAGCAAAGACCACAAATTGAATCAAGTTGGGTCGGCACAAGAAGCCGAGTCACCCGAATTGCAAAACAATTAACAAGCTTGCGGAAGCGGTCTTGTAGAAGGACTTCCAGACTCGGTATACAAGAAGGAAAGTGTATGTGATGCATGCCAGATGGGAAAGCAAATCAAATCATCATTCAAAGAAAAGACATGTCCATCTTCAACAAGAATATTGCACCGCTACATATGGATCTATTTGGTCCATTGAACCAACTAGCATAAGTGGGAAGAAATACACCTTTGTGGTAGTAGATGACTACTCAAGATATACATGGACAATATTCATGTGTAAGAAGAAAGAAACTCTGCAAAACTACCACAAATGATGAAAAGAATCCAAAATGAGAAGAGTCAAACCATTATCAAAATAAGATCCTCGACAGAGGAACCGAATTTGTCAATGGTATAATCACTCAAGATCTTGCATTGAAAATGTTATTGGTCATGAATTATCTCAGACAAGGCCTCCACAACAAAATGGAGTTGCAAAAAGAAGAAATAGAACTCTCAAAGAAGCAAAGAAGGACCATGTTAGTCAAGCAGGGTACCTAAAAGATTTTGGGGTCAAGCAATAAACACATCATGCTATACTCAAAATCGATGCATGATAAAAACAAACCGACAAAAAGACTCCATATGAGATTTGGGCAGGAGAAAGCCAAATGTTGCATATTTTAGAATATTTGGATGCAAATGCTTCATCCATAACAATGGCAAAGATAATTTAAAGGCTTTTGATGCTAAAGCTAATGAAGGTATCTTCTTGGGATACTCAAATTGAAAGCAAAGCCTACAGAGTACTCAATAAGAGGACTATGGTTACGAAGAATCCATCCATGTGGTCTTTGATGAGCCAAATGTAAATGGAGAAGACATTGAAGAGTCACCGATAAGTTTGAATCAACCAACAATGCGAAAAAAGTCCCTATGTAGAAGTCAAGCGGGAATTATAAACCCGGATGAAGGTGAGATAGCCGAGTCTCAAAAACAAATGGAAAATCTGCAGCTAAGTGATGATGATGAGAGAGCTGATCAAAACAACACACAGTGCAAAGACGATCAATCCACTAACTTACTCCAACCTCGATGTAAGATGGTGAGAGACCATCCACCAGAACTAGTCATTGGAGATGTAAGAGAAGGTGTCAAAACGAGATCCAGAACTCAACAAGAAGCAATGTTCACATGCTTCATCTCACAAATAGAACCTAAAGATGTGTCACAAGCATTGGATGACACACATTGGATTCAAGCCATGCAAGAAGAGCTGAATCAGTTTGAAAGAAATAAAGTGTGGGAATTGGTTCAAAGACCTACCCATCAAAATGTTATTGGCACTAAATGGGTGTTCGAAACAAGATGAATGAGGAAGGTTCTGTGGTAAGAAACAAAGCAAGATTGGTAGCCAAAGGATATTGCCAAGAAGAAGGGATAGATTTTGATGAAACATTTGCTCCTGTGGCAAGATTGGAAGCCATAAGGATGTTTCTTGCCTATGCAGCTCACAAGAACTTTATTGTATATCAAATGGATGTAAAGAGTGCATTTTTTAATGGTTTATTGGAAGAAGAAGTGTATGTTGAACAACCTCCAAGATTTGAGCAGAAGACTCTTGGAGATAAAGTATACAAACTCAAGAAATCTCTATATGGGTTGAAACAGGCACCCAGAGCATGGTATGATACATTGTCACAATTCTTGATCGAGAACGGATTCACAAAAGGCAAAGTGGACAACACTCTTCAATTCAAGATAGGAAGAGTATCGCTTGTTCAAATATATGTGGATGACATCATTTTTGGATCCACAAACAAAGAGCTGTGTGATAAATTTTCAAATCTCATGCAAAGCAAATTCGAAATGAGCATGATGGGAGAATCGACATTCTTCCTTGGACTCCAAGTAAAACAAACCAAGGATGGAACCTTCATAAGTCGACAAAATACACTAGAGATTTAATGAAGAAATTTGGTATGAAAGAGAAGTCTTCACGAAAAATACCAATGAATACATCATCAAAATGGATATGGATGCGGATGGCAAGCTCTAGATCAAACAAGATACAGAGCACTTATTGGATCATTGGTCTATCTCACAGCAAACAGGCCAGACCTTAGGTGATTTTAACACCCATTTTTCTTAGAAGACTTGAAGAATAAGTGTTAGAGAAATTGGACTACAAGGTAAGATTTGGACACTAGAGCCCTTCTTTCTTTTTCTTCCTATTTTCTTCAAATTTTAACACCCCTTTATCATTTTTGAGAAATAGGGGCTGACCTTAGGTGATTTTGAAGGTGAACCAAAAATCCCAAATTTGAAGCTCCAACTAGTTTCAAATCACTTACTACACAAGGTAAAGTGTGGTATTTCCAATTTTCTTATCTTCTTCTTTTTGTTCTTAATTTTTCACTCATTTTTCCTAACTCTAAATTATTGATATTTCTTGACTTAGGGGCTGACCTAAGTGACCTCATACAAAAGTTGTGAAATTATCCTTTTTATTTCACAACTCTCCAAATTTAAGGTGGGTGGAAAAATGCTTTCAACTTCTAGAGATTTTTGCTAAATGCATGTAGTGTTTTGATCATGAGCACTTGAGATATATATATTTCATGTATTGCATGTCAATTTTATGTATCAAGTTATGAAATTTCTCAAGTGTTGCTCAAAAATGCTATTTATTGAAATTTAGGTGCATGCATGTACAATTTAATGTTCTATTTGATGAATTCTTGTATGAAATGAACATGCATGTGTATGATCCTTGAAATCCATATTTTGGATGACTTATAACCTGGACAAGTCGAGCATAATTGATTAAATTTCAATTTTTGGACTTAAAATGCAAAAATGGAAAGTTGGTGGACTAAATTGCAAGAAAATAAAATTTAAGGGACCCATCTGCAAATTTTGAAATTTAGGACTGTACTCAGGTTCAAAAATGACTTTTGGACTCTTTTATTCTCTTTTCATTTTGGTATGTAACTGAAGGGCGTAGGACCCTTTGACTTTTAAGTTGTAATCTTTAGTTGATTTCGGGGATGTAATTTGGATATTGTGGACCGTAAGCTGTAACTTGTACTTGTTCTTTATTTCCGCTGCTATTTGACTCTGTTCCATTGGGTTTTCATTGATATTCATCTAGACTGTTTGGCTTACTTGTATTTAAGTTGTGGATCATCACCGCGTCCCCGTTCGGGGCGTGACAGTTAGAGTGGTATCAGAGCTCGGCTAGTAAGATGGAAACTTACACCGAGCTGACCCAGTATAGGACCCTCGGTCTTTTTTTTGGGTAGTACCGCGACTTGACTAACTAGTGTGAAATCGATTTCAAATTGGCTAGAACCGTCTTACTGATGTTTAAACTAAGTTAGAACGCATATTTGGAGATTCCATAGTCATACTTGTCTTGACTTAGTTGATTCTTGACTGACTTTCTTTGTTCATTCTTTCCTTATTCCCTCCTTACAAGTTCACACGAGGATTGAGGCTGGAACTTCAAAAACAACTGTTGACTGTTGAACTGACAACCTACTCAGCCGCGGTAAAGTCATCTATCGGCATCGAGTCGGGACTGAACCGTATTGGACAAATTCAGGAGAGTAGGCCATCAAACAGTCTCAAGAGGACAGCTGTGGGACAGCCATCTAAACAGTCTGCTAAGTTTCAGAAGGGACCAGTTAATAAGACAGATAAAGGGAAGGGACCAGTACAAGGAAAGCTGGGTCAAGTGTGTGCACATTACCAGAAACTCGGGACATACGCCAATGACTGTTGGCGTAAACAAGGAAAGTGTTTGCGCTGTGGTAGTAATCAGCACCAGCTGAAAGATTGCCCGAAATATGAAGATCGAACCAAACAGGTGCAGCTGCAGAACCCAGGCAATGGCCAGGGTAATCGGGCAAGGATGCCCACTCGAGCATTTGCACTCGCCGGACATGAGGCTCTGGAGGCAACAGACGTGGTGGAAGGTACGCTTCTAGTATCTAACCACTACGCTAAAATACTATTCGACCCTGGATCAATGCATTCATTTGTCGCACAACATTACGTACACAAACTGCATGCATGCATGAAACATATGCCTATATGTCTAGAGGTGTCTACTCCTATGGGTGCAAGTCGGATATGATATTATCTATAATGCATGCGAAGTTAAGATTGATGAGATAAACTTTCTGCCGATTTGATCTTATTACCTATATCCGAATACAACGTGATATTGGGAATGAATCTGTTGTCTGCACACCATGCACAAATGGACTGCCATAACAAGTCCATTAAGCCATGTGAACCCGGAAAACCCGAAGTGTAAATTTCGGGAAGGGCACGAGTTAAGATTGCCCCAATCATTTCAGCAATGAAAGCCAGGAAGGCGATCACTATAGGGGCACAAGGGTACTTGGCGTTTGTAATTAACAAACCCAAGGTTGAGACACAAATTAACCAAGTACCTATAGTATCAGAATACGCGGATGTATTTCCACAAGAACTCACCACTGTCCCTCCAGATAGGGAAGTCGAGTCCACCATCAAGTTACTACCGGGAACTGCCCCGATTGCTAGAACACCGTATAGAATGGCTCCTCTTGAGTTGAAAGAGTTGAAGACTCAATTACGGTGATGGATGTGGGATTTATCCGACCGAGCACGCCGTCTCGTGGGGAGCACTGTCTTCGTTTGTCAAAAAGAAAGATGGCACATTAAGACTATGTATAGATTATCGTGGTCTTAATACCGTGACCATCAAGAACAAATATCCTCTCCCGAGGATAGACGAACTGTTTGATCAACTTAAAGGAGCGACGGTGTACTCGAAGTTTGATTTACAATAAGGATATTACCAACTGAAGATCCGCGAAGAAGACATTTTCAAAACTGCATTTCAAACCCGATATGGACACTACGAGTTTGTAGTGATGCCTTTTGGTCTGACGAATGCACCAACAACATTTATGGACCTGATGCATTGAGTCTTTCAACCTTATTTGGATAAATTCGTAGTGATATTCATTGATGACATACTCGTATACTCTAAGTCTAGATAAGAGCATGAACGCTCATCCGAAAATTGTTTTGGAGACACTACGAGCATAAGTTGTATGCCAAATTCAAAAAGTGCGAATTTTAGCTTAGTGAAGTCGCGTTCTTGGGACACATAGTATCGAAGACCGGATCGTCGTAGATCCTTTGAAGGTACAAACAAGGTGGTTGAATGGAAACAACTCGAGTCAGAATTGAGAGATCGGAGTTTCTAGACTAGCCGGATATTATCGAAGATTTATCCAGGATTTCTCCAAGATAGCCGGACCGCTCACTCGACTAACCTGCAAGCAAGTCAAGTTTGAGTGGAATGACAAGTGCGAGGCTAGTTTCCAAAAGCTGAAGAAACGACTTACTACAGCTCCAGTCTTAGCTCTTCCAAAGGGAACATAAAACTTTGTCGTCTACAGTGATGCATCAAAGGAAGGACTAGGAGTAGTGCTCATGCAGGAAGGAAAGGTCATCGCTTATGCATCACGAAAGCTCAAGCCGTATGAAGCCAATTATCCAACGCATGACTTGGAATTGGCAGCGATAGTGTTCACGTTAAAGAAATGGAGACACTATCTCTACGGAGCAACATTCACAGTTTTCACAGATAATAAGAGCTTGAAGTGTCTATTCTCCCAGAAAGATCTCAATTTGAGGCAACGAAGATGGATGGAGTTGATTGAGACTATCACATAGATATTCAATACCATCCCAGGAAAGCTAACGTAGTAGCTGACGCTTTGAGCAGAAAGGCAAGCTTAGCCAGACTTATGATTCGAGAGTGGGAATCATTAGAAGAGCTGAGTAATTGGGATTTGACGAGAACCAATACTCAGATTTCATGTGCTAACATTTTAGTTAAACCCGATCTGCTGAATGAGATCAAGGAAGCACAAGGGAGAGATGTGCATCTTCAAAAACTGAAGGAGAAAATACTTAAAGGAGAGAGATCAGAATTCTCGGTGCATGAAGATGGGGTTACCAAATTTCGGAATCGAGTTTGTGTACCGAGTGACGAGCAGATTAGGAATAGAATCTTAGCAAAGGCACACCGTTCGAAATACACTATACATCCTAGAGGAAACAAGATGTATAAGGATTTGAAACGGAGTTATTGGTGGGTAAACATGAAGAACCAAGTAGCGGAGTTCGTTGCGAGATGTTTAACTTCTCAAAGGGTAAAAGCAGAACACCAACGACTATCTGGTTTACTACAACCATTGAGAATTCCCGAGTGGAAATGGGAACACATAACGATGGACTTCGTGACGGATCTACCAAAGACCAGAGGAGGCCATGATGCTATTTGGGTAGTTGTAGACCGACTCACGAAATCTGCACACTTCTTGCCCATTAAGAAAACTGATAGCTTGCAGAAACTTGCGTAGATTTATATCCGAGAGATCATTCGACTGCATGGAGTACCAGTTGACATAGTATCAGACAGAGACCTGAGGTTTGTCTCCAGATTTTGGAAGTGCTTACACGAGGAGTTGGGTACCTCGCTAAGTTTCAACACAACAGCACATCCACAAACTGATGGACAGTCTAAGCGAATGATCCAAACACTGGAAGATATGTTGCGAGCCTGCACATTGGATTTCCAAGGAAGTTGGGATTCGCACTTACCACTAGCCGAGTTCGCCTACAATAACAGCTATCAGGCCACGATTAAGATGGCACCCTACGAGGCATTATATGGGCGAAAATGTAGATCCCCACTACACTGGGAGATTGATGACCAATTGACTCCGAAAGAGAAACGAAAGTCGCCCTCGATTCCAAAGGTTGACTTAGTTCAGGAGACCATGGAGAAGGTCAAGCTGATCAAGGAGCGGATTCGCACAGCTCAAAGCCGCCAAAAGAGTTACGCGGATAAGAGAAGAAAGGATTTGGAATTTGAAGTCGGGGATGAAGTATTTCTCAGACTCTCACCACGGAAAGGATTGATCAATCCGAAGAAAGGAGGCAAGTTGAGTCCGAGATATGTTGGACCTTACAAGATTTTACAGAGAATCGGGAAGTTAGCCTATCGACTCGAGTTACCAGCACCATATGCGGGAATGCACGATGTATTCCACGTATCGAGATTGAAGAATTATCTTCCAGGTCCCGAACATATCATCACTAGTGATACTCCTCCTCTAATGCAAAATTTATCCTACACCGAGAGGCCGATCCGGATCATTGATCAACAGATACCCCAGTTGCGTAAGAGGGAGATTCCGATGGTTAAAGTGGTGTGGCAGAACCACAACCGAGACGAAGACGCAACGTGGGAGATGGATGAAGACATGAGGAATCAATATCCAGAACTATTCTAAAGAGAATTTGGGGACCAAATTCTTTTAACGAGGGGCGGATGTGAAGCCCCCGATTTTTTCGAGCATGTAATTGATCCTTTTGTCGTCTATGTATTTGATCGACTATTTTACCGCGTCACTTAGACGGGTAAATATTAATAATATATATATTTTGCATTTAATTTTATTTTTATTTATTACTTGTGATCATGATCATTATTAATTCTATTTCACATTTATGATCACTTGATTGATCATTATTACTATTTTTGTATTTATTAGTCACCTTAGAATTTTAAGAGACTATTTATTTTAGAGACTTTTACCTTATAGAATTAAGAATTTAATTTAGAATAAGTGATCATGAGACTTATAAGTGATCAAGGAAATCACTAATTATTTTGGAGATTGATATTATTCATCTATTATCATCAAATTTGGGACAAAAAAAAAATATATGGAATTACCAAATTGCCCCTAGGTGGACGGCAATGATGGTGTTTTTGGTTTAAAAATATCTCCCAACTCTTGTACACTTACACCTTATATTAGTCATCTTGTGTATAATTACACCATTAATTCAAACATTATACACATTATCTTATACATCAATTATTTATTACTATTTTTCCCAACATTCTTCCACTTAACCAACATTCTTCTCAATATTCCCGAACACCATTCAAGCCCATACTTTGACTTGCATTTTGTCTCCCATGCAAGAAGCAAAATTCAAGACACAAATTAAACAAAAAAATCTCTCCCTCTCTCTCTATTGTGGACGGCCACAAGGCCCTTTTTTTCAAAAATTTTGTTAAAACTTTTCACCAACACATTCTAATCTTCAAACTAATTATCCTTCTTCTCTCTAATCTCTCTCTAAAAATCATTCACATCTTCAAATCTTCAAACGCCAACTCTTCATATCTTCAAATCTTCAAACACAAGTTCTTCATATCTTCAAACCTTCAAGTACCATTCCTTCACATCTTCATATCTTCAAACACAAGTCCTTCACATCTTCAAGCATACCTTCATACCTTCAAGAACATCTTCTTAATATCATCAAACACTCCTTCTTTCTTCAAACATCTAAACAACAAACATTCTTCCTACTTAAATCCAAAAAATTCGAACCCCCCCTATCTCAAAGGTAAGAAATTTCATTCCTCAATTCAACTTGATATCTTACAACTCATCACCTTCTCTTCTTAACTTAAGTTTGAAATTTTGATTTTGAGGTACTTAGAAGACTACCTGAAGACATGCATGCATGGTGGTCTATTTAGAAGACATGAAGAATAAGTGTTAGAGAAATTGGACTACAAGGTAAGATTTGGACACTAGAGCCCTTCTTTCTTTTTCTTCCTATTTTCTTCAAATTTTAACACCCCTTTTTTATTTTTGAGAAATAGGGGCTGACCTTAGGTGATTTTGAAGGTGAACCAAAAATCCCAAATTTGAAGCTCCAACTAGTTTCAAATCATTTACTACACAAGGTAAAGTGTGGTATTTCCAATTTTCTTATCTTCTTCTTTTTCTTCTTAATTTTTCACTCATTTTTCCTAACTCTAAATTTTTGATATTTCTTGACTTAGGGGCTGACCTAAGTGACCTCATACGAAAGTTGTGAAATTATCCTTTTTATTTCACAACTCTCCAAATTTAAGGTGGGTGGAAAAATGCTTTCAACTTCTAGGGATTTTTGCTAAATGCATGTAGTGTTTTGATCATGAGCACTTGAGATATATATATTTCATGTATTGCATGTCAATTTTATGTATCAAGTTATGAAATTTCTCAAGTATTGCTCAAAAATGCTATTTATTGAAATTTAGGTGCATGCATGTACAATTTAATGTTCTATTTGATGAATTCTTGTATGAAATGAACATCATGTGTATGATCCTTGAAATCCATATTTTGGATGACTTATAACCTGGACAAGTCGAGCATAATTGATTAAATTTCAATTTTTGGACTTAAAATGCAAAAATGGAAAGTTGGTGGACTAAATTGCAAGAAAATAAAATTTAAGGGACCCCTCTGTAAATTTTGAATTTTGGGACTGTACTCAGGTTCAAAAATGACTTTTGGACTCTTTTATTCTCTTTTCATTTCGGTCTGTAACTGAAGGGCGTAGGACCCTTTGACTTTTAAGTTGTTATCTTTAGTTGATTTCGGGGATGTAATTTGGATATTGTGGACTCGTAGTCGTAACTTGTACTTGTTCTTTTTCCCGCTATTATTTGACTGTTCCATTGGGTTTTCGTTGATATTCGCTCTGCAGATCGCTTCGGTTTACTTGTATTTAAGTTATGGATCATCGTCGCGTCCCCGTTTGGGGCGTGACAATCTTAATGTGATTCCAGTTGTAAAATGTCACTAAGGTCAGTGGGATGTTTGGACAAAAACAGTTTTAAAATGAAATAAGTATAGGTCCCTTAACTTTTGAAAATCTCATTTTTGTCCCATTTTAAAATAATTGCCTTTAAGGCTTTTTGGGGTCCAATTGTTCTGAAATTTGAACCTTGGGTCCAAAATATCATTAAGTTATAGTTAAATTAGTATTTCCAGGTACAAGGACTGTATAAGTCCTGGAAATTTCATTTGGGTCCTCAAGTTTAATCTTTTACAATTTGGTCCCTCAATTTTTATAAAATTACTTTCCAAGCTCTAAACACATGGATTTTTGGAATACACTTAAAATATGTTATTTCCAGTCCCTTAAGAGTTAAAATTTCAAATTTTAAAAATAGGGTCTGGTACAATTTCGAAATTTATAATGTAGCCCTTAAACTTCTAAAATTTTACAATCTAGTCCTTGGGCTTTTAAAGGTTGATTTTATTTATCTAAAAACTCTTAAAACTTTATTAAAATGTCCAAACATCATTTTTGAACCTGAGTACAGTCCCAAAATTCAAAAATTTCAGAGTGGTCCTTTATGTTTTATTTTCTTGCAATTAAGTCCACCAACTTTCTATTTTTGCATTTTAAGTCCGAAAATTGAAATTTAATCAATTATGCTCGACTTGTCCTGTTTATAAGTCATACAAAACATTGATTTTAAGGATCACACACATGCATGTTCATTTCATACAAGAATTCATCAAATAGAACATTAAATTGTACATGCATGCACCTAAATTTCAATAAATAGCATTTTTGAGCAACACTTGAGAAATTTCACAACTTGATACATAAAAATGACATGCAATACATAAAATATATATCTCAAGTGCTTAAGATCAAAAGACTACATGCATTTAATAAAAACACCTAGAAGTTGGAAAGATTTTTTCACCCACCTTAAAAATTGGAGAGTTGTGAAAACAAAAAGGATAAATTTCACAACTTGATCTGAGGTCACTTAGGTCAGCCCCTAAGTCAAGAAATATCAAAAATTAAGAGTTAGAAAAATGAGTGAATAATTAAGAAGAAAAAGAGGATGGTGAGAAAATTGAAAATACTACACTTTACCTTGTGTAGTAGGTGAATTGGAACTAGTTGAAGTTTCAAAGTTGGAATTTTTGGCTCACCCTCAAAACCACTTAAGGTCAGCCCCTATTTCTCAAAAATGAAAAAGGCGTGTTAAAATTTGAAGAAAATAGGAAGAAGAAGAGAAAAGGGCTCTAGTGTCCAAATCTTACCTTGTAGTCCAATTTCTCTAACAATTTATTTTCAAGTCTTCTAAGGTGACCATCATGCATGCATGTCCTTAAGTAGGCCTCTATGTACCTCCAAAAGTCAAAATCAAACTTAAGTTAAGAAGAGAAGGTGATGACTTATAAGATATCAAGTTGAATTGAAGAATGAAATTTCTTACCTTTGAGAGGGGGGGTTTGAATTTTTGGAGTAAGTAGGAAGAATGTTTGTATTTTTGTTTAAATGTTTGAAGAAAGAAGAAGTGTTTGATGATATGAAGAAGATGTTCTTGAAAATGTGAAGGATGTTTGAAGATATGAAGGATGTGTTCTCTGAAGATTTGAAGATGTGAAGAAATTGTTCTTTAAGGTTTGAAGATATGGAGAAATTGTGTTTGAAGATTTGAAGATATGAAGAACTTGTGTTTGAAGATTTGAAGATATGAAGAACTTATATTTGAAGATTTGAAGATATTAAGAAATCTTAGAGAGAGATTAGAGAGAAGGGGGAGAATTAGTTTGAAGATTAGAATGTGTTGGATGAAAATTTTTAACAAAATTTTTGTAAAATTTGGCCTTGTGGCCGTGTGCTAGGGGGAGAGAGGAGAAAAATTTTCAAGCTTGTAATTTGCTTCTTGCATGGGAGACAAAATGAAAGTCAAAGTAATAAATGATTATGATCATAAGTAATAAATGAAATTAAATGCGAATAATAATCTCTTAAATAGTCTCTTAAAATTCTAAGGTGACTAATAAATACACAAATAATAATAATGATCATTCAAGTGATCATTGATGTGAAATAGAATTAATAAATAATTGTGATCATATGTAATAAATGAAATTAAATGCGAAATATATTTGTTATTATTATTTACCCGTCAAAGTGACACGATAAAATAGTCGTTAAAATACAAACCAAACGAAAATATAAAAAGAGAATATTCAATTTATTAAAATACTCGGAAAAATTGGGGCTTCACAATTCAAATTTTGGAACTTTTGCAATTAGTACAATAGTTTTAATAAATACAAACCAAACTGCAAAATATAATAAGAGAATATTCATATTTCTTGCTACATACATAGAAAGTGGTGCCAATTGTAGACAGTTTTTGCATTGGCAACCGCAACAAAGAATTCAAATTTCAAACTTTTGAAATTCCTATGATTAATTAATACAATAGTTCTAATAATTACAGACCAAATTGCCCAACAAAATTAGAGGATATACATATCTTGGGCAAATGATTCTTTTTTTTTAAAAATTTAATCGGTTATAAATAGGCTTCATCATTATTAAAAATCACACAATAACTTGCAGACTTCTATAAACCAAAACCTGACGTAGATGTATTTGGCATTGAGAGTTATACTGATTCGTGCATATATTGTACCTACGTATAGAGATAGCTCGAACATTTTTAGTATGAAGTACATATTTTGTGACCAAGAGGTATGCTTTTAGTATGAAGTGCATCTGTTATTCCTTTTGCAACAATTGTGTTTTTTGTGCATTTCTATTTGAAAACTTTATATTTAAAGAGATTTAACATATCTATGAAGTTGGTTTTTTTTTTCATTTCCGTTTAGTCCAAAATGCATATTTACATAGAACAATTCTTTTTTTCTGTATGTAAATTTTTTAGTTGTTTTCAGTAGTTTTGTACACTGTAAAGTTGTAAATTTTCTTTTGTCTTGCCACTACAAATTGGTGGGTGGATAATGGCAAGTATAAAATGACCCAAAAAGATGACACTTCCAGTGAAAACTGCACTGAAAAGAATGATAATTTTTACACAAGTGGTATCATAAGGTATAATTTCTTTTTTGAACAAATTAATATTTGTTGAAAAATGATAACTTAGTGATATTTGAATGCATACTGTAGGTACAAAATCCATGATAGTATTGTTGATAACACTGGAAATTATTGTACAAAACCAACAACCATCAGGTATGTTTTGCGAATTTCATTTTAGTCAATACTTATAATTATGTGTTTTTTTATTTTTGTTGTTGTTTTTATATAGTTTTGTTCATCATATGATGAAGTTAGGACACATTTGAATAACTCAAAAATATACACAGGTTCAGATGAAGTTGCGCAATTGATGTAGAAGAAAATCAGGGCCGACTCTAAGGGGGGCGGGGTGGGCTACCGCCAAGAGCCCCCAATTTTTTGGGGCCCCATATAAGTATACATACATATAAGTATATATATAATGTATTATATTTGTAAATTTTGTAAAATAAAATATTGGTTGGGCCATAAAAATTGCATAGATTGAAGCCCATATAATATTTATTTAAAAAAAAATGACTTCCAAAAAATTAAAAAAAGTAGAAGATCGTCCAATATCTTCTCCAATCTCTAGAATTATCTTCTATTTTTTTTTCCCTCTCATACAACTAGATTGCAACAACAGATCTCTCAACAGAAAAAAAAAATTAAACTAAAATTGATAAAGTCATAACTTGCGTTCAACTATGTCTCAGACTCTCATATGCATTGAAAATGTGATGTTAAAAAAACTTGATATTAAAGACCTTATTGATGATTTTGCTTTTCAAAATGCTAGAAGATCTAAGCTTTTTAAATAAATATTTGTTTTTTTTTATATTTGTAGGCACTCTTTCAAATTCAATACTTTGGATGATGAAAAATAAAAAATTGTACGTGTACGCAATGGCGGAGGGAGGGGGGCCAACCTGGGTCCCCCCCTCCCCTCTTTTTTTTTAAGAAAAATTATATTAATATTTTATTTAAATAAATATTTTAGTTGGGATACATTTTTTTTTATAGATTTTTTATCCGGTTCACCTTTGTGTATCGCCGCACCTATATTTTTCTTGGTTTTGCCATTGTGTGTAATATTCTTATTTTATATCTCTATAAAAGCCTTATTTTTCCTTTTGGTCATGGGCCCCCGAAAGATCAGGACCGACCCTGAAGAAAATCTATTAATCCCTTTGTTGAAGGACAATTGATTAGTTTTCAGCATCAATTAATGTTGGGAAATTTGTTTTATCCTATCCTGAAACTTGTGTATTATTTGGTCTAACATTGGGTTTAATTTTATTTTATGAGTCCTTTAAAAAAAAGAATATTTTATGAGTCTGTTTTCTCTATTAAAATATATTATTCTTTTACTTATTTCAATATGTTATTAAATTTTTCTAAGACAACACAATGAATCTGGACCTATACATATATCATATACTGATAAGAATGCAGAAAATAAACCCTTTAATCTATAGAAATGCAATCCATGATTATTACCTTGCATATTGATTTCATGTTTCAAATCCTATATGATATTTATTAGAGAATATAACATTATTTCCATAAAACACTGAAAGTATTCAATTATTAGTAATTCAATTTTTTGAATTTTTTTATGTAATTAATAACATGTATTTAAATATATATTATATATTTTTTAGATTATTAATGAGTAGGAAGTTCTTAGTAAAGTGTATTAGCTAATGAAAAGTATCTTAATATATATATTAAATTAAAAAAGTAATAACCTTAACATAAAATGTTAATTAATCATGTTTGATAGATTAGTAGAATATAAAAAAAGAAATATTAATACTAAAATAATTTGGTTTTTCTTTTCTGAAGAACACAATGAGTAGATTAAGGGTGGGAAAGTGAAAATTATACAAAGTTTAGATGACACGAGACTGAATCTCGATGGAATATTCCACCATTGATGGATTCCAAAGGGTAAAGTGTAAAACATGCAACATTCATAGGACTAGTGAAAAAATAAATATAGACTAGATAAAAAAGTGTAAGAAAAAGTTATAGTTTCGGAGGTTATGTTTTTACCCCTAAACACAAATGCATTGTTGATGTTATTCACTCAAGCAGGTTTATTATAATTGTTTTTATATTAAATCTTAGTGAGACAAATTGAGAGTACAAAAGATGTAAAGTGAAATTAAAAGTATAAGGGATAAAAGCAGGGATACAGTTGGGGCCTGGGGCTGGTGGCAGTGGCTGTCGTCCTCTACTTCATAATATTTCCAGAAATGATACAAATTTTATAAACAAAACAATTATTTGAAAAACTTGCCTCCTAAATAATTTAAAACTACATTTTAACTACTATTTTCCAAAAACTATTATAAAATTTATTGTTTCAATCTTCATTCCCTCGATAAAAAAGAAACTTATAACATACGAGAGTAACTTGAATTAAATGAAAAATAAATGACACAAATGAAAAAAAAGATGGAAATTAGAAAATCATTCATCTCAATCCTAAAACTAATAAATTGGATAGCCAAACATCAATCGTTCATAAAGAAGACATAAAGGGTACAGAAAACCATGCTGGGAAATTTTGAACCTACCAATTTCGCCCAAAAATTCCCATAGAAAACTAAAATAAACAAAAAAATAAAAAATACATGCTCAACAAAAAATAAAGATAAGAACAAGTGTTGAACTCACAAGCTGCTGATCAAATCTCCCGGTGAGGAACTGACAGAACTGAACTGTCTGAAAGTAGGACCATTATGTAAGTCCAAGCGGCTACGATAATCTAGAGGGGGGGGGTGAATAGATTATCTCCATCTTTTCGATTTCGCCCTCTTTTTGCTATCGAATGCTCAAAGACAATAATAAAGGTGCGGAATGTAAACAACACACGTCGATTTAAAGAGGTTCAACCCACCTAGGGCCTAATCCTCTACCACACCAGTATATCCGGGATGGATTTCAAAAAGAAAAAGAATTTTATTAATTACCAAAATTAATACAAATTCAACTTACAACACCTTGAAGAGCACCACACTCTTCTTCAATACCACCTTTGGAGATTACCACAATCTCACTTTGAAGATTACCACAATCTCCCTTCAACGGCACCTTGTGAAGATTACCACAATCTTCAACCTTGAAGAATACCAAATTCTTCAACACCTCAATAAGAAGATCACCACAATCTTCTTGCACCTATCACCTAGATCATCCAAGTGTGCTCTTTCCACAAGAACACTCACAAGGATATCTTGTGTTTGAATGATAACCAAAAATCAAGATTACAACTCAATAATGAATATTACAATTTGAGTGCGAAGTGTAATCAAGAATAGCCTAGACCTCAAAGATGTGAAAGTGATAAGCTAGGCAATTTTACAACAAGAATAATAACAATGAAAGACCAAATATTTGTTTGAAGTGTATCTTGTTGTGTTGTATCTCAATTGTTGTGTTGGTTGCTCCAAAACTTCCTCTATTTATAGGAGATGATTGATCAAGCATAGGCTCCTCTTGGGGATTGAAAATCTACAGAAAAATACAATTAAAATCAAGAATATAGCTGTTAGAAATCAATCCCACAATTTAAGGAAATGTGTCTGCTGTCAAACGGTCATATTTTTTCAATACACAGGCGACGGTCCGTGATAGAAATAAGAGAAATGAGAACACTTTGAAAATTACAACAGGCGACCGGTCGACGTGAGCTTCGGCCGGTCGACCCCCTCAACCAACCGGTCCCCTAATCAAAAAAACGGCGGGTTAAGTTCTGTTTCAAAATGAAACTTGCAGTGCCGGTCGGCCATTGGGCGGCCGGTCGACGACCGACCGGTCGACGCCCGAAGCGACCGTCGACCTGCTAGTTTTTACTCCCGTCTCATTTTCTATTTCTAAAAACATCTTCAGTGCACGGGTTGCCCTATAGGGCGGCCGGTCGACCACGAGGCAAAATGTTGTCCAATTTTTGTCGAAAATAAAACTCAAGAAATACTCCAAAAATTTAGTAAAAACATTTTAAACCGATCGAGAGTATTTAGACAACATTTAGGGACCTGTTATAGGAGTAAAAACTCATTGATATAAAATCAATAAAAGTGTTGTCCATAATTAACAAAAATAAAACTTGAGGAAATACTCCGGAAAAATATTAAAACCATTTTAAATCATTTAGGAGTATTTGGACAACCTTTAAAAACATTGTTTTGGTGATAAAATAAAATCATCAAAATTAAGATAAAAACATGTATCAAACAATCTCCCCCTTTTTGATGATTACAAACCAAAACAATTTTTTACACAAACTAAGAGAGCAATTTTAGAAATGATTTTCCGGTAAAAACATTTGACCGTTTGGAAGCAATCAAAATTTCCAAAAATATTAAAGCAACCAAGTAGGGAGTAAATATTTTCAATAATAAGCACAAGCTCCCCCTATCAACAAGCATATCAAGAATAATGTAAAAGCAATTATCCATAAGCTAAAAGCTTTAGCTTTTACAATTTGTTCAAGAGCTTATAAGCTCCCCCTGTCAAGAAGCATAATTAGACAATTATATAAGTCCATCAAGCAACAGTTGGACTAAAAACAAATCACAACTTATGGCTTTTATGAGCCATAACTTATAGCTTTTATGACAAGCTTTTATTAGCTTCTTTGAGCTAATGAGCCAATATCCTGTTTCTCCCCCTTTGGAATCATCAAAAAGAATGTTAGGATGGTGAAAACACCATACAATAATATCAAAGCGTGCCAAAGGGACGGTTTAATAACCGTTGAACAATTAAAGCATAATAATCCAAGAAAAATGGGAGAATTAAAACATAAGAGATCCATAAGCTCATTAGTAAGCTAAAAACATGATTTCAAAAAGATTTTAAGACATTTTGAAGCAGGAGAATCATGTAGAAGTTGAAAGTTTCATAGCGACATTTCAACAAACACCTTGTGTGCGTGAAAAATAAAAGCCTTTGCATATAGTCCTTGTAAAGGTTTCAAGCCAAAAAATTTCATATCATCAATCAATCTCATTCCAAAGCTTAAAAAGATCATATGCACCATATGCAACAATTTGTTCATCAAATAAGAAGCTCAAAGTAGATTCTCAAGGGTTCAACCCAATTGAGATAAGCTAAGAATGATCAAGGCATTACAAATGCCAAAAATTAGAACATCTATCAAGTAATAAGTCATGCCTTAAACAATACATGTATCAAATGTCAAAAGTCCCAACATATCCAACTAAGCATAAAGATCAAAGCATTAAGAGAAGCACTTTTACCATCAAGTACTTTATACCAATTATCAAACAATGCTTAAATTAGAGTATTTTTACCATCAAATACTCCATCAAAATCATGATCATCACAAGTCATTATCAACTTGCAATTTTAACCCTTTAAGAAAACAAGCAAATATCATTAGTACAAAAGAGTTTTACAAGAGTTCATAAAAATACAAAGCATCAATAATGAAAATGCTAGAAAGTAAAGGGGGTGGGGACATCATTCCTCATCCGAGGAGAAGCAAGATCCGGGAATAAAATCCTTGATAAATTTCTTCAATTTGCTGATAGACTTTTGCATTTTGGAGGTCTTTTGCTCCAAAGCCTCATATCTCGTCTCATGAAAAGCCCTCATCTCATCAAATTCGGCTTGAGTATACCTCCTAGGCGGTTGAGCACCGGTATTATCCTCCGGATTGCTCGGTTCACCCTCTTCCGCCAATCTTGCGGCCTCGGCGTCATCAAAGTAATCATTAGGATCGGGGGACTCTTGACCTCTTCCTCTAGCCATTTTGGTTGGTCGGATGTCCATATTATTGCGCATCGTGACCATTTGGGAGATATTGTCAATGTCGAAGTCATTTTGAAATACTTCCGAGTTACACTCCGATGAAGGAAGTCCCGATTGAATAAGAAGTTTACAAATCCAATTTCCCATAACTAACTTCTTATTACCTTGAGTGATGGACTCGATTAGACATTGAATAAGTATGGCACCAAAGTTAAGTGGTTCCCTCCTAGCAATCTTATACGTCAAAAAGTAATCCATGTTGCTAGGCATCTTTCCCGACTTACCACAAATGCAATATGCGACAATGACCGACAAAATACGATGCTCAAGTGTCATTGCCAACAAAGAGTACTTTGGCCATACTCCCAAATACATCTTCACTTCTTTCATTGACACCCCCAACATTTCATCATTCCAAGTCCCACAAAAGAAATAATCCCAACCACCTTCTCTAACACGTAAAAACCGGCAAATATCATTGGGAGTCCATCTAAAATGCCTTCCCCTTATAAGAGAATTTACGGCTATAGGCTTCCTTTCAACATCATATTCAACCCACATATTGGCATAAAAGAGTTGGATAATATCATCATCATACAAAACATAAGCATGTTCCCATAAATACATCCAACATTGCTCCTCAAAAAATCCTCTAATCGTAGGATACTCATTTGTAAATGAACTAAAACGACACATTTTAGTCCGAGCAATAGATTTTCCTCCCATTCTCGAGTCCTCATAATACCATTCCGCATATTTATTGATGAAATTAAGAACATTGTGGGAATTAGGGTCTTGAGTAACAAAGGATTTTTTACCTTTCGCCCAACGGCAATTTTGGAGCGAAATCGTTCCGCGTAGCTCGGAAATTTGGGCCCGAGAGAGAATGGGATTTTGAACATCATCACCTTCTTGAGCCACGTTTCTTTGAGCGGCTCGAATATCCCTTTGTTCGGCTTCCTCTTGCCGATTTCTTGACGAACCCTCTCCGCCCCTTCTACGCTTGGAGATGGGATTTCGACCGGTGGAATTCTTTGGGGGAGCCATATATGTAAGATTCTTGTGAAAATAAGAAGATTAGCAACAAGAATCGTGAAAAATGATGAAGAATTGAAGATTTTGAATAAAGGGAAAAAAAATCGCTGCTATAAGGGTTTGAGGAAATATTCTGCGTCTGTTTTAACCTAACTTGGTGCCATTGCATGTCCCATTCCATTTTTAACTCAAATTTATTGAGCTTGTGCTTTTGCTATCTTTTGGACATTGGACTTTGGCAGGGAAAAGCATTTGATGTGTGAGCTGAAGACAGAATGTTTTAAAGTTGAGATTTTGTACTGGGCGACCGGTCGAGGTAGGGTGCGACCGGTCGCCCCTGCTTTGACCGTCCCAGTGCAATTTTTCTATCACAGAATTTTCTAAAATTCGATTTTTCACCCCAAAAGTTTTAAAACTTTGCAAAAAGATAATTTTGGACTATATCCAACAAATATGGGTTTCGGGAAAACATAAATTCGAGAAAATCGAGACTTAACAAGTAGTGCCCTTTTAAGAGAATTTTTGCAAAATCATTTAGGGGCACTTAAGGGGTTAAAGTGAAATATCTTGAAAGATATGTGCATAAGCATAATATCGAGTTTAAAGATAAATACGAGTAAACATACCTGGATAGTTTAAGAAACTTGATGACGAATAGCCATATGTATCCTACACAACTTTTAGACAACATTTGCATAGAAAATACAAGTGTAGGCAAGTAATAGGAGATATCAAAAAGAGCTTATGCTATAAGATTTCATAAGAGATAATAAGCCACATAAGTCTAATAAAATGCTCAAGAGTTTTAGAAAATCATGCAAGGTCTCTTTTTAAAAAAAATTTAAAACTCATAAAAGTATAAGAGACCTATATTAAAAATAAATACTTGAAGACTCATTTTGCAATTAAGACACAATTAAAAACATGCATAGAATTAAAAAAAAATGTAAATATAAATGGAGAGATACGGTTTACCAATTTCGCCGTTTCCATGGGTTGTGCTTAGTTCCCATTGTTGATGGTATCTTCCCGAGAAGTCACTTTGTTGATGATGACTTCTTTGATTTCTCCATTTCAAGGTTGGTTACCTTCCCATGGTTGATGGTTTCTTCTTCTTTGAAAATCATCTTGTTGATGATGTCTTTGCCATTTCCAAGGATTGTGTTCTTCCCATTTTTGATTATACGCTCTTCTTGGAAATTGGCTTTGTTGAGAATAGTTTCTCCTTCTTTGATCAAATGAAACGTCCATTTGATGTTTTCTTGGTGGCATGAATTTTCTCCGATTATTACTTCGCCGGGTACCTAATAACATATTATTTTGTGGTACCCTCGTGTGTTTGGGTCCTTTAGGATTAGCTTTGAGACTTTTAGGTCTCCAACAATAATTAGAGCTATTTCTAGCCCGACAAGAATTAGCCGTATGACCCTTTTTGCCACAATAAAAACAAGTAATAATTCTAGGAGCATAATGACCAATATGCATAGTGACTTGATCTTTTTCATATGATTAACACCATTAGGCTTATGATCAAGTCCTTTATCACAATTATGAATATCAACAATATTGGACATTTTATTGGTACTCAAGTTGGATTTTAATAAATCCTTTTTCATGCAATCAATATTCTCAACAATAGTACTATTTTCTTTTTCAAGGTTTCTAACCTTGTCAAGAGTTGTGGTGTGAGCACAAGATAGTGATTCATAGGAAGTGAATAAACTATCCTTATCATTTTTCAAAATATTGAATTCCTTTTTCAAATTTTTGTATCTAACAAGTAAGCTTTGGAATTCATTTTGAAGTTCATCATAATCATTTTGTAAATCACTATAATCATTTTGAATGACAATATCATAGGAAGTAGAGGGTTTAAGACATACCTCATTTTCTTCATTTATGCCCATAAAACAATATTCAACTTCTTCATAGTTAGAAGTTGTAGGAGGCTTGTTCCTTAGATTTGAGCTTGTATGACCTTGAGAAGTAGATGCTTTTGTTTGACTCCTTTCATTTGCAAATACTCCATAGATGGCTTCTAATTTTTGCCATACTTCATGTGCCGACTTTATTCCTACAATATGTTCATATTCTAAATTAGTAAATGAACAATACAAGATATTGAGAGCTTTACCGTTTAAGGAAATGATTTTCTTCTCTTCATCATTGAGCTTTTTGAAGCCTTTTGAGGAGTGTGATGTATCTTTCATCGGAATGGATTCTCCATTAATGACGGTGTTCCAAATGTCGAACCCGCAACCTTGTAGATAGCATTCCATTCTTTCTTTCCAAAAATTAAAATTCTTGGAATCAAATAGTGGTGGCTTGGTGGTGGAGGTGCCGGATAGATGAGTTTGCCGTCAATCGTTTCTCTTCACTCGCGATGTGAAACGAGCTTGCCAAAGAGTTTGGCTTTGATACCACTTGTAAGTCCAAGCGGCTACGATAATCTAGAGGGGGGGTGAATAGATTATCTCCATCTTTTCGATTTCGCCCTCTTTTTGCAATCGAATGCTCAAAGACAATAATAAAGGTGCGGAATGTAAACAACACACGTCGATTTAAAGAGGTTCAACCCACCTAGGGCCTAATCCTCTACCACCCCAGTATATCCGGGATGGATTTCAAAGAAAAAGAATTTTATTAATTACCAAAATTAATACAAATTCAACTTACAACACCTTGAAGAGCACCACACTCTTCTTCAACACCACCTTTGGAGATTACCACAATCTCACTTTGAAGATTACCACAATCTCCCTTCAACGGCACCTTGTGAAGATTACCACAATCTTCAACCTTGAAGAATACCAAATTCTTCAACACCTCAATAAGAAGATCACCACAATCTTCTTGCACCTATCACCTAGATCATCCAAGTGTGCTCTTTCCACAAGAACACTCACAAGGATATCTTGTGTTTGAATGATAACCAAAAATCAAGATTACAACTCAATAATGAATATTACAATTTGAGTGCGAAGTGTAATCAAGAATAGCCTAGACCTCAAAGATGTGAAAGTGATAAGCTAGGCAATTTTACAACAAGAATAATAACAATGAAAGACCAAATATTTGTTTGAAGTGTATATTGTTGTGTTGTATCTCAATTGTTGTGTTGGTTGCTCCAAAACTTCCTCTATTTATAGGAGATGATTGATCAAGCATAGGCTCCTCTTGGGGATTGAAAATCTACAGAAAAATACAATTAAAATCAAGAATATAACTGTTAGAAATCAATACCACAATTTAAGAAAATGTGTCTGCTGTCAAACGGTCATATTTTTGCTGTCAATACACAGGGCGACCGGTCGCACAGAAATAAGAGAAATGAGAACACTTTGAAAATTACAACAGGGTGACCGGTCGACGTAGGCTTGGCCGGTCGACCCTGTCTCAACCGTCCCCTAATCAAAAAAAAAAAGGGTTAAGTTCTGTTTCAAAATGAAACTTGCAGTGTCGGCCGATCATGGGTGACCGGTCGACCGGACCGGTCGACTCCCAGGGCGACCGGTCGACCTGCTAGTTTTTACTCCCGTCTCATTTTCTGTTTCTAAAAACATCTTCAGTACAGGTTGCCCTATAGGGCGGCCGATCGACCACGAGACAAAAAAATGTTGTCCAATTTTTGTTGAAAATAAAACTCAAGAAATACTCCAAAAATTTAGTAAAAACATTTTAAACCGATCGAGAGTATTTAGACAACATTTAGGGACCTGTTATAGGAGTAAAAACTCATTGATATAAAATCAATAAAAGTGTTGTCCATAATTAACAAAAATAAAACTTGAGGAAATACTCCGGAAAAATATTAAATCCATTTTAAATCATTTAGGAGTATTTGGACAACCTTTAAAAACATTGTTTTGGTGATAAAATAAAATCATCAAAATTAAGATAAAAACATGTATCAAACACATTACATGTTGTCTTCCCATTTTCTGCAATCCTTGCAATCACCTACCATTGTTTTACGGAACCCAAATCAAGAAACTAAAATTCAAAAGAAAAATAAATTTTGTTACATGTAAAAAATAATAAAAATCAATTAGAATGGTGAGACTGAAAACTAAAACCTTGGAAACCTCGTGAAAAAAAGGGTATTATGTTGTAGACCAACTTGTTGTGTGTGTTTGTGAATGTCAGTGCTTTTATTTATTGTTGAGCGGATTGTTTAGTATTTATTGAATTTGGTTATTTGAATTAAAAAGATATTTACACACATTACTTAGTTGTCATCGTGGCCTATACATTATATCTAATTAGGGCATATCATTCAATCGCTTCTCATTTTTCTTTCTTTATTCTTTTCTTTTCCTTTCTCTTCTTTCTTCACCAATTTGCACTCCCAACCAACCCAATTCCAATCACCATTGCCGCCCAACCATGTTTAGCTAGCCGTCTCCCACATCACCTATCACCAGTTCTTGATGTATATGTGTTTGTGAATATGTGTGTTTCTTTATATTTTTGAATGGAATTTATTAGTATTTATTACATTTGGTTATTTCAATTATACACGCATTGATACTTAGTTGTCAACATGGTTTGTACGTTATATCTAATTAGGCATGTTATTCAATTACTTCTCATTTTCCTTTCTTTTCCTTTTTTTCTTCCTTTTTCACCAATATTTACTCCCAACCCACCCATTTCCCATCTTCTCCGCCGCCCAACCATGATTGCCCAGCCACCTCCACTAGCCACCCGTCACCCCTTTGTGTTGTGTGTGTACTCACTCCAATTCACCTCTATATTCCAAAATGGTTGCCATTACAGTCAGCTTTGTGAGGGACAACTGAATGTAAGAGCCGAACTTGATACCCACGTATTTGGATACCACATTCCTCTTTAATAACAACCTTCGTAGTTGATGCATTGAACTTAGCAGCAGCCTCATCCACAAAAATCTCCTCCCAAATCTTCTCGAGATAAAACTCAGAGTACTTCAGCTCTTTGAGTCCGCTGCTAGGAAGATGAAGCAACTCAGTCAAGTCTGCTGTAGTGATCTTCACCTATTTAGCATTCACGGAAGAATAGATTCCATTATCATAAACAAAGGCCTTCACATAAAACATAGCCACCTCTTCCAGGTATGTCTGTGGCATTGGAAGAGTAAGGAACTTCGAAAGTCCCAATTGTTCCCAGTGCTTAATGTTCTTCTTAGCCATTCCTTGGTCTACTAATTGCTTAACCAACCATTTCTTTGATAATTTGGTGATGTCGAGTGTGGAGCTTGATGATTTCTTCGGTGCCAAGGAGATTCTTGACAGATTGAACTTTTGGAAATTTTGAGAGTGTTTGAGTGCAAAAGTGAAGAGAGAGAAAAGACTATTCCGATATATATGAAATGTGAGGAGATGTTTTTGGGATCATACATTTTTGAATTTAATCAATGGTTGAAATTAATCTAGAAAAGTGGCTTTTATTTTCTCGCATTAATTACCCGCAGTGTTTATGGCTAATCATAAGTTTTCTATAGCACCTTTAACTGTGTCTGATTAAATGATGCTAACATCATCTCAAAAATATTCCCACTTTAATGAAAACGACCACATTTTGTCCCTTAGTAAGTAAATGTGTCTGCTAACTCAATTTAGCTTGATTGACTCTACTTCTCTCTTATTTCTGCTGATAAAACTTAGCTGTTCAGTTTGTTTCACTCTACTGAACATCCGATTTGGCTGATTTTACTTGGATGAAAGATTATAACTCTTCTGAAACATAGTTCCTTTACTTGACACTCTGCATAATGAGTCTTCTGAGCTTATTAACTTAGCTCAATCAATCCAAACTCATTCTTTACTCTTCAAATCCTTATCCACATAAGAGTTTTGTGTATATCACCTAACTGCTTTTCAGTTGAGACATATTCCAATGTGATGTCTTTGTTTTTAACATAATCTCTGATAAATTGATATCTGACATTAATGTGTTTTGTCCTTAAGTGCAATACTAGATTCTGAGTTATGGAAATTGCACTTGTGTTGTCATACATAATTGGATTTTTTTCTTCAATGTTATAGTCTCTCTGTTGTCTTACCCATAAGACTTGGGCACAATAGCTCCCTGCAACAATGTACTTATTTTCAGTTGTTGATGTGGTGGATATTGAATTTTGTTTCTTGCTGAACCAAGAAATCAATCTATTTCCAAGCTATATACATGTACCAGATGTACTCTTCCTGTCAACTCTATATCTGAAATAATCTGAATCTGAATAACCAATCAGCTTGAAGCTTTCTACTTTTGGATACCACAATCCAACTTCTTGGCTTCCTTTCAAATATCTCAATATTTTCTTATGCTGTTGTTATGTGACTTTCTTTTGGCGCATATATAAACCTTGCGCATACACCAACTGCAAAGGCAATGTCAGGTCTGCCAGTAGTCAAGTAGAGCGATAATCCAATAAGGGCTCTATATCTTGTTTGATCCACGGGTTTGCCTTCTGCATCCATATTAATTTTGATTAAAGTGTTCATTGGAATCTTCACAGATGACTTCTCTTCCATGCCAAACTTCTTCATTAAACCTCTGGTAGATTTGGTTTGGCTTATGAGGTTCCATTCCTCATTTGTTTCACTTGAAGTCATAGGAAGAAAGTTAAATCTTCCATCATGCTCATCTCAAACTTTACTTGCATCAGTTTTATAATTTATCACACATCTCTTTGTTTGTGGATCCAAAAGTGTTATCATCCACATATATTTGAACAAGCAAGATGCTCTCTTCATCTGGAATTATGATATCTACCTTTCCTTTGGTAAATCCATTGTCTATAAGGAATTGAGACATTGTATCATACCAGGCTCTTGTTAGATAAATGTTTTTATCAAGATTTTGATGATTATGTTTAAATGAGTTTTTATACCAAAACAATGATAATAAATGTTGTCCAAATACTCCTAAATGATTTAAAATGTTTTTACTAATTTTTGGAGTATTACTTAGTATTTATTTTTTGATAAAAATGGACAACACTTTTGATGGTTTTGTTTAAATTGGTTTTACACCAAATGTATGTTTATAAATGTTGTCAAAATACTCCCAAGTGATTTAAAATGTTTTTACTAATTTTTTGGAGTATTTCTTGAAGTTTATTTTTGATAAAAATCGAACAAAATTTAATATTGAGGTCGATCGATCGCCTATCGTCGTCGACCGGTACCAAGAGTTGAAAAAATGAAAGCAGAAGAAACAAAACAAACTCTGTGAAAAAAAGAAGGAGGGGGACCGGTCAAGGGTGAGGTCGACCGGTCGCACCCTAGGGCGACCGGTCGCACCCCCCCGTCGACCGGTTGACCCCCCTGACGACCTGTACCTGGATCGCACTTTCTTTTTCAAACGTTCGAAATCTTAAACAGGGCAACTGGTCGCCCTATGTAATTTTGTGACAGCAAAATTATACCGTTTGAATTCTTTGACAGCAAGATTTACTTTTCAATTTTGTACAATATTTCTACATCATGTGATCCTCTTTTTGTAGACAAAAGTGAAGAAGAAGGAGCCTATGTTGGGAGCCTATGTTGGTGAAGACTTCCCTATAAATAGAGGATGAATTGAAGACACAAAATACAACAACACAAGTAATCAAACAACAAGAAATCTGCAAATTTCGAAGCCTTCATATTCAACACTCTTGTTGTATTTATAGCCTAAGTATTTCACTTTCACATCTTGAGGTCTAGGCTTTATTTCTTTATTACACTTGCACTCAAATTGTAATATTCATTATTGAGTTGTAATCTTAATTTTTATCATCATTCAACACAAGACATCCTTGTGGAAAGAATACACTTGGGTGATCTAGGTGATAGGTGTTTCAAGAGTGTGGTGCTCTTGAGGTATTGAAGAATTTGGTATTCTTCAAGGTTGAAGATTGTGGTAATCTTCACAAGGTGCCGTTGGAGATTGTGGTAATCTTCAAGAGAGATTGTGGTAATCTCAAAGGTGGTGTTGTAGAAGAGTGTGGTGCTCTTCAAGGTGATGTTGTAAGGTGTTGTATTAATTTTGGAAATTAATAAAATCTTTTTTCTTTTTGAAATCCATCCCGGAGATACTGGGGTGGTAGAGGATTAGGCCCTAGGTGGGTTGAACCTCTTTAAATCGACGTGTGTTGTTTACATTCCGCACCTTTATTATTGTCTCTGAGCATTCGGTTCGAAAAAGAGGGTAAAATCTTAAAGATGGAGATAATCTATTCACCCCCCCTCTAGATTATCGTAGCCGCTTGGACTTACAACTGGTATCAGAGCCAAACTCTTTGGCAAGCTCGTTCCACATCGCGAGTAAAGAGGAACGATCATCGGCTACGAACGAAGTCTACCTTACCGGCTCCTCCACCACCAAGCCACCACTATTCGATTCCAAAAATTTTACATTTTGGAAAGAAAGAATGGAATGTTATCTACAAGGTTGCGGGTTTGATATTTGGAACACGATCGTAAATGAAGAATCCATTCCAATGATGGACACACCACACAAAGGCCTCAAAGAGCTCAATGATGAAGAAAAGAAAATCATCTCCTTAAATGGAATTAAATCGGCACATGAAGTATGGAGAAAATTAGAAGAAGTATATGCAAATGAAAGGAGTCAGTCAAAAGCATCTACTTCTCAAATGGATATAAACCCAACTTGGGATGAGCTTCCTACAACTTCCGACGTCGATGAAAACGAACGATGTCTTATGGGCTTCGAAGAAGAAAACGAGGTAAGTTCAAAACCCTCCACTTCTTATGATAATGAATTACAAAATGATTATAGTGATTTGCAAAATGATTTTGATAAACTTCAAAATGAAATCCAAAGCTTGCTTGGTAAATACAAAAATTTGAAAAAGGAATTCAATATTTTGAAAATTGATAAGGATAATTTATTTTCCTCTTATGAATCACTTTCATGTGATCACACCATCACACTTGACAAGGTTAGAAACCTTGAAAAAGAAAATAGTACTCTTGTTGAGGATATTAATTGCATGAAAAATGATTTATCAAAATCCAACTTGAGTACCGATAAAATGACCGATATTATTGATGTTCATAGTTGTGATAAATTGAAACAAGGACTTGATCATAAGCCTAGTGTTGTTAATTATATGAAAAGAAATCAAGTCCCTATGCATGTGGGTCATTATGCTCCCAAAATTACTACTTGTTTTTATTGTGGTAAAACGGGTCACACGGTTAATACTTGTCGGGCTAGAAATAGCTCTAATTATTATTGGAGACCTAAAAGTCTCAAAGCTAATTCCAAAGGACCCAAACACTTGAGGGTACCACAAAATAATGTCATATTAGGTACCCGATGGAATAATAATCGAGGAAAATACATACCGCCAAGAAGACATCAAATGACCTTTTCATTTGATCAAAGAAGAAGACACCACCAAAATGAATTTCCAAGAAGGAAATATTATCAACAAAGGGAAGGATATAATCCTTGGAGATGGAGTAATTGGAGAATCCACCATCAACATGAAGATTTTCAAACGGGAAGATATCATCAACAATGGGAACGACACAACCCATGGAAATGGCAAAATTGGTAAACCGTATCTCCCTATTTAAATATGCACTTTGTTTTTGCATGTTTTTTATTTGTGTTTAAATCGCAAAATGAGTTTTAAAATTTATAAGGCCTTCTACATATATTTATGTGTTTTTAAAATACTTTGAAAAATGAGACCTTACATGTTGTGGACTTACTTAGACTTATATGTTTTTATCTCTTATGGATTTTTATATAGCATAAGCACTTTTATGATATCTCTTATTGCTTAGCCTACACTTGTATCATTATGTTTGTGCAAAACGTGTTTAAGAATTGTGTATGACATAAATTTTTTCATCAATGGTTATTTTCTCAAGAGAGGACTATAAACTATCGAGGTACGCTCATTATTGTTATTCATCTCATAGACTCGATACATGTTGTGTCATATGCCTATGTGCTTATTTTATACAAGTGCCATTAAAAGGATGTTTTGTTTTTTGAGAAGGCATTATTTAACATAGCTTGTTGTATCCAAGATTTGTAAAGGATTATATTTTGTTTTGATAAAACAATTGATATACTAAGTTATGCATTTTATTGCACTTATAAATGCCACTATTCTTGGATACTTATGTCTAACCTCTTGTTCATATGATTCTTGTAAATGAGGTCTCAACTATGTGCTCTCTTATTGTCAAATTTCAAAGAGACCTTATGTAGCTTTCTTAAGCTTATTGGACCATGAATGATTTATTAGACTCTTGATGATGCATAGTATGTGGTGCTTAAAATAGTGTATCTATTATTTGATATTACTATGCTCATGTGCAAAATATCTTGTTAAGATTTTGCAGAAATTTATGATATTTCGCAACAAGTTTGATGAACAAGACAAGGTTAGTAGCTCAATGATATTGTCAAGAAGAAGGTAATGATTTTGATGTAATATTTGCACTCATAACACATTTAGAAGTTATTTGCACTTCACTTGCCCATTCTTGTTTTGAGAAAATTTCAAGCTTTACCATATGATGTTAAATCCAATTTTCTAAATGGTTTTATTCAAATAGAAGTCTATCGGGGTTTAAAATTTTTCTAGGCCAAATGATTTTTATAAAAGGCCTTGTATGGTTTAAATCAAGTACCCCGTGTATGGTATGATAGACTTAGCTATTTTTGCTAAATGGTTTTACAAAAGGTAAAGTTTATACTACTCTCTTTGTTTTTTGAAAAAGGGCAAGATTGTTTACTGGTACACATTTATGATATCATTTAAGGTGCTACTAATGAATTATTGTGCAAGTTATTTTCTAAGTTGATGCAAGGTGAACTTAAGATGATGAGAGGAGCTCAAATTTGATCATTGGAATGCCAAGAGGGTGATTATATTCCACACTCAAAAGAAGAAGTAGACATTGAAGAAGAAAGAACTATTTCAACCTATATGGCTACAAATGCGAAAATTGACAAAAGGTTGAAGTAGGCATTGACAAACGAATTCGAGGTATGTTCATTCGTTTATTATTCCTTAGACTAGACATTCTATATGCCTTATGTCTATATGCTCGACTTAAAACAATCCCAACAAATCTCTTTAAAGTGCCGTTAAAATTAATTTTCAAAATATTTGTAAGGCACTTCTTCTTATGACTTGTTTATCCAAAGTTTTAAAACATTATTATTTTTCGGGATAACAAGTCCGGTGATTACAATCTCTCAAAATATGGTTTGTCATATTCAAACTAAACATATTAAGATTCGATATATTTTTTTTAAGGGATTGCGTTTTTTTTAACAAAAACTTGAGATGTGTTTAATTCCGTCTCAAAGTTAACTCGCGGACATTTGTTCATTTACCGCCGAGTCTTTTTACCTCATTTCGAGCTTTATTATGACATAATGTATATTGAATGAGGTCTATGTTTGCATTTTGCACGTTTTTAAAACTTAGGGGCGAAAAATCGGATTTTGGAAAACAGGATGAACCACTGGGCTGACTGGGGCAAGGCCGACCGGTCGCCCATGACCCCAACCGGTCGCCCAGACCATTTTCAGCAATAAAATTGCTTCTGTCCTTCATTTCGTTATTTTGGTTATTTTCTTCCAAAATCGAACCCCTTTGCAAAATTCACACACAATTATCCCAAAATGATTTCTTTCTTGTATATTCTATATTTTTGGGTTCATAGTACGAGTATATCATCCATATTACTCGACTTCTCCGATTGATTGGTAAGTTTAATTCCTCCTCTAATCTCAATTGGGTTGAACCCTTGAGAAAATGCTTATGTGTTGTTTTTTGATGGAATTCTTGTATAATTGTGGTGTGCATGATTATTGTTGATAGATGAATGTTGTTGGATTGAAATTGGTGATGAAAATTTTTGGCTTAAATGTATTACAAAGGCGTTATATATCTCTTGTTTTATTCGACGCACGCTAAGTGTTCGACAAAATACTTCTATGAAAAATTCATCACCTACATGATTCTCTTGATTTGAAAAGTCTTATAAGTTTATAGAGATCATGTTTTATCAATCAAATGAGCTTTTACAAATCAAATGAGCAATTGTTTCCCTTTTATTCGGAATTTAAGCTTAAATGCTCAATATGCTCGATAAATCTATAAAATTGCGCACTTTGATATAATTGTATGATGTTTTTATCGTTCTAACATTATTTTTGATGATTCCAAAGGGGGAGAAACAAGAAAAACGCTCATAAGCTCAAAGAAGTGTAAATAAGCTCGCAAGAAAAGCTATTAGCTAAAGCTTTTAAAAGCCAAAAGCTATGGATTATACTTGGTCCATGTGATGTATTATGGACCTTTATACTTGACTAATGATGCTTTTGTGACAGGGGGAGCTTATAAGCTCATGATATTCAAGCTTAAGTTGTAAAAGCTAAGCTTTAAGCTTTTAGTTGTTGCTTGTATACTTGTTCTTGATATGCATATTGATAGGGGGAGCTTGTGCAAAAATGATTTTGAAAAATCTTTGTTCCTATCCTTGTGTGTTTGTACTTATGATAAATCTTGCTTATAATGGATTGATGTTTTAGACCGGAAAACTTGTTTCATTTTAAAATCAACTTCCTAAAATTGTTTTGGTTTGTAATCATCAAAAAGGGGGAGTTTGTTAGATAAATGTTTTTATCAAGATTTTGATGATTATGTTTAAATGAGTTTTTATACCAAAACAATGATAATAAATGTTGTCCAAATACTCCTAAATGATTTAAAATGTTTTTACTAATTTTTGGAGTATTACTTAGTATTTATTTTTTGATAAAAATGGACAACACTTTTGATGGTTTTGTTTAAATTGGTTTTACACCAAAACTATGTTTATAAATGTTGTCAAAATACTCCCAAGTGATTTAAAATGTTTTTACTAATTTTTTGGAGTATCTCTTGAAGTTTATTTTTGATAAAAATCGGACAATATTTAATATTGGAGGTCGACCGGTCGCCCTATACGTCGACCGGTACCTGAAGAGTTGAAAAAATGAAACAAAACGAAACAGAAACAAACTCTGTGAAAAAAAGAAGGAGGGGGACCGGTCAAGGGTGAGGTCGACCGGTCGCACCCTAGGCGACGGTCGCACCCCGACGACCCGACCCCGACCCGACGACTGCACTGGATCGCACTTTCTTTTTCAAACGTTCGAAATCTTAAACAGGCGACCGGTCGCCGCTCTATGTAATTTTGTGACAAACAAAATTATACCGTTTAATTCTTTGACAAAGAAGATTTGCTTTTCAATTTTGTACAATATTTCTACATCTTGTCATCCTCTTTTTGCAGACAAAAGTGAAGAAGAAGGAGCCTATGTTGGGAGCCTATGTTGGTGAAGACTTCCCTATAAATAGAGGATGAATTGAAGACACAAAATACAACAACACAAGCAATCAAACAACAAGAAATCTGCAAATTTCCAAGCCTTCATATTCAACACTCTTATTGTATTTATAGCCTAAGTATTTCACTTTCACATCTTGAGGTCTAGGCTTTATTTCTTGATTACACTTGCACTCAAATTGTAATATTCATTATTGAGTTGTAATCTTGATTTTTGTCATCATTCAACACAAGACATCCTTGTGAGTATTCTTGTGGAAAGAATACACTTGGGTGATCTAGGTGATAGGTGTTTCAAGAGTGTGGTGCTCTTGAGGTATTGAAGAATTTGGTATTCTTCAAGGTTGAAGATTGTGGTAATCTTCACAAGGTGGCGTTGGAGATTGTGGTAATCTTCAAGAGAGATTGTGGTAATCTCAAAGGTGGTGTTGTAGAAGAGTGTGGTGCTCTTCAAGGTGATGTTGTAAGGTGTTGTATTAATTTTGGAAATTAATAAAATCTTTTTTCTTTTTGAAATCCATCCCGGAGATACTGGGGTGGTAGAGGATTAGGCCCTAGGTGGGTTGAACCTCTTTAAATCGACGTGTGTTGTTTACATTCCGCACCTTTATTATTGTCTTTGAGCATTCGGTTCGAAAAAGAGGGTAAAATCTTAAAGATGGAGATAATCTATTCACCCCCATCTAGATTATCGTGAGCCGCTTAGACTTACAGCTCTTGGTGTAATGACCCAAATTTCTAACCGTATAAATATTTTATCTAAGCAGTGCAATAAGCTTAATTAAAAGAACACAATTTTTAAAAAAATAGCATATGATTAAATACTCGCATTCAAATAAGGAAAAGTACTTTTACTTCGAACTCAAACATCAATCATCCAAAAATAAAATGGTAACTAAAAATCCGTTAACGAAATAAATATTCCTAAAGTTGTAAAATAAATAAAAACATTGATTTCGCATCCACCGCCTCCAATCCTCGCCTGGACTCCTTAACCTGAAAAATGTTAATGAATATGGGGTGAGCTTTCAACTCGCTTAATGGGGACACGTTTGTCAAGATTAAATACAACAATAGGCATAATCGTGAACATTCAATATGTAATTTAACTTTTATTTTGACTGGCCAGTTACTTTATAGTACTGCGGGTTCACCCCGAGGATACTTTTGATCCCGGACCTTCTTACAGCCCCTGACTAAGTACTGCGGGTTCACCCCGAGGATGCTTTTGATCCCGGACCTTCTTACAGCCCCAGACTAATTATAACACTGCGGGTTCACCCCGAGGATACTTTTGATCCCGGACCATCTTACAGCCCCAGGCTAACATGATTTATTTTCACGTTGCACATAAATAATTATACATATACGAAGCATTTAATAGCGACAAACAATAAGTGAATAGAATATCCCCACCTCAGATAAATGCAGATGCCTGTGCGGAGAATGAAATAATGTAGGAAATCCTACTCCTCGTTTTCTTCGTTTTCTACAACTAAATTATGAGGTACAATTAATAATGTAGTAAATAATAAATTAAGATAAATAAATAATACAAAAAAGAAAAAAAAACGACTGATTTAAGAAAGAAACTGAAGGATTGGATTTGAAGGTGCATAAATAGGATTTTGCATTTTGAGGGTGGATTGGTCAAAGGAACTTCCAAAGGTAACACTCTTAAATTAAAAGCAAATTTCTAATTCAACAAAAAAATCCTCAAACCCCCCAAAATCATGTCTACAGACTGCAGATCTACTTTACCAAACCCACTTTAATAAAACACCAAAAATCCAAAACCCCACCCCCAAAAATCACACGGGCCACCCTTCTCTTTATTCTTTACTTTTCTTTCTCTTTTCTTCCCTTAACCCCCATTCACAATTCCCCTGCCACTCACCGTCCCCAAACTCTCTTCTATTTCTTTTTTTTTTCAAAACCTTTATACACTATCAATCTGACGCCGAATTCGCAGCGGTGACGGAAAGGCATCGGGCTTTCGTATGGCGCAACAAGCGCGGACGGTGAGGGGCGTGCGTGGTTCGGCGGATGCCCTTCTCCTTCTTCTCTATTCATTTTTTTTTTGCGGAGAGGCGGATTGGTATGATGCCGAAAGAGATAAAAGGAAAATAAATTTTGACATTGGGATTGGGTTGTCTAAATTATGTATGGGAAGAAGTTCATATAAAAATAAACATGAATATGAAAACTCACCTTGACATTGGATGTTAGCGGCAGACGAGATGGCAAGAAAAGAAAAAAAATACGTGTAGGGTAAGATTGTGTATATATAGAGTAAAATTCTAGAGTTTGGGATGACTAGGGTTTATGACGGAATCCTATTTGACTTGGACTTTCAAAATTGAGGGAAAGATTTTGGACCCATAATAAATTTCAGAAATCAATTAAAGTCCTCTCAGACTGCCCGTCTGTCTGCGGATGGTAAGCCGTACTAAACTTTAGTTGTGTTCCCAAAGCAGTCTGTAAGCTTCTCCAAAACTTAGAAGTGAATCTTGTATCTCTGCCCGACACAATGGACACCGGAACTCCATGCAGTTTCACTATCTCTTGGATGTATATTTGCGCATACTGCTCCATACTGAATGTCATTTTAACTGGCAGAAAGTGTGCTGACTTCGTCAATCGATCTACTACAACCCATACTGCTTTATTTCCTTTTGCTGATCGTGGTAGTCCTACCACAAAATCCATCGTTGTGTACTCCCATTTCCATTCTGGGATTTCAAGAGGTTTGAGCAAACCAGACGGTCGTTGATGCTCGGCTTTGACTTGCTGGCATATCAAACATTTAGCCACAAAAGATCCAATGTCTCTCTTCATACTTCGCCACGAGAAGGCTTCTCTTAGATCTCGGTACATCTTTGTACCTCCCGGGTGGGCCGTGTACGGCGTACAATGAGCTTCTTCAAGTATCTCTTTCCTAAGTTTTTCCTCCTTAGGAACACACAATCTCCTTTCGTACGTCAAAACACCATCATCCGCTATCATAAACCCTGTTATATTTTCTTCTCGAACTCGCCCTTTAATCTTGTTCAAAAACTGATCTCGACCTTGTGCTTCTTTGATCCTTTCTCTCCAAGTGGGTTGAACTACCAAAGATGACAATAGCGCCTTTGTACTTCTCGGTGGGGTTATGACTTCAATCTTCAGGCTCGCAAACTCTCGTATCAATTGCTCTTGTTGCATGAGTAAAGACAACTCACCTTTGGTCTTACGACTCAAGGCATCAACCACTACATTAACTTTGCCTGGATGATAGTTGATGGTGCAATCATAGTCTTTAACCAGTTCTAACCATCTCCTCTGTCTCATATTTAACTCCTTCTGAGTAAATCAATATTTCAAACTCTTATGATCGGTGAATATCTCACATTTCCCACCATACAGATAATGTCTCCAAATCTTTAGTGCATGGACTACTGCAGCTAACTCCAAATCATGAGTCGGGTAGTTCAGTTCGTGTGGCTTTAATTGCCTTGTTTTGATACGTCACTGTAAATCACAAAGTCCGTGGTTGGGTCAGGAATTGTCAATACCGGTGCGGAAGTTAGTTTTTGTTTCAACTCTTGGAAGCTCTCCTCACATTTCTCGGTCCACAAAAATTTCTCTCCCTTTCTGGTGAGTCGAGTCATAGGCGCAGCTATTTTCGAAAATCCCTCTATAAATCTGCGATAGTATCCTGCCAATCCCAAGAAACTGCGAACCTCACTCGCATTCGTAGGTGCCCTTCCATTCATTAACTGCTTCAACCTTTACTGGATCCACTTCAATTTCGTTTGCAGTGATTACATGACCAAGAAATCGAACTCGGTCTATCCAAAATTCACACTTCTTGAACTTCACGTATAACTTCTCCTTGCGAAGTGTCTCAAGCACTATTCTCAAGTGTTCCTCGTGTTGT
The DNA here is from genome assembly GCA_016081115.2 of Rehmannia glutinosa. Lineage (NCBI taxonomy): Eukaryota > Viridiplantae > Streptophyta > Magnoliopsida > Lamiales > Orobanchaceae > Rehmannia > Rehmannia glutinosa. The sequence goes on from CM071926.1 coordinate 95,033,180, forward strand.
TCCTTGTCCCTTGAATACACGAGTATGTCGTCTATAAAGACTATGACGAATTGGTCCAAAAATGGATGGAACACTCTATTCATCAAGTCATGAACACTGCTGGTGCATTACTCAACCCAAATGGCATTACTACAAACTCATAATGCCCATATCGAGTCCTAAATGACGTCTTCGAGATATCACTCTCCTTAATCTTCAATTGGTGATACCCGGATCTCAAATCAATCTTAGAAAAAGTACTGGCACCCCTCAATTGATCAAACAAGCCTTCGATTCTTGGCAGTAGATACTTGTTCTTCACTGTGAGTCGATTAAGTTCTCTATAATCGATACACATCCTTAATGACCCGTCCTTCTTCTTAACAAATAGGACTGGTGCTCCCCAGGGTGATACACTAGGCCTGATAAAACCCAAGTCCAGCAATTCTTGTATCTGCGCTTTTAGTTCTTGTAACTCCTTTGGTGCCATCCTGTAGGGTGCCTTAGATATCGGTGTTGCTCCAGGTACCAAGTCTATTGAGAATTCGACTTGACGGTGAGGCGGCGTACTACGGGCAAGTCCTGCCGGGAATACGCCTAAAAATTCTCGAACAATTGGTACGTCTGTAGGTGATAGGTCCGTCGTTGGAGCTTCGACTAGACTTACTAAATACCCCTGATAATTCTCTTTTGTCAACATCTTTCGCGCTTTCATTGCCGATGTAACTCGTGGTACAGACTTAGAGTTAACTCCATAGAACGTAATCTCCTCATCTCCAGGTAGTTTGAGTGTTATCTCCTTCTCTTGGCACTTAATGCTCGCCTGATACTTACTAAGCCAATTCATGCCTAGGATTACGTCAAAATCCTTCATCTCAATTATGTATACTTCAGCTTCTAGATGTTTCCCCCCAATGTTCACGTCTATATCATTGTCCATTACGTCAGTAATTATTGTCTTTCCAGATGGCAAACTATTCTCTAGGGGTACATCTATTCTAGCATCCTTATGTCCAGATTATATCATGAAACTTAGCAGATATATAAATGAGTGTGTGGCACCGATGATCGAAAAGTACAAGCGCAGTATTCCGGATATTGTTAAAATACCCGACATTGTACCGGGGTTCGACCGCCTCTTCTGCGTCATAGCATACATTCGAGTGGTGCCTCCTTGTCCCCTCATTTCCCTTCTGTCTTTTCAAAGAAATGGCAATTAGAAGCATCGCGACCAGCTTTCTTGCACATAAAACACTTTCTTTGTCCAGCCAAATATTCCCCGTAGTGATTCATGTTGCATTTCGGGCAAGTCGGCTTATTGTTTGGTGCACTCGGGCGAGAATTTCCATCGGTTTTTATCTGTTTATTCTGATTCCCATTTTACTCGGTTTTGTCCCATCAAACTTCCTCTTTTCTGACACAACGGCTGGCTTTCGGTCATCATCATCCCCAGCTAGTCCTGCTTCAACTTCATGAGCCCATCTAACCATCACAGAATATTCCAGGTCCCCCTGTGCAGATAGAATTCCAGACAATTGTGACCTCAATCCCCTTCTGAATCTCAAAGCTTTCTTTAGGTCGGTATCAACCAGATGTGGTGCAAATCGACATAATTGGTTAAACTCCCTTTCGTATTCAGTTACGGTCAATCCCCTTTGCTTGACGTTCAGAAATTCTATTTCCTTCTTGTCACGGTAGGATCTAGAGAAGTACTTCTCCATCACCACTTCCTTGAATTCATCCCAGGATAATACATTACGTTCTTCTTCAGTCCTATTTCTCCAGTAACCTTCCCACCAATGGTCTGCATCATCAGTCAGTTGGAAGGCGGCACAAGCCACTCGTTGTTCATCAATGCAAGTTATAAGTCTGAAAATTCTTTCCAGCGCTCTTAACCATTCTTCAACTTCTGCTGGTCCATCACGTCCATTAAAGGTGGGTGGACGGTAATGGCGAAACTGTTCCACCACTCTAGTACTGTTGTTGTTATTGTTCCCATTGTGGTTCTGCGACATTGAGAATCTCCGCAAATAAGTCTCCACCGTAGGTTGGTTTCGATGTCGATTGGGTTCCCTTCATTGTCTTGGTTCCCGGTATTGTTCTCAGTTAAAGGTTCGGGGGCGTCGAGGCACTCGTGGAGGATTTCGTGGAGCCATATTCCTATAATCATATGTAGTACGTTCTTAGTACCCGTCTTAAGTTATTATCGCATAGTAATTGAAATAAAAATAATAATAATAATAATAATAATAATAATAAGTCATTTTATATATTAGTACTATTAAGTCAATATAATTCATTATGAGTCTCTCCCTATTTTTTTTTTATACGCGGGGAGCCTAGAATTCATTCTTCTAATATAGCAAGTACACATGCAATAAATACTATGACATAAAAGCAGTAAGACATAATGACATGAATAACATGTGCTGCATAATATTGTGACATAGCATAACTAAAATAAATTATGTAATGATATAATAAATTTGCATACCTTAAAGAATCCGGCGAGATATGGCGGAGGTGGATGTCACTATACTATTTTTTTTTAAATATTTAAAAAAAGCACACACAATTTTTTTTAACAAGTCTACAGAACCGTAGACCTGCTCTGATACCACTTGTAACGACCCAAATTTGTAAACGTATAAATATTTTATCTAAGCAGTGCAATAAGCTTAATTAAAAGAACACAATTTTTAAACAAAATAGCATATGATTAAATACTCGCATTCAAATAAGGAAAAGTACTTTTACTTCGAACTCAAACATCAATCATCCAAAAATAAAATGGTAACTAAATATCCGTTAACGAAATAAATATTCCTAAAGTTGTAAAATAAATAAAAACATTGATTTCGCATCCACCGCCTCCAATCCTCGCCTGGACTCCTTAACCTGAAAAATGTTAATGAATATGGGGTGAGCTTTCAACTCGCTCAATGGGGACACGTTTGTCAAGATTAAATACAACAATAGGCATAATCGTAAACATTCAATATGTAATTTAACTTTTATTTTGACTAGCCAGTTACTTTATAGTACTGTGGGTTCCCCACGAGGATACTTTTGATCCTGGACCTTCTTACCCCACGACTACTAAATCGGGTTCACCCCGAGGATGCTTTTGATCCCTGACCTTCTTACACCCCGGACTAATTATAACACCTGCGGGTTCACCCCAAGGATACTTTTGATCCCGACCTTCTTACGATCCCCAGGCTAACATGATTTATTTTCACGTTGCACATAAACAATTACACATATAAGAAGCATTTAATAGCGACAAACAATAAGTGAATAGAATATCCCCACCTCAGATAAATGCAGATGCCTGTGCGGAGAATGAAATAATGTAGGAAATCCTACTCCTCGTTTTCTTCGTTTTCTACCAATAAATTATGAGGTACAATTAATAATGTAGTAAATAATAAATTAAGATAAATAAATAATAAAAAAAGAAAAAAAAAAAAACGACTGATTTAAGAAAGAAACTGAAGGATTGGATTTGAAGGGGCATAAATAGGATTTTGGATTTTGAGGGTGGATTGGTCAAAGGAACTTCCAAAGGTAACACTCTTAAATTAAAAGCAAATTTCTAATTCAACAAAAGAAATCCTCAACCCCCCAAATCATGTCTACAGACTGCACATCTACTTTACCAAACCCACTTTAATAAAACACCAAAAATCCAAAACCCCACCCCCAAAAATCACACGGGCCACCCTTCTCTTTCTTCTTTACTTTTCTTTCTCTTTTCTTCCCTTAACCCCCATTCCCAATTCTCCTGCAACTCACCGTCACCAAACTCTCTTCTATTTCTTTTTTTTTTTCCAAAACCTTTATACACTAGCAATCTGACGCCGAATTCGCAGCGGTGACGGAAAGGCATCGGGCTTTCGTATGGCGCAACGAGCGCGGATGGTGAGGGGCGTGCGTGGTTCGGCGGATGCCCTTCTCCTTCTTCTCTATTCATTTTTTTTGCGAAGGGGCGGATTGGTATGATGCCGAAAGAGATAAAAGGAAAATAAATTTTGATGTTGGGATTGGCTTGTCTAAATTATGTATGGGAAGAAGTTCATATAAAAATAAACATGAATATGAAAACTCACCTTGACTTTGGATGTTAGTGGCAGACGAGATGGTAAGAAAAGAAAAAAAAATGTGTAGGGTAAGATTGTGTATATATAGAGTAAAATTCTAGAGTTTGGGATGACTAGGGTTTATGAAGGAATCCTATTAGACTTGGACTTTCAAAATTGAGGGAAAGATTTTGGGCCCATAATAAATTTCAGAAATCAATATTTTGAATTGGGTCTGGATAATTATTTCTACTAGTTGTTATCAAAAATAATATTAATGATAATAGAAAAATATATTGAAATAATAATTAGATAATTAATAATAATAATAATAATAATAATAATAATCAATATTAAAAATAATTATAAACATACAAAGAAAAAAAAATCCGGATATTACACTTGGAGATTGTTTCAATACATAAATTGCATTCTTAAACTTCTACACTTTGTCTCTTATAGTCTTTTGCTCACTACCTGGAGGTTGTTCCACATAGACTTCTTTTTCCAATAGTCCATTAAGAAATGCACTCTTCACATCGATATGATAAACTGTGAATTTCTTATGTGTATCATAGTCAAGAAACATCCTTATTGCTTCCAATCTAGCAACAGAGCAAATGTTTCATCAAAAACTATATCTTCTTCTTGGCAATACCCTTTGACTACCACTCTTTCCTTATTTCTGACTACATATACTTCTTCATTCATCTTGTTTTTGAATACCCACTTAGTACGAACTTTGTTCCTTTAAAACTGATTTAACTCTTCTTGCATAGCTCGGATCCAATGTGTGTCATCCAATGTTTCTGGCACATTGTTTGGTTTAATTTGAGATATGAAACAAGTGAAAATTGTTTCATGTTGAGTTCTTGATCTTGTTCTTACTCCTTCTCTAACATTTCCAACCACTAACGCAGGTGGATGGTCTCTCAGCCACCTCACATCTGGTTGGAGTAAGTCAGCTTTATCTTGAGCAACTTCTTCTTGATTATCTTCATTCAACTGCAATCTTTCCAGTTCTGTTTGAGATTAAACTAACTCAACCTCATAAGTATCGACTATTCTGGGAGCTATCTCAGTATAAGGACACTTATGAATAGTTGGTTGATTCATATTTTCAGCTAACTCATCAATGTCTTCTGCATTGACATTTGGATCATCAAAAACTACATGAATTGAATCTTCTGTGACCATTGTGTTTTCATTCAGCACTCTTGCTCCCAACTTAATATCTAAGAAAGATTCCTTCATCAGCATTAACATCAAATACCTTCAGATTATCCTTGACTTTATTATGAATGAAGAATTTACTTCCAAAAATGTGAAAATATACCATATTTGGCTTTCTCTCTGTCCAAATTTCATAAGGGGTTTCGGACAGTTGTATGTTGATCATGCATTTATTCTGAATATAACAGGATGTGTTGATTGCTTCAGCCTAAAATATCTTTGTCAATTCAGCTTCAGCTAACATGGTCCTCACAACTTCTTTGATTGTTCTATTCCTCCTTTCAGCTACTCCATCCCGTTGAGGAGTTCTTGCAGCTGATAACTCATGAAAAATTCCATTTTCTTCACAACATTGAGCTATAATCCCATTGACAAACTCAGTTCATCTATCAGAAATTATCTTGATAATGGATTGACACTTCTCATTCATACCCTTTTCATCAACTCGGGAAGCTTTTGCAAAGTTTCTTTCCTTTTACACATAAAGATGGTCCATGTGTATCTTGAGAAATCGTCCACCACCACTTGGGTGTATTTCTTTCCACTTATACTAGCTGGTTCCACTGATCTAAATAAATCCATATGTAACATATGCAAAATCCTTCTTGATGAAGAACTCAACTTTTCCTTGAAAGATGATTTGATTTGCATTCCTTTCTGGCATGCATCACATATACTTTCTTTCTTGTATACTGAATCTGGCAATCCTTCAACCAAATGACTTCTTGCTAGCTTATTGATAGTCTTCAAATTCAGATGACTCAACTTTTTGTTCCACAATCAACTTGCTTCAGCTGTGCTTTTTGCTAATAAGCATGTGTCTGGTGTAGCAGTAGACCAATCAACTACATACATATCCTTCCTTCTTATTCCTGATAGCATAATCTAATTTGTTTCAGCATCTTTGATGTGGCAAACATCCATATTGTATACAACATTGTATCCCTTATCACAGAGTTGACAGATGCTTACAATTTGAGATTCAACCCTTCAACATATGCAACAACTGTGATTTCTAAGTCATTTTTCTTAATGGATCTAGTGCCTTTGATCTCCTCCGGAGCTTCATTCCTCCAATTATGACCTTGTCTCCTCTTCCTTGAGGTTCGACAGATTTCTTTTATTCATTGTCATGTGTCTGGAACAACCACTATCTATTTACCAGGTTCCTTGGTACTCAGTTGTTCCATGGACCTGCAATCAAGGAAATCAAACTTTAGGGTCCCATATATGTTTGGGTCCATAGGGGTTAGCACTATAAGGTGTTTTAACCAACTTATAGCCAAATGATCTAACTCTAAGGGGTTTCTACCTATCAGTTCCAAGTCAAAATGAACTTTAGCAAAATGTTTTGGTGCTTTTTGTAAATACAACTGTCTCTTTTGTCTGTTGTTTGTGTATTTGCTCTCCTGTGAAAATTTTGAAACTGTTGTGCATTGTATCTGGTTGCATAAGTGTGCTAATTTCTCTTTCTTTGGATTGACCTATATTAATTTTGAGGCCTTTGCGACTTTGTCTTATTTCGCTTAAGGTTCTACTGATATTTCATTGGTGGATTCCAATCAGCTTGCGTTGGATATTTTCTACCATTCTCATCATATGATTTCTTATACTGAAATTTCTTGGCTTTTTGGTAGGCCTGTTTAGATTTTACAGAGTATTTCCTATTTGGAGTCTTCTGATGAACTTTTCTGGATTTAACTTCAGTTTTTCTTTTAGCAAACTCAACTGGCTTATTTCCTTTGCTTTTGTATCCGAGGCCAGCATGTGTGTGCTTGTGATGATATGTGGGTGCACCATATGGTGTTTTAGATTTTTGGACTCCCCCATTGCTTGAGGATCCTTTTTCTAAAATTACTCTTGAGTTTGAACATTTACAAAGGAATTGAATCCTATGCCTGCTTTGTCTCCAATTTCTTTATGAAACATCATCATTCATCCAATATTTAGATGATTTTCTATGTGATGCTATTACACCTTTGAGCTCTTGTTCTCTCTTTTCTTTTTGCAGCAAGGTCTTCTTTTACCTTTGCTATTTCAACTTCCAACTGTTTGTGCTCAATATATTTCATCATTTTGCCTAATGAATCATAAAGATCAATGGGTGATGATGTATGTGTGGCCATGAACACTATCATCAGAATTTGAATCAGACGAGTTAGATATTACCACATGCTCTTTAGCCGTGAGACAAATCAATGCCTCTTCTTCAGTATTAGAAAAGTTGTCAGCTTCACTGATGTCTCACCGAACTGTCTGTTTGCACTTGATTGTCTCTGATTAGACAACCATCATTACTTTCTTTCTTTCTTGTCTACTTTCCATGAAGAATTTCTTTTCCTTGTCGATTATGTACTTGTTGGCTAGTGGATAGGGGCAGTCAACTGCAAAATGACTTGGTTGTATGCAATTCCAGCACAAGTCTTCCACTTTCTTCTCAGCTCTCTTGGGGGTTCACTCCTCTTTTTTTTAGAGGGAGTTGAATGAATTTTAGAGGATTCTAATTTGTTCCTCTTATAGTTCTTGTTAAAGAACTTGTTAAATCTCTTGACAATTAAGTCAATTTCCTCTTTGTCAATGATGTCCTTGGAATCAGTTGACTTTGATTCTCCAACTATTAACGTAACACAACCGTCTTTGGTGTAACTATCTCATCTTGCCTTTTCCTCTTGAGCTAGAATTCGTAAGCCTTAAAATCAGAGAATAACTCATGATTTGATATATTTTTTAAGTTCATAGAGTGCCTTAGAGCCATCACTTTGAATTACCACTCAGCTGGCAGTGCTCTCAAAATTTTCATACACATTTTCTTCTATGTTTATTCTTTGCCTGAAGCTGATAACTCATTTGTTATCTCTGTAAACCATGCATTCAACTGATATAATGACTATCAAGTCATCATTTGGAAATTTTCGAATTTTTGAACTGCAACTGTGAGCTTGTTTTCCTTTGTCTGCTCTGAACCTTCACAGATTAAGGTGAGCTTTTCCCAAATTTGTTTGGTTGTTCTGCAGGATTTGACTTTGTTAAACATTGATTTATCCAAAGTTTAGTATACTATGTCATTAGCCACATTATCTAAGGTGTGTCTCAATCTATCCTCTTTTGTCTATTCGCTCATAGGTTTATCAACCTCAGCATCTCTCTCAGCATAATCTCTTGCTGCTCTTATAGATATATTCACCTTGATGATTCTAATGGGTCCATCTTCGATGACAAACCACATTTCATCATGAACTGCAGAGAGATGTGCATGCATATGAATTTTCCAGTCATAAAATTCCTCAAAGGTAAACATGGGAATATGAGATATATTTGCTTCCATGATAATAACATAGATAAAATTTTAAGCAACTCAAGTGTTGATGTTTTTGGAAAATGAGATCTAGTTCAATACCCAGTGATGAAGGTTCTTTGAACCAACCGCTCTGATATCACTTGTAGGTCCCAAGAGGTGCAGAGTAATGTCTAGAAGGGGGTGGGGAGAGGTTGAATAGACTTTACCCAATTTTTTTCATTCTTTTAAAAAAATTAGAGTTTTCAAGAAAACAACTAAGTCTTTTAAGACATTTATGTTAAGCTTCAGCAGAAGATTTAACCACTCAATGGATTCTAAGAGAGCTGCTGATAGAGTTACTTCATAACAGTCACAACACACTTGAGAAGAAGTATTCACCACATAAAAAATATTTATATGTCATTAAACGAATAATTATTATTATAATCATATATTGAGTAATAATTATTATTAGTGATTAAATATGATCAAACTCATTTTAATTAATATATAATAGGCTATATATTATATATATATATATATATATACTACAGTGTAACAAATATTCGTATGAATATTCCATATACTATATTGTAATATATACTAGTATGGATATGTTTGATATAGTGTATCATATATTACTATATGTTATTTAACTCTTCATATACTAAAAAAATATATAAAAAATATTTTACACTATAGTTTATGTATACTAGTTTATTCTAATATATAGAATAATAAAATTCAATAAATAAAACATGGAGGGGAATAAATTAAATAAGTAATATAGTCAACATATAGTGAAGAATTATTCATAATGCTCACATCACAGTTGAAAATAAGTATTCACCATATAAAATAATTATGATTATAATTATATTTTGATAAATAATTATTATTGAGGGAGAGATAGAGAGAGCGATATACAAATTATATATTTAATTTGATGTGAGTAGAAAAAGATATGCAAGTAATTATTATTATCTTGAAAACATAAAAAGTTGATGATAATGGAGAGAGACTGTTAGAGAATGAAATCATGACGTTTCAATCAAATGACTTAAAGGTTGAATAATTATTCGTAAGTAAATGGATAATAATAATATTTACTAATTATAACCAATAAAATAATTACTCGATTCGTAGAACAAATACTAATATATAATAGTTATTGTCATGTGAAGAGAGAAACAATTGGAAGTATTTATTACAATCTTGGAACTAAAAAGTAGGTTGCAGTAGAGAGAAGTGTGGTAGAAGGGCAATGAAGTTATTTTATATTTACTTATTATTTTTAAATTTTATTTTTATTGTTATGTCCTATGATCATGGACATAATTTTTCCAAATAGCACAGTACCTTGTTAGTTGCGTTTAAATAAGTGGACAAATGACAAATATATTTTCTGGCAATGATCTTTCATTCAATAAGCTATAAATGATTCGAAGCTCATGATCAGTCGAACACTACAAAAAGTTTTGAGTTTCAAAACGAGCCTGAATTTGTTTAGCTCAAGCCTACTTCAAATTTATGTTGCATATTATGTCACGCTTGAGCCTGGCTTTAGAACAAATTTGTCAAGCTAAAGCTCGGTTTGCTAGAGCCAACTAAACAATGATACTTTTATTAGATTTTGAGAGCTAAATTCTATGATACTCTAGTTTCTATAGCATTCCAATCTTGTGGCTAAGTAAATGGACAATTCTTTTTATTGTTGAATAGATTGAGAAATATTTCATTTCTTTTAATTAAAAAGATACGCACACGCGACGCACTTAGTTATGAGCATGGTTTATATGTCTTTTTTAGAGGGTTTTTAATTGGATGGTTAAATAATTTGACTATTAGTTATTTATTTTCAATGTATAAATTTAAACGAATACCTAATTCATTAATGTATAACACGTGGAGATACTTTCTCGTCTGCCTGGCCTTGTTATACAAACACCATATCTTATCCGAGGAATATTTTTGAACTAATTGAGTATTATTTATTTATATATATACTAAAATATTAAGTTAAAAAATCGCGCCAAATTCACTATAGAATGATATTGGATGATACTTTCCTTTCAGCATGACCTAATTTTATACATTGTACACATTCAAGCTTTTTATGGACGTTTTGAATGATATTAGTATTACTTGGTCATATTTATTTATTTAATTTAAAGGAAAGCACATGATAAAATGGCGCGTGGTAATACTTTCTATCAACAAAGCCTTATTTTATTACATTACATCTTAGTTGACAGTTGAGTGTTGTTTAATTATATTTAACTAGTAAAGATCACGTGCATTGCACATGAAGTACTATATAGATTTGCTAATGTAATTAAACAAATTAGTAATATAATTTAGTATATTTAATTGCACTATAAATATTATTATTGTTATATAATGCAACTTGACTTGAAAGAAATCTACATGATTAATAACCTGTATTTTGTGAAACAAAGTGAAGACATCGTGGACCTAAAAACTTATACGAAAGTAAGGATTTAATTAAAAAATTTCATGTAAATTGTATCCAACAAATAAAATTTGTTTATAATTGGTGTGACGAACCCTCACATCGTATAATACATAACCATTTTAGTCATGTCAAAAGCTATTCAATAATTATATACATGATTTCTATTTCTTTCATTTTACCTTGTTATGCAGATTCATGGTAAACTTGCCTGACATTACTAACATATTGAATATATTAAAAATGATACCAGCAAGGGAAGAACCTCTGCGTTGCTGCTACTTATTGCCCTATGAGTGAAAATACTGAAGAAGAAGGATAAGATTGGTCTTGTGAATGCGCTTATTAAAAAGTGTTTATTTATCAAGCGTCAAGTTTACTGAAAATTGCATTTAAGATGATATCAAAAGGTTTAAATTGCAATAACCATGCACACATATTCGACACTTGACAAAAAATGGAATGTATATTATGTTGGCTTCAATATTAATTAATAATCAAAATGTACAAATAAATGCAACGTTATTCAAGCAATAATTAGTATAGAGAACGCAAATATATATATATATATATATATATATATAAATGTATATAAAGATGAGATCATGAGAGGAGGATTTTGAAGAAGTTAAAATTCACTTTGACAGTGTTTTAAGGAATAAAATATTATTATTCATATTAGCATATTAAATGAATGAGAAATAATAAATTCGAATAATAGAACAATAAATTAATGTTAAAAGATAAAAGTTTTATGGAGGAAATGTATGATTTTTTTTAGGTTTGTAATAGTAGGAGAGTTGAGTTCAAAAACCCAATTACTGTTATGATAAATTCAAATAGGTGACGAAGTAATTTAATGGATGATTTTAAATATTTATAATACCAAGTAAACATTGTTAGTAATCCTATATGCAAAATAAATATAATACAAGTAAAGAAACACTATCTTAACAACAATATGTAGTTTTCTGAATTTCCCTTGTAGCCTTATTCAATTAAAGATATAGAAGCATATGACTTTTTGGAATAACAAGTATAATTTTTCTCTCCGATTTTGTTTCCTAGTAAGTTGTAGTCTCACCCTTGGTAATATTATGTATTCTATTTAATTTAACATATAAACATTGTTATATATTCCATTTAACTTAACAGAAAATCTTAATCGACAACTCGTCCATAATTTGAGTTTATCAAACATTCATAGTTTACGGCTCCATATAGTCAACTTAGGGAATAACTGGAAAAGCAATCCACAATTCAATATCAACCCTAAGCACATATTTGAATAATTGATATCCTGTATTCCGTTTAGTGTGTCATCTTTTATCTTAATCGTATTAATACATGCCACGTATACATGGTGACATCATGTTTGTACACGTGATATTTACATAATTTAAAAGAGTATAAAATGAAACACTGAAAAAAATAGAGGATTTCAATTGCATATTTGAACTCAATTTCATTTCAACGGAATTGTTGGATCGTAATAAGCCATAACAAGCAAACTACAATGCACTTTTGTTTTTGGAATAATTAAAAATCATACATCTTCGTCACTCAACGGGTCGTCACTAGACGAGTCACGGATATACCTTGTAAAACTCCTACCAATGCCTCGAGTCAGTTGTGATGGTGGAATCTTCTCCTCAATAACATGGAAGATATTCACATCTAGCGTGCAAGTGTCGTGCGTTCCACTTGCAAGGTCAAACACACCCACATCGAATTTTTCGAGAAAGTTCTCTAGCACAAACTTTTTCCAACCACCACTAAGTCCACCACCATTACCTTTATATAGACATTTAGCTACCCATGTCTTGTCATGGACTCGTAGTTCTACTTCTTGACTTCTCTTAGAAGATGGACCCTCGCGCATTCAGCAAGGATTGCCTAAAATAGTCAAGCCAAAGTGATGATAAAATCACTAAAAAATAGTGTAAAAATAGTAATTTAATTATGTAGCAAATTAATTATGTTTTAGTATATTATATATCGACAAAATCTAAATTTCATAAATAAAGCTGATAATCTTGTTAAATTCTGTGCCCTAGTCCTATTTTTGGTATATTTTAATTTGCTTTATCTATATTTTAATTGATCCTTATTGTCGTTTATACTTTTGATTGACTATTTTACCGCGTCATTTTGACGGGTAATTATTAATAATATATACATTTTGTATTTTAGTTCATTTTATTTAATTACTTGTGATCATGATCTTTATTAACTCTATTCCTCATTTATGATGTAAAATTAATGTTTTTGAAATTCAAAATAATAAAAAAATAAAAAAAAAACCTTAGGAATGAAAAGAAATGGACAGAAATCTACCCGATTTTAGTCAATCGCATTATTATATAAGAAAGTGGTCCCCCATAATTGTCTAATCTTAAACTGCATATATTTAAGGGATTACAAAAGCACCCCTGAAATTCGGCTAATTACAAAAAAACTAAGAAATATTTTAAAATTACAAAAATAGCGTCAAGTTTGATTATGTCTTCAATTTATGGGGTAACTATAATATTCTCGAGGGAACTTCATCTATAAATACCCCCTTTTTCCTCCATTACCCACTTTTGCATCTATTACTCGACCACATCATGTTTCATTGCATTCGAGCTCAGAGGATTTGGAAGATAGCCCCTGTCAGTTGGGATGGTGTGTATCATCCAACTTTATCATTTAAAGAGTGGTGGTACTCCATTTGCTCTCTTCCTTGGGACCCTGCGTTTGTTGACCGTGTTAACCTATCTTGTTACCTATTATGGTGGATGTGGAAGACAAGGAATGTATGGCAATTCCAGAATCAGAAAATCTGATTGATCATTATTACTATTACTATTTTTGTATTTATTATTCACCTTAGAATTTTAAGAGACTATTTATTTTAGAGACTTTTACCTTATAGAATTAAGATTTTGATTTAGATTAAGTGATCATGAGACTTACAAGTGATCAAGGAAATCACTAATTATTTTGGAGATTGATATATTTCATCTATTATCATCAAATTTGGGACAAAAAAAATATATGAAATTACCATAATACCCTTGAAGTGGACGACCAACATGGATATTTTTGGAATAAAAATATCATCCAACTCTTGTACACCTACACCATATATTAGTCATCTTGTGTATAATTATACTATTAATTCAAACATTATACACATTATCTTATACATCAATTTTATATCATTAAATTCCCCAACATATTCTATTCTTCCCAACATTCTTCTTATTCCTCTCAACATTCCATTTTGACCCATACATTGTCTCACCTTTTGTCTCCATGCAAGAAACCAAATTCAAGACTTGATCAAATTTTCTCTTTCCCCCTCTTCATGTTGGACGGCCATATGGCCTAAATGACCAAAAATTTGGTTCATTTTCACCAACAACTCTCTCTCTCTCTCTTGTTAACAATCCTCCAACTCTTTTCTACCTTTCTTCCTCTTCTTTCTTATACACTTAGAAAATTTGAAGACTTCTTTCTTTCTTTATCGAAAAATTCGAACCAAACCTATACTACAAGGTAAGAAATTTCATCTCCAATCCATTGCAAGGAAAGCCGGGTCAAGAGTGTGCACATTGCCAGAAACTGGGACACACTGCTAACAACTATTGGCGTAAACAAGGAAGGTGTTTGCGCTGTGGTAGTAATCAAGACACCGCAAGATTGCCCGGCACGATGACCGAACTAAACAAACGCAACCGCAGAAGCCGGGAAATGGCCAGGGTAATCGGGCAAGGATGCCCGCTTGAGCATTTGCACTAGCCGGACAGGAGACTCCGGAGGCAACAAATGTGGTGGAAGGTACGCTTCTAGTATCTAACCACTACGCTAAAATACTTGTTCGACCCTGGATCAACGCATTCATTTGTTGCACCGCATTTTGTACACAAACCGCATGCATGCATGGAACATATGCCTATATGTTTAGAAGTGTCAACTTCTATGGGTGCAAGTCGGATAATGTATATTATCTATAATGCATGCGAAGTTAAGATTCTTTGAGATAAATTTTCTGCGCGATTTGATCTTATTACCTATATCCGAATACGACGTGATATTGGGAATGAATCATTATCTGCACACCATGCACAAATGGACTGCCATAACAAGTCCATTAAGCTATGTGAACCCGAAAAACCGAAGTGGAGATTTCGGAAGGGCACGAGTTAAGATTGCCCCAATCATTTCAAAGAATGAAAGCGAGAAGGGCGATCACTAGAGGGGCTCGGGGTACTTGGCGTTTGTAATTAGCAAACCCAAGGTTGAGACACAAATCAACCAAGTACTGTAGTATCGTAATACGGATGTATTTCCACAAGAACTCACCACCTGTCCCTCCGGATAGGGAAGTCGAGTTCACCATCGAGGTGTTGCCGGGGGCTGCCCGATTTCCGAACACCGTATAGAATGGATCCTCTTATGTTACAAGAGTTGAAAACGCAATAACAAAAACTGATGGATGTGGGATTTATCCGACCGAGTACGT
The DNA here is from genome assembly GCA_016081115.2 of Rehmannia glutinosa. NCBI lineage: Eukaryota > Viridiplantae > Streptophyta > Magnoliopsida > Lamiales > Orobanchaceae > Rehmannia > Rehmannia glutinosa. The sequence goes on from CM071926.1 coordinate 95,048,734, forward strand.
CTCTGTGGGGAGCACCTATGCTGTTCGTCAAAAAGAAGGATGGCACATTAAGACTATGTATAGATTATTGTGGACTTAATAGTGTGACCATCAAGAACAAATATCCCCTCCCGAGGATAGACGAACTATTTGATCAACTTCAAGGAGCAACGGTGTACTCGAAGTTTGACTTACATCAAGGATATTATCAACTGAAGATCCGCGAAGGAGACATTCCCAAAACTGCATTTCAAACTCGATATGGACACTACGAGTTTGTAGTGATGCCTTTCGGTCTGACGAATGCACCAGCAGCATTTATGGACCTGATGCATCGAGTCTTCCAACCTTATTTGGATCAATTTGTAGTGATATTCATTGATGACATACTCGTATACTCTAAGTCTAGAGAAGAGCACGAACGTCATCTGAAAATTGTTTTAGAGACACTACGAGAGCATAAGTTGTATGCCAAATTCAGCAAGTGCGAATTTTAGCTTAGTGAAGTCGCGTTCTTGGGACACATAGTATCCGTCATCCTTTGGGATTGCGGCGGATCCTTCAAGATGCAGACAGTGGTTGAATGGAAACAACCCGAGTCCAGAATTTGAAATCAAGAGTTTCCTAGGACTAGCCGGATATTATCGAAGATTTATCCAGGATTTTTCCAAGATAGCCGGACCACTCACTCGACTAACCCGAGAAGCAAGTCAAGTTTAAGTGGAATGACAAGTGCGAGGCGAGTTTCAAGAGTCAAGAAACGACTTACTACGGCTCCGAGTCTTAGCCCTTCCAAAGGGAACAAAAAACCTTGTCGTCTACAAAGTGATGCATCAAAAGAAGGACTAGGAGCAAAGTGCTCATGCAAGAAGGAAAAGTTATCGCTTATGCATCACGAAAGCTCAAGCCGTATGAGGCCAATTATCCAACGCATGACTTGGAATTGGCGGCAATAGTGTTCGCATTGAAGAAATGGAGACACTATCTCTACGAGCAACATTCACGGTTTTCACGGACCATAAGAGCTTGAAGTACCTATTCTCCCGAAAGACCTCAATGCGAGGCAACGGAGATGGATGGAGTTGATTGAGGACTATCACTTTGATATTCAATACCATCCCGGGAAAGCTAACGCCGTCGTAGCGGGGCTCTAAGAAGAAAGGCGAGCTTAGCCGGACTTATGATTCGAGAGTGGGAATCATTAGAAGAGGCTGAGCAATTGGAATCGACGAGAACCAATACTCGATTTCATGTGCTAACATTTCGGTTACACCCGATCTGCTGAAAGAGATCAAAGAAACACAAGAGAGAGATACACATCTTCAAAAACTGAAGGAGAAGATACTTAAAGGAGAAAGATCAGAATTCTCGGTACCTGAAGATGGAGTTATCAGATTCCAGAATCAAGTGTGTGTACCGAATGACGAGCAGATTAGGAATAGAATCCTAGTAGAGGCACACCGTTCAAAATACACTATACATCCTGGAGGGAACAAGATGTATAAGGATTTGAAACGGAGTTATTGGTGGGTAAACATGAAGAACCAGGTAGCAGAATTCGTTGCGAGATGTTTGACTTGTCAACGAGTAAAAGCAGAACACCAATGACCATTTGGTTTACTACAACACTTTTTACCCATCAAGAAAACTGATAGCTTGCAGAAACTTGCACAGATTTATATCCGAGAAATCATTCGACTGCATGGAGTACCAGTCGATATCGTGTCCGACAGAGACCCGAGGTTTGTCTCCAGATTTTGGAAGTGCTTGCACAAGGAATTGCGTACCTCGCTAAGTTTCAGCACATCAACACATCCACAAACCGATGGACAGTCTGAGTGAACAATTCAAACCCTTGAAGATATGTTGCGAGCCTGCACCTTGGATTTTCAAGGAAGTTGGGATTCACACTTACCATTAGCCGTGTTCGCCTACAATAACAGTTATCAAGCCACGCTTGGGATGGCACCCTACGAGGCATTGTATGGGCGAAAATGTAGATCCCCACTACACTGGGAGATTGATGAACAATGGAGCGGATTCGCACAGCTCAGAGCCGCCAAAAGAGTTACGCGGACAAGAGAAGAAAGGATTTGGAATTTGAAGTCGGAGAGGAAGTATTTCTCAGACTCTCACCACGGAAAGGATTGATCAATCCAAAGAAAGGAGGCAAGTTGAGTCCGAGATAAGTTGGACCTTACAAGATTTTACAGAGGATCGGGAAGTTAGCCTACAGACTCGAGTTGCGTAAGAGAGAAATCCCGATGGTTAAAGTGGTGTGGCAGAACCACAACCGAGACGAAGACGCAACGTGGGAGATAGAAGAAGACATGAGGAATCAATATCCAGAACTATTCTGAAGAGAATTTGGGGACCAAATTCTTTTAAGGAGGGGAGGATGTGAAGCCCCAATTTTTCCGAGCTATTAATTGATCCTTATTGTCGTTTATACTTTTGATCGACTATTTTAACGCGTCATTTTGACGGGTAATTATTAATAATATATACATTTTGTATTTTAGTTCATTTTATTTAATTACTTGTGATCATTATCTTTATTAACTCTATTCCTCATTTATGATCACTTGATTGATCATTATTACTATTACTATTTTTGTATTTATTAGTCACCATAGAGTTTTAAGAGACTATTTATTTTAGAGACTTTTACCTTATAGAATTAAAATTTTGATTTAGATTAAGTGATCATGAGACTTACAAGTGATCAAGGAAATCACTAATTATTTTGGAGATTGATATATTTCATCTATTATCATCAAATTTGGGACAAAAAAAAAATATATGGAATTACCATAATACCTTTGAAGTGGACGGCCAACATGGATATTTTTGGAATAAAAATATCATCCAACTCTTGTACACCTACACCATATATTAGTCATCTTGTGTATAATTATACCATTAATTCAAACATTATACACATTATCTTATACATCAATTTTATATCATTAAATTCCCCAACATATTCTATTCTTCCCAACATTCTTCTTATTCCTCTCCACATTCCATTTTGACCCATACCTTGTCTCACCTTTTGTCTCCATGCAAGAAACCAAATTCAAGACTTGATCAAATTTTCTCTTTCCCCCTCTCCATGTTGGACGGCCATATGGCCTAAATGACCAAAAATTTGGTTCATTTTCACCAACAACTCTCTCTCTCTCTTGTTAACAATCCTCCAACTCTTTTCTACCTTTCTCCCTCTTCTTTCTTATACACTTAGAAAATTTCAAGACTTCTTTCTTTCTTCATCGAAAAATTCGAATCAAACCTATACTAGACCCCTTCTTCCCTACTCTTTCCATTTTTTTCAAATTTTAACACCCCTTTTTCATTTTTGAGAAATAGGGGCTGACCTTAGGTGATTTTGGAGTTGAGCCAAAATTTCCAATTTTCAAGCTTCAACTAGTCTCCAAACACCTACTACACAAGGTAAAGTGTAGTCCTTCTCCTTTCCTTATTTCCTTCTTTTTATCCTAAATTTTTCTCTCATTTTTCTAACTTCAAATTTTTGATATTTTTTGACTTAGGGGCTGACCTAATAAGCCTCATTTAAAATTTGTGAAATTATCCTTTTATTTCACAATTTCCAATTTTAAGGTGGGTGGAAAAATATTTTCCAACTTTTAGGTGTTTTGATTAAATGCATGTAGAAAATTTGATCATGAGCCTTGAGATATATATAATCTATGTATTGCATGTCAATTTTATGTATCAAGTCATGAAAATTCTCAAAAGTTGCTCAAAATTACTATTTATTGAATTTTAGGTGCATGCATGTACACTTTAATGTTCTATTTGATGAATTCTTGTATGTATTGGACATGCATGTGTATGATCTTTAAAATCTATGTTTTGGAGGCCTTATAACCTAGAAAAGTCGAGCATGATTGATTAAATTTCAATTTTGGACTTAAAAATGTAAAAATGGAAAGTTGGTGGACTAAATTGCAAGAAAATGAAAGTTAAAGGACCCCTCTGCAAATTTCGAAATTTGGGACTGTACTCAGGTTCAAAAATGACTTTTGGACATTTGAATAAAGTTTTAAGAGTTTTAAGATAAATAAAATCAACCTTTAAAAGCCCAAGGACTAGATTGTAAAATTTTGAAAGTTTAAGGGCTACTTTGCAAATTTTGAAACTGTACCAGGACATAATTTTAAAATTTGAAATTTTTACTCTTAAGGTACTGGAAATGACATATTTTAAATGTATTCCAAAAATCCAAGTGTTTAGGGCTTGGAAAGTAATTTTCTAAAATTGAGGGACTAAAGTGTAAAATACTAAACTTGAGGACCCAAATGAAATTTCCAGGACTTATGCATCCCATGCACCTGGAAATACTAACTTAACTATAACTTAATTTTATTTCGGACCCAAGGTTCAAATTTCATAACAATTGGACCCCTAAAAGCCTTAAAGGCAATTATTTCAAAATGGGACAAAAATGATATTTTTAAAGGTTAAATGACCTACACATATTTCTTTTGAAAACTACTTTTGTCCCAATATCCTACTAACCTTAGTGACATTTTCCAACTAGAATCACATTAAAATCCCTTCCGGTTTGTGAGTTCCGAATTTTTAAAACTTAAGGTCCGAATTGGCAATTTTTACAAATTTGGGGCCAATGTGAGAATTTTACAAAATATCGACTTCAAAATTTTAAAAACCTGAATCTCTGGACAATTTGGAGAATTTAGGAACTGACCTCTTAATTTTTCAAGGTCGGGTTATTTATTTATTCAATTTTTAACCCCAAAACTGTTGGTTTTTACAAAACGGGGCTAGATTACAATTTGTCTTTTATAAAGGACCTAACTCAAATTATTTTCTCTTTTACTAAAATAGCCCTGGACCCTCTGACTTGGAGATTTAATTAAAGTATTTTACCTTCCCAAAAAACCCTTGACTTATCGGATCAATTTGACCGATTAATACCCGATCGCGGAGCGACTTCATCGCCTTGCGATTTTGAATCTATAACGGGACTTATGTTCCACCAAATCTTTGAAGATATCGAAGATTGCTTATCCTTCCGATGATCATCTTCATCCAAATACTCCACCAACGCCATAATCACCACTCGCTTTTCAAAAATTTTCCTAAAATCGCTTCCCCTGAATCAATAATACTCATTGCCTGGTTGACTACCCGTACTTGTAATTAATTTCTGCTGAGTCAACTTGGTGTGTCGAGCTCACAACTCGGAATGGATACGTCGGGGATGGAAGGGCGGCAGCTCTGCGCTATTCGACTCTTCCAGGCCCCATCGTCCCTAATCCCGCAACTAAGGGACGGAGTTTGTCCAAGGGAAGCGGGTCGTAGTCTTGAGGTATAATCATGATTATGACAGATCCGAGTCTTGCAAGCTCCATTGTGGATTTTGTCTTTGCCCTACGGAGCGATAAGGTGCGGTCTTGGACCATCTTGACCGGGAGTTACAAGGAAGAACGAAGGAATCGTTGTTCGATCCACACGATTCCGTAGTTATCGGCCCGCTTTGGTTGGCGTTACATTTGCACGCAACCGCTACCTTTTTTGCATTGGTTGGCGCTACAAATCCATACTAACTGTTTTCTCACATTAACTATATATCGCCACACTTGCACACGATCACCCCATCCATCGAGATTTTTGTCTCATCCCCACCTATTTTCTAACCTTAGATGAGGACTTCGTTGAAGAAGGTTTGAACCGCCCCGGATTGAGCCCTTGTACTCCGCTTTTGGATTTACTACTTCTTGTCGTTATTGATGAACTCATTTCTTTTGGGCCGTCTTGTTGGACTATTTTATTTTTTTTTTCCTTTCGACTAGTTTGTAATCAAGGGGGCGTAGGACCCTTTGACTTTAAGTTGTTATCGTTGGTGGATTTTCGGGGGATGTAATTTGGATTATGGATTGTGGACTGTAAGTTGTATTTGTACTTGTTATTTATTTCATTTGCTATTTAGACTACTGTTTCATTGGGTTCTCGTTGATATTTGTCTAGATGTTTGGTTATTGTATTTAAGTTGTGGATCGTCGTCGCGTTCCGCTTGGGGCGTGACGATTAGAGTGGTATCGAGCTCGGCTAGTAAGATGGAAACTTACACCGAGCGACCCAGATAGACCCTCTGTCTCTGTTTTGGGTAGTCGCTACTTGACCAAATAAGTGTGAAATCGATTTCAAATTGGCGTAGAACCGTCTTATTGATGTTTAAACTAAGTTAGAACGCATATTTGGAGATTCCATAGTCATACTTGTCTTTACTTAGTTGATTCTTGACTTTCCTTATTCATTATTTCCTTATTCTCTTCTTATCTTTCCTTTACCTTTGACTAATCCGCCTTAGTTTGTCATGTTACTTTCCTGCGATATAACTTGCTTTGCGCGAATAATTATTGTATTCATTTACTCGTGAATCGCAACTAACACTTCAAGATACAAAATGGCCGAACATCGAGGGCGTGGGAGACCTCGTCGCGTTCCACGAGGGGATGATGACGTACCCAGGGGACCGGGTACCCTATCCTCGAATTACCACCGCCTCCTCCACCGCTGCGGAGACAATTTGACCGCACAAGCCTTACAAAGAATACTAGTTTTCATGAGGCAACAGGCGAGCCTCAACCCCGTGCTCCCGAACCCGCCAGAGAGGTAAACGATCGCACGTTGGAGCGATTTCGTGGTTTGACCCACCAGCCTTCTTGGGAGAGCCGGACGATTTGAAGGCGGAAGAATGGGTAGAGAAGTTGGAGAATATCTTCAATGCTCTCAATACTCGGGACGAAGCAAAGTCACACTCGCCGTATTTCGTCTTGAATTGGCTGCTAGAGACTGGTGGAGGGCAGTTGAAAGGAGATGGGAGCAGGATGGGTAGGTAGTCGAACATGGGGAAATTTCTTGGCCGAGTTCATGAAATGTATATTCCACAGGTTGTGAAAGAAGCACGCCGAGATGAATTCCACATGCAGTTGAGGCAAGGAATCGATCGTAGCTCGATCTGACGTCCGAATTTCACCGATTGTCCAAGTATGCTCACTGGGGACAATCGATCAAGAGGATAAGCTTTACAAGTTCACTCGAGGATTGAAATTGGAACTTGAAACAATCATGGATCGTTGAATCGACAACCTACTCGATCATGCAGTAAAGGTAGCTCTCCGCATTGAGTCGGGATCGAACCGTATTGATTGGGCATTTAGCGAATAGGCCATCGAACAGCAGTCTTAAGAGACAGCCATCTAAACCGCCGCTAAATTTGAAAAGGACCGATTAATAAGGCAGATAAGGAAAGGGACCAAGATAAGGAAAGCCGGGTCAATTGTGTGCACATTGCCGGCAAACCGACATATCTTGCGCGAATGATCACAAGGCGTAAACAAAGAAGGTGTTTGCTTTTGTGGTAGTAATCGATCACCAAAAGATTGCCAAGTACGAGGACCAAACCAGGCGATGCGACCCACGAAACCGAAATGGCCAGGGTAATCGGGCAAGGATGCCCGCTCGGGCATTTGCACTAGCCGGACAGAGGCTCCGAGGAAACAGATGTGGTGGAAGGTACACTTCTAGTATCTAACCACTACGCTAAAATATTGTTCGACCCGGATCAACGCATTCATTTGTTGCACCGTATTTTGTACACAAACCGCATGCATGCATGGAACATATGCCTATATGTCTAGAAGTGTCAACTCCTATGGGGCAAGTCGGATAACATATATTATCTATAATGCATGTGAAGTTAAGATTGCTTTGATAAACTTTCATGCCGATTTAATCCTATACCTATATCCGAATACGACGTGATTTTGGGAATGAATCGTTATCGCACACCATGCACAAATGGACTGCCACAACAAGTCCATTAAGCTATGTGAACCCTAAAACCCGAAGTGGAAATTTCGGGAAGGGCATGAGTTAAGATTGCCCCAATCATTTCAAAGAATGAAAGCGAGGAAGGCAATCACTAGAGGGGCTCGAGGGTACTTGGCATTTGTAATTAACAAACCCAAGGTTGAGGCACAAATCAACCAAGTACCTATAGTATCAGAATATACGGATGTATTTCCACAAGAACTCACCACTATTCCTCCAGATAGGGAAGTCGAGTTCACCATCGAGGTGTTGCCAGGGACTGCCCCGATTGCCAGAACACCGTATAGAATGGCTCCTCTTGAGTTACAAGAGTTGAAAACGCAATTACAGAAACTGATGGATGTGGGATTTATCCGACCGAGTACGTCTCCGTGGGGAGCACCTGTGCTGTTCGTCAAAAAGAAGGATGGCACATTAAGACTATGTATAGATTATCGTGGTCTTAATAGCGTGACCATCAAGAACAAATATCCCCTCCCGAGGATATACGAACTATTTGATCAACTTCAAGGAGCGACGGTGTACTCAAGTCCGACTTACATCAAGGATATTATCAATCAAGATCCGCGGAGGAGACATTTCCAAAATCGCATTTCAAACCCGATATGGACACTACGAGTTTGTAGTAATGCCTTTCGGTCCTAAATGCACCAACAACATTTATGGACCTGATGCATCGAGTCTTCCAACCTTATTTGGATCAATTTGTAGTGATATTCATTGATGACATACTCGTATACTCTAAGTCTAGAGAAGAGCAGAACGCTCATCCTGAAAATCATTTTAGAGTCACTACGGGAGCATAAGTTGTATGCCAAATTCAGCAAGTGCAAATTTTAGCTTAGTGAAGTCGCGTTCTTGGGACACATAGTATCCGTAAGACGGGATTACAGTGGATCCTTCAAGGTGCGAGACAGTGGTTGAATGGAAACAACCCGAGTCGAACGAAAAATCGGGAGTTTCTAGACTAGTGGATATTATCGAAAATTTATCCAGGATTTCTCCAAGATAGCCGACCACTCACTCGACTAACCCGAGAAGCAAGTCAAGTTTGAGTGGAATGACAAGTGCGAGGCGCGAGTTTCAAGAGCTGAAGAAATGACTTACTACGGCTCGATCTTAGCCCTTCCAAAGGAACAAAACCTTGTCGTCTACAAAGTGATGCATCAAAAGAAGGACTAGGAGCAGTGCTCATGCAAGAAGGAAAAGTTATCGCTTATGCATCACGAAAGCTCAAGCCGTATGAGGCCAATTATCCAACGCATGACTTGGAATTGGCAGCAATAGTGTTCGCATTGAAGAAATGGAGACACTATCTCTACGGAGCAACATTCACGGTTTTCACGGACCATAAGAGCTTGAAGTACCTATTCTCCCAGAAAGACCTCAATCTGAGGCAACGGAGATGGATGGAGTTGATTGAGGACTATCACTTTGATATTCAATACCATCCCGGGAAAGCTAACGTCGTAGCAGACGCTCTAAGAAGAAAGGCGAGCTTAGCCAGACTTATGATTCGAGAGTGGGAATCATTAGAAGAGCTGAGCAATTGGAATCTGACGAGAACCAATACTCAGATTTCATGTGCTAACATTTCGGTTACACCCGATCTGCTGAAAGAGATCAAAGAAACACAAGAGAGAGATACACATCTTCAAAAACTCGAAGGAGAAGATACTTAAAGGAGAAAGATCGTAATTTCTCGGTGCACCAAGATGGAGTTATCGATTCGAGAATCAAGTGTGTGTACCGAATGACGAGCGATTAGGAATAGAATCCTAGCAGAGGCACACCGTTCAAAATACACTATACATCCTGGGGGAACAAGATGTATAAGGATTTGAAAAGGAGTTATTGGTGGGTAAACATGAAGAACCAGGTAGCGAGTTCGTTGCGAGATGTTTAACTTGTCAACGAGTAAAAGCGAAACACCAACGACCATCCGGTTTACTACAACCGTTGAGAATTCCCATCAATGGAAATGGGAACACATAACAATGGACTTCGTGACGGATCTACCAAAGACCAGAGAGGCCATGATGCTTTATTTGGGTAGTGGTAGACCGACTCACGAAATCGCACACTTTTTACCCATCAAGAAAACCGATAGCTTGCGAAACTTGCAAACCCTTGATTTATATTCGAGAGATCATTCGACGCACGGAGTACCAAGAGACATAGTATCGACAGAGACCCGAGATTTGTCTCTAGATTCTGGAAGTGCTTGCACGAGGAATGGGTACCTCGCTAAGTTTCAAAGACAAGAAGACATCCACAAACCGATGGACAATGGGCGAGCGAACGATTCAAACCCTTGAAGATATGTTGCGAGCCTGCACATTTGAAGGTTTCCAAGGAAGTTGGGATTCACACTTACCATTAGCCGAGTTCGCCTACAATAACAGCTTATCGTGCCACGATTGGGATGGCACCCTACGAGGCATTATATGGGCGAAAATGTAGATCCCCGCTACACGGGAGATTGATGACCAATGGACTGGACGAAAGAGAAACGAAAGTCGCCCGATTCCAAAGGTCGACTTAGTTCGGAGGCCATGGAGAAGGTCAAGTCCAAACTATCAAAGAGCGGATTCCAAATTCTTTTGGAGCCGCCAAAAGAGTTACGCGTTTATACAAGAGAAGAAAGGATTTGGAATTTGAAGTCGGAGATGAAGTATTTCTCAGACTCTCACCACGGAAAGGATTGATCAATCATGATCTTTATTAATTTTATTTTGCATTTATGATCACTTGGTTGATCATTATTACTATTTTTGTATTTATTAGTCACCTTAGAATTTTAAGAGACTATTTATTTTAGAGACTTTTACCTTATAGAATTAAGATTTTGATTTAGATTAAGTGATCATGAGACTTATAAGTGATCAAGGAAATCACTAATTATTTTGGAGATTGATACATTTCATCTATTATCACCAAATTTGGGACAAAAAAATATGGAATTACCAATATGCCCTTATAGTGGACGGCCAACATGGGATTTTTTGGAGTAGAAATATCATCCAACTTTGTACACTTACACCTTATATTAGTCATCTTGTGTATAATTACACCATTAATTCCAACATTATACACATCATCTTATACTACAATTTTATATCATTAAATTCCCCAACATATTCTATTCCTCCCAACATTCTCCTTATTCCTATCAATATTCCATTCTTCATTTTGACCCATACATTTGACTACCAAGTTGTCTCCATGCAAGAGACCAAGTTCAAGACTTGAAAAATCAAAAAAAAAAAATCCCTCTTGCTCTCTTTGTGTAGCACACGGCCATATGGCCAATCTTGCAAGAAATTGATTTAATTTCTTAAACACAAATTTCTTGCAAGTTCTCTCCTTCTCTCTAAAATTCCTACTACCTCTCTCTACCTATCCTTCTCTTTTCTTCTTCTTCTTCTTTCTTAAACACTTAACAAAATTTCAAGAATTCTTCTCCTATCACTTACAAAAAAATTCAAACCAAACTTATACTACAAGGTAAGAAATTTCATCTTCAATCCATTTTTGATATCACCTAGTTCATCTCTTTCACCTTCTTAACTTAAGCTTTGAATTTTAATTTTGGAGGTACATTTAGAAGACTTTGAAGACTAGAGCTTGACATCATCTTGAAGAAGGACTTCAAGACTTGAAGAAGAACTAGTAGAGAATATGGACTACAAGGTAAGAATTGGACACTAGAACCCTTCTTTCCTCTTCTTTTTATTTTTTTTCAAATCTTGACACCCCTTTTTCATTTTTGAGAAATAGGGGCTGACCTTAGGTGATTTTGGAGTTGAACAAAAAATTTCCAATTTTTAAGCTTCAACTAGTCTCCAAACACCTACTACACAAGGTAAAGTGTAGTCCTCCTCATTTCCTTATCTCCTTCTTTTTCTCCTTAATTTTTCTCTCATTTTTCTAACTTCAAATTTTTGATATTTTTGACTTAGGGCTGACCTAAGAAGCCTCATCCAAAAATTGTGAAATTTATCCTTTTATTTCACAATTTCCAATTTTAAGGTGGGTGGAAAAATATTTTCCAACTATTAGGTGTTTTTATTAAAATGCATGTAGAAAACTTGATCATGAGCCTTGAGATATATATAATCTATGTATTGCATGTCAAATTTATGTATCAAGTCATGAAAATTCTCAAGAGTTGCTCAAAATTACTATTTATTGAATTTTAGGTGCATGCATGTGCAATTTAATGTTTTATTTGATGAATTCTTGTATGTATTGGACATGCATGTGTATGATCTTTAAATCTATGTTTTGGATGACTTATAACCTGGAAAAGTCGAGCATAATTGATTAAATTTCAATTTTGGACTTAAAATGTAAAAATGGAAAGTTGGTGGACTAAATTGCAAGAAAATAAAAGTTGAAGGACCCCTCTGCAAATTTCGATTTTGGGACTGTTCTCAGGTTCAAAAATGACTTTTGGACATTTTAATAAAGTTTTAGGAGTTTTAAGATAAATAAAATCAACCTTTAAAAGCCCAAGGACTAGATTGTAAAATTTTGAAAGTTTAAGGGCTACTTTGCAATTTTTAAAACTGCACCAGACCTAAACTTTAAAATTTGAGGACCCATGTGTAAAATACTAAAATTGTTAAAAATCCAAGTGTTTGGGCTTGGAAAGTAATTTTACTAAAATTGAGGGACTAATGTGTAAAATACTAAACTTGAGGACCCAAATGAAATTTCCAGGACTTATGCATCCCATGCACCTGAAATACTAACTTAACTATAACCTAATTATATTTTGGACCCAAGGTTCAAATTTCATAACAATTGGACCCCTAAAAGCCTTAAAGGCAATTATTTCAAAATGGGACAAAAATGATATTTTCAAAGGTTAAAGAACCTACACTTATTTCTTTTAAAAACTACTTTTGTCCTAATATCCTACTAACCTTAGTGACATTTTCCAACTAGAATCACATTAAAAGCCCCTCCGGTTTGTGAGTTCCGATTATTTTAAAACTTAAGGTCCGAATTGGCAATTTTTACAAATTTGGGGCCAATGTGAGAATTTTATAAAATATCGACCTCAAAATTTTAAAAACCTGAATCTCTGGAATTTAGAGAATTTAGGAACTGACCTCATAATTTTTCAAGGTCGGGATATTTATTTATTCAATTTTTAACCCCAAAAGTGTTGGTTTTTACAAAATGGGGATAAATTACAATTTTTCTTTTATAAAGGACCTAACTAAAATTATTTTCTCTTTTACTAAAATAGCCCTGGACCCTCTGACTTGGAGATTTAATTAAAGTATTTTACCTTCCCAAAAAACCTTGACTTATCGGATCAATTTGACCGATTAATACCCGATCGCGGAGCGACTTCATCGCCTTGCGATTTTGAATCTATAACGGGACTTATGTTCCACCAAATCTTTGAAGATATCGAAGATTGCTTATCCTTCCGATGATCATCTTCATCCAAAAACTCCACCAACGCCAAAATTGCCCTCGCGTTATTTCAAAAAATTCTGAATCGCTTTCCTTGAATCAATAATACTCATTGCCTGGTTGATCAGCCAATTGTATTTACTTTCTGCTGAGTCAACTTGGTGTGTCGAGCTCACGACTCGGAATGGATACGTCGGGGATGGAACCGGCAGCTCGGCTGCTATTCCACTCTTCCAGATAAGGTATACAAACTCAAGAAAGCTTTGTATGGATTGAAAACAGGCACCCGAGCATGGTATGATACCTTGTCACAATTCCTAACGAGAATGGATTCACAAAAGGAAAAGTAGATAGAACACTTTTCGAATTCAAGACAAAAAGAGTATCTTTGCTTGTTCAAATATATGTGGATGACATCATTTTTGGATCCACAAACAAAGAGTTGTGTGAAAAATTTTCAAACCTCATGCAAAGTAAATTTGAAAAAATGAGCATGATGGGAGAGCTAACATTCTTCCTTGACTCCAAGTGAAACAACGAAGGATGGAACCTTCATAAGTCAAACAAAATACACCGGAGATTTAATGAAGAAATTTGGTATGGAGGAGAAGTCTTCCGTAAAAAAATACCAATGAATACATCACCAAAATGGACATGGATGCAGATGGCAAGCCTGTAGATCAAACAAGATACAAAGCACTTATTGGATCATTGCTCTATCTCACAAAGAAGCGTGCCAAACATCACCTTTCTTTGTAGGTGTATGTGCGAGATTCCAATCTGCTCCAAAAGAGAGTCATATGACAAAGAAAAAAAATCCCGAGATACTTGAAAGGAAGCCAAGAAGTTGGCTTATGGTATCCAAAGGAAGGTGGATTCAAGCTAATTGGCTATTCGACTCGACTATGCTCGATCAGAGTTGACAGAAAAAGCACCTCGGGCACATGTCAAATGCTAGGAAACAGGTGATTTCCTGGTTTAGCAAGAAGCAAAATTCAATAGCCACCTCTACTGGTGAAAGCGAGAATACATAGGCTGGGCAAGTTGTTGTGCCAAGTCCTATGGATGAGACAAAGAATGAGAGACTATGAAGTTGAGAAAAAGAAATTCCAATCATGTGTGATAACACAAGTGCAATTGCAATTACTCAAAATCTGTGTTGCACTCAAGAACAAAGCATATCGATGTCGATATCACTTCATAAGAGATCATGTTGAAAAGAAGGACATCATCTTTGAGTATATCTCAACTGATAAACAATTGGTGACATCTTCACAAAACCATTATGTGAGTCAAGATTTGAAGAACTCAAGCATGAGTTAGGGTTAATTGAGCTGAGTGACACTCGGAAAGAATCAAAGAAAAGAAATGGAACACAAAAAGGGAAAAAGAGTTGAACTCACAAATCATTAAGTAAATCACCGTATCGGAAAGATAGCTATACCAAGTCACCGACAATTTGAGTCACAAAGAGGATCGTGAGAAGAAGAGAGCTAAACCAAATGAGGGCAAAAGTCAATCATTTATGAGCAAAGTGACAAAAATGCGGTCGTTTGTACTAAGCGGGAATGTTTTTATAAATGACGTCGGCATAATTATGATGCGTGTACAGCAAAAGCTGCACACCAAGCTTATGATTGGATATAAATGTTGCCGCATTAAATACGAGACATTAAATGCTAAATAGGCGTGCAAAATCTAAGCCGTTGATTTCGATCCCATTTCAAAAACCACCCGCACGTCCTTTCATAAACCATACTTAAACCATTTTCGTCCGTTTCTCTCACACACTACCAAAACTGTTCATTTCGTCCGCCTGGTGATTGGCCGGCTGATGGAGGTGAAAGGAGTCCCTCTTAGACATGGAAAGGCGTTCCATGTAAACAAGAGGATGTTCAGATCAAACCTCTCGGCGCACGAAGAGAGCCTACGCCAAGAGAGTTGACACGAGTGAGGGGAATCACCGACCACTCGAAGATACGATTGTTTCCTCTTCACCAAAGAAGAAAGTTGCTAAGAAGATCTGCTGCTCCTCCAAAAAGAAAGAAAGTCAAACTGCTCCTCCTCGCAGCTGCGAGTCACTCCCCGCGGCTGTCTCCCGCCCCAAAGACCAGCGGTCGAGAAGGACTCTCAACTACCTTCTCGGATCGTCAAAAAGAGGAGACCGATAAGCCATTGTTGTGGATGAAGCATTTACATCCAAATATTCTAAAATATGCAACATTTGGTTTTCTTCCATCCAAATCTCATAGGAGTCTTTGTCACCGTCTGCTTTTTATCATACATTTGTTTTGAGTGTAGCAAGTTTGTGTTGATTGCTTCACCCAAAATCTTTTTGGTAACCTGCTTGACTAACATGGTCCTTGCTTTGCTTCTTTGAGAGTTCTGTTTCCTTCTTTCTCGCAACTCCATTCTCATTGTGGAGTCCTTTGCCGCAGATAGTTCATGACCAATACCATTTTCAATACAATCTTGAGTTATTATTCCATTGACAAACTCGGTTCCTCATCCGATCTTATTTTGCTCGATACACCTTGTAAACAATTGTGTAAAAGAACAAGAATGTTATGATCAATAAAAGGATTGATTCTACGCATACATTCTATGTGAATACACTATCTCAGTATGTATCTTTGCTATTTACATTTTTGAATGATTTAAGTTTTGGCATCATCAAAAAGGGGGAAATTGTTAGGAAATTTATTGTTTAGATTTTGATGAATGACATGCAAAACTTAGAATAGGAAGTTGGCACCGCAATTTTGTTGTAAACGCATTGTAATAAATAAAGAATGGTCAAGTTGAGTTAAGTCGGCTATGCCCAAACATGCGGAAGACAACCGAGACTAGAAGGAAGACTCACATGCGAGACAGTGAGTATGGCAAAGAAGAGAAGACGGGAACTCTCAAGGAGCAAATCGAGATGCGGTGAGTGGAGTATCGGTCAAGTCAACTCAAGAAAAGCCAAGTCTCAAGTTGAAGTGACAAGAGTCATCCAATGATTGGAAGTCGACTCTAAGTCACCTGGGGAAAGCAAGGAAATGCGGTCAAGTCGAGATAATCAAAAAAAGATCCGTTGCACGTAAATCAAGAGAATTACCTAAACAAGTAATATCTCCATGCTACCTTTCTCGAAGTGCTCAGTCCCGAGAAGCGTGCAAAAGGAATAAACCAATGGGAAGCACTACACCATGTCGAACTCGAAAAGGTGAAGAACAATTCATACGAGGAAATGGCAATTCCAAGGACTGCAACAAGACAAGCCAACGACTGCAAGTGACTTTCAAAAATAAGCCTATCTCTTCACGGGCAGATTTTTGAAAGATCAATATAAAAGGCTGAGGAATGACTCGGAAAAAAAAAGACCAGAACCAAAAACATTCAAGCAATTATTAGAATCAGTAACTCAAATATTCTCAAGTTATTAAACGCTCAATCCTCAAGCCTACACTACGAAGAACATCAATCCAACACTCACCTGTGGAAAGATAACTTCAATCGGTTGAAGAGGAAATTACTTGAGAAATCAAGGGGTCTACATTCCTCGAAGGATTGTAGGAAGGTTCAAGGTCGAACCAAGTCTTGAACTTTTGGAGGGCTTCGTGATCAAATCCAAAGAGCTTGAGCAAGTGAGTTGTAGTAGCAAGCGCAAATGCCCCTGTGAAGAAGGTGAGTCGTTTGAGAAGCCACCGAGTGATCAAGGCGTCTCAGATCGAGTCCCAAAGGATCAAGTCACCGTGTGTTATCAAGACTTGTATCTGGACTGTACCACTTTGTATACTTGATCAATACCTAGTGGATTCCTCCGGGAGTTGGAGAAGAGAGGAGTAGAAGAATTACCCCATCTTCGAACCTCTATAAAAATCTTATTGTGTCATTTACATTTCAAAGACTGTAATTCTTGCATCATATTTGTTTAATTCTGCGACATATTTGCTATCCATTAGATAATCTCTAAGTACTAAATCAAGCTCTAAATCTCTACTTAACCAAACTTAAGGGTGTTAAGTCTTCCGCTGAAACAAACCACAGTTGAGTTAATTTAGACTTAACAATTTGAGTTATTCCATCAACAGATTCGATTGAGTCTTTGAGAGACTAACTCTACTTGATTGACTAAATTGGTCTGTCACCAAGGACACAACTGTAGTATCAACTCTGAATATTTAAAAGGACTAAATCAAAAATTTGGTAAGGTTTATTCAACCCCCCCCCCTTCTAAACCTTACACTTACTCCCCTTGGGACCTACAATTACTTAAATATATTTATCACGACGCTTGTGGACTGTGTGTGAATTCATGCATCATACTCACGCGTTTTCATATAATTGTTTTCTCACATTAACTATATATCGCCACACTTGCACACGATCACCCCATCCACTGAGATTTTTGTCTCATCCCCACCTATTTTCTAACCTTAGATGAGGACTTTGTTGAAGAAGCTGAACCGGCCCTGGATTGAGCCCTTGTACTCCATTTGTTGGATTTACTACTTCTTGTCGTTATTGATGAACTCATTTCTTTTGGATGTTGTTGGACTATTTTATTTTTTTTTCCTTTCAGTCCGGTTTGTAACTGAAGGGTGTAGGACCCTTTGACTTTAAGTTGTTATCGTTGGTGGATTTTCGGGGATGTAATTTGGATTATGGATTGTGGACTGTACGTTGTATTTGTACTTGTTATTTATTTCCGCTGCTATTTAGACTCTGTTTCATTGGGTTCTCGTTGATATTTGTCTAGACTGTTTGGTTATTGTATTTAAGTTGTGGATCGTCGTCGCGTTCCATTTGGGGCGTGACAATATCAACTAATAGTTTTATGGAATGCATTAGTATCAATATTCTAGTTTGCATTAAATTTTGTATTGCCAAGATGAATTTGTTCTTATTCTCTTTTTCTTCAATTTTGTCCATTGGTCAAGTTTATTGTCAAATAGTATTCCACCTCTTTTCTTTGTATTGAATAACTATGTTTCGGGAAAAAGATCAACATCAACAAAATCGGTAACTTTGATATGCTCTGGGCGGTAACCGAACGAGAACTTCTAAATTTTCCTACTTAGAGGACTAAATCCTAACTCGTAACCTTACTAGTTTGTTGTGCGTTGGTTATCTGATAGTCGATGGTGGGTGAACTCTCGCCATGACTGCATCATCTGCACCACCCATTTTTTGAAATGGGTGTGCTGATCATTCTTCTAGTTTTTATAGCACGTCTTTGGTCCTAATCGATAACTTCACGTTATACATCATCTTGGTAAGTGTATTTGATATCAAACCACCTTGAAACATAAACAAAACGTCTTGTTGAGTTTAAATTCCAACTTCAAACTTTGAATATAGGAGGACAATCCATGAGGGAGAATCTTAATAAAGTGAAGATGTGTTATATATGATACTCGGGCATCTGCAATACAAAGGATGACAGGAGAAGATCAAATAATTCATATTCTATTTGGGCTTGGTAGTGAATATGATCCAACTATAGTTTGTGTATTAGTAGAATCTAAAGAAGTTAGTGCTCTTTTGCTCTATATTGAGAATAAATTAGATTGTGTTGATGGAGTACTATTTCATAAATATACTCCCAATCATATTGTAAGTCTTGCTCAAACCCCAAGAAAATTCAATCATACTCAAAGATATAATACTAGTTTCAGTGGTTTAAGCTCTATTCTATCTCTGCTTTGTCTCAAAGAATGATCTTGGTGTGGCTCATTGCGTTCTCCATTGGCAAATATTCAACTAAATCGAACCTTTCTACTTCTCCACTTCATCACTATTTCCTTGATTTTCAATGTCTTTGTGAGAGTGGGAGTGAGCTGGTGATGGGAGAGCAGTTGTGTCTTTCACTACTCCTTGAATAATTAGGGTGGGGATGATGTTTCCCACCCCAGATACAGTTTGTGCTCGCTCGGCGATCTCTTGAGATTCTTTCAAAGCTTGTCTTAACTGTGCAACCTCTACTGCATCAGCTCCATCTTCACCTTTTTCATCACTGTTGTATACGTTACGGATAACAATATCTATGAAAGGACACTTATGAGGTTCAACACTCTTCCCATTTTCTAGTGCCTTCTCCATCTTTTCTTGTTTATATTTAGGCAGTACTTGGCTGTAGTATTCCTCATTTATTTCCTGAGAAACGTATGCATACTTTAGAAATTTGAAAAACCTTTCTTCCTCCTCGATCATCTCGGGCCTCTGAAACTGTTAACAGCTCATACTAAACTTCCACACCCTCCAGATGTACAACCTGCTAACTCTTCTTCTTGTGGCCTAACCTCCACAACAGGTTCATTGGTGGTCTCTACAACTACCTTATCAATGACCATTGTAGTTCTGTTCTCGACCCTAACTTCAATTCAACTGCAGTTGTTTCCAAAGTAGTTGATTCTACTGCAGCTATTTCGTGAATTACAGGAGCAACTGCAGTAGTTTGTTAGTCCGGATGCCACTTGGAGTGCCTCTCCAAGGGAATCTCAATAGATTCTGTCTCTTTAGAGTCTTCACCTTTAACTCTAACTGTTGATTCTTCTAGCACATCTTTCAGCCCTCTCTTCGGTTGAGTTCTTTGTTTCTAATCAACAGGCTTGTGTGGAGCAACAATTCTTCTTTTCTTTAGAACTGCAGGAGCTGGGGCAGTTGTGGCAACAAGAATGGATTCAGTTGTTCCCCCTCAGAAGTATCCTTCTTCTTAGCATGGGCCTGTTTCTGAGCAGCTGACAAGTTTCCTTGGAATAACCTCTTGTTCACAAGGAATGACTTGAAGGATGACTACCATAAGCTGATGGTTGTCTCCAATTTCCTTTTGAAACATCATCAATTCATCCAATGATTTAGATGATTTGCTAAGTGATTCTATTACACCTTTGACCTCTTGATCTCTTTTCTTTTGCAGCAATGTCTGCTTTTACCTTTGCTATTTCAGCTTTCCACTCTTTATGCTCAATATCTTTCATCATTTTGCCTGATGAATCATAATGATCAATGGGGGACGATATGTGTGTGTCATGATTACTATCATAAGAATTTGAATAAGACGTGTTAGAGATTAACTCGTCTTCCTACTCTTTAGCCTTGAGACAAATCAATGCCTTTTCTTTAGTATTAGAATAGTAGTCAGCTTCAATGTTGTCTCACTAAACTGTCTATTTGGACTTGGTTGTCTTTGATTCTGCAGCCATCATTGCTTTCTTTCTTTCTTGTCTTCTTTCCCTGAAAAATTTCTTTTTCTCATCATTTATGTAGTTGTTGGCTAGTGGATAGGGGCAGTCAACTAAAAAATGACCTGGATGTCTGCAATTCCAGCACAAGTCTTCCACTTTCTTCTCAGCTCTCTTGCGGGTTCTCTCCTCTTTTCCTTCAGAGGGAGTTGAATGCATTCTAGAGGACTCTCATTTGTTCCTCTTATAGTTCTTGTTAAAGAACTTGTTAAATCTCTTGACAATTAAGTTAATATCCTCTTTGTCAATGATATCCTTGGAATAAGTTGACTTGGATTCTCCAACTATCAACGCAACTTCTCCAACTATCAACTCAACTATCTTTAGTGCAACTATCTCATCTTGTTCTTTCCTCTTGATCTCGAATTCATAAGCCTTCAAATCAGATAATAGCTCATGGTTTGATATATTGGTTAAGTCCATAGAGTGCCTTAAAGCCATCACTTTCATTTCTCACTGAGCTGGGAGTGCTCTCAAAATTTTCATACACATTTCCTTCCATGTTTATTCTTTCCCTAAAACTGATAACTCATTTGTTATCTCTGTAAACCATGAATTCAACTGATATAATGGCTATCTAGTCATCATTTTGAATTTTTCGAATTTTTGAACTATAACTGTGAGCTTGTTTTCCTTTATCTACTCTGAACCTTCACAGACTAAGGTCAGCTTTTCCCAAATTTATTTGGTTGTTCTGCAAGATTTGACTTAGTTAAACATGGCTTTATCCAAAAATTTGTATAATACGTCATTAGCCACATTATCTAAGGTGTGTCTCATTCTATCCTCGTTTGTCTATTCGCTACTGGGATTATCAACCTCAGCAGCTATCTCAACATCATCTCCTGCTGCTCTTACAGTTGTATTCACTTTGGTGATTCTAATGGGTCCATCTTTGATGACAAACCACATTTCAGCATGAATTGCAGAGAGATGTGCCTGCATATGAATTTTCCAGTCATCAAATTCCTTAAAGCTAAACATGGGAATATGAGATAGATTTGCTTCCATGATAATAACTTAGATAAAATTTTAAAAAACTCAAGTGTTGATGTTTTGGGAAAATGAGATCTAGTTCAATACCCAGTGATGATGGTTCTTTGAACCAACCGCTCTGATATCACTTGTAGGCCCCAAGAGGTGCAGAGTAATGTCTAGAAGGGATGGGGGAGGTTGAATAGACTTTACCCAATTTTTTGATTCTTTTAAAAAATAAAAATTTTCAACAAAACAACGAAGTCTTTTAAGACATTTGTGTTAAGCTTCAACAGAAGAGTTAACCACTCAATTGACTTTGAGAGAGTTGTTGATAGAGTAACTTAGTTGAATGAAGTTAACTTTTAGAAAATCAGTTTTGTTGTTTTACAGCGGAAGTCTTACACTCTTTTAATCTTGGTTTATCAACACTTATACTTTTTGATTAGTAATGAAATAAAAATGCAGAATTTAAATTGTAGTATTTAAAGAACACTAAATTCATAATGATTCGAGGATGGGTAATTCCTCTACTCCACTCTTATCCTACTCCAGGAGGACAACACTAATGCAACGGTGACTTTGTTACAAAAGACCAATACAAGATTGCTTTGTTCACACAACATGCCAATCTTCTGGGACTCAACTCTTCACAAGACAGTTGTCTCACTACTTCAGCTCTTCAAATCTTCAGGGACTGATCACACAACCCTTCTTCAGATTTGAACCAGTGTTGACCTTATACCTCACTGGACATCCTTCAATACTTGGAAGAAGTTTCTTTGATTTAGGCTTGAGAATATTTGAATTGTAGATTGAGAGTGAGTATTTGCAGTTCTTGCTTTCACTTGATTTTTGCTTCTCAGTTTTGTGTCTTGCACTTGTATGAATGCTCTCTATTTCTCTCTGAAAATTCCTTAGCCTTTTATAGTAGGAGTTCAAACTTTGTCCGTTAATAAGATAGACAAAATTCAAACTCTTACTTAGTGTTCGTTGGCTCATCTTGTTGCTGCAGCATTGATGTTGACCCGACCTTATTTATTTGATGTTTGATGGCTTTTGAAAATATGCCAGAGTTCTGCAAGCTTCTCATTTGCTCATTCCTCTTGCACTCTTTCGTCAGGAACACTTTAAGGTTGCAAGTCTGTGTCCATTACCAAAACAGGTAAGTCCTTTGACTTGACAAATGACTCTTTATATATAACATAAATGGGGTATTCCAACTTCCTAATACAAAGTTTTCTAAGCATCATAAAATCTATACAATAATTTTCCTAACATATATTTATATATATACTACAATGTAACAAATATTATTATGAATATTCCATATTCTATACAGTATTAAATAGTATGAATACATTTGATACAATGTAACTATATTACTATATGTTATTTAACCCTCCATATGCTAAAAACATATGTATAAAAAATATTTTATACTATAGTTTATGCATACTAGTTTGTTCTAATATATAGATTAACAAAACTAAGGGAAAATTAGAAAATTGGTCCTATAAGTTGGCCTGTTCAGACTTTTGGTCCTCTAAGTTGGCCTGTTTGAAAATTAGTCCTCTAAGTATGAAATTTCAGAAATTTCGTCAGATTTTCACCGGAAATTTTGTCAGCAATTTCCAGTGGATTGAAAAAAATTCGGTGAAAATCGGACGAAATTTCTGAAATTTCATAACTTAGAGGACTTATTTTCAAACGAGCCAACTTAGAGGACCAAAAGTCTGAAATTTCATAACTTAGAGGACTAATTTTCAAACAGGCCAACTTAGAGGACCAAAAGTCTGAACAGGCCAACTTATAGGACCAATTTTCTAATTTTCCCGTTTGATAGTAAAATATGAACAAGAGTAAATTAAATAAGTAATATAGTCAACACAAAGTGAAAAACATATTCATAACGGTCACAACACGCTTCAAAAGAAGTATTCGTCACATAAATGAGTAATATGTGAGATAATAATTATTATTATTGGTTAAATATGATGGAACTCATTTTAATTAATATATATTGGGCTATATATTATCATATGTATATATATACTACATTGTATCAAATATTCGTATGAATATTCCATATACTATATTGTATTATATACTAGTATGGATATGTTTGATATAGTGTAACATTTATTACTATATGTTATTTAACTCTTCATATACTAAAAAATATATATAAAAAATATTTTACACTATAATTTATGTATACTAGTTTATTGTAATATATAGAATAATAAACTTCAATAACTAAAATATGGAGGAGAATAAATTAAATAAGTAATATAGTCAACATATAGTGAAGAATTATTCATAATGCTCGCTACACAGTTGAAAATAAGTATTCACCACATAAAATAGTTATGATTATAATTATATTTTGATTAATAATTATTATTGAGGGAGAGATAGAGAGATATACAAATTATATATTTAATTTAATGTGAGTAGAAAAAGATACACAAGTAATTATTATTATCTTGGGAACATAAAAAGTGGATTATATTGGACAGGGAGTTTTGAAAAATGAAATCATGACTTTTCAATCAAAGGACTTAAAGGTTGAATAATTATTTGTAAGTAAATGGATAATAATTATGTTTACTAAATATAACCAATCAAATAATTATTTGATTCGTAGAAGAAATACTAATATATATTAGTTATTGACCTATGAAGAGAGAAACAGTTGGAAGTAATTATTACAATCTTGGAATTAAAAAGTAGGTTGAAGTAGAGAGAGAGAGTGTGGTAGAACGGCAATGAAGTTATTTTACATTTACTTATTATTTTTAAATTTCATTTTTATTTTTATGTCCTAAGATCTTGGACAAAATATGTCCAAATAGCACAGTACCTTTTTAGATGCGTTTAAATAAGTGGACAAATGGCAAATACCTTCCTGGCAGTGATCTTTCATTCAATATGCAATAAATGATTCCAACCTCATTATAAGTCGAATACTACAAAACATTTTGAGTTTCGAAACGAGATTGAATTTGTTTAGCTCACGTTTACTTAAAATGTAAGTTGCATATTATGTCACGCTTGAGCCTGGCTTTAGAATAAATATGTCCAGCTAGAGCTCGGTTTGCTAGAACCAACTAAACAATGATACTTTTATTAGATTTTGAAAGCTAAATTCTTTGATGCTCTAGTTTCTATAACATTCCAATCTTGCGGTTGTAAATGGACAATTCTTTTTATTGTTGAATGGATTGAGAAATATTTCATATTTTTTTTTAAATTATAAAGATACGCACACGCGACACACTTAGTTGTCAGCATGGTTTATATGTTACATCTTTTTCTATGGAGATTTTTAATTGGATGGTTAACTAATTTGATTATTAGTTATTTATTTTCAATGTATAAATTTAAACGAATACCTAACTCATTATAGTATAACACGTGGAGATATTTACCCATCTGCCTGGATTTGTTATACAATCACCATATCTTATTTAAGGAATATTTTTGAACGAATTGAGTATTATTTATTTACATTGAAATATTAAATTAAAAAAGCATGTCAAATTCACTACAGAATGGTATTGGACTTTCTTTCAAGCGTGACCTAATTTTATACACTGCACACATTCCAACTTTTTATGGACATTTTGAATGAAATTAGTATTACTTGGTCATATTGTTAGGAAATTTATGTGTTAGATTTTGATGATACCATGTAAAACTTATACTAGGAAGTTGGCATCCCATTTTCCTTGTGATTCTGTATTGTAATAGGTAAGACTGGAAGAGCTGAGTGAAGTCAACTAAGTCAAGATTATAAGAAGTCAACTGCGGACTGAAATGAAGACTCTGTTGTGTGTCAGCTTAGTATGGCCTAGAAGGAAGTCAAGGACTCGACTAAAGGAGAGTCAGCTGAGGAACAATTGTGAGAAGTGTCAGTCAAGTCAACTTAAAGAGCCAAGTCTATCAATTAGAGTGATAGTTGTGTCAATCTTATGATTGAAGAAGACTCAAGTCTCCTGGGGTAAAGGCATCAGTCAAGTAAAGACAACTGACTTAGAACCGTTGGAATAAAGTCAAGAATATTACTCGAAATAGTAATATGTCAAGCTGCCATGTCTTAAAGTGTTTGGCCCAGGAATATGCAAAAGCAATGAGTCAATTGTCACACCCCACGGATCAACTTTTATCTACAACAACTAAAAATTGGCAACATTGCATTTGGTGAGTTGCAAACTCAGCAAGTATAATCCAATAACAAGTTATTTAACATCACACAAGCACATCATCATAACCATTTCACATTCTTTGTTTATAATATTCATAAACATATAAATGCACGTGCTTGATCATATTCTTTTACTATTATGGGCCAGCTAATACCAAGAATAAATCGTGATCACGAAGATGGCCATGACACTCTGTAATTCTTTATTTCACGTAGAGTTCAGTGAACTCGGGGTGGCCGTACGGTACTCTGTAATCCAGAATTTCTGGATATCTGTAATTCTTTAACACATGATTCAAGGTCATTAGCGGCTATAACATAATCCATTAATCTCTGATGAATGCATTTTCTGTAATCACGTATTTTATTTTCGTATCAATAACATCCGTGGAGATCACGTATCTCATTTCTATATTAATAACATCAGTGGAGATCACATATCTCAATTCTATTTCAATGTCATCACATATAGATCATATATCTTAATTTTATATACATCTCATCACATAGAGATCATGTATCTCAATTCATCACAATATCATCATAGAGAATCATGCAATTCACGTTAGGGCACGATAAGCTACTAATCACTGTAGCCAAATAAGTAAACAATTCATTCGAACACATTAATCATATAATCACACCAGTCAAATAACAAGCTAAAAGATTATACTCACAAAGGATGCTCTTATCCTAATGATTTCACCTAGTCGGCCTTGTCTGCTCCTCTTTCGAGATTTTGTCCTAATAACATGTCAAAATTGCATAATAACCTTCAAGATCATATATCTGACACTAAGCAAGATATGTTTATGCTATACATGATGTGTAATTATAAGGGAGTTTAATAGATATGATTATTTTTATCTCTGTTAAGGCTTATCACGTTTCGACTTTATTGGCTTATTTTAATATTTAAACAAATGTATGATTTTATATATATATATATATATATATAAGATTATGATTAAAATATTATTAGAGAATAATATTTTCGTTAAGTTTAAAGCATGGATCAAAGGTCGGCCGACTAGACTCCCATCCTTCTCCCTCAGCTTATCATTTGCATTTCATGTAGGGCGTTTGTTTTGATCTGTATATAAAGGGGCAAGATCGTTAATATTCCGTAATTATAGAAAAGTGTACATGTGTGAATAACCGTTGTTAAATATTTTTAAGTGAATGTTTCCGTTTGCGTAAAAGGGTTACAGATTATGATTAACATGTTAATATCATGTGCACTGCAGCCGTGCTTCCTATGAACTATTGTTTTATGCTATAAAATACGTGTTACAAGGGTAAGGGTGTTACATCAATGGAAAATACTGCAAAGCTGAAATGCTATTTAATACGAGGAAAGATCAACATCACAAGGGCTGCAGACCAAGAAAAGACAAGACAACGAACATAAAATGACATTTTGAAACAAGCTTATCTCTTCAAAGGGCAAATTTCAAATGTGTACTATAAAAGGCTGAGGAAGATTTGAGAAAAGGTTAAGAATGACACAGATCTTTTAAGCAACATTCAAGCAATCAACCTGCAAATTCTCAAAGCTTATCAAGATATTCCTCAAGCTTAAAACTCGAAGAAACTTAATTCAACACAAGCTATGAAGGAGAGATAACTTCAATCAGTTGAAGAGGAAACAATTTGAAGATCAAAAAGGGGTCTACTTTCCAAGTTGAAGGATTGTAGAAAGGTTCAAGGTCGAACCAAGTTTCAAATTTGTTGGAGGGCTTCGTGATCAAATCCAAGAACTTGAGAAGTGAGCTGTAGTAGCCAAGTAGTTGCCTCGTGAAGAAGCTGAGTCGCAGAAGAAGCCATCTGTGTGATCAAGGTTGTCTCGTAGACTGCTTCACCGCTTTGTAACTTGATCATTACTTAGTGGATTTCTCCGAGGAGTTGGAGAAGAGTGAATTAGAAGAATTACCCCATCTTCGAATCACTATAAAAATTACTTGTGTCAATTTACTTTCAGCATTTACATTCCTACATATTTACTATATATCTGTTGTTAGTTAATATTTATTTACTTTATATCTGTTGTTAGTTAATATTTATTTACTTTATATCTGTTGTTAGTTAATATTTGCTATCCAACTGATAAATAAAACAAGTGTTAAAAACAAGCTTAAAATCAATCAAGGGTGTTAAGTCTTCCACTGTTATAAAACCAAATCAACTAAGTTAAGTATTTGGCTTAAGCAGCCGAGTTATACTATCTACAACTCTATCGAGTCTGTTGAGTGGGTAACTTAGTTGAATAGCCAACTTAGTTTGTCCCCAGACGGAGTGATTTGAGTCAACTATGTTGAAAAATCTTTAAAGGACTAAAATCAAAAATTTGGTTAAGTTTATTTAACCCCCCTTCTAAACCTTACACCACACCCCTTGGGACCTACACATATTTATTTATTTAATTAAAAATGAGAGCACATGATTAAATGACACGTGGTAATACTTTCTATCAGCAAGGCTTTATTTTATAACATTACAACTTAGTTGACAGTTGAGTGTTGTTTATTTATATTCAACTAGTAAAGAGCACGTGCATTGCACATGAAGTACTATATAGATTTGCTAATGTAATTAAACAATTTAGTAATATAATTTAGTATATTTAATAGTATTATAAATATTAATATTATTATATAATGTAATTTGACAAGAAAGAAATCTACAAGATTAACAACCTGTACTTTGTGAAACAAAGTGAAGACATCGTGGACCTAAAAACTCATACGAAAGTAAGGATTTAATTGAAATTTTTCATGTAAATTGTATCCAACAAATAAATTTTGTTTAAAATTGATGTGATGAGCCCACACATCGTATAATACATAACCATTTTAGTTGTCACGCCCCAAACGTGACGCGACAACGATCAATCACTTAAACAGAAATAAATCAATAGTCTAAACCAAAGATACAAAACTCCAAGTGAAATAGAGTCTAATGCAGCGGAATTAAAATAAACACAAGTACAAATTACATCTTAAAGTCCAGCGGGTATCCGAATACAACCCAAAAGATTATCTCGAATTAACTTACAGGTCAAACGAGAAATAAAATGAAGGAGTCCAACAACAAATAAAAGTAAAAGGAAATGTCGCTCCACATCACTGATAGGGATTCAATGCAGAGAGGTTCGATGTCTTGGCGAACTCTTCATCTAAAGGTTAGAAAACGAGGAGGGAATGAGACAGAAATCTCAGTGGATGGGGTGATCGTGTGCAAGTGTGGCGATATAAATAGTTAATGCGAGAAATTTAGTTGTACGAAAACGCGTGAGAGATGATGCATGATTTCACACACAGTCCACAAGTGTCGTGATAAATATATTAAGTAATATACTTATACAGTTTAAGAAAACAGTTCGTGGTCACGCAGGCACTATGGTTCAAGCAAGACATGGGGATTGCGTAATGATGTGTAGCGCCAATCCTATGCAAGACAATTAGTGGTTGCGTACTGATATGTAGCGCCAACCCGTTCCGTTCAACTCCGAAATCATGTGGATCAGACAGCGATTCCTTTGTTCTTCCTTGTAACTCCCCGTTCATGATGGTCAAAGACCCGTCACCTTATCGCTCCGTAGGCAAAGACAAAATCCACGTTGGAGCTAGCAAGGCTCGGATTCGTCATAATCATGATTATACCTCAAGTTTGGTTAAGTAGTTTTGAAATACTATTTTATGTATATAATAATTTGAAAAGTTGATAGTGGTTGAATATTTTAATTGAATATATAATATTATATTTGTAAGATTGTAGGCTAGTGGGTCCCATTAGATATATATAGTAGTATTTTAAGTAGATAAAGTTGGTAATGGAGGGTCCCACGTATATAATTAGATTAAAAAATAAGAATAGTGATTGATAAGTGATGTAAGGTAGTGTATAGGGTTGAGAATTGAAATTGTATGTTTGAGATGATGTTTTATGTGAAAAGTGGAAAGTGAAAATGATGATTTCCATTGGAAATTTTAGAAACAAACATGATTTCATTTGTATGAATAGTTGGAAATTGGAAATGGGGCCTTGGAAACATAAACAAACAAGGCCTTAGTATCTTCCAAGTCTTCTAAGTATACCTCAAAAATCAAAATTCAAAACCTAAGTTAAGAAGTGAAGATGATGAGCTAGAGGATAACAAGATGATTTTTAAAACAAAATTTCTTACCTTGTGTAGGGAGGGGTGTTCGAATTTTTGTAAGTAGAAGAGAAGGGTTTCTTGTATTTTGTTAAGTGTTTAAGAGAAGAAGAAGAAATATGTGGAGAGAGGTAAGGAGATTTCTTGGTGAGAAGGAGGAGAAGAGGTTTGAGAGATGAAGGTGTTGGGTGAAAGATGAAATTTCTTGTGTCTTGTGGCCTAATGGCCGATTTTTGTGTGTGTGTGGGAGAGTGATTTTTGTGTTTTGTTCCAAGTCTTGTAAATTGTAGTAAGCATGAGGGACAAAGACTTTGGTCAAGGTGTAGTCTTGCATGGGAGGATGAAACTGAAGGGATTGAGAAGAATGTTGGCATGGGGTGTTGGGAAGCCTCCAACATGTTGGGTAAGTTTATAATAAAGAATTGGTGTATAAGATATTGTGTATAAGATTTGAATTAATGGTGTAAAAATACACAAGATGAATACAAGAGTTGGGAGATATTTCTACACCAAAATTCCCATTATGGCCGTCCACTCAAGGGGTATATGTGGTATTTCCATATTTATTTTTTTTTGTCCCAAATTGGTGATAATAGATGAATAATATCAATCTCCAAAATAATTTGTGATCTCCTTGATCACTTATAAGTCTCGTGATCATTTAATCTAAATCGAATTCTTAATTCTATAAGGCATAAATATCTAAATAACTAGTCTCTGAAAATTCTAAGGTGACTAAAAAAAATACACAATTAATAATAATGATGATCAACCAAGTGATCATGAATGTGAAATAAAATTAATAACGATTATGATCACAAGAAATAAATAAGAGAAATTAAAGATGAAATGTATTTATCATTAGTATTTACCCGTCAAAGCGACGCGGTAAAATTGTCAAATAGTACAAAGACGATACGTGATATAAGTACATGTTCGAATAAAAACCGAGGGCTTCACATTAGTCGTATCAAAAGCTGATCAAGTCTCTAATAGTATACATGATTTTTATTTCTTTCATTTTACCTTGTTATGCAGATTCATGGTAAACTTGCTTAACATCACTAAGGTATTTAAGATATAAAAACTGATATCAACAAGGGAAGAACCTTCGCGTTGTTGCTGCTATTTCCCTGTGAGAGAAAATACTAAAGAAGAAGTATAAGGTTGGTCTTGTGAATGCGCTTATTAAAAAGTGTGTATATATCAATTTCAAGTTTACTGAAAATTGCATTTGACATGATACCAAAAGGTTTAAATTGAAATAACCATGCACGCATATTCGACACTTGACAAAAAATGGATTATATATTACGTTGGCTTCACTATTAATTAATAATCAAAATGTACAAATAAGTGCAACATTATTCAAGTAATAATTAGGATAGAGAAACAAATATATATATATATATATATATATGTATATAAAAATGTATATAAAGATGAGATCATAAGAGGAGGATTTTGAAGAAGTTAAAATTCACTTTGACAATGTTTTAAGGAATAAAATATTATTATTCATATTAGCATATTAAATGAATAAGAAGAACAAATTCGAATAATAGAACAAGAAATTATAGTTAAAAGATAAAAGTTTTATGAGGAAATGTATTTTATTGAGGTTTGTAATAGTAGGAGAGTTGTGTTCAAAAACCCCATTTCTGTTATGATCAATTCAAATAGGTGATGAAGTAATTTAATGGATGATTTTAAATATTTATAATACCAAGTAAACATTATTAGTAATTCTATATGCAAAATAAATATAATACAAGGTAAATAAACACTATCTAAACAACAATATGTAATTGTCTGAATTTCCTTTGTAGCTCTATTCAGTTAAAAATGTAGAAGCATATGGTTTTTTGGAATAACAAGTATAATATTTCTCTCTGGTTTTGTTTCCTAGTAAGTTGTAGTCTCACCCTTGTTAATATTATGTATTCCAATTAATTTAACATATAAACATTGTTATATATTCCATTTAACTTAACATGAGATCGTATTTGACAACTCGTACGTAAGTTGAGTTTATCAAACATTCATAGCATACGGCTCCATATAGTCAACATAGGGAATAACTGGAAAAGCAATCCACGATTCAATATCAACCCTAAGCACATATTTGAATAATTGAGATCATGTATTCCGTACGAATTTAGTGTTTCATCCTCTATCTTAATGGTATTAATACACGCCACGTATATATGATGACATCATATTTATACACGTCATATTTATATAATTTACAAGAGTATAAGATGAAACACTAAATAGAATAGAGGATCTCAATTGCATATTTGAACTCAATTTCATTTCAATAGAATTGTTTGATCGTAAAAGGAATAAGCCATAACAAGCCAAACTACAATGCACTTTTGTTTTTGAAATTATTAAAAAAAATATAGAATAAAGTTTAACTATTTACAAAAAAATCATACATCTTTGTCACTCAACGGGTCATCAGTGGATGGGTCGTCACTAGACGAGTCACTGATATACCTTGTCAACCTCCTACCAATGCCTCGGGTCACTTGTGATGGTGGAATCACGTCCTCAACAACATGGAATGTCACGCCCCAATTTACATACCCAGTAAAATAGAATAGCATCCAATAGGGTACAACACAAATATTCAAACTTAGGCTCATCAAGAGCTACTACCTAAGTACAAACAACTAAAAAATATAAATACAACGGAAGTCTATATATCATAACATACAATTATAATAGAATTGTAATTCACCTAACTATTACAAGATAAAATAGTTATATTGTTCAAGGGCTGACGAATAAGCCCCTCAAACAGAAACTGCTATGTAGAGTCAACTGATCTCTGCTAGAGGTCTCGTGTCATCTCATCAATCTCAAAATATCCAGTCTCTGAAATATTTTTATGAAAATCGTGGCGTGAGCTAATCGAGCTCAATGGGTTGGGGTAGAGGAATGCAATATTTATTTAATGAAAGATGAGGTGTTTCTTTGAGCAAAGTACTTGGTGTGCCTACAAGTATTTATGTATGTATGAAAATGATGCACATAAGAATTATTTACCGTAATGATCAAGAACATATTAAAATTCAATAATGATCTATTAATTTTTAATGTTATTAGTGATGCAATGCACACTGTAAAACAGTTAGTCAAGTACAGTAAATATTTTACTTTTCAAACGGTCAATAGATATCCCAATTTTTAAAACAAATAGTGGATATCTCATTTTAAAAACAAGGTATAAACAGTTAATCAATCAGCTGGTCAGCCCGAAACCAGTAATGTAGGATCAATGTTGATCGGACACTGACCCTGTCCGTTCTCCTTATTGCTTCCAACTATCTTTGGTCGAAGCCCTGTCACCTTATCCCTCCCCGTAGGCTCGACATCTCTTTAGCTATGGGCTTTTGGCCAGAGATCGTCATATTCATGAATATACCATTCTACGACCCAAGTTCTGTCGCCGTCTCCGGTCCGACCAGAAAATGGGAGTAGGTACATGGGTAGTTAAACAGAGACCACAGGCAACCTGTTCGATCCATTGTCTAACCTACCCACACCACAATAGACTCAAACAATCAATACTTTTTTTTTTTGTCAAAGTGACATTTATTAGCCCAAAAGGCCAAGTCAAGCAGTTACAATAGTTAAAATGCAAATGAATATGTAATTTGATACCATGAATGATATACTTCATGATTCCTTTAATAATCTAAATTATTTTGGAAGAAAAACAAAACATAATCATAGAACAATCTAGTATTGTGAACTTCATGAAAATGATGTATATCGTGAAAATTAGACATTTACTTAATGTCGTGAAGTGAAGGAATAGTTAATGTCGTGAAATTTATGAAATTACAAGCAAACCAAATTTTCTTTAGAAAAATGAGAATTTGCCCACTTTTGGCTCAAATGTCACCTTAATGATGTGCATAATACACGTCCTAGTTGTCGGGCTCGACCTCGTCTCCTGCAATTTATAAAATTTGTTTTATTGTTAGGTGTCGACCTTCTTTCTACGAAATTCTGGGTAATTATTGGATATTCATTTTAACAATATGGTAGTTGACTCATAAGAAAGCATACTTCAGTGGAATTGCAAAATCGCATATTAGTCAATGACTATTGTAATCCATTAAACTTATAAGAATTATGCTAGGAAATTACTATATACGGATATATTTTCAATTTGATGTTAATGTGTTTAAACATAGATTCAGTTAAATAATAATTATTAATTTACCATCATTCAGTTGTAAAATATGACTTATCAACAAAACATGCTTATTATGATCTTTCTAAATTCAATACTACTCAATGTGAAGATTTTTACTGTTTTGTAGGAATTTATAATTCTAAATTGCAGTTATATTAATACTACTTTTCTTTTATACACTCCAGAAACTAAATATATAACTATGAAAATCCTATTGACACTCTCTACAAGTTAAACGTATAGATATAAGTGTGAAGCCCTCGATTTTTATTCGAACATGTACTTATATCACGTATCGTCTTTGTACTATTTGACAATTCTACCGCGTCGCTTTGACGGGTAAATATTAATGATAAATATATTTCGTCTTTAATTTCCCTTATTTATTTCTTGTGATCATAATCATTTGTTAATTTTATTTCACAATTATGATCACTCGATCGATCATCATTATTATTATTTGTGTACTCATTAGTCACCTTAGAATTTTTAGAGACTATTATTTTAGAGGTTTAAACCTTATAGAATTAAGAATTCGATTTAGATTAAGTGATCATGAGACTTATAAGTGATCAAGGAAATCACTAATTATTTTGGAGATTGATATTATTCACCTATTATCATCAATTTTGGGACATAAAAATAAAATATGGAATTACCACAAATACCCTCTTAAGGGACGGTCATGAGGTGAATTTTGGTGTAGAAATATCTCCCAACTCTTGTACATGTACACCTTGTGTATTCATCTTGTGTATTTTTACACCATTAATTCAAATCTTATACACAATATCTTATACACCACCAATTTAATATTAAATCATCCAACATGTTGGAGGCTTCCCAACACCCCATGCCAACATTCCTCTCTATCCTTGCAATTGCATTCTCCCATGCAAGACTACACCTTGACCAAAGTCCTTGTCCCTCATGCTTACTACAATTTACAAGACTTGGAACAAAAAAACAAAAATCTCTCTCCCTCATACTCTCAAAATCGGCCATTAGGCCATAATACACTAGAAATTTCATTTTGTACCCAACACCTTCATCTCTCAAACCTTTCATCCTCCTTCTCACCAAGAAATCCTCCTACATCTCTCTCTACAATTTTCTCCTCTTCTCTTAAACACTTAGTAAAAATTCAAGAACTTTCCTTCTACTCCATCACAAAAAAATTCGAACACCTCACTACACAAGGTAAGAAATTTTGTTCCTCTTCTTGTCTTGATATCATCTAGCTATCTCCTCTCACTTACTAATGTAAGTTTGAATTTTTATGTTGAGGTTTACATAGAAGACTTGGAAGATACTAAGAGCCTTACCATCACCTTGAAGAGGACTTCTAGACTTGAAGAAATTTGAAGGATTTTGGACTATAAGGTAAGAATGGGATTTTTGGTACCTTCTTCTTCTCCCCTATTAAATTCGAATTTTAACACCAAAATTATCATTTTGAGGTGATTAGGGGCTGACCTTGGAGCTTTGTTTAAGTGGTGATCAAGTCCTTAAGAGACCATCCATTTTTGACTACAACTTTCAACTATACAAGGTAAGTGTGGTACCTTTGGCCTATTCCTTCTCTTTTTCCCTCCTTGGTTCAAATCTTCATTTTTCTAACTCAAAACTCCTTGTATTATTGGACTTAGGGGCTGCCTTAAGTGAGGATTAAAATCCTCAAGGTCTTGTGACACCACTTTACACCAATCAACCGAACAAACAAGGTGGGTGGAAAAATCCTTTCAACTTCTAGGTGTTTTAATTCATAAAAATGCATGTAGTATTTTGTTATTGAGCATTTGAGATATATATTATGTATTGCATGCTATTTTCTTGTATCAAGTTGAAAAATTTCTCAAGTGTTGCTCAAAATGCGATTTACCGAAAATTAGGACATACATGTACACTTTATTGTCATATTTGATAAATTCTTGTATGAGATGGATATGTATGTTTATGACTCTTGAAATCTATGTTTTGTATGGCCTATAACCTGGACAAGTCGAGCATAATTGATTAAATTTCGATTTTTGGACTTAAAATGCAAAAATGGAAAGTTGGTGGACTTAAGTGCAAGAAAATAAAACTTAAGGGACCTCTCTGCAAATTTCGATTTTTGGGACTGTACTCAGGTTCAAAAATGATGTTTTGACATTTTAATAAAGTTTTAAGAGTTTTTAGATAAATAAAATCAACCCTTAAAAGCCCAAGGACTAGATTGTAAAATTTGAGAAGTTTAAGGGCTATTTTGCAAATTTCGAAACTGTACCAGACCCAAATTTTAAAATTTGAAATTTTAACTCTTAAGGGACTGGAAATAACATATTTTAAGTGTATTCCAAAAATCCAAGTGTTTAGAGCTTGGAAAGTAATTTTATAAAACTTGAGGGACCAAATTGTAAAAGATTAAACTTGAGGACCCAAATGAAATTTCCAGGACTTATACAGCCCATGTACCTGGAAATACTAATTTACCTATAACATAATTATATTTTGGACCCAAGGTTCAAATTTCATAACAATTGGACCCTAAAAGCCTTAAAGGCAATTATTTCAAAATGGGACAAAAATGAGATTTTCAAAAGTTGAGGGACCTATACTTATGACGTTTTAAAACTGCTTTTGTCCCAATATCCCACTAACCTTAGTGACATTTTCCAACTGGAATCACATTAGAAGCCCTTCCGGTTTGTGAGTTCCGATTATTTTAAACTTAGGGCCCGAAATGACAATTTTAACAAATTTGGGGCCAATGTGAGAATTTTATAAAAACTCGACCTCAAGACTTTAAAAACCTGAATCTCTGAACAATTTAGAGAATTTAGGAACTGACCTCATAATTTTTCAAGGTCGGGACATTTATTTATTTAACTTTTAACCCCAAAAGTATTGGTTTTGACAAAACGGGGCTAATTGTAAATTTTATTTTTTATAAGGACCTAAATCAAATTATTTTTATTTTCTAAAACAGCCCTGGACCCTCTGACTTCAATTCTTAAGTAAAACATTTTAATTTCTCAAAAACCCCTTGACTTATCGGACCGCCTTGACCGATTAATACCCGATCGCGGGCGACTTCCTCGTCTTGCGATTTGAATCTATAACGGGACTTATGTTCCATCTAATCGTTCAAGATATCGAAGATTGATTATCCTCCCGATAATCATCTTCATCCAAATAACTCCACCAACGCCATAATTACCTTACGCAAATTTTCAAAACTTTTCATGAATCGCTTCCCGAATCAATAATACTCATTGCTGGTTGACTACATGAACTTGTGTTTACTTTCTGCTTGAGTCAACTTGGTGTGTCGAGCTCACAAATCGGAATGGATACGTCGGGGGATGGAACCGGGCAGCTCGGCTGCTATTCCACTCTTCCCCATCGTCGCCCCAATCCCGCAACCGAGGGACGGAGTTTGTCCAAAGAAGTGGT
This sequence comes from Rehmannia glutinosa, assembly GCA_016081115.2. Lineage (NCBI taxonomy): Eukaryota > Viridiplantae > Streptophyta > Magnoliopsida > Lamiales > Orobanchaceae > Rehmannia > Rehmannia glutinosa. The sequence continues at coordinate 95,086,251 of CM071926.1, forward strand.
CGTAGTACTTGAGGTATAATCATGATTATGACAAATCCGAGCCTTGCTAGCTCCATTGTGGATTCTGTCTTTGCCTACGGGCGATAAGGTGACAGTCTTGGACCATCTTGCTCGGGAGTTACAAGGAAGAACGAAGGAATCGCTGTCGATCCACACGATTCCGGAGTTAATCGAACCCGTTTGGTTGGCGCTACAAATCCGTGCGCAACCGCTACTTGTATTGCATAGGTTGGCGCTACAAATCCGTGCAAAATCTACTTGTCTTGCATAGGATTGGCGTTACAAATCCGTATTGCATCCTCCTCTGTCTGCTTGAACCATAGTGCTGCGTGACCACGAACTATTTTCTTAAATCTATATAAGTATGTTACTTAATTATTTATCACGACGCTTGTGGATCGTGTGTGAAATCATGCATCATCTCTCACGCGTTTTCATACACTAAATTTCTCGCATTAACTATTTATATCGCCACACTTGCACACGATCACCCCATCCACCGAGATTTTTGTCTCATTCCTCCTGTTTTCTAACCTTTAGATGAAGAGTTCGCTGATGACATCGAACCTACCGCATTGAATCCCTATCCGTGATGTGGAGCGACAATTCCTTTTACTTTTATTTGTTGTTGGACTCCTTCATTTATTTTTGTTTGGACTAAGTTAATTCGATAATCTTTTGGGTTGTATTCGGATACCGCCAGCGTTAAGATTGTAATCAGTGCTCGTGTTTATTTTAATTCCGCCGCATTAGACTCTATTTCACTTGGAGTGTGGTATCTTTGGTTTAGATCATGATTTAATTACATTTTTAAGTGATTGATCGTTGTCGCGTCACATTTGGGGCGTGGCGGTTATGGTATCGTCGAGCTCGGCTAGTAAGATGGAAACTTACACCGAGCTAACCCGGATAGGACCCTCGGATTGTGTTGGGTAGTACCGTGACTTGACTAATTAAGCGTGAAATCGATTTCAAAAATGGCATAGAACCATATTATTGATGTTTAGGTTAAGCTAAAATTTATACTTGGAGAATCCATAGTCATACTTGATTTGACTTAGTTGACTTTGACCGACTTTCCTTAGTCATTCTTTCCTTGTTCTCCTTATCTTTCCTTTGCATCCGTCTAATCCACCTCGGTTTTATTTGACAGGATGGAGCCAAAGACTCCCCAACCTGGTGGGGATGATCGGCTTCGTTTTGAACGGGATCATTATAAGGCCTTAGAACTTCATTGGCGCCAGGTATTCCTTGGGCTGAATCCGAGCTTACCAGGAACGACAATGCACTCGTGAACTAGGACACCTTCGACAAAGAGTCAAGAGGAGAAGAATAACCTTACTCTCCTCGTTAAAGATCGCGAGGACACCATCCGCGCTCGCGAGGATCGGTTCAATTGATCCAGAACGCCGGATAATACTCGCGAAAGGTGGAACGTGCGAAGGAAGGTCGCACGGTGGAGAATGGAGGCGCACGCGTCAAGAGACACCATAGACGCCATGAGAGACCATCAACAAACAAATGCGATAATCGAGAACTCACGCATGCCTTAGCCCGGGGATGCGGCTCGGGTCGCTGCCTTAGCGACCATGCGCCACCATTGCCACCGCCCGAGGCGAACAATGCTCGACCGGGAGGCCGATAATGAAGAGGATCCCGAGGAGGATCTGAAAGAAGACCGAAGAGGATCCCGATGAGGATCAATGGAAGATGTAGAGCCCGAGGCGCTTGAAGCCGCCCCACGCTCGAAGATGCTCCGGACTAGAAAAGGCCGATTTCGCCAATCGGCCGATCTTTGAGGTGCTACCTCGGCCGATCAAGTTCCGATTCGGGCGAGGCCGCTAGTGATGATGACGGCGACCTCACTTGAATAGATAGCTTTTGTAATAGATAGTATCAGGCGCATATTATTTTTTTGTTGTATTTTGCTTTTCGTTGTACCATGATTTCGGATTTACCATTGATTCTGTATTTGTGTTGTTTGAACTCATTTGGATGTATTCAAATTTTCACGTTAATGGATATATCCTTTTACTTATTCTATGTCTTGTGCACTTGTGTGGATCTCCTTGCGATATAACTTGTCTTACGCGAATATTTATTGGAATCATTCATTTTGTATTGTAGCTAAGCTCCAGTTCATGGTGAAATCGGGGACGCGGAGACCCCGCCGTATACCCCAAAGGAACGATGATGCGCAAAGGGATCGGGCACCCTCCCCCGAATTGCCACCACCTCCTCCGCCAATCGCAGGAGATAACCTAACTGCAATAGCCTTGCAGCAGATATTAGTTTTCATGAGGCAACAAGCGGAGCCTCGTCGGCCCCTAGCCATGAACCTACTCGAGAGAGACGAATGACCGCACCTTGGAGCGGTTTTTACGATCGACCCCCGACCTTCTTAGGGAACCCGATGACGTGAAAGCGAAAGAATGGATCGGAAACCGAGAATATCTTCAATGCTCTCCAATACTCGGGGAACAAAAGGTTACGCTCGCCGTGTTCCGACTAGAATCACCGCTTGCTCGAGATTGGTGGAGAACAGTTGAGAGAAAGTGGGAACAGGATCAAATAGATAGGACATGGGAAAATTTCTGGCAATTCAATGAGCAATACATACCCCAAGTCGTGAAGGAGGCACGCGGGATGAATTCCATAAGTTGAGACAGGGGAACATGTCGTGGCCCAATGAGTCCGAATTCCATCGGTTGTCCAAATATGCCCCAGAACAATCAAAGGCCTGAGAAGAGGACAAATTGTATAAGTTCACACGGGGGTCAAGTGGAACTCGAAAACAGCTTTTTGGTATTGAAATAACAACATACTCACCCAAAATAAGCGACTCTCCGCATTGAGTCGGGACTTAACCGCATTGGTCGATTAATTGAATAGGCCATCGAGCGATCTCAAAAGGACAAAGCGGTGGGACAACCATCAAGGCCGCTGTTAAAATTGAAGGGCCAATTGTTAAAGGTAGAAAAAGGGAAAGGACCAATACAGGGAAAACCGGGCCAAGTATGTACACATTGCCAAAAACCGGTCATATCTGCACGATGACTGTTGGCGTAAACATGGAAGGTGTTTACTGCGTGGTAATAATCAACACCACCAGGATTGTCCAAATCGAAGACGGACCAAACAGTGCAACCACGTGTTTGCGGCTAACGGCCAGGGGTACCGGGCAGGATGCCTGCTCGAGCATTTGCACTAGCCGGACATGAGGCTCCGGAGGCAAATGGCGTGGTGGAAGGTGCGCTTCTAGTATCTAGTCATTATGCTAAAGTACTATTTGACCCTGGATCAACGCATTCATTTGTCGCACCCCATTTCGTACACAAGTTGCATACATGCATGGAACATATGCCTATAGGTTTAGAGGTATCCACTCCTATGGCGCAAGCCGATAACGAATATTATCTATAATGCATGCGAAGTTAACATTGATGAGATAAATTTCCCTGATTTTGATCTTCTTTGCTATATCTGAATACGACATTATATTGGGAATGAACTGGTTTGTCGCACACCATGCACAAATGGACTGCCATCGCAAGTCCATTAAACTATGTGAACCCGATAAGCCCGGTGGAAATTTCGGGAAGAGCACGAGTTAAGATTGCCCCAATCATTTCAAATGAATGAAAGCGAGGAAGGCGATCACTAGAGAGGGGCACAAGGGTACTTGGCGTTTGTAATTAACAAACCTAAGGTTGAGACACAAATTAATCAAGTACCTATAGTATCGGAATATACTTGATGTATTTCCACAAGAACTCACCACTTGTCCCTCCGGATAGAGAAGTTGAGTTCACCATCGAGTATTACCAGAACCGCCCCAATCGGCGAACGCCGTATAGAATGGCTCTGTTGAGTTACAAGAGTTGAAGACACAATTACGAGAAGCTTATGGATGTAGGATTTATTCGACCAAGTACGTCTCCTGGGGGCACCAGTCTTATTTGTCAAAAAGAAAGATGGCACATTAAGACTCGTGTATAGACTATCGCGGACTTAACAGGCGTGACCATCAAGAACAAATATCCCCTCCCGGGATAGACGAATCTGTTTGATCAACTTCAAGGAGCGACGGTGTACTCAAGTTTGATTTACAACAAGGATATTATCGATTAAAGATCCGGAAGAGGACGTTTCCAAAACAAAGATTTCGGACCGGATATGGACACTACGAGTTTGTAGTGATGCCTTTCGATCCGACAAACGCACTCGCCGCGTTTATGGATCTAATGCATCGAGTCTTTCAACCTTATTTGGATCAATTCGTAGTGATATTCATTGATGACATACTCGTATACTCTAAGTCTAAAGAGGAACATGAGCGTCATCCAAAATTGTTTTAGAGACACTACGAGCACAAGCTATATGCCAAATTCGGCAAGTGCGAATTTTGGCTTAGTGAAGTCGCATTCTTGGGACACATAGTATCCGACACCGGGATCGCCGTGGATCCTTCGAAAGTCTGAGACAGTGGTTGAATGGAAGCAACCCGAGTCCGTAACGGAGATCGAGAAGTTTCTTAGACTAATTGGATATTATCGTAGATTTATCCAAGATTTCTCCAAGATAGCCGGACCACTCACTCGACTAACCCGAAAAACAAGTCAAGTTTGAGTGGAATGACAAGTGTGAGGCTAGTTTCCAAGAGTCGAAGAAGCGACTTACTACGACTCGGTCTTAGCCCTTCCAAAGGGAACAAAAACTTTGTCGTCAAACACGCATCAAAGGAAGGACTAGGAGCGAGACTCATGCAAGAAGGAAAGGTCATTGCTTACGCATCACGGAAACTCAAGCCGTATGAAGCCAATTACCCAACGCATGACTTGGAATTGGCGGCTATAGTGTTCGCGTTAAAGAAATGGAGGCACTATCTCTACGGAGCAACATTCACGGTTTACACGATCATAAGAGCCTAAAGTATCTATTCTCTCGGAAGGAACTCAATTTGAGGCAAACGGAGATGGATGGAGTTAATAGAAGATTATCACTTTGATATTCAATACCATCCCTGAAAGCTAACGTAGTAGGCGATGCCTTGAGCGAGGAAGCGAGTTTAGCTAGACTAATGATTCGAGAGTGGAGATCATTAGAAGAATTGAGCACCGAATCCGATAAGAACCGATTCAATTTCATGTGCTAATATTTCATTAAACCCGATCTCTTCAACGAGATCAAAGTAACACAGGGGATTGACGTGCAACTTCAAAAACTAAAAGAAAGATACTCAAAGGAGAAAGATCGAATTCTCGTCTGGGAAGATGGAGTCATCAGATTTCGGAATAGAATTTGTGTACCGAGTGATGAGCAACTTAGGAAAGAATCCTTTCGTGGCACACCGTTCGAAATACACTATACATCCTGGAGGAAACAAGATGTATAAGGACTTGAAACAAAGATTATTCTTGGTGGGTAAACATGAAGAACCGGTAGCGAGTTCGTTGCGAGATGTTTGACTTGTCAACGAGTAAAAGTCAACACCAACGACCATCCGGTTTATTACAACCGTTGAGAATTCCCAGTGGAAATGGGAACACATAACGATGGACTTCGTGACGGATCTACCAAGGACGAGGCGATGATGCGCTATTTGGGTAGTCGTGACCGACTCACGAAATCGCACATTTCTTACCCATGAAGAAAACCGACGACTGCGAAAACTTGCGCAAATTTATATCCGAGAGATCATCCGATTGCATGGAGTGCCACGACATAGTGTCGAGCAGAGACCCGAGGTTTGTCTCAGTTAAATGCTTACATGAGGAATTAGGCACCTCGCTAAGTTTTCAAGATAAAGAAGACATCCGCAAACCGATGGCGGTCCGAGCGAACAATTCAAACCCTGGAGGACATGTTGCGAGCCCGCTCATTGGATTTCAAAGGGAGTTGGGATTCGCACTTACCATTGGCCGAGTTTGCTTATAATAACTTGATTATCGGCCACGATTGGGATGGCACCCTACGAAGCTTTGTATGGACGAAAGTGTAGATCCCCTCTACACTGGGAGATTGATGACCAATGGACTCCGAAGGAGAAACGGAAGTCACCCTTGATTCCAAAGGTCGACTTAGTTCAGGAGGCCATGGAGAAGGTCAAGTTGATCAAGGAACGGATCCGTGCGGCTCGTGAGCCGCCAAAAGAGTTACGCGGACAAGAGGAGAAAAGACTTGGAATTTGAAGCCGGAGATGAGGTATTTCTCAGACTCTTGCCACGAAAAGGATTGATCAATCCAAGGAAAGGGGGCAAATTGAGTCCGAGATATATTGGACCTTACAAAATTTTGCGAGAGGATCGGAAAGTTGCCTCTGAGACTTGAGTTACCGAAGCAAGATATGCGGGAATGCACGATGTATTCCATGTGTCGAGATTGAAAAAGTATCAACCAGATCCCGAGCATATCATCACTCGTGATGCTCCCCTCTAATGGAGAATTTATCTTACACCGAGGAACCAATCGTAATCATTGACCAGCGATCGTCGGTTCGTAACAGAGATTCCAATGGTTAAAGTTGTATGGCGACACCACAACCGAGACGAAGACGCAACATGGGAAATGGAAGAAGACATGAGGAATCAATATCCAGAGTTGTTCTGAAGAGAATTTGGGGACCAAATTCTTTTAAGGAGGGGAGAATGTGAAGCCCTCGATTTTTATTCGAACATGTACTTATATCACGTATCGTCTTTGTACTATTTGACAATTCTACCGCGTCGCTTTGACGGGTAAATATTAATGATAAATATATTTCGTCTTTAATTTCCCTTATTTATTTCTTGTGATCATAATCATTTGTTAATTTTATTTCACAATTATGATCACTCGATCGATCATCATTATTATTATTTGTGTACTCATTAGTCACCTTAGAATTTTTAGAGACTATTATTTTAGAGGTTTAAACCTTATAGAATTAAGAATTCGATTTAGATTAAGTGATCATGAGACTTATAAGTGATCAAGGAAATCACTAATTATTTTGGAGATTGATATTATTCACCTATTATCATCAATTTTGGGACATAAAAATAAAATATGGAATTACCACAAATACCCTCTTAAGGGACGGTCATGAGGTGAATTTTGGTGTAGAAATATCTCCCAACTCTTGTACATGTACACCTTGTGTATTCATCTTGTGTATTTTTACACCATTAATTCAAATCTTATACACAATATCTTATACACCAATTCTTTAATATTAAATCATCCAACATGTTGGAGGCTTCCCAACACCCCATGCCAACATTCCTCTCTATCCTTGCAATTGCATTCTCCCATGCAAGACTACACCTTGACCAAAGTCCTTGTCCCTCATGCTTACTACAATTTACAAGACTTGGAACAAAAAAAAACAAAAATCTCTCTCCCTCATACTCTCAAAAATCGGCCATTAGGCCATAATACACTAGAAATTTCATTTTGTACCCAACACCTTCATCTCTCAAACCTTTCATCCTCCTTCTCACCAAGAAATCCTCCTACATCTCTCTCTACAATTTTCTCCTCTTCTCTTAAACACTTAGTAAAAATTCAAGAACTTTCCTTCTACTCCATCACAAAAAAATTCGAACACCTCACTACACAAGGTAAGAAATTTTGTTCCTCTTCTTGTCTTGATATCATCTAGCTATCTCCTCTCACTTACTAATGTAAGTTTGAATTTTTATGTTGAGGTTTACATAGAAGACTTGGAAGATACTAAGAGCCTTACCATCACCTTGAAGAGGACTTCTAGACTTGAAGAAATTTGAAGGATTTTGGACTATAAGGTAAGAATGGGATTTTTGGTACCTTCTTCTTCTCCCCTATTAAATTCGAATTTTAACACCAAAATTATCATTTTGAGGTGATTAGGGGCTGACCTTGGAGCTTTGTTTAAGTGGTGATCAAGTCCTTAAGAGACCATCCATTTTTGACTACAACTTTCAACTATACAAGGTAAGTGTGGTACCTTTGGCCTATTCCTTCTCTTTTTCCCTCCTTGGTTCAAATCTTCATTTTTCTAACTCAAAACTCCTTGTATTATTGGACTTAGGGGCTGCCTTAAGTGAGGATTAAAATCCTCAAGGTCTTGTGACACCACTTTACACCAATCAACCGAACAAACAAGGTGGGTGGAAAAATCCTTTCAACTTCTAGGTGTTTTAATTCATAAAAATGCATGTAGTATTTTGTTATTGAGCATTTGAGATATATATTATGTATTGCATGCTATTTTCTTGTATCAAGTTGAAAAATTTCTCAAGTGTTGCTCAAAATGCGATTTACCGAAAATTAGGACATACATGTACACTTTATTGTCATATTTGATAAATTCTTGTATGAGATGGATATGTATGTTTATGACTCTTGAAATCTATGTTTTGTATGGCCTATAACCTGGACAAGTCGAGCATAATTGATTAAATTTCGATTTTTGGACTTAAAATGCAAAAATGGAAAGTTGGTGGACTTAAGTGCAAGAAAATAAAACTTAAGGGACCTCTCTGCAAATTTCGATTTTTGGGACTGTACTCAGGTTCAAAAATGATGTTTTGACATTTTAATAAAGTTTTAAGAGTTTTTAGATAAATAAAATCAACCCTTAAAAGCCCAAGGACTAGATTGTAAAATTTGAGAAGTTTAAGGGCTATTTTGCAAATTTCGAAACTGTACCAGACCCAAATTTTAAAATTTGAAATTTTAACTCTTAAGGGACTGGAAATAACATATTTTAAGTGTATTCCAAAAATCCAAGTGTTTAGAGCTTGGAAAGTAATTTTATAAAACTTGAGGGACCAAATTGTAAAAGATTAAACTTGAGGACCCAAATGAAATTTCCAGGACTTATACAGCCCATGTACCTGGAAATACTAATTTACCTATAACATAATTATATTTTGGACCCAAGGTTCAAATTTCATAACAATTGGACCCCTAAAAGCCTTAAAGGCAATTATTTCAAAATGGGACAAAAATGAGATTTTCAAAAGTTGAGGGACCTATACTTATGACGTTTTAAAACTGCTTTTGTCCCAATATCCCACTAACCTTAGTGACATTTTTCAACTGGAATCACATTAGAAGCCCTTCCGGTTTGTGAGTTCCGATTATTTTAAACTTAGGGCCCGAAATGACAATTTTAACAAATTTGGGGCCAATGTGAGAATTTTATAAAAACTCGACCTCAAGACTTTAAAAACCTGAATCTCTGAACAATTTAGAGAATTTAGGAACTGACCTCATAATTTTTCAAGGTCGGGACATTTATTTATTTAACTTTTAACCCCAAAAGTATTGGTTTTGACAAAACGGGGCTAATTGTAAATTTTATTTTTATAAGGACCTAACTCAAATTATTTTTATTTTCTAAAACAGCCCTGGACCCTCTGACTTCAATTCTTAAGTAAAACATTTTAATTTCTCAAAAACCCCTTGACTTATCGGACCGCCTTGACCGATTAATACCCGATCGCGGGCGACTTCCTCGTCTTGCGATTTGAATCTATAACGGGACTTATGTTCCATCTAATCGTTCAAGATATCGAAGATTGATTATCCTCCCGATAATCATCTTCATCCAAATAACTCCACCAACGCCATAATTACCTTACGCAAATTTTCGAAAACTTTTCATGAACTGCTTCCCGAATCAATAATACTCGACTGCCTGGTTGACTACATGAACTTGTGTTTACTTTCCTGCTTGAGTCAACTTGGTGTGTCGAGCTCACAGTCGGAATGGATACGTCGGGGATGGAACCGGGCAGCTCGGCTGCTATTCCACTCTTCCGGCCCCATCGTCCTAATCCCGCAAAATCGAGGGACGGAGTTTGTCCAAGGGAAGCGGGTCGTAGTACTTGAGGTATAATCATGATTATGACAAATCCGAGCCTTGCTAGCTCCATTGTGGATTCTGTCTTTGCCTACGGAGCGATAAGGTGACAGGTCTTGGACCATCTTGCTCGGGGAGTTACAAGGAAGAACGAAGGAATCGCTGTCTGATCCACACGATTCCGGAGTTAATCGGACCCGTTTGGTTGGCGCTACAAATCCGTACGCAACCGCTACTTGTATTGCATAGGTTGGCTCTACAAATCCGTACGCAACCGCTACTTGTCTTGCATAGGATTGGCGTTACAAATCCGTACGCAATCCTCCTGTCTGCTTGAACCATAGTGCCTGCGTGACCACGAACTATTTTCTTAAATCTATATAAGTATGTTACTTAATTATTTATCACGACGCTTGTGGACTGTGTGTGAAATCATGCATCATCTCTCACGCGTTTTCATACACTAAATTTCTCGCATTAACTATTTATATCGCCACACTTGCACACGATCACCCCATCCACTGAGATTTTTGTCTCATTCCCTCCTGTTTTCTAACCTTTAGATGAAGAGTTCGATGACATCGAACCTACCGCATTGAATCCCTATCCGTGATGTGGAGCGACAATTCCTTTTACTTTTATTTGTTGTTGGACTCCTTCATTTATTTTTGTTTGGACTGTAAGTTAATTCAGATAATCTTTTGGGTTGTATTCGGATACCGCCAGACGTTAAGATTGTAATCTGTACTCGTGTTTATTTTAATTCCGCTGCATTAGACTCTATTTCACTTGGAGTGTGGTATCTTTGGTTTAGACTGTTGATTTAATTCTGTTTAAGTGATTGATCGTTGTCGCGTCACGTTTGGGCGTGACATATAAGTATCTGATATCTCCACTCATTTATTATCAAGAAATGGTTTTGGTATTATGCTCTCAATTTCCAATTCAATATGCAGCTTTTCTAATTTTTTTTTTTAAAAAAACCCAAATCAGCTTATACAATAAACTTTCTCATGTTGAGTAATTAAATAGAAGAGATGGATATTATCAAACTTACCCATTGTTCCCTTGTTCCACTAATCACCTCTTTCACAATTTAATTCTTTGGTGCTCAGCCATATATTATTTTGTCAAGTCCCTTATCCAATTCTAGGCGGTGAGAGTGTATCCTATAAATATTAATTACTACATATGATCAGTTATGTATATATGTTGTGTTACTATAGATATATATATATTTAGGGGTGGGTTCTTGTGAGACCATTTATTGGGGTGAGACCGTGAGACCTAATCTGAACCGTTATAATTAATCATTGAATGGATAAGATTGAAACATTAGATATTGTTGCATTATTTAACATCATTTTCGTATGGGGGCATTTAGGACAAATCACAAAAAATCGTCCAACTAGAAAATAGGAATTACCATATATATTTCCTTTAATTTAGGGATGCAATCAATTATAATAACATCCAAAATCCTCTAATCTCTAGCAAAAAAACGCCATATTTGTTTCCTTTAATTTAGGATGCAATCATTTTCGGATGGGGGTATTCAATGTATATTTGGTATAAGTATGATGCATATATAGGTTGTAAAAAAAATATTAAGTTTTTTTTGCTGCACCTTAAATGCAATAATTATGTATTTTTTTCTTGCAATTTACATGCATAGATATATAAAATATGGTGTATAATTAGATGTTGTATCTTGATTTAATGTTTAAAACTGGTTTTATGCATCCTTCCCCAATGTTAAGAATTTAATTATATGTTAACACGTCCTATGTATATTTAGTCTAATAATGAAGTATATATAGGTTTCAAAAAAATATTGATTATCTTTTGCTGCACCTTAAATGCAAAAATTAATAGGTTTTTTCCTTACAATTTACATGCGTATTTAGATAAATTATGATGTATATTTTGCCTTATTTCTTGATATAATGTTAAAAACTGATTTTATGCATCCTTCAAAAAGTGTTGGAAGATTAATTATAGGTTATGAAAAAAGATTAATCATTCTTTGCACGTCAAATGCATATTTAGTAAAAGTGTGATGCATATATAGGAAAAAATATTAATCGTTCTTTGCAACACATTAAATGGAATTTTTATATGTTTTTCTTCCTTGCAATTTACATGCATAGTTAGATACTTATGATGTATATTTAGCATACGTTCTTTGCTTTAAAACTTAAAACTGATTTTGTGCAACCTCGAACAATTTTGAAAAATTAATTGTTATAATTTTATAATGATTGTATCAAATTTAAGTATGCTAAATCATTCCCAAAAAAAATCTCGGTGTTCAAGATGCATGCAAATCTCGTTTTGGACGATAATAAAGGAGGTCAAATCTATCCATAATTAACACAAGAGTGTAATTACATATATATCCTTTTGACAGTTTTTACAAATTAAATATACATTAAAAATTGAATTAATCTACACCATTCAAAAAATGTAATGGATGTACCAGATTAGGTCTCACGGTCTCACCCCAGGATATTGGTCTCATTTGAACCAATCCCTATATATATATATATATATCCGTATTTGTTGTGTTGGGGCGGTGGGTATGTGGATATATGTTAGTGTGATATATAATCTTAATGGATAATACTCATTCCGTAGTATAGAGAATTGTGGATTTAACCCCGTTTGAATGGGTCGTGGGTCGGGCAGCAAAATAGGCAAGGATTATGGTTTTATTTTAGCTGGGTCACTAATAAGTTACTCATTGTCATGGGTTGGGTTATTCTAATGTTGAAAATTTAAGCACTCCTAACTAAAATAACACTATAATTACAGAACTAATTAAATGGCTCAACAGGACTATAACTTGAATTAGTGCCCTAATTTAATATCCTAATCCAATCAGGTAGCTTAGATTCAACTCTACTCATTAAAGATATCCTCAATTAGTCAAATAATTATAGTTTTAATTATTAAATAATCATAAAAATTCTTAACATCTAACAATTCCATAAATCAAATCATATACTCTAACTCCAAATAAATCCAAAACTAATTAAACTCAATTAACTTAATATCCAAAAGTTAAATAAATTGTTAGTTAAAGTGCTTACTTATCATAATTAAGTAAACTATCACTTAGATAATCCTATAATAATAATAATAATAATAATAATAATAATAATAATAATAATAATAATAATAATAATAATAATAATAATCGAATAATTAATCATCGAATTTTAGTGCGCTAAACAAGAGGAATAATAGTTACACGAAATTTTTGAAGGTTAAAAAATTAAAAGATATTTTAACCGATTATTCTTCAAAGCAACAAGTATAAAGTTATCCGAATGTGGGATCTTACATGAAAGATATTCACATCTAGCGTGCAGTGTCGTGCGTTCCACTTGTAAGGTCAAACACACACATCGAATTTTCCGAGAAAGTTCTCTCTAGCACAAAATTTTTCCAACCACCACCAATTCAACCACCATTACCTTTATATGGATATTTAGCTATCCATTTCTTGTCATTGACTCGAAGCTCTACTTCTTGACTTCTCTTCGGAAGATAGACCCTCGCGCACTCAGCAGGGATTGACTACAATAGACAAGCCAATGTCATGATAAATCACTAAACAATAGTGTAAAATAGTTTAATATGTAGCAGAAAATGTAATTTTAGGTAAGTTTTAATATATTATATATCGACAAAATCCAAATTTGATAAATAAAGCTGAGAATCTTGATAAATTTCGTGTCCTAGCCCTATTTTTGGTATATTTTAAATTTGTATTTTATCTATATTTAAAAGTAAAAAGTTATTACTTACCAAACTTTTGAAATCTAAATGGTTAAAATATCGTATGGGTTCTTGATCATGTTTTTTGATTTATCCATTCAATTTCAATTCTAAGGTTCGAAATTCTATCTTACATTCTGATTATACAATACTTCATTATATTACATTAGTGTGACGCATGAGCGATACCTACTCTTGTTTCCCCTTTGACTCTTTGAAGTAGAACGAGCAGGTTGTATTCTTAATGGTGATGCACATGTATTTTCACTTCTGTACCTTTTCACTTGATCACCATCAGCAACGTCATCTGAAGATTCATGAGTGTCTTTAGAGTCTTCTTCGAAACTTCTATTTCGCTTATCGCCATGTCCACTTACTTCATGCTTACATTTTCTAACAAAGTATTAGGACGATATTTTTTGGCAAAGGCCTTCTTGATCAATTATCAAAACATCGAATCTTGAGTTCCCATTGTATTTGAAGACTAAAATATCATTTTCCACAACCGAGTCATCTTCAACAAATTCTTCCCAACCATTTTTGAGAAGCAATATATCTCCATTTGTCACCAAATCTACGTTCCAAACATGCCTGCTTGGACTTCTCAAATAATTTCATTAGAATTTATATTAGAGGTTCAAAATGCGATAACAATTTATGCAAAGTCACGTGACAATAAATATATTGGAATATTGCATATTTGCATTAGTTGCACAATAAATGAATGTAATTAGCTGCACAATAAATGAACTAAACAACAACATCATTCATTTGGAGTCCAATTTAACCAAATAGATGTCCATTAACTCAGGGTAGACACAATTGATTAAAAGTATCTGAATTTATTGATTTAATGCTCTCCTGCGAATTTCAATCATTTTAACTATGGTAAAGAAATATTAACAGTTCAAGAAAAGACAAAATGTTTCTTGTCAAAATAACACCACCAAATAATTCACAATAAATTCGAAAGAAATACTAATAGCCCACTCTCGTAGTCTAGTTTATTCATGTTATAAATGAACCACAAAAATAAATTGTTTTCTCATTGAAGTCATACCTGTATTTCATGTGCATATTGGTAATATTTTCAAATATTGAGTATCATTGTACTCTGTTGTACTCCTTTTATCTCATTTTCACTCAAATAATATCATTTTGTCATTTTACCATTTATACTCTGAAAAAATAATCATGTCGCATTTACATATTATAGTAAAATTATTTTAGAATATTCTAATTAACAAAGTAATATTTATATTCTAGTAAAATTTTCTACTTAATATTAAACTAAATTAATATTTTATAGCACTTATGTTTTGATGACTTTGTTTTTATTCACATTGTTCCTAATAAAGTTTTATATTTGTACGATACTTTTGGTTAACTAATATTTTACTCATTTATATTATACTCATAATAAATATACAAAATATATGTCATATTTCCATTTACAATACTGTTAATACGTAAAATATTAGTTATAAAATATTTTATTGTTAATATAATTCTCAAGCTTTTATGAAAAAACTTTTTTTGGTTTCACATTATATTAGATAAATATAAACAATTAAATTATGGTAATGTAATAGTCACCATTTTAAATTTACAAAAGTATAATCTTATCTATATATTATTTTTACCACTTTAACTTGATTATAATAACTATATTTTAATTTGACATAATTTCATGGACTTTTCTTAATTTTATTAGTAAATCAATTTTTTGAAAAATTCTTTATGTAATTAATAACATGTATTTAAATATACATTATACATTTTTTAGATTTATAATGAGTAGAAAGTTCATAGTGAAGTGTATTAGCTAACGAAGTATCATATTATATATGTTAAATTAAAAAAAGTAATAACCTTAAAATAAAATATTAATTAATCATGTTTTTGATCGATTAACAGAATATAAAAAATATGTTAATATTAAAATAATTTGGTTTTTCTTTTCTGAAGAATACAAGGAGTAGATTAAGTGAGACAAATATAGAGTACAGAAGATGTAAAGTGAAATTAAAAGTATAAGTGATAAAAGCAGGGACACAGTCGGGGCCTGGGGCTGGCGGTAGTGGTTGTCGTCCTCTACTTCATAATATTTCTATAAATGATAAAAATTCTATAAACAAAACAATTTAATTGAAAAACTTGCCACCTAAATAATTTAAAATACATTTTAACTACTATTTTTCCAAAAAAAAATTATTTTTTTCAATCTTCCTTCTCTCGATAAAAAAAACTCATAACATACGAGAGTAACTTGAATTAAATGAAAAATAAATGACACAAACGGAAAAAAAAATGGAAATTAAAACATCATTCGTCTTTATCCTAAAACTAATAAATTGGATAGCCAAACATCAATCGTTCATGAAGAAGACATAAAAGGTATAAAAAACAATGCCGAGAAAATTTTAATTACCAATTTAGCCCAAAAATTCCAATAGAAAACTAAAACAAACAAAAAAAAAATAAAAAATACCTGCTCAACACAAAATAAAGAGAAGAGCAAATGTTGAACTCACAAGCTGCTGATCAGTTCCTCACACAATTAAATTGTCTGAAAGTGGGACCAATACATGTTGTCTTCCCATTTTCAGCAATCCTTGCAATTACCTACCATTCTTTTACGGATCCCAAATCAAGAAACTAAAATTCAAAAGAAAATAAATTTTTGTTATATGTAAAAAATAATAAAAATCAATTAGAATGATGAGACTGAAAATTAAAACCTTGGAAACCTCGTGAGAAAAGGGTATTATGTTCTAGACCAACTTGTTGTGTGTGTTTGTGAATGTGTGTGCTTCTATTTATTCTTGAGCGGAGTGTTTAGTATTTATTGAATTTGGTTATTAAAAAGATATTTACACACGTCGTTACTTAATTGTCATCATGGCCTATATATTATATCTTATTAGGGAACATCATTCAATCGCTTCTCATTTTTCTTTCTTTATTCTTTTTGTTTCCTTTCTCTTTTTTCTTCACCAATTTGCACTCCTAACCAACCCAATTCCAATCACCATTGCCGCCTCCCACATCACCTATGACGACTTCTTGATGTGTATGTGTTTGTGAATATGCGTATTTCTTTATATTGTTTAATGGAATTTATTAGTATTTATTACATTTGGTTATTTCAATGTAAAAGATATGTACACGCGTTGATACTTAGTTGTCATTATGGTTTGTATGTTACATCTAATTAGGCATGTTATTCAAATACTTGTCATTTTCCTTTCTTTCCTGTTTTTCTTTCTTTTTCACCAATATTTACTCCCAACTTTTCCCATCACCTCCGCCACCCAACCGTGATTGGCCATCCACCTCCACCAGCCACCTGTCACCCATTTGTGTTGTGTGTGTATCTTATTAATTGTTGAATAGATTGATTAGATTTATTATATTTGGTTATCTGAATTAAATATATATATATATACACGCGTCGATACTTAGTTGTCATAATGGTCAATATATTTCACCTAATTAGGGCATATCATTCAATTACTTCTCATTTTTCTTTTCTTTTCCTTTTCTTTTCCTTTTCTTCTTTCTTCACCATTTTTCGCTCATTCTTTCTTGTTTATATTCCTCTTCTTCTCCTTCCCCATTTTCCGTCCTTTCTTTTTCCTTAATCTTATTTTTCCTTCTCACCAATCACCCACCCATAGCTCAATCCCCATTTTTGAACAGACATTGTCACTTTCCATGAACACATGCTCATAGTCAACCATTTCTTAATACCAATGGGAGAATTATGCATTAGATAGCAAATTACCGCAATGTGGTAGTGCACTGGTTGACGACCAAATTACAGGTTTGGTGGCCCCGTATTCCCGAATTCTCAACAACTTCTCCTTTCTTTCTTTTTCCATAAGCCAAAACTCGTACTGGCTTCCGGAGAGTGGTTGAGCGGTGGTGGCTGGTCGGAGAAGAAAAGGGGATCAGACGATATGTGGCTAATTGGTGAACAAAGGGAAAAGGAAAAGAAAAAAAGAAGGGAAAATATTATTATTATTATAGGAAATAATCTTTAATTAAGATTAAAAAATAATTTAATACATTGTTATTTTTTAGTTTTCATAAATTTAATATTATAAATAAAAATATTATCTACAAATACTATTGCTATATATTATTTGTAATGTAATATCAACTAACAGTTTTATGGAATGCAGTAGTATCAATATTCTAATTCGCATTAAATTTTGTATTGCCGAGATGAATTTGTTCTTATTCTCTTTTTCTTCAATTTTGTCCATTGGTCAAGTTTACTGTCAAATGGTATTCCACCTATTTTCTTTGTATTGAATAACTAAGTTTCGGAAAAAGATAAACATCAACAAAATCGGTAAATTTGATATGCTCTAGGCGATAACCGAACAAGAACTTCTAAAATTTCCTACTCAGAGGACTAAATCCTAACTCGTAACCTTACTAGCTTGCAGTGCGTCGGCTATCTAATAGTTGATGGTGGGTGAACTCTCGCCATGTCTGGAATATATGAACAACCCATTTTTTTAAATGGATGTGCTGATCTTTCTTCTAGTTTTTATAGCACGTCTTTGGTCCTAATCGATAACTTGACGTTATACATCATCTTGATAAGTGTATTTGATTTCAAACCACTCTTGAAACACAAACAAAATGTCATGTGGAGTTTAAAATACAACTTCAAACTTTGAATATAGGAGGACAATCCATGAGGGAGAATCTTAATAAAGTGAAGATGTGTTATATATGATAATCGGGAATCTGCAATACAATGGATGATAGGAGAAGATCAAATAATTCATATTCTATTTGGGTTTGGTAGTGAATATGATCCAACTATGATCACAACCCTTAAAAAGTTGATTAGTAGAATCTAAAGAAGTTTGTGCTCTTTTGCTCTATATTGAGAATAAATAAGATTCTGTTGATGGAGTCTTTCATAAATATACTCCCAATCCCATCAGTAGCCTTGCTCAAACCCCAAGAAAATTTAATCATACTCAATGATATAATAATCTTGGTTTCAGTGGTTTCAATTATTTCACCGGTTTTAGCTATTTCGTCTCTCTGTTGTCTCAACAACGATCTTAGTGTGTGTGGCATCAACTTTGGTGGGTTTCCCGTTGGCAAATCTTCAACTAAATCAATCATTTCTACTTCTCTAGCTTCATCACCATTTGCCTGATTTTCAATGTCTTCGTGAGAGTGGAAGTGAGCTGGTGATGAGAGAGCAGTTGTGTCTTTGACCACTCCTTGAATAATTAGGGTGGGGGATGATGTTTTCCCAGCCCCAGAGAGTTGTGCTCGCTCAACCATCTTACGAGATTCTTTCAAATCTTGTCTTAGCTATGCAACCTCTACTGCATCAACTCCATCTTCACCTTCTTCATCACTATTGTATACGTTACGGATAACAATATCTGCGAAAGGACACTTATGAGGTTCACACTCTTCCCATTTTCTAGTGCCTTCTCTATCTTTTCTTGTTTCTTTTCAGGTAGTATCGGACCAATGTATCCAGGACTGAGTTTTCCTCTCTTTCCAAATCTCATTACCCCTTTCATCGGTGCCACCTTAAGAAATACTTGATCTCCTACCGTAAATTCTAATGTTCTTCTTCTTTGATATGAATAACTTTTATGTCGGCTCTGAGCAGTCTCCATCCTCTGTCGAATTTGTGTCACAACCTCTGTCATTTCTCCAATCATGTTTGGGCCTAAAAGCTTTCTTTCGCCAATCTCATCCCAGTGTATTGGCGATCTACACTTTCTACCGTATAGTGCTTCATAAGGAGCCATCCCAATTGTAGCTTGATAACTATGGTTATATGAAAATTCTATCAATGGTAGATATTTACTCCATTGTCCTTGAAAATCTAGAACACAGGCTCTAAGCATGTCTTCTAGAGTTTGTATCGTTCGTTCTGATTGTCCGTCAGTTTGAGGGTGATAAGCAGTACTAAATGACAATCGTGTTCCTAGTGCCTTCAGACTCCTCCCGGAAAGTAGATAAGAATCTAGAGTCTCTATCTGACACAATGGATAGTGGCACACCATGAAGTCTAACCACTTCTTGTATATAAAGTTGTGCATATCGGTCCATGGAATAGGTAGAACAAATAGGAATAAAATGAGCGGATTTGGTCAATCTATCTATGATCACCCAAATAAGATCATGTCCCTTGATAGTTTTGGGCAATCATATCACAAAATCCTTGGTAATTCTTTCCCATTTCCATTCTAGGATAGGCAGAGGTTGCAACATTCATGCTGGCCTTTTGTGTTCTACCTTTATTTGTTGACATATTAAATATTATTCCACGTATTGCGCGATATCCCTTTCATACCAGGCCACAAGTAATGCATCTTCAAATCTCTGTACATTTTAGTAGCTCCTGGATGTATAGAATATGGCGTTGAATGCGCTTCTGCTAGAACATCCTCTTGGAGATTTTCTCTGTTAGGAACGTATAATCGTTCTTTAAATTGAAGTGCTCCATACTCAGATATCTTGAAATCAGCAGACACTTCCGAGGCAATATCTTTCTTAACTTTAACATAGTAATCATCACATTGTTGTTCATGTTGAATTCGATCAAGTAACATCGGTTGGACTATTAATGCTGCCAATTTAGCTTCAATAGATCCCAGTGATACAATCTCCACATCCATTTTCTGGAGATCCATGAACTCTGGTTTTGGAATTTGAATCGCAATTGCATTTCTTTGTGTTAATTTTCGGCTCAACGCATCTGCTAAAACATTGGCTTTACCAGTGTGATAATTGATCACACAATCGTAGTCCTTCACTAGCTCTAACCACCGTCCTTGTCACATATTTAATTCCTTTTGTGTGAAGAAGTACTTTAAACTCTAGTGGTCTGTGTACATCACACATCTTTCCCCATATAGGTAATGCCTCCATATCTTAAGCGCAAATACCACCGCATCAAGCTCTAAATCTTGTGTAGGGTAATTCTTTTCATAGTCTTTCAATTGTCTAGACGCATAAGCAATTCTTCGATGCGTCACTATAAACTACAAAACCTCTAGTACTTGATGGGATTGATAAAATAGGTGTTGAAGTCAATCTCTTCTTCAGTTCTTGAAAGCTTTGTTCACTTGCCTCCATCCATTTGAATGCGACACTTTTTCTGGTCAATTGTGTTAAAGGCGAAGGAATCTTGGAGAATCCTTCCACAAACCGATGATAATAGCCAGCTAAACCCACTACATACTTCTGAAGGATTAGTAGGTTGTGGCCAATTATTGATAGCCTCGACTTTACATGGATCATCTGAGATTCCCGCTTCGGACACAACATGTCCCAAGAATACTACTCGATCTAGCCAAAATTCACATTTCTTAAATTTAGCATATAATTGTTTTGCTTTCAGGACCTCTAACACTATTCTTAAGTGTTTAGCGTGCTCCTCTTTTATTCTATAGTAGATCAAGATATCATCGATAAACACAATAACAAATTTATCTAGAAAACCTTGAAATATCCTATTCATCAGATCCATAAAAGCTGCTGGGGCATTTTTTAACCCAAATGGCATCACCAGGAATTCATAGTGTCCATACCTAGTGTTGAACGTTGTCTTGGGTATATCATCTTCTTTTATTTTCAGCTGATGGTACCTAGATCGCAAATCGATCTTTGAAAATATTGATGCACCTTGAAGTTGATGGAACAAATCGTCGATTCAAAGTAATGGGTACTATCTCACTATTGGAACTTCATCAATAGTTGGCTGGTGTTGTTCGTCGATGCTCATGACACCTACTAGGTATCATTCACAGCCAGCTTCCAATAACGTTGCGCCTTTAGTGCTGATATCATTGGAAATCTAAAATGAGTCGTGATTCCAACGAAAGTAAATGAATCTTCTCCCGGGGGTCGAAAGGTCAGTGTCTTTTTTGACAATCGATTGTACCACCATATTTTGATAACCAATCCATACCCAAAATGATATCGTAGTCATTCATGGATAACATAATTAGATCAACATAAAGTTCTCTATTTTCGATTGGAATAACAGAAGCTCTCAAAATTTGATTAGTCTTTTTGGAATCTCCCGAGGGAATTGTTACATTGTTACCTACTTTAGCTACATCAGGTGTCCTACCCAGTCTCCTCATATACTCAATAGATGCAAATGAATGTGTTGCTCCTGAATTAAATAATATGAATGTTGGGGTGTCAAAGATAAGAAGTTTACATGTAACCATTGATGGGTTCGCCTCCGCATCTACTCTCGTGATAGTAAATGCTCTGGCTGACACATTTTTTTGTCATGTAGAATTCAACCTATTTGGGCACGCACTAGCAAAATGTCCTGGCATCCCACACGTAAATCATCTCTTGGTATCTACTGAGCAACTTCCAGTAATGTTGAGTCTTGCATCTAGGGCAAAAAGGTAGTGCCATAGGTGCCTTGGCCGGATCAACTCTTTGATGCTTATTTTGTCCCCATTGTTGTTGTCCTTGACGTGGTTGAAAATTAGGTTTCTGTTGTTGTTGAACTTGACAAACTCTCTACTTTTGATTTCCACCCCATATTTGTCCCTATCCTTGTTTGAATTGATGTCTAGCTTCCTGGGCTTGAAAAATCATTAATTCAGCTTGTTCTGCTACCAGCGCTCTCTCAGCAACCTATGAATAAGTTACTCCTTGAATTCCCGCCATGCTGACATTTCTATATAGTTCAAGCCTTAGGCCTTCGAGGAATCTTTCTACTTTTAATGTGTCGGTGTTGACCATATGAGTGGCAAACCTGGATAATTCTTCAAATTTGCGAATGTATTCCCCGACAATCATAGTTCTTTGGCGTAGTTGTATGAACTTGTTCATCTTCATTACATGAATAGGAGCCGTGAAGTATTTATTTCTGAATAGTTCCTTAAATCTTTCCCAGGTCATCGTCATCACATCTTCTATACTCTTCATTGTGTCCCACCAATGTCCTGCGCTTCCACGAAGCATAAACGAAACACACATTACCTCCTCTTCTTCTGGGACCCTGCTGTACTGGAACATATTATCTAGAGTTTGCAACCAATCTTCTGTTGCCGTGGGATCTGCAGCATCTTCAAAGGTTGATGGATTTAGCTTTCGGAACCTTTCCCCCACTATCTCAACTTGATCTGCCCTTTGGTGTGGTTTGTTCATTTATGCTCTTTATTCTCCAGCTATATCCCTCTGATGGATGAGTTGTTGAATTTGTTCAGATTGTCACTGGATGATCTCTGTAAGATGATTTATAGAATTATCTCGATCACCCATTAGTATAGGTATCTCCCCTCCTTGATTTCTATCCCCACCACTACTCTCACCTCTAGTTCTCACCATGACTGAAACACTGTCTTAGGATAACCTAATAACACATGACCAATATAATTTCTTGAAACATAGAATGCATTAGTCAATAAAATAAAACTTACTGGCATTGCTGTGCTCCACGAGTTTTGAGTTCATGTACATGGATAGTCTCAACTGTAGTCGGGCTCGATACCACTCATGGCGTCCACCCCTATTACTACTACCAAATTATATAAACAAAGAAAATTCGACTACAAACTCAATTTAAAACATGTAATTTTTTTTCTCTCTCCTGTGTAGATTTAATAATAGACAACCACAAAATAAACTCCATACGTAGCAACAAAGGTCAGACCACGTCTAACAGCAAAAGGGCCAGTCAACCCTATTTGTACGTAAATACGATGACTAGATATACAAATCCAGAACTCAAACCAGCACACTATTTACATACGTTTACAATACAATTTCAAAAGTTATATACAGTAGAGTTTCCACCTATAGCACAACAGAAGCAAAACCAAAATGAATCCATAAATACGCCCAACAGGTCATCATCTATATCCATGATCCTCAAAACCTAAAGAAGCTTCAGCACGACACAGTAAACGAAAAGCTCAGGCACTCTCATGCTTACCTGCAATGCATGAACTACATGAGCTAAAGCTCAACAAGTAAAAATCATGCATGTCCAAAGAATAGCAATGATTTTCCAACATGCAATGCTAACATGTAAAATCCATGAATAAAAATATTTTTCTCAAATCATTTTCTTTCATTTGGGCCCCTGACCCAGCTACTATGCACCGGAAAAGAGCTCTGCACACATGAATAATCAAATGGCCAATAATATCAGTATGATACTACTTGTGCACTATTCTCCCATGGCCCAACCAAGGGTCCCCTACTTGCGTCCCCTGTTTCCACCAAGAAGTATCCGACCCCGCAGGTTCATAACATATGTACCCACAAATGGACCATCCTCTTGTGACCCACCGAGAGCCCATCTCCGATCTAGCCATGTGTTCACTAGGAAGTATACCACTTGATATACCTAAACATATATCATAAGCATGCCCAGCATGCCTTGGTGCAGTAGCAGTGGTCAACAAACATTATTCACTATCTGAAAATATTTTCGTCTCTCTTGTAATATGCATCCACAAGCCAATGTTGTGAATGGCATGTTCAACGGCTCACCAAGTACCATATTGCAACATCATGCAAGCCAATTATGCCACATATAATACCCATGTATATTCAACAAGATACCACAATCACATATAATATATTTACTTTAAATAATACTGGATATTAATTTATGATATTCAATCACAATTTTATTATTATTAATCTAATAAAAGGACCATGACATTAATTTTAATTAGTTATCCATTAAATTGTAATCTTATGATGAGAAGCTAGATCCAATCTACTAAGAACCTCAATTCCTCAATTTTAATTTATTTGAACATTATTCATTTGATGTATTTTAAGTTGTACATTAAATTAAACCCTACCTACAGAAAAATCATTCTAGTACAAGCATAACAAGTATTTAAACTCAATTTTTGTAGTCTCAACAAAATAGGTCATATAGAAAATCTCCTACTACTTTTATTAAATACGACACACAGTTTCTATTCTAATTAAAGGTCTCCGGAATTCAATATCCAATCCTTTCCGATTAAATTCAATATGGCCAAACAACTTTCCGATTCTTTATTATGTTGTCTCTTTAGTGTGTACGTAAAGGAGTGAATATATATATATATATATATATATATATATATATATATATATGATATTATCCTTCCTCAATCTAAGGTGGTTTGGTGATATACATACAAATATATTAGTTACATATATATTTACAAGTTGTCTTCTTATGCCTTTATGTTTAAGTTAATAATAATAATATATAATAAAATAATCAACCTTGCTTGAATGGTGGTGTGCTAAGATATATACTTCTGATTCACTAATTTCATTATGCTAATGCTACTCTATGAATAACAAGGTGCCCCACATACGTATATATACTTATATTAGTGTGTGTGTATATATATATATATATATAGGATTTGGATCTGGTGAGTCCATATAATTTAAACAAGTACGTGAGACCAAATCTAGAGCGTTTACCTCTTCTTTTTAACGATGGAGATTTAATTGATTTTTATTTTAGTTTATATTTAATTAATGGTTGTTAAGGATAAGTAGGTAATTTTGTTTGAATATCAGTAAAAAAGGGAGTTATTTTTGGTAGTGCGCATTCACATTCCGGATTTTTTGGGATTTGTTTGAAACCATATCTCTGACCTTATCCGCAATGAGAAATATGCTGCTTATTGAAGACAAATATGTTGCTTATTGAAGACAAATATGCTGATTTTTTTGGATATGTTTTAAACCGTATCTCTGAAATTCTCTCTTTCCTTTCGCAGTCAAACTTGCAATTAATATTGGCGAATTCCGCTGTGCTAAATATATTGCTTATTGAGGACAAATATGTTGCTTATTTAAGCAGACAATGTTACAACCACAAACTATTTCCTTCGATTTGTCTTTTTATATATATGTAATTCTGTTGCTTATTTATGTCAGTTGTGTTGCTTATCAAGGACAAATACATTGCTTATTTGGGCAGACAATGTTGCTAAGTTAGTATGTTGCATTTTAATGTGGACTGTGTTGCTTATTGAAGACAATTATTTTGCTTAATTAAGTAGACAATGTTGCCAAGATGGGTGCAAAATTGTATATATATATATATATATTTTTTTGTTGCTTTTTTAAGTCAACTGTGTTGCTTATTGATGACAAATATGTTGCTTAGACATTGTATATTTGTTGCTTACAAATATTATGTAATTTTGCTATGGTTTTAGATGGTAAGATAACATCTATGATGTTGTGTGTAACTTCTCTAATTTCATGTGATATGATTGATTGGTCTGGATTAATATACCCCATTTATCAATTTAATTAGGTATTTTTATATATTTTAAGCATATTTATTATTAGTCATTGAAATTTATTGATTTGTGGTCCAGATTTAGTCTTACGTACTAACCTAAGGCATTAGTCTCATATAACCCTTCCCCCATATATATATATAACTTAAGTTAGTACTATATGTATTATCCATCTCCCTTCAAAATATATATTATCTATTTGTGTGATACATTTCACAGTGTATATTAATTTAATATATATTACATATAAATATATACTATACATGTAATATTATTATGATTTTTACAACTATTATTATCGTTATTATTATTTTAATAAAACTATTAATCTGAGATAATATATCACTTTACTATCAGGTATTTGATGACTGAAAAATTCATATGCAGGCACATCTCTCTGCAGTTCATGCTGAAATGTGGTTTGTCATCGAAGATGGACCCATTAGAATCACCAAGGTGAATATAGTTGTAAGAGCAACAAGAGATGATGCTGAGATAGCTGTTGAGGTTGATAAACCCAGGAGCTAATAGACAAACGAGGATAGAATGAGACAAACCTTAGATAATGTGGCTAATGATGGATTATACGAAACTTTGGATAAAGCCATGTTTACCAAAGTCAAATCTCGCAGAATAACCAAATAAATTTGGGAAAAGATGACCTTAATCTGTGAAGGTTCAGAGCAGACAAAGGAAAACAAGCTCACAGTTGCAGTTCAAAAATTCAAAAATTTCAAAATGATGAGTAGAGAGTCATTATATCAGTTGAATGCACGGTTTACAGAGATAAAAAATGAGTTAGTAGTTTTAGGCAAAGAGTAAACACAAAAGGAAATGTGCATGAAAATTTTGAGAGCACTCCCAGTTGAGTGGGAAATGAAATTGATGGATCTAAGGCACTCTATGGACTTAACCAAGATATCAAACCATGAGTTATTCTCTGATTTGAAGGCTTATGAATTCGAGCTCAAGATGAAAGAGCAAGATGAGATAGTTGCACCAAAGACAGTTTCGTTGATAGTTGGAGAAGTTGCGCTGATAGTTGGAGAATCCAAGTCAACTGATTCCAAGGACATCATTGACAAAGAGGATATTTCCTTAATTGTCAAGAGATATAACAAGTTCTTTAACAAGAACTATAAGAGGAACAAATGAGAGTCCTATAGAAGGCATTCAACTCCCTTTAAGGAAAATAGGAGAGAACCCCCAAGAGAGCTAAGAAGAAAGTGGAAGACTTGTTTAATTATATTACATCCATAAATCATTTTGCGGTTGATATCCACCAATATTAACAAGTACAAAAATGATGAGGAAAATAAATTCTTAGGAAAGAAGACAAGAAAGAAATATCAATGATGGCTGCGAGAATCGATGACAGCCAAGTGCAAACAAACATTGAGTGAGACATCTGAAGTGATCATGACACACACACATCATTACCCATTGATCTTTATGATTCATTAGGTAAAATGATGAAAGATATTGAGCACAAATAGTTGAAAGTTGATGAAATAGCAAAGGTAAAAGCCCTTCTAAAAGAAAAGAGAACAAGAGCTCAAAGGTGTAATAGCATCACTGTGGCAAATCATGTAAAACATTGGATGAATTGATGATGCTTCAAAAGAAATTGGAGAGAAAGAAATTAGGATTCAATTCCTTTGTAAATGCTCAAACTCAAGAGTAATTATAGAAAAAGGATCCTCAAGCAATGGGGAGTCCAAAAATCTAAAACACCATATTTGCACCCACATATCATCACAAGCACACATATCTTTGAATTGATAAAAGGCAAAGGAAAGCAAATACACAAACAACAGACAAAAGAGACAATTGTATTTGCGAAAAGCACCAAAGCATTTTGCTAAAACTCAGTTTGACTATGGAACTGATAGGTGGAAACCCCTTAGAGTCAGATCTTTTGGCTCTAAGTTGGTTGGAACACCTTATAGTGCTAAGCCCTCAGGACCAAAACATATATGGGAACCTAAAGTTTTATTTCCTTGATTGCAGGTCCACAGAACAACTGAGTACCAAGAAACCTTGTACATGATAGTGGTTGTTCCAGACATATGACTGTGAATAAAATAAATCTATCAAACCTCAAGGAATCAAGAGAAGCCAAGGTCATATTTTGAGGAAATGAAGCTCCATGGGAGATCAAAGGCACTGGATCCATAAAAAAAATGGCTTAGAAATCAAATATGTTGCATATGTTGAAGGGCTGAATTTCAAATTGTAAGCATCAGCCATCTCTGTGATAAGGGATACAATGTTGTATTCAATATGGATGTTTGCTAGATCAAAGATGCTGAAACAAATTAGATTGTGCTATCAGGAATTAGAAGGAAGAATATGTATGTAGTTGATTGGTCTACTGCTACACCACGCACATGCTTGTTAGCAAAAATCACAGCTGAAGCAAGTTGGTTGTGGCACAAGAAGTTGAGTCATCTGAATTTCAAGACTATCAATAAGCTAGCAAGAATTCTTTTGGTTGAGGGATTGCCAAATTTTGTATACAAGAAGGAAAGCATAAGTGATGCATGCCAGAAAGGAAAGCAAATCAAATCATCTTTCAAGGAAAAGTTGAATTCTACATCAACAAGGGTTTTGCATCATTGCATATAGATTTGTTTGGAGCAATGGAACCAAAGTATAAGTGGGAACAAATACACCCTAGTGGTGGTGGATGATTTCTCAAGATACACACGGACCATCTTTATGTGTAAAAATAAAGAAACTTTGCAAAAGCTTCCCGAGTTGATGAAAATAGTTCAAAATGAGAAGAGTCGATCCATTATCAAGATAAGTTCTGACAGAGGAATTGAGTTTGTTAATGTTATTATAGCACATTGTTGTGCATAAAATGGAATTTCTCATGAGTTATCAGCTGCAAGAACTCCCCAACAGAATGGAGTAGCTGAAAGGAGGAATAGACCAATAAAAGAAGTTGTAAGGACCATGTTAGCCAAAGCTGAATTGGCAAAGAGATTTTAGGCTGAAGCAATCAACACATCATGTTATACTCAATATAGATGCATGATAACATACAGCTGTCGAAAACCCCTTATGAAATCTTGATATGGAGAAAGCCAAATGTGGGATAATTTCACATTCATAATAATGTCAAGGACAATCTGAAGGTATTTGATGCTAAGACTGATGAAGGAATCTTTCTTAGATATTCATTTGAGAAAAAGAAAGATGAATAAAAATACAATGGTCATAGAAGAGTCAATTCATGTAGTTTTTTATGATCCAAATATTAATGCAGAAGACATTGATGAGTTAGCTAAAAATATGAATGAGCCAACTAGTCGTAAGAGTCCTTATACTGAGATAGCTCCCGGAACACTCGATCCTGATGAGGATGAGTTAGCTGAATCTCAAAGAGAGTTGGAAAAATTACAGTTGAATGAATATAATAAAGAAGAAGTTGTTCAAGACAAAGTCGACTTACTCGGCCCGGTGTGAGATGGGCGAGAGACCATCAACTGCGTTAGCGGTTGGAAATGTTAGAGAAGGAGTAAGAACAATATCAAGAACTCAACATGAGGCAATGTTCACTTGTTTCATATCTCAAATTAAACTAAATGATGTGCCGAAGCATTGGAAGACACACATTGGATCCTAACTATGCAGGAAGAGTTAAATCAGTTTGAAAGGAACAAAGTTTGTACTAAGTGGGTATTCAGAAACAAGATGAATGAAGAAGGATCTGTAGTCAGAAATAAGGAAAGATTGGTAGCCAAAGGACATTGCCAAGAGGAAGGTGTTGGGAAAATTTATAAGTAGATTTTGATGATACCATGTAAAACTTAGATTTGGAAGTTGGCACCCTATTTTCAATGTAATTCAACTTGTAATAGATAGGGATGTATAAGCTGAATCGAAGTCAGCTAAGTTGAAGATTACAATACTTGACTGAAGATCGAAGAGGAGACCCAGCTGTGTATCAGCTGTGTGAAGTGAAGTGAAGACTCGGTCAAGTGAAGAAAAAAGTCATCTCGGTCGGTGATCGACAACTAAGTCATTCCAAAATGATTGGAATCGAATGTCAAAGGGGTATGCAGCAGACAAGACTTGAAGAAAGCTGAAAGAGCTCCATTGTCAAGATAAGTCAAGGTTTTACTGGACATAGGCATGTGTCAGGCTGCCAGCAGTAAAGTTGTTTTGCTGAAAGAGTGCAAAAAGCAGACCTGAAAACCTGCAGATATTAAGGAAAGGTTGCAGAGCATTTAATTCATGGTACAACCTACATCAATGCTGCAAGACAAGATAAGCCAACAACCTACAAATGTGATTTGAAACTTGTGTCTATCTCTTCAATGGACATAATTTCAAATGTGCACTATAATAGGCTGAGAAAGCAAGTGAGAGAAGGTTACAAATTTCACAGACTATCAAGCATACTAGCAGGCAATAACCTGCAATATCTCTCAAGCTTTTCAAATAAATCCTCAAGCCTAATTTCGAAGGGATTCAATCCAACACCCTCAGTGAAGGAAAGATTACTTCATCAGTTGAAGAGGAAAATTGTTTTCATGAACAAAGGGTCTACTCTCCAAGGTTGAAGGAGAAGTAGTGAGTTCCTGTTCGAACTGGTGCTTTGAACCTGTTGGAGGGCTAAGTGATCAAGTCCAAGGGTTTGAAGGAGGCTGAAGTAGCAGTAGACTGTGTAATTATAGTTGTCTCGGACAGATAACTACTTTGTAATAAAGCTTAAGTTTCTTAGTGGATTGCTCCAGGAGTTGGAGAAGAGTGAACTAGAGGAATTACCCCATCCTCGAACCACTATAAAACTGCTTGTGTCTTATTTACTTTTCAGCACATTCCATTACCTGCTTTATTTTATAACTGCTGTTAAGTTCAACTTGTTAAACTCTGTTGATAATAACTATTGCTAAAACAAGTGTTGGAAAACATGCTTTGTTTGACCACTAAACACCTAAAATAAATCTAGTAATCCTTGCAAGAGAACGAGATCAATCGTAGGGTAGCAAGTTGACCACAAGTTGTCTCTCAAGGAAGACTTAGCCGGCAAATAATTTTTATTCAACACAATTGACAGAAAATAAATCCTAAACACTCTAACCAAATTTGTGATTTTAATTAACTAAAGAAAAACAAGTAAAAAGATAAAATCAAAGTAAACCCAATTAAACTTGGAGAAAAACGATATGGATGAAAGTCTAGGATTTCAGAAATATCTCATCAAACTTGTAAGCAGAATATCAACTAATTGATCATGCGGTTAACAAATATAACAAACATGTAAAAACTAGGCCTAGATCTGATAACTCACGTATTCACAGATTAGGGCTATCCCAACATAATTTACTATTTTCATTAAGCCAAGTTAGATAATACATTTATGATTCATATATAACCCCCTGAATAAATTTAGTGCAGGAATAATATCTTCTCTCGATCTCAATTATTCCATCAAAACAATCAAAAGTTGGCCAAACAACAAAATAGGTCATATGGACAACTTTAGTTGTTTAATCATCATGTAAAGCAATTTATTCAGGAAAGCAAATCAATTAGTCCATATTCATGCTTGTTTGTTTGAATCAAATCATAATCCTAGAGCAAGGAAATTAGTTCATGCTTGGAGGTGAGATCATAATCTCAATTGAAGGAAAGAAAACAATCATAAACATCATTATGCAACAACAATAATCACCCAACAATTGAAATCAGACAAAAGAGATGAAGAAATATTACGCATTGATTAAGTCGCAAAAATAACTTCAATGGGAAGAACCCAAGCAATCCCAATGTTGAATGGAAGGGAAAATAACAAAAACTAGGGTTTAAAAGTGCTAAAAAGTAAAGGTGTTCGGAAATATGGGCTTCCCAAGTCCTATTTATAAGCCTAGAGTCCTAAACAAGATGAAAGAGCAAAAATTGGAAGAAAATCGCGAATTTCGTGTTCAGGAAGTCACCGCACGCGCGCGCGCCCGCGCACTGTTCAACCGATGTCCGCGGTACGCGACCGCGCACCACTTGACGCGCCCTCATAACTTTGGAATTTGGTCTTTCTGTCTTCGTATGAATTGTAGATCTCTCTTTTAACTTTCCACAGCCATTTGAATTACGTCAATATCAGTTGTCTAGAGAGAGTTATGGCCAAAATACCAAGACGTGTCATTTTCAAGATTTTAACATATTATTTCGACTTGCACGTGAATTTAACTCATCCAAACGTCTTTATGTGCATTTCGTAGCAGAAATAGAATTTGTAGAACATTGTCTTAAGTTTCCAATGGTATATGAATCATGTCAATTGGATTTTGGATGCGAACGTTACGCAAAATACGACGGCTATCGCAGTTGCGCTAAATGACTTTTTAACGTTTCTTGCTCAAAAACATGTTTTTTTCCACCAAAACCTAGAAAATCAAAAAAATAACACAACATAACACTAAAATATGCAAATGCAAATAAAATACGCCAAACATATGTATAAATCATCACACAAAACACACACCAAAATATGCAAAATAACTCCACCACACTTAACCTTTTGCTTGTCCTCAAGCAAATAATTATGCCTTTAGACCCAAAAAAATATAATAATTTAAAATTCAATTAATCCATAACACCATGTTCTATCCACCTCGAATCCAACATGAATTGATTCTCAACCTCCACAATAGACTCATCCGGCTAATGTTAAAAAATTAAAAACAAAAATTAACAAAGGTGTTTGGCCATCCTCGCTAAGTTTCAAATCCGTTTTATAAGTTACAACCCCATTACACACAACAAACAACTCAATCGCTAGCCACAAAATTATTGTTCTTTTTTTTTCTTCTTTTTTTTCTTCTTTTTTTCTTGTTTTTTTTTACGAGAACTTTCGAGATGTCTTCCACTAGGTTTAAACTTTGGATTTTCTCCAAAGGCTCCTAGGGTGGTTTCCCATACTCATGTTTGTGCCGTCGTTTTACATAAAAGACAAACATGGGGCTCATGAATTCTACTTGTTACTAAGCAACGACAAATAGAGGAGTATAATCTCAATTGTTCTTTTTTTTTTGCTTTGTCTTTTTTTTGGTGATTTGTTTTTCTGCAAAGCTAGCAACCTTGTGTAAACAATAATTAAAATAGAGTTTTAACTAATTCACTTCAAACAAAAACATCACAATTCAAGCCCCACAACTTAGGCTACTATCATTTAACCTTCGCCAAACTTGTCTACCAAAAAGGCCAATTCACATTTTTAGCCAAATCCTACGTGTCAAGTTCGCGGTGTAATTTCATAATCAAAAACTAAAATTTGACACATATTTCTAGCCAGTTCACCAACACAATTATAAGGCTAGTGATAACTAACCATATGCAATCGTAACACATATATAATGATAATCCCTCCTCCACACTTAAATCATGCAATGACCTCAATGCGTAAAAAAATTAAAATAGAAGGAAAAAGAGACGTCCCTGGAAAGTGCTAAAATTGCCGACTTGTAGAACTCTCTCTTATCTTTCTAATGGCATCTTTCTTGTCCCCGGCAACGGCGCCAAAATTTTGTTCGATGGCTAAACACCTATAAAAAGTCTAACAATCCTCGCAAGAGAAAGAGATCAATTGTAGGGCAGCAACTTAACCACAAGTCGTCTCTCAAGGAAGACTTAGTCGGCAAATAATTATTATGTATCACGATAAATGCTCTAACGGAATTTTTGATTTTAATTAACTAAAAAAAACAAATAAAAACACCAATTAAAACTTGAACACAATTAAACCCGGAGAAAAACAATATGGATGAACGTCTAGGATTTTGAAATCATCTCATCAAACTTGCAAGTAGAATATCAACTAATTGATCATGCGGTTAACAAATATAACAAACATGTAAAAAATAGGCCTAGATCGGATAACTCATGTATTCACAGATTAGGCTATCCCAACTAATTTGCTATTTTCATTAAGCGAAGTTAGATATACATTTCGATTCATATCTAACCCCTGAATAAATTTAGTCCAGGAATAATATCTTCTCTCGATCTCAATTAATCCAAAAAATCAAAAGTTGATCAGACAATCAATCATCAAATAAAGAAATTTATTCAGGAAAGTAAATCAATTAGTCAATAATCATGCTTGTTTGTTTTAATCAAATCATCATAATCCTAGAACAAAGAAGTTAGTTCATGCTTGGGGGTGGGATCATAATCTCAATTGAAGGAAAGAAAACAATTATAAACTCATGCAACAATAATAATCACCCAACAATTGAAATCGCATAAAATGAGATTAAGAAATATCATGCTTTGATCAAGCCGCAAAATAACTTCAATGGGAATAACCCAAGCAATCCCGATGTTGAATGGAAGAGAAAATAACAAAAACTATGGTTTAAAAGTGCTAACAAAAACTATTTATAAGTCTAGAGTCCTATACCAGGTGGAAGAGCCAAAAAGCGCAAAAACAAATCGAAATTTTGTGTTCTATAAGTCACTGTCGCGCACTCTTGCGCCCAAGAGAGCGCTGCTGCTGCCCATCGTGCGCGACCGTCCACCCTCGAAACGTCATAATTTGCTCTTGGTGTCTTCTTATGAATTGTGGCTCTTTCTCTTAACTTTCCATAGCCACTTGAATGACTTCAATATCAATTTTGTAGAAAGAGTTATGGTCAAAATAATAAGACGTGTCATTTTCAAAATCTCATCACTTGATTTCCATTTTCACATGATTTTAAGCCATCCAAACGTCTTTATTTGTATTTAGTACCAGAAATAGACATTGTAAAATTCTCTTTTATATTTCTAATAGTATAAGAATCAGGTCAATCTGACTTCGGATGAAAATTTTAAGTTCCAAATACGAAGACTGTCGCAGTTGTGCGATATGATTTTTTGATATTTCTTGCTCCAAAACTTGTTTTTTCCACCAAATCCCAGAAAATCAACAAAATAACACAACGTAACACTAAAACATGCAAACACAAATAAAACACGCCAAAAATATGTATAAATCATCCACAAAACACATGTAGGTCCCAAGGGGTGTAAGTAAGGTTTAGAAGGGGCGGTTGAATAAACCTTACCAACTTTTCGATTTTAGTCCTTTTAAAAATATTACAGAGTTAATACACAGCTAAGACCTTGAGGGACAACTATGTTAGTTAATCAGCAGAGTTAGCCACTCAACAGACTAGATAGAGCTGTTGATAGAATAACTCAGCTGTTTAGTCTAAACCTTAACTTGTGTGATGAGTTTTTCAAATGGAAGACTTAACACCCTTGAATTTGATTTAACTTTATTTTAACACTTGATTTTGCACTTAGTTATTTATCAGTTGGATTGGCAAATTATCAGCAGATATAAAGTGATTGTGCAGAAATGTGAATATGCTGAAATGTAAATGACACAAGTAAATTTTATAGAGGTTCGAAGATGGGGTAATTCTTCTACTCCTCTTCTTCTCCAACTCCACTAAGTAACGATCAGTTCACAAAGTGCTTATCAGTCTATAGACAAGTCTTGATCACGCAGCTGACTTGCTCCTTGACTCAGTCTGGAGATGCCTTGGTCACACAACTGTCTTCTCGTCCGACTCAGCTTCTTCACAGGGCAGCTGCCTTGCTACTTCAGCTCACTTTCTCAAGCTTCTTGGATTTGATCACGAAGCCCTCCAATAACTTGAGATTGGTTCGACCTTGAACCTTTCTACAATCCTCCTTGGAAAGTAGACCCCTTTTGATTCTTCAAAAGTTTCCTCTTCAACAGATTGAAGTTATCTTTCCTTCACAGGTGTGTGTTGGATTGATGTCCTTCGAGATTTAGGCTTGAGGATTTTTGCTTGAATATCTTGAGAATATTTTGCAGGTTAGAGTTTGAATAATGCTTGTTCGTTCGTGGTTCAGGTAACCAAGGTAACCTTTTCTCAATGAAATTTCTCAGCCTTTTATAGTGAACTTTCAAATTCTGCCAGTTGAAGAGATAGGCTGATTTTCAAAAGTCACTAATGTTCGTTGGCTTGTCTTTTCTTGGTCTTCAGTCTTGAGATATAGACCTTTCCTCGTATTAAATGAATGTTCAGCTTTTCAGGTTCTGACACGAGGTGCAGTGCTTCCCATTGGTTTATTCCTTTTGCACGCTTCTGGACTGAGCACTTTAAGACCTGGCAGCATGGGTGTATTACTTATTTAAGTAATGTTCTTGACTTAAAGCAATGATTCTTTTCAGTTAACTCCTCTTTGCAGCTGCCTTTTCCCTAGGTGACTTGAGTCTGCTCCAATCATTGAAAGACTCATTTGTCACTTCAACTTGTGACATGGCTCCTCAGGTTGACTTAACTGACTCTTCACACAATTGTCCCTCAGCTGATACATCTTCAGTCGAGTCCTTGGTCTTCTGTCTTGGCCATACTCAACTCTTCCTTTCAGCCGAGTCTTCACTTCACTTCTTGATTGACTTCTTGTATTTCCAGGCATAGTGACTTGACTAGCTCATTCAAATTTATCTATTACAATGAGAATTACAAGGAAAATGGGGTGCCAACATTCTAATCTAAGTTTTACATGGCATTCATCAAAATCTATAGAATAATTTCCCAACAATTTCCCCCTTTTTGATGATGCCAAAACTTAAAAACATTAAGCAACATGTAAATAGCAAAGATACATACAGACAATGCAGTAACAAAGAATGTATGTGTAGAATCAATCATTTTATTGATCATAGCATTCTTGTCCTTTACACAACTGTTTACAAGGTGTATCAGAGCATAATCATATTCGAGCAAACTTCAAGCATCTATGCTAAGATACAAAAATAGAGAGAAAATATAGCAATACTTTATTGAATCTACAGATGACTTACACACATATGTATTTACAAAAGTAAAATACACGAAGGGGTTAGCAGCAACACTTCATCACCTTCGCTGCCTCCTTCTTTCCTCTTCAGCTCTGTCATCATCAGCTCTCTTTCTTTTCCTTTCATCTTCAGCTGCTTTCTTCTTTTCATAAGCTCTCTTCGCAGCATCGTCTTTTCTTTTCCTTTCTTTCCTTTTTTTCCATAGCTGATCTTGTCTTTTATTTTTCTCCTCGATTCTCTGCACATATTCAGCATTCTTCCTTTCTACTTCCCGATTAGCTACTTCATCGCACCTCCACCCAGTAGATCATTCCCTTCTTGCCTAGATCTACATATTCAATGTTTTTGGGTAGAGGTCTAAGTTGAAACCCTCTTCCTCCACCACTTATTCCTCCTCCTCTCGGCGTATATTGTCTGGAGTCTTCTTCTTACCAAATGAATGGTTCTTTGGTAGTTTGTCGCTATCGCCTTCTTCGCATGCCTTCAGACCCTTTTCCGAGTACAAATCCCAGGCTTGGGCTATAGACATGTTCTTGATGTAACCCTCGGATACGAGCGTTTTAAATTTTTCAATGGATCTTGGCTCGTCTCCATCATCTGGAATGGCATATGTGTCCTTTCCTGCCGGAATGCCACCATCGCCGGACTTCTAGAACACGAGCATCCATCTTCTTTCAACCTCCTTCATCCCTACTTCCACAATTTTTCTCTTCTCAGATATAGGCACATCAGAGTGTTGGAGCGGCAGAGTCACTGGAAGTTTGCTGATTATCAATGATGTGACATGACCTTGCTGAGGGGATTCAATAAGCATTAAGGTCACATCCTTTGACCTTTCCCCCTCAACAGCTTTTCCCTTCTCCTTCTTCTTTTCAACAGCTGTCTCTTCCTTCGACTTCCTCAGGTATTCCTCTTCCCCCTTTTTGGCATCATCGAAGGAGAAGAACCCTGAAACATCCCAGCGAGCATGAAATACAATCGGCTAAGAGTGAGTTCTCGCTGAGTCTTGCGGCATGTCTTTATTCGAAATTCGAGCGAGTGGCTTTCGATTCACCGCCACCGCCATTTTAGCCATGAGAAGGTTGAACTTTGTATTCATGTTCTCCTCAACACGCACAATTTCTTTTCGATGAAATTCACGCAGCACTCCATTTCAACCAGTGTGAGAGGCATGCATTCTATCAATATTGGCCTGCATCCTCTGCTTCATATCAGCATTGTCAGCAATCCAAACCAACATCTTGTTGTACAATGCCTTGAAATATCGGACTTGTTCGTATCGCATTGTACTCTGCTGCTGACACCATTATCTAATCCGTACCACAATCCCTCGTAAGTCTGATGTGAGGGTGGAATCTCTATTGTCCAGACACATATCTAGTGAGGCCTGGTGCCATTCGATCTTCTCAATCTCTCCACAGATTTTCTTGAAGACTTCACGGATCTCAGCTGTCACTTCGGATTCAGCTGGCGGCCATGCAGCATCAAAGTCAAAGTCTACTGGAACAATGGAGTCGGTGGGAATTACTGGATCTGCTCGGATGTTGAAGCGTCACTGCTCTTGAACTGTCTCTTCTTCAAGGTCGGGCAGCTCAATTGAGAAAGGGAATGTTTTCTCAAATGCATCATCGCGCACATATGGGATTGATTGTACAGTTGTTCGTGCCTTTGATGATCCTGGTTGAGTCGATCCTGTTGTAGCTTTAGGAGCCTGCGCAGATGAATCGGTCTTAGCTGGGCCTGGTTGAGTGGATTGGCCAGCTGACTGAGCCTCAGTTGTCTTAACAGCTTCTTCGGCCTCAGTAGATTCTGCTACATGAATTTCCTTGTCCTCAGCTGCACCATCAGCGTCATCGGAGATGATGAAGCCTGGGGGCTTGGTTCATCATCAAAATTGAACTTTTGACGAGCAGCTTTAAAAGTTACCTGACTCGTCTATGGAAGAACATCCTCAACTGAGTCCTTTTGATGAGTAATAGGAGTGGACTCAGCTTCGTCTTTAGATCCCAGAAAGGATATATCAGGGTTGTCCTGGGAATCATGAAGAGCACTAATCCTTTTTCGATTCAACATTTAGAACAGGAGGGATGCTCTGAACTTCCTTGAGCCTTCAATACCTCCATCAGTCTCAACTGCAACGAGGTCTTCTACAATCCCTTCGACAGCCGCAGCTGTCTTAGGGTCTTGGACAGTGGCATCCGAAGGAGTCTCAACCGCTTGGATTGCACTTTCAGTTCCCAGAGTGTTAACTCCCGGGGCATTTCCAACCTGTGCCTCGATCGCACCAAAGAAGTCCCGAGCTCGCAGCGCTTGGCACTTCACTGGGATGCACTCAATCGTCCGAGCCACAATGTTAGTCGTTGTGATTCTCTTTCCTTGTCCACTTTGCCTCCTTTCTCGCAATGTGGAGTCATCTCGCAGATCCTCTCACCTGCTGATGGAGGGAGTTTCCCCTCACCGCACACCGAGTGACCGACGATGGGGGTCACTCTTCTCCAAACTCCTGGCTCTTCCGTTGAGTGCTCACCGTGGGGCGGTGGTAAAACACCTTCAGCAGGGTTGGTTCAACTTCAAATTCCCCCCCATTGCCAATTCCCGAGAGCCATTTGGTGAGTGCACGGGGAGGTGGTGGCGGCTATAGTTGTGGCAATTTGTTGCACCACTCCCAAAGGATCCACCCTAGGTGAGCCTCGAGATGATTCTCCGATCCTTCCATCATCTGCGATCATGCATCAACCTGGATTCCTTTAGAGCTTGCTTTGCATGTTTGTCTTCTCTGTTGCACCATAGGATCCAAGTCTTCATCACTCTCGGAGAGCATATCAAGGTGAGAGTGAGCGTGTTCTAGAGTTCCAGTAAAAAGACAGATATTTGCCTTCTCCAGTGCACGGGCTTGCTCTTCAGCTTTTTCCTTCTCATCCGCCTTTATGATACGGAGGAGATCCATGCAAAGTGCCCTTCGTCGAGAACTGTTTCGGACATTGTTAACTCTAAGGAATTGCAAGTAATTCCTCTTCCTCCTCGATAAATTCAGGGCGTTCGAACTGCACTCTGGAATGACTTAGCTTCCATGCTCTCCATTCACGTGGATGGCGCTGGATATCTGGATATACAGAGAAACTACAATCACATCATCATCTTCATCCTCTTCCTGTCCTTCCGTTTCAGGGATGGAAGGTAGCACACTCTGTCTCCTCTACTTCTTTGTCTTCAGCTGTCCTCATTACAGTTGGGTCTTCGGTAAGCCTTTGCTGATCACCTTTAGCAGACTTAGCGGTTTCATCGATTATTTCAGGAGACTGCACTTCCTCAACAGTCTCTGAAGTTTTCTCCAGCTGAGTGGCAGACTCAGCTGTCTTCTCAGGCTCTGAAAGCTTGGAGATTCTTCTTCTTCTCATGGTTCTCACCAGAGGAATTTCAGGTTTGGATTCCTCTTCTTCAGATTCCTTAGTGGCGGGGTCGGAGCATCTTTCTTGGATGGAGTTTTTTGGGCTTGCGCCCTCTTCTTTCTTATGGCTGGAGAAGGTATTTGGGCTTCCTTCTCTGCCTCGGCTGCGGGGCAGGAGACACGGCTGCTCGGGCAGGTGACTCGGCTGCAGGGGCAGGAGTGTCTGTTTTCTTTGCTGCAGGGGTAGCTTTCTTCTTAGCAGTTGCAGGGCATCTCTCTTCTTGGGAGGGGAGGAGACAGCTGTGTCCTCGGGTTCAGCTGATTCCCCCTCACTTGTATCCGCCCTCTTCGCATGGGCTCTCTTCTGGGCTCTGGAAAGATTAGCCCTGAACATTTTTTGTTCACATGGAAAGGCTTTCCATGTTGAAGGGGAATGCCCTTCACTTCCATCAAGTGCCAATTACCAGGCCATAACCAAGTGATCCTCCAAAGGATCCATCCTACTTGTATGTCTTGCTTCCAACATTCTGGCAGAGTCTGCTGTACACGAACTCAGCGCAATTGACTTTCTTTCCTTCCATGATCGCAGCCATGACGATCGGCTTTGTCTTTGACAGTTGATTGAAACTGCCAAACTTCATATCCACACACTTTGCAACGACATCCATCAGCTTGTGGTAGTCGTCCTTCAGCAGCTTCTTCTCAGCTGTGTAGATTACTTTCGCAGCACACTCTGGTTTGGCTATTTCTTTCCATGCAGCAGCCAAGTTGACATCAGCTTCAGCTATCTCCGTCATGCCCTCCGACGGCAATAAGCAGTTGTTGGGAAATTTATTGTTTACAAGAAGTCAATCAGAGATCGAAATGAAGACTCACATTTGTGAAACAATTGAGTATGGCAAGGAGGAGAAGTCAAGAACTCGATCAAGGAGTATCACCGGGATACGATTGTGTGAAGTGTCGATCAAGTCAACTCAAGAAGCCAAATCTCAATTTGAAGTGACAGATGAGTCATCCATTGATTGGAAGCTAACTCGAAGTCAC
The DNA here is from genome assembly GCA_016081115.2 of Rehmannia glutinosa. Taxonomy (NCBI): domain Eukaryota; kingdom Viridiplantae; phylum Streptophyta; class Magnoliopsida; order Lamiales; family Orobanchaceae; genus Rehmannia; species Rehmannia glutinosa. The sequence continues at coordinate 95,127,434 of CM071926.1, forward strand.
CTGGGAAGTTAGAGAACTGTCAAATCAAGACAATCGAAAAGAATCCGTTGCCTGAGATGTCAAGAAGCTTACTTAAATAAGTAATACTTCCATGTCGCCATGTCCGAAAGTGTTCGATCCCGAAGCGTGCAAAAGGAATAAACCAATGGGAAGCATCGCACCTCGTGTCGACTCAAGAAAAAGGCAACATTCATTTAATACGAGGAAATGTTAACATCAAGGATCGCAACAAGACAAGCCAACGAACACAAGTGATTTTTGAAAATCAGCATATCTCTTCAACTGGACAGATTTTTGAAAAATCACTATAAAAGGCCGAGGAATCTCATTGAGAGCAAGTTACCCTGAACCACGAGCAATCAAGATTTATTCACACTATAACCTGCAAAATATTCTCAAGTTATTCAAGCAAATCCTCAAGCCCTAAATTTCAAGGAAATCGATCCAAGACCAAGTCATGAAGGACAACTTCAAACTGTTGAAGAGGAAACTTTTGAAGAATTAAAAGGGGTCTACACTCCAAGGAGGATTGTAGAAAGGTTCAAGGTCGAACCAGTCTCAAGTTATTGGAGGGCTTCGTGATCAAATCCAAGAAGCTTGAGCAAGTGAGCTGAAGTAACAAGGCAAATGCCCTATGAAGAAGTTTCGAGTCGGACGAGAAGCCACTGTGTGACCAAGCATCTCCGGCATCGAGTCCCAAAGGAACAAGTTGGTTGTGTGATCAAGACTTGTATCGACCGATAACATTTTGTACTCTCATCTACTTAGTGGATTCCTCCAGGAGTTGGAGAAGAGAGGAGTAGAAGAATTACCCCATCTTCGAACCTCTATAAAATTTATTGTGTCATTTACATTTCAACATTTTAATTATGCATAACACTTTATATCTGCTGATAATTTGCTATCCAACTGATAATTAACAAAGTGCTAAAATCAAATGTTTAAAACAAAGTTAAACCAAATTCAAGGGTGTTAAGTCTTCCACTAAAATCTCATCACAAGTTTAACGAACTTATATCAACACTCAATCCTAACTCTCAAGTTAACGACTTAGTTGTGTATTTAACTTAACTTTATAACATTTTAAAAGGACTAAAACAAAAAAGTTGGTAAGGTTTATTCAACCCCCTTCTAAACCTTACTCACACCCCTTGGGACCTACAAGTGGTATCGGAGCGGTTGGTTCATTAAGCTTCCGCCCGTTCTTGAACTAGATCTCCAATCTTTCAAAGAAGTTTTTAACACTTGCTCTTTCAAAAGCTATTTTTATTCAGCAAAGTTATTATCATGGAAGCAAATTTGACACGCATTCCTATGTTCACTATTGAGGAATTTGATGACTGGAAAATTCGTATGCAGGCTCATCTATCAGCTTTACATGATGAAATGTGGATAGTTATAGAGGATGGGCCACTGCAAATACTAAAAGTGAACACAGTCGTATAGAGAGCAGCCGCAACTGAAGGAGAGGAAGCTACTGCTGAAGCAAGACCAGCCCTAGTTGATAAACCAAGGACTGAATGGACAAACGAGGACAAAAGAAGATATAACTTGGACAATGTGGCCAAAGACATACTCTACAAAACCTTGGACAAAGCAATGTTCAACAAAGTCAAATCTTGTCAAACTGCAAAACAAATTTGGGATAAATTAACTTTAATTTGTGAAGGATCTGAGCAAATTAAAGAAAACAAATTGTCCGTTGCTGTACAAAAATTTGAAAATTTCAAAATGCTTGCGGTGAATCCTTGGATCACCGGATGCTCGATTCACTGAGATTACCAATGAACTATCTGCACTTGGGAAAGAATATACACAGAAGGAAATGTGTATGAAAATTCTGAGAAGCCTCCCAACTGAATGGGAAATGAAGGTCATGGTCCTGAGACATTCAATGAACCTCACAACAACATCCAATCATGAGCTATTCTCAGACCTCAAAGCCTACGAGTTCGAGCTAAGAAGAAAAGATCAAGAGGAGACAGTTGTACCCAAAACAAATTTGCACTCATAGTAAAGGATGGGAAAAGAGTCGAGGTTAAGGAAGCCGTTGACCAGGAGAAAATTACCTTGATGGTTAAAAGATTCAACAAGTTCTTCAATAAGAACTATAAAAGAAACAAGGGTGAATCCTCCAGGAGACATTCAGCTCCCTCCAAGTCAAGGGAAGACAGGCCACCCAAGAGAGCTGAGCATCATAATGTTGAATATCAGAGAGCTGATAACCCAAGAACGGAAAGAGCTGATCAAAGAGCTGAGAACCTGTGTTGGAACTGTAGACAACCAGGACACTTTGCTATTGAATGTCCATATCCTGTAGTTAATAAATACAGGGAATGAAGAAGAAAAGAAGAGTCTTGAGAGAAAGAAGACAAGAAAAGAAAAAGGCAATGTTGGGCTGCCGAGACAATGAGACAAAGTCAAAGGAAGCGAGGGACTCGAGAGTAGTGAAGTCGACTACTCAAGTGATTCTACAAGAAGAAGCAATGATCCGTCTAATGGCTAAAGAACAAGATCAACCTGACCAAGAAGATGAGGTACATTCTAACTCATCTCACTCAGATTCTAGTGATAGTGATTGTGACACACACACTTCATCACCCACTGATCTTTATAATTCATTAGGGAAAATGATGAAAGACTTTGAGCACATTAAGTCCTCACACACACTATCAAATGAGGAAAACAGCCAGCTCAAAAGCCAAAACTCACAACTGACTAAGGAGTTGAGTACTCTAAGTCACATAGCTGATGAGAATAAAGAGTGAAGGCTGAAAATGCTAAACTAATAGAAGAGATAGCTACTATAGAAAAGGGAGAAAATGATCTCAAAAATGTGATTGCTTCATTCACTAAGGATCTTCAATTCCTTTGTGCACAGTCAAACTCCCAGAGTGATCTTGGAAAAAGGATCTTCAAGTAATGAAGCATCTCAAAAACCCAAGACACCAAATGTTGCACCCACATTCACTCCAAAGCACAATCACAAACAAATTGGCATTGGATATAAAGGAAAAGAAAAATACCGATTGAGTATGTTGAGAGGAGGGCAGTGAGAAGAAATCCAAAGAGTGCCTCAACAAACTCCAAACAGGAAGTACTCGTGAAGAAGAAACAGAGCTACCGGAATCCCCAGAAGTTCTATCAAAGGAACACAAATGATGGGAATGGTAGAAACTACCCAAGCCAAGCCGATTGGAATAATGTGAAATATCGGAAAGACCTATGGAATATATGCCAAAATGGCAAAGGCCTATAACTCAAAGAAAGGTCATTCCAAAGGAAAAAGAGTTATCATCGGCACACATACGCACCCAAGCACTACACTCGAAATATCACAACTACCCAAAGAAGGCAATTGCTAAAACACACACACAGCATACGCACAAAAGAGACAGTTGTATGAACCTAAATCCCCAAGCAATTTGCCAAGGTGAATTATGATTATGGCACGTATAGATGGCAACCTCTTAGAGTCAAATCATTTGGCTATAGGTTGGTTGATCATCTTACAAAGACTAACCCCTCGGGACCCGGGCAAGTATGGGTACTAAAAACTATTTCCTTGATTGCGAGTTCAAGGAACAATTGAGTGCCAAGGACCTAGGTACATGGATAGTGGCTATTCCGGACATATGACAGAAACAAGAAAAATCTATCAAAATTCAAGGAGATTAGAGGCACAAAAGTCATATTTGGAGGAAGTGGAGCTCGGGGGAAATAAGAGGCAATTTGGATCCATCAAGAAAAATGGATTAGAAATCACGAGATGTTGCTTATGTTGAAGGCCTCAACTTCAACTTGTTAACATAAGTCAACTTTGTGACAAAGGCTATAATGTTGGATTCAATATGGGAGTGTGCCAAATTAAAGACATCAATCAAATGAAGTAGTGTTGCAAGGATCCGGACAAAAGACTATGTATGTGGTAGATTGGTCGACTGCCACACCAAGCACTTGTCTGCTAGCAAAGAGTACATCCGAATCAAGTTGGTTGTGGCACAAGAAGCTGAGTCATCTGAATTTCAAGACAATTCACAAGCTTGCAAGGAGTAATCTTGTAGAAGGACTAGCCCATCTTCAACAAGGAGTAATCAGTGTACAAAAAGGAAAGTGTTTGTGATGCATGCCAGATGGGAAAGCAGATCAAATCATCATTCAAAGAGAAGTATAGCCCATCTTCAACAAGGATATTGCATCTGTTGCATATGGACTTATTTGGTCCAGTTGAGCCAGCCAGCATAAGTGGAAAGAAATACACTCTAGTAGTGGTGGATGATTATTTAAGATATACATGGACAATCTTCATGTGCAAAAAGAAGGAAACTTTGCAGAAGTTACCTCAATTGATGAAAAGAGTTCAAAATGAGAAGAATCAAACCATTATAAAGGTAAGATCTGATAGAGGAACTGAGTTTGTCAATGGAATAATAACTCAGTATTGTGTTGAAAATGGTATTGCTCATGAATTATCTGCAGCAAGGACTCCACAACAGAATGGAGTAGAAGGAAGAAGAAACAGAACTCTCAAGAAAGCTGCAAGAACCATGTTAGCTAAAGTTGGATTGCCAAAAAGATTTTGGGCTGAAGCCATAAACAATGCATGCTATACTCAAAATAGATGCATGATCAATAGACAAAGACCGACAAAGACTCCTATGAAATTTGGACAGGGGAGAAAGCCAAATGTTGCATATTTTAGAATATTTGGATGTAAATGCTTCATCCACAACAATGGAAAGGATAATCTAAAGGCTTTTGATGCTAAAGCTGATGAAGGTATCTTTTTGGGATACTCAACTGAAAGCAAAGCCTATAGAGTCTTGAACAAGAGAACTATGGTCACGAAAGAGTCTATCCATGTGATTTTTGATTAACCTATTGTAAATGGAGAGGACATTGAAGAGTTAGGTGATAAGTTGAATCAACCAACTATGCAAAAAGTCCTTATGTTGAAGCGGAAAAGGTGGAGCAATTAATCAAGATGAAGATGAGATAGTTGAATCTCAAAGACAATGGAGAATCTGCTAAATGATGATGAGAGACCTGCTCAAGACAACACACAGTAAATTACAAGACGACTTAACCCAGCTGATTTACCTCCAACCTCGATGAGATGGCTCTGAGAGACCATCCACCGAGCTAGTTATTGGAAATGTAAGAGATGGTGTAAGAACCAGATCCAGAGCTCAACAAGAAGCTATGTTCACTTGTTTTATTTCCCAAATAGAACCAAAAGATGTGTCCCAAGCATTGGATGACACACATTGGATTCAAGCCATGCAAGAAGAGCTGAATCAGTTTGAAAGAAACAAGGTTTGGGAATTGGTGCAAAGATCAACCCATCAAAATGTTATTGGCACAAAATGGGTTTTCAGAAACAAGATGAATGAGGAAGGATCTGTGGTAAGAAACAAAGCAAGATTGGTAGCCAAAGGGTATTCCCAAGAAGAGGGAATAGATTTTGATGAAACATTTGCTCATGTTGCAAGATTAGAAGCAATAAGGATGTTTCTTGCCTATGCTGCACACAAGAACTTTATTGTATATCAAATGGATGTGAAAAGTGCATTCTTAAATGGATTGTTGGAAAAAGAAGTCTATGTTGAACAACCTCCAGGATTTGAGCAGAAGACTCTTGGAGACAAGGTGTACAAGCTCAAGAAAGCCTTATATGGATTGAAACAGGCACCAAGAGCATGGTATGATACATTATCTCAATTCCTAACGGATAATGGATTCACCAAAGGCAAAGTGGACAGAACACTCTTCAGAATTCAAAATGAGGAGAGTATACTGCTTGTCCAAATATATGTGGATAATATCATTTTTGGATCCACAAACAAAGAGATGTGTGATAAGTTCTCAAACCTAATGCAAGGCAAATTTGAAATGAGCATGATGGGAGAGCTGACATTCTTTCTAGGACTTCAAGTTAAACAGCTGAAGGATGGAACCTTCATAAGTCAAACAAAGTACACCAGGGATTTAATGAAGAAATTTGGTATCGAAGAGAAGTCTTCTGTGAAAATACCAATGAATACATCAGTCAAGATGGATATGGATGCAGATGGTAAGCCTGTGGATCAAATCAGATATAGAGCACTCATTGGATCACTACTCTATTTAACGAAAGCGGGCAAGACATCACCTTTGCGGTAGAGGAGTATGTGCAAGATTTCAATCTTCACCAAAAGAAAGCCATATGACTGCAGACTAAGAGAATCCTAAGATATTTGAAGGGATGCTAGGAAGTCGGCTTATGGTATCCAAAGGAAGGAGGATTCAATCAAATTGGTTATTCGGACTCGACTATCTTTGGATGTAGAGTTGATAGGAAGAGTACTTCGTACATGTCAAATGCTTGAAACAAATTGGTTTCTGGTTTAGCAAGAAGCAAAACTCAATAGCCACATCCATAAACCGGTGAGTACATAGTTCGTGGCGGCAATTTGTGCCCAAGTCTTATGGATGAGACAATAGTGAGAGATTATGATGTTGAAGAGAAAGAGATTCCAATTATGTGTGATAACACAAGTGCTATTGCAATCACTCGAAATCTGTGTTGCATTCAAGAACAAAGTACATTGATGTCGATATCATTTCATAAGAGATCATGTTGAAAAGAAAGACATCACCTTGAATATATCTCAACCGATAAACAATAGTGACATATTCACAAAGCCATTATGTGAATCAAGATTTGAAGAGCTTAAGCATGAGCTAGGGTTAATTGAGTTGAGTTGACACTCGGAAGAATCAATGAGAAGAGATGAAACATGATAAGATGAAAATAGAGCGAGATCTTATAAATCACCAAGTGAATCACCAGATCGGAAAGTCACCAGACGAGTTAGGCGACAAATTTGAGTCACTATACGTATAGAGAGAAGAAGAGTTGAATCAGCTAAGGAACAAGCTGAATCATTTATGAGCTGAGTGACAAAAATGCAGTCGTTTTTAATAAGCGGGAATGTTTTTGAGGATGACGTCAGCGTAATAATGACGGGTACTGTCAAAAGCTGCACAGTAAGCATATGATTGGATATAAATGCTGCCGCATTAAATGCGAGCAATTAAATGCAAATGAGATGTGCTAAATCTGAGCCGTTGATCTTGATCAATTTTTCAAAAACCAAAAACACGTCATTTCATAACCCTTATATACCCATTTGTTAAGTTTTCTCTCTCACTTCAAAAACTGTTCATCTCTCCAAAGCAAGAAAGCATTTTTTTCTCTCAAAACCCTACATGTCTTCAAAGCAAGTTCGTTAAGTTTCGATCGGTAAAAACTCATAAAAATGGTATCAACCTATGGTTTCACTAAGCTTGCAAGCAAATCCACACCGGTTCAATAGTGGATTTCGTGGGATGATTAAACAGGGTTTCGATGAAACCCTTGTGAAGAAGATTGCTTGATAAAATCAAGAAATCGGTCAAACCCTTTCTCACGATGGAGTTTCGATGACATATGTTGAAGAAGTAGCACGCGATTTCTACGTGAACGCGGTTCAAGTTCATGACGAGGGCATTAAATCCTCTGTTCACGGGGAAGGATCTTACAATCAATCTAAGATCTAGCGGGCATTGTTTGCTTTGCCGTCGGAAGGTGTGTCGGAGATATTTTAGGCTGATGTAAATTTGGTTGTTGCATGGAAGGAAGTGGCGGACGAGAATGTCTTTGCGAAAGTGGTATACACAAATGACAAGAAGCTCAAGGACGATTATCACAAGTTAATGGATATCGTCACAAAATGTGTGGATATGAAGTTTGGAAGCATCAATCGGCTATCCAAAACCAAACCGATTGTCATGGTTGTGATCATGGAAGAGAAGAATATTAATCAATGAAATCATCTCTCAAAGAGACTTTGCGAACATTGGCAACAAGTCTTTCAAAGAGGATGGATCATTTGGAGGATCACTTGGCTATGGCCTAGTCATTGGCCATCTTATGGAGGTGAAGGGTGTTCCCCCGACATGGAAAATCATTCCATGTTAACAAGAAAATGTTTCGGTCAACTTGTCCGAGCCCAAAAGAGAGCATACGCCAAGCGGGCGGACACCAATGTGAGGGGAATCAAGCGACCCTGAGGAAACAATCGTTATCTCCCCCGAGAGAAGAAAGTTGCCCATGCAAAAAAGAAGAAGAAGGTCGCCCCGAAAGAAAGAAAAAACCACACCGCCATGCAGCTCGAGTCACTGCCGCCCCCAGCCGTGTCTCCCGCCCTGCAAGCCGCGGAGGAGAAGGAATCCTTAATACCTTCTCCGGAATGAAGAAGAAGAGGACTACCAAAGCGAGAAAGGCGGCTGCCTCTAAGGCAATTCCAAAGGCCTTTACCTTCGAGGAACCGGAGGAAGTAGAACCAGACATTCCTCTGGTGAAAACTAAGAGAAGGAGAAGACTCACCAAGCTCTCGGAGCTTGAGAATACGGCCGAGTCTGCAACTCACCGGAGCAAATCACCGAGATCGCGGAAGAGGTGCGATCTCGAAAGTGCTTGATGAAACCGCCAAACTCTGAAGGCAATCGGCAGAGGCAAGTTGAAGACCCGAGATGTGGAGACAGAACAACTAGGAACAAGAAGCAAGCGGTGAGAAAAAATCCCCTATCGACAGGACTATATCTCCACTGCGGCAGACGCACGCCGCCGAGGGTGAAGAGCAAAGCGAGTTTGCTACCCTCCATTCCCCGAAAAGGAAGTGCAACAGGAGAGGATGAAGATGATGATGTAATCATATGCTTTCCATTGTACCCGGACATCCAAAATCGTCTAAGAGCATGGAGGAAATGGAAGTTGAGTCACTCTAGGTGCGGTTTGAACACCCGAGTTTATTGATGAGGAAGGGGAACTCTTGAGGTTTCTTGAAGTTGATCTGATCTTGCAAGCCCGGATGAGGATAATTGTATTAACATGCTGCAAATTCGGAAGGAAAACAAATAGGCAAGAGCAAATGAGGAAGCGGAGGCTCGTGAGAAAGCCAAAGATTTGTCCTCTAACTCGGAACCAAATGACCATACTCATTCTCATCTTGACATACTCTCGGATAGTGATGAGGACATGGACCCTATTGTTGCATAAGAAAAGTTGGACATGCAAAGCAAGCCATGCGAGAATCCACACGATGCATGAGAAAGAGGCGATGGAAGGACCAGGAGAGTCTTCCAAATCACAAATGAAATTGATCCATTGGGAGTGGTGCGGCGACCACGATTATTGCTGCAACCACTACCCCATTCATTCGAAAGACGGATCTAAGGGAATTGGCGATGAAATTGGGAACTTGGGGACCCAAGTCGAGCCAACCCCTGTTGAAGGTGTCGTACCAACCCGCCCCATGGTGAACACTCAAAGGAAACAACCGGTCGTGCTGGAGCGAGTGACCCCAACATAAGTCACTCACCGGTGAGCCACCGAGGGGAAACTCACTCCACCGCAGCTAGGTCGGAGGATGTTGCGAGATGACTCCACCCTGAATCTAGGAGGAGGCACGAGAAGGAAAAAGAAATGGAGTTGTCACTAACGGCTCGGATAGTTAGTTACCACTGCCGAGGACACTGTTGATGCAAATGGATCTCGCCCGGAGTTAACACTGCAAAAGTGCAATCCACGGAGTTGAGACTCCTGTGGATGCCACTCTGCAGAAGACCCTAAGACATTGCGCTATCAAAAGAAGGATTATACAAGGCCCCGTGCAGCTTTAGACTGCGTAGGAGGTAATGAAGGCCTAATGGAGGTTGAGACTTCCATAGGTAAAAATCAAGGAGATAAGAGCATTCCTCATACCATAATTGCTGATTCGAGAGAGGAAATCAATGCTCTTCATGACTCCTAGGATGATCCTGATACAACCTTCATGGGATCTGCAGATGAAGCTGAGTCTACCCCAACTGCACATCAAAAAGACTCGGCTGAGGACGCTCTACCAAGTACGAGCAAGCCAGACCTCAAGGCTACTCATCAAACATTCAATTTTGATGATGAGCCAAGCCTTCAAGACTCATCATCTTCCGATGACGCTGATGGTGCAGCTGAGGAATAGCAAATTCATTTAGCAAAATCCACCGAGGCCGAAGAAGGCATAAGACATTGAGGCTCGGTCGGTGCCACACCACTCACCAAGGCCCAGTGAAAACCGAGTCGTCTGCTCACAAGCAGAGCTCCCAAAGCCGCAATGAGACTCCACTCAACCGGCACATCATAGGCACGAGTAACGGTGGAATCTATACCATATGTCCTGATGATGCATTTGAAGAAACTTTCCTTTCTCTATTGAGTGCCTACACTTGATGAAGAAACAACTCGAGCGGCGATGCTTCAACGTCGACCTAACCCAGATTATTCCCACAGATACTATCGTCCCAGCAGACTTTGATTTTGATGTTGCTTGGCCGCCAGCTGAGACCGAGGTGACAGCTGAGGTACGAGAGGTCTTCAAGACAATCTTTGCATATATTGAGAAGATAGAACGGACACCAAGCCACATTGGATATGCGGCTGGACAACAGGGATGCCAATCTTACGGCCGATCTGCGCGGAATAGTGGTTAGAATCAGGGAATGGTGTCAACAGCAGCGTACAATGCGACTAGAAAAAGTCAGATATTTCAAGGCATTGTACAACAAAATGTTGATCTGGAGCGCTGATAATGCTGACATGAAGAGGAGGATGCAAGAAAATATTGACAGAATGCATGCCTCCCACAACACTGAAATGGAACTGCTGCGAGAATTTCACAAGAAAGAACTTCTACGCGTAGAGGAAAATATGAATAACAAATTCAGCCTTCTCATGGCTGAAATGAAGTTGGTGGCAGCCGAATCCAAAGCCACCCGCTCGAAATTTCGTCACAAAGATACTCCGAGTAGACTCCAAGCAAAACTCGGCTATCGCGCCTAGATTTCATTCTTGCTGGCATGTTCCCAGGGATTCCTCTCTCCTTTGTTGATGCCAAAAAGGGGGAAGAGGAATACTTGAAGATGTTGAAAGGGTCAGCGTATGAGAAAGAAAAGGACGCAGCTGTTGATAAGAAGAAGAAAATAGTTGAAGAAACGAGAAGAAAAAAAAAGGGAAAAGCAGATTGAAGGGGAAGGTTCAAAAGATATGACTCTAATGTTTGCTTTGAAACCCCTCAACAAGGCCTTATCACAAATGACATAATCAAAGAAAAAATTCCAAAATCGCCGCTCCAACAATCTGCTGTACCTATGTCTGAGAAGAGAAAAAAAACGTAGAAGCAGGGATGAATGAGGTCGAAGGAAAAATGGATGCCCGTGTGATGGATATATTGAAACAATACGGAGGCATTCCGGCAGGAAAAGACACAGATGCCATTCCAGATGACGGAGACAAGCCACAATCAGTGGAAGAATTCAAAACGCTCGAATCCGAGGGATACTTCAAAAATATGTCCATAGCCCAAGCCTGGGACTTGTATTGGGAGAAGGGTCTAAAGCTATGTGAAGAAGTTGATAGGCAGCAGACTACAAGCAGCCATTCAGCTGGTAAGAAGAAGACTCGACAATATACTCCCGGAGAAGAGGAAGAGGAAGGAGTGGTGGAGACGGAGGTTTTCAACCTAGACCTCTACCCAAAAACATTGAATATGTAGATCCCAGGAAAGAAGGGAAGGATCTCTTTGGCCGATATGACGAAGAAGCCAACCGGGAAGTGGCTAGGAAGAATGTTGACTATGTCAAAATAATTGAAGAAGAAAACAAAAGGCAACATCAATTTGTGGGAAGAAAGGCAAGAAAGAAATAGAAGAGACGATGCTGCAAAGAGAGCATACGAGAAAAAGAAGAAAGCGGTGAAGATGAAAAGAAGAGAAAGAGAGCATAGGACGACAGAGCTGAAGAAAAAAGAAGAAAGCAGCAAAAGCGATGAAGTGTTGCTATCCACCCCTTCATGTATTTTACTGTTGTAAATATATATGTATGTAAGTCTTCTGTACGTTGAATAAGAAATCTGTAATTTCTATACTTTTGCTTAGATATAGAATGTTATGTTTGCTATGATACACATTGTAAATGACTATGTAAAGAACAAGAATGATATGATCAATAAAAATATTGATTCCACGCATACATTCTCTGTTTCTACATTGTCTCGTATGTATCTTTGTTGTTTACATTTTGTATGTATGTTTTAAGTTTTGGCATCATCAAAAAGGGGAACATTGTTGGGAAATTTATTGTTTAGATTTTGATGAATGCCATGTAAAACTTAGACTAGAAAGTTGGCACCCCATTTTCCTTGTAATTTGCATTGTAATAGATAGGGTTGTACAGAGCCGAGTCAAGTCGGCTATGCCTGGATATACAAGAAGTCAACTCAGATCGAAATGAAGACTCATTGGGAAACAATGAGTATGGCAAGGAGGAGAAGTCAAGAACTCGATCAAGGAGTATCACCGGTACATATACGGTGTGTGAAGTGTCGATCAAGTCAACTCAAGAAGCCAAGTCTCAAGTTGAAGTGACGATGAGTCATCCATTGATTGGAAGCTAACTCAAGTCACCTAGGGAAGTTAGAGAACTGCAATCAAATCAAGATAATCGAAAAGAATATGTTGCCTGGTCAAGAAGCTTACTTAAATAAGTAATACTTCCATGTTGCCATGTCCGAAAGTGTTCATCCCTTAAGCGTGCAAAAGGAATAAACCAATGGGAAGCATCGCACCTCGTGTCAAACTCTAAAAAGTTGAACATTCATTTAATACGAGGAATATCAACATCAAGAATCGCAACAAGACAAGCCAACGAACACAAGTGACTTTTGAAAATCAACCTATCTCTTCAACGGGCGATTTTTAAAAGTTCACTATAAAAGACGAGGAATCTCATTGAGAGCGAGTTACCACTGAACCACGAGCAATCAAGCATTTATTCACACCAGTAACCTGCAAAATATTCTCAAGTTATTCAAGCAAATCCTCAAACCTAAATTTCGAAGGAAATCGATCCAACACCAAGTGTGAAAGAAAGACAACTTCAAACCTGTTGAAGAGGAAACTTTTGAAGAATCAAAAGGGGTCTACACTCCAAGGAGGATTGTAGAAAGGTTCAAGGTCGAACCCGGTCTCAAGTTATTGGAGGGCTTCGTGATCAATCCAAGAAGCTTGAGCAAGTGAGTCAAGTAAGTAACAAGGCAGTCTGCCTGTGAAGAAGAAGGCGAGTCGGACGAGAAGCCACTGTGTGACCAAGGCATCTCCGTGATCGAGTCCCAAAGGATCAAGTCGACTCTGTGATCAAGACTTGTATCTCGAACCGATAACCACTTTGTACTCGATCAATACTTAGTGGATTCCTCCGGAGTTGGAGAAGAGAAGAGTAGAAGAATTACTCCATCTTCGAACCTCTATAAAAATTATTGTGTCATTTACATTTCAAAGATTTAATTCCGCATAACACTTTATATCTCACGATAATTTGCTATCCAACATAATTAACAAAGTGCTAAAATCAAGTGTTTAAAACAAAGTTAAACCAAATTCAATGTTAAGTCTTCCAATAAAATGACATCACAATTAATTTAGAAAACAAAGTTATTCTATCAAAAATCTAACTCTGGGGTTAACTAACTTAGTTGTCCCTCAAACTTAGTTGTGTATTTAACTCAATACTTTAAAAGGACTAAAACGAAAAAGTTGGTAAGGTTTATTCAACCCCCCTTCTAAACCTTACTCACACCCCTCGGGGGACCTACATGGAGCTCCGCAAGAAGTCCTTAATCAAGATGTCCTTGCGGTGGACGGAGGACTTGATACCTTCGTCCTGCACCTCTGCATTTCCATAGAACTGCGCCACCTCTTTAGTGAAGGTCAGCGAGTATTTCATCGTTAGAAAAGGCCTGAGACCGGACTTTTCCAGCATATCAGCTATCTTCTTCACTAGGGTTTCATTGGAACCCTGGTTTATCATTCCTTCAAAATTCACAGTCGATCCAGAGTGGATTTGCTTTGATAACTTTACAAACTCGAGCTTTGGTGCCATTTGTAGAGAGTTTTACCGAATAAAACTTGATAAACCTGCTTGTGAATTCGTAGGGTTTTCGAGAGAAAAGAACTTGCTTGCTTCTGCTTTGAAGATGAACAGTTTTTTTTGTGTGAGAGAGAAAACTGAAAGAAAATGAGTATATAAGGGTTATGAAAGGACGTGTTTTTGGTTTTGGTTTTTGAATTTTGATCGAGATCAATGGCTCAGTTATTTAGCACGCGAACCGCATTTAATTCCTCGCATTTAATGTGGCAAAGCATTTATATCCAATCATATGCTTACTTTGTGTAGCTTTTGACTGTATGCCCGTCATTATTACAGACGTCATCCTTAAAAACATTCCTTCTCATTAAAAACGACCGTTTTTGTCACTTAGCTGTTAAATGACTCAAACATGTCAAAAGTGACTTAAATCGCTTCTCTCCTTTCATTAAGCGACTTCACTGTCATTTAACTCAATACAAACACTTTCCGATAAGGTTGTTTCACTTGGTGATGTGAAAAACTTGTTCATTTCTCACTTTCTATTTTCCATCTCTTCGATTGAGTCTTCTCGAGTATTAACTCACTCAATTAACCCTAGCTCATGCTTAAGATCTTCAAATCTTGATTCACATAAGGGCTTGGTGAAAATGTCAGCTAATTGTTTATCAGTTGAGATGTATTCCAAAACGATATCTTTCTTTTCAACATGATCTCTTATGAAATGATATCTGATGTCAATATGCTTTGTTCTTGAATGCAACACAGGATTCTAAGTGATTGCAATAGCACTTGTGTTTTCACACATAATTTGAATTTCTTTTTCTTCAATTTCATAATCTCTCGATTGTTGTCTCATCCATAAGACTTGGGCACAACAATGTTTGCCTGACTATGTACTCTGCTTCAGCTGTAGATGTGGCTATTGAGTTTTGCTTCTTGCTAAACCATGAAATTAATCTGTTTCCAAGCATTTGACATGTACCTGAAGTACTCTTCATGTCAACTCTACATCCAGCATAGTCAGAGTCTGAATAACCAATAAGCTTGAATCCATCTTCCTTTCGATACCATAAGCCGACTACCTGCATCCCTTCAAATATCTTAGAATTCTCTTAGTTGCGATCATGTGGCTTTCTTAAGGTGCAGATTGAATCTTGCACATACACCTACTGTAAAGGTGATGTCTGGCCTGCTTGCTTTTAAGTAGAGCAATGATCCAATGAGTGCTTTGTATCTTGTTTGATCTACAGGTTTGCCATCTACATCCATGTCCATCTTGACTGATGTATTCATTGGTATTATTACAGAAGACTGCTCTTCCATACCAAACTTCTTCATTAAATCTCCGGTGTATTTTGTTTGACTTATGAAGGTTCCATCCTTCAGCTACTTAACTTGAAGTCCTAGGAAGAAGGTTAGTCTCCCATCATGCTCATTTCAAATTTACCTTGCATGAGGTTTGAGAACTTATCACACAGCTCTTTGTTTGTGGATCCAAAAATGATATCATCCACATATATTTGAACAAGCAGTATACTCTCTCCATCTTGAATTCTAAAGAGTGTTTTGTCCAATTTCCCGTTGGTAAATCCATTATCAGTTAGAAATTTAGACAATGTATCATACCATGCTCTTGGTGCTTGCTTCAGTCCATATAGAGCTTTCTTGAGCTTGTACACTCATCTCCAAGAGTCTTCTGCTCAAATCCTGGAGGTTGCTCAACATAGACTTCTTCTTCCAACTGTCCATTTAAAAATGCACTTTTCACATCCATTTGATATACAATGAAGTTCTTGTGTGCAGCATAGGCAGGAAACATCCTTATTGCTTCTAATCTTGCAACAGGAGCAAATGTTTCATCAAAATCTATTCCCTCTTCTTGAAATACCCTTTGGCTACCAATCTTGCTTTGTTTCTTACCCACAGATCCTTCCTCATTCATCTTATTTCAAAACCCATTTTGTTCCAATAACATTCTGATGGGTTGGTCTCTGCACCAATTCCCATACCTTGTTCCTTTCAAACTGATTCAGCTCTTCTTGCATGGCTTGAAT
Organism: Rehmannia glutinosa; assembly: GCA_016081115.2. Classification (NCBI taxonomy): domain Eukaryota; kingdom Viridiplantae; phylum Streptophyta; class Magnoliopsida; order Lamiales; family Orobanchaceae; genus Rehmannia; species Rehmannia glutinosa. The sequence goes on from CM071926.1 coordinate 95,143,471, forward strand.
CCAATGTGTGTCATCCAATGCTTGGGACACATCTTTTGGCTCTATTTGGGAAATAAAACAAGTGAACATTGCTTCTTGCTGAACCCTAGATCTAGTTCTTACACCATCTCTCACATCTCCAATGACTAGCTCTGGTGGATGATCTCTCAGCCATCTCACATCAGGTTGAAGCAAGTCAGCTGGGTTCACCTGTCTTGCAGTTGTGTTGTCTTGAGCAGCTCTTTCATCATCATTCAACTGCAGATTTTCCAGTTGTCTTTGAGATTCAGCTATCTCATCTTCATCTTGGTTGATAACTCTTGCTTCAGCTTCAACATAAGGACTCTTCTGCATAGTTGGTGATTCAAATTTATCGCTAACTCTTCAATGTCTTCTCCATTCACATTGGGCTCATCAAAAACCACATGAATAGATTCTTCTATGACCATAGTCCTTTTGTTCAGTACTCTATAGGTTTTGCTTTCAGCTGAGTATCCCAAAAAGATACCTTCATCAGCTTTGGCATCGAAAGCTTTCAAGTTGTCCTTGCCATTGTTATGGATGAAGCATTTACATCCAAATATTCTCAATTACCCAACATTTGGCTTTCTCCTATCCCGTTTCATAGGAGTCTTTGTCACTGTCTATTAATCATGCATCTATTCTGAGTATAGCATGCGGTGTTGATGGCTTTAGCCCAAAATCTTTTAAGCGATCCGGCTTGACTAACATGGTCCTTGCGAGCTTCCTTGAGAGTTTGGTTCCTTCTTTCACTACTCCATTCGATGTGGAGTTCTTGCTGCAGATAACTCATGAGAAATACCATTTTCAACACAATGCTGAGTAATTATCCCATTGACAAACTCAGTTCCTCTATCAGACCTTATTTTTTTAATGGTTTGACTCTTTTCATTTTGAACTCTTTTCATCAGCTGAGGTAGTTTGTGCAAAGTTTCCTTCTTTTTGCACATAAAGATTGTCCATGTATATCTTGAATAATCATCCACCACCACTAAAGTGTATTTTTTTCCACTTATGCTGGCTGGTTCAACAGGACCAAATAAATCCATATATAACAGATGCAATATTCTTGTTGATGAGGGATTAGGTTTCTCCTTGAATGAAGATTTGATCTGCTTTCATTTGGCATGCATCACAAACACTTTCTTTCTTGTATACTGAGTCTGGTAATCCTTCAACAAGATGACTCCTTGCAAGCTTGTTGATTGTCTTGATGTTCAGATGACTCAGCTTTTTGTGCCACAGCCAACTTGATTCGGTTGTGCTCTTTGCTAGCAGACAAGTGTTTGGTGTAGCAATAGACCAATCTACCACATACATATTCTTCTTCCTTGATCCTTGTAGCACTATTTCAATTGATTCAGCATCTTTAATCTGGCATACTCCCATATTGAATCCAACATTGTAGCCTTTGTCACAAAGTTGACTTATGCTAAGAAAATTGAAGTTGAGTCCCTCAACATAAGCAACATCTGTGATCTCTAATCCATTCTTCTTGATGGATCCAGTGCCCTTAATTTCCCCTGGAGCTTCATTTCCTCCAAATATAACTTTTGCGCCTCTAATCTCCTTGAATTTTGATAGATTTTTCTTGTTTCCTGTCATATGTCTGGAATAGCCACTATCCATGTACCAGGTTCCTTGGCACTCAGTTGTTCCTTGAACTTGCAATCAAGGAAATTAGTTTTTAGTTACCCATACTTACCTGGGTCCCGAGGGGTTGGTGTTGTAAGATGATCCAACCAACATATAGCCAAATGATTTGACTCTAAGAGGTTGCCATCTATCTCGTGCCATAATCATAACTCACTTTGGCAAATTGCTTGGGGGCTTTAGGTACATACAAATTGGTCTCTTGTCTATATGCTTGTGTGTGTGTTTTAGCAATTGCCTTCTTTGGAATAGTTGTGATATCTTTGAGTGTAGTGCATGGGTGCATATGTGTGCGATAATAGCTCTTTTGCCTTTGGAATGACCTTTGTTGAGCTCTAGGTCTTTGCCATTTAGGTTTGTATTCCATAGGTCTTTCTGATATTTCACATTGTTCCAATCAGCTTGGCTTGGATAATTTCTACCATTCCCATCACATGTGTTTCTTTGATAAAACTTCTGGGGTTTTTGGTAGCTCTGTTTATTCTCCACATAGTACTTTCTATTTGGAGTTTGCTGAGGAACTCTGCTGGATTTCTTCTCAGCTGTCCTCTCAGCATACTCATCTGGCTGTTTTCCTTTTCCTTTATATCCAATGCCGTTTGTGTTTCGATTGTGCTTTGGAATGAATGTGGGTGCAACATTTGGTGTTTTAGATTTTTGAGATGCTTCATTACTTGAAGATCCTTTTTCCGAGAATCACTGGGAGTTTGACTGTGCACAAAGGAATTGAATCTTATGCCTGTCTTATCTCCACATTCTTTTTCACTCATGATAAGGTCATCCAATGATTTAGATGCCTTTGTAAATGAGGAAATCACATTTTTAAGATCATTTTCTCTCTTTTCAATAGCGGCTATTAGTTTGGCATTTTCAAATTTTTAGCTCTTTGTTCTCATCGGCTATGTGACTTAGAGTACTCACTCTTTTGTCGGTTGTGAGTTTTGGCTTTTGAGATGGTTGTTTTCCTCATTTAATAGTGTGTGTGAGGATTTAATATGCTCAAATTCTTTCATCATTTTACCTAATGAATCATAAAGATCGATGGGTGATGAAGTGTGTGTATCACAATCACTATCACTAGAATCGAATGAGATGAGTTGGAGTGTACCTCATCTTCCTGATCTGGTTGATCTTGTTCTTTGGCCATTAGACAAATCAAGGCTTCTTCTTCAGAATCACTTGAGTAGTCAGCTTCACTACTCTTTGAATCACCTGCTTCCTTTGACTTGGGCTGTCTCAAATTGTCTCAAGCATGACTAACATAGCCTTTTTTCCTTTCCTGTCTTCTTTCTCTGAAGACTCTTCTTTCTTCTTCATTCCTGTATTTATTGACTACTGGATATGGACAGTAAATAGCAAAGTGTCCTGGTTGTCTGCAGTTCCAACACAGGTTCTCAGCTCTTTGGTCAATTCTTTCAGTCCTTGAATTATCAGCTCTCTGATATTCAACCTTTTGATGCTCAGCTCTCTTGGGTGGCCTATCTTCCCTTGACTTGGAGGGATCTGAATGTCTCCTGGAGGTTTCACCCTTGTTTTTCTTGTAGTTCTTATTAAAGAACTTGTTGAATCTTTTAACCATCAGGGTTATTTCCTCCTGGTCTATAACTTCCTTGACTTCAGCTTTATTTCCATCCTTGACTATAAGTGCAGTTGTTTTGGGTACAGCTGTCTCCTCTTGATCTTTTCTTCTCAGCTCAAACTCATAGGCTTTGAGGTCTGAGAATAGCTCATGATTTGATGTTGTTGTGAGGTTCATTGAATGTCTTAGGGCCATGACTTTCATTTCCCATTCAGCTGGGAGGCTTCTCAGAATCTTCATACACATTTCCTTCTGTGTATATTCTTTCCCAAATGCTGATAGCTCATTTGTGATTTCAGTGAATCTAGCATCCAGCTGATCCAAGGTTTCACCTGCAAGCATTTTAAAATTTTCAAATTTACATAAAGACATGAGACGATTTGTTTTCTTTAATTTGCTCGAGATCCTTCATAAATTAAAGTTAATTTATCCCAGATTTGTTTTGCAGTTTGGCAAGATTTGACTTTGTTGAACATTGCTTTGTCCAAGGTTTTGTAAAGTATGTCCTTGGCTACATTGTCCAAGTTGTATCTTTTTCTATCCTCGTTTGTCCACTCGATCCTTGGTTTCTCAACCATGGTTGGTCTTGCCTCGGCTGACTTCTTCTCCTTCTTTAGTAGCAATTTGCTCTCCCGTCGGTTGTGTTCACTTTCGGTTTTGCGGTGGCCCATCCTCTATCACTATCCACATTTCATCATGTAAAGCGGATAGATGAGCAAAGATACGAATTTTCTAGTCATCAAATTCCTCAATAGTGAACATAGGAATGCATGTCGATTCGCTTCCATGATAATAACTTTCTTTGAATAAAAATAACTTTTGAAAGAGAAAGTGTTAAAAGAATTTCTTTGAAAGATTGGAGATCTAGTTCAAGAACCGGTCACGGAAGGCTCAATGAACCAACCGCTCGATACCACTTGTAGGTCCCAGGGGTGTAAGTAAGGTTTAGAGGGGGTTGAATAAACCTTACCAACTTTTCCATTTTAGTCCTTTTAAAAATATTACGAGTTAATACACAAACTAAGTCCTTGAGGGACAGACTAAGTTAGTTAATCAAATGAGTTAGCCACTCAACGGTAGATAGAGTTGTTGATAGAATAACTCATCCGTTTAGTCTAAACCTTAACTTGGTTGTGATGAGTTTTTCAAATGGAAGACTTAACACCCTTGAATTTGATTTAACTTTGTTTTAACACTTGATTTTAGCACTTAGTTATTTATCGATTGGATTGGCAAATTATCGCCAGATATAAAGTGATTGTGCGAGAAATGTAAATATCTTTGAAATGTAAATGACACAAGTAAATTTTATAGAGGTTCAAAGATGGGTTAATTCTTCTACTCCTCTCTTCTCCAACTCCCCGGAGGAATCCACTAAGTAATGATCGAGTTCACAAAGTGGTTATCGGTCTAGAGACAAGTCTTGATCACGTAGTGACTTGATCCTTGGACTCAATCTGGAGATGCCTTGGTCACACAAGTGGCTACTCGTCGACTCGAAACTTCTTCACATGGCAGCAGTTTGCCTTGCTACTTTAGCTCACTTTCTCAAGCTTCTTGGATTTGATCACGAAGCCCTCCAATAACTTGAGATTGGTTCAACCTTGAACCTTTCTACAATCCTCCTTGGAAAGTAGACCCCTTTTAATTCTTCAAAAGTTTCCTCTTCAACAGTTTGAAGTTATCTTTCCTTCACAGTGTGTGTTGGATTGATGTCTTTCGAGATTTAGGCTTGAGGATTTTTGCTTGAATATCTTGAGAATATTTTGCGGGTTAGAGTTTGAATAATGCTTGTTCGTTCGTGGTTCGGGTAACCAAGGTAACCTTTTCTCAATGAAATTCCTCGGCCTTTTATAGTGAACTTTCAAAAATCGCCGTTGAAGAGATAGATCGATTTTCAAAAGTCACTTATGTTCGTTGGCTTGTCTTTTCTTGGTCTTCTGTAGACGTATTAAATGAATGTTCACTTATCGTGTTCGACACGAGGTGTAGTGCTTCCCATTGGTTTATTGCTTTTGCACGCTTCGGGGATCGAGCACTTTAAGACATGGCGTGTATTACTTATTTAAGTAATGTTCTTGACTTCAGGCAACATATTCTTTTTCAATTGACTCCTCTTTGCAAAACTGCATTTTCCCCCAGGTGACTTGAGTCGCTCCAATCATTGAAAGACTCATCTGTCACTTCAACTTGTGACATGGCTCCTTAGGTTGACTTAACTGACTCTTCACAAAGTTGTCCCTCACCGATACATCTTCGATTGAGTCCTTGGTCTTCTGTCTTGGCCATACTCGGATGTTCCACAATGTGAGTCTTCACTTCACTTCTTGATTGACTTCTTGTATTTCCAGCATAGGGCGACTTGACTCACTCATTCACCATATCTATTACAATGAGAATTACAAGGAAAATGGGGTGCCAACATTCTAATCTAAGTTTTACATGGCACTCATCAAAATCTACAGAATAATTTCCCAACAACACACACAAAAATATGCAAAACAAATCCCCACACTTAGCCTTTTGCTTGCCCTCAAACAAATAAATGTGCCTTTAAACCCAACAAAAAATATTAAGTATAATTTAAAATTCAATTAATCAATTACACCAAGTTCTATCCACTCGGATCCAACATGAATTGATTACGAACTTCCACAATAGACTCACCCTACTAAGGTTAAAAATTAACAAAGGTGTTCGGCCATTCTCGCTAAGATTAAAATCCGTTTTATAAGTTACAACCCCGTTACACACAACAAACCACTCAATCACTAGCCACAAAATTATTATTCTTTTTTTTTTCGAGAGAACTTTCGAGATGTCTTCCACTAGGTGTAAACTTTGGATTTTCTCCAAAGGCTCATAGGGTGGTTTCCCATACTCATGTTTGTGCCACCGTTTTACGTAAAAGACAAACATGGGTCTCATGAATGATCATAGTTACTAGCGGAACAAACAGAGGAGTATAATCTCAATTGCTCATTTTTTTTTTTTTTTTTGCTTTCTCATTTTTTTTTTGATATTTTTTTAAAAAGCTAGTAATCTTGTGTAAACAATAATTAAAACAGGTTCTAACTTAATTCACATCAATGAAACCTCACAATTCAAGCCCCACAATCTAGGCTATCATTTAACCTCGCCGAACTTGTCCACCAAAAAGGCTAATTCACAATAATAGCCAAACCCTACGTATCAAGTCCGCGGTCTAATTTCATAATCAAAAATTAAATTTTGGCACAAATTTCTAGCCAGTTCACCAACACAATTATAAGGCTTGTAACAATTATAAGGCTAGTGATAACTAAACGCATGCAAACATAACACATATACAATGACAATCCCTCCCCACACTTAAATCACGCAATGATCTCGGTGCATAAAAATATAAAAGAGAAGGAAAGAGAGATGCCCCTGTAAAGTGTTGTAGTTGGCAAATAGTTAAAGCAATCACGTGAATCACAATCTGCAAAAGCCATGTGAATGGAAAACAAAATACCACATATAAACTAAAAACATATCAAACTAACATGCACAAAAAAAAAACATGCAAACTCACACAAAGGAAAAAATGCTTGGGTTGCCTCCCAAGAAGCGCTCTTTTAACGTCATTAGCTTGATGATATCACTCAAAAAATCATGGCGGGTCATCGAGCAAGACCTTTTTTACTACCTGTGAATTTTTATCCTACTGAATTTCATTATTTTCGTTCCATAAGATATCTTTCACAACAGAGTCAACAATAAAATTATCATGCAATGCACAAGCAGGACTACGAGCTATATCAAAAATTGAAAATGTTACAGTTTTTCCCAAGACATTCATACTTAGTTTTATATTTTTGACATCTATCATAGTATTAGTGGTGGCCATGAACGATCTACCCAACAGTATATTGTGATCTTTAATATTACCTCTATCCTTCCCCATATCCAAGACAACAAAATCAATGAGAATTTTAAGACCACCTAATTGGACCAAAATATCTTCAACAATACATGTAACACCCGGAAAAAAAGTGTATTTAATTAGTTAGATATATCCCATTAGTGAATTATTATTATCATTATTGGATTGATTATCCAATTACATGGCCCATGAGGAATCCTAAGGTGCTTGGGAAACTACCTAGTGTAATTATATTAGGAGTCTTTCGTTATTAGGGTTTATTATACCACATTAGAGATGACAAAAATAAAATCGCTCCAGCTTTATTTCTCTCTGCGCCATTGAGCCCCCATCATCTACCACACAACCACGACGAAGTTTCTCTTCAACGTCATGATCCCTCAATTGCCTTCCCTATTTCATTCTCAACTCCTAAGGTAATCTACTTCTAAATTTCGAAACCCCAGATATACTGTTCAAAATATTATGAGATTTTAATATGTTATTTCTCATAAAGTTTTTATTGTAAGGTTAAAATTTCATATTAATCAGATGAGTACTTTTGTAGTTATTGAATTTTCAAACTAAGATGCCATAATTTATGTTATTCCCTGTTTTCGTTTTAGAAAATCCAAAACCCTACTTATACATATCCAAAATTCATGAAATTTTAATATGTAATGTTATCATATGTTTATAATATTCAGTTAAATTTTCATATACGTTTGAGTTTTATTTTATTTTATATGAAATTCACATTCATGCTTTCCAAATCTTGAATATACTCTGTTTCTGATTTACAAATTCATGAAACCCTATATAAAGACCTTCCAAATACCTGAATGTTTGATGTGTTATGTATTATAATGTATACTACCCTTTGATAAAATATCAGATCATTCCAACTTATATTTATTTAAATATTAACTAGTTTCCAAATCATTACAGCTTTAGCTATGACAAAAAGTTCAATTTATGAAATTCAAAACCTAAAGTTAACGAATTTTAAATATTATGATTTTTGGATATGTTATACTATGGTATGTGTGTTATACGTAGTTAAAATTTCAGATCCTATAGTACTATATCTATTTAAATATGAATTTTCTTCCATAGTTGTGGAGGATTTTGTGTTACAAACAATTTCAGATTCACAAATTCAAAACCCATAGCTAAACATATCGAATCTTTGTGAAATATTTATATGATATCTATTTTTGAATCTATTATCTACAGTAAAAATATTGAATAATAACAGTAAATGTTTTATGAGAAAATATTATTCGATCCAAACTGCGCAGAGATTTAGTATTGTTCAAACCTACCAAGTTGAACCCTAAACCTTAGAAATATACCGTGAGCTTCCAAGAATGTTATTTTAGTGCTTACGATATCGAGGTTAATACTTAAATTTTGACTTCTAGGAACTAAGATGTATATATATATATATATCCATGTTAGGCGACGAGGATGGCGTGTTCTGAAGTTCAATAGGGATATTGCATCAAATCATTCACTATTTTTCAAGCAAAGTTTCGAGGTGGGGATATTTCTATTCACTTATTATTTGTCACTTTTAAATACTTCGTGTATGTGTATTCATTTATGTGAAATGTGGAATAAAAGAAATCATGTTAGCCAAGGGCCGTAAGAAGGTCCAGGATCAAAAGTATCATCGGGGTGAACCCGCAGTGTTATAATTAGTATGGGGTTGTAAGAAGGTCTGGATCAAAAGCATCCCGGGTGAACCCACGTTTAATCAGTCTTTGTAAGAAGGTCTAGGATCAAAAGTATCCTCGGGTGAACCCGATGATATAAAGTAAATCGCCACCAAAAAAAAAGTTAAAGTACATGTTGAATGTTTATGACTATGCCTATTATTGTATTTAATTATGACAAATGTGTCCCCATTGAGCGAGTTGAAAGCTCACCCCATATTTATTAAAACTTTTCAGGTTGAGGAGTCCGAGCGAGGATTGAGGCGGTGGATGCAAGTAATAATTTTATTTATTTTACAACTTTAGGAAAATCTTATTTTATTAATGAAGTTAAATTCAGAAATGCTTAGTATTTTATTTTTGGAGGACCAATATTTTAGTTTGAATACTTTGTTTATTTGGACGCAAAACTTTATAATTAGACTATATTTTATGAAACCAGAGTGGCGCGAAAAAGGAAGAGTCGAATTATTTGGGGTTTATTAATAAAATGGTCCCACTTATTTTTAGATGTGTCTTATTCATAAGCTTTTACATACGCTTTCTTATTAAATTAAGTTACTCCCGTATTTTGAAAATTGGAGCGTTACAAATATGCATTATTATGGACCGATTGACCAAATTAGCATACTTGTTGCCAGTCAAAATGTCATATGGTTTAGAATAATTTTCCGAATTATACGCAAGAGAAATAGTGAAATTATTGAATATGGATACTAGGTTCATTTTTAAATATTTGGAGAAGCTCGAAAAATTTCATGGAAATAGAGTTAAGTTTTACTACAACATATCATCCATAGACGGATCGACACACTGAAAGAACAATACAATTATATATGATAGGTATTTTGGTTTTGAGGGATGATTGAGACGCATATTTACCTATAGTGGAGTCCACTTATAACAACAATTACTAGGACACAATTGAGCCAGGACAAGGCAACTTGAGAATGAGATGATGAGATTGTAGCAAGATACTTGGACATTATTGGAGTTTGAATCAAGTTAACTAAATTTCGAGGACGAATTTTTTTTAAGAGGGGGAGTTCGTAACACCCGGGAAAAAAAAGATGTGTATTTAATTAGTTAGATAGCCCATTAGTGAATTATTATTATTATTATTATTGGATTGATTATACAATTACATGGCCCATGAGGAATCCTAAGGTGCTTGGGAAACTACCTAGGGTAATTATATTAGTAGTCTTTCGTTATTATGGTTTATTATACCACATTAGAGATGACAAAAATAAAAATGCTCCAGCTTTATTTCTCTCTGCGCCATTCGGCCCCCATCATCTACCACACAACCACGATGAAGTTTCTCTTCAACGCCATGATCCCTCAATTGCCTTCCCTATTTCATTCTCAACTTCTAAGGTAATTTACTTCTAAATTTCGAAACCCTTGATATACTGTTCAAAATTTTCTGAGATTTTAATATGTTATTCCTCATAAAGTTTTTATTGTACGGTTAAAATTTCATATTAATCAGATGATTACTTTTGTAGTTATTGAATTTTCAAACTAAGATGCCAGAATTTATGTTATTCCCTGTTTTCGATTTAGAAAATCCAAAGCCCAACTCATACATATCCACAATTCGTGAAATTTTAATATGTAATGTTATCATATGTTTATAATATTCAGTTAAATTTTCATATACGTTTGAGTTTTATTTTATTTTATATGAAATTCGCATTCACGCTTTCCAAATCTTGAATATAATCTGTTTTTGATTTACAAATTCAAGAAACCCTATATAAAGACCTTCAAAATACCTGAATTTTTTATGTGTTATGTATTATAATGTATACTACCCTTTGATAAAATATCAGATCATTCCAACTTATATTTATTTAAATATTAACTAGTTTCCAAAATGTTACAGTTTTAGCTATGACAAAAAGTTCAGTTTATGAAATTCAAAACCTAAAGTTAACGAATTTTAAATATTATAATTTTTGGATATGTTATACTATGGTATGTTTATTATACGTAGTTGAAATTCCAGATCCTATAGTACTATATTTATTTAAATATGAATTTTCTTCCATAGTTGTGCAGGATTTTGTGTTACAGCAATTTCAGTTTCACAAATTCAAAACTCATAGCTAAATATATCGAATATTTGTGAAATATTTATATGATATCTATTTTTGAATCTATTATCTACTGTAAACATATTGAATAATAACAATAAATGTTTTATGAGAAAATATTATTCGATCCAAATCACAAGCAGAGATTTAGTATTGTTCAAACCTACCAAGTTGAACCCTAAACCTTAGGAATATACCGTGAGCTTCCAAGAATGTTATTTTAGTGCTTCCGATATCGAGGTTAATACTTAACTTTTGACTTCTAGGAACTAAGAGGTATATATATCCATGTTAGGCGACGAGGATGGCGTGTTCTGAAGTTCAATAGGGATATTACATCAAATCATTCACTATTTTTCAAGCAAAGTTTCGAGGTGTGGATATTTCTATTCACTTATTATTTGTCATTTTTAAATACTTCGTATATGTGTATTCATTTATGTAAAATGTGGAATAAAAGAAATCATGTTAGCCAGGGGCCGTAAGAAGGTCCGGGATCAAAAGTATCATCGGGGTGAACCCGCAGTGTTATAATTAGTATGGGGTCTGTAAGAAGGTCCTGGATCAAAATCATCCTCGGGGTGAACCCGCAGTACTTAGTCAGGGGCTGTAAGAAGGTCCGGGATCAAAAGTATCCTCGGGGTGAACCCGCAGTACTATAAAGTAACTGGCCAGTCAAAATAAAAGTTAAAGTACATGTTGAATGTTTATGACTATGCCTATTGTTGTATTTAATTATGACAAATGTGTCCCCATTGAGCGAGTTGAAAGCTCACCCCATATTTATTAATACTTTTCAGGTTGAGGAGTTTGAGCGAGGATTGGAGGCGGTGGATGCAAGTCAATAATTTTATTTATTTTACAACTTTAGGAAAATTTTATTTTATTAATGAAGTTAAGTTACTGTAAACAGTTAGTATTTTATTTTTGGAGGACCAATATTTTAGTTTGAATACTTTGTTTATTTGGACGCAAAATTTTATAATTAGACAATATTTTATGAAATCGGAGTGGCGCAGCGGAAGAGTCAGTAATTATTTGGGGTTTATTAATAAAATGGTTCCGCTTATTTTTGAGATGTGTCTTATTCATAAACTTTTAAATACGTTTTCTTATTAAATTAAGTTACTCCCGTATTTTGAAAATCACGTTACAATACCTTTAGGATAACTAAGTGACCTATCAACAAGTTGCAAACATAATCTGGTGGACCTCAATTTTCCCTAAATTTAATTGTTTAAATATAGAGTAAGGCATAAGGTTAATTCGACTCGAGATCAACCATACCTTCAACTTTCTTACCATTCCCAAAAGCAATATTAATGATGAAACTACCTGGATCTTGTTGCTTTAGGAGTGGACTCGGGGTTGATTAGGAGATTTGTAAGGATTGTCGGTTTGTGTAAAGGTGTAGGTCCCAAGGGTGCAAGTGTAAGGTTTAGAAGGGGGGTTGAATAAACCTTACCAAATTTTCGATTTAGTCCTTTTAAATATTCGAGTTAATACTACACGTTGTGTCCTTGATGGACACCAATTTAGTTAATCAAGAGAGTTAGTCTCTCAAACGAGACTCAACTGAGCTGTTGATGGAATAACTCACCGTTGGGTCTAAATTAACTCAACTGGTTTTGTTTTTCGCGGAAGACTTAACACCCTTAAGTTTGATTAAGCAAGGATTTAGTGCTTGATTTAGTACTTATAAATTATCAAGTGGATAGCAAATTTATCAAAGGATTTAAGCGCTTAAGATGCAGAATTAAAGTCTTTGAAATGTAAATGACACAATGAAATTTTTATAGAGGTTCAAGATGGGGTAATTCTTCTATTCCTCTCTTCTCCAACTCCTGGAGGAATCCACTAGGTATTGATCAAGATACAAAGTTGTAATCCGGATACAAGTCTTGATCACACAAACGACTTGATCCTTTGGGACTCGATCGAGACGCCTGATCACTCACCGGCTTCTCGTGACGACTCGGCCTTCTTCACAGGGCAAATGTACTTGCTACTACACTCACTTGCTCAAGCTCTTTGGATTTGATCACGAAGCCCTCCAAAAGCTTAAGACTTGGTTCGACCTTGAACCTTCCTACAATCCTTCGTGGAATGTAGACCCCTTGATTTTTCAAGATTTTCCTCTTCAACCGATTGAAGTTATCTTTCCTTCACAGGTGAGTGTTAGATTGATGTTCTTCGTAATGTAGGCTTGAGGATTGAGAATGTTTCAGATTTTCTAATAATTGCTTGAACATTTTTGGTTCAGTCCAGAATTTGTGTCACTTATTCTCAAATAAACTCCTCGCCTTTTATAGTGATCTTTCAAAAATTTACACGTTGAAGAGATAGGCTTATTTTTGAAAGTCACTTGCAGTCGTTGGCTTGTCTTGTTGCAGTCCTTGGAATTGCCATTTCCTCGTATGAATTGTTCTTTCACCTTTTCGAGTTCGACACGGTGTAGTGCTTCCCATTGTTCATTCCTTTTGCACGCTTCTGGGGGTGAGCACTCGAGAAAGGTGATATGGAGATATTACTTGTTTAAGTAATTCTCTTGATTTACGTAACGGATCTTTTCACGATTATCTCGACTTAATCGCATTTCTTTGCTTTCCCCCAGGTGACTTAGAGTCACTTCTAATCATTGGATGACTCTTCACACTTCAACTTGAGACTTGGCTTTTCTTGAGTTGACTTGACTGATACTTCACTCATCCGCATCTCACTTCTTTTTCAAGAGAGTTCTGTCTACTCTTCTTTGCCATACTCAATGTCTCACAAATGAGTCTACCTTCTAGTCTCCATTGTCTTCTTGCGTGTTAGGGCGTAGCCGACTTAACTCGGCTTTGGCCAAATTTTATTTATTACAATGCATTTTACAACAAAAATGGGGTGCCAACTTCCTATTCTAAGTTTTACATGGCATTTATCAAAATCTAAACAATAAATTTCCTAACCATTTCCCCCTTTTTGATGATGCCAAAACTTAAACCATTCAAAAATGCAAATAACAAAGATACATACAGATAGTGTATTGACATAGAATGTATGCGCAGAATCAATCCTTTTATTGATCATAACATTCTTGTTCTTTTACACAATCACATAAGGTGTATCGAGCAAACATTTGTCTACACAAAAGATTAAAGAATTTATAGCTTTATTGCGTAAAAACTTACATAGTATGTATTTACATCATAAAATACATCAAGGGGGTGGACAAAACATTTCATCTCCTTCATTGTCTCTTTCTTTCATCTTGTTCAAGATCTTCTGCTTCTTCTTCTCTTTTTCTCATCGTCACCGCTTTCTTCTTCTTTTCATATGCCTTCCTGGCAGCTTCATCTCTTCTTAATCTTTCCGTCTTTCCTCCCATAGCCGAGTTTGTCTCTTGTTTTCTTCTTTCTATTCTTTTTGCATACTCGGCGTTACTTTTAGCCACTTGCAAATTTGCTATTTGGTCAAGCCCAGCCAAGAGATCCCTCCTTTCTTTCCGGATCTACGTATTCAATGTTTTTGGGCGAGGCCTAGGTCCAAACCTCTTCCTCCACCACATCGCTTCTTCCTCTACCTCTGGCGTGTATTGTCTTGGTCTTCTTCTTTCTAGCCGAGTGATCGCCGGAGTGACCAGCAGAGCGATCGCTTGTCGGTAGTCTGCGCCGCTCGTCGCCTTCTTCACATAACGTGAGACCCTTTTCCCAAGAAAGTCCAAAGCTTGAGCCATAGACATATTTGCAAAGTATCCTTCGATGCGAGTGTTTTAAATTCATCAACTCGATCGTGGCTCGTCCCGACATCCGAGATGGCATAAGTGTCTCTGCTTCACCGGAATGCCTCCATGTTGTTTCAAGATGTTCATAACCCCGGCATCCATTCTTCCTTCCACTTCCTCCATCCCCGCTTCAATTGTTTTTCTCTTTTCACCATAGATATAGCGAGTGTTGGAGTGGCGAGTCACGGGGAGTTTGTTTGTGATAATGTCACCAGGATGGAGACCCCGTTGGGGGTTTGTGCAATCATTAAGGTCACATCTTTCGATCCTTCCCCCTCAGATTTTCCTTTCTTTTGTTTCAGTTCTCACCGTTTCTTTCCCTTCACAAATACATCCTCTTTTTCGCTTCGGATCTTTTACATGCTTTTAAGGTATTCCTCTTCCCCTTTTTGGCATCATCAAAAGAGAGAGGAACACCTAGAAACATATGCAAGCGGAAGTCGAGCTCACGATGGTAGAGTTCTGTCTCGAGTCCGCAGTATGCGGACGAAATTGGATCGAGTAGCGTTGGACTCACAAATCGCTTCATCTCAGCCATGAGAAGGCTGAATTTTGTATTCATGGTTTCTTCCAAACGCTCAGATCACTCTTATTTTGCTCACGCAGCAGCTTTATCTCGGCGAAGTGAGCTTCATGCATGTGCTCAATATGTTCTCTCGCCTTCGTTTTGCATCGGATTTTCAGCTCTCCATACCAAAGCAGACTTGTTGAACAATGTCCTGAAGTATCTAACTTGTTCCACACGCATTGTTTCTTTGTTGTTGCCACCATTCCCGATCCTCGATATGCCTCTTAAATCGCAGAGTAAGATTGGCATCTCTCGTTGTCGATCGCATGTCCATAGAGGCCTCGATGCCTCTCCATCCGTTCAATCTCGGAATAATGCCTTGAACACTTCGCGGACTTGGTGATTCTCCATTGTAGCCGATGGCCATGCGGCGTCAAAATCATAATCACCGAACAATGGTGCCTCGATGGAAAACGGAGCTGGTCTGTGGAAGCGTGCTAGCTCGTTCTCTTCGATTCTTCGGGAGGTTCGGTACCTCCAGAGAGAAAGGAAAAGATTCTATAAAGGAATCATCACGTCCAACTGGTATTTGCTCAATGATGAGAGGTGTGCGTGAAGTTCCTCTTGAGTCGAACTCTGCGACTTGGGAGCCTGCGCAGTGGACTCTGTCTCACCGGGTCTTTTGTGAAGTGGACCCACTTTTTGAGCCTCACTGTCTCAACATCTTCGTTGGTCTCACCGATTTCTCCAATTGAGTAGACTGGTCCTCGGCCTTATCGAAGCGTCATCGGACGATAATGAGATTTCCATTGGTGGCTCATCATCAAAATTAAAGGTTTGACGAGTAGTCTTGGGATCGACTTGCTCGTGCTTGGAACATCCGCACTGAGTCTTTTGGATCTATCACCGGGGATGACTCAGCTTCTTCTTCGCCTTTCCGATCCCGGAGAAAGGTTACATCGGGATTATCCTGGGAATCATGAAGCGCTTATCTCCTTTTTCGATGGGTCGATGATAGCGGGAGGGATGTTCTCTACTTCAGCTTCTTTACCCCGGAAGTCTCAACCTCCCGTGGGCCTTCATTACCTTCTCGCGCCTCGATCGCAAAAGGCCTTTTGTCCTCCCTTTCGACAATGTCACCGTCTTAGGGTCTTCTCGTGGTGGCATCCATTGAGTCTCAACCCCATGGATTGCACTTTCATTGCCAGTGTTTAACTCCCGGGGTTGTTCCTTCCTCGTGCCTCGATCGCATCGCCAGCGTCATTAGCCTTTCGAGCGGTTGGCACCTCACCGAGACAGATCAACCGCCTCGAGCTTCATTGATGACAACTTGCTGTTCGTTTAGTGTTTGTTCTTTTTCCACTTCGCCTCCCGAATTCGTTGTGAAGTCATCCGCAGATCCTCCAACCTTGCTGCAGTGGAGGGAAGTTTCACTCGGGCGGCGCACCACCGAGTGACTTGGAATGGGGTCACTCGTCTCCAACCTCCCGGCTGTTGCTTTCTATTGAATGTTCAGCCATTGGGGCGGTGTGGTAAGACACCTTCAATAGGGGTTGGCTCGACCGGGGTCCCCACTATCCCAGTTTCATCGCCAAGTCCCTTATCGCCTTCTTCCGAGTGAGTCGGGAAGTGGTGGCAGCAACAACAGGTGGCGATTTGGTCAACCACTCCCATTGGATCAATTTCGGTGTGTTCGAGGACTCTCCTGTCCCTCCATCAATCTTTGCTCGTGAAGGATTCTGGATTCGTGCAATGCTTGCTGCATTTGCAACTCTTCTCGCGGGCGGCATTCTCCGGATCCTCATCACCGCCGAGAAGACATCAAGGAGAGGATGTGTGTGTTCTGGGTGCCGAGATAGGGCGGAGATCTTGGCCTTCTCACGTGCCTCGCCTTCCTCTGTCTTTCCTTCTCCTTGTCCTTGAATATCCGCAGATGTCCGTGCGATTGTCTTCATCCTTTGGGATCACAGTGGTTAGTCCAAGGAAATTTAACAGCTTCCTCTTCTTCTTCTATAAACTCGGTCGTTGGAACTGTTCCTTGATTTACTCAATTTCCATTTCCTCCACTCACGCAGACGATTTTGGATATCGGGGTAAGGTGGAGATAGGATCATCACATCACTATCACTCTATCGACTTCTTCTTGTGTCTCACCACAAGACTTGACTATTTCTTCAGGTTGCCTCTCGTGATCGCCTTCAAAGAGACTTGGTCAAGCTTTCATCAATTACATCTCGGGGACTCGATCGTTCAGCGGTTTAGCTGTATTTTTTCCACTGAGTGGGCCGACTCAACTCGTTTTTCAAGCTCGGAGCGCTTGATGATTCTTCTTCATCTTCTAGTTTGTACCGAGGGATTTCTCGGTTCGAGAGCGATTTTGTCGAGTCTTGGGCGGGGGCCGTCTTGGTGTCTTTTCTCGAGGAGCCGCCGTCTTGCTTATCGATCTCCTCTTTTTGACGATCGGAGAAGGTATTTGAGAGTCCTTCTCGACCGATCTTTGCTGGGCAGAGAGACACGGCCGCAGGGGGCGGTGAGTGACACTAGCTGCGGGCGGTGACTCTTGCTGCGGCGGAGCGAGTTTGACTTTCTTTCTTTGCGGAGCAAGCGCTTCTTAGCACTTGCAGGGCGACTTTCTTCTTTGGTGGAGAGGAAACAGTTGTATCTTGGGGTCACCGATTTCCCCTCACTTGTGTCGCTCTCTTGGCGTAGGCTCTCTTCGTGCGCCTGCAGGGTTTGATCTCGAACATCCTCTTATTAACATGGAACGCCTTTCCATGTCTAAGAGGGACTCCTTTCACCTCCATCATCCGGCCAATCACTGTGCCATATCCTAGGGATCCTCCAAATGTGCCATCTTCCTTGAAGGATTTGTTCCCTACATTCTCGCATACCGCTTCTGACAAACTCAAATTGATTTATTTTCCTTTCTTCAATGATCGCCGCCATCACGATCGGCTTTGCTTTTGTGATTGGTCAAAGCGCCCAAATTTGATGTCAATACATTTGGCAACTATGTCCAATACTTGTGATAATCCTCCTTCGCCAAATCTTGTTTTTTTTGTAAACTATTTTATCAAAGATAGTCCGGGCTTGGCTATTTCTTCCAAGCGGCTGACCATGTTTACATCGGCCGTTAATTTATGATGCTCCTTCCATTGGTAGTGAGCGTGTTCACCAAGTCCTTGGCGAGATGGTGAGCCGCTTTCCGTGTCGATAACTTTATTCCTTCATCGTGAATCTCGGCATTCACGTAGAATCGCGCGACCTCCTCCACATAGGTCATCGGATATTCCAAAGATCATAAACGATTTCACCCAGGACGTTTCCAATTTCTCGGCGATTTTCTTCACTAGGGTGTCATCGGACCCCCTGTTTCACCATGCTTGTCGAAATCCACATGAGAGACCGGTGTGGATTTGCTTTCCTAACTTGGTAAAATCATAGGTTGGTGCCATTTTTCAGGATTTTATCAAAGAGAATTTAGAGATTGATTTGAAGATAGATAGGGTTTTGAGAAGATTTTTGCCTTTGCTTCCGAGAGAGAAAATGAACGGTTTTGATAGTGTGTGAGAGAAACTACTTAAAAATGGTTTAAGTATGGTTTATGAAAGGACGTGCGGGTGGTTTTGAAATGTGATCGAGATCAACAGTTTAGATTTTGCACGCCTATTTAGCATTTAATGTCTCGTATTTAATGCGGCAAAGATTTATATCCAATCATAAGCTTGGTGTGCGGCTTTATGTCTCAGACACATCATCATTATCTTTGTCGACGTCATTCTTAAAACATTCCCGCTTAGTAAAAACGATCTGCGTTTTTGTCACTTTGCTCATACGTGACTCGGCTTATCCTTTAGCCGATTTAACTCTTCTTCTCACAGTTCTCTTAGTGACTCAAACATGACTGACTTGGTATAGTTGTCTTTCCGATCTGGTGATTTACTTAGGCGATTTGTGAGTTCACTCTTTTTTTTTTTTTGTGTTCCATTTTTTTCTTTGATTCTTCCAGTGTCACCACCAATTAACCCTAACTCATGTTTGAGTTCTTCAAATCTTGACTCACATAATGGTTTTGTGAAGATGTCGACCCGATTGTTTATCGCTTGAGATATATTCCAAGATGATGTCCTTCTTTTCAACATGATCTCTTATGAAGTGATATCCGACATCAATGTGCTTTGTTCTTGAGTGCAACACAGATTTTGAGTGATTGCAATTGCACTTGTGTTATCACACATGATTGGAATTTCTTTTTCCTCAACTTCATAGTCTCTCAAATTGTTGTCTCATCCATAGGACTTGGGCACAACAGCTTGCCCGCAGCTATGTATTCTGCTTCCACCAGAGGTGGCTATTGAATTTTGCTTCTTGCTAAACCAGAAATCACTGTTTCCTAGCATTTGACATGTGCTGAAGTGCTTTTTTCTGTCAAACTCGCATCCAAAGATAGTCGAGTCGAATAGCCGATTAGCTTGAATCCACCTTCCTTTGGATACCATAAGCCAACTTCTTGGCTTCCTTTCAAGTATCTCAATATTCTCTTAGTCGCTTGTCATATGGATCTCTTTTGGAGCGGTCAAATCTTGCACATACACCTACAAAGAAAGTGATGTCCGGCTCGCTTCTTTGTAAGATAGAGCAATGATCCAATAAGTGCTCAGATCTTGTTTGATCTGGGGTTGCCATCCGCATCCATGTCCATTTTGACTGATGTATTCATTGGTATTTTCACAAAAGACTTCTCCTCCATACCAAATTTCTTCATTAAGTCTCTCGGTGTATTTTGTTTGACTTATGAAGGTTCCATCCTTCAGTTGTTTCACTTGGAGTCCAAGGAAGAATGTTAGCTCTCCCATCATGCTCATTTCAAATTTACTCTGCATGAGGTTTAAAAATTTTTCACACAACTCTTTGTTTGTGGATCCAAAAATGATGTCATCCACATATATTTGAACAAGCGAAAGATACTCTTTTTTGTCTTGAATTAAAAAGTGTTCTATCTACTTTTCCTTTTGTGAATCCATTTTCGATTAGGAATTGTGACAAGGTATCATACCATGCTCACGGGTGCCTGTTTCAATCCATACAAGGCTTTCTTGAGTTTGTATACCTTATCTCCAAGAGTCTTCTCTCAAATCCTGGAGGTTGTTCAACATACATTTCTCCTTCCAATAAACCATTTAGGAATGCACTTTTTACATCCATCGATATACGATGAAATTCTTGTGAGTGCGATAGGCGAAAACATTCTTATAGCTTCCCATCTTTGCTACAGAGCAAATGTTTCATCAAAATCTATTCCTTCTTCTTGGCAATATCCTTTGGCTACTAGTCTTGCCTTATTTCTTACCACGAACCTTCCTCGTTCATCTTGTTTCAACACCCATTTTGCACCAATGACATTTTGATGTGTGGGTCTTTGAACTAATTTCCATACTTTATTTCTTTCAAACCGATTCACTCTTCTTGCATAGCTTGAATCCAATGTGTGTCATCCAATGCTTGTAACACGTCTTTGGGCTCTATTTATTTGCGAGATAAAGCATGTGAACATGGCTTCTTGTTGAGTTCGGATCTTGTTTTGACACCTTCTCTTATATCTCCAATGACAAGTTAAATGGATGGTCTCTCGGCCATCTTACATCGAGTTGGAGTAAGTTAGCCGGATTGATCGTCTTGCGGTTTGTGTTGTTGTGTTCGACTCTCTCGTAATCACTTAGCCGCAAATTTTCCACTGTTTTTGAGATTCGGCTATCTCATCTTCTTCGAGTTTATAATTCCAGCTTGACTTTAGCATAGGGACTCTTCTCGTATGGTTGGATGATTCAACTTATCACCGACTCTTCAATGTCTTCTCCATTTACATTTGGCTCATCGAATACCACATGAATGGATTCTTCGCAACCATAGTCCTTTTGTTGAGTACTCTATAGGCTTTGCTTTCACCGAGTATCCTAAGAAGATACCTTCATCACTTTAGCATCAAAAGCCTTTAGATTGTCTTTGCCATTGTTGTGGATGAAGCATTTACATCCAAATATTCTCAAATATGCAACATTTGGTTTTCTTCGACCAAATCTCATAGGGAGTCTTTGTCACCGCTGTCTATTTATCATACATCTTGTTTTGAGTGTAGCAAGTTTGTGTTGATTGCTTCACCCAAAATCTTTTTGGTAACCCCGTTCACTAACATGGTCCTTCTTTGCTTCTTTGAGAGTTCTTTTCCTTCTTTCGCAACTCCATTCTCACATGGAGTCCTTGCTGGCGATAGTTCATGACCAATACCATTCTCAATACAATACTTGAGTTATTATTCCATTGACAAACTCGGTTCCTCATCGATCTTATTTTGATAATGGTTTGACTCTTCTCGTTTTGAATCCTCTTCATCAGTTGTGGTAGTTTTTGTAGAGTTTCTTTCTTCTTACACATGAATATTGTCCATGTGTATCTTGAGTAGTCATCTACTACCACCAAGGTGTATTTCTTTCCACTTATGCTGGCTGGTTCCACTGGGCCAAATAGATCCATGTGTAGCAGATGCAATATTCTTGTTGAAGATGAACATGTCTTTTCTTTGAATGAAGATTTGATTTGTTTTCCCTTTTGACATGCATCACATATACTCTCCTTCTTGTATACTGAGTCTGGAAGTCCTTCCACAAGACTACTTCTGGCAAGCTTGTTAATCGTTTTGAAATTCAGGTGACTCAGCTTTTTGTGCCACAACCAACTTGATTCAGCTGTGCTCTTTGCTAATAGACAGGTGTTGTGTGTAGCGGTTGACCAATCTACTACATACATGTTCTTTTGTCTGCATCCTTGCAACACAACTTCATTTGATTCAGTATCCTTGATTTGGCATACACCCATGTTGAATCCAACATTGTAGCCCTTGTCACAGAGTTGACTGATGCTCAGTAAGTTGAAGTTGAGTCCTTCAACATATGCAACATCTGTGATTTCTAATCCATTCCTCTTGATGGATCCAATGCCTCTTATTTCACCAGGAGCTTCATTTCCTCCAAATATGACTTTTGCTCCTTTAACTTCCTTGAATTTTGACAGATTTTTCTTATTTCCTGTCATATGTCCTGAGCGACCACTATCCATGTACCAGGTTCCTTGGCACTCACTTTGTTCCTGAACCTCGCGATCAAGGAAATTAAGTTTTAGGTACCCATACTTGTCCGGGTCCCGAGGGGTTAGAATTGTAAGATGATCCAACCAACTTATAGCCAAATGATTTGACTCTAAGGGGTTGCCATCTATCGAGTGCCATAATCATAATTAATCCTGGCAAATTGCTTGGGGATTCTGTGGTTCATACAAATTGTCTCTTTTGTCTCAGATGCTGTGTATAAGTTTTAGCAATCGCCTTCTTTGGGTAATTGTGGTGTCTCTGAGTGTAGTGCCTAGGTGCATATGTGTCTTTGATGAAAGCTCTTATACTTTTGGAATGGCCTTTCTTTGAGTTCTAGGCCTTTGCCATTTGGGCTTATATTACATAAGTCTATCTTTGATAGTTTACATTATTCCAATCGGCTTGGCTTGGATATTTTCTACCATTCCCATCATATGTATTTCTTTTATGGATTTTACTCGGGTTTTGGTAGCTCGCTTCTTCTTTACAGAGTATTTTTACGTTTGGAGTTTCTTTGAGAACTCGGAATCTCTTCTCACCGTTGTCCTTTCAGGCACTCAACTGGTGTTTTCCTTTTCCTTTATAACCAAGGCCGCTTTGCTTGTTATTGTGTTTTGGAGTGAATGTGTGTGCAACATTTAGAGTTTTGGATTTTTCGGACTCTTCATGGCTTGAAGATCCTTTTTCCAAAATTACTTTTGAGGTTTGACATAGCACAGAGGAATTAAATCCTAAGCCTGTCTTGTCTCCTCATTCTCTTTGACTCATAATAAGATCATCCAATGATTTAGATGCCTTAGTGAATGAGGTAATAACATTTTTGAGGTCATTCTCCCTCTTCTCTATAGCAGCAATTTCTCGCTATTAATTTAGCATATTCACCTTTTTAAACTTTATTTCTCATCATTTATTTGACTTAGAGTACTCGGCTCCTTAGTCGGCTTTGAGTTTTGACTCTTGAGTAGGTCAATGTTTTCCTCATTTAATAGTGTGTGTGAGGATTTAATGTGTTCAAAATCTTTCATCATTTTTCCTAATGAATCATAAAGATCAGTGGGTGATGAAGTGTGTGTGTCACGATCACTATCACTAGAGTCCGAGTTTGATGAGTTAGAGTGTACCTCATCTTCTTGGTCGTTGATCTTGTTCCTTGGCCATCAAGCGGATCGGGCTTCTTCTTCGAGTCACTTGAGTAGTCACTTCACTTGCTCTCAATCACCGTCTCTCTTGACTTGGCATTTGTTTTTAGCCTCTCTCTGCACCATCATTGCCTTTTTCTTTTCTTGTCTTCTTTCTCTCAAGACCTTTCTTTCTTCTTCATTCTGTGTTTGTTAACTACAGGATATGAGAAGTCAATGGCATAGTGACCTGGTTGTCTATAGTTCCAAAGATAGATATTCACCTTTTGATCAGCTCTTTCCATTCTTGGATTGTCGACCCTTTGATATTCACTTTTTGATGATCTGTTCTCTTGGCTTGCCTATCTTCCCTTGATTTGGAGGGAGCCGAGTGTCTTCCTCGAAGATTCGCCTTTCCTCTCTTGTAGTTCTTATTGAAGAACTTGTTGAATCTTTTAACCATCGGGGCTATTTCTTCGGATCAATGACTTCTTTGACCTCGGCTCTCTTCCCATCTTTAACAATTAGAGCGAGTTGTTTTGGAGTACAGTTGTCTCTTCCTGGTCTTTTCTTCTCACTCAAACTCGTAGGCTTTGAGGTCCGAGAATAATTCATGGTTGGATGTCTTTGATAGGTCCATGGAATGTCTTAGTGCCATGACCTTCATTTCCCATTCACCGGAAGACTTTTCGGGATCTTCATACACATTTCATTCTTCGTATATTCCTTTCCAAGTGCGATAGCTCATTGGTGATTTACGTGAACTGAGCATCCAGTTGATCGGTTTTCTCCGAGATCATTTTGAAGTTCTCAAATTTACAGACGACCGATAATTTGTTTTCTTTGATTTGCTCTGAGCCTTCACAAATCAATGTTAGCTTGTCCCCATTTCTTTAGCCGTTTTGCATTATTTGACTTTATTGAACATGGCTTTGTCGAGTTTTGTAAAGGATGTCCTTGGCTACATTGTCCGTGTTGTATCTTTTTCTCGTCATCATTTGTCCACTCGGTTCTTGGTTTTTCAATCATGACTAGTGCGGGAGCAACATCCTCTTCTCCTTCAAATGCGCTTTCTTACACGGTAACTGTTCACCTTTAAGATTTGCGGTGGCCCATCTTCTATCACTATCCACATCTCATCATGTAATCTTTGATAGATGAGCCTCGCATACGAATTTTCCAATCATCAAATTCTTCAATTGTGAACATAGGGATGCGTGTCAAATTTGCTTCCATGATAATAACTTTTAATGATAGAAAGAGTTGTGAGAGTTTAAGTACTAAAGCGAGACTTTGAAAAGTTTGGAGATCTAGTTCAAGAACCGATGCGGAGGGTTCAATGAACCAACCGCTCCGATACCACTTGTAGGTCCCAAGGGGTGTAAGTGTAAGGTTTAGAAGGGGGTTGAATAAACCTTACCAAATTTTCGATTTAGTCCTTTTAAATATTCGAGTTAATACTACGCTTGTGTCCTTGATGGACAGCCAATTTAGTTAATCAAGAGAGTTAGTCTCTCAATGACTCAACCGAGCTATTGATGGAATAACTCGTTGTTGGTCTAAATTAACTCAACTTGGGTTTTGTTTTTATTGGAAGACTTAACACCCTTAAGTTTGATTAAGCAAGGATTTAGTGCTTGATTTAGTACTTATAAATTATCAAGTGGATAGCAAATTTATCGCCATTTAAGCGCTTAAGATGCAGAATTAAAGTCTTTGAAATGTAAATGACACAATGAAATTTTTATAGAGGTTCGAAGATGGGGTAATTCTTCTACTCCTCTCTTCTCCAACTCCCGGAGGAATCCACTAGGTATTGATCAAGATACAAAGTGGTAACAGTCCGGATACAAGTCTTGATCACACAAAAATGACTTGATCCTTTGGGATTCGATCCGGAGACGCCTTGATCACTCGGTTGGCTTCTCGACGACTCGAACTTCTTCACAGGCAGGCCTTGCTACTACTGACTCACTTGCTCAAGCTCTTTGGATTTGATCACGAAGCCCTCCAAAAGCTTAAGACTTGGTTCGACCTTGAACCTTCCTACAATCCTTCGTGGAATGTAGACCCCTTGATTTTTCAAGTATTTTCCTCTTCAACTGATTGAAGTTATCTTTCCTTCACAGTGAGTGTAAGATTGATGTTCTTCGTAGTGTAGGCTTGAGGATTGAGAATGTTTTGATTTTCTAATAATTGCTTGAACGTTTTTGGTTGGTCTCAGAATTTGTGTCACTTATTCTCAAATAAACTCCTCGGCCTTTTATAGTGATCTTTCAAAAATTTGCCCGTTGAAGAGATAGGCTTATTTTTGAAAGTCACTTGCGATCGTTGGCTTGTCTTGTTGCGATCCTTGGAATTGCCATTTCCTCGTATGAATTGTTCTTTCACCTTTTCGTAGTTCGACACGGTGTAGTGCTTCCCATTGGTTCATTCCTTTTGCACGCTTATGGGATCGAGCACTCCGAGAAAGGTGATATGGAGATATTACTTGTTTAAGTAATTCTCTTGATTTAAATGCAAGGGATCTTTTACGCTTATCTCGACTTGATCGCATTTCTTTGCTTTCCCCGGTGACTTAGAGTCGACTTCTAATCATCGGATGACTCTTCTGTCACTTCAACTTGAGACTTGGCTTTTCTTGAGTTGACTTGACTGATACTTCACTCACCGTGCATCTCACCGCTTTTTTTTGATAGAGTTCCCGTCTACTCTTCTTTGCCATACTCACTTTGTCTCGCAATGAGTCTACCTTCTAGTCTCCGTTTCTCTTCTTGCGTGTTAGGCGTAGGCGACTTAACTCGGCTTGGCCACCCTATTTATTACAATGCATTTTACAACAAAAAATGGGGTGCCAACTTCCTATTCTAAGTTTTACATGCATTCATCAAAATCTAAATAATAAATTTCCTAACAAAAGGCGATCTCTTATTTGCCTCCTTATTCGTGATTTTTTCAATTGCATCATCTTTCTATGTCACAATTTCAAGATCAGTAACGGCTTGAGCTTGCGCTGGTTGAAGAGGCAACATGTCCTTTTTGACGAGATATCCAACTATCTCACCAACTTTCGTAGCCAATTGGTCGACTTAAGTCTCAATTCGCTTAATAGAGGCCTCCAAGGATTCAAACCGTATGTTATTCCACTCTTGTGTTTGCTGACTAACTTAAATAAAGAATTCAAGCTCTCTTCTAATGTGCGTTGTGGGAGTTGCTTTTGATTGGTTGTCATTCCAGGTGCTTGTACAAACAACACTAGAAAAATAGATCAAACGCACCTGATGAAGAAAAAAAAACCTAAACTAGAAACAAACAAAAAGAATCATAATCTAGAAACACGAAAAAAAACACAATAATTATTAAGCCTAAAGCCTTCCCCGGCAACGGCGCCAAAATTTTGTTCGATCTCTAAACACCTAAAATAAATCTAGCAATCCTAGCAAGAGAACGAGATCAATCGTAGGGTAGCAAGTTGACCACAAGTCATCTCTCAAGGAAGACTTAGCCGACAAATAATTATTATGCAACACAATTGACAGAAAATAAATCCTAGATATTCTAACCAAATTTGTGATTTTAATAAACTAAATAAAAACAAGTAAAAAGACAAAATCAAACTAAACACGATTAAACTTGGAGACAAATGATATGGATGAAAGTCTAGGATTTCGAAATTATCGCATCAAACTTGCAAGCAGAATATCAACTAATTGATCATGCGGTTAACAAATATAACAAACATGTAAAAACTAGGCCTATATCAGATAACTCATGTATTCACAGATTATGGCTATCCCAATATAATTTGCTATTTTCATTAAGCATTTCAAGCACATTGTTTGTGTTCACAGAATTTACAGCATGCTTTTCACATAATTCAGACACCATAAAAACATCACCCAAGTTTTCACTACAAAAGCCAAATTAGCTAGATCATTAGACTGATTTTCAAAATTCTGGTTTCTTTTCTTATTAGGATACTCCCTAATATACTTACTTTGCTCAATACATTTAAAACATTTTCTTCTTTTTGATCTAGACTTAGATTAGTCTTGCTTTTTCCTTTTTTCTTGTTAAAATTCTCGCATTTGATGATAATCGATTTTTGTTGGTTATCAAAATTATGTTGGGACCTACCCCTAACATTCATAATCTCATCCGAATCTCGCATATTCCCATTTTTAGCTTTTAAATCTAGTTTCTTACTTTTTAAACCATTACTATAATGCCAAGAGTAATAGAATATCTACCATACTTAATAGCAGATATAACATGTCACGCCCCAACATATGAAATACAATAAAGTAAACTATAATACCATACAATATTCATTCAAACCATTATAACCACACAAGCCACATTCTTCTCGAATATATAGTTCGATATTACAACATTTATTATAACAAACTAATATACAGCGGAAGTCTGAAGTACAAAGCCTGACATCAGCCTATATATTACAAGTTGTCCTCGCAGGGACATAACAAAAATATGTACAAGTCATAACATTGCTCAAAAAGAAACTCAGCGCTTTCGACTAATGTTACTCGGCGATCCCCGTGTCGGTCTCGCTATTTTCATAGTTCTCACCTTCAAAAAATTTTAAAGAAAAAGAAAACAAAACGTGGGGTGAGCTAAACGAGCCTGGTGGTGAGGGAAGTGGAATGCACAGATTAAGAAGATAATTTTATTTTATGATTTCATGATGCACAAACAATAAACAAACATTCACAAAGTGATCACCCCTTAGAACAGAAAGTAACAACAATTTATTAGATATTCGCTTTTAGCCGCCGATTTAGTTAGTCGATCATTAATCGGGTCCAGTCCCCCATGAACAAGAACGAGATTCTCGTATTGATCGGACACATATCTTTCCGTTCTCCTTATAACCCCTAATGATTTTGGCCGGCCCACCACCTTATCCCTCCCGGTTGGCTCGACGTCTCTTTAGCTATGGGCTTTTACCCGTGAGATCGTCATATTCGGAATATACCGTTCTCTACGACCCAAATTGGCATCGCCGTCTCCTACCGACCCGAAAGTGGGAGTAGGCAAATGGGTAGTCAAACAAGGATCACAGTAACTGTTCAATCCGTTGTCTAACCTACCCACACCGAAATGGTCTCGGTCGACCAATATTGTTGTCAAATGATATTTATATATCCAAAGTCCCAAGTCAAACAAATTACACCAGTCACAATGCGAGATATAAATTTTGACAACTAAATTATATATAAAATGATAGATATCATGAAGACGTGCAACAACGAATGAAATTAAAAATAAACCTATTTTTCTTTAGAGAAATAATATTTTGCCCACCTTTGACTCGGATGTCACTTTAATGATGTGTCGGATGCAAAATCCTACTTGCCGGGTCCGATCTCGTCTTCTACTAAAAAACAATATTGTAGGTCCCAAGGGGTGTAAGTGTAAGGTTTAGAAGGGGGTTGAATAAACCTTACCAAATTTTCGATTTAGGCCTTTTAAATCTACTGAGTTCTACACAGCTGTGTCCTTGATGGACAATCGAATTAGTCACTCAAGAGAGTTAATCTCTCAACAGACTCACCTTGCCATTAGTAGAGTAACTCACCTGTTGGCTATAATTTGACTTAGCTGTGGTTTTGTTTTCAGCGGAAGACTTAACACCCTTAAGTTTGTTTAAGCAAGTTTTTCTGATTTGATTTAGACTTATAGATTATCGGATGGATAGCAAATTTATCGTGAGATATAAGCAATTAAAAGTGCGATATTTAAATGTCTTTGTAAAGTAAATGACACAAGAAAGTTTTTATAGAGGTTCAAGATGGGGTAATTCTTCTACTCTCTCTTCTCCAACTCCCGGAGGAATCCACTAAGTAATGATCGGTTTACAAAGTGGTAGCAGTCCGGATACAAGTCTTGATCACAACAAGGACTTGATCCTTTGGGACTCGATCACGAGACGCCTTGATCACTCACCAAGCTTCTCGTGCGACTCGGCTTCTTCACGGGGCAACCGCTTTGCTACTACAAACTCACTTGCTCAAGCACTTTGGATTTGATCACGAAGCCCTCCAAACGCTTAAGACTTGGTTCACCTTGAACCTTTCTACAATCCTTCTTGGAGTGTAGACCCTTGTTTTCGATAGTTTCCTCTTCAACTCGATTGAAGTTCTCTTTCCTTCACGAGGTAAGTGTTGGATTGATGTTCTTCGAGATGTAGGCTTGAGGATTGAGAATATTTCAATTTTGATAAGCTTGTAAATCTCACGTGTGTGTCATTCACGCATCATCCTCTTTCTCAATCACACTCCTCACCTTTTATAGTGAACTTTCAAAAATTTGCCCGTTGAAGAGATAGGCTCATTTTTGAAAATCACTTTGCGATCGTTGGTTTGCACTTCTTGGAATTGCCATTTCCTCGTATGAAATGTTTTATCACCTTTTCGAGTTCGACACGGTGTAGTGCTTCCCATTGGTTCATTTCTTTGCACGCTTCGGGGTGAGCACTCCAAGAAAGGTAGTATGAAGATATTACTTGTTTAAGTAAATCTCTTGATTTACGTAACGGTTCTTTTTCGCTTATCTCGACTTGACCGCATTTCCTCGCTTTCCCGGGTGACTTAGAGTCGGCTTCCAATCATTGGATGACTCTTACATCCTTGACTTGAGACTTGTCTTCTCTTGAGTTGACTTGACGATGTTCCACTCACCAGCATCTCACCGCTTTTCTTGATCGAGTTCTGTCCCTCTTCTTTGT
Organism: Rehmannia glutinosa; assembly: GCA_016081115.2. Lineage (NCBI taxonomy): Eukaryota > Viridiplantae > Streptophyta > Magnoliopsida > Lamiales > Orobanchaceae > Rehmannia > Rehmannia glutinosa. The sequence continues at coordinate 95,173,693 of CM071926.1, forward strand.
TGTACTCACTGTCTCACGTGAGTTTTCCTTCAAGCCTTGATTGTCTTCTTGCAAGTTGGAGCGTAGGCCGACTTAACTCACGGCTTGGCACTCTAATTGTTACAATACATTTCAAAGCAAGAATTGGGGAGCTAACTTTCTATTCTAAGTTTTACATGGCACTCATCAAAATCTAAACAATAAAATTCCTAACAATTTCCCCTTTTTGATGATGCCAAAACTTAAATCATACAAAGATGCAAATAACAAAGATACATACGGATAGTGTATTGACATAGAATGTATGCGCATAATCAATCTTTTTATTGATCATATCATTCTTGTACTTAACACAATTGTTTACAAGGTGTATCGAGTATGTAATTGTTAAAAAATTTATGGCATTATTACGAAGACTTACATTGTATGTATTTACATATAAAATACACGAAGGGTTGGGCAAAGAACACTTCATCTCCTTCGTTGTCTCCTTCTTTCATCTTGATCAAGATCTTCTTCTCTTCTTCTCTTCTTCTCGTCATCACCGCCTTCTTTTTCTTCTCATATGCCTTCCTGGCGACTTCATCTTTCCTTATTCTTTCTGTCTCTCCCGCCATAGCCGAGTTTGTCTCTTGTTTTCTTCTTCTATCCTTCTTGCATACTCGGCGTTGGTTTTGGCCACTGCAAGTTCGCCACATGGTCAAGCCCGACCCGAGTAGATCCCTCCTTTCTTTCCTGGATCTACGTATTCAATATTCTTGGCGGGCCTGGAGTCCGAAGCTTCTTCCTCCACTCACTGCTTCTTCCTCTACCTGCAGGCGTATCTTTGCAGACTGGGGCCTTCTTTTTTCGGTGAGTGCCAGGAGTGACCAAATAGAGATTTCAGGTTGTCTCATTGTCCTGTCGCTTCTTCACATAGTGTGAGACCCTTTTCCCGAAGATGATCCCAAGCTTGAGCCAAGGACAAATTTGCAAAATAACCTTCGATTCGAGCGTTTTGAATTCGTCAACTGATCTTGGCTCTGTCCCGACATCCGAAATGGCATACGTGTCTCTGTCCAACGGAATGCCTCCGTGTTCTTTCAAAATGTTCATCACCCTGCATCCATTCTTCCTTCCACCTCCTTCATCCCTCGCTTCAATTTCTTTTCTCTTCTCGCCATAGATACAAAGCAGTGTTGGAGTGGCGAGTCACGGGGAGTTTGCTTTGCTTATAATGTCACCGTGATGACCCCGTTGGGGGTTTGTGCAATCATCAAGGTCATATTCTTTGATCCTTCCCCTCAATGCAGATTTTCCTTTCTTGATTTCAAAATTTCCTCACCGATTTTCCCTTCTCAAATTGTTCCTTGTCACCGCTTCTCCTTTCTTCTCGGCTTGATTTTCTTTGCTTTAAGGTATTCCTCTTCCCCCTTTTTGGCATCATCAAAGGATAGAGGAACCCCGGGGAACATGCTAGCAAGCATGAAGTCGAGTCTTCGATGGTTGAATTTTGCTTCAAGTCTCTGCGTTGTATCTTCGCACGAATTGACCGTAGCGTTGGATTCTCACTGAAATCGGCTTCATCTCGGCCATGAGAAGGCTGAATTTTCTTGTCATGTGTTCTTCCAAACGCGTATATCATTTGCATTACGCTCGCTCACGCAGCACTTGATCTCGGCGGTGTGAGCTTCGTGCATATGTTCAATGTGTTCCCCGACCGTCTTCGGCGTCAACATTTTCGACTCTCCACACCAAAGACTTGTTGAATAATTGTCCGAGTATCTCACTTGTTCCACACGCATTGATTCTTCTTTGTTGCCACCATTCCCTTATCCCGATTGTGATGCCTCTCAAGTCACCATTGTAAGGTTGGCATCTCTGTTGTCCGGGCGCATATCCAAGGAGGCTGATGCCTCTCCATCTTTTCAACTTGAAAGAAAGAGTGCCTTGAACACTTCTCGTACCTCGGTGATTCTTACGTGGCGGTGATGGCCATCTGAATAAATCGAAATCGGCTGGGACAATGGTGCCTGAGTGGAAAACAGAGCTGGTCTGCAGTGTAGCGTGCTTGCTCATTTTCGACTCTTCGTGGAGTTCGGTATCTCCGGTGAGAATGGGAAAGATTCCACAAAGGATTCATCACCGCCATCCGGGATTTGTTCGATGATGAGCGGTGGACGTGAAGTTCTTCTCGGGAATCGATCCAGTGTGGCTTGAGGAGCCGGAGCGGTGGTCTCTGGTTCACTTTGGGTTTTGTGGTGCGATGGCTCGGCTTGCCGAGCCTCAGTGTCTTAACACCGTTGGTCTCAAACGATTTCTCCTTTTGAGTAGATCGGTCCTCTGCCTTATCGAAGCGTCATCGGACGATGATGAGATTTCCATAGGTGGCTCATCATCAAAATTAAAGGTCGACGAGTAGTCTTGGGATCGAACTTGCTCGTGCCGGAACATCCGCACTGAGTCTTTTGGATTTGTCATGGGAGTCGACTCGCTTCCTCTTCGCCTTCGATCCCGAGAAGGTGACATCGGGGTTGTCTGGGAATCATGAAGTGCGCGATCTCCTTCTCGGATGGATCGATGATTGCGGGAGGGATGTTCTCTACTTGTGTTACCCTGGAAGTCTCAACCTCCCGTGGGCCTTCATTTCCTCCAAATAGTCTCTCTTTGCTGCGAGGCACTTGGTCTTCCTTTCGACGATGTCGGTACTGCTTAGGGTCTTCTACATGGCATCCATTGGAGTCTCAACCCCATGGATTGCGCTTTCATCGCCAGTGTGTTAACTCCCGTGGTCGTTCCTTCCTCGTGCCTCGACGCATCGCATCGGCGTCATTAGCCTTCGTTGGCACCTCAGTGACCGAGACAAGCCCCAATCGCCTGGAGCTTCGTTGATGGCAACTTCGTTCTTCTTGTGTTTGAGTTTTCGTTGCTTCGCCTCCTACATTCCTTGTGGAGTCATCTGCAGCATCCTCCGACCTTGCTGCGGTGGAGGGGAGTTTCCCCCTCGAGCACCCGGTGAGTGACTTGGAGTGGGGTCACTCGTCTCCAAACTCCCGGCTGTTGCAGTTGATGGTTCAGCCGTTGGGGCGGTGTGGTGGCACACCTTCAATAGGGGTTGGCTCGACTAGGGTCCCCACTAGCCCATTTCATCGCCATCTCCCTTATTGCCTTCTTCCGAGTCACTGGGGAAGTGGTAGCGCAACATCGGTGGCTATTTGAACCACTCCCATTGGATCGATTTCATTGTGTTACGGAGGACTCTCCGGGTCCCTCCATCGATCTTTGCTCGTGAAGGATTCTTGATTCACGCAATGCTTGCTGCATCCGCAATTCTTCTGTGGCGTGACATTTTCGTTCCTCGTCACTTTCGGAGAAGACATCAAGGAGAGGATGGAAGTGTTACGTGTCTGCGGGAGATAGAGCGAATACTTGCCTTTTCTCGTGCTTCGGCTTCTTGACTTGCTTTTCTCTCTCCGTGTCCTTGTAGATCTGCAGAATATTCAAGCGCTTGTCTTCATCTAGAGCTGGGAGCATAGATAATCCAAGGAAATTTAGCAGCTCCTCTTCTTCTTCTATGAATTCAGGCCGTTGGAACTGTTCCCTTGACTTGCTCAACTTCCATTTTCTCCACTCACGCAGACGATTACGGATGTCCGGGTAAGGTGGAGATAGGATCATTACATCACTATCTCAGGGTTCTTCTTCTTGAGTTTCGAAGTGTGTGAGCTACAACAGTGTGTCTTGAGTTGCCTCTGCTGATCACCTTCAAGCAGACTTGGTCAAGTTTCATCAATTACATCCGAGACTCTACTTCTCCAAAGTCTCCGTGTATTTGTGCTAGCCGAGTAGCCGACTCACTGGTTTCTCCTGCTCGGATTGCTTTACAAGTCTTCTTCGTCTCTTGGTTTGTACCGGAGGATTTCTGTTCGAGAGACGGTGTCCTCTCGAGTCTTGGGCGGCTGGGGTCGGTGCTTGTGTTTGTTTCGAGGAGCCGGCCGTCTAGGTTTGTCGATCTCCTCTTTTTGACGATCGAGAGAAGGAATTTGTGAGTCCTTCTCGACCGCTGCTGCGGGGCAGTGACACGGCTGCTTGGCGGGTGACTCTCGCTGCAGGGCAGTGCATGTTTGGTTTTCTTTCTTTGCGGGGGCAAGAGACTTCTTGTAGCTGCAGGGCGCTTTTCTGGTTGGAGAGGAAGCAGTGTGTCTTGGTCACCGATTCCCCACCGTGTCGACTCTCTTGGCGTATGCACGCTTCGAGCACCCGGAGAGATTAGCTCAAACATCCTCTTGTTAACATGGAAAGCTTTCCCATGTCTAAGAGGTACTCCTTTCACCTCCAATAACCGGCCGATCACTAGGCCATATCCCGAGGATCCTCCAAATGACCCATCTTCTTTGAAGGACTTGTTTCCCACGTTTTGGCAGAAATCTGTTTGTAGATAAACTCAGCCCGATTTATCTTCTTTTCTTCGATTATTGCAGCCATCACAATCAATTTTGCCTTTGACAATTGGTCAAAGTCGCCAAATTTGATGTCGATACACTTGCAACAATGTCCAACAATTTGTGATAATCTTCCTTCAGCCTATCTCTTGTTTGTTTGTGTATGTTATTTTGTCGGCAACATCGGACTTGGCTATTTCTTTCCATGCGTCACCAAGTTTACATCAGCCTCTTTGATTTCAGATGCTCCCTCTGCTGGTAGTGAGCAATATTCAGCCAAATCCTTGGCTGTGATAGTCAGCTGTTTCCCGTGAACAGATGACTTGATTCCTTCGTCGTGAATTTCAGCATTCACGTAAAATTGTGCGACCTCCTCCACATAGGTCATAGGATACTCCAGTGTTAGAAACGATTTCCATCCTGCTGTTTCTAGCTTCTCCATTTTTCTTCACCAGGGTGTCGTCGGACCCCTGCTTCACCATTCCGTCGAAATCCACGGTCGAACCGGTGTGGATTTGTTTTCCCAACTTGGTAAAGTCATATGTTGGTGCCATTTCTCAGAATAATTTCAAGAAAAATTCAGAAATAGATTTGAAGTTTGATAGGGTTTCGAGAGTGTTTGCCTTTGCTTTTTGAGAGAGAGATTGAACAGTTTTAGAAGTGTGAGAGTGAAACGGACGAAAAATGGTTTAAATATGGTTTATGAAAGGACGCGTGCGACGGTTTTGAATCGTGATCGAAATCAACGGCTTGGATTTCGCACGCATATTGAGCAGTTCATGTCTCGTATTTAATGCGGCAACATTTATATCCAATCATAAGCTTGGTTTGCAGCTTTATGTCTGTACACATCATCATTATGCTGACGTGTTCCTTAAAACATTCCCGCTTAGTCAAAACGACTGCGTTTTTGTCATTTTGCTCATAAGTTATTCAGCTTATCTCTTAGCTGATTTAACTCTGCTTCTCACATTTCTCTTAGTGACTCAGCTATCAGCTGACTTGGTATAGCCGACTTTTTCCGATCAGCTGATTCTTGAGCTAGTTTTTGTTTTCGGCTCTTTTTCACTTTCTTTTTCTGTTCCATTTCGTTTCTTTGACTCTTCATGTCTCGCTTAGCTCAATTAGCCCCAACTCATGTTTGAGTTCTTCAAATCTTGACTCACATAATGGTTTTGTGAAGATGTCAGCTAGTTGCTTATCAGTTGAGATATATTCCAAGATAATGTCCTTCTTTTCAACATGATCTCTTATGAAATGATATCTGACATCTATATGTTTTGTTCTTGAGTGCAACACAGGATTTTGAGTGATTGCAATGGCACTTGTGTTATCACACATGATTGGAATTTCTTTTTCTTCAATTTCATAATCTCTCAGCTGCTGTCTCATCCATAGGATTTGGGCACAACAGCTGCCCGCAGCTATGTATTCTGCCTCAGCTGTAGAGGTGGCTATTGAGTTTTGCTTCTTGCTAAACCAGGAAATTAGTCTGTTTCCAAGCATTTGACATGTGCTTGAAGTACTTTTCTTCTGTCCACTCTGCATCCAAATAGTCGTAGTCTGAATAGCCAATTAGCTTGAATCCACCTTCCTTTGGATACCATAGCCCTACTTCTTGGCTTCCTTTTAAGTATCTCAATATTCTCTTAGCTGCAGTCATATGGCTCTCTTTTGGAGCAGATTGAAATCTTGCACATACACCTACAACAAAGGTGATGTCCGCCTGCTAGCCGTGAGATAGAGCAGATCCAATAAGTGCTCTGTATCTTGTTTGATCTACAGGCTTGCCATCTGCGTCCATGTCCATTTTGATGATGTGTTCATTGGTATTTTTACTGTAAGACTTCTCCTCCATACCAAATTTCTTCATTAAATCTCTGGTGTATTTTGTTTGACTTATGAAGGTTCCATCCTTCACTGTTTCACTTGAAGTCCAAGGAAGAATGTCGCTCTCCCATCATGCTCATTTCAAATTTACTTTGCATGAGGTTTGAGAATTTTTCACACAGACTCTTTGTTAGTGGATCCAAAAATGATGTCATCCACATATATTTGAACAAGCAAGATACTCTTCTTGTCTTGAATTCTGAAAAGTGTTCTATCCACTTTTCCTTTAGTGAATCCATTTTCGATTAGGAATTGTGACAGGTATCATACCATGCTCTGGTGCCTGTTTCAATCCATACAGGCTTTCTTGAGTTTGTACACTTTGTCTCCAAGAGTCTTCTGCTCAAATCCTGGAGGTTGTTCAACATACACTTCTTCTTCCAATAATCCATTCAGGAATGCACTTTTTACATCCATTTGATATACAATGAAATTTTTGTGAGCTGCGTAGGCAAGAAACATCCTTATAGCTTCCAATCTTGCTACAGGAGCAAATGTTTCATCAAAATCTATTCCTTCTTCTTGGCAATATCCTTTGGCTACCATCTTTGCTTTGTTTGTTTCTTACCACAGATCCTTCCTCGTTCATCTTATTTCGAATACCCATTTGGTTCCAATAACATTTTGATGTATGGGTCTTTGTACTAATTCCCATACTTTATTTCTCTCAAACTGATTGACTCTTCTTGCATAGCTTGAATCCAATGTGTGTCATCCAATGCTTGTGACACATCTTTGGGCTCTATCTGCGAGATGAAGCATGTGAACATTGCTTCTTGTTGAGTTCGATCTTGTCTTGACACCTTCTCTCATGTCTCCAATGACAAGTTCGTGGATGGTCTCTTAGCCATCTTACGTCCAGGTTGAAGTAAGTTAGCCGGATTGATCGACTTGCGGTGTGTTCTTTGTGGTCAGCTCTCGTGATCATCCAAATTTTCCGATTTTCCACATTTGCTTTTGAGATTCACTATCTCATCTTCTTCTCGAGTTGATAATCCCCGCCCGGCTTGAAAGATAGGGACTCTTCCGTAAGGTTGGATGTTTCACTTATCACCGATTCTTCAATGTCTTCTCCATTTATGTTTGGCTCATCGAATACTACATGAATGGATTCTTCAGAACCATAGTTCTTTTGTTGAGTATTCTCAGAGGCTTTGCTTTCACCGAGTATCCTAAGAAGATACCCTCATCGCTTTAGCATCAAAAGCCTTTAGGTTATCTTTGCCATTATTGTGGATGAAGCATTTACATCCAAATATCCGAAATATGCAACATTTGGTTTTCTTCCATCCGGATCTCATAGGAGTCTTTGTCACCGCCTATTTATCATACATCTGTTTTGGGTGTAGCAGTCGTGTTGATTGCTTGACCCAAAACCTTTTTGGTAACCCCGCTTGACTAACATGGTCCTTGCTTTGCTTCTTTGAGGGTTAACTGTTTCTTCTTTCTTTCGCAACTCCATTCTCACAAGGAGTCCTTGCACCGATAGTTCATGACCAATACCATTCTCAACACAAGATCTTGAGTTATTATTCCATTGACAAACTCGGTTCCTCTATCCGATCTTATTTTGATAATGGTTTGACTCTTCTCATTTTGTATCCTCTTCATCACCGTGGTAGCTTTTGTAGAGTTTCTTTCTTCTTGCACATGAATATTGTCCATGTATATCTTGAGTAGTCATCTACTACCACCAGGGTGTATTTCTTTCCACTTATGCTTGCTTTGGTTCCACTGGGCCAAATAGATCCATATGAAGCGGATGCAATATTCTTGTTGAGGATGGGCATGTCTTTTCTTTGAATGACGACTTGATTTGTTTTCCTTCGACATGCATCACATATACTTTCCTTCTTGTATCGAGTCCGGAAGTCCTTCTACGAGATGACTTCTTGCCAACTTGTTAATCGTTTTGAAATTCGGATGACTCGGCTTTTTGTGCCACACCAACTTGATTCAAATTGTTCTTTGCTAGTAGACAGTGTTGGGTGTTGCGGTTGACCAATCCACTACATACATATTTTTCTGTCTGCATCCTTGCAAAGACAACTTCATTAGATTCAACATTTTTGATTTGGCATATCCCCATGTTGAATCCAACATTGTAGCCCTTGTCGCAGAGTTGACTAATGCTTAGTAAATTGAAGTTTAGTCCTTCAACATATGCAACATCTGTGATTTCTAAACCATTCCTCTGGATGGATCCAATGCCTCTTATTTCACCAGGAGCTTCATTTCTCCAAATATGACTTTGTCTCCTTTGACTTCCTTGAATTTTGACAGATTTCTCTTATTTCTGTCATATGTCCGGAAATAACGCTATCCATGTACCAGGTTCCTTGGCACTCACTTCGCCTTGAACTCCGCAATCAAGGAAGTTAAGTTTTAGGTACCCATTCTTGTCCGGGTCCCGAGGGGTTAGAATTATAAGATGATCCAACCAACCTATAGCCAAATGATTTGACTCTAAGAGGTTGCCATCTATCGTGCCATAATCATAATCAATCCTGGCAAATTGCTTGGGGAGTCTAGGTTCATACAAATGTCTCTTTTGTCTCATGCCCGCATATGTGTTTTAGCAATTGCCTTTCTTGGGTAATTGTGGTGTCTTTGAGTGTAGTGCCTAGGTGCATATGTGTGTCTTGTTTGATGAAAGCTCTTATGCTTTTGGAATGGCCTTTGTTGAGTTCTAGGCCTTTGCCATTTGGGCTTGTATTCCATAAGTCTAGGTGATAGTTCACATTATTCCATCGACTTGGCTTGGATATTTTCTACCATTCCCATCATATGTATTTCTTTTATGAGTTTTCTGGTTTTGGTAGCTCTCGCTTCTTCTTTACAGAGTATTTTGTTTGGAGTCTGTTGAGGACTCGGTGAATCTCTTCTCATTGTCCTCTCAAAGACTCTCAACTGGCTTTGTCTTCCTTTTCCTTTGTAACCAAGGCCAGTTTGCTTAGTATTGTGCTTTGGATTGAAAGTGTGTGCATCATTTAGAGTTTTGGATTTTTCGGACTCTTCATGACTTGAAGATCCTTTTTCCAAGATTACTCTTGAGGTGTGACATGGCACAAAGGAATTAAATCTAAGCTTTGTCTTGTCTCCACATTCTCTTTGACTCATAATAAGATCATCCAATGATTTAGATGCCTTAGTGAATGAGGCAATGACATTTTTGAGGTCATTCTCCCTCTTTTCTATAGCAGCAATTTCTGCTTATTAATTTAGCATTTTCACCTTTAAACTTTTATTCTCATCACTATTTGACTTAGGGTACTCGGCTCCTTAGTCGACTTTGAGTTTGACTTTTGAGTAGGCTGCTTTTTCCTCATTCAATAGTGTGTGTGAGGTTTTAATGTGCTCAAAATCTTTCATCATTTTGCCTAATGAATCATAAAGATCAGAGGTGATGAAGTGTGTGTGTCACACCACTATCACTAGTGTCCGAGCTTGTTGAGTTAGATTGTACCTCATCTTCTTGATCTTGTTCTTTGGCCATTAAGCGGTCAAGGCTTCTTCTTCGAGAATCACTTGAGTAGTCGCTTCACTTTGCTCTCCTCGAGTCTCTCTTGACTTGGGTCATTTGTCTCGATAGTCTCTGCACCATCATTGCCTTTTTCTTCTCTTGTCTTCTTTCTCTCAAGACCTTTCTTTCTTCTTCGTTTACGTTTCTTGTTGACTACGGAGGATATGAGCAATCAATGGCATAGTGACCTGGTTGTCTACAATTCCAACATAGATATTCGACCTTTTGCTCACTCTTTCTATTCTTGAGTTGTCAACCCTTTGATACTCAACTTGTTGATGATCTGTTCTCTTGGTTGGCCTATCATCCCTTGATTTGGAGGGAGCTGAGTGTCTTCTCGGAGGATTCACCCTTTCCTCTCTTGTAGTTCTTGTTAAAGAACTTGTTAAATCTTTTAACCATTAGGGCTATTTCTTCCGGGTCAATTGCCTCTTTGACTTGACTCTCCTTCCATCTTTGACAACTAGAGCACAAGTTTTGGGTACATTGTCTCTTCCTGGTCTTTCCTTCTCACTCAAACTCATAGGCTTTGAGGTCCGAGAATAACTCATGGTTGGATGTCTTTGATAGGTCCATGGAATGTCTCGGTGCCATGACCTTCATCTCCCATTCAAATTGGAAGACTTTTCAGATCTTCATACACATTTCATCTCGTGTATATTCCTTTCCAAGTGTAGACAACTCATTTGTGATTTCGTAAATCGAGCATCTAGTTGATCCAGGTTTTCTCCACGAGATCATTTTAAAGTTCTCAAATTTTTGTACAAACTGAAAGTTTGTTTTCTTTGATTTGCTCACGAGCCTTCACAAATCAATGTCGGTTTGTCCCATTTCCTTAGCTGTTTTGCAAGATTTCACTTTATTGAACATGGCTTTGTCCAAGGTTTTGTAGAGAATATCCTTGGCTACATTGTCCAGGTTGTATCTTTTTTCTCATCATTTGTCCACTCGGTTCTTGGTTTTTCAACCATGACCGTCCGATCTTTATCTCTTCCCCTTCACCAGAACTCTTAAATGCATACCGTGTTCACCTTTAATATTTGCAGAGGCCCATCTTCTATCACTATCCACATCTCATCATGTAATGTTTGATAGATGAGCACGCATACGAATTTTCAATCATCAAATTCTTCAATGGTGAACATAGGAATGCGTGTTAGATTTGCTTCCATGATGATAACTTTTAATGATAGAAAAGAGTTTTGAAAGATTAAGTACTAAAGCGGACTTTTGAAAAGTTTGGAGATCTAGTTCAAGAACCGGTGCGGAGGGTTCAATGAACCAACCGCTCCGATACCACTTGTAGGTCCCAAGGGTGTAAGTGTAAGGTTTAGAAGGGGGGTTGAATAAACCTTACCAAATTTTCGATTTAGGCCTTTTAAATCTACTGAGTTCTACACAACAGTGTCCTTGATGGACGATCGAATTAGTCACTCGGTAAGAGTTAATCTCTCAACAGACTCAATTGAGAAATTTAGTAGAGTAACTCACTGTTGGCTATAATTTGACTTAGTCGGTTTTGTTTTCAAAGGAAGACTTAACACCCTTAAGTTTGTTTAAGCAAGTTTTTACGAGTTTGATTTAGTACTTATAGATTATCGGATGGATAGCAAATTTATCAATGAGATATAAGCAATTAAAAGTGCGAGATATTTAAATGTTTGTAAAGTAAATGACACAAAGAAAGTTTTTATAGAGGTTCAAGATGGGGTAATTCTTCTACTCCTCTTCTCCAACTCCTGGGAGGAATCCACTAAGTAATGATCGGTTTACAAAGTGGTAGCAGTCCGGATACAAGTCTTGATCACAACAAATGACTTGATCCTTTGGGACTCGATGCGAGACGCCTTGATCACTCACCAAGCTTCTCGTGCGACTCGGCTTCTTCACAGGCGCTGCCTTGCTACTACAAACTCACTTGCTCAAGCACTTTGGATTTGATCACGAAGCCCTCCAAACGCTTAAGACTTGGTTCACCTTGAACCTTTCTACAATCCTTCTTGGAGTGTAGACCCCTTGTTTTCGATAGTTTCCTCTTCAACTGATTGAAGTTCTCTTTCCTTCACGGGTAAGTGTTGGATTGATGTTCTTCGAGATGTAGGCTTGAGGATTGAGAATATTTCAATTTTGATAAGCTTGTAAATCTCACGTGTGTGTCATTCACGCATCATCCTCTTTCTCAATCACACTCCTCGACCTTTTATAGTGAACTTTCAAAAATTTGCCCGTTGAAGAGATAGGCTCATTTTTGAAAATCACTTTGCGATCGTTGGTTTGCACTTCTTGGAATTGCCATTTCCTCGTATGAAATGTTTTATCACCTTTTGAGTTCGACACGGTGTAGTGCTTCCCCATTGGTTCATTTCTTTGCACGCTTCGGGGTCGAGCACTCCAAGAAAGGTAGTATGAAGATATTACTTGTTTAAGTAAATCTCTTGATTTACGTACAACGGTTCTTTTTCGTTATCTCGACTTGACTGCATTTCCTCGCTTTCCCCGGGTGACTTAGAGTCGACTTCCAATCATGGATGACTCTTCTCGTCACTTCGACTGAGACTTGTCTTCTCTTGAGTTGACTTGATGTTCCACTCACCGCTTCTTGATCGAGTTCTGTCTTTTCTTTGTTGTACTCACTGCCTCACGAAAGTTTTTCCTTCAAGCCTTCAGATTGTCTTCTTGCAAGTTGGAGCGTAGGCGACTTAACTCGGCTTGGCCACTCTAATTGTTACAATACATTTCAAAGCAAGAATTGGGAGCTAACTTTCTATTCTAAGTTTTACATGGCACTCATCAAAATCTAAACAATAAAATTCCTAACAAATATACTATTTATGCATGATTTCTATTTGATTAAAATATAGATTAGATATTCACTTAATTATATTTATTCATTTACTTATTTTAATTTCAAACTCAATAAAAGTTTAGTTGATTTTGGTACTGCAGGTTATAACTATTAACACTTAGAATTTAAATTAGGTAATTTGACCCCAAAGTGACGGGTCCTTTCACAATGTTTCAAATCTTTTCCAAACCTTAATTCATTCAGAGGTTTCTAATCTCATTTTATCAATTTTATTAGTAACTTTACTAAGATGATTTCTTCTTACAGAACATTAACTAATATGACTCAATTAATTAGTATAGTAATTGATGGTACAAAATATAATACTTAAATAATTCAATTAATTAGTATAAAAAGTAACAGAACAATACACGCAATACAACAAATTACTCAAAGTTCTCGGTCAATACTAACTTCCAGATTTGTAATCATCAAATTCAAGTCACCTTCATGGAATATTTGTTACAAACAATGTTATGTTTTCTATTCAGTTGACAACTAATTTGCTTGAACAATGAAATTTCGATTACTGTTTTTGTTCAAGAGCATCAATATTATATTTAAATGTCATTTTAGTTACATGTATTTAAATCACACATCTTAAAAATCACAAATCTTAAACCCATCACAATTAATCATAACCAAAAGAATGTTTTAATTAAATTTACAACCAATGAATACAAAGAGAATAACCCAATTACCAAATTAAATTAGTACTATCGACATTCTAGTACAGGTTATTGTAATACCTCTATTTAGTAAGATAATTCCTCCAGTAATTATAACAATCTGATACATAAATAATAACAATTAATTTGCAAAAGTCAAAATAAAAAGTCACTAACCACTTGGGTGAATATAGTCTTTGTGAAAAGAATTCTAAAGTCAGCTTTTGTTGGCTTGAGGTGGCAAATTGATTTACAACATTAATGATGCAATCTACCGGCCAATGATTTCTTCACATTTATGGCTAACTACTACGGTCGATTGGTGGAATAGTGAACAAGAATTTGCCTATAAAATGCATCTTTCGGCAGATGCAAGATCATTCAAGTTTTCAATTTGTTTAGTTTTTCCTCATTATAGAGTGTTAATATTTCTCCTATTTCAAGAGAGATTGTGATATAGTTATCTCCTTATATTTAGAGAGAAGGTGTTGTAATCCCTATTTTATAGTGAATTGCTCCTACACTTGCCCGTGGTTTTTACCTCAAATTTATTTGGGGATTTTCCACGTAAAAATATTCGTGTCATTTTACCTTTATTTTTCTCATATCACTATTGTCATGGCTTTGTTCCGGTCCGTAATTTCCTAACAGTGGTATCAGAGCCATTGGTTTAGGGGTTACTGTTCACGGGTTACTGTTCACGCACTATTCACGTGAATAGTGAAATTCGGTTCAAGTGAAAATAAATCGGGTGTGAACAAAATGACGACAAAGTTCGATGTAGAGAAGTTCAATGGGAATAATTTCTCATTGTGGAAAATGAAGATTAAGGCTATTTTGAGGAAGGACAATTGCTTGGCAGCAATTGGAGACAGGCCCGCAGATATCACCGACGATGCCAAGTGGAACGAGATGGACGACAATGCAATTGCTGATCTGCATTTAGCACTAGCCGATGGAGTTTTATCTAGTGTGGCGGAGAAGAAGACGGCAAAGGAGATATGGGATACACTGACAAAATTGTACGAGGCCAAGTCACTTTACAACAAGATTTTCTTAAAAGAAAATTGTATACTCTTCGTATGGCGGAAACCACTTGGTGGACCATATCAACACCTTGAATACTCTATTTTCGCAACTCACCTTAATGGGTTACAAAATAGAAGTTGTTGAATGTCTTGGAACTTTTGCTCCAAAGTTTACCGGTTCGTATGATCAACTCATCATCAACTTGACGAACAACGCCCTTTCGGACTATCTAGTCTTCGATGAAATTGCAGCCGCTATACTAGAAGAAGAGAGCAGGCACAGAAACAAAGAAGACAGACAAGGAGGTTCGCATCAAGCGGAAGCTTTGGCGGTGGTGAGAGGAAGATCCACGGGCGTAGCTCCGGTGGGAGTCAAAATCATGGTAGATCAAAATCTAGGAGTAAAAGAACATCAAGTGCTACACAACCGTGGCAAAAGAGGGCACTTCAAGAATGATTGTTGGAGTAAGAAGAGTGGCGACCACTGAGTCATCAAATGCTCGAGGAATGTTGCAAGTACCTCTGAAAATGGAGAAGTTTTGTACGGCGAAGCAACAACCAACGCCGAAGGCGTAAAAACTATTTTCTGATGTATGGCTTTTAGACTCAGGAGCAACTTGGCACATGACCTCCCGACGAGAATGGTTTCACACATACGAACCAATCTCTGGAGGATCTGTATTTATGGGGGATGATCATGCCTTGGATATTGCTGGTATTGGTACTATCAAAATAAAAATGTTTGATGGTACAGTTCGCACCATTCAAGAGATACGACATGTGAAGGGCCTACGTAAGAATCTTTTGTCTTTGGGACAATTGGATGATATTGAATGTAAAACTCGTATTGAGGATGGGATCATGAAGATCGTGAAAGGAGCGATTGTAGTAATGAAGGCAGAGAAACTTGCTGCGAATTTGTATATGCTGAAAGGTGAGACAATGCAAGGAGGAGAAGCTTATGTTGCAGCTGCAGGTTCAACAGAAGAATCAACGATAATGTGGCATCACAAACTTGGCCACATGTCGGAACGAGGGTTGAAGATTCTCTCTGAACAGAAGCTACTACGCTGGTCTTACAAAGGTATCTTTACCATTTTGTGAGCATTGTGTTACAAGTAAGCAACACAAATTAAAGTTCGGCAGATCAACCTCTAAGAGTAAGGGAATCTTAGAGTTGATTCACTCTGATGTTTGGCAAGCACCATTATCATCCCTAGGAGGGGCGAGATACTTTGTATCTTTCATTGATGATTACTCCAGGAGATGTTGGGTGTATCCTATCAAAAGGAAGGCCGATGTATTTTCAGTCTTCAAAGTTTATAAAGCTCAAATAGAACTTGAATCTGGGAAAAAGATCAAGTGTCTAAGGACTGATAATGGAGGAGAATATACAAGTGATGAATTTGAGTCTTTCTGTCAACAAGAAGGCATCAAAAGACAGTTCACGGTGGCGTACACACCTCAACAAAATGGAGTGGCGGAGCGAATGAACAGAACCTTGTTAGAAAGGACAAGAGCAATGTTGAGAATCGCAAGTCTACCCAAGACATTTCGTGCAGGCGGGCGGTCAAAACCGCCTGTTATGTGATCAATCGGTCACCATCAACTGCGATTGATCTGAAAACGCCCATGGAGATGTGGACTGGTAAGTCTGCTGATTATTCTCGGTTACATATATTTGGAAGTCCTGTGTACATGATGTACAATGACCAAGAAAGAACGAAGTTGGATCCAAAATCCAGAAAATGTATCTTCTTGGGGTATGCTGATGGAGTCAAGGGGTATCGCCTGTGGGATCCCACTACCCACAAGGTCGTCATCAGTAGAGATGTGATATTTGCAGAAGATAGACTGCAAGACAAGGGAGATAGTAACACATTAAAAGAGAACCAAGAGACTACTACGTTCTAGGGAAAATAATCTACCAGAATGAAGATCCAAAATCTTACGAAGCGATTTGCAGCACGAGTACAAGAACAAGTCGAGTCGATGTCCAAGAAGTACGCCGTCAACTCGTGAGAGAAAGCGCCCGACTTGGCAATCGTAGTATGTTATGGAGAGCAATGTTGCATCTTGTCTTTTAACGGAGGATGGAGAGCCATCAACTTTCCATGAAGCTATAAAAAGCTCGGATGTGTCTCGATGGATGACAAAGAATGCATGAAGAAATTGAAGCTCTCCACAAGAATCAAACTTGAAACTAGTACAGTTACCACATGGAAAAAAAAGCCATTGGTAATAAATGGGTATACAAGATCAAGCGGGATAGCAATGATCAAGTAGAGAGGTATCGTGCAAGATTGGTGGTAAAAGGATATGCTCGAGAAAAGAAGGCATTGATTTCAATGAGATATTTTCCCGGTGGTTCGACTCATGACGCGGTGAGGGTAGTCCTGGCTAAGTGTCTTCTTTTGATTTACATCTGGGCAAGCGATTAGATGTAAAAACTGCGTTTCTTCATGGAGAGCTTGAAGAAGAAATTTATATGCTTCAACCGAGAAGGTTTTTTTAAAACAGCAAAAGAGAACTTGGTTTTGCGGGTTGAACAAATCTCTGTCTGATCTCAAACAGCGCCGAGGTGTTGGTACAAGAGATTTGATTCCTTCATAATGAGCCTTGAATACAACGGACTTAGTTCGACCATTGTGCGTACTACAAAAGGTTTGATGATAATGATTTTATTATTTTCTTTGTTGTATGTGGATGATATGTTGGTGGCGAGCCCCAATAAAGATCGGATCCAAGAAATGAAGGCCACAGTTGGCTAGGAGTTTGATATGAAGGACTTGGGACCAGAAACAAGATTCTTGGGATGCGATTCACCGAGACGAAATAATAGGAAGATCTGGATTTCTCGGAAGAACTACTTCAGAAAAATTTTGCGACGCTCAACATGCAAGATTGTAAGCTAGTTTCTACCCCTCTTCCTATTAATTTCAAGTTATCCTCAAGTATGTGTCCTAGCAATGAAGCAGAGAGAGAGGGAAATGTCTCGAAAACCGTATGCATCGGCGATGTGGGGAGTTTAATGTTCGCTATGATATGCACAAGACCAGGACATTGCGCAAGCGATGGGAGCGATCGATCGATACATGGCGAATCCTGTAGAGAGCATTGGGATACATTGAAGAGGGTTCTCGAGGTACATCGAGAGGAACCTCGGATGTTGCATTATGTTATGGAGGATCGGATTTTTCTTGTCGGAGGTTATGTTGATTCGGATTTTGCGGGTGATCTCGGATAAAAGAAAGTCCACTACGGGTTATGTGTTTACACTTGCGAGGAGGAGTCGTAAGTTGGATTTCAAATCGCAAATCTGTTGTAGCTCTATCTACAACTGAAGCAGAATACATGGCAGCTACACAAGCTTGCAAGGAAGCAGTCTGGATTCAAAGGTTACTGGAGGAGCTCGGGCACAAACAAGAAAAGATTATTCTGCTTTGTGACAGTCAGAGTGCTTTGCATATTGCAAAGAATCCAGCCTTACATTCAAGGACAAAGCACATAGGAGTTCAATATCACTTTGTTCGAGAAGTAGTAGAAAATGGAAGTGTGGATATGCAAAAGATTCATACGATGAGAACTGCTTGATTGCATGACCAAACCAATCAACACCGGCAAGTTTGAATGGTGTAGATCCTCATGTGGCCTAGCGAGACGTAAGCGATGAGTGGCGGGTGTAGAGAATGGTGAAAGGATTACAAAAGTGACTTTAAGTGGGAGAATGTGAAAAGAATTCTAAAGTCGGCTTTTGTTGGCTTGAGGTGGCAAATTGATTTACAACATTAATGATGCAATCTACCGGCCAATGATTTCTTCACATTTATGGCTAACTACTACGGTTGATTGGTGGAATAGTGAACAAGAATTTGCCTATAAAATGCATCTTTCGGCAGATGCAAGATCATTCAAGTTTTCAATTTGTTTAGTTTTTCCTCATTATAGAGTGTTAATATTTCTCCTATTTCAAGAGAGATTGTGATATAGTTATCTCCTTGTATTTAGAGAGAAGGTGTTGTAATCCCTATTTTATAGTGAATTGCTCCTACATTTGCCCGTGGTTTTACCTCGAATTTATTTGGGGTTTTCCACGTAAAAATATTCGTGTCATTTTACCTTTATTTTTCTCATATCACTATTGTCATGGCTTTGTTCCTATCCGTAATTTCCTAACAGTCTTGGTTGTGGAGAGAGAATAAAGTTGTAGTTGAGGGTTTGAGTAATTGCTTCAGTGAAAACGGGTGTGAGAAGGTGAGTGCAGAAAATTTAATACATATGTGTGATGAGTTTTGTATGGTGCAAAGTGTCAAGTAATAAAAGGGGTAGTAACATGCATGTGCTTATGTGTCCACTTAATTCCAATAACACCTTCTTTAATATTCCAATATTAATTGTCAAATTTACTATTTGTCTAAGTCTGCCGTTTTTTTTTTTTTTTTTTCCTTTTCAACTAAAAATGGATGTAGTACCAATAATCACTTCATATATTCTAGTTGATCTCCTAATGACATTTGTATTCTTATTTTAATAAAACTTATGTTTAAATGCACAAAACTTTTATTCAATTAGGGGTAAAATAGTATTCGGGTTCCCTTAATACATGTCTTCTTCTAAGTTGGCGTCGTATAAAATTGAGCATGAGGTGTCAATCAAAGGTATGCCTCACATTCCTCTTGTATAATATATTAATGTATTTATATTTGAACCCCTTAAGAAACTTAGGTTAGCACATTACGTACAAAATAATACATATTTAGGATATTAAATTTTCAACAAGTAAATATTAATATTTTAGGAATACCATGTGTGAAGCCCCGATTTTTCCGAGCTATTAATTGATCCTTATTGTCGTTTATACTTTTGATCGACTATTTTACCGCGTCATTTTGACGGGTAATTTTAAATAAAATATATATTTTGTACTTTATTTTATTTTATTTAATTACTTCTGATCATGATCATCATTAATTCTATTTTTCATTTATGATCACTTGATTGATCATTATTACTATTTTTGTATTTATTAGTCACCTTAGAATTTTAAGAGACTATTTATTTTAGAGACTTTTACCTTATAGAATTAAGAATTTGATTTAGATTAAGTGATCATGAGACTTACAAGTGATCAAGGAAAACACTAATTATTTTGGAGATTGATATATTTCATCTATTATCATCAAATTTGGGACAAAAAAAAATATATGGAATTACCATATTGCCCTTTGTATGGATGACCAACATGGATATTTTTGGAGTAAAAATATCATCCAACTCTTGTACACCTACACCTTATATTAGTCATCTTGTGTATAATTATACCATTAATTCAAATATTATACACATCATCTCTCACATTACTTCTTTAATATTATTTTTGCCAACATGTTGGAAGTCTTCCAACATTCCATTCAAACCAAGTCTTGCCCATACCTTTGACCCTCAAATTGTCTCCCATGCATGAGGCAAAATGCAAGACACAATTTGAAAAATTCCTCTCCCCCCCTCACTCAGGTGGACGGCCAAAATGGCCATTTTGTGCCAAAATTCATTTCATTTTTCTTCAACACATTCTAACACTTAAAGCCTTTCTCTTCCTTCTTTTTCTAAAAACTCTCAACTTCTCTCTACTCTTCTTTCTTACTTTCTTCTTCCATACTTAGAAAATTTTTCAAGAATTCTCTCCTTATTCTTCACAAAAATCGAACCAAACCATACTACAAGGTAAGAAATTTTATCTTCAATCCATTTTTGATATCACATAGTTCATCTCTTCCACCTTCTTAACTTAAGTTTGAATTTGGTTTGGAGGTACATTTAGAAGACCTTGAAGATTAGAGCTTGACAACATTTTTGAAGGACTTCAAACTTGAAGAACAACTAGTAGAGCAATTTGGACTACAAGGTAAGAATTAAATCTTAGACCCCTTCTTTCCTCTTCTTTCTATTTTTTTCAAATTTTAACACCCCTTTTTCATTTTTGAGAAATAGGGGCTGACCTTAGGTGATTTTGGAGTTGAGCCAAAATTTCCAAATTTTAAGCTTCAACTAGTCTCCAAACACCTACTACACAAGGTAAAGTGTAGTCCTTCTCATTTCCTTATTTCCTTCTTTTTCTCCTTAATTTTTCTCTCATTTTTCTAACTTCGAATTTTGATGTTTTTTTGAATTAGGGGCTGACCTAAGAAGCCTCATCCAAAAATTGTGAAATTATCCCTTTTATTTCACAATTTCCAATTTTAGGGTGGGTGGGAAAATATTTTCCAACTATTAGGTGTTTTTATTAAATGCATGTAGAAAATTTGATCATGATCCTTGAGATATATATAATCTATATATTTCATGTCAATTTTATGTATCAAGTCATGAAAATTCTCAAGAGTTGCTCAAATTTGCTATTTATTGAATTTTAGGTGCATGCATGTATAATTTAATGTTTTAATTGATGAATTCTTGTATGTATTGGACATGCATGTGTATGATCTTTAAAATCTATATTTTGGATGCCTTATAACCTGAAAAAGTCGAGCATAATTGATTAAATTTCAATTTTGGACTTAAAAATGTAAAAATGGAAAGTTGGTGGACTAAATTGCAAGAAAATGAAAGTTAAAGGACCCCTCTGCAAATTTTGAATTTTGGGACTGTACTCAGGTTCAAAAATGACTTTTGGACATTTTAATAAAGTTTTAAGAGTTTTAAGATAAATAAAATCAACCTTTAAAAGCCCAAGGTCTAGATTGTAAAATTTTGAAAGTTTAAGGGCTACTTTGCAATTTTTAAAACTGTACCAGACCTTAAATTTAAAATTTTAAATTTTTACTCTTAAGGTACTGGGAATTACATATTTTAAAAGTATTCCAAAAATCCAAGTGTTTAGGGCTTGGAAAGTAATTTTACAAAAATTGAGGGACTAATGTGTAAAATACTAAACTTGAGGACCCAAATGAAATTTCCAGGACTTATGCAACCCATGCACCTGGAAATACTAACTTAACTATAACTTAATTATATTTTGGACCCAAGGTTCAAATTTCATAACAATTGGACCCCTAAAGGCCTTAAAGGCAATTATTTGAAAATGGGACAAAAATGATATTTTCAAAAGTTAAAGGACCTACACATATTTCTTTTAAAAACTGCTTTTGTCCCAATATCCTACTAACCTTAGTGACATTTTTCAACTGGAATCACATTAAAAGCCCTTCCGGTTTGTGAGTTCCGATTATTTTAAATTTATGGTCCGAATTGGCAATTTTTACAAAATTGGGGCCAATGTGAGAATTTTACAAAATCTCGACCTCAAAATTTTGAAAACCTGAATCTCTGGACAATTTGGAGAATTTAGGAACTGACCTCTTAATATTTCAAGGTCGGGATATTTATTTATTCAATTTTAACCCCAAAAGTGTTGGTTTTTTACAAAACGGGGCTAAATTACAATTTTTATTTTATAAAGGACCTAACTCAAATTATTTTCTCTTTTACTAAAATAGCCCTGGACCCTCTGACTTGGAGATTTAATTAAAGTATTTTACTTTCCCAAAACCCCTTGACTTATCGGATCAATTTGACCGATTAATACCCGATCAGCGGAGCGACTTTCTCGCCTTGCGATTTTGAATCTATAACTTGAACTTATGTTCCACCTAATCTTTCAAGATATCGAAGATTGCTTATCCTTTCGATGATCATCTTCATCCAAATACTCCACCAACGCCATAATTTCCACTCGCGCTTTTTCAAAAATTTCTGGAATCGCTTCCTGAATCAATAATACTCATTGCAGGGTTGACTCACTGTACTTGTATTAACTTTCTGCTGAGTCAACTTGGTGTGTCGAGCTCACGATCGGAATGGATACGTTGGGGATGGGCAAGGCAATGACTCGGCTATTCCACTCTTCCCCCATCGTCCTAATCCGGCAAGAATCGAGGGACGGAGTTTGTCGAAGGGAAGCGGGTCGTAGTATCTTGAGGTATAATCATGATTATGACAGATCCGAGCCTTGCAAGCTCCATGTAGATTTTGTCTTTGCACATGGGAGCGATAAGGTCTTCGTCTTGGACCATCCATCACTGCGAGGAGTTACAAGGAAGAGAACGAAGGAATCGATCCACACGATCCACACGATTCCGGAGTTAGGGCCCGTTTGGTTGGCGCTACAAATCAGACGCAACCATTATTTGCCTTGCATGGGATTGGCGTTACATTTTAAATCGCAAATCCTACCTGTCTTGATCAATCACATAGTGCATGTGTGACCATGAATCTGTTTTCTCAAATCAGTATATGTATATTACTTAAATATATTTATCACGACGCTTGTGGATGTGTGTGTGAATTCATGCATCATACTCACGCGTTTTCATATAATCTGTTTTCTCACATTAACTATATTGCGCCACACTTGCACACGATCACCACATCCATCGAGATTTCATCTCATCCCCACCTATTCTCTAACCTTAGATGAGGATTTCGTTGAAGATGCGGGGCAGACCCGGATTGAGACCTTGTACTCTGCTTGTTGGATTTACTACTTCTTTTGTTGATTGGACTCTTTTCTTATATTGTTGTCGGACTTTTGTATTTCTTTCCATTCCATTTATGTAGAAGGGCATAGGACCCTTTGACTTTAAGTTGCTATATTTTGTTGATTTTCGGGATGTAATATGGATTATGGATCGTAGATCGTAAGTTGTATTCGTATCTTGTTATTTTATTTTATTTCCGCTATTTAGACTTCTGTTTCATTGGGTTCGTTGATATTGTCGGACTTGTTTGGTTATTGTATTTAAGTTGTGGATCATCGTCGCGTCCAGTTTGGGGCGTGACACCATGTAAATAAATTCATATACCAAATTTAATATATTACCAGTAGTCGAATTTTCGGTGTGGTTCGACTCAGCCATTCAAAGGCATATAGAGTTGGGATTTCAACATTGTTAAGTTTTTGGAGCAAACATTCCAGAGAATTAGTTGAATACAAAGAGTGGTGTTTATTAAAAAATGGAGTCTTTAAATTCAGTAAAGCCATATTTGTATTTGTAATAATTCGTTGTTTCTAATTAGTTAATTGTTTTCTCTTTGGGCGTGGTCTCGTGCATTAAGATTGGAGGATCTAAGCACGTTAAATATCCTGGTATTATTTTTTATTTCCGTTGTGTATTCTGATTTTACTGTGTGTGTTTAAAGTGTTATAACACCACTGTGTAACACCAAAGGATTTTTATTAAAACTTAAGAAAATCATGCAACAGATTCTTTCACTGCTTTACCAGATCAAAAACTTAGGTTAAGGGTTTCGTACCACCACAACGGGAGATGCTCTGATACCACTGTTGTGTATCAACCCCTTTATACATTGTCATTGCCAAATAGATTACAAATAGCTAATGAATTAACTATTATAGAATTTTGAAACCTATGGGGTAGGGTTTAATGATTACAACCCAATATCTAAATAAAAGGCGAAAAGTACAAGTTGGTGATTTGCGACACAAAGGCTCACGGGAAGGCACTTTCCGCATTCAAGTGCTATCGACAAAAGCAACATAAAAAGAACTGAAAAACCAAAACAGAGAGTACCAAATGCACCAGACTGAAATCTGAAGCACGATACGAAAATTAAAACTGGAATGGGAACCACCTTTGGTACTTGAAGCTTGATGTGGCCTTCACACGGTTCAGCTCAGAAACTATGAAACAAACCCACCAATAGTCACTAGATCTAGGACAGACTAAAAACAAGGTCAACACTTCCACGAGAACAGCCCAAAGTCACCAAAAAAACCCACCACGATCAGACAACGAAGCTCGTTGGGAAAAAAATCACAGGATGAATCGACCAAGAGCTACACACAAAACTGCCAAAAAACGAACATAACCCAAGACAATCGAACACACAAAGTATTTTACTCGGATTATTCCCTCGCTAAACACTCAAAGCTCACAACAGATTCACCAAGAATCAAGAGAAAGATGATTGTGATTAGAGAGGGATAACTAAGTTTAGAGAGAGAGAGAGAGAGAGAGAGAGAGTATTGTTGCGCCGCTAGTGAGAGAGAGACGTGAGAGTTCTATTTTTAGGGTTTCAGGTGTGGAGACTTAAGAGTGAAGATGAATGGTCCAGATTCAATACCTAAGATGGACGGATAGGATGCAAAGAGCAGGGTCCGCGGTATATGAAATCATGTACGACACGACTCGAGGTCCGACTCCTTTGATGGTTTGGCATCTAATGGGCTGCAAGTTTGGGTGTTGGGCTTATTGAATGGAGAAAAGATAGGAATGGGCCACATAAGTCTAAAGGACCTTGGGCCACAAACTATAACAATTTTTTTTACAATAATCTTTAAATAGATTATCCATTTTGGGCTGAAATATTTTGGGTGCATTGGTCAATCCTTGTGGTACGTAGTACATTTTCAGACATAACGTCCTTGTGGAATGGAGGATCAATTGTTTGTTAAATATATTAGTTGCCCACATATGTTATCATTTATTGGTATTCCTCTTCACGTATCTTTACAATTTGAAGATAATATATGTAGCTATGACATTGTCCGGATCAATTTTCTCTCAAAATCTCCTCAACGTCAACCGATATACAAATAGTACTAAATAATAGTTATTTTATATATAAACCTATAGGTTCTAATACCATTTTCTAGGATCACAAGACAAAATAACCATAATGATTACATAGAGGGGTAAATTTGAAAATTAGGCTAAATGCAACACTTCGCAAATTTCGAGAGTAAAGTATAACAATTCAAAATTAAGTGTAAACACATGCATAGTTGGGGATACAAATTAAAACTATACCCTTTAAAAATATGAACATGTGCGTGTTTTAACCGAGTGAATATGTGTTTTACCAAATCAATAAGACAGCTTCTCGTATCTGGGCAACCTCATTGACGAGATCCGGGCTAAGTTATATAATTGATATACGACTGGGGTTTTATTGATCTTTTAATGTGATTCTAAATTATTGATCTTTTGATGTGAGTGCTGGGAATATCAGTATTCTTTACTCAAATAATAAGTTATATATCAACTAAATATTCTCTCTCTGTTTCTTCCTCGAGCTTTTCTAAAAGAAATACTATAGAAATGTTGAACTGTGTTCGATATACGTGGATAGTTTTGATGGCAATTAATCGAATCGAAAAGAGTTCTAACTTCTAACATATATATATATATATATGTTAAATCGCATTCAGTGTATGTGCTTATGAGAATCGATAATCATGCCAAAACGTAATATCATGAACGTGCATAACAGAAATGCTATTCCCACTCGGACTAAGACAGTAACTTTTACTAGTTCAAATAACAATTAAAGTGAACACGGCTTATTTATGCTAGCATTAATTTCCTACGATTATATTATACCATAAAACAACTATGGCACAAAATGAGATCCAAAGTAAAAACCACTAACTCTCAAACTATATGTAGTAGCTTTCAATTCGGCTAGAACACATTAAACAGATTGCTAGACTTTATAACAAGCGAAAGGGAAGTTATTTCAGATGAAATATGTACTCAACTGAAAATTCTTGAACTTAAAATCAATTTCTTGGCTTTATGATGCTAAGCAAAGGATGAAGCTTATGAGTAGTTAGCCCCAAAGTATCGACATTTGCTTCTTCTCCATCTTTCAGTCTCCATTCAAACTCTTGAACTAATCTACCGATCGCTACACAAGAAATTAACATTGCTTGGAGAGCTCCAGCACATACCCTTTTTCCCCCACCAAAGGCCATCGTCTTGTGCAACTCGGTCGTATCATCTTTTCCCTTGAGAAACCTCTCGGGTTTCCATTCTTCCGGGCTATCCCACACCTTCCGGTCCATGTTACATCCATATATATTTATAGCTATCTGAAAAAAACAATTCTTCGTTATTACTAGATAAAATTACAAATACTACTCTTGAACTTTAGCCTAATTAAAAAAAAAAAAAAAAAGTTCTTTCGAAATTATAAATATACCCTTGACATTTGTTTCTATTTTAGAGATTGTAGCTTTTGAGGGGTATTTGTAAAACATACACAAACCTCAAAAGTTATATGTAATACTTCAACAGGGTATTTGTAACTTTGAAAGTTAACTGGATTTTTCGTAATTATGCTGAACCTGAGCAATAGTTTTAGTAATTTACCCTTATAACTATTATCTGAGGAAAAACTAAATTTATTTTAGCTATCTGCAAAACAATTCATCATTATAACTAGGGTTAAATTACAAAAACTACCCTTAACGTTTAGCCTCATTACAAAAATTTAGTATCTTTCAAGATTACAAATACCCCTAAAGGTGTTACAAACATCCCCTTAAAGTTTATATTTGCTAAACAAATACCCTCCTCAATAGGTGTATAGAAGCAAATATCATGGAACTGTTTGTAATTTTAAAAAATAACTGAGTTTTTCTGTAATTAAACTGAAACTCAATTGTAGTTTTTGTAATTTAACCTTATAACTATTATATGGGAAAAACCAAATTTACTAGAGATCAGGAAATGATAATAACCTCAGTGCCGTTTGGGATATTATATCCTCCTAATTGTGCGTCTTCATGCACGTAACGTAAAGGAACTATTGGAACGGGGCTGTGCTTTCTCAGTGTTTCATGGAAAACTGCAGCCAGGTATGGAAGTTGGCACAGTTTCTCCTCTGTAAGTTTGTCGAATCCACAGGAAATAATATTATCAAAGGGTAAAAAAAGGGTAAAAAACGATTGACAAATAGTAAGTAAGATTAGAGGTAAAGGACTATTAGATAACCTGTCTTTCTGGATCTTTAGAAAGTTCATACATGGCCCATTCCGAGGTGACTAATGTAGTATCGGATGCTTCAATAATAGCTTCCCATAATAGCATCAGAGTTTGTTGTTCCGATAACGTGTTTGCTTCGGATAACAGATAGTCGAGATAACAGTTGACTTCCTGTCATAAACTTTATCATAAATTCGATGGCGAAAATGAGGGGTTAATTACAAAACATACCCTTGATATTTGTTTTTGTTTTACAAATTACACCCTCAGTAGGAGGATATTTAAGAAATAAGAAACTGCAAACTTCAAGGAGGTATTTGTAATTTTGATATATAATTGAGTTTTTTTTTGTAATTAGGTAAAATCTCAAGGGTAGTTTTGTAATTATTTTTGAAAACGAATTGGATATGTAATGACGTGAACTTTGAGGAATTTGAGAATACCACGCCAGAATCGATCGTTGTTTCTGCTGCTCGATAAGGGCCTTCATCACAGCTTGCCTGCGGAAATACATCTGCTGAATTCTTTTTTCGAAGCTTTTGTTAGGAACCCATTTGAGATATGGAAAAAAATCTCTCCAATCCACCTCGATGGCACCTTCCATTGGATCAATCACTAATATCTTGAATATCTCTTGTCTTGACAATGTAGTGCCAAGTTCCTCTACATAAATGGATTTCACATCCTCTCCAATAGCCTTCGCGTAACCAAATTTAAAAAAAAAAGAAAAACAACAACAACAACGTTCGTTAATTTTCATGTTTTGGTAAGAAAATGAAGATGTGCAAATAAATGGGAGAAAAGGGGCTAAGTTACAAAAATTATCCCGAGGTTTAGCCTAATTACAAAAAAATAAACAGTTATCTTTTAAAATTTCAAATATATCCTTAGGTATTACAAACACCTCATTGATGTTTGTATTTACTTAACAAATACTCCTTTTAACATGTAATAAGAGTGTAATTAGTAAAACAGAAATATATATTAAGTGCTATTTGCAATTATCAAAGATAGTTGAATTTTTTTGTAAAGTAGATTTAACTTCTGGGGTATTTTTGCACTTAACCCGAACTAAAACAAAAAAACAAAAAAAAAAGTGAAAGTGTTGCCAGAAGTAGATAAACCCACTTGTTTCAGAGATAATCCGAAAAGTTCAGACTGAAATATTTTCCTGAAGTTGACAGCTTCAGAAGGATATATTTTCGCATGAGCATGAAACTGTTCACAAATGTTTTTTATCATGATATCCCTGTGAACACGATGACGTTTCTGCAATAAGCAAGGAGAATTACTACTAATCGCCTGTACTGAAAAACATATATCTAGTCAACGACAAACTTCATAAGACATGTTAAAACGGCACACACCTGAGCATTAGGCCCGAGAGTACTTGTAAGTAAATGCCGTTTCGCTGCCTTGTAAAATTCGTTATAATCACTCATTGCGACAATACTTTTATCGGAAGTAAGGATCTTTAAAGCGTTCGATAGCTTTCTTGTTGAGATAGACGAGTATTTTGTCACCATAGCCTAAACCAAACCAAAGCATGCCTCAGTTATTAGACATTCAGCAATTTGTAGATACCAGATCAGGACAAATGACAATCAATTTAAATAGGGATAATTACAAATACTAAGGTTTAGCCTAAATACAAAAAACTCCAATTATTTTTCCAAATTACAAATATCCCTAACGTGTTACAAACACCCCTTAGGTTTGTATTTACCTAACAAGTACACCATCTTGAGAGTGCAATTTTTAAATAAAAACAAATGTCGATGAGTATTTGTAATTTGAAAGATAAATGAACTCTTTGTAATTAGACAAAACCTTAGGGGTATTTTTGTAATTATCCCTTTTAAATATTTAGTAAAATATCCTCATTATAATAGGCTGCTGATATGGTGATATGTACCATATTACTTCATTGGTATGAAATAATCGAGAAGAAATTAGAAAGACACTAGAAATTCTCACTCGTATGGACTTTTAAGTCTAAAAGTGAATTTGAAATTTTTTGAAGTGTTCGGTGGTTTATAATGATTAATGGAGTTATTGAAATAAGTCACATTCTCAAAAATCCATTCCATTTTCTTATTTACTCTACTCTCTTTCTGTTTGTCAACAAACCTTTTTGAAATGAGTTTCACCAAACATGTATGATAATTGTAAAAGGACTTTATATGTTTCAAAAACAAAAAATGTAAAAGAATTTTTTCAAAATGCGCTTAATAAAAAAACGCATCATCTTCTAAATGGACTTTACTGCATAAATGCTCCCAATCATAAACATGCACAAATTTACTGAATAAAAACACATCATTTTCTTCTATTTTTTACGAGCACCCTAAAATCGAAGACTCGATGCAATCCTTGATTGTCAAGGGGAAAGATATCTACCTCCTTGGCGACATCGGTAGTGTTGAGCACAACCATAATGTTAGAACCAGTCTTTATAGAATATATGGGACCATAAGTCTCAGCCCATTTGGTGAAAGTCTTGTGGGGTTTCTTCTCTTTTAGTTGCAGCAAATTTCCAATAACCGGTAACCCTGGTACCTCTGCATTCAAACCATCGTTCTTTAATTTCCAAAATATATTCATATAGTGGTATAAACAATAGTGATAAGAATGTGCTTCACCATAATCACCCTCAATGCCACAGAGCACAAATACTGAAAGAGTAACTTCAAATTCCACAAAAAGAAAAAACACTGAAAGAGTTCTTGAACAATTGATTATATAGTCTAGTTAAATTACTCTTACTCGGTCCTCAAAACATGTCCAAATATTTTCTTGGGATAGTTACAAAAAAAAAACAGAGTTTTCTGAAAATTGAAAAAAAAAAAAACTTCTTGAGGTTTGATTCCGTCTTACCTTTCCTGTCCTAAACAAAAAACATTTCAAAACCCCTGTTATTTGTAGAAATATTACAATTACCCCCTTAAATATAAAACAAAATCACACCAGAGAGTGTTTTTTGCAATTTTTGGCATTTTGAAACCTCTCTGGTTTTTTTGTGATTAGCTCAAACCTTAGGTGGTCTTTTATAATTATCCCTATTTTCTTGAGTAAAACCTGTGTTGGGTCTTAAAATGATTATTCAGATCGCACACCCTGAAAATGAAATTCAAGTATCATATAGAGAATAACTTCATTGAAACAAATCAATGTACTTTTCATATTAATACTTAGCAACTAGAACCACACACACACACACGCACAAAGAAGAAGGAAGAATAAGAAAAAAAATACTATTTCAAGATTTGGGGGCAACCACCCCCACAAGCCCCCATCCCCACTCACACACTGCTGCACAACTTTTATACCAGCAATGTAGTTGAATCAAATTTTGAAACTTAACAGGAAAAAAAAAACAGAGACAGAGAAATGAATGAAATACCTGGTGGAGGAGGGAATTTGGAAGATTTCTTCTTTTGATCCTTAACATATTCTCTGACCAAAAACAAAGTGATCCCACCAAGAGCAACGGCTGGCCCTCCAATTGCGGCTCCCATGGGCAGAGCTTGAAGATTCACAAGTGTATCCATTGATGCCCAAATTTAATTTCAAAAAATTGAAATATTAAAAAGGTTTCACTTGAAGATTTTTCCTTTTCTCTGTTTTGTTATATATTTAGTATTTTGATACCAAGTATCCTATCATAATATGCTCAAAAGAAAGATGACAAGAAACGATTAAAGAAAATAGTCTGTGTCACAAACTCTTTGAAAACTGAAAAAAGAAACAGAAGCGGGTGGATTGAGGAAGACGACAACGTATTGTTTGTCGGGTCCTTAACTCAGGCCAGTGGATGGAATGGAATAGAATATGAGTGGGGATTTGCAGGTTTTTATACTCGTTATTTGGTGGGAGTAATCATGTTTTCCACCTTGATTTTTGTGGAAGAATCCCATGGAATTTAATGTAATTAATTCAATAATCTAGTACAGAGATTTCGTATTTCAAAAGAAAAAAAGTACAGGAGATTTCTTCTTACCTATACGTATGTATTTTGACGTCATTTCTTATAGGGGTGTTAATTCAGGTTATTTCATATTTGGTTTCAAGTTGATTTTGAATTGTGCTCAAAGGTTATTTCATATTTGGTTTCAAGTTGATTTTGAATTGTGCTCAAAATTCAACAATTGTTATGTAAAAACATAACATGACCACGTGCATGTTTTGGAACTCTTTTACTACAAAAGCCCATCTAAAAATGGATTTTTATAAAGTGCATTCTAAAAAAGTTCATTTACATTATTTACATATGTTTGGTGAAGCTCATCTTTACAAAGTATTAGATGAGTCCCCGTGCAATATACTGGTTATCCTAATAATAAGTAGAGTTGTCAAATGAGCCAATCTGAGTGGCCATTTGGGCCAAAGAGAAAAAAATACGGGTTGGGTCAAGCCGAACTCCATCTAATCTATTTTTAGATCGGCCCGACCCACTCCACCTCATGAAATGACCGACCCGATAGGGCCATCCGACTTTGTAGACAGCCTTGATCACACAGCTGGCTTCTCCTACGACTCAGCTTCTTCACGAGGCAGCTACCTTATACTTCAGCTCACTTTCAAGTCCTTGGATTTGTTCACACAGCCCTCCAACAACTTAAATCTCTTGGTTCGACATTGAACCTTTCTACAACTCCTTCAACTTGGAGAGTAGACCCCTTTTTGTTCTTCAAATGTTTTCTCTTCAACTAATTGAAGTTATCTTTCCTTCACAGCGTGTGTTGGATCGAGTTTCTTCGAGTTTTAGGCTTGAGGATCTATGATAAGCTTTGAGAATATTGCATGTTAATGTTTGTTGAATATTGCTTGAAGATCGATTTCTCGGGGCAAGGATCTTTTCTCAATTGTTTTCTCACCTTTTTATAGTGCTCATTTGAAATTTACCCCGTCGAAGAGAGATAAGCAATTTCAATTGACACTTCTTGTTCGTTGGCTTGTCTTTTCTTGGTCTGCAGCACTTGTGATGTTGACCCTTCCTCGTACTAAATGGCTTCGTAGCTTGCCTGACAAAAGTTTCAGTATTTCCCATTGGCTTATACCTTTTGCATGTTTCTGGGCCAAACACTTTAAGACCTGGCGGCTTGGACATATTACTATATCGAGTAATATTCTTGACTTCCTTCCAACGAATTCAATGTCGGTTGTCTTAACTTCGACCGCAATTTGCCTTTACCCCTTGTGACTTGAGTCTACTCCAATCATAAGATTGACTCAACTATCACTTCAACTGATAGACTTGGCTCCTTTCTTTGACTTGATTGACACTTCATCAACCTTCACACAGTTGTTCCTCAGCTGATTCTTCTTCAGTCGAGTCCTTGACTTCCTTCATAGCCATACTCAGCTGACACACAGCAGAGTCTTCACTTTAGTCTGCAGTTGAATTCTTGCATTCTTGACTTAGCCGACTTCACTCGGCTCTTTATAGTCCTATCTATTACAATACGATTACAAGAAAAATAGGGTACCAACTTCCTAGTCTAAGTTTTACATGGTATCATCAAAATCTAACAAATAAATTTCCTAACAATTTCCCCCTTTTGATGATGCCAAAAATTAAAACGAACAAAATAGGTAAAATCTTAAAAAAAAAAGCAGAACAAAGAATGTATGCTTTTGAATAATCAATTTTATTGATCATAGCATTCTTGTCATTTACAAAGTTGTTTACAATAGGTATCAAACTTTGTACAAGTATAACATTACAATGTATATCTAAGCTAAGTTCAGGAGAATGAACATTACAAGGAAATTCTCGTTGAGCTATTACGGGAAAACTTACAAATATGTATTTACAAAGAAAGCAAAATACATGAAGGGGTTCGCAGCTATCTTCAACGCTTTGGTTACTTTCTTCTTCTCTCTGCCTCTCCACCCATTCGTGATTCGGCCTCTCATTCTCTGCCTCTTGCTTGTTCTTAGCTTCAGCAATCTTGCGTGCAACTTCCATGTTAGCAAGATGATCATATCCAGCCCAGTATATGAGTCCCTTCTTCTGTGGATCCACATACTTGATATCTTCTGGTCTTGGCCATGGTTGACTACTTCTCCCACTGCCACCATGTTTACCCCTTCCTGACTCAGCTTCCCTTCCTCTGGGAGTATATTGCACAGAAGCTTTTGATTTTGCGGTAGAGGTGAACTTCTTTGAACTTCACTTTTACACTAGCCTTGCATAGATCAATTCCCTTCTCCCAGTATAGATCACATGCTTGAGGTAGAGTCATATCTCGAAAATAACCTTTTGCTTCTAGAGTCTGGAATTCCTCTAGAGATCTGGGCTCAGATCCAGCATCAGGCATAGCATATTCTCTTGGGGGCTTTATAGCAGGGTAATCCTTTCCGGCTGGAGGACCATCACACTATTTCCTGATATCTTGGATGTTTGATGATGCCATTAAAAGCTTCTCTGCCTACCTTCTCGAATGCGGCTTCAATGGCCTTCCTTGATTCTTTCCACAAATCTCAGAATATGTTCGACGGACGAATCTTTTGGTAGTTTGCTAAGAATCAAGCAATGGCATCTCTTGTTGTGGGGTTTCAGCATACATGAGTTTCAAATGAAGATTTTTTGAACTTCCTTCCCCCCCAGATGTGTCACCTCTCTTCGCCTCCTTATTACTCCCTTTCTCCTCCTTTAGTCCCTTTAAGGCCTCATCTTCCCCTTTTTGGCATCATCACCAAATGGAAGGGTTAGGCCGGGGAATAATCCGCTCGAGAAGGAAATCCGACTATGATAGTTGAATTTTTCTTGATATCCGCTGAAGTGGGCTTTGGTTACTTTCTTCTTCTCTCTCGCCTCTCCACCCATTCGTGATTCGGCCTCTCATTCTCTTTGCCTCTTGCTTGTTCTTAGCTTCAAGAATCTTGCGTGCAACTTCCATGTTAGCAAGATGATCATATCGACCAGTATATGAGTCCCTTCTTCTCGGATCCACATACTTGATATCTTCTGGTCTTGGCCATGGTTGACTACTTCTCCCACTACCACCATGTTTATCCCTTCCCGACTCGCTTCCTTCCTCTCGGGAGTATATTGCCTGACTTTTGATTTTGCGCCGAGTGGCTGCTGGAACTTAATTTGCTTACCGGTAGTCTTGCATAGATCAATTCCCTTCTCCCGGTATAGATCACATGCTTGAGGTAGAGTCATATCTCGAAAATAACCTTTTTTTCTAGAGTCCGGAATTCCTCTGAGATGCGGGCTCGATCCGGATCGAGGCATAGCATATTCTCTTGGGGGCTTTATAGCGGGGTAATCCTTTCCGGCTGGAGGACCATCACACTATTTCCTGATATCTTGGATGTCTACTGATTGCTTCTCAGCTACCTTCTCGAATGCAGCTTCACTGGCCTTCCTTGATTCTTTCACAGCTATCTCAGCTTTCTGTTCGACGGACAGCTCTTTTGGTAGTTTGCTAAGAATCGAAGCAATGACATCTCCTTGTTGTGGGGTTTCAGCATACATGAGTTTCAAATGAAGATTTTTTGAACTTCCTTCCCCCCCAGATGTGTCACCTCTCTTCGCCTCCTTATTACTCCCTTTCTCCTCCTTTAGTCCCTTTAAGGCCTCATCTTCCCCTTTTTTGGCATCATCACCAAATGGAAGGGTTAGGCCAGGGAATAATCCGCTCAGAAGGAAATCCAGTCGGCTGATAGTTGAATTTTTCTTGATATCTGCTCTGGAGTGGGCTGTTCGGAACTCTGACCGGGTAGCCTTCGACTCAGCTGCCACAAACTTCATCTCTGCCATAAATAGACTAAAATTCTGGTTCATGTTGTCCTCTAGGCGTGTAATTTCGCTCTGATGGTGCGGCAAGCAACTCCATGTCCGACTTGTGAGAGGTTTCCATTCGACCATGTACTCCTTCATTCTCTCTTTGAAACTTTGACGTATCCGCACTCCATACCAACATCTTTGCAAACAAGGCCTTGAAGTAACGGACTGCTCTGAGTGCATGGCGATCATTGTGCACCCGTTCCACGATCGTAGGACAACACCTCTAATATCTCGGGAGGTTGCATCACGATTGTCCAAACGAAGATCCAGCGATGCGTGGTGGTGTTCTATCTTCTCAATTTGATCACAAATTTTCTTGAAGGCATTTCGAAACTCGGTTGTTGGAGCTGACTCTTCTTCCGGCCACACTGCATCGAAATCAAAACCCATAGGCACAATCGTATCAGTTGGAAAGATGGGCTCTTCCTGCACTGTGTATTTCTCTTGTTCTCGGGCAGACTCAGCTTCCATGTCAGGCAATTCAGCATTGAAGGGAAAAATGTCTTCAAATACATCGTCTCGAACAAAAAGAATCCCCAAGGGTCCACGCTGGTGGGCCTTTCCTTGTTCTTGTTGTAATTTATCAGCTCTATGTGCCTTGGCTGAGCCAGCGTCATCGGCAGATAATGCATTGTGGGAGCTGCGACAGAGTCCGTTTAGTCATTATCACTTGGTTTGTGGTAGCATCTTGTGTGACTATTTTTGGACGATTATGCTGGATCTGCTTTCAAATTTGTCTTAACGATTTAAATCGGTCTCAGTGAGTTTTTCCTTTTGAGGTAACGGGTCCTCAGCTGTCTTAACAGCGTCCTCGGAGTGTGATGTGGCCTGAGGCAGTGGCTCATCATCAAAGTTGAATCTCATCGAAGTTGTATTATCACTGACATTGCTCCATGAGTGAAGAACATCCTCAGCCTCGTCCTGCGTAGAATCTTCATTATAAGTGGACTCAGCTTCATCCTCGGATCCCAGAAAAGATGTATCAATATGTTCTTGGGAATCATGAAGGGCACTGATCTCCTCTTCTGCATCAGCTCTTTCGACTTGAGGAATGTTCGCTTGTTCCGGTTCCTTACCTAAGGAGGTCTCAACCTCCTTTAGGCCTTCGTTACCCCCAGCAGTCTCAACCGTTGTGGGGCCTTCTACAATCCCTTCGACAGACTCAGTTGTCTTGGGGTCATCTACATTCCCTTCGACAGACTCAGCTCTCTTGGGGTCTTCAATGGCATCCTTCAGAGTCTCAACTCCTAGGATTGCACTTTCATGGCCAAGAGTCTCAACTCTCGTGGCCTCTTTTCCATCCTTTGCCTTAGCTGCAACAGCAGCATCATCGGCCTGCATTACAAAGGAAACCTCAGCTGGAATAGTCTCAACCGTTTGAGCTTCGTTGATTTCACTCTGCTTATCCGTAGTTTGCTCGCCTTCGCCTCCAAACTTCAAAGTTTTGTCTCCCACAGCGTCCTCCGACCTGGCTGTGGTGGAGAGAGCTTTCCCCCTCGGTGGCGCACCCGAGTGAATGATAGTGGGGTTACTCAGCTCTGAGACACGGTTGTGTTTCCTGTTGAGTAGTCAGCCGTTGGGGCAGGTGTCTCAACACCTTCTACAGGGGTAGGCTTGGCTTGGGTGACCGCATTCCCATGAAAGCCATCGTGAGAATACACGGGGGACGTGGTCGCTGCAATGACGGTTGCAATCTCTTGTGCCACTCCCGATGAGATTTTAGAAGACTTTAGAAGACTCTCCTTGACCTTCTTGAAGGTTATGCTCATGCATGGCTCGGGATTCTCTAACATCCTGCTGTAACTCGGCCTTTTTCGATTGCCCGGCGGCCCATCTCTCCTCCCGGATCGGCTGCTGTCGGTGGACTCCATGAGATGTTCATGGGTTCCAGTCAAAGATACACATCTTCGATTTCTCCAATGCTTTAGCTTTCTCCGGGCTTCTCCTTCTCATCTTCTTTGATAGTTCGGTGGGCCTCCATGCGAAATTTTCATCCAGGGCATATTGGATAGATACATTTCCAAGGAAGCTTAGAAGTTCCTCTTCTTCGTCAATGAACTCCAGACGAGTGAATTGTTGTCTAGAGTTATCTAGCTTCCAACTTCTCCAATTCTGTAGCCTCTGTTGGATGTCTAGATAGACTGAAGAGTACATAATTAGATCGTCATCATCATCCTCTCCCGCCTCTGGAATAGTAGCTAATGGAGCTTGCTCCTCCTCAGGTTCAAAAGCATCAGTCTGAGGGGGTGAGACAACCTTTTCTTCCTGCGTCTTGGGCATGTCTCGGCTCATTCATTTCCCACAAACAGTAGTTTGTTTCCCAGGACAGGCTCAACATTTTGGGTCTTCAAAACTCGATTGATCGGCATCAGTAGTCTTCATGGTCTCATCAATCTTCTTTTGAGACTGCTTCTCTTGAGCATCAGCAGTCTCAATGGGCTTCTCCGACTGAGTACCAGACTCGGCTGGCTTCTCCAACTCCGACATCCGAACCAGCCGTCTTCGCTTAGTAGGAACCAAAGGAATCTCTGGCTCAACATTTTGAGGCTCTTCAAGGGTGAAGGCATGTTTTTCAATATCATCCTTCTTCAATGTAGCTGCCTTTTGAGACTTGGCAGTCTACTTCTTCTTCACGACTGGTGAGGAAGGTAGGGGTTCCTCTTCAGTCTCTGCTGTGGAGGTAGGGGCATTGGCTGCTAGGGCATGTGCTTGGGGTTTGGCTGCTTGGGCAGGTGCCTTCTTGGATTTGGCTTTCTTTGGGGTAGGAGCATGTTTAGCTGCCGCAACTCTCATTTTAGAAATAGGCTTCGGCGAGAGAGCTGGAGCGGTCGCAGCTTTTTCTTCTTCTGGGTCAGCTGATTCCCCCTCACTGGTATCAGCCTTCCTTGCATGGGCTTTATTCTATGCGCCAGAGAGGTTTACCTTGAACATCCTTTTATTCGCATGGAAGGGCTTCCCATGGCGCAATGCAATTCC
Source organism: Rehmannia glutinosa (assembly GCA_016081115.2). Taxonomy (NCBI): domain Eukaryota; kingdom Viridiplantae; phylum Streptophyta; class Magnoliopsida; order Lamiales; family Orobanchaceae; genus Rehmannia; species Rehmannia glutinosa. Next base: position 95,211,612 of record CM071926.1, read on the forward strand.
CTTAACCTCCATCAAATGGCCAATGACAAGGCCATACCCCAGGGAACAACCAAAAGTCCCATCCTCCTTGTAGGACTTGTTGATCACATTCTAGCATACTCGGCTGAAGAAGAACTCGGCCATTCACCTTCTTGTCTGCATAATCGCGGCCATCACATCACAATCGCTTTTTGTCCGTGATAGTTGGTTGAAGTTCCCAAACTTCATATCCACATTTGGACACGATGTCCATCAACTTGTGCTAATCATCCTTGATAAAATCCTTCTTAGTCAGTATACCACGACTTTTCGCAGATATACTTGATCGGGCTTTGCAACTTCCTTCCATGATGAAGCCAAGTTAATGTCATTCTCGATAGAGCGATATCCTTCAAACCTTCATCGGCAAGGCAAGCGATGTTTCAACAAGGTCCTTAGCAATAATCTTGATGGCCTTGCCATGGGCGGATGAGCGAATCTCATCATCATGAACCTTGGTGTTCACGTAAAATATTTCCATCTCTTCCAATGCGTGTGCATGAACTCCATCGAGAAAAGTCCTTCATTGACGGACTTCTCAAGCTTGTCGGCGATCTTCTTCACCAGGGCCCATCGGCGCCATAGCTTGATCATCCCCTTTGAAGTCCATCTGAAGCGGTGAGTGGATCTTCTCGTAAAGCTTAGCAAAATCATGAATAACGTTCCTGACCATTTTTTAATCTGGTTTAATGGAGAAATATGTGAAAAACTTGATTTTCGAGTAGGGTTTCGAACACTTTGCGGAGAAAATTCTTCCTTGCTTTTTGAAGACGAGAGTGTTTGTGTGAGGAGAGAGAAAATGAATTTTGGTATATATGGGACTCGAAAGGACGGTTTTTGGAATTTGAAAAATTTGATCAAAATCAACGGTCAGGATTGACTCTTCAAAACCGCATTAATTTCACCACATTAAATGCAGCATCATTTATATCCAATCATTTTGGTTCTTTGTGACGGATAAACTTTTGTCTTGTGACCATAATTACGCTTGGCCTTTGCGTCATCCTTAAAAACATTCCCTTCGAATAAATCAAATTATCATGTGTTTTTGTTACTTAGCTCATAAATGATTCAACTCTCATCCAAAGTGACTTAACTCGCTTCTCTCTTCACATAATATCACTCAAAATTTGTCAATAACTCGTCTGACAAACTTTCCCGACTCCCAGTTTGTTTCACTTGGCTGAAATGTGAAACTTGCTTATTTTCCATTCTCTCTTCTTTTGTCTCTGCTGATTGAGTCTTCTGAGTGTTCTAACTTAGCTCAATTAACCCTGACTCATTCTTGAGCTCTTCAAACCTTGATTCACATAATGGCTTTGTGAATATGTTGCGATAATCACTAACTTTATTTCTTGCTCCCGGTTGAGATGTATTCCAATGTGATGTCTTTCTTTTCAACATGATCTCTTATAAAATGATATCGACATCAATATGCGTTGTTCTTGAATGCAACATTTGGATTACGAGTTGATTGCAATAGCACTAGTGTTATCACACATAATTGGAATTTCTCTTTCTTCAATATCATAATCTCTCAATCTTGTTGTCTCATCCATAAGACTTGTTTGGCATCAATTTTGATGATTTTGCCGAAACAATGTACTTTCTGCTCGATTATGGATGTAGCTATTGAATTTTGTTTCTTGTTGAACCAAGAAACTAATCTATTTTCAAGCATTTGACATGTACCGAGGTCCTCTTCCATAACAACCCTACATCCAAAAAGATAGCCGGCGTAGTCGGCCGAGTGCGATTTCCTACCGGCTTGAATCCTCCTTCCTTGGATACCATAAGCCGACTTCTTGGCATCCCTTCAAATATCTTAGGATTCTCTTAGCTACAGTCATGTGACTCTCTTTTGGTGCAGATTGAAATCTAGCACATACACCTACTGCAAAGGTGATGTCCGGTTGCTTCTTTGTTAGATAGAGCAATGATCCAATGAGGGCTCTATATCTTGTTTGATCAACAACTTTGCCATCTGCATCCATGTCCATCTTGGCTGATGTATTCATAGGAATTTTTACTGATGACTTCTCTTCCATACCAAATTTGTTCATTAAATCCCTGGTATACTTGGTTTAGCTTATGAAGGTTCCATCCTTCAATTCAATTGCTTGACTTGAAGTCCTATGAAGAAAGTTAGCTCACCCATCATGCTCATCTCAAATTTGCCTTGCATGAGGTTTGAGAACTTGTCACATGACTCTTTGTTTATGGATCCAAAAATGATATCATCCACATATATTTGAACAAGCAATATACTCTCTCCATCTTGAATCAATCAAGAGTGTTCTATCAACCTTGCCTTTGGTGAATCCATTGTCAATTAGAAATCGAGACAATGTATCATACCATGCTATTGGTGCGTGTTTCAATCCATATAGTGCTTTCTTGAGCTTGTAGACTTTATCTCCAACGGTTTTTATAGTGATTTGCAAAATGATTAGAAAACCTGGAGGTTGTTCAACATAGACTTCTTCCTCTAACAAGTACATTTAGAAATGCACTCTTCACATCCATTTGATATACGATGAAGTTCTTATATGCGGCATAAGCAAGAAACATCCTTATTGCTTCCAATATTTTGGTAAATAGGTGATTTGCGCAACAGGAGCAAAGGTTTCATCAAAATCTATACCTTCTTCTTGCAATACCCTTTGGCTACCAATCTTGCTTTGTTTCTAACAACAGATCATTCCTCATTCATCTTGTTCCTGAATACCCACTTAGTACCAAAAACATTTTGGTGGGTTGGCCTTTGAACTAATTCCCATACTTGGTTTCTTTCAAACTGATTCAGCTCTTCTTGCATGGCTTCAATCCAATGTGTCTTTCCATGCTTGAGACACATATTTAGTCTCTATCGGGAAATAAAACAAGTGATTGCTTCATGATGTGCTCTGGATCTGGTTCTTATGCCATCTCTAACATCTCCAATGATTAACTCAGGTGGATGGTCTCTCAGCCATCTCACATCAGGTTGGAGTAAGTCTGCTGGATTCAGCCGTCTCGCACCTAAGTTGTCTTGAACAGCTTCTTCATCTTCATTCAGCTGTAGACCTTCTAGTTGTCTTTGAAATTCAACTATCTCATCATCATCAGAGTTGAGTGCTTTCATTTCTGCTTCAATATAAGGACTCTTCTGCATAGTTGGCTGATTCAGCTTATCAACTAACTCATCAATGTCTTCTCCATTCACATTAGGTTCATCAAACACCACATGGATAAACTCTTATGTGACCATAGTCCTCTTGTTTAGCACTCTGCAGGCTTTACTCTCAGCTGAGTATCCCAAAAAGATACCTTCATCAGCTTTAGCATCAAAAGCTTTCAAATTATCCTTGCCATTATTGTGGATGAAGCATTTGCATCCAAATATCTTGAAATATCCAATATTTGGCTTTCTCCCTGTCCAAATCTCGTTAGGAGTCTTGGTCAATTGCCTATTTATCATGCATCTATTCTGAGTATAGCATGTTGTATTTATGGCTTCACCCCAAAATCTCTTAGGCAATCCGAACTTCAACTAACATTGTCCTTTTTAAAACTTGCACTTTCTTGAGAGTTTTGTTCCTTCTTTTTAAAGGCTAATCCGTTCTTTTGCTTTTTGTGGAGTCCTTTTGTCTTTTCTCCCCTTGTTTTGCACACATAACTCATGAGCAATACCATTTTCAACACAATCTTTTAGTTATTATCCCATTGACAACCTCGGTTCCCTGATCGAATGATATTTGTCTTATCTTTATAATGGTTTGGCTCTTCTCATTTTGAACTATTCTCATCGGTTTTCAAAGGTAACTATGCGAGTTTCCTTCTTTTTACACATGAAAATTGTCTATGCATATCTTGAATAGTCATCCACCACCACTAAGATGTATTTCTTTCCATTTGGTTTATGAAATGTCATTTTTTGTTAGCACTTTGATATGAATATATGATCAATAACATTCTTTTTGATGCTAGCTTGCTCAATGGACCAAATAAATCCATATGCAACAAATGCAATATCCTGGTTGAAGAGGGATTTGGCTTATCCTTGAATGATGATTTGATTTGCTTTCCCATCTGGCATGCATCACATATGCTTTATTTCTTGTACACTAAGTCTGGCAATCCTTCCACAAGATGACTCCTTGCAAACTTGTTGATTGTCTTGAAATTCAGGTGACTCAGCTTCTTATGCCACAACCAACTTGATTCGGTTGTGATCCTTGCTAGCAGACATGTGCTTAGTGTAGCAGTTGACCAATCTGCCACATACATATTCTTTTGCCTTGTTCCTTGCTGCACAATTTCATTAGATTCAGCATCTTTGATCTGGCATATCCCCATGTTGAATCCTACATTGTAGCCTTTGTCACAGAGTTGGCTGATGCTTAACAGGTTGAAGTTGAGACCTTCAACATAAGCAATATCTATGATCTCCAGTCCATTCTTCTTGATGGATCTTGTGCCTAGGAGAGAAAACTTGATCTCCCATGGAGCTTCATTTCCTCCAAATATAACTTTAGCACATCTGATCTCCTTGAATCTTGACATTTCTTTTATTCCTGTCATATGTCGGAACATCCACTATCCAAGAGATTGTGGTAATCTCAATGTGTTGAAGGGTTCCTTGGCACTTTCATTTGGTTTGTATTAATTTTTGGTAAATTTGAACATGCAATCAAGGAAATCGGTTTTTAGGTACCCATACTTGCCTGGGTCTGGGAGGTTAGTGATATAAGATGTTCCAACCAACATATAACCGGATGATCGACTCTAAGAGGTTGTCATCTATCGATTACCATAAGCATAATGCACATTAGCAAATTGCTTGGGGTTTTAGGATCATACAAATGCTTAGCAAATTCTTTTTTAGGATCATACAAGCTGTATGCTGTGTGTTTTGTTTTAGCAATTGCTTTCTTGGGATAATTGTGAAATTTAAGTGTAGTTCTTGGGTGCATAAGTGTGATGTTAATAGCTCTTTTGCCTTGGGAATGACCTTTGTTGAGGTTGAGGTCTTTGCCATTTTGGCTTGTATCCCATAGGTCTTTGCTGATATTTCACATTATTCCAATCAGCTTGGTTTGGATAGTTTCTATCATTCCCATCATATGTATTTCTTTGATGAAATTTATGGGGCTTTTGGTAGCTCTGTTTGGCTCTTACAGAGTATTTTCTGTTAGGAGTCTGTGATGGACCTATCTGAATTTCTTCTCAACTGTCCTTTCAGCATACTCTACTGGCTTTTTTCCTTTTCCTTTGTAACCAAGGCCAGTATGATTGTGATTGTGCTTTGGTGTGAATGTGGGTGCAGCCTTTGGTGTTTTGGGTTTTTGGATTCCTTCATTGCTTGAAGATCCTTTTCCAAAATCACTCTTGGAGTTTGACTATGCACAAAGGAATTGAATCCTATACCTGTCTTGTCTCCACATTCTTTTTGACTCATAATACGTTCATTCAATGATTTGGATGCTTTTGTAAATGAGGCAATCACATTTTTGAGATCCTTTTCTCTTTTCTCAGTAGCAGCTAACTCTGCTATTATTTTGGCATTTTCATCCTTCAGCTTAGTGTTCTCATCAGCTATGTGACTTAAAGTACTCAGCTCTTTTGTCAGCTATGAGTTTTGGCTTTTAAGCTGGTTGTTTTCCTCATTCAAAAGTGTGTGTGAGGTTTTGATGTGCTCAAAATCTTTCATCATTTTGCCTAATGAATCATAAAGTTCTGTGGGTGATGAAGTGTGTGTATCACGATCATTATCACACGAATCGAGAATGAGATGAGTTAGAATGTACCTCATCTTCTTGATCTTGTTCTTGTTCTTTGGCCGTGAGGCGGATCAAAGCCTCTTCCTCTCTCGTATCACTTGAGTAGTCGGCTTCAACTTGCTTTTCACGCTTTGCTTCTTTGCGCTTGGTTCGCTCAATGATCTCGGCTAACATGGCTTTCTTCTTTTCTTATCTTCTCTCTCTGAAGACTCTTCTTTCTTCCTCATTTCTATACTTTTTGACTGGTGGATAGGAACAGTCAACAGCAAAGTGTCATGGTTGTCTGCAATTCTAACACAGGTTTTCAGCTCTTTGATCAGCTCTGTCGGTCCTTGGATTATCAGCTCTCTGATGTTCAACTCTCTTGGGTGGCCTGTCCTCCCTTGCTTTGTAAGGTGATGAATGTCTTCTGGAGGTTTCACCCTTGTTTCTTTATAGTTCTTGTTAAAGAACTTGTTGAATCTCTTTACCATGAGGGCAATCTCCTCCTGGTCAACGGTCTCCTTTGGCTCAGCTTTCTTCCCATCATCGATAATGCAGCTGTCTTTGGTACAGCTGTTTCCTCTTGCTCTTTCCTTCTCAGCTAAAACTCATAAGCTTTGAGGTCTGAGAATAGCTCATGATTATATGTTTTTGAGAGGTCCATTGAAGGACTCAAAGCCATGACCTTCATTTCCCATTCAGTTGGGAGGGCTCTTAATATCTTCATGCACATCTCCTTCTGAGTGTATTCTTTCCCAAAGAGTTGAAAGCTCATTTGTTATCTCTGTAAATCTGGCATCCAGCTGATCCATACTCTCACCTACAAGCATTTTAAAATTGTAGGTCCCAAGGGGTGTGAGTGTAAGGTTTAGAAGGGGGGGTTGAATAAACCTTACCAACTTTTCGAAATTTAGTCCTTTTAAATATATTCAGAGTTAATTTCACAGCTAAGTCCTTGGTGGACATCTAAGTTAGTTAACCAGCAGAGTTAGCCACTTAACAGACTCGACTAAGTTGTTGATAGAATAACTCAACTGCTTAGTCTTATACTTAACTTGGTTGTGATGAGATTTTCAGCGGAAGACTTAACACCCTTGAATTTGGTTTAAGTTTGTTTTAACACTTGATTTTAGCACTTTGTTAATTATCGGTTGGAATGCAAATTATCAAGATATAATGTAATATAATGTAATATTAAATGAAAATGACATAATAAATTTTATAGAGGTTCGAAGATGGGGTAATTCTTCTCTCCTCTTTCTCCAACTCTGGAGGAATCCACAAAGTATTGATCGAGTACAAAGTGGTTAACGATCCGGATACAAGTCTTGATCACACGGTGACTTGATCTTTTGGGACTCGATCTGGAGATGCCTTGGTCACACAAATTGGCTTCTCGTCAGGCTCGAGAACTTCTTCACGGGCGGCTGCGCTTGCTCTACTTGACTCACTTGCTCAAGCTTCTTGGATTTGATCACGAAGCCCTCCAATAACTTGAGACTGGTTCGACCTTGAACCTTTCTACAATCCTCCTTGGAATGTAGACCCCTTTTGATTCTTCAAAAGTTTCCTCTTCAACAGTTTGAAGTTGTCTTTCCTTCACAGCTTGGTGTTGGATTGATTTCCTTCGAAATTTAGGATTGAGGATTTGCTTGAATAACTTGAGAATATTTTGCTTGGTTACAGTTTGAATGTTAGCTTAACCGTTTGTGGTTCAGGTATGCAAGGTAACCTCTTCTCAAATTGATTCCTCTGCCTTTTATAGTGCTCTTTCAAAAAAATCTGCCCGTTGAAGAGATAGGCTGATTTTCAAAAGACACTTGTGGTCGTTGGCTTGTCTTGTTGCAGTCCTTGATGTTGACATTTCCTCGTATTAAATGAACCTTGACTTTTCATAGCGACACGGTGTGCGATGCTTCCCATTGGTTTATTTCTTTTGCGCGCATGGGGTCGAGCACTTTAGAATATTGCGGCATGGGAAGTATTACTTATTTAAGTAACTTTCTTGAATTATGTGCAACGGACTCTTTTTCGATTGTCTTGACTTGATGCGATTCCTTAACTTCCTTAGGTGACTTGAGTCGGCTCCCAATCGTGGAAGACTCATTTGTCACTTCAACTTGACTTGGCTCTCTAAAGTTGACTTGATGACACTTCTCACACCGAAACTAGTATACTCCTTCGATCGAGTTCTTGACTTCTCCTCCTTGCCATACTCAAATTTGCTTCCACAGTGAGTCTTCATTTTAGCCTTCAATTGACTTCTTGCATATCCGGGCGTAGGCGACTTGACTTAGCTCGTACAACCCTATCTATTACAATGCAAATTACAAAGAAAATGGGGTGCCAACTTTCTAGTCTAAGTTTTACATGGCATTCATCAAAATCTAAACAATAAATTTCCTAACAATTTCCCCTTTTTGATGATGCCAAAACTTAAAACATACATGCAAAAATGTAAGCATCAAAGATACATACGGGTAGTGCGATGAAGAGAATGTATGCGTAGAATCAATCTTTTTATTGATCATAACATTCTTGTCCTTTACACAGCTGTTTACAAAGTGTATCAGAGCAAACATCTATGTCTACGCAAAAAAAAAAATAGAGAAATTACAAATTTCTTATTCAATGTACAGAAGACTTACATACTTATGTATTTACAATAGTAAATTACATGAAGGGGTGGAATGACAACACTTCATCTCCTTCATTTTGCCTCCTTTTTTCTTCATCGACTCTGTCGTCTTGACTTTTTCTCTTCTTCTCTTCTTCAGCTGTTTTCTTTTTCTCATAAGCTCTTCTGGCAGCTTCATCTTTTCTTTTTCTTTCTTGTCTCTCTTCCCACAGCTGAGTTTGTCTTCTATTTTCTTCTTCGATTCTCTTTACATATTCAGCATTGTTCTTGGCCACTTGCAGGTTGGCTACTTCGTCAAACCCAGCCCAATAGATCCCTCCTTTCTTCCCTGGATCTATGTATTCAATGTTTTTGGGTAGAGTCTTGGTTTGAAACCTCTTCCTCCACTTGATTCTACTTCTTCCTCTGGGTGTGTGTATTGTCTTTGGGGCCTTCTTCTTTCCGTGGAGTGACCCGGCGAGTAACCGGCCAGAGTTTGCTCGGTCTGCTTTATCGGCTTCTTCGCACAACTTGAGACCTTTTTCCCAATACAAGTCCCAGGCTTGGGCCATGGTCATGTTCTTGAAGTATCCCTCGGATGCGAGCGTCTTGAATTCATCAATAGATCTAGGCTTGGTTCCGACATCTGAAATGGCATCAGTGTCTCTTCCTGCCGGAATGCCTCCGTATTGTTTCAGTATGTCCATCGCACGGGCATCCATTTTTCTTTCAATCTCCGTCATCTCTGCTTCTACTATCTTCCTCTTTTCAGACATGGGCACAGCAGAGTGTTGGAGCGGCAGAGTCACTGGAAGTTTGTTGATTATGTCAGCTGTGACAAGTCCTTGTTGAGGGGTTCTAGCAACCATTAAAGTCATGTCTTTCAAACCTTCCCCCTCAACTGATTTTCCCTTTTCTTTCTTCTGCTTTTCAGTTGTCTTCTCCTTCACAGCTGCGTCCTTCTTCTCAGCTGCGGACCCTTCCAACGTCTTTAGGTATTCCTCTTCCCCCTTTTTGGCATCATCAAAGGAGAGAGGAACCCCTGGAAACATGCCAGCAAGCATGAAATCTAGGCGGCGATAGCGAGTTAGTTCTGTTTGGATTATGTTGTGAGTATCTTTGCTCGAGAAATTCGGCGAGTGGCGTTGGATTTGGTGTCACCAACTTCATTTCAGCCATAAGAATGCTGAATTTTTCATTCATGTTCTCCTCGACGCGCAGAAGTTCTTTACGATGAAATTCGCGCAGCAGTTCCATTTCTGTGGTATGAGAGGTATGCATTCTATCAATGTTTTCTTGCATCCTCTTCTTCATGTCAGCATTATCAGCGCTCCAGATTAGCATCTTATTGTACAATGCTTTGAAGTATCGAACTTGTTCCACGTGCATTGTTTGCTACTGTTGCCACCATTCCCGGATCCTGACAATTATTCCACGTAGATCAACAGTAAGATTAGCATCTCGGTTATCCAGCCGCATATCTAATGAGGCCTGGTGCCTTTCCATCTTCTCTATCTCCACAAATATAGCCTTGAAAACTTCTCGAACCTTAGTTGTTACCTCCGTCTCAGCTGGCGGCCAAGCATCGTCAAAGTCAAAGTCTGCTGGAACGATGGTATCTGTTGGAATTACGGGATCAGGTTTATGGAAATGTCGTTGATCTCTAGATGATTCTTCATCAAGATCAGGCAGCTCCAGTGAGAAAGGGAAAGTTTGTTCAAACGCATCATCACGGACATAGGGAATCTGTTCAACTGTGACTTGTGGTCGTGATGTGCCCGGTTGAGTCGATTTTGATTTGTAGCTTTGGGAGCTGCGTGATTGGTAATGATTCAGTGGGTCTTTGTGGTATTGACCCGGCTAGTGAGCCTCAATTATCTCAACGACCGTCGGTCTCAATTGGTTTTCCTTTTGAGTTATGCGGTCTCGGTTTGTATCGATGGCGTCATCGGACGATGATGAGACTTGTAAGTGGCTCATCATCAAAATTGAACTTTTGACGGCGACGACGCTTGAATTACGGCTTACTCGTCTTGGGAAGAACATCCTCGGTGAGTCGTTTGGACTTGCAATAGGGGATGACTCGGCTTCATCTTCACCTTCGGATCGAAAAATGTTACATCGGGGTTGTCTTGGGAATCATGAAGGGCATTATCTCTTCTCGGATGCATCGATGATAAGCTGGAGGGATGTTACGTAGCCTTCTACTTCTTTACCTCGGGAAGTCTCAACCTCCCGTAGGCCTTCAATACCTCTGCCGAGTCTCAACTACAACAAGGCATTTGGACATTTCCTTGACAGACTTAACTGTCTTAGGGTCTTAAACGGTGGCATCCACAGGAGTCTTAACTCCATGGATTGCACTTTCATTGCCTAAGTGTTAACTCCCGGGCGAGATCCATTACGTGCCTCGGCTGCATCGGCGAACGTCCTCGGCTGCGAGAGCGGTTGGCACTTCAGTGAGACAGTCTCAATTGTCCGAGCCGTTAGTGACAACTTGATTTGTGTATCTTTTTTTCTTGTTCTTCTCCACTTCGCCTCCTAGATTCGTTGTGGAGTCATCTGCAACCTCCAACCTAGGCTGCGGTGGAGGGGAGTTTCCCCTCGGTGGCACACCAGCTGAGTGACTTGGAATGGGGTTACTCTTCTCCAAACTCCCGGTTGTTTCCTTTGAGTGTTCAGCCATTGGGACAGGTGGTAAGATACCTTCAATAGGGGTTGGCTCGACTTGGGTCCCCGAATTCCCAGTTTCATCGCCATTACCCTTATAACCTTCCTCAGAGTGAGCTGGGGAAGTGGTCGCAGCAACAACAGTTGCAATCTGTTGCACCACTCCCATAGGGTCAATCTCCAGTGTGACTTGGAAGACTCTCCAGGTCCTTCCATCAGCTGTTGCTCATGCATCACTCTGGATTCCCGCATGGCTTGCTTCATTTCCATCTCTTCTGTAGCAGCAGCAGGGTCCAGATCCTCATCACTTCCTGAGAGAACATCGAGGTGGGGATGAGTATGATCAGTGGTTCCAGTGAAGGGACAAATATTGGCCTTCTCTCGGGCTTCAGCTTTCTCTGCCAATCGCCCATTCTCCTTTTCTTTGAAGATATTCAAAATATCTATGCGATTCTCTTCATCGATGCCGGACCATTTGGTCAAACCGAGGAAATTCATCAGTTCTTCTTCTTCTTCAATAAAGTCAGGTCTTTGGAACTGTTCCCTCGATCAACTTAGCTTCCACTTCCTCCATTCACGTAGACGATTTTGGATGTCTGGATATGGTGGAGATAGCATGATCACATCATCATCATCATCTTCGTGTTGTCCTTCTCTCGGGAATGGAGGGTAGTAGAGCTTGTTGCTCTTCACCCTCAACGGCGTCTGTCGCGTGGAGATGCGATCTGTCGGCAGGAGATTCAATATCTTAGTAACTTCTTTTTCCTCGGTTGTCTGTCCACAAATGGGTCTTGACTTGCCTCTGGATCGGCCTCGATGAGACTTGGCGATTGCATCAATAATCTCTGGAGACTTTATTTCTCCAATTTGTTTGATCTGTTGTTCGGTGAGTGGCGGTCAATTTGTTTTCTCAAGCTCGAATGCTTGAAGAGTCTTCTTCTTTTGGTCCTTACCGAGAGGAATTTCTGTTCGGATATGGTTTCTCTGAGTCTCTGGGGGCGGGGGCGGTGCTGCTTCTTTTTTTCTAAGGAGGAGCTTTCTTGGCTTTGTCGATCCTCTTTTTCTTGACAAGCTGGAGAATGTATTTGAGGTTCTTCTCATTTAGCTGCGGGGCGGGAGACATGGCTGCGGGCGGGTGAGTCGGCTGCGGGGCGGTGCATCTTTCGTCTTCTTATTTCTTTGGGCAAAGATCTTCTTTCCAGTGCATGGGCAGCTTTCTTCTTCGGAGGGGAGACAACAGTTGTTTCCTCAGGGTTAGCTGATTCCCCCTCACTAGTGTCCGCCCTCTTGGCATAAGCTCTCTTCTGAGCTCCTGAAAGATTCGATCGGAACATCTTCTTATTGACATGGAACGCCTTTCCATGTCGGAGTGGAACTCCCTTTACCTTCATCAGCTGGCCAATAACAAGACCATACCCCAAGGATCCTCCGAACGATCCATCTTCCTTGAAAGACTTATTTCCAACGTTTTGGCAGAGTCTGCTATATACAAACTCAGCCCAATTTACCTTCTTCTCCTGCGTGATCGCAGCCATCACGATCAGCTTAGTTTTGGATAGCTGATTAAAGCTTCCAAATTTGATGTCTATGCACTTAGCAACAATATCCAACAACTTGTGGTAGTCTTCTTTCAGCAGCTTCTTATCAGCTGTGTAAACCACCTTCGCAGCATAGTCAGGTTTGGCCACTTCCTTCCATGCAGCAGTCAAGTTTACATCAGCCTCCAATATCTTCTGCTTTCCTTCCGACGGAAGCAAACAATGCTCTGCTAGATCCTCAGCAGTGATCATAAAATTTTTTCCGTGAACAGAGGACTTGATACCCTCATCGTGAACTTGGCATTCACGTTGGGAACTCGAGCGACTTCTTCAACATAAGTCATCGAAACTCCATAGTGAGAAAGGGTTTCGACCAGATTTCTCCACTTTCTCAGCTATCTTCTTCACAAGGGTTTCATCCAACCCCTTTTTGATCATACCTTCAAAATCCACAGTAGAGCCAGTGTGGATTTGCTTTCCCAACTTAACAAAATCGTAAGTGGATGCCATTACTTGAAGTTTTACCGAACGAAACTTTTAGAAAATTACTCTGGAGATCTGTAGGGTTTCGAGAGAAAAGTTGCTTTCTTTGCTTTTGAGAGAGATGAATAGTTTGTGTAAAGTGAGAGAGAAAAGCAGACGAAATGGTATATATGTGGGTTATGAAAGGGCGTGCATACGGTTTTGAAATTTGATCAAGATCAACGGCTCAGTTGCACGCCGATTTGCATTTAATTGCTCGCATTTAATGTGGCAGCATTTATATCCAATCATATGCTTTGTCGTGCGATTTTGATTATGTACTGTCATTATTACGGCGTCATCCTTAAAACATTCCCGCTTCGTAAAAGCATTGCGTTTTTGTCACTTAGCTCATAAATGACTCGACTTACTCCTTAGGCGATTTAACTCTTCTTCTCTCTTTTCACATAGGTACTCATTTGTCGGCTAACTCGATGCGATTAATTTTTCGATCTGGTGATTCACTTAGCGATTCTACGAACTTAACTCCATTTTCATCTTTTCTTGTTTCATCTCTTCTTCTTGAGTCTTACGAGTGTTAACTCGGCTCAATCAACCCTAGCTAATGCTTTGAGTTCTTCAAATCTTGATTCACATAATGGCTTTGTGAATATGTCGGCTAATTGTTTATCATTTGAAGATATATTCAAGGTGATGTCTTTCTTTTCCACATGATCTCTTATGAAATGATATCGACATCAATGTGTTTTGTTCTTGAGTGCAACACTTTGGATTACGAGTGATTGCAATAGCACTTGTGTTATCACACATAATTGGAATTTCTTTTTCTTCAACATCATAATCTCTCGGTTGTTGTCTCATCCATAAGACTTGGGCAACAATTTGCCATGACTATGTACTCGGCTTGATTGTGGATGTGGCTATTGAATTTTGCTTCTTCTTGAACCAGAAACCAATCTGTTTCCAAGCATCGACATGTACATGAAGTACTCTTCCTATCAACTCTACATCCGGCATAGTCGGAATCGAGTAACCAATAAGCTTGAATCCACCTTCCTTTGGATACCATAAGCCGACTTCCTGGCATCCCTTCAAATATCTTAGGATTTTCTTAGTTGCGGTCATGTGACTTTCTTTTGGTGCGATTGAAATCTTGCACATACACCTACTTGCAAAGGTGATGTCCGCCTACTTCTTTGTGAGATAGAGCGGTGATCCAATAAGTGCTCTGTATCTTGTTTGATCCACGGGCTTGCCATCTGCATCCATATCCATCTTGATGATGTATTCATTGGTTTTTCACGAAAGACTTCTCTTCCATACCAAATTTCTTCATTAAATCTCGGTGTACTTTGTTTGACTTATGAAGGTTCCATCCTTCAACTGTTTAACTTGAAGTCCTAGAAAGAATGTCAGCTCTCCCATCATGCTCATCTCAAATTTGCCTTGCATGAGGTTTGAGAACTTATCACACAACTCTTTGTTTGTGGATCCAAAAATGATGTCATCCACATATATTTGAACAAACGTATACTCTCTCTCCATCTTGAATCTGAATAGTGTTCTATCAACTTTGCCTTTGGTGAATCCATTATCAATTAGAAATTGAGATAATGTATCATACCATGCTTTAGGTGCGTGTTTCAATCCATATAGAGCTTTCTTGAGCTTGTACACTTTATCTCCAAGAGTTTTTCGCTCAAATCCTGGAGGTTGCTCAACATAGACTTCTTCTTCTAACAGTCCATTTAAAAATGCACTCTTCACATCCATCTGATATACAGTGAAGTTCTTGTGTGCAGCATAGGCAAGAAACATCCTTATTGCTTCTAATCTTGCAACAGGAGCAAATGTTTCATCAAAATCTATTCCTTCCTCTTGGCAATACCCTTTGGCTACCAATCTTGCTTTGTTTCTTACCCGCAACCTTATTCATTCATCTTGTTTTACAAAACCCATTTTGTGCCAATGACATTTTGATGGGTTGGTCTTTGAACCAATTCCCATACTTTGTTTCTTTCAAACTGATTCAGCTCTTCTTGCATGGCCTGAATCCAATGTGTATCATCCAATGCTTGGGACACATCTTTTGGCTCTATTTGGGAAATGAAGCAAGTGAACATGGCTTCTTCTTTGAGCTCGGATCTGGTTCTTACACCATCTCTTACATCTTCAATACTAGCTATGGTCTCTCGGCCATCTTACATCGGGTTGGAGTAAGTCAATGGTTCGATCGTCTTGCGGCTATGTTATCTTGACCAGCTCTCTCATCATCACTTAGGCTGAGATTTTCCGATTGTCTTTGAGATTCACTATCTCATCTTCACCTTGATTAGTTGCTCGACTTGACTTCAACATAGGGACTCTTCTGCATGGTTGGTTGATTTAGCTTATCAGCTAACTCCTCAATGTCTTCTCCATTTACGTTAGGTTTATCAAAAACCACATGGATAGACTCTTCTGTGACCATAGTCCTTTTGTTCAGCACTCTATAGGCTTTGCTTTCAGCTGAGTATCCCAAGAAGATACCTTCATCAACTTTAGCATCAAAAGCCTTTAGATTATCCTTGCCATTGTTGTGGATGAAGCATTTACATCCAAAGATTCTAAAATATGCAACATTTGGCTTTCTCCCTGTCCAAATATCATAGGGAGTCTTTGTCAGCTGTCTATTTATCATGCATCTATTTTGAGTATAGCATGCATTGTTTATAGCTTCACCCAAAATCTTTTAAGGCGACCTACTTGACTAACATGGTCCTTTTTGCTTCCTTGAAAGTTCTATTCCTTCTTTCTACGCAACTCCATTCTGCTTTTGAGTCCTTTGCTGCGAGATAATTCGTGAGTAATACCATTTTCAACACAATACTGAGTTATTATTCCATTGACAAACTCAGTCCCTCTATCAGATCTTATCTTTATAATGGTTTGACTCTTCTCATTTTGAACTCTTTTCATCAGCTGAGGTAACTTCTGCAAAGTTTCCTTCTTTTTACACATGAAAATTTTCCATGTAAATCTTGAATAATCATCCACCACAACTAGAGTGTATTTCTTTCCACTTATACTGGTTGCCTCAACTGGACCAAATAGATCCATGTGTAGCAGATGCAATATTCTTGTTGAAGATGGACTTGATTTTTCTTTGAATGATGATTTGATCTGCTTTCCCATCGGCATGCATCACAAACACTTTCTTTCTTGTATCTTTGAGTCAGTAATCCTTCTACAAGATTACTCCTTGCAAGCTTGTTAATTGTTTTGAAATTCGGTGACTCGAAACTTCTTGTGCCACATCCAACTTGATTGATTTGTCTTTTTTTGCTAACGACAAGTGCTTGGTGTGGCGATCGACTAATCTACCACGTACATGTTCTTTTGTGCGGCTCCTTGCAACACTACTTCATTTGATTTAGTGTTTTTGATTTGGCACACTCCCATGTTGAATCCAACATTATAGCCCTTGTCACGAGTTGGGCGATGCTTAGTAAGTTGAAATTTAGGCCTTCAACATATGCAACATCGTGATTTCTAATCCATTTTCTTGATGGATCCGATTGCCCCATATTTCCCTGGAGCTTCATTTCCTCCAAATATGACTTTTGCACCTCTAATTTCCTTGAATTTTGATAGATTTTCTTGTTTCTGTCATGTGTCCGGAACAGCCACTATCCATCTACCAGGTTCCTTGGCACTCATTGTTCCTTAACCCGCAATCAAGGAAGTCGATTTTAGGTACCCATACTTATGCAGGTCTGAGGGGTTAGTGTTGTAAGATGATCCAACCAACTTATAGCCAAATGATTTGACTCTAAGAGGTTGCCATCTATCGTGCGATAATCATAATTCACTTTGGCAAATTGCTTGGGGGCTTTAGGTTCATACAAGCTGTCTCTTTTGTCTGTATGCCTGTGTGTGTGTTTTAGCAATTGCCTTCTTTGGATAATTGTGATATCTCTGAGTGTAGTGCTTGGGTGCATATGTGTGCTGATAATGGCTCTTTGGCCTTTGGAATGACCTTTGCTGAGTTCTAGGTCTTTGCCATTTTGGCATGTATTCCATAGGTCTTGGCTGATATTTCACATTATTCCAATCAGCTTGACTTGGGTAGTTTCTACCATTCCCATCATATTTGTTCCTTTGATAGAACTTCTGGGGGTTTTGGTAGCTATGTTTCTTCTTCACGAGTACTTCCTATTTGGAGTTTGTTGAGGAACTCTGTTTGGATTTCTTCTCGGTACTCCTTTCGGCATACTCAACTGGCTTTTTTTTTTCCTTTATAACCAAGAGGCGGTTTGTTTGTGATTGTGGTTAGGAATGGATGTGTGTGTAACATTTGGTGTCTTGGATTTTTGAGAAGCTTCATTACTTGAAGACCCTTTTTCCAAGATCACTGGGAGTTTGACTATGCACAAAGGAATTGAATCTTATGCTGTCTTGTCTCCACATTTTTTTTGGCTCAAGATAAGGTCATCCAATGATTTAGATGCCTTTGTGAATGAAGCAATCACATTTTTGAGATCATTTTCTCTCTTTTCTATAGCGACTATCTCTGCTTTATTAGTTTAGCTTTTTCGACCTTGACTCTTTGTTCTCATCGGCTATGTGACTTAGAGTACTCGGCTCCTTAGTCGGTATGAGTTTTGGCTTTTAATTTGTTTGTTTTTCCTCATTTAATAGTGTGTGTGAGGATTTAATGTGCTCAAAATCTTTCATCATTTTGCCTAATGAATCATAAAGATCGAGTGGGTGATGAAGTGTGTGTGTCACAATCACTATCACTAGAATCGAGTGAGATGAGTTAGAGTGTACCTCATCTTCTTGGTCGAGTTGATCTTGTTCTTTAGCCATTAGACAAATCATAGCCTCTTCTTGAGAATCACTTGAGTAGTCATCTTCACTACTCTGAATCTTTGTATCTTTCGACTTAGCTATTTCGACTTGACAAAGACCAACATTGCTCTTTTCTTTTCTTGTCTTCTTTCTCACGAAGACTTTTCTTTCTTCTTCATTCCTATATTTATTGACTACGGGATATGGGCGATCGATGGCGAAGTGTCTTGGTATCTGCAATTCCAACAAAGTTTTCAGCTTTTTGATCGGCTATCTCATTTCTTGGGTTGTCGGCTCTTTGATATTCGACCTTTGATACTCGGCTCTCTTTGGTGGCCTATCTTCCCTTGACTTGGAGGGAGGTGCGTGCCTTCTAGGAGGATTTACCTTTATTTCTTTTGTAGTTCTTGTTGAAGAACTTGTTGAATCTTTTAACCATCAAGGCAATTTCCTCCTGGTCAATGACTTCTTTGGTCTCGACTCTCTTCCCTTCCTTGACTATGAGAAGCGAGTTGTTTTGGGTACAACTATCTCTTCTTGATCCTTTCTTCTCGGCTCAAACTCATAAGCTTTGAGGTGTGCGAGAATAGTTCATGATTGGACGTTTTTGATAAGATCCATCAGTGTCTTAGAGCCATAGTCTTCATTTCCCACTCACCGGGAGGCTCCTTAGTATCTTCATACACATCTCCTTGTGTGTATTCTTTCCCAAGTCTTTGAGAGCTCATTTGTAATTTCGGTGAATCTAGCATCCGGTTGATCCATTGTTTCACACCAAAGCATTTTAAAGTTCTCAAATTTTTGAACAACAACGAGATAATTTATTTTCCTTGTTTTTGCTCGGATCCTTCACAAATTAAGGTTAGTTTATCCCATTTCTTTGGTTGTCTTGCAAGATTTGACTTTGTTGAACATTGCTTTGTCCAAAGTTTTGTAGAGTATGTCCTTGGCCACATTGTCAGTTATATCTTTTTCTGTCATCATTTGTCCATTCAACTCTAGATTTTTCAACCATAGGCTTTGGTCTAGGAGGAAGCGACCTCTCTCTCCTCTTCAATGCTGCTCTCTCTCCTTTGTTGTGTTCACCTTCATTATTTGCAGTGGCCCATCCTCTATCACTATCCATATCTCATCATGTAAAGCTGATAGATGAGCATGCATACGTATTTTCCAGTCATCAAATTCCTCAATGGTGAACATAGGGATGCGTGTCAAATTTGCTTCCATGATAATAACTTTGCTATTTAGAAAAATGACTTTTGAAAGAACAAGTGTTAAAATATTTTTTGAAAGATTGGAGATCTAGTTTAGTAACCAGTGTGGAAGGCTCAATGAACCAACCGCTCTGATACCACTTGAAGGTCCCAAGGGGTGTGAGTGTAAGGTTTAGAAGGGGGGGTTGAATAAACCTTACCAACTTTTCAAAATTTAGTCCTTTTAAATATATTCAAAGTTAATTTCACAGCTAAGTCCTTGATGGACAACTAAGTTAGTTAACCAGCAGAGTTAGCCACTCAACAGACTCGGTTGAATTGTTGATAGAATAACTCAGCTGCTTAGTCTTATACTTAACTTGGCTGTGATGAGATTTTCAACGGAAGACTTAACACCCTTGAATTTGGTTTAAGTTTGTTTTAACACTTGATTTTAGCACTTTGTTAATTATTAGTTGGAATGCAAATTATCACGGAGATATAATGTAATATGCGAGAAATGAAAATGAAAATGTAAATAAATTTTTATAGAGGTTCGAAGATGGGGTAATTCTTCTACTCTCTCTTCTCCAACTCTGGAGGAATCCACTAAGTATTGATCGGAGTACAAAGTGGTTAACGATCCGGATACAAGTCTTGATCACATAGGTGACTTGATCTTTTGGGACTCGATCACGGAGATGCCTTGGTCACCACGGATGGCTTCTCGTCCGGCTCGAAACTTCTTCACGGGCGGCTGCGCTTGCTACTTCACTCACTTGCTCAAGCTTCTTGGATTTGATCACGAAACCCTCCAATAACATGAGATTGGTTCGACCTTGAACCTTTCTACAATCCTCTTGGAATGTAGACCCTTTTTATTCTTCAAAAGTTTCCTCTTCAACGATTTGAAGTTGTCTTTCCTTCACGACTTGGTGTTGGATTGATTTCTTTCGAAATTTAGGATTGAGGATTTGCTTGAATAACTTGAGAATATTTTGCTTGGTTACAGTTCGAATGTTAGCTTAACCATTCGTGGTTCAGGTATGCAAGGTAACCTCTTCTCAAATTGATTCCTCTGCCTTTTATAGTGCTCTTTCAAAAAATCTGCCCGTTGAAGAGATAGGCTGATTTTCAAAAGACACTAGTGGTCGTTGGCTTGTCTTGTTGCGATCCTTGATGTTGACATTTCCTCGTATTAAATGAACCTTGACTTTTGAGCGACACAGTGCGATGCTTCCCATTGGTTTATTCCTTTTGCACGCTTAAGGGGTGAGCACTTTAGAATATTGCATCATGGAAGTATTACTTATTTAAGTAACTTTCTTGACTTCTATGCAACGGACTCTTTTCGATTGTCTTGACTTGCGGTTCCTTAACTTCCCCGGGTGACTTGAGTCGGCTCCCAATCGTGGAAGACTCATCTATCACTTCAACTTGACTTGGTTGTCTAGAGTTGACTTGAGTGACACTTCTCACAAGCGTAACTAGGTGATACTCCTTGATCGAGTTCTTGACTTCTCCTCCTTGCCATACTCAATTGCTTCACGGTGAGTCTTCATTTTAGCCTTGATTGACTTCTTGCATATCCGGCGTAGGCGACTTGACTCGGCTAAATGCATTTTATCTATTACAATGCAAATTACAAAGAAAATAGGGTGCCAACTTTCTAGTCTAAGTTTTACATGGCATTCATCAATATCTAAACAATAAATTTCCCAACAAAAATTTTCAAATTTTTGAAAAGCAACAGTTAATTTATTCTCCTTAATTTGTTCTGATCCTTCACAAATTAGGGTTAGCTTATCCAGATTTCTTTGGTTGATTTGCACGACTTGACTTTGTTTAACATCGCCTTGTCCAACGTCTTGTAGAGTATATCATTGGCCACATTGTCCAGGTTATATCTATTTAGATCTTCATTTGTCCATTCAGTGCGTGGTTTCTCAACCATGGCTGTTCTAGCCTCAGCAGCAACTTTCTCTCCCTCAACTGCAGTTGCTCTTCTTACAGCCGTATTGACTTTAAGTATTTCCAATGGCCCATCCTCTATCACAAGTCACATTTCATCGTGTAAAGCGGATAGATGAGCACATACGAATCTTTCAATCATCAAACTCTTCCCACGTGAACATTGAAATACGAGTTAGATTTGTTTCCATGATAATAACTTTGCTTTAAAGATGAAATACTTTGAAAAACACAAGTGTTAAAACCTTTGAAAAAGAATGAGATCTAGTTCAGTAACAAGTGTGGAAGGCTCAATGAACCAACCTCTCTAATACCACTTGTAGGTCCCAAGTGGTGTGGTGTAAGGTTTAGAAGGGGGTTGAATAAAACTTACCAAATTTTCATTTTTAGTCTTTTTAAGATTTTCAAATCGATTGTGTCCTTGGGGACAACTAGATTGGCTATATTCAACTAAGTGACCCACTCAACAGACTCGATAGAGCTGTTGATAGTATAACTCGGCTGTTTAAGCTAACACTTAGCTTTAGTTGATTTGGTTTTTAACAGCGGAAGACTTAAAACCCTTTAGATTGATTAAAGCTCGTTTTTAACACTTGTTTTAGCACTAGTTATTTATCAGTTGGACAACAAATTTAACTAAAAGCAGATATAAAAGTATATTCAAGAATGTAAGTGCTGAAAGTAAATTGACACAAGTAATTTACTATAGTGGTTCGAGGATGGGGTAATTCCTCTAATCCACTCTTCTCCAACTCCTGGAGGAATCCACTAGGTAACAGATCAAGTTACAAAGTAGTAAATAGTCTGGAGACAGCCTTGATCACACAGCTGGCTTCTCCTGCGACTCAGCTTCTTCACGAGGCAGCTGCATTGCTACTTCAACTCACTTTCAAGTCCTTGGATTTGTTCACACAGCCCTCCAACAACTTGAATCTCTTGGTTTGACTTTGAACCTTTCTACAACTCCTTCAACTTGGAGAGTAGACCCTTTTTTGTTCTTAAAATGTTTTTTCTTCAACTGGTTGAAGTTATCTTTCTTTCACAACGTGTGTTGGATCGAGCTTTTTCGAGTTTTAGGCTTGAGGAATTCTATGATAAGCTTTGAGAATATTGCATGTTAATGTTTGCTTGAATATTGCTTGAAGATCGATTTCTCAGGTATGCAAGGTAACATTTTCTCAATTGTTTCCTCAGCCTTTTATAGTGCTCATTTGAAATTTGCCTGTTGAAGAGATAGGCTAATTTCAAATGACACTTCTTGTTCGTCGGCTTGTCTTTTCTTGATACGCAACACTTGTGATGTTGTCCCTTCCTCGTATTAAATGGATTCGCGACTTTACGGGGGCACGATACAAGTTTCGATGTTTCCCGTTGGCTTATATCTTTTTAACGTTTAAGGTTAAATACTTTAAGACACAGTAGCTTTGACATATTAGTATATCGAGTAATATTCTTGACTTTCTTCCAACGGATCAATGTCGATTGTATTAACTTCAACTTCTTTGCATTTATCCTTTGTGACTTGAGTCCATTGTGACTTGAGTGCTCCAATCATAAGATTGACTCAACTATCGCTTCAAGCGATAGACTTGGCTCCTTTCTTTGACTTCACCGACACTTCATCAACCTTTACCACTTTTTCCTCGGTTGATTCTTCTTGATCGAGTCCTTGACTTCCTTCATGGCCATACTCGGTGACACATAGCGAGTCTTCACTTTAGTCTGCGAGTTGACTTCTTGCATTCTTGACTTAGCTAACTTCACTCGGCTCTTTACAGTCCTATCTATTACAATCTGAAATTACAAGGAAAATGGGGTACCAACTTTCTAGTCTAAGTTTTACATGGTATCATCAAAATCTAACAAATAAATTTCCTAACATCATAATTTCCCACTTATCGAGAATGGACTTTTTGGAGAAGTGATTTTTTCAAAAGTCCATTCTATTTTAACCACCAAACACTTATTGTAAATGAAAATGGATTTTTGGTCCAAAAGTTCAATTCAAAAGTGCTCCCATACAAGCACTACATTTAAAACAAACTAATTGCAGCCTTAGTGTTGCACAGGGTCTGTCAAAAGACAATTTTTGGTTGTCGCAAATTTATTTGTGATAGTTATAGGAGATCCAAAATACTAATTAGAAATACTAAAAAGAAATTTAAAACAGTATCATGCAAATCGTTCAAAAATATCGATATATTTTCCATTCTTTTTAATTTATGTAAGATTTAAATAGGTGGATACATACTATTTATTTAGCTTTCCACACAATGTAGTTGGGTAAGACCACTTTAATTAATTTTGCATGATATTTGATAAGCGAAAGCACATAAATTTATTATTAAAAAATTGAGCTATTTTTGTGTGTGTGTTTGGCTTGTCAAAATGACATGAAATTTTAATTAATAATTACATTGTTACAACCATTTTCATATTAATTTTCAAAAAATTAATTGTATATTTCAATAGATGATATTTAATTTATTTTCATTTAAATAATTACTTAGTAAATTGTGCTAATTTTATTAATCAAAAATAGGCAATAAATATATGTTCTATTTTTTAGAGTAGTTTACTTATTTAGATTATATAGATAGATTGTTTTGATTATGTTTTACCTTTTATAATTTTTTTACCTATTAGATTTTATATTAGAAAAAATATGAAAAAAAATAGTTAACCATGAAAAAAATGTGAAGCCACCATGTGTAATTGAGAGAAAATGAGGAGTTGCCACATGTCTCGAAATATTGAGGTGGACATGTGTTCTTACAGTTTTTTTTAGAATATAAGGTTTATTGGTAAATTCTATCGGATTCAATTTAGTTAGTTAGTGTCGGGCCGATTTGGTGTTTGTAACTTTGTGTTGGGTTTTTGGTGTCATGTCATAAATTGACACCATAATTTCTTCTTTAGGCCTTTGAAAAATTATTCATTAATGCAAACGAATTCAACATTGTCAAATTATCCATTAATGCATATGAATTATGATAATGTATGCCATCAAATCTGAATATATTGAGTTTTTTTGTTACTTATATATATATATATATATATAGGATTTGGATCTGGTGAGTCCACATAAGTTATGTGAGTATGTGAGACCAAATCTGGAGCGTTGAATTATTTTTTAGACATCTAGATTAAACAGGTTTTATTAGTTTTTAATGGTTAATTTATTGGATAAAAAGACTTTTTGGTAAATCCATCTTATATCGATTATTAGGAAAAGAAGTTATATTTGGTAGTGGCTACAATTAAGGGATCGGTTTCAACGTGATTCTTTTCCAAATCTTCCCCTTGGATAAGCTATAAAACCTCAAAGTCTTCTCACTCAAAAAAACTCCTCTCTCGGTCGAAAATCGGAAAGAAGGTTGGTCTCAGTTGTGCGAGCGGCACCATCTCCAATTGGTCTCGATTGAGTGCGAGCGGCACCATCTCCGACGTCACCATCTCTATTGAGTCTTCTTCACCGTGTCGACGCCCACCTTTGTGGAAAAAGGTTTTCTTATTTTCTTCTTTGTTTGGAATTTTTTTCAAGAATTTTTAGGTTAAGCCCTTTGTGGTTTCTGTTTTCATTGTGATTTGTGTTATAAATAATCATAATCCATACATGGCTAAAAATTCAAAGAGGTAATCATAATCCATACATTCAATTTTCATTGTGAATTTTTAGAGAATTTTGTGATTTGTGTGATATTAGATGTCAGCAAGCACATCTAATTTTGCTTAGATAGGTTCATTGAATTCACATCTAATTTTTGAAATTGTGATTTCCTTTTTGAATTCGCATCTAATTTTCTGACATCTAATATCACACAAATTCACAGTTTACATTGTGATTACCTCACCGTGATTGAAAAAAATTTAAAATTATGATTACCTCTTTGAATGATCGAATGATGTGCTTGCTTATTGATTTTCTGAATATTGCTTATCTATGTTTTTTTCACTGCTTAGGTAGGCTCTGTTTACTGTTTTTAAGTTAATAGGGTTTTTAATTGAAAAATAAATTGGGGAAATAGAGATTAATTAGGAGTGTCTGTTTTAATTGAAAAAACAAAGTGGTGAAATATGGGTTAATTAGGATTGCTACATTTTTTATGTATTGGAAATAACATTGAGGTTTTTAACAATGCTTATTCAAGTTTGTTAAATTCTTATGCTTTATATTCTACTTAAAATAAATGGTGAAACATGGGTTAAATAGGATTGCTCTTTCTCTTATATTCACTGCTTATATATGGTTGTTTTACTGCTTATGTATGCTTTATATTATGCTTATATTAATTGGTGAAATATGGTTAAACTTGGATTGGTCTTTTTTTATACTTTAAACATGCTTTTTATTTGCTCATTGATGCTTTTAATTATGCTTATATATGCTTGTTTTAATGCTCATGTATTCTTTTTATTTTGCTTATTTTTTCATATAGTAGTGGTGCTTTTTTTTGATAGATTTTGGTTTGGAAATGGCAAAAGATGTAGGAAAAGGAAGACGCAAGGAAATATGCAAATCTGCAATTTGTTTGGATGATATGAATGAGCATAGTGAGTTGAATTTGGGAGAGCGAAGAAGTTTCTTTGGGCAATTGGGATCATAACGAAAGCGATTATGTTTTTTATTTTTGATCAAATGGTTGAATATTGTAATTTTTTTTTGAATTTATATTTATGGTTAGTTTTGAGTAGTTGACGTACATGCGTAGTTTGCTATAGGAATGTTTTGAGTTAGTTGCATATTTTCTTTGATGAATATTCGGTTTTTTGGTATAACATAAGCTGTGTTATTCATAATTGAGTACATGGACAACTTTTTTTTTATTTGGTATCATGACCAATTTGATCAAAAAGCAATAAAACAAGCATACATAAGCAGTACTTAATACGTCAATATGCAGTTAAACATATGGACTAAATAAGCAATTTATTTGGTTCCTGAATAATTTGCTCAAAAAGCTCTAAAACAAACATACATAAGCGTACATAATACGTCAATAAGCAGTGAAACATATGGACTAAATAAGTAATTTGCTTGGTTGCTGAACAATTTGCTCAAAAAAGCAGTAAAACAAGCTTACATAAGCAGTATCTAATGCGTCAATAAGCAGTAAAACATATGGACTAAATAAGCAATTTGTTTGGTTCCTGAACAATTTGCTAAAAAACCAGTAAAACAAGCACACATAAGCAGTACTTAATACGTCAATAAGCAACCCCCAAATTGTTCTCCCTTAAATACAGACACACACATTAGTGGTGTTCCATATCGCAACAATTACTCGTTAGACAAGCATTATGAGTATATTATATAAGCATATTTTTTTTTTTTGCATAACATCACGTTTCTATTCAACAAACTATATTTAATGTGAGAACGCAAAAAATACGATAAATAAATAAGCAACATTTTCCATATTCACAAGCAATTGTTTATGCACAACTAAGCAACATTCTAAACAATCGTGGATAACTGCTCCTATTTTCATGGGATTTAATTGATTTATCAAGATTAATATCATGATCCGTAAGGTAAGGTAGAACCAATTATGGGTAAGCTTCGCTCCTTTATTCATGGGATTTACTATATTTAGTCAACCCCTCTATTTTTAAATGGACTAATTTGCCCCATTTGGGTTTTATTAAATATTTTATAAACATTAAACAGATTTTAATACTAGCCATTGAAATAGGTAGATTTGTGGTCTAGATTTGGTCCTACTCATATAATGCTTATATATATATATATATATATATATATATATATTATAGGAATAGATTTTATGTTCTACTTTTGGTGTTTCATTCCCATTTTATTACTACCTTGGATAGTGGACACATGTATATACATCCAAAATCAACCGTCCGTGTTTATCTTGTAAACACGTGTCCATCATCAAGTAGTGGAACAAGGAGTGGAACACAAAAAGTGGAACAAGAAATTTGTTCCCATATATTATGTATATATATGTATTATACTATTATATACGTATTTAAAATTAGAAGTTTTTCTTAATATTTCTTCATGATAGTGAGAAACTCAATTGCGCTTGATAAGATCAATTTTATATAATATATTACAGGAAAAATATCAGAAACTCTACTGACCAATCAATGGGAGAGATGCTCCATTAAAATTCACGATAATAAATATTTCAGTGTTGATGTGTCATAATTCATGAAAACTTCGTTAAGTTTTGTGTTCAAAAGGCCAATAAAGTTCATAAACTAAAGTTTGTCTAAAATGGACAATAATGCTTATGTTAAAGCACGTTGTTGTTAAGGCGATAAAGTTCATAAACTAAAGCCCAATGCAACCAACCCAAGGATTAAAATCGAATTGACTCGAGAACCGGTTTCTTGGGTGCGGATCTCAATCATCTATTTTAGGTCTTTCATCTTAGCCATTCTTTGCCCTCATTTATTCACATTGGCTAAACCCTAAAATCAGACTCTCGGCTCTCCTTCTCTCACTTAGCGGAGGAATCTCTCTCTCTCTCTCTCTCTCTCTCTCTCTCTCTCTCTCTCTCTCTTCTTTCCAGATACACTGTTGTCTCTCTCATTTGATTCTTTGTGATTCTTTTTGAGAGATACTCTTTGAGTGTAGTGTGACTCTATTCTCATCTCCTTTGTGGTTCAAGTAATCGGAATAATTTCTCTAGTGGATGAGTGATTTTGGGTTTCGATTTTTCTGATCGATATTCGTTGGGTTCGGACGGCTTGGTCTTTGTGACCTCCTCTCTTGGATCTTTACCTTGGCTTGCTTGGTGCACGTTGTTGCAGTATAAAGTCAGTTTCTGAGTCGACTGGAGCTGCCCATTTTACCATTTTTCGAAATGAGCTTGAAGACTTGGTGATATTCTTCTTCTTTTATTTTATAGTTTTGGTTCTTTCTTATTCTTCAATTTTTTATTTACTTGTTTATTGCTTTGTGCGGCTCTTCAATGGAGCAAGTGTCTACTTGTGAGATTTTAGGTTATCTTGCAACTTGTATTTTTGGTTATTTATTAGAAGGCTTGTAATCTCTGAACCCAAACCCCATAGGTTGATTCTGTAATAGTTTATTCGTTAGCTATTTGTAATTTTTTGGCTATGCCGCTTGGTTTATACAACGGGTCGATACCTAACGATGGTATCGAGCATCCCCGTTGTGGTGGTGAGACACTTACCGTTGGATTTCGCTATGGTAAAGCGGCTTAGAACTCCTTTTCTTTGCTTTTTAGTGTAACAAGCTTGCGCGGGTTTACTATTTTCGTAGTGTAACTACTTGTCGTGGGTTTCTTTGCTTTTATAGTGTAAATACCGTTTGCAGCGGTTTGTGTGTTGGGATTTGTTCTTTGTAGAATATTAGGATTTTGTGTGATACTTATTTACCTTAAATTTGCTCGTTGTATTCTATTGGTAGTTGCTCGTATTTCAGTTTTTATTTCATATAAATGGAACTCTGAGCAGAAAAGCCACTTGACTCTACACAGTGGAACCCTATGGTATGAGGGGTTCTTGTCTGTGGCCGTTTTATTTTTTGCTTCTGCTGTTTTCTCTGAAATCTATGTTAATTTGCTTGTTCTGTGCTTATAACTTGCTTTGTGTACCTTTTATTTTCTAAAAACCATTGTTTTTTTTTAAAATTGCTATGCCTGGTTATAATATTGAACCATTTAATGGAAAAACTGATTTTTCGATATGACAACAGAAAATGAAAGGAATTTTAATTCAGTAAAGAATTTTTAAAGTCGTGATTGGTTCTTATGGTGAAAAATAAATTGCTGAAATCGATGAGTATGCTTATTCTTCTACAATTCTAAATCTTTCTGACTCTGTGCTTAGAAAAGTTGGTAAGCTTGATTCTGCAAAAGCTTTATGGAATAAGTTAGAAGAATTGCATACTGAAACTTCTTTGCACAGTAAGTTGTTTTTGTTGGAAGAAATTTTGATTTAAACTGGACTTGAACAAGGATGTGGATAAAAATTTGGAAGAGTTTTTCAAATTGATTCAAGACATTAAACTGACCGGTGATTGTTAGGAAATTTATTATATAGATTTTTATGATGCTTAGAAAACTTTGTAATTATGAAGTTGGCACCTATTTTCAATGTAAATTCTACTTTGTAATAGATAGAATATAAGTTGAGTTAAAAAGCAACTAGGTAAAATTGCGAGAAGACTTGATGAAGAAATCATCGAGAAGACTCGCATGGTGAGTTTGCATCGGGGCAGCGGCCAAGTGCGACAACGAAGTCTTTCAAAAGACTTACAACGAGAATCCATCGAGAAGAATATGCGGAAGACTCAAGTCAAAAGGGTAAAAGCGAGTTGAATGACTAGTTAAGCTGAACAAGTCATTTGCATTGAAATCGAGGAATTTACTTATTTTGGTGATAAGGACATACCTACAACCGTAAAGTGCTCATCTTTGAAAGGATGCAAAATGAATGAGCAAATGGGAAGCTTGCGGTGACATCTTTTGAGAATACTGCGAGAAGTGAAGAACAAGGTTGGGTCAACATCTAAAGGCTGCAAGAAAACAAGCCAACGAACACAAAAATAGAGTTTGAAATTTTGTTTATCTCTTCAACGGACAAAATTCAAACTCCTACTATAAAAGTTTGGGAATTTTTCGGAGAGAAAATGTGCAATACAAGCGAGACAACAAGAACACAAAGAAGCGTTTTCAAGCAAGAAATTCAAATACTCTCTCTCAAGTTTAACTTCTAAAACCCTCAAGCTTATTCAAGACACTTCATCCACATTTTTCGGTGAAAGATTGAAGTTGTTCAAATAGTTGAAAAGGAACCTTTTGACGGATTTTAGGGTATAAATACAACAAGGTACGTACGAGAAAAGGGTTGGACTTTCTATCGAGCACAAGGGACGACTTGGAACACGAGAGAGAGTTTGAGGCGAGATTCAAAGCATCTATATTATGGAAATAGAGAGGATTCTTTCCTTGATCTTAAATTTATTTTTCCATTATCTTTGTTGAACCTTTGAGATGTATAACTACTTTTCATGAGTTTTTGTACACCCGTCATGAGCTAAACTTTATTTTAAAGGGATTAATGTAACTAATGTTTGAACTATGTTTTGATATTTCGTTTATTAATTCGCATGTTATTAAATCTATTCATGTTATTTGGATTGATTGCATTTGAATTATCGATCAATAGTTTAGATTGTTTGGCGTGTTTGATTTCACACTCGAGAGAGATAATTGAAAAATTGGCCATATAATAGCATAACTTAGGGTTTCATAGAATCGAGAAGTTGATGAATCTTTTGAAGTCCGTGAAAGAATATTCATTGAGCATATTAGGGTTTAATTTATGATTTGTATAGAGATATTGAAATTAGGATTGAAATTTGAAACCTAGAACCACTTAGCACTCGAGAGAGGAAGTGATAAACGGTATGAATATTGGGCTTATAGATTAATAATGTGTGATTAATACAACTTGATTGATAACATAGGGAAAAACTAGGTGAATCAACCCTCAGAATTCATATCCGCTAAGTGTTTGATAAATTGTTCGAGCGAATTTTTTAGTTTTATTTTAGTTTTATTTTTAATTTAATCAAAATCCATCTCTCTTGATTATCTAGATAGAATTAAGCTATTATAATTACGATTACTTAGTTTAAAATTTAATAACAATCTTTGTGGGAGACGATTACCCAGATTTTAAATCTATACTAAAACTTAACACCGTAGGCTTGCGGTAAGAAAATCTCGAACATGCATAAATGGTTGGGTCATATAGTCTTAAAGGTCTTGAAATTTTGCATAAAAAAGGCTATTTTGGAAAAGATAAATTGTCTTGTATGCCATTTTGTGATTCTTGTGTTCTTAGCAAATAGTCTAGCATTAAATTTGTAGGTCCCAAGGGGTGTAAGTAAGGTTTAGAAGGGGTTGAATAAACCTTACCAACATTTCGATTTTAGTCCTTTTATTATTACGAGTTAATACACAACTAAGTCCTTGAGGGACACTAAGTTAGTTAATCGGCGAGTTAGCCACTCAGCGGACTTCGATAAGAAATTTGTTGATAGAATAACTTTCAATTGTTTAGTCTAAACCTTAAGTTGGTTGTGATGAGTTTTTATTGGAAGACTTAACACCATTGAATTTGATTTATCTTTGTTTTAACACTTGATTTTAGCACTTAGTAAATTATCGGTTGGATAGCAAATTATCGTGAGATATAAAATATGTGTGCGAAAATGTAAATATGATGAAAAATGTAAATGACACAAGTAAATTTTATAGAGGTTCGAAGATGGGGTAATTCTTCTACTCCTCTCTTCTCCAACTCTGGAGGAATCCACTAAGTAATGATTAGTTTACAAAGTGGTTATCGGTCTAGAGACAAGTCTTGATCACGCGGTGACTTGCTCCTTGGACTCGATCGGAGATGCATTGGTCACTCGGTGGCTTCTCGTCGACTCGAACTTCTTCCGCAGGCGGTTGCGCTTGCTACTTGACCACTTTCTCAAGCTTCTTGGATTTGATCACGAAGCCCTCCAATAACTTGAGTTTGGTTCGACCTTGAACCTTCCTACAATCTTCCTTGAAAAGTAGACCCCTTTTGATTCTTTTCCTCTTCACAAAAGTTGTCTTTCCTTCACAACTTTGTGTTGGATCGATTTCCTTTGAGATTTAGGCTTGAGGATTTTGCTTTAATATCTTGAGAATATTTTGCGAGGTTACTGATTTGAATAAAGCTTGATTTACCGGTGTGCAAGGTAACCTTTTCTCAATGTGATTCCTCGGCCTTTTATAGTGAACTTTCAAAAATCACGCCCGTTGAAGAGATAGGTGATTTTCAAAAGTCACTTGTGTTCGTTAGCTTGTCTTGTTGCGATCCTTGATGTTGACATTTCCTCGTATTTAATGTCTTGCACCATTGCGGCGTTTCGACACTTGTGCGGTGCTTCCCATTGGTTTGTTCCTTTTGCACACAACTGGAACTAATACTTTATCTCTGACAACTTTAACAGGTTACTATTCTGAGTAACATTCTTGACTTTCATCAACGGATCTCGTTCAGTTGTCTTGACTTGACTGCAGTCTTTTATTCCACAGGTGACTTGAGTTAGCTTCCAAACATTGGATGACTCATCTGTCACTTCAACTTGAGACTTGGCTCCTTGAGTTGACTTGACTGATTCTTCATACAGTTGTTCCTCAGCTGATACACCATCAGTCGAGTTCTTGACTCTTCTTCTTGCCTATACTCAGTTGTTCCATAGCGGAGTCTTCACTTCAGTCTTCAGTTGACTTCTTGTATTTCCAGGCATAGCTGACTTGACTCGGCTTATTCATTTATCTATTACAATACAAATTACAAGAAAAATGGGGTGCCAACTTTCTAGTTTATGTTTTACATGGCATTCATCAAAATCTAAACAATAAATTTCCCAACAAAATTTCCTATTTTCTCTACCCCTAATAAATGCACCCGTTCTAAAATTCTTGAATATTTGCATGTTGATGTGTGGGGTCTATGCAAATGTTCATCATTGTGGTTCTAGATATGTTTTATTTGTGATTGATGATTTTTCAAGGAAGTTTGGGTGTTTTTGTTGAAAAACAAATATGATGTGTTTGATACGTTTAAATAGTAGAAAACTTTATTTGAAAATCAAACAAGTAAGAAAATTAAAATCCTCGGAACTATAATGGACTTGAATTTTGCAATCGGTTGTTTGATAATTTGTGTGTTGAATCTGGTATTAAAAGGCATAAAATAGTCTTGTATACACCATAACAAAATGGTGTAGCGAGAAAGAATGAACCAAACTTTATTGAAAGGGTGAGAAGTATGCTTGCTTGTTCTAGACTTTTAAAAGGTTTTGGGGTGAAGTTGTTTTAATGATGCTTATATGATGAATCAATCTCCTTTATGCCTTTAAGTGGTAAAATACTCGAATCTGTGTTTCTTGGTATGGAATTGATTTTTTAACTTGAAAGTGTTTGGATGTTACTTTTTCTCATCAACAAAATGATAAACTTGAACTGAAATTTTGTAAAATGCATTTTTATTGGATACCACTGAAGGTGTTAAGGGATATGTGTTATGGTTAAAATCTGAACATGGATTTAAAGTGTTAATTAGCGGGGATGTGATAATGAATCTGAAATGCCTTGTTTATTTGTGCACTATGCCTAATTCTTAAACTACTACACCTAATAAGGTGGAGCACTTTTTGGTTTGGACACATTTTTAAGTTCTTCTTTGTGCATGAAAACCATGATTATATCTTGGAAACTAAACTGTTTTTCTGAATTTGAACTTATTGTGCACGAAAATCTTGATGATGATAATGTGCATGATGAGTTAGTTGATGAAAATGAACAAGAACTTGAAAATGTACATGATTATCAAATTGCTAGAGATCGGGCAAGAAGAAACACTAGACAACCTTATAGGTTTGATGATTTTCATATGACTTCATTTGTTTTTAGTGTATTTCAATCCATTGATAATTCCGTCAATCTTTATGAAGAAGCTTTAAAATCGCAAATTCTATTTGAGTGGTTAAATCTTATGAATGAGGAAATGAATTATTTGCATGTTAACAATACTTGGATTCTTGTACTTAAACACGAAAATTGCTTTATTGTGGATTTGCAAATGGTTGTTTAAGGTCAAGAATGAATGTAAATCTTTCGGTTTAAAGCTAGGTTAGCGGATAAGGGATTTACTCAAAAAGCGGATATGTTATATAGAAATCTTTGCTCTGTTGTGAAGTTCACGGTACATCCGAATTATGCTTTCTTTGTGTGCTCAATTAATTGGAAATTAAAACAAATGGATGTCAAACGCTTTTTGTATGGTGATTTGGATGAAAAAATCTATATGCGACAACTAATTAGTTTTGTTGATAAAAGGAATCCTAATTATGTTTTTCTTTGAAGAAATTGCTTTATGGTTTAAAACAATCTTCTAAACAATGAAACGAAGAATTTGATGAGTCCATACTTTCTTTAAAATTTAAGAGAAGTTCTTATGATCATTTTTGTAATTTAAAAAATATGCTAAAGTTCTGTTTTCTTATTAATTTATGTGGATGACATGTTGCTCATTAGTTCTTGCATAAAAGCAGGTTGAACATGTCCAATGTCTAAGTGCCAAATTTGGCATGAAATATCTAGGAGATGCACTAAGGATTCTTGGCATGAACATTGTTAGAGATAGGGAAAATTCTACGATTGTTTTAAATCGATTTCTTATATTGAGAAGGTTTTGAGTAAATTTTTAATCTTATTAATGTGTTTTAATCATTTTTTGTGTCTCTAAAGGTCATTTAATTAAATGCAAAGATTCTCAATAAATGCTATGAATTGAGTGTTTGAGTCGAAAATGTATAATCTGGTACCTCAACATTAAATGGATATGTTATGTTTTGGCTTAAAATCTACTAAATGGTTAAATTAAATGAGTTATGTTGATTCTTATGCTAATGAATAGGAAATGCATGATGTTTTCAGATGTTTGAGTGAGTTATAAATATCAATTACAACATATTGTTGCTTTATCTGGTTGAATCTTAATATGTTGTTATTGAGGCATTAAAAGTTATTTTATTAAAGGGTTTGATAAATCTGCTAAAATTGGTTTTCTTAAATGATGTTATTGTTTTTTCTAACGATCTAATGAATAGAAAATCAACAACAAAAACCTTATTTTTCATTGATAGGATTAATCATATTGATGTTAGATTTCATTGTATTTGTGATGTTGTTGCGAAAGGTATAGTCTATCTTGAAAAGATTCTCTGAATTTAACACTTGCGGATATGGGAACTAAGTGTTTGCCTATTATTAAATTTATGTCTTGTCTTAAAATTATGAATTACGATACGGTGATTGAACATATCTTGCACTTGTTCGGTTTTAAGTTATAAATCGTTGTGTGCTTGTTAAAACCCGGTTTTATTGTATTGTGTGTGCAATAAGTGAAAAAATATATATAATAAATTGGCGGTGATGATAAGCTGTTTGTTAAGCCTGTGTTTAGTGATGCGGTATTGGTCAAAGGTGGAGAATATTGTTGTGTGGCCCGATATACATTATTGTGGCCCATACATTAAAAGCTCAATGCAACCAACCTGAGATTAAAATCGAATTGACCAAAGACCCGGTTTGTTGGCTGGATCCTTGATATTTATTCTCAATCATACATTTTAGGTCTTTCATCTCATCCATCTTTGCCTCATTTATCCACATTGGTTGAACCACTAAAATCGGACTCTCGGCTCTCTTTCTCTCACTTAGCGATGAAATCTCTCTCTCTCTCTCTCTTTTTATTTTCCGATATCGTTGTTTGTCTCTCTCATCTTGATTACATGTGATTCCTTTTTAGAGATATTGTTTGAGTGTTGTGTGACTCTATTCCGGTCTCCTTGCGGTTAGTGATCGAAGTAGTTTCTCTGGTGGAAGAAGTGATTTTGGATTTCGTTTTTCCAATCGATATCTGTTGGGTTCGGAGGGCTTGGGCTCGTCTTTGTGACCTCCTCTCTTGGGTCTTTTACCTTGACTTTCTTGGTGCATGTTGTTGGGGTATAAAGTCGGTTTAAATTTGACGGAGCTTCCGTTTCAACCTTGTCCAAAGGAGCCAACCGGCCCATTCATTCTTTATCAGAAATGAGCTTGAAGACTTGGTGATATCCTTCTTGTTCTATTTTTCTAGTTTTGGTTCTTTCTTATTCTTTAGTTTTTATTTACTCGTTTATTGCTTTGTGCGACTCTTGAATGGAGCAAGTACACTCGTGAGCTTTTTAGGTTCTACTGCAACTTATAATTTTTGGTTATTTATTAGAAGGCTTGTAATCCATAAACCCGAACCCCGTAGCTGATTACGTAATAGTTTATTCGTTAGCTATTTATAATTTTTTTCCTATGGCGCTCATTTTATCTGACGTCGATACATAATACATGTAAAGGCCATAACCAAATTATTGAAGCGTAATATGAGTATCTCCAAATCTATAAGCTTATGAAGCCTTAAATGGTCTATGCATGATACCCGCAAGATACCCTCTCCCGACTTTTGGAATAAATACCATTGGCTTCCCACCATTTCAAGCTACCCAATTTAATTTAGTACCAATCGTTTTCTTTTAAGTTCTATAATGATACAAGCGTGGAAGAGGTATTCTTGGACTAACCTCGAAAACCCCAACTATTTGTTCATGTTAAAACCGAGGTTTCAACAACAATAACCTCCCGTCCTCCTTGTGACCACCAACACCATCGCCATCTGGTGGTCTCTATACCACCTCGGCCCAGCCGTGTAGTCGACGCACCATCATTGGATGCGTATATGTTTAAGCGATTTCAAAAGTTCATTGTCTCACGGCCACATGTTATGTGCCTTATCGGATATAGGTTTGTCTCCTTCCAATTCTTTAGGTATGTGTTCACTATTGTGCATATTAGATTAAGCTTCTATCTTATATCACTAGTATGTCCTCTTTTGTCTCTTTGCTCTGTCGTGTGTCGATTCTAGCTGGTGATGGTACTCGATGGCACTAGCGGGGTGGTTCCATTGTCACGTCTTGTTTCTCCATTCCAAATGTTTATTATGTTCCTAACCTCACCTTGAATCGGTTTGATTAGCGATTATGTGTGTACGGTTATTTAGTCTTATTTTCTTCTTACTGCATTACGTATAGTACCCTCGATCTTAGAAGTGGATTGGGACGGGCCATAAGCAAGGGGACTTTATGTTTTGGATCGACTCAAAAATCTTTGAAACTACGACTTTTAGTGTGGATTTGTCCTCTTTTTGTTTGAGTCGGCTAGTCTGTATGCCTTTTACTTATGGAATTCTCGTTGAGGTCATCATGTCGCATCTCATTTACTATTTATGGTTTCTTTTCTTTGCTATTTTAGGGGAATTGAAATCTCATGATATTTGATTGTAATGGTTGCAAATTAGGCTAAATTTTACTACCTTTACCATTCATAAAAATGTTTATGTTTCTCGTGCGCCATTTGATCTTGTTCATTCGATGTATGGGGACCTTTCCCCTATCAATACAAAGGATGTATTATGATATTATGTTTCGTTTATTGATGAGTATACACGTTATTATTGGGTTTATATTATGACGTGTCGTTCACGATTTCTTTAATATCTTACGCCATTTTAGGCGCTGTGAGAACCCGATATTCGGCCCTATAAAGTGTTTTTCGTTGTAACTTAGGTGGAGAATATTTTTCTAATGGTTTTCTTACTTTACTCGCTTTAGATGGTGCAATCGACAAACATCTTTTACGGATACCCTTGAGCAAAATGGTGTTGCACAAGCGAAAACATAGACATCTTGTAGAAAATGTTAGGTCTCTTTTATTGTCGGCTAGTGTTCTTAGTGTGTTTTGGGGAAACGTAGTGAGCTATTTGATTAATAGAGTTCTACTCGCATAATTGGTCGACACCCTTTGAGAAGTTGTATGTGTATGCTCCACGATCACTTATCTTTACGCGTGTTTGGTTAAAGCTTGCTTTGTTCTTGGCCCTCAAGTTGAGCGTAATAAGTTGACCTCGTGTAATGCGCTTTATGCATTTTTCTTGGTTATGGGGAAGGGCGAGAAGGTTATCGTTGTTTTGATCCATTTAGCGAAAATTATATGTCTCGCGTCATGTTGTGTTTCTTGAACATATTCCTTTCTTTTACATCCCAACTAGCTCCCATAATGTA
This sequence comes from Rehmannia glutinosa, assembly GCA_016081115.2. Taxonomy (NCBI): domain Eukaryota; kingdom Viridiplantae; phylum Streptophyta; class Magnoliopsida; order Lamiales; family Orobanchaceae; genus Rehmannia; species Rehmannia glutinosa. Next base: position 95,249,387 of record CM071926.1, read on the forward strand.
TCGGTCACCTTATTCATATTGACCTCTTTAATGATAATGAATCCACTACTAACGGTTCTGCCAGGTTACGGTACAATAACCCGATTCTAATGTGGTTGATTCTCATCTCTGCGATAATGTCTCTTCACCTTCTTCAATTATGGCTCGATGTTGCTCCTGCGTCAATCGAAACGTGTCGATAAGTCTACTAAGTTACCATATTTTGTTTACTTTTGTATTCCAGTTCCTTCACCTTTTTTTTGGCATATCTTCAACGTATTTATGAGCATTCATCCATAGAGAAGCGATTCGTGATCTCTTTGGCAAGATGCTATGATTGAGGAACTTCTTGCTTTGCATCATACTCATACTTGGGACTTGGTACCTTTACCTTTGGGAAACATGCCATTGGATGTCGTTAGGTTTACAAAATCAAAACAAAATCTGGTGGGTCTATTGAAAGATATAAAGCCGGTTGGTTCTTTGAGGGTTATACTCGGGAGTATGGAATTGATTATGAGGAGACATTTGCTTTGTTACAAAGATGACAATTATCCGTACCCTTTTGCATCGCCTCGGTTCGCCCGATGGGGTATATCTTAGATAGATGTAAAGAATGCTTTTTTGAATGGTGATCTTGTTGGCCGAAGTGTACATGCGACCTTCTCCTGGTGTTGCTCATCAACCAGGTGAAGTACGTAAGCTTAAATAAAATAGCTCTTTATGGCCTTAAGCAAGTCTTTGGCGTGGTATGAAAGTTCACTTCTTGAGTTACTTCTCTTGGTTTCGACCAAATCATCTGATTGACTCTTTGTCAAATATCTTGCGACAAGTCGTATTTTACTTTCATTGTATGTTGATGATATGATTATTATTGGTGATGATCTTGATGGGATATAAACTTTGAAGTCTACATTAGCTTGTTCTTTTGCAATGAAAGATTTGGGTCCGCTCCATTATTTTCTTGGTATTGAGATTGCTTCTTCTCCAAGGTTATCTTTTGTCTCGATCCAATACCATTTGCTGATATATTTGAGCGTGCACGTATTCTTGATAACAAGATTGTTGACACTCACTTGAGACTAATGTTCGATATTCTCCCTCGATGGTTCTCTTGTCGTTTCGATCGTATCATATTATTGTTGGCGGTTTGGTTTATCTCATAGTTACTCGTCCGATATTGCACTTGGTGTTCATGTTGTTAGTCGATTAGTTACTTACTCCTCTCTGATTCATTGGGTTGTTGTTTTGTGTATTCTTTGATATTCTTTAGGGAACTAAATTTCAAAGTCATTTACTTCCATCTAGTTAACTTCGCTTAGATCTCGTGCATACTACGATCTTTGAATGGGTTGGTGATCTACGGATTACATCTCTATCACTAGTTTTTGTGTGTTTTTAGGTGACTTTTATTTCTTGGAAGAGTAAGAAACAAGGCGTGGTTTCTAGATCTTCCACGAAGCGAGAGTATCGTCTTTATGGCAACTCTTGTTTGTGAGATAGTTTGGTTATGTTGGTTCTTTACGAGATATGTGTGTTTTTCTTGATCGTCCCACTCGCAACATTTTTATAATAAGTCTTTATTCAGATTGTCCACAATCTGATTTTTCATGAGAGGACTAAACATATTGAGATTGATTGTCATATTATTCGACATTATTATTAGATTGGTATCATCATGTTGCCTTTTGTTTTTCTTCAGGTGCAGTTAGCGATATGTTTACCAAGATACATTCATCTTCATGTTTCGTTTCTTGTTTGACAAACTCTCAATCTTCTGCGATTTGCATCGTGAGTTTGAGGGGGAGTGTTAAAATATAATATATATTAGGATTCCTTATTTAGTTGTACTCCCTTTTATGGTTAAGATTTCTAGTCATTTTGCGGTTCTTCTTCTTTGGGACCTTGGTTGTTGTGGTTTATCTTTATTCAATAACGAGGATACTAAGTCTTGCAATGGTTCTTTTGGTGGCAAAAAGCACATTCATTAGAGGTATCATCAATTCACTAATTGGTATTATTACTAATCGGCTATTATGGTGCTGACAAAAGCTGTCTGCGGTAGATGTTGAAAGCGATCCCTCATCGTGTGAGCACAGTCGTATCTCTTCGGCTAAAAATTCATTAACCGTTGAATCTCTGAAGGTAATGGGCTCACGATGCAATATACTACCACGCAACTCCTCAAAGTCGAGAATGAAAAAGAGCCATCATAAATTGCACGGTCGTTGTTCATACTCGCGTGTAATATAGGGCGAAAAAGCTACGCCGTCTGCCCAGTTCAATAAGCGACCAATTGATCCCATAAATTAGACATGCGTGGAATAAAACTCCACGAATACTCATATCATTACCAGCGAAGGATGAATATCGGCCTCCAGGTTGATCTTTGTTTGAGAAAGTTGGGTATGTATGCAATAAGTGCCGAGGATGGTCTAGCTTTTATCGCGATCTCATACTTTTCCATGAGCCCATATATTGTGAAACCTAATTGTTGATTCATAATCTTGAATTATCCGCTATCAAACACCTCAATAATTCCGCAGTCCCAGATCGGGTTTTGTAGGTTTTAACTTTTGTCGATAACATAACCTCTGGTTTTACCTTCGATTTATTTTTCCGTGACATAACTCATATGAATAGTTATTTCCATCTAATTTCACGGTAATTGCACTGAAAGGATCATCCTTATGAGCATCCGTAAGCGACGAAATAAAGAAAAACAAAACATATCTAAATATGAACCCCGAAAATAATAGCAATGAAAACAAATCAAGCAGAACCAAAAAACAAGCGGTGAACCCGAGTGAGAACCCGAACAATGATCGAAAGAACCAGAATTGGGCCAAGCAACAAAAATGAAACGCGAAAATTTTTGATTTAGATTGATGTGGCAAAGATTAAAAATGCGAACACATCACAAATGTGAAATCGAAAGAATGCATAAATATTAAGAGAAAATAAAGAGTTGTGATAGCATGGCCTTGAGCCAAAAGTAAAAATTACAAAATAAAGAAAAAGTGGCTTATATGGCGACTAGAAAATCTAACCACAAAAAGATACAAATCTTAACCATAAAAGGGAGTATAACTAAATAAGAAATCACAATATATTGAGTTGATGCGCCAGCCGGATATACAACGGATGTTGTCGAATCGAACAATTTTTGGCTTGATAACAACCTTGTCTACGATTGACTTCGATCCACCTGAAAAAAGCCAAAATTTTATAAATAAGATTTGCCGTTCTTCTCCTTTCTCTTTTTCCCTAAAATAACTGTACCATCAAGACCTAAGAATAACTGTAATTTTTTTCCATCACTCGTATGCCACACACACACCCCTGCTACCCTCCAAATGCTATATATTTTTTTTGTAAAGTTGATTTAAACTTAAGAATTCTCATGACCAATGACAAGTTCAAATTAGTTCTGAAAAAGACGAAAGAAAGTATCCTACGCATTTTTCTCACTTTGGTTCGTTACTTTACATTTCCATGTCATAGATTCATGGTATAAAAAGTTTAATTGTATTTGGCTAATTAGTACTGTAACATACCCTTTTGTTTATGAGTGTTTTGTGTTTAGTGAATTTTAACAGTCATATTTGATGGAATGTAACGCAATCTTCATGTTAGCCGAACATAGCTACAGGAAATTACTATAACATAGGAAGGGAAAAGCTAATCTTTGTCAGGATGAATTGTTAATATTTTTGGTTGGATTCTAATACTTTTTAGGGAAAACTAACATTTTCCAGAATTCTAAATAACTTTATGAGAAAACTAATATTTTTCAAGGAGCTCTTAATACGTTTAGTTGGAATTACTATCTTTGAGAGAAAAGACTAATCGCTTTTAAGAAGACTATTAAATATTTTCGTGAATGCGTCAATACTTTTCGGATTATTTCTAATCTTACCGATGAAAATCTGTCTTTCTCTTTCTCGTGACCTTTATCATCGTCCAATATTACAAAAATTACTTTGGAAAGCGTAATGTATCACCGGAAAATTTGCTATCTTTTTTAGAAGAACTACTACCGCCCTCAATATTACAAAAGCACTTCTTTTCTTCAATAAAACAAAAATGTTAGCGATTACATATTTGGATCGTGAAACTACTAAAACATCATTTAGGAAAACTAATACTTTTTCAATTAAACACTATCTTTTGATGGGGATTACTAATACTTTTCAAATGAAAAACTAATAACTTTTAGGGACTAATAACATTTTTAGGGAAAGAATTAATACTTTTGAATTAGGAGTAATAATACTTTTTAAGGAAATCTTGTACTTTTAGGATGAATGAATACTAAAATAATACTAAAATGTTTTTCATGAAAATTACTAATTTTAAGAGTAAATACTAATACTTTTTAGGAACTAATACTTTTGGGAGCCGGTGATCTTATATCGTTGTTTTATATTACAATCGTAACCACTAGCGGAATATTACAAAAATACCACTTACTAATGTTATTGTGCTTGGGTTGGGATCCGCTCTAATGGACCCATAGATCAGTGTCACGATACGAGTTTTTCTGTCTATATTATATTTTAACACATGATCTTTATTTATCGCTTACTTAATGACAAAAATGAAAAATCATGAGAAAATGAAATGTATAAATAGTCAATTAAATGGGTGAGTAGGTTAAGGTCAACCACCTAACTCTTGAAAATATAATTTTGGCTTTGTCTCAGAGAAAAAACTCAGATTATCGACACTACGGTTTTGCCATCAAAAACCTAAATTTGGAGGAACGAGAGAAGGCTAGTATACATGGTGACTCCCGTAAGTTATACCCACTGAAGGGTAACCTCGCTCAATTACTAGATGTGAATGATATAATAGGCATGAGCAGGTGGGCCGGGGTTTATAATTGACGGGACCAAATAATGAATGAGTAAATCTGAAACCTATTTAGATCCTATTAATGTAGCGATATAGGTGTTGAGATCATCGGTGTGGAGGATAGCCCCAGAAATCATCCGCAGTTGAGATCATACCAACCCATGAAAAATAAATATAAAGTGATATGATATAAAGAAGTTGACACACCTAAAATAAAAAGCTATGCACCCCGTTAAGAGCAAAATGAAATTTAGAGATTGCACTTGTGCATGGGCTTTGTTACGCTAGTAAACTTGCAATTTCGGAGAAGATTTAAAATTAGATTTCATAAGCTAATAATAGTAAAATAAATGTCTTTTGAGCTAAAAGTTTATCCGTATATTAAATGTCACACAATGTATTGCATCTACTTTGGGTAGCTAACCATTTAGATGATGAACTACACACTGTTGGTCATGTTTGGCAGCTAATAAAGGAAAGTGTAGTTAATATATGAAAGCTTACTCCCACCATATTATCGTCTATTTGATTGTTAGAATTTCTTGTTTATTCCCATCTCACTGGAATATTAACTAATACTATTAAACGCTTTAATAAAATTGCACAATCTTGTTATTTGATAATAAAATATGAAAATCAGTTTCACAAAAGTTTTGAATTGAGAAATCACTTTTATTGGACTTTTACTCAAAGTGATGCCAAAAGCCATCTTTATATAGTGTTTGGCTATGATTTCATTTACTGTCACAATAAATACATAAACAAATAAATAAACACAAAGTGCAAATACTATTTATTTATAACTTCTTGTGCCAATATTGTTTTTTCAAAGTAGTGAAAATCTAGCCCAAGTAATGGAATAAATTAATTTGAAACTTATCATGCTTTTGAATTTTTAATATGCCAACTCAAGTTAACATATTGAACAAAGTTGTCAAATTACCTCAATCAACTATATATCATAGATAAAATGCTAAAATTACATGAGAAAATGCTTTACCCCCACCCCCAAAAAAAGAAAGAAGTTTGAACTCCTTTTCATCAAAATAAAAATATATATCATTTTAATGATCAAATAAGTAAATTATAAATCAATTCATAAAAGAATGTTTAGATAAATATTTTGGAGCACTTATAGTCAGAATTTACATGCAATAAGATGACTTCATATTTTTATTTTGCTTGTTGATATTATTATAATTATTATTTCTTTTTAAAAAAATTAGTATATCTGATGGAGATGACTCTGAATACGTCACGGGCTTGAAAGATTTAGCTAACTTTCGGCCAATTGCTCCAGATTTTCATTCATTGTGTGTCATTATGATTATTTGTTTCTTATGGAACATACATATTAAATCACTAGTTTCCTGTTTTATTCAAAATATCGCTCACCCAACTAATGCAAATTAAGTGTTTATATTGCATTACAGTGATTACTGCTCACGTGTAAAATTTTCTGTAAATACAGTAATACACACATGACACACCGATGATAATTAGTGCAATACAATAAAGCTGCAATAAAACTCTTATCCACCTTTTATTGACATATATATTTATTTGTAAATAAAATCTCGAAAATATGCATGAAAAATATAATGTCATTCACTGCAATTTATGTCATTAATTTAATCATAATTTTGCCGACAAAAGAAGTAAAACTTCATTTTTTCAAAAAATACTTTTAATTAAATATGGGTGTTGAATCTTGAAATGCCTAAATGTGAAAGGTTAAACGGACTGGCCACCGACTCCGGAGACAATTGTCACAAAGAAAAATCGCTGATCCAAGCCGAATTCCACCGGCCGACTCATTTTAGAGGCCCAACCCGACCCAACCCATCAAAAATACAAATGAAAAGTCGAATAGACTAACCGACTCAGGATTTCGAGCCTAACGGACTGCACTAAACAGTCCAACTATTTTCGGCTTACAATTATGCTTTGTTCATTTGGCCAAGTCTTAACTGACTCTACAGGAAACATGTACTTAGGGTGAAAATCGAACTATTTCTACTCGACTTGAGATAGATCGTTAAAAACTTATTTGAACTCGATGCGTTAGGATAATGAACCAAACTTAGACACAATTTTTCATTCGATAAAAATAAGAGATTAAGTAAACTCATTAAACTAGTAAAAAATAATATAAGATGTGTAGAAAATATCAAGCTACCGGAAAGCAATTTCATATTCGCTCCACTAAAACTCGTTCAAACTCGATTCGATTGATGAATTAACAAACCAAATTCAATCTGATCTAAAAATTCAATCAAGCTTGAACATACTTTATGACAAACAACTTTGGTCAAAGCGAATATAAGGATATTTTTCAGTTGAAGCGGACCCAATAAGCAGGATTTTTGTAATTTCATGCACATATGACATTGTTTTAATATTCTTGGGCGGTATCATATGATCAGCAATACGTAACTT